>CM016619.1:20279292-23059974 GCA_005393395.2 Gossypium australe | reverse complement strand
AAAAAGAATGATTGATTCCTACAAGAACAGTCACAGGTTAGAGAGTCTGTATTGACTATAGAAAGTTGAACAACGCCACCAGAAAAGATCACTTCCCTTTGCCCTTTATTGATCAGATGTTAGAAAGATTATCTGGGCATATGTACTACTGCTTTCTGGACGGACTCTTCGGCTACTTCCAAATCCTAATAGCCCTGAGGAAAGACAGCATTTACATGTCCATACGGTACATTTGCTTATCGTAGAATGCCTTTTGGATTATGTAATGCTCCTGGTACTTTTCAGCGCTGCATGCTGGCCATCTTTGATGAACTTGTGGAAGACATTATGGAGGTATTTATGGACAAATTTTCGGTATTTGGTAATTCTTTCCATCTTTGCCTTAAAAATCTAAAACGAGTTCTAATGAGATGTGAGGAAACGAACCTTGTTTTAAATTGGGAAAAGTGTCACTTTATGGTTCGAGAAGGGATTGTGTTAGGACATAAAATTTCTAGTAAAGGGATTGAGGTTGATAAAGCAAAGGTTGAAACCATAGAAAAATTACCTCCTCCTAGTTCAGTTAATGCTATTCGAAGTTTTTTAGGACTTGCTAGATTTTATCGAAGATTATTAAGGATTTTTCTAAAATAGCTAAGCCTTTAACAAAACTACTAGAAAAGGATGTGCCTTTCAATTTTGATCAGGAACGTTTAGATGCATTTAACACCCTTAAAAATAAATTAATAAATGCCCCAATTATAATTGCACCTGATTGGAACTTACCTTTTGAACTAATGTGTGATGCGAGTGATTTTGTAGTAGGTGCAGTTTTGGAACAACAGAGAGACAAGCATTTTCAGCCAATTTATTATGCTAGCAAAATATTGACGGCCGCACAAGAAAACTACATCACCACAGAAAAAGAATTGCTAGCTGTGGTTTTTGCATTTGGCGAATTAGACAGTATTTGATATTATCTAAAGTTTTCATTTACATTGACCATTCAACTCTTCGTTATCTTTTAACTAAATTCGATGCAAAACCTCGACTCATAAGATGGATTTTACTCTTACAGGAATTTGATTTAGAAATTCAGGATAAGAAAGGAGCTGAAAATCTTGCAGCAGATCATCTTTCTAGGCTTGAAAATCCACATATTGAAGAACTAGATGAGAGAGATAAATGACTCATTTCCTGAAGAACAACTATTCGCTATATCTAACTCTGAGGTACCCTGGTTTGCAGACATTGCAAATTACTTAGCTGCTAATATCCTACCAAAAAGGTTAACACATCATCAAAAGAAGTGATTCTTTGCTGATGCAAAAAAACTATTTTTGGGAGGATCCTTTCTTTTCCGTATATGTGCAAATCAAGTAATTTGGAGATGTGTTACAAAAGCAGAAGCAAGCAAAACCTTAGAACATTTCCATTCAGGACCTTCAGGGGGGATATTACAACGGGATCAGGGCAGCACACAAAACGCTCGAATCAGGTTTTTTATTGGCCTACCTTTTTTTATGCTAACAATGTGCTTCAGATAGATGTCAGAGAACAGGTAATATCTCTAACCGCTGAAATGCCTCAAACATACATGCTATCATGCAAAATTTTTGATGTATGGGGTATTGATTTTATGGGCCCATTCCCTAGCTCCTTTGGGAATAATACATCTTAGTAGCAGTGGACTATATGTCAAAATGGGTGGAAGCTCAAGCTTTATTTGTTAATGATGCCAGAATGGTAGTGAGATTCTTAAGAAACTCTTCTCTCGATTTGGAACACCCAAAGCAATTATTAGTGATAGCGATATTGATCGCTGTGATCAAAGTCTTAAAATTTATAAAGAGAATGATCGAACCTGCAAACTAACTTTGACAACGATTAAAGGCAAGTGTACCTATCGAACAATAGTATAGCTTAGGCAAGACCGGATTGTCGAACCCAAAGGAACTAAAAGTACTAATACTAACCTTCTTTTATTATCTAGCCTAAAATAGGTGAAGTTGTTTAGCTCTAACGACTACTAAACTAAAGACGCAAAGAAAAAGAATGAATTGGGAAATAACTTGAGGGAAGACTCAGTTGATTTAAGACGATACCCTCAGGAAGAATCCACCTAGAATTCACTTGTTATCTAACCCTGAACCATACGATTTATTCATTTGACTTGATCTGTAGGACTCCCTAACGTATATTAAACCCTCTCTTGAGGCGAATAACGTCTAACCTTAGGTTAATTAATGGAAATCTCTTTCTCACTTAATAACCCCCTAGAATAGCAGTAAATCGATCTATGGATTCCCATATTAGGTTTCACCCTAATCCAGCAAAATCTAGTCACCCTATCTCTAGGCGCGCGAATGACTCCGCTTTAATTATGCTAGATCTATTCTTAAGCAGGGACTTTTGCTCCTCCACCTAAGAACATCTGACTTGAGTCAATATCCCGAAAACATTAACACAAGAATTAAGCGCACATAATTAAGAGCAAATCAAGTATTTTCTTATAGTTCAGAAAATAATAACAAGATTCATCTAGGTTTCATCCCCTTCAGGTATCTGAAGGGTTTAGTTCATAACAAATAAAGAAAACATCTCAAAGGAAAAGATAAAACAAAACATAACAAATCCGTAAAACCCTGAAGGAATTGAAGGAGAGATCCACCCGTCTTGAGTAGAATTCGGCTTCTAGAGATGGATCAACTGGCTATCTTCGAGTGATTCCCACAACTCTGACCTTTTCGGCTTGGCTCCTTGGCCTAGCTAACCGCCCTCCTTTCAAGTAACACTTAGGGGGTTTATATAGGCTCTTGGAATGTGTTTCTTCGCCCCAAAGTTTCCAAATCCAAATGAAATTGCTCTTTGCCACGATAGGGACTTGACCATGTCAGACGTCCGTGTGACTAGTCTTCAAGCCGTGTTCGGACTTCTTTAATGAGGCACGACCGTGTGACTCAGGGGAAGGCCGTGTTCTAGTTGATCAATGTGGCACGACCGTGTGGGCTTAAGTCCAGGCCGTGTGGATTTTGTGATATGGCCCATTTACTCCGTTTTGGGCCTGTTTTATGTTCTTTTCTTCCTCGGGGTGCTTTCTTGGGTATAAGACATGAAAAGAAAGGATTAAGAGCACCTTTTTATATCAATCGAGGCTTAAATCATCCAAAAGCATACTAAATATGGGATTAAAATATGTTGCTTTTACGGTTTATTAAATACCCCTAGACTTAAGCTTTTGCTTGTCCTCAAGCAAAATTCTCAACTTACAATTAAGACAAACTTTCCATGATTCATACTTCCTATCAATAATGTCTCATCATAATTCATAGATAATTTATACATGGATGAGTTAACTCGAAGAGTCCTAAAGATTCAAACAGTCAAAGTCATATATTTGTAGCATAAAAACGTAGGTGTTTCCCCTTATCTAAATAATTGCCTTTGATTCAAAATCGACAAGGATTGACATCCTCACTAAAGATTCACTCAAATCACTCGAGGTGTTTAAGGTTCAAAATTAAGCTCTCAGAAGTCGAACCTGAAAAGTTAATCCCATAGGCTTGCCTGAAAATCAAATCTCCACCACTGTAATATGAGATGATACACAAATCAAAAGGTTTTTAACAGGGTTGTAACGGGGCTAGGGTTAAAGGTGTGGATAAAAGCTGAATTAGAAGGTTAGAATCGAGACTGATTTGACAAATTGCCTAACTAAAAAAATTGAACTAATCCTAGATAATTACATCAATTGAAAACTAATAATACGAGCTTTTTCTTCAAGATTTGAAATTTCAAGATGTAAGCTCATTTAATTATAGAACTAATAATGAATATACTTCATTTTTTTTTAAGAACAAATCAAGTTTACATAATAAGGAATGTATCTATTACTTAAAATAAAGATAACAGCTAGGCAACACATCAAATCAAATTTCGATATGAGGGTAGTCAAAAGGAATGGTGATAACAAATACAAAGGGGTTTTGGGTTAATATTAGCTGGTAAGTCTATAAAAAGGATTGTTAGGATCAACGAGGTTCACTAAGGGTTAATTATGGAGGTAGGCTTTTTAGTGGAGTGAGTGGGTTAAATCCTAGGTGCCTTTATCATCTCTGTATATCAAATCATAGATGTGGTCTCAACATGTATAATTGAGGCAAGTTCTAGAATAACAGTTCATAGTTGACACACTCATAATAAAAAAAGTGAGCATAGAAAAGAATATATGCTCTAATAGGCTCAAAATCTCACAAAATTATGGGTGTTTTGACATCAACCTTGTAAATTTCAAACTTCCAGATAATATTCAGATTCAGCTTAACAATCTAGCAAAGATTTTAATTCTGAAAAATAGACTTGTCATGCTTGATTCTTTAGTATTCTTCTAATTTAATCATCAATGCACAATTATCAATGACTTATTCTAAAACATATCAATAAAAATCATAAATCATCAGAAATTTCATCCTAATTAGTAATATGAGGAAATTACTTAAAAACAAGACTAAATTTAGGGATTTTGAGAATAATGAAGAAAGTTAGGCCGGATTTGAGAATAATGCAGAAAGTTAGGCACTTTTATCCCTCTCACACTTAAGATGTACATTGCCCTCAATGTACAAAGTTAGATAATGACCGTTATATAATATCAAAAGAGAAGGGAGAAAGTGACACTTCCTGAATTACGGATGAGATCCCTTAGATTGGTAGAGATCGTGACTTATGTAGTAGTGAATTACTCCTAGTGATTTGTTCGTTTCTATGGAGTGTTCATTTGATACTGCGAAGTCACCAGTTAGAAATCTCGGAGGCTTATAAATATATGTTAGGAATACTCGAAGGTTAGATGTGAATGATAATCATGATAAAAGTTTGCAATGTATAAAGAAAAAGTTCAAACTAAGACAAATTAAAATAAATGGAAAATAGGAAAATAGAAAAATTAAAAGTTAAAGCTTAAAATAAGAAAAAAAAACTAGATAAATAAAAGGACTCAGAGGTCCTCATCATCGGTCGGGTCCTGTGATGGTGTCGGTGATGATATGGAAGTGATAGCATATCTGCTGGTGGGTGGCCTCGATTCCATCAAGACATCGAGCGGTGTCAGCGAAATATTGCTCGAATTGGTTGAAGCGTGCAGAGATATCCAACAATGAAGCTGCTGCATGGGATGGCCGCTGGCTCGGAGCTGGTGCCTCATGTGGTGGTGGTAGGACATCATCAGTAATGTCCTCGGGCTCCGCTTCATCTGTGGTTAATCGGTATTGGGGAGGGTCGGTCCCTCGACAGTGTTTAATCATCCTCATGTGTAGCATCGTCTGAATGCCCTGAGGTATCATCTGGCCGATCAGCGTGAGCGAAGAAATCTGAGCCTCGGTGTGGAGGAGGCCAAAGTGTCGAGCTAACTGAGTGATGTACAGCCCCATCGATAAAATTCCCTTCCTATGTGGCTCCGTTTGGTGCTGAATTGCACAGGCGATGAAGTATGCGAGGTTGAAAACGTGTCCTTCTGACATGCACAATAGGTAGTAGACATCGTGCTTGTTCACTACGCCGGTGCTTTCACGTCGACCTGTGATTGTGTGGGCTAGAATGGTGTGGATATACCGCAGGGGTGGGCCAAGGGCTGTCGCCTTAGAGTGACTGGGGTCGTAGATGCCTGTGGTGGGGGCTAAGTTGCGCCAGCAGTTGAGGGGAGTGCAATGGAGCTGACGGTTTAACTCGGAGAGTGGATTTTCTGCTATAAACTCCTCCGTGTAGAGTCCAAGTGCTGTGCCAAATTGTAGTACGCTCAGTCGACGTACCATGCCCCCTAACCGGAATTGGACTGTGCCTGGGTCGTCATATTGGGTCATCACTGTCTGTAAGGTGAAAGTGGTGTAGAACTTGAGTGTGAGTTCCAAATATGTGGGCTCGATGATAGAGAAAAATTGCTCCCACGGCTTGGTCGATATGAGGGCTCGAATATCTACTGCTTGTCTGACCTGTTCCACGGCGTCCCAGTCAATGCACCTTCCGGTGCCGAGAAGTCTTTCCCAGAATGCCTTATATCGTTCTTCCTGAGTTTCTTGAGAGAATTGAAGGAGGCAGTGTCTTATTTCGGAAGAGGCACTAGCTGAGGACGAGTCGGGTCCCTTTTTTTTCTTGGTGGGGGCGGCCGTAGTTCGTTTCCCTCGTGATGATGGCATTGTACCTGAAATAATAGATATTCAAGTAATGTTTGTACGAAATTGTCATTTAGACCCCAGATATTAAATGCTAGATGCAGTTATACACCTATAAGCAGCCTATTCTAATTTTATATAGGGAAATTTGTATAAGAATGTAGTCAATAGAAATTATGAAATCTATCTAACAATCGATAAATAGCATCCAATAGTTAACAATCAAAATTTTCACTATAAATATTCATGGGAAATGAAACATTGAGACAAGTTCTAAGAAATTAAATCATGCTTAAAACAAAAACAAAAAACAAAGCAAAATAATATGAAATTTATCAATCTTTAAGTCAAGAAAATGAAGCAATGAAGGGAACCAGGGGTTGTGATGGTGTAAATTAGCTGGACACGGGCGGAGCACGTGGTGTTATGAGGTTTTCTACAGGTACACGGTTGTGGCGTGGGCGTGGGCGTGGACTGCTGCAGCACGGCGGTGGCGTGGGCGTGTTCTTTCTGCAGCACGGTGGTGGTGCGGGCGTGTTCACGGTTTTAGGGTGGTTTTTGGAAGAAAGGAAGATTGGGGTTTTGTTGGGACGGTGAAGGGTGTAGGTGTGGCCGGATTTGAGAGAAAAGAAGTTTTAAAATTTGTTTTAGGGTTGATTTGGGGGAGATGAGCGGTTTAGTTACTTAAATAGGGGTATGAGCACGGGCAGGGGCCACGCCCGTGCTCGGTTTTATGCGCCCCTGTTTTTCGTGATTTTGAATTCTGGGCGCGTTCAGGTGTTTGGCCACGGCCGTAGGTATTTGTGGCACGCCCGTGTTCTTATTCATACAGTCATGTAGAACGGGCGTGTTCTGCCCGTGTTCGACAAGTCAGTATGTTGGCACGGTTAGGTAACACGGGCGTGTGTAGCCCGTGTGTGGCAAGTCAGTATCTGCACATGGTCGTCAGGCACAGCCGTGTTCTACCCGTGTTTAGGAAAATTTTATCTCTTGTCGTGCACGGCTATAGGTACGCTCGTGTTTAATCCCCTGGTTTCCACACAGCCACGGGCACGCCCGCGTGCAAGGTCGTGTGGCCCTAAACCTGTACTATATTGATATGAAGTTAGATGCTTTAAAAAATGTTAGTAAATTAGTGCTCGGGTTGCCTCTCGGGAAGCGCTCGTTTATAGTCTTAAGCTAGACTTACCCTGTTTTCATTTCTAAAAGAAGGTTCATGGAGCTGAAGCTCCTCTCTTATATCCTTAAAATCTACACCATTATAAATTTTGAGTCGGTGACCATTTACCTTGAATGTGCCTTTAGTGGGGTGAGTTACCTCGATTGTGCCATATGGAAAAATTGTTTTGATCATGAATGGGCCTGACCATCTTGATTTGAGCTTCCCAGGGAATAGTTTAAGTCTTGATTTGTATAGCAGGACCAAGTCCCCTACATCAAATTGTTTTGATTTCTTGAGACGAGCACCATGGCATCGTTTTGTTGCCTCCTTGTATAGTTTTGAGTTCTCATATGCCTCAGCTCTCCATTCGGCTAGCTCGTTCATCTGCATCATTCGTTTCTTTCCTGCAGTTTTAAGATCAAAATTTAAAAATTTTATGGCCTAAAAAGCCTTGTGTTCTAACTCGAATGGTAGATGACAACTTTTCCCGTATACAAGTTTGTATGGGGACGTTCCCAGAGGGGTTTTAAATGCTGTTCTATAGGCCCATAAGGCATCATCTACTTTTAATGCCCAATCTTTCCTATTTGATTCAACCGTTCTTTCTAGGATGCGTTTAAGTTCTCGGTTTGCTACTTCAACTTGCCCACTGGTTTGAGGGTGATATGGGGTAGCTATCCTGTGGTGTACTCCATATTTTTAAGACTTTGTCAAATTGAGTATTATAGAAATGAGTGCCCTTATCACTAATGATAGCTCTAGGTGTTCCAAAATGAGAGAACAGTTTCTTGAGAAACTTAACTACTACCCTAGCATCATTGGTAGGTAAAGCTTCAGCTTCCACCCATTTTGACATGTAATCAACTGCCACTAGGATGTATTTATTTCCAAATGAACAAGGGAATGGTCCCATAAAATCTATACCCCATACATCAAATATTTCACATGATAACATATATGTTTGAGGCATTTCATCACGTTTAGAAATATTACCTGTTCCTTGGCATTTATCACACGAGGTAACATACCTGTTGGTATCTTTAAATAGAGTGGGCCAATAAAAACCTGATTCGAGTATTTTGTGTGCTGTCTTGATGCCACTGTGTCCTCCTGAAGGTCCTGAATGGCAATGCTCCAGGATTTTGCTTGCTTCCGCCTTTGTAACGCATCTTCGAATTACCTGATCTGCACATATGCAGAAAAGAAAAGGATCTTCCCAAAAATAGTTTTTGCATCAGCAAAGAATCGCTTCTTTTGGTGATGTGTTAGTCTTTTGGCAAGATGTTAGCAGCTAAATAATTTGCAATGTTTGCAAACCATGGTACCTCAGAATGTGTTATAGAAAAGAGTTGTTCTTCGGGAAACGAGTAGTCTATCTCACTTTCATCGAGCTTCTCGATATGTGGATTCTCAAGTCTGGAGAGGTGATCTGGCGCAAGATTCTCAACTCCATTCTTATCTTGTATTTCCAAATCAAACTCCTGTAAAAGTAAAATCCATCGTATGAGTCGAGGTTTTGCATTAGGTTTGGTTAAAAGATAACGGAGAGCTGAATGGTCAGTGTAAACGACAACTTTAGACAATATTAGATACTGCCTAAATTTGTCAAAGGCAAAAACTACAGCTAGCAATTCTTTCTCTGTGGTGGTGTAGTTTTCTTGTGCGGGTGTTAATGTTCTGCTAGCGTAGTAAATTGGCTGAAAATGCTTGTCTCTTCGTTGTCCCAAAACTGCACCTACTGCAAAATCACTTGCATCACACATTAGTTCAAAGGGTAAATTCCAATTAGGTGCAATTATAATCGGAGCATTTATTAATTTATCCTTAAGGATATTAAATGCATCTAAACATTCCTGATTGAAATTGAAAGGAACACCTTTTTCTAGTAATTTTGTTAAAGGCTTGGCTATTTTAGAAAAATCTTTAATAAATCTTCTATAGAATCCTGCATGTCCTAGAAAGCTTCTAATAGCCTTAACTGAACTAGGGGGAGGTAATTTTTCTATGGTTTCCACCTTTGTTTTATCTACCTCAATCCCTTTACTAGCAATTTTATGTCCTAATACAATCCCTTCTCTAACCATAAAGTGACATTTTTCCCAATTCAAAACAAGGTTTGTTTCCTCACATCTCATTAGAACTCGTTTTAAATTTTTAAGGCAAAGATGGAAAGAATTACCGAGTACCGAGAAATCATCCATAAATACCTCCATTATGTCTTCCACAAGTTCGTTAAAGATTGCCAACATGCAACGCTGAAATGTAGCAGGAGCATTACATAATCCAAAAGGCATTCTACGATAAGCAAACGTACCGTATGGGCATATAAATGTTGTCTTCTCTTGATCTTCAGGAGCTATTGGGATTTAGAAATAGTCGGAGAGTCCGTCCAAGAAGCAGTAGTACATATGCCCGGATAGTCTTTCTAACATTTAATCTATGAAGGGTAGAGGGAAGTGATCTTTTCTGGTGGCATCGTTCAGCTTTCTATAGTCTATACAGACTCTCCAACCTGTAACTGTTCTTGTAGGGATTAACTCATTCCTTTCATTGGGCACTACAGTAATGCCTCCTTTCTTTGGAACTACCTGTATAGGACTTACCCAAGTACTATCAGAAATAGGATAAATTATTCTTGCATCTAGAAGTTTAATTACCTTAGCCTTGACTACTTCTTTCATGTTGGGGTTTAAGCGTCTCTGAGGCTGCACACACGATTTGTATTCCCCTTCCATTAAAATTTTGTAGGAACAGAACGATGGGTTTATGCCCTTGATGTCAGAGATTTTCCAAGCTATGGATTTTTTATGTTCTCTTAGTACCTGTATTAACTCCTCTTTTTCCTTGGGTTTTAGTTCTGAAGAGATAATAATCAGTAGTGTAGAATTGTCCCCGAGGAATGCATACTCTAAGTGTTTTGGCAACTGTTTTAATTCCAATTTGGGCGGCTCATTGATGGAGTGTTTTTGTCTTAGTTCGTCATTGACTTTAATGCTTTATTCTTACGTTTGTCAAGGTGAAGACGTATTCAACTCATCAGCTTCATCTTCTTCCCCCTCGTCTTGAGTCAGGCACAGTTCCATCGTGTCATCATGTAGGATTTCCTGTAATGAGTTTTAAATGATATGATCAGTAGTATCAACAAAATAACAGCCATCATCCTGTTCTTTAGAATATCGCATGGCATCATAAATTTGAAAAATAATTTCCTCATCGCCTATCCTTAATGCAAGTTTACCGTTACCTACATCGATAACAGCCCTAGCAGTAGCTAAAAAAGGACGCCTTAAAATTAAGGGAACATCAATGTCTTCATCCATGTCTAACACAACAAAATCAACAGGAAATATAAATTTATCAATTTTCACCAAGATATCTTCGATAACTCCTCTAGGATATTTAATAGATCTATCAGCTAACTGAATACTCATCCTAGTGGGTTTTGGTTCCCCAAGATCTAGTTGTTTAAACATTTTGTAAGGCATTAAATTAATACTGGCACCTAGATCAGCTAATTCCTTCTTAATATTTAAGCTACCAATTAAACAAGGAATAGTAAAACTTCTTGGGTCGTTTAATTTAGTTGGTAACTTGTTTTGGAGGATGGATGAACATTCTTTTTTAAGTTCCATCATCGATACTTCTTCAAGCTTCCTTTTATTCGTCAGGAGTTTCTTTAAGAATTTTGCGTATTTTGGCATCTGTGAAATAGCTTCAACAAAAGGTAAGTTAATATGTATTTGTTTGAAAAGTTCGAGAAACTTACCGTATTGGGCATCTAATCGTTCTTTCTTCAACTTTGCTGGATATGGGATTGGTGGTTTACTTTCTTTGCGTACTGGATTTACGTCCTCAACTCCTTCATCCTTTGTTTTGTTTTCTTCGTGTGGTCTCTTTAGTTCGACTAACTCCTTTCCAATTCTTAGTGTGACTGCCTTTACCTGTTCTGTTTCTTTAGAAAGAATCTCTGCCCGTATTTCAAAATCATCTCAGTAAGTAGTCCAACTGACTTAGTGAGTTCCCCAATTGACCCAGTGAGTTTCCCAACTTGGTTCTTTGTCTCCTCAGTCGATATTTGTTGACTTTTAAGTGTTTTCTCGGTATCTTGGAGACGATTTTCTGTGCTTGCCATGAATTTTGTCAGCATCTCTTTGAGGTTTGGCTTTTTCTTTCGTGGATATGGCTGATTTTGGAAATTTTGAGGAGGTTGTTGTCTTTGATTTCCTTGATTTCCTTGACCTCCCCATGAAAAATTTGGGTGGTTCCTCCAACCTGGATTGTAAGTATTACTATAAGGATTATTATTGGATCTAAAATTATTACCTATATAGTTCATCTGTTCGCTCTCAGCGTCTGGTTGGTAGGGTGGGTACTCAGGATTCGCCACAGTTCCGCTTGCGTTGCACTGCATGACTGGGTGTACCTGCGAAGAACACAAACTATCAAGCCTTTTATTTATCATCTCTATCTGTGTTGATAGCATGGTCACTGCTTCGAGGTTGTAAAATCCGGCTGATTTTGTCGGTTTAGCCCTTGTCGCTTGCCACTGATAGTTATTTAGTGACATCTCTTCGATGAACTCGTAGGTTGCTTCAGGAGTTCTATTGTTTAGAGTTCCACCGACGGTTGAATCAATTAGTTGCCTCGTTGAGGGGTTTACACCATTGTAGAAGGTTTGGACTTGTAGCCATAAGGGTAAACCATGGTGTGGACACCTTCTCAAGAGATCTTTGTATCTCTCCCATGCGTCATATAATGTCTCTAAATCCATCTGCACAAAAGAAGAGATATCATTCCATAATTTGGCCGTTTTGGCCTGTGAGAAATATTTTAAAAGAAAATTTTCGGTCATTTGTTCCCCTGTAGTGATTGACTCTCGTGGTAATGAGTTTAACCACTGTTTGGCTTTATTCCTTAATGAAAAGGGAAATAACCGAAGACGTATGACATCATCAGAAACGCCATTTTGAAGGTATCACAGAACTCTGAAAAATTAGCTATATGAGTGTTTGGGTCTTCGTCCTGTAAACCATCAAATTGAACAAATTGTTGAATCATTTGTATTGTGTTAGGCTTTAATTCAAAATTATTAGCAGCTATAGCAGGCCTAACAATACTCGATTCTGCTCCTGTTAAATGCGGTTTAGCATAACTAAACATAGTACGTGGAGCATTATTTTCTCCCACATCATGTGGTTGTGGATTATTCTCGTCCATCCCTTCAGTAGGATTGGATCTGCCTTCTTGGTCTTCCTCTATGTAATTTAGGGCTCGCCTGATTTCTCTGTGAGTCCTACGAACGATAGCTTCAATTTCACCATCGTATACTAAAGGTCCTCTCGGGTTCCTTCTAGTCATAAACTAGAGGTACCTGCTAGGAGAAGAAAGAAATAAAATTTAGCGAAATAAAAATTTAACCTAAAAAAATAATAAAAGTAAATTGCGAAAAATAAAAATAATGGCTAAAGTAATAAAAATAGAGCTTTCTTAATATTTTAGTTCCCCGACAATGGCGCCAAAAACTTGATCGCTGTGATCAGAGTCTTAAAATTTATAAAGAGAATGATCGAATCTGCAAACTAACTCTGACAACGATTAAAGGCAAGTGTACCTATCGAACAGTAGTATAGCTTAGGCAAGACCGGATTGTCGAACCCAAAGGAACTAAAAGTACTAATACTAACCTTCTTTTTATTATCTAGCCTAAAATAGGTGAACTTGTTTAGATCTAACGACTACTAAACTAAAGACGCAAAGACAAAAAGAATTAATTGGGAAATAACTTGAGGGAAGACTCAGTTGATTTAAGACGATACCCTCAGGAAGAATCCACCTAGACTTCACTTGTTATCTAACCCTGAACCATACGATTTATTCACTTGACTTGATCCGTAGGACTCCCTAACGTATATTAAACCCTCTCTCGAGGCGAATAACGTCTAACCCTAGGTTAATTAACGAAAATCTCTTTCTCATTTAATAACCCCTTAGAATAGCAGTAAATCGATCTATGGATTCCCATATTAGGTTTCACCCTAATCCGGCAAAATCTCGTCACCCTATCTCTAGGCGCGCGAACGACTCCGCTTTAATTATGCTAGATCTAGTCTTAAGCAGGGAGTTTTGCTCCTCCACCTAAGAACATCTGACTTGAGTCAATATCCCTAAAACATTAACACAAGAATTAAGCGCACATAATTAAGAACAAATCAAGTATTTATCTTATAGTTTAGAAAATAATAACAAGATTCATCTAGGTTTCATCCCCTTCAGGTATCTAAAGGGTTTAGTTCATAACAAATAAAGAAAACATCTCAAAGGAAAAGATAAAGCAAAACATAAGAAATCCTTAAAACTCCCTGAAGGAATTGAAGGAGAGATCCGCCGTCTTGAGTAGAATCCTGGCTTCTAGAGATGGATCAACTGGCTATCTTCGAGTGATTCCCACAACTCTGACCTTTTCGGCTTGGCTCCTTAGCCTAGCTAACCGCCCTCTTTTCAAGTAACACTTAGGGGGTTTATATAGGCTCTTGGAATGTGTTTCTTCTCCCCAAAGTATCCAAATCCGAATGAAATTGCTTTTCGCCACGATAGGGACACGGCCATGTCACACGCCCATGTGTCTAGTCTTCAAGCTGTGTTCGGACTCCTTTAATGAGGCACGACCGTGTGACTCAGGGGTAAGGCCGTGTTTTAGATGATCAATGTGGCACGCATGTGTGGGCTTAAGTCTAGGCCGTGTGGATTTCGTGATATGGCCCATTTACTCCGTTTTGGGCTTATTTTATGTTCTTTTCGTCCTCGGGTGCTTTCCTAGGTATAAGACATGAAAAGAAAGGATTAAGAGCACCTTTTTATATCAATCGAGGCTTAAATCATCCAAAAGCATACTAAATGTGGGATTAAAATATGTTGCTTTTACGATTTATCAGGTACTCATTTTGTAATACTCAATTTGACAAGGTCTTAAAGAAATATGGAGTACACCACAGAATAGCTACCCCTTATCACCCTCAAACCAGTGGACAAGTAGAAGTAGCAAATCAAGAGCTTAAGCGTATTCTAGAGAAAACAATTGAATCAAACAGGAAAGATTGGGCATTAAAAGTAGACGATGCTTTATGGGCCTATAGAATAGCATTTAAAACTCCCATAGGAACATCCCCGTACAGACTTGTCTACGAGAAAAGTTGCCACCTACCATTTGAATTAGAACATAAAGCTTTTTGGGCTATAAAATTTTTGAATTACGATCTTAATCTTATAGGTGAGAAAAGAATAATGCAGTTGAACGAGCTAGATGAGTGGCGAGCTAATGCCTACGAAAACTCCCGTTTATACAAGGAAGCAACAAAATGATACGATGCTATGATGCTTGCTTAAAGCAACCAAAGCAATTCAACGTAGGAGATCTAGTTCTATTATACAATTCAAGGCTCAAATTGTTCCCTGGAAAGCTGAAATCAAGATGGTCAGGCCCTTTCATAATCAAAACTATCTTTCCCTATGGCACAGTCAGGTTACTCATCCGAATTATGGCACATTCAAGGTAAACGGGCAACGAATGAAAATTTATAATGGAGAGGATTTTAGAGATGTGAGAGAGGAGCTTCAGCTCCGTGAACCTTCATTTAGAAACGAAAACAGGGAAAGTCTAGATTAAGACTTTAAATGAGAGCTTCTCGGGAGGCAACCCGAGCACTAACCTCATTTACATTCATATTTTTTTTATATATCAGCATATAATTAAGAACTAACTATTCATAAGCGCATGATTTCTTTCCCACACGGCCTAGAACACGGGTGTGTCCGTGGCCATGTGGATGCCATGGGAAGAGACACAGGCGTGGTGGTAGCCGTACGAGACAAGGATGAAAAATTTTCCCAACACAGGCCGCGATAAAAGGGCCACGGCCGTGTGATGCAGCTGTGGTCGACACTGAGTAAATAACACGGGCATGAGACACGCCCGTTGATCGCTAAAATTAGAGCTTTAAAATTTAAAAAAAGAATGATCAAACTTGGAAACTAACTCTGACAACGATTAAAGGCAAGTGTACCTATCGAATAGTAGTATAGCTTAGGCAAGACCGGATTGTCGAACCCAAAGGAACTAAAAGTACTAATACTAACTTTCTTTTTATTATTTAGACTAAAATAAAGTGAAGTTGCTTTAAATCTAAATTAACGACTACTAAGCTAAAGACGCAAAGACAAAAAGAATGAATTTGGGAAATAACTAGAAGAAAAACTCAATTGATCACGACGATACCCTCAGGAAGAGTCCACCTAGACTTCACTTGTTATCTAACACTGAACCATACGATTTATTCACTTAGTTTGATCCGTAGGACTTTCTAACGTATATTAAACCCTCTCTCGAGGAGAATAACGTCTAACCCTAGGTTAATTAGTGGAACTCTCGTTCTCTTATAATAACCCCCTAGAATAGTAGTAAATCGATTTATGGATTCCCATATTAGGTTTCACCCTAATCCGGCAAAATCTCGTCACCCTATCTCTAGGCGTGCGATCAACTCCGCTTAATTATGCTAGATCTACTCTTAAGCAGGGTCTATTCCTCCTCCACCTAAGCACATCAAACTTGAATCAATATCCGCGAAATATTAACTCAAGAATTAAGCACACATAATTAAGAACATTCTAAGTATTTATCATATAATTCAGAAAATGATAACAAGATTCATCTAGGTTTCATCCCCTTCTCATAACAAATAAAGAAAACATCTCAAGAGAAAAGATAAAACAAAACATAAGAAATCCCTAAAACTCCCTGAAGGAATTGAAGGAGAGATCCGCCGTCTTGAGTAGAATTCCAGCTTCTTGGGATGGATCAACTGGCTAACTTCAAGTGATTCACTCAACTTTGACCTTTCCAGCTTGGCTCCTTGGCCTAGCTCGACGCCCCCTCAAAGGTGGTACTTAGGGGTTATTTATAGGCTCTTGGAATGCGATTCTTTCTCCCTAAGTATCCTTTTCTGACTGAATTTGTCTAAAGCCACGACAGGGGCACGACCATGTCACACGGCCATGTCACACGCCCGTGTGACTCGTCTTCAAGCCGTGTTTAGATTTCTAAGTTGAGCCACGACCATGTAGATCGGGGTGAGGTCGTGTTCTAGATGCTTGACAAGGCACGGCCGTGTGATCTTTGGGCCAGGCCGTGTCGATTTCGTGATATGGCCCATTTACTCCGTTTTGGGCCCAATTTATGTTCTTGTCATCCTCGGGTGCTATCCTGGGTATAAGACATAAAAAGAAAGGATTAAGAGCACCTTTTTACATAAATTAAGAAATAAATCATCCAAAAACATGCTAAATGTGGGATTAAAATATGTTATAATTACGGTTTATCAAATACCCCCACACTTAAGCTTTTGCTTGTCCTCAAGCAAAATTCTCAACATACAATTAAAACGAACTTTCCATAATTCAAAATTCCTACTGACAGTGCCTTATCATAATTCATGGATAATTTATACATGGATAATTCAATTCAAAGAGTCCTAAAGATTCAAACAATAATAAGTCATGCATTTGTAATTCAAAAACGTAGGTGTCTCCCCTTATTTGGATAATTACCTTTAATTCGAAATTGACAAGAGTTTGACATCCTTACTAAAAGATTCACTCAAATCACTCAAAGTGTTTAAGGTTTATAAAATGAAGCACTCATACGTCGAACATGAAAAGTTAATCCCATATGCTTGCCTGAAAATCAAATCTCCACCACTGTAAAATGAGATGATAAACAGATCAAAAGGTCTTTGTTAGGGTTGTAACGGGGCTAGGGTTAAGGTGTGGATAAAGGCTGAAATTAGAAGGTTAGAATCAAGATTGAATTGACAATACCTAAGAATACTAAAATAATATTTACATTAACTGAAAATAATAATCCTAATAATACGAGCTTTTCTTTCGAAAAATAAGCTTTAACTGTATAAGCTCACCACTAATACTGAATATACTTCGATTTTTTTTAAGAACAAACTAATAATAATAATGGATGAATTCAACTCATGCTCTGGTTTAATTCGGTAACTAATCAAATCATATCTCGATTAAAGGGTAGTCAAAAGGAGGGTGATAACAAATACAAAGGGTTTTTGGGTTATTAATAGGCGAGTCAATAAAAAGGGTTATTAGGATCAACGGGGTTCGCTAGGGGTTAATTTATGTAGGTAGGCTATTTAGTGGAGGGAGTGGGTTAAAACCTAGGTGCCTTTATCATCTCTGTATATCAAATCATCAATGTGGTCTCAACATGTATAAACGAGGCAAGTTCTAGAATAACAGTTCAAAGTTGACACATAATCAAAAAGTGAGCGCGAACAAAAATATATGCTCTATAAGGCTCAAAATCTCACAAAAATTATGGGTGTTTTGACATCAATCTCGTAAATTTCAAATTTCAAAGCAATATTCAAATTTAGGTTAACAACCTAGCAAAATTTTTTTATTCTGAAAAATAGACTTATCATGCTTGATTCTCTAATATCTTTAAAATTTAATTGTCAATGGACAAGTATCAATGACTTAATCTAAAACATGTCAATGAAAATCATAAATCATCAGAAATTTCATCTTAATTAGTAATATGAAAAATTTACTTAAAAACAAGACTAAATTCAGGGATTTGAGAATAATGAAAAAAGTTTGGCCGGATTTGAGAATAATGCAGAAAGTTAGTGTAACATCCTGAAAGTGGACCTAGTAGGATTGGGCCTAATGGGCCTTGGGAGTAGTAGCGTTTAAAATTTTTGAGAACAGGAGAATGGCACTAAGGCAAGTTGGACCTATTAGGTGAGTGATTTTGGAGTGTTAGGGGGCTTCTATGAAGTCCCGGGATCAAACTTGGGCTTTAGGGAAATTTTAGTTTTAGGTGAATAAAACCCTGGGACTTGGTAGGTAGGTTTTAAGGATAAAATGTGGAGAAAAATGACACAAGTGGAGTGTGTGGTGTAGTGGCAAAGTGAAGCCACATAAGAGACAAGGGGGTGACGCCACAAGGAAGGAAGGAGGTCCAAGGTTCAAGTCTTGGCTCTTACATTTTAGTTTTCTTTTTAAATGGACTTTAGAATTTGGCTATAGATTTAAATTTAGTTGCGCATGGTTTAAGACACAAGAGGAGCTTGTGGCCAAGTGGTTAGCGGCATGGATTATGTTGCAAGGGAGCCTGGGTTCGAATCTCATGACAAGCAATAGAGTATTTATTTTACGGATTGGACGGGAAGAGTTTGAGTTGAATTTAAACTTTACTGACGAAGGGATCCCACATCGGAAAGATACAAAGAAGGAAGGTGAGAAGCTAGCTATATATAGAGCACTCTATGATAGGAGGAAGGATACCTTGGAGGGCGTTTGGGCACAGGAGTGTCGGAGCGCGGATTAGCACCAGATTCATATCAGGTGTGCAACTCTCTCTACTCTAGTTGTAGAGCGGCAAATGCCGAAGTGCCGGTCGCGACAATAGTAGCCACACGAGCGTGCGAGCACACGTGTGGGGCTTCGACGCGATAGTTGAGGCCATCAGTAGCATTCTTGTGGGTTGAGGCTGCTTGGGCCACAATGGGCCGAAGTGGACCCAATGGGCTCGTGGGCCCAATTGAATAAAATGTATGATGGTGTAGTATATAGTGAACTAGACTAGGTGAATCTCATATACGTGGCTAGATTTGTGTTAGGTGGGCCACACGAGCGTGTGGGCCCAAATGGGCCAAAATCGAGTTTTAGGCCCAATAGTCCGGTACGACCGAAAATGGTAGTTAAGTCGCTCGAGGCGACATTAGGCCTTTGAAAGGCTATCGCTGGTGTGAAATTATTGAAATACCCTCGATGGGTAAACTGACCGATATGCCCCTGAAAGGTAAAATGACGAAAACACCCCTACATGTTATATGATTATTCTTGTATGTGATTTAAGATTGTTATCGTATGATTATTATTTTATGTTGCATTCATGTGTTATTATGTTGCATGGGGATGGGATTATTAATACGGAGGAAGTGCTAATAGGATCGCATGGTCGCTTGACGACTGTGGATCCACCGAAGGCTTTTTAGCCATCGAGCAGCCATGCTGCACCAATAAGTTAGTGCTACAATCGGTGCTACATAAGGAGTGTAGGGATGGGTGGGTCGATTAAATCCCCACAGGAGTGTAGGGTTGGACAGGAGATGGAGTGCAGGGTTGGTATGGGCATTAATGCATTGCATATATGGATTTTGTTATTGAGATGGGCTTAGGCCCAGATAAATATGATTTGTGACATTTATGGGTTAAGGCCCAGCTGAGGCTTTTATGGGCTAAGGTCCAATTGCCACCGTTACTGAAATGGGCTCCGGCACGAACTGTTGTGATTCATGTTCTTACTAATGAGGGTTCTGCACACTGAGTTTTCGTAAACTCACCCCCTCTTTTTAATATTTTTCTCAAGAAATCCTCAATAGGCGATTCGACGTGCTGGAGGACTCAGAGGTGGCCACACTACGAGCAGTTTTGGACTCTAGTATTTTACTTATTTTTAACTTGGGTTAATATTTTGTAATAAGGCCTATCTTAAATTCTGGTTTTGGTTTTGGATTTTTAGTTTATTATGTTTTAAATCTGCTAAACTTTGAATCACGGTTTTCCAAAATAATATCTGCTTTCAAAATACTACGCTTTTACAAATAGGTCGTAAACATCACGTTTTTCATAAGTCAGTAATTTTAATTAAGCTTTCGCAATAAAAAGTTTTTTTTTAAAGGTAATAACTTTTTAATAAATGTCGATTAATAATAAACAAATGCAAACTGGGACTTTAGTTTTTAATGTCAAGAAAGATTTTCAGTTGGAACCATGGCTTCTCGAAAAGCACCCCAATGTGACACGCCAGATTCAGGTTTAACTACTAGGCCGGGTTTGGGGTGTTACAGTTAGGCCCTTCTTTAGATAAATATTCACCCCCCACACTTAAGATGTACATTGCCCTCAATGTACAAAGATAGCTATAACATTTATGGGATAAATTAAAAGAGAAAGGGAAAGAATACTCCCTAAATTTTAGATGGTGTCCTTAGAGGATGGTAGAGGTCGTGGTGTGTATGTTTGAAGAGGTCAATCTGGATGACGAACCTGTGCTAGATGAAAAAATTGGGGAGCTCGTAGAGGATTAGCCAGGGATTATTAAGACACATTTAAAATAACCAAAATATATAATTTAAGATAAGAAAGAAAAAGGAAAGGTGGATGGACCGGAGAGTCCTTATTGATGGATGGTTCGCGAGGTGGGTGTGACTTCTATGGCTGCGAAGGTGCTGGCGGTGGCGGAAGTGGCGTGATTCCCTAGCAGCCTTGCAAACTTGACACTAAGAAACTAAAATAAGTTAAACTAAACTAAGCATAAGATTGTCAAAGAGAAGGAAATTGAAGCAAAAGAGAAAAGAAAAATAAAAACTAATTGGTCTCAAAGACCCTTGGCTTGGTGAGTAGACGAAGCTGCCGGCATGAACTCATGTTGATCGTTCTTCTGTGGGAAGTCTATGGTTGGCCTTTTTTGCTTCTTCGACATGATGTTGGATGGCTCAAGGATCTAGAGATTTATTATAAAGAGGAAAAAGTCTAAGAGGGAGAAGGGAGAAAAGAAAAGAATGAAGAAATCAGATGGGGAGAAGGGGAAGGGCAGTGGGGTTTAAATAGGATTTCAAATCTGGCACGTTCCCACGGCCATGTGTCTAAGCGTGCTGTATCTCTCTGGCCGTTCTTCTGCTAACCACGCCCGTGTATGTGAAGTCAGTATGTTAGCACGGTTGGGAGGCACGGGCGTGTTCTGCCCATGGTCGACTAGTCAGTAACCTCGCACGGTTGTAATACACGGGCGAGTTCTGCCCGTGGTGTGTAAGTCAGTAGCTTCACACGGTCGAGAGGCACGGTCGTGCCACTTTACGGGGCCCGTGGGGTAGTGGTTGGATCCGTGACGTCAAAAAATGGTTGGGACTAATTCGCACGGCCTCTGATAAGTCAGTATGGAGATTCTAGTGGTCTACACGGTCCCGGACACGGCCGTGTGTAAGACCGTGTGGCCTTGAAATTCTGCACTTTTGGTTAGTTTAAGAGAGAAGAAAGAAGGAAAGAAAAGAAACCGATAAATTTAAAAGTAAATAGTGTTAGTTGCTCGGGTTGCCTCCCGAGAAGCGCTCGTTTATAGTCTTAAGCTAGACTTTCTTTGAAATTGAAAAAAATCAAGGAGGTTTAAAGGTTTGAATATCTTCCCTCATGCTTATAGTTCTATTTTCTTGATAAAGTTTAAGTCGAGAAGCGTTTACCTTAAAAGTGCCGAATGTTGGATTGCTTACCTCGACTGTTCCGTGGGGGAAGATATTGTGTACCTTTAGAGGAATTTCCTCGCTTACGTTTAGGTCTGGTGTGGTGATGCAAGGATTGGCTTTGTCTAACAGCACCTGGTCTCCTATTTTGAAGTGATTTGATGTTCCTACGAGTTCTTCAGGTAGTTCCTTCGGTTTTGCTTTGTGTGGTTCCTGTTCTTCTTTGACGTGTGTCTTCTGCTCTTCTAATTTGTCGGCCCTAAGGCTTTGTTCCATATGTAATTCATCTTTGTTGGTTTGGGGTCTAAGCTTTGGCTCAGGGTTGTATTCTTATGGTGTTTCCTGCGATGAAAGTTGAACAATTTGATTATCAAATGAAGTGACTTTCTTACCTTCATCGACTGTTGTCCTGGCCGAGTCAAGAGCTTGGAGACTGAGTGATTTGTCAACTAC
Organism: Gossypium australe; assembly: GCA_005393395.2. NCBI lineage: Eukaryota > Viridiplantae > Streptophyta > Magnoliopsida > Malvales > Malvaceae > Gossypium > Gossypium australe. Next base: position 23,037,886 of record CM016619.1, on the reverse strand, counting down.
ACAAAGAATGAGTTCGCTTGTGGCAACATCAATTTTAGTTTTGGCAGTTGTTAGAAAAGGTCTTCCTAAAATTAAGGGGATTGAACTATCCTCATCCATGTCTAAGACAACAAAATCTACTAGGAAAAGAAATTTATCGATTTTGACAAGAACATCTTCGATAATGCCCCTAGGAATTCTAACTGTTTTATCAGCTAATTGAATGCTCATCCTAGTTTGTTTGGGCTTCCCTAGACCTAGTCGTTTAAACAATGTATAAGGCATGACATTTATGTTTGCCCCTAAATCAGCTAACGCATTATCAATAGTTAAACTACCAATTAAACATGGAATAGTAAAACTCCCTGGATCTTTTAGCTTTCGCTGTAGTTTATTCTGTAACATTGCTGAGCATGCTGCGTTTAATTCCACATGGTGCTCTTCATCTATTTTGCGTTTGTTTGTCAAGAGCTGCCTTAGAAATTTTCTCGAGTCTGGCATCTGAAAAAGAGCTTCAAGAAGAGGTAAGTTAATATGTAATTTCTTTAAAAGTTTAAGAAACTTACCGAACTGTTCTTCTGAATCGTCTCTTTTCGTCGCTTCAGGATAAGGTATACGAGGTTGGTACTCTTTGATTACCGATTTCGGCTTTTCTTGTGTTACCTCTATTTTACCTTCGTCTACTTCTTGGTTTGGTTCGTCTAACCCTTTGCTATCATGATCTGTGATGGCTTAAATTTGCTCCTTAGGGTTAATCTCTGTGTTACTTGGTAGACGTCCTTGCGGTCTTTCAGACATTAGCTTTGTGAGTTGCTCAACTGCATTAGTGACTTCCTTGACTGACTTAGTAAGTTCCCCAACTCAGTTCTCATTGTTTTTAATTGTTCTTTTAGTTTCATGGAAACGGTTTTCTGTGTTTGCCAAAAATTTTGATAACATCTCTTCGATGTTTGGCTTCTTCTCTTGTGGATAAGGCTGATTTTGGAAGTTTTGAGGAGGTTGCTGCCTTTGATTTCCTTGATTTCCTTGACCTCCCACGAAAAATTTGGGTGGTTCCTCCAACCTGGATTGTAAGTATTACTCTAGGGATTATTATTGGAACTGAAATTATTACCTATGTAATTCATCTGTTCGCTCTCTGCATCTGGTTGGTAGGGTGGGTATTCAGGATTCGCCACAGTTCCACTTGCGTCGCACTGCATCTGCTGGGACATGCGTGGGCACAGGAGCCCGGAAATCTGTGTCGGAACGACTTAGAGCTAATAGGGCAGAAGTGTTTAGGGGAATTTCTAGTATAGCCTCGAGTACAGCTGAGTATTGGATGGAGGCGGTTGAACGTATAATGGATGATCTGGATTTCACGGAGGAGGAAAAACTGAAAGGGGTTGTATCCCTTCTGCAGGACTGTAACATCCTTAAATCGGGGCCTTTTCATTTTATATGTTTGCATGTTGATAATGTGAATGTTATGCTAGTTGTGGGTGTTATAGGGTCCTGGCATGAGCTAGGGGTAGGCCAGAGTCATAGTAAAAATTTACGTTTTGAGCTTTTAAGATAGGGGAGCTGATAGAGCTAGGGGTTAAGTATAATTGGTAGCAAATTCTGGCACAAGAAGTGCTTTGGAAAAGTGGCAAGGAGGCGCCACTTAGGGCTTGGAGAAGTGACGCCTCAAGGGGGAGCAAGGGAGCCTAGGTTCGAGCAGCAGAAGTTCCCTTTCTGCTTGTTCTTTTTGACGCCAGGACCTGGAAGAGTTGCACTCAGGAGGGACTCTGTTGGATGAGGTTTGAAAGGGTCAACAGTTTCAAATGGGTGGAAGAGAGGAAATTTAGGAATTTGACTCCTTCAAACAGGTTTGAATGAGTGGCCAGGAGATAATTTAGGAGATGGTCATGGGAGCTTAGTGTTGGCCGAATGCCAAACACTAAGGGAAGAGGGTGCAATCGGTTTTGGGTGTTTTGAGGGGTGGCTGAATGTGCTTTAGGGAGGTTGTGAATTCGGTTAGATAGGGAGCCTTTAGTTTCTTCTCCTCTCATTTTGTTTTTGTGCCGAAATCACCCATTGCACTTTCTCTCCTTATGTTTTATTTACCAAAACCGAATAGCCTTCAAAACATTTACTTCTTTTCTTGTTTTTTTTACTAGAACCGAAACCAGCACCCTCCCTCTCTTTCGACTTCTTTTCTTTTTCTTCTTTTGTCCATAGCCGAATTTCTTCTACCCTTTTCTCTCCATTTTGTTCTCAAGCCAAATCACAAACCCTGTTGAGGCACCTTGTTAGCCGAAACTAGAAGACCATTTAAGCCAAATGCTCTTTGCCTATTTTCTTCTTTCTCTTTCGCGTTTCCTTTAATCTTTGTGAAAGTCGAAACTTGTTTCTTACTTCTCTTTTTCTTCTTCTTTGTGCACTCTCAAAACCGAAACTTAAACTCCTTTCTTCTATTCCATTTTTGCTGAGAAGCTGAAACCCCTAAACATTCTGTTGAAGATCTTTCATCTTATTTGTGGGTTCCATTGCCGAATTTTCTTCTCTTGTGGGTTAGTGCCGAATTCTCTTAGGTGCCAAAGGGATCTCTAGCGTTAAGGTTAGTGATGTTCTTTTGAATCGATTATCTTCTTTCTCGGGATTTCTCGATCAAAGTCGAAGGCTATTTGATTTTACGTGTGAGTGTTTGGCCGATTGTAGGAAGGAGTGTTGCTGCATTCTTTTGATCTTCGGGATTCGTGTGACTTGTGAATCAAGCCTAAAAGCTTCGGGATTGTCGATCTAGGTAAGGGCCTTAGCCTAAATCATTAGTCTCTTTTGGTTCATTTTCTCTACTTTGATTCGGTTAGTGACTAAGGTGTGTTATGGACTCGAAGGCTAGCCAAACGGTTGGGGGAGTTTGACCTGAGTCCCCAGCCCCTAAGTTTAAAAAGAGGGCAGTGTCGGCTGTACGCGACTGGCCACCTGGGTGTGGGCCGGCATCTGAGCAAAGCAGTAGACAGATAGTGGTGGTGTCGGTTGACGACAGTACTGACGTAGAGAGCGTCGTATTACGAGTAATCAGGTGTGTAACTCTTACACACTTCGTAGGTTAATATGTTATTATTTTGTGATTTGTCAAAAGCCGGAATAACGGTTAAAGTGATGTGTTACCCTTGTGTGTATAAGTGAGGACTCCGGGTAAGTCTATTCTGATTTGGTTAACGTTAAATGCTTCGATTAAGGTTGTATATGCCATGTTATGTTATTTATGAATATTACACATGATTGCCATGTTGTGTCATTTATGAGCATTAAGCATGACGTTGTTGCCATGGAAAGCATGTACATAAAAGTGGGTGATGAGAGGAGGGGGAAGGCATGATTATAGACTGTCACCAGTGGTTGTGACCACACAGTGGGTTGGCCCCGCTTCTTATATTATAGTGACTAAGTCTCAGTGGTTTTGACCACATACATATCTATCTTTGTGACTCGTCCGAGTGGTTTGGAACCACAGTGGGTTGGCCCCACATATCGATACCGGATTGTCACCAGTGGTTTTGACCACAGTGGGTTGGCCCCACACATATTATTTGTGACTTCGGTCACTAGTGGTTGTGACCACCAGTGGTTGTGACCACATACATATATTATTTGTGACCTTGGTCACCAGTGGTTGTGACCACACGGGGTAGACATAGGAGTTTCGAAGGGTTAGGTTGGGCTGCATGATATACATATTCACTTGTGGAACTGTGTAAGGAATTATATTTTCGGGGTGGGGATTCACACTGAGTTCGGTGACTCACCCCCTTCCTTTACATCTTGCAGGTGATTCTTAGATCGCGGATGTGGAGCCGGGACAGACTCGAGGTGGCCATGCATGACGTTGAGGGTTTATGTTTTAAACTATTATCTGGTTGCTTTACTTTAAATTTGGTATTGGGTTTGTAATAAGGCCACTCGTTTTCACTTTTTGGATTATCCAGCTGTTTTAAATTTTCACTGAATCTTGTTTAAACTGGTAATGGTATGCTTAACAAATCTATAAAATGAACGTTTTCCAAACTTACACAAATTATCGAGATTTTTCTAAAACTTACCCTCGGGTAACGATAAAAAGAGGTAACTACAAATAAAGTTCAATTGTCTTCAAAACTAAATTCGTAATGGCTTTTAACATCCTCATTCCAACCAACTCGGCCTTTCACAAAAACATAATTTTTTTTTACAATTAGAGACATCAACTTGTTTTCCAAATTACGTTTCTTTCAAATTTTGTCAACAACTGGTTTTATCAAATACGATCTTTCCCTGTGACATGCCAGATTCGGTCGTAGTATCTTGACCGGGTTTGAGGTGTTACAGGGACGAAGCTTATCAATGGTGGTAATGGCACAGGACATGGTCGTGGAGGTGCAGGTTATGCTGAGGCGAGGCAGCCAGCTTTGGTCTATGCAGCACGTCGCCAAGGGGACGAGGACGCTCTAGATGCGAATACCGGTGCGTACTCTACCATAGTATACTAAGTGTTTCTTTTGGGTTTAGAATTAGAGTGCGCAGCGAAAGCATAGTGGTGAGACAGGGGTAGTACGATTAATAGTTAGTTGGAAATTTCGAGGACGAAATTTCTTTAAAGGGGTAGAACTGTAACATCCTGAAATTGTGGAGCTATGCATTTAATGTGTGGTTATGTTTAATGTGAGTGTTAGGGGTCCAGAATGGGCTCAGGGTTGGGCAGAGGCCTTAATCGAATTTTCTGTTTGGACACTCTAGTGGAAAGCTTGGTAAGATAGGTCTTAAAAGATGTTATCTGTGTTTTAAAATACAAATGGGCTTGTGGCCCAGTGGCAAAGTGGCGCCACTTAAAAGCGGGGAACTGGCGTCAACTGAGGAGGCCCAAATTCAAGTTGCATGAAGCCCAACTATTTTAATTAAAATTGGCATTAGGGTTTTATTCTCCCATTCTCTTCTTTATTTTCGGCATTTAGGGTTTTCATCTTCTCTCTTTTCCTCCTTTTCTGAATAAAAGCCGAAAACTCCCTTAAGCATTCTTTCTTTTCACATTTGTCTGCCATAGCCGAATCTGCCCTAGCCTTGCCGAAATTCTTCTTTTTTCTATACCGTTCCTATCACTCCTTTACGTTCACTACACCAAAACAGACTTTTAGCGGCGTTTTTTTGGGCTTTTAACGGCGTTTTTAAGCGCCACTAATAGTATTTGCGGCGCTTTCGCAAACGCCGCAAAAAACGCCGCTAAGAAAGCACCGCAAAAGTTAGTGGCGTTTGTTGTGAAAAAAACGCCGCTACAGGTAAGGGCTTTTAGCGGCGCTTTTCAAAAAAACGCCGCTAAAGGTTGGGTCTTTTAGCGGCGCTTTCCAAACAAACGCCGCTAAAGGTCGGGTCTTTTAGCGGCGCTTTTGCGAAAACGCCGCTAAAAATCACGAAAATAAGAAAAATTAAAATATTATACTTTTAGCGGCGCTTTGACCAAAAACGCCGTTAAAAGTCCTAAAAAATAAAAAAATTAAAATATTATACTTTTAGCGGCGCTTTTACCAAAAACGCCGCTAAAAGTCCTAAAAATAAAAAAAATTAAAATATTATACTTTTAGCGACGTTTTTACCAAAAACGCCGCTAAAAGTCTTAAAAAATAAAAAAATAAAAACTTATAAAAACGCCATAAATCCAATTTAAAAATATATAATTTAATACATCATAACCATAATTGATACAATTTTATACCCTAATTGCTGCACCAGCTGCAGTTTCCAGTTGAAGAACCTTGATTCCATTGACCTCTTGCAGCCAATTTTATAGTTTAGAAATCAGAAATCCACCAGAGAATAGGCAATTTCATAAAATGCATGCTGACATAAGAGAATAGGCAAGATAAAGTGAATGCGAAGGAAAAAAAAAGTCATGTAGATTAGCATCATAGCAAACAGATTAACTAATGATGCTAAAGGTAGGGGTCTTTAGCGGCGCTTTCCAGACACGCCGCTAAAGGCCCCTACCTTTAGCGGCGCTTTTCAAACAAACGCCGCTAAAGGTTGGGTCTTTTAGCGGCGCTTTCCAAACAAACGCCGCTAAAGGTCGGGTCTTTTAGCGGCGCTTTTGCGAAAACGCCGCTAAAAATCACGAAAATAAGAAAAATTAAAATATTATACTTTTAGCGGCGCTTTGACCAAAAACGCCGTTAAAAGTCCTAAAAAATAAAAAAATTAAAATATTATACTTTTAGCGGCGCTTTTACCAAAAACGCCGCTAAAAGTCCTAAAAATAAAAAAAATTAAAATATTATACTTTTAGCGACGTTTTTACCAAAAACGCCGCTAAAAGTCTTAAAAAATAAAAAAATAAAAACTTATAAAAACGCCATAAATCCAATTTAAAAATATATAATTTAATACATCATAACCATAATTGATACAATTTTATACCCTAATTGCTGCACCAGCTGCAGTTTCCAGTTGAAGAACCTTGATTCCATTGACCTCTTGCAGCCAATTTTATAGTTTAGAAATCAGAAATCCACCAGAGAATAGGCAATTTCATAAAATGCATGCTGACATAAGAGAATAGGCAAGATAAAGTGAATGCGAAGGAAAAAAAAGTCATGTAGATTAGCATCATAGCAAACAGATTAACTAATGATACATCTACAGGATGGCGCTTAAATTCAAAAAATGCACGCTGCAAATATGTCATTATGCTTCATTTTTATCCAATCAAGTTCTTTACTTTAATTTTTATTTTATATTTACGAAGAGAAATATCTTTTCTCCCATTATAACAGCATTATCTCCCATTATCTTAAACAACTAGCATGCTTCATCTCACAATCCCTCTTTTACTAATCATTATGTGGTAAAAACCAATATTTATGTTTTTTTGATAAAAACCAGTATTTATGTTTTAACTATACTTTCACAAGCAATCCCCATTTTACATAAAATACAAAGAGAATTGGAACAAAGCAAAAAATAGAAACTGTTGCACAAACATCATTTCCGTATAAACAAATAACAGAATGCAAAAGTCTACATCTAATAAGGGAAAAGTGCAATAAAAAGGTACCTCTTCCAAAGCTATTGATGCTGTTAATCCTGAAGTAAGCAAAGCAACAACTTCCGGGTCAGGTCTTGGAATTGGAAGTATTTGCTTTGAAGGAACCTATATTTAGTTTCAAAATTGAATTATTTAACAATTTAAATATTGGAATAAAAAGGTAGAATAGATGATACACAAGATTTTATAAAATATTGAATAAACAAATAAATAAACTTGATCTTATACCTTCATACAAATATATATTAAAAACGTATATTAAAAGAATAACTTAAGCATAAACAATTAGAAAGAATAACTTACATGTAAACATATATATCATAATACATACATAGAAAAAAAGGGATCAATTTAAGTAACTTAAGCATTTAAATTGATAACTTAAGCATTTAGATTGATCAATATGGTTAATAAGGTTAATGCATGGGGCATGCACTCGAGTGTTCATTATTGTCTTACCATGTGAATGCTTGAACTTGTAAAAAGTATACATTTTGTTCTAACCATAATGTAATTATTGTTTCTTCTAATATATTTGTATGAGCTTAAAAGGCTTAAATATTATTATTCGCTAAGATAGTTAAGTTATTTGTCTGCATGTTTAATTTGGGTCCAAACTCCCAAAGTAGTGTATCCCCTCAAAAACTATATCATAAACAATGAGAATTTGCTTTATATTGGACAACAAAGTTAAAATTTACTATTACTCCCTATATTATTTTTAAATTCTAAATTTAATACTTTTAATTTAATCAATTTTAGTTCTTGTACTTTTTCAGCTCTAATCCAATTGGTAGCAATTAAATCAATTTGGATCAATTTTGCTTGTAGTCTTGTAATTAGTCTATGGTCTTCAATTTGGTCGTTCTTAAACTCTATACTTTTTCACATTTAAGTAACTTACATGTAAACATATATAATCTGAATAAACAAAGTATTCAGGATTAGAAATTAAAACAACAAATAGTCAGAGGACATTTTTTTTACACAAGCATCAACAGTTAATTTCGAAGTTCAAAATCAACTGCAAATACAAGTACTGAAGTTTACCGATTGTCTGTGGCGGCGGAGAGCAACAGTGACAGTGACGCAGCAGAGGAGACGGTAATGCAGCAAGTCCTCGGCTCGGAAGTCCTCTTCAATTCTACTCACTTTCAAAATTACCTGTGAAGCCAAATTTAGAGCTTTCAGATCAGCAAATATATACAGCACGAAAATTTAATTTCACTTATTTACATCATTAAAATTTTTTAATTTAATTTTTTAAAGTCACATTTTGAAATTAATTTTTTTAATTAATAGCTATGTAATAAAAAAGTCATTATAATATGCTTGAATTTAATATAATAAATTTGATAATATTGACAATTGAACTTGTATTTTTAAATTCAAAAAATAAAAGGACTAAATGTAAAAAAAAATTATAAAAACTTAGAGCATATTGATTATTTCTACATTTCAAGTTTTAGTTTACTTTACAGTTCTGCACATGAAAAACAATGATATACATTTGAAGTTGTTGATTCCAGCAATATATATATATATATATATATATATATCAACTATAATTAGAATTTACCATTACTGAGTACAATCAAATTAATATTTAAAATATATTCAAAGTTAACTAAAATAGATCTAGAAAAATCTATACATGATGCACATAAAGAACAATTCCAAATTATGTATTGACGACACAATCCATGTCCATCAGGCCGATATAGATCATGAAATGATGGTTACTACTATATTCATATGCGATTATACTGCAATTTACAATTATTTGAAGACCCAATTTTCTTGTTTTCAATCCAAGTTAACACATGCAAATAGTCTATAAATTTTGAACATAAAACAGTACATAGAAAATATTGATTCAAAATTTGAGTAGAAGTTAATAATAATATACCCTGAGGCGCTTGAAAGGTGATGATTCTCCCACTTCGAGTCTGCTCCTTGTATTGCCTCGCGGTTCGCAAGTTCCTTGCTAAACCAAATTAAAAACAAAATAACCTCGAAGGTAGAGGAAACAAATTAATTTAGATCCTAATGCAGGAATGCTGATAAGATGATACCCCAGTGTGGTTGCTCAGTGGCGTTTGCATAAGATTAGGAGCTGATGACGCAACAGTTTCCTATTCATTGTTGAATTTGGTTAGGAAATTATATAATTATTTCCAGGAAATCTTGTTAGTGAGAAAGGTATTTTACATGCAGAAGAGACGAGTTTAGGAGTAAGCTAGACATGGAAGTCCCAGAGCTAGGATATGTAGCAGTTGGTTTTGTAGTTTGATTCAGAAACCCTTGTTGTTGCACAGATACTGGCCTGTAAATTAAGTTTAAAATCTAAGTCAAATAACAAGAGTAGAATTTAAGCGTATTCAATGTGTTAATGATAAACTTAGTCGTCAATAAAGAAATATAAAAGGGTGATTGATAACAAGAAAAGGGAATCAAAATTCACCTAGACAGCTCAGAATTATGATGGTCTTGATTTGGTAAATTATGATGGTCTTGAGCTGGTAATAGAAGGGAACTGAAAGCCAAATAGATAGACTATGATTAAAAATTACTTGAAACAATATGCATTGGGCCCTAAATTTAACTTGAAAAGATAGAACACACCAATCCCAAATTTCTTTTCGTCTAGGCTTAGTTCTACAAGTATCTAAAGGTCATGTTGAATTGGGTTCAAACTGAAATTTCAATTTTGTTTGCCTAAGTTCAAGGTGATTCCAAAATGTAAAAATCATAATTGAGTCGTGTCTAATTGAATCGATCAGATAGTCAAGCTGTGAACAAATCTATTTGCTTTCTTGATAATGAAATTTAGAAGAAAAATGACTATTCTCAATTTAACAATAAGGAATCATGACAAATAAACTGCTTCATGCAAACATAACTGAGCATCAGAGTGATAAATTGACAACAGAAGGGTCGGACTCACCACGTATTTATGACCCATGTGACACATGATGGAAAGGAAGAGAACCTTTAGGCAAAAAAGGATATGTGGCAGAAAACTAAGCAGTCAAGAAAATCAAGATAAATCTCCAAGAAAACTAGGAAGTGAGGTTTTCATTTTATGTTCAACTAAATTAGGTCATTCTTGTGGTCACAAGGTTTACTGTTAAGTACCACTTTATGCTTGGGTTAGGTGTATTATAGCATTAAGGAGTTATTGGGAATTTGTTTCCCCTATGTTACTTGGACTCGGGTGTGTCGGATATGGATCTGTGTCAGGCATAGGTATATTCAATTTTTTCTATCTTTCCATGCATTCGAAGGATCCTTGGAAGGTCATAACCCCGTCCTCATCTCAGATACAGATGTCAGACACAGTTCCAGAAAAATGAAGAGTCAGTGTAACAAAGTTTTTCTAAACAAGTCTCAGTTCACACTTGTGTGAGGAGAGTAATTATTCTTCTTAGGCATTCATATTTTAATCGTTCATTACCTTTAGACCCTAGAATAGACATCAAACCTAAACCAAAATCCACAAGAAAGCATCCTTCGCGTTTCAAGCCAATCTAATCCAAAATAAAGAATCCTTCAAGCTTCAACCTAAACTTGAATCACTAACCATACTACTGTTCATATCCCAGACCAAAAGATAGATTCAATCCATTTTCTTTTCTATCTTTTTCTTAATCTTATATTGCCCTGAAAACTGAGTTTTCCTTTCTAAACCAATAAAAAGCCTTAATTGTTTTTAGTTAACTGTGATGTCCTTCCACTTAAGGAAGAACACAGATTTAAACGAGTGCAAAGGTACAAATTCAGCAAAGAAGAACGTTCAACAAGAACCAACAAGAGCATAGAACAAAAATTAACAATCAAACCTTCAGATGAAGATAACCCGCTGACTGGAGAACGACGCCTATATTGTCGGTTAGATGAGTCAGTAGAAGGCTTGCGAAATGGTGTTTTTGCATCAGAACTGTTAGGCGAAGTCTGTAAATTGGAGTCCATGAAACCGACTTGCCTAAAATAATACATATTTCTGCATTAGTTTAACATACATAATGGATTTTCCTTTTATTTTTTGGGCGTTTGTGAAATCAAACCTAGCTCGCTTCATTACAATCGTGCAATAATTATAAATTACAGAAAAAAAAATCAATAGAAAGTCAGGATGAAAGATTTTTCGCTTAAAATCATGTCGAGGCAGAGAATCGAAAAACCCCACACAAAAACTAAACAAATCTAAAAATACCTAACCACATGTAAACCAAAACCCAAACAACAAATAAATAAAGAAATCGAATTATTTATTAAGATTACCTTTGAATTGGTAAAGGCTTGGATTTCGGACAACGTTTAATCTCGCTTGCGATGCAAAATCAGGATGAAAATCTGCATGAAGGAGAGGACTAAAAAGTCAGACTCAGAAAAAATCAGCTATGCAGTACGGCTTGCACTCTTGCAGATAAGGAAGAAACAAAAAAGTAAAATGAAAGCAGAAGGAGATGAGGGAAACTAGCGAAAAAGGAAGGGAAGGTTCTCAGTTTTATCCACCAGCAACTCAATCTTTAGGGATTTCAGAAGAAGGGGGAAATGAAATTCAGAAGAAGGGGGAAATGAAATTCAGGAGAGCAAAACGCGATTTTTTTCCCAACAGTCAAGCATTGCGGCGTTTTATCAAATCGCGCCACTAAAAACATACCTATTGCGGCGTTTAACTAAAAAACGCCACTAAAAAATTACAAAACTACGCCTTTTAAATTAAAGAACAGTAACATTGTTTGCGGCGTTTTGGGTTAGCGCCGCTATATCCCACTTTTTGCGGCGTTTTTTGATAAAACGCCACTAAAATATAAATTACTAATCTGCGGCGTTTCTTAACAAACGCCACTATAACATACTATTTGCGGCGTTTGTTTTCTAAACGCCACTAAAACCCTAATAACACGGCTGTGTTTTTTGTCTCGGAGAACATATTCGAGGCGTTTTTTTATGAAAACGCCACTAGTATCAATTTTAATTCTTTTTACTTATTTTTTTCTTTCAAAATTTTTGTGCTTAAATTATCATTTTTCTAAGGTTAACCTATATTTCAACCTATATTTTTAACCTTAAATTATCAAAATTTTAACCTATATTTTTCTAAGTTTTTTCTTTCAAAATTTTGTGCTGACATTATCATATTTTTTTTTCAATTTTTATTTTTATTAAATAATATCTAATTTTTAAGTTTTTAATTTGTTATTATTAAAATTTAAAATTTTAATTACCATTATCAACTCGAATTTCCTTTTTTTTTTCTTTTTACACCAATGTTAGTTGTGTAGAATTTTATATAAATAGCATTCAATTATATGTATACACCTAAATTTTGATATAGATACATCTCAGAATTATATATATATATATATATATATATATATATATGAATTTTGGTTTAATGTGTAATTCTATATGTGAATTTCTAATTTCGGTTTAAATGTATAGTTCAAACTTTAATTTTCATTTAATCATACACATTATTTTAAAATATAAATACATCAATATATTTTTATATTGAATAAATATAACTTTTTATATATGTATGCAATATATAAATAAAAAATGATGTTAATTATATCAATAATTGTGTTAATATTTTACAAGATCTGGATCAAATTAAAGTTCGTGTATACAATTGCACACTAAAACATTGTTCATGTATGCTTTTGGGATTTAACCCATTTGATATATATATTTTTTTAAAATAATAATTTACATTTATCTTATTTTGATTTATATTCTAAAAAATCCAAGATTAATCCCTAAATCATAAACCCTAGACCCTAAACCTTAAACACTAACCCACAAACAACAAGCCCTAAACACCAAACTCAAAACCCTAAACCTTAAATACTAGATCACCATAAAACTCGAACCCTAAACTCTAAGCTGCAAACCTTAAACCATAATCCGTGACCAACTTTTTGGGAATTCATGTGGCCAATGTTAGTATAGTACAAAACATATATTTTAATAGCTAACACATTAACCATAAATCCCTCATGAGTGATTTCGGTTTTCGAGATTTTGGGTCATATAGCTAACACCCTAAACCCTAATTAAACCCTAAAAATCATAAATTTAAACCATAAACCCTAAACTAAAAAACCTAACACATTAATAATTTCCTTCTAAACCTTTAACCCTAAACTTATAAATCATAAACCCTAAACCCTAACCCATTAACCATTTCCCCTTAAACCCCTAACCACTAACACTTAAACCTTAATACCGGTAAACACTAAGATATTGAATACTATACAATAAACCCATACCCCAAAAAACAAACCCTAAACTATGAAATTAACATACTAAACATTAAACCCTAACTCAATTTTAATAGCTTAATTTATAACTTAAATGAAAATGTAATTTTTCATAACTAAGTAACTAAATTGAAGCTTTCTCATTGCTTATAAGTGAATGTATCAAAATAAAAAATAATTCAAAGCAAGAATAGGAGAAAAATGTAGAAAAGTTTTAGCGGCGTTTTTCCAAAAGCACCGCTAATGCTCCGGCCTGTAGCGGCGTTTTTCCAAAAGCGCCGCTACTGCTCCGGCCTTTAGCGGCGTTTTTCCAAAAGCGCCGCTAATGCTACGGCCTTTAGCGGCGTTTTTCCAAAAGCGCCGCTAATGCTCCGACCTTTAGCGGCGTTTTTCCAAAAGCGCTGCTAATGCTCCGGCCTTTAGTGGCGTTTTTCCAAAAGCGCCGCTACTGCTCCGGCCTTTAGAACGCCGCTATATATCCTTTTTAGCGGCGTTTTTAAAAAAAGCGCCGCTATTTCTCAACTTTTCGCGGCGTTTTGTCTGAAACGCCGCTAAATGGTAATATTTGCGGCGTTTTTTGTTAAAACGCCACTAAAAACGCCGCTAAAAGTCTGTTTTGGTGTAGTGGTTTGATATTACTCTTTTCTCTCAATCATCTCATTCTCAAAAGCCGAAACTTTATAGATCTCTTGAGATCATCTTTTCTTTTTGACCTTTTCAAAAGCCGAAACTTCATAGATCTCTTGAGATCATCTTTTCTTTTTGACCTTCTCAAAAGCCGAAACTTTATAGATCTCTTGAGATCATCTTTTCTTTTTGATCTTCTCAAAAGCCGAAATCTTCTAGGAGTTGCCGAATTCTCTGTAAAGGTAGGTGTCGATTTCTTCTGATATATTCTTTTTCTCTTTCGGTTTTTAGAAGACAAAGCTGAAAGTCTAATGGATTGTTGGTTTCTTGTGTTTACGTGTTGGGCGACATTCGGGAATTGAAGTAGATCGCTTAGATCTAAAAGCCGGAACCGCTAGTCTCTAAACCTCATATCTCTCTTTTTGGGATTTCAAGGTAAGGGGTTCTCGTTAGATTTTTGGTAGGTTCGTTTTCGTAATTGTGATTTTAACCCTATGATATGGATTAACAACCATATGTTGTGATGGTAGCAACTGATAAGGTCTTGTGATGGAATTACATGTCGTTCAGGCGAAGGAGGGGATTGGATCTGTAAACCCAATCCCTAAGTTTGAGAAACAAGCGGTGTCAGCAGTTTGGGATTGGCCACCGGGTTGTGGACCGGCGTCAGAACAAAATCTTAGACAGTTAGCAGTCGTATCGGCTTCTGATAGTGTCGACATAAAGGTGTTGTCTTGACTGTAATCTGGTGTGTAGATCTCTAACACACTAATTAATCTATACTAAATATATGTTATGGGCTAAAAGCCGGAAAAAGGCTGTATAGTAATCTGCACTAAATATATGTTATGGTCTAAAAGCCGGAAAAAAGGTTGTATAGACAGTCGGATTACCCAAAAAGGGTAGGCAAGGGATGCCAGGTACGTAATCATAGAAACTTCTCTATGTGTATCGATGTATGCGATAGACTGTGAACTTTTAGGTAGTATATTGTTTTGATTCTGCATGTATGTATGCATGGGATGGGATTAATATGATGAAGGGGAAGAGCATGTTAATAGGTCACTTGGTGATCGGTGGTTAAACCACGAATTGTAAAATTAGGTCACAATAGTGATCGGTGGCTGAGCCACGTTATATTATGAGGTCACATAGTGATCGGTGGCTAAGCCACGTTAAATTTATTCCTGATTGATAGGAATAGGCAGCATGACTGTCAATATGGTGTGTAGCGGTTGGTGGGTTGATTGTAGAAATCCCCAAGGTGTGTTGGCTGGTACGGACTGGTGTGTAGAGGATGGACTAATAGGTTTGGGTTGGGCCATGTTGCATGAAAATATTTTGTTGCCATTATGTATGGGCCATGGCCCATAATGTGTTTGTGGGCCTCACGCCTTTTATGTGTTTTCGGGATTTGCACACTGAGTCTTGGTGACTCACCCTTTATTTTCCTAACTTTTCAGATGAGCAGTAGATCGTGGACATGGGAGCCGAGGCGGACTCGAAGGGCCATCAAGTTTTTATTTCCATAAATTATTTTTTTTTGGTTTTTCTTTAAGTTTTAATTTTGGGAATGTTTATGTAATAAGGCCCATAGCATAGGTTATCAATTTATAATTGTTAATGTCTTCATTCATTATAAACTTATGTTCTAAGGCTTATTTATAAGAAGAAATAAAAATGAAATGTTCAAACAAGTCGTTTTTAAAAAGAAAAACTTCAGAGGTTTTCTACAAATAACACTTATTTAACGAATACCTACTTAAACAAACCGAGATTTCAAATCCCTTCAATGAGAAGTTTTCAACTATTAATCCGTAGCATACCAGATCTGGTCGTGACGTTTGGGCCGGGTTTGGGATGCTACAATTTTCTCGACTCACATCAACTTATTTCAAATAAATTATGTCAAAATATTCAACATCTCAATTCATAGTTAATATAACATTTAATTTAGTACATATTTATCTATAAAATAGTTTAATTCAACTATCAACTTCAATTTCCCATAATATTCAATTTAGTGCATATGTTTTCCCCTTTTTACAATTTTACACAATTGTCCTAAACTTTTACACTATATTTAATTTAATCCCTAAAATCAAAATAAGATGATTTTCAAATTCAACCATATACTCATATAACCGTTTCTTAACTATACTAAATCAATCCAAATATACTAAAATTTCACAAGAAAACCTTCCTTATTTTAATTTATTTTTGATTAAATCCCTAAAATTAAAATTCATACAAAATCACTTAACAAAATATTTCTATTTAACACTCAAGCATAGTAATCCCATTAAACTTCAAAAAAACACTAAACTCATCAATGAAACCTTTCAAAATATTTAACAATTTTACAAATTAACCCCCAAAGTAGTTAGATAGAGCTAAAACGATATAAAAAACATAAAATTCGTGAAAAATGGGTGAAAAATACCTACCATGCAAGTGAACTAAGCCAAGTATAACACCCCAAACCCGGTCAATACGCCACGACCGAATCTGGTATGTCACAGAGGAAAATGTTTCGAAAAAACTTTTGACTTAAAGTTAAAAACATAAAAATTTGTTGTCTTTACTAAAACATTGAGTAATTAAAGTTCCAAATAAAATTAAGTTGTTTAAAATAAAACATTTTCAAATAATAATATAATCGACAATCCAACTTATAACATAATAAAAGTCCTTAAATACTTAAAGTGGCCCTTATTACAATAAATAACCTTTCATAAATAAAATGTGTGAAACAAATAAAATATCTTCCGCATGGGCCACCTCGTATCCACTCCAACCCGGTCCGAGCATCACCTGAAAGGTTTGATAAAAATTGGGTGAGTCACTCAGACTCAGTGTGTAATTAATCCATTGAATTCCACCCACATGTTAACCACATAATGACCCATATATCAGATAACAAGATATCATATTCACTTAATAACACATTCTGGGCTTGGCCCATATTCATATCACTTATCAGGTAACAGGGTAATTACCCGCATAATTCCACATATCGGGCTTTAACCCATTTCCACACTGATCCACATTCATATGCTGGGCTTAGCCCATTTCTTAACCCAATCCACATTCACATATTGGGCTTGGCCCATTTTCACATCAATTACTCATATCAAATAAAATTATGCAAAGTGCACCCAACCCCAACCTAGGGTCCATCCTCTACACACCCCCGTATCCAGCCTACCACACACCAGGGGATTAACAAATCACCCTCTCCTTTTCACTCCAAAGGCAATCAATGCCGTCCACGTGCAATTAAGCACAATAATCCACAACGCGACCTCAGTCAGCGCCAATCCACGATGTAGCCGTAGCTAACACCAAAACCACGATGGGACACATAGTCTCTCATCAACCTCGATATGGCACATAGCCGATATCAACCACGATGAGGCACACAGCCACTCATCAAGCCACGCGAACTAAATCACAATTAATCCACAACGTGACCTCAGTCAACGTCAATCCACGATGTAGCTCAAGGCTAACATCAAACCACGTACTCGAAGTACACCCGTACCTTCTTTCATATCATATCCCAACCCATGCGCATGTAACATAAATAATGATATAATATAATGATGCATGAGCATGTTCATCAAGCATAGTCATAACACATATTCATATTAATAATCACATATCATTAGGTTTGGTACTTACCGGATTATCGACATACCCCTTTAAGGGTATTTATCTCATAACTTTTACTGCACTTGTTAGTACATAATCAACACATACAATTATAGCAAAAACCCAGAAAACGGTGGGTTAATCACACACCTGCCTATTAGTGAAATCCTGAACTACTCGAATCTAACACGATCTCGAAACGTGGTTCTTCCTTCTCCCTTAAAGCCGATTTGGTCTCCTACCAAATCCCGAATCACACTCTGAGTTCCCTTCCTTAAGCTACACACAAAAGAACACCTTATTATGGCACTATGAACAATCAGCCATGCCTAAAACCAAGACTTAATCCATTGATTTCGGCACACCCATGAAGAAATAAATAAAACCGATTGCTAAGGAAGAAAATATACTTACTACCGCACGTTGTTCACCACTCCTAAAGCACCATCAAAGAATCGGCTCCAAGACCCCAAAGAGAAAGGTTTCGGCACAAGAATGATGAAGAGAGATCACGCCAAAATGGAGGGAGTTGAATGCTTAGAGAATTCGGCTATGGTGAAAAATTAGGGAGAAAAATAATGTTGAAAGTCTCTTGTGGAAAACAAAGAGGAAAGATGAATAGAAATGAGGAGTTTGGGTTTCGGGTTCTCAAGAATAGAAGATGAATCAAGGAAGAACTTTGAGTCCAATTGCATTCGGCAATAAGGGAAAAAAGAGAAGAAATGGTCTTTTGATGGTTTTGTAGTTTTGGTCACAAAAAGAAAAGAAAGAAGGAATGCACTTGAGGGGAGAAAGAACAATTAAAAACAAAATAGTCAAAACTCAAATGGCTAAAAAGAAAAGAAAGCAAAAGGTTTACCTTATGACCAAAATACATTCGGCTAAGAGGAGTAAACAAATTAGAGAGAAACACAAAAATGACCCAAAAGAAAGATGTGCTCAACTAGCACTAATTCTACCAAAACTAACACCAAACCATACCAAAAGCTAACCAAAAATTCGGCCAATCCCCCTAGACACCCATACCGTCCTTATTCATGGACAATTAGCCATAGAATAATTTCCAAAACACTCTCCATCATCCAAGCCCTTTGTCCCCCCATCCTACCATAATCTTAAGATTCTTATCCCCAATTACAAGCTTTCCTAAACTAATATTCAACTTGCCATAATATTCAAAAGTCCAACCTATCATAATTAGAGCTTGACCGTCCATTAATGCTAGGATACATAAAAATAAAGTCTTCAAAATGCTAATCATGCTACTCGAACCACTTCCCTCTAAGCAACTCTTCATGCATCTTAACCACCTTGCCACTAACTCCTCATGTGCTAGATTTTAACACTTAAATTAACTTAAGTGTCAGGTTCACCTAATCCACATCACTAAATTCTTCAAACTAAAATTATTCTAGCTTAGCTAATAATTCCAAGCCTTCACAAAACTATACTAAGCACCCAAATAAACCCGAGAATTCATATAAATCTCGTAACCTTCCAAATCCATTTAAATAATAAATCCAATTTGCAAAAACACTATTTTCTTATTCTTAAAGGTTTTAAACTCTCCTAATCCCAAAGTCCAATCGGCCCAATCCTACTAGGCCCAATTTCGGGATATTACACCAAGGCTGAAAGCGTCCTTAGCATTTCAATGGTTTTTCGGCTATCAACATCCAAATAAGAAAGATGACACCTTTTTTTTTTACTTATTTTTAGATTTAATTAACTATTTACCGCCCTTTAATATTAAATCCTGTAAAACTTAACATTTACAGCCCATAACCATCCACTTTAAAATGTTATGGTTTAATTACAACTTAAATCCTTCTACTTTAAATATTTAGGCCATTATGTTAAGAAAATCAATAATAAGAAACTTTTCCATATGTTACGATTTAACCTTTTTTTCTTTAATTAACTATTAAACGTTAAAATTTCTTAACCAAAATTTAATACGACACTAATGACTTTGTGAATATTAAATAATTGTTATTTACAGACTGGCACGTTGAAATTGTGGTCCCAAAACCACTGTTTCAAACTGATAAACCGTAATATATACATATTTTAATCCCACATTTAGCATACTTTTGGATGATTTATTCCCTGAATTGTGGAATTTGGTGCTCCTAATCCTTTAATTTCATGTTTTATACTTAGGAGAGCAGCGGAGGATGAAAAGAACGAGAAACGGGCCAAAAATGGAGAAAATGGGCCAAAGCACAAAATGCACATGGCTTGGGCCCAAGCCACACGGCTGTGCCTCTTTAGCAGACCCGAGCATGACCTGGATTCGATTCACAGGGGCGTGCCACATGAGCGTGTCCCTGCCGTGACCTGTTTTAATTCTATTCAGAATAGGGTACTTAGAGGCAAAGAAAGACATTCCAAAAGCCTATATAAACACCCTAGAGGCCAACCTTCAAGGGGGCGTCCAGGTAGGCTTAGGAGCCAAGCCAGAGAGGTCAGAATTGTGGGATTTACTCGAAAAAAGCCAGTTGATTCATCTCAAGAAGCGAGAGTCATACTCAAGACGGAAGATCTTCCCTTCAACTTCCTTCAGGGGGTTTTAGGGTTGTTCTTATGTTTTGTTTTATATTTCTTCTGAGATGTATTCTTTTATGATTATGATCTAAACCCCTTAAATACCTGAGGGGGATGAAACCTAAGACGAATCTTGTTATTGTTTTCTGAACTATATGATAAATACTTGTTTTGTTCTTAATTATGTGTTCTTAATTCTTGCTTTGATATTTCAGGATTTGATTCAAGTATTGGTGTGCTTAGACAGTGGAGCAAAAGTCCCTGTTTAAGAGTAGATATAGCATAGTTAAGCGGAGTTGATTGAAACCCTAGAAATAGGATGACGAAAATCTGCCGGATTAGGGTCGAACCTAATATGGGAGTCCATAGATCGAATTAATGCAATTCTAGGGGTTTTAATAAAGGGATTTCAATTAATCAACCTAGGGTTAGACGTTAGTAGCCCCGAATGTAACATCCCAAAATTGGGCCTAGGAGAATTGAGCCCAATGGCCTTAGGCGTAGTAGCGTTTAAATTTTTAGAGAATAAGAGATCGGCTTAAATGCAAGTTAGACCTATTGGATAAGTGATTTTGGAAGGTTAGAGGGCTTCTATGAAGTCTCGGGATCAAATATTGGCTTTGGGGAAATTTTGGTTTTAGGTGAAAAAAACCCTGGAAGTTGGCAGATAGGCCTTAAGAATAAATATGGAGAAAATAACACAAGTGGAGTGTGTGGTGTAGTGGCAAAGTGACGCCACATAAGAGACAAGGGGGTGACGCCACAAGGAAGGAAGGAGGTCCAAGGTTCAAGTCTTGGCTTTTGCATTTTGGTTTCTTTTTGCTTGGACCTTAGAATTTGCCATAGTTTATATTTAGTTGCGCATGGTTTAAGACACAAGAGGAGCTTGTGGCCAAGTGGTTAGCGGCGTGGATTATGTTGCAAGGGACCCTGGGTTCGAATCTCATGAGAAGCAAGGGAGTATTTATTTTGCGGATTGGACGGCAAGAGTTTCAGTTGAATTTAAACTCTACTGAGGAAGGGATCCCACATCGGAAAGACACAAAGAATGAAGGTGAAGAGCTAGCTATATAAGGAGCATCCTAGGAGGAGAGTAAACACATCTTGGAGGGCGTTTGGGCACAAGAGTGGTCGGAGCGCGGATTAGCCCCAAAGTCCTATCAGGTGTGTAACTCTCTCTACTTAGTTGTAGAGCGGCAAATGCCGAAATGTCGGTTACACGGCATTAGTAGCCACACGAGCGTGCGAGCGCATGTGTGGGCTTCGACGCGATAGTTGAGGCCATCAGTAGTATTCTCGTGGGTTGGGGCTGCTTGGGCCTCGATGGGCCGAAGTGGGCCCAATGGGCCCGTGCGCCCATATGAGTAAATTGCATGATTGGTTAGTATATGTTGAACTAGACTAGGTGGAAGTTATATACGTGGCTAGATTCGTGTTAGGTGGGCCACACGAGCGTGTGGGCCCGGATGGGCCGAAATCGGGTTTTAGGCCCAATTGTCTGGTACAACCGGAAATGGTAGCTGAGTCGCTAGTGGCGACATTAGGCCTCCAGAAAGGCCATTGTAGGTGTGAATTTACGAAAATACCCTTAGTAGGTAAAATTACGATTATACCCTTAGAGGTTGATTAGCATGATTATGTTGTTTAGTTTTGGCCGATTGTAGGGGAAGGCTTGATCTCGCATATCTCGGGTTGTGGATAGTGCTCAAAAAGTGTTAAGGAAGGGGGATCTAGTGCGTTAGATCTTGATCTACGGGATTTGATAGTCGCATTAGTAACCAGGTGTGTAAACTAACACACTTCTTGCTTTGTATATGTTTGATAAACTGATTGATTGGTAAAATCGAAATAGTATGGTTGAGTGATATGATACCCTATGGGGTATGTGCACGGATTCAGGTAAGTCCGTTTCATTATGAGTACTTTTATTGATACATGATGTCATGATTTATGATGTATGTGCTATGAGATGCAACGTTAAACATGTTTGCATGATTTGAATACTATACATGAGTTGGTATGATGATGGGTGATATGAGTGGAGGGGGCAGTGATATTTTGTGCTGACGAGCACCAGTGTTTTGGTAACACACTTTGTGACTTTGGGTCACCAGAGGTTTGGCACCTCCAGAGGTTTGGCACCTCAGCGTCTCGTCCCCGTGGTTTCGCACCACAGTGGGTTGGCCCCACAAGGCGGTATTGAGGGATTGACGCCAGTGATTTGGTATCACACGATGGGTTGGCCCCATCAATTGTTTTGTGACTTCGGTCACCAGTGTTTTGGTAACACACTTTGTGTCTTTGGACACCAGAGGTTTGGCACCTCCAGTGATTTGGCATCACATCTGTGACTATACGTCACCAGTGGTTTGGTACCACACGGGGTAGAGAAAGGTGTTGTGGATGGCTAGGTTGGGTGCATATTAATTGGATGCATGATGATCACGTTTGTATATGATATTTTGCTAATCCGGGAAAAAGGGTGGCACACTGAGTCTTGGTGACTCACCTTTTTCCTTTAACCATTTCAGGTAATGCATTAGCTGGACCGGGATCAGAGAGGACAAGGTGGCCCATGCCGAAGATGATGATTTAATACTTTATGCTTGATTTTGATACTAGTATTTCATTTTAAGTATTGGGTTGTAATAAAAGGCCATTTTATTATTTTGGTATTACTTTAACTATGGTTGATTTAATTTAAATTACTATGTGAAAATGATTTATGGGTTGCGACCTATTTATTCAAATTGGTTTATATACTAAAGTTTTAATAAAAGAATAAGTTTTAATAGCACAGTTTTACTCATAAGCTTAAGTGGATATGTTTTCCAAAAATTCATCAAGCTACAATGTTTTATACTAAGTTAGGAAGATTTCAACCGTTTTCCCCAGTGACATAACCAGATTCGGTCGTAGTGAATGGGCCGGTTTGGGGATGTTACACCGAAAGACGTATTAATATAAATTAGGGAATTCTACGGATCAAGTCAAGTGAATAAATCGTCTGGTTCAGAGTTAAATGACAAGTGAAGTCTAGGAGGATTCTTCCTCGGTTATTGTCCTAATCAATTGGTTTTTTCCCAAAAGTATTTTCCCCAATTCATTCTCTGTGTCTTAGCATCCTTAGCTTAGTAGTTAGTTAATTTTAGATTAAACAACAATTCCTTTAATTCTTAGGCTAAATAATAAAAAGAAAGTTAGTATTAGTACTTTTGGTTCCCTTGGGTTCGACAATCCGGTCTTGCCATTAAACTATACTACTGTTCGATAGGTGCGCTTGCCTCAATCGTTGTCATAGTTAGTTTCTAGGCTCGATTATTCATTATATAAATTTTAAACTTCAGACACGATCAAGTTTTTGGCGCCGTTGCCGGGGAACTGAAATATTAAGAACACTCAATTTTTATTACTTTGGCCATATTTTATTTTTGCAATTAAATTTTATTTACTTTTCTAAATTTTCTTCTTTGCTTCTGGCAGGCATTCTAGTTTATGACTAGAAGAAACCCATCAGGACCTCTACTTTACGATAGTGACATTGAAAGCACAGTTCGCATAAACCTAAGAGAGTTAAGGCATAGCCTACAATACATACAAGAAGAGCTAGAAAATGAAATTAATAGTACCGAATAGATGGCTGAGAATAATCCGCTACCTCCAGAGGTGGCCGAAAATCATGCTCTTCGAACTATGTATGATTATGCTAAACCTAATTTAACAGGAACTGAGTCAAGTATTGTTAGACCTACTATTGCTGCAAATAATTTTGAACTGAAACCTAACACAATTCAGATGATACATCAGTTTGTTCAATTTGATGGTTTGCAGGATGAAGATCCAAATAATCACTTGGCGAATTTCCTAGAATTTTGCGATACTTTTAAAATAAATGGTGTTTCTGATGATGCCATCCGTCTTCAGTTATTTCCCTTTTCTTTGAGGAATAAAGCTAAATAGTGGTTGAATTCTCTTCCACGAGGATCAATCACTACATGGGAACAAATGACAGAAAAATTTTTATTGAAATATTTTCCGCCGGCTAAAATGGCTAAGTTGAGCAATGATATCTCTCCTTTTGTGCAAATGGATTTAGAAACACTTTACGAAGCATGGGAGAGATAAAAAGATCTATTGAGAAGGTGCCCACACCATGGATTACCCTTGTGGCTACAGGTTCAAACCTTTTACAACGGTGTGAACCCCTCAACTAGACAATTGATTGATTCAGCCGCCGGCGGAACCTTGAATAATAAAACACCTTAGGCTGCCTATGAATTCATTAAAGAGATGTCACTGAATAATTATCAGTAGTAAGTCACGAGGACAAGGCCAACAAAAGCCGCCAGTGTTTTCAACCTCGACGCAGTAACCATGCTATCAAATTAGGTAGAGATGTTAAATAAAAAAAAATTGATGGTTTATGTGGTTCTTCGCAGGTCTATCCAGTTATGCGGTGCGATACATATGGAGGAGGGATAAGCAATACAAAATATCCACCTTACAACCCAAGCGCTGAAAACGAGCAAGCTCACTATATAGGTAATAATTTTCGATCTCAAAATAACCCTTATAGTAATACTTATAATCTAGGTTGGAGGAACCACCCCAATTTCTCATGGGGTGGTCAAGGAAATCAGAGACAACAACTCCCTCCAAACTTCCAACAACAGCCCTACACACAGGAAAAGAAATCAAACCTTGAGGATATGCTAGCAAAATTCATTTTAGCGTCAGAAACTCATTTTCAGAATACCGAAACGACATTGAATAATCAGCAAACATTAATTCAAGAGCTTAAAAATCAACTAGGACAGCAGGCCAAGTTAGTTTTCGAAAGGCAACCAGGTCGTTTATCTAATAATACCGAACCTAAACCACAAGAGCAAATAAAGGCAGTAATATTAAGGAGTGGGAAGGAATTGGTTGAAATAGAAAATAAGATGCCATAAGAAACTAATAAGGAGAAAAGTAGGGAAAGAAAAAATGTAATACCGGTACATGAAGAATTTAAGCCACCGATCTCATATCCGACAAAGTTGAAGAAAGATCGCTTAGACGCACAATACGATAAATTTCTTGAACTTTTTAAACAGTTACATATTAACTTACCTTTTGTTGAAGCTATTTCGTAGATGCCGACGTACGCAAAATTCCTAAAAGAGCTCCTAACAAATAAAAGGAAGTTTGAAGAGAGATCAACAGTGGAATTTAATGAAGAATGTTCAGCCATCCTCCAAAATAAGCTACCAACCAAATTGAAAGATCTAGGAAGTTTCACTATTCCCTGTTTAATTGGTAGTTTAAACTTTGAGAAAGAACTAGCTGATCTAGGCACCAGTATTAATTTAATGCCTTATAAAATGTTTAAGCAACTTGGTCTTGGGGAACCAAATCCCACTAGGATGAGTATTCAATTAGCTAACAGATCTATTAAATATCCTAAGGGAGTTATAGAAGATATTCTGGTAAAAGTTGATAAATTTATATTCCCTGTTGATTTTGTTGTGCTTGACATGGATGAGGACGTTGAGGTACCTTTAATTTTGGGCACCACTTTTTAGCTACTGCTAGGGTTGTTATTGATGTAGGTGATGGTAAACTTGTACTAAGGGTAGGCGACGAGGAAATTATTTTTCAAATTTACGATGCTATGCGATATTCTAGAGAACAAGATGATTCCTGTTATTTTATTGACGCCATTGATCATTTTATTCAAGATTCTTTGTAGGAAATCATATATGACGACATGATGGAACTGTGTCTTACCCAAGGTGAGGGGGTAGATGATGATAACGATAAGTTGAATTCTAATACATCTTCCTCTAGACAAAAGAAAGAAGAGAGCATTGAAATAAATGACGAACTAAAACAGTTGACAAATCACTTAGAATATGCATTCCTCGGGGATAATTCTACACTACCAGTAACCATCTCTTCAGAAATGGAACCTGAAGAGAAAGACGAGTTGCTACAGGTACTAAGGGAACATAAAAGAGCCATAGCTTGGAAAATTTCTGACATCAAAGGAATAAGCCCATCGTTTTGCACCCACAAAATTTTAATGCAAGATGAGTTTAAACCATGTGTGCAACCTCAAAGACGATTGAATCCCAACGTAAAAGAAGTTGTTAAAGCTGAGGTAATTAAACTTCTAGATGCTGGAATAATTTATCCTATTTCTGACACTACTTGGGTAAGTCCTGTGCAGGTCGTTCGAAAGAAAGGAGGCATGACTGTTGTCGCCAACAAAAAGAATGAATTGATTCCTACAAGAACAGTCACAGGTTAGAGAGTCTGTATTGACTATAGAAAGTTGAACAACGCCACCAGAAAAATCACTTCCCTTTGCCCTTTATTGATCAGATGTTAGAAAGATTATCTGGGCATATGTACTACTGCTTTCTGGACGGACTCTCGGCTACTTCCAAATCCTAATAGCCCCTGAGGATCAAGGAAAGACAGCATTTACATGTCCATACGGTACATTTGCTTATCGTAGAATGCCTTTTGGATTATGTAATGCTCCTGGTACTTTTCAGCGCTGCATGCTGGCCATCTTTGATGAACTTGTGGAAGACATTATGGAGGTATTTATGGACAAATTTTCGGTATTTGGTAATTCTTTCCATCTTTGCCTTAAAAATCTAAAACGAGTTCTAATGAGATGTGAGGAAACGAACCTTGTTTTAAATTGGGAAAAGTGTCACTTTATGGTTCGAGAAGGGATTGTGTTAGGACATAAAATTTCTAGTAAAGGGATTGAGGTTGATAAAGCAAAGGTTGAAACCATAGAAAAATTACCTCCTCCTAGTTCAGTTAAGGCTATTCGAAGTTTTTTAGGACTTGCTAGATTTTATCGAAGATTTATTAAGGATTTTTCTAAAATAGCTAAGCCTTTAACAAAACTACTAGAAAAGGATGTGCCTTTCAATTTTGATCAGGAACGTTTAGATGCATTTAACACCCTTAAAAATAAATTAATAAATGCCCCAATTATAATTGCACCTGATTGGAACTTACCTTTTGAACTAATGTGTGATGCGAGTGATTTTGTAGTAGGTGCAGTTTTGGAACAACAGAGAGACAAGCATTTTCAGCCAATTTATTATGCTAGCAAAATATTGACGGCCGCACAAGAAAACTACATCACCACAGAAAAAGAATTGCTAGCTGTGGTTTTTGCATTTGGCGAATTAGAGTATTTGATATTATCTAAAGTTTTCATTTACATTGACCATTCAACTCTTCGTTATCTTTTAACTAAATTCGATGCAAAACCTCGACTCATAAGATGGATTTTACTCTTACAGGAATTTGATTTAGAAATTCAGGATAAGAAAGGAGCTGAAAATCTTGCAGCAGATCATCTTTCTAGGCTTGAAAATCCACATATTGAAGAACTAGATGAGAGAAGATAAATGACTCATTTCCTGAAGAACAACTATTCGCTATATCTAACTCTGAGGTACCCTGGTTTGCAGACATTGCAAATTACTTAGCTGCTAATATCCTACCAAAAAGGTTAACACATCATCAAAAGAAGTGATTCTTTGCTGATGCAAAAAACTATTTTTGGGAGGATCCTTTTCTTTTCCGTATATGTGCAAATCAAGTAATTTGGAGATGTGTTACAAAAGCAGAAGCAAGCAAAACCTTAGAACATTTCCATTCAGGACCTTCAGGGGGGATATTACAACGGGATCAGGGCAGCACACAAAACGCTCGAATCAGGTTTTTATTGGCCTACCTTTTTCAAAGATGCTAACAGGTATGTTGCTTCATGTGATAGATGTCAGAGAACAGGTAATATCTCTAAACGCGATGAAATGCCTCAAACATACATGCTATCATGCAAAATTTTTGATGTATGGGGTATTGATTTTATGGGCCCATTCCCTAGCTCCTTTGGGAATAAATACATCTTAGTAGCAGTGGACTATATGTCAAAATGGGTGGAAGCTCAAGCTTTATTTGTTAATGATGCCAGAATGGTAGTGAGATTTCTTAAGAAACTCTTCTCTCGATTTGGAACACCCAAAGCAATTATAGTGATAGCGATATTGATCGCTGTGATCAAAGTCTTAAAATTTATAAAGAGAATGATCGAACCTGCAAACTAACTTTGACAACGATTAAAGGCAAGTGTACCTATCGAACAATAGTATAGCTTAGGCAAGACCGGATTGTCGAACCCAAAGGAACTAAAAGTACTAATACTAACCTTCTTTTTATTATCTAGCCTAAAATAGGTGAAGTTGTTTAGCTCTAACGACTACTAAACTAAAGACGCAAAGACAAAAAGAATGAATTGGGAAATAACTTGAGGGAAGACTCAGTTGATTTAAGACGATACCCTCAGGAAGAATCCACCTAGAATTCACTTGTTATCTAACCCTGAACCATACGATTTATTCATTTGACTTGATCTGTAGGACTCCCTAACGTATATTAAACCCTCTCTTGAGGCGAATAACGTCTAACCTTAGGTTAATTAATGGAAATCTCTTTCTCACTTAATAACCCCCTAGAATAGCAGTAAATCGATCTATGGATTCCCATATTAGGTTTCACCCTAATCCAGCAAAATCTAGTCACCCTATCTTTAGGCGCGCGAATGACTCCGCTTTAATTATGCTAGATCTATTCTTAAGCAGGGACTTTTGCTCCTCCACCTAAGAACATCTGACTTGAGTCAATATCCCGAAAACATTAACACAAGAATTAAGCGCACATAATTAAGAGCAAATCAAGTATTTATCTTATAGTTCAGAAAATAATAACAAGATTCATCTAGGTTTCATCCCCTTCAGGTATCTGAAGGGTTTAGTTCATAACAAATAAAGAAAACATCTCAAAGGAAAAGATAAAACAAAACATAACAAATCCGTAAAACTCCCTGAAGGAATTGAAGGAGAGATCCACCGTCTTGAGTAGAATTTCGGCTTCTAGAGATGGATCAACTGGCTATCTTCGAGTGATTCCCACAACTCTGACCTTTTCGGCTTGGCTCCTTGGCCTAGCTAACCGCCCTCCTTTCAAGTAACACTTAGGGGGTTTATATAGGCTCTTGGAATGTGTTTCTTCGCCCCAAAGTTTCCAAATCCAAATGAAATTGCTCTTTGCACGATAGGGACTTGACCATGTCAGACGTCCGTGTGACTAGTCTTCAAGCCGTGTTCGGACTTCTTTAATGAGGCACGACCGTGTGACTCAGGGGAAGGCCGTGTTCTAGTTGATCAATGTGGCACGACCGTGTGGGCTTAAGTCCAGGCCGTGTGGATTTTGTGATATGGCCCATTTACTCCGTTTTGGGCCTGTTTTATGTTCTTTTCTTCCTCGGGGTGCTTTCTTGGGTATAAGACATGAAAAGAAAGGATTAAGAGCACCTTTTTATATCAATCGAGGCTTAAATCATCCAAAAGCATACTAAATATGGGAATAAAATATGTTGCTTTTACGGTTTATTAAATACCCCTAGACTTAAGCTTTTGCTTGTCCTCAAGCAAAATTCTCAACTTACAATTAAGACAAACTTTCCATGATTCATAATTCCTATCAATAATGTCTCATCATAATTCATAGATAATTTATACATGGATGAGTTAACTCGAAGAGTCCTAAAGATTCAAACAGTCAAAGTCATATATTTGTAGCATAAAAACGTAGGTGTTTCCCCTTATCTAAATAATTGCCTTTGATTCAAAATCGACAAGGATTGACATCCTCACTAAAGATTCACTCAAATCACTCGAGGTGTTTAAGGTTCAAAATTAAGCTCTCAGAAGTCGAACCTGAAAAGTTAATCCCATAGGCTTGCCTGAAAATCAAATCTCCACCACTGTAATATGAGATGATACACAAATCAAAAGGTTTTTAACAGGGTTGTAACGGGGCTAGGGTTAAAGGTGTGGATAAAAGCTGAATTAGAAGGTTAGAATCGAGACTGATTTGACAAATTGCCTAACTAAAAAAATTGAACTAATCCTAGATAATTACATCAATTGAAAACTAATAATACGAGCTTTTTCTTCAAGATTTGAAATTTCAAGATGTAAGCTCATTTAATTATAGAACTAATAATGAATATACTTCATTTTTTTTAAGAACAAATCAAGTTTACATAATAAGGAATGTATCTATTACTTAAAATAAAGATAACAGCTAGGCAACACATCAAATCAAATTTCGATATGAGGGTAGTCAAAAGGAATGGTGATAACAAATATAAAGGGGTTTTGGGTTAATATTAGCTGGTAAGTCTATAAAAAGGATTGTTAGGATCAACGAGGTTCACTAAGGGTTAATTATGGAGGTAGGCTTTTTAGTGGAGTGAGTGGGTTAAATCCTAGGTGCCTTTATCATCTCTGTATATCAAATCATAGATGTGGTCTCAACATGTATAATTGAGGCAAGTTCTAGAATAACAGTTCATAGTTGACACACTCATAATAAAAAAAGTGAGCATAGAAAAGAATATATGCTCTAATAGGCTCAAAATCTCACAAAAATTATGGGTGTTTTGACATCAACCTTGTAAATTTCAAACTTCCAGATAATATTCAGATTCAGCTTAACAATCTAGCAAAGATTTTAATTCTGAAAAATAGACTTATCATGCTTGATTCTTTAGTATTCTTCTAATTTAATCATCAATGCACAATTATCAATGACTTATTCTAAAACATATCAATAAAAATCATAAATCATCAGAAATTTCATCCTAATTAGTAATATGAGGAAATTACTTAAAAACAAGACTAAATTTAGGGATTTTGAGAATAATGAAGAAAGTTAGGCCGGATTTGAGAATAATGCAGAAAGTTAGGCACTTTTATCCCCCTCACACTTAAGATGTACATTGCCCTCAATGTACAAAGTTAGATAATGACAGTTATATAATATCAAAAGAGAAGGGAGAAAGTGACACTTCCTGAATTACGGATGAGATCCCTTAGATTGGTAGAGATCGTGGTTACGTATGACTTATGTAGTAGTGAATTACTCCTAGTGATTTGTTCGTTTCTATGGAGTGTTCATTTGATACTGCGAAGTCACCAGTTAGAAATCTCGGAGGCTTATAAATATATGTTAGGAATACTCGAAGGTTAGATGTGAATGATAATCATGATAAAAGTTTGCAATGTATAAAGAAAAAGTTCAAACTAAGACAAATTAAAATAAATGGAAAATAGGAAAATAGAAAAATTAAAAGTTAAAGCTTAAAATAAGAAAAGAAAAACTAGATAAATAAAAGGACTCAGAGGTCCTCATCATCGGTCGGGTCCTGTGATGGTGTCGGTGATGAGATATGGAAGTGATAGCATATCTGCTGGTGGGTGGCCTCGATTCCATCAAGACATCGAGCGTTGTCAGCGAAATATTGCTCGAATTGGTTGAAGCGTGTAGAGATATCCAACAATGAAGCTGCTGCATGGGATGGCCGCTGGCTCGGAGCTGGTGCCTCATGTGGTGGTGGTAGGACATCATCAGTAATGTCCTCGGGCTCCGCTTCATCTGTGGTTAATCGGTATTGGGGAGGGTCGGTCCCTCGACAGTGTTTAATCATCCTCATGTGTAGCATCGTCTGAATGCCCTGAGGTATCATCTGGCCGATCAGCGTGAGCGAAGAAATCTGAGCCTCGGTGTGGAGGAGGCCAAAGTGTCGAGCTAACTGAGTGATGTACAGCCCCATCGATAAAATTCCCTTCCTATGTGGCTCCGTTTGGTGCTGAATTGCACAGGCGATGAAGTATGCGAGGTTGAAAACGTGTCCTTCTGACATGCACGATAGGTAGTAGACATCGTACTTGTTCACTACGCCGGTGCTTTCACGTCGACTTATGATTGTGTGGGCTAGAATGGTGTGGATATACCGCAGGGGTGGGCCAAGGGCTGTCGCCTTAGAGTGACTGGGGTCGTAGATGCCTGTGGTGGGGGCTAAGTTGCGCCAGCAGTTGAGAGGAGTGCAGTAGAGCTGACGGTTTAACTCGGAGAGTGGATTTTCTGCTATAAACTCCTCCGTGTAGAGTCCAAGTGCTGTGCCAAATTGCAGTACGCTCAGTCGACGTACCGTGCCCCCTAACCGGAATTGGACTGTGCCTGGGTCGTCATATTGGGTCATCACTGTCTGTAAGGTGAAAGTGGTGTAGAACTTGAGTGTGAGTTCCAAATATGTGGGCTCGATGATAGAGAAAAATTGCTCCCACGGCTCGATCGATATGAGGGCTCGAATATCGACTACTTGTCCGACCTGTTCCACGGCGTCCCAGTCAATGCACCTTCCGGTGCCGAGAAGTCTTTCCCAGAATGCCTTATATCGTTCTTCCTGAGTTTCTTGAGAGAATTGAAGGAGGCAGTGTCTTATTTCGGAAGAGGCACTAGCTGAGGACGAGTCGGGTCCCTTTCTTTTCTTGGTGGGGGCGGCCGTAGTTCGTTTCCCTCGTGATGATGGCATTGTACCTGAAATAATAGATATTCAAGTAATGTTTGTACGAAATTGTCATTTAGACCCCAGATATTAAATGCTAGATGCAGTTATACACCTATAAGCAGCCTATTCTAATTTTACATAGGGAAATTTGTATAAGAATGTAGTCAATAGAAATTATGAAATCTATCTAACAATCGATAAATAGCATCCAATAGTTAACAATCAAAATTTTCACTATAAATATTCATGGGAAATGAAACATTGAGACAAGTTCTAAGAAATTAAATCATGCTTAAAACAAAAACAAAAACAAAGCAAAATAATATGAAATTTATCAATCTTTAAGTCAAGAAAATGAAGCAATGAAGGGAACCAGGGGTTGTGATGGTGTAAATCAGCTGGACACGGGCGGAGCACGTGGTGTTATGAGGTTTTCTACAGGTACACGGTTGTGGCGTGGGCGTGGGCGTGGACTGCTGCAGCACGGCGGTGGCGTGGGCGTGTTCTTTCTGCAGCACGGTGGTGGTGCGGGCGTGTTCACGGTTTTAGGGTGCTTTTTGGAAGAAAGGAAGATTGGGGTTTTGTTGGGACGGTGAAGGGTGTAGGTGTGGCCGGATTTGAGAGAAAAGAAGTTTTAAAATTTGTTTTAGGGTTGATTTGGGGGAGATGAGCGGTTTAGTTACTTAAATAGGGGTGTGAGCACGGGCAGGGGCCACGCCCGTGCTCGGTTTTATGCGCCCCTGTTTTTCGTGATTTTGAATTCTGGGCGCGTTCAGGTGTTTGGCCACAGCCGTAGGTATTTGTGGCACGCCCGTGTTCTTATTCATACAGTCATGTAGAACGGGCGTGTTCTGCCCGTGTTCGACAAGTCAGTATGTTGGCACGGTTAGGTAACACGGGCGTGTGTAGCCCGTGTGTGGCAAGTCAGTATCTGCACACGGTCGTTAGGCACAGCCGTGTTCTACCCGTGTTTAGGAAAATTTTATCTCTTGTCGTGCACGGCTATAGGTACGCTCGTGTTTAATCCCCTGGTTTCCACACAGCCACGGGCACGCCCGCGTGCAAGGTCGTGTAGCCCTAAACCTGTACTATATTGATATGAAGTTATATGCTTTAAAAAATGTTAGTAAATTAGTGCTCGGGTTGCCTCTCGGGAAGCGCTCGTTTATAGTCTTAAGCTAGACTTACCCTGTTTTCATTTCTAAAAGAAGGTTCATGGAGCTGAAGCTCCTCTCTTATATCCTTAAAATCTACACCATTATAAATTTTGAGTCGGTGACCATTTACCTTGAATGTGCCTTTAGTGGGGTGAGTTACCTCGATTGTGCCATATGGAAAAATTGTTTTGATCATGAATGGGCCTGACCATCTTGATTTGAGCTTCCCAGGGAATAGTTTAAGTCTTGAGTTGTATAGCAGGACCAAGTCCCCTACATCAAATTGTTTTGATTTCTTGAGACGAGCACCATGGCGTCGTTTTGTTGCCTCCTTGTATAGTTTTGAGTTCTCATATGCCTCAGCTCTCCATTCGGCTAGCTCGTTCATCTGCATCATTCGTTTCTTTCCTGCAGTTTTAAGATCAAAATTTAAAAATTTTATGGCCTAAAAAGCCTTGTGTTCTAACTCGAATGGTAGATGACAACTTTTCCCGTATACAAGTTTGTATGGGGACGTTCCCAGAGGGGTTTTAAATGCTGTTTATAGGCCCATAAGGCATCATCTACTTTTAATGCCCAATCTTTCCTATTTGATTCAACCGTTCTTTCTAGGATGCGTTTAAGTTCTCGGTTTGCTACTTCAACTTGCCCACTGGTTTGAGGGTGATATGGGGTAGCTATCCTGTGGTGTACTCCATATTTTTTAAGACTTTGTCAAATTGAGTATTATAGAAATGAGTGCCCTTATCACTAATGATAGCTCTAGGTGTTCCAAAATGAGAGAACAGTTTCTTGAGAAACTTAACTACTACCCTAGCATCATTGGTAGGTAAAGCTTCAGCTTCCACCCATTTTGACATGTAATCAACTGCCACTAGGATGTATTTATTTCCAAATGAACAAGGGAATGGTCCCATAAAATCTATACCCCATACATCAAATATTTCACATGATAACATATATGTTTGAGGCATTTCATCACGTTTAGAAATATTACCTGTTCCTTGGCATTTATCACACGAGGTAACATACCTGTTGGCATCTTTAAATAGAGTGGGCCAATAAAAACCTGATTCGAGTATTTTGTGTGCTGTCTTGATGCCACTGTGTCCTCCTGAAGGTCTTGAATGGCAATGCTCCAGGATTTTGCTGCTTCCGCCTTTGTAACGCATCTTCGAATTACCTGATCTGCACATATGCAGAAAAGAAAAGGATCTTCCCAAAAATTGTTTTTGCATCAGCAAAGAATCGCTTCTTTTGGTGATGTGTTAGTCTTTTGGCAAGATGTTAGCAGCTAAATAATTTGCAATGTTTGCAAACCATGGTACCTCAGAATGTGTTATAGAAAAGAGTTGTTCTTCGAGAAACGAGTAGTCTATCTCACTTTCATCGAGCTTCTCGATATGTGGATTCTCAAGTCTGGAGAGGTGATCTGCCGCAAGATTCTCAACTCCATTCTTATCTTGTATTTCCAAATCAAACTCCTGTAAAAGTAAAATCCATCGTATGAGTCGAGGTTTTGCATTAGGTTTGGTTAATAGATAACGGAGAGCTAAATGGTCAGTGTAAACGACAACTTTAGACAATATTAGATACTGCCTAAATTTGTCAAAGGCAAAAACTACAGCTAGCAATTCTTTCTCTGTGGTGGTGTAGTTTTCTTGTGCGGGTGTTAATGTTCTGCTAGCGTAGTAAATTGGCTGAAAATGCTTGTCTCTTCGTTGTCCCAAAACTGCACCTACTGCAAAATCACTTGCATCACACATTAGTTCAAAGGGTAAATTCCAATTAGGTGCAATTATAATCAGAGCATTTATTAATTTATCCTTAAGGATATTAAATGCATCTAAACATTCCTGATTGAAATTGAAAGGAACACCTTTTTCTAGTAATTTGTTAATGGCTTGGATATTTTAGAAAAATCTTTAATAAATCTTCTATAGAACCCTACATGTCCTAGAAAGCTTCTAATAGCCTTAACTGAACTAGGGGGAGGTAATTTTTCTATGGTTTCCACCTTTGTTTTATCTACCTCAATCCCTTTACTAGCAATTTTATGTCCTAATACAATCCCTTCTCTAACCATAAAGTGACATTTTTCCCAATTCAAAACAAGGTTTGTTTCCTCACATCTCATTAGAACTCGTTTTAAATTTTTAAGGCAAAGATGGAAAAAATTACCGAGTACCGAGAAATCATCCATAAATACCTCCATTATGTCTTCCACAAGTTCGTCAAAGATTGCCAACATGCAACGCTGAAATGTAGCAGGAGCATTACATAATCCAAAAGGCATTCTACGATAAGCAAACGTACCGTATGGGCATATAAATGTTGTCTTCTCTTGATCTTCAGGAGCTATTGGGATTTAGAAATAGTCGGAGAGTCCGTCCAAGAAGCAGTAGTACATATGCCCGGATAGTCTTTCTAACATTTAATCTATGAAGGGTAGAGGGAAGTGATCTTTTCTGGTGGCATCGTTCAGCTTTCTATAGTCTATACAGACTCTCCAACCTGTAACTGTTCTTGTAGGGATTAACTCATTCCTTTCATTAGGCACTACAGTAATGCCTCCTTTCTTTGGAACTACCTGTATAGGACTTACCCAAGTACTATCAGAAATAGGATAAATTATTCTTGCATCTAGAAGTTTAATTACCTTAGCCTTGACTACTTCTTTCATGTTGGGGTTTAAGCGTCTCTGAGGCTGCACACACGATTTGTATTCCCCTTCCATTAAAATTTTGTGGGAACAGAACGATGGGTTTATGCCCTTGATGTCAGAGATTTTCCAAGCTATGGATTTTTTATGTTCTCTTAGTACCTGTATTAACTCCTCTTTTTCCTTGGGTTTTAGTTCTGAAGAGATAATAATCAGTAGCGTAGAAGTGTCCCCGAGGAATGCATACTCTAAGTGTTTTGGCAACTGTTTTAATTCCAATTTGGGCGGCTCATTGATGGAGTGTTTTTGTCTTAGTTCGTCATTGACTTTAATGCTTTCTTCTTACGTTTGTCAAGGTGAAGACGTATTCAACTCATCAGCTTCATCTTCTTCCCCCTCGTCTTGAGTCAGGCACAGTTCCATCATGTCATCATGTAGGATTTCCTGTAATGAGTTTTAAATGATATGATCAGTAGTATCAACAAAATAACAGCCATCATCCTGTTCTTTAGAATATCGCATGGCATCATAAATTTGAAAAATAATTTCCTCATCGCCTATCCTTAATGCAAGTTTACCGTTACCTACATCGATAACAGCCCTAGCAGTAGCTAAAAAAGGACGCCTTAAAATTAAGGAACATCAATGTCTTCATCCATGTCTAACACAACAAAATCAACAGGAAATATAAATTTATCAATTTTCACCAAGATATCTTCGATAACTCCTCTAGGATATTTAATAGATCTATCAGCTAACTAATACTCATCCTAGTGGGTTTTGGTTCCCCAAGATCTAGTTGTTTAAACATTTTGTAAGGCATTAAATTAATACTGGCACCTAGATCAGCTAATTCCTTCTTAATATTTAAGCTACCAATTAAACAAGGAATAGTAAAACTTCTTGGGTCGTTTAATTTAGTTGGTAACTTGTTTTGGAGGATGGATGAACATTCTTTTTTAAGTTCCATCATCGATACTTCTTCAAGCTTCCTTTTATTCGTCAGGAGTTTCTTTAAGAATTTTGCGTATTTTGGCATCTGTGAAATAGCTTCAACAAAAGGTAAGTTAATATGTATTTGTTTGAAAAGTTCGAGAAACTTACCGTATTGGGCATCTAATCGTTCTTTCTTCAACTTTGCTGGATATGGGATTGGTGGTTTACTTTCTTTGCGTACTGGATT
This sequence comes from Gossypium australe, assembly GCA_005393395.2. Taxonomy (NCBI): domain Eukaryota; kingdom Viridiplantae; phylum Streptophyta; class Magnoliopsida; order Malvales; family Malvaceae; genus Gossypium; species Gossypium australe. The sequence goes on along the minus strand of CM016619.1, from coordinate 23,000,336 downwards.
TACGTCCTCAACTCCTTCATCCTTTGTTTTGTTTCTTCGTGTGGTCTCTTTAGTTCGACTAACTCCTTTCCAATTCTTAGTGTGACTGCCTTTACCTGTTCTGTTTCTTTAGAAAGAATCTCTGCCCGTATTTCACAAATCATCTCAGTAAGTAGTCCAACTGACTTAGTGAGTTCCCCAATTGACCCAATGAGTTTCCCAACTTGGTTCTTTGTCTCCTCAGCGATATTTGTTGACTTTTAAGTGTTTTCTCGGTATCTTGGAGACGATTTTCTGTGCTTGCCATGAATTTTGTCAGCATCTCTTTGAGGTTTGGCTTTTTCTTTCGTGGATATGGCTGATTTTGGAAATTTTGAGGAGGTTGTTGTCTTTGATTTCCTTGATTTCCTTGACCTCCCCATGAAAAATTTGGGTGGTTCCTCCAACCTGGATTGTAAGTATTACTATAAGGATTATTATTGGATCTAAAATTATTACCTATATAGTTCATCTATTCGCTCTCAGCGTCTGGTTGGTAGGGTGGGTACTCAGGATTCGCCATAGTTCCGCTTGCGTTGCACTGCATGACTGGGTGTACCTGCGAAGAACACAAACTATCAAGCCTTTTATTTATCATCTCTATCTGTGTTGATAGCATGGTCACTGCTTCGAGGTTGTAAAATCCGGCTGATTTTGTCGGTTTAGCCCTTGTCGCTTGCCACTGATAGTTATTTAGTGACATCTCTTCGATGAACTCGTAGGCTGCTTCAGGAGTTCTGTTGTTTAGAGTTCCACCGACGGTTGAATCAATTAGTTGCCTCGTTGAGGGGTTTACACCATTGTAGAAGGTTTGGACTTGTAGCCATAAGGGTAAACCATGGTGTGGACACCTTCTCAAGAGATCTTTGTATCTCTCCCATGCGTCATATAATGTCTCTAAATCCATCTGCACAAAAGAAGAGATATCATTCCGTAATTTGGCCGTTTTGGCCTGTGAGAAATATTTCAAAAGAAAATTTTCGGTCATTTGTTCCCCTGTAGTGATTGACTCTCGTGGTAATGAGTTTAACCACTGTTTGGCTTTATTCCTTAATGAAAAGGGAAATAACCGAAGACGTATGACATCATCAGAAACGCCATTTTGAAGGTATCACAGAACTCTGAAAAATTAGCTATATGAGTGTTTGGGTCTTCGTCCTGTAAACCATCAAATTGAACAAATTGTTGAATCATTTGTATTGTGTTAGGCTTTAATTCAAAATTATTAGCAGCTATAGCAGGCCTAACAATACTCGATTCTGCTCCTGTTAAATGCGGTTTAGCATAACTAAACATAGTACGTGGAGCATTATTTTCTCCCACATCATGTGGTTGTGGATTATTCTCGTCCATCCCTTCAGTAGGATTGGATCTGCCTTCTTGGTCTTCCTCTATGTAATTTAGGGCTCGCCTGATTTCTCTGTGAGTCCTACGAACGATAGCTTCAATTTCACTCGTATACTAAAGGTCCTCTCGGGTTCCTTCTAGTCATAAACTAGAGGTACCTGCTAGGAGAAGAAAGAAATAAAATTTAGCGAAATAAAAATTTAACCTAAAAAAATAATAAAAGTAAATTGCGAAAAATAAAAATAATGGCTAAAGTAATAAAAATAGAGCTTTCTTAATATTTTAGTTCCCCGACAATGGCGCCAAAAACTTGATCGCTGTGATCAGAGTCTTAAAATTTATAAAGAGAATGATCGAATCTGCAAACTAACTCTGACAACGATTAAAGGCAAGTGTACCTATCAAACAGTAGTATAGCTTAGGCAAGACCGGATTGTCGAACCCAAAGGAACTAAAAGTACTAATACTAACCTTCTTTTTATTATCTAGCCTAAAATAGGTGAACTTGTTTAGATCTAATGACTACTAAACTAAAGACGCAAAGACAAAAAGAATTAATTGGGAAATAACTTGAGGGAAGACTCAGTTGATTTAAGACGATACCCTCAGGAAGAATCCACCTAGACTTCACTTGTTATCTAACCCTGAACCATACGATTTATTCACTTGACTTGATCCGTAGGACTCCCTAACGTATATTAAACCCTCTATCGAGGCGAATAACGTCTAACCCTAGGTTAATTAACGAAAATCTCTTTCTCACTTAATAACCCCTTAGAATAGCAGTAAATCGATCTATGGATTCCCATATTAGGTTTCACCCTAATCCGGCAAAATCTCGTCACCCTATCTCTAGGCGCGCGAACGACTCCGCTTTAATTATGCTAGATCTAGTCTTAAGCAGGGAGTTTTGCTCCTCCACCTAAGAACATCTGACTTGAGTCAATATCCCTAAAACATTAACACAAGAATTAAGCGCACATAATTAAGAACAAATCAAGTATTTATCTTATAGTTCAGAAAATAATAACAAGATTCATCTAGGTTTCATCCCCTTCAGGTATCTAAAGGGTTTAGTTCATAACAAATAAAGAAAACATCTCAAAGGAAAAGATAAAGCAAAACATAAGAAATCCTTAAAACTCCCTGAAGGAATTGAAGGAGAGATCCGCCGTCTTGAGTAGAATTCTGGCTTCTAGAGATGGATCAACTGGCTATCTTCGAGTGATTCCCACAACTCTGACCTTGCTCCTTAGCCTAGCTAACCGCCCTCTTTTCAAGTAACACTTAGGGGGTTTATATAGGCTCTTGGAATGTGTTTCTTCGCCCCAAAGTATCCAAATACGAATGAAATTGCTTTTCGCCACGATAGGGACACGGCCATGTCACACGCCCATGTGTCTAGTCTTCAAGCCGTGTTTGAACTCCTTTAATGAGGCACGACCGTGTGACTCAGGGGTAAGGCCGTGTTTTAGATGATCAATGTGGCACACCTGTGTGGGCTTAAGTCTAGGCCGTGTGGATTTCGTGATATGGCCCATTTACTCCGTTTTGGGCTTGTTTTATGTTCTTTTCGTCCTCGGGTGCTTTCCTAGGTATAAGACATGAAAAGAAAGGATTAAGAGCACCTTTTTATATCAATCGAGGCTTAAATCATCCAAAAGCATACTAAATGTGGGATTAAAATATGTTGCTTTTACGATTTATCAGGAACTCATTTTTGTAATACTCAATTTGACAAGGTCTTAAAGAAATATGGAGTACACCACAGAATAGCTACCCCTTATCACCCTCAAACCAGTGGACAAGTAGAAGTAGCAAATCAAGAGCTTAAGCGTATTCTAGAGAAAACAATTGAATCAAACAGGAAAGATTGGGCATTAAAAGTAGACGATGCTTTATGGGCCTATAGAATAGCATTTAAAACTCCCATAGGAACATCCCCGTACAGACTTGTCTACGAGAAAAGTTGCCACCTACCATTTGAATTAGAACATAAAGCTTTTTGGGCTATAAAATTTTTGAATTACGATCTTAATCTTGTAGGTGAGAAAAGAATAATGCAGTTGAACGAGCTAGATGAGTGGCAAGCTAATGCCTACGAAAACTCCCGTTTATACAAGGAAGCAACAAAACGATACGATGCTATGATGCTTGCTTAAAGCAACCAAAGCAATTCAACGTAGGAGATCTAGTTCTATTATACAATTCAAGGCTCAAATTGTTCCCTGGAAAGCTGAAATCAAGATGGTCAGGCCCTTTCATAATCAAAACTATCTTTCCCTATGGCACAGTCAGGTTACTCATCCGAATTATGGCACATTCAAGGTAAACGGGCAACGAATGAAAATTTATAATGGAGAGGATTTTAGAGATGTGAGAGAGGAGCTTCAGCTCCGTGAACCTTCATTTAGAAACGAAAACAGGGAAAGTCTAGATTAAGACTTTAAATGAGAGCTTCTCGGGAGGCAACCCGAGCACTAACCTCATTTACATTCATATTTTTTTTATATCAGCATATAATTAAGAACTAACTATTCATAAGCACATGATTTCTTTCCCACACGGCCTAGAACACGGGTGTGTCCGTGGCCATGTGGACGCCATGGGAAGAGACACAGGCGTGGTGGTAACCGTGCGAAACAAGGATGAAAAATTTTCCCAACACAGGCCGCGATAAAAGGGCCACGGCCGTGTGATGCAGCTGTGGTCGACACTGAGTAAATAACACGGGCATGAGACACGCCCGTTGATCGCTAAAATTAGAGCTTTAAAATTTAAAAAAAGAATGATCAAACTTGGAAACTAACTCTGACAACGATTAAAGGCAAGTGTACCTATCGAATAGTAGTATAGCTTAGGCAAGACCGGATTGTCGAACCCAAAGGAACTAAAAGTACTAATACTAACTTTCTTTTTATTATTTAGACTAAAATAAAGTGAAGTTGCTTTAAATCTAAATTAACGACTACTAAGCTAAAGACGCAAAGACAAAAAGAATGAATTTGGGAAATAACTAGAAGAAAAACTCAATTGATCACGACGATACCCTCAGGAAGAGTCCACCTAGACTTCACTTGTTATCTAACACTGAACCATACGATTTATTCACTTAGTTTGATCCGTAGGACTTTCTAACGTATATTAAACCCTCTCTCGAGGAGAATAACGTCTAACCCTAGGTTAATTAGTGGAACTCTCGTTCTCTTATAATAACCCCCTAGAATAGTAGTAAATCGATTTATGGATTCCCATATTAGGTTTCACCCTAATCCGGCAAAATCTCGTCACCCTATCTCTAGGCGTGCGATCAACTCCGCTTAATTATGCTAGATCTACTCTTAAGCAGGGTCTATTCCTCCTCCACCTAAGCACATCAAACTTGAATCAATATCCGCGAAATATTAACTCAAGAATTAAGCACATAATTAAGAACATTCTAAGTATTTATCATATAATTCAGAAAATGATAACAAGATTCATCTAGGTTTCATCCCCTTCTCATAACAAATAAAGAAAACATCTCAAGAGAAAAGATAAAACAAAACATAAGAAATCCCTAAAACTCCCTGAAGGAATTGAAGGAGAGATCCGCCGTCTTGAGTAGAATTCCAGCTTCTTGGGATGGATCAACTGGCTAACTTCAAGTGATTCACTCAACTTTGACCTTTCCAGCTTGGCTCCTTGGCCTAGCTCGACGCCCCCTCAAAGGTGGTACTTAGGGGTTATTTATAGGCTCTTGGAATGCGATTCTTTCTCCCTAAGTATCCTTTTCTGACTGAATTTGTCTAAAGCCACGACAGGGGCACGACCATGTCACACGGCCATGTCACACGCCCGTGTGACTCGTCTTCAAGCCGTGTTTAGATTTCTAAGTTGAGCCACGACCATGTAGATCGGGGTGAGGTCGTGTTCTAGATGCTTGACAAGGCACGGCCGTGTGATCTTTGGGCCAGGCCGTGTCGATTTCGTGATATGGCCCATTTACTCCGTTTTGGGCCCAATTTATGTTCTTGTCATCCTCGGGTGCTATCCTGGGTATAAGACATAAAAAGAAAGGATTAAGAGCACCTTTTTACATAAATTAAGAAATAAATCATCCAAAAACAAGCTAAATGTGGGATTAAAATATGTTATAATTACGGTTTATCAAATACCCCCACACTTAAGCTTTTGCTTGTCCTCAAGCAAAATTCTCAACATACAATTAAAACGAACTTTCCATAATTCAAAATTCCTACTGACAATGCCTTATCATAATTCATGGATAATTTATACATGGATAATTCAATTCAAAGAGTCCTAAAGATTCAAACAATAATAAGTCATGCATTTGTAATTCAAAAACGTAGGTGTCTCCCCTTATCTGGATAATTACCTTTAATTCGAAATTGACAAGAGTTTGACATCCTTACTAAAAGATTCACTCAAATCACTCAAAGTGTTTAAGGTTTATAAAATGAAGCACTCATACGTCGAACATGAAAAGTTAATCCCATATGCTTGCCTGAAAATCAAATCTCCACCACTGTAAAATGAGATGATAAACAGATCAAAAGGTCTTTGTTAGGGTTGTAACGGGGCTAGGGTTAAGGTGTGGATAAAGGCTGAAATTAGAAGGTTAGAATCGAGATTGAATTGACAATACCTAAGAATACTAAAATAATATTTACATTAACTGAAAATAATAATCCTAATAATACGAGCTTTTCTTTCGAAAAATAAGCTTTAACTGTATAAGCTCACCACTAATACTGAATATACTTCGATTTTTTTTAAGAACAAACTAATAATAATAATGGATGAATTCAACTCATGCTCTGGTTTAATTCAGTAACTAATCAAATCATATCTTGATTAAAGGGTAGTCAAAAGGAGGGTGATAACAAATACAAAGGGTTTTTGGGTTATTAATAGGTGAGTCAATAAAAAGGGTTATTAGGATCAACGGGGTTCGCTAGGGGTTAATTTATGTAGGTAGGCTATTTAGTGGAGGGAGTGGGTTAAAACCTAGGTGCCTTTATCATCTCTGTATATCAAATCATCAATGTGGTCTCAACATGTATAAACGAGGCAAGTTCTAGAATAACAGTTCAAAGTTGACACATAATCAAAAAGTGAGCGCGAACAAAAATATATGCTCTATAAGGCTCAAAATCTCACAAAAATTATGGGTGTTTTGACATCAATCTCGTAAATTTCAAATTTCAAAGCAATATTCAAATTTAGGTTAACAACCTAGCAAAATTTTTTTATTCTGAAAAATAGACTTATCATGCTTGATTCTCTAATATCTTTAAAATTTAATTGTCAATGGACAAGTATCAATGACTTAATCTAAAACATGTCAATGAAAATCATAAATCATCAGAAATTTCATCCTAATTAGTAATATGAAAAATTTACTTAAAAACAAGACTAAATTCAGGGATTTGAGAATAATGAAAAAAGTTTGGCCGGATTTGAGAATAATGCAGAAAGTTAGTGTAACATCCTGAAAGTGGACCTAGTAGGATTGGGCCCAATGGGCCTTGGGAGTAGTAGCGTTTAAAATTTTTGAGAACAGGAGAATGGCACTAAGGCAAGTTGGACCTATTAGGTGAGTGATTTTGGAGTGTTAGGGGGCTTCTATGAAGTCCCGGGATCAAACTTGGGCTTTAGGGAAATTTTAGTTTTAGGTGAATAAAACCCTGGGACTTGGTAGGTAGGTTTTAAGGATAAAATGTGGAGAAAAATGACACAAGTGGAGTGTGTGGTGTAGTGGCAAAGTGAAGCCACATAAGAGACAAGGGGGTGACGCCACAAGGAAGGAAGGAGGTCCAAGGTTCAAGTCTTGGCTCTTACATTTTAGTTTTCTTTTTAAATGGACTTTAGAATTTGGCTATAGATTTAAATTTAGTTGCGCATGGTTTAAGACACAAGAGGAGCTTGTGTCCAAGTGGTTAGCGGCGTGGATTATGTTGCAAGGGAGCCTGGGTTCGAATCTCATGACAAGCAATAGAGTATTTATTTTACGGATTGGACGGGAAGAGTTTGAGTTGAATTTAAACTTTACTGACGAAGGGATCCCACATCGGAAAGATACAAAGAAGGAAGGTGAGAAGCTAGCTATATATAGAGCATTCTATGATAGGAGGAAGGATACCTTGGAGGGCGTTTAGGCACAGGAGTGGTCGGAGCGCGGATTAGCACCAGATTCCTATCAGGTGTGCAACTCTCTCTACTCTAGTTGTAGAGCGGCAAATGCCGAAGTGCTGGTCGCGACAATAGTAGCCACACGAGCGTGCGAGCACACGTGTGGGGCTTCGACGCGATAGTTGAGGCCATCAGTAGCATTCTTGTGGGTTGAGGCTGCTTAGGCCACAATGGGCCGAAGTGGACCCAATGGACTCGTGGGCCTAATTGAATAAAATGTATGATGGTGTAGTATATAGTGAACTAGACTAGGTGAATCTCATATACGTGGCTAGATTTGTGTTAGGTGGGCCACACGAGCGTGTGGGCCCAAATGGGCCAAAATTGAGTTTTAGGCCCAATAGTCCGGTACGACCGAAAATGGTAGTTAAGTCGCTCGAGGCGACATTAGGCCTTTGAAAAGGCTATCGCTGGTGTGAAATTATTGAAATACCCTCGATGGGTAAACTGACCGAAATGCCCCTGAAAGGTAAAATGACGAAAACACCCCTACATGTTATATGATTATTCTTGTATGTGATTTAAGATTGTTATCGTATGATTATTATTTTATGTTGCATTCATGTGTTATTATGTTGCATGGGGATGGGATTATTAATACGGAGGAAGTGCTAATAGGATCGCATGGTCGCTTGACGACTGTGGATCCACCGAAGGCTTTTTAGCCATCGAGCAGCCATGCTGCACCAATAAGTTAGTGCTACAACCGGTGCTACATAAGGAGTGTAGGGATGGGTGGGTCGATTAAATCCCCACAGGAGTGTAGGGTTGGACAGGAGACGGAGTGCAGGGTTGGTATGGGCATTAATGCATTGCATATATGGATTTTGTTATTGAGATGGGCTTAGGCCCAGATAAATATGATTTGTGACATTTATGGGTTAAGGCCCAGCTGAGGCTTTTATGGGCTAAGGTCCAATTGCCACCGTTACTGAAATGGGCTCCGGCACGAACTGTTGTGATTCATGTTCTTACTAATGAGGGTTCTGCACACTGAGTTTCGTAAACTCACCCCCTCTTTTTAATATTTTTCTCAGGAAATCCTCAGTAGGCGATTCGACGTGCTGGAGGACTCAGAGGTGGCCACACTACGAGCAGTTTTGGACTCTAGTATTTTACTTATTTTTAACTTGGGTTAATATTTTGTAATAAGGCCTATCTTAAATTCTGGTTTTGGTTTTGGATTTTTAGTTTATTATGTTTTAAATCTGCTAAACTTTGAATCACGGTTTTCCAAAATAATATCTGCTTTCAAAATACTACGCTTTTACAAATAGGTCGTAAACATCACGTTTTTCATAAGTCAGTAATTTTAATTAAGCTTTCGCAATAAAAAGTTTTTTTTTTAAAGGTAATAACTTTTTAATAAATGTCGGTTAATAATAAACAAATGCAAACTGGGACTTTAGTTTTTAATGTCAAGAAAGATTTTCAGTTGGAACCATGGCTTCTCGAAAAGCACCCCAATGTGACACGCCAGATTCAGGTCTAACTACTAGGCCGGGTTTGGGGTGTTGCAGTTAGGCCCTTCTTTAGATAAATATTCACCCCCCACACTTAAGATGTACATTGCCCTCAATGTACAAAGATAGCTATAACATTTATGGGATAAATCAAAAGAGAAAGGGAAAGAATACTCCCTAAATTTTAGATGGTGTCCTTAGAGGATGGTAGAGGTCGTGGTGTGTATGTTTGAAGAGGTCAATCTGGATGACGAACCTGTGCTAGATGAAAAAATTGGGGAGCTCGTAGAGGATTAGCCAGGGATTATTAAGACACATTTAAAATAACCAAAATATATAATTTAAGATAAGAAAGAAAAAGGAAAGGTGGATGGACCGGAGAGTCCTTATTGATGGATGGTTCGCGAGGTGGGTGTGACTTCTATGGCTGTGGAGGTGCTGGCGATGGCGGAAGTGGCGTGATTCCCTAGCAGCCTTGTAAACTTGACACTAAGAAACTAAAATAAGTTAAACTAAACTAAGCATAAGATTGTCAAAGAGAAGGAAATTGAAGCAAAAGAGAAAAGAAAAATAAAAACTAATTGGTCTCAAAGACCCTTGGCTTGGTGAGTAGACGAAGCTGCCGGCATGAACTCATGTTGATCGTTCTTCTGTGGGAAGTCTATGGTTGGCCTTTTTTGCTTCTTCGACATGATGTTGGATGGCTCAAGGATCTAGAGATTTATTATAAAGAGGAAAAAGTCTAAGAGGGAGAAGGGAGAAAAGAAAAGAATGAAGAAATCAGATGGGGAGAAGGGGAAGGGCAGTGGGGTTTAAATAGGATTTCAAATCTGGCACGTTCCCACGGCCGTGTGTCTAAGCGTGCTGTATCTCTCTGGCCGTTCTTCTGCTAACCACGCCCGTGTATGTGAAGTCAGTATGTTAGCACGGTTGGGAGGCACGGGCGTGTTCTGCCCATGGTCGACTAGTCAGTAACCTTGCACGGTTGTAATACACGGGCCAGTTCTGCCCGTGGTGTGTAAGTCAGTAGCTTCACTCGGTCGAGAGGCACGGTCGTGCCACTTTACGGGGCCCGTGGGGTAGTGGTTGGATCCGTGACGTCGAAAAATGGTTGGGACTAATTCGCACGGCCTCTGATAAGTCAGTATGGAGATTCTAGTAGTCCACACGGTCACGGACACGGCCGTGTGTAAGACCGTGTGGCCTTGAAATTCTGCACTTTTGGTTAGTTTAAGAGAGAAGAAAGAAGAGAAGAAAAGAAACCGATAAATTTAAAAGTAAATAGTGTTAGTTGCTCGGGTTGCCTCCCGAGAAGCGCTCGTTTATAGTCTTAAGCTAGACTTTCTTTGAAATTGAAAAAAATCAAGGAGGTTTAAAGGTTTGAATATCTTCCCTCATGCTTATAGTTCTATTTTCTTGATAAAGTTTAAGTCGAGAAGCGTTTACCTTAAAAGTGCCGAATGTTGGATTGCTTACCTCGACTGTTCCATGGGGGAAGATATTGTGTACCTTTAGAGGAATTTCCTCACTTACGTTTAGGTCTGGTGTGGTGATGCAAGGATTGGCTTTGTCTAACAGCACCTGGTCTCCTATTTTGAAGTGATTTGATGTTCCTACGAGTTCTTCAGGTGGTTCCTTCGGTTTTGCTTTGTGTAGTTCCTGTTCTTCTTTGACGTGTGTCTTCTGCTCTTCTAATTTGTCGGCCCTAAGGCTTTGTTCCTTATGTAATTCATCTTTGTTGGTTTGGGGTCTAAGCTTTGGCTCAGGGTTGTATTCTTATGGTGTTTCCTGCGATGAAAGTTGAACAATTTGATTATCAAATGAAGTGACTTTCTTACCTTCATCGACTGTTGTCCTGGCCGAGTCAAGAGCTTGGAGACTGAGTGATTTGTCAACTACACAAAGAATGAGTTCGCTTGTGGCAACATCAATTTTAGTTTTGGCAGTTGCTAGAAAAGGTCTTCCTAAAATTAAGGGGATTGAACTATCCTCATCCATGTCTAAGACAACAAAATCTACTAGGAAAAGAAATTTATCGATTTTGACAAGAACATCTTCGATAATGCCCCTAGGAATTCTAACTGTTTTATCAGCTAATTGAATGCTCATCCTAGTTTGTTTGGGCTTCCCTAGACCTAGTCGTTTAAACAATGTATAAGGCATGACATTTATGTTTGCCCCTAAATCAGCTAACGCATTATCAATAGTTAAACTACCAATTAAACATGGAATAGTAAAACTCCCTGGATCTTTTAGCTTTCGCTGTAGTTTATTCTGTAACATTGCTGAGCATGCTGCGTTTAATTCCACATGGTGCTCTTCATCTATTTTGCGTTAGTTTGTCAAGAGCTGCCTTAGAAATTTTCTCGAGTCTGGCATCTGAAAAAGAGCTTCAAGAAGAGGTAAGTTAATATGTAATTTCTTTAAAAGTTTAAGAAACTTACCGAACTGTTCTTCTGAATCGTCTCTTTTCGTCGCTTCAGGATAAGGTATACGAGGTTGGTACTCTTTGATTACCGGTTTCGGCTTTTCTTGTGTTACCTCTATTTTACCTTCGTCTACTTCTTGGTTTGGTTCGTCTAACCCTTTGCTATCATGATCTGTGATGGCTTAAATTTGCTCCTTAGGGTTAATCTCTGTGTTACTTGGTAGACGTCCTTGCGGTCTTTCAGACATTAGCTTTGTGAGTTGCTCAACTACATTAGTGACTTCCTTGACTGACTTAGTAAGTTCCCCAACTCAGTTCTCATTGTTTTTAATTGTTCTTTTAGTTTCATGGAAACAGTTTTCTGTGTTTGCCAAAAATTTTGATAACATCTCTTCGATGTTTGGCTTCTTCTCTTGTGGATAAGGCTGATTTTGGAAGTTTTGAGGAGGTTGCTGCCTTTGATTTCCTTGATTTCCTTGACCTCCCACGAAAAATTTGGGTGGTTCCTCCAACCTGGATTGTAAGTATTACTCTAGGGATTATTATTGGATCTGAAATTATTACCTATGTAATTCATCTGTTCGCTCTCTGCATCTGGTTGGTAGGGTGGGTATTCAGGATTCGCCACAGTTCCACTTGCGTCGCACTGCATGACTGGATGTGCCTGCGAAGAACACAAACTATCAATCTTTTTATTTATCATCTCTATCTGTGTTGATAGTGTGGTTATTGCATCGAAGTTGTAAACTCCGGGTGATTTTGTCAGTTTTGTCCTTGTAACCTGCCACTGATAATTATTCAGTGACATCTTTTCAATGAACTCGTAGGCTGCTTCAGGAGTTCTATTGTTAAGCGTTCCACCGGCGGCTGGATCGGTTAGTTGTCTCGTTCAGGGGTTTACACCGTTATAGAATATTTGGACTTGTAGCCACAAGGGTAGACCGTGGTGTGGACACCTTCTCAAGAGATCCTTGTATCTCTCCAATGCGTCGTATAATGTCTCTAGATCCATCTGCACAAAAGAAGATATATCATTCCATAATTTGGTCGTTTTGGCCGGTGGGAAATATTTCAATAAAAACTTTTCGGTCATCTGTTCCCACGTAATGATTGACCCTCATGGTAACGAGTTTAACCACTGTTTGGCTTTATTCCTTATTGAAAAAGGGAATAACCGAAGACGTATGGCATCATCAGAAACACCATTTATTTTGAAGGTATCACAGAACTCTAAAAAATTAGCTATATGCGTGTTTGGATCTCCGTCCTGCAAACCATCAAATTGAACAAACTGTTGAATCATTTGTATTGTGTTAGGCTTTAATTCAAAATTGTTAGTAGCTATAGCAGGCCTAACAATACTTGATTCCACTCCTGTTAAATGCATCCTGTTAAACGCGGTTTAGCATAATCAAACATAGTACGTGGAGCATTGTTCTCCCCCACATCATGTGCTTGTGAATTATTCTCGTCCATCCCTTCAGTAGGATTGGATCTACCTCCTTGATCTTCCTCTATGTAATTTAGGACTCGCCTGATTTCTCTGCGAGTCCTACGAACGGTAGCTTCAATTTCACTATCATATACCAAAGGTCCTCTCGGGTTCCTTCTAGTCATAAACTAGAGGTACCTGCCGAGAAAAGAGAAAGAAGGAAAATTTAGCAAAAATTAAAATTTAACCTAGAAAATAAAAATAAAAGTAAATTGCGAGAAAAGAGACAAAAATAATGGCTAAAGTAATAAAAATAGAGCGTTCTTAATATTTTAGTTCCCCGGCAATGGCGCCAAAAACTTGATCGCTGAAATCAGAGCTTTAAAATTTATAAAAGGAATGATCAAACCTGGAAACTAACTCTGACAACAATTAAAGGCAAGTGTACCTATCGAATAGTAGTGAAGCTTAGGCAAGACCGGATTGTTGAACCCAAAGGAACTAAAAGTACTAATACTAACTTTCTTTTTATTATTTAGCCTAAAATAAAGTGAAGTTGCTTTAAATCTAAATTAACGACTACTAAGCTAAAGACGCGAAGACAAAAAGAACGAATTTGGGATATAACTAGAAGAAAAACTCAATTGATCACGACGATACCCTCAGGAAGAGTCCACCTAGACTTCACTTGTTATCTAACACTGAACTATACGATTTATTCACTTAGTTTGATCCGTAGAACTCCCTAACGTATATTAAACCCTCTCTCGAGGAGAATAACGTCTAACCTTAGGTTAATTAGTGGAACTCTCGTTCTCTTATAATAACCCCATAGAATAGCAATAAATCCATCTATGGATTCCCATATTAGGTTTCACCCTAATCCGGCAAAATCTCGTCACCCTATCTCTAGGCGTGCGATCAACTCTGCTTAATTATGCTAGATTTACTCTTAAGCAGGGTCTATTCCTCCTCCACATAAGCACATCAAACTTGAATCAATATCCGCGAAATATTAACTCAAGAATTAAGCACACATAATTAAGAACATTCTAAGTATTTATCATATAATTCAGAAAACAATAACAAGATTCATCTAGGTTTCATCCCCTTCAGGTATCTGAGGGGTTTATTTCATAACAATTAAAGAAAACATCTCAAGAGAAAAGATAAAACAAAACATAAGAAATCCCTAAAACTCCTTGAAGGAATTGAAAGAGAGATCCGCCGTCTTGAGTAGAATTTCGGCTTCTTGGGATGGATTAACGGGCTAACTTTGAGTGATTCCCTCAACTCTGACCTTTTCGACTTGGCTCCTTGGCCTAGCTTGACACCCCCTCAAAGGTAGGGGTTATTTATAGGCTATTGGAATGCGATTCTTTCTCCCTAAGTATCCTTTTCCGACTGAATTTGTCTAAAGCCACGACAGGGTCATGGCCATGTCACACGCCCGTGTGACTCGTCTTCAAGCCGTGTTCGGATTTCTAAGTTGAGGCACGACCGTGTAGATCGGGGGTGAGGCCGTGTTCTAGATGCTTGACAAGGCACGAGCGTGTGCTATTTGGGCCAGGCCGTGTCGATTTCGTGATATGGCCTATTTACTCCATTTTGGGCCCGATTTATGTTCTTTTCATCCTTGGGTGCTGTCCTGGGTATAAGACATGAAAAGAAAGGATTAAGAGCACCTTTTTACATAACTTGAGGAATAAATCATCCATAAACAAGCTAAATGTGGGATTAAAATATGTTATAATTACGGTTTATCATCGTGCCTCCAAACTGTGGTCGATTCTGAGTAAACGACATGGGCGTAAGCCACGCCCATGCCTCAAGGCCGTGGTCGACACTGATTACTGAACATGGGCTGTGTGATATGGCTGTATGTCGCAAACATGCCCAAGGAACACGGGCGTCAGCTACAACTTAAATGAGCCTAAATTTAAAAATCTCGAAAAACACGGGCTGAATAAAGGGAACACGGGCGTGGCCCTTGACCGTGTTCCCTACCCCCTATTTAAAGCAGCCCACGCCCGTCTTCCCCAAAAATTTCCCCCCAAACCTTAGTCGTTTCTCTTAAACAAGAAAGCACCATTCCTCTTCCCCATTCCGGCCACTGGCACTCTTTTCCTCCCCTCCCTTCACTTCCCTTTTCTCCCTTTTCTCCCTTTTCTCCCTTCTCTCTCTTTCTCTTCCTCATCCACACGTAGTCCACGCCCGTGCGACGTTACCACGCCCGCGCATCCTTCCACGATTGTGCGCCATCTCCCCAACTCCATCGGCTCACGTTACTTCCCCCTCTATACTTTGTTGCTAATTTTATTTAATCTATGTTTATTCCCTGTTAGAACTTTGATTTATTCCTTTAAATCTTTAGTGTTTATTTTGGATTATTAATTTTGATATTCATTTTTACTTAAGTGTTATAGATAATATTATTCTGAATTTTGCACCTCTAGTATTAGGAGAATACCTAGGAAAAATCTTCCGTGTTAATATTATGAGGCAATATTATTGGATTCATAAATTCTATCATAGCAAAAATTTGGATGATATTCTTCAAATTCTCTTACAGGAACATAATGTCATCTTCCCGCAGCAAGAAAACCGCAGTCCCTGTTTCGAAAAAACGAAAGGGACCCAGCTCATCATCCGCAAGCGCATCGGCCGAAGTGAGACACCCATTCTTACGGTTTCCTCCTGGAGCTCAAGAGGAACTTTTTCAGATCCTGCGAGCACGACCTCTCAGTCAAGACAGATGTATCGATTGGGCCACCTTGGAACACGTTCAACTTGCTGATAATATTCGGGCACTATTGACGACTGACCCTTGGGAGTGCTTTTTCGGTATTGTTGAGCCCACTTACCTCAAACTAACATTAGAGCTTTGCTCTACTTTCCATTTGCAGGTAGTAATGACAAACCACAATGACCCGGGTACTATTCAGTTTCGTCTAGGAGGTTTAGTTCGGGAAATGAGTGTCTCGGAATTTGGATTTGCTTTAGGACTCTACACGGAAGAGTTCATGAGAGAATACGGTCTTGTGAAACTCCATCGCCACATCCATAACTCCCCTGTGAAATGTTGGTATAATATAGCCCCCGCCGCGGCCACTTATGACCCTAGTCGCTCCAAGGTGACAGCTCCCGCCCTATCATTGAGGTATTTACACGCCATCTTAGCTCACACATTGACGGGAAGGTGAGAGAGCATCGGAGTGGTTAACACTCATGACACCTACTTCCTATGGTGCATGGCGAACGGGCACGTCTTCGACTTTGCCTACTTCATCGCTCTGGCTATCCAGCATTAGACGGAGCGACATCGTAAGGGGGTCATTTCCATGGGGCCTTATGTAACACGGCTCACGAGGCACTTTGGTCTCCTCAACACCGTAGCACAATCAGCCTCGCTCACCTTGATAGGCCAGATGTCTCCACAGGGCATCTCGACGATGATCAACATGCGGATGATCAAGCGTCGCCACGGGACCAATCCTCCCCAATATAGGCTTGCCCATACCACTGAGGAGGAGGACCCTAAGGACATTACTGATGATGTCCCACACCCGCATGAGGAGCCAACACTGAGCCATCACCCAGTTCATGCGACAGCTTCTCTCTAGGACATATCTGAGGTCCTCCCGCGATTGGAGTAGCAATGCTTCCAACGTTTCGATAACATCGACGCCACCCTCCATCAGGTATGTCAGCATCTTCACATTTCATCACCGCCCCCACCACGCGAGCCATCGGACGATGAGAACTTCAGAGTTATTTTCTCTTCATATGTTTATGTTTTTTTTTTAGATTTTCCTAAAAGACTAATTTTTAAATTTTACTCTTATCTTTATTTTTATGTTTATTTTATTTTTGACTTATCTTTATTTCAATTATTTTTCAGATTCCATATTAGTTGTTCTCCAATTTACATTTTTCGGCAAATATTTGAGTAATCCTTATTCTGAAGAACCTAATGATTTTCTCGCAGTTAAAAACCCTAAAATAGAACTTTGGAATAACCATCTATACTGAGGAAAACATGCCATGCCTCCTCCACTTTATCTTTCACCTCCGAATCAAATTTCTACACTCTCAACTTAAGGAATCCATCCGAAATTTAGGAAGTTTCACCTCTCTCCCTCTCTTTTGATTTTCTTAATGTATTGTTCATATATATCTTTGTACATTGAGGGCAATGTACATTTTAAGTGTGGGGGTGAATTTTATTTTGAAAAGTTCCTAACTTTTTGCATTATTCTCAAATCCTTGAATTATGTCTTGTTCTTAAGTAATTTTCTCATTTTACTATTAGAATAAAATTTCCTTTGATTCATGATTTTTATTGATATGTTTTGGATTAAGTCATTGATAATTGTGCAGTAATGATTTAA
This sequence comes from Gossypium australe, assembly GCA_005393395.2. Lineage (NCBI taxonomy): Eukaryota > Viridiplantae > Streptophyta > Magnoliopsida > Malvales > Malvaceae > Gossypium > Gossypium australe. The sequence continues at coordinate 22,983,062 of CM016619.1, read as the reverse complement.
ACTTTAGGAGACTAGAGAATCAAGCACGATGAGTCTATTTTCAAAAATTAAAATTTTGTTAGGTTGTCTACCTGAATCTAATTATTACCTTGAAGTTTGAAATTTACAATGTTGATATAAAAAAACCCATAATTTTTGTGAGATTTTGAGCCTTTTAGAGCATACATTCTTTTCTTGCTCACTTTATTGATTATGAGTGTGTTAACATTGATTTGTTATTCTAGAACTTGCTTCGATTATACATGTCAAGACCACATTATTAATTTGATATACAGAGATGATAAAGGCACTTAGGATTTAACCCATTCACTCCACTAAAAAGCCTACCCTCACAATTAACCCCTAGTAAAACCCTTTGATCCTAACAACCCTTTTTATTGACTCACCCACTAATATTAACCCAAAACTCATCTTGTATTTGTTATCACCATTCCTCTTGACTACGCTTTTTGTTGAGATTTGATTTTGAGCAGTTGCCTAACTATGTTCTATATTTCAGTTGTTAAAGTTCTTTCCTATTATTGATTTGTTCTTAAGAAAAATCGAAGTATATTCATTATTAGTTCTATAATTAAGTGAGCTTATACGTTTAAATTCCACATATTGAAGAAGAAGCTCATATTATTAGTATTACAAGTTTTAATTGATGTAATTATTCGAGAATTAGTTTATTTTTCTAGTTAGGTAAATTGTCAATTCAATCTTGATTCTAACCCTTTAATTTAGCCTTTATCCACACCTTTAACCTAAGCCCCGTTACAACCCTTTATAAAGACCTTTTGATCTGTGTATCATTTCATTTTATAGTGGTGGAGATTTGATTTTCATGCAAACTTATGGGATTAACTTTTCATGTTTGACTGTTGAGTGCTTAATTTTGAACCTTAAACACTTTGAATGATTTGAGTGAATCTTTAGTAAGGATGTCAACTCTTGTCGATTTTGAATTAAAGATGATTATTTAGGTAAGGGAAACATTTATATTTTCATGCTACAAAAACTATGACTTTGATTGTTTGAATCTTTAGGACCCTTCTACTTAAATTATCAATGTATGAATTACTTTTGAATTATGATGAATCACTATTGACGAATATTATGAATTGAGAAAGATCATTTTAATTGTGAGTTGAGAATTTTGCTTGAGGACAAGCAAATGCTTAAGTATGGGGGTATTTGATAAACCGTAATATATACATATTTTAATCCCACATTTAGCATACTTTTGGATGATTTATTCCCTGAATTGTGAAATTTGGTGCTCCTAATCCTTTAATTTCATATTTTATACTTAGGAGAGCACCGGAGGATGAAAAGAACGAGAAACGGGCCAAAAACGGAGAAAATGGGCCAAAGCACGAAATGCACACGGCCGTGCCTCTTTAGCAGACCAAACCACGGCCTGGATTTGATTCATACGGGCGTGCCACACGGGCGTGTCCCTGCCGTGACCTGTTTTAATTCTATTCAGAATAGGGTACTTAGAGGCAAAGAAAGACATTCCAAAAGCCTATATAAATATCCTAGAGGCCAACCTTCAAGGGGGCGTCCAGGTAGGCTTGGGAGCCAAGCCAGAGAGGTCAGATTTGTGGGATTTACTCGAAGAAAGCCAGTTGATTCATCTCAAGAAGCCAGAGTCATCTCAAGACGGAAGATCTTCCCTTCAATTTCCTTTAGGGGGTTTTAGGGTTTTTCTTATGTTTTGTTTTCTATTTTCTTTTGAGATATATTCTTTTATGATTATGAACTAAACCCCTCAAATACCTGAGGGGGATGAAACCTAAGACGGATCTTGTTATTGTTTTCTGAACTATATGATAAATACTTGATTTGTTCTTAATTCTTGCTTTGATATTTCAGAATACTGATTCAAGTATTGATGTGCTTAGGCAGTGGAGCAAAAGTCCCTGTTTAAGAGTAGGTCTAGCATAGTTAAGCGGAGTTGATCGCAACCCTAGAAATAGGATGACGAAAATTTGTCGGATTAGGGTCAAACCTAATATGGGAGTCCATGGATCGAATTAATGCAATTCTAGGGGTTTTAATTAGAAAGAGATTTCAATTAATCAACCTAGGGTTAGACGTTAGTAGCCTCGAAAGAGGTATTAATATAAATTAGGGAATCCTACGGATCAAGTCAAGCAAATAAATCGTCTGGTTCAGAGTTAAATAACAAGTGAAGTCTAGGTGGATTCTTCCTCGGGTATTGTCCTAATCAATTGGTTTTTCCCAAAAGTATTTTCCCCAGTTCATTCTCTGTGTCTTAGCACCCTTAGCTTAGCAGTTAGTTAATTTTAGATTAAACAACAATTCCCTTAATTCTCAGGCTAAATAATAAAAAGAAAGTTAGTATTAGTACTTTTGGTTCCCTTGGGTTCGACAATCTGGTCTTGCCATTAAACTATACTACTGTTCGATAGGTGCGCTTGCCTCAATCATTGTCATAGTTAGTTTCTAGGCTCGGTCATTCATTATATAAATTTTAAGACTTTCAGACACGATCACTGACACCACCGGAAAATGGGCTGTTACAGGGCGAGACTATTATTGTTTTCTCAATGGATACTTAGAGTACAACAAAATCACGGTAACACCGAAGGACCAACACAAAACAACATTCACATGCCTGTACAGTACGTTTGCCTTTAGACGCATGCCATTTGGTTTATGTAATGCACCTGCTACATTTCAAAGATGTATGATGGCGGTTTTTACTAACATGGTGGAAAAGTTTTTGGAAATCTTTATCGACTATTTTTTAGTGTTTGGAGACACAAAAATTGCTTAGCCAATCTAGCCAAGGCACTGAGGCAGTGCAAAGAAACAAAACTTGTACTCAACTGGGAAAAGTGTCATTTCATGGTACGAGAATGTAGATGTCATTGTGTAATAGCATATTTTTAGTCAAATCAGAACAGTGGTTTTAGGACCATGAATCCAAGGTTGAAATATTTATTTTATTAATATTTTGAGGTCTACAGCATGATAGTATGATTGTATGAAAATTTTGTTCAGAAATTTTATCGTTTGAATGCTTAATTCAATAAAAATGACTAAATCGCGTAAAGTGTAAAAGTTGAGTTCTAATAGCTATGGAAACTTAAATTAGAGGTCCTTATGTGGTAAATATCCCATTAATGTGATATTGGATGATAATGGCTTGGCAATTTTGAAATTAGTTGTAACACCCCAAACCTAGCGTAGACGTTAGGGCCGAATCTGACATGTCACATTGAAATGTTGATGGGCTCGAAACTAACTAATATTTTGACAAAGGCAAGCGCACCTATCGAATAGTGGTATAGCTTTGATGAGTCTAGAATATCATATCCTCAAGGACTAAAATTCTAGTAATAACTATCTTTTTATTATTTAGCCTAATAATTAAGGGTTTTGTTTTAATCTAAAATTTAACTAACTAATTTACTATGAACGCGAGAAAGAGTGAAGAAAGTAATCGAATAAACCAATGAATAAAGACAATACCCAAAGAAGAATCCACATAGACTTCACTTATTATTCTAACTCTAAATTAAACGATTTATTCACTTGTCTTGATCCGTAGAAATCCCTAAATTATGTTAATATCTCTTTCGAGACTAAGCACAATTGACTTTAGGTTGATTAATTGAAATCTCTTTCTAATTAAAACCCATATCGTCGCATTAACTCGATCTATGGATTCCCTTATTAGATTTGACTCTAATCCGACAGATTTATGTCATCCTATTTCTAGGGTTGCAATCAACTCCGCTTAATTATGCTAGATCTTCTCTTAAACAGGGACTTTTGCTCCACTGAATAAGCACATTAAACTTGAATTAATATCCTGAAAATATTAAAGCAAGGGTAAAGAACACATAATTAAGAACAAGAACAAGTATTTATCATGTAATTCAGATAATTAAATAATAAGATTCATCTAGGTTTCATCCTCCCTAGGTATTTAGGGAGTTTAGTTCATAACATAAAAGGAAGACATCTCAAAATAAAGAAAACAACAAGATATAAAGAACCCAAAAACTTCTAAAGAACTTGATGGAGATCTTCAATCTTGGAGTGAATCTACTTCCGAGATGAATCCGACGGCTTCCTTCAAGTAATTTCTTCATTCTACTCCGTGTCCCCCCTTTAGGTCTTCTTCTAGTATGTATTTATAGGCTTTTGAATGCTCAGAAACCCTAAAAATTGGGTTTTTCCGCGTAACAGGGAAGCAAGGTGCAAAATTGACATGGGCTGGCACACAGGCGTGTGCCCAGCCCGTGTGGATCCTGAAAACTCCGATTTTGGCCCCTTTTTCGCTCCTTTTGCTCCCAAATGCTCTCCTAAGTATAGAAACATGAATTTAAGGGGTTAGGAGTATCAAATTCACTAATTCTCATCATAAATCATCCAAAAATATGCCAAGCATGGAATTAAAATATGTTATATTTATGGTTTATCAAATATCCCCACTCTTAAGCATTTGCTTGTCCTCAAGCAAAATCCTCAACTCACAATTAAAATTAAGCTTTCTCAATTCATAATTCTCATCAATAATGTTTTATCATAATTCATAAATAATCACACATTGATAATTTAACTAAAAGAGCATTAAAGATTCAAACGATCCAAGTCACATATTTTTGAAACATGAAAACATAGGTATTTCCCCTTGTCTAAATAATTACCTTTAATTCAAAACTGACAAGATTCGACATCCTCACTATAGATTCACTCAAATCACTCAAAGTGTTTAAGTTTCAAAAATTAAGCACTCAAAAGTAAAAAATGAAAAGTTATTACCATAGGCTTTCATGAAAGCCAAATTCCACCACTATAAAACGAGATGATACACAAATCAAAAAGTCTTTGAAGGGTTGTAATGAGGCTTAGGTTAAAGGTGTGGATAAAGGCTGAAAAAGAAGGTTAAAATCGAGATCGAATTGACAGTTTACCTAACGAGAAAAATAAACTAATACTGAATAATTACATCAATTGAAAACTTATCAATAATAACACGAGCTTCTTCTCAAAATGTGAAATTAACCGTTTAAGCTCAAATAACATAGAACTAGTAATAATTAAAATAAATGTACATACTTTTTTATTTTTTTTTTACTTTTACTTTTTTTTTTTGAGTTGTGGATAAAAAGAGATAATTTAACAACTGAAACAAAAGAACATAGTTAGGCAACTAACCAAATCAAATCTCGACAAAAAGGGAGTCAATACAATAGGAAAAATTCTCAATGAATCAAAAAGAATGAGTCATGGGTTAATATTAATGGTAGATCAAGAAACAATTTATTAGGCTCAAAGGGGTTCACTAAGGGTTAATTATGAAGGTAGGCTTTTAATGGGATAAGTGGGTTAAAACCTAAGTGCTTTTATCATCTCAGTATATCAAATCAAAAGTGTGGTCTCGACATGCATAATCGAAGCAAGTTTTAGTATAACAAATCAATATTGACACACTCATAACCAATAATAAAGTGAGCAAGAAAAGTGTATGCTCTTAAAGGCTCAAAATCTCACAAAGATTATGGTTTTTGATGTCAATCTTGCAAATTTCAAACTTCAAGGTAATATTTAAATTTAGGGAAACAACCTAGCAATTTTTTTATTCTGAAAATAGACTTATCATGCTTGATTCCCTAATGTCTTAAAGTTTAAACAATCAATGCACAATTACCTATGATTTAATCCAAAACATATCAATAAAAATCAGAAATCAATAAAAATTCATTCTAATAGTAATATGAGAAAATTACTTAAGAGCAAGATATAATTCAGGGATTTTCTAATAATCATATAAATAACCTCCCCACACTTAACATATACATTGTCCTCAATGTATGAATATATATAATGACAGTATAAGTCGAATATTAGAAGAGAAGGAGAGAAGTGAAACTGGCCTGAATTTTGGATGAATTCCATGGAATAGTGAAAGCGGAGTTGTGGACATAGCTAAGTGAAGTGCATGATTCTGAGCAATTATTAAGAAAATAAACACAACTGTGGAAGAAGATTAAAGGATTACTCAATTAGGAACAACCTTAAAAAATTAAAATAGAGTTCAAAATACATTAGACAAGTCTTTAAAAGATAATAAGAAACATAAAAGACAAATAAAATAGAAATAGAAATAGAAATAGAAATAAGATAAAACAAGAAGACAAAATAAGAAAAGAGAAAAGGGGTTAGGGTTTTTATGGGGTGACACGGTTGTGTGAGGGTCTCTGTTGGGCCACACGGACGTGTCACACGCCCGTGTGGCTTCTTTTCAACCCGTGTTCATCGAGGGAAAAATAGCCTAGTCTTCACACGGCCTCGGACACGCCCGTGTGTCCACGCCGTGTGGTTCACATGGCCGAGTCGCACGGCCATGTATATCATCATTCGCTTCTTCCACTCCCGTGTGACCTACCACACGCTCGTGTGGCTAGGCCGTGTCTCGCACACGGCCATGTGCCTTGCCTGTGTAACTCTCTGACTTATTTTAAAATTAAAAAAATTTTGTTCCAGGTTTCACATGGCCTAGGACACGCCTGTGTGTCCAGGCCGTATGGTCCATACGGTCGTGTCGCACGCCCGTGTGGTTTAATTTAAACTTGTGTCTCTGTTGATTTTTAGAAAACTTTTAGTCCTGTTTCCATACGGCCAAGGACACGCCCGTGTGGGTCAAAAACTTGCATTTAAACATGAAAAGAAGTAAAAATAAACTAATTAGTAGGGTTAGTGCTCGGGTTGCCTCCCGAGAAGCACTTATTTAGAGTCTAAGCTTGACTTACCTCTCATTTGCATGGTCATGATGGTTTGAGGAGTCGAAACTCCTCTCTCCCCAACCTTAAATTGATTGGTTCTATCCTTAAGCTCGATATGGTGTTGCTTCTGCGTCTCTTTGAAATAAGTCCGCCATTCGTCTAGTTCATCTATCTGTAGCATTCGTTTTTCATGGATGGTTCCATTGTTGGCGCATGAACCAGAACGTGGCTCATTTGTGTTTTTCGAAAGAGTTTCCTGTAAAGAGGGTTGAACCCCATGATTAGTCTTATTAACAGGATTTATAGAATCGTCTTTATTACTTGATGTCTTAACAGAATCACGAGCTTGGAGTGTGATCGTATCACCCCCTACACGAAGTATCAATTCACCTGTGCCAACATCTATAATAGTTCTAGCAGTTGCTAAAAAGGGTCGTCCTAAAATTAAAGGTACATCACTATCCTCATCCATGCCTAAAACAACAAAGTCAACTGGGAATATAAATTTATCAATTTTTTCAAGCACATCCTCAACAATTCCCCTAGGAAATCTAATAGTTTTATCTGCTAGTTGAATGCTCATCCTAGTTTGTTTAGGTTTCCCAAGACCTAGTTGCTTAAACATTTTATAGGGCATGACATCAATACTCGCCCCTAAATCAGCCGAGGCATTGTTAGCATCTAAACTACCAATTAAACAAGGAATAGTAAAACTCCTTGGATCCTTTAATTTGTTGGGTAGTTTATTTTGTAAAACGGCTGAGCAGACTGCGTTTAGCTCCATATGCAGCACATCATCTAACTTCCGTTTGTTTGCTAGAAGCTCCTTTAAAAATTTAACTGAGTTGGGCATCTACGAAAGAGCTTCGATAAACGGTAAGTTAATATGTAATTTTTTTGAGAGTTTAAGAAATTTACCAAATTACTCATTAGTATGGTCTTTCTTCATCGCATTAGGATATGGCACACGAGGTATATGCTCTGTACTTAACGGTTTCTGTGTATTGTGGCTACCCAACCTTACCTTTACTTACCATAGGTTCTTTCCTTGGTTTAGATTCAGATTCCACTAACCCCTTTTAGTCACGCATGGTGATGGGATTGAGTTGCTCCATTGGGTTAGGTTCAGTATTACTCGGCAAGCTTCCTTGTGGTCGTTCTGAGATCAATTTAGCAAGCTGACCTATTTGGTTCTCGAGCCCTTGAATTGATGCCTGCTTATTTTTGAATGCTGTTTTGGTGTTTTGAGAATGGGTTTCAGACACTGAGATGAATTTTGTTAGCATTTCCTCAAGGTTCGGCTTATTCTCCTATTGGTAGGGTTGTTGTTGAAAGCCTGGAAGGGGGTTGTTGTCTTTGATTTCCTTGACCACCCCATGAGAAATTTGGATGGTTCCTCAAACCTGCATTGTAAGTGTTACTATGGGGACTATTCTGAGGTCTAGAATTGTTACCCATATAGTGAACTTGTTCATTCTCAGTGCTCAGGTTTTAGGATGGATATTATGTGGTGTGCATCCCTCCTCTATTTGTGTCACATTGCATTACCGGATGTACCTGCGTAGAAACACATAAACCATCAATCTTTTTGTTTAAGAGCTCTACCTGGTTTGATAACATGGTGACTCCGTCGAGGTTGAAAACACTGGCAACTTTTGTCGGCTTTGTTTTCATGACTTGCCACTGATAGTTATTCAGCAACATCTCCTCTATGAATTCATAAGCCTCCTCAAGTGTTTTATTATTTAGGGTACCGCCGACGGCTGCGCCAATCAGCTGTCTAGTTGAGGGGTTCAAACCGTTGTAAAAGGTTTGAACCTATAACCATAGAGGTAACCCATGGTGTGGGCACCTTCTCAACAAGTCCTTATACCTCTCCCATGCATCGTAAAGTGTTTCTAAATCCATCTGCACAAAAGAAGAGATATTGTTCCTCAACTTTGCCGTTTTAGCCGGCGAAAAATATTTTAATAAAAATTTCTCGGTCATCTATTCCCAAGTAGTGATAGAACCTCGTGGTAACGAGTTCAACCACTATTTAGATTTATTCCTTAATGAAAAGGGAAATAACCGTATCATCAGAAACGCCATTAATTTTAAAAGTATCAAAGAATTCTAGAAAATTGGCTAAATGAGTATTTGGATCCTCATCCTGTAAACCATCGAACTGAACATATTGTTGGATCATCTGTATAGTGTTCGGCTTCAGCTCAAAGTTATTTGCAGCAACAACAGGCCTCACAATACTCGATTCATCCCCAGTCAAGTTAGGCTTAGCATAGTCGTACATAGCACGAGGAGCAGGATTTGCGGCAACCACCGGGGGTAGCAGATTATTATCAGCCATCTTTTCGGATCTATTGGTATCGTCCTCTTACTCTTCCTCTATATACTGTAGACTTCGCCTTATTTTCCTACGATTTCTGCGAGCAGTATTTTCTATTTCACTGTCAAAAAGTAATAGTCCTAACGGGTTCCTTCTAGTCATAAACTAAAAATACCTGCCAGAAGCAAATAAAAGAAACGTTAATAAATTAAAATAAAAACAAAAATAAATTGCAATAAAAATAAAAAATGTCTAAAGTAATAAAAATTAAAGGTTCCTAATATCTTAGTCCCCAGCAACGAAGCCAAAAACTTGATGGGCTAGAAACTAACTAATATTTCGACAAAGGCAAGCGCACCTATCGAACAGTAGTATAGCTTTGATGAGTCCAGAATATCGTATCCTCAAGGACTAAAATTACTAGTAATAACTATCTTTTGATTATTTAGCCTAATAATTAAAGGGTTTTATTTTAATCTAAAATTTAACTAACTAATTTACTATGAACGCGACAGAGAGTGAAGAAAGTAATCGAATAAACCAATGAATAAAGACAATACCCAAGGAAGAATTCTCCTAGACTTCACTTATTATTCTAACTCTAAATTAAACGATTTATTCACTTGTCTTGATCCGTAGAAATCCCTAAATTATGCTAATATCTCTTTCGTGACTAAGAACAACTGACTCTAGGTTGATTAATTGAAATCTCTTTCTAATTAAAACCCCTATCGTCGCATTAACTCGATCTATGGATTCCCTTATTATATTTGACTCTAATCCGGCAGATTTATGTCAACCTATTTCTAGGGTTCAATCAAATTTGCTTTATTATGCTAGATATTCTCTTAAACAGGGACTTTTGCTCCACTAAATAAGCACATTAAACTTGAATTAATATCCTGAAAATATTAAAGTAAGGGTTAAGAACACATAATTTAGAACAAGAACAAGTATTTATCATGTAATTCAGATAATTAAATAATAAGATTCATCTAGGTTTCATCCTCCCTAGGTATTTAGGGAGTTTAGTTCATAACGTAAAAGGAAGACATCTCAGAATAAAGAAAACAGCAGGACATAAAGAACCCAAAAACTTCTAGAGAACTTGATGGAGATCTTTAATCTTGGAGTGGATTTGCTTCCGAGATGAATTTGACGGCTTCCTTCGAGTAATTTCTTTGTTCTACTCCGCGTCCCCCCTTTAGGTCTTCTTCTAGTATGTATTTATAGGCTTTTGAAAGCTCAGAAACCCTAAAAATTGGGTTTTTCCACGTAACAGGGAAGCAAGGTGCGAAATCGACACGAGCTAGTACATGGGCATGTGGCCAGCCCGTGTGGATCCTAGAAACTCCAATTTTGGCCCCTTTTTCGCTCTTTTTACTCCCAAATGCTCTCCTAAGTATAGAAACATGAATTTAAAGGATTAGAAGCATCAAATTCACTAATTCTCATCATAAATCATCCAAAAATATGCCAAGCATGGAATTAAAATATGTTATATTTATGGTTTATCAAGTGCTTTTCGAAAACAATGTTTTAATTGAAAACCATTCTTGGAATTTAAAAACTAAAGTATCAGTTTGCGCTTATTTATTATCTATCGTGGTTTATTAAAAGGTTATTCCCTTTTAGTTTCGGAAGCTAATTTAAGACAAATGATATACAGAAACGCGATATATAAAATTAAGTTGCAGAAACGTAGCGTTTGAAAAACAGTTGTTTTGAAAAACCGCGATCTACTTTTAACAGATATAAAATGTAATAAACTGAAAATCCCAAATCAAAACCAGAAATTAAAAGAAGCCTTATTACAACCCAATAAGAAAACGGTTTAAGTAAGGTAAAATAGAATACTAAAATTTAAAGCTGTTCGTAGTGTGGCCACCTCCGAGTCCTCTCGTATGTAAAACTACTTACTGAGGATTTCCTGAAAAGTTAAAAAGAGGGGGTGAGTTTACAAAAACTCAGCGTGTACAACCGTAATCAATCGTCAAGCATGCATCACATCAATCCGGGCCTAAGCCCATTACAGTAACGGTGGCATTTGGGCCTTAGCCCATAATAGCCTCTGTAATAGCCTGATTTTGAGGCTAGTTGGAACAGTGATCTCGGGATCACCAATATGAGGTTCAAGAAAATTATCTTTATGTTATTTTATGTGTTGTAGCATAATTATATGGATGCATGAAAATCTTGGTGCTTTAATTTGAGTGATAGCATGCTTAATTGTGAGAAAGGACTAAATCGCACAAAGTGCGAAAATTCTATTTTTCAAGGTAGAGGTACCTAATAGCTATAGAATGTAATTTGGAGGTCTTTAAAGTGCAATTAGGCCATTTGGAGTGTGATGGCCGGCCATGTAGACAAGGGGGACAAGAGCATTTAATTTTTAGTCAAATTTGGTGGAAATTAGGTGATAAAATGAATAAAATAAGATGAGTAAAAGATGTTATCATCTTTCACTATTTACCCTCCTTCTTTCCATAAAAAATTGAAGAGAAAATAGAGATTTTGGGGGTTCAAATTTTAGCCAAGCTATCTCCCTTGCCAGTAAGTGATTTAGATGGTTTTAACTGATGATTTTTGTGTTTTTGGAATCCCTAAAGCTTAAGCTAGCTAATGAGGGGACCAATTTGCAATATGGTTGAAAGTCTAGGGACTTGCCATGAGAGAGTTTATGTTGTTAGCTGAGTTTTTATGGAAGAAAATGAATGCTAGAAAGATGAGAAATAACTTTTGTGAAAGGTGTTAGCATGAAAACACCTAAATAGGACTTAAATGCAAAGAATGAATTTGTGTCATAAATGCATGAAATAGTTGGAATTGTGAGTAGTTGTAAGAGAAAAAAATGTTTAGCTAGGCTTGTTTATTGAGGAAATGTGATAAAAAATGATTTACGAGCCTAGGGGCAAAATTGTAATTTTGCCATGGTACAAGGGCAAAATGGTCATTTTTGCCTAAGTGTAGATTTTGATGCAATATGATTGTAAAGTGATTTAAATGAATGAATTTTATTGTTATAGATCAAGAAGAGCGCGACATTAACCTTGATCGGGAAAAGGCAAGGTTACGGATTGAATCGCGAATTGAAACATTTTGCACCAAGGTAAGTTTATGTGTAAACGATGCATTTTTATATACATATTGTTTTTGCTAATTAGTGCATGGCATAATTGAAAACATGTGTGGTTCAAGTAGCTTGAATGAGGTAGTTATTGAATGATTATTGTATGAATGACGAAATAGTCATATAATCGTGTAATGTCAACACATGATGGTGGGCTGAGTGCAATACCACCGTAGCTAACGTTTTCAGTGGGCTAAGTGCGATACCACCCTAATAAAGACTGATGGTGGGCTAAGTGCGAAACCACCGAGTAATTGGATTATGAGCGATTGATTAAGAGATGGTGATGTGTTGTATTATATGATGTTGTGGTGCTAACTGGAGGGAAGTATGCTAACGAATGTACACATTAAGTCTGTGATGTGGTTGGAATGTGAAAATGGAAAGAATGAGTAAGCATGATTATGAATGTAGATTATTCTTGCTTAGTATGTAATGCTATATAATTGTTTAACACATACAAAACTGTTATATGGTTTACATGTAAACTTACTAAGCCTAAAGCTTACTCCCCCTTCTCCTTCTCTTTTCCCTTATTTTATAGAGTTTAAGAGTCGAGCCGAGATACGTGGATAACCAGAAGACCGCCCACACTATCAGCTCATCTCGGTATATCTAGACTTAGAGATTTTGAGTATGGCATGTATAGGGGCTAGACTAGGTGTATTATTTTGTTATTTTTGCCAAGAGTGTGTTGGTCCCTTTGATGAGAAATTCTTGTGTATATATAGCCATAGTTGTTGGCTCTTTGCTGTATATATGAAAATATGAAGTTATTTATGGGAGTTCATGTTGCAAATTATGAGTAATTTATTGATATGTTGAATGGATTCATGTGGTGTGAGCTAGAGGAATGCAAAGAGCTTGGGAAATAGCCTTGTTCTTGTTCACGTGGGTAGGCACATGGGCGTGTGTCTAGGCCGTGTGCGACAGATGGCCAGTCCATGGGCATGTGCCCTGGACATGTGAAGTCTGCACCTTGAATTTGGAATTTGAACCGCCACACAGTTGAAGTACACGTGCGTGCCCAGGCCGTGTGGATTAATCAGAGGCGACCACGGGCCAGCCATATGAGCGTGCGACCAGATCGTGTGATTTAAGTCAGTGTCGACCACGGGCGTCGAACACGGGCGTGTGAGATGATACATGGGCGTGTCATCTCCTCTACGGGCGTGTGGCCCCTGTTTACGTAAAATTTTCTTAAGTGCGTAAAAGTTTCCAAATTATCTCCTAAACCTTTTGGAAACGTGTTTAGGACATCGTAGGTCTATTATAAGGACAATAGGCATATGACTAGATAAGTTCTAGTCTGAAATAAATCTGATAGCCCGAAGTTGTATACTCGTGCGAGTTAAGCATGGTAACACCTCGTACCCGGTTCCGGTGTAGAATACGGGCAATGGGTGCTACAGCCTCAACTGGGCCTATCTCAATCAAATCAGATCATGCAATGCACAAAGGCCCAACCAACCATGCACTTTGAATCCCTTCCAACCCTACACTCCTGTGGGGATTTAATAGACCCACCCATCCATACACTCCTTATGTAGCACCGGTTGCGGCACTAACCAATATTGCAGCAGAGCTGCCAATCTCATAATCAGCTTAAAGCCATCGATGGATCCACAGTCGTCAAGCGACCATGCGACCCTAACAAATCATACACTTCCTCCAAATCAATGATCCCATCCCCCATGCAACATAATATCACATGAATGCAAATATACTATAAATGGCATACAATAACAATCATATAACATGCAGGGGCATTTTAGTCATTTTACCCTATGAGGGTATTTCGATCATTTTACAACCTTCCTGAAGGTCTACAGTCGCTTCGAGCGACACAGATAACTCATTTGGTCCAAACAGTGTAAATAGGCTCAACGCCCAGTATTCGGCCCAAGTGGCCCACACTCTGGTGTAGACCATTCGACCTATTTTCAATCACGACTATGTGAACGTTATAGCCCAGTTCAATTTCTGCCACTTTTCATAAATTTAATATGTGTGGGGCCCACGAGCCCATTGGGCCTACAAGGCCGATATCGACCCAACGAGGCCCATAACAGCCCAAGAGCACGAGGACACTCATGGTGACCTCTGTCGTTGAATCGACTTTTCCCACACGAGCGTTCGAGCGCTCATATGGTAGCCGTTACTGTATTTTTGACTTTTTGGCATTTTAGCATTTCGACATTTGCCAATCTACAGTTGGAGTGGTGTGTGTACACACGTGTTCATGAAACTAGCTCAGATCCACGCTCTCTGAATCCTATAATCAACCAAAATATCGTATCAGATTTACAACCAGTAAGTTTAATAACTATCCAAGCCCAAAACGACAATCCGTACTTACCTTGACTGATCGCTAATCGGTTTATTTCCCTTAGATCACAGGCTAGAGTTGATCCCACTCCTCTTGACGATTAACTGCATTACCAAAACAGCTTATCAACCACGATGGTCTAAAACCATGGTTTAGCACACATTAGTCTAAAGGAAGAGAGAGAGAATTTGGCAGAAGGGAAAAAGAATCATACTAGCACAAAAATCCATTTAAAGAATCACCATAACTTACACTTAACCTCGGCAAATAGAGGAGAAGAACCTGCAGCCTTATGATTGGAGAACAGAAATGAAAGTAAATTCGGCAATAGATGAAAGCGAGATAATAGAGTATTCGGCTATCACTAGAAGAAAAAGGAAAATTGAAAGAGAACGCAATAGGGGATAATCGGCCAAGCACAGATGCAGAAGTGGAGGATTGATAGAGTCAAAAGAACTGAGAGAGAGAGGGGAAGAAGAGGATTCGGCCAAGAAGAAATTAAGGGAAGAAGAAAAGAAGGCTTTTAAGAGAATTTGGCATTTGCTCACTTGAGTTTCGGCAAAATGAAAAACAATTGCAAAATAATGCTGAAAAGGAACAGACCCGAATGGTCAAAAACACCGCATGAACTCCACAAGTAGAGAAAACCTGAAACGTTAATCAGCTTCCACACTCTCACCCAATGCCGAAAATGCACCAAATGGTTTCCTCTAGTTGAATTTGCACATAGAAGATGCACAATTCGGCTCCAACACTCCTCTCCTCCAAATCCCTTGAAAATCTCCTCAAATCTCTCCACACCCCTAATTTGAAACACTTTAAAACTCCTTCGAATCTTTATTTCATGAATCACTCTCCAAGACCAATTCCACAACCACCTGAGCAGAATCCCACTACAACCCAACCAATAAGAGTCGCAACTGTAAAATGAAACCTCCCTTGCTTATCCCAAGACTTGAACCTCAGACCTCTTACCAACTGTAACGCCACCTTGCCACTAGACCACAAGCTCCTCTTGTGTCACCTTTTACCACATTTTATTCTTAAAGCCTACTCCCAGGGTTTTATTCACCTAAAACCAAAACTTTTACTAGAGCTCAAGTTTGAACCCAGGACTTCATAGAAACCCCTTAACCTTCCAAAGTCACTCACCCAGCAGATATAACATGCAATTGTTCCGTTCTCTTGTTCTCAAAAATTTTAAATGCTCCCATGCCCAAGGCCCAGATCTTCTAGGCCCAAAATTTGGGGCGTTACAGCTCTACCCCCTTAAAAGAATTTTATCCTCGAAATTTCCAACTATCTAATAACCGCACAACACAGGTTACGCCACTACGCTTTTGCTGCGTACTCTAATCCTAACTGCAAATTAAGTAAATAACACACTATGGGTAAAGTGCATACCAGTACTCACATCTCGAGCGTCTCCGTCTTCTCGGTGACTTGCTGCATAAACCAAAGCTGGCTGCCTCGCCTCCACAAGACTAGCAACTCTACCTGGAGCTCTACGGCCCAAACTGTTTCCACCCCTGGCCTGTCCATGGCCTCTAAGCGGCTGCTGTCCACCCTTAGGTGGCTGTACATCACCCCTACCAAAAACTTATATCTGATCCGATCTTCTGGGACACTCTCTGTAACGGTGTTCCATGGAATCACAACTCATACAAGCTCCCGTCCTCTTCCAACACTCGCCAACATGACCTTTCCCACAAATAGTACAAGGTGGTAACCCAGTAGTAGCAACAGGGGCCCAGCTCTGACTGGCCTATCCACTCTGGCCCTTGTCTTAGGTCTCTGATCAGAATTGGAGGGCTCAGAATCCCTCTTGTTTCTGCCCCTTTCTCTTTCTCGGCTTAGGCACTCTGAGCGCTTCACATTTTCAGAGATCTTTGCTTTCTCCACCAATGCTGCAAAATACCGCTCCCTTTGGGGAGCAATCAGTACCCGAAGACTGTCTCTGAGGCCATCTTCGAACCGAGCACAACGTTCTTAATCTGTTGCCACTATTCCTTTAGCATACCGATTGAGTCGTAGGAACTCCCCCTCGTATTCTACCACAGATCTATCTCTTTGAGTCAAGTTCAAGAATTCTTTCCTCCGGGCATCCACATAGCTTGGGCCCACGTACTTCCTTGAAATGTGGACTTCAAGAACTCCCAAGTGACCCGGTCAGGTTGAGTGCCCTCGTTCACAGTAAGCCACCACTGGTAGACTTCCTGTCGCAACAACGATACCGCACCATTCAATTTTTGTTTCGAAGTGCAATCCAAGTCATCCAGTATCCTTTCGGTGGCCTCCAACCAATATTCGACCACATTAGGGGCCACTCCTGCGATATCTTTGTAAATGTCTGCTCCATTTAATCGAAGTCGCTCCGAAATTTACCTACGGCTTCCAATGCCATTGTTGGGCCCAATGACCCTTTTCTAGAATTCTTAGCATTGCTTGGGACAATGGGTCATCCCCAACTGCCCGATCATACGACCCTGTCTCGGGTACCGGTGAAGCCAGAGCCTCTCTCGCTTTAACGTTGGGTGTATGGCATGATTCCGAAGATCCAGCCCTAGGACTTCCACGGCCTCCGCTGTGGCCTCTTGAACCTCTTCTACTGCTCATTATCGCTTCATGTATTATCTGAATTAGAAATTTTATGAATTTAGCCCATAGTTTCAATAATTAAATAGATGTTTTATGGGAGTAGTAGTTAAGAGTTGTTTTCGCAGTCACAAGCTTACTACAGTTTTAGTTTCCTATAGTTTCTCAGTTTACTCTAGCTAAAGAGTCTCAGTAACTATTTACAGTATAACAGTTTAAAATAGATTTCAGTATCAGGAGAACTTACTTGGTTCAACGTCGGAGACTCGGTGTACCACACTTTTCAGAGGAAATATCTAAAAACCATTCACATATTCAAAACAACTTATTAAAATCCAAGATTTAAAATCCCATTCCACAGTCGAGTTTTGCAGCTTGACTGTGATACCACTAAATGTAACACCCCAAACCCAGCCTAGACATTAGGGTCGAATCTGGCATGTCACATTGAAGTGTTTTTCGAAAACCATGTTTTCATTGAAAAACCTTCTTGGAATTTAAAAACTAAAGTCTCAGTTTGTATTTGTTTATAATCTATCGTGGTTTATTAAAAAGTTATCCCCTTTTACTTGCGGAAGCTAATTTAAGACAAATGATTTACAGAAACGTGATATTTAAAATTGAGTTGCGGAAACGTAGCGTTTGAAAAATAGTTGTTGTTTTGAAAAACCGCGATCTACTTTTAACAAATATAAAACGTAATAAACTGAAAATCCCAAATCAAAACCAGAAATCAAAAGAGGCCATATTACAACCCAATAAGAAAACAATTTAAGTAAGGTAAAATAGAATACTAAAATTTAAAGTTGTTCGTAATGTGGCCATCTCTGAGTCCTCCCGTACGTTGAACCGCTTACTAAGGATTTCCTGAAAAATTAAAATGAGGGGGTAAGTTTACGAAAAATCAGTGTGTACAACCCTCATCGATCGTAAAGCATGCATCACATCAATCCGGGCCTAAGCCCATAATAGCCTCAGCTGGGCCTGAGCCCATATCTCAATCAAATCAGATCATGCAATGCACAAATGCCCAACCAACCCTGCACTCCGAATCCCTTCCAACCCTACACTCCTGTGGGGATTTAATCGACCCACCCATCCCTACACTCCTTACGTAGCACCTATTGCGGCACTAACCAATATTGCAGTAGAGCTGCCTATCTCATAATCGGCTTAAAGCCATCGGTGGATCCATAGTCGACAAGCGACCATGCGACCCTAACAAATCATACACTTCCTCCAAATCAATGATCCCATCCACCATGCAACATAATATCACTTGAATACAAATATACTATAAATGACATACAATAGCAATCATATAACATACAGGGGCATTTTAGTCATTTTACCCTATAGAGGTATTTCGATCATTTTACAACCTTCTCGAAGGTTTACAGTCGCTTCGAGCGACACAAATAACCCATTTGGTCAAAACAGTGTAAATGGGCTCAAAGCCTAGTATTCGGCCCAAGTGGTACACACTCTCGTGTGGCCCATTCGGCCCATTTTCGATCACAGCTATGTGAACGTTATAGCCCAGTTCAATTTTTTCCATTTTTCATAAATTTAATCCGTGTGGGGCCCATGAGCCTATTAGGCCCACACGGCTCATATCGGCTTAACGAGGCCTATAATAGCCAAAGAGTAGAGGACGCTCATGGTGACCTCTGTCGTTGAATCAACTTTCCCCACACGAGTGTTCGAGCGCTCGTATGGTAGCCATTACCGTATTTTCAGCTGTTCGGCATTTCAACTTTCAGCATTTCAGCATTTCAGCATTTCAGCATTTGCCGATCTACAGTTGGAGTGGTGTGTGTACACACTTGTTCGTGAAACTAGCTAAGATCCACGCTCTCCGAATCTTATAATCAACCAAAATATCCTATCATATTTACAACCAATAAGGTTAATAACTGTCTAAGCCCAAAACGACAATCCGTACTTATCTTGACTGATCTCTAATCGGTTTATTTCCCTTAGATCACAGGCTAGAGTTGATCCCACTCCTCTTGACGATTAACTGCATTACCAAAACAACCTATCAACCACGATGGTCTAAAACCATGGTTTAGCACACATTAGTCTAAAGGAAGAGAGAAAGAATTCGGCAGAAGGGAAAAAGAATCATACTAGCACAAAAATCCATTTAAAGAATCACCATAACTTACACTCAACCTAGGCAAATAGAGGAGAAGAACCTACAGCCTTATGATAAGAGAACAAAAATAAGAGTAAATTCGATAATAGATGAAAGTGGGATAGCAGAGTATTCGGCTATCACTAGAAGAAAAAGGAAAATTGAAAGAGAATGCAATAGGGGATAATCGGCCAAGCACAAGATGTAGAAGAGGAGGATTGATAGAGTTAAAAGAACTGAGAGAGAGGAAGGAGAGGATTCGGCCAAGAAGAAATTAAGGGAAGAAGAAAAGAAGGCTTTTAAGAGAATTTGGCATTTGCTCACTTGAGTTTTGGCAAAATGAAAAACAATTGCAAAATAATGCTGAAAAGGAACAGACCCGAATGGTCAAAAACACTGCACGAGCGCCACAATGAGAGAAAACCCGAAACATTAATTAGCTTCCACACTCTCACCCAATGCCGAAAATGCACCAAATGGTTTCCTCTGGCCGAATTTGCACATAGAAGATGTACAATTCGGCTACAACACTCCTCTCCTCCAAATCCTTTAAAAATCTCCTCAATTCTCTCTACACCCCTAATTTGAAACACTTTCAAACTCCTCCAAATCTTTATCCCATGAATCACTCCCCAAGACCAATTCCACAACCACCTGAGTAGAATCCCACTACAACACAACCACTAGGCGTCACAACTGCAAAATAAAACCTCACATGCTTATCCCAAGACTTGAACCTCAGACCTCTTGCCAGTTGTAACACCACCTTGCCACTAGACCACAAGCTCCTCTTATGTCACCTTTTACCACATTTTATTCTTAAAGCCTACTTACTTACTCTCAGGGTTTTAATCACCTAAAACCAAAACTTTTACTAGAGCTCAGGTTTGAACCCAAGACTTCATAGAAACCCCTTAACCTTCCAAAATCACTCACCCAGCAGATCTAACATGCAATTGTGTCGTTCTCTTGTTCTAAAAATTTTAAACGCTCCCATGCTAAGCCCAAAATTCGGAGCGTTACATTAGTGACAATTTTTAAGGTTAATTAAGTAAATGTGGAATTAAGGTTAAAATTAATTAATAAAAGACATGCATCATCTTTTCTTTCCTTCTAAGACCAATTGTAAAGAGGAAATAAGCCATTTTTGGTTTAGCAACATTCGACCAAGGCATTATTATCCAATTAAGTACGATTTTTGTCCCATTTTTAATGATTTCTATGTTTTTGGAGTCATTGTAGCTTAATCTAGCTACTCTAGGGACTAATTTGTGAAACTATTAAAAGTCTAGGGTTTTACCATTGATGAATATGTATGTGTTTTGATGTTTGATGAACGAAAATGAACGATTATTGTTAGATAAACAACATTTGTTAAGTGATTTTGGTTGAAATTGCAAATTAGGGATTTATTTGTTAAATGTGTAAAATTCATGGTGAAATGTGTGAAATAATGAAAATTTTGGGTTGCTATGGGTCTATAGGAAATTCGGCTAGCATGGGTATGGACTCAATTGCATAAATTTGCATTTTTATGAGCAAGGGACTAAATTGTAAAGAAGTTGAAATATTAGGGGTAAAAGTGTAAAATTTCCATAGTATGAAATTTGGACTAAATTGAATAGAATGATAATTAAATAAGTTAAATTTGATTACATATAGATCAAGAAAAGCAAAGTTCGAAATTAGATCGAAGGAAAAACAAAATAGTGGATTGATAGCTCGTTTCTCTATGTATAAATCCGAGGTAAGTTCATATGTTAATAAGCATTAATGTAATTGTGTTTAAATGCTTTATAATTGTATTGTTAATGAATACAGCCTTACGGAAATGTTCGAAGAAGATTCGCCAATGTGAAATCCCAATTGAACCTTAGGAATAGATAGGATAAAAATGGCATGTCATAAGGGATTATTGTGTTTGAGTGCTGGTCCGTATGTTCTACCGGTGGCTGAGTTTTTCGGCATGTGTTGCGGATTCTCATTAGCTTGTTTGAGCACCACCGTGTAGTTACGTCTTGACCGTTAGCTTGTGCGAGCATACTCGTTGATAGCTCGAGAGTGAGCATTATATGAGATATGTGATTGAGATGGTTTCGACCATGTATTGGTATGCGAGATTCCTGAGTATCTGATATTATTCCGAATGGTTGAACGGGTATATGAAGGATATGAAAGGGTGAGAGATAGATACGTATTAGTATAGGTACGTACGTTAATTATACAATCGTTGAATCGAAGAAATTTAAGAAATTTATGTCTAATATTTAGGTTGAATATGTTTTAGGCTTTTGAAATTAAATTGAGTTGCATTATGTGATGTTTAAGTACTTAAATTGTAGTTGAATGGTAAGTTTCCTTATTAAGCATACAAGCTTACTAAGCTTTATAGTTTACTATTTTTACTTTTCCGTATTTTATAGTGATTTCGAGGCTTGCTCAGATTAGGAGTAGCTCTACATGGCCTAGCACACGGGCATGTGACTTGGCTGTATGGCATAAGTCAGTATACCCTACAGTTTTGGCACGACCTAGTACACGACCTGGCACACGGGCATCTGAGGCCATTTCGAAGGATACACGGGCTAGTCACACGAGCTTGTGGTTGGCAGTGTGACCCAAGTTAGTGAGGTACACGGGGTCAGACACTGGTTGGGCCACGACCATGTGATCCCATTTCGAATGTCCACACTGCCTATGACACGAGCGTGTCTTTGGCCGTGTGAGACGCACGGCCGGGCCACACAGGCGTGTGTCCCCTGTACTTTGAAAATTTTCTATGTTTTTTCCAAAAATTTCCTGAGTTCTCGGCTTAGTCCCGAACCATTTCTAATGCTTGTTTTTGGCCTCGAGGGCTTGTGTTAGGGACTATATGATTGTATTTGTGTAGTTTTCTTACTTGATATGAGAATTGTAATTCGGTTGTACAATTTTTTATGAGATTAGTCTGGTAATGCTTCGTAACCCTATTCTGGCGACGGATAAGAGTTAGGGGTGTTACATTTATTGGTTTCAGAGCTACGGTTTAGTCGATTCTCAGACTAACGTAGCGAGTGTGAGTCTAGCTATACATGCCATATATAACCTGTGATAGTGTGATATCTCCTAACGATTTTAAATTATGTTTTTATATAGCAATGGATCCTAATCAAACAGTTGTTGATGATGTAGAAAGTAATGCGCCAGCCTTCATTCACAGAGTAGTGCCAGCTGAATCGAGACCCGTATCTGGGAGTCAGGGAGGAGAGGCTAAGGAAGCCTTCTTCCAAATGATGAACGAATGGTTCACTGAGTTTGTTCGAAATAATCTGGCTGCTCAACAACCTCCACCCCCACCTATTCCCCAACAGGTTCCCGTACCTCCTTAAGGTTTGGAACCTTTACATTTGAATAAGCTACCAGTGGATAAAATTTGAAAGTACGGGGCTAAAAATTTTAGAGCTACAGTTGATGACGCTCCTAAGAGAGCCGAGTTTTGGCTTGAGAATACAATCCAGGTATTTGATGAATTCTCTTGTATGCTAGCAGATTGTATCAAATGCATTGTATCACTTTTGAGAGATACTGTATATCAGTGGTGGAACACTTTGATATCTGTAGTGCCAACAAAACGAGTCATGTGGGAATTCTTCCAGACTGAGTTCAGAAAGACATACCTAAGCCAACGGTTTATTGATCAAAAGTGCAAAGAATTTCTGGAACTGAAACAGGGTCGTATGACTGTAATTGAGTACGAAAAAGAATTTGTAAGACTAAGTAAATACGCTCGAGAATGTGTTTAAACTGAAGAAATTATGTGTAAGCGACTCGAAGATGGGTTGAACGAAGACATTAAACTTCTAGATAGAATTCTGGAATTGAAAAAATTTATTATTTTAGTTGACAGAGCTTACAAAGTCGAGGAACTTCGAAAAGAAAAGAGAAAAGCCGATTTTGAGGCTAGAGATTCGAGAAAGAGGCCAATGAGTAAACCCTATCATGCTTCCGTGGGGTATTCTAATAAAGACCGTGGGAAGCAACACACGGGTCTAAAAACTCGAGTTACCTCAGTATCGAGTGTTGGTAGTGTAAGAACCAAGAAACCTGAGTGTCAGCAATGTGGAAGACGACATTTTGGAGATTGTTGGATGAATAATAAATCTTTTTTTAGATGTGGTTCGCAAGATCACTATTCGGGATTGTCCTGAGTTACCTGAGAAAGACAATTTTTTTAATACAAGACCAAGTAATACAGCTACCAGAGGGAGACCACCTAAAAATACGGGAAATGTGACTAGTAGCAAAGGTGCGACAAAGGATTCTACTGTGAGATCCGAGGCTCGAGCACCAGCCAGAGCTTATACTATTCGCGCTCGCGAAGATGCGTTGTCACCAGATGTTATCACTAGTAAATTTTTGTCTATGACACTGATGTAATTGCTTTAATTGATCCTGGATCGACCCATTCATATGTCTGTAAGAATTTAGTGTCTAGTAAGAGTTTACCTATTAAGCCTACCGAATTTGTGATTAAAGTATTGAACCCCTTAGGCCAGTATGTCCTAGTTGATAAAGTTTGCAAGAATTGTCATTTGATGACTCGGGGTTACTATTTTTCGATTGATTTGATGCTTTTACCGTTTGATGAATTTGATGTGATTTTGGGTATGGATTTGTTGACTCCGCATGATGTTGTTGTAAACTGTAGACGAAAGACTATTGAGTTAAAATGTCAGAATAGTTGAATTTAATGATTCGAGTGGGTTGCATATAGTGATATCGACGATGCTAGCACAGAAATATGTGAGGAAAGGTTGCAATGCTTATCTTGTGTAACATCCCAAACCCGGTCAATACGCCACGACCGAATCTGGTATGTCACAGAGGAAAACATTTTGAAAAGAATCGAATTAACAATTAAATTTTAGTGAAAAACTCTTTGTTGCTCTATGGTTGAAGAAATCAGGTGTATAATAAGTTTAAACTGATAATTTACTTTGAAAACCATTTGCATTTGAATGTAGAAACTTAATATTTGAAAATCATTTAAATTGTAGAAAACACTTAATTTATATTTTACTATCAAACGATTTATATTACCCGATGGTAAGATTTTAAAACCATTGCGTTTTATTTTCTATAATTTTAGAAAACTTTGGGCTCAATTATTAAATTATCCAAATAATTTATAAGCTATATTTAAAACATATTCAAAGCATATAAATAATCCAAACATAATTAAAGAGGCCTTATTACAAATCCATATAAAGGTGAAAACCAAATTGAAATAAAATAAAGTACCCAAATGGAAGTTTATGTAAAACCGAATTTTTTAATTGCATGGCCTCCTCAAGCTCATCCGGCTCCTCATCCGCGATCTAGGAGTCACCTGAAAAGATAAGGGAGAAGGTGAGTCACCAAGACTCAGTGCATAAATCCTTCCCCCGGTTAATACAACATACTTACACAATTTATAACCAAGCAATGTATATATTTATATATATAAAATGCACCCAACCTAGCCATCCATAACTCCTTTTCTACCCCGTGTGGTACCAAACCACTGGTGGTGCCAAACCACTGGTGACCCAAAGTCACGATATCCAATAATGTGATACCAAATCACTGGTGACCCAAAGTCACAAATAATCAAGTTATGGGGCCAACCCACGTGTGATACCAAATCACTGGCGACGATCCCATATCTCAAAAGTGGGGCCAACCCACGGTGGTGCTAGACCACAGAGACGAGTCGCTATGAGGTGCCAAACCTCTGGTGTCCCAAAGACACAAAATATTGTGGTACCAAACCACTGGAGGTGCCAAACCTCTGGTGTCCCAAAGACACGGATATCAAATCCTTCCCCCTCCACTCATATTCCCAAACTAATGTATTAAGAATAACAATCATGCCATCATACTTTGATATGATCATATAACATATTTAAATCGTAGATCATGATATCAATCAACATATATTAACATCATATCGAAACGGACTTACCCGAATCCTTGCACATACCCATCAAGGTATCTTATCAAAATCTCATAGATTCCCACTTTAATAACATGATTAGTCAATATATATACATATATATAACCGGATTATAAAGTGTGTAAGGTACACACCTGTCACTAACGCAAGTACTAAAATCCGAAGATCCGATCTACCGCACTAGATCACCTTGTCCTACAATCGACCAATACTTAGATTATAAACAAAGGCCATTCGACCATACCACTAAATCCCGATGAGTTATCACTTGAAATACCAAGTCTTACCTAAAAGCTTATCCAAAACGATTGACAAAGAAATGAGGCTTAGATTGATCGCTTCCAACGTCCCGAGGAGCCTAAAAGAAATCGGTTTCTAAGAATGATTAGAACCTTGCTAACAAGTGCCCAAAAATTCGGCCTTTGACCTCAAGAGAAATGACATAAAAAGAGAAAAGAAACAAAGGAAAATACGGCCATGAACACATACCTATCTTCCAAAACCGATTGAAGAAAACCAAATGAAGTCCTACCCTTGATGATATTCGGCCAAAACAAATCAAATGGATATGAGAAGTTTCGGCTATGGTTTTTGAATGAAGAAAACATGATATTCGGCTCGAAAGAGATGAAGAATTAGTATGGCAAAGAAAAATGAAAAGGGAAGAAGGATGATTCGGCTTTAACAACCAATGAAAGAAAAATCAAGAGGAATGGGATAGAAAGAGATTCGGCCAAGAAGAAAGTAAAAGAAATGTTGTGATATTTAACAATATCAAAGAAAGAAAAGAGAAAAAATGGGAGTAAGAGGTTCGGCCAACACCTAATTTACCAAAGAAGAAAAGTGCACAAAAATGCACAAAGTTCAAATGTAGTTTTGGTTTCAAGAGGAAAAAAAATGAAAGAGAGAAAATAAGATTTGGTTCCAATAAGAATGAGAGCTAAAACAAAACAAAATTGCACCTAAAGATCAAGGTACATTCGGCTAAGGAGGATAGTTTTGCAGAGGAAAGAAATAAAATACCAAATGGTGCACAAAAGAGAAGAATTGGTAAGGTTCAAAGGGGTTTCGATTTTGACACAGAGCAAAGGTTGAAGGCTTACCAAGCTAGCCGAAAAATGACTACTAACCAAAGGGAAATTCGGCACTAACTAGCTACCATCAAAACTAAAATTTGGTCACTCCCCCAAAGACCCCAAAACCGTCCAAATACATGGACTTCCAAGTCAAATCTTTCCACACAATTCTTTCCATAACAAGACACCCTATATCATGCCTTATGTTCTGCCATTAGCCTTAAAACCATTGATTTCTTTCCAAAATATCAAGCTTGCCTTAAACTAATATTCAACTTGCCATAAAGAAAATTTGAAAGTCCAACCTACCATATGTAAAGATTGACCGTCCATTAATACTAGGATACATAAAAAAAAATTAAAGTCTTCAAAATGCTAATCATGCTACTCGAACCTCTATCCTCAAGTTACCCTTCATGCATCCTAACCACCTTGCCACTAACTCCACATGTGCTTAATTTAACACTTAAATTAACTTAAGTGTCAAGTTCACCTAATCCACTTCACTAAATTTTTATACAAAGAATTATTCTAGCTTCATGAATAAAATCAAGCATTCACAAGACTAAGCTAAACACACAAAATTCATACCCGAGCCAACACAAATAATACTCTAATTTTTAGGATGTTACAATTCTACCCCCTTAGGAAAATTTCGTCCTCGAAATTACCTGATGAAAAGAGTTGAGGATACTGCTGCCTCATCGCATCCTCCGGTTCCCACGTAGCTTCTTCTACGCCATGGTTTCGCCATAAAACCTTCACTAAAGGAACTGACTCCCTACGCAAAACTTTCACATCTCGATCTAAAATCTGCACAAGTTCTTCTTCTATCATCAAATCTGGACTCACCTCTATTTCCTCTACTGCCACAACATGCGATGGATCAGAACGATAGCGTCTAAGCATGGAGACATGGAACACATCGTGAATCTGACTCAGTTCTACTGGCAACTCAAGCTGATAAGCTACTGGTCCCACTCATCTCATCACCTTATACGGCCCAATAAACCTTGGACTTAACTTGCCTTTTTTCCCAAATCTTAACACTTTCTTCCATGGCGAGACCTTCAAAAAGACCTTGTCACCCACGGCAAACTCTATATCCCTCCGCTTCAGATCGGCATATGACTTCTGTCTATCCGAAGCTTCCTTCAGACGAGCCTGAATCAACTTAACCTTATTCTCAGTTTCTGCAACCAACTCTGGTCCTAACATCTGACGTTCACCCAAATCTGTCCAGCATGTAGGCGTGCGACACCTCCTACCATACAACGCCTCATATGGTGCCATCTTAATGCCTGCCTGATAACTATTGTTGTACGCGGACTCAGCTAATGGCAAAAACTCTTCCCAGCTGCCTCGGAAGTCCAAAACACAACCTCTCAACATATCCTCTAAAATCTGAATAACCATTTCCGACTGTCCGTCAGACTGTGGATGAAATGCCGTACTGAAATCCAACCGCGTACCCAAAGCCTGATGTAACGCTCTCCAAAACCTCGACATAAATCTAGGATCTCTGTCTGAGATGATCGACACTGGCACACCGTGCAACCTCACTATCTCCGCCACATACAACTTAGCTAACCTCTGAAGCGAGTAATCCACCCTAACCGGAATGAAATGAGCTGACTTAGTCAAACGATCCACAATCACCCAAACTGAGTCCTTCTTACTAGGTGTAAAAGGTAATCCACTGACAAAGTCCATAGTGATTCTCTCCCACTTCCACTGTGGAATCTTCACCGGCTGAAGTAATCCAGACGGCAACTGATGTTCAGCCTTGACCTGCTGACACGTCAAACATTTACCCACAAACTCAGTTACCTCCCGCTTCAGACCCGGCCACCAAAACTGCTCTCTTAAATCCCGATACATCTTGCTACCTCCAGGATGCATAGCATATGGGCTGCTATGTGCGTCCCGAAGAATCCTTTGCCTCAACTCAACATCTTTCGGCATACAAGCTCTCCCTTGAAAACACAATACTCCATCACTGGACAAACTATAATCCTCTAAACCACCATTTTGAACCTGCAACCTCCGATCATTCAAACCATCATCCTCTAACTGTTTCTTCTTGATTTGCTCTAACCAAGTTGGCTTGACTTGCAATTCTGCCAAAAGACTCCCATCGTCGTATAAGCTTAGACGAGCAAACATCGATCTTAAGTCTGATACCACCTTACGGCTCAACGCGTCTACTACCACGTTAGCCTTGCCGGGATGATACTCGATCGAACAGTCGTAGTCCTTCAACAATTCAATCCATCTACGTTGCCTCAAGTTCAAATCCTTTTGAGTCAAAAGATACTTAAGACTCTTGTGATCCGTATAAACTATCGACTTCTCTCCGTACAAATAGTGTCTCCAAATCTTCAAAGCGAAAACCACTGCTGCTAATTCCAAGTCATGCGTCGGATAATTAACCTCATGTGGTCTCAACTGTCGAGATGCATAAGCCACTACCTTCCGTTCCTGCATCAGCACACATCCCAAACCAATATGTGATGCATCACAATAAGCCGTGAATTCCTTGCCTGCCTCAGGTTGAATCAAAACTGGAGCTTCAGTCAAAATCTTCTTCAACTTGTCAAAACTTTCTTGCTGCTTCTCGGTCCACACAAATGGAACTCCTTTCCTCAATAACTTAGTCATCGGTGCTGCTATCAAAGAAAATACCTCTACAAATCTTCAGTAATACCCCGCCAAACCTAGAAAACTCCGAATCTCAGCCACTGACTTAGGCGGCTTCCAATCCAACACTGCCTCAATCTTCCGAGGATCCACTCTAATCCTTCAGCTGATACTACGTGACCGAAGAAAGTCACCTCCCTAAGCCAGAACTCGCACTTACTAAATTTAGCATAAAGTTGCTTTTCCCTCAAAATCTGCAACACTATTCGTAAATGCGCATCATGCTCCTCCTCTGACTTTGAGTATACCAAAATATCGTCTATAAAAACCACAACAAACTGATCCAAAAACTGCTGAAATACCCGATTCATCATGTCCATGAATGCTGCTGGCGCGTTAGTCAACCCAAACGGCATCACCAGAAACTCGTAGTGCCCATACCGAGTGCGAAATGCCGTCTTATGGATATCAGCCTCTTTCACCTTTAACTGATGATACCAAGACCTTAAATCAATCTTGGAGAAAACCGCTGCCCCTTTAAGCTGATCAAACAAGTCATCTATCCTCGGCAAAGGATACTTATTTTTGATCGTCAGCTTATTCAGCTGGCGGTAGTCTATACACATCCGCATCGTACCATCCTTCTTCTTGACAAAAAGTACCGGCGCTCCCCAAGACGAAACACTTGGTCGAATGAAACCTCGATCCAACAGCTCCTGAATCTGAGCCTTCAATTCCATCAATTCCTTCGGTGCCATCCTATACGGAGCGATAGACACTGGCACAGTTCCGGGTAACAGATCTATACCAAATTCGACTTCATGATCCGGAGGCAGTCCCGGAAGTTCTTTTGGAAATACGTCAGCATATTCCTTTACCGTTCGGACATTCCCCACACTAGACTCCTTAGCCTCCAACGCACACACATGGACTACATATGCCTCACAGCCCTTCCTGACCATCTTCACAGCTTTCAACGCAGATACCACGTTGGATAGATAATCTCTTCTATTACCTATCATGACCACCTCTTTACCCTCAACTGTCTTCAAAACCATGCGCTTAGCAGCACAATCCAAACTTGCTTGATACTTGACCAACCAGTCCATCCCAAGAATCAGATCGAACTCCCCAAACGGCAGTTCCATCAGATCAGCCACAAACACTACCCCTTGGAGTTCTAGGGGTACATCCCTATACAGCTTATTTACTACTACAGAGTAACCTAGAGGGCTAAGTACTGTTATCCTTCTAGAAGTAGTCTCAGAGTCTCGATTCATGGTCTCTACTATACTACTAGCAACATACGAATACGTCAAACCCACATCTATCAAAGCAGTATATGGAACACCAAAGATTAAGAACGTACCGGTTATGACGTCCGGTGCATCGGCCTCCTCTCGACGTCTCGCAGCATACACCAAACCAGGCTGCCTAGCCTCAGTGCTGCCTGCACCTCTGCCCGATGCTCCGCGACCTCGACCAGAACCATTACCTCCTCTACCATTACCACGACCTCTCTGCGGTGACGGTCCCTCCTTTCTGAACTGAGCGCGACCTTGACCCTCAGTCTGATTCCTGGCTAGCTTACGTGGACAGTCCCTCATACGATGATCTAGCGAGCCACACTCAAAACATCCTTTCCCTTCGGTCAAACATTCGCCCCAATGAAATTTCCCGCATCGGTTACACTGTGCTGGTCTCTGATTAGTAGGAACAGGCCTTCCAGACTGATTCGATCCACTCTGCCTAACCCTCTTCTGAGAATTACCGGCTGACCCGGATGATCCAAAACCTCTCTTGTGCTTATTCCTGTCGTGACTCTGCCTTGCAGATTCCTTTATCCCTTCAGCAATCTTAGTCTTTTCAACTAGCGCAGCAAACTCTCGCTCCTAATGTGGAGCAATCAGCAACCTCAGCTCGTCTCTCAAACCATCCTCGAACCGAACACATCGCTCGTGGTCCGAAGCCACAATACCACCAGCATATCGGCTCAATCTTAAGAACTCTGCCTCATATTCTGATACGGACTTACTCCCCTGGACCAAACTCAAAAATGCCTTACGCTGCGCATCAACGTAGCTAGCTCCAATATATTTCTTCTGATACGCT
Organism: Gossypium australe; assembly: GCA_005393395.2. Lineage (NCBI taxonomy): Eukaryota > Viridiplantae > Streptophyta > Magnoliopsida > Malvales > Malvaceae > Gossypium > Gossypium australe. The sequence continues at coordinate 22,951,991 of CM016619.1, read as the reverse complement.
GCCTTAAAATAGTCCCAAGTGAGATCCTCCGCTGCAGCACTATTCCTCACCGTGAGCCACCACTGATATGACTCATCCCGAAGAAGCGACACTATCCCTTTCAGCTTTTCCTCAGCATTCAGATCCAGATCATCCATGATTCGCTCCGTCGCCTCTAACCAATATTCGGCTAAACTGGGAGCTACACCCGAAACACCTCGAAATACCTCAGCTCCATTGGCTCGGAGTCGCTCAGGTACAGATTTCCGAGCTCCGGCGCCTCCACCTACTCCAGCTACCCTCTCAAGTACTCGCAGCATCGCCTGAGACACTGCGTCATCCCCCGTTTGATCCTGATGCTCAACTCCAACCTCTGGTGGTGGGGGTGGTGGTACCTCATTCTCGGATCCTTGACCAGACCTCACTGGCTCAGACACAGCCATCCTACCCCTACCGCGTCCACGCATAACACGACCTCGACCTCGAGTATTCATATCTAAAGTCTCGACTTATCCGATTTAAAAATTTTATGAATTAGTCATTATTGCACTTTTTTAAAGCACAATTTTATGAATAATTTAATAAGAGATTGTTTCGCGAGTACATCCAACCTATAGTTTTGGGTCTCTAAAGTAGTTTCTACTACTATACTGTCATACCATCATCATCATATCATCAAAATCAACAATTTAGGGTAATTACCTGGGCGGATCGGCGCCGGAGACTCGATGCCATGCCTTTCAAACCATATAATTTCAAACAAAAACATTTTAAAAATCATACTTTAAAACATTTTGGGCCTCGGGCCCACAGCTGAGCTTTTGAACTTAGCTCTGATACCAATTTGTAACACCCCAAACCCGGTCAATACGCCACAACCGAATCTGGTATGTCACAGAGGAAAACATTTTGAAAAGAATCGAATTAACAATTAAATTTTAGTGAAAAACTCTTTGTTGCTCTATGGTTGAAGAAATCAGGTGTATAATAAGTTTAAACTGATAATTTACTTTGAAAACCATTTGCATTTGAATGTAGAAACTTAATATTTGAAAATCATTTAAATTGTAGAAAACACTTAATTTATATTTTACTATCAAACGATTTATATTACCCGATGGTAAGATTTTAAAACCATTGCGTTTTATTTTCTATAATTTTAGAAAACTTTGGGCTCAATTATTAAATTATCCAAATAATTTATAAGCTATATTTAAAACATATTCAAAGCATATAAATAATCCAAACATAATTAAAGAGGCCTTATTACAAATCCATATAAAGGTGAAAACCAAATTGAAATAAAATAAAGTACCCAAATGGAAGTTTATGTAAAACCAAATTTTTTAATTGCATGGCCTCCTCGAGCTCATCCGGCTCCTCATCCGCGATCTACGAGTCACCTGAAAAGATAAGGGAGAAGGTGAGTCACCAAGACTCAGTGCATAAATCCTTCCCCCGGTTAATACAACATACTTACACAATTTATAACCAAGCAATGTATATATTTATATATATAAAATGCACCCAACCTAGCCATCCATAACTCCTTTTCTACCCCGTGTGGTACCAAACCACTGGTGGTGCCAAACCACTGGTGACCCAAAGTCACGATATCCAATAATGTGATACCAAATCACTGGTGACCCAAAGTCACGAATAATCAAGTTGTGGGGCCAACCCACGTGTGATACCAAATCACTGGCGACAATCCCATATCTCAAAAGTGGGGCCAACCCACGGTGGTGCTAGACCATAGGGACGAGTCGCTATGAGGTGCCAAACCTCTGGTGTCCCAAAGACACAAAATATCAACGATCCAAGTGTGGGGCCAACCCACGTGTGATACCAAATCACTGGCGACGATCCCATATCTCAAAAGTGGGGCCAACCCACGGTGGTGCTAGACCACAGGGACGAGTTGCTATGAGGTGCCAAACCTCTGGTGTCCCAAAGACACAAAATATTGTGGTACCAAACCACTGGAGGTGCCAAACCTCTGGTGTCCCAAAGACACGGATATCAAATCCTTCCCTCTCCACTCATATTCCCAAACTAATGTATTAAGAATATCAATCATGCCATCATACTTTGATATGATCATATAACATATTTAAATTGTAGATCATGATATCAATCAACATATATTAACATCATATCGAAACGGACTTACCCGAATCCTTGCACATACCCATCAAGGTATCTTATCAAAATCTCATAGATTCCCACTTTAATAACATGATTAGTCAATATATATACATATATATATAACCGGATTATAAAGTGTGTAAGGTACACACCTGTCACTAACGCAAGTACTAAAATCTGAAGATCCGATCTACCGCACTAGATCACCTTGTCCTACAATCAGCCAATACTTAGATTATAAACAAAGGCCATTTGACCATACCACTAAATCCCGATGAGTTATCACTTGAAATACCAAGTCTTACCTAAAAGCTTACCCAGAACGATTGACAAAGAAATGAGGCTTAGATTGATCGCTTCCAATGTCCCGAGGAGCCTAAAAGAAATTGGTTTCTAAGAATGATTAGAACCTTGCTAACAAGTGCCCAAAAATTCGGCCTTTGACCTCAAGAGAAATGACATAAAAAGAGAAAAGAAACAAAGGAAAATATGGCCATGAACACATACCTATCTTCCAAAATTGATTGAAGAAAACCAAATGAAGTCCTACCCTTGATGATATTCGGCCAAAACAAATCAAATAGATATGAGAAGTTTCGGCTATGGTTTTTGAATGAAGAAAACAATTGATATTCGGCTCGAAAGAGATGAAGAATTAGTATGGCAAAGAAAAATGAAAAGGGAAGAAGGATGATTCGGCTTTAACAACCAATGAAAGAAAAATCAAGAGGAATGGGATAGAAAGAGATTCGGCCAAGAAGAAAGTAAAAGAAATGTTGTGATATTGAACAATATCAAAGAAAGAAAAGAGAGAAAATGAGAGTAAGAGGTTCGGCCCACACCTAATTTACCAAAGAAGAAAAGTGCACAAAAATGCACAAAGTTCAAATGTAGTTTCGGTTTCAAGAGGAAAAAAAATGAAAGAGAGAAAATAAGATTTGGTTCCAACAAGAATGAGAGCTAAAACAAAACAAAATTGCACCTAAAGATTAAGGTACATTCAGCTAAGGAGGATAGCTTTGGAGAGGAAAGAAATAAAATACCAAATGGTGCACAAAAGAGAAGAATTGGTAAGGTTCAAAAGGGTTTCGATTTTGACACAAAGCAAAGGTTGAAGGCTTACCAAGCTAGCCGAAAAATGACTACTAACCAAAGGGAAATTCGGCACTAACTAGCTACCATCAAAACCAAAATTTGGTCACTCCCCCAAAAACCCCAAAACCGTCCAAATACATGGACTTCCAAGTCAAATCTTTCCACACAATTCTTTCCATAACAAGACACCCTATATCATGCCTTATGTTCTCCCATTAGCCTTAAAACCATTGATTTCTTTCCCAAATATCAAGCTTGCCTTAAATTAATATTCAACTTGCCATAAAGAAAATTTGAAAGTCCAACCTACCATATGTAAAGCTTGACCGTCCATTAATACTAGGATACATAAAAAAAATTTAAAGTCTTCAAAATGCTAATCATGCTACTCGAACCTCTATCCTCAAGTTACCCTTCATGCATCCTAACCACCTTGCCACTAACTCCACATGTGCTTAATTTAACACTTAAATTAACTTAAGTGTCAAGTTCACCTAATCCACTTCACTAAATTTTTATACAAAGAATTATTCTAGCTTCATGAATAAAATCAAGCATTCACAAGACTAAGCTAAACACACAAAATTCATACCCGAGCCAACACAAATAATACTCTAATTTTTAGGATGTTACATCTTGTGTATGTACTGGATACAAAAGTGTCTGAATCAAAGATTGAATCACTGGCAATGGTTTGTGATTATCCAGATGTGTTTCCAGCAGAGTTACCTGGGTTGCCACTGATCAGAGAAGTCGAGTTTGCTATTGAATTAATATCGAGAACATCACTGATATCGATAGCTCCGTATAGAATAGCTCCAACAGAATTGAAATAGTTGAAAGCTCAATTGCAAGAGTTAACAGATAGAGGTTTTGCGTGACCTAGTTTTTCACCCTGGGGTACACCAGTTCTGTTCGTAAAGAAGAAAGATGGATCGATGAGATTATGTATTGATTATCATCAGCTTAACAAGGTTACTATTAAGAATAAGTATCATTTGCTAAGAATTGATGATTTGTTCGATCAGTTGAAAGGAGCAACAATATTTTCAAAGATTGATTTGCGATCTGGCTATTATCAATTGCGGGTTAAAGATTTGGATGTGTCAAAAACTGCATTCATGACCAGGTACGGGCATTATGAATTTCTTGTTATGCCATTAGGATTAACTAACGCTCCTGCAGTATTTATGGAATTGATGGATCGAATCTTTAGACCGTATTTGGATAGATTTGTTGTTGTATTCATTGATGACATTCTGATCTATTCTCGAGATGAATCTGAGCATGAGGAACTTTTGAAGATTGTGTTACAAACATTGAGAGATAATCAACTATTTACTAAATTTAGCAAATGCGATTTTTGGCTCTGAGAGGTTGGATTTTTGGGACATATTATTTCAGCAGATGGCATTCGAGTTGATCTGAGTACGATTTCAGCAGTTGTTGACTAAAAACCACCAAGAAACGTATCCGAGGTCAGAAGTTTTCTAGGATTAGGTGGCTATTATCGGCATTTTGTAAAAGGGTTCTCAATGATTGCTACACCGATGGCTCGATTGTTGCAAAAAGATGTGAAGTTTGAGTGGTATGAGAAATGCCAACAGATTTTTGAACAGTTGAAAGCACTGTTAACTGAAGCACAGGTTTTAGTTTAGCTTGAGTCGAGTAAAGAGTTTGTGATTTTTAGTGATGCGTCATTGAACGATTTGGGATATGTTTTGATGCAAGAAGGCAAAGTGATAGCTTATGCTTCCAGACAATTGAAGCCGCATGAAAAGAATTATCCAACGCATGACTTAGAGTTGGCAGCTATTGTTTTCGCATTGAAAATTTGGCGACGTCATTTATTTGGTGAGAAGTGCCATATTTTTACCGATCACAAGAGCTTGAAGTATATAATGTCTTAGAAAGATTTAAATTTGCAACAAAGAAGATGGCTTGAGTTGTTGAAAGACTATGAATTAGTCATTGATTATCATCCGGGAAAAGCGAATGTAGTCGCGGGTGCTCTGAGTAGAAAATCTTTGTTGCTTTGCGGGCGATGAACACACAGTTAACTTTATCTGATGATGGTTCAATTTTAGCTTAGTTAAAAGCTAAACCGGTTGATCGCTGTAAAAATCAGAGTTTTAAAAATTTATAAAAGAATGATCAAACCTGGAGACTAACTCTGACAATGATATTAAGGCAAGTGTACCTATCAAATAGTAGTATAGCTTAGGCAAGACCGATTATTGAACCCAAAGGAACTAAAAGTATTAATACTCACCTTCTTCTTATTATTTAGTCTTAAAGTTAGAGTGAAGATTACTTTTTAAACTAAATTGACGACAGCTAAACTAAGGACACAAAGACAAGAAGACGAATTGGAAAATAACTTTAAGGGAAAATTCAATTGATTACAACGATACCCTCAGGAAAAATCAACCTAGACTTCACTTAATAATTAACCCTAAATTATATGATTTCTTTTACTTAGCTTGACCCGTGAGACTCCCTAACCTATATTAAACCCTCTCTCGAGGCGAATAATGTCTAACCCTAGGTTAATTAGTGGAACTCTCGTTCGCTTATAATAACCCCTTAGGATAGCAGTAAATCGATCAATGGACTCCCATATTAGGTTTTACCCTAATCCGGCAAAATCTCGTAACCCTATCTCTAGGCGCCCGATCAACTCCGCTTAATTATGTTAGATCTTCTCTTAGGCAAGGTCTATTCCTCCTCCACCTAAGCACATTAGATTTGGATTAAGCAACATAATTAAGGACAAACTAAGTAATTGATCATATAACTTAAAAATCAAATAATAAAATCCATCTAGGTTTCATCCCCTTCGGATATCTGAGGGGTTTGGCTCATAATAAATAAAGAAAACATCGCAAAAGAAAAGATAAAATAAAATATAGGAAAAATCCTAAAACCCGCTGAAGGAATCAAAGGAGAATTCCGTCGTCTTAAGTATAATTTCGGCTTCTTGGGATGGATCAACTGGCTATCCTCGTGTTATTCCCTAACTCTGACCTTCTCGGCTTGGCTCCTTGGCCTCGTTTTTGCTCCCTTCAACAGGTGATACTTGGGGGATATATATATATAGCCTCTTGGAACGCGATTCTTTCTCCCTAAGTATCCTTTTTCGACTAAAATTGCTCTTTCCAGCGTCAGAGGCACGGCCATGTCACACGCCCGTGTGAATCGAGACCTGACCGTGCTCGAATTTATCTTGAGGCACGGCCGTGTGTGACGGGGTTGAGGCCGTGCTCTAGGTGTTCGTCAAGGCACGGCCGTGTGTACTTTCGGCCAGGCCTTGTCGATTTCGTGTTAAGGCCCATTTACTTCGTTTTAGGCCTGTTTTGTGTTCTTTTCATCCTTGGGTGCTTTCCTGGGTATAAGACATGAAAAGAAAGGATTAAAAGCACTTTTTTTAATATAAAACAAGGGATAAATCATCCAAAAGCATACTAAATGTGGGTCTAAAATATGTTACTTATACGGTTTATTAAATACCCCCACACTTAAGCTTTTGCTTGTCCTCAAGCAAAATTCTCAACTTACAATTAAAACGAACTTTCCATGATCTGCAATTCTTTAACACCAATGTCTTATCCTAATTCATAGAGAATTCATACATGGATAATTTGATTCAAAGAGTCCTAAAGATTCAAACGAGATAACTCATAATTTTGTACCTCGAAAACATAAGTGTCTTCCCTCTTTTAAATAACTACCTTTTCAATTCAAAATTGACAAGGATTGATATTCTCACTTAGGATTCACTCAAATCACTCTAAAGTGTTTAAAGTCCAAAAGAAGATCGCTCATAAGTCGAACCTGAAAAGTTAATCCCATAGGCTTGCTTGAAAATCAAATCTCCACCACTGTAATATAAGATGACAAACAGATCAAAAGGTCTTTGACAAGGTTGTAACGGGGTTAGGGTACAAGGTGTGGTCACAGGCTGAAATTAGAGGGTTAGAATCGAGATTGACTTGACAAGTACCTACCAAAATTTTTTCCTAAAATTCATTAACTGAAAAGTAATGATCCTACTAATAAGAGCTTTTCTTTTTGAGAAACAAACTTTGATTATGTAAGCTCTCTTTTCACACTACTAATATTGAATACTTCTTCTTTTTTTTTAAGAACAAACTAACATAATAATTGTAATAAAGAATTTTTACAACTGAAATATAAAACATAGTTGGGGAACTTGTTTAATCATCAAATCTCGACAAAAAGGTAGTTAAAAGAATTGGTGATAACAAATACAAAGGGCTTTTTTAAAGTTAAAGTTAGTAGGTGAGTCAATAAAAAGGGTTGTTAAGCTCAACGGGGTTCACTAGGGGTTAATTATAAAGGTAGGCTTTTTTTTAGTGGAATTAGTGGGTTAAAACCTAGGTGCCTTTATCATCTCTATAATATCAAATTATAACTGTGGTCTCAACATGCATAAACGAGGCAAGTTCTAGAATAACAGTTCATAGTTGACACACTCATAATCAAAAAATGAGCATGAAAAAGAATGTATGCTCTATAAGGTTCAAATACTCACAATAATTATGGGTGTTTTGACATCATCCTTATGAATTTTTAAATTTCAAGGTAGCATTTAAATTTAGGTCAACATCCTAGCAAAATTTTAATTCTTGAAAAAATAGACTTATCATGCTTGATTCTCTAATATTCTTTAAATTAAACATCAATGTATAATTAACTATGATTTATTCTAAAACATGTTAATAGTCATCACAAGTCATCAGAAATTTCATCCTAATGAGTAATATGACAACTTTGCATAAAAACAAGACTAAATCAGGGATTTGAGAATAATGAAAATGGTTAGGTCTTTTTACCCCCCATACTTAAGATGTACATTGTCCTCAATGTACAAAGATAGATAATGCATTTATATTCAAAATCAAAGAGGACGGGATAGGATACTCCCTGAGGTGTGGACTGTTTCCTTGGAGGAGGGCAGGGGTCGTGGAGGTTATGGTGGAGGATGTGGCAAATACGGTGAAGGCGTCGGTATGGTGGTGGTGTTGGTTCCCAAGCTCTGCGCTAGATGAAGAAATTGGGGAACTCGTGAAGGATTAGCCAGGGTTTATTAAGACATAAAAAAATAAACTAAATACAAAATTAAAGAAAAGCAAGCTAAAGTGAAGGAGATTAAGAAGAAAACTGAAAAGAAAAGAAAATCCTAATGGACTATGAAGTCCTTATTAAGGGATGGTTCGCAAGGTGGGAATCAATGCTAAGATTGGGGATGTGGTGGCGGTGGTGAGAGTGGTGAGGGTGTCGTGGTGGTTGGCGTGATTCCCTAGTAGCCTGGCAAACCTGACATTAAGAAACTAAAAGAAAATGAAACGAAAATAGTAGTAGAGAAGCTTAGATAAGAAAAATAAAGGAGAAAATCAGAAAATTAAAGTAAGAGAGAAAGAAAACATAAAAACTAATTGGTCTCAAAGACCCTTGGCTTGGCGTTGAGACGAAGCTGCCGGCATGAACTCATGTTGATCGTTCTTTGTTAAGGAGTCTATGCGTAGCTTCTTCCGCTTCTTTGGCATGGTGTTGATTTGCTCAAGGATCTAGAGTTTTGAAGAGTTTGAGATGAAGGAGAGAAAATAAAGAAGTAATTAGATGGAGGGAAGGGGAAGCGGTGAGGGGTTTAAATAGAAGTTTAAATTTTGTGCTCCCCCACAACTGTGGTTACAGGTTGTGTCGATTTACACGGCCACCTAACACGGCCGTGTTATAGAGGGTGTTGTCACCCTATGCTCGTGCTTGCTCTTCCCATGCCCGTGCTTGTGAAGTCTTTTCTTTTGGCACGGTTGTTCTCTACAGGTGTGTCTTCCCCGTGTTCGATAAGTCAGTGGCTTTACACGGTTTTCAGCACGGGCGTGTTCTGTCCGTGGTATGCAAGTCAGTAGCTTCACACGGTTTCAGGCACGGTCGTGCCCTATCTGTCGGTGCCCGTGGGGAGGGTTTGTTGGATCCGTGACGTTGGGGAGGGTGGTTGGGCTGACTGCACGGCCTGTGCCCTATCAGTGTGGTGGTTTAGGTGGTCCACACGGCCACAGACACTGCCGTGTGTAAGGCCGTGTGGACTGGAAAACCTGCATATTTATGTTAGTTGAAAAAGGAAAAAGAGAAGAAAAAAAAAAGAAAGGATAGATAAAAACAAAGGAAAAATAAGGTTAGTGCTCGGGTTGCCTCCCGAGAAGCGCTCGTTTATAGTCTTAAGCTAGACTTCCTCGTGTTTTGAAAATTTTATGGAGGTTTAAAAGTTTGAATATCTTCCCTCGTACTTACTGTTTTATTCTCTTGGCAAGGTTGAAGTCGAGAAGTGTTTTCTTTATAAGTGCTGAATTTTGGATTGCTTACCTCGACTATTCCGTTTGGGAAGATATCATGTACCTTGAGAAAGATTTCGCCCTTTTCCTTTAGGTCTGTTGTGGGGATGTGGGACTCGGCTTTATCTAACAGATCCTGATTTCCTATTTTAAAGTGATTTGATGTCCCCACGAGCTCTTCTAGTGGTTCCTCCAGTTTTACTTTGTGTGATTTCGGTTCTTCCTCGTGTAATTCTACTTTGTCGATATGAGTTGGCTCAGGGTTTAGGCCTTGTGTTGTTTCCTCTGATGAAGATTGAATAATATGGTTATCTATTGAAGTGGCTTTCTTACCTTCACCGACTGTTGTCCTGGCCAAGTCGAGGGCTTGAAGATTGATCGGTTCATCTCCTACACAAAGTATGAGCTCACCTGTAGCAACATCAATTTTAGTCCTGGCAGTTGCTAGGAATGGTGATACGAGCACGCCCAGAGCAACTCAATATTCACACTTCAATCCTCTTGAGCTCAGATTCCTGCCTTTGCCTGCTTAGATTGTCAAGTTCTTCTCTAAGAAGACGAACGACATTTGCTTGCTTATATTTCCAGTGTTTTACAAAGTATACTAACTGAGACGAGCCCTTGTCTGTATAATTAGTTAGCTCTATAAGATGTTGGAAAATCAACTATAGTTGGCTCCCCCACAATTGTTACCTCCTCCAACATATCTTGGTCATCTCTTGGCTTTTCTACATTAAACTGCTTCCCAGCTTCATGCTCAATTAGCTTGATTCGCACCTTTCTTCAAGCTGATTTAGTCGTGTTAGCTTAGTTCATCTTCATTCGGCATTCAACTAGCCCAGTGCCTTTTGGTAAACATGAAGAGACAAAGTTGCCAGGTGCCTTTTGGTGAACATGAAGAGACAAAGTTGCCAGGTGCCTTTTGGTGAACATGAAGGGACAAGGTTGCTGATGCCCTTTCAAAAACCTAAGGGTTAAGGGACAAGGTTACTAGTGTCTTTTCAAAAACTTAAGGGTTAAAAGGTTGTTAGGTGCCTCTTCAAAAACTCAAAGGTTAAGGGTTAAAGGTTGCTGGTGCCCTTTCAAAAGCTTAAGGGTTAAGAGGCAAGATTAGAAGACTATTTGGCTAGCCTTTGTTCAGCCTATAAAAAGGCTATGTAATTCTCATTTGACACAATTCAAACTTTAAGAAAATTTTATGAACTTTTGTTCATTTGAGTGAGTTCATCTCCTCTTCATTTTCGTACAAGTTTCGTTAGACTTATCAAGCTTGCTTGTGGCGCCTTCGACTTGTTTGAACTTATTACCAAATTCCCTTTGGTGTGGCGTTCATCAACCTATTTTCATCTTTCCACCTTAAACATTATAGAATCCGGGGTGACACTCTTTAGTGTCGAATCGCTTCTTGTTTAAGTTCATTTATCCACCCCCATCAAAATTATCCTTTATCTATTTTTTTATTCTATTTATCCATTTTTCATTTCTTTTCATCAAACCGAACCATTTCTTATTTTTATTCACTTAAAACTTCCGCAAACGCATCCATATTTTCCAATTATTTTCCAAAGGCTTGATTCCTCCTCGTAGACGATTGGGCAACCCGCATACGTTTCGACTCATCCCGAGTCGGCCCGTATCAAATGGTCTTCCTAAAATTAAGGGGATTGAGTTATCCTCATCCATGTCTAAGACAACAAAGTCTACTGGGAAAACAAATTTATCGATTTTGACGAGAACATCTTCGATAATGCCCCTAGGAATTCTAACAGTTTTATTAGCTAGTTGAATACTCATCCTAGTTTGTTTGGGCTTCCCTAGACCTAGTCGTTTAAACAATGTATAAGGCATGACATTTATGCTTGCCCCTAAATCAGCTAACGCATTATCAATATTTAAACTACCAATTAGACATGGAATTGTAAAACTCCCTAGATCTTTTAGTTTCTGTGGTAGTCTATTTTGTAACATTGTTGAGCACGTTGCGTTCAGTTCCACGTGATGCTCTTCATCTATTTTGTGTTTGTTGGTCAAGAGCTGTCTTAAAAATTTTCTGAAGTCTGTCATCTGAGAAAGAGCTTCAAGAAAAGGTAAGTTAATATGCAATTTCTTTAAGAGTTTGAGAAACTTACCGAACTGCTCCTCTGAATCGTCTCTTTCTAAGGCTTCAGGATAAGGTATGCGGGATTGATACTCCTTATTTACCGGCTTTGGCTTCTCTTGTGATACCTCTTTTTCACCTTTGTCTACCTTCTTTTCCGGTATTGGATTCAGTTCAGTTAATCCGTTACTATCCTAAGTTGTGATTGCTTGAATTTGCTCCTTAGGATTAACTTCAGTGTTACTTGGTAGACGTCCTTGCGGTCGTTCTAACATTAGCTTTGTGAGTTGTTCAACTGCATTACTAACTTCCTTGACTGACTTAGCAATTTCATCGAGTCGTCTCTCGTTACTTTTGACTGCTCTATCAGTTTCTTGAAGATGTTCCTCGAAGGATGGTTTCTTTTCTTGTGGATAGGGCTGGTTTCGGATGTTTTGAGGAGGTTGTTGCCTTTGATTTCATTGGTTTCCTTGTCCTCCCCACGAAAAATTTGGGTGGTTCCTCCAACCTGGATTGTAAGTATTACTATAGGGATTATTATTAGATCAGAAATTATTACCTATATAGTTCATCTGTTCATCTTCTGCTCCTGGTTGGTAGGGTGGGTACTCGGGATTCGCCACAGTTCCACTTGCATCGCACTGCATAACTGGATGTACCTGTGATGAACACAAATTATCAAGCTTTTTATTCATCATCTTCAGCTGTGTTGATAGCATGATCATGGCTTGGTCCTTGAAGCTTGCCACTGATAATTGTTTAATGACATCTCCTCAATGAACTCGTAGGCTGCTTCTAGAGTTTTGTTGTTCAGTGTTCCACCGGTGGCTGAATCTATAAGTTGTCTCGTTGAGGGGTTTACACCATTGTAAAAGGTTTGGACTTGTGGCCACAAGGGTAAGCCATGGTGTGGGCACCTTCTCAAGAGATCTTTGAATCTCTCCCATGCATTGTATAGCGTCTCTACATCCATCTGCACAAAAGAAGAGATATCATTCCGTAATTTGGCCATTTTGGCCGGTGAGAAATATTTCATCAAAAACTTTTCGGTCATCTGATCCCATGTAGTGATTGACCCTCGTTGTAACGAGTTTAACCATTGTTTAGCTTTATTTCTTAATGAAAAAGGGAATAACCAAAGACGTATGGCATCATCAGAAATGCCATTTATTTTGAAGGTGTCACAGAACTCTAGAAAGTTAGCTATGTGCGTGTTTGGTTCTTCGTCCTGTAAACTATAAAATTGGACAAACTGTTGAATCATTTGTATTGTGTTAGGCTTTAATTCAAAATTGTTAGCAGATATAGCAAGCCTAACAATACTAGATTCTGCTCCTGTTAAATGCGGTTTCGCATAATCAAACATTGTGCGTGGAGTATTGTTGTCACCCATATTGCGTGGTGGTAGGTTGGTTTCGTCCAACCCTTCACTAGGATTGGATCTATCTTCTTCCTCTCTCTCCGTGTAGTCTAGGGCTTGCCTGGTTTCCCGACAATTCCTACGAGTGGTAGCTTCAATTTCGTTGTCGAATACCAAAGGTCCCCTCGGGTTCCTTCTAGTCATAAACTAGAGGTACTTGTTGGAAAAGAAAGAGAGAAAAATTTTAGTAAACAAAGAGAAAAACAAAAAGAAGAATAAATTACGAAAAATAAAAATTAGGACTAAAGTAATAAAAATAAAGTTTTCTTAATATTTTAGTTCCCCGGCAACGGCGCCAAAAACTTGATCACTGTAAAAATCAGAGTTTTAAAGATTTATAAAAGAATGATCAAACCTGGAGACTAACTCTGACAACGATATTAAGGCAAGTGTACCTATAGAACAGTAGTATAGCTTAGGCAAGACTGGTTATCGAACCCAAAGGAACTAAAAGTATTAATACTCACATTCTTCTTATTATTTAGTCTTAAAGTTAGAGTGAAAATTACTTTTTAAACTAAATCGACGAAAGCTAAACAAAGGACACAAAGACAAGAAGACGAATTGGAAAATAACTTTAAGGGAAAACTCAGTTGATTACGACGATACCCTCAGGAAGAACCCACCTAGACTTCACTTAATAATTAACCCTAAATTATATGATTTCTTTTACTTAGCTTGATCTGTGAGACTCTCTAACCTATATTAAACCCTCTCTCGAGGTGAATAACGTCTAACCCTAGGTTAATTAGTGGAACTCTCATTCGCTTATAATAACCCCCTAGGATAGCAGTAAATCGATCAATGGACTCCCATATTAGGTTTCACCCTAATCCGGCAAAATCTCGTAGCCCTATCTCTAGACGCCCGATCAACTCCGCTTAATTATGTTAGATCTTCTCTTAGGCAGGGTCTATTCCTCCTCCACCTAAGCACATTAGATTTGGATTACGCAACATAATTAAGAACAAACTAAGTAATTCATCATATAACTTAAAAATCAAATAATAAAATCCATCTAGGTTTCATCCCCTTCAGATATCTGAGGGGTTTAGTTCATAATGAATAAAGAAAACATCGCAAGAGAAAAGATAAAACAAAACATAGGAAAAATCCTAAAACCCCCTGAAGGAATCAAAGGAGAATTCCGCCGTCTTGAGTATAATTCCGGCTTCTTGGGATGGATCAACTGGCTATCCTCGCGTTATTCCCTAACTTTGATCTTATCGGCTTGGCTCCTTGGCCTCGCTTTCGCTCCCTTCAACAGGTGATACTTGGGGGATATATATAAGCTCTTGGAACGCGAGCGTCAGAGGCACAGCCATGTCACACGCCCGTGTGAATCGAGACCTGACCGTGCTCGAATTTCTCTTGAGGCACGACCGTGTGTGACGAGGTTGAGGCCGTGCTCTAGGTGTTCATCAAGGCACGGCCATGTGTACTTTGGGCCAGGCCGTGTCGATTTCGTGTTAAGGCCCATTTACTCTGTTTTAGGCCCGTTTTGTGTTATTTTCATCCTTGGGTGCTTTCCTGGGTATAAGACATGAAAAGAAAGGATTAAAAGCACCTTTTTTAATATAAAACAATGGATAAATCATCCAAAAGCATACTAAATGTGGGTCTAAAATATGTTACTTTTACGGTTTATCACCGGTATTTCTTCAGCAAATTTACGAGGCTTAGAAATGTGACAATGAATTGCAAGCTAAAATAGTACAATGTGAGTCGACTATTGATTCAGAGTACCAGATCGGATCCGATTATTGTTTGTTGTTTCGTGGTAGAATTTGTGTACCAAGAAACTTCGAGCTTATTCACAAAATTCTACACGAAGCACACAGTGGTTGTTTATCTATTCATCCAGGGAGTACTAAAATGTACAATGATTTGAAACAGTCGTACTAGAGGTCAGGTATGAAACAACACATTTTAGAATTTGTGTCGAGATGCTTGGTTTGTCAACAAGTCAAAATTGAACATCAAGTGCCTTCGGGACTGTTACAGCCAGTGATGATACCAGAATGGAAATGGGATAGAGTTATGATGGATTTTGTATAGAGGTTACCCCTATCTCTGAAAAAGAAAGATGCTATTTGGGTTGTAGTTAATAGATTGATGAAATCTACGCATTTCATTTTGGTACGTACAGACTTTTCACTCGATAGATTAGCTGAATTGTATATCTCTGAGATTGTCAGACTGCATGGGGTGCCAGTTTCTATTATTTCAGATAGAGATCCGAGATTTACGTCGCCATTTTGGAAGAAATTGCAAGAAGCTTTGGGTACATGGTTGTAGTTTAGTACTGCATTTCATCCTCAAACAGATGGACAGCTCAAGAGAGTTATTCAAATCCTTGAAGATATTCTTCGTTGCTGTGTTTTAGAGTTTGAGGGAAATTGGGAAAAATACTTACCATTGGTTGAGTTTGCATATAATTATAGTTTTCAATCGAGCATAAAGATGGCACCGTATGAAGCTTTATATGGTCGTAAATGCAGAACTCTGTTGTATTGGACCGAGCTTAGTGAGAAAAAAATTCACGGGGTTGGCTTAATTAGAGAGACCAAAGATAAAGTGAAAGTAATTCGTGACAGTTTGAAAGCAGCTTCAGATAGACAAAAATCGTATGAAAATTTGAAACGTAAAGACATTGAATTTCAAATCGACGATAGAGTATTTTTGAAAGTATCGCTGTGAAGGAAGATTCTTCGATTTGGTCGCAAAGGAAAATGGAGTCCGCGATTTATCGGGCAGTATGAGATTATCGAGAGAATAGGGCCAGTGGCATATCGACTAGCTTTACCGTCAGAGCTGGAAAAGATTCATAATATATTTCATGTGTCGATGTTACGTCAATATAGATTGGATCCATCTCACGTAATTTATCTAACAGAAGTTGAAATTCAACCTGATATGTCGTATAGTGAAGAACCATCAGAATTCTAGCTCGAGAGATTAAAGAGTTGAGAAATAAAATCATAGATTTAATGAAGGTTTTATGGCAACGTCACGGTGCTGAAGAGGCTACATGGGAACCCGAGGAAGCTATGAGAAAATAGTACCCTACCCTATTTTCTAGTAAGATTTTCAGGGACGAAAATTCCTTAGGGGGAGAATTGTAACAGCCCATTTTTAGTCAAATCGAAACAATGGTTTCAGGACTACGAATCCAAGGTCAAAATATTTATTTTATTAATATTTTGGGGTCTACATCATGATAGTATGATTGAATGAAAATTTTGTTAAGAAATTTTATCGTTTGAATCTTTAATTCGATAAAAAGGACTAAATCACGTAAAGTGCAAAAGTTGAGTTCTAATAGCTAAAGGGGTCTAAGAACTATGGAACCTTAAATTAGAGGTCTTTATGTGGCAAATAGACCACTAATGTGCTAATAGATGATAATGGCTTGGCAATTTTGAAATTAGTGATAATTTTTAAAGATAATTAAGTAAATGTGTAATTAAGGTTAAAATTAATTAATAAAAGACATGCATCATCTTTTCTTTCCTTCTAAACCGATTGTGAAGAGGAAAGAAGTCATTTTTGGTTGAGCAACATTCGATCAAGGCATTATTGTCCAATTAGGTACGATTTTTGTCCCGTTGTTAATGATTTCTATGTTTTTGGAGTCGTTATAGCTTAATCTAACTAGCCCAAGGACTAATTTGTGAAACTTTTAAAAGTCTAGGGTTTTACCATTGATGAATATGTATGTGTTTTGATGTTTGATGATAGAAAATGAATGGTTGTTGTTAGATAAACAACATTTGTTTTGGTTGAAATTGCAAATTAGGGATTTATTTGTTAAATGTGTAAAATTCATGGTGAAATGTGTGAAATAATGAAAATTTTGGGCTGCTATGGGTCTATAGGGAATTCGGCTAGCATGGGTATAGACTCAATAGCATGAATTTGCATTTTTATGAGCTAGGAACTAAATTGTAAAGAAGTTGAAATATTAGGGGTAAAAGTGCAAATTTTCCATATTATGAAATTTGGATTAAATTGAATAGAATGATAATTAAATAAGTTAAATTTGATTACATATAGATCAATAAAAGCGAAGTTTGGAATCAGATCGGGGGAAAAATAAAATAGTGGATTGATAGCTCGTTTCTCTCCGTATAAGCCCGAGGTAAGTTCGTATGTTATAAGCATTAATGTAATTATGTTTTAAATGCTTTACAACTGTATTGTTAATGAATGCAACCTTACAAAAATGTTCGACGAAGATTAGGCAATGTGAAATCCCAGTTGAACCTTAGGAATAGATAGGATACAGATGACATGTCATTAGGGGTTATTCTGTTTGAGTGCTGGTCCGTACGTTCTATCGGTGGCTGAGTTTTCCAGCATGTGTTACGGATTCTCGTCAGCTTGTGTGAGCAGCACCGTGTAGTTACGTCTTGACCGTCAACTTGTGTGAGAAGATCCGTTGATAGCTCAAGAGAGAGCATTATATAAGATATGTGATTGAGATGGTTTTGACCATGTATTGGCACTTAGTGTACGAGATTCCTGAGTATCTGATATTATTCCGAATAGTTCAACGAGTATATGGAGGATATGAAAGGGTGAGAGTACGTATTAGTACAGGTAAATGCGTGAATTATACAATCGTTGAATCGAATAAATTTATGAAATTTATGTCTAATCTTTGGATTGAATATGTGTTAGGCATTTGAATTTAAATTGAGTTGCATTATGTGATGTTTAAGTACTTAAATTGTAGTTGAATGGAAAGTTTACTTATTAAGCATACGAGCTTACTAAGCTTTATAGTTTATTACTTTTTTGTGTTTTATAGTGATTTCAAAGCTTGCTCGGATTGGGAGTTGTCGGAGATCTCATCACACTACCAAGCTATCATTTTGGTACTTTTGAACTTGTGTATTTGGTTATATGGCATGTATAGGTGTTATGGTTAATATGGCCTATATGTTGGTAATGTATTTAGCCATGTGATTTGGCTTATTTTGGTATACTTGGTGATGTATATACATGTAAATGGCCTTTTGTTATGTGGTATATAAATTGCTATGTGAATGCTTGTTGTGAATTGGTATTTTGAGTACCAAATGGTTGAATTTTGAGATATGGTATGCATGTGGTTTTAGGCAAGATAATGTATAGTTGAAAGTGACCATTTAGGTGATTTTTAGATGTGAAATTGGTATGAAAGTGAATGGTTAATTGTGATACTTATGATCCTTGTAGTTGTTGGTATTGATATAGCATGAATTGGACTTGGTTGTGTATGTTTTGAATGCCTATTGAAGATAGAGTTATATGCCATTTGATGTGTTTAGATTGTTGCATATTTTGGGTGAAAAATGTCGCTTAAAACATAGCCTATTTTTGTCCACACGGGCAGAGACACGGGCGTCTGTCTCAGCCGTGTGTGACACATGGTTAGGTGACACGGCCATGTGTCCCCTGGTACTTAATTAGGAACCAAGTCAGTAGCTCCACACGGCCTAGCGCTGGGGCGTGTGACATGGCCGTGTGGCATAAGTCAGTATACCCTACAGTTTTGGCATGTCCTAGTACATGACCTGGCACACGGGCGTGTGAGGCCATTTTGAACGGTACACGGCTAGTCACACGGGAGTGTGGTTGGCCGTGTGACCCAAGTGAACGAGTTACACGGGATCAGACACTAGCTGGGACACAACCATGTGATCTTATTTCGAATGTCCACACTGCCTATGACACGGGAGTGTCTTTGGCCGTGTGAGACACACGACCTGGCGACACGAGCGCGTGCCCCCTATAATTTGAAAATTTTCTATGTTTTTTCCAAAAATTTCCTGAGTTGTCTGCTTAGTCCCAAACCATTTCTAATGCTTTTTTTTGGCCTCGAAGGCTCGTGTTAGGGACTATATGATGTTATTTGTGTAGTTTTTTACTTCATATGAGAATTGTAATTTGAATTGTACGTTTGTTTCTGAGATTAGTCTAGTAATACTTCGTAACCCTATTCCGATGATGGATACAGGTTAGGGGTGTTACACATTGAGAAACTCCCACCACCGACAGTTGTAAAGGGTGTTAAGAATTTTTGGGACCTTCTGGATTCTATCAAAGATTTATCAAATACTTCTCCTAAATTGCTAAACCTTTATGCAAATTGTTGGAGAAGTTTAGCAATTTTGGAGAAGGATACAACATTCAACTTTGATGAAGATGTTCGAAAGCTTTTAATGATTTGAAGAATCGACTAATTTTGGCACCAATTATCATCACATCGGATTGGCAATTGCCATTTGAATTCATGTGTGATACAAGTGACTTCGCAGTAGGAGTTGTGATAGGTCAGCGAAGGAACAAAGTTTTTCATCCCATCTACTACGTAAGTCAAACTCTAACGGGATCTCAATTGAACTATACGGTAACAAAAAAGAGTTACATGCTATTGTATTTGCTTTTGACAAGTTTCAATCTTATCTTGTAGGTATCAAAGTGACTGTCTATACGAATCATTCGTCAATTAAATACTTACTTCCCAGGAAATATGCTAAGCCGAGATTGATCTTATGGGTACTTCTACTTCAATAGTTCGACCTAGAAATTCAATATCAAAAAGGGGTAGAAAATCCAATAGCAGATAACTTATTCAGATTGGAGCCACAAGAAGGAACCTCTCTGCTTATACCCATTCAGGAGACATTCCCAAGCGAGTACATACTTAAGGTAAATCACGTCCATAACACCCCTTGGTTTGCTGATTTTGCTAACTATTTAGCTTGTGGTTTGATGTCACTTGATAAGACATATCAGCAAAGGAAAAAAAATTCCACGATGTGAAGTACTACTTTTTGGAAGATCCATACTAATTAAAATAGTGCGCGGATCAAATGATTAAGAGATGTGTGGCAGAAAATGAGGTACAAGAAGTGTTATATCATTGCCATACAGCTCCAAGTGGAGGACACTTTGAAGGATCATGCACTGCGGCTAAAGTATTGTAAGTCAGATTCTTTTGGCTAACTCTGATGTGTATCCCTACATAAAGAGTTGTGATCGATCCTAAAGGGTTGGAA
Organism: Gossypium australe; assembly: GCA_005393395.2. Classification (NCBI taxonomy): domain Eukaryota; kingdom Viridiplantae; phylum Streptophyta; class Magnoliopsida; order Malvales; family Malvaceae; genus Gossypium; species Gossypium australe. The sequence goes on along the minus strand of CM016619.1, from coordinate 22,931,846 downwards.
ACATAACCAACAGAAATGAGTTTCCTCGAACAAACATTATTGAGGTATAATTATTCGATGTTTTGGGTGTTGACTTTCTTAGTCCTTTCTCTCCTTCTTTTGGTCACAGTTATATATTAGTAGCAATAGACTACATATCTAAGTGGGTTGAGGCCGAGGCATATCCGACGAATGGTGCCAGGATAGTAAAGTTTTTGCAGAAACATGTATTCACAAGGTTTGGAACTCCTAGGGTTATCATCAGTGATGAGGGCTCCCATTTTGTGAACAAATGGTTGAAATGGTTGCTTAATAGACATGGAGTGAAGCACAAGGTTGCCACAACTTACCATCTACAAACAAATGGGCAAGCTGAACTGCCAAATAAAAAGATAAAAGGTATACTCGAGAAGGTTGTTTTTCAAAATCAACGAGACTAGTCCAAGAGACTGGATGATGCCTTATGGGCCTACAGGACAACATACACCTTTGGGGATGTCTCCCTATCGGTTGGTTTTTGGGAAAGCTTGTCATTTTCCCTTAGAGTTAGAACATAAAGCTTACTGGGCTCTCCAGTAGCTCAACTTGGATCTTAAGCTTGCTAAAGAGAAACGGATGCTTCAACTTAATGAGTTACAAGAATTCCGAATGTTCTCATATGAAAATGCCAAATTATTCAAGGGGAGATTGAAAAGATGGCATGACAAACACATTCGAGTCTGAGAATTTGAAGTAGGTCAACAAGTATTGTTGTTCAATTCCAGATTAAGGTTCCTTCCAGGTAAGTTAAAATCACATTGGTCTGGTCCATTCACTATTCATCAAGTTTTCCCTTACGGGGTTGTTGAACTTCACAGTAAGAAGGGTAATTTCAAAGTTAATGCTCAACGTTTGAAACATTACTTTGGGGGTAAAATTGAATAGGATAAAACTTCGGTCATTTTATCAGATTTTTTCATTCTTCTTTTCAAATAAATGACTTAGGCTATATTTTCTGGATTAATATGTTAAAATAAATTATGTCTACAAGATTAGAACTTAAGCGGGACCACTTATGACCCCTCCAATTTTTTCTGAGAATTAATTTTAACATAATCTTCCGAGAAAATATTTCCTAAGTGAAAAAATAATTTTTTTTATTTTTTGAATAAAAAGGTCAATTTTGATCCAAGTTTTAGTTTTCTATTTAATTTTAAAATTATCTTTAAGTTTAGGTACTTAATTGAAATATTTTCATTAACTAATTGTCCTTTTTGTAAATATTGAAATTAGATGCCTTTTTTGTAAATATTTTGGAACAGTTAAAATAAAGGTTTTTATTTTTGTTTTTAATAAATAGGATAATAATAAGTAATATATTATTATATATTATATGTAAATTGTTAATTGTTAATTGTTATTAACCTTGTATAGAATTAAAATTGTTCATTATTTTATCATTATTTTACCTGAGAATTTTTATTTTTAATGAAATAATATAATAATAATATATTAATATATTTTATATTATTATTTTTAGTGTCTTTATATTGCATTAGGAATTATAATATGTTTTTTTCTTAAAGTTTGAGTCGAACACTCCCTTACTCACTTTTTAAATACCACATTCCCATTCATCTTTGCCTCCATCACCATCTACCCTCCCTAGTCCCGAAACCCTCATCTACTACCACCAGCCACTACATGCAACAAGTATAACCAGCACCTAGCACACGCACTAGCCCTCCACTCATGTAGCATCCTGAATTTTTGGGCCTATGCATTTAATGGGTGAATATGTGTAATGAGTTAATTTGAGCATTAGGGGTCCAAATTGGGCTCAGGATTGGGCTGAAGCCTTAGTTAAATTTTTGTTTGGGCACTATAGGGTTTAAAAGGTGGTATCTGAGTTTAAAATATCAAAATGGGCTTGTGGCCCAGTGGTCAGTGGCACCACTTAGGGAGCAAGGAGGTGACGCCACACAAGGGGAGTAAGGGGCCCAAATTTAAGTTTCATGGAGCCCAATTCTTCTAATTTAAGTTAGCTAATTTTCGGCATTAGGGTTAGGTGGAGTGGACGGCAACAAGGCTCAAAAATAGGAGGATTTATGTGAATGGGATAATGTAGATATTATAGTTGATAATATGGAAGATAAAGGAGAAAAGATAGGAATTATCTGTAAGGCTAAGTGGTGGCCGAATTTCAAACTCTGAGGGGGAGGAGAAATCGATTTCTAATATGGCTAAGGGGTGCCGAAATTTCCCTTGCTAATTAACTGGTTTTAGTTGTCAAAAGAGGGCAATTCCGGCTTTTGGTTAGTAGGAGTGCCGAAACTTTAAATAGTCAGGTGAGGGTTCTCTTATTTATTTTTCGACATTTAGGGTTTCCATCTTTTCTTTCTCTTCTTCTCTGAGTAAAAGCCGAAATTCCTAACCCTATTCCCTCATCTTCACTTTGATTCAAAAGTCGAAACTCCATTGTTCTTTTCTCTTCTTTCTTCTAAAAGCCGAAACCTCATAATCCTTTTTCTACATTCTTTTCCGTTGATCTTTGCTAAAGCCGAACCTACCTCTGGTTTGCCGAAATTCTCTTTTCTTCTTCCTGCCGATTTCTTCATTAAAAGCCAAATCTACATAGACTCATTCCTATCATCTTCTGATCTTCTCAAAAAGCCAGAATCTCAAAGGGGTAGTCGAATTCTTTGTGTTAAGATGAGTGCCGATTTTCCTATCTCTTCACTTTCTCTTTCGGTTTTTGGAAGACAAAGCTAAAAAGCTAATAGTTTAATGGTTTTATGTATTTTCTTGTTGGGCGACATCGGGAATTGAAGTAGATCTCTTAGATCTAAAAGCCGAAAACACTAGTCCCTGAATCTCATATCACTTTTCGGGATTTCAAGGTAAGGATTTCAATTCTCCTTAAGATGATCTGTAACACCCTGGTTTTAGGGGTTAGATTTTTGGTGCTTAGTTCGGGTGTTGGCACACTTCAGTGTGTGGTTGGGTGAGTTTTAGGGGTCCTGAGAACCCTAGAAGGTGGGGCAATGCCTTAGAAAATTTTTGGTTTTTAGTGTTGAAAGGGGGGAGCTTGGCGAAGAGGGGACTTAAGAGAATTATTTGGGAGTTTATGTCGCAAGAAAGGAGTTGGTGGAGTGGCAGGATGGGCGCCACTAAGGCCTTGTGTGTATGACGCCATTTGCAAGGGGAAGGGTCTCATGTTCGATTCGCGGGAGCAGCAGATGGGCATTGTTTTTTTGGTAAGGAGGTTGGACGGTTTTGGAGGCTTAAAAATAGATGAAGACTTGGTCTTCTTTTTTTTAAATTTTGGCTAGAAGGTTTGACCCATTCAAACTATTTTGAATGGATGGTGGGGAGGTATTTTAGGAGATTTTTAGGGATTATTTTTGGGGGGTTGGAGCTTGGCTTTTTAGTATAAATAGGGGGGGAGGTGCTCATTATTCATTCATCATTTGTTTTCTCTCCCTTGCCAAATTGTGCTTCACATTTTCTTTGGTTGCCGAAACCCTTTTCTCCAAAGCTTAGTTGCCAAATCCTTTGCTCTCCCTATTTCCTTTCCTTTTCACTTCAAAACCGAAAGTACACCCCACATCTTTCTTTCTCTTCTCTTTGGCCGAAACCACTATTCCCTACTTCTTGATTTTATAGATAGCCGAATCTACACCACCACCCTTTGCCGAATTTTCCTTCCCTCAGTTTGGTAGTGTTATTGGCCGAATGTTGGCATAGACTTCTTCGGGTTCCATAGCAATCGATTTGGTAAGGCTTTGTTTTAATAAGCTATGTATTTAGTATTCGTTTAACCTAAGGGTATGATGATAAGGCCGTTTGTAGGGGGGAGAGGAGACTAGCGCAGGAGACCTTTTCGGGATTGGTATAGGCAGCATTTGCTGAGGCATAGAGTAGCGTTTCGGGTTTGGATTGTTGAGCTATTAAGGTGCGTAATCATCGCACTATTTCTGTGGTTTTGGTTGCTAACTTGTTACATGTGTATTATGTGTGGAAGCCGTTTATAATGGCATAAGTGATGAGAACTGGTGATGGTAAGTTTATTTGTGATGTATTTATGTATGTATAAATATTTATATACTTATGTGATATGATGGCTTAACATGTTGCATATATATGTAGTTGCATGGGGTTTGGGCTTGATTCGATGAAGAAGGAAGTGTACACAAGGTGTACGTGGTCTAATGATAGCTTCGGCTACATTAGCGCTTGGGGATTTGCTGTGTGCTACCTCAAGGGAGGTGTTGGCTCGGTGCCCATCTCGGCGGTTGATTGCTATGTGCATCACCGTAGACAGATTACGATATTGGATCACTTGGGTTGATCGGTGGCTCAGCCACGGCCTTGAGCAGCGAGCTTGCCAAGGTAAGATGTTATGGATCACAATGTGATCGGTGGATTAGCCACGGCCTTAGGCGGGGAGTCTGCTAAGGTTGGTGTTTGGTTGGACAATGGGTTGGGCTGAGATGCATTCTTGCATGATTTGTTTCGATGGCTGTGTGGGTATGGGCCAAGCCCATACGGATGGAAATATGTGTTGTGATTATGCACTGAGTCAGTGGACTCACTCTTTTAATTAACCATTTCAGGTGACGCGTAGAGTGGACCGGGATCGGAGAGGACACGTGGTGGCCCATGCAGAAAGAATAGTTTAAATATTTTAAGTTTATTTATATTAAGTACTAGATCTTTTAAACATTGATGTAATAAGACCCTTTGATTTTTATTTACTTTGGGAATTATTTAATTATTTTATGTTTGGATTATATTAAATTACTAAGTGGAAACGAATTTATTTTTGACAACTTATTTATTTAGAATTAGTCTTATATATTCATTAAAGTTTATTTTTGGGCATTTTATAATATTGATATGATAACAAAGTTTTACTCATAAGTTTAAATAAACATGGATTTTTTTCAAAAGGTAGCAAGTTTTACTAAATTTTTCTAAGTTAAATAGATTTTTCCACCGTCTTTTCCGCACTAACATAACCAGATTCGGTCGTAGTGAATGGGCCGGGTTTGGGGATGTTACAGTTTGGTATTAGAGCCAAGTTCAAAACTCGGCTTTGAGGGTTTTGGGCCTGAAATAGTTTTCAAAATGGGTTTTTGGAATGGGGGCTTTTATAAAAAGGTTTTCAGGTTATTCTGGCATGGCACCTGTGTCTCCGGCCCAAGTCCGCCAGGTAAGTACTTCGGACTTTTGAAGTGTTTTGTTTATGTGTATTATTATGGGTTTATTTGGGCTCGTAGATTAGTTTTTAGGGCTATTGGACCCTAGGATTAGTCTACTCAAACACATGCATAAGACTTAAAGCTCTTAAACAAACCTGTGAAGTAAGTCGCCGAGTTAAGGTGTGGCAACCTGGGTGCGCATGTCTAGGATTGGATCCGGAAGAGCTAGGTATTTAAGCAGTCCTCGTGACTCACCTCCTCTTCGCAGGAATCCTACCTGGTGCGTAGCTACGGTTCACCTTAACTAAGAGGACTTGTTCATAGGCTAAACCGATTATTAAAACCCGAAAGGGAATTAGCCTTGCTGTTTTCTAAAATTCCCTGTTTTAAAATTTTTCAAATTTTCCCCTCTGGTTTGTGAAACCTTAAATCTGATTTTGAAGGACGTTTTTCTTTCGATTTACAAAATTACCAAAATGCCCTTAGTGGCAAAATTACCAAAACGCCCCTGTATTGCAAAATTACGGTACTACCCTCAAATTTTGATAAAATGCTCTTTACTTTGCAAAATACTAAAATCCGAGTTTTCAAAATATTAGGATACTCTGATTTTTGGAAATTTACGAAAATACCCCTCGTTGACAAAATTACCGAAATGCCCTTGGTTTCTAAATTTTCAGATTTCTCTCAACTTTTACTGAAATATTCCTATTTTAGCAAATATCAGAAATTACATTTTGTGAAATATTGTGGAATTATGATTTGGAGAATTTACAAAAATGCCCATGATTTCCAAAATTACAAAATAACCCTGCTTTCTGAAATTTTTGCAACACACTTTGTTTGAAAAACAAAATTTTTCAAGATAACCCCTGTGACTTTGTAAATTTTAAGTTAGAAAACTATTTTCAAAATTGACCCTGAGTTATTACCGAAATACCCCTCTCTAGGAAAAATGACGAAATTATCCCTGGGTAGGAAGGAAACTTGATTGCTCGAAAGAACTACTCTCGGAAACTTCATTGCATAAAATTGCTCGTGGATAAAACAGTGAAACAAGAATTTCTAATGCATAAAACTTGTTAATCAGAGTTGCGCAGCATAAGCGAAGGTGGTAAGATAGGTTGTGCAGATGTTCGTTAGCTAAGTAATTTCGAGGACGAAATTATTTTAAGGAGGGTAGAATTGTAACACCCTGGTTTTAGGGGTTAGATTTTTGGTGCTTAGTTCGGGTGTTGGCACACTTCAGTGTGTGGTTGGGTGAGTTTTAGGGGTCCTGAGAACCCTAGAAGGTGGGGCAATGCCTTAGAAAATTTTTGGTTTTTAGTGTTGAAAGGGGGGAGCTTGGCGAAGAGGGGACTTAAGAGAATTATTTGGGAGTTTATGTCGCAAGAAAGGAGTTGGTGGAGTGGCAGGATGGGCGCCACTAAGGCCTTGTGTGTATGACGCCATTTGCAAGGGGAAGGGTCTCATGTTCGATTCGCGGGAGCAGCAGATGGGCATTGTTTTTTTGGTAAGGAGGTTGGACGGTTTTGGAGGCTTAAAAATAGATGAAGACTTGGTCTTCTTTTTTTTAAATTTTGGCTAGAAGGTTTGACCCATTCAAACTATTTTGAATGGATGGTGGGGAGGTATTTTAGGAGATTTTTAGGGATTATTTTGGGGGGTTGGAGCTTGGCTTTTTAGTATAAATAGGGGGGGAGGTGCTCATTATTCATTCATCATTTGTTTTCTCTCCCTTGCCAAATTGTGCTTCACATTTTCTTTGGTTGCCGAAACCCTTTTCTCCAAAGCTTAGTTGCCAAATCCTTTGCTCTCCCTATTTCCTTTCCTTTTCACTTCAAAACCGAAAGTACACCCCACATCTTTCTTTCTCTTCTCTTTGGCTGAAACCACTATTCCCTACTTCTTGATTTTATAGATAGCCGAATCTACACCACCACCCTTTGCCGAATTTTCCTTCCCTCAGTTTGGTAGTGTTATTGGCCGAATGTTGGCATAGGCTTCTTCGGGTTCCATAGCAATCGATTTGGTAAGGCTTTGTTTTAATAAGCTATGTATTTAGTATTCGTTTAACCTAAGGGTATGATGATAAGGCCGTTTGTAGGGGGGAGAGGAGACTAGCGCAGGAGACCTTTTCGGGATTGGTATAGGCAGCATTTGCTGAGGCATAGAGTAGCGTTTCGGGTTTGGATTGTTGAGCTATTAAGGTGCGTAATCATCGCACTATTTCTGTGGTTTTGGTTGCTAACTTGTTACATGTGTATTATGTGTGGAAGCCGTTTATAATGGCATAAGTGATGAGAACTGGTGATGGTAAGTTTATTTGTGATGTATTTATGTATGTATAAATATTTATATACTTATGTGATATGATGGCTTAACATGTTGCATATATATGTAGTTGCATGGGGTTTGGGCTTGATTCGATGAAGAAGGAAGTGTACACAAGGTGTACGTGGTCTAATGATAGCTTCGGCTACATTAGCGCTTGGGGATTTGCTGTGTGCTACCTCAAGGGAGGTGTTGGCTCGGTGCCCATCTCGGCGGTTGATTGCTATGTGCATCACCGTAGACAGATTACGATATTGGATCACTTGGGTTGATCGGTGGCTCAGCCACGGCCTTGAGCAGCGAGCTTGCCAAGGTAAGATGTTATGGATCACAATGTGATCGGTGGATTAGCCACGGCCTTAGGCGGGGAGTCTGCTAAGGTTGGTGTTTGGTTGGACAATGGGTTGGGCTGAGATGCATTCTTGCATGATTTGTTTCGATGGCTGTGTGGGTATGGGCCAAGCCCATACGGATGGAAATATGTGTTGTGATTATGCACTGAGTCAGTGGACTCACTCTTTTAATTAACCATTTCAGGTGACGCGTAGAGTGGACCGGGATCGGAGAGGACACGTGGTGGCCCATGCAGAAAGAATAGTTTAAATATTTTAAGTTTATTTATATTAAGTACTAGATCTTTTAAACATTGATGTAATAAGACCCTTTGATTTTTATTTACTTTGGGAATTATTTAATTATTTTATGTTTGGATTATATTAAATTACTAAGTGGAAACGAATTTATTTTTGACAACTTATTTATTTAGAATTAGTCTTATATATTCATTAAAGTTTATTTTTGGGCATTTTATAATATTGATATGATAACAAAGTTTTACTCATAAGTTTAAATAAACATGGATTTTTTTCAAAAGGTAGCAAGTTTTACTAAATTTTTCTAAGTTAAATAGATTTTTCCACCGTCTTTTCCGCACTAACATAACCAGATTCGGTCGTAGTGAATGGGCCGGGTTTGGGGATGTTACATGATCAACCGTTTTATTTTCGTTAGTTGTGCCTTAACCTAATGTTTCGTTACCGGCTTCTGAACAACACCTTAGACAGATAGCGGTGGTGTTGGCTACGGATAGGGCCGACTTAGAGGGTCTCGTTCTAACAGTAATCAGGTGTGTAGATCTCTAACACACTATTAAATCTGTATGTGTATATATGTGTTGTGGGCTAAGAGCCGGAAAATAGGCTGTGTGAACAGTCGTATTACCCAGAAAGGGTAGGCAAAGGATGTCAGGTACGTAATAATAGAAATCTCTCTATGTGTACCGATGTATGCGATAAATTGAAATCTCTTAGGTAATACATTGTTTGATTTTGCATGTATGTATGCATGGGATGGGATTGATATGATGAAGGGGAAGAAGGTCGCATAGCGATAGGTGGCTTTGCCACATAGGTCACTAGCTAGCCGCACACGACGTTGCTCACGCAACAACCACTTCTTCCACCCTACTCCCTTGTGCGCTGCTACACCCTTCTCTCTAGCCCTCGTGCGCCCCAGCTCGCACACACCAACCTATGCGCGAGCTTGTTCCTTTTGCACCATACCACTTCAGCAACCTTCAAACACCCACCAACACCTTCCACCAACACCTAAGGTAGCATCAAATATCCCTCCAACCCTAGCCCAACGTCACCTTGTTTCCCTTTTATATTATTTTCTTGAGTTCTTATTAATTTTTACAAAGGTGGTGAGAATTTTTTTCCCTAAACTTTAATTTGATTTAGTTATTTAACTTTTCAATTTTATGAATTGTTAATTCCTTTTACTTCTAATTAAATTTTGGGAAATTATTATTTGTTTTCATCTTGTGTAATATTCAGATTAAATGATGCCTCGCAAAAGAACTCACCTCTGTCCAAGTTGAAGAATCACAAAACAAATTCCATTTTGAACAAGCCACAGCAAGATACAATAGTATCTTCAAAAATCAACAAATGCTTCCGAAGAAAGGTTTTACGTTGAAAGAAAGAAACTATACTGATTTCATGACGAGCATTTCACAAGTTGCTGAAGCTTTAAATTGGGGAGTGTTTGTGAGAAAAGACCTAGTGCAGATGAAGAGTTAGTTCGAGAAATTTATGCAAATTTGACCTTAAGCAAATTAACAGAAGTCTTTGCCCGAGAAATCAAGGTAGCAATAAACTGAAGTACTATTAATGAATTCTTTGATTTACCTAGTTTCAAAGACAACAAATATTCTTCCTTAATGGAAAATATTGCGGCCGAGAAATTGCAAGAGATTCTAGAAGAACCTATAGTTTTGGGTTCTAAATGGACTATGTCAAAGCACACTTGTCGAAAAGAATATTTGACACCATTGGCGAAAGTATGGTTTTATTTTATTCGGTTTAGACTTATGCCTATCTCACATGAGGCTACGATTTTAGTAGAACGAATGGTCTTTCTATACTAAATTATGACAACGAAGACCATTGATGTGGGAAAGATCATTCTAAGAGAACTTTGAAACTGTGCCTCTAAATGTTCTAATCCAGCCTACTTTTCCTTTACGATAATAGTTTTGTGCTTGAAAGCTAAAATTCTTGCAAACGTAAAGAAGACATAGTATAGCCAAGGCAGAATCACAGATTGAGACATTGTTCGAGTAGCAGGAAATTCTATTTTTCAACAACAATTTGAATCAAGTGATGAACCCGAAGAAGAAGAAATTCCTATAGAGAAAGAACCAGTACAGCCAGTTGAAATTCCTGATTTGGCAGAGCCAACTGAACCAATTTTCGAACCTAACATGGCTACCCCAACATTTAGAACTCGTTCACCTCACCTAGATCTTCATGATGAGCTGTCAAATTTGATGGACATAATGCAACATATGCAGTGGCAAAAAAATTTTATTGGAGATATTCAAAAATACGGGATGACTCAATTAGAGGTGCTTTTACGAGAATATTTCATGACCAGTTTGTTTTTGTGCCTGAATTTCCAGATTTTATATTAGAACCATTGACTCTAATATCGAAGATGGAACGAGGCGATTCAAGCAAAAACAAGGACGATGAAGCAAAAGATAGGTCGAATTCTGAGGGGTCTGCAAATAAATAAAATTGGGGGATCTTGTCTTTACTTTATTTTATTTCTTAGGATATTTTAAATTTTTAGGCTTAGGTTCTTTTAGGATGTTTCTATTTCTCGCATAATAAAACAAGAGGTTAAAATCATTAATAAAATTGAACAATTTGCAAAACAAGAAGTGTGACAATATTTATGTACATGTCTACGATTGGATTTGTCTCGGAAAGCTTGGTATTTCCTGGGACCTTACCTATTGTAAAATATCTATTCACTTCTATATTTTCATTTTCTCTATCGTTTTTAACAATGGGGACATTGTCCATCTTAAGTAGGGGGACCAAAAAATTGAAATTGTTTTCTTAGAATACATTCTTCCTATAATAAAGTTATATTTTATTAAAAAATTTGAATTTTTGTTAATTATGTTAAATTTTAGTACAAATAAAGTTCTGTAATTTCAATAATTGCTATGTTAGCTGAATTATGACATAAACATTACTCTTAATAAAGTGTGTAAATCGAACCATAAAATTGTTAATACCTTAGGAAAGCTAAGCATGCATTAAAGTTTATGTCTCTAGAATTGACTTAGTAATTTCTTGAGGCGAAATCCTAGGAAGAATGGAATTTTAAAAATGATTTAGGCAAACTTTTACTTGGACTGACTGAGCCTTTCAAGTCAACTTTAACAAATATTTATCCCTTAAAACCTAATTAAAAGACCTAAGAAAAAGAGAAAACTAAAAGACTAGATCTAAAGAGAAAATTATAAAATATAACAGATGCCTATAACATGTGTTAAATGAGCCTATTTATAGACTATAGGGTGGTCGTCATCCTTAACCCTAGGTCAGCTGTCGTCCTTGTGCTTAACATTTGATTATGCAGACCAAAACGCCACTAGCTCGTAATTATTTCTCGTCTAAGGGCGATGTCGTGACACACCAGTTTCTGTGTCGCGACAACGAGGGCAGTATGCTTATCGCCAGGGTGTCTTCAAGGGTATGTCGCGATATCCTTAGGCTGTGTCGCGACATTGAAGGCAATCTTGGAATTCTTCTATTTTTCTCCCTATGTTGCGACTTCCAATGCTCAATGTTGCAACATAGCAACCAATATCTAGTTAGCACACCTTCTAATGGTCTCTTGTATGTTCACAAAGTATATTACCTCGCCTTTAGGCCTTATTCAGCCTCTAGGGTCAATAAAAGAATCAAATTACACACTCTATTAAACTTAACTAAACTTTTGAAAATGTAATTAAAACTTAACTAGAATGCTTATGTTCAAGCTCCTAAAGTGCGAAAACTAGTTTAATCTGTTATATCGAATTACGACAAATCAAACTATCCTACAGTAAGTCATTGCTTGTCCTCAAGCAACACAAACAAAAGCAGTAACTAAAAAGACGACCATTGAAAACGTATGGTACAAGTGTTACCTTTGGAGCACATGAATAGGCATTTCATATTCACACATAATCTTGGCATGATATATAGTTGACTTACCACTTTTGATATCAAACACCTAAGTTCAATATATTACAAAACATACAAGCACTAAGGGTCTTAAATGTAGGAATCCATCTAAAAATTATGCAAGTAATTTGATTATCCTAGTAGAATACAAATAATTATAAATGCAATCATTTAGTATGATTTAAAATTATGAACAGTCCACCTAGATCATATAGGGCTTTTCAGCTTGTAACATTCTGAGGCTTAGGATAGGTACGGATTTCAAGAATAATAAGCATCAAATAGTTTCAAGCACAAAAATAGTTTGGCACATCATATTGTCCCCTATTCTCTCCCTTAGTGACCCTTTCCCGCTTACTGCCTTCTTTTTCCTCCTCTCACATTCCTTTTATCTCCTTAGAGGAAATCTCAGTATCATATGGTAACTATGGTTAGCTCACTAGTTTTTGTGCAATAATGACCGAGTTCTTCTATGGCTGTGACTTTGTCACTTTTTCTTTCTTTTTCATGGTGTCTCACTCACAATTGCTTTTACTTTTCACGTACTTTTTGTACACATTAAATTTTCTTTTCCATTTTTTTTTTTTTTTGCACTTTTAAGCTAACCTATAATCACTATACTCTACTATTTTTTCCTGTCGCTCTATTTTTACAAAACCACCATATTGTATCTACTTATCCCTCAATATCTATGACCAGACATCTATAATCATGCAGCTCAAGACTAAAGAAAAACGAAAGTACAAATCATCATTTTTAGCTCGGGTTTTGTATAAAGGTTTATCAAGAAGTGTTTTCTAGCTAAAAAATAGGTGCTAAAGATGAATAAATAGGGTTAGTTTTTTGGCTCTGGGTGTATACCAAACAATGCCTTAGGTCATCCTTAGGTATCTTAATATTCACAAATTTAGTCAACCAAATAATCACAGATTCAATAATTTATCATTCATACTAGCATGCTCGTTTCATTGTATTCTCTATATCATTTGGTATATTCAATTGCTTCATACCTATTTATAGTGTAATATATAAAACTAAATAGTCTAATAGTAAATAAAAAATTAAAATCACCTATCCTCATGCTAAATTTACCATGAATACAATCAACCTATGTACATGCTCGTAACCAATCACTTTTATTTCTACAAGCTCAACCACAAAAATCATAAGAAATATCAAAGAAAAACAAAAAAAATTATATTTTACCCCCACATAATTTAGATAACACATTATCCTCAATGTGTAGCCCTGTAAAAGATAAGGAAAAAAGCTACCTGATAGATCGTGATAGTTTAATGAGCTATTGGTGGGTACCTCATCCTTTGATCATTAATAGCTCAAATCATTGTGCTTCTTCGATGTGGAGTTCCTGCATTGAAAATTTAAACACAAAACAACTACAAGTCTATTTATTTACTCTTACTCCTAATAAGTTAAATAAATTAAAAATCATCCAAAAATTAATACAATCTTTAAAAACAAAACTAAAAGTTCAGTCATCCTCCTTAAAATCCATCTCATCATCTTCCTCCCCTCATCAACTCATTCTTCTTCTTCATTCTCCTATTCCTCTTCATCCTATTCTGGATGTGGTGGCCCAAACATATCTGGCGTATAGTTAGGTACCCTAATATTGTTTTGCTGCACGAATTCTTGAAAAATTGGGCTCGACTCCTGCATCCAGTGTATCATACAGTCTAGCTTGGGATGACTGCTCTCACCAATTTATAGTTGAGTGATCAATTTTGCTTTTATTTGTGACAGAGCTAAAGTGACCATCATCACTTACTGGCGTTTGTTCCACTCTTTAATCTGCTTAGCCGTAGCTCAATGTACTGTGTATATAGAGTGTCGCCAATTATTCTTCAAGATGGCTTCATTGATTGATCCGTAGATTCCATCAGAACACCTACTCTCTTAAATAAGGTCGTCACTAAGTAAGAAAAAAGGACTCCCAATCTCTAGCCACTAAGCATCACTTCATATTTCGGTATATCCATGTTACGATGCATATCTATTTTTTCTATAGAATAGTGTACAACAAAACTGCTGGAAAAGTATTGACATTAGAAACATTCAAATTAAGAGTTATTCTAGTGCAAAGAAATTGAATCCAAATTTTTGCATTAAGGAAACATTATTTCTTGATTAAAAGAGGTTGGGATATTAGTGCCTAGGCCACATTTCCATTCACCCCTTGACCGTCTCTGGACGTACTAACGTCTAGAGTAGAAATCCTGCACGAAAGATGTGAAAAAGTGGTATCCGCAAGTATACGAGTCAGGTTCTAATATAGTTACAATGGAGTAGTTAAGTACTCCGAGGATCGTACCCAAGGTAGGCGAGTACTAAATTAGTTCTACTATAAGCATAAATAGATCTAATTAATACTCTAATCAAGTTATAGTACGGAGAATTAAAAGAAGTTTTTTTGGATAAATTATAATAAAAATAATAAGAAAGGAAATCAAAGTAAATAAATGAAAACAAGAAAACAAGAAATCAAATGAGAAAATATGTATCAAATATGGGCATGGGTGATTAGCTCGCTTTGGTAATCATAATCAACTGTCATCTCGGGCTTTCTTGTTCAATCAACTTGTCAATACCCCAGCAGGATCTTCCGATACATCCACTGAAATATTGAGTCAACAATAACTACTTATCTTCTGACCTCACAATCCAAACTGGTTCAGGGTTAAGGTGTTCACAGATATGCAATACCATATTTGGGCTTGATGACTTCCTAAGGTTGTCAGGCCTAGGGTTTAAATTCTTCCTTCCCTGAACAGTTGATTTGTTAACAAATCCATACAAAATAGTTAATTATTCATGCCACCACTCACTAATCCCCCACAGGAGGATTAGTTCCTCATGGATCTAATAAACAATATAAACTTGAATGAAAGAATGAACATAAAGAAACCTGGTCTGTATTGAAATTAATATAGAATCCTCACAGAGTTTGATAGTAATTCTAGAATTTGATTTCTTCACAAAAGCTAATAACAAGAACAGAAATCTAAAACCTAAGAAAATAGAAAACTAACATACTAAATCTAAAGAGAAAATTTTAAAATACGAAAAAGATGTCTACAACATGTGTTAGCTGAGCCTATTAATAGACATAGAATGGACATCGTCCTTAACCCTAGGTCAACAGACGTTCCCGAGCTTAAAGTTGGATTGTATAGACTAAAATGCCCTTGGCTCGTATTAATTTCTCGTACAGAGGAAATGTCACAACATATCAGGTCATGTGTCATGACATCGAGGGCAGTATACTCATCTTGAGGGTATCTTCAGAGGTATGTCGTGACATCCTCATACTGTGTCATGACATTGAAGGAAACCTTGGAATTATTTAGTTCTACTCCCTATGTTGCGACATCCAATGCTCCATGTTGCAACTGTAACGACCCGAATTTGGGCCTAGTAGAATTGGACCTATTGGGCCTTGGCCATGGAAGCGTTTAAAATTTTTGAGAACAAGAGAACGACACTAATGCAAGTTGGACCTATTAGGTGAGTGATTTTGGAAGCTTAAGGGGCTTCCATGAAGTCTCAGGTTCAAACATGGGCTTAGGAAAAATTTTGGTTTTAGGTGAATAAAACCCTAGGAGTTAGTAAGTAGGCTTTAAGAATAAAATGTGGAGAAAAATGACACATAAGGAGTAGTGGTCTAGTGGCAATTGGCGCCACATGGGAGACAAGGAAGTGATGCCATAGAGGAAGCAAGGGGTCCAAGGTTCAAGTTTTGGCGCTTGCATTTCATTTTGATTTCTTTTTAAATGAACTTAGACTTTGGCCATAGACTTATATTTAATTGCGCATGTTTTAAGACAAAAAGGAGCTCGTTGGTAAAGTAGCTAGCGGCGTGGATTATGTTACAATGGAGCCTGATTTCGAATCCCATTGCAAGCAAAAAGGGATATTTATTTTGTTAATTGGGACGGCAAGTCGTTGTGATGGATTTAAACTCTGCTGAAGGAGGGATCCCACATTAAGCATACCTGGGTTGGCGTTTGGGCATAGGAGGGTTCGGAACGCGGATCAACTCCAGATTCCTATCAGGTGTGTATTTCGCACTACTCTAGCTATAGAGAGGCAAATGCTGAAATGCGGGTCACACGACAATGGTAGCCACACGAGCGTGTGAGCGCACGTGTGGGGGCTTCGACGCGATAGTTGAGGCCATCATGGTTAGGCTGTTTGGGCCTCGATGGATCGAAATGGGCCATGTGGGGCCAATGGGCCCGTGGGCCCATATGAATAAATTGTATGATTGTGTAGTAGATAGTGAACTGGTTTATGTGAATCTCATATCTGTGGCTAGATTTGGGCTAGATGGGGCACACGAACGTGTGGGTCCATTTGGGCCGATAATGGGCTCTAGGCCCATTCGCATCGTTATCTCTGTTTAGAATACCTTGATTTATGAAATTACTGAAATACCCTTAGTTTACAAATTACTGAAATACCCTCAGATTGCAAAATTACCAAAACACCCCTGATTTGTGAAATTATGGAAATACCCTCAGATTGCTAAATTACTGAAATACCCTCGATTTTTAAAATTATCAAAATACCCCTGATTTGTAAAATTACTGAAATACCTCAGATTGCAAAATTACCAAAATACTCTTGATTTGTAAAATTACCGAAATACCCTCAGATTGCAAAATTACTGAAATACCGATTTGTGAAATTACTAAAATACCCTCGGATTGTTAAACTACCAAAATACCCTTGATTTGTAAAATTACCGTAATACCCTCAATTTGTAAAATTACCGAAATACCCCTGATTTGTAAAATTACCGAAATACCTTGATTGCAAAATTACTAAAATACCCCTAATTTGTGAAATTACCGAAATACCCTCAGATTGCAAAATTATCGAAATACCCCTGATTTGTGAAATTACCGTAATACCCTCAATTTGTAAAATTACCGAAATACCCCTGATTTGTGAAATTACCGAAATACCTCTGGTTTATAGAATTATCAAAATACCCCAGTTTGTGAAATTACCAAAATACCCCTAGTTTATGAAATTACTAAAATACCCTCTATGGGTAAAGTTACCAAAATACCCTCGACGGGTAAAATTACGAGATGCCCTTACGGGGCAAAATGACCGTTTTACCCCTAACCGATTAAATGACTGTTGTATCCTCGTGGTGTACTAGTGTTGTATGTGTTAATTGTATGATTAATTATGTTTGAGATGCACTGCATACATGGATTAGTTATTAGTAGAATTACCGAATTACCCCTATAGGGTAGGATTACCGAAATACCCTTATAGGGTAAAATGCCTATTTTGCCCCTGAGGGTAAAAGACTGATTTTGTGCCATGATTTGACTGTGATTGTATAACTGTGTTTTAACCTACTTGACTGTGGACGTGTGTCTGATTTGCTATTAATATGTGTTGAAATGACTGTTACTAAGCATGTCCATTTTGTATACACGTGTAATGATTGAGCATGACATTCACGACATACTGCATTGGTTTGGGTTGCTGATTTGGAGGAAGTACCGTTATAGTGGCATCGCCACACACTGTTATAGTGGCATATTCTTATTTTAGTGACTCAGCCACATATATCGTTATTAGCAGCAAGGTTGCATTATTGGAGAGTTTTGGCTGGGTGGGTTGACATGGTCCCTACATGGTGTGCTGGTGGGTACAGATGGAGAGTTAGTTGACTAGATAGGATTAGGGTGGGTATATATCCATTGCATTGTTCTGATTGGGGCTAAGGCCCAGCTTGTTACCGAATAGGGCTTAGGCCCAGACCGACACCGTATGGGCTCAGGCCCAGACTATGACCGTTATAGGGGATTACACACTGAGTTCTCGTAACTCACCCCTTTCTCTTAACCGTGCAGGGAATCCCCAGTAATTGAGGATTTGGAGCTGTGGAGGACTCGAAGGTGGCCATACGTCGGAGTTGTTACTAAATAGAACTTAGTAATTTTGGATTAAATTTATTTCATATTATTTTTGGGTTAATAATTTATGTAATAAGGCCGTTGGGTTTTTCTTTTTAACTTTTACAACAGCTGGTCTGTTAAACACGGGTTTTTTAAAATATAACCATTGTTTTCAAAATATCACGTATTCGCAAATGTTTGAATCAAACTTTCGCAACAATCAAGGTTTTGAAAGTAATAATGATTTTGCAAGAGAATGACTTTTAATAAACTACATTTTTAAGATAAGCAAACGAAATCTAAGGTTTTACATGGCAGAAAGTTTTAAATTTCCTTAAGAAGGGTTTTCAATGAAAACATGGTTTTCGAAAAACACTTCCATGTGACACGCCAGATTCGGGCCTAACTTCTAGGCTGAGTTTGCGGTGTTACAGCAACCTAGCGACAACATCGAGTTAGTACGCCTTCTAATGGTCTCATACGCACTCACAAAGTATATCAGCTCACCCTTACACCTCATTCAGCCCCAAAGGTCAATAAAAGAATCAAATAACACAATTTATTGAATTTAAGTAAATGTAAGAAAATTTAACTAAATTCTAACTCAAATGTGAAAATTAGTTCAATCTGCTACACCAAATTACGGCAGATCAAACTCCCCCACACTTAAGTCATTGCTTGTCCTCAAGAAACACAAACAAAAACAATAAATGAAAAGACGACCCTTGAGTAGGTATGGTACAAATGTTAGCTTTGGTGAACATGAATAGGCATTTTATATTCACACATGATCCTGACATGAGACATAACTAACTTACCACTTTTGGAATGAAACGCCTAAGTTCAAATATTACAAAGAATTCAAGCATTAAAGGTATCAAATGTAAGAATCCATCAATAAATTATACAATTCATTTGATTATCTTAGCAGAACACCAATAGTCATAAATTCACTTATTTAGTATGATTTCAAATTGTGAATAAGTCTACCTAGATCACATAGGCCTTTTCGGCTTATAACGTACTTAAGCTTAGGATAGGTATCAATTTCAAGAATAGTAATCATCAAATAGTTTCAAGTACAAAAATAGTTTGGCATATCATGTTGTCCCCCATTCTCCCCCTTAGTAACCCTTTCCCGCTCACCGCCTTGTGTCTCTTTCTCTCACCTTCCTTTTTTTCTCCACATAGGAAGTCACAGCCTAATATAACAATCATGGTTACCTCATGAATTTTTATGCACAAATGAACGAGCTTTTCTACTTTTTTAACTTTGTTATAATTTTTTTTCTTTTTCAATACATCTCACTCACAAATGCTTTTAATTTTCAAGTACATTTTCTACTCGTTTTGATTTTCTTTTTGAATTTTCTTTTGTTGCACATAGTGGTTAACCTATAATTACTATATCACACCAATCCCCCCAATTTCAATCTACTTTTACAAAATCCATAATAATGTATCTACTTAACCCTCAATACGTATGGCTAGACGCCTATAGTCATGCAGTTCAAGACCAGCGAAAAAGGATAAGTACAAATTTATGTTTTGGCTTGAGTTTTGTATAAAGGTTCATTTAAAAGTGTTTTATGGCTCAAAAACAGGTACTAAAGATAAATAAAAAAATTTCTATGTCACCCCCCACACTTTAGATAACGCATTGTCCTCAATGTATAGCCCCTAAAAAGGTAAGGAAAGAAGTTACCCGATTGATCGTGATAGTTTCATAGGCTATTGGTAGGTGCTTCCTCCATTGCTCATTGAAAGCTCTAATTGTTGTTCCTCTTCCATGTGAGGTTCCTACGTAGAAAATTAGAATAGGACACAAAACAACTAATAATCTACTATTACTCCTACTCCTAACAACTTAAATAAATTAGAAATCATCCCAAATTAATACAATCCCAAAATGGAGAAATAAAAATTTCAATTTAATCTTCATCTGAGTCATCCAAATGTGGCAAACGCCTTTGTTCCATTAGGTCTTTTCCCTTTCCTAATCCATATTCTTGGTGGGAGCTCCCACCCATCGAAGGTGCATAGCAGATTGGGCTTCGAATGATGGGCCCTTTCAGTGTAGAATATTGCAGCTAAAAAGTCATCACATAATCAAAATCTTCTTTTAGGAGGTCTTGTTCACTCTCATTATCTGAAGTTGCTTCCTCCTTTATATATCTATGATGTGTCTGCGTTTGGCCAAACATGTCCGGTGGGTAATTCGGAGCTCTTAACCAGTTCATTCAGGCTTTTCCTCCATGTTCCCGCTTGTCCCTCTTCGAGCTTTCAACTTCTATTTTCATTTAAGTGAAATCAGAACATCCATATTTTCTTTCCTCTTATAATTCCAGATCATGATTTGTTTTCTTTGAAGCTCAACATATTCTGTATACAATGAATCTCCGATGATCCTTTTTGTTTGTTTCATGAACTGTTCATTCTCACCCATTGGAACTTCTGCCCTTCGGTAGAGTTCTGTCACCAAGTAGGGAAAGAAGATTTCAACTTTTTGGATGTGTGGACAATGTCTCATTTCACAATAAATCTATCTACCCACACATATCTATATATCATACAACAGAATAGCTCGAAAAGTATTAACGTTAGAAACATTTAATGCGAGTGCAATTCTAGTGCCTATGAACTGCATCCACATTTTTTCTACCGGGAACATTATCGCCTGATTGAAGTTAGTTGAAAATTTTGTATCTGCCTATAGTTCCATGTACCTCTACTTTGAGTTATGTACTTAATGACATTTTCCATATCTATATCCTTAAATTTGTCTAAATCAATGTTATTAAGGAAGTCTTTCCTATAAAAAGGTACATCATAGAATTCACATAAGTCCTTAAGGTAATCAGCACCTTTTCGCCTCTCACTTTTACAGTATCCCAATTTTGTCTTTATTATTTCTTAGTCTCTAAAAGAAGCATAAAATTCTTGCACTATCATGATTATTTGATCGTGTCCAAACTAACTATGACAATGAATAAGGCAAGCGCACCTATCGTTTGGTAGTATAGTTATGGCAAGACCGGAAATATCGTATCCTCAAGGACCAAGAGTACTAGTAATTACTATCTTTCTATTATTTAGCCTAAGAATTAAGAGAATTGTTGTTTAATCTAAAACTAACTAATTACTAAGCTAAGGATGCTAAGACACAGAGAATGAATTGGGGAAATACTTTTGGTAAAACCAATTGATTAAGACAATACCCGAGGAAGAATCCACCTAGACTTCAATTATTATCTAACTCTGAACCAGATGATTTATTCACTTGACTTGATCCGTGGGATTCCCTAATTTATATTAATACCTCTCTCGAGGCTACTAACGTCTAACCATAGGTTGAATAATTGAAATCTCTTTCTAATGAAAACCCTTAGAGTTACATTAACTCGATCTATGGACTCTCATATTAGGTTTGACCCTAATTCGAAAGATTTTCGTCGTCCTATCTCTAGGAGTGCGATCAACTCCGCTTAATTATGCTAGATCTACTCTTAAACAGGGACTTTTGCTCCACTACCTAAGCATATCAATACTTGAATCAATATCATGAAATATCAAAGCAAGAATTAAGAACACATAATTAAGAACAAATCAAGTATTATCATATAGTTCAGAAAATAATAACAAGATCCGTCTTAGGTTTCATCCCCCTTAGGTATTTGAGGGGTTTAGTTCATGTTTATAAAAGAATACATCTCAAAAGAAAATATAAAACAAAACATAAGAAAAACCCTAAAACCCCCTGAAGGAAATTGAAGAGAAGATCTTCTGTCTTGAGTATGATCTCGGCTTCTTGAGATGGATCAACTGGCTGTCTTCGAGTAAATCCCATAATTCGGCCCTCTCTGGCTTCGCTCTTCGGCCTCCCCTTTTTAGGTCACACTTAGGGTGTTTATATAGGCTTTCGGAATGTCTTTCTTGGCCTATAAGTAACCTAATCCGAATGGAATTAAAACGAGTCACGGTATGGACACGCTCGTGTGGCACGGCCGTCTGAATCGAGCCCCGGCCGTATTCGGGTCTGCTAAAGTGGCACGGCCGTGTGGTTATCTCCAGGTCGTGTGGACTTCTTACTTTGGCCCATTTTCTCTATTTTTGTCCCGTTTCTCATTTTTTTCAACTTCCAATGCTCTCTTAAGTATAAAACATGAAATTAAAGGATTAGGAGCATCAAATTTCACAATTCAAGGGATAAATCATCCAAAAATATGCTAAATGCGGGATTAAAATATGTACATATTATGGTTTATCAAATACCCCCACACTTAAGCATTTGCTTGTCCTCAAGCAAAATTCTCAATTCACAATTAAAATGAACTTTCTCAATTCATAATATTCATCAATAGTGTTTCATCATAATTCATAGGTAATTCATACATTGATAATTTAACCAAAAGGGTTATAAATATTCAAACAATCAAAGTCATAGTTTTTTTAAAGTACAAAAACATAGGTGTTTCCCCTTACTTAAATAATTACCTTTAATTCAAAATCAACAAGGGTTGACATCCTCACTAAAGATTCACTCAAATCACTCAAAGTGTTTAAGGTTCAAATTTAAGCACTCAAAAGTCAAGCATGAAAAGTTAATCCCATAGGCTTGCATGAAAATCAAATCTCCACCACTATAGAATGAAATGATACACAGATCAAAAGGTCTTTTAAGGTTGTAATGGGGCTTCGGTTAAAGGTGTGGATAAAAGCTTAAATAAAGGGTTAGAATCGAGATTGAATTGACAAATTACCTAACTAGAAAGATGAACTAAGATTCAAATAATTACATCATTTAAAATTTTGTAACATGAGCTTCTTCTCAAGATGTGGAATTTAAACGTATAAGCTCAATCAACATAAAACTAATGACGAATATACTTCTATTTTTTTTAAGAACAAATCAAGTTCAATAATAGAATTTAACAACTGAAATGGAAAACATAGTTAGGCAACTTCTCAAATCAAATCTTGACAAAAAGGAGTTAATTCAATAAGGAAAAATTCTTTATGAATCAAAAAGAATGAGTTTTTTTTGGTTAATGTTGAGGGTAAATCAATGAAAGGATTGTTAGGATCAAAGGGGTTTACTAAGGGTTAAACATGAAGGTAGGCTTTTTGGGAGTAAGTGGGTTAAAACCTAGGTGCCTTTATCATTTCAGTATATCAAATCAATGATGTGGTCTTGACATGTATAATCGAAGCAAGTTCTAGAATAAAAAATCAACGTTGACACACTCATAATCAATAAAGTGAGCAAGAAAAGAATGTATGTTCTAAAAGGCTCAAAATCTCACAAAAATTATGGGTTTTTTTATGTCAACCTTGTAAATTTCAAACTTCAAGGTAATAATTAGATTCAGGTAGTCAACCTAACAAGTTTTTAATTCTGAAAATAGACTCATCATGCTTGATTCTCTAGTCTCCTAAAGTTTAAATCATCATTGCACAATTATCAATGACTTAATCCAAAACATAACAATAAAAATCACGAATCAAAAGAAATTTCATTCTAATAGTAATATGAGAAAATTACTTAAGAACAAGACATAATTCAGGGTTTTGAGAATAATGCAAAAAGTTAGGAACTTTTCAAAATAAAATTCACCCCCATACTTAAGATGTACATTGCCCTCAGTGTACAAAGATATATATCTAGAGATTAATAGCATGAAATCATAAGAGATAGGGAGAAGTGGAACTTCCTGAATTTTGGATGGATTCCTTGAGTTGGCAATGGTCGTGGTGTGGTGATTCCCAAGCAGCCTTTAGAACCTAAAACCAAGAAACTAAAATAAAATAGACTAAATTAAGCACAAGAAAAATAAAGAGAATGAAAATAAAGGAGAAGAGAAAAGAAAAAGAAAAATTAAATGGACTCAAATGTCCTTGGCTTGTCGGATAAATGAAGCGGCGGGCATGAACTTATGTAGATCGGTCTTGCACGGGGAGATTTTGGTAGGATTCTTTCGTTTCTTTGGCATGGGGATGGTGGTGAGTATGGTGAAGAAGGAAGAAAATTTATGGTGGCTAGGGTTGAGAGAAAATGTTTGGTGGAAATAGTGAAGGGTTTATATAGAAATAGTGGTACATGGGCATGTCGCACACCCGTGTGACTCTTTTTGAGCCCGTGTGGCATGCCTGGTTTTGCGGCCCACATCCGTGTGCTGTAGACGTGTTGGCCCGCATAGCCGTGTTGCACGGTCGTGCCGAGCTTCGTTCGCTTCTCCCACGCCCGTGTCATTATTGCCCACGCCCGTGTTAATTCAATAGGTTTGGCCATGGTTTGTAGGCACAGACGTGTCGCACACCCGTGTTGTTTTAACAGTATTGACCCTAGTCCAGAGGCACGCCGATGTCATTCTTACCCACGCCCTTGTGCTTTACTCAGTTTCGACCACGGCCGCATCGCACGGTCTCCTCCATGCCAATATGCTTACTCGTGGTGTCCACACGGCCACAGCCATGGCTGTGTGCAAGGTTGTGTGGTAGGGAAAACTGCGCTTCATTAATTTGGTTAGTTTGTAGTTAGATGCTAAAAGTAAAAAAATATAAAAATAAAAATAAAGATAAATATATGAAAATTAATGGGGTTAGTGTTCGGGTTGCCTCCCGAGAAGCGCTCGTTTAAAGTCTTAAGCTAGACTTACCTCTCATTTGTGTATTCATGGTGGTTTGAGGAGTTGAAACTCATCACCCCTGCTATTAGTTCTAATATTATTGTATAGTTCGAGTCGAGTAGTGTTTACCTTAAAAGTACCGAACTTGGGATTAGTGTCATCGACTGTTCCGTATGGGAAGATATTCAGTACTTCAAAAGGGATCTCTTCTTTTGTATTTAGGTCTGACGTGGGGATTCGAGGGTCTGCTTTATTCAACAATACCTGATCTCCGATCTTAAGTTTGCTTGGCTCATCCTTAAGTTTGACATGGTTTTGCTTTGGTTATGCTTCGTGTGCTCCTAATTTCTCCTTGAAATGTATTTTTCACTCGTCTAGTTCATCGATCTGAATCCTTCGTTTCTCATGAGTTATTTCTTTGTTGGCAGGTCTAGGATCTGGCTCAATTGTGTAGTTCCGTAGTGCTTCCTGAAAAGAAGGTTTAACCGAATGGTTATTAAATAGAATTCATATTCTCACCTTTATTACTTGATGTCCTAGCCGAGTCAAGAGCTTGAAGAGTGATCGTTTCATCACCTACACGAAGTATGAGTTCTCTTGTACCAACATCAATTTTAGTTCTAGCAGTTACTAAAAAGGGTCTTCCTAAAATTAAAGGGATATTATTTTCCTCATCCATTTCTAAAATGACAAAGTCTACTGGGAATGCGAATTTATCAATTTTTACTAGAACATCTTCGATTATACCCTTAGGAATTCTAATAGTTTTATCAGCTAATTAAATGCTCATCCTAGTTTGTTTGGGTTTCCCTAGACCTGGCTGTTTAAACATTTTATAAGGCATAACATTTATGCTCGCCCCTAAATCAGCTAAAGCATTATCAACAGATAAACTACCAATTAAGTATGGAATTGTAAAACTCCCTGGATCTTTTAACTCTCGTAGTAGTTTATTTTGTAGAATTGTTGAGCACACTGCGTTTAGTTCCACATGCGATGTCTCGTCTAACTTCTGTTTGTTTGTCAAAAGCTCTTTTAAAAATTTCCTTCAATCTAGCATCTGCGAAAGAGCTTCAAGAAATGGTAAGTTAATATGTAATTTCTTTAAAAGTTTAAGAAATTTACCGAATTGTTCACTTGTGTTGTCTTTCTTCATCGCATTGGGGTATGGCACACGAGGTTGGTACTCGTTAATTACCGGCTTTGGCTCATCATGACTTACCTCAACCTTACCTTCCTCTACCACATTCTCTTCCCTCAATTTTGGTTCACCTAACCCTTCACTATTGTGAGCAATTATGGCCTTAAGTTGCTCATTTGGGTTTGTTTCAGTGTTGCTTGGCAAGCTACCTTGTGGTCGTTCGGAGATGATCTTAGCAAGTTGTCCTAATTGTGTAACACCCTAAACCCGGCCCAAACACCATGACCAGATCTGGCATGTCACTAAGGAGATTTTAAAAGTTATCGTAATTTCGGGAAATATTTTTCTTGAGTTTAACCTTTTAATCGGGAAAACTAAATGGTTGAATAGGTTGTAAAAGATATACATTTTAAATTAATGCCTTAGTGATTTAGAAACCGAAATTTGTTACATGCCTTAGCTTAATTAAAACGTAAAATCCAAATATTTAATAATAATAAAAGTCCAAAATAAAACCCGAATAATAAAAGAAAATCTAATGGCCCATGGCCTTATTACAATGAAATAAAAACCCAACTAATCCAAAATAATAAATATAAACAAATAAAATAAATGGTTGTCGTAGTATCCAAAATAATCTCATGCATGGCCACCTTGCGTTCCTCTCTAGCCCGGTCCGATGCTCTACGTGTCTCCTGAAAAATGTTAAATAATAGGGTGAGTCACGAGACTCAGTGTGCAACCCTCATACACCATCAGATTTGGCCTTACCCCACAAAACAGATATCAAAACATGAAATAACAAAAATTATGCAAAGCCCAACCCAATCCTAGGTTTCCATCCGCTACACACCACCCTTACCCGCGGAACACACCATTGGGGATTTCTACAATCAACCCACACCGCTACACACCATCGATGGCAGTCATGCTGCAGTTAGCTGCACATCGTCAGATCATGGCAGATCATGGCAAAAAGCCACTACAACAGATCATGGCAGAAGCCACTACAACAGATCATGGCAGATGCCACTACAACAGATCATGGGAAAAAGCCACTACAACAGAATACTTCCCCTTTCATCAATTACCCAACCCCGTACAATCACAAAAACATATCATTAGCAGAAACATTCACTTATGAATGACAGAGATCACTAACCTGGTGATTCGCTTTAACCCTCCTCGGGTTTTCAAACGTTATGCCAGGATTTCGGCATTTAACATAATATAAGCAGATTTATCAACATATATTAGCAGACAATCTAAATGGTGTGAGAAGTTACACACCTGATATCGCGTAGTTTTACTCCCTTAGTTAAATCCTTACTATCCGGATCTACTACCCTCAGTCTATAACTTGGCTCAAAAACCAGAAGAACACGAGGATTAGGCCTCCCCTACATTCGGCCAAGGGTTAGTATATACCCGAATTTACACGTTAAAATCAACAGATCTCCTTACCTTGAAATCTTAAAAGTAACACGATTCGAGTATTACTAAACTCTGACTTAGAGATCCAAGCGATTGAATCTCCTTCAAATCCCGGAATGCCGCAAATGAGAGAAAATACCCGATTAGTTAGCCATATAGCCATTCGGCTAGAATCTCTAAAAGCCGGAATAGATTGAAAGATTAACATATTCGATCCTTACCTCCTCAAAAGATTTCGGCTACCTCTTGCAGAAAAATTCGGCAAACACAAGAGAAGAGATCTAGGAATTTTGGCTTTTAAGAATGGAAAAGTATGAACAAGAGAAGGCTGATGTGTTTTTCGGCTTTTAGAAGAATTCAATGGGGAGTTTCGGCTTTTAGTGAGTGGGAGAAGGATAACAATGGAGATCAGAAGATTCGACTAAAAGGAAATTTCAAAGAAAAAGAAAGAAAAGGTGAGAAAACAATGGTGATTTTTGGCTTTTGGAAGAGAAAAGATGAGAAAAGAAAACAAGTGAGATGGCCTTCAAATTTTCGGCACAGGAAAAGAAGAAAGAGTAGGGTTCAAATGCTAGAATTGATTAGCTATCCCCCCTATTTATAGAAATTTCGACACTTACCTAACCTTGCAGATAAATCCTATCTTTTCTCCTTTATCTTAATCTACTAACTCATCTAAAAGAGACTTAATTAGCTCCAACTCCTCCCTCCTTTATCAGCATAATATCCACATATTTTAAACATTAAAAATCCCCTAAATAATAGCCTTGTTTCCGTCCACTCCACCTAACCCTAATGCTTAAAATTAGCTAGCTTAAATTAAAAGAATTGGGCTCCATGAAACTTAAATTTGGGCCTCCTTAGTTGACGCCACCTCCTTGCTCTTTAAGTGGCACCACTGACCACTGGGCCACAAGCCCATTTGCGTCTTTATTTACAAATAATATCTTTTAAACCTCCTTTTAACAGGCTCTCCACTAAAGTGCCCAAACAGAAAAATTTAACTAAGGCTTCAACCCAAACCTGAACCCAATTTGGACCCCTAACACATAAATTAACTCATTACACATGTTTACCCATTAAACGCATGGGCCCAAAAATTCAGGATGTTACAAATTGGTTCTTGAACCCTTGAATCGATGCTTCTTGATTTTTGAGTGTTGTTTCGGTGTTTTGGAAACGGGTTTCTGACACCGCGATGAATTTTGTTAGCATCTCCTCAAGGTTCGGCTTCTTTTCTTGTGGGTAGGGTTGCTGTTGAAAGCCTGGAAGGGGTTGTTGTCTTTGATTTCCTTGGCCACCCCATGAGAAATTGGGGTGGTTCCTCCAACCTGGATTATAAGTATTACTATACAGATTATTTTGAGTTATAGAATTATTAACCATATAGTTCATCTGTTCGTTTTCTAAGCCAGGATTGTAGGATAGATATTATGTATTGTTCATTCCTCCTCCACTCATGTCGCACTGCATCACTGGGTGTACCTACGAAGAACCACACAAACCATCAATTTTCTTAGTCAAAAGTTCTACCTTGTTTGATAGCATGGTTACTGCGTCGAGGTTGAAAACGCTAGTAGCTTTTGTCGGCTTTGTCCTTGTAACTTTCCACTGATAGTTATTTAGTGACATCTCTGTATTGTTCATTCCTCCCCCACTCGTGTCGCACTGCATCACTGGGTGTACCTGCGAAGAACCACACAAACCATCAATTTTCTTAGTCAAAAGTTCTACCTGGTTTGATAGCATGGTTACTGCGTCGAGGTTGAAAATGCAAGCAGCTTTTGTCAGCTTTGTCCTTGTAACTTGCCACTGATAGTTATTTAGTGACATCTCTTCAATAAATTCGTAGGCAACCTCAGGTGTTTTATTATTCAGGGTTCTACCGGCGGCTGAATCAATCAATTGCCTAGTTGAAGGGTTCACACCATTGTAAAAAGTTTGAACATGTAGCCATAGAGGTAGCCCATGGTGAGGGCACCTTCTCAGTAGGTCCTTATATCTCTCCCATGCATCGTAGAGTGTTTCTAAATCCATCTGCACAAAAGAAGAAATATCATTCCTCATCTTGGTCGTTTTAGCTGGCGGAAAATATTTTAACATAAATTTTTCGGTCATTTGTTCCCATGTAGTGATTGATCCTCGTGGTAACGAGTTTAACCACTGTTTAGCTTTTTTCTCAATGAAAAAGGGAACAACCGAAGGCGAATGGCATCGTTAGAAATGCTGTTTATTTTGAAGGTGTTGCAAATTTCCAGGAAATTTGCCAAGTGAATATTTGGATCCTCATCCTGCAAACCATCAAACTGAACAAACTGCTGAATCATTTGAATTGTGTTAGGTTTTAGTTCAAAATTACTTGCAGCAACAGCAGGTCTAACAATACAAGATTCAGTTCCTGTTAAATTAGGTTTAGCATAATCATACATAGTTCGAGGAGCATGATTTTCGGCCACCACCGGAGGTAACGGATTATTATCAGCCATCTCTTCGATAGTATTAATTTCGTCTTCTTGCTCTTCTTGTATGTACTGTAGGCTTCTCCTTATTTCTCTTAGATTTTTGCAAATTGTGCTTTCAGTTTCACTACCATGAAGTAGAGGTCCTGACGGGTTTCTTCTAGTCATAAACTAGAATACCTGCCAGAAGCAAAGAAGAAAATTTAGAAAAGTAAAAATAAAATTTAATTGCAAAAATAAAGAATGGCTAAAGTAATAAAAATCAAGCGTTCCTAATATCCTAGTCCCCGACAACGGCGCCAAAAACTTGATCGTGTCCAAACTAACTATGACAAGGAATAAGGCAAGCGCACCTATCGTTTGGTAGTATAGCTATGGCAAGGCCGAAAATATCATATCCTTAAGGACCAAAAGTACTAGTAATTACTATCTTTCTATTATTTAGCCTAAGAATTAAGAGAATTGTTGTTTAATTTAAAACTAACTAATTTCTAAGCTAAGGATGCTAAGACACAGAGAATGAATTGGGGAAATACTTTTGGGAAAACCAATTGATTAAGACAATAACCGAGGAAGAATCCACCTAGACTTCACTTGTTATCTAACTCTGAACCAAACGATTTATTCACTTAACATGATCCGTAGGATTTCCTAATTTATATTAATACCTCTCTCGAGGCTACTAACGTCTAACCCTAGGTTAATTAATTGAAATCTCTTTCTAATTAAAACCCCTAGAGTTGCATTAACTCGATCTATGGACTCCTATATTAGGTTTGACCCTAATTCGGTAGATTTTCGTCGTCCTATCTCTAGGAGTGCGATCAACACCGCTTAATTATGCTAGATCTACTCTTAAACGGAGACTTTTGCTCCACTGCCTAAGCACATCAATACTTGAATCAATATCATGATATATCAAAGCAAGAATTAAGAACACATAATTAAGAACAAATCAAGTATTTATCATATAGTTCAGAAAATAATAACAAGATCCATCTTAGGTTTCATCCCCCTCAGGTATTTGAGGGGTTTAGTTCATGTTTATAAAAGAATACATCTCAGAAGAAAATATAAAACAAAACATAAGAAAAGCCCTAAAACCCCCTGAAGAAAATTGAAGGGGAGATCTTCTGTCTTGAGTATGATTCCGGCTTTTTAAGATGGATCAACTGGCTTTCTTCGAGTAAATCCCACAATTCGGCCCTCTCTGGCTTCGTTCCTCGGCCTCCCCTTTTTAGGTCACACTTAGGGTGTGGCACGGCCGTGTGAATCGAGCCCAGGCCATGTTTGGGTCTGCTAAAGTGGCACGGCCGTGTGGTTATCTCCAGGCCATATGGACTTCTTACTTTGGCCCGTTTTCTCCATTTTTGGCCCATTTCCCGTTCCTTTCAACCTCCGATGCTCTCTTAAGTATAAAAGATGAAATTAAAGGATTAGTAACATCAAATTCCACAATTCAGGGGATAAATCATCCAAAAGTATGCTAAATGTGGGATTAAAATATGTACATATTACGGTTTATCATTATTCCAGTCTCCTTGGGAGTGATACAAAATTGCTCCCAGCTATGGCACCTGACTAAAGTCCGATTTTCGTTACACAAAACCATCGATGGTTCGAACCCTCGCTCTTGGATAAAAAGCCTATGTAACAGCCCGATTTAGACCCTAGTCGAAAAAATAGTAGTTTCGGGACCACAAATTCGAGGTCAGAAAAATATTTTAAAATTATTTTCTGTGTTTACGATATGTGATTGAGTATGTGTGAAAATTCTATGTGAAAATTTTATCGATTGTGTGTTTAATTTGTGAAAAGGATTTAATTGCATAAAATGTAAAAGCTGTGTGCTAGTTGTTTAAAGTGCTTATTTGGCATGGATTTTTAAAAGAGGAGTCCTTATTTTGTTGTTATTCCACATGCAAAATGGATGGACAAAAATGGGCTTTAGTTGGTGGATTTTAAATGAAATAATAATAAGGGCAAAAAGGTAAATGATATATTAATGTGTAATAAAATAAAACAAATAAATTTGATGGCCATTATTGACCGCTGAAATCAGAGCTTTAAAATTTATAAAACGAATGATCAAACTTGGAAACTAACTCTGACAACGATTAAAGGCAAGTGTACCTATCGAACAGTAGTATATCTTAGGCAAGATCGAATTGTCGAACCCAAAGGAACTAAATGTACTAATACTAACTTTCTTTTTATTATTTAGCCTAAAATAAAATGAAGTTGCTTTAATCTAATTTAATGACTACTAAGCTAAAGACGCAAAGACAAAAAGAACGAATTGGGAAATAACTTGACGAAAAACTAAGTTGAATACGATGATACCCTCAGGAAGAATCCACCTAGACTTCACTTGTTATTTAACACTAAACCATACAATTTATTCACTTAGTTTGATCCGTAGGACTCCCTAACATATATTAAACTCTCGAGGCGAATAACGTCTAACCCTAGGTTAATTAGTGGAACTCTCGTTCTCTTATAATAACCCCCTAGAATAGCAGTAAATCGATCTATGGATATCCCATATTAGGTTTCACCCTAATCCGGCAAAATCTCATAACCCTATCTCTAGGCGTTCGATCAACTCCGCTTAATTAAGCTAGATCTACTCTAAAGTAGGGTCTATTCCTCCTCCACCTAAGCACATCAGATTTGGATTAAGTATGCATAATTAAGAACAAACTAAGTATTTATCATATAATTCAGGAAACAATAACAAGATTCATCTAGGTTTCATCCCCTTCAGGTATCTGAGGGGTTTAGTTCATAACAAATAAAGAAAACATCTTAAGAGAAAAGATAAAACAAAACATAAGAAATCCCTAAAACTCCCTGAAGGAATTGAAGGAGAAATCCGCCGTCTTGGGTAGAATTTCGGCTTCTTGGGATGGATCAACTGGCTAACTCCGAGTAATTCTCTCAACTCTGACCTTTCCGGCTTGGCTCCTTGCCCTAGCTCAACGCCTTTAGCTTCTGCCAAACTCTCCTTTCAAGTTGCCCCATTGGGTGTTTATATAGACTTTGAGATGCCTTACTTGGCCCCTAAGTATCCTAATTTAAGTAGAATTCCTACTAGGGTGTTTGAATAGGCTTTGGAATGTGTTTCTTTGCCTCCAAGTATCCTTTCCCGAAGGAAATTTGCTCTTTCCAGCGACAAGGACACGGCCATGGCACACGCCCCTGTGGATCGTGGCCAGGCCGTGTTCGGACTTTTAATGAGGCACGGCCGTGTGGTCTTTGGGCCAAGCCGTGTAGATTTCTCTCTTGGCCCAATTTGGTCCGTTTTAAGCTCGTTTCTCGTTCTTTTCATCCTTGGGTGCTTTCCTGAGTATAAAATATGAAAAGAAAGGATTAACAGCACCATTTTACATAAATCAAAGGATAAATCATCCAAAAGTATGCTAAATGTGGGATTAAAATATGTTACTTTTACGGTTTATCAAATACCCCCACACTTAAGCTTTTGCTTGTCCTCAAGCAAAATTCTCAACTTACAATTAAAACGAACATCATTGATTCATAACATTCATCAATAGTGTTTCGTCATAATTCGAAGATAATTCATACATGGATAATTCAACTAAAAGAGTATTAAAGATTCAAACAATCTAAGTCATAGTTTTTATAGTATGAAAACATAGGTGTTTCCCTTTACCTGAATAATTACCTCTGATTCAAAATTGACAAGAGTTGACGTCCTCACTAAAGATTCACTCAAATCACTCAAAGTGTTTAAGGTTCAAAATTAAGCACTCAATAAGTCGAACATGAAAAGTTAATCCCATAGGCGCGCATGAAAATCAAATCTCCACCACTATAAAATGAGATGATACACAAATCAAAAGGTCTTTAACAGGGTTGTAACGGGGCTTAGGTTAAGGGTATGGATAAAGGCTGAATTAGAAGGTTAGAATCGAGATTGACCTGACAAATTACCTAACTAGAAATACGAACTAATGATAAGTAATTGCATCAAATGAAAATTTGTAATACTAATACTCTAATACGAGCTTTTTCTTCAAGACTTGAAATTTACATGCATAAGTTCACCTAACTAATAATGAATATACTTCATTTTTTTTAGAAAAAATAATTATAATAATAAGAAGAACTTTTAGAACTAAAATATAGAACATAGTTAGGAAACTGTTCAAAATCAAATCTTGACAAAAAGGGTAGTTAAAAAGGAATGATGATAACAAATACAAAGGGTTTTGGGTTAAAATTAGTGGGTGAGTCAATAGAAAGGGTTGTTAGGATTAAACGGGGTTCACTAGGGGTTAATTTATGAAGATAGGCCATTTAGTGGTGTAAGTGGGTTAAATCCTAAGTGCCTTTATCATCTCTGTATATCAAATCATAGATGTGGTCTCGACATGTATAATCAAGCCAAGTTCTAGAATAACAGTTCAATGTTGACACACTTATAACCAAAAAAAAGAGCACGAAAAATAATATATGCTCTAAAAGGCTCAATGTAACACCCCAAACCCGGCCCATGCGTTTTGACCAGATCCGGCATGTTATCGAACACATAACACTTTATCGCATTTTGAAAACACAAGTTGAATTAATTAAATTTGAATAAAGGAGAGACTTTTTGAAAATAAACCTCTTTGTATTTTTATTAATAAATGTAAATAAACCTTGTGGTATATTCATAAGTTGCATAACATAGAAAACTTATAAGTTGAATAAAACTAGGGGCTTTATTACATAATTGTTCCTCAAATAACAATAAAATAAACTTAAAGAAGTCCTAAAGAAAATATAATTTGTAGAAATAGAACTTGATGGCCCCTCGAGTCCGTCTCGGCTCCCATGTCCACAACCTACTGCTCATCTGGAGAGTAGAGAAAAGGAAAGCGTGAGTCACCAAGACTCAGTGTATAAATCTCAAAGCACACAACGACCTGAGCCCACAAACACATTATGGGCCCTGGCCCGTAAGGCATCAATCATAATCATACGTCAAAATAATAAATGATTAATAACCCATCCCATCCTAGGGTTCCATCCTCTACACACCAACCCGTACCAACCATCAAACCGTGGGGATTTCTACAATCAACCCTCCATCCGCTACACACCATAACGACAGCTGAACTGCCTATTCCTGTTATTCAGGAATCTTTAAACGCGGCATAGCCACCGATCACAATGTGACCTAGTATTTGTATTTGTGGGATTTCTACCACCGATCACTTCATGACCTATCATGCACTTCCCCTTCATCATATCAATATCCCAACCCATGCATACACACATAAAGAAAACATCATACAGACATATATATTTTTCGATACACATAGGGAGTTCTATGTTTACGTACCTGGCATCTTTGCCTACCCCTTTTAGGGTTCCATTCGACTGTCTATACAGCCTCATTCCAGCTTTTTAGCCCATAACATATATAAATAAACATACATACAGGTTTATTAGTAGTGTGTTAGAGATCTACACACCTGATTAACGTCGATACCCTTGCTAAACTGATCTACAACTTTGCTCAAAAAGCCGGAAAGATGTGAAAATAGGGACACTCCTATATTCGGCCATGGTTAGTGTTCTACCCAATTTTATATATTTGAATAACAAATCTTCTTACCTTAAAATCTCGAAATTGGAGGCTAGCTATTTTCGGCTTTTAGATCTAGTTGACCAAGCTTCCTTCAAATCCCGAATTGCCGCCCAACATAGAACCATTAAACTATTAGCTTTTCGGCTTTTTGTCTTTCAAAAACCGAGAATAGATCATGAGAACTAATCAAAAATAAACACTTACCTTAGCACAGAAGGTTCGGCTAGCACTAGAGAGAGGATTTGGCAATGCCAAAGGAAGTTTTAAATGCCGGAATAAATAGAACTAATTCTTAAATGGGATGAATAAAGAAAAACTGTAGAGTTTTCGGCTTTTAAAGAGAAATCGGCTCAAAGGGGAAAAAGAATGGAAAAGAAGTTTCGGCTTTTGAAGAATTTAAAGAAAAGAAATTGGAGAGGAAGAGGCTAGGGATTTTCAGCACAAGGAAAAAGAGAATTAGGGTTTTTAAATGTCAGAATTAAGGACCTAACCCCCCCTATTTATAGGAATTTCGACACCTCCTATATAAAACTGAAAACGCCTTTCCTAATTAATTAAAATTCAAGCTAAATGAAAGGGAAAATTCGGCACCCCTTTTTCCATGCAGTAGCCAAATTCCTTACTCTTCTAGGTGGTGGATTTTCGGCCATCAGCTTCCTTGTAGATAGGCTCCTATCTTTTCTCCTTTTTATCTTCTAAATTATCAATTATTAAATCCATATAAATCTCCTATTTTTAAGCCTTGTAGCCATCCACCTCATTAAACCTAATTGCCAAAATTTAACTCAATTAAATTAAAAGATTTGGGCTTCATTAAACTTAAATTTTGGGCCCCTAAATCCCTTGTGTGTGGCGTCACTTCTAATTCCCTTACAGTGCCACTTATTGTTGGGCCACAAGCCCATGTTGGCATTTTAAACATAATTACCACCTTTTAACTCTTTAATGCCCAATCTAATAATTTAATCAAGGCCTTTGCCTAATCCTGATCCCAATTTGGACCCCTATCACTTAAATTAACCTATTAAACTTATCCCTACACTAAATGCATAGGCCCATAAATTCAAAATGTTACAGTTCTACACCCTTAAAGAAATTTCATCCTCGAAATTACCTGATCAGAAAAGATGAGGGTATTGCTGCCTCATTGCTTCCTCGGGTTCCCACGTAGCCTCTTCCGAACCATGGTTCTGCCATAACACCTTAACCAATGGAACCGTTTTCCTTCACAACACCTTAACATCACGATCTAGAATTTCCACCGGTTCCTCTTCGAAGGTTAGATCAGGTCTTACTTTGATTTCCTCCACTGGTACGATATGAGACAGATCCGAACGGTAATGTCTTAACATAGAGACTGAAATACATCATGAATTTGACTTAACTCCGGAGGTAACTCCAGCTGATAGGCCACTGGTCCTACTCGCTTCAACACTCGATATGGTCCAATAAATCTAGGGCTTAATTTACCCTTTCGACCAAACCTTAGTACCTTCTTCCACGGCGACACCTTTAGGAATACTTTATCACCCACTACAAACTCTATGTCCTTACGCTTTAAATCAGCATAGGACTTTTGTCTGTCCGACGCCTCTTTCAATCGAACCCGAATCAATTCAACCTTCTCTTCTGTCTCGGTCACCAACTCCAGACCCAAACTCCGACGTTCTCCCAGTTCCGTCCAATAGGTAGGTGTACGACACCTCCGCCCGTACAAAGCTTCGTAGGGCGCCATCTGAATACTTGACTGGTAACTGTTGTTGTAAGCAAATTCTGCTAACGGTAAGAACTCTTCCCAACTACCTCTAAAATCAAGGACACATCCTCTCAACATGTCCTCTAAGATCTGAATCACTCGCTCAGACTGTCCATCGGTATGAGGATGAAACACTGTACTGAAATCCAACTTCGTACCCAACGCCTGATGCAACGCCTTCCAAAATCGAGAGGTGAACCTAGGGTCCCTATCTGATATGATCGAGACCGGTACTCCATGCAACCTCACTACCTCCGCTATGTACAACTTAGCTAACTTCTGCAAGGAATAGTCAACACGTATGGGTATGAAGTATGCAGACTTCGTCAAATGATCAACAACTACCCAAACCGCATCTTTCTTAGTGGGTGTAAGGGGAAGCCCACTAACAAAGTCCATGGTAATTCTTTCCCACTTCCACTGTGGAATCTTTACTGGCTGTAATAAACCTGATGGTAACTGATGTTCCGCCTTGACCTGCTGGCAGGTCAAACACTTACCCACCAATTCAGTTACTTCTTACTTCAACCCCGGCCACCAGAATTGATTTTGCAAATCCCGAAACATCTTACTTCCTCCAGGGTGCATAGCGTATGTACCACCATGCGCCTCATGCAAAATTCTACTCCTCAACTCCGGATCTCTTGGCATGCAAACTTTCCCTCGAAAGCATAGCAACCCTTCCT
Source organism: Gossypium australe (assembly GCA_005393395.2). NCBI lineage: Eukaryota > Viridiplantae > Streptophyta > Magnoliopsida > Malvales > Malvaceae > Gossypium > Gossypium australe. The sequence continues at coordinate 22,894,175 of CM016619.1, read as the reverse complement.
CATTCATACTGAATTCCGCTATCCCAACCTTTGAGACTAACTACAATTTCCCCTTTAGCAATTCATCGGTCTGTTGCTTCTCCTTCACCTGACTGATCCAAGAGGGTTTCACTTGAAGTTCAGCTAACAAACTCCCATCCTCATACAAACTAAGGTGTGCAAACATTGCTCTTAAGTCGGAGACCACTTTACAACTTAGAGCATCCGCCACCACATTAGCCTTACCCGGGTGATACTCGATCGAGCAGTCGTAATCCTTTAACAGCTCGATCCACCTTCTCTGCCTTAGGTTCAACTCTTTCTGAGTCAAAATATACTTCAAGCTCTTATGATCTGTGTAAATGACAGATTTCTCCCCGTACAGATAATGCCTCCAAATTTTTAGGGCAAACACTACTGCTGCCAATTCCAAATCATGGGTAGGGTAATTTAATTCATGCGGTCTTAACTGTCGTGATGCATATGCAACTACCTTTCCCTCCTGCATCAACACACAACCTAGTCCTGCGTGTGACGCATCATAGTAAATTACAAACTCCTTCCCTGCCTCCGTCAGAAACCTTTTTAACTTTTCAAAACTCTCCTGCTGCTTATCAGACCAAACAAACGCCTTTCCGTAGTAACTTAGTCCATGGTGCCGCAACCGAAGAAAATCCTTCAACAAACCTTTGGTAGTACCCAGCTAAACCAAGAAAACTCCTAATCTCAGCCACAGAATTGGGTGGCTTCCAATCTAACACTTCTTCAATCTTTCGAGGGTCAACCCTAATCCCTTCTGCCGACACAACGTGCCCTAAAAACGTTACTTCCCTCAGCCAAAATTCACACTTACTGAATTTGGCATACAACTGCTTCTCCCTTAGAATCTGCAAAACTATTCGCAGATGAGCATTATGCTCCTCTTCTGACTTCGAATAAACTAAGATATCATTGATAAACACCACGACACACCGGTCTAAGTAGGGTTGGAACACTCGGTTCATCATGTCCATGAACACTGCTGGTGCGTTGGTCAATCCAAACTGCATCACCATAAATTCATAGTGACCATAACGAGTCCTAAAAGTCGTCTTATGAACATCCGCCTCCTTGACCCTAAGCTGATGGTACCCTGACCTTAGGTCTATCTTTGAAAAGACCGATGCCCCCTTCAACTGATCGAACAAGTCATCGATCCTTGGCAACGGGTACTTGTTCTTGATGGTTAGCTTATTCAACTGACGATAATCAATGCACACACGCATTGATCCGTCCTTCTTCTTAACAAATAACACAGACGCTCCCCAAGGCGACACACTTGGTCGAATAAATCCTCTATCCAGCAACTCCTGAATCTGCGCTTTCAACTCCACCAGCTCTTTCGGCGCCATCCTATACGGAGCAATGGATACTGGCGCTGTTCCTGGAAGAAGATCGATACCAAACTCCACTTCACGATCTGGGGGTAATCCCGGAAGCTCTTCAGGGAAAAAATAAGGAAATTCCTTTACCGTCCTGACGTCCCCAATAATCAGATCTTTGGCTTCTAGAGCCCGAACAAACAATAAAACTACCTCACATCCTTTCCTCACCATCCTTTCTGCTCCTAGGGCAGTCACTACATTCGACAAGCATTTCCCCCTTTCTCCTATCACCAATACTTCATCACCTTCGGGGGTTTTTAACACCATACGCTTGGCCGCACAATCTAGATTAGCTTGATACTTCACAAGCCAATCCATGCATAGAATTAAATCAAACTCCGCTAACTGTAATTTCCGTTCAGAAAACTGTTCCCTGAACTTCTAGAGGTACTTCCCGATAGAGTTTATCCACTACTACAGATTGTCCTAACGGGCTAACTACAGTCATTGCCCTAGGGGTAATTTCAGATTCTAGCCTTAAAGTTCCCGATACGCTACTAGCTACGTACGAATGTGTCGACCCAATGTCAATCAATACAGTGTAAGGCAAACCAAAGATTAAGAACGTACCGGTTATGACATCCGGTGCATCAGCCTCCTCTCGACTTCTGACAGCATAGACCAACCCCGGCTGTCTCGCCTCAGTGTTTCCTGCCCCTTGACCTGGTGCTCCACGACCCTGACCAGCACCATTACCACCTCTGGCTACACCACGACCTCTTTGTGGTTGCTGACCTCCTCTACCAGGCTGAGCATTCCCTCGACCCATGGTCCCTTCACCGTCCCGTTGCTGCGGACAGTTTTTAACTTGGTGGTCTGTAGATCCACACCTAAAACACTTCCCACTGCTTGCCCAACATTCACCGACATGAAATTTGCCACATCGAGCACACTTTGGGATCTGGTTAGCAACAGCAGGTTTCTCTTCCCGTTTCGGTCCATCAGACTTGGACCTTTTCTGAGTACGCTCGGTTGACGCTCCAAAATTCCTCTTATTTCTTCCCCTATCTCTATCCCGATTTAACTTTTCAGTTCGCTTAACCTCCTCGGCTATCTTAGCCTTTTCCACCAAGACAGCAAATTCCCTCTCTCGCTGTGGGGCTATCAAAACATGCAAATCATCCCTTAGACCATCTTCGAACCTAACACAACGTTCATGCTCTGTGGCTGCCATCCCACGAGCATAACGGCTAAGGCGTAAGAATTCAGCTTCATACGCAGCCACTGACCTACTCCCTTGAACCAGATTTAGAAATGCTCTGCGCTGCGCATCCATATAACTCGATCCGATGTACTTATTCTGAAATGCCGTCTTAAAGAAATCCCAAATGATACGGTCAGCCACTGCACCATCCTTTACCGTAAGCCACCATTGATAGGCTTCATCCCTCAAGAGGGATACAATTCCCTTCAACTTCTCCTCCTTTGTGAAATCCAAATCATCCATTATGCGTTCTACCGCCTCCAACCAATACTCAGTTGAACTTGGGGCTACATTAGAAATTCCCCTAAACACTTCTGCCCCATTGGCTCTAAGCCGTTCCGGCACAGATTTCCAGGCTCCTGTGCCCATACCAGCCCCAGCAACTCTTTCTAAAACTCTTAACATTGCTTGAGATACCGCATCATCTCCGGCAGTCTGATCTTGGAATTCCTCCTCCACAGCCGGCATCTCGCTTCCAGAACCATGACCAGATCCTACTGGTTCTGACACCGTCATCCTACCCCTACCACGACCACGTGGCGGACGTCCTCAACCCCTTATACTCATTCTACCGATTTGCATTTATCTGATTGGAAATTTTATGAATTATTAGTTTTCTTCCACTATTTTAACCACGAACAGTCTTATGAATAATAACTTTAAGAGTATTCCTTTCGAATTCGCATACACCATTCAATCTCAAGTTCATATCCTCTAAGAAACACATACATTCAATCATCAACATCCATGAACTCACGTCCATTACAGAAAAGTGTTGTTGTTGTTGTTTTCACTACCCAGGGGTATTTTCATGATTTTATCCTACAGGGGTATTTTCGTAATTTTTCAAAATAAGGTTCCCTGGTGATTTTGTAAAAGTAGGGTATTTTGGTAATTTTACAATCCAGGGGTATTTCGGTAATTTTGGAATCCGGGGGTATTTTGATAATTTTGACATTTTGGAAATTTTAAAACCCGGGGGCATTTCGGTAATTTTGAAATCAGGGGGTATTTCGGAAATTTTGAAGTTCGAGGGTATTTTAGTAATTTTGAAATCTGAGGGTATTTTGGTAATTTTGGAAACCGGGGGTATTTTGGTAATTTTGAGATTCGGGGGTATTTTGATTTTTTTTATTTAAACCAGGGGCACTTTGGAAAATTTAGTTACTCTTGTAAACATAGGGTTTTTGGGTAAATTTTTCATAGTTGTGAACATTTTCAAATCAAGTGTATCTTTTTGGAAATGTACAAAACTTAGGGGTTTTTGTTTGCAAAATAGGGTGGTTGGTCCTTTTTGGGTTTTAATTATGGGTTCAGCCCATAAACAAGTCCTTATAGCTAGAGTGAACAGTCACTACGCACCAGGTAAGATTTCAGCGAAGAGGAGGTGAGTCACTAGGACAGCTTAAATACCAAGCTCTCCTTGAATCCACTCCTAGACATGCGTATGCCTATTGCCACACCCTGTCATGGCCAAAGTGAACAGTCACTATGCAGCAGGTAAGATTCCAGGGAAGAGGAGGTGAGTCACTTGGACTGCTTAAATACCAGGCTCTTCCGGATCTACTCCTAGACATGCATATGCTCGTTGCCACACCTTAGTCTTGCGACTCGTTTACAGGTTTTGTTTAGTGAAATTAAGTCTTATGAAATTAAGGAGTTGTTTGTCTAAGCCTAGAGTCCATCAAGTTATAATCTAGTTAGTCTACGTCCCATAATGCCCATTAAGCCCACATTTATATCACAATCAGGAGTTCAGAATACTTACCTGGGTGGATTGGATGCCGGTAGACTCGAAGGCCATGTCTTCAAAGCAAAAATTTTTCTTAAATTCATTTTTTTTAAAACACTTCTAGACCCATTTCACAGCCCGAGTTTTGAACTGGGCTCTGATACCAAAATATAACACCCCAAACCCGGCCCATGCGTTTCGACTAGATCCAGCATGTTATCGAACACATAACACTTTATCGCATTTTGAAAACACAAGTTAAATTAATTAAATTTGAATAGAGAGACTTTTTGAAAATAAACCTCTGTGTATTTTTATTAATAAATGTAAATAAACCTTGTGGTATATTCATAAGTTGCATAACATAGAAAACTCCTAAGTTGAATAAAACTAAGGGCTTTATTACATAACTGTTCCTCAAATAACAATAAAACAAACTTAAAGAAGTCCTAAAGAAAATATAATTTGTAGAAATAGAACTTGATGGCCCCTCGAGTCCGTCTCGGCTCCCATGTCCACAATCTACTGCTCATCTGGAGAGTAGAGAAAAGGAAAGCGTGAGTCACCAAGACTCAGTGTATAAATCTCAAAGCACACAACGACCTGAGCCCACAAACACATTATGGGCCCTGGCCCGTAAGGCATCAATCATAATCATACATCAAAATAATAAATGATTAATAACCCATCCCATTCTAGGGTTCCATCCTCTACACACCAACCCGTACCAACCAACACACCGTGAGGATTTCTACAATCAACCCTCCATCCGCTACACACCATAACGACAACCGAACTGCCTATTCCTGTTATTCAGGAATCATTAAACGTGGCATAGCCACCGATCACAATGTGACCTAGTATTTATATTTGTGGGATTTCTACCACCGATCACTTCGTGACCTATCATGCACTTCCCCTTCATCATATCAATATCCCAACCCATGCATACACACATAAAGAAAACATCATGCAGACACATATATTTTTCGATACACATAGGGAGTTCTATGTTTACGTACCTGGCATCTTTGCCTACCCCTTTTAGGGTTCCATTCGACTGTCTATACAGCCTCATTCTGACTTTTTAGCCCATAACATATATAAATAAACATACATACAGGTTTATTAGTAGTGTGTTAGAGATCTACACACCTGATTAATGTCGATACCCTTGCTAAACTGATCTACAACTTTGCTCAAAAAGCCGGAAAGATGTGAAAATAGGGCCTCTCCTATATTCGGCCATGGTTAGTGTTCTACCCAATTTTATATATTTGAATAACAAATCTTCTTACCTTAAAATCCCGAAATTGGAGACTAGCTATTTTCGGCTTTTAGATCTAGTTGACCAAGCTTCCTTCAAATCTCGAATTGCCGCCCAACATAGAACCATTAAACTATTAGCTTTTCGGCTTTCTGTCTTTCAAAAACCGGGAATAGATCATGAGAACTAATCAAAAATCGACACTTACCTTAGCACAGGAGATTCAGCTAGCACTAGAAAGAGGATTCGGCAATGCCAAAGGAAGTTTTAAATGCCGGAATAAATAGAACTAATTCTTAAATGGGATGAATAAAGAAAAACTATAGAGTTTTCGACTTTTAAAGAGAAATCGGCTCAAAGGGGAAAAAGAATGGAAAAGAAGGTTCAGCTTTTGAAGAATTTAAAGAAAAGAATTGGAAAGGAAGAGGCTAGGGATTTTCGGCACAAGGAAATAAAGAATTTGGGTTTTTAAATGTCAGAATCAAAGAGCTAACCCCCATTTTATAGGAATTTCAACACCTCCTGTATAAAACCGAAAATGCCCTTCCTAATTAATTAAAATTCAAGCTAAATGAAAGGGAAAATTCGGCACCCCTTTTTCCATGCAGTAGTCGAATTCCTTACTCTTCTAGGTGGTGGATTTTCGGCCATCACCTTCCTTGTAGATAGGCTCTTATCTTTTCTCCTTTTTATCTTCTAAATTATCAATTATTAAATCCATATAAATCTCCTATTTTTAAGCCTTGTAGCCGTCCACCTCATTAAACTTAATTGCCGAAATTTAACTCACTTAAATTAGAAGATTTGGGCTTCATTAAACTTAAATTTTAGGCCCCTAAATCCCTTGTGTGTGGCGTCACTTCTAATTCCCTTACAGTGCCACTTATTGTTGGGCCACAAGCCCATGTTGGCATTTTAAACATAATTACCACCTTTTAACTCCTTAATGCCCAATCTAATAATTTATTCAAGGCCTTTGCCTAATCCTGAGCCCAATTTGGACCCCTATTACTTAAATTAACCTATTAAAGTTATCCCTACACTAAATGCATAGGCCCATAAATTCAGGATGTTACATTCAAAAGCTCACAGAAATTAAGGGTTTTTTATGCCAACCTCGTAAATTTTGAACTTCAAGATATCATTCAGATTTAGGTTGACAACCTAAATTTTTTTTTTTAATTCTGAAAAATAGACTTATCATGCTTGATTCCCTAATATCCTTCAAATTTAATCATCAACGCATAATTATCAATGACTTAATCCAAAACATATCAATAAAAATCATGAATCAAAGGAATTTTCATTCTAATCATAATCTGAGAAACTTACTTTAAGATCAAGGCATAATTCAGGGATTATTAGATAATACTATAATTAACCCCCCACACACTTAAGATGTACATTATCCTCAATGTACAAAGAGAAATAATAGCAATATAATCATAAAATCATAAGATGGGGAGAGAAGTAAAACTTCTTGAATTTTGGATGAAGTCAATGAAAAGAAATCGAATGGGTATGGGCGGAGTTGAATGTAGGGAAGCGCCTCTAACCGTTTGAAATTGAATCCTCGAAACAGTCGTTCTGCTTTTATTGAATCCTAAGCTAGATCTAAATGTCATAAAAAATAAGAAGAAAATAATAAAGTAAATAAAATAAAGTAAAAAATAAAAATAAAATAAAAACAAGAACATAAACAAAAATAAAAATAAATAATGGAAAATGAAAGACATCTAAAAAAGAAAAAAGAAGAAGGAGGTTTAAATAGAGATATAGCCCGTGTTTTGGGATTTTGAATTTTTTAGCGCGTTCAGGTATCTGGCCATGACCGTGGGTATAGTGGCACGCCCGTGTCTTTCTTCACACAGTCATTTAAAAAGGGGCGTACTCCTCCTGTGTTCGTCAAGTCAGAATGTTGGCACGTTTAGATGGCACGGGCGTGTTCTGCCCGTGTTTGGCAAGTCAGTATGTAGGCACGGTCAGAAGGCATGGCCGTGTTTATCCCATGTTTAACAAGTCAGTAACCTTGCACGGGAGGTCGGCATGGGCGTGGGATATTATTGCCGCTCGTGTTTGGGAAAAGAAATTTTTCTCTGTCGTACACAGCTACTGGCACGCCCATGGATCGTCCCCTGGCTTCCACACGGCCACGGGCACGCCCGTGTGCAAGGCCATATGGTCTGGAAATCTGCTTTCTTGGTTAGTTCGGTGCTAAAGAAGAGGAAGAAAATGAAAAAGTAAAAAAGAAAAAAAGAAAAATGCAAAAATAAATAGGGTTAGTGCTCGGGTTGCCTCCCGAGAAGCGTTCGTTTATAGTCTTAAGCTAGACTTTACCTCTCATTCGTATGGTCATGGTGGTTTGAGGAGGTGGAAATCCTTTCTCATGCGATCAATTCGGTTATGGATATATAGTTCAAGTCGAGTAGTGTTTACCTCAAAAGTGTTGAATTTAGGCTTGCTTACCTCGACTGTGCCGTATAGGAAGACATTAAGTACCTCAAAAGTGATTTCTTCGTTTGTCTTAGGGTCTGAATTGGTGATTCGAGGGTCTTCCTTATTCAACAATACCTGAGGCTTCCTTTAGTTTCACTTCGTGTGGTTCCGGTTCTTCTTAAATTGTGTTTTCCACTCTTCTAGTTTGTCGACCCTAAGGCTTCGTTCCTCATATAATTCTTCTTTGTTGGCACGAGGTCTAAGATCTAGCTCAGCTAGGTGATTTCGTGATGCTTCCTGTAAGGAAGGTTCAACCAAATGGTTATCAATAGAATTAACGTTCGTACCTTTATTACTCGATGTCCTAGCTGAGTCAAGAGCTTGAAGAGTGATTGTTTCGTCGTCTACACGAAGTGTGAGTTCACCGAATTCTTCCTCTGTGTGGTCTTTCTTTATTGTGTTGGGATATGGCACACGAGGTTGGTACTCTGTACTTGCAGGTTTCGATATATCATCGCTTACCTCAACCTTACCTTTACTTACCACAGGTTCTTGCCTTGGGTCAGTTTCAATGTTGCTTGGCAAGCTTTCCTGTAGTTGTTCGGAAACCTCTGATCGAATTTTAGTAACTATCTTAGTCAGCTGTCTAACTGACTTAGTAAATTCCTCCACTTGGCTCTCGATCCCTTTGATTGATGCTTGTTGATTATCAAGCGCTGTCTCAGTTTTTTGAAGACGGGTTTCTGTGGCTGCCATGTCTTTTGTCAGCATCTCTTCAAGGTTCGACTCCTCTTCTTGTTGGTGAGGTGGTTGTTGAAAATTTGGAGGAAGTTTCGGTCTTTGGCTTTTTTGATCATCCCACGAGAAATTGGGATGGTACCTCCAACCTGCATTATAAGTGTCACTATAAAAATTATTTTGAGGTCTAGAATAGTTACCCGTATAGTGAGCTTGCTCGTTTTCCATGCCATATCCGTAAGGTGGGTACTCAGGATTCGCCACGCCTCCTAAATTCGAATCATATTGCATTACTGGGTGTACCTGCGAGAGACTATACAAACCATCCATCTTTTTATTCATCATCTCTAGCTGGTTAGATAACCTGGTGACCACGTCGAGGTTGAAGACACTGGCCGCTTTTGTTGGCATTGTCCTCATAACTTGCCACTGATAGTTATTCAGTGCCATCTCCTCTATAAACTAAAATTACCTGTCAAAGCAAATAAAAGAAAAATTAACAAAGTAAAAGAAAATGAAACTAATAATAAAAAAATAAATTGCAAAAAAAAAATGGCTAAAGTAATAAAAATAGAGTTTTCTTAATATTTTAGTTCCCCGACAACGGCGCCAAAAACTTGATCGCTGAAATCAGAGTTTTAAAATTTATAAAACGAATGATCAAACCTGGAAACTAACTCTGACAACGATTAAAGGCAAGTTTACCTATCGAACAGTATTATAGCTTAGGCAAGACCGAATTGTCGAACCCAAAGGAACTAAAAGTACTAATTATTTAGCCTAAAATACAATAAAGTTGCTTTAATCTAATTTAACGACTACTAAGCTAAAGACGCAAAGACAAAAAGAACGAATTGGGAAATAACTTGACGAAAAACTCAGTTGAATACGACGATACCCTTAGGAAGAATCCACCTAGACTTCACTTGTTATTTAACACTGAACCATACAATTTATTCACTTAGTTTGATCTGTAGGACTCCCTAACGTATATTAAACCCTCTCTCAAGGCGAATAACGTCTAACCCTAGGTTAATTAGTGGAACTCTCGTTCTCTTATAATAACCCCCTAGAATAACAGTAAATCGATCTATGGATATCCCATATTAGGTTTCACCCTAATCCGGCAAAATCTCGTAACCCTATCTTTAGGCGTTCGATCAACTCCGCTTAATTATGCTAGATCTACTCTTAAGCAGGGTCTATTCCTCCTCTACCTAAGCACATCAGATTTGGATTAAGCATACATAATTAAGAACGAACTAAGTATTCATCATATAATTCAAGAAACAATAACAAGATTCATCTAGGTTTCATCCCCTTCAGGTATCTGAGGGGTTTAGTTCATAACAAATAAAGAAAACATCTCAAGAGAAAAGATAAAACAAAACATAAGAAATCCCTAAAACTCCCTGAAGGTATTGAAGGAGAAATCCGCCGTCTTGAGTAGAATTTCAGCTTCTTGGGATGGATCAACTGGCTAACTTCGAGTAATTCCCTCAACTCTGACCTTTCTGGCTTGGCTCCTTGGCCTAGCTCGACGCCTTCTGCTTCTGCCGAACTCTCCCTTCAAGTTGCCTCATTGGGTGTTTATATAGACTTTGAGATGCCTTACTTGGCCCCTAAGTATCCTAATTTAAGTAGAATTCCTACTAGGGTGTTTGAATAGGCTTTGGAATGTGTTTCTTTGCCTCCAAGTATCCTTTCCCGAATGAAATTTACTCTTTCCAGCGACAAGGACACGGCCATGGCACATGCCCGTGTGAATCATGGTCAGGCTGTATTCGGACTTTTAATGAGGCACGGCCGTGTGGTCTTTGGGCCAGGCCGTGTCGATTTCTCTCTTGGCCCATTTGGTCCGTTTTAAGCCCATTTCTCGTTCTTTTCATCCTTGGGTGCTTTCCTGAGTATAAAATATGAAAAGAAAGGATTAAGAGCACCTTTTTACATAAATCAAAGGATAAATCATCCAAAAGTATGCTAAATGTGGGATTAAAATATGTTACTTTTACGATTTATCAATTATCATCCTTGCTACTGCCGAATTTGAAGAAGAAAAAGAATGAACTAGGGCTTGAAACATTCGGCTATTGCTATTCTTGATTGAGGTATGTTTTGAGCTCAATTTTTGTTAATTTCTACGTTTTTGTAATCGTTGCTTCGTATTGTTTCAAACCCATACTTTAATTTTAGAATTTGATGAAGATTTTGAGATATTTCATTGATGAATGCTTGAGCTTTCTGATAGTTGATGAGGAAATATGAAAGATAGGTGAAAGATTAATATGTTTTGTCTTTGAATTTTTAGTGAAATTGAGTAATTTTGACTAAATTGTGAAAATAATATTTTGAGGGACTAAAATGTGAAATAAATGAAATATATGGGCTTGTATGAGTATAAGGAGAATTCGGCCTAAGCATGGTATAATGAAATTATGTGTATTTTGTGATTTTGTGAAATAGGGACTAAAGTTTCGAAATGTGAATATGTGAGGGCTATTTTGTGAAATGCCCTAAATATGTGTGTTTGGACTAAATTGAATGAATTGGTAATTAAATGAGTTAAATTTGGATATGTATAGACCAAGAAAGGAGAGATTTGGATCGAGATCGAGGCAAAGACAAAGTACTCGATTGGTCGGCTAGTCTCGGTATTTCGACGTCTGAGGTAAGTTCGGATATAATACAAGTCGTCAAATTATATCTATATGATGTGAAATGAATGAAGGTATAGTTATTGAATTAGCAATGTTATATATATATATATATATATATATATATATATATGAATAGAGAAATATGGCACTAAGTGTGCGAAATAGAAATTATACAAATTGAATGGCACTGTGTGTGCGAATTAGAGAAAATATTGATTTTACCGATTGGCACTGAGTGTACGATACCGAATTAAGTTCGGTTTTATATTGAGGCACTAAGTGTGCAATGTTGTTTAAGCCATGGCTATGATTTGGGCACTAAGTGTGCGACTGAGTTGAAATGATAACAATCAGTGAATGAAATATGGAATCGAGCATCGAATAGCAAGAACATTTGTTAACTAAGTGTTGGCAAAGGTATGTTCCAAACCTATGTGGTGGATGATAGTTTTTAAGGTTGAATTAATGGATGTTTGAACATATGGTTGAGGATGGCATTATGCTTAGTTGTAAATCAAGCTAAGTGATGGTTATTTATGTATTGAATTTTGCATTATTCAGTAATATGTATTATATTACAAACTTACTAAGCTTTAAAAGCTTACTGTGTGATGTGTTTTTCTGTTTTACAGTGTTAGTAAATCTTGCACAGATTCAGGGATCGTCAGCGACTCAATCACACTATCGACATATCTATTTTGGTACTTTTGAAAGATGTATATATTTAGTATATGGCATGTATAGGTTAGTGGTTATGGTATGTTTGTAATGTTTGGCCCTTGCCATGTGATATGGCTTGGAATTTGAATGTTGATGGTTCATATGTGAAGCTATGAAAATGATGAATGTGGTATGAAATAGTCAGATTGGAAATGGTATATTTCATGCTTGAATTGGTTGATGAGAATGGTATTTTAAGTGTGAATTTGTGGTATGACTAGATGATGCTTAGTTTATATGATTTGAGTTGAGAAGATGATGTTTTGGATGGATTTATTTGAGTGGGAATTGAGTATGGAAATAAATGATGTAGTAGATGATTAATTGGTACTGTATTGGTAAGTTTTGATTGTATTTGAGGCATGAATTAGTATTGGTTTGATGCTTATAGGTGATTTCAAAGTGTGGATGGTAATTTGGCCTTGAAAATGGCCTATAATTGCCCACATGGTTGAGCACACGGGCGTGTGGTTCGATTGTGTCTTTTGAGTTGTAATTTGATTCAAGTCAGACTCGACCACAGGCTGGACACGCAGGCGTGTGACTGGCCATGTGGTGCAAGTCAGTGTCGACCACGGGTGAGGCACACAGGCATGTCTCAGGCCGTGTGAACAAGTCAGTATGTATGCCCTGTTTTGCCACAGCTTAGACGCACGGGCGTGTCCGAGGCCGTGTGAGGCAAATGGCCTACCCACACGGGTGTGTGACCTCTACAACTTAGAAAAATGTTATAATTTTAGAAATTTTCGTATGAGTCTGGTTTAGTCCCGACCCCTTTCTGACATGTGATTAAGGTCTCGTAGGCCTCATAAAGGGACTCATTGAATGTGAATTGCTATGTTTGGATGTGAATGATATGAAATGTTCGACCGTTTTGCTTCTTTTTTGAATGCTTTGATGGTTTTGCACCCAACTTCAACCCCTAGGATCAACCAAAGAGATTGTTGTAGTTAGGGTTAAGATTGAAAAAAGGGGTTTGTGGATGGAGGAGAGTAGAGTGTTTTTAGTGGTTAAGAAAGGTTTAGAGGGTGATTGGAAGTGTTTTCAGGTTAAAACTAGAGGTTTATAAAGCTAACAATTAGGTGAAATAAGATTTATGTCATCAGGTTGTGCGAACAGGTCAAGTTGATCCTGCAAAAAATTGCACCAATGTTGTAACACAGGGGTTCTGTGTTACGACATCCCTGTCAGATTGCCATTGTAGCGACACCGAGGGTTGATGTCACGACACACCTTTCAGTTTAAATTTTTTGGGAAACTGTCTACTATATCACGACACAGAAGAGTGGTGTTGCAACATCAAGATGATTTTCTTGGGTTCCTGCTGCTGGCCGTGGTATTGCGACACAAGGTTACCATGTTGTGATACCAATTTTACTTTTCCCAAATTTCTGATCTTCAGGGTACCTCAGGTGCATGTTAGCCCATTTTCTTGATTTTCCTACAAAATTTTAGTTACTTGGTCAGGGAAATATACAATGTTGTACAGTTAGTTTAAGTTATATAAAAAATGGGTGATTATTGGTAATCATAACCAACTATCATCTCGGGCTTTCTTGTTCAATCAACTAGTCAATACCCCAACAGGATCTTCTGATACATCCTGAAATATTGAGTTAACAAGAACTACTTATCTTTTGACCTCACAGTCCAAACCAATTTAGGGTTAAGGTGTTCAGGGATAGGGAATACCAAATTTGGGTTAATTCCCACCTTGATAACTTCTTAGGGTTGTCAGGCCTAAGGTTTAGATTCTTTCTTTCCTGAATAGCTGACCTGTTAATGTAACACCCCAAACCCAGCCCAGAAGTTAGGCCCGAATCTGGCGTGTCACATTGAAGTGTTTTTCGAAAACCATGTTTTCATTGAAAACCCTCCTTAATATTTAAAAACTAAAGTCTCAGTTTAAATTCATTCAATTTCAAAACATGGTTCATTGAAAAGTTAATCACTTTTAAAAACATTATTAACTTCGTTAAAAATCTCTTTTAGTTGCGTAAGCTAATTTAAGGTAAAGAAGTTTAAAACGTATGTTTTTAAAAACAATAATTGGGCTGAAAACTCGTTTACGTCTAACAGATATAAAACAGAACAAAATCCCAAATTCAGAATTAAATCTAGAGAGGCCTTAAAACCCAAAACGGAATTCAAAACATATATAAAGTCCAAAGCATAACAGCCGCAGTCGTGTGGTCACCTCCGATAACCTCACAGCACCGATCCTCCTAACACTAGGGATTACCTGCACAGTTAAAAACGGGGTGAGTTTACGAAAACTTAGTGTGTAACCCCCTTACTAGACTAACAGTCAGTATACAAAAACAGAAACCAAAACAGTCTGGGCCAAAGCCCTTTAACAGTAACAGTACAGTCCAGTTCAGAGCATACGTGGGCCAAAACCCACTACAGTATCATTTGGGTCACAGTCCATAACAGAATCAATTGGGCCCAGCCCAAACTAATACAGAACAAGTGGCCCTAAGCCCAGTACAATGACAAAACTCATAAATAGATATGCAACAGTATGAGGATGCATCCCACCTCGATCCAGCCAACACACCACCCGTACCAACCCCACACTTACATGGGATAAAATCGGCCCACCCAGCCAACACACCAAGCTTACCGAAATTTCTGCCATAATTAACAATTCCTAGAAATTGTTGAAGTTGTTTCTTATCAACAATTTTTTCTGGGAATTCTTTTATTTTAACAATAATATGATCTTGGAGTTTAAGACCATCAGATGATAATATTAATCCTAAGAATTCTATTTCGGTTTTTTCCAAAAGAAAAATAGACTCAGATCTTCAAACAGATGATGGTCTAAGGTCTATTAATAGAAATCACGAAACTAGGCACATAGCCACGGGTAAATACGATTGGCACAAAACCATAATCAAGATGGCACAGAGACATATTTAGGTTGGCACAAAGCCATAATCAGATTACGCGGCTTTAAGCCGTCCGTCAGTCCACAATCGTCACATATGACCCGTGTGACCCTATCAGAACTTCCTCCGTATCAATGTCCCAACCGCATGCAATATGTCGTGTATGTCATGCTCAATCATTACACGTGTATGCAAAATGGCCATGCTCAGTAACAGTCATTTCAACAGATATTAAAAGCATATCAGTCACACGACCACAGTCAAGTTAGTTAAAACACAGTCATACAATCCCGGTCAAATCATAGCAGAAGTCAGTCCTTTACCCACAAGGGCAAAATAGTCATTTTACCCTATAAAGGTATTTCGGTAATCCTACCCTATAGGGGTATTTAGGTAATTTTGCAAACTGGGGGTATTTTGGTAATTTCACAAATTGGGGGTATTTTAGTAATTTCACAAATAAGGGGTATTTCGATAATTTCACAATCCGATGGTATTTCGGTAATTTTACAAATCGGGGGTATTTCGGTAATTTTACAAATTAGGGGTATTTCAGTAATTTTGCAAATCGGGGGTCCACGCTCGTGTGGCCCAGTTAGCCCAGAAATAGCAACAGGTAAGCAAACGTCGCAGTCCAAGCAACACTTACCACATCACATACATTTTATCCGTGCCCACAAGCCCACTAGGCCCACACAACCCATTTCAGCCCAATAAGGCCCAGAATAGCCCAATACCAAGAGCGCTCGTGGTGGCCTCTACAGATTAACGTCCATGTTTGTGGGCTCAGTTCACCACATGCACGATCGCACGCTCGTGTAGCATTATACGTCATATTTCTGGCTTTTCAGCATTCTGCCGATCTACAGCCATAGCAGTGTAAACAACATATACTTTCGGCTTTTCAGCCGATTATCGAATACCGCATACAAATACACATACTCTATCAGCTTTCTGACCGACTATCAAATATAGGGTACTGTTACACACCTAATCACGTAGAGTACTAAAAATTCACGATCGCCAGAACCTATATTCAAACATAACATTCAATTAATCACTAAACAAATAATGTTAAGAAAAACTCTTAGCAACCACCTAACCGAGAGATCGATACCACATGCCTTGACTAGATTGGTCAACTGTGATTTGCCTAGTTAATCCAAAGTTTGACGCAGCCACCCTTCCGCATCCTGGCAGAAAATCCCGAACAGCCGACACCTTACGCCGCTTAAACTTGGGAGTAGAGGCTACGTACTCAATCTCAACCGGCACCTTTTCTGTCACTTTACTACTAGAATCCACTTTACCCATCGAGAGTTCTTGATTGAATAACAAAAGAGTTTCAATCGCTTCTGAAATGCTCGCACCCCGTCACTTCTTGTAGAAATCTAAAAACCCAAAGATCAACTTAGGAAACTAACATTCGGTAATCAAAGAATAAGATAGAGGAGTGTTCGGCTTTTAGAAATAGTAGAAGAAACGAATTTGAACACATATTGCAATAACAGAGAAACAACAGAGAGAACTTATGAGTACCTATCAATTCCTCAGGACCCTTGCAAGACCGAAACAACACCAATGGCAAAGCACTGAAACAGTCGGCCAATAATAGGGAGAGAAGCAGAATATTCGGCCAAAAGAGCAATAAGCAGAGGGGAATATCGAAAGAGAAAAGAGAAAAGATGGAGAAGAGGCAATCGGCTAGACGAGAATAACCAAAAAGAAAGAATGAAACCGAGGGGAAAAAGGAAAATATATTCGGCTAGATAAAATGTAAAATAGAATAGGTGAAAGAAAAAGAACAATTCGGCAACACAAACCAGTTTTTCTTAAGGCAAAAGTGACTGGAACCAAACCGAAAATGAGAGAAAACTATCCTAGCCGAATTTCTTATGCTTCCCCTCACTCCCACACACTTCAAACTCCTTATTTTTCTCCATAAATCACTCCCTTAATCCCTCCACAAATCCTCCTTGATTCACTCAATGACCAATTCAAACCTTACCTTGTAGAGTTCCAGTCCACCGCTACTTCTCTACTGGCCATAGCAGCAAAATAAAAACCTCTTTGCTCCAGGCGTGACTCGAACACTAGCCCCCTTATGAAGCTTTATCACGCTACTTACCAATAAGCCACAAGCTCCTCTTGTGTCACATTTTATCCTCAAATATTAATAAGTCCTTCCATCCCACGCCAAGTTCAATTTTAGGGAAAACTAAAATTTTTGCTGTAACCTAGATTTGAACTCAATACCTCCCAAAACACTCCCAATCACTCCTAAAGCACATAGCCAGTAAATCAAACATGCAATTAGTGAAATTTTTCTCACACAACTAAAATCCAATTGCTCCGATGCCCAAAGCCTATTTCTTCTAGGCCCGAAATTCAGGGCGTTACAGTTAAGAAATCCCTACAAAATAGTTAATTATTCATACCTCCACTCGCTAATCCCCTACAGGAGGATTTGTTCCTCGTGGATATAGTAAACAATATAAACATGAATAAAAGAATGAACATAAAGAACAATTTCAAGAATAGATTTTAGAAGAAGCCTGATTTGTATTGAAATTAACTATAGAATCCTCACGGAGTTTGATAGCACTTCTAAAATTTGATTTCTTCACAAAAGAAAATAACAAGAACAGAAATCTAAAACCTAAGAAAAGAGAAAACTAAAGACTAAATATAAAGAGAAAGTTTTACAAAATGAAAAAGGTGTTTATAACATGTGTTAGCTACACCTATTTATAAACTTAGAATGGTCGACACCCTTTACCTTAGGTCAGCTAACATTCCTGTGCTTAAAGTTGGATTGTGCAAATCAAAATTCCCTTGGCTCATTTTAATTTCCTGTATAGAGACGATGTCGTGACACATCAGGTCTTGTGTCGTGACATCACAGGAAGTATACTCATCTTTAGGGCATCTTCAGAGACCACAGCAAAGTCTTCTGGGATTATACAAAAATGTTCTTATCTATGATATCTAACTAAAGGTCATATCTCCTGACAAAGAACCATAGATGATTCAAATCCCCTCTCTTGAATAAACATTTTTCCTTAAAGTTCTACAAAATATTTTTCAATGTTTGGATTCAAAAAATTATAGAGGTTTGGAACTGTCGAAGGTTCCGGTTCATTAATTCTTCTAACCTATCGTAAAGGCATTTTGAATATTGTTTAAATTCAATAACTAATGAACTAGTAAGTAAAGTTTTTAATGGAATAGTAAAAATAGGAACCTTTAACCTTAAATGGAAATTCATCGGATTCCCTTATGAAATCTTGTTTGTTTCGTCTTCGAGTCATCGCACCGAGTGAGTCTATTCTGAAAAATAAGAGTTGCAAAACAAAGATCTTTGGAATAAAAGGAAAATTTGAGGTTTTAAGGATTTTAGGGTTTTATTAACTTGAAAGGTTTTAAAAGAATTAGAAATAAAATAGGTTTTAAGAAATGGTTAGCAAAGTTTTGGAGTTTTCAAATAAAAACTTTTGGGCTTAAAATCGGGTATAATTAGGGATTAATTTGCTGAGTTGCGCAAATGGGTCGGATCAACCCTACAGAAAACAGCAGCGAAGTCGCGACATAAGGGTTTTGTGCCGTCACATCCTTGACAGGTTTCCATTTTCGCCACACATGGGTCCTGTGTCACGACACACTCTGGACTTTTGGATTTTTGGGTAAACTGGCTTTGGCGTCACGACACACAAAGTTTGTGTCGCGACATCGAGATGATTTTCTCAATTTCATCGATTATGGCCTTGGTATTGCAACACGGGATTGCTGTGCTGTGACATTGCCTCTATTTCTGCCAAATTTTCCAATTTCCAGAGTGTCACGGTTCTTATACAACATAAATTTAATAAAAATTAAACTATAAACTAACAGTTAGTTAAATTTAAACATCAATTTAAATAATCATTACTGTTGGATTCATCCAACAGCACCATTAATTCACATAAGGACGATTCTCTGGTTCTTTCAGTATTAGTCCATCGCCCGTCGTGCCACTCTGCCTTCTTCCGATTATATCTTTCCTTAAACTTGTTCTTTTAACCTATATGGATTAAAGGAAGTACATCCCTTGATTTGAGTAGGGTAAGAAATAGATAATTTATTACAATGCTTCCCTAAGTCCCTTTTATTTTCCCCACTCTGTTGGTGTCCACATTTAAAAAATTTCGTTTCACCATTAATCTTCATTGTTAATTCATTATTTTCCAGATCAATGGTGGACCTTGAAGTGGCTAGAAAAGGTCTACTTAATAGGATTGGTATCTCCCGATCTTCCTTAAAGTCTAGAACTACAAAGTCCGTCGAGATGATAAAGTTGCACACTTTGACTAACATGTCTTCTAATACTCCTTTCAGATGCACTGAAGAGCTGTCAGCCAACTGTAGTGTTATTTGGGTATTCTTGAGATCCCCTAATCTGAGTTTTTCATATATTGATAGAGGCATTAAATTGATACTAGCTCCTAAATCGCATAGGGCTCTATTGAAATGAATGCATCCTATCTCTATGGGAATTGTAAAGCTTCCCAGGTTTTTCATCTTTTTGGGGAACCTATCTAGAAATAATAGCACTATAGGAAGTGCTCATGTTAACTTGTTCTCCTACCTTAATTTTCCTACGCCTAGACATGATTTCTTTTAGAAATTTAGCGTACTTAGGAACTTTCGCAATTAATTCAATCAAAAGTATGTTGACATTTAAAGTTTTGAACAAGTTTAGAAAACTTACAAACTCGTCTTCATCCCACTTTTGATTCTCTTCTAGCCTTGAAGGGAATGGTATCTTTGCAACGACAGAATTTTTAATTGATTCTAACAAAATTTTTAATTGTTTCTATCTCTGGCTCAACTGCTGGTGCAACTATTCCCTCTGGTTCCAGTTCATTATCAGCTTCTAAGGGTTCTTCCTGAAGATCATCAATATTCTCCTTATGCATCTCATGAGTTGGTTTCTCTAAGCTACTCAGTATTTTACCCAATCAGAGCGCTATTGCTTTCACATGCTCTTTTCCTTCTTTACAAGGACTATTTTTGGTATTACTAGGAATACATATGCCTATTTTTCTTTTTATATCCCCCATCATGCTCATCAATTGGCTCATCTGATCTTTAAGCTTAGTCAATGTTCTTGTTGAATTGATGCACTCAGACTGTACCTGTTTCACATCTATTCTCATTGACTGCATCTCCTCCTCGATTCTATCTAGACGTTGACCACATACAGTATGGTCATTCGGGTTGGCCATTTCCTGAGGTTTTTGTAAATAAGGAGGTTGATAGTTAGTGTTTTTAACTTGGTTCGAGTTATTACCTCCTCCTTGGTTTCTTCCCTATCTCAGATTCGGGTGATCTCTCTATCCAAGATTATATGTAATTAAATAGGGATTTCCACCCCCATTTCTAATGTAGTTCATATCCTAGCTGGGATTGTTAATGTAAGGGAAAAGTGGTATGTCTCCTTCATAGACCGACAATGCATTCTTCTCAGCCTCTATTCGGTTGATTTAGTCTACTAATAGTTGATATATGTTATCCTCCTGGGTAGCCTTCACTGTAGATTATCTTTGGCCATACATATATATCATTCAATTGGCCACTGGCAAGAATTCATTGCCATACTTTCTATTAATTCATACGCATCCCCGTACGTTCTGTTCATTAGGGCTTCTACTCCTACTCCATCTAACCCTGACCTTGAATGCACATCCAACCTGTTGTAGAAAATTTACAGTCGTAACCACTCAGACAGCCAATGGTGTGGGCATTTCTGAATTAACGTTTTAAAATGCTCCCATGCTTCATGAAAACTTCCCCCTCTAACTATTTGAACATTGAAATTTCCCTTATTAGTTGGACCGTCTAGCTAATGGGAAAGAACTTTTGTAGGAATTTCCCTGCGAGTTCATCTCATGTCGTGATTGATCCTGGTGCCTGTGAATCTTGCAAAGAAAAGACGTTATCGATTAATGAAAAATGGAACAACCGAAGATGAATAGCATCATCAGTGACCCCATTATATTTGAAGGTATCACAAAGCTAGAATAACCATTTTAGATGCTGACTCGAATCTTCTGTCATTTTTTCTCGAAACTGCAAATTATTTTATATCATCTGTGTAACACCCCTAACCCGTATTCGTTGTCGAAATAGGGTTACGGAGTATTACCAAAGTTTTTAATATCAAACGAGCATAGATTTCAAACTTTTCAGATCATATCAATAAACACTTTAAAACCAATTCGAAATATGCATATTGTCCCTTAAACAAACCCTCGAAGCCCTAAATACGCGTTAGAAACAAGTCAGGACTAAATCAGAAACTTAAATAATTTTTTCAAAAAACATTGAAAATTTTCAACACTACAGGGGTCACACGACCATACGTCCAGGCCGTGTGGGCATTCGAAGTAGGGACACACAGCCGTGTTCATGCCCATGTAACTTACTGACTTAGGTCACACGGCCAAGCCACACGCCCGTGTACCAGACCGTGTACACTTTGAAGTAACCTCACACGCCCATGTGCCAGTCCGTGTGCTAGGTCATGTAACAGCCTAACTTGTAACCATTTGAAAGCTACAGGGGACAGACGGTCGTGTCACCTGGTCATGTGTCACACACGGCTAAGACACACACCTGTGCCTCTGCCCGTGTGGACAAAAATAGGTCATTTTACGAGCCATTTTTCTCACCCAAACTAGCATGTACCTATAAGCACTTTTGCACAAATTTTCAAGCCATCATAAGACACCAAAATCATGCATAATCAAACTAACCAAGCATGATACAAACACATCCAACCAATATGCCCACAAGCACCTCAATCACAAAACCATTTAATATGCAATTAGATACTTGAATTTTTGTCAAGATGTTCACTAACTTCAAACTAAGTTTAAAACTTCACATGCCATTTGATTTACCAAGCTAACACAAACCATTTGATACCAAAAAATTGTAACATCCTGAATTTATGGGCCTATGCATTTAGTGTAGGGATAAGTTTAATAGGATAATTTAAGTGATAGGGGTTCAAATTGGGCTCAGGATTAGGCAAAGGCCTTGATTAAATTATTAGATTGGGCATTAAAGAGTTAAAAGGTGGTAATTATGTTTAAAATGCCAACATGGTCTTGTGGCCCAACAATAAATGGCACTGTAAGGGAATTAGAAGTGACGCCACACACAAGGGATTTAGGGGCCCAAAATTTAAGTTTAATGAAGCCCAAATCTTTTAATTTAAGTGAGTTAAATTTCGGTAATTAGGTTTAATGAGGTGGACGGGTACAAGGCTTAAAAATAGGAGATTTATATGGATTTAATAATTGATAATTTAGAAGATAAAAAGGAGAAAAGATAAGAGCCTATCTACAAGGAAGGTGATGGCCGAAAATCCACCACCTAGAAGAGTAAGGAATTCGGCTACTGCATGGCAAAAGCGGTGCCGAATTTTCCCTTTCATTTAGCTTGAATTTTAATTAATTAGGAAGGGCGTTTTCGGTTTTATACAGGAGGTGTCGAAATTCCTATAAATAGGGGGGTTAGCTCCTTGATTCTGACATTTAAAAACCCTAATTCTCTTTTTCCTTGTGCCGAAAATCCCTAGCCTCTTCCTCTCTAATTTCTTTTCTTTAAATTCGTCAAAAGCCGAAACTTCTTTTCCATTCTTTTTCCCCTTTAAGCCAATTTTTCTTTCAAAGCTGAAAACTCTACAGTTTTTCTTTATTCATCCCATTGAAGAATTAGTTCTATTTATTTCGGCATTTAAAACTTCCTTTGGCATTGCCAAATCCTCTCTCTAGTGCTAGCCGAACCTCCTGTGCTAAGGTAAGTTTCGATTTTTAATTAGTTCTCATGATCTATTCCCGGTTTTTGAAAGACAAAAAGCCGAAAAGCCAATAGTTTAATGGTTCTATGTTGGGCGGCAATGCGGGATTTGAAGGAAGCTTGGTCAACTAGATCTAAAAGCTGAAAATAGCTAGTCTCCAATTTCGGGATTTTAAGGTAAGAAGATTTGTTATTCAAATATATAAAATTGGGTAGAATACTAACCATGGCCGAATATAGGAGAGGCCCTATTTTCACATCTTTCTGGCTTTTTGAGCAAAGTTGTAGATCGGTTTAGCAAGGGTATCGACATTAATCAGGTGTGTAGATCTCTAACAC
Source organism: Gossypium australe (assembly GCA_005393395.2). Lineage (NCBI taxonomy): Eukaryota > Viridiplantae > Streptophyta > Magnoliopsida > Malvales > Malvaceae > Gossypium > Gossypium australe. Next base: position 22,870,940 of record CM016619.1, on the reverse strand, counting down.
ACTAATAATAAACCTGTATGTATGTTTATTTATATATGTTATGGGCTAAAAAGCCGGAATGAGGCTGTATAGACAGTCGAATGGAACCCTAAAAGGGTTAGGCAAAGATGCTAGGTACGTAAACATAGAACTCCCTATGTGTATCGAAAAATATATATGTCTGCATGATGTTTTCTTTATGTGTGTATGCATGGGTTGGGATATTGATATGATGAAGGGGAAGTGCATGATAGGTCACGAAGTGATCGGTGGTAGAAAATCCACAAATACAAATACTAGGTCACATTGTGATCGGTGGCTATGCCACATTTAATGATTCCTAAATAACAAGAATAGGCAGTTCGGCTGTCGTTATGGTGCGTAGCGGATGGAGGGTTGATTGTAAAAATCCCCACGGTGTGATGGTTGGTACGGGTTGGTGTGTAGAGTATGGAACCCTAGGATGGGATGGGTTATTAATCATTTATTATTTTGATGTATGATTATGATTGATGCCTTACGGGCCAGGGCCCATAGTGTGTTTGTGGGGTTAGGTCATTGTGTGCTTTGAGATTTATACACTGAGTCTCAGTGACTCATGCTTTCCTTTTCTCTACTCTCCAGATGAGCAGTAGATCGTGGACATGGGAGCCGAGACGGACTCGAAGGGCCATCAAGTTCTATTTCTGCAAATTATATTTTCTTTAGGACTTCTTTAAGTTTGTTTTATTGTTATGTGAGGAACAGTTATGTAATAAGGCCCCTAGTTTTTATTCAACTTAGGATTTTCCTATGTTATGCAACTTATGAATATACCACAAGAGTTATTTACATTTATTAATGAAAATACACAGAGGTTTATTTTCAAAAAGTCTCTCCTTTATTCAAATTTAATTAATTTAACTTGTGTTTTCAAAATGCGATAAAGTGTTATGTGTTCGATAACATGCCGGATCTGGTCGAAACGCATGGGCCGAGTTTGGGGTGTTACATTTTGGTATCAGAGCCCAGTTCAAAACTCAGGCTGTGAAATGGGTCTAGAAGTGTTTTAGAAAAAAAAGAATGAATTTAAGAAAATTTTTGGTTTGAAGCCATGGCCTTCGAGTCTACCGCATCCAATCCACCCAGGCAAGTATTCTGAACTCCTGATTGTGATATAAATGTGGGCTTAATGGGCTTTATGGGACGTAGACTATCTAGATTAGAACTTGATGGACTCTAGGCTTAGACAAACAACTCTTCAATTCCATAAGACTTAATTTCACTAAACAAAACCTGTAAACGAGTCGCAAGACTAAGGTGTGGCAACGGGCATATGCATGTCTAGGAGTAGATCCGGAAAAGCTTGGTATTTAAGCAGTCCTAGTGACTCACCTCCTCTTCGCTGGAATCTTACCTGGTGCATAGTGACTGTTCACTTTAGCCACGACAGGGTGTGGCAATAGGCATACGCATGTCTAGGAGTGGATTCAGGGAGAGCTTGGTATTTAAGCAGTCCTAGTGACTCACCTCCCCTTCGCTGGATCTTACCTGGTGCGTAGTGACTGTTCACTCTAGCTATAAGGACTTGTTAACCCATAATTAAAACCCGAAAGGGACCAATCACCCTATTTTGCAAACAAAAACCCCTAAGTTTTGTACATTTACAAAAAGATACACTTGATTTGAAAATGTTCACAGCTATGAAAAATTTACCCAAAAACCCTATGCTTACAAGAGTAACTAGATTTTCCAAAATGCCCCTGGTTTAAAAAAAAACATCAAAATACCCCCGAATCTCAAAATTACTGAAATACCCCCAGTTTCCAAAATTACCAAAATACCCTCAGATTTTAAAATTACCGAAATACCCCCGAACTTCAAAATTACCGAAATACCCCTAGATTTCAAAATTACCAGAATGCCCCCAGATTTTAAAATACCAAAATGTCAAAATTACCGAAACACCCATGGATTGTAAAATTACCAAAATACCTTATTTTTACAAAATCACCAGGGAACCTTATTTTGAAAAATTATGAAAATACCCCTGTAGGATAAAATTACGCAAATACCCCTGGGTAGTGAAAACAACAACAACAACACTTTTCTGTAATGAACGAGAGTTCATGGATGTTGATGATTGAATGTATGTGTTTCTTAGAGGATATGAACTTGAGACTGAATTGTGAATGCGAATTCGAAAGAACTACTCTAAAACTACTATTCATAAGACTGTTCGTAGTTAATCAGTGGAAGAAAACTAATAATTCATAAAATTTCTCATCAGATAAAAGTGAAGCGGTAGAATGAGTACAAGGGGTCGAGGACGTCCGCCACGTGGTCGTGGTAGGGGTAGGATGACGGTGTCGGAACCAGTAGGATCTGGTCATGGTTCTGGAAACGAGATGCCGGCTGTGGCGGAGGAATTCCAGGATCAGACTGCCGGAGATGATGCGGTATCTCAGGCAATGTTAAGAGTTTTAGAAAGAGTTACTGGGGTAGGTATGGGCACAGGAGCCCAGAAATCTTTGCCAGAACGGCTTAGAGCCAATGGGGCAGAAGTGTTTAGGGGAATTTCTAATGTAGCCCCAAGTTCAGCTGAGTATTGGTTGGAGGCGGTAGAACGCATAATGGATGATTTGGATTTCACGGAGGAGGAGAAGTTGAAGGGAGTTGTATCCCTCTTGAGGGATGAAGCCTATCAATGGTGGCTTACGGTAAAGGATGGTACAGTGGCTGACCGTATCATTTGGGATTTCTTTAAGACGGTGTTTCAGAATAAGTACATTGGATCGGGTTATGTGGATGCGCAGCGCAGAGCATTTCTGAATTTGGTGCAATGGAGTAGATTACTGGCTGCATATGAAGCTGAGTTCTTACGCCTTAGCCGTTATGCTCGTGGGATGGTAGCCACAGAGCATGAACGTTGTGTTAGGTTCGAAGATGGTCTAAGGGATGATTTGCGTGTTTTGATAGCCCCACAGCAAGAGAGGGAATTTGCTGTCATGGTGGAAAAGGCTAAGATAACCGAGGAGGTTAAGCAGACCGAAAAGTTGAATCGGGATAGAGATAGGGGAGGAAATAAGAGGAATTTTGGATCGTCAACCGGGCGTACTCAGGAAAGGTCTAAGTCTGATGGATCAAAACGGGAAGAGAAACCTGCTGCTGCTAACCAGATACCAAAGTGTGCTCGATGTGGCAAATTTCATGCCAGTGAATGTTGGGCAGGCAATGGGAAGTGTTTTAGGTGTGGATCTACGGACCACCAAGTTAAAAACTGTCCGCAGCAACGGGACGGTGAAGGGACCATGGGTCGAGGGAATGCTCAGCCTGGTAGAGGAGGCCAGTAGCCACAAAGAGGTCGTGGTGCAACCAGAGGTGGTAATGGTGCTGGTCGGGGTCGTGGAGCACCAGGACAAGGGGCAGGAAACACTGAGGCGAGACAGCCGGGGTTGGTCTATGCTGTCAGATGTCGAGAGGAGGCTAATGCACCGGATGTCATAACCGGTACGTTCTTAATCTTTGGTTTGCCTTACACTGCATTGATTGACATTGGGTCGACGCATTCGTACGTAGCTAGTAGCGTATCAGGAACTTTAAGGCTAGAATCTGAAATTACCCCTAGGGCAATGACTGTAGTTAGCCTGTTAGGACAATCTGTAGTAGTGGATAAACTCTATCGGGAAGTACCTCTAGAAGTTCAGGGAACAGTTTTCCGAACGGATCTAATGGAATTACCGTTCGGGGAGTTTGATTTAATTCTAGGCACGGATTGGCTTGTGAAGTATCAAGCTAATCTAGATTGTGCGGCCAAGCGTATGGTGTTAAAAACCCCCGAAGGTGATGAAGTATTGGTGATAGGAGAAAGGGGGAACTGCTTGTCGAATGTAGTGACTGCCCTAGGAGCAGAAAGGATGGTGAGGAAAGGATGTGAGGCAGTTTTATTGTTCGTTCGGGCTCTAGAAGCCAAAGATCTGACTGTTGGGGATGTCAAGACGGTAAAGGAATTTCCTGATGTTTTCCTTGAAGAGCTTTCGGGATTACCCCAGATCGTGAAGTGGAGTTTGGTATCGATCTTCTTCCAGGAACAGCGCCAGTATCCATTGCTCCGTATAGGATGACCCCGAAGGAGCTGGTGGAGTTGAAAGCGCAGATTCAGGAGTTGCTGGATAGAGGATTTATTCGACCAAGTGTGTCGCCTTGGGGAGCGCCGGTGTTATTTGTTAAGAAGAAGGACGGATCAATGCGTATGTGCATTGATTATTGTCAGTTGAATAAGCTAACCATCAAGAACAAGTACCCGTTTCCAAGGATCGATGACTTGTTCGATCAGTTGAAGGGGGCATCGGTCTTTTCAAAGATAGACCTGAGGTTAGGGTACCATCAGCTTAGGGTCAAGGAGGCGGATGTTCATAAGATGGCTTTTAGGACTCGTTACGGTCACTATGAATTTATGGTGATGCCGCTTGGATTGACCAACGCGCCAGCAGCGTTCATGGACATGATGAACCGAGTGTTCCAACCCTACTTAGACCGGTGTGTCGTGGTGTTTATCGATGATATCTTAGTTTATTCGAAGTCAGAAGAGGAGCATGATGCTCATCTGTGAATAATTTTGCAGATTCTAAGGGAGAAGCAGTTGTATGCCAAATTCAGTAAGTGTGAATTTTGGCTGAGGGAAGTAACGTTTTTAGGGCACGTTGTGTCGACAGAAGGGATTAGGGTTGACCCTCGAAAGATTGAAGCAGTGTTAGATTGGAAGCCACCCAAGTCTATGGCTGAGACTAGGAGTTTTCTTGGTTTAGCTGGGTACTACCAAAGGTTTGTTGAAGGATTTTCTTCGGTTGCGGCACCATTGACTAAGTTACTACGGAAAGGAGTTCCGTTTGTTTGGTCTGATAAGCAGCAGGAGAGTTTCGAAAAGTTAAAAAGGTTTTTGACGGAGGCTCCGATGCTGATTTAGCCGGAGGCAGGGAAGGAGTTTGTAATTTACTGTGATGCGTCACACGCAGGACTAGGTTTTGTGTTGATGCAGGAGGGAAAGGTAGTTGCACATGCATCACGGCAGTTAAGACTGAATTAAATTACCCTACCCATGATTTGGAATTGGCAGCAGTAGTGTTTGCCCTAAAAATTTGGAGGCATTATCTGTACGGGGAGAAATTTTTCATATACACAGATCATAAGAGCTTGAAGTATCTTTTGACTCAGAAAGAGTTGAACCTAAGGCAGAGAAGGTGGATCGAGTTGTTAAAGGATTACGACTGCTCGATCGAGTATCACCCGGGTAAGGCTAATGTGGTGGCGGATGCTCTAAGTCGTAAAGTGGTCTCCGACTTAAGAGAAATGTTTGCACACCTTAGTTTGTATGAGGATGGGAGTTTGTTAACTGAACTTCAAGTGAAACCTTGTTGGATCAGTCAGGTGAAGGAGAAGCAACAGACCGATGAATTGCTAAAGGGGAAATTGCAGTTAGTCTCAAAGGATAGGACAGCGGAATTCAGTATGAATGAGGAAGGGTTGCTATGCTTTCGAGGGAAAGTTTGCATGCTAAGAGATCCAGAGTTGAGGAGTAGAATTTTGCATGAGGCGCATGGTGGTACATACGCTATGCACCCTGGAGGAAGTAAGATGTTTCGGGATTTACAAAATCAATGCTGGTGGCCGGGTTGAAGCAAGAAGTAACTGAATTGGTGGGTAAGTGTTTAACCTGTCAGCAGGTCAAGGTGGAACATCAGTTACCATCAGGCTTATTACAGCCAGTAAATATTCCACAATGGAAGTGGGAAAGAATTACCATGGACTTTGTTAGTGGGCTTCCCCTTACACCCACTAAGAAAGATGCGGTTTGGGTAGTTGTTGATCGTTTGAGAAGTCTGCACACTTCATACCCATACCTGTTGACTATTCCTTACAGAAGTTAGCTAAGTTGTACATAGCGGAGGTAGTGAGGTTGCATGGAGTATCGGTCTCGATCATATCAGATAGGGACCCTAGGTTCACCTCTCGATTTTGGAAGGCGTTACATCAAGCGTTGGGTACGAAGTTGGATTTCAGTACAGCGTTTCATCCTCAGACCGATGGACAGTCTGAGCGAGTGATTTAGATCTTAGAGGACATGTTGAGAGGATGTGTCATTGATTTTAGAGGTAGTTGGGAAGAGTTCTTACCGTTAGCAGCATTTGCTTACAACAACAGTTACCATTCAAGTATTCAGATGGCGCCCTACGAAGCTTTGTACGGGCGGAGGTGTCGTACACCTACCTGTTGGACAGAACTAGGAGAATGTCGGATTTTGGGTCCGGAGTTGGTGACCGAGACAGAAGAGAAGGTTGAATTGATTCAGGTTCGACTGAAGGAGGCGTCAGACAGACAAAAGTCCTATGCTGATTTAAAGCGTAAGGACATAGAGTTTGTAGTGGGTGATAAAGTATTCCTAAAGGTGTCGTCGTGGAAGAAGGTACTAAGGTTTGGTCGAAAGGGTAAGTTAAGCCCTAGATTTATTGGACCATATCGAGTGTTGAAGCGAGTAGGACCAGTAGCCTATCAGCTGGAGTTACCTCCGGAGTTAAGTCAAATTCATGATGTATTTCACGTTTCTATGTTAAGACGTTACCGTTCGGATCCGTCTCATATCGTACCTGTGGAGGAAATCGAAGTAAGACCTGATCTAACCTTCAAAGAGGAACTGGTGGAAATTCTGGATCGTGATGTTAAGGTGTTGCGAAGGAAAACGGTTCCATTGGTTAAGGTGTTATGGCGGAATCATGGTTCGGAGGAGGCTACGTGGGAACCCGAGGAAGCAATGAGGCAGTAATATCCTCATCTTTTCTGATCAGGTAATTTCGAGGACGAAATTTCTTTAAGGGGGTAGAACTATAACATCCTGAATTTATGGGCCTATTCATTTAGTGTAGGGATAAGTTTAATAGGTTAATTTAAGTGATAAGGGTCCAAATTGAGCTCAGGATTAGGCAAAGGCCTTGATTAAATTATTAGATTGGGCATTAAAGAGTTAAAAGGTTGTAATTATGTTTAAAATGCCAACATGAGCTTGTGGCCCAACAATAAGTGGCACTGTAAGGGAATTAGAAGTGACGCCACACACAAGGGATTTAGGGGCCCAAAATTTAAGTTTAATGAAGCCCAAATCTTTTAATTTAAGTGAGTTAAATTTTGGCAATTAGGTTTAATGAGGTGGACGGCTACAAGGCTTAAAAATAGGAGATTTATATGGATTTAATAATTGATAATTTAGAAGATAAAAAGGAGAAAAGATGGGAGCCTATCTACAAGGAAGGTGATGGCCGAAAATCCACCACCTAGAAGAGTAAGGAATTCGGCTACTGCATGGCAAAAGGGTGCCGAATTTTCCCTTTCATTTAGCTTGAATTTTAATTAATTAGGAAGGGAGTTTTCGGTTTTATACAGTAGATGTCAAAATTCCTATAAATAGGGGGTTAGCTCCTTGATTTTGACATTTAAAAACCCTAATTCTCTTTTTCCTTGTGCCGAAAATCCCTAGCCTCTTCCTCTCCAATTTCTTTTCTTTAAATTCTTCAAAAGCCGAAACTTCTTTTCCATTCTTTTTCCCCTTTGAGCCGATTTCTCTTTAAAAGCCGAAAACTCTACAGTTTTTCTTTATTCATCCCATTGAAGAATTAGTTCTATTTATTCTGGCATTTAAAACTTCCTTTGGCATTGCCGAATCCTCTCTCTAGTGCTAGCCGAACCTCCTACGCTAAGGTAAGTGTCGATTTTTGATTAGTTCTCATGATCTATTCTCGGTTTTTGAAAGACAAAAAGCCGAAAAGCTAATAGTTTAATGGTTCTATGTTGGGCGGCAATTCGGGATTTGAAGGAAGCTTGGTCAACTAGATCTAAAAGCCAAAAATAGCTAGTCTCCAATTTCGGGATTTTAAGGTAAGAAGATTTGTTATTCAAATATATAAAATTGGGTAGAACACTAACCATGGCCGAATATAGGAGAGGCCCTATTTTCACATCTTTCCGGCTTTTTGAGCAAAGTTGTAGATCGGTTTAGCAAGGGTATCGACATTAATCAGGTGTGTAGATCTCTAACACACTACTAATAAACCTGTATGTATGTTTATTTATATATGTTATGGGCTAAAAAGCCGGAATGAGGCTGTATAGACAGTCGAATGGAACCCTAAAAGGGTTAGGCAAAGATGCCAGGTACGTAAACATAGAACTCCCTATGTGTATCGAAAAATATATATGTCTGCATGATGTTTTCTTTATGTGTGTATGCATGGGTTGGGATATTGATATGATGAAGGGGAAGTGCATGATAGGTCACGAAGTGATCGGTGGTAGAAAACCCACAAATACAAATACTAGGTCACATTGTGATCGGTGGCTATGCCATGGTTAATGATTCCTGAATAACAGGAATAGGCAGTTCGGCTGTCGTTATGGTGTGTAGCGGATGGAGGGTTGATTGTAGAAATCCCCACGGTGTGATGGTTGGTACGGGTTGGTGTGTAGAGGATGGAACCCTAAGATGGGATGGGTTATTAATCATTTATTATTTTGATGTATGATTATGATTGATGCCTTACGGGCCAGGGCCCATAATGTGTTTGTGGGCTCAGGTCGTTGTGTGCTTTGAGATTTATACACTGAGTCTTGGTGACTCACGCTTTCCTTTTCTCTACTCTCCAGATGAGTAATAGATCGTGGACATGGGAGCCGAGACGGACTCGAAGGGCCATCAAGTTCTATTTCTGCAAATTATATTTTCTTTAGGACTTCTTTAAGTTTGTTTTATTGTTATGTGAGGAACAGTTATGTAATAAGGCCTCTAGTTTTTATTCAACTTAGGAGTTTTCTATGTTATGAAACTTATGAATATACCATAAGGGTTATTTACATTTATTAATAAAAATACACAGAGGTTTATTTTCAAAAAGTCTCTCCTTTATTCAAATTTAATTAATTTAACTTGTGTTTTCAAAATGCGATAAAGTGTTATGTGTTCGATAACATGCCGGATCTGGTTGAAACGCATGGGCCGGGTTTGGGGTGTTACAAAAATGCTATTCTAAACTAGCACCAAATAACCATATAAATCATACATACTAAAATACCAATTCACCACAAATTCGTCAAATCACAAGTGATTGCATCCATTCCATTTTATCAAGTCAAAAGATACATATATACAACCTAGAAAACAAAGTGTCCAAACACATAATTTAGTTGTTCATTATTATACCAAAATTATCTAGACACATTTACATATATACTTATAGCCACATATACATGCCACAATCCCAAAATATTTAAAAGCTACTAACAATGATTGATAGTGTGAGCCAAAGTTTCGATCCGTCCCAAGTCAGACAAAAGTAATCTACAAAACGACAAACAAACATGTATAAGCTTATAAAGCTTAGTAAGTACATAGAAATTTATTTAACTTAACATTAAATGAATGAACTCTTATTTTACTTAATTAATATTACCGAAACGTAACCATGGAACGAAAGTGCTATCAGGGGAACCGACATACAACAGGGGCACATAAGTGCAATCAGGGGTACCAAAGTACAACAGGGGCACGTAAGTGAGATCAGGGATACCGAAGTACAACAAGGGCACATAAGTGCGATCAGGGGTACCGAAGTACAACAGGGACACGTAAGTGCGATCAAGGGTACCGAAGTACAATAAGGGCACATAAGTGTGATCAGGGGTATCGAAGTACAACAGTTTTCTACTAAATTATAGAGTACAAATACATAAAGAAATTTAATTAAGCAATTTACTACTATGAACTTACATCGACAATATCGCGAAGGAGTACGATCGGCTAATCCAGGACTTTCGCCTTCCCTCGATTTAAATCTGATTGAGATCTATCTTGATATAAATAAAAAAATTCAACCAATTTAATAACTATTCTATTCAATTCAATCCAAATTCAAATTTTAGCAAAATTACACTTTTGCCTCTACACATTTGATTTCTTTTCAATTTAGTCCTTAAGCTCGTAAATTAAAAATTGATGCAATCTCATCCCTACCTAAGCTAGTCGAATTTCATACACAGCCAAAGCAACTCATACATTTCACTATTTCTCAATTTCACCACATAATTTACACATTTTTTTAAAATAAATTCTTATTTGACATTTTCAACAAAATTTACTTTACAAAAGTTGTTCAACTATCATCAAACATTCATTTTCCTCCATCATTCATAAAAAAAACTAATATACATTATGGTAAAACCCTATACTTTTAATGGTTTTACAAATTAGTCCTCAGGCTAGCTACATTAAGCTACAACGACTCTAAAAACATAGAAATCATTAAAAACCAAGCAAAAATACACCTACATGCAAGGTTAATACATAGTCGAACCTTTAAGCTCCATTAATGGCTTCCTTCTAGGTTAATTTCGGTGAAGATGAAGCCGAAATGATGATATCCATTTGTTTTTTCTTTATTTTACTTTATTTATTTGACAATTTACTTAATTAACCTTAGTATATAACATTTAAATTTATTAAAATGATGTCCATAAAAGCCAACTTATATTATCAATGGTTTAATTATAACATAAACCCTCTGACAATTTAATACCAAGCTATTAGATCCCTTTAGCTTATAGATCTTAAGCTTTGCACCTTTTTCAATTTAGTCTTTTTTATCAAATTAAACATGTAAATGGTAAATTTCTTAACGAAATTTTTATACAATACTACTATCATGCTGTAAGTAATAAAATAATAATAAAATTAATTTTTTCATGTTCAGATTTTGTGGTCCTAAAACCACTGTTCCGATTTTACTAAAAAGGGGTTGTTACAATCTAGATCATAGCTGGCTTAATCTCGAAATTATTGGTCGTGATGGTTGGCCTCATTATATTCCCTTAAACCATATCTAGATTCTGTGGCGCATATTCCCTCAGAGCCCTCTCGTTATGCGCCATGTTTATATTTGCGGGTAGTTGTGCTGATGGTGGCGGATCTTCTAGATTGTTATTGTTAGCCTCGTCGAACAGTGGATTCTCACGTGGTAGTAAATTAACTCCAGCAGGTAGCGGATTCTACATTAGCTGTTGATGTTGTTGTTGTCGATGATTCCTTCAAATTATTCTTTCTAGATCTGTTTCTAGCTCTATAGGTGTTCCCCTACTACGAGTCATGCACTAAACCCGAAAAAAGAAGATTAGTAGAAAATAAGAAAAATAAATTCATAGCTATAATCTAAAACTTTCCTAATTATTTGATTAATATGCAAAAATTAAAATCAGTATAGTGACGTTGCCTCCCCGGCAACGGTGCCAAAAACTTGACCGCCTCTAAACGTACTAATGTCTAGAATAGAAATCCTGCACAAAAGATATAAAAGACGGCATCCACAAGTATATAGGTCAATTTCAAGATCCTAAAATGCGAAAACTAGTTCAATCTGCTACACTGAATTATGGCAAATCAAGCATATGTACTCAAAAGAAATAGATGTACAAAGAGAATCTGATCTCAAATGCAAAATTAGTTGGTGAGTTTGGAGGAATTTATTCCGAAGGTCCGATGCAAGCTGATTCTAGGATTTTTAGCTTAAAATTATCTATTTTTTACCTACCCCTAGGCAATCCAAGTTACAACCTATTTAAAAAGCCTATTGATTCAAATTTCTATGTTGACTACATTAGTGGAGATAAATTGCTAAGTTCAACATATGAAGGCATAAATTAAACTTAGTGATTGCTAATCTTAAATGATGAAATAAAAATTAATTGGTAAAAATTTAGCATATCTATATTGAGAGAGAATTTAGTCTATATCATGATAATAATTGAGAATAATTCGAACAATGGGTATACTTGAGTTGCATAACTTCAAAAATTCTTGTTCTTAAGCATAATTACATTAAACTCATAATTGTAGGAAGAAATGATTTCTGAAAAAAAAAATTCAAAGGTGATTTTAAGCAACTTCTTATACAATTTTTTCATTACTTGAGACGAGCAATGAATAAAGTTTAGGGGTGTGGAAACACAAAATTATATAGACATTTCCAGCCCCTTTTTAGCTCTAATTCAGGCAGTTTATAAGTCATTTTTATCGAAATTCATATTTAATTATAAAATAATTAATTTTCACTCAAATTATGAACATATTTAATTTTACTTATTTTTATAATAAATTTACACAAATTTGATTTATTTTCAACAGCTTTCCACAAAAGGTGAAAAATCGACTCGGTAGTCACCTTGGGAAGATTGGACCATTGAAGCAATTTTTGTATCAAGTGACCTAAGAGTTTGGTTAATTATTTTCCCAGACATGGATGGTCCAATGATAATTATTGAACACATTTTATAATTAATTTTGGTCCAATACAAATTGGGTTAAAATTAACTACAAGCCTGATTAAAAAAAGGGGTCTAGTTGTGCTAAATGAAGAGGACTGATCCACCAAGAAAATTGGCAGCCCAAGCCGTCCCATGTAGCAAATTCAAGTCAAACCATCCCTCCTACCATGCATGACCGACCAAGGGAAGAGGGAATGGCTGCTATTTTTAGCAACCCCCTCCACCTATAAAAAGCCCCTTTCACTTCATCATTTTTCTTCCCTTACATCTTTCACTTCACACATCTCTCTCACACACATTTTCTCTCTTTTTCCCTTCTAGTTGCTTTCCAAAATTCTTCCTTCCTTTTTCAATTTCCCCTCTTGAAAAGATTTTGCACGCCTCTTGAAGTAGCAACAATCAAGTGTCCGTGAGGGCCTTGGATTAACAGAATGAATAGAGAAAAGAGAAACGTACTAGTTTGGCTTCGAAAAACCACCGAGATTTGTTTTTCTAGTTCCCTTCTCTTAATTTTTTTTTTTAGTTTTGTTTTGATCATGAACATGAATATTTGTGTTGTTTTTCTTCAATTAATTAAAATTACTTAAATTCCTTTCGTGTTAGATTAATTGCATTCTGTTCACTTAAGATTATTAAAAATGTGTTTGTGTTGTTATTAGGTCTCAGTAAATTGTTCAATTAAATAAAACCATACTTATGTTTATGCTTGCATTTTAATTGTAAAGTAACAATTGAATTAATTATTTAAACGTATTGAAATTGTAATTAATGGACACAATATTTAATTGGTGCATGTTTAATCTTCAAAAGTAGCTGAGGGTTAAGTTAGAGACAGTATTAAACAATACATTAGCCTTGTATAACTTGCAAGATTATTGTGATTAAATTATTTCAATATAGAGATATATTGTTACCTCACTTAATCTTGTATTTGCTTATTAAAATTCGATAAATCATTTGAATTGACATAGAGATATAGTCAAGAGATTATTGGGTTTTAGTAGATAAGTATGTGCATTAGTTAGTAAGTTACTGAGTTGTTGTGAAATTATTCATAACAACTTGAACACGATTTCAATAATTCTAAGTTAAAGAATAAAATTAATCTAATACATTTATGTCATATTGATTAAACTCATTTTAGAAATCGTGCATTGGAATTTCACTTTTTATTTTCTTAGTTAGCACTTAGTTAATTTTTTAGTTTTTATATCACCACTTCAAATAAACATATTTTCCATCACCAAATTGTTTAAATTTTCATTTCATAAATATTCTCTTTCACAGTCCTTGTGGGTACGATAACTCAGCATCACTTATCACTTTATTACTTGTGATTGTGTACAGTTACACATTTTCGTCGTTCCAGTTGTTTTTAAACTCCTCATGCTAAAATTCATTTTTATTCTCATTTTGCGGCCTAATCCTTATCTCTCGATTACCTCATTGATTTTTATTACTTGCGATAGTTTGGTTTCCCTTACCTTACTACCTTTGAAACTTGGGATTAGCTCAATTTTCTTACCATCAAATGTTTGGTTCTCCCTAACTTAGTTCGTGCCTTCTATTTTAATGCCACATTTGATCAATCTCCTTATATAGAAGAAATCGTAGGCATCTCTTTGTACATTATGGGCTAACATTAGTTTTACCCTTACACAATTTGTTTCCCAACTTCATATTCACTATGCTAGTACTTCTCTTGAGAATGGTTTGGATGCTCCTTGCTCTATTGACAATAATGGCACCCATTTAGGTTTTCATGACCAGCTACTTCACCTCATTTTGACTTAGGTGTGGCACCCCATAAACAACCATGTCTACCTTTATAATACGAATTTTTGGTGACTTTATTGCCTGAATAACAATATCTGCCTAAACCTTGCCTATCTCCTTTTTCACGATATTTCCTTCGTTTCTGGAAAGCCTCTCACTTCAAAAGCCACACTCAAATTTGGCATGTACCTCAATTACTTTTTCACCAAGCTTGACATTAATGTGTTTGTCAATCCAAAAATTATCATAACAAGATCTATTGGTAAAAATGATTCAAAGTTATGGTTATTTTTTCTAGAATGAGCAATAGGCCAAGAAAAACCCCGAGTGACATGCTCCTATAGCTCAACTCGAAGGTGGTGAAGAATTACCTAAAGGTGGTGAACATCAACCCAATAGTGGTGAGAACCAACCCGAGAAAGAATAAGAGACTAACCCTCTCAAGGCCCATGGCGACAGAGCAAATGCATCGACCTTAGCTCTACCTCTCTCTCCTCCCACATTAGCCCTTCTCACTGTCTTTAGGGGAATCTCCGATAGGGATCATTCGCTTACCGAGTGTTTCGATGTTTTCTCTTGAAAAATTGACTTGCATTTCATGGGCTTGGAGGATCATATGACACATCTCATGTCTTGATTTCCTCTGCCACTGAAACACCCCAAACCTGGCCCACGAGCCTTGACCGGATCTAATCCCTTATTTTTCTCTTTATCACTTCATTTAACAATTAATAAAAATAATCCATCATTTATCCCTTATCCTAGCCGAATTTTAAAAAGGATTAAACTCATCCCTTCGTGCCCCATTGCCGTCCACTACTGCTCAATCTTGCAGCAAAATAAAACTCTTTTATTTGCTTCCCTTGCAGCTCGAACCTAGCCCACTGCATATGGCGTCACTTACCAGGGCCTTAAGTGGCGCCTTCATGCCACTTAAACAAGTTGATTTTCATGTCAAATTTCCCCTACAATTTTCTTTAAGGCCTATCAGGCTGAGCTCCCTCTTTGAAACTTAAAATCTGATAATTTCTAAGCACTTACCTACACTCTAAGGTTCACAAAATTCACAAAACACATTCATAACATACAAAGGCATGCTACTTCATATAATTAAGCAAAAATGCATAAGCCGTAAAATCCCAGATATTACAGCCACCATCTCCTTCCTTGGATGTGCGATTTGTTGGCTCTATTATACACTTTGTTGATATTTGGTATATTTTGTTCATGCTTGGTATTTTATGCTTTCTTGGATGTTTTAGGCCTTGGTTAAATGTTTTTTGTCGACACATTTGTTTTCTAGTCCTATATTTTAAAATGTTTTAGACTTTATTCTGGATGTTCATATTTTGGTGGGCTATTTTTGTTGCTTTTGGATGCTTAACATTAACTTTGGATGCTAATAGGCTTTTTTTTTATTGTTTTCAATTTCTATAGAATGCTTTGATCTCTTTTTTTTTTTCTTCATTTCCATATGTCATATCATATACCTTTGTTTTCCATTGCTTCCTCCCATTCTTTGATTTTCAAATGTCCACTTTTTATATATACCAAAAAGGGGGAAACTATGTTAAAAATTTACAAATTTCATTAACTTAATATGCAATGACAACACAAAACAATTTCAATTTTAGATTATTGCCAATAAATTATGACAAATGAATTTCAAAACGTCATAATATTTTTCCTCTTATGAATTTCAAGCAAACTATATGAAATCATTTTCAAAACAAAGTATTCATAAAGTATTTTAAATAGGGGGAGCTTTTAACTTGAAAATAATGTTTGAATTTAGTGAGGGTGTACAAATGCAAATTTTTATAAGGTTTTGTTATATAAAAAAGGGGACATGTTAGCTTTGATTTTCAAATGTTTTGATATGAAAAAATAAACTTTAACATCTCTTAATCAAATCTATAAAATTTTCTTTAATGATTCTAAAATTATTTCCAATGTGTTACAAACTCAAAAACAAAGTTTCTAAATAACTCACGTAATATACAAAAAAAAAAATTAGTACCCCGAAGTCCTTTAAAAATGTTTCTAAGCCTAAATACTTCATTTTTCCAGTAGTGTCTCGACACATAAGACTATAGGTCTTGAGACATGAAACTTCAAAGGTAAACTCTGATTGAAGGGAGCAAAGTCTCGGTACACTTTTAGACAAATCTTGAGATGTCCAACCTTGTCCTTGAGACATAGGCTCGATTATCTCAAGACATGAAACTTTGAAGCTAATTTTTTTGCTTCTAAGGTGAAATGTCTAAATATAAAGCCTTCTAAGTCTCAAGACATGTTCATGAAGTCTCAAGACATCATTCATGCAATCTTGATTTGATCGTGAAGTCCAACGACATCCAAAGGTTCATATCTTCCGAATTTTAAATAGTAAAAGGGCATGTACCTAAGTCTAGAGAACCTATGAGTCTTATGTGTTAATTTTGGAAACTTGAATACTTTGAATATGTTTTTGTATGTCAATGTATGCTTATTTCATTTGCTATTTAGCATTTGGGTCTCTAAAGACTATTTTTAAGCTTGTTGTGTTTGAAGTTTTAGTTACGTAGGCATTCTTAGTGCCATCTCCTCAGTGAGGTAATGTTTGATTGGTATTACATGCCTTTCATAGTATAATTGACCTATGATTGAACTTATTTGATGAAGAGATTAAGTGTGGTCATAATATTTCTCTAAGCATGTTTTTGGTTTACTATGTTCGAGGGTGTTCCAATAGTTGTGTTCAGTGTTTTAAACTTGATTTTATGTTCCCCTGAGTTCAAGTTTTAGTATTAAGCTCCTAGGCATCAAATCTACAATACCAATGAGAAATATAGATACTTTTACCCACTTGTACCGATACCAAGGTGCAAGGCTTAGGTCCCTCCCCTGTTTTAAGCATTTTCGACCTTTCAAGGCTTTTTGTTGCCCAGACACCTTCGAACCCCTATAAATTGATTCTAAATGTTTTAAACATGATTTTCAAGTTCAAAAATTGAGTTTATTTATTTTTCTATGTTTTTACGAAAATGTTTTCAAACTTAATTTCTTAACTTGATGTAATGAATGATTGTCATTTGAGTTGCTCCAGCAATGGGCATGACATCTCGCATTCGAATCTATTGTCCGAGTCGAGTGTGGGGTGCCACAATTGTTGAGTAATTCTCTATATTTCTACTTGAGGACAACTTAAGTTTTTCAATGGGGTATAATGATACAACACCACCTTTAAATACATATTTTATAAACAAAAATAGGGTAACACATGGTAATTTTATGGCCCTTGAATAGGTCATCTCTGAAGAAGTCAATTGCTTACTAAATTACTTACGAGTTACACAGCTCATAGACTCTTTTTCACCTCCTACACGTTTAGCTTAAATGTCACTCTTAGCATTTTCAACACTTCTCCTATCATGTTGCTAGATTTTAGGAATTTGTTGTAACACCCCCTCACCTCTCTCGATTTTCGATATGGATGAGAAATGCTTCTGGAACATGTACGAACTTTAAATCATGGAAATATATTTTTTATTTTTAGTATTCCCAATTTAAAACACTTTTATAAAATCAATAAATCAAGTTTATGGAAGTTTAAAGGCTTTAAAATCAATTTAAAACCATTTAAGAGTGATTTGGTGAAAATTAGAGGTGTTCAAAACTCCAGACAGACAAAGCAGTGCAATGGGACAGAGTTGTGCACAATGTTGGGACATTGCGCGAAGTCACAATGCGACATCACCCTCTATGTTACGAAGTTCAATGTCATGACTTAGTAGCAAAGCAGCCCAAAAACACTCCAAATTATCTCAAAATCACCTTCAAACATGGTATACACAAAACCTATTCAGAATTTGTTCAAATACATGTAAATATCATCTTCAAAACATGCTCAACCAAACATTACATGCATGAAATCATTTAAATGATATTGAAAACATGTTAAGACTTCATGGTTTCATTTAAAGCAGATTTAATCTTTCATCTATCACTTCCCACATTATTTCCACATAACTTGTGACATTATAAAGCCAAAATTAGACTTACAAACTTGGTACTAAATAAGAATTCGACCTATGGACATGCCAAACCAATAGAAGACAACACTTAAAGAATTTATACATACTCTTTAAGCTTTGCTAAGGTGATGGAATCTCCCAAGCAGACACTGCTTCACATGATCCACAATTAATCTACGTGCAAGAAACAACAACGCATTAAGCGTAAATGCTTAGTGTAACAACCCTTAACCCTAAACTGTCACCGAAACAGGGTTACGGAACATTACCTGACATATTGGACAATTTACTAATAATTCACAAATCAATAACATACAAAGTATAATTTAATTATTAAGTCCCTATAATAGACCCTCTCAAAACACGTATTAAAAGTGGAACGAGATTAGTTCGAGTACTCCGAAAATTTTTCGTAAAAATTTAAAAAAAAAACTCAATATAACCCCTTTATAAACATCTAACCTTCCCTGAAATTTTCAAACCGTAACCAATTTGCAACCAATATAACAAACCATACATTTCCACACTCAAACATACCTAATTATGCCTACAACATCAAGTTAACAATTTATCTACTTGATCATTCATAAATAACTTTTTAATTGAACTAATAATTTCATTCATTTCCCATTTTAGTTTCATGCCACATTTTACCAAATATGCCATACTAATTCATTTCATACTTATAACCCATATTAGAGATCATTTTACAACCAAAGCTTCAAGACTTAAGTATGTAATTTATACAATACCTAAGTACATGCCACTTTTACCAAAAGAGGGATTACATCACCAAATTGTCTCTGAAGTCGGGATTGATCTGGATACTGGACCGGGACCTTTGACTTCTCTTGACCTGAGCACAGGAACAACCCTACGCTGAGTATGCCTATACTCAATGGTATTACCATAATTCAAACTATAATAACAAATAATAATGTATAAAAATATAAATATCAAACATATAATAATTTATTAATAAATACTAATTCATACTTTAACTTTCAAATTTTCGACAATAACAATTAATCAAATTGATATCACATATCATCAAACTAAATTCAATCATCTCATGAACCTTTGGTTTATGTCTTCCATTTTCAGTCTCCATTTAATTCACAATTTCAACGTTCTCATTTCTTCAATAAATCAATTGATTAATTTCATTTGTTTTATCATTTCATTTGCGTACCCCTATTAACAAGACTCTGAACTTGGCAGATACACAGATTCCAACCAAACACGCCTAAATAATCCAAACAAACACACCAGAATAATCCACCCAAACACACCAGAATAATCCACCCAAACACACCAGAACGGCACTCAGTGCCTCTTCAAATAGTCCGAAGAAATATAATAACTTCAGTATCTCCTTGGCCAAGCCGAAAAATCCTCAAATTCTTTCAATCCTATGGTATGCCAACTATATCCGACTCAGCTCGACTAGTTAATAGGGTATTCAATTTTCATATTTCAATTTAATCACTTTCTCATATTTTCCATTCAAATCATTCTCAATTTAATTACAATTCAATTCAATACAATTTTCTACTTTCCAATCAATACACTATCAAATATCTATACATATTCATACTTCATCTCAATTTCATTCATTTCAATATTGATACTTACCTTAAAATTTTACTTACCACACACATAAATTTAAATATAACATTTAATAAATAGTTGTTTGAATTATAGTAATACAAACTGTGATTTTCTCGAGTTTACTCTTCGATAATCTTCTCTTTTACTCTTCGATAATCTTCTCTTTTACCTTCTGTGTCGATGCCTCTGGTTCTTTGCTAGCTACGAAAGTTAAAATAATTTATACTATTAATACAACACTAATTTATATTAAATAATTGAATTTCTATTCAACTTCTACCTAAATTTCAATTTGATCCTAACTAAATTCACTTACTTTTCTATCTCAATTTATGCCTTATTTCTACTCAATTTTCTACCAAATTCAACTTAACTATCTAATGTTCACCATAAAACCATAATTTCAAATTTCTTTCAATTTAATGCCTCTAACACAAAACTTATAGCTTACTTTACAATTTAATCCTTTTATCAGTTCTAACTAGAAATTCTATCAATTAAACCCCTAATTCATCAATTTGTTCAACATGAATTATGTTAAAAAAACCTAAGAACTTTCAAAATTTTAACATAAATTCAACAAAAATTTGTTCTAAAGCTTCTAAAACATCAAAATTAAAAGAAAAGCGCTTAATTGACTTACCAAATTAAAGCTTAAAGTCTCAAACCCTAGTTTTTCCTTCTATTTTTCTTTCTTTTTCCTTCCCCTGTTTCGAATGGTCTCTGTTTCTTTTCTTTTTTATTTCTTTTATTATTTTACTTTATTTCTTTTATGTATTAGTTAATAAAATTAATAATAATAATAATACATTATAATAATAATATAATAATATTTAATTCATAAATATTTTTTTACTTAAATTATAAGTAATTATATATTTATTTTACAATTGTACAAATATGTTTACTACATATGTACATATTCATCACCATACACTTGTCATGATTTTAATTTATTTTATAATATAATATCATAATTTTAATTAATATAAATTACATTATCTAATAAAATAATAATATTCATTATAATTTATTAAGATATTTATATAATTAAATCATTTTTATGAAGTAATTGCCGCCTCAAATTCTTAAATAGGCTTAATTGCCTATTTGGCCCCTTTTATTTTCTATTAATCTATAGTTCAACCGTTATCCCTTATTCAATTTAATCTTTTTTACCAATTACTCTTAATTAGACTAAATTCACCTAATCAAAGCCTAATTAAACACATCACTAGACTCATAGATATTTCTAGTAATTATTTATGAACCCATTTCGCTAAGACGGAGGCCCAATAATGTACTTTTCAGATGTCCGTGAATTTTGGGTCATTACATTTCTCCCCCCTTAATAAATTTCGTCCTCGAAATTTTACCTGAGAAAAGATGAGGATATCGCGCTCTCATTGTTTCTTCCGGTTCCCAAGTTGCTTCTTCCACATTATGATTTCTCCACAACAGTTTCACTAAAGAAACTCGCTTATTTCTTAACTCTTTTACATCTCGAGCTAATATCTAAACTGGCTCTTCTTCATAAGATAAATCAGATCGAATTTCGATGTCTTTAGTGGGAATAACATGAGAAGGATCTGATCTATATCTTCGAAGCATAGAAACATGGAAAACATTGTGAATCTTCTGTAACCCTAGAGGCAAAGCTAGTCGATAAGCAACCGATCCAATCCTTTCTATAATCTCATACGGCCCAATATAATGAGGACTTTATTTTCCTTTTCGACCAAACCTCAAGACCTTCTTCCAAGGCGATACCTTAAGGAACACTTTGTCACCAACAGAATACTCTATGTCTCGCCGTCTCAAGTCCGATAAGATTTCTGACTATCGAAGGCTGCTTTTAGTCTATCTTTAATCTTTTTAACCATTTCTTCTGTCTCATGAATTTACTCCAGTCCAATTATTTTTCTTTCATTTAATTCTATCCAACATACCGACAATCTACACCTTCGACCATATAGAGCTTCATACGGGGCCATTTGAATATTAGATTGAAAACTATTATTATAAAAAAATTCAGCCAATGGTAAATAACGTTCCCAACCTGATTCAAAGTCAATAATACAAGCCCGTAACATGTCTTCTAATATTTGAATCACCCTTTCAGACTGTCCATCTGTTTGCGGATGAAATGTAGTACTGAAATTAAGTCGAGTACCTAGAGAATTATGCAATTGCCTCCAAAATCTTAATGTAAACCTTGGATCCCAGTCTGAAATTATCGATGTAGGAATACCATGTAATCTTACAATTTCCCGGATATAAATCTCAGCAAGCTTCTGCAAATACCAATTTGTTCTAACTGTTATGAAATGAGTTGATTTCGTGAGCCTACCCAGATAGCATTATTTTTACTCGCTGATAGTGGCAATCACGTAAAAAAATCCATAGTAATGCAATTCCATTTCCACTTGGGAATACTAATAGGTTGTAACAAACCTGTCGGTACCTGATGTTCTGCTTTTACCCGCTGACAAGTCAAACATTTACCAACATACTCAACTATATCTTTCTTCATTCTTGGCCACCAGTATAACTCCCGTAAATTTTGATACATCTTCGTTCCACCAAAGTGTAAAGAAAAAGTATTATCGTGTACTTCTCGGAGAATCAACTCTTTTAACTCAAAAGCAATTAGAATACAAAGCCGATTTTGGAACCTCAAACAATCATGTTCATCAATACTAAAATTTTCTACCATACCATTCCGTACCATCTCTTTTCTCTTCACCAACTTTTCGTCTTTTAGCTGGGCTGTCTAATCTGGTCAAACATTATCGACTTAACCCTTAGTTCAGCTATCAAGCTTCCATCACCATTAATACTAAGTTGAGCAAAGATTGCCGTAATTCAACCGCAGTTTTTCTACTCAATGCATCTGCTACTACATTTGCCTTTCCCGCATGGTAACCTATAACACAATCGTAATCTTTCAGAAGTTCAATCCACCATCTTTGCCTCAAATTTAACTCTTTTTGCGACAGAAGATATTTAAGGCTCTTATGATCAGTATAAATGTAACATTTCTTACCATACAAGTAATGCCTCCAAATCTTCAATGCAAAGATTACTGCAACTAACTCCAAATCATGTGTCAGGCAGTTGCGCTCACGTGGCTTAAACTGTCGAGATGCATAAGCTATTACTTTTCTGTCTTGCATCAATACACAGCCCAAACCGCTCAGAGAATCATCACTCTATACAACAAAGTCCTTTCCTGACTCCGGTAAGGTTAGAACTAATGCCTCAGTTAACATTTGCTTCAATGTCTCAAAACTCCTCTGGCACTGATCATCCCAAATGATAGGAACATTCTTTTGTAGTAGCTTTGTCATCGGCAATGCTATTTTCAAACATCCATTAACAAATCTCCTGTAGTATCCAGCTAATCCTAGGAAGCTACGTACCTCAGATATATTCCTTGGTGCCTTCCATTGAACAACCGCCTCAATCTTCTTCGGATCAACTCTAATCCCTTCAACAGATACCACATGTCCCAAAAACACTACCTCAGATAACCAAAATTCACATTTACTCAACTTCTCGTACAATTGTTTTTCCCGCAGAATCTGTAGCACTATTCTAATATGTTGATCATGATCTGACTCTGTCTTCGAATAGACCAATATATCATCAATGAAGACCACCACAAGCTGATCCAAGTATGGGTGGAAAATACGGTTCATCAGGTCCATGAAAGCAGCTGGGCACTAGTCAACCCAAATGGCATCACCAAAAACTCATAATGACCATATCAAGTACGAAATGCAGTCTTCGACACATTACTTTCTTTTACTTTCAACTGATAATACCCAGGTCTCAAGTCAATCTTCGAAAATACTGAAGCTCCCTTTAACTGATCAAACAAATCATCTATACGAGGCAACGAATATCGGTTCTTGAATGTTACTTTATTCAACTATCGATAATCGATACAAAGCCACATTGAACCATCTTTCTTTTTAACAAACAATATCGGAGCTCTCCAAGGTGAAATGCTCGATCTAATAAATCCACGATCTAACAAATCCTACAACTGTACCTTCAATTCTTTCAATTCAGTGGGTGACATTTGGTACAGAGGTATAGATATTGGAGTTGTACTAGGATAAACTTCAATTGCAAACTCAACCTCTCTGTCTAGTGGCAAACCCGGTAATTCTTCAGGAAAGACGTTTGGAAACTCACATATAGTTCTAATTTTGTTGCACTGACTTCTGACTAAATCAGAATTATGCACAACTGTAACATCCTAGAATTTGAATTTTATATATTGCATTATTTTGGTGTTAAGCTAGTTAGATTATTAATTTTGTATGTTGAGGAGGTCCTGAGAAGGCTCGGGGTTTATTTGGACCTAGTAAAAATTTTTGTTATTTAGCACTTTAAGGAAATGGAGTAAGTGACCTTGAAGCATATGGAAATAATTGAATAAGTAGCTAGCATAATTGAACAAATAGTAAAGAGGTTATGGCGTGTAACACCCCAAACCCGGCCCATACGTTTCGACCAGATCTGGTATGCTACGGGTTGAACGTTAAAATCTTTTGCTAAGTTGGTTTTAGAAAATCATAAGTTATTAGGCAATATATGAATAAATAAGTGACATTTGAAAAGAAACCTTGTATTATTATTATTTGGTATAAATAAACCCCTGACATAAATTCATAAGTTGCAAATTGTAACATCCTAAAAATTAGAATATTATCTTATTTTTTGTGTTGGCTTGGGTATTAATTTTGTGTGTTTAGCATAGTCTTGTGAAGGCTTGATTTTATTTATGAAGCTAGAATAATTCTTAGTATTGAAAATTTAGTGAAGTGGATTAGGTGAACCTGACACTTAAGTTAATTTAAGTGTTAAATTCTAGCACATGAGGAGTTAGTGGCAAGGTGGTTATGGTGCATGGAGGGTTGCTTGAGGGAAGAGGTTCGAGTAGCATGGATTACATTTTGAAGACTTTATTTTTATGCACCTTACATTAAGTGTTGGTCAAACTATTCATATGGTAGGTTGGACTTTAAGTTTTATGGTAAGTTGAATAATAGTTTAGGAAAGCTTGTAATTTGGGATAAGAATCTTAAGGATTAAGGAAGGATGGGGGGACAAAAGGCTTGAATGTTGGACAGTTGTTTTGGAAACTCTTTTTGGCCATTAGTTCATGTATGTGGACGGCATTTTGGTCTAGGGGAGGGCTTGACCGATTTTTTTTTTTTTTTTTGGAGACTTTGGTAGGTTGGTAGCTAGTTGGCCATTTTTCCTAAGCATTTGAACATCAATTTCTTTTCTCTCCACAAACACTCTCTATAGCCGATTGTGTCTTGGACATAAGGTGAGTTTTTGTGTTAGTTTTGGCCTTCAATATTTGTTTTGTGTGATAACAGAAAATCCTTTTTAGTTTTGCAAATTTCTCCCTAGTGCACCAAAGTGAAACAAAAACCGAAACCATCATAGTGCTTGGCCGAACCTCTCTTGTTCACAACTTTCTTTTCCATTCTTTTCATACTTGTTCAAAACCCACATTTCTTTTACTTTCTCTTGGCCGAAACTTCCTTCTCCCCGTTCCTCTTTTCTTTCTTCCACTTTTGTTCAAAGCCATAAACATCCCTCTCCCATTTCATTTTCTTCTTCCATTCTTTCCTTTCTTCAATTGCCGAATCCTCCTTCTCCTATTTTCACTTTTATTTTCCTTTCTTTTTCTCCATTATAGCCGAATCTTTTTCTCTCTTTTGGTATAATCTTGACCGAATATCATCAAGGGTAGATTTCTTTGGGTTCATCTATAATCGGTTTTGAAGATAGGTAAGTGTCTTGGCCGAATCTCCTTTTTTCCTTCTCTCTTTTCTATGTTGTTTTTCTTGAGGGCAAAGGCCAAATTTTTGGGTATTTGTTGTAAGGTTCTAACTATTCGAAGGAACCGATTTTTCTTCTAGACTCCTCGGGATTTTGGAAGTAATCGACTCAAGCCTTAATTCTCTGACAATCGTTTTGGGTAAGCTAATAGGTAAGATTTAGTATTTCGTACGATAACCCTTCGGGATTTGTTGGTGTGGCCGAATGGCCTTGTTTATAGTTTTGTGGTTTGGCCGAATGTACAACAAGGAGATCGAGTGCTGTAGATCGGGTCTTCGGGATTTAGTGCTTGCGTTAGTGACAGGTGTATATCTTACACACTTTATAATTCGATATATATATATATTTATTAATAAACTAATCATGTTATTAAAGCCGAAAACTATGAGATCTTGATATGATACCTTGATGGGTACGAGTAAGGATTCGGGTAAGTCCGTTTCGATATGACTCTTGCAATATGATGTATGATGATACGATTTATGATATATTTGCTATGTGATTCCTAATAAAGCATGTTGACATGATTTGTATAAATATTGCATTGTGATGGGTAATATGAGAGGAGGGGGAAGGATTTGATATCCGTGTCTTTGGGACACCAGAGGTTTGGCACCTCCAGTGGTTTGGTACCACAATATTATTTCGTGTCTTTGGGACACCAGAGGTTTGGCACCTCATAGCGACTCGTCCTAGTGGTTTAGTACCACAGTGGGTTGGCCCCACATTTGTTATTACGGGATTGTCGCCAGTGATTTGGTATCACACGTGGGTTGGCCCCACAACTTGATTATTCGTGACTTTAGGTCACTAGTGGTTTGGCACCACCAGTGGTTTGGTACCACACGGGGTAGAAAAAAGGAGTTATGGATGGCTAGGTTGGGTGCATTATATATATATTGCTTGGTTATGAATTGTGTAAGAATGTTGCATTAACCGGGGGAAGGATTTATGCACTGAGTCTTGGTGACTCACCTTCTCCCTTATCTTTTCAGGTGATTGGTAGATTGCGGATGAGGAGCCGGATGAACTCGAGGAGGCCATGCAATAAAATTCGGTTTTACATGAACTTCGATTTGGGTACTTTATTTTATTTTAATTTGGTTTTCGTCTTTATTTGAATTTGTAATAAGGCCTCTTTAATTATGTTTTTGGATTATTTATATGCTTTGGACTTGTTTTAAACATGGCTAAATAAATATCATGATTGATTTAATAATTGAGCCCAAAGTTTTCTAAACTATAAAAACACAACAGTTTTCAAAATCTTACCATCGGGTAATACAAATTGTATGATAGTAAAATTACAACTTAAGTGTTTTCGACAACTTAAAGGATTTCCAAATTGAAGTTTCTACACTAAAATGCAAACGGTTTTCAAAGTAATAATTCGGGTTTTTCTTAAAATGGCATAAATGTTTTCTAATATATGGATTGACAACTAAGTTTTAAAGTTTTAATTTCAAAGTAAATTATCAGTTTTTAACTTATTATGCACCTGATTTCTACAATCATAGAATAACAAAGAGTTTTCACTAAAATTTAATCGGTAATTTGATTTTCTTCAAAACGTTTTTCCTCTGTGGCATGCCAGATTCGGTCATGGCGTATTGACCGGGTTTGGGGTGTTACAAATTGGTATAGAGCCAAGTTCAAAAGCTCGACTATGGGCCCAAGGCCCAAAATGATTTAAAGTATGGTCTTAAATTGTTTTTGTTGAAAATTATATGATTTGAAAAGCATGGCACCGAGTCTTCGGCACCAATCCGCCCTGGTAAGTACTTCAAACTGTTGATTTTGATGATATGATGATGATGGTATGACTGTATAGTAGTAGGAACTACTCTAGAGACCCAAAACTATAGGTTGGATGTACTCGCGAAACAACTTCTTATTAAAATTATTCATAAAACTGTGTTTTAAAGATAGTGGAATGATGTCTTAAGCATAAAACTTTTAAATCAGATAAGTCGAGACTTTAGACATGAGCACTCGAGGTCGGGGTCGTGTTATGCGTGGACGCGGTCAGGGTAGGATGGTTGTGTCTGAACCAGTGAGGTCGGGTCAAGGATCCGAAAATGAGGTACCACCACCCCCACCACCAGCGGTTGGAGTTGAGCATCAGGATCAAACGGGGGATGACGCAGTGTCTCAGGCGATGCTGCGAGTTCTTGAGAGGGTAGCTGGAGTAGGTAGAGGCGCGGGAGCTCGGAAATCTGTACCTGAGCGACTCCGAGCCAATGGAGCTGAAGTATTTCGAGGTGTTTCTGGTGTGGCTCCCAGTACGGTTGAGTATTGGTTAGAGGCGACGGAGCGAATCATGGATGATCTGGATCTGAATGTTGAGGAAAAGCTGAAAAGGATAGTGTCGCTTCTTCGGGATGAGTCATATCAGTGGTGGCTCACGGTGAGGAATAGTGCTGTAGCGGAGGATCTCACTTGGGATTATTTTAAGGCAGCGTATCAGAAGAAATATATTGGGTCTAGTTACATTGATGCGCAACATAAGGAATTTCTGAGTTTGGTCCAGGGGAGTAAGTCCGTATCAGAATATGAGGCAGAGTTCTTAAGATTGAGCCAGTGTGCTGGAGGTATCGTGGCTTCGGAGCACGAGCGATGTGTTCACTTCGAGGACGGTTTGAGAGATGAGCTGAGGTTGCTGATTGCTCCACATCAGGAGCGAGAGTTTGCCGCGTTGGTTGAAAAGACTAAGATAGCTGAAGGGATAAAGGAATCTGTAAGGCAAAGTCACGACAGGAATAAACATAAGAGAGGTTTTGGATCATCTGGGTCAGCCGGTAATTCTCAGAAGAGGGTTAGGCAGAGTGGGCCGAATCAATCTGGGAGGCCTGTTACTGCTAATCAGGGACCAGCACAGTGTAACCGATGTGGAAAATTTCATTGGGGCGAATGTTGGACCGGAGGGAAAGGATGTTTTGAGTGTGGCTCGCTGGATCATCGTGTGAGGGACTGTCCACGTAAGCTAGCCATGAATCAGACTGAGGGACAAGGTCGTGCTCAGTTCAGAAAGGAGGGACCATCACCGCAGAGAGGTCGTGGTAATGGTAGAGGAGGTAATGGTTCTGGTCGAGGCCGCAGAGCATCGGGCAGAGGTGCAGGCAACACTGAGGCAAGACAGCCTGGTTTGGTGTATGCAGCGAGACGTCGAGAGGAGGGCAACACACTGGACGTCATAACTGGTACGTTCTTAATCTTTGGTGTACCATATACTGCTTTGATAGATGTGGGTTCGACGCATTCGTATGTTGCTAGTAGCATAGTAGAGACTATGCATCTAGACCCTGAGACTACTTCTAGGAGGATGACAGTAATTAGCCCTCTAGGTCACTCTGTAGAAGTAAATAAGCTGTATAGAGATGTACCCCTAGAACTCCAAGGGGTAGTGTTTGTAGCTGATCTGATGGAACTGCCGTTTGGGGAGTTCGATCTGACTCTTGGGATGGACTAGTTGGTCAAGTACCAGGCAAGTTTGGATTGCGCTGCTAAGCGCATGGTTTTGAAGACAGTTGAGGGTAAAGAGGTGGTCATGATAGGTAATAGAAGAGATTATCTATCCAACGTGGTATCTGCATTGAAAGCTGTGAAGATGGTCAGGAAGGGCTGTGAGGCATATGTAGTCCATGTGTGTGCGTTGGAGGCTAGGGAGTTTATTATGGGGAATGTCCGAACGGTAAAGGAATATGCTGGCGTATTTCCAGAAGAACTTCCGGGACTACCTCCGGATCGTGAAGTTGAATTTGGTATAGATCTATTACCCGAAACTGCGCCAGTGTCTATCGCTCCGTATAGGATGGCACCGAAGGAATTGGTGGAATTAAAGGCTCAGATTCAAGAGTTGTTGGATCGAGGTTTTATTCGACCAAGTGTTTCGCCTTGGGGAGCGCGGGTACTTTTTGTCAAGAAGAAGGATGGTACGATGCGGATGTGTATTGACTACCGCCAACTGAATAAGCTGACGATCAAAAACAAGTATCCTTTGCGAGGATAGATGACTTGTTTGATCAGCTTAAGGGGGCAGCGGTTTTCTCCAAGATTGATTTAAGGTCTAGATATCAATATCATCAGCTAAAGGTGAAAGAGGTTGATATCCATAAGACGGCATTTCGCACTCTGTATGGGCACTACGAGTTTCTGGTAATGCCATTTGGGTTGACTAACGCGTCGGCAGCATTCATGGACATGATGAACTGGGTATTCCAGCAGTTTTTGGATCAGTTTGTCGCGGTGTTTATAAACGATATTTTGGTATACTCAAAGTCAGAGGAGGAGCATGATGCGCATTTGCGAGTAGTGTTGCAGATTTTGAGGGAAAAGCAGCTATATGCCAAATTTAGTAAGTCCGAGTTCTGGCTTAGGGAGGTGACTTTCTTGGGTCACGTAGTATCAGCTGAGGGGATTAGAGTGGATCCTCGAAAGATTGAAGCGGTGTTGGATTGGAGGCCGCCTAAGTCAGTGGCTGAGATTCGGAGTTTTCTAAGTCTGGCGGGGTATTACCGAAGATTTGTAGAAGGATTTTCTTTGATCGCAGCACCTATGACCAAGTTGTTGAGGAAAGGATTTCCATTTGTGTGGACTGAGAAGCAACAAGAAAGTTTCGACAAGTTGAAGAAGATTCTGACTGAAGCTCCGGTTTTGATTCAACCTGAGGCAGGCAAGGAATTCACGGTTTACTGTGACGCATCACATACTGGCTTGGGATGTGTGCTGATGCAGGAAGGGAAGGTAGTGGCTTATGCATCTCGACAGTTGAGACCACATGAAGTTAATTATTCGACGCATGACTTGGAATTAGCAGCAGTGGTTTTCGCTTTGAAGATATGGAGACACTATTTGTACGGAGAGAAGTCAATAGTCTACATGGATCACAAGAGTCTAAGTATCTTTTGACTTAGAAGGATTTGAACTTGAGGCAGCGCAGATGGATTGAGTTGTTAAAGGACTACGACTGTTCGATTGAGTATCATCTGGGTAAGGCTAACGTGGTGGCAGACGCGTTGAGCCGTAAGGTTGTATCAGACTTAAGATCGATGTTTGCTCGTCTTAGTTTGTATAACGATGGGAGTCTTTTGGCTGAATTGCAAGCCAAGCCGACTTGGTTAGAGCAGATCAAGGAAAAACAGTTAGAGGATAATGGTTTGAATGATCGGAGGTTGCAGGTTCAGAATGGTGGTTTAGAGGATTATAGTTTGTCCAGTGATGGAGTATTGTATTTTCAAGGGAGAGCTTGTATGCCGAAGGATGTTGAGTTGAGGCAAAGGATTCTTCGGGATGCTCATAGCAGCCCATATGCTATGCATCCTGGAGGTAGCAAGATGTATCAGGATTTAAGAGAGCAGTTTTGGTGGCCAGGTCTGAAGCAGGAGGTAACTGAGTTTGTGGGTAAATGTCTGACGTGTCAGCAAGTCAAGGCTGAACATCAGTTGCCATCTGGGTTACTTCAGCCGGTGAAGATTTCACAGTGGAAGTGGGAAAGGATCGCTATAGAGTCAGTGGATTACCTCTTACACCTAGTAAGAAGGACTCAGTTTGGATGATTGTGGATCGTTTGACTAAGTCAGCTCATTTTATTCTGATAAGGGTGGATTACTCGCTTCAGAAGTTAGCTAAGTTGTATGTGGCGGAGATAGTGAGATTGCATGGTGTGCCAGTGTCGATCATCTCAGATAGAGATCCTAGATTTAGGTCGAGGTTTTGGAGAGCGTTACATCAAGCTTTGGGTACACGGTTGGATTTCAGTACGGCATTTCATCCACAGTCTGACGGACAGTCGGAAAGAGTTATACAGATTTTAGAGGATATGTTGAGAGGTTGTGTTTTGGATTTCAGAGGTAGCTGGGAAGAGTTTTTACCATTAGCTGAGTTCGCATACAACAATAGTTATCAAGCAAGCATTAAGATGGCACCATATGAGGCGTTGTATGGTAGGAGGTGTCGCACACCTACATGTTGGACAGAGTTGGGTGAGCGTCAGATGTTAGGACCAGAGTTGGTTGCAGAGACTGAGGATAAGGTTAAGTTGATTCAGGCTCGTCTGAAGGAAGCTTCGGATAGGCAGAAGTCATATGCCGATCTCAAGCGAAGGGATATAGAGTTTGCCGTGGGTGACAAAGTTTTTCTGAAGGTCTCGCCATGGAAGAAAGTGTTAAGATTTGAGAGAAAAGGCAAGTTAAGTCCAAGGTTTATTGGGCCATATAAGGTGTTGAGACAAGTGGGACCAGTAGCTTATCAGCTCGAGTTGCCAGCAGAGCTGAGTTAGATTCACGATGTGTTCTATGTCTCCATGCTTAGACGCTATCGTTCTGATCCATCGCATGTTGTGGCAGTAGAGGAAATAGAGGTGAGTCCAGATTTGACGATAGAAGAAGAAACTGTGCAGATTCTAGATTGAGATGTGAAAGTTTTGCGTAGGAAGTCAGTTCCTTTAGTGAAGGTTTTATGGTGGAACCATGGCGTAGAAGAAGCTACGTGGGAACCGGAGGATGCGATGAGACAGCAGTACCCTCAACTCTTTTGATCAGGTAATTTCGAGGACGAAATTTTCTTAAGGGGGGTAGAATTGTAACATCCTAAAAATTAGAATATTATCTTATTATTTGTGTTGGCTTGGGTATGAATTTTGTGTGTTTAGCATAGTCTTGTGAAGGCTTGATTTTATTTATGAAGCTAGAATAATTCTTAGTATTGAAAATTTAGTGAAGTGGATTAGGTGAACCTGACACTTAAGTTAATTTAAGTGTTAAATTCTAGCACATGAGGAGTTAGTGGCAAGGTGGTTATGGTGCATGGAGGGTTGCTTGAGGGAAGAGGTTCGAGTAGCATGGATTACATTTTGAAGACTTTATTTTTATGCACCTTACATTAAGTGTTGGTCAAACTATTCATATGGTAGGTTGGACTTTAAGTTTTATGGTAAGTTGAATAATAGTTTAGGAAAGCTTGTAATTTGGGATAAGAATCTTAAGGATTAAGGAAGGATGGGGGGACAAAAGGCTTGAATGTTGGACAGTTGTTTTGGAAACACTTTTTGGCCATTAGTTCATGTATGTGGACGGCATTTTGGTCTAGGGGAGGGCTTGACCGATTTTTTTTTTTTTTTTTTGTTGTTGGAGACTTTGGTAGGTTGGTAGCTAGTTGCCCATTTTTCCTAAGCATTTGAACATCAATTTCTTTTCTCTCAATAAACACTCTCTATAGCCGATTGTGTCTTGGACATAAGGTGAGTTTTTGTGTTAGTTTTGGCCTTCAATATTTGTTTTGTGTCATAACCGAAAATCCTTTTTAGTTTTGCAAATTTCTCCCTAGTGCACCAAAGTGAAACAAAAACCGAAACCATCATAGTGCTTGGCCGAACCTCTCTTGTTCACAACTTTCTTTTCCATTCTTTTCATACTTGTTCAAAACCCACATTTCTTTTACTTTCTCTTGGCCGAAACTTCCTTCTCCCCATTCCTCTTTTCTTTCTTCCACTTTTGTTCAAAGCCATAAACATCCCTCTCCCATTTCATTTCCTTCTTCCATTCTTTCCTTTCTTCAATTGCCGAATCCTCCTTCTCCTATTTTCACTTTTATTTTCCTTTCTTTTTCTCCATTATAGCTGAATCTTTTTCTCTCTTTTGGTATAATCTTGACCGAATATCATCAAGGGTAGATTTCTTTGGGTTCATCTATAATCGGTTTTGAAGATAGGTAAGTGTCTTGGCCGAATCTCCTTTTTCCTTCTCTCTTTTCTATGTTGTTTTTCTTGAAGGCAAAGGCCGAATTTTTGGGTATTTGTTGTAAGGTTCTAACTATTCGAAGGAACCGATTTTTCTGCTAGACTCCTCGGGATTTTGGAAGTAATCGACTCAAGCCTTAATTCTCTGACAATCATTTTGGGTAAGCTAATAGGTAAGATTTAGTATTTCGTACGATAACCCTTCGGGATTTGTTGGTGTGGCCGAATGGCCTTGTTTATAGTTTTGTGGTTTGGCCGAATGTAGGACAAGGAGATCGAGTGTTGTAGATCGGGTCTTCGGGATTTAGTGCTTGCGTTAGTGACTGGTGTATATCTTACACACTTTATAATTCGGTATATATATATATTAATAAACTAATCATGTTATTAAAGCCGAAAACTATGAGATCTTGATATGATACCTTGATGGGTACGAGCAAGGATTCAGGTAAGTCCGTTTCGATATGACTCTTGCAATATGATGTATGATGATACGATTTATGATATATTTGCTATGTGATTCCTAATAAAGCATGTTGACATGATTTGTATAAATATCGCATTGTGATGGGTAATATGAGAGGAGGGGGAAGGATTTGAAATCCGTGTCTTTGGGACACCAGAGGTTTGGCACCTCATAGCGACTCGTCCTAGTGGTTTAGTACTGTAACATCCTGAAAATGGGCCTATGCATTGTTGATTTAATTATACGAAATGGCATGTCTTATGTGTTATGAATGTATTACGAACATTTTTGGAAACTTGGAAATGTAAGGAAATGCTTTAGGAATGTTAAGTTTCAAAAGTGGAAAGTAAACATTTTTGGAAACTTGGAAATGTAAGGAAATGCTTTAGGAATGTTAAGTTTCAAAAGAGGAAAGTAAACATTTTTGGAAACTTGGAAATGTAAGGAAATGATTTAGAAATGTTAAGTTTAAAGGAGGCAAACGAACATTTTTGGAAACTTGGAAATGTAAGGAAATGTTAAGTTTTAAAGCTTAAAAGGAGAAAGCTAATGCAAGGTGGCCTTAAGAAAATTAAAAGAAGAAATTTGACACACAAATGGGCATGGAAAAGTGGCTTGGAGATGCCACTTAAAGCCCAGTAAGTGACGCCACAAGCAGGTGCAATTGGGCCTGAGTTCGAGTCACTTGGGCAGCAAATAAAAGAATTTTATTTTGATGCAAGGAACAAGAGAAGTGGACGGCATTAAGGCTCTATAAGAAGGTGTTTTATTGTTGTTAAAATTCGGCAAATAGATGGATAAATGATGGATTATTATTGATATTTTAATTAAGAGATAAGAGATAATTATTGGATTAAGTTTTATTAAATCGAATAGGTGATAATTAAAGAGATAAAGCTATCAAAATAGAAGAGTGATGGCCAAGTAAGGGATTCCTTAGGTGATAATTTCGGCAAAGAGGAG
Organism: Gossypium australe; assembly: GCA_005393395.2. Classification (NCBI taxonomy): domain Eukaryota; kingdom Viridiplantae; phylum Streptophyta; class Magnoliopsida; order Malvales; family Malvaceae; genus Gossypium; species Gossypium australe. The sequence goes on along the minus strand of CM016619.1, from coordinate 22,836,190 downwards.
AAAATAAGGCCATTATTCATTCTTTCTAAGTCTCTGCCGAAAGTCTCTAGCAAACTCTCTCTTTTCTTTTTTTTATTTTGTCAAGTCGAAATCTACTTCTTCTCCCTAAATCCACCATTGCCGAATTTCTTAGTGACTCTTTTCCTCTCCCAAAGTTCTTCTTTTCTTCTTCTTTACCTCTCAAAAGCCGAAATTGTGTTACATATCAGGGCCATAGCCGAATACTGCTAAGGGTTCAAGCAAGAGTTCCATCGAATTCTTCAGTAAGGGTAAGATTAGGTTCGATTCTCATTCTATTTCTTTTAAGTCTGTCGAAATTAAGATTCTAATACCCTTAATATCTTGTTGCCGAAACATTGAAGAGATCTTTCGGGATTTACTAAGTGTCGACTACAAGGAAGGAGAAGTTCTTTTCCCGAAGGTACACCATAGGCCGCATGTTCCCTAGTTATTCGGTGAGTTTCGGGATTTAAAATCCACAAGGTAAGTGTCTATAGCATTCGGCCAAGGCCATGTTTGGTAAATATATGTGTTCATTAATTATTCAAAAGCCGAAACTAATCTATTCAAGTAATCTAGTGATTGCCGATTTCAAGAAAGAAGGATACAAAGTTTCGGGACTTGATTCTTAAGTCAATCGGCAACAAGGTAAGTTTTAGTGTACTAATCCTACTAGGATTTGGATTTCTGGCCAAATGGCTCTTTGCTAAGTATTAAATGATTGATTAAATGTAGAGATCTAAGATCTAAGGCATTAGATCAAGCTTTTTGGGATTTGGATTGGAAACCTTAAGCGAATCAGGTGTGTACCTCACACTATTTCTTGATATATTTATGGCAATATTTAATATGTATGTGACTATAAGAATGTGTAAGAATATGGCTAAGGTACCATGTAATGGTACAAAAGTACTCAGGTACGTTTCCTACCCCTACTAGGAATATGAAATTATGTTATATATGTAACATGTGAAAAGTGATAAGAATGTGAAATTATGTAATTTGCATGATATGAATGATATGGGGCATTCGGGATATTATATGAAAGGGGAAGTGAATGTGGTGACCTAAGACCACGATATCTGAATGTGGTGACCTAAGACCACGATATCTGAATGTGGTGACCTAAGACCACGATATCTGAATATGGTGTCTCATGACCCAAAATATGAATCTGGTGGCTATGCCATGAATTTTATAAGGGCGATGAGCACATCGACTGCAGCGACTGCCTTCGATGGTGTGTAGCGGATGGAGGGTTGACTTATTAGTCCCCATGGTGTGCAGGTTGGTACGGGTGATGTGTAGCGGATGGCATCTAGGTTTGGGATCGGGTTTGCATCATTATCTTTACTTGTTATGTGAATGTGATATGTATGATATGCCTGAATTTGTTTGGATTTAGTGTTGGTTACACATTGAGTCTGTTTGACTCACCCCGTTGGGGAATATTTTCTTTCAGGTGATGATCAGTAATAGATCGGGTCGGCAGGAGCTTAAAGGTGGCCATGCACAGCAAGGAAAATTTTATTATTTGGACTTTTATTCTATTTAAGCATTTTAATTTATTTTATTTTTTAGAATTATTTGATGTAATAAGGCCATAGTTGGATTACTTTATTTTACCCTTATTTACTATGTACGAATTTTTATCAAGCAAAGTTTTAAGTAAGTTTAATTTAAAATAAACTCTAAATATTTTGTCACCTGAAATAAATGGGTTTTCAATATAAAATAAACTCGATTTCAACTCAAGCCCAACCCAAAACAATCTTTCTTTCAAAACACACAAGTTTTCCTAAGTAACAAAAGAATTTTGAACCGGTTTACTTCGAGGAACATACCAGATACGGTCAAGGCTCGTGGGTCGGGTTTGGGGTGTTTCAGCTTGGTATCAGAGCCCAGTTTTAAACTCTCGGCCTTGGGTTTAAGGCCCAAAACGTTTTCAAAGGTTAAGCCCAAAAGAATTTGTGAAATTTTAAGCAGGTTTTCTGGCATGGCACCTAAGTCTCCGACCCAAAGTCCACCAAGTAAGTACCCCTAACCTTTGTGTGATTTATATTATGATCTGTAGAAGGGTAGAAATGGAATGGAACGTAGATTAATATGATAGGTACTTGAACTCTAAGGCTAGCTTACCCCAACAGTTACATAAGACTTAAATGCTTAATAAAACAAACCTGTGTCTAAGTCGCCGAGTTAGGGTGTGGCAACCATTGTGCGCATGTCTAGGATTGGATCCGGAAGAGCCTGGTATTTAAGCAGTCCTAGTGACTCACCTCCTCTTCGCAGGAATCCTACCTGGTGCGTAGCTTCGGTTCACCCTAACCAAGAGGACTCAGTCACAGGCTAAACCCAATAACTAAAACCCGAAAGGGATTAGCCACATTTTCATGGAAACCCTAGTTTTAGAACATTAAAAAAAAATTATCCTTTTAAATTGCCAACACGATTTTATAAAATTTTCTGAAGTATTCTTGACTTACAAAAAAAAATACTAAATTACCCCTAGTTGTAAAATTACAAAAAATGCCCTCGGTTTAGAAAATGTCCAAACTACCCACGGTTTAATTAAAATTTCCTTATTTTATAAAATATTCAAAAACTCTACTTCTGCGAAATATTAAAATACTCCAACTTGGAAAATTTACGAAATTGCCCCCTAACTTACAAAATTACCAAAATGACCCTGAATTTCAAAATTTTTGCAACATTACCGATTTGGAAAACAAATTCTCAAAAAGAACCCTCAAGTTTTGCAAATTTTGGAAATACCCTTGATTTATTAAGCTTTACAAATTTACTCTGGTTTATTACTAAAATACCCCCGAGTTCCAAAATTACCGAAATACCTCCGAGATTTCAAAAATTACCAAATTACCCTTATTGACAAAATCAATAAGGAACCTTATTTTGACAAATTACGAAAATACCCCTAGGTAGTGGAAAAACAACAACAATGAAAACTACAACATTTCTCTGAATGAACGAAAGTTCATAATTGATTGATGAATGTATGAAAGACTGTGTGCATGTATGAATACGAAAGAACCACTCCTAAAATTCTTTTCATAAAACTTCTTCGCGGGTAATCAGTGGAATAAAGACTAATCCATAAAATTTCTTAACCAGATTAAAGCGCAGTAATTAGAATGAGTTCTAGAGGACATGGTCGTCGTGGACGTGGTCGAGGAAGAATGACCGTGTCGGAACCCGTTAGATCGGGTCAAGGATCTGATAATGAGATACCACCGCCACCACCACCCCCAGCTGTTGGTGTTGAGCAGCAAGCTCAGACAGGGGATGATGCTGTGTCGCAGGCTGTGCTGGGAGTGTTGGAAATGGTGGCTGGAGCAGGTGGAGGTATGGGAACTAGGAAATCTGTACCTGAGCGACTCTGAGCCAATGGGGCTGAAATGTTTCGAGGAGTATCTGGTGTGGCACCCAGTACGGCTGAATATTGGCTGGAAGCAACCGAGTGCATTATGGATGAGCTCGATCTGACCCCTGAGGAGAAGTTGAAAGGAATGGTGGCACTGCTACGCGATGAAGCGTATCAGTGGTGGCTCACAGTTCGGGATGGAGCCACAGCTGAGGATCTGACCTGGGATTATGTTAAGGCAGCATATCAGAAGAAATATGTTGGCACACGGTATACTGATGAGCAAAGGAAGGCTTTTTGGGGCTGGTTCAGGGGAACAAGTCAGTAGCTGAGTACGAGGCTGAGTTTCTGAGGTTGAGCCGATATGCTCGAGGAGTAGTAGCTACGGAGCATGAGCGATGTGTCCGATTTGAGGACGGATTAAGGGATGATTTGAGGTTGTTAATAGCACCACATCAGGAACGGGAGTTTTCTGCCTTAGTAGAGAAAGCTAAGGTAGCTGAAGGAATTAAGGATTCTGCAAGGCAGCACACTGATCAAAACAGGCCAAAAAGAGGTTTTGGATCTTCTGGATCATCTGAGAATAAGAGGCCTAGAGTTGATGGGCCACAAGGTCAACAAGCTGGTACTGGAGGGCAATATCGTGCCTGTGATCAGTGTGGGAAGAAACACTTAGGAGAGTGTTGGAAAAAGATTAGAGGATGCTTTAGGTGTGGGTCCAAGGACCACATGATTAAGGATTGTCCTATGAGGCCAGATGGAAATCGACCAGTGGCTCAGAATGTTAATCAGGCTGGTAGAGCTGGTCAGCAGCCTCAGCGAGGTCATGGTCCGAATGGCCGAGGAAATGGCGCTGGAAGAGGACGGGGAGCACCAAGCGGAGGTGCTGAAGTTTCAGATGCAAGGCAGCCAAGGTTGGTATATGCAGTTGGCCGTCGCGAGGAGGAAGATGTGCCAGATGTGACAACGGGTACGTTCCTTATTTCTGGAATACCTTAATTGCCTTGTTAGGTTAGCTTTTTCTTATATTGCTAAGTGAAGTGCCTGAAACCTTGGATGTGAACCTAGAGACTGTGCCTAGGAAGTATAATAGTATTATTAAGATTAGAGTGCGCAACAGAAGCGTAGTATAGTGAGTAGGAGCGCATTTTGTAACATCCCGAAATTGGGCCTAGTAGGATTGGGCCTTGGGCTTTAGGAAGAAAATTTGAGTATTATTTGTGTTAGCTCGGGTATGAATTTTTGTGTGCTTAGTATATTTGTGTGAAGGCTTGGAAATATTAGGAAGCTAGAATAAATTTTAGTATGGTTTATTTAATGAAGTGGATTAAGTGAGCTTAGCACTTAAGTTAATTTAAGTGTTCATTTAAAGCATAAGAGGAGTAAGTGGCAAGTTGGTTAAGACTCTTGAAAGGTTGCTTGAGGTTAGTGGTTCGAGTAGCATGTTTAGCATTTTGAGGTTTTTATTTCATGATAGCTTTAATGGACGGTCAACCTTATTTATGATAGGTTGGACTATTTCTTTTGGTAAGTTGAATATATGTTTAAGGAAAGCTTGAAATTGGGGACAAGATTCTTAATGTTATGGTAAGATGAGGGGACAAAGGCATGGAATATGGAGGATGTTTTGGAAAATTTCGGAATGACTTTTGTGATTTTCAAATTGACCCCAAAATACCCCTATAGGAAAAATGACGAATTTACCCCTGGGTTGGGAACGGACAGAAATGTCCATAGAAGTGTGTTGAATGTTGTTGATGATTGATTGTAACTCTCTGAATTAGAATAGTGAACTTGAACTAGAAACTTTGATTGATCGAAAGAACTACTCTTGAAAATTCTTTTCATAAAATTGTTCGCGCATAAACAAGTGGAACAAAAGTACTAATGCATAAAATTTCTTAAGTCAGATTAAATCGCGATGTTAGATATGAGTTCTAGGGGACGTGGTCGTCGTAGATCGCGGGTGAGGAGCCTGATGGACTCGAGGTGGCCATGCAGTGGAGATTTTTAATAAATGAATTTTGGATTTTCTCTATCTTTCGTTTGGGTTTATGTTGCTTAATTGTAATAAGGCCTCCTAGGATGATTTTATTATTGCTGCATGTTTGAATGTTTGGTTTAAACTACTTGATTATGTTAAAACGGTTGCACATGTTTTCTCAAATTAAACGCAAAATGTTTTTAAAGTACTATCGAGTACATTTGAAATTTTTAAACAACTCGACTCAACAAATATTTTTTAAGTGTGGTTTTTAACAAAGAAAATTCAAATTGAAAGGCATTTCGACTAATTTCAAAATCGGTTTTAAAATGATTTTCAAAATGTTTTCTCTGTAGCAAACCAAATTCGGTCATATTGTTTGGGCCGGGTTTGGGGTGTTACACATTTAGCCAAGTAATTTCGAGGACGAAATTATTTTTAAGGGGGGTAGAACTGTAACATCCTGAAAATGGGCCTATGCATTGTTGATTTAATTATACGAAATGGCATGTCTTATGTGTTATGAATGTATTACGAACATTTTTGGAAACTTAGAAATGTAAGGAAATGCTTTAGGAATGTTAAGTTTCAAAAGAGGAAAGTAAACATTTTTGGAAACTTGGAAATGTAAGGAAATGATTTAGAAATGTTAAGTTTAAAGGAGGCAAACGAACATTTTTGGAAACTTGGAAATGTAAGGAAATGTTAAGTTTTAAAGCTTAAAAGGAGAAAGCTAATGCAAGGTGGCCTTAAGAAAATTAAAAGAAGAAATTTGACACACAAATGGGCATGGAAAAGTGGCTTGGAGATGCCACTTAAAGCCCAGTAAGTGACGCCACAAGCAGGTGCAATTGGGCCTGGGTTCGAGTCACTTGGGGAGCAAATAAAAGAATTTTATTTTGGTGCAAGGAACAAGAGAAGTGGACGGCATTAAGGCTCTATAGGGAGGTGTTTTATTGTTGTTAAAATTCGGCAAATAGATGGATAAATGATGGATTATTATTGATATTTTAATTAAGAGATAAGAGATAATTATTGGATTAAGTTTTATTAAATCGAATAGGTGATAATTAAAGAGATAAAGCTATCAAAATAGAAGAGTGATGGCCAAGTAAGGGATTCCTTAGGTGATAATTTCGGCAAAGAGGAGAAAATAAGGCCATTATTCATTCTTTCTAAGTCTCTGCCGAAAGTCTCTAGCAAACTCTCTCTTTTCTTTTTTTTATTTTGTCAAGCCGAAATCTACTTCTTCTCCCTAAATCCACCATTGTCAAATTTCTTAGTGACTCTTTTCCTCTCCCAAAGTTCTTCTTTTCTTCTTCTTTACCTCTCAAAAGCCGAAATTGTGTTACATATCAGGGCCATAGCTGAATACTGCTAAGGGTTCAAGCAAGAGTTCCATCGAATTCTTCAGTAAGGGTAAGATTAGGTTCGATTCTCATTCTATTTCTTTTAAGTCTGTCGAAATTAAGATTCTAATACCTTTAATATCTTGTTGCCAAAACTTTGAAGAGATCTTTCGGGATTTACTAAGTGTCGACTACAAGGAAGGAGAAGTTCTTTTCCCGAAGGTACACCATAGGCCGCATGTTCCCTAGTTATTCGGTGAGTTTCGGGATTTAAAATCCACAAGGTAAGTGTCTATAGCATTCGACCAAGGCCATGTTTGGTAAATATATGTGTTCATTAATTATTCAAAAGTCGAAACTAATCTATTCAAGTAATCTAGTGATTGCCGATTTCAAGAAAGAAGGATACAAAGTTTCGGGACTTGATTCTTAAGTCAATCGGCAACAAGGTAAGTTTTAGTGTACTAATCCTACTAGGATTTGGATTTATGGCCGAATGGCTCTTTGATAAGTATTAAATGATTGATTAAATGTAGAGATCTAAGATCTAAGGCATTAGATCAAGCTTTTCGGGATTTGGATTGGAAACCTTAAGCGAATCAGGTGTGTACCTCACACTATTTCTTGATATATTTATGGCAATATTTAATATGTATGTGACTATAAGAATGTGTAAGAATATGGCTAAGGTACCATGTAATGGTACAAAAATACTCAGGTACGTTTCCTACTCCTACTAGGAATATGAAATTATGTTATATATGGAACATGTGAAAAGTGATAAGAATGTGAAATTATGTAATATGCATGATATGAATGATATGGGGCATTCGAGATATTATATGAAAGGGGAAGTGAATGTGGTGACCTAAGACCACGATATTTGAATGTGGTGACCTAAGACCAGGATATCTGAATGTGGTGACCTAAGACCACGATATCTGAATATGGTGTCTCATGACCCAAAATATGAATCTGGTGGCTATGCCACGAATTTTATAAGGGCGATGAGCACGTCGACTGCAGCGACTGCCTTCGATGGTGTGTAGCGGATGGAGGGTTGACTTATTAGTCCCCACGGTGTGCAGGTTGGTACGGGTGATCTGTAGCGGATGGCATCTAGGTTTGGGATCGGGTTTGCATCATTATCTTTACTTGTTATGTGAATGTGATATGTATGATATGCCTGAATTTGTTTGGATTTAGTGTTGGTTACACATTGAGTCTGTTTGACTCACCCCATTGGGGAATATTTTCTTCCAGGTGATGATCACTAATGGACTGGGTCGGCAGGAGCTTAAAGGTGGCCATGCACAGCAAGGAAAATTTTATTATTTGGACTTTTATTCTATTTAAGCATTTTAATTTATTTTATTTTTGGGAATTATTTGATGTAATAAGGCCATAGTTGGATTACTTTATTTTACCCTTATTTACTATGTACGAATTTTTATCAAGCAAAGTTTTAAGTAAGTTTAATTTAAAATAAACTCTAAATATTTTGTCACCTAAAATAAATGAGTTTTCAATATAAAATAAACTCGTTTTCAACTCAAGCCCAACCCAAAACAATCTTTCTTTCAAAACACACAAGTTTTCCTAAGTAACAAAAGAATTTTGAACCGGTTTACTTCGAGGAACATACCAGATACGGTCAAGGCTTGTGGGCCGGGTTTGGGGTGTTTCAAGTACTACAGTGGGTTGGCCCCACATTTGTTATTACGGGATTGTCGCCAGTGATTTGGTATCACACATGCGTTGGCCCCACAACTTGATTATTCGTGACTTTGGGTCACCAGTGGTTTGGCACCACATTATTGGATATCGTGACTTTGGGTCACCAGTGGTTTGGCACCACCAGTGGTTTGGTACTACACGGGGTAGAAAAAGGAGTTATGGATGGCTAGGTTGGGTGCATTATATATATATTGCTTGGTTATGAATTGTGTAAGAATGTTGCATTAACCGGGGGAAGGATTTATGCACTGAGTCTTGGTGACTCACCTTCTCCCTTATCTTTTCAGGTGATTCGTAGATTGCGGATGAGGAGCCGGATGAACTCGAGGAGGCCATGCAATAAAATTCGGTTTTACATGAACTTCGATTTGGGTACTTTATTTTATTTTAATTTGGTTTTCGTCTTTATCTGAACTTGTAATAAGGCCTCTTTAATTATGTTTTTGGATTATTTATATGCTTTGGACTTGTTTTAAACATGGCTAAATAAATATCATGATTGATTTAATAATTGAGCCCAAAGTTTTCTAAACTATAAAAACGCAACAGTTTTCAAAATCTTACCATCGGGTAATACAAATCGTATGATAGTAAAATTACAACTTAAGTGTTTTCGACAACTTAAAGGATTTCCAAATTGAAGTTTCTACACTAAAATGCAAACGGTTTTCAAAGTAATAATTTGGGTTTTTCTTAAAATGGCATAAATGTTTTCTAATCTATGGATTGACAACTAAGTTTTAAAGTTTAAATTTCAAAGTAAATTATCAGTTTTTAACTTATTATGCACCTGATTTCTACAATCATAGAATAACAAAGAGTTTTCACTAAAATTTAATCGGTAATTTGATTTTCTTCAAAACGTTTCTCCTCTGTGGCATGCCAGATTCAGTCATGGCGTATTGACCGGGTTTGGGGTGTTACACAAATATTAAAAAAACTACTTCGGCGAATATAAACTATGGGGCCTTATTACCTAAATATTCCCAAAACAAAACTTAAAGGAAAACCGCAAATAATCTATAGAAATAAAAACTTGATGGCCCCTCGAGTCCATCTCGGCTCCCATGTCCACGATCTACTGCTCATCTGAAAAGTTAGGGAAAAATAATAGGGTGAGTCACCAAGACTCAGTGTGTAAATCCCGAAAAGACATAAAAGGCTTGGGCCCACAAACACAGTATGAGCCCTGGCCCATACACAATGGCAACAATCATAATCACATGACAGATAATAAATGATGCAAAGCCCAACCCATCCTAGAATTCCATCCTCTACACACCAACCCTACCAACCATCACACCTTGGGGATTTCTACAATCAACCCACCAACCGCTACACACCATATCGATAGTCATACTGCCTACTCCTTATCAATCAGGAATTTTAACGTGGTTTTCTACCACCGATCACCAAGTGACCTAACATTTCATTACGTGGGTTTTCTACCACCGATCACCATGTGACCTAACATTTCATTACGTGGGTTTTCTACCACCGATCACCATGTGACCAATCATGCTCTTCCCCTTTCCATATCAAACCCATCCCATGCATACATTCATGCAAAATTAAGTAATATACTACCTAAGAGATTTCAGTCTTTCACATACATCGATACACATAGAGAAGTTTCTATGGCATATACCTGGCATCCTTTGCCTACCCTTTCTGGGTAACCCGTCTATTCATACAGCCTATTTTTCGGCTTTTAACCATCACATATATATACATACAGATTAATTAGTGTGTTAGAGATCTACATACCTGATTACCGTTAGAACGAGACTTTCTAAGTCAACGCTATCCGTAGCCAACACAGCTGCTATCTGCCCTATGTGTTGTTCAGAGGCTTGACATCCCGAAAAGTGATATGAGATTCAGGAACTAGTGTTTCCGGCTTTTAGATCTAAGAGATCTTACTAGAGAAGATTCGGCTCCTCCCAGAGGATTCTGGCTTTTTGCGAAAATCAGGAAGAGAAGATGATTCGAAGAAATCTATAGAGATTCGAATTTTAGAAGAAAGAAGAGAAAAGAATAATGGAGTTTTCGGCTTTTAGAAGAAAGAAGAGAAAAGAACAATGGAGTTTTGGCTTTTGAATCAAAGTGAAGATGAGGAAATAGGGTTAGGAATTTCAGCTTCTACTCAGAGGAGAAGAGAAAGAAAAGATGGAAATCCTAAATGGCGAAAAATAAAGAAGAGAACCCTCCCTATTTATAGAAATTTCGACACTTACCTATGAAAAACCGAAAGTGCCCTTCCTGATAACTAAAAATTAAGCAAATAAAAAGGGAAAATTCGGCACCCCTTTGCCATAAAGAAACCGATTTCTTCCCGCCTCTAGGTGATGGAATTTCGGCCAACACCTAGCCTTGCAGATAGCTCCTATCTTTTCTCTTTTTATCTTCCATATTATCAACTATAATATCTACATTATCCCATTCACATAAATCCTCCTATTTTTGAGCCTTGTTGCCATCCACTCCACCTAACCCTAATGCCAAAAATTAGCTAACTTAAATTAAAATAATTGGGCTCCATGAAACTTAAATTTGGGCCCCTTATTCCCTTGTGTGGCGTCACCTCCTAATATTGGGCCACAAGCCCACTTTGGTATTTTAAACACAGATACTACCTTTTAAACCCTATAATGCCCAAACAGATAATTTTAATCAAGGCCTCTACCTCAGCCTGAGCCCAATTTGGACACTTAACACTTAGATTAACACATTAAACATATCCACCCATTAAACGCATAGGCCCAAAAATTCAGGATGTTACAGTTCTACCCCCTTAAAGAAATTTCGTCCTCGAAATTTCCAACTAACTATTAATCGTACTACCCAAGTCCCACCACTATGCTTTCGTTGCGCACTCTAATAATATATAAACATTGCACGCATGCGGTTTCTATACCCAAAAATATAGGATCCACACAAAACATACCCGACTTAATGGTGATTGAACAATCTCGAGCCTTATGCTAATCAGACCCGCATCTTAAACACGTTCCTGACTTCCTCTAACATTCACCCGGATGACGCCTTCTGCAATATTCGCAAACCCGGAAGTTTGGAAGTACCTTAACATGCTTCACAGAATGAGACTGCAACCCTAGAAAACTATGATCTCTTTTTTTCTTACAGTCCATGTACCCAAACCGAAGTGTTTCACCGATTTCTTTAACCTCCTTCAGTACCTCTCTAACTAGCTGAGTCAGCACATCAGTTCTAATACTTCCACGGCCTCGGCCGCGGCCTCTTCTTCCTCTTCTAGCGCTCATCGTTGATTCTCTAAATTAGAAATTTTATGAACTATTAATTTCTTTCACTGATTAACCACGAACAATCTTATGGAAAGTAGTTTTAAGAGTGGTTCTTTCGAATTCGAACCTATCTACAGTTTCAGTCTCAAGTTTATCTCCTAATTCTAGAAACCACATACATTCATCGCATAAGGGGTTTTTTTTCATCATTTCTCTACCCGGGGGTATTTCCGTAGTTTTGCCCTACAGGGTATTTTCCAAAATAAAGTATCTTGGTGATTTTCTTTGAATTAGAAGTACTTTGGGTACATTTTTTTCTTTTTATAAAGCAAGGGTCTTTTGGAAAACAAGTTTTTTTTTTTTCGAAGTAGAGATATTTTGATGTTGTTGTTGTTTTGTTCCCTTTTTTTTATAAACAGGGATACCTTGGAAGGTTTTTTTTCTTTTGCAAACCGGGTTTTTTTTTTTATAAATCTATTTTCGAGTAAATTTGCAGAACTTAGGTATTTTATAAAATCACGGTTGTTTGGAAATTTTCACAAACCAAGGATATTTTGAAAATTTTCACAAATTTTGATAGTTTTACAATTCTGGGGTATTCTGGAAATTTTCACAAATCAAGTGTATTTTGAAAATTTTACAAAACTTGGGGGTATTTTAGTTGTGAAATAGGGTGGCTGGTCCCTTTCGGGTTTTAATTATAGATTTTGGCCCATCAACAAATCCTCGTGGCTAAGGTGAATAGTCACTAAGCACCAGGTAAGATTCCAGAAAAGAGGATGTGAGTGTAACATCCTGAATTTTTGGGCCTATGCGTTTAATGGGTGGATATGTTTAATGTGTTAATCTAAGTGTTAGGGGTCCAAATTGGGCTCAGGCTTAGGTAGAGGCCTTGATTAAAATTATCTGTTTGGGCATTATAGGGTTTAAAAGGTAGTATCTGTCTTTAAAATACCAAAGTGGGCTTGTGGCCCAATATTAGGAGGTGACGCCACATAAGGAAGTAAGGGGCCAAAATTTAAGTTTCATGGAGCCCAATTATTTTAATTTAAGTTAGCTAATTTTTGGCATTAGGGTTAGGTGGAGTGGATGGCAAAAAGGCTCAAAAATAGGAGGATTTATATGAATAGGATAATGTAGATATTATAGTTGACAATATGGAAGATAAAAGGAGAAAAGATAGGAGCTATCTGCAAGGCTAGGTGTTGGCCGAAATTCCATCACCTAGAGGAGTAAAGAAATCGGTTTCTTTATGGCAAAGGGGTGCCGAATTTTCCCTTTTTATTTGCTTAATTTTTAGTTATCAGGAAGGGCACTTTCGGTTTTTCATAGGTAAGTGCCGAAATTTCTATAAATAGGGAGGGTTCTCTTCTTTATTTTTCGGCATGTAGGGTTTCCATCTTTTCTTTCTCTTCTCCTCTGAGTAGAAGCCAAAATTCCTAACCCTATTCCCTCATCTTCACTTTGATTCAAAAGCTGAAACTCCATTGTTCTTTTCTCTTCTTTCTTCTAAAAGCCGAAAACTCCATTATTCTTTTCTCTTCTTTCTTCTAAAAGCTGAAAACACATCAGTTCATCTTTTTCGGGATTTCCATAAAAGCCGAAATCCTTAGATCTCATCTCCTGTGTTTGTCGAATTCTCTCTGGGGTATCTGCTTGTGCCGAATCTCGAAGGAAACTAACGGGGAGTCACTCGCTTAGATCTCTAAGATAGAGTTCAGTAACACTCGAATCGTGTTACTTTCGGGATTTCAAGGGGAGCCCAAATCTTCGTATTCTTCTGGCTTTTGAGCAAGGTTTTAGACTAAGGGTTGTAGATCCAGATAGTAAGGATTTAACTTAGGGAGTAAAACTATGTGATATCAGGTGTGTAACACTTCCACACCATTTAGATTTCCTGTTAAAATATGTTATAAATCTGTTATATTCTGATAAATGCCGAAATCTCGGCATCATAGTTGAAACCGGAGGAGGGTAAAAGCGAATCACCAGGTTAGTGATCTCTGTCATTCCTAAGTGAATGTTCCTGTTAAGGTGACATATGTGATAAGTATGTTGTTTTCTATGATTGCATGGGGTTGGGTTTATTGAAAGGGGAAGTGTTCTGTTGTAGCGGCTTCTGCCGTGACCTGTTGTAGCGGCTTCTGCCGTGACCTGTTGTAGCAGCTTCTGCCGTGACCTGTTGTAGCGGCTTCTGTCGTGACCTGTTGTAGTGGCTTTTGCCATGACCTGTTGTAGTGGCTACGGCCTTGATCTGACGATGAGCAGCATGTCTGCCATCAATGGTGTGTAGCGGTGTGGGTTGATTGTAGAAATCCCCAAATGGTGTGACTGGCAAGTAAGGGTGGCGTGTAGCGGATGGAAACATAGGATTTGGGTTGGGCTTTGCATATTTTCTGATATATTATATTCTGTTATATGTTCTGTGGGGTTAAGGCCCAAATCTAATGGTGCATGAAGGTTGCACACTAAGTCTCGCGACTCACCCTATTATTTAACAATTTCAGGTAGCACCTAGTGCAATGGACCGGGCTGGAGAGGAGCGCAAGGTGGCCATGCGAGAGAGTTCTTGATCCAGCAGAAGATTTTACTTAGAATATTGTTTTTAATATTTTGATTAAGGGTTTTAAATTTCGTTGTAATAAGGCCTTGGGCCACTAGACTATTATTTATGTTTTGGTTTTATGTTGGGCTTTTATTACTGGGCATTTAAATTTTATATTTAAATTAAGTTAAGACATGTACAAAATCTCAGTTTTTATTTAAAATCCACCAAGGCATTTTATAACTTTATATCTTATACAAATTAATAAATTATTAAGTTTTCGGTATAAATATTTAAACCTGATATTTGTTTTCCAAAGTGCCCCGTCTTTTTATAAAATTTCCTTAGTGACATACCAGATCTGGTTGTAGTGTTTGGGCTGGGTTTGGGGTGTTACAAATTGGTATCAGAGCCCGGTTCAAAACTCAGCTTTGGGGGTTTTGGGCTCAAAACGTTTTCTAAAAATGGGTTTTGAAAACATGTACATTTATAAATAAAATACAGGTTGGTTTTTCGGCATGGCACCTGCGTCTCCAGCCCAAGTTCGCCGGGTAAGTATTCTGAACTCACTGTGTGTTATATATGTATGTGGGCTTGATGGGCTTTATGGGACGTAGACTATTTAGATTAGAACTTGATGGACACTAGGCTTAGCTTAAACAACTCCTTAAATCTCATAAGACTTAATTTCACTAAACAAACCCGTGAACGAGTCGCAAGACTAGGGTGTGGCAACAGGCATGCGCATGTCTAGGATTGGATCCGGAAGAGCCTGGTACTTAAGCAGTCTGAGCGACTCACCTCCTCTTCGCTGGAATCCTACCTGGTGCGTAGTGACTGTTCACCCTAGCCACGAGGATTTGTTGACGGGCCAAAATCTACAATTAAAACCCGAAAGGGACCAGCCACCTTATTTTTACAAAATTGCTAAAATACCCTTAAAAAAATTACTAATATACCCATGATTTGCAAATATATCCTGATTTACAAAGTCAACAGAATTTTTCCTTAGAAAAAAAACACACACACAACACATGACAACAACCAAGAACACCTGAACATTACTATATTTTTTTTGAAATCAAATTCTCCAAGATACCCCTATTTTAAAAAAAATACCTTCTTAGTTTTGTAAAATTTTCTTTTGAAAATACCCTTGATTTGTAAAATTACCAAAATACCCCTAGATTACAAAATTACCAAAATACCCTTATTTCACGAAATCAACAAGGAACTCTATTTTGAAAATTATAGAAATACCACTGTAGGATAAAATTACGAAAATACCCTTGGGTAGTGGAACGAAAATACCCCTATGTGTTGAATGTGGGTGCATGGATGTTGTCTATATGTTGATGGTTGAATGTATGTAGTTCTTAGAACTAGGAAAGGTGAACTTGAGACTGAATTGCGAATTTGAAAGAACTACTCTTAAAACTACTAATCATAAGACTGTTCGTGGTTAATCAGTGAAAGAAATTAATACTTCATAAAATTTCTAATTTAAAGAATCAGCGATGAGCGCTAGAAGAGAGAGAAGAGACAGCGGCCGAGGCCGTGGAAGTATTAGGACTTATGTGCTGACTTAGCTAGTTAGGGAGGTACTGAAGGAGGTTAAAGAAATCGGTGAAACACTTCGATTTGGGTGCATGGACTGTAAGAAAAAAAGAGATTGTAGCTTTCTAGGGTTGCAGTCTCGTTCTGTGAAGCATGTTAAGGTACGTCCAAAATTCCGGGTTTGCAAATATTGCAGAAGGCGTCATCCAGGTGAATGTTGGAGGAAGTCAGGAACGTGTTTAAGATGCGGGTCTGATGAGCATAAGGCTCGGGATTGTTCAATCACCATTAAGTCGGGTATGTTTTGTGTTGATGCTATATTTTTGGGTATGGAAACCGTATGCGTGCAATGTTTATATATTATTAGAGTGCGCAGCGAAAGCATAGTGGTGAGACTTGGGTAGTACGATTAATAGTTAGTTGGAAATTTTGAGGACGAGATTTCTTTAAGGGGGTAGAACTGTAACATCCTGAATTTTTGGGCCTATGCGTTTAATGGGTGGATATGTTTAATGTGTTAATCTAAGTGTTAGGGGTCCAAATTAGGCTCAGGCTTAGGTAAAGGCATTATAGGGTTTAAAAGGTAGTATCTATGTTTAAAATACCAAAGTGGGCTTGTGGCCCAATATTAGGAGGTGACGCCACATAAGGGAGTAAGGGGCCAAAATTTAAGTTTCATGGAGCCCAATTATTTTAATTTAAGTTAGCTAATTTTTGGCATTAGGGTTAGGTGGAGTGGATGGCAACAAGGCTCAAAAATAGGAGGATTTATATGAATAGGATAATGTAGATATTATAGTTGATAATATGGAAGATAAAAGGAGAAAAGATAGGAGCTATCTGCAAGGCTAGGTGTTGGCCGAAATTCCATCACCTAGAGGAGTAAAGAAATCGGTTTCTTTATGGCAAAGGGGTGCCGAATTTTCCCTTTTTATTTGCTTAATTTTTAGTTATCAGGAAGGGCACTTTCGGTTTTTCATAGGTAAGTGCCGAAATTTCTATAAATACTGAGAAAGGTTTCTCTTCTTTATTTTTCGGTATTTAGGGTTTCCATCTTTTCTTTCTCTTCTCCTCTGAGTAGAAGCCGAAATCCCTAACCATATTCCCTCATCTTCACTTTGATTCAAAAGCCGAAACTCCATTGTTCTTTTCTCTTCTTTCTTCTAAAAGCCGAAAACTCCATTATTCTTTTCTCTTCTTTCTTCTAAAAGCTGAATCTCTATAGATTTCTTCAAATCATCTTCTCTTCTTTATTTTCGCAAAAAGCCGAAATCCTCTGGGAGTAACTAAATCTTCTCTAGTAAGATCTCTTAGATCCAAAAGCCGGAAACACTAGTTCCTGAATCTCGTATCACTTTTCGGGATTTCAAGCCTCTGAACAACACATAGGGCAGATAGCAGATGTGTTGGCTACGGATAGCGTTGACTTAGAAAGTCTCGTTCTAACGGTAATCAGGTGTGTAGATCTCTAACACACTAATTAATATGTATGTATATATATGTGATGGTTAAAAGCCGAAAAATAGGCTGTATGAATAGACGGGTTACTGAGTAAGGTGCTGAAGGTGCAGATGCAAGGCAGCCAAGGTTGGTTTATGCAGTTGGCCGTCGCGAGGAGGAAGATGTGCCAGAGGTGACAACCGGTACGTTCCTTATTTCTGGAATACCCTTAATTGTTTTGATTGTTGTAGAGTTTTCTTGTATTGCTAGAGAAAGTGTTTGAAGCCTTGCATATGAACTTAGAGGTTGTGCTTAGGAAGTATGATAGTTTATAAGATTAGAGTGCGCAGCGTAAGCATAGTGTGGTGAGTAGGAGTGCAATTAGTAAGTAATTTCGAGGACGAAATTATTTTTAAGGAGGGTAGAACTGTAACATCCTAGATTAGGGGTTATGCGTTTGGAGCATAACTCAAGTGTTAGTAGGCTTTAAGGGTGTTTGGAGGTGTTTTAAGAGTTTTTGGAATTCTAGGATGGAAGAGAAAGCTTTGAAAAATTATTGGCTTTCAAGTTAAAAAGGGGAAGCTAGGTTAAGGAAGCCTTAAGAAAATTTGTGTTGGATTCATGACACAAAGAAACCAATTGGCAAGGTGGCAAGGGACGCTACCTTGGGGCTTGGAAGGTGCGTCACATGGAGTGCCAAGGGGAGGAGGTTCGAGCTGCAGAGATTGCACTTGGGAGCTTTTATTTTTTTTGGCGTTAAAAGGGGAGCAAGGCCAGGAAGGTCTTAAGGGAAAAATCTTAGGCGTGTTTGGCATAAAACAGGCCTTGGTAAAGTGGCTGCAAGGCGCCACTTAAGGGCCTGGAAATGACGCCATAAGCCTGGTACAGGTCTGGAGTTCGAGTCTTGTTGGCAGCAGGGAGGCGTGTTTTATTTTTGCTTTTGGCGTTAAGGGGGGAGCTAGGTGAAGGAGGCTTTAAAAGAAATTGTGGCGAGTTTATGTCACAAAAAATGCCTTGGCAGAGTGGCTTGGGGCCGTTATTGCAGCTTGCAGCAGTGAGGGCTCAGGTTCGAGCCTCGTGGACAGCAGTAGGTGGGATTTTATTTTGCTTTTGCGTCAAGGCAGGGAAGGGGAAGGTTATACGGCAATTGGACTTCTATTTGGATGAAGATTAAGCTTATTTTATCCTATTAATATTCGGCTAAGAGTAGGATAATTGTAGTTTTATTTATTTATTTTATTATAGGATAATTATGGTTTTATTTAGATTAAATGAGATTTTATTTTATTTATTTTAGTTTAATAGATAGATAAGAGATAAGGTGTTGGATTAATTATTTTATTTGTTAAGAGATAAAATAGGAGTTTAAGTTGGGATTTGATAAGTGAGGAAGTGGTGGCCGATTGTTGGACTCTAGGAGCTTGAATTTTCGATATAAATATGGTGCTAGTGTCTGCTAAATTTCCCCTTTCAAAACCTTTCTTTTTCATCTTGGTTATTGCCGAAATTTAGTACCTCTTTTCCCATTGGTGCCATTTTTCCCTTGTGCAAAAGCCACTTGTGTTTCATTCCTCTTCTCTCTGCCGAATTTCCCAGTGCAACTCCTTTTTTCTCTTCTCTTTTTGCCAAGCCGAAATACTCTGTGTTCTAGTCGAAACTTCTTCCAAAATTTAGTTAGTATTGATTCTTTCTAAGCCTCATATCCCTCTCTTTTATCTTTGAGTGAAGCCGATTATACAAAGTGCCACATAGCCGATTATTCTCTAAGCCTCAAAGCCGAATATCCCTGTGGTGGCAAAGATAGGTGCTGTCGATTTCTTCAATAGAGGTAAGAACAAGTTGGATTTCTATTCTTTTCTTTAAGGACTTGTCAAAAATTAAAGACTAATCCTTACTATTATTCTTTGACCGAAATCTTAAGGAGAGATTCGGGATTTTGGCCTATTGTCGATTTCTAGGAGGAAGATCTTCGGGATTTCAAGGAATTACGGTAAGTCATGTATTCGGTCCAAAAGCCATGATCATGTTTAAGTGATTAGAATCGGATCTAACATATGTGTATAGGGATTTCAACATCTCCAAAGTCAAGTGGTGTTCGGGATTTAAGATTTGGAAGGTAAGTACATTCGGCCAAGGGCCTATCTCAGTATTTAGACTTGTTTCTTATCTGTTCAAACCGAAAACTAACCAAGCTAATGGATCTAGTGGTTAGCCAATTATAAAGAGGAAACACTACAAGTTTCGGGATTTGTTTAAGAAACAAATCGGCAACAAGGTAAGATTTTTGTCACCAAGATCCTTCGGGATTTAATCTCATAGCCGAATAGACTTTTGCTAAACATCAAAGTGATTGACCAAATGTAGGAATTGAGATCTAAAGTGTTAGATCGGGTTTCGGGTTCTCAGGAAAGCATTAAGCGAATCAGGTGTGTACCCTACCCTAAGTTTTAATATGTTCATGGCTATGTTTTAAATTAAATGTGTTATTAAGAATGTGAAAATATGGCTAAAGTACCATGCAATGGTACGGAGTACCCAGGTACGTTTCCTACTCCTACTAGGATTATGAATATATGTTATATGTAACATGTGAAAAAGTGATAAGAATGTGAATTAAGGCATGATGTGCATGATATGTGTGATATGGGGCATTCGGGTTATATGAAAGGGAAGTGAATGTGGTGACCTAAGACCACGATATCTGAATGTGGTGACCTAAGACCACGATATCTGAATGTGGTGACCTAAGACCACGATATCTGAATGTGGTGACCTAAGACCACGAATTTTATAAGGGCGATGAGCATGTCGACTGCAGCGACTGCCTTCGATGGTGTGTAGCGGATGGAGGGTTGACTTAGTAGTCCCCACGGTGTGCAGGTTGGTACGGGTGACGTGTAGCGGATGGCTATCTAGGTTTGGGTTCGGGTTGCATCATTTTAATGATATAAGGATATGTATGCTCTGAAATGTCTGAATTTGTTATGACTTAGTGTTGTGGTTACACATTGAGTCTGTTTGACTCACCCCGTTGGGGAATATTTTCTTCCAGGTGACGAGCAGTGATGGACCGGGTCGGCAGGAGCTTAAAGGTGGCCATGCACAGCAAGGAAAATTTTTACTATTTGAGACTTTTATGTTAATTAAGTACTTTAATTTAATTTTGGGATTATTTGATGTAATAAGGCCCTAGTTGAATTTCTTTATTTTTACTTTTATTTATTATGATTACGAACTATTATTAATTAATGGAGTAAATAAATTTATTTTAAAACAAACCCTAAACGTTTTGTCACCTAAAGTAAGGGATTTTTAATGAAATAAACTTGTTTTCAATTCAAGCCCAACCCAATAATAATTTTTCTTTCAAAACACAGTTTTTTCCAAAGTAATAAACGAATTTTGAACCGGTTTTCTTTGAGGAACATACCAGATCCGGTCAAGGCTCGTGGGTCGGGTTTGGGGTGTTTCATCAACGATCAAGAGAGCGTAGTACTTACCATAATCAGGTGTGTAATCTCACACCGTATTTCATGGGTTAGATATTTAAAACGTGTTAATGGTAAATTGTTTGATTAAATCACATTTTGGTGAAATTGGGTAAAATGGCATAGTTATCACTATTTTGGTAAAGATTATGAAATCGGTATTAAGACTGTGAAAATCACGAAAATACCCTTAATGGGCCATTTGATATTTGCTATATGGGCCAAATTGAGATATTTGCTATATGGGCCAAATTGAGATATTTGTTATATGGGCCAAATTGAGATATTTGCTATATGGGCCATTTGATATTTGCTATATGGGCCAAATTGTTATAAATTGCTAAATGGGCCAAGATGATAATTTGCTTAATTGGCCAAATTGATAAATTGTCATAATGGACCATAATGTTTGTAAGAAATATCTGAATAAATTGTTGTGAATGGTTATGCATTATATACATGATTTGCATGGGATAGGATAATGATGAAGAGAAGTTTTGGTAGCTCTGCTACATAATTCTGGTGGCTCTGCCACAACTATGAAAAATGGCAATGCCATGTAAATTTTGTTAATCTGGTGGCTTGTCCACAAATTTGATATTAATGGCTTAATGCCTATATTTGGTGTGTTGGCGGGGTGGGTGACTAAAGCTCCCCACAGGTGTGATGGTTGGTACGGGTGGTGTGTAGGGGATGGAAATACTAGGCTTGGTTTGGGAATTGCATTTCATATTCATGTTATATTACATTATTAATATTGTATATGGGCTTAGGCCCAAGTATTTGCTTAATGGACTATTTGGCCCAGTGGACATCGGTAAGTGGGTTGCACACTGAGTTCTAGTAACTCACCCCCGTTTTCCTTATCCGTTTCAGGTAATGATCAGTGATGGAGAGTTGGGCCGTGGATGACTTAGTGGAGGTCATACTTCATAAACGGTTAAATTTGGAATTTGGATTTCTTTTAGTATTTTTAATTACTTTGCTATTTTGAATTAAGGTTATAATAAGGCCTCTGGATTAAATTTTGTTTCATTTATTGTTTGATGAATTTATACACTGCTTTAAGTATTTCAAATTGAGATTTTATTTTTCTTCAAACTTAAAGTAACGTTTTATTCAAAAATGAACATATAACAAGGATTTCATAATAAAAAATTTTCATATTTTTAACTCAGAAATTTACTCTTAAGATTTTTCATAAATTCTTTTCGAAAATATTTTTTTAATTTCTTTTAAAAATTTTCTCGAACTGTTAACAATATTTTCAAAGTTACAATCTATAATATTTTACATCTCAAATTGTCGATTTATCAATCAAATCTTTTAATCAATAAATAATTCATATAAATTTTGAAAACTGATTTACTTAAAAAAGAATCAAAGTATATTTATTTCGTGACATGTCGAATCTGGCCTTAACGCATAGGTCTGGTTTGGGGTGTTACAACAACCCTGCTGAAGTAATTTATTGGCTTTAATTGCTGAAATGATACGTGTCAAACCACAAGTACAAATACCATTTACCTCCATTCTGTCTCCATCTTCTGTCTGAATACTGAACCTTTTTTTATAGCAATCCAAAGTCACCCCATGTTCAGATAACCAATCCATACCCAAGATTACATCAAAATCGCCAAAGGGCATAATCAAAAAATCAACAGAAAACACCTTACCATGTATTGTCAATGGGCATCTTCAGCACACTCGGTCCACAGACACGGTTTGTCCAAAAGAGCTAGACACTTCTATTAATATTCTAGACGTTTCATATTTTAATTTCCCCTACTCGACCAGTTTTGAATTAATGTATGAATGAGAAGAACCCGGATCATTTAATGCATAAACAGGTTCAAAATACAATAAAAATATACCTGTCACGACGTCATGTGCATCACCTTCTTCCCGCGTCTGAACCATATATGCTCTGGCGGATGCTCTAGCCTCCGACTGCTGAGTAACTATGTCACTGCCTTTTTTTACACCACTACCTCTAGAAATAGAACCGCCTCTACCCGAGCCTCTGCCTCGAGCAGTAGACACTGATCTCTTTGATGCTGCAGGTGCGGTGCTTTCACTTTTCGAGTAGTCTCTGATAAAATGATCTGTAGACCCACATCGGAAGCATCGTCTTGTTATTCTCCAACATTCACTTTTATGTTTTTTTCCTACAATGTTCGCAATCCTGCATATCAATGTCTCGAGAAAGGCCTCTTATACTGCCAGTAGAAACTGTAGTCTGCTTTCCCCGGCTTCTGTCACCTCGGTCCGATCTAAAACTCAGCCTCCAGCCACCTCGGGATTCTCTAGATCTTTTTGGCTGAGGATTAGAACTAGTGGTTCCCGCTCGTTTCCCAGTCGATCTAGTGATTTTTGACTTTTTATCCAATCTCAGAACTTGCTCCACCATTTTTGCCCGTTCAACCAAATCTACAAATGCTGTTATTCGATGGGATACCAACTGTACTCTGATTTCATCTCTTAAACCTCGTAGGAACTACTTACAACTGTCAACCTCTATCGGTATAAACTCTGAAGCATATTGGCTAAGTTTAGAAACTTCCCGTTCATAGTCTACCACTGATAAATCATCTTGTTTCAACATCAGGAATTCTTACTTTTTATCTTAAATATATAATTCCCCGACATGTTTCTTTTGGAATTCTTTCTGAAATAAATCTCATGTTTCATGCTTTGTTGGTAGATGTCGAATTACAGATTCCCACCATAAATAAGCTTCACCTTGTAGTAGAGAAACAGCACGGATAAAACATTCTCGGGGGTATATTCCGATTGTTGCAAAACTCTTTTAGTTGATTCCATTCAAATTTCTACTATGGATGGATCGACTCCTTTCAGACCCAAGAATTCAGCGGCACCTTATTTTCTTAATTCTTTTATTAGGGCCCATCTCTGAATAGGTGCAAATGTCGTAGCAGGAGAAATTCCCACTACCCTTTGTAAGGCATCAGCAATAACTCTTAATAAATCAGAATCATCCCTATCTCTGACATTCCCCCTATCTACTCTAGGGATTGATTTCTCATCGTGTTTACACTAGGTGTTACTGATTTAGTTTCATCTAATCCGTATGATTCTTCGTCTCCAGTGTACATTTCTTAGTCAATATCGTTTATTCGTTCATCTGACATCTTTAATCTATAAAACAGAAATAAACAAATAGGTCAGCATCCAAATCCCAAATCAGTTTTGACTCAACAGTGGCATGTACTTTTAGACTCACTTCCAAGCTCGATAACCAAATAATTGGCTAAACCTGAATAGCTCTAATGCCAACAACTGTAACACCCCCAACCCTAAATCGTCGCCGGAATAGGGTTACCAAGCATTA
Organism: Gossypium australe; assembly: GCA_005393395.2. Taxonomy (NCBI): domain Eukaryota; kingdom Viridiplantae; phylum Streptophyta; class Magnoliopsida; order Malvales; family Malvaceae; genus Gossypium; species Gossypium australe. The sequence continues at coordinate 22,812,090 of CM016619.1, read as the reverse complement.
CTTGACATATCGGAAAATTTACTAATAGTTCACAAATCAATAACATACAAAGTATAATTTAATTATTAAGCCCCTATAATGGACTCTCAAGGTTCAAAACACGTATTAAAAGTGGAACGGGATTAGTTTGATATTCCAAAAAAATTTCGTAAATTTTTTTTAAAACAAGAACTCAATATAACCCTTTTATAAACATCTAACCTTCCCTGAAATTTTCAAACCGTAACCAATTTGCAACCAATATAACAAACCATACATTTCCACACCTGAACATACCTAATTATGCCTACAACATTAATTTAACAATTTGTCTACTTGATCATTCATAAATAACTTTTTAATTGAACTAATAATCTCATTCATTTCCCATTTTAGTTTCATGCCACATTTTACTAAATATGCCATACTAATTCATTTCATACTTATAACCCATATTAGACATCATTTTACAACCAAAGTTTTGAAGACTTAAGTACATAATTTATACAATACCTAAGTACATGCCACTTTTATCAAAAGAGGGATTACATCACCAAATTGTCTCTGAAGTCGAGATTGATCTGGATGCTGGACCGAGACCTTTGACTTCTACTGACCTGCACACGGAAACAACCGTACATTGAGTATGCCTATACTCAGTGGTATTAGCATAATTCAAACTATAATAACAAATAATAATGTATAAACATATAAATATCAAACATATAATAATTTATTAATATATACTAAATTAACTTTCAAATTTTCGACAATAATAATTAATCAAATTGATATCACATATCATCAAACTGAATTCAATCATCTCATGAACCTTTGGTTTATGTCTTTTATTTTCAGTCTCCATTCAATTCACAATTTCAACTTTCTCATTTCTTCAATAAATCAATTGGTTAATTTCATATAAACAATCGTACACTGAGTATGCCTATACTCAGTGGTATTACTATAATTCAAACTATAATAACAAATAATAATGTATAAACATATAAATATCAAACATATAATAATTTATTAATATATACTAATTCATACTTTAACTTTCAAATTTTCGACAATAACAATTAATCAAATTGATATCATATATCATCAAACTGAATTCAATCATCTCATGAACCTTTGGTTTATGTCTTTTATTTTCAGTCTCTATTCAATTCACAATTTCAACTTTCTCATTTCTTCAATAAATCAATTGGTTAATTTCAATCGTTTTATCATTTCATTTGCTTACCCCTAATAACAAGACTTGGACCTTGGCAAATACACAGATTCCAACCAAACACACCAGAATAATCCACCCAAACGCACCAGAATAATCCACCCAAACACACCAGAACGGTACTCAGTGCCTCTTCGGATAGTCCGAAGAAATATAATGACTTCAGTGTCTCCTTGGCCAAGCCGAAAAATCCCCAAATTTTTTCAACCCTATGGCATGCCAACTATATCCGACTCAGCCCGACTAGTTAATAGGGTATTCAATTTTCATGTTTCAATTCAATCACTTTCTCATATTTTACATTCAAATCATTCTCAATTTAATCACAAATCATTCAAACAATTTTCCACTTTCCAATCAATATACTATCAAATATCTATACATAATCTTCATCAATTCATTCATTTCAATATTGATACTTACATTAAAATTTTACTTACCATACACATAAATTTAAATATAACATTTAATAAATAGTAGTTTGAATTATAGTAATACAAACCGTGATTTTCTCGAGTTTACTCTTTGATAATCTTCTCTTTTCCCTTCTGTGTCAATGCCTCTAATTCTTTGCTAGCTACGACAATTAAAATATTTTGTACTATTAATACAACACTAATTTATATTAAATAATTGAATTTATATTCAAACTTTACCTAAATTTCAATTTGATCCTAACTAAATTCACTTACTTTTCTACCTCAATTTATGCCTTATTTCTACTCAATTTTCTACCAAATTCAACTTAACTATCTAATGTTCATCATAAAACCTTAATTTCAAATTTCTTTCAATTTAATCCCTCTAACACAAAACTTATAGCTTACTTTACAATTTATTCATTTTATCAGTTCTAACTAGAAATTCTATTAATTAAACCCCTAATTCATCAATTTGTTCAACATGAATTATGTTCAAAAACCTAAGAACTTTCAAAATTTTAACATAAATTCAACAAAACTTTGTTCTAAAGCTTCTAAAACATCAAAATTAAAAGAAAAGGGCTTAATTGACTTACCAAATTAAAGCTTAAAATCTCAAACCCTAGTTTTTCCTTCTTTTTTTCTTTCTTTTTTTTTTCCCCCCTGTTTCGAATGGGCTCTGTTTCTTTTCTTCTTGTTTCTTCGTTATTATTTTCTTTATTTCTTTTATGTATTAGTTAATAAAATAATAATAATAATAATAATAATAAATAATAATAATAATAATACATGATAATAATATAATAATATTTAATTCATAAATTTTTTACTTAAATTATAAGTAATTATATATTTATTTTACAATTGTACAAATATTTTTATTACATATGGTACATATTCATCACCATACAATTGTAATGATTTTAATTTATTTTATAAATAATATCATAATTTTAATTAATTAAATTACATTATCTAATAAAATAATAACATTCTTTATAATTTATTAAGATATTTATATGATTAAATCATAAAAGTCCTCAAATTCTTAAATAGGCTTAATGGCCTATTTGGCCCCTTTTATTTTCTATTAATCTATAATTCAACTTTTACTCTTATTCAATTTAATCATTTTTACTAATTACTCTTAATTAGACTAAATTCACCTAATCAAAGCCTAATTAAACACACCACTAGACTCATAGATATTTCTAGTAATTCTTTACGAACCCATTTCGCTAAGACGGAGGCCCGATAATGTACTTTTTCGATGTCCGTGAATTTTGGGTTCTTACAGTAAGTAAACAAGAAAGATACTCAACTTACCTTGGGGTTTAATACTCAATTTACCTAGTGGTTTGCATAACATGCCTGACCATAGAGTAAAACATTAGAATTGTAACATCCTGAAATTGGGCCTAGAAGAATTGGGCCCAATGGGCCTTGAGCGTAGTAGTATTTAAATTTTTGGAGAACAAGAGATCGGCTTAAATGCAAGTTGGACTTATTAGATAAGTGATTTTGGAAGGTTAGAGGGCTTCTATGAAGTCCCGGGATCGAACTTTGGCTTTGGGGAAATTTTGGTTTTAGGTGAAAAAAACCCTGGAAATTGGCAGGTAGGCCTTAAGAATAAAATGTGGAGGAAAATGACACAAGTGGAGTGTGTGGTGTAGTGGCAAAGTGACGCCACATAAGAGACAAGGGGGTGACGCCACAAGGAAGGAAGGAGGTCCAAGGTTCAAGTCTTGGCTTTTGCATTTTGGTTTTCTTTTTACTTGGACCTTGGAATTTGGCTATAGGTTTAAATTTAGTTGCGCATGGTTTAAGACACAAGAGGAGCTTGTGGCCAAGTGGTTAGCAGCGTAGATTATGTTGCAAGGGAGCCTGGGTTTGAATCTCATGAGAAGCAAGGGAGTATTTATTTTGCGGATTGGACGGCAAGAGTGTCAGTTGAATTTAAACTCTACTGACGAAGGGATCCCACATCGGAAAGATACAAAGAAGAAGGGCAAAGAGCTAGCTATATAAAGAGCATTCCAGGAGGAGAGTTAACATACTTGGTTGGCGTTGGGCAAAGGAGTGCTCGGAGCGTGGTTTAGCAGCTTCAGATTCCTATCAGGTGTGTAACTCTCTCTACCCTAGTCGTAGAGCGGCAAATGTCGAAGTGCCAATCACAGCAATAGTAGCCACACGAGCGTGCGAGCGCACATGTGGGGCTTCGACGCGATAGTTGAGGCCATCAGTAGTATTCTTGTGGGTTGAGGCTGCTTAGGGCCGCGATGGGCCGAAGTGGGCCAATAGGCCCGTGGGCCCAATTGAATAAATTGTATGATAGTGTAGTATAAAGTGAACTAGACTAGGTAGAACTTATATACGTGGCTAGATTTGTGTTAGGTGGGCCACACGAGCGTGTGGGCCCGAATGGGCCAAAATTGGGTCTTAGGCCCAATAGTCCGGTACAACCAGAAATGGTAGCTGAGTCACTCCGGGCGACATTAGGCCTTCGGAAAGGCCATTGCAAGTGCGAAATTACTGATATACCCTTAGAAGGGTAAAGTACCAAAATACTCCTGAAAGGTAAATTACGAAAATGCCCTTGGTGGGTAAATTACGAAATGCCCTTGGTAGGTAAAATTACGGTTATACCCTTAGAGGTTGATTAGTGTGATTTGTTGTTTTATGTCTCTGATTATGATGGTAATTCATGTTATACTTATATTTGATATATGTTAGCATACATGACATACTGCATACACGAATTATTATGTCATATTGCATGGGTATGATGAGAGGAGGGGGAAGATATGATTATTTGTGACTTTGGGTCACCAGTGGTTTGGCACCACCAGTGGTTTGGTACCACATATGATTATTTGTGACTTTGGGTCACCAGTGGTTTGGCACCACCAGTGGTTTGGTACCACATATGATTATTTGTGACTTTGGGTCACCAGTGGTTTGGCACCACCAGTGGTTTGGTACCACATATGTTATCTTGTGACTCGTCCCAGTGGTCTGGCACCACAGTGGGTTGGCCCCACATATGATTATCTGTGACTTTGGGTCACCAGTGGTTTAGCGCCACCAGTGGTTTGGTACCACATATGTTTATTTGTGACTTTGGGTCACCAGTGGTTTGGCACCACCAGTGGTTTGGTACCACATATGTTTATTTGTGACTTTGGGTCACCAGTGGTTTGGCACCACCAGTGGTTTGGTACCACACGGGGTAGAATCAGGAGTTTCGGATGGTTAGGTTTTTGGGTTGCATGACATGCATACTTGTTTATGAACTGTGTAAGGGCTTGTTATCTTTAGGATGGGGAATTGCACACTGAGTCTCGGTGACTCACCCCTTCCTTTACATTTTGCAGATAATTCCTAGATCGCGGATATGGAGCCGGGATGGACTCGAGGTGGCCATGCTCAATAGTTGGCTTCATTTTAAACGGTTAAATTTTGGTTTTACTTTGTTTTAAATTTTGGGGTTTTGGTTGTATAATAAGGCCATCTATATTTTGCTTTGGGTTTAATTATTTATTTGAATTTGTGTTAAACATTAAAGCATGACTAACAAGTAAAGAAATTATAAAATGAATGTTTTCACAACCTTAATAAATTTCGAGATTTTTCCAAAACTTTACCATCGGGTAAATAAGTGAACTTGTAACAACGATAAGTCAACTCGATTCTCTTTAAAACAAACTTTGAGATGATTTTAATAAACTACTTAACGCAACTTTGGTTTTCATAAGATTAAGTGTTTTCGTCGCAAATTGACTCAACAGACTTGTCTTCCAAAAACGTTTTACCCTGTGACATACCAGATTCGGTCGTAGCATTTTGACCGGGTTTGGGGTGTTACAATTATGGTATCAGAGCCTAGGTTCCAAAAACTCGGCTGTGGGTTTGGGTTCAAAAATGTTTTCAAAGGATGGTTTGGAAATGGTTTAGAAAAATATATATCTGTTTTCTGGAAGTATGGCATTCGAGTCTCCGGCACCAATCCGAACTGTAAGTTTCCTGATACTTTGCTTTGTTATATGCTGTATTTCTGGTATCTATTCTGTGTGTTTGGTTTGGATGTGATGTTCGGATATAGAGGTGGTTGCGTATGAAATATTCGTCTGTTTTAATGGCTAGGTGTTTTTGAGTATGCGTAGGAGTTCTAAATTCTAGTTAAAAGTATATTAGTGTTATTAGAATCAGAGTGCGCAGCGTGGGCGTAGTGTTGTAAGTTAGGATGTACGACTGTTAGTTAGTTGGAAATTTCGAGGACGAAATTTCTTTAAGGAGGGTAGATTTGTAACATCCTGAAATTGGGCCTAGAAGACTTGAGCGTAGTAGCGTTTAAATTTTTGGAGAACAAGAGATCGGCTTAAATGAAAGTTGGACTTATTAGATAAGTGATTTTGGAAGGTTAGAGGGCTTCTATGAAGTCCCGGGATCGAACTTTGGCTTTGGGGAAATTTTGGTTTTAGGTGAAAAAAACCCTGGAAGTTGGCGGGTAGGCCTTAAGAATAAAATGTGGAGGAAAATGACACAAGTGGAGTGTGTGATGTAATGGCAAAGTGATGCCACATAAGAGACAAGGGGGTGACGCCACAAGGAAGGAAGGAGGTCCAAGGTTCAAGTCTTGGCTTTTGCATTTTGGTTTTCTTTTTACTTGGACCTTGGAATTTGGCTATAGGTTTAAATTTAGTTACGCATGGTTTAAGACACAAGAGGAGCTTGTGGCCAAGTGGTTAGCGGCGTGGATTATGTTGCAAGGGAGCCTGGGTTCGAATCTCATGAGAAGCAAGGGAGTATTTATTTTGCGGATTGGACGGCAAGAGTGTCAGTTGAGGATCCCACATCGGAAAGATACAAAGAAGAAGGGTGAAGAGCTAGCTATATAAAGAGCATTCCAGGAGGAGAGTTAATATACTAGGTTGGCGTTGGGCAAAGGAGTGCTCGGAGCGCGGTTTAGCAGCTTCAGATTCCTATCAGGTGTGTAACTCTCTCTACCCTAGTTGTAGAGCGGCAAATGCCGAAGTGCCAATCACGGCAATAGTAGCCACACGAGCGTGCGAGCGCACGTGTGGGGCTTCGACGCGATAGTTGAGGCCATCAGTAGTATTCTTGTGGGTTGAGGATGCTTAGGGTCGCGATGGGCCGAAGTGGGCCAATGGGCCCGTGGGCCCAATTGAATAAATTGTATGATAGTGTAGTATAAAGTGAACTAGACTAGGTGGAACTTATATACGTGGCTAGATTTGTGTTAGGTGGGCCACACGAGCGTGCGGGCCCGAATGGGCCAAAATTGGGTTTTAGGCCCAATAGTTCGATACAACCAGAAATGGTAGCTGAGTCGCTCCGGGTGACATTAGGCCTTCGGAAAGGCCATTGCAGGCGCGAAATTACTGATATACCCTTGGAAGGGTAAAGTACCAAAATACCCCTGAAAGGTAAATTACGAAAATGCCCTTGGTGGGTAAATTACGAAATGCCCTTGGTAGGTAAAATTACGGTTATACCCTTAGAGGTTGATTAGTGTGATTATGTTGTTTTACGTCTATCTGAATATGATGGTAATTCATGTTATACTTATATTTGATATATGTTAGCATACATGACATACTGCATACACGAATTATTATGTCATATTGCATGGGTATGATGAGAGGAGGGGGAAGATATGATTATTTGTGACTTTGGGTCACTAGTGGTTTGGCACCACCAGAGGTTTGGTACCACATATGATTATTTGTGACTTTGGGTCACCAGTGGTTTGGCACCACCAGTGGTTTGGTATCACATATGTTATCTTCGTGACTCGTCCCAATGGTCTGGCACCACAGTGGGTTGGCCCCACATATTATATTAAAAGGGATTGTCACCAGTGGTTTGGCACCACAGTGGGTTGGCCCCACATATGATTATCTGTGACTTTGGGTCACCAGTGGTTTGGTACCACATATGTTTATTTGTGACTTTGGGTCACCAGTGGTTTGGCACCATCAGTGGTTTGGTACCACATATGTTTATTTGTGACTTTGGGTCACCAGTAGTTTGGCACCACCAGTGGTTTGGTACCACACGGGGTAGAATCAGGAGTTTCGGATGGTTAGGTTTTTGGGTTGCATGACATGCATACTTGTTTATGAACTGTGTAAGGGCTTGTTATCTTCAGGATGGGGAATTGCACACTGAGTCTCGGTGACTCACCCCTTCCTTTACATTTTGCAGATAATTCCTAGATCGCGGATATGGAGCTGGGATGGACTCGAGGTGGCCATGCTCAATAGTTGGCTTCATTTTAAACGGTTAAATTTCGGTTTTACTTTGTTTTAAATTTTGGGGTTTTGGTTGTGTAATAAGGCCATCTATATTTTGCTTTGGGTTTAATTATTTATTTGAATTTGTGTTAAACATTAAAGCATGACTAACAAGTAAAGAAATTATAAAATGAATGTTTTCACAACCTTAATAAATTTCGAGATTTTTCCAAAACTTTACCATCGGGTAAATAAGTGAACTTGTAACAATGATAAGTCAACTTGATTCTCTTTAAAACAAACTTTGAGATGATTTTAATAAACTACTTAACGCAACTTTGGTTTTCATAAGATTAAGTGTTTTCTTTGCAAATTGACCCAACAGACTTGTCTTCCAAAAACGTTTTACCCTGTGACATACCAGATTCGGTCGTAGCGTTTTGACCGGGTTTGGGGTGTTACAAAAACTTCAAGTAACATCATATAACTCCAAAACCCTTCATAATATCAATAAATATAGAATTCCAAGCCAAAACTGAGTTCCAGGACAAAATAAAATTCGGAGCCGAAAAATGAAACTCCATATCTAATTCCTATTGGCATGTCAATCATATCTTAATTACTTCTCTAAGTTCAAAAGGGAAAGTTAAATTAACAATTTAATTAATAACATGACCTTACTAACGTATATATCATTGCATACGTTCATTAAGGCACTTATGCTTATACATTTCCACTTGATACATCTCAAAGTGGTATCCACATTTCATTTTTATGAATAAGCATTCATTGGGAAACCATTCACATTTTAATTTATGAATTTACACTTTATTACTCTCATTTTCAAATTTTAATATGAGATTATCAATATAAACTGTCGAAACCATTTTTTTTGGAAAAACGGGAATCGACTTTGGGTTTTGAAAACGAAAAAGACAGGAGTCGCCATATATCTTTATTTGGTGTGATCGGATCACCTTTGTTTTAATAAAACGTTTTGGTTTACTAAAACAGTGCTTTTGGTCTACGAAATTTGAGAAAACAGGCTCGGGAGTCGGTTACGTGCGAGGAAGGGTTAGCACCCTCATCACGCCCAAAATTGGTACCAAATTGATTAATTAATGTCTTAATGTCGAAAATTTGAAAAGATTTTAAAATACGATCCTCTTTGCTTAAAGAAAGATGGAATAAATTAAAAATGTATGCCAAAAGGCCGTCTCATTTTAAGGTGAAGTGTTATATCCAATACATTAGGACACCACATTTCGACCTTCGAAGTTGAACTTGCCTTTTATTCAAAACTTATGAATTTAATTAAAAGGATATTCTGTTATTTAGAATGGACGAGAAAATCGCAAACCCAATACTTGCCCAGCCCATTAATAAACATAAGACCAAACCCAATTTCAATGCCCCAAACCCAATTACAAAAAACTACCAGACCCAAACTAATCCTACAAACCCAATAACCAAACCCCTAACCCAACATGGCCCAATTAGCCCAACCCTAATCAGAAAAAGAAAAAGCAGAAGGGGACCCTAGGCGCCGCACCTAGGGCCACTTGCCCGGTCCTCTGACCCGCCGCCTCTGACGCCTGTCACGTCCACCACCTCTCCACCGCCCACGCCACTAATACCTGCATTAAACGAGAAGAGACAGAAAGTAGCAAATTGTAAAGAAACAAAGGCTATAAAAGCCGAATAATTTCTTTGTAATAGAGTTTTTTTTTTTAATACAAGCATTTTTTGAATACAAAAACAAATTCAAACAAAGAAGAAAATCAAAAGTGGCAAGCCTAGATTAAATATAAAAACAGAGAGTTTATATCCAAAGAAAACAAATTAAAAAAAAAGGAAGCAAAACAGCAAACCTAGATTAAGCAAAAAACGACTAGAAGCCGAAATAGAAGCAAAAACAAAGGTAAAATTTTTTAAGCTTTCCTTTTCTGTTTTATAAAATATATACGCATATTATCAAAGAGTATAAAAAAAGAATAAGAAATAAATAAATTTTTACCTCGTCGCCGCTGTGTACGGCGGTCGCCGGCGACGTCCTGCAGCCGGATTTCGGCCGGAATCCCAAGACCTGCAGAGAAAAAAAACAAAAGGGTTATTTTTTAAAGCAAATAGCTGAAATGAAAAAAAAAAGAAAAATTTTGCTTTTATAAGGGATCCAAAGCGACGCCGTTTATGGCCTGTTTCAGTGGCCCCAAAACGACGTCGTTTTGACCAAACCCGCGCACGGACCCGACCCGCTCCTAGGATCCGCATGTTTTTCATTGAATAGTCTATTTGCGCTTGAGGCCCTTCCGCATTTTTTCACCTTTTTAATTCAGTTTTTTTTATTTTCGAAATTGCCCCAACAGATTTTCCTCTGTTCTAATTTATTCCTGCGCAAAACGCAGCGCATAGATGCCAGGGATAATTTCCTGAATGGTCCCCCTTATTTTTCCGCGAGTCCAATCGGGCCCTAATCCGTTTTTTTTATTCAGATCTTAAGTTTTGTTTATTTTCCAATTTAGTCCCTTTCTTATTATTTTTGCAATTATTAATTACTTCAATATTATTATTGTTATTATATGTACTATTACTGATGTTATTACTATTATATTTATTATTATTGATATTATTTTTAATTTGTACCATTATTATTTTAATGTTATTATATTATATTTAATAATTGTTTTAAATATTATTCTTTACATTATTTTTACTATTCTATTATCTACCATATTTATTTTTGGTATTGTTATTATTACACTCACTATTATTATTTACTCTATATCTTTATTACATCGTATTTATTTTTTTATATTTTATTATTATATTTATTATTTATTGTTATTACCACTACTATTATTTTTATTATTTTCGTTACTATTATATTATTAACATATTATTATTATTTGCTTCTCACTTTTATTATCCTTATTAACACATTTTTATTTTTATTGTTATTACTATTATTTTACTACTTTATATATGATTTACTTATTTATCGGTTTACCACTAAAGTTCTTTTATTTTTATTGCTCTTATTTATTGTCATTTTTATCTTTTGTTACTTTAACCTATTATTTCCCTTTTAAGTTACGATAGTTTGTTAGTTTCATTTTCTTCTTGTTATTCGTACTATTCGTTTATTATTATACCTGTTAATATCATGATTTATTTCTTATCAGTTTTATAAATTTGCGTTACATCAACTTTCGCCCGACACAAAATTGCTCTCTTTCCCAAAGGCAATATTCCGTATTTAGAAATTCGAGAGATCGTGCCCTAAAGTATTGGATCTCGATTTTTCTCGTTTAATCTAAATAACTGAATATCCTTTTAAAACAAATACATTTTTAAACAAAAAGCTTATTCTCGGGAACTCGAAATGTCGTGTCCTAAAGCATTGGATGTGATGTTTTGTTATTCCGAGATAAAATTTTCTAAACCAAGGCAATGTTCTGTATTTAGAAGCTCAAGAAATCGTGCCCTGAAGTATTGGGTTTGCGATTTTCTCGTCCATTCTAAATAACAGAATATCCTTCTAATTAAATCCATAAGTTTTGAATAAAAGGCAAGTTCAACTTCGAAGGTCGAAATGTGGTGTCCTAACGTATTGGATATAACACTTCACCTTAAAATGAGACGGCCTTTTGGCATACATTTTAATTTATTCCTTCTTTCTTTAAGCAAAGAGGATCGTATTTTAAAATATTTTTAAATTTTCGACATTAAGACATTAATTAATCAATTTGGTGCCAATTTTGGGCGTGACGAGGGTGCTAACCCTTCCTCGCACGTAACCGACTCCTGAGCCCGTTTTCTCAAATTTCGTAGACCAAAAGCACTGTTTTAGTAAACCAAAACGTTTTATTAAAACAAAGGTGATCCGATCACACCAAATAAAGATCGGTGGCGACTCCCATTTTTTTGTTTTCATTTTTAAAATCCAAGTCGACCTCCGTTTTACAAAAAAATGGTTACGACAACTTGGCGACTCCACTGGGGACATAAATAAGAGAGTCAAGCCACAAGTTGATTACTTTTTGTCTTTCTGTTGAAAATTGAAAACTTGTTTTAAACATACGATCCTTTCGTTGCACATCATGCTTCTTTGTTACGACTTTTATCATTTTGATTCGCTTTTCTGGTTAATTTTTTATATGTCCCTGCATATTGCATCACATGATCGCTCGATTATACCCTTTAAGTGGGAGTGAGAAACTACTCCTTCGTGAGGTATTCACCTCCGTGCTGGATAATGGATCGCTTTCAGGATACATCCGTACCTATGTCTTCGTGAGATTTTCATCTCCGTGTAGCCATAGGGAAATGTATTCCCCTGAACTGAACTCGGTCCATATGAGCCTATAATGGGTGAGGATTGAGAAATCCGCTGGTTCAGGTACCTTTACTCTAGAATAGAACCCCATATAGCAAGCCTTAAGAGTCACCCTAGGTAGAGCCACTCCAAACCCTAGTGGTTACCTGACTAAGTATTTTATTCTCTGCTTACTATGTATGAAATACTAACTCACTTCATTTTGCATGGCATATTCTTCAAAAAAGGTGTTGATTCACATTCGGTTGCTAAATAGATAGCTTGTCATGGAAAAGGGGTTTCTTGATAAAGTGGAGGACAATGCGGCCGTCCGGATATAGACCGAGACAGTGCAGCAAGAGAAAGGCGATAGTCTTACAGAGGGGTACACGTCAGAGTTGTGGGATTTCACACGCATCAGCATAACCCAAAATAATCTTCAAGAGAAGAGAGAAATATGGAATCAACGGGACGACGAGATCAAGCAACTATTCTACTGTCATTATGGTGATTTGCCTTATCTGCTTGATATCAAGGTAGATCAGCACCTATTCCAAGCTATAGCCTAGGTTTGGAACCTTGCTTATAGTTGCTTTACTTTCGGGAAAGTGGATTTGGTACCTACCATTGAAGAGTACACAGCCTTGCTCCGTTGCCCGAGGATTCAAACTGCCAAGGCTTATTTGAGAGCCGTTAATGTCCCCACATTCGTAAAAAAGTTGATGAATATGATGGGGATGAGCGAGCAGTGGGTTCCAGCCGAGACAAAACAAAAAGGAGATTGTAAGTGCATCCCTTGGAGAAATCTAAGAGATTTGATCATAGCACATCCTGATGTGAAAAAGAGGGTTGACGTTTTAGCCTTGAGCATTTATGGACTGGTTCTCTTCCCCAAAGCTCTAGGGTATGTAGATGAGGCGGTCTCTGATTTATTTGACAAATTAGACAGAAGGATCACACCCGTTCCTACAATCCTAGCCAAAACCTTCAGGTCCCTAAGCGTATGCTGAAGAGCGGGCGAAGGGAGATTTATCGGTTGCGCACAACTCTTACTAGCATGGTTCCACAGTCATTTTTGGAAAGTGGAAAAAATATCATATCGAATCTTCTCCAAGAACTATTCTCCACTAAAAGAGTTAGTAGCCACGCCAAGACGGGACGATATTACGGAAGAAAACTGGATGATGATTCTGCAAAATCTGTAAGAAGAAGATGTAGAATGGAGGGCCCCTTGGATGGTTCCTCACGAGATCTTATATCAGTGTGGAGATTTTGACTAGGTCCCCCTGCTTGGAATATGGGGTGCTGTCAGGTATGCTTCTCTCCTCGTGTTAAGACAGTACAAACTGAGACAATTTACACCAGCAACACAAGGTTTAACTTAGTATGAGTTTGAATATAAAGGAGATAATTACAAAAGGAGAGTTCGTGAAATATCAAACGCCTAGAGCCGAATTCGTAGAATGAAAGGGTTTGTTGCTAACCCGATGACAACCCCTAAGTATGACTGGTGGTGGAATCAGAGAATCAACGATAACATCCTCACATTAGGTCAAGAAAACACCCAATCACTGGAAGAATACCTGCAGGTGATCCCATCGAAGCTCAAAATCATCAAACAAGACTTTGAGAAAAAGAGTTTGGAATTAGGGAAAAGGATAGAACAGTTAGAGGAAGAGAAAATGCAGCTGGGATTGGATGTCAATGTTCAGAAGCTGGAAGCCGAGAAGCTGAGAAAAGGGAAGAATAAGGCTGAAGAAGATTTGGACAGCTTGAAAACAGACTATAAGAAGCTACGAAGGTCAATGAAAACTACTGGACTGGTAAAAACGTCAGAGCAATGGCGTCAAGAAATTAGAGAGGAAAAGAATAGAGCCAGTCAATGGGAAAAAAAACTCCGAGATACTCAAGAGCGAGAGGATACTCTGAAAAAGAGTTTGGTAGAAAGTCAAAACGAGAAAGAGAAATTAAAAACTCAGACGTCAGAGTTGGAAAGATCATTATACCAGTATCATAGCCGTAATTCTGTAGCCGAGTTGAAAGCTAGTCTGAGCAAAATTGAAGAAATGAAAGGAAAAATAGAAGAATTAGAGTCTGTTTTACATGGCTGTGAGCTTCGAGTGGAACTTCTTGAAGCCAATGAAGAGCGTTGGAAAGAACAACTGCATCGTTCCCAGAGTCAAGTCAGAGATCGAGATTACATTATGGGCGAAGCCGTGGCCCAAGTACGAGAGGTGGCAGATCATTTACAAACCTTAGCAGTCCAAGCTGATGTATTAAGTCTAAAGTACGAGACAGAGTCGGAGCGAGGCCGAGAGTTATCTTGGCTCCTTAAAAAAGTCAAGGCCTAAAGTATCAAGGCAAGGCCATATATGGAACCCGTTTTATGTAAAGAAATTTGTTTTCTAGAAAAGTTATCTTAATGAAATTGAATCAGAATCAATGCATTTTTTGTTGCATACATTTCATGCATCAGCATTACATTGCATCATGAACATTAAACCTCACAAAGGGACCCTAAATTATGGCAGCTACCCAGGAACATCGCTACGGTACACGAGGCAAAACAAAAGTAATGGATCAAAGAATAAAAAGGATAGAGCAGATGCAAAAAGACATGCAGGATCATATGCATGAGCGATTAGCTAAGATGCAACAGGACATGATAGAGTGAATGCATTAATCACAAAATAATATGATAGGCCAGCTAGCACAATTGCTAGCTAAGGAACATGGGAAAGGAAAGGGAGTTGCTACTAGTTTAGGGAACGATAATAACGACCCTGTTTACCCTTCAAATTTTACCCCGCCAAACACCCAAGCACAACTAGATATGCACCCCCAAGGGACGCTTGTCACCATCAGGCCTCAGTATCAGACTGATACCGCGTTACCTGTGCACTTCCCGACAGGCTCGGGTTCTAACCCAGTAGATAGTCCAGCAAACCCTGTGGTCCCTGATCTCGACGAAATGGCAGAAATAGACAAGGCAAAAATGGATCTGCCAAGGCAACTTGAGGACCATTGCAAGTGGTTAGAAGAGAAGTTTAAAGAAATGGAGACTGCTGACTACCGTTACGGGGTAGACGCTACGGACTTAAGTTTGGTCCCGGACTTGGTACTTCCGCCAAAGTTCAAAACACCAGAATTTGAGAAATACAACGGGACTAGCTGTCTCGAGGCGCACATCACGATGTTCTGTCGGAGAATGGCGGGACACATTAACAATTACCAATTGCTAATCCATTGTTTTTAGGAAGTCTGGTTGGGTCTGCGGCCAGGTGGTACAATCAGCTCAGTCGTGCCCAGATAAAGACATGGAAAGACCTGGCACAGGCCTTCATGAAACAATATGGTCACGTGGCAGACATAGCGTCTGATAGGATCACGCTACAAAACATGGAGAAAAAGTCGAGCGAGAGCTTTAGACAATACGCCCAACGATGGAGAGAAGTAGCAACACAAGTTCAGCCACCTCTCTTGGAGAAGGAAACAACCATACTTTTCATCAATACTTTGAAGGCTCCTTTCATTAATCACATGCTGGGGAACGCTTACTAAAAGTTTTTCAGATATCGTGATGTCAGGCGAAATGATAGAAAATGCAGTCCAAAACAGGAAAATAGATGCAGGAGAAAGCGTCAGGAGACCAGCCTCGAGGAAGAAAGACAGTGAAGTGAACAATGTAAACATGTACAATAAGGGTTATTTAAAGCCAGTAACTGTGAGCCAGCCGAGGACAATAACTACCAGCCAGCAAGACACTCCAAGGCAAGATTCTAACCCAAGGCCTAATAGGGAAAGAATACAATTCACGCCGATTCCTATGACATATAGGGAACTGTACCAGAGCCTGTTCGACGCACATGTGGTGTCCCCATTCTACATAAAAGCCATGCAACCCCCGTTCCCAAAATGGTATAACGCAAACGCTCAATGTGAGTACCATGCGGGAGTATCTGGGCATTAAATCGAGAACTGCACTGCGTTTAAAAGGGTGGTTGAAGAACTTATCAAAATAGGAGTCGTAGAGATCAATGACCCATCAGGGCCTAATGTAACAGGCAACCCATTACCCAATCATTCTGACAAAGGGGTAAATGCGGTAACCGGGAGTGGAGGTAAAAGGATCAAGGTTGACCTGGCTGAAGTAAAAACCCCACTGAGATGGGTTTGGAAACAAATGGTAAATGGGGGATTAATCACTCAAGAATCAGGAGAAAGGCCTGAAGAAGCGAGAAAATACTGCGATTTCCATGTCGAGGAGGGTCATGACATTTAAGAATGCATTGAGTTCAGGGCCACAGTGCAAAATCTCATGGATAATAAAGAGATGGAATTTTATGAAGATATCAAAGGATCTGAAGAATGAGAGGTCTACGCGTCAGAAGAAGGATCGACTAAGAAGGTCTATGGGGCCAATCGCCCTATGGTAACAATCTCGCGACCAAGAATGGGTGAAACCGGAGTGCCAATCGCGCCAAAGGTCATAATTTAGAAGCTTGTAACTTTCCCTTATAAGGACAGTAAAAGGGTTCTGTGGAATTATGACTGTAATGTAATGATCTCAGGAGAGGAGAATCCAGCTAATACTCTGAAAGAAAGTCAAGATGTGGGTTTCTTCACACGCAGTGGAATGCGCTATACCCTGAACACAAAGGCAGAACCGGCTAAGGGAAAATCCGTGATAGTTGAGCAAAAGAAAGAAAAGATGATCAAACCTGAAGCACCTGTCAATGAGCCAGTGACAGAAAAAGAGGCTAATGAGTTCTTAAAAGTCCTAAAGCACAGTGAGTACAATGTTGTGGAGCAATTGCACAAACAGCCGACTCGTATATCGATATTGGCCTTGCTCATGAGCTCAGAAACCCACCGGAGTGCATTAATGAAGGTGTTGAATGAAACAGATGCCGCAGGTGATATTTCTGTCAATAAGCTGGACCGTCTGGTCGGCAACATAAGTTCCGACAATTTCATCTTCTTCAATAACGATGAGATACCTCCGGGGGGTATGGGATCTACGAAGGCTCTACATATAGCCATACGTTGCAAGGGATATACGTTGCCGAGGGTGTTAGTTGATAATGGATCAGCTCTGAATGTATTACCCTTATCCACGCTAAATAGGTTGCCCGTGGATAGCTCCCATATGAAAATGTGCCAGAATATTGTGAGAGCATTCGATGGTACTGAGAGAAGGGTCATGGGAAGGATAGAAATACCTCTTCAGATTGGCCCAAATACATACGAGGTGGACTTCTTGGTGATGGACATCAAGCCATCCTATAATTGCCTGTTAGGAAGGCCTTGGATCCATTCGGCCGGGGCAGTGTCGTCATCACTACACCAAAAGTTAAAATTGGTAACTGAAGGTAGATTGGTCACAATAAACGCCGAGGAGGATATCATAGCATCTGTTACCAGAAACGCTCCGTATATAGAGACAGACGACGAAGCGATAGAATGCTCTTTTCGATCGATTGAATTTGTCAATGCGACCTTCGTCATCGAAGGCAGAAAAATCCCCATGCCCAAAATATCCAAATCCACTAGGATGAGCCTGCAAATGATAGTTGGGAAAGGAGTCTTACCAGGAAAAGGACTCGAGAAATGACTTCAAGGAAAGACTGAGGTACCAATGCTGAAACAAAAGTGAGACCGCTTCGGCTTGGGTTTCAAGCCAAATACGAAGCAAGAGAGGAAAGAGATAGAGAAAAACCAGGAAAGAAGAAAGGCGCGCTTAAACGGAGAAGAGGTCAAATGGGACCCGATGACCTTCCCTCATCTATCTAAAACATTTGATTCGGGAGGAACTATATACCCTGAACAAAGGATGACAAGAAGAGAAGTAGCAGAGGAAATGTTGGGAAGTTTGAGCATTAACGCCGTATCCGAAGAAGGAACTGAAGGAAGAGATTTATCCGGAATTTGCCCTTATGCTATCGGAAGTGTTCTGAACAATTGGACCATGGAAGAGATTCCTGTAACCTTTAGAATTAATTCTGAGTAATGTTCAGAACACACTTGTTGCTCTAAGCCTAAGAGCAATAAGAAACCTTTTGTTAAATATAAGCATATGTCCACATATCTTTATTTCAATAAAATGAACCTTTTTGTATCATTCTGAGCAAATATTCTTTTCAGTCATAACCAGAATATTCTTTACATTTCATTCATAACCAATCATACAAATAATCATTCTTAGGTTCTTTTGTTTTTGCACATTTCTTTGTCCTCTTAACAGGTCCCTAGATATCAATGATATGAGTGACGCTATTATTAACTCAGAATCTCCTTTTGAACAAGATATGGGTGTGGAAGATTCTCAGGATTTTTAAGATGACCAGGACCGTAACATATCTCTTTATTTGTTAAGAATGGTAGAGCAGGACGAGAAACAAATCTTGCCTCACAAATAATCAGTGGAAACTGTGAGCTTAGGAGAAGAAAAAGAGTTGAAGATTGGAGCTAGCATTGCTACAGAAACGAAGCGAGACCTCATTATGTTACTCCAAGAATTCAAAGACGTCTTCGTATGGTCATACCAGGACATGCCCAGGTTAAATACAGATATCGTGGTACACCGACTCCCCATAAAGGAGGAATGTAAACCAGTTCAACAGAAGCTCCGAAGGATGAGGCCCGATATCTTGTTAAAGATAAAATAAGAGGTCATAAAATAATTTGATGCTGGTTTACTACAAGTAGTTAAATACTCAGAATGGGTAGCAAACATAGTACACGTTCCTAAGAAAGATGGGAAGGTACGGATGTGCGTAGACTATAGGGATTTGAACAAGGCCAGCCCAAAAGATAACTTCCCGTTGCCTTACATTGATACCTTAGTGGATAACACGGCTGGTTATTCACTTTTCTCTTTCATGGACGGCTTCTCCGGGTACAACCAGATCAAGATGCTTCCTGAAGATATGGAGAAAACCACATTCGTAACCATGTGGGGAACATTCTGTTATAAGGTAATGCCATTTGGACTGAAAAATGCGGGGGCAACGTATCAAAGAGCCATGGTAACTCTTTTCCATGATATGATGCACAAGGAGATCGAAGTTTATGTGGACGATATGATTGCAAAGTCCAGGACTGAGAAAGAGCATGTACAAATCTTGAGGAAACTGTTCCTAAGGTTGAGGAAATTCCAACTGAAGCTCAATCCAGCGAAATGTACCTTCGGGGTTAGGTCGGGAAAATTGCTAGGATTTGTAGTTAGTGAAAAAGGAATTGAGATTGATCCAGATAAAGTAAGGGCTATACAGGAGCTGTCTCCACCACATACTCAAAAAGAAGTTCGAGGTTTCTTAGGAAGACTAAATTACATCCTCCGTTTACACAACTAACGGAGAAATGTGACCCTATATTCCGTTTCCTTAGGAAACACAACCCAGGTGTATGGAATGAGGAGTGCCAGGAAGCTTTTGATAAAGTCAAGCATTACTTGTCCAAAGCCCCAGTGTTGATGCCACTTTGTCCATATAGACCACTGATATTGTATCTAATGGTATTTGAAAATTTTATGGGATGCGTGCTAGGCCAACATGATGAGTCGGGCAGAAAAGAAAGGGCAATATACTATCTCAGCAAGAAGTTCACTGAATGTGAGACAAGTGATAAACCGTAATTATAACATATTTTAATCCCACATTTAGCTTGGTTTTGGATGATTTATTCCTCAATTTATGTAAAAAGGTGCTCTTAATCCTTTCTTTTCATGTCTTATACCCAGGATAGCACCCGAGGATGAAAAGAACATAAAACAGGCCCAAAATGGAGTAAATGGGCCATATCACGAAATCGACACGACATGGCCCAAAGTCCACACGGTCGTGCCTTGACGAACATCTAGAACACGGCCTCAACCCCGATCTACACGGCCGTGCCTCAACTTAGAAATCCAAACACGGTTTGAAGACAAGTCACACGGGCGTGTGACATGGCCGTGTCCCTATCGTGGCTTTAGACAATTTCAGTAGGAAAAAGATACTTAGGGAGAAAGAATCGCATTCCAAAAGCCTATAAATACCCCCTAAGTACCACCTTTGAAGAGGGCGGCTAGCTAAGCCAAGGAGCCAAGCCGAAAAGGTCAGAGTTGAGGGAATCACTCGAAGTTAGCCAGTTGATCCATCCCAAGAAGCTGGAATTCTACTCAAGACGGCAGATTTCTCCTTCAATTCCTTCAGGGAGTTTTAGGGATTTCTTATGTTTTGTTTTATCTTTTCTCTTGAGATGTTTTCTTTATTTGTTTTGAACTAAACCCCTCAGATACCTGAAGGGGATGAAACCTAGATGAATCTTGTTATTGTTTTCTGAATTATATGATAAATACTTAGTTTGTTCTTAATTATGTGTGCTTGATTCTTGAGTTAATATTTCGCGGATATTGATTCAAGTTTGATGTGCTTAGGTGGAGGAGGAATAGACCCTACCTAAGAGTAGATCTAGCGTAATTAAGCGGAGTTGATCGCACGCCTAAAGATAGGGTGACGAGATTTTGCCGGATTAGGGTGAATCCTAATATGGGAATCCATAAATCGATTTACTACTATTCTAGGGGGTTATTATTCAAGAAAGAGATTTCCGTTAATTAACCTAGGGTTAGACGTTATTTGCCTCGAGAAAGGGTTTAATATACGTTAGGGAGTCCTACGGATCAAACTAAGTGAATAAATCTTATGGTTCAGTGTTAGATAACAAGTGAAGTCTAGGTGGAATCTTCCTGAGGGTATCGTCATGAACAACTGAGTTTTCCTTCAAGTTATTTCTCAATTCGTTCTTTTTGTCTTTGTGTCTTTAGCTTAGTAGTTGTTAATTTAGATTAAAGCAACTTCACTTTATTTTAGGTTAAATAATAAAAAGAAAGTTACTATTAGTACTTTTAGTTCCTTTGGGTTCGACAATCCGGTCTTGCCTAAGCTATACTACTATTCGATAGGTACACTTGCCTTTAATCGTTGTCAGGGTTAGTTTCCAGGTTTGATGATTCGTTTTATAAATTTTAAAGCTCTGATTTCAGCGATCAAGTTTTGGCACCGTTGCTAGGGAACTAAAATATTAAGAACACTCTATTTTTATTACTTTAGCCATTATTTTTATTTTTTTTTATTCTGTTAAATTTTCTTTCTTCTCCTAGCAGGTACCTCTAGTTTATGACTAGAAGGAACCCGAGAGGACCTTTGGTATACGATAGTGAAATTGAAGCTACCGTTCGTAGGACTCGTAGAGAAATCAGGCGAGCCTTGAATTACACAGAGGAAGAGCAAGAAGGCAGATCCGATCCTACTGAAGGGATGGACGAGAATAATCCACCACCGCATGATGTGGGGGAAAACAATGCTCCACGAACTATGTTTGATAATGCTAAACCGCATTTAACAGGAGCAGAATTAAGTATTGTTAGGCCTGCTATAGCTGCTAACAATTTTGAATTAAAGCCTAACACAATACAAATGATTCAGCAGTTTGTTCAATTTGATGGTTTGCAGGGCAAAGATCCAAACACACATATAGCTAAATTTTTAGAGTTCTGTGATACCTTTAAAATAAATGGCGTTTCTGATGATGCCATACGTCTCCAGTTATTCCCTTTTTCATTAAGGAATAAAGCCAAACAGTGGTTAAACTCGTTACCACGATGATCAATCACTACATGGGAACAAATGACCGAAAAATTTTTATTGAAATACTTCCCACCAGGCAAAACGTCCAAATTATGAAATGATATACCTTCTTTTGTGCAGATGGATCTAGAGACATTATACGACGCATGGGAGAGATACAAGGATCTCTTGAGAAGGTGTCCACACCACGGTCTACCCTTGTGGCTACTAGTCCAAACATTCTATAACGGTGTAAACCCCTCAATGAGACAACTAATCGATTCAGCCATCGGTGGAACCCTTAACAACAGAACTCCTGAAGCAGCCTACGAATTCATTGAAGAGATGCCACTGAATAACTATCAATGGCAAGTGACAAAGACGAAACCGACAAAATCAGCCGGAGTTTACAACCTCGACGCGATAACCATACTATCAACACAGGTAAAGATGATGAATAAAAATATTGATAGTTTGTGTTCTTCGCAGGCACATCCAGTCATGCAGTGCGATGCAAGTGGAACCGTGGCGAATCTTGAGTACCCACCCTACCAACCAGATGCAGAGAACGAACAGATGAACTATATAGGTGATAATTTCAGATCCAATAATAATCCTTATAGTAATACTTATAATCCAGGTTGGAGGAACCACCGAAATTTTTTGTGGGGAGGTCAAGGAAATCAAGGAAACCAAAGGCAACAACCTCCTCAAAACTTCCAAAATCCGCCTTATCCACAAGAGAAGAAGCCAAACCTCAAAGAGATGCTACCAAAATTTATGGCAAACACGGAAAACCGTTTCCATGAAACTGAAAGAACAATTAAAAACAATGAGAACTGAGTTGGGGAACTTACTAAGTCAATCAAGGAAGTCACTAATGCAGTCGAGCAACTCGTAAAGCTAATGTCTGAACGACCGCAAGGACGTCTACCAAGTAACACCGAGATTAACCCTAAGGAGCAAATTCAAGCCATCACAGATCATGATAGCAAAGGGTTAGATGAACCGAACCAAGAGGTTGACGAAGGTAAAATAGAGGTAACGCAAGAAGAGCCGAAACCGGTAATCAAAGAGTACCAACCTCGTATACCTTATCCTGAAGCGACGAAAAGATATGATTCAGAAGAACACTTCGGTAAGTTTCTTAAACTTTTAAAGAAATTACATATTAACTTACCTCTTCTTGAAGCTTTTTTTCAGATGCCAGACTCAAGGAAATTTCTAAGACAGCTCTTGACAAACAAACGCAAAATATATGAAGAGCACCATGTGGAATTAAACGCAGCATGCTCAGTAATGTTACAGAATAAACTACCGCGAAAGCTAAAAGATCCAGGGAGTTTTACTATTCCATGTTTAATTGGTAGTTTAACTATTGATAATGTGCTAGCTGATTTAGGGGCAAGTATAAATGTCATGCCTTATACATTGTTTAAACGACTAGGTCTAAGGAAGCCCAAACAAACTAGGATGAGCATTCAATTAGCTGATAAAACGGTTAGAATTCCTAGGGGCATTATCGAAGATGTTCTTGTCAAAATCGATGAATTTGTTTTCCCAGTAGATTTTGTTGTCTTAGACATAGATGAGGATAGTTCAATCCCCTTAATTTTAGGAAGACCTTTTCTAGCAACTGCCAAAACTAAAATTGATGTTGCCACAGGCGAACTCATTCTTTGCGTAGGTGACGAATCACTCAGTCTCCAAGCTCTTGACTTGGCCAGGACAACATTCGATGAAGGTAAGAAAGTCACTTCATTTGACAATCAAATTGTCCAACTTTCATCATAGGAAACACCACAAGAATACAATCCTGAGCCAAATCTTAGACCCCAAACCAACAAAGATGAATTGCATAAGGAACAAAGCCTTAAGGTCAACAAAGTAGAATAGCAGAAGACACACGTCAAAGAAGAACCGGAACCAGACAAAGCAAAACAGAAGGAACCACCTGAAGAACTCGTAGGAACATCAAATCACATCAAAATAGGAGACCAGGTGCTGTTAGACAAAGCCGATCCTCGCATCACCACATCAGTCCTAAACGTAAGTGAGGAAATTCCTCTAAAGGTACACGATATCTTCCCCCACGGAACAGTCGAGGTAAGCAATCTAACATCCGCCACTTTTAAGATAAACGCTTCTCGACTTGAACTTTGTCAAGAAAATAGAACTGTAAGTATGAGGGAAGATATTCAAACCTTTAAACCTCTCTGATTCTTTTTTTCTTTCGAGGAAAGTCTAGCTTAAGACTATAAACGAGCACTTCTCGAGAGGCAACCCGAGCACTAACATTATTTACTTCCAAATTTATTTTCAGTTTCTTTACTTTCCTTCTTTGTTTCCTTTTAAAACTAACCAAAAGTGCAGAATTTCAAGGTCACACGGTCTTACACACGACCGTGTCCGTGACCGTGTGGACCATCAGAATCTCCGTACTGACTTATCAGAGGCTGTGCGAATCAGTCCCAACCACTTTTCGACATCACGGATCCAACCACCACCCCACGGGCTCCGTAAAAGTGGCACGCCCGTGCCTCTCCACTGTGTGAAGCTACTGACTTACACACCACAGGCAGAACACGTCCGTGCCTCCCAACCGTGCTAACATACTGACTTCACATACACAGGCGTGGTTAGCAGAAGAACAGCCAGAGAGATGTAGCACACACAGACACACGATCGTGCGAGACGGCCGTGTAAATCGACACGCCCTTGGTCCATGGGCGTGGAAACGTGCCAGATTTGAAATCCTATTTAAACCCCGCAGCCCTTTCCCCTTCTCCCCATCTGATTTCTTCATTTTTTTTTCTTTTCTCCCTTCTGCCTCTCAGGCTTTCTCCTCTTTATAATAAATCTCTATATCCTTGAGCCATCCAACATCATGTCGAAGAAGCGCAAAAGGCTAACCATAGTCTTCTCAAAGAAGAACGATCAACATGAGTTCATGCTGGCAGCTTCTTCTACTCACCAAGCCAAAGGTCTTTCAGACCAATTAGTTTTTATTTTTCTTTTCTCTTTTGCTTCAATTTCCTTCTCTTAGACAATCTTATGCTAAATTAGTTTAACTTATTTTAGTTTCTTAGTGTCAGGTTCGCCAGGCTGCTAGGGAACCACGCCACTTCCACCACCGCCAGCACCTCCGCAGCCTTAGAAGTCACAGCCACCTCGCGAACCATCCATCAATAAGGACTCTCCGGTCCATCCACCTTTCCTTTTATTTTTATTTTCCTTCTTAGTCTCCTTTCCTGTTTCTTTCTTATCTTAAATTATATATTTAGGTTATTTTAAATGTCTCTTAATAATCCCTGGCTAATCCTCTATGAGCTCCCCAATTTCTTCATCTAGCACAGGTTCGTCATCCAGACCGA
The DNA here is from genome assembly GCA_005393395.2 of Gossypium australe. Classification (NCBI taxonomy): domain Eukaryota; kingdom Viridiplantae; phylum Streptophyta; class Magnoliopsida; order Malvales; family Malvaceae; genus Gossypium; species Gossypium australe. Next base: position 22,786,895 of record CM016619.1, on the reverse strand, counting down.
CCTCTTCAAACATACACACCACGACATCTACCATCCTCCAAGGACACCATCCAAAATTCAGGGAGTATTCTTTCCCCTTCTCTTTTGATTTATCCCATAAATGTTATACCTATCTTTGTACATTGAGGACAATGTACATCTTAAGTGTGGGGGGTGAATATTTATCTAAAAGAAGGGTATAACTTTCTGCATTATTCTCAAATCCAGCCAAACTTTCTTTATTATTCTCAAATCCCTGAATTTAGTCTTGTTTTTAAGTAAATTTTTCATATTACTAATTAGGATGAAATTTCTGATGATTTATGATTTTTATTGACATGTTTTAGATTAAGTCATTAATAATTGAGCATTGATAATTGAATTTTAAAGATACTAGAGAATCAAGCATGATAAGTCTAATTTTTAGGAATTAAAATTTTTCCTAGGTTGTTAACCTAAATTTGAATATTGCTTTGAAATTTGAAATTTATGAGATTGGTGTCAAAACAGCCATAATTTTTGTGAGATTTTGAGCCTTATAGAGCATATATTCTTTTTTGTGCCCATTTTTTGATTATGAGTGTGTCAACTTTGAACTGTTATTCTAGAACTTGCCTCGTTTATACATGTTGAGACCACATTTTTTTGATTTGATATACAGAGATGATAAAGGCACTTAGGTTTTAATCCACTCACTCCACTAAAAAGCCTACCTCCGTAAATTAACCCCTAGTGAACCCCGTTGATCCTAACAACCCTTTTTATTGAACCACCTATTAATAACCCAAAAACCCCTTTGTATTTGTTATCACCTTCCTTTTGACTACCCTTTAATCGAGATATGATTTGATTAGTTACCGAATTATATTATGCTATAAGCTGAATTCATCCTTTATTATTAGTTTCTTCTTAAAAAAATCATCGAAGTATATTCAGTAATTAGTGGTGAGCTTATACAGTTAAAGTTTATTTTTCAAAAAAAAAGAAAAAGCTCGTATTTTTAGTATTATTATCAGTTGATGTAAATATTATTTCAATATTCTTAGGTAGGTACTTGTCAATTCAATCTCGATTCTAACCTTCTAATTTCAGCCTTTATCCACACCTTAACCCTAGCCCTGTTACAACCCTAACAAAGACCTTTTGATCTGTTTATCATCTCATTTTACAGTGGTGGAGATTTGATTTTCAGGCAAGCATATGGAATTAACTTTTCAGGTTCGACGTATGAGTGCTTCTTTTTATGAACCTTAAACACTTTGAGTGATTTGAGTGAATCTTTTAGTGAGGATGTCAACTCATGTGAATTTCGAATTAAAGGTAATTAATCAGATAAGGGGAGACACCTACGTTTTCGAAGTACAAATGAATGACTTATCAATTGTTTGAATCTTTAGGACTCTTTGAATTGAATTATCCATGTATAAATTATCTATGAATTATGATAAGGCATTGTCAGTAGGAATTGTGAATTATGGAAAGTTCGTTTTAATTGTATGTTGAGAATATTGCTTGAGGACAAGCAAAAGCTTAAGTGTGGGGGTATTTGATAAACCGTAATTATAACATATTTTAATCCCACATTTAGCTTGTTTTTGGATGATTTATTCCTTAATTTTTGTAAAAAGGTGCTCTTAATCCTTTCTTTTCATGTCTTATACCCAAGATAGCACCCGAGGATGAAAAGAACAAAAAACCGGCCCAAAAAAGAGTAAATGGGCCATATCACGAAATCAACACGGCCTGGCCCAAAGTCCACACGGTCGTGCCTTGACGAACATCTAGAACACGGCCTCAACCCGGATCTACACGGCCGTGCCTCAACTTAGAAATCCAAACACGGTTTGAAGATGAGTCACGAGCGTGTGACATGGTTGTGTCCCTGTTGTGGCTTTAGACAATTTCAGTCGAAAAAGATACTTAGGGAGAAAGAATCGCATTCCAAGAGCCTATAAATACCCCCTAAGTACCACCTTTGAAGAGGGCGGTTAGCTAGGCCAAGGAGCCAAGCCGGAAAGGTCAGAGTTGAGGGAATCACTCGAAGTTAGCCATTTGATCCATCCCAAGAAGCCGAAATTCTACTCAAGACGGTGGATTTCTCCTTCAATTCCTTCAGGGAGTTTTAGGGATTTCTTATGTTTTGTTTTATCTTTTCTCTTGAGATGTTTTATTTACTTGTTATGAACTAAACCCCTCAGATACCTGAAAGGGATGAAACCTAGATGAATCTTGTTATTGTTTTCTGAATTATATGATAAATACTTAGTTTGTTCTTAAGTATGTGTGCTTGATTCTTGAGTTAATATTTCGCGGATATTGATTCAAGTTTGATGTGCTTAGGTGGAGGAGGAATAGACCCTACCTAAGAGTAGATCTAGCATAATTAAGCGGAGTTGATCGCAGGCCTATAGATAGGGTGACGAGATTTTGCCGGATTAGGGTGAAACCTAATATGGGAATCCATAGATCGATTTACTGCTATTCTAAGGGGTTATTATAAGAGAATGAGAGTTCCACTAATTAACCTAGGGTTAGAAGTTATTCGCCTCGAGAGAGGGTTTAATATACGTTAGGGAGTCCTACGGATCAAACTAAGTGAATAAATCGTATGGTTCAGTGTTAGATAACAAGTGAAGTCTAGGTGGATTCTTCCTGAGGGTATCGTCGTGATCAACTGAATTTTTCTTCTAGTTATTTCCGAATTCATTCTTTTTGTCTTTGTGTCTTTAGCTTAGTAGTCGTTAATTTAGATTAAAGCAACTTAACTTTATTTTAGGTTAAATAATAAAAAGAAAGTTAGTATTAGTAATTTTAGTTCCTTTGGGATCGACAATCTGGTCTTGCCTAAGCTATACTACTGTTCGATAGGTACACTTGCCTTTAATTGTTGTCAGGGTTAGTTTCCAGGTTTGATCATTCGTTTTATAAATTTTAAAGCTTTGATTTCAGCGATCAACAATATATTCGCCAATTGAGAAACTCTGTTGCGCTTTGATTTGGACGACTCGGAGATTGAGACAGTACATGCTATACCATACAACTTGGCTCATCTCGAAACTGGACCCTCTCAAGTACTTGATTGAGTCGACTGCTCTGAACGGAAGAATGGCCCGATGGCAGATTCTACTTTCTGAGTTCGATATAGTCTACGTAAACTAGAAAGCTGTAAAATGGAGTACAATAGCAGACTTTTTAACCAGCAGAGCCTTAAAAGATTACGAGCCACTGAACTTCGATTTCCCGAATGAGGACCTAATGTACGTGGCAACCACTGAAGAATATGCTCAAACGGAAGGTCATCCTTGGAAACTAAACTTTGATGGAGCTTCTAACGTGATGGGAAATGGAATTAGAGCAGTCCTGGTATCCCCAAATGGAGATCATTATCCTTTTACTAGAAAATTGGATTTTGATTGCATAAATAATATGGCCGAATATGAAGTATGCATCATGGGTATCCGCGCAGCTATTAAGCGCAAGATCAAAGTGTTAGAGGTATATGGCGATTCTACACTAGTGATCTACCAGCTCAAAGGTGAATGGGAAACAAGAGATCCCAAGTTGATCAGTTATCGAAAGCTAGTTTTGGAGTTAATTAGAGAGTTTGATGACATCATTTTCTATTACCTCCCGCGAGAAGAGAACCAGATGGCTGACGCCTTGGCTACCTTAGCTTCTATGATCAAAGTAAACAAACAGGAGGAAGTGAAACCAATCCAAATGAGTATTTATGAGGCTCCGACACATTGTTACAACATTGGCGAAGAAGGAGAAAAAGATGATCATTCTTGGTATCATGACATATTGTGATATGTGAAGAATCGTGAATACCCCAACCAAACAACCGAGAACGATAAGAGGATGCTGAGAAGACTGGCCAGTGATTATGTCTTAGATGGAGAGGTCCTATACAAAAGAAGGAAGGATCAGGTGCTTTTAAGATGTGTGGATGCTATTGAAGCCAAGAAAATCCTGGAAGAGGTTCATGAGGGCGTTTATGGAACGCACGCTAATGGTTTTACAATGGCCAGACAGATCATGAGATTCGGGTATTATTGGTCCACTATGGAAGGGGATTGCGTCAGCTATGCCAAGAAATGCCACAAATGCCAAATTTATGGAGATAAAATTCATGTACCCTATTCACCTCTTCACATCATGACTTCTCCATGGCCTTTCTCTATGTGGGGGATGGACGTCATTGGGCCAACATCACCAAAGGCGTCTAATGGACATCGATTCATCTTCGTGGTCATAGATTATTTCACCAAGTGGGTAGAAGCAACTTCATATGCAAATGTCACAAAGTCGGGGGTCAGCAAATTCTTAAAGAAGGAGATTATATACCGATACGGAATGCCCGGAAGGATCATATCTGACAATGCATTGAACTTGAACAATAGTACCATAGCAGAGGTTTGTAGTCAATTCAAGATCAAACACCATAACTCGTCGTCGTACCGCCCAAAAATGAATGGTGTAGTCGAGGCAGCTAATAAGAATATCAAGAAAATTGTGGGAAAAATGACTGAAACTTATAGAGATTGGCATGAGAAGTTATCATTTGCTCTTTTTGCTTATCGAACATCGGTCAGAACCTCTACCAGGGCAACACCTTTCTCCTTGGTTTATGGAATGGAGGCAGTACTTCCTATCAAAGTTGAGATCCCTTCCCTTCGAGTCTTGTCTGAACTAAAGTTGGATGAAGCAGAATGGATTCAATCCCGGTATGATCAGCTGAACCTAATTGAAGAAAAAAGGCTGACGGCTATTCGTTATGGTCAAATGTACCAAAAGCGAATGATGTGGGCTTATAATAAGAAGGTTCGCCCTAGAGAATTCCATGAGGGAGACCTTGTTTTGAAAAAGATTCTTCCCATATAGAAGGACTTTAGAGGAAAATGGATGTCGAATTGGGAAGGACCTTATGTCGTAAAAAAAGCCTTCTCCGGAGGAGCGCTGATTCTGACTGAGATGGATGGCAAAAACTTGCCCAATCGTGTGAATTCAAATTCGGTCAAGAAATACTTCGCCTAAAAAAAGGGGGGGCCAAGGTGAAAACCCACAAAGAGCGTCTTGAGCTCGAAAAGGAAAATGGAGAGGCCAAGGTGAAAACCCGCAAAGGGCGCCTTGAGACCAAAGGGGTTTTGAATTGAAAACCCAAGAATGGGCGATTCAAATTTTTGATTGAAAGGGAGGCATACAGTAGTCTTGCTATACCCGAATTAACAAGAAGGAAAGACGTTACGTCTTGGGGCCTCAACGAAGTCTTCTAAGTCTGCCAAACACCTATCAGGTTCAAAAGGTCCTCGAGAAGTTCTGTGCAGAGAAGCTCATGCTATGATATCTGGGGCACCTGTTTTTCATCTTATCCATTTCATATTTTAGCACGGTTTGCTATTCTTGATTAATTCCTTTTTTGTTTTTTGGCGAACTTGCTATCTTAACTTATTCTCATTCTACACTTCGTTAAAACTTGACCTTTTCAAGTTCGACTCTCAATAAAAAATCCATCTTCTCCATCGTGATAATCTTTTTCAAGCATTTTTCATTGAAATAACGATTAATGGACCGATAATATTTAAATAAAAGGAGTTTCAAATATTACTCTAAAAACTTTTAAATATTACAGGAACCTAAAGTGGGACCACTATTTAGAACTAGCCGAGTTTGGGGGTTGGGAACAATTGAGGAAGAATGATCCAAAATTGTGACCCTCAAAGATGCCGACTAAATAAGAAAACAGGGTAATGCGTTAATAACGAGTAATGACAACCTAAGCATCAAAAGGAGGATCATTCCAAAAATGAAGTTATTGGCATTCATGCAAACATCATTCATACACATCCAATTAGGAGCATTTGATTTATTCCGATCATTGCATCCTAATCATTGTACAAGGGTTCATTCTCATGACATTCTGCATTCATGCAAACGTCGTCTATAATACATTAGTTAGGAGCATTAGATTCATTTCGATCATAGCATCCTGACAATTTGACATAAGCATAGGCCCAAGAAATCGATTTTATAGCCCATGTCCCCTAGAGGACGATGTAGCAAGATCGATGGAGGCTACAAATGGAAGATCTTATCTCTCTGAAGTTGCAGTAGAGCAGATCAAAATAAACCTTGTCTCTCTGAAGTTGCAGTGGAGCAGGTTGAAGATACAAGTCTTATCTCCCTGAAGTTGCACTGGAGCAGACTGAAGATAGCAGATCTTATTTCCCTGAAGTTGCAGTGGAACAGATTGAAGATAAATTATAGATCTTATCTCTCTGAAGTTGCAGTAGAGCAGATCAAAACAAACCTTATCTCCCTGAAGTTGCAGTGGAGCAGGTTGAAGATACAAGTCTTATCTTCCTGAAGTTGCAGTGGGGCAGACTGAAGATAGCAGATCTTATTTCCCTGAAGTTGCAGTGGAACAGATTGACAATAAATTACAGATCTTATCTCTCTGAAGTTGCAATAGAGCAGATCAAAATATCTCTGAAGTTGCAGTAGAGCAGATCAAAACAAACCTTATCTCCCTGAAGTTGCAGTGGAGCAGGTTGAAGATACAAGTCTTATCTCCCTGAAGTTGCAGTGGAGCAGACTGAAGATAGCAGATCTTATTTCCCTGAAGTTGCAGTGGAACAGATTGAAGATAAATTACAAATCTTATCTCTCTGAAGTTGCAGTAGAGCAGATCAAAACAAACCTTATCTCCCTGGAGTTGTAGTGGAGCAGGTTGAAGATACAAACCTTATCTCCCTGAGGTTGCAGTGGAGCAGGTTGAAGATATAAGTCTTATCCCCCTGAAGTTCCAGTGGAGCAAACTGAATATAGCAGGTCTTATTTCCCTGAAGTTGCGGTGGAACAGATCGAAGCTATAAATTACAGATCTTATCTCTCTGAAGTTGCAGTAGAGCAGATCAAAACAATCTTATCCCCTCGAAGTTGCAGCAGAAGCAAATTGAAGATACATGTCCTATCTCTCCAAAGTGGCGATGGAGTGGATCAAAGAAGCAAGATGCAGTGAATTGGAATGAGACTACTTGAAGAAGAGAAACACCAAAGAAGTCAAGACTCTGCGAGACGGGGCAAAATGGGTCTTTCTTAAAAGTCTTTGCTCCATTCCCGTTACACGACAACGAGCAAAGAGGGGCAGCTATACAACCCATTTTTTGCCCAACCCATTAATAAACATAAGACCAAACCCAATTTCAATGCCCCAAACCCAATTACAAAAAACTACCAGACCCAAACTAATCCTACAAACCCAATAGCCAAACCCCTAACCCAACATGGCCCAATTAGCCCAACCCTAATCAGAAAAAGAAAAAGCAGAAGGAGACCCTAGGCGCCGCACCTAGGGCCACTTGCCCGGTCCTCTGACCAGCCGCCTCTGACGCCTGTCACGTCCACCGCCTCTCCACCGCCCACGCCACTAATACCTGCATTAAACGAGAAGAGACAGAAAGTAGCAAATTGTAAAGAAACAAAGGCTATAAAAGCCGAATAATTTCTTTGTAATAGAGTTTTTTTTTTTAATACAAGCATTTTTCGAATACAAAAATAGATTCAAACAAAGAAGAAAATCAAAAGCAGCAAGCCTAGATTCAATATAAAAATAGAGAGTTCAGATCCAAAGAAAACAAATAAAAAAAAGGAAGCAAAACAGCAAACCTAGATTAAGCAAAAAACGACTAGAAGCCGAAATAGAAGCAAAAACAAAGGTAAAATTTTTTAAGCTTTCCTTTTCTATTTTATAAAATATATACGCATATTATCAAAGGGTATAAAAAAAGAATAAGAAATAAATAAATTTTTACCTCATCGTCGCGGTGTACGGCGGTCGCCGGTGACGTCCGGCGGCCAAATTTCAGCCGGAATCCCAAGACCTGCAGAGGAAAAAAACAAAAGGGTTATTTTTTAAAGCAAACAGCTGAAATGAAAAAAAAAGGAAAAATTTTGCTTTTATAAGGGATTCAAAACGACGTCGTTTAGGGCCTGTTTCAGTGGCCCCAAAACGACGTCGTTTTGACCAAACCCCCGCACGGACCCGACCCGCTCCTAGGATCCACGTGTTTTTCATTGAATAGTCTATTTGCGCTTGAAGCCCTTTCGCATTTTTTCACCTTTTTAATTCAGTTTTTTTATTTTCGAAATTGCCCCAACAGATTTTCCTCTGTTCTAATTTAGTCCTACGCAAAACGCAGCGCATAGAGACCAGGGATAATTTCCCGAATGGTCCCCCTTATTTTTCCGCGAGTCCAATCGGGCCCTAATCCATTTTTTTTATTCAGATCTTAAGTTTTATTTATTTTCCAATTTAGTCCCTTTCTTATTATTTTTGCAATTATTAATTACTTCAATATTATTATTGTTATTATATGTACTATTACTAAAGTTATTACTATTATATTTATTATTATTGATATTATTTTTAATTTGTACCATTATTATTTTAATGTTATTATATTATATTTAATAATTGTTTTAAATATTATTCTTAACATTATTTTTACTATTCTATTATCTATCATATTTATTTTTGTTATTGTTATTATTATACTCACTATTATTATTTACTCTATATCTTTATTACATCGTATTTTTTTATATGTTATTATTATTATATTTATTATTTATTGTTATTACCACTACTATTATTTTCATTATTTTCGTTACTATTATATTATTAACATATTATTATTTGCTTCTCACTATTATTATCCTTATTAACACATTTTTATTTTTATTGTTATTACTATTATTTTACTACTTTATATATGATTTACTTATTTATCGGTTTACCACTAAAGTTCTTTTATTTTTATTGCTCTTATTTATTGTCATTTTTTTCTTTTGTTACTTTAACCTATTATTTCCCTTTTAAGTTACGATAGCTTGTTAGTTTCATTTTCTTCTTGTTATTCGTACTATTCGTTTATTATTATACATGTTAATATCATGATTTATTTCTTATCATTTTTACAAATCTGCGTTACATCAACTTTCGCCCGACACAAAATTGCTTTCTTTCCCAAAGGCAATATTCCATATTTAGAAATTCGAGAGATCGTGCCCTAAAGTATTGGATCTCGATTTTTCTCGTTTAATCTAAATAACCGAATATCCTTTTAAAACAAATACATTTTTAAACAAAAAGCTTATTCTCGAGAACTCGAAATGTCGTGTCCTAAAGCATTGGATGTGATGTTTTGTTATTCCGAGATTAGATTTTCTAAACCAAGGCAATGTTCTGTATTTAGAAGCTCAAGAAATCGTGCCCTAAAGTATTGGGTTTGCGATTTTCTCGTCCATTCTAAATAACAGAATATCCTTCTAATTAAATCCATAAGTTTTGAATAAAAGGCAAGTTCAACTTCGAAGGTCGAAATGTGGTGTCCTAACGTATTGGATATAACACTTCACCTTAAAATGAGACGGCCTTTTGGCATACATTTTAATTTATTCCTTCTTTCTTTAAGCAAAGAGGATCGTATTTTAAAATATTTTCAAATTTTCGACATTAAGACTTTAGTTAATCAATTTGGTACCAATTTTGGGCGTGACGAGGGTGCTAACCCTTCCTTGCACGTAACCGACTCCCGAGCCCGTTTTCTCAAATTTCGTAGACCAAAAGCACTGTTTTAGTAAATCAAAACGTTTTATTAAAACAAAGGTGATCCGATCACACCAACTAAAGATCGGTGGCGACTCCCGTTTTTTTGTTTTCATTTTTAAAATCCAAGTCGACCTCCGTTTTACAAAAAAAATGGTTACGACATAAACAATTATGTTTTGTTACACTAATTTCCCATACATTCAACATTTCATAATGCAAATTCATAAGAGCTCTACAAGCTACCCATTATTCCATTAGTGCAATCTACCATTACACTTTATATCCATAAAAGGTTCCATTTTCCAAATTATTATTATACTATTTAAAGCATTAATACCTCTTTTTCACAATTGTATACCAAAACATATAATGACATATTTAATGTCATAGCTTACTCTTTTCTTTACAAGTTTATTACCTTTATTAAAAGTTTTCATTTCTCATGGTTCAAATCAATTTGTAGCTCAATACTTATCAAAATACAATAAGACTAAATATGTACATTTTAGTCTAAGACCATGGCATATTCATACTTGTTTCTATTTTCATTTCCATTAAGCTATTTATTTTAATATTGATTGTCAATATTTAATCTCATTTAACATTTAACCATTTAAACACCAAGGATTATCAATTTTCATTCAAATAAGGTAATGATGGTTCCTTGAATATTTACCCTCCTTTCAAATAGCAAAATCACCAATTTTCTTTATACTCACTAGTCCAAATCTTCATCAACCACTTGTCAATTTCTTTTCTTCCAAAACTCATAATACTCAAAATTTCATAAAAAACGGATGGAAAGCAACCTTAAATAATTATATTGGAGATGACATACTGCACTTTTTTACCTTACTCTTCACTTTCTCACTCTAACTTAAGTTTTCTCTTTCCAGTTTATGAAACCCTTGCTTCCAATAACGAAGATTATGGTGGAGCCAGGATTAGAAATGAGTTTTCTACAAGATTCTTATAACAAAATAACTTGGGTAGTGAAATTATTTTGTAAAATATGAGGAACGATGAGAAAAATGAAAAGAGAACAACTTTCTCTTCTCGAATGGAGATGGACAGCACAAAGGGAGAACGATGAGAGTTTTCATCTTTTCCTTCTTTTATTACCAATAAAATGGTTAAATTCAACCCATTTTAAATAGCAAAATCATTCAGCATATTTGTCCAATATATATTGATATCCTTTTGTAATCAAGCATTACTCACAATATAAATATTTATAAATTTCCAACTCTGCAATCAATTCTTTATTTATTTTTTTCTCTCTGTGTTATCTCCATGATTGTCTGTTAACAAAGAAAAAGTAAATACTTACTCAATCCAGTATACGAAACAAATATAAAAAAAAATATTAAATAATGTCAGTAATAATTGATTCTAATGGCCTTATCACTTATATTTCAAAGTGAAAGAAAAAACCTTGAATTTTATTTATAAAAATGAAAAAAGACTTATCATACCTTGAATTTGTTGAAATTTTTGTAGGGATATCTAGGATTTAAAAATTACTTATATTTAGTAAAATAGAAATAAAATTATTGAAAAAATGGTAATTGGACTAAATATATATGATATAGAGGTAGGACACAATTGGAAGCAAAAACAATAAAATGAATAATAAAATAACATAAAGTATCAAATTAAAATTAAACATGAAGTTGATTATTAAAATTAAGAATTAGAATTAAAATAAAAAAATGAAAATCATAGAATTAAAAACAAAATAAAAACTAAAAAAATAATTAAATTAAATAAGAAAAAGGACCTGAATTGACTGAATATAAAAGATGAAAATCCGGCATTATTATTAGAAAAAAAAAATGAACCCCCACTTTTAAAATACGCTTAACCCTTGTGTATAAAGCATACCAAATTCTTTTCTTAAATTATTTGGAGCCAACTTGAGTGTTTAAGGTTCTTGCACTCAATTCTACTTTTTACCGTCTTTTTATCATAATTGCAAACACAATGAATAATTCATCGTAATGGTATCACATGTGGGTTACCATCGCATTCTAATATAACAATCAGAGAAGCTTCAAAAGGGAAATTACACTGATATGCATTTCAGAAAGAATAAGGTTTATCAAATAGTCACGATCAGATATAAGGAGAGTCGCATTTGTTGGGATATAAACCTTAATATTACCTTTTAAGACTAGTTACCCAATTGATTCGAGTAAATATGGGGTTGGTTTCAAAAATAAAGAAAGAAAAAACCTCGGGACAGGCTATTAATTGCCAAGCTTAGTTATTGAAGAAAAAGAGTAGTTTCATTTTTCACACAGCTGGGCCGAAGCCAACCAAGTATGGGTAAAGAGCGAGATCCCATGGCTGGAATCATGGACTTAATAAAGCTATGTTTACTTCCACCTGTAAGAGCAGATTATGTACGAAGAAAATGAAGAGAACCAGTGCCAAAGTGGACAGATGCGAGATATATCTGAGAAAACACCAGATCCTTATATGGGTTTTCATAGATATTTTACTACAATGACTTATTTGGTACTTCTTTCAGAGCCTAATTAATTTTCTTTTTACACATTATTAATAATTCTCGTATAAATTTCAAAACAATTCATGCTTGTATGGTTAATAGACTTGGCTGAGAACACTTGCAAAAAAAACATAGATATACAAGTTTTCATAAACAGACACAATGCAAAGTAAAAACTGAATAGAATTCTGATGAATATAAAATCTGGGGAAGTTATAACTAACAATTTAAAAGTATATTTGCAGCAGCATGCCATCATCGGAGTATTTGACTGCCATAGTCTGTATTGAACTTCTCGTAGCGATGAGCATGTAAATGTGCCGATGGTCTGGTGTTCCTCAAAGCAGTTTCTATATCATCAGACGTAACTGGCCCAACATTCGGCAGCTCTGCAAACCACAAACTAGTTTTTGAGTTCATTATGTCATCTATATAAAAATGAAGCATGTTAAAAGCTGCAGGCAGAACAAGGAAATAAGAAAATAGAACATGTCCGCCTAAAAGGATTCTTTCCTTCCAGAGTTTGTTCTTGTCTCCCATTCAAATGTCTTCTTCCAGCCAAATTCATAAGCAGATGGCAAGATTTTGAATTGAAATTAGGGCAAGACTAGATGATGTGGCCTTATAACTACCAAGAAAACCTTAAAAAATTATTTAGCTTAACATGATTTGATTTATTTATCCTGGTTCCTAGGATATGCACAAAATTATTTATGCTAACAAAAGCTAGTAGCACTTTATGGTGGTAGTTGATAGTCAGATATAAGAGTTCTGGAGTTTGCCAAACCAGACCTATAACTAAAGAAACAGAGAAAAGAAAGGAAAATTACAAAAATAAACTGATGAATGTGAATGGACACCTAAGGGGATAAGTGTTAAGCCAACTAAATAATTGAGCTCCTATTTAGGGAAAATTTTGATTTTGCAAAGCTCACTATCAAGTTTATACGTCCTTTAATTCAAGTATTAGAAAGCACATACCATCCTCAGGCACTACTTCCTGGTTATCTTCAAGGACGGCCATTAGGCGTCTCAAAGGCTGCATGGCTGCTTCTTTGCAAAGTAATCGAATATCTGAACCTGAGTAACCTTCTGATCTTTCCACTAATATATCATAAGGAAGAGCCTCCTCACCATGCTGTTGGGGCAGAAGCTCTTCAAACATCGCTTTTCTTGCTTCTGGCTCTGGGAGAGGAACAAGGATCTTATTTTATGTGGTTAAAGGCAAACCGCTAACTAATAGCAAGTCTTGAACTTCAAAAGATATTTATTTCATTAATTGTGTAAAAGATGCTATCAAATATAATTGCAAGTATCAAGCAATAGAGCATTACGAAACTGAATAGTTTAGAGACAGCATAAACACTGTGACCTGATTTACATCACAATGTAATCATGTTGGAAAGAAATTTAGAGCAGTTAGTTAGTTTCTAGGCTTCAATCTCATCCTGGTTTTTTGAGTAAATTTCTGTCCAGCCAGAATTCAAATGTGTATATTATAATCTTTTAAACTAATTGTTAATAATGTTTGAAAAGATTCAGGGTAAATTTAAATGTCAACGGATACTCGCTTCTCAAGACGACGGAGCATGGCAGCATCCAATTCCCAGGGGAGGTTTGTTGCTGCCAGAACAAACACGAGCTCATCTGACCGTGTCAAACCATCCATCTGCAATGTAATTCTACTTATCAGTAGCAAATAAACATGATTTATTTTCTAAATCACTATAAACAGCATGTATGAGTTAAGTACTTTATTTTCTAATTATTGCAAATAATAAATGCAAAAAAAAAAAAAATGCACCACTAGATCTGCTGCAGAGTCCGTTTAAGATGCTAACCATGCTCAAGGTTAAAATCACTTGCACGGAAGAAAACAATGCACCGCTTGATTCTAGAGTGAAAGAATGAGGAAAAATAAACAAGTGACGGTGATTACCACCAAATTTGTTTAAAACAATGCTCAGCAATGCTAAGTACACTTGTACATGGGCCAGGCTAGGCTGCGGCCCAGATTTTTTTGCTTCCTTTACCCAAACTCAGGAGAGACCCAGGCCGGCCTAAGGGCCCTATTCACCATGTAGAAAATAATATGATAAAAATTAGTTTTATATTAATACTAAATTTATAATGAAATTTGAATAAAAGGATTTTAATCTTAAATAACAATTCAGATCAGGGCAGCCTGAATTCATTGTCCAAGGCCCAGCTCGTCTAAGTAGGTAGCCCAGCCTTTGGACAAGTCTAGCTACAAGGTATACAATCAATAGGAATAAATTATCAATCCAAGTTTTAATTTAATCACTCACATGCAACCACACAGCATATTTATATCCAAAAGAATAAGGACACATTTTTTAGGAAACATAACCTGTATAAGTATCTGTCAAAAAAAAAAAAAACACCTGTATAAGTAGCTCAGTTTTTAAACGCCTACTAGCTTCATGCTCGCTGCGTCCTTCACCACCGCGCTGACTTATAATGGCATCAATTTCATCAAGAAAAATGGTAGACGGTGCATGGTGTCTTGCTAGGTCAAATAGTACTTTTATTAACTTCTCAGAATCACCTGAAATGTTATGAACTCCGCAGTTAGATAAGTGAGTGTTATTTCTGGTAACTATAAAAGTTATTGGGTCCAGCCCTAGTAAGACCTTTGGTTTATATCGATATTGTGATCCATATAGCTAGTCAAAGAATTTTATCAAAGATGACTCTTCTTTTTGTGCCAAGTAAAAAAAGCTTTTATACCCACACAACCATAAACAGAGCACATTTGACATTCCCACAATCCAATTAAAGAATAATGCTTATCCTGTAAGGTTCCCCTTTGACTAGATTTTGGTAAGAAAAAACAAAATATTAGGAGAGAAAAAGAATAGTCCCTCATTTAGTAGATAAATATCTAAGAATCTACATCTAAAACTCCTATCATTCTTATCATTAAAAAATTTAGGCTGTCATTAGAACTAAGGATTAATCAGAAAATATAACTGGACAGCCAAAGATACATCTATGTATTTTCCAATAATATCTTCCATTCTCCATTTTAGAGACAATTCTTCATAACTTTCATACATACCTAGGACCAAATCCCTCTACAAATCAAAGAAGATATTGGAAAAATGTGTTTAACATACCACGCCATTTGCTGACAACAGATGATGCTGAAATGTTGAAAAATGTGGTCTTGCATTCTGTTGCTACAGCCTTTGCCAGCATTGTCTGCAACCAAAATGGTAATTCAAATAGAAAATAGCATCAATGATAAAGAAAAAGAATAGCACTACCAAGATATGTTAAATCATTCGCCATGATTCATAAATTTTTCCTCTAGTGTTGAGGAGATTGACCTATGAAAAAAAAAAATTCTTTTGCACAAGGGTTTCCATAGGGGAAGGGGGAACGCAAGCATTTGGAGTAAAGCCCCCTAAGTTTATCAGTCTAAAATGTACTATGTGATTATGAAAGACATGTTTTCCTCATAAAAACCAAACATCTTGCATATCTAGAACAAATGAATCGCATAGACAAGATCAATCTATTGGAAGCAACAGAACCAAATGTACACCTTTCCTGTCCCTGGGGGGCCAAAAAGGAGAATACCCTTCCATGGTGAAAGAAGACCAGTAAAGTACCTACAAGATATCAAATAAACTGAAATGAAACCCTCAAATTCCTACATAACATGTTATTGAATGTTTCATAACATTTTACTAAACCAAGTTAACAAAATAAAATGTTGAGGCAACTATGTGAGCAGTGGCTCATGCAGTGGCCACTGCGCCTAGCACTACGATAGGCAACATAACTTGACATTTTTGGGTTGACAATCTTTGGGAATAAAATTCTCAAGCTGAGAATCTTGCTGATGTTGTGGAAGTATGAGTCCTTCTATGAAGAACGATCCATTTGAAGCAACATATCTTGAAAATTGGGTCGAATCGAATCAAAGCAATTGGATCCCATGAAATAAAGAGATTGGATCAAGACTGCATTGAAGACTTATCTCCAACGTTCCTACATTAACTTAGACTGTATTATTATATTGTGTATTCTATTTTAGCTACAGTTTTTTAGAGGGATTGATTGTAATGAATCTAATATGCTCGCAAGTCTCAAACTTTTATATATTTGAAGAGATTTGTATAGGTTTTGTATCAAGTGTTTTTATCACTTATCTATTCTTTGAGGAGGAATTTGAGAGAGCATTGAGAGTGTAAACAAGTTAATTGTTTGGTTTACAACCCAAGTTTTCCCATGGTTTTCAAAGGAAAACTTAAAAGGTGAAATCTAGATTTTTTTAGTACCAAAGTGAGGTTGCTATATTAGGATCTGATAGGACTTAAATCACTTGTTATATTGAGTTTAAAAACAGGATGTGATATGACTTAAATCACCTGTTGTATTGAGTTTAAAGATAGTAGACTATCTCACTGAGCTAAGCTCTGTAGATGTCGAGAAACCGAACTGCATAAAGAACTTATGTGTTTTTCTTTCTTTATCCATGTCGCAGTGCTATTGTTCCTGGACAAAAAATTATGTTGTTCGAAAAGTCTTTTGACAATATAAAGATTATTTCTTTGTATATAAATGACATTATTTGTATCATTCAAGTTTATAGTTATTTTTCACTTTTAAAAAAAATTATAGTTATTTTTATTAGGATTTTTTCAATCAAAAATGTTGGTGGTATTTTTATCCTGGCACCCTCAAGACGAAGGTTCTGGTTTTGCCCCTGCAGTTATCTTTTTCAAGGAATAGTGGAATACCATGCTCAAAGTCCATGGTCTATGTCATATCAATACTTACTTGGGATATTTTATAGGCATAACAACTGCCTCTTTAAGTAAGCGTTTGGCATCCTCTAATCCCTTGATGCTTTCCCACTTAACATCTGGATTCCCTCGAACAATGTCCCTAAGAAGGATATGATGGTAGACAAAAATTTACAGCTAAAATGTTAAAGAATATACTACCCAAGCATTCAAACTCTCCTAATGCAAGCATTTCTGTCACCAATGAAGTAATTGATATTTTAATAATTACCTACTTAAACTCTCTCCTAATGCACGCATTTCTGCAGATTCAAAAGCAGGAAGCAGAGACCTTTGCCTGTAAAAGAAAGAGAAAAGAACATCAAAATCTTCATTTCCTAAAAAGCTGGAGAATCCTAGAACTGATCCTAGCGGTCAATGTGGAGAATGTGCATATAAAAGCCTATGTTCTAAGTGTACAGGAGAAATACATTAAGATCGCGAATCAGAGAAAGGAATGAACATACGGTCTCGAATCAAATCCATTAGACACCGCGCCATTTGAGTGCACCGAGTGTGTACCCTGAAATCGAAACAAAACAACAATAAATCATTCCAATCAATAAACATGCAAAACGCCTCAAGAAAAACAGAAAAGTAAGACCGCAAAAGTACCTGGTTCCGGTACTGCTCGTAGATAGCCATATCAGAAGTGTTCCTGACAGGGTGGTTTTCTTTTGAAGTCACGTTCGAATTAGTGCCATTGGAGTCCAGCTCATCAGCAGTCTGACCATTTTGCGGCTCAGGCAATCTCTTCCTCCCAAACTTGGCATCATAAAATAGTTTAAAATCCTATGGAATAATAACATAATTGCTTAAAGAAAATGCTTAGAACTCTTTTTTTTCCCTTTTCCTTCACATTTCCTCACAGTTGGATCAAAATTTAAGAGTTAGAAAAAAAAATTCAATGCAATGCAATCTAAGCTAATAAATGAGTAAAAAAAGAAAAATAGTCAATCGAAGTAAGTCAAGTAGCTTCATACAGTTCAATTGACCAAAGGGAAATCAGGAAGAAAACGACGATTTGACAACCAAACAGAAAATGAAAAGGAAAAAGAAAAGAAAAAGAGAGTACCAGAAAAGACCATCGAGTGAGAGAAGGTTCATCAGCCATTAATGGATTAAAATTAAAATCAGATTTTCTTTGGGGGAGAAAAGAAGAAAAGAGAGATTATAATTCAGATCTTTCTCTTTCCTCTCCTCACTCTCTATGTTAGTTGAAATGAACAGAAAAGAGAAGAGCAGAGCATGTGCTTTA
Source organism: Gossypium australe (assembly GCA_005393395.2). Classification (NCBI taxonomy): domain Eukaryota; kingdom Viridiplantae; phylum Streptophyta; class Magnoliopsida; order Malvales; family Malvaceae; genus Gossypium; species Gossypium australe. The sequence continues at coordinate 22,768,716 of CM016619.1, read as the reverse complement.
AAACCTGAGAAAATGGGATTTTATTTTTTTTTATGTTTTTCCCAAAAGTTTGCTTTGCTGGCTGTCCTATTATCAGCCACCCTTATATTTAATAAAAATTAATGAAATGGTAAAATTTAATTATTAAAGATTATAATTAATTATACATTCAAAACTTATCAGGAATATTCTTTTATAATAATATTTGTTATTTTATAAAGAGTTAAATATTAAAATTATATTTAAATTTTGATCCGATGTTGTTAAACAAATTAAATTTTAATTGTATAGCAGTAGTCCCAGACACAACTTGTACTGCACCATTTTTCCGGTATAAGAATGAATGGTCTCGACGACTGTTGTCTAGATAGATCCTTCCTATGAAAGGAAGCAAATTGTTTTACCTAGGTGTATGAATTTTTAACAATGTCATTTGCTTTCCAAGGAACACCTTAGAAGATGAAAAGATTCTGATTTTTCCATATTCTCCGGCAATCAAACCAAAAAGGCTCGACCAAACAACCTTGTCCATAACTAGTTTAAAAGGACTGAGTAAATTGAACTTAACCCAATCATGATAATTACCTGCAAAGAACTACCCGCATAGCTCATTTGGCAAAACTTACATCCAAGTTTCCTTAGCTGTAGCACAATCTCTGATGGCATGTAAGATATCCTCAAATTGATGTCCACACAGTCCATAAGAACTGTCATACCCTATGCCCCTCTTGACTCGTTCCACATTGGTAAGTAGACATTGTTTCAAAACAAGCCATAAGAAGAATCTAACTCTCTAAGAACCTTGAAATTTCCACAAAATATTCCATTTCGTATCCCTTGGGCTCCTCGATCTTTCTTGTAAACTCTAGTAGGCACTCTTAAGGGAAAAGAAACCAGTTGAAGTCTGAGCCCAAATAAACATGTCATGACCCACAGAGATGTGTGGCGGGCGAAGACTCACGATACGCCTAATGATCTCCTCTAGTAGCCAAATACCAAATAGCTCCAAATTCTAAGTTCCTTCCTCAGTAATCATTTCACTAAGCAAACAGTCTTGATTGATATTAGCATAGGACGGAACCTGATGGATTAGAGGTCCCACATCTAGAATCCACGGATCTTTCCAACAACGAATATTATTCCCATTTCCCATAAACCAAAGCAAATTCTCTCAGAGTAGAGGTCAAACCTTAGAGAATGCCCTCCAAAGGAAAGAACATCATCCTCGTGAAATATCTTTTATCATCTCCTCTTTCATTCCATGCTTGGACCTAAGAACACTAACCCATAAAGCATCTATTTTTTAGACTAGATTGTACCTCAGTTTCATCATAAAAGAGGTATTTTAGTCTCTCAACTGTCGAAAGCTAAGGCCACCACATGATCTAGGCTAACAAACAGCCTAATAACTAACCAAATACATCTTCTGTCGACCCTAAAAGGACTCCTCAAATAAATTTTTGAATAATACTTTCGATCTCATCATACAATCCTTTAGGGGTCATCATGGATTGCATAAAGTAATTAGGAATAGACAACAAGATCGTCTATGCAAGAGTAGCTCTGCCAGCTATAGAAAGTTTCCTAGCATCCCATTTGTTTAGCTTGTTGGGAACTTTATTGACAACAAAACGCAAGGTACTATTTGAAATCCTATCATGGAGAAGAGGCACTCATTAGATAAATACCAAGATTTTGAACCTTATGAAAACCAAGAATTCCACTCAACTACTCTTCAATTCTATCATCTATACTTTTGGAAAAGTAAATATTAGTTTCCCGAGCATTAACCCTGGTGCCTAAAATAAGCACAAAACCTCTTTAACAAATCTTTAAGGAGCAAAGCTTATTGAATATTTGCATGACCAAAGATAACAAGATCGTCTACAAAAGAAAGGATATGAAAAAGAAGGACCAAACCTTGATAAGCAGATAAGTTGCCAATGACCTTTATCTATAGCATGAAGAATGCTATGTCCGAGCCACTCCATACATAGAACAAACAGATATGGTGATAAATGGCACCCCTATTGAATACCTCTCGCAGGTTTGAACTTCTACGTAGGGACCTCATTCCACAACACCTACATAGTAGAATTCATGATAGCAGACATAATAACATTTATAAGCATATTAGGAATACCTACAACCCGAAGAGAGGTTTCAACAAACTCCCAACAAACTTTGTCGTAGGCTTTTTTAAGGTCAATTTTGATTGTCATCCAATTTTTGTTCTTATGCTTACATTTCATTTAGTGAATAACCTCTTGAGTAATGAGGATGTTGTCAACGATATTTCGACCAGCAATAAAGCTCGCCTGTTCCTGTCTAATAATCTTAAGGAACATAAATTTAAACTGGTTAGCAATAACCTTTATCACCAACTTATACATCATTGAGCACAAGCTGATGGAGTGAAATTGTGTCAAATTCTCAAGGTTAGGAACCTTGGGAATGAGGATTACCAATATATTATTAAAATCAAACTCAATACATTTTTCAATAAAAACTAATTTAACCCACTCATAATTCATTGTTCCAACTAAATCCCACTGGTTTCGAAAGAAGCAAGTTTAAAAACCATCACTCCCTAGTGCCTTCAAATGAGACATATCAAACAAAGCAATTTTAATTTCATCATTAGACACATCCTTTCCAAGAAATTGAATATCACCATGCTCAATAGTTGGAAAAGCACTAGGAGGTAAATCATTCATGGGCTCAGGTTGCTCACCATACAACTTTTGAAAGAAACTAATTGCTTCAAGTTGAAGGGCTTCAGCATCATAGATCCATTCACCACTGTAACAGCTCGATTTTGGGTCTAGTCGGAACAGTAGTTTCGGGACCACAAATCCGACGTAGATAAATTTATTTTTATTATATTTTTGTGGTCTACAATTTTATGGAACAATTTTGTGAAAATCTCGTTTGAAAATTTTGACGTTTGGGCACTCAATTTAGTTAAAAGGACTAAATTGCAAAAAGTGCAAAACTTGAATTCTATATGTTAAAGGTGTCCAATTGCTATAAAATTTTAAATTAGAGGTCCTTAACTGGTAATTAGACCATTGGTTAAGTTGGTGGACAAAAATGGATATGGTTAGGTATGTTTCTAAAGTTTTTCATTAAGGGCATTTTAGTAATTTGGTTATTAAAATGAATTAATAATCAAATTAAAAGCCAATTTTTGCTCATCTTCTACCCCTTGGCTGAAATTTACAAGAGAAAGACATAGCTAGGGTTTTTCAAGCTTTCAAGCTTGATTGTAAGTTCGTTATAGCCCTGTTTTTAATAATTTTTATGTTTTTGAAATCCTTGTAACATGATCTATCTATTTCTACCACTAATTTAAGATATGATCAAGGTATAGGGTTCTACCCATGTTGAATATGTGTGTATTTTGATGGTTGATGGTAGAAAATGCATGTTTGTTGTTTGTTAAACGACTTTTGCTAAGTGATTTTCGGTAAAATTGCCTAAAATGACTTATTTGTAAAAGTTATAGAATATGGTGTAAAAATGTGAATAAATGAAAATTTTGGGATGTTATAAGCATGTATAAGGTTCGGCTAAGCATGGGTATTGAAGAAATTGAGTACATTTCATTTTACGAGCCTAGAGACTAAATTGTAAAAATGTCAAACTTTAGGGAAAAAATATAATTTTTGCCATAATGTGATTTTGGAGATTTGAATAGTATAATGATTGAAAGTTAAATGTGATATTATGGATCAAGAAAAATGAGGTTCGGACCTAGAACGAGGGAAAAATAAGTACTTGACGATTTAGTCCTTTTTACTTGTTTGATGCCGAGGTAAGTTTGTATGTTTAATAAGCATTAAATTATATGTGTATAAATGCTTGATTGATATAATTGTGGTAAATGCTATAATATTGAAATGAAATGTGAATGCTATTGAGTATGATACTACGAAAATGACCTACAGAGATTCGATACAGCGAAAGTCCCGATTGAACATTAGGAATAGTTAGGATACAAATGTCATGACATTAGGGTTACTAAGATTACGTGTAAGACCATATCTGGGATATGGCATCAATATGAGACTTCGTGTAAGACCATATATGGGATATGGCATCAATATGAGACTTCGTGTAAGACCATAGTTGGGCTATTGGCATCGATACGAGATTACACGTAAGACCATATCTGGGATATGGCAATGGTACGGTACTGTGTGTACAAGATTCCTGAGTATCCTTTAGTATTCCAAATGGTTCAACAGGAAATTCAACGAGTATGTCAAATAAGAGAAAGAGTATGTAAGTAATTACAAATCGGTACAGATATGTACGTAAAGTTTATAAGCATGGACTTCATGAAATTGTGAGTTCATGATTTCCACAAGAATGATTTTATGAAAGCCTTGTGATTATTAGTCTATACTTGTGATGTATGAAATTTATGATAAATTCGGTTGACGATTATGTGATTGGCTTTCGGGCCAAATTGAGTCATGATATAACATGTTTTATTCATGCAAATTGTGATTTATCAGATATGAGAAAATGGGAAGATAAGAACTTAGGCAATTGAAAGATGTTAAAGTATATGCTTGAAATGTAAATACTCATAATTAATGTGCATGGTTACTATAAAGTTTGAAATGATTTGTATTTGTTGTAATCTGTTACAAAAGAGAGATTATGATTGTTAGGCTAATGCCAAGATATGTTAAATTATGCTTATAAGTTGATAGAGTGAACCTTATGACTGAATGAAAATTATAACTGTGAGCTTTATACCAATTTGTATTATCTTGTGTTTAAATTGTTGAACTTGATAAAAGATTTGTAAGAGTTGCTTATTATTTTCGTACTAAGCTATATATATAGCTTACCCCCTTCCTTTCCAATGTCTTATAGGGTTATTGAGCTAGCTCAGGTTGGAGATCGTCGAAGATCCTATCACACTATCAATTTATCATTTTGGGTATAAATGAATTTAAGCATTTTAAGCCTATGGCATGTGTAGAGACTAGGTCAATTTTTTTTGTGTGTCATTATTAAGTTGGCCATATGTGTTGGTTTGTAATTGTTAATGCTTCATCTTATATATAGCCATGAATGATGGCTTATGCTGATTATAAGTTTATTCATATGTTAATGCCCTCTTGTGAATATGAAATTAGTATGTTTTTAATGGGCTAAGTATGATGTTTTAAGCATGATAAATAATGGCGTGAGGATGACATGTTATTGTCTTGGTTATGGTTGTTTGGTTGTTCTTATATGCTTGAATTTGTGCCATGTGATGTTGTGTTGATGTGTGAATAAGGGTGGCAAATGGATTGGTAAATAGCCTTTATTTTTTCCACACGGGTAGACACACGCCCATCTGTCTAGGTCGTGTGTGACACACAGCCTGCCCCACGGGCATATGTTCCGGTCGTGTGTCCCCTGCATCTTAATTTTGAGAAACAGAATGTCCAGAATTGAGCACAAGGGCAGAGACACGGGCATGTGTCTCAGCCGTGTGTGACACATGGTCTGCCCCACGGGCATGTGTTTCGGCCGTGTGTCCCCTGCACCTTAATTTTGAGAAACAGAATGTCCAGAATTGAGCACAAGGACAGAGACATGAGCATGTGTCTCAGTCGTGTGTGTTACACGGCCTAGCGCACCGCTATGTGGCACGGCCGTGTAGCACAAGTCAGAGAGCTCCCTAATTGAACATAGCCTGTAGCATGGTCGTGTCTCAAGGTCACACAGACGTGTCCCTTTAACCACACGGGCGTGTAACCTCTGTAACATGAAAAATTTTCTAAGTTTTGTAAAATTTTCCAAAGTTCTCGGTTTAGTCCCGAACCACTTCCAAAGTTTGATTTGGGCATCATAGGCTCGTATTAGGGACTTTATGATTGAATACGGATGGTTTTAATTTGGACATAAATTTATGACTCAGAATTGTGTGGATGCTTGTATTATAAGTCCGGTAATGCCTCTAGCCCTGTTCCGGCGTTGAATACGGGTAAGGGGTGTTACAACCACTATCATTTTTAAAGCAGTAATATGGTTCTGTTTCCTCTTTTCTAAAGTACGAAAATGAAAAAACTTAGTATTCCGGTCACCAAGATTTAGCCATTCACATCGAGACTGTTTCATAGAATCTCCTCATGATGGAGAACTATCCAATTCTTGACGCCCTTCTATTTCAGACTGAAAGAGCCTATTAGAGTCAGAAAACTCCATCATTCTTTGTATACTTGAAAGCTTATTCAACATATGTCATTTGTGAGTTCTAATCTACCTGTAAATAGTTTGATTCCACTCCTTTAACCCCAAGGAAAAATTAGAAAGGGAGTATATCGAATTACCATTTAAACCCCTACTGTCTTTTAGCAAAATTTGAAAAAGACGGATGTTCCAACCATCTAGCTAAAAATTTAAAAGGTTGCAGCTTTTTTTAAAAATTCCATTCTCAGGTTTCAAGGAAAAGAAAAGCAATGTATGGTTAGACTTAATCCTTGGAAAGTGGGTGACTAAACTACTAGGGAATTTATTCATTCAAGCATCATTCCCGACAGCTTTGTCAAGCCTCTCAAAACCCCCCATTATACACCAAGTGAACTGAGGGCCTCTAAAACCCAAATCATGTAAGGTAGTAGAATTCATTAAGTCACCAAAAAGGGAACACCTCATTCCATTAATCCATCCCCTCTTATTCTCGCTAGCAGAAAGGATGACATTAAAATCTCTAATAGCAAGCCAAGCGACATCCCTAATTGGAATAGTAACCTTAAACCATTCCCAAAGAAATTTTCATTTTTGCCTGTCAAGACTACCATATACAAAAGCAATAAAAATGGGCTGTCGAAGAATAGGATCAGTGACTCAAACAAGAATAAATTGAGGGTGGGTATGGATTACCTCAACCAGAACCGAGTCTTTCCAGCCAACACAAATTCCTCCGGAGAAACTAACAACTTCCACACAATGAGAAAATTAAAAGCCCAACTTAGCAATAATATTGTCTGCTTTTGAACCACTAACTCTTGTTTCTAACAAACTAATGGTATTCGACTTATTTTCCACGTTATACTCCTGAAATAAGCGAGGAAATTTTAAATTGGCACAACCTTGACAATTCCATGAAAACACTGATAAATTCATAATAAAATGCAAAGACAAAGAGAAAATATTAACCTTTATTGTTTAGTAGAGACTGAGCTTCCCAAATCATTACAGTTCCTTGGTGAGGTACTCATGTCATCAACAACATCAATTTAGGAACTAATAAGTTCAACCATAGAATTCATAGTGTCTGAGATAGGAGTACGTGAATTACTAATAGCATTGAATCTATTTCCCACGACCCTGAATAGTCCTGTTACGAATCTTGCCATTTCTATTTGAGTAAGCTTTTCCACCATTTCCACGTCCCTTACTAACATGGATACCCTTCATTGTTTCAACAGAACTGTTTCCCTTCAATACTCTTTCTCCAAATAAAGCCAAATTTTCTTTAAAAGAAATGGTCGAATGTCTGCTAGAATCAATAACTCCATCTTTCAATGAAACCTCTATCCCAACCGAATCAACAAAAATAAGATTAATAAAGGTTGTTCAAATAAGGACTTTCTTTGTCAAATTTTGCATACTATCACTGCAATCTACAGCTGCATGTATATTGGGATTAGACGCTTTAAAAGTGGAATTAAAGACCGTAAGCTTAAACTCTTTCTAGGCCATACCAATTGATCCATTTTATTACTAACCAAACAAGGAAGAGAGGGGTTAATGGATAATTTGCCCAACCCTTTATCCTATTGGATTTACATGTCCAAACATGGGCTAGGGATGTCCAAAGGAGATTTTTCATACTCTGGCCCAATTTTCCCACCAGAGTCCAAATTTATTGCTTTATCCTTCTTATTACCAGACGGGCCCACAGAATCATAACCTTATCCAACTAAATTTCCATGAAAGGCTCTTTTAGACTTTGCCCTAGCTTTAAGATAATCCATCAATGATTTATCACCTTCAGCTTCTAAGTCGCCGTCAACGTTATCTTTAGAAATAAGGGCTTGAAATTTGGAGCCATTTACTTCCAATCCAGATTTTTTAGCTTATTGACTATGAGTAACCTTTAGATTCTATCCAGATTTCCTTTCAACCACCATCCAAGGCCCCGTATGCCACCGATTCCCCGACCGACTTCTCCTCAGCCACCGTTGAATCTTCCACCACCGATTGGTTCGAAACAATGGGCATCTTTGGGCATGCCTCTCTCATATGACCATACTGTTGGAAAAATGGGTTTGGAAAACGTAGCGGACAATAAATTTAGGGAAAAACCAGAGTTTAAAAAAATTTCCCAGAATAAGATCTTGGTTGTGATATCTAAAGTAATAAACACTTAATCAAAATTGTACATTTTCGATTCATCTAAGATGAGCGCTTTGACCGAGTAGTCTTCTCCATTATCTTCAAGCTCGCGTCTGCCTAGTGTAGGCTTGCTTCGAATCAGAAAAGATTTAAAAAAATTACCAGTAGGGTAATTTTACAATTTCTCTAAACTTTTGGGTCAAGTTGTTGATCGTCGATTTCAGAGTTTTAAATTTATAATGAGAATGATCGAACCTGGAAACTAACTCTGACAACAATTTGAGGCAAGCGCACCTATCGAACAGTAGTATAGTTAAGGCAAGACCAGAATGTCGAACCCAAAGGAACCAAAAATACTAATACTAACTCTCTTTCTATTATCTAGCCTAAAATAAGTGAAGTTGTTATTTAATCTAAATTTAACTAACTACTAAGCTAAAGAAGCAAAGACAAAAAGAATGAATTGGGGAAATACTGTTGTAAAAACTCAGTTGATTAAGACGATACCCTTAGGAAGAATCCACCTAGACTTCACATGTTATCTAACACTGAACCAGACGATTTATTCACTTGACTTGATCCGTAAGATTCCCTAAGTTATATTAAACCCTCTCTCGAAGCGAATAACGTCTAACCCTAGGTTGATTAATTGAAATCTCTTTCTAATTAAAACCCCTAGAATCGCATTAACTCGATCTATGGACTCCCATATTAGGTTTCACCCTAATCCGGTAAAATCTCGTCACCCTATCTCTAGGCGTGCGATCAACTCCGCTTAATTATGCTAGATCTACTCTTAAGCAAAGACTTTTGCTCCTCCACCTAAGCACATCACACTTGAATCAATATCCCGAAAATATCAACACAAGAATTAAGAGCACATAATTAAGAACAAGTTAAATATTTATCATATAGTTCAGAAAACAATAACAAGATCCGTCTTAGGTTTCATCCCCTTCAGGTATCTGAAGGGTTTAGTTCATAACAATAAAAGAAAACATCTCAGAAGAAAATATAAAACAAAACATAAGAAATCCCTAAAACCCCCTGAAGGAATTGAAGGAGAGATCCGCCATCTTGAGTAGAATTTCGGCTTCTTGAGATGGATCAACTGGCTATCTTCGAGTATTTCCCACAAATCTAATCTTTCTGGCTCAGCTCCTTGGCCTAGCTAACTGCCCCCTTTTTAGGTAATACTTAGGGGGTTCATATAGGCCTTTGAACCCTAAGTATCTTTTTTCGAGTGAAACTCTTCTTTCCAGCGACAGGGACACGGCCATGGCACACGCCCGTGTAAGTCGTGGCCAGGCCGAGTTCGAGCCTGTTGAATGAGGCATGGCCGTGTGGATTTCGTGATATGACCCATTTACTCCGTTTTGGGCCCGTTTTCCGTTCTTTCCGTCCTTGGGTACTCTTCTGAGTATAAAACATGAAAAGAAAGGATTAAGAGCACCTTTTTGCATAAATCAAGGGATAAATCATCCAAAAGTATGCTAAATGTGGGATTAAAATATGTTACTTTTACGGTTTATCAGTTGTAAATCAGAAAAATATATCTAGAAATTTTTTGGAATAATTTCTTCAGAGAATTTTCTCTCTACAACTTTCTCTTGAATTCAAGCGTGTGTAAAAAACAACCTAAGGCTCTCTTATATAGGGAGAGTTTAGAGAGTTTAACTATAATTAAACTTAATCGCTTTAATATTAAATTAATAAAATACTATTAAGATAAGTATTAAATTTAATTTAATATTAAACTATTAAAATAATATTATTTTTGGAATAATTAATCTGAAATCAAATTCTCTGGTAGAGTCCCAATAGCAGTGTAACTCTTCCACTACTCAACCATCGACGACCAACCACCGCCCTCACAACCACCAGCACTGCCGTGTCTGGTGATGCAAGTGTGACATCCTTACAACACCTCGAGCCGGTTAGGCTGCTGCCGGTTCGGTTTGGGTCAATGACGACCTGACCGATCCGGTCTAGCCACTAGTTGGACCGTCGGCCCGGTTTCACATACTGAGCTCGGTTCAATCAGTTTTTGGGTCTTGGTGTTGGTTTTGGGCTCCCAGTCCCAATTTAAGATCTCATGTCCAATTTTCAAGTTCAATTACCCATTGGGCCAATTGTTTGACTTGAAAATTAACTTTCAAAAATATCATATTAATTATAATTGATTTGATTAGTTTAATGATCGTCGATTTCAGAGTTTTTAAATTTATAATGAGAATGATCGAACCTGGAAACTAACTCCGACAATGATTTGAAGCAAGCGCACCTATTGAACAGTAGTATAGTTAAGGCAAGACCGGAATGTCGTACCCAAAGGAACCAAAAGTACTAATACTAACTCTCTTTCTATTATTTAGCCTAAGAATTAAGTGAATTTATTTATCTAATCCAAATTAAACTATAACTAAACTAAAGATGCAAAGACAAAGAGGATGAATTGGGAAAATAACTTGGAAGAAAAACCAATTGATTAAGACGACACCCAAGGAAGAATCCACCTAGACTTCACTTGTTATCTAACTTTGAACCAGACGATTTATTCATTTGACTTGATCCGTAAGATTCCCTAAGTTATATTAAACCCTCTCTCGAAGCGAATAACATCTAACCCTAGGTTGATTAATTGAAATCTCTTTCTAATTAAAACCCCTAGAATCGCATTAACTCGATCTATGGACTCCCATATTAGGTTTCACCCTAATCTGGCAAAATCTCGTCACTCTATCTCTAGGTGCGCGATCAACTCCGCTTAATTATGCTAGATCTACTCTTAAGCAGGGACTTTTGCTCCTCCACCTAAGCACATCATACTTGAATTAATATCCAAGAAATATCAACACAAGAATTAAGAACACATAATTAAGAACAAGTCAAATATTTATCATATAGTTCAGCAAATGATAACACGATTCATCTTAGGTTTCATCCTCTCAGGTATCTGAGAGTTTAGTTCATAACAATAAAAGAAAACATCTCAAAAGAAAAGACAAAACAAAACATAAGAAATCCCTAAAACCCCCTGAAGGAATTGAAGGAGAGATCCTCTGTCTTGAGTATAACTTCGGCTTTTTGAGACGGATCAACTGGCTATCTTCGAGTGATTTCCACAATTCTGACCTTTCTGGCTCGGCTCCTTAGCCTAGCTAACCGTCCTCTTCTAAGTTATACTTAGGGGGTTTATATAGGCTTTTGAGATAGGTTTCTTTGCCCCTAAGTATCCTTTTCCGAATAAAACTCTTCTTTCCAGCGACAGGGACACGGCCATGGCATACGCCCATGTAAGTCGTGGCCAGGTCGTGTTCGAGCCTGTTGAATGAGGCACGGCCGTGTGGATTTCGTGATATGGCCCATTTACTCCATTTTGGGCCCATTTTCCGTTCTTTTCGTCCTTGGGTACTCTCCTGAGTATAAAACATGAAAACAAAGGATTATGAGCACCAAATCACATAATTCGAGGCTTAAATCATCCAAAAGCATACTAAATATGGGCTTAAAATATGTTACTTTTACGGTTTATCATTTAATTTTACTTGATCAAAATTAATTTTTCCAAAAACCACTTAGATTTTCCAAATTAATTTTTCAAGAAAATTATTTAATCAAATTCTCTATTTGAACATTCTCACGACCACCTAATTTAATTCTACATCGAATAAATTGACTCAATTAAATTATTCCCAAAGTCGTAGAATTTTTTTCTGATTCAAATGTAGTCCAATCAAGCTTTTATTGAGCTAACGGAGGGACCAATCGAACATATACAATTAGGCTCTAGTGATTGCAATTATGTCTAGAAGCGTTGTTCCAATAATTTGCAATTACTTAATCGTGGAGTCAGTCCACAAGAAGTACCATGATTGAAAACTCCTTATTGTATACTCTTTTATGAAAGCAATTCATCCAACTACTTTGTCCAATGACCTCGCCATGTGTGTTACCCTCATATGATATTCTTAATTCATTTGAGTTAAATCTGTTTACTCAATACAATCCTATTTTATCTTATTGTCACCATTTTGTCTTCTTAATGATTAATATGATCACTGTCAACAAATGATTGTGATAAATTGCTCGTCCGAGAACAAGCAACCCATGGTCATGTTTCATATTTATCAATCCACAAAATGTCAATGAGAGGATATCATTAACTCTTTAATTGAGATATAAATTCAACTATTCCTAGTAAAGCCATGCTATACGCAAGTCATGCACCTAACATATCGACTATGGGTTCAATCATCTTTAAAGCATAAGCCTCCACTTATATCAAAGCACATGAGTTGTATACGCATGGTCAGTGACTAACTCAGGATTTAGGTGTAGTCCAATGTATCATTCTACCAATGAATACATATATGTCTCTACTCGCGGAGTCAACTGCTTCGATAGCCAAGACTAGCCATGTAACAGCCCGATTTTGGGGCTAGTCGGAACAGTGGTTTTGAGACCACTAAACCGAGGTTAAGGAAAATTATTTTGATATTATTTTATGTGTTATGGCATTAATATATGGCTATGTGAAAATTTTGATGCTTTAATTTGAGCGATAGCATGTTTAATTGTGAAAAAGGACTAAATTGCATAAAGTGCAAAAGTTTTATTTTTCAAGGTAGAGGTGTCTAATAGACATGGAATGTTAAATTGGAGGTCCTTAAAGTACAATTAGGCTATTAGGAGGGTATGGCCGGCCATTGGAATGAAGAGAGACAATAGTATTAAATGTTGGTCAAATTTGGTGGAAATTAGGTGATAAAAAAATGAATAAAATAAGATAAAAAGATTAGATATCATATTTTACTATTCATGCATCTTCTCCACCGAAATTTAAAGAGAGAATAGGGGCTTTTGAAGTTTAAAATTTCAGCTACATTTCATCCTTGCTAGTAAGTCAATTTGATGATTTTTGTACTTTTGGAGTCCCCAAAGCTTAAGCTAGTTAATGAGGGGACTAATTTGAGATATGGTTGAAAGTCTAGGGACTTGCCATGAGAGTAGTTATGTTGTTAGCTGAGTTTTTATGGAAGAAAATAAATGTTAGGGAGGTGAGAAACAACTTTTGTGAAAGGTGTTAGCATGAAAACACCTAAATAGGACTTGAATTCAAAAATTAAATTTGTGTCATAAATGCATGAAATAGTTGGAATTGTGAGTAGTTTTAAGAGAAATAAATGTTAAGCTAGGCTTGTTTAATGAGAAAATGTGTTGAAAAGTGATTTACGAGCATATGGGCAAAATTGTAATTTTGTCATAGTGCAAGGGCAAAATGGTCATTTTTGCCTAAGTGTAGAAATTGATGCATTATGATAATATAGAATGATCTAAATGAGTGAATTTTATTGTTATAGATCAAGAAGAGTGCGGAATAAACCTTGACCGGGGAAAAGGCAAGGTTTCGGATTAAACCGCAAATTAACATATTTTGTACCGAGGTAAGTTTATGTGTAAACGATGCATTTTTTTTATATACACATTGTTGTTTCTAATTAGTACATGGCATGATTGAGAACATGTGTGGTTCAAGTGGATCGGATTTAGTAGTTATTGAATAATTATCATATGAATTACGAAATAGAAATGTAATTGTGATTATAACAACACTTGTCGATGGCTAAGTGCGATACCACCTTATTACTTAACTACGATGGGCTGTGTGCGATGCCATCGTTATTACTTAACTACGGTAGGCTGTGTGCAATGCCATCGTTATTTATATTATTTAGTGGGCTATGTGTGATACCACTATAATTATCCTTTTTGGTGGGCTATGTGCGATACCACCCTATTAACGATTGATGGTGGGCTAAGTGCGAAACCACCTAGTGATTTGACATTGTGGATGGATTAGTGAGAAATTATGATGTGTTGTATCATGAGAAATTGTGGTGTTGAGTACAGGTATGCAAATGAATAAATGTAAGCATTAAGCTTATGATGTGTTGGGAATGTGGTAAGGGGTAAAATGAGTAAGCACGAATGTGAATGTGTATTGCTTTTGTTTAGTGTAATGCTATTTAGTGTTTAGCACATACTATAATGCTAATTGTTTACATGTAAATTTACTAAGGTTAAAGCTTACTCCCCTTTCTTTTCCCTTGTTTTATAGAGTTTAAGAGTCGAGCCGGGATATGCCGATAACCAGAAGATTGCCCACACTATCGGCTCACCTCGATATATCTAGACTTAGTGATTTTGTGTATGGCATGTATAGGGGCTAGACTAGTTAGATTATTTTGTTATTTTGGCCAAAAGTGCGTTGGCCCCATTTTAAGACAAACTATTTTGTATATTGCCATGGTTGATTGCTCACCTTGTCATTTATGAAAAGATATGGTCAATCATGGAGGTTTAGATTGCAAAATATGAGTTTGTTTGATGATATGTTGAATGGATCCATGTTGTGTGTGCTAGAGGGGTGAAAAGAGCTTGGCAAATAGCCTTGTTCTTATCCACACGGGTAGGCACACGGGAGTGTGTCTAGGCCGTGTGAAGTCTACATCTTGAATTTGGAATTTAAATCACCACACGGTTGAAGCACACGGGCGTGCGACAGACTGTGTGGATTAATCAAAGGCGATCACGGGCCAGCCATGTAACACCCCTTACCCCTATCCGTCGCCAGATCAGGGTACGAGGCATTACAGCAATTTTATACACTTCTCCGATACATACATTTCAATTATACATTAAAACCATTCATAGTCACACTCTATGTCCCTATTATAGGCTTACGAGGCCCAAAACAATCATTAAAGTTGGTTCAGAACCAAACCAGAACTTTTCGACATTTAGAAAATTTTTATCAAAATAGGGTCACACGTCCGTGTGACATATGACACGGCCGTGTGAGTAGACCATGAGGTTCTCACACGCCCATGTCTGGATCCCGTGTATAATTCATAATAATACATACAACCAATAACTAAATCTTTATACATGGCATTCACTTGAAAATAATTAGGAATTGTCATGATTCCAACTTGACAAATTGATAGTGTGATGATACCTCCAACGATCTCCAACCCTGAGCCAACCTGACATCACTAAGAGAAATGGAAAAATGGTGTAAGCTTAATAGCTTAGTAAGTTGGCATATTAATAATAATAAGCAATTTAATTAACAATATTAACAAATTTCTCAATAAATATACTCAAGGGAATAGAATCGATATTCACATAGTTTTACACTTTTTCTTATGTAACACCCCAAACCCGGCCCACAAGCCCTGACCGGATCTGGTATGTCACGGAGTAAAAACTTTTTGAAAGATTCGGGTAACCATTGGAAATCCAAAAATATTGCTGAATTTGTACAACAACGTTTGCTAAAACTAAGATAGTTTGGTTTGATAAACACGATGGGGTTGAAAACTTTTTCTCTTCATTTGAAATCATTTGATTATTTAGATTTTTTTATTTTTTTTAGAAATGTCGGGGTTATTGATAACTTGGTAAAATTTTGCTACCCGATGGTAACGTCTTTGAAAACGCGTACGAGTATTAATTTTGAAAATGTTGTTTTTACCGATTCGCTTATCGATTCATAAGTTCGTTAGAAATAAGGTAAAAACTACTTAATCATACGAATAGTAATAAAATAATAAGCGGCCATATTACAACCCAATCGAATTTAGCAAATAGTAAACTTTACTGGTACGAAATAAAAACTTCAAACCGAGGAACAAGCATGGCTACCTCGAGACCTCTCCGGCTCCGTCTCCGCGATCGACTCACCTGAAAAGATAGGGAAAGGGGTGAGTCACCAAGACTCAGTGCATAGCTATAACACATGTCCCCACATATGGGCTTGGCCCATATTCACACAGTCCATACACATGAATATGTAATTATGAAGTGAGTATGCAATTATGAAACCCAACCTAGCCATCCATACTCCTTTTTCTACCCCGTGTGGTACCAATCCACTGGTGGTACCAAACCACTGGTGACTCGAAGTCACAATATCCGTCAATACGTGTGGTGCCAAACCACTGGTGGTGCCAAACCACTGGTGACTCGAAGTCACAATATCCGTCAATACGTGTGGTGCCAAACCACTGGTGGTGCCAAACCACTGGTGACTCGAAGTCACAATATCCGTCAATACGTGTGGTGCCAAATCACTGGTGGTGCCAAACCACTGGTGACTAGAAGTCACAATAAAATGATGGGGCCAACCCATCGTGTGATACCAAATCACTGGCGTCGATCCCGTATCTCAAATGTGGGGCCAACCCACAGTGGTACTAAGCCACAGGGACGAGACGCTATGAGGTGCCAAACCTCTGGAGGTACCAAACCTCTGGTGACCGTAGTCACAGTGTGTTACCAAAACACTGGTGTCCGTCGACACGAATATCACTGCCCCCTCCACTCATTTATCCCACATCATCATGCTCACATAACAAGTATCGTGATCCCATATATCATGCATTTGTATATAGCATAACATTTAACAGCATATGATGGCATACACAACGTATATATCATAGATCGAGTATTAGGGGACTTACCCGAAAACCAAGCTTGTGCCCACAAGGCAATGATACTACGTGATAAGTGATAAAATATCATTATACAACAATTTATACTAATAAAGTGTGTAAGAGCTTACACACCTGATCGAACGATCACCCACCTTGGGTATCCAACATCTTAGCCCTTATTTCGGCTAACATGCACAACATGTATATTTACAATAACATACATAAACCAGCAAGAGAACAGTGCGATAACTACGCACCTGACTTTAGCGAGATCCTGATCTATCAACTGTAATATCCACTAAAGTCCCGAAAGCTTCTGTTATTTCTATCGATTTGCTCCTAGAACACATAACCGAAATCGGCTACACTTAATACCAATAACATGGTCTTAGGCCGAATATCAAGGGTCATATACCTAGCTTATTTCGATCTCGAGACATCACTGGATCTTGTCGATTTGTTCTCGAAGTCATCGAATGTCCTATTAAAATGCTGTTAGAATCGGCTAACATCCATATCTAAAAATAATGGCTCTTGGCCGAAATGTACATAACCTTACCTTGAGCACCTAAATTCCCGAGAAAACTCATCTGTGCTTCTTAACACTAGCTTGCTTATCAGAAACCAAAAGATCCCTCCAAGGTCCCTTAATGCTGGCTTCACACCAAGGAACATGAGGTTATGGCATTCACCCACATTAGGCCAACCCTAGACCAACACAAAATCACTATTTTTGGCACACAATAAAAAGATGAAGCGAACTGATTTCTAAGGAGAAATTACTTACTATTATTGCTTTGAAGAGAAAGGAGGGTTTCAAACACACTGTCGGTAGCACCATCCACCCATCAAAACCGTTTGACAAAGCTTGCACCCAAAAGTCCTTTTGATCTCTAAGAGATTTGGCAACGGTGTATAATGATGGAGGGGCTTCGGCTAGCCTTTTTGATAATGGTTGTATATTCGGCTAAACTAGCTAATAGGAAGGAAAATACAAATTCGATGGCCTTATAGCTCCTTTCAAAACCGAAAATATTGCTCTAAAAGGTCCTATAGTTGGTCAAGCATAAATGGGAAGAAAAAGATGGACTTTGGTACCCTATAGCTTACTCAAAACCGGCCATGCAACATGTAGGAAGAAAGGAGGCAAAACAAAGATATTCGGCACTCCTTGATAACTTGGAATCGAAAGGAAGATCCTATAGCAGCTCACAATCGACCATGCACACAACACGTATGGGAAAAAGGGAAACAGCCAAAGGAGTTCTACAATCGGCTAAGCTTCAAGAGCAAGAGGGAACCAACAATTTTGCATGCATTTCAGCCATGCTCCTTCTCCTCTCTATTTCGGTCAAGACAATTGGAAATGAAGAGCCAAAACAATTCAAGCATTCGGCCATGCTTTGTTAAGCAAAATGGTCGGCCATGCTTTGTCTTTTCCCATATCCCTTTGAAAATTTTAAACATCAATTGCCAATAAACATTATTCAATCCCTATTCCATCACCTTACCCATACTATACCAATTCTTATACAATAATATTTAAACAATCCCATCATAAATAAGATAGAAAAACATAACCCATAGCTCACCATTTCCTATACACCACAAAACAATAATTCTTCCTTTTCTTTCCTCTTTCTTTCGGCCAACAAACAAAGAAATTCCAAGCATGCAATTTGACCATGCATTTTGCATCACAAAACCATACATTTGAAATTCCAAAGCCGCATGCTCTTCTTTTTGTTAAGCTCAAATTGTTTATTCCTTTATTATTCTATCACCTTTCCTATGTGCTTCATAGAAAATGATAAAAATAACAATATTATATATATATATATAATATATATATCACATTACCATTGGAATAAACAATTCATTGTTTATTGTTTCTTTCATCACCTTACACATCTTAAAAAGAAAATAATAATGGATTAATAACCATGCTTCACGGCCAAGCTTCACATGCAAAGAAAACTAAAAAAAAAATTCAAGAATCTTGGGCATGCCTTCCCCAAATGCCAAGACCTAATTTGCATAAACTAATGATAATAATAATAATAAGTAATAAATAATAATACAACTACTTCATACACATGCAATTAAGAAATAATAATAATAAAAATAAAATAATAAAAATAAATAATAATAAAATAATTAAAGCTGGCCCATGCTACCTAGAAGCAAAATAAAATAAAGAAAATAATAATACAGCACCCATGAAGCTTGTTCACGTATGCATGTGCCATGCAAAACTTTCCCACGTCGGCCAAAATAGAACAAGGCCAAACTGCAGCCCCCAGGTCTCGAACCAGAGACCTGGAGAGAATCCTCCATACTTCCTGCCAATTCCGCTACTAAGACTTTCATGCCAATAATGCTTCGAAAATTCTTTTAACCCATCCTTGCCTTGGCTCCCTGCATTTTAGCGCTAAAAATAAAAAGCTCCAAGCGCGGACTCCAGGACTCGAACGCGAGTCCGTCCAGACACAGTTTCCCAGAAAGGTCCTTAACCATTCGGCCAAGGTTCAATTCATGCTAACAAACGCATCAGAAATCCTTTTAACCCTTACCTTACCAATTTCCCAAGTCTGAACGCTAAAATGAAAATAAAGCGCATCGCGCGCGATCCCTGGGATTCGAACACATGACCTCGAGAGCCCCAATCCTGCAAGCGCCTTAACCACTGGGCTAGTGCTCATTTCATGCCAACTAATACACCAAAAATTCTTTTAAACCCTTATTCCTTAGCACCTTAATCAAACGCCAAACCAAAAATGAAACGCGCTAACGCGCTACCTCTGGGTTTCGAACCCCAGACTTGCTGGAGGCTTCTCACGCCTCCAGCCACTTGGCCTCTGATCCTTTCGTGGCAAAAACCAACCAAATTTTATTTAAGCCCTTTTCCGCTAGCTCCCCTTTTATTCTAGGGCTAAGAAACCAAAAATAAAAACCATTGCCCTTCGCTGTACTCGAACTCCCGACCTGCTAAAACCCCCACACGCCCCTAGCCACTACACCAAGCCTCCTTTCGTACCAAGAAATTCCTAAAATTTAACTTAAGGCCTTCTTCCGTAATTTTCCTCTTTAGCCCTAAATTTTCAAAATTTTACAAAACACTCCCCTTTTATCCCCGAGTATTAATAACCCTTAAAACTCATCAAAACAGACCCTAAGGCCTATCGACTCGCAACTTTTTACTCCAACGCACAGCCCCAAATTTAGGATATTACAAATCTACCCCCTTAAAACAATTTCGTCCTCGAAATTGCTAACTAACGAACATCCGTACATTCCAATTCACCGCACTACGCTTATGCTGCGCACTCTGATTCTACAAAACTAACACATTCCTTATATACTATCTCGAGATTCGTATTCAAGGTTCCATACAAACACGAACTATCTTACCTTCTAAGCACAGTTTCTAAGTTCACATCCAATGTTCAAGCACTTCACCAATAGTACAAGTATGAACCGATCTTATAAAGCTCATATAATAAAAGATATTCCATAACAAGAAACTCACCTACTATCACATCCTCGGCCTCGCATCCAAGCCTTTAGCATCTCAGCTTGAAGTTCCACGTCCTTGACTTCGCGCCCTTTCCATCACTTGAGGACAGTCTTAATCAAGTGAGACTTAGACTTAAACTTAAAACATCTTCAATTTCGGTTCCAACACTCGCCGTCATGATACCTTCCACACTGAACACACGGACAACTCCGATTTCCCGTAGCTGGCTTAGTCACACGAGCAAAATTTTCAATCCTTGGTCTTTTCTGAAGACCCTCAGATGATTCAGACGATCCAAAAATTTCTCCTATCCCGGTTCCTATCCTTATCTCTGTTTTGTCTCATCGAGTCCTTAATCCCTTCGGCTACCTTAGCTTTTTCGACTAACACCGCGAACTCCCGTTCCTGATGAGGAGCTATCAATAATCTCAGGTCGTCCCTTAATCC
Source organism: Gossypium australe (assembly GCA_005393395.2). NCBI lineage: Eukaryota > Viridiplantae > Streptophyta > Magnoliopsida > Malvales > Malvaceae > Gossypium > Gossypium australe. Next base: position 22,747,920 of record CM016619.1, on the reverse strand, counting down.
GTCCTCGAACCGGACACATTGTTCATGCTCCGAAGCAACTACTCCTCGAGCATATCGACTTAACCTTAGGAATTCCGCTTCATATTCCGCCACGGACTCGTTCCCTTGAACCAGCCCCAGTAATGCCTTCCTCCGAGCATCAAAGTAGTACATGTCGACATACTTCTTCTGGTATGCCGTCTTGACATACTCCCAAGTGAGGTCGTCAGCTGTGATACTATCCAGAACCGTGAGCCACCATTGATACGCCTCGTCTCGAAGTAGCGCCACCATTCCTTTCACTTTTTCCTTCGGCTCAAATCGAGCTCATCCATAATTCACTCGGTTGCTTTCAACCAATATTCAGCCTTACTAGGTGCCACGCCGGATACACCACGGAACAACTTCGCTCCATTGGCTCGAAGTCGCTCGGGAACAGATTTTCGAGCTCTCATATTTCCCCTTCTCCAACCACCATCTCTAAAACTCGCAGCACAATACAGCATTATCCCTCGTCTGATCTTGCTGCTCATCATCAAGGGTTGGTGGTGGAGGTGATACCTTATTATCAGACCCCTGACCCGATCTAACGGGTTCCGAAACGGCCATTCCGCCTCGACCACACCATCTATCTCTTATCGCGTAATCTAACTTGAAAAGTTTTATGCATTTGTTCCACTGATTAATCGCGAACAAATTTTATGAAATAAAGTATTTAGAAGTGGTTCTTTCGATCACACAAAGGTTCAATTCAAGTTCACTATTCTAATAGAGAGAGTCGCATTCATGCTCATAAACAGAGACACATTCATATCACCTCAATATTCAGAGGTACTTACACGAGCGGATCGGTGCCGGAGACTTGGTGCCATGCTATTTAAAACAACCCATTTTCATAATATTCCACAAAAGCCTATTAAAAAAAACATTTTTGGGCCTTGGGCCCCCACAGCCGGGTTTTGAACCGGGCTCTGATACCAACTTGTAACACCCCAAACCCGGCCCACAAGCCCTGACCGGATCTGGTATGTCACGGAGTAAAAACTTTTTGAAAGATTCGGGTAACCATTGGAAATCCAAAAATATTGCTGAATTTGTACAACAACGTTTGCTAAAACTAAGATAGTTTGGTTTGATAAACACGATGGGGTTGAAAACTTTTTCTCTTCATTTGAAATCATTTGATTATTTAGATTTTTTTTTTTTTTAGAAATGTCGGGGTTATTGATAACTTGGTAAAATTTTGCTACCCGATGGTAACGTCTTTGAAAACGCGTACGAGTATTAATTTTGAAAACGTTGTTTTACCGATTCGCTTATCGATTCATAAGTTCGTTAGAAATAAGGTAAAAACTACTTAATCATACGAATAGTAATAAAATAATAAGCGGCCATATTACAACCCAATCGAATTTAGCAAATAGTAAACTTTACTGGTACGAAATAAAAACTTCAAACCGAGGAACAAGCATGGCTACCTCGAGACCTCTCCGGCTCCGTCTCCGCGATCGACTCACCTGAAAAGATAGAGAAAGGGGTGAGTCACCAAGACTCAGTGCATAGCTATAACACATGTCCCCACATATGGGCTTGGCCCATATTCACACAGTCCATACACATGAATATGTAATTATGAAGTGAGTATGCAATTATGAAACCCAACCTAGCCATCCATACTCCTTTTTCTACCCCGTGTGGTACCAAACCACTGGTGGTACCAAACCACTGGTGACTCGAAGTCACAATATCCGTCAATACGTGTGGTGCCAAACCACTGGTGGTGCCAAACCACTGGTGACTCGAAGTCACAATATCCGTCAATACGTGTGGTGCCAAACCACTGGTGGTGCCAAACCACTGGTGACTCGAAGTCACAATATCCGTCAATACGTGTGGTGCCAAACCACTGGTGACTAGAAGTCACAATAAAATGATGGGGCCAACCCATCGTGTGATACCAAATCACTGGCGTCGATCCCGTATCTCAAATGTGGGGCCAACCCACGGTGGTACTAAGCCACAGGGACGAGACGCTATGAGGTGCCAAACCTCTGGAGGTACCAAACCTCTGGTGACCGTAGTCACAGTGTGTTACCAAAACACTGGTGTCCGTCGACACGAATATCACTGCCCCCTCCACTCATTTATCCCACATCATCATGCTCACATAACAAGTATCGTGATCCCATATATCATGCATTTGTATATAGCATAACATTTAACAGCATATGATGGCATACACAACGTATATATCATAGATCGAGTATTAGGGGACTTACCCGAAAACCAAGCTTGTGCCCACAAGGCAATGATACTACGTGATAAATGATAAAATATCATTATACAACAATTTATATTAATAAAGTGTGTAAGAGCTTACACACCTGATCGAACGATCACCCACCTTGGGTATCCAACATCTTAGCCCTTATTTCGGCTAACATGCACAACATGTATATTTACAATAACATACATAAACCAGCAAGAGAACAATGCGATAACTACGCACCTGACTTTAGCGAGATCCTGATCTATCAACTGTAATATCCACTAAAGTCCCGAAAGCTTCTGTTATTTCTATCGATTTGCTCCTAGAACACATAACCGAAATCGGCTACACTTAATACCAATAACATGGTCTTAGGCCGAATATCAAGGGTCATATACCTAGCTTATTTCGATCTCGAGACATCACTGGATCTTGTCGATTTGTTCTCGAAGTCATCGAATGTCCTATTAAAACGCTGTTAGAATCGGCTAACATCCATATCTAAAAATAATGGCTCTTGGCCGAAATGTACATAACCTTACCTTGAGCACCTAAATTCCCGAGAAAACTCATTTGTGCTTCTTAACACTAGCTTGCTTATCAGAAACCAAAAGATCCCTCCAAGGTCCCTTAATGCTGGCTTCACACCAAGGAACATGAGGTTATGGCATTCACCCACATTAGGCCAACCCTAGACCAACACAAAATCACTATTTTTGGCACACAATAAAAAGATGAAGCGAACTGATTTCTAAGGAGAAATTACTTACTATTATTGCTTTGAAGAGAAAGGAGGGTTTCAAACACACTGTCGGTAGCACCATCCACCCATCAAAACCGTTTGACAAAGCTTGCACCCAAAAGTCCTTTTGATCTCTAAGAGATTTGGCAACGGTGTATAATGATGGAGGGGCTTCGGCTAGCCTTTTTGATAATGGTTGTATATTCGGCTAAACTAGCTAATAGGAAGGAAATACAAATTCGATGGCCTTATAGCTCCTTTCAAAACCGAAAATATTGCTCTAAAAGGTCCTATAGTTGGTCAAGCATAAATGGGAAGAAAAAGATGGACTTTGGTACCCTATAGCTTACTCAAAACTGGCCATGCAACATGTAGGAAGAAAGGAGGCAAAACAAAGATATTCGGCACTCCTTGATAACTTGGAATCGAAAGGAAGATCCTATAGCAGCTCACAATCGACCATGCACACAACACGTATGGGAAAAAGGGAAACAGCCAAAGGAGTTCTACAATCGGCTAAGCTTCAAGAGCAAGAGGGAACCAACAATTTTGCATGCATTTCAGCCATGCTCCTTCTCCTCTCTATTTCGGTCAAGACAATTGGAAATGAAGAGCCAAAACAATTCAAGCATTCGGCCATGCTTTGTTAAGCAAAATGGCCGGCCATGCTTTGTCTTTTCCCATATCCCTTTGAAAATTTTAAACATCAATTGCCAATAAACATTATTCAATCCCTATTCCATCACCTTACCCATACTATACCAATTCTTATACAATAATATTTAAACAATCCCATCATAAATAAGATAGAAAAACATAACCCATAGCTCACCATTTCCTATACACCACAAAACAATAATTCTTCCTTTTCTTTCCTCTTTCTTTCGGCCAACAAACAAAGAAATTCCAAGCATGCAATTTGACCATGCTTTTTGCATCACAAAACCATACATTTGAAATTCCAAAGCCGCATGCTCTTCTTTTTGTTAAGCTCAAATTGTTTATTCCTTTATTATTCTATCACCTTTCCTATGTGCTTCATAGAAAATGATAAAAATAACAATATTATATATATATATATATATATATATATATATCACATTACCATTGGAATAAACAATTCATTGTTTATTGTTTCTTTCATCACCTTACACATCTTAAAAAGAAAATAATAATGGATTAATAACCATGCTTCACGGCCAAGCTTCACATGCAAAGAAAACTAAAAAAAAATTCAAGAATCTTGGGCATGCCTTCCCCAAATGCCAAGACCTAATTTGCATAAACTAATGATAATAATAATAATAAGTAATAAATAATAATACAACTACTTCATACACATGCAATTAAGAAATAATAATAATAAAAATAAAATAATAATAATAAATAAAATAATACTAAATAATAATAAAATGATTAAAGCTGGCCCATGCTACCTAGAAGCAAAATAAAATAAAGAAAATAATAATACAGCACCCATGAAGCTTGTTCACGTATGCATGTGCCATGCAAAACTTTCCCACGTCGGCCAAAATAGAACAAGGCCAAACTGCAGCCCCCAGGTCTCGAACCAGAGACCTGGAGAGAATCCTCCATACTTCCTGCCAATTCCGCTACTAAGACTTTCATGCCAATAATGCTTCGAAAATTCTTTTAACCCATCCTTGCCTTGGCTCCCTGCATTTTAGCGCTAAAAATAAAATGCTCCAAGCGCGGACTCCAGGGCTCGAACGCGAGTCCGTCCAGACACAGTTTCCCAGAAAGGTCCTTAACCATTCGGCCAAGGTTCAATTCATGCTAACAAACGCATCAGAAATCCTTTTAACCCTTACCTTACCAATTTCCCAAGTCTGAACGCTAAAATGAAAATAAAGCGCATCGCGCGCGATCCCTGGGATTCGAACACATGACCTCGAGAGCCCCAATCCTGCAAGCGCCTTAACCACTGGGCTAGTGCTCATTTCATGCCAACTAATACACCAAAAATTCTTTTAAACCCTTATTCCTTAGCACCTTAATCAAACGCCAAACCAAAAATGAAACGCGCTAACGCGCTACCTCTGGGTTTCGAACCCCAGACTTGCTGGAGGCTTCTCACGCCTCCAGCCACTTGGCCTCTGATCCTTTCGTGGCAAAAACCAACCAAATTTTATTTAAGCCCTTTTCCGCTAGCTCCCCTTTTATTCTAGGGCTAAGAAACCAAAAATAAAAACCATTGCCCTTCGCTGTACTCGAACTCCCGACCTGCTAAAACCCCCACACGCCCCTAGCCACTACACCAAGCCTCCTTTCGTACCAAGAAATTCCTAAAATTTAACTTAAGGCCTTCTTCCGTAATTTTCCTCTTTAGCCCTAAATTTTCAAAATTTTACAAAACACTCCCTTTTATCCCCGAGTATTAATAACCCTTAAAACTCATCAAAACAGACCCTAAGGCCTATCGACTCGCAACTTTTTACTCCAACGCACAGCCCCAAATTTAGGATATTACATCTTAAGTTCAGCTTAGGCTGTTTTTCTGTGTCATAGTCACTAATTTAATTATTTCATAAGCTACAGAACTTGAAATTAAGATCCGTAAATTTTCCATGAAACTAGACTCACATATATTCATACCATAAAATTTACAGAATTTTTAGTTTATCCAATTGTTAAGAGTCACATTTAGTATTTGAAATAGTTGTTAGTAATTGAAATGGTTAGTTAGTTCAAGAAGTCAGTAAATCTGTTACAGAGGTTAGTAGCTGTTGAAAAAGGGTATATAAGCTCTAATCAAGAAGAGGAAGGAAGAGTAAGTTTTGAAAAGTCTGTAGAACGGCTTAATAATTGTTTTCTAATCTTTTTTGAATAAGAATTCTAAAAGAAGAGTAAGTCTTTCCTTATTAGATCTTTTCATGGTATCTTTCGCCAGCTGATCCTTGGACGCATGGCCACCAAACCTTCCGCTGATCCTGCCTTGGTTGCGCCGTTCAACGGTGAACGAGTTGTAACTTCGTTTCCTTGACACGACGTCGTGAAGCTTTCCGATGAGACCTACATGCAGTGGCAACAGCAGATCAAGCTTATTCTTGATGGTTATGATCTCCTAGGGTTGCTTGATGGCACTTTAGCTCCTCCTCCTCGGTTTGTTTTTGGTCCGGATGGATCTTTGGTGACAAATCCTTTGGCTCAAATCTTTAAACAACAAGACCGTTTCTTAACATCGTGGCTTCTTTCCACGATCAGTGCTTCTCTTCTGCCGTCCTTTATTGACGCGAAGTCCGCGTGTGATGTTTGGCTCACTGTTATGGATCTCTTCACTGTCGATACCGGAGCGAAACAGTCGCGACTGCGACATGAACTTCACTCCTTGCGCAAAGGTAATATGCCTATTAAAGCTTATGTTTCTAGAATTAAAAACCTTTGTGCTTTATTAGAGACTTCAGGATCTCACATCTCGGAGGAAGAAAAGGTGGAGATCTTGCTTGCCGGACTGCCATCGGAGTTTGAGTCTGTTGTTTTGATGGCGTGTTTATCGCCTGGTTTCTTCTCGTTTTCTCGGCTTGTGAATGCCCTTGTGGAGTGTGAATCCAGACACAATCGGGACATTCAAGAACTCTCGCTTAGCGCCAATCTTGTTGAATCTCCTTCGTCGCCAGCGGTTGAAGGCTCCTTTCGTGGCGGTCGAGTGGCTCCTCATGGTCGTGGTCATTCCTTTCGTCCTCGCATTCAGTGTCAAATGCACCCTAGTTCAGAAAGTCTCGGGTGGTTTGAGTTTACATAATCCGTCCTCTGCTGGAAATGCACCCTCTTCGTCTGGTGTTCTTTCGTCTGGCTCTAATAATCTGCTTGCGTCCAGTTCTTTGCCTATCGGTGATAGTGTTGAGTCATCTGCTGGAAATGCACCCTCTTCGTCTGGTGTTCTTCCGTCTGGCCCTACTAACCTGCTTGCGTTCGGCTCTTCGCCTACCGGTGATAATATTGAGTCAAGTTCTTTCCCTTCTACTGATGTTGATAGTTTACCCAGACTTCTTGTGACCACTAACACTCATCCGATGGTCACCCGAGCCAAGGCTAGAGTTTTCAAACCTAAGGTCTTGTCTGTTGAAGCCATAGAACCGTCCACCATCGAGCAAACATTCTCGTCTACTGAGTGGCGTGCTGCAGCTCAGGCTGAATATGATGCTCTTGTTCGCAATTCTACATGGGAACTCGTTCCTTCCATCAAATCGCAAGGTAATTGGGTGCAAGTGGTTATTTAAGGTTAAGAGGAATCCGGATGGTTCTGTTGCTCGGCACAAGGCTAGATTGGTAGCCAAGGGTTGTTCTCAAGTACCTGGTTGTGATTTCAAGGAGACGTTTAGTCCAGTTGTCAAACCTGCTACTATACGTCTTATTTTATCCATTGCTGTGTCTAGAGGATGGTCGCTTCGACAAGTTGATGTGAATAATGCTTTTTTAAATGGAGAGCTGGATACCGAGGTGTTCATGCAACAACCTCCGGGGTATGTTCAGTCTGACTCGTCTGGCAAGTTGCTTGTATGTCGTTTTAAGAAAGCTTTATATGGTCTTCGTCAAGCGCCTCGAGCCTGGTTTGAAAAACTGAAGCAATTTCTTGTTTCTGTTGGTTTTGTTCTCTCCAAGTCTGATGCCTCGTTGTTTCTTCGACTTCAGCCCAAATCAACCCTTTATGTCTTGGTATACGTTGATGACATCATTATTACTGGGAACTTGGTTGTTGAGGTTGATCGCTTTGTTCAATTATTGAATGATGAATTCTCACTTAAGGATATGGGTGATCTACACTATTTTCTTGGGATTGAAGTCCGTCGAAACATGTCTGGGTGGCTGCATTTGAACCAGACAAAGTACATTCGAGATATTCTTGATCGGGCGTCGATGTTGACTGCGAAAGGTGTTCACACACCAATGGTGAGCTCATCCACCTTGTCCAAGAATGATAGTGAGTTATTAGTCGATTCCACTGAGTATAGGAGTCTTGCAGGTGCGCTTCAGTATGTAGTTCTTACCCGTCCTGATATTGCTTATTCTGTGAATCGGTTATGTCAGTTTATGCATAGTCCTACCAATGTTCACATGGCAGCTCTAAAACGCGTTTTGCGGTACCTCAGTGGTACTATGGATTTTGGGATTGCTTTTCGGCCTTCAGATCAGTTGTCCTTGAGTGCTTATGCTGATGCCAATTGGGGGCTCGATTTTGATGATCGTCGGTCAACTTCCGGGTTTTGTGTTTACTTTGGACCTAACCCTATTTCTTGGGGATCCAAGAAACAGCAAGTGGTTGCTAGGTCTACGGCTGAAGCAGAATATCGCAGTCTTGTTGTAGCGACAAGTGAAGTTGTTTGGCTGCTTTCTTTACTTCAAGAGCTTCAAGTGAAGTCAGATGATACTCCTACAGTTTGGTGTGATAGCTCCGATGCAGTAGCTGTAGCAGCTAATCCTGTTTTGCACTCTAAGTTCAAACATGTTGATCTCGATTTGTTCTTTGTTTGCGAGAAAGTTGCAGATGGGTCTATTATGGTCGGCGAAGTTCCGGCCTGTGATCAATTCGCGAATATATTTACCAAGCCGTTATCAGTGGCGTCTTTTGCTTGTTTTCGAACTCTCCTTCGGGTTTTGCCCGTGGAGAAGATGGATGAATGTTAAGAGTCACATTTAGTATTTGAAATAGTTGTTAGTAATTGAAATGGTTAGTTAGTTCAAGAAGTCAGTAAATCTGTTACAGAGGTTAGTAGCTGTTGAAAAAGGGTATATAAGCTCTAGTCAAGAAGAGGAAGGAAGACTAAGTTTTGAAAAGTCTGTAGAACAGCTTAACAATTGTTTTCTAATCTTTTTTGAATAAGAATTATAAGAGAAGAGTAAGTCTTTCCTTATTAGATCTTTTCACCAATAAATACAATTTATTCATTAAAGACTCCCCTGTTTCGCTGTTCAACAACTCTAACACCTCTTCACTAAAATTAAAATTCCTCATTATATAGAGTTTGGATAACCTTCTCATTTGTCTCTATCGAAATTAGACTCACCAAGGATTCTGAGACTATAAATCACACATCATAACCATTTTTATAAAATTTTTAATGATTTTTCCAAGGCAGAATAGGGGATCACGTAATCATTCTGAACCAGTTTTACAAATATTTAAATATCTCAAAATATAAAAAATTCTTTGCTTTCTATGTTTATTTTATATGAAAATAGACTCAACAAGCTTTAAATCAATATCTCATTCAACACATAATTCAATTTTTACTATTTATGGTGATTTTTTAAAGTCACGTAACTGCTGCTGTTTCAATCTATATTACTGAAAATTTTACTTTCCCATGTTTTCTTTATATTACTTCCATATATGCACACATAACACCAAACATATTCAAAACTAGCCATACAATGAATAATCATCACCAATATTTACGAGTACTCACAATGGCGTTTACACCATATCAGCCTTACCACAATTTCAATCACGTATCACATATCAAACACATTATGCACACACACACATTGTCACATGCGCCCTTGCTCATACGTACATTTGCCACATTTCTCAATTGGTCACATTCACTCTTGCTCTTATTCATAACATGATCGCACCAATCACCAGTAGTAAGTTATCTCGTTGAACCCCTTCGAAAAACGCCCGATACTCGGTGATCTCAGCACATAGCTCCACCTACACATAATCCGGCTTTCTTGTACACATGGTGAAGGTCCCTTATCACCCATGTGACCTAGCCATTCCATCTCATAGTTTTCTTGTCTACATGGCGTCCAACACTAGGAATCGCTCATGCGACCTAGCTATTCATAACCCGTAACTTTCTTATACACATGGTATACACACAGTATTACACATGTGACCTAGTTACATATGAAATTATTATCCCGTAGCTTTCTTACACACATGGTGAAGGTCTCTTATCATCCATGTGGCCTAGCTACACATCAAATTTTGCCATCTCGTAGCTTTCTTATGCACACGGTGAAGTTCCCTTATCACTCGTGTGACCTAGCTACATATTGTTCGTATCTCTCGATTTTCTGAAGGTTCAATCAAGAATTTCTCATTCCATACATTTTCATATTATAGTTATCACCCAATGATTTCCATAATATCTAGCAAAATAATTATTGAACAAGTAAAATAAATGCATTATTTACATATCAACTTTCCATTTCACATAATAACCATAGTCATAGAAAACACCTTTTATCATAAACATATTATTAAATCAATTTACCAACTTACCTCGGATCCAGAAACGGCAATTTATTAACTTTCTCGATTTTCGATTTTTCTCCAGTTCTAGGTCCAAATCTCGTTTTTCGGGGTTATGGAGCTTGGAAGCTTGGAAGCTTGAAACAAACCCTAGCTATGGAGAACCCTTGTAATTTAGTCCTAATGAAGAAGATGGACATATTTGGCATTTAAATTTGGTTTTTTAATTCATTTAATTCACTAATTTACCAAAATGCCCCTTAAAAAAATCTTTTGAAACATACCCATCCATGTCCATTTTTGTCCACCAACTTAACCAATGGTCTAATTATCATTTAAGGACCTCCAATTTAAAATTTCATAACAATTGGACACCTCTAACATGTAGAACTCAACTTTTGCACTTTTTACAATTTAGTCCTTTTGACTAAATTGAGTGCCCAAACGTCAAAATTTTCGAATGAGATTTTCACGAAATCATTCCGTGAAATTGTAGACCATAAAAATATAAATAAAATAAATTTTTCAACATCGGATTTGTGGTCCCAAAACCACTATTCCGTTTAGGCCCTATTTTGGGATGTTACAAGCCATATGGGCGTGTGCCCAGGCCATGTGATTCAAGTCAGTGTCGACCACGGGCGTCGAACATTGGCGTGTGAGATGATATACGGGCATGTCATTTTTTCCACGGGCTTGTGGCCCCTGTTTAGGTAAAATTTTCTTAAGTGCGTAAAAGTTTCCCAAATTATCTCCGAAACCTTTTGGAAGCATGTTTAGGGCCTCGTAGGTCCATTATAAGGACGATAGACACATGAATGGAAAAGTTCTAATTTGAAATGAGTTTGATAGCCCAAATTTGTATAATTGTACGAGTTAAGTATGGTAACGCCTCGTACCCGGTTCCGGCATAGAATACAGATAAGGGGTGTTACAAGCCATCTCCCCAATTGGAATTGTAGATGACATAATAATCATTCTCAATATTTGAATCAAATGCTCACTTTGATTCTTTTACAGGATTACGGACTCATTTAGATTATCTACTGAAGTAAGTTGTCTTTCTTGCAATGTAAACGTTCTTTACAATGCCACTTATCTTCAGTTTGAACTTTAGACAATCAATGGGCTAATATTTGTTTGTCATAATTTCGCTATGCATGCAAAATATAAAAGATATAAATACAAAAGACATAATAGTGAAATGTGAAATTAACTTTATTTATTTATTCATCGTTTAAATAAATAAATAAATTACATGTTTACTATAATATGGGCACATTTCCCAACACATACCTCCAGCAACAAAAGCACAACACCGAAAGAGATTCAAACTCAACTCGTTAAATGTTTTCGTTGATCAGAACTTGGGAGACCAACGGTTTATCAAGGTTTACATAAACTGCCATCCGAGCAAATTTCCCTTTTGTTCCACAGTCAGTGTTAAAGTCCATCTTTGCAACTTTACCGATAGTTCCCCTAATCTCTTCAAGAATCTCGCATTTATACAAAAAGCCCGGGAGACTTGCTAGTCTAATCTATTCCTTCACAATGCTCGGATAAAGCTGCATCGAGTTAAAGTCCATTGTCCGAAGCTGCACTATAAGGTATTGCCTGTAAATAATCCATGGTCTTTGAGATAAGACTTTCTCATAATCATTATTATTCTAGAATTTCGCTAGGAAATATCCATTCTCTATGTCCATTAATTGAAACGGAGAGAAAGGTCGCTAAGGACTATTGATTCTGTTTTGCGGGGTTGTGTATTCGATGGATCGTCCTAAGAGCTTGATTGTAACGGCCCATCCGACAAAGTCTTTATTTATGGTTATTGTTTATTGTGCTAAGTTAGTTTTGAGTAAGTAAAGTATTAGTTGTGGCTAAGTATAAGATTTTGTGTATGCGCTGATTGGTGAATTCTACGATTTGGTAAATCTGTGTTTTGGCAAATTCTATGTTTTTGGCGAGATCTGTGGTTTGGCGGATTCTTCTATTGAGTATATGCCACCACAAATGTTTTAGTGAAGTTGTCAAATATTTAGTTTCATAGATTTATTTATTATTTTTATAAGACTATTTAGTTAGCTCAATAAGAACTGGTTAGAATGGAACTAAGATATTGTAGTTTATAAGACTTAAATTATGATAAACACACTTAATCACGAAAACCAAGAGTGTTAGTGGAATAATCTAATCCTTCACTAAACCTTGTCTCCATGCTTAAGTATATAAGAATATCAGTGTCTTCACCTATAAACTTTTACGTTTTCTTCGTATTCATCTTCTTCTTGATTTTCTCTGTATTTTTTTTTTTGAAAAGCTTAAGTCCAAAAACCTTTTTGAAGTTGAGTTCACTGTATTCAACCAACTCCCACGTTGTTTTAGCTCTATGATAAGTACTGATGAACCCTAGGTTATTTTTATAATTATTTACGTGTTTTTAGCTCTGCATGCATAAGTGTTAGAATTATATGTAACAAAGGAACTTATTGATTCTGGGTTATGTGTTAGATTTTCTTGCATATATGTTTGGGTTCAATGGAGTAATGATCTAATAAGTGTAATTATCCATATTTTAGCTCAATATGCTATTGAAGGACTGAGTGACAAAGGTAAATGTCCTACTTTATAGACTTTGTTGTATTCTGGTGAGTTTCTTCTTGCTTCTATGTGTGTAATATTCTTGCATTATATTTTGTGTAAGGTAAGTACTTATGTTTTGCAAAAGTGAAATGTGTGTATATGAAAAATAGTTGTTCAAAGTTGTCAGTATGGGTTTGTGATGTCTGTGTTAAAGTGTAAGAATCATTCTTCATGCTTAAGCCACTACATTCTACTTCTGACAAGATTGATATGGTCTTAATCGTGGAAATGTTGTTAAGGAAGTATATTCATGTCATTGTGTTCGATGAAATGTACATTGAACTAGCAGATCGCGATACAAGAAAATGCTTCTCAAGCTTACTGTTGAATGAAGGAAGACATTCTGTTAGACTACGCTAGAGGACATCTGCTGCTGTGAGACTTCTATTGTTTTGTATTATGCATGATGATGGAGGGTGATGTCTGATTGTATTTTTGGAAAGAAATTGTAATTAAAACTCATGTTGAAGAATTATGACTCAATGAAGTTCCATTAAAATTTATCAAATGATTTAGAAGTATTTTTATCCTAGGTTGATAAAATATATTATTGAAATTCTATACATCATTTGGCTTATACTTTATCTTCCATATTTTATTAAAGGTTTATTTCAAACACTATGGTTTTATAATGTTTACCTAGAAATAGTTTAAGATAATGAATTCTAAATAGTGATACGTCACATTCGGACCCTCCTAAAGGATTGAGTTTGGCGTTTTACATTGATGACCACCGTGGTGGCCATGTCTTGAATCAACAATTGATTAACTCTTTCAGAAAATTTAATCGTGGAACTCTATTCACCATAGATCTCATGATATCGTCGTCTAACAATTCGATCTCTTCATCAACTCCAAAACCAGAATGAGCCTCCGATGCCCTGGCTCCACCTGCTAAACCACCCATAATTTTGTCTTTCCAAGAAAGTGTTGACTTGGGTTCCAAATCCACTACCATATCAATGGGCCCATCTGTATTCGAGTCCTTGAATCTCACTTTTTTGGTTGATCGATCTTTAGAGAATTCAAAAATTTCACCACTCGCCATAGAACTAACTGAAGTATATTCAAAATTCTAAAAATTTTGTATGTATTATTATTCTTAAGACCATAAATTATAGTTTTTGGTAAATTTTCAACTATTGGTATTTGATCGATGGGTGATACCAACTCAAACAATCCTTTAAATAATAGTATAAATTTTAACTTCTAAGCTTAGTAACTTTTACTCCTTTGGTAACTAAATTTTTTTTATAGATCTAACTGGTTCCTAAATTTGAAATTTGTCACACGCTTTGGTACTTTCATTGTAATGTTGTTAGAAAAGGATGACGTAGCACTGACAGCCAATAATATTACGAGACGTGGCAACATCATATTATGACATGTGATAAGTATTACCAAAAAATAAAAATTATAAATTTATAACAAGATATAAAAATTATTTCCTATCTAAAATCAACATAGACAAATGAATATCTAAATTCTAAGAAACCTAAATGTCATTTTGTCCAAATTCATCTCGAACGTATTTTTTAATAATTTTAAAATTTTCATAAAAAAAATTTAATTATACCAATATCGAAATATAATAAAATCAATATTTTTTAAATATCATATAAAATCAATATTAAATATCAATAGTTCACAAAACTTCAAGCAATTAAAAAATCAATACATAATAATATATTTACTTAAATCTGTTGTCAAATTATGCTACTAGACCCTGTACTTTGAGAAAGTTATAAATTTAGTACTTATACTTTAATTTAATCATTTTCAATTCTTATACTTTTAAAATTTTAAAATTTTAATCTTGACCAAATTAAATTATATCTCAAATTTGATGGGTAAAACATATACATTAATTTAGGTTGCTAAAATTTTGAAGCACTTCCTCGGCTTGTTGTACCCAATTTTTTTTTTTAAAAAAAAAAGAATATTTATGTATTTGCCGCCCTAAAAAATTTAAGTTGTCCCACAATTTTTAACATCCTATTCAAATACAATAATATTTTATTTGTGCCCCCTTAAATTCTTTTAATCTTCTTTAAATGCCATAATTTTTAGAATAAGGTAAATTTATATTTGGTCCTTTTTAAGTTTTATCCTTTAAAAATTTATAGTTTGGTATAATAAATTTAGTAATACTTTTGGTTTCATCTTATATTTATTTACCATTCCAATCAATCAAATACATATTGACATTAATTATTAAATCAATATTTTTATTTTTCTGCTCATAGAAAAATTATTTTCCCTAGCTATATATGATCTTTTTCTTTTCTTTTGTAACATCAAATAATTTTATGCATATTTTAACTATTTTAATTAGAATGATTTTTGACATTTTACATAATGATAATATTTGAGAAAAAAATTATTATAAGAAAATTTATATTACTTTGTAATTGCAAAATTCTAATAATATTTAAAATTCGTATAGTAGAAACATCTGCTCTTTTCAATGCCCAACCCAACTTGTTTAATTTTCTTTTTGATGGAAAACAAATTTTTTAGTCTTTAAGATTTCTTTTACACTAACTTTTATTTCAAAAGATATTTAATAACTAAAATAAATAAATAAAAATTCAAGTTAAAAAATAAATTTGAGTAAAGCTCATTGTAAAAGCCTAAATATAAGTTAAACAAATATTTCCGCTTTCATATATATTTTATATTTTAATATCTCAATTCTTATTGAATTATGCTTTTTAGTTTTATTTTATTGTCACGTGTCATAATATAAAGTTATCACATATTGTCATATTATTACATTCTAACGACATATAACAAAAATATCAAAAGGTATAATGGGTTTCAAATTAAAAAATAAAAGTAGATACTAAATACAAATTATCGAGTTAAAAGGAGTAAAATATATATATTGACCTACAAAGGGGTATTTTACCTAAAAACGCTCAATTTTAACGTTATTTACAAAAATGAACCGACTTTTTAATTATTTACTGGAAAGGCCTGAATTCCTCGAAAACACATCCACGTCAACGCGATGTCAGGTACTATGTCAGGAACACACGTCTCTGGGGAGCATTTTTGCCACATCAGCACAAATCGCGCCCTCGTGGACACATTTTAGCCCGTGTTTTTTTTCAAAAAAAAAAAAACCTTATTCTCGAATTAAGTTTTAAAAAAAGGTCATTTTTTTAAATATTATAAAAATAGACAATTTTTTTTAAAATTTACGAGAATAAACCTTTATAAAGACTCAAAGTGGAAACACCATTTTTTTAAAGGTATCACCAATTAATATGGAAATAAAACTTACAAAGCAAATCTTTATATAGACCCAAAAGTCTCATTTCCCTTGTTTTCTTAAGCAATGTGGGATATGTGATATGTGTATATATAGACTCATGAATAGTTTTGCAGCTTGTTCCTAAACAATGTGAGATTCCTTCCTCTTTTAACTAATAACATGAGATTAAAGGCTACACTATATTTTATATTTTTTTACTTAGAGTTTAAATTTTTTACAAAAAGTTAACATTTGTTACATTATAAATAAACTTTTAAACTTTATAAGTAAAAAAATTATAAAATATAAAATGAGTATGGTAAAATATTAAAAAATAAATATGTAAAAACTTACTAATAGTTGAGTGATCATTTTGTAAGTTTTTATAATTCGATAGCTAAAAATATAGTTAAGTGACTACTAATGTAATTTAATCTAGATTAAATATGAAAAATAATTATTATATTTTATGTATATTATATATTTCTATAAAAAAAACTTATTTAACATAATTATATACTATCTTTAAATAGATTATCTAGGGTAATTTACCAGAAAATACCCTTTTTTTCTAAATTTACGGAATTGGACCTATTCATCAATTATTTACCGGAATGGGTCATTTCCCTTGAAAACGCGTTCACGTCAGCGCGATTTTAGGAGATGCAGCAGGAAAACATGTCCCCGAGGGAGCGTTTTATGCCACATCAGCACAAATCGCGTCTTTGAGGGCGCGCTTTGCTGATGTGGCAAAAACGCTCGCGTTTTGCCCGCTTCCAACGGCAAGAAAAACTATAAAACCCCCCCACCCTTTCATTTTTTTCACACAAAGGTCCTTACTCAATTTTCTCTCAACTTTCTCTCAAATTTATCTCAAATTCCTTTAAAATTCCTCTCAAATTTCACAATAGTCCTTTAATTTTTACAAAAAAGCCATGTTTAAAAGTTTTTTGAAAGATTTTTTTTGTTAAATTTAAAAATATTCAATCGTATTAGCAATGGCCGGAGAATTAATTAAATTTTTTTATAATTTTTTAAACAGTATGTAGATCGGGTGTTGCAATGCTATATTCGCAATATGTCTGGTCCGCCATCGCCATTGATCGAGAATTACTTGCGGGAAGCAGATTTTTGGCACGTGGCCACGATAGGGCGAGGGTGCAAGTTGGACCCGAAGCAAATCAGTGCGTTGATAGAGAGGTAGAGACCCGAGACGCACACTTTCCATCTTCTATGCGGAGAGTGTACTATTACTCTGAAAGATGTGCATTTGCAATTAGGATTGTCGGTGAATGCGTACGTAGTCACCGGGTCCGCAATTTCTGGTGATTGGGGAGCCGTATGCTACGAGCTTTTAGGTGCTATTCCAGATAACATTTACGGAGGTCGGATCGAGATGGGCTGGTTACGAGACACATTCCCGAAGCCAGATAATGATTTGACCAAAATAAAAAGAATACGGTATACTCGGGCATACATTCTTGAGATGATTGGAGGCTATCTGATGCCGGACTTGTCATGAAACCTCGTACATTTGAGATGACTGCTGAAACTCGTTGATTTTAGAGTAGCCGGTGAATTGAGTTGGGGGTCTGCCGTGCTAGCAAAATTGTATCGGGAGATGTGTGGGGCGACACGGCCGAATAAAGCAAAAATCGGAGGTTGCCTATCACTACTGCAATCATGGGCACGATTTTGCTTTCCATTTTTAGGTCCTCGAGTGGACCACCCATATACATTCCCACTCATAACGAGGTAAATTTAATATTAGATTTTACAATTATTACGTAGATTTAAAATATAATTTGTATGTTAAAAATTTATTTAATTAGGTGGAACCATTCGGCGAGTTATGTTGGAATACCTACCTGGCTTGAAGATCTATGGCTTCTATTAGAGCAGCGGTCGGAAGCACAAGTAAGTATTGAATAAAATATATTTTCGTAATAAAATAGTCGTTTCAGATTTCGCATTTCGTATTTCGTATTTCATATTTAGTATTCAGTATATAACTAATATTTTTATCATGTTAATATAATTTGAGTGGACACCATACGAGGATCCGTCAATTCGGGCAGTAATTCCGGAAGAGTTCTTTTAAAATCCGAACATTTGGCATGTGAATGTGCCATTGGTCAACTATGCCACCGTGGATATGCACCAGTCAAATCGGGTTCTGCGTCAATTTAGATTCCGACAATCGATTCTCGTGGCACTTGAGGTGCTTGATGATGAGCACAAAGTCGACTTACGACTGTTGCATACGGATTGGCCAAGATTTTGGTCAGCATATATCGAATTGTGGAAAAATTGATATGATTATATACCTACTCGGGAACCGATCATCGTTCCTGCGTTAGCGTGCGTGCTGGAATACATGCCATGGTTTAGGATCCATGGCAAGCCATATTTACTGTCAGAAGAGGAGAGGCGATGGCAACTTTGTGAACAAAGGGAACGACTGGGCCTTTTAAATCCAATGAGAAGGGATGATGGGACGGGCCCATCAACAGCGCCGACACAATCACTGGGCCCATCAATAGTGCCCACACAGTCACCGAGCCCAACACTTCAGTCGACGACACCCACATCACATCCTTTTCCGATTATGCCAGGTGCGTATCCTAGCCCTTATATGTATCCTAACCCTTATATGTTTCATTTTCCCAGTCCAATGGCAGGTTGGAATGCATGGCCCGGTTCGAGTCCGTTCTCGACTACTCCGACTGGCCAGCCGATCTGTAGGCCGCCATCGCATGAGGGATCGCATGAGGCACCGTTGGGGAGCTCTTCTTTTTACCAATCTCCTTCACCTTATGGGATTCAGACACCTCCACCATGGATGATGCAAACACCTCCACCATGGATGATGCAAACACCTCTGCAGTCAATACTTTATCAAGGTGGGTCATCCTCCCAACACCCACAACCAGACCCCTTGCTTGAGGAACCAAAATCCCCGCCTGAGCAACCACAACCCCCGCCAGAAGCTAGAACAAGGAGGAATGCAGCGCTTAACCATCGACCACCCCCATGTGGCACTGATTCCTACTGGCACCAACATTGATTTTTTTAATATATTTGTATAAAATTTTTTATATTGTTTCATTTAATAAATAAATGTTGTTTTTAATATTTCAATTATAATTTAATTTTTATATTTTTAAAAAAATAAAAGTTGTTTTATTTTTTTAGTAATTTAATTTTTTTATTTTTTATAAAATGAAAGTTGTTTTTTAATATCCTAATTGTAATTGTAATTTATATTTTAATAAATAAAAGTTGTTTTTTTTTTTTTATTGTAATTTTTTATAAAATAAATGTTGTTTTTAATATTTCAATTGTAATTTAATTTTTATATTTTTTAAAAATAAAAGTTGTTTTTATTTTTATTGTAATTTAATTTTTTATTTTTATAAAATAAAAGTTGTTTTTTAATATCCTAATTGTAATTTAATTTTTATATTTTTAATAAAAAAAAGTTGTTTTTATTTTTATTGTAATCTATTTTTTATTTTTTATAAAATGAAATTTGTTTTTTTTATTTTTTTTATTGTAATTTTTATTTTTTATAAAATAATTTTTTATTTGCTGATATTTTTTTCTAACCCCCTAAACCCTAAAACCTAAAACCCTAGCCTTAAAACCCCAAAACCCTAACTCTAACCCTAAAAATAGTTGAAAAACCTATCGTAAAGTGGAGGGCAAAATGCATCCTTGAGGGAGCGTTTTTGCCACATCGCAAAGTGCGCCCTCAAGGACGCGATTTGTGCTGATGTGGCATAAAATGCTCCCTCGGGGAAGCGTTTTCCTGCTGCATCCCCTAAAATCGCGCTGACGTGGACGCGTTTTCAGGGGAAGTGGCCCATTCTGGTAAATAGTTGATGAATAGGTTTAAGTCCGTAAATTTAGAAAAAAAGGGTATTTTCTAGTAAATTACCCGATTATCTATCTAGTCAAAATATATCTGAAATAAATTCATCGGCATCCATTAGGTGATGAAAATTTAGAATTAAAAAATTAATGAGTATAGTAAAATATTAAAATAAATAAATATTTTAAAAGATATATCAATTTTTTAAATTACAAAAAACTATTTGAGTACCTAATACTCACCACTTATTTATTAAAACATTCATAACATAAAATAAAATAAATAATAAAAATTAAAAGTATAACTTCTAAATTTAAATAAAGAAATTATTTTAAAAATTAGAATTGCATTGATAACTTCAAACATTTAAAATTGAATAGAAGATTATTACATGTACAAGTTTCATATGCAATTTGTTCTTTTTTTTAATAGTTTTTTGTATATGTTAACAATTCTAAAATATAACAAGATTAAATATCTCAAAAAGATAATTTTATAATATGAGAAAATGTTAACAAAATATAAAAAAATAGAAATTGTTTTGTAAAAAAAATATAAAATATAGTGTAGCCTTTAATCTCATGTTGTTAGTTAAAAGAGGAAGGAATCGCAAGTTGTTTAGGAACAAGCTACAAACCTATTTATAAGTCTATATATACACATATCTCATATCCCACATTGCTTAAGAAAACAAGGGAAATGAGACTTTTAGTCTATATAAAGATTTGCTTTGTAAGTTTTATTTTCATATTAATTGGTGATACCTTAAAAAAATGGTGTTGCTATTTTAAGCCTTTATAAAGATTTATTCTCGTAAATTTTAAAAAAAATTGGCCTATTTTTATAATATTTTAAAAAATGACCTGTTTTGAAAATTTAATTCGAGAATAGGGCTAAAATGCATCCATGAGAGCACGATTTGTGCTGATGTGATAAAAATACTCCCCTAAGGATACGTTTTACTGACACAGCACCTGACATCGCGCTGACGTAGATGTGTTTCTGGGTAAAATAGCCCAACAAAGACGCAAAATAATTTCGGAAGAGGGGGACGGAATTGTTTCCAACCCGTTGGTTATTTCGTGTTTTGATTGACCTTCTATCATGTGATTTTAGTGGAAGTGGGAGGCACAATTCTCGTGTACCCTATGGAGCTATTTCAAAACATAGAAACAATATGTTTTTTAACTAAAATAAAAATCATTTTATACCTTACAAAACTCTTTATTTCTTGTTAACCCATTCAATGTCTCCAAGGGGCGAAGCTTACTCAAATATGAAAAATTTCAAAATTAATTTAATAGTAAAATTATATTTCCATCTTTCTTAAAATTTAAAATTAAATTATGCTTTTTCTAAAAATAAAAATTCTATAATTTAATATTTTAAAAATTGTAAAATTTTACATTAATACAATAATGAAACTATATTTTTATCTTACGCAAAAATTTATAATTCAAATTCACCCCTGATTAAGAAAGGTTTTCAACGAAAATGCATTCCAAGATAGATTATATATCTTTAATATGCCTTTTATTATTCCCCACCAATATTATCTCTCTCACATAATAACGTTATAAATTTAAAAGTTAATAATGTGACTACATAAAAAACAATTTATTTAGAATCAACATATGCATTCAATTGAAAATTTATTTCAACTGTGATTACAAATTCTAATAGATTTATCTTCTTTTGAAGCAAATGAATACATGCATAAAATCACTTGGCTTTTAGCGATAATATTAGAATCACATCACTAAACTATAACTCCATTTTTTTTATTATTTCAAATTCCTATTTAATAATTTTACCATTTCAAAAAAAAAATTTAAATAAATAAAAGTGCTTGTTTTATCATTAATTTACATAAAACATGAATAATAATCTACCAAGATCTACTCATTAATTTAATCAAATAAAATACGAGCACGACAAGTAAAAGGAAATAAGAGGTGACGCCACCAAATTCAAGAGCACGTGAAACAGGTTAAAAATAAGGAGTACCCTATGTTAGTTAAAACAAATATCATATCATATTATTACTCCTTACAGCTAAATTAAGTAAATTAGATTAAAAAGTATATTAGTTTTTTTATTAAAATTTTTTATTTATTTTTACAGTTAAAAATTGATGTTGTTGACAAAACAATTAATTAGTTACACGTGACGTGTCAGGTGTACCTCATTTTAACATATAAAAATTAATTTTTAATAATAGAAATAGATGAAATTTTTAACAGAATAATTAATTTACTTTTTAATTTAATATATAGTAAAGATACCTCTTAATATAAAATTTCCATAATATTTTTATCGCTTTACGATGTTGAGTAATAATTAAGAAAGCCGGCCAGAGATAAAGAGGATTTAAATCAAATCAGTCTCTTAATGAAAACGGCACATGGAATATATCTGAGATATCATCAAATATATAGTCGGAGGAAAATGCTTTGAGATTTTCATTTTCCTTCAATTTTTGAAAATTTTTTTATTTGGGGGATTTGTTTTGAGTATTTTATTCATCTTTTATTTTTTAAAATGTTTCTCCTGTTGCTTGGATCCTTGCTTTGCTCTAATTATATGATAATATATTGAATACAAGTAAGACATGATATGAATTTAGAGTAAAAATTTAATAGTATTTACTTTTGACTATAACTTTTAAAACAAGATACATTTTGGCTTCTAAATATATTCTCTCTCTTTTTCCTTTTTCTAATTTTCAGCATTTTAAAATATTTTTTAAATTATTATTACTTAATATTATTTTAATTTTTAAAGTGGTTGAATTGACCGATTTAATTCAGTAAACCAGAAAAAAATTGTTTTTGGATTTGGGTCAATAGACGAATCAATTAGGTCACCGATCCCAGATTAATTGTCGGTCCGATTTCAATTAAATGAATTACTAAAAAAACTAATAATTTTTTAAAAATAAAAAAAATATCAAAAATTATAAAATTCAATTCAATTAATTCAATCGATTTTTATCCCAATTCAATCAGTATATGTCAATTGATTTTTAACTTAATTCTAAACTGATATATTAATCGATTTTCGATCTAACTAATTTCACATGCTGAACCTTGATCAAAAGTCCAATCGTTTAGGAAGAGGTTGTTCTAACATAGGTGGTCCTCTTCGTGTGACCACATTTTAGGAAGTTTTGTAGGAGAATATGTTAAGAGTAGGTAGAGGTAGAATGAATAAACGTAGCTTTATTACAGCAATAACATGCAAGTGGTTAGGGGCAGAAAGAAAGGAAAAAGAATTGAGTGTTGGGAATGGAATTAAGGGTAAATATTTCGTACGTGTACTTTATTATTATTATTTTACAACTAATTTTAAAAAATTGAAATGTGATTTCTTTTAAAAAATGTCTTTTTTTTAATATTTTATCATAATTTTATAAAACACTTATCAATCTATTAATTTTATTTGTAAATTCTAAAAACTCTATAATTTCGGTCAAATTAATGTATCATATTAGAATTTAGGAGATAGAAGAAAGTGTCGATGGATGGGGAAATGCGTTAGAGCCCAAAGCAAAATTATGTTACATGGAATTGGTGTAGGGCCTAAGAGGAAAACATGGATAACATATTCTTTTATGCTTTGTCAGAAATCCAATAAAAGCAAAGAAACCCAATATTATCAGTAAAAGAAAAATTCTATGGCAACAGAATCCAAAGTATTATCCAAACTAGGGGGGAGGAGCTTTCACAAACATCATAGGCTTGCATTAGCAGGTTTCTCAAACAGCCCAAGCCTATTAGCACCCAACCTTGACTTGTATGCACAAGTTTTGTATTCCCACCATGTGAATTCCTTGTACAAGCTCTCTTCTCCCTTTGCCATTAGACAAGGTAAAGCCACTATCTTTTCACTCATAGGTGGCCCTCCAAAATAGACCATTGAAACCCTTGATTTCATTGAGTCTGTTAACACCCTATGCCTTACACTTCTTAGCCTCCCATTACTCATTACCTGCCTTAAAACAAACAAATATCATCCCCACCCACATTACACAATTTAGTATGTTCGTAAGGAAAGGAAACATACAGAGAGAATAAAAGAATATTTTAAAAGGTACCTGCAAGGTATCACCAACACTGATGAAAAAGGAGGTTTGATCAGGAGGGACTGAAACCCAAGTCCTATCTCTCAGACATATTTGCAGGCCTGATGTGTTGTTGGATCTTAGGATAGAAATTATCTGTGGATCTGTATGTTCCCCAAACCCAATCAAATTTCTACCACTCAATGCCTGTAGCTGTGGGCATGGCGGATAGTGGTTTAGCCTGAAACACGAGTCACTCTTCTCATCTCTTAATAGCCTACTCAACACATTCCTTGGCTCAATTTCCAGGCCATCAGACATTATTTCCACTACTTCAAGTGCCAATCTCTTCACTGCTAGGATATAGTCATTCACTGCATAGCTGCTTCATAAAAAATGCCAAAATTACTAATCGAAACAAAGAGGGAAGTTAAAAGAAATGTTGGTTGTGAAAAGTAATACCAGAAATTTTCTGAAAGAGTTTTGAGGGAGGTGAGTTGAGGATTGGTATTGACAAGGAGATATTCAATCCATCCCAGATCACCATTTGGTCCAATTTGGTTGCTGCCATAGCCAAAAGGATTTACATCATACTATTTAATAATTTATTATACTAAATTTTAGCTTACAACACTGGAAACCACCAGGATGAAAGCAATGAAGAAGCCATTTCGTTATTAACACAAATAGCGGATATGGAAATCGGAGACTATCCGTTAGCAGCGGAGATCCGAGAAACATGGGAACAATGGAACACACCAGTCCCGTCACCGGAATCATTACACCTTGACGAGATCGAGGAAATGAACCTGAGAAACATCCAAGAAGGATGAAGACACAATTGGAAGATGACAACCAGTCAGCATCCAAGTGACGCAGACAATGATGTAATCAACAATCAATGTCATGACGTAAGCAATGATGCAAGCAGCAGATATTGCCAGAAAAGGAAGCTACGTGGAAACACCATAATGGCATCCGTCCAAAGAAGGAAGCTACGTGGAAAACATCCAAAAAGCATCCTTATCAACACACTGTTCAAGGAAGCTACGTGGAAAAAACCAACATAGCATCCGTCCAAAGAAGGAAGCCACCTGGAAGCAACCAAGATGGCATCCACCAATTAAAGGAAGCTACTTGGAAGCCACCAAGAAGCGGACAATTAATGTGTCCTTATCAGGATACTATTCGGATTCCAATTGTAATTAAATTAGAGTTTAATTTTTATTCTTATCCAAACAATTATTTCGGACCTCAATTGTAATTAGATTCTAGTTTAGAATTTTAGTTATAAATAGGCATTCTTGTAAGCCTGAGGGCATCATCTTTTACCATAATAATTCAAAAATCATCTTTTACCGAAATCATATTCTCTGTTTTTCTTTTGTAAATTATCTATCTTCTACTACCCAGTAATACTAAGTAGATATTAGAAACCCTTCCGCTTGCACATACTCTCCCTCCCCCCTCCCTCCCCCGTAACTTGTATTATAACTAATAAATTGTAATATTAGCCAAAAGGATTCAATTCAGTAATTTTTTCTATTGATAAAAACTTGGTTATATTAACTACTTGAAAACACTTCAGTAGAGATACCTCTAGTAAAAATCACAAATTATTTGTGATAAAATTTCACACCTCCTAAAGAACATATTAAACAACTTGAAACAAATCATTGGTTGTTTAAAATCTTAGAAAATTTTTAGTGAAGAACCACTAAAAATTATGGAAAAATAGTCCTAGATATTGCTCTATAAAATTGGAATCCAATAAAATCATTAGAGTAAAACCAATGGTCTATACTAAACAAGATATAGACGAATTTGATATACAAGTAAAAGAATTACTTGAAAAAGGATTAATAGAAGAAACTACTAGTCCGCATTCTAGTCCTGCTTTCATGGTAAGAAACCATGCAGAAGTCAAAAGAGAAGAGACCTAGAATGGTCATTAATTACAAAAGACTAAATCAAAATACTATTTTTGATGGATACTTTATTCCACGAAAAGATGTATTAATTAATCAAGCTAAACAAGCTAAATATTTTAGTAAATTTGATTGTAAATCAGGATTCTGGCAAATCATGCTTACTGAAGAATCCAAACCTTTGACAGCCTTTAGTGCACCAAATGGACATTACCATTGGAAAGTAATGCCCTTTGGATTATGTAATGCACCACAAGTCTTCCAGAGATGGATGGACTCTATTTTTAAAAAATATAAAAAATTTTGTGTGGTGTATATAGATGATATTCTAATTTTTTCAGAAACACTGGAAAAACATAGAAACCACAAATATTATAGCTAGGGAGTTTATAAAACACGGAATAATATTAAGTCCCAAGAAATCGAATTAGAAAAAAAAAATAGAATTTCTAGGACTAATATTATCATCCAATGGTCCTTAAACTCCAAGATCATATTATTGTTAAAAAAAAGAATTTCCTGAAAATATGTTGATAAAAAACATCTACAACAATTTTTAGGAATCGTTTAATTATGGTAGAAATTCTTTCCTAATTTATCTAAAAAACTAGATGAATTATATGAAAATTAAAAAAGGACAAACCTTTTGATTGGTCTAAAAAAGATTCAGATATTATAAAAAAAAAAAATCTGAAATAAATTATATTCCTAAGGTTTTACCTAAACAAGGTGATAAATTAATTCTAGAAACAGATGCCTCCGAAAAAAATTGGGGATGTGTTCTAAAAGCCAAAACAATTGGTAATGAAGAATTAATTTGCGGTTATAGTTCAGGAAAATTAATTTAGTATAATTTATTATACTCTTCACAGGCCTTGACTATGAGGGTCTTTGCTTCCGGGTCCCTTAGGTCAATCACCGGAATCCCTGTGAAAACACATGTAGGCTTGCATGTTTTGATCAAGGAACAATGCTCTAATGCTGCTGGCTGTGACAGCACAACCATGGTGGTTTAAAAAGAGAAAGGAAAGCAGAGGGGAGATTGTAGGGGCCTCAGGGTTGATGGATTTAAATACCAACGCGGAAGGACTTTGCTATTGCTATTTCTAATGCATTCTATCACTTGGTATCAACCAATTAAAACATGCATGGTAATTCAATTCCCTTCTGCAAAAGTTTTCAATGTTTCAAATGATAGGGATCACGTCAAGAATATTTATTTATATGATACTGTCATTTGTTTCTATATCCTGTCTAACCATTCAATCTAAACTAGTTTAGTGGAGTTTTGGGGGGGGGGGGGGGATTCTTATCACACGGTAAAGGGGATTCAAATCTTTGATTACTCCCTTCCCCTTTACAAAATTTTTCAATGTTTGACATGATTAGAGGGGCAATGAGATTATGGAGGATTTACATGATAATGTGATTGATTTGTTTTTAATTTCTGCCTAAATATTTAAAATTTATTCATTTTCTATCCAACACCAATCACGTTTCTTGATTTTTTTAGCCCTTAAACTTATATTATTTATCAATCATTTTAAAATGGATGAAAAAAATTAAACTTTTGTTAACCATGTTACTGCACATATATGTTACCTTAACAATTAATTGTTTTTTTTAAAAAAAAACTATATTATATTTTTGATTTTTTTAAAATTTTTAAAATTAATTAATTACTGACATGACATTTATGTGGTGGACAGAGTTATCAAACATTAACTTTTCTATTTATTTTTAGGTGATTTGATAAACAATATAAATTTTAAAAGTTAAAAAAATAAAAATAATATATATATATATATATATATTAAATTTAGAGGGTCATAATTTCTCTTCTTAAACTAAGTGGTATCATTCATTGCATACACATATGTTGGGGAGTGGCGAGTGGGGGAAGCAGGCAAGAAAAAATGCGCTAATTAAAGCTCTCTCTCTCGATATTTTAAGGAAATAAATTGAGCACTCCATAAATGTCATCACTCATCACAGGTCAGCAGAGTGAGGCCAGCATCTTCACTGTTTTGACAGGTGAATGTATCTACGAATCCATTCTATTATGATGAAATTACTCTTTTTTTTTTTTGAAATAAAAATAAAAATTTTTAATGGAATTAAGTTAATACAATCCCTTGATAGATGGAATTGACAAGTAGCGTCATTATCTCTAACAAGTAAAATAACAAATTTAGGCCTGGTCGAAATAAAAATATCCAAATTCTAAATTTTATTTCGTTGATGGCAATCTTTTTTTATATAATTAGACTGCAAACTCTTTTATAAAAGGGAAAGAAAATAATACAGTTGATCTGAATTCTGTTTTCTGGTATAGTCGATTCTAGATTAAAATGATGGCAATTCCACAAAGAGGCATATCATTGTCAACTTTACAGTCTTACTCAGGTTAGGGAGGAATGTTGCTGTTGGAGGGTCGACTTGTATGGCTCTTAACATCTTATCACTAAAATTCCAGGGATTTCAGTATACATTAAACATTTCAATCTTACATTTTAATTCTAGGATCGAATATTCAAATAATTTAAATATTAATTACGTAATTAAGTATTATTTTAATATAACAGTTTTTTTCATTAACTTACAAGAATAAGTTTCATATCTGATTTGAAGAATTTTGAGTTGCTGGACCAAGGGCCAGTTTGGCAATGCTTTTGAGAAGTGTTTTTGAGAAGTGTTGTGAAAAAGTGCTTTTGAGAAGTACTTTTGAGAAGTGCTTTTGAAAACTTTAAGTGTTTGGTATTGCTATAAAAAATTCTTTTGAGAAGTAAAATGTCTATTTTAGACATGATATTATAAAGTAACAAATATGTATTTAAATAATGTTCAAATTAGTTAATATTATGATATTTTAGCAAAAATAAAAAAAATAAATTATTATAAATTATTGTTAATATTTTGTAATAACCAAATTTGCCCGGCCCAAAACCCAATAAACCCGAGCCCAAATTGCGAAACCAAAAATTAAATAAAACAAAAAAATCCAATAAAATAAAAGTCTAAAGTCCATTACAAAAACAGCCCAATTAAATTAAACCATTTTAAAACCAAACAAACCCCATTGACCCAATTGGCCCAAATACAACCAAACCCTAAGCCCACAAACACATTCAGCTGAAAGAAAACCCTAGCCTCCTTAACCCTAGCGCCGCGCGCGTGGAAGCACGCGCGCCACCGTCGCGCGTCGTGCCTGGTACCAGCGCCTCAAGCCCCTTAGTGCGCCGTGACACCCATCGGCCACTGTCGGCCACTACCGTTGTTCGCACGCCCCCACTATACGCGGCCTCCCCTGCAATAAAAAAGGGAGAAAACAGAGAGCACGGGGGAAAAGAAAGATCATTGTATTTTTTTATTTTTGTTTTTGTTTATTTTATTCCTCAAGGATTGGTTATAAAAACCGAATACAGATCTGTATCAAGGACCTTTTTTTTGGAATCAAAAAAATATACAGACAACCCTTCAAATCCAAATAGTTGCAAAGATCCAGAGGCAAAAGTTAAAACCTTTTTCTTGGCAATCGATCGATCAATAAAAAGCAGCGAAAATACTCAAAACAGATCAGAAAAAATATTAAATCAAAAGAGATCCTATTCTTCGATCAAAACAGTAGGTATTTTGGTTTCTTTTTTTCCTTTTTTATTTTTATTTTTTTACTTTCGATACTAATATTGCTCAAGTTTTATTATTTTACACACACATATTTAAAAAAAAAAAAGGGGGATTACCTTTGCGATTCCCGGCCACCGTACACGGTGGCCGGCGGCGTTGGTCGCCGGATTAAACACTCACCGGAGGAGAGCTCTGCAGAGAGAAAAAGGAGAGGATAGGAAAGTTTTTTTGTGAGTAACAGCACAAATGAAAAAAAAGGGAAGAAAATTCAATTTATATTAACCGTGAAACGGTGCCGTTTTGCCTTGAGTGGTTAGGGGCCAAAACGACGTCGTTTTGACCCCTGACCAGCGACCCGACCCGTCTTCACCTAGGGTCCGCGTGTTTCTGCACAGTGGGATATTCACCCACCTGGTCCTCTCGCAATTTTTACCTTTCCAATCAGGTTTTCGCTATTTTAAAATTTGCCCCAACATGTTTTCTCCGTTTCCAATTTAGTCCTGCGCAAAGCGCAGCTCATAGGTTGCAGGGATAATTTCCCATATAGTCCCCATCTTTCGCGCGCATTGCAAATCAGCCCTCCCTCTTCATTTTTATTTCAAATCGACCCCAAAATCATGTTTTTTATCCAATTCGACCACCCTTAGTGTTTTTTTTAATTATTATTATTTATTTTATTATTTTATTATTACTACTATATTATTAATATTATTATCATTATTATTAGTTACTACTATTAGTATTATCAGCTATATATGTTCACTATTGTTATTATTATTTTAGTACTAATGTTATATTATCATTATCATTATATTATCATGATTATTATCGCATTTATATTACTATATTATATATATCCCGTATTATTAGTATTATTATTATTATTATTACTATATTTACTATTGTTGTTATTATTATGTATTATTAGTTGTACATACTCTATATTATTCTATTATTATTACTATTATAACATTATCATTATATTATTGCTATTATTATATTTATTATTATTATTATTATTATTATTACTATCTTCATTATTATCATTATTATTATTATTATATTACTATGTTGTACATATTTCGTATTATTATTACTATCTTATTATTACTATACCATTTATTATTATTACTATTATTATTATTATTATTATTATTATTATTATTATTATCCTATTTGCTATACTATTATTATTATTGTATATATTATGGTCACTATCATTATTAATATTTTTATTATTGCCATAGTGTTATCTTTTATTTTCGTTTTATTATTGCATCGTTTATTATCACGCCTCGGTTTCTTGCGTCCGCCGTTTCATTGCAATTCAACATTTTATCTTTTATTATTTTTCCTTTTTTATTCATGAAAACGAGTTTTCACAAAGGTAATATTCATGAGTTTAGGAATTCAAAACTTCACGCCCAATCGTGCTGGGTGTGACTTTTTGTTTGACCGGACAAAGGGATAACCTTTCAAATTTTGTTTCCTTTTTCAAATAAGGTGATATTTGCGCGTTTGGAAGTTCGAAGGATCGCACCCAATCGTGCTGGGTGTGTTTTCTCTCGCATGACCTAATGAGCAAATACCCTTTCCAAAATTTCAAAAATGGTTACTTGGAGAATTTCAGAGACGACCTTGGATTCAAGGACTTAGATTATCGCGTCCAATCGTGCTGGATGTGAAATTCTATTCCTTCGGAACAAGGGAATATCATTATTCGATCAAGTTTTTTTTAAAAAAATAAAAAAATAAAAAGAGCAAGATTTCAAAAATCACTTCAAACTTTTCGACATTAGGACATCGATTAATCAATTTGGTACCAATTTTGGGCGTTGCGAGGGTGCTAATCCTTCCTCGCACGTAACCGACTCCCGAATCTATTTTCTCGAATGTTCGTAGACCTAAAAACACTGTTTTAGTAAATCAAATGTTTTATTAAAACAAAGGTGATTCGATCACACCAATAAAAGGTCGGTGGCGACTCCCGTTTTACTCATTTTCAAGGCCCAAGTTCGATTCCCGTTTTTGTCAAAAAATGGTTACGACAGCTTGGCGACTCCACTGGGGACACCTTAGAGAGTCAGGCCGTAAAATTGATTATTCTTTGTCCTTTTGTCAAAATTTGGAAAATCATTTTGAAAAAAAATCATGTTTCTTTTGACGCATCTGTTGATACTATGATGTCAAGTCTCATAGGGTGTCTCCGCATTCATCTTTGCATGACCGTTGTGTCACACCCTTAAGTGGGAGCGAGAAGCTATGCCTTCGTGAGGTTTTCACCTCCGCATGGGCTAGGGGACCGCTTCCGGAATACATCCGTACCTATGGTTTCGTGAGGTTTTCACCTCCGCATGGCCATAGGGAAATGTATTCCCCCGAACTGAACTCGATCTGTATGAGCCTATAATGGGTGAGGATTGAGGAATCTGCCGGTTCGGGTACCTCTCTTTAGAACTAAACCACATGTAGAGAAACCTAGGAACCCATCTTGGACAGAACCACGCTAAACCCATAGTAGTCACCCCAATAAGTGTTTGCTTATTTCTCTTATACTAATTTTTTTTTTTCCGCTTATCTTCTCTTGCATTAACATTTTCTCTTGTTTTGATTGCATTGCATGTCATATTCACATTAAAAGGTGTCGATCTCCATTCGGTTACTAAGATAGAAGCTTGTTATGGGGGACGGATTCCTTGATAAAGTAGAGGATAACGCGGCCGTGCGTATATGGTCAGAGAAGATACAACTCGAGAAAGGGGATAGTCTAGCCGAGGGATATACATCAGAGTTAGGGGACTTTACTCGCATCAGTATGACACAGAATGAGTTACAAGAATTAAAAGATATGTGGGCTCATTGGGATGAGGGGACTAAGCAGCTTTTCTACCTTAATTATGGCGATCTACCCTATTTGCTTGACATCAGAGTGGACAAACACTTGTTTCGGGCCATAACCCAATATTGGAATCCCGCATATAGCTGCTTCACATTCGGGAAAGTGGATCTGGTACCTACCATAGAAGAATACACGGCTTTATTACGTAATCAAAGGGCTTAGGTCGATAAAGTCTACTTTAGGGCCGACAATGCACCAACCTTGGTAAAGAAACTGATGAACATCACTGGAATGAGTGAACAATGGGTCGTGACGCGTATTCAGCAAAAAGGTGAAGGGAAATGCATTCCATGAGTAAACTTAAGGGACTTGATATTGACACATCCCGATGCCAAGAGGAAGGTTGACATCTTCGCTTTAAGTATCTATGGCCTAGTAATTTTCCCGAGAGCTTTGAGGCATGTGGACGAAGCAGTTGTTGACTTATTCGATCGTCTTGACAAAGGAGTTACGCCAATACCAGCCATTCTTGCCGAAACGTTCAGATCTTTAAATGCGTGCCGGAGAGCTGGCGAGGGTAGATTCATGGGATGTGCGCAATTATTGCTAGTTTGGTTCCATAGCCATTTCTGGAAAATGGATAGAGCTTCTTGTCGAGTTCACTATGAAAATTATTCCCCATTAAAGGAGTTAGCGGATAAGCCCAAGAGAGATGACATATCAGAGGAAAATTGGATCGCACTCCTTCAAAATCTCCAAGAAAAGGACATTGAATGGAGAGCCCCTTGGTTTGTTCCCGATGAAATTATCTACCGTTGTGGGAGTTATGATTGGGTTCCTCTGCTAGGAATTTGGGGAGCCATTGGGTATGCTCCTTTGCTTGTACTAAGGCAATACTACTCAAGACAGTTTATACCAACGACTTACGGCCTAGCTCAGTTTGAGTTTTCGTATAAAGGGAATAATTCCAAGAAGAAGGTTCGGGAGATCGCCGATGCTTGGAAACAAGTTTGCCGGATGAAAAGAATTGCTGTAGGTCCAATGGTAACCCTCGAGTATAATGCCTAGCGGAGTAAGAGAATAAACGATAACGTCCCTGAACCGACACACGATGATACTCAATCGATAGAGAAATACTTACAAGTAGTCCCTTCCGAGACGGAGATTATGAAGCAAGATTTTGAAAATAAAAATTCAGAGTTGAAAAAGAGGATAGAGCAACTAGAAGAAGAAAAGATGTATTTGATGTTGGATAGGGATGTCCAAAATTCGGAGGTTGAGAGATTGAAGAAAGGAAAGAGAAAGGCCGAAGAAGATCTGGAGGGCTTGAAGGCGGATTATAGAAAGCTGCGTCTGTCAATGAGGACTGCCGGATTGGGTAAAACTTCAGAACAATGGTGTCAAGAAATTCGAGAAGAGAAAGTCAAGGTTGATCAGTGGAGGGAAAAGTTCCAAGAGGTTTGAGCACAAAGAGATGTTCTAAAGAAGACTGCAAGTGAGAACCGAAGGGAGAATGAGACACTGAAAGCTCGATTAATAGAGTAAGAAAAGACGTTTGACCAAAGACACGACTCTACGGTGAAGCTAAAATCAAGCCTAAACCAGATCGAAGAGTTAAAAGGGAAATTAGTAGAGCTCGAAATGGCACTAGAGAATAGTGAGTTCCGGTTCCAACAATCTCAGAATCAGGTCAAAGAAAGGGATTACGTCATGGGTGAAGCAGTAACACAGATACGAGAAGTGGCTGAACATCTACAATCTTTAGCGGTCCAAGCCGACGTATTAAGTATACTGTATGAATCAAAGTCAGACCGGGGTCGAGAGTTAGCCTCACTCCTCGAGAAAATTAAAATTCTAGGCATAAGGGCTAGGTCGCTTATATGACTCAATTTTATGTAAAAGATTTTGTTTCTTAAACAAGCTTTCTATAAGAAATTGAATGAGAATCGACGCCTTTTGCATTCATTTCACGCATTTGCATTCCATCCATCGGCATACATCGCATCATTCGCATCCAAAAGAGCCTAATTGGTTAAAAATGTGACAGAAGTTACCCTGGAAACCGACGAGAATCAACCTATCATACATTACTACAACACTCGTCGTAAGGCAAAAGCAATGGACCAAAGATACGAACAATTCCAGAAAGACATAGAAGACCAGATGAAAAAGTTTCAGCAAGAATTAAAAGACCAGATGGCAGAAGCTCAAAAGGATATGGTGGCCCAAATGACTCAATTAATGAATGGGATAACAAACAAAGGAAAAGACCCTACAACTAGCACCGGGAAAGAAAGCGAAGGCCATCCTCCAGGATTTACTCCACCCCATGAGTCTGGCCTCAAAAGGAATTTACAGGCCTAGAACACCCACCTGTATTTCCACCTGCCCATCTAGGACAAGGAGTATTTGCATCAAGTCATGGAACTAACCCAGCTGACCCTATTGTCCCAGATTTAGATGATCCTGTGGAATTAGCCAAGCTAAAAATGAAGGAACAAGACGCTCAAGACAAGTACAAGGATTTGGAAGAAAGGCTCAGAGCGGTGGAAGGAACTAGAGTCTCTTCAGCAATGAGTGTCAAGAAGCTCAGTTTGGTTCCTGGTCTGGTTTTGCCTCCAAAATTTAAAACACCAGACTTTGAAAAATACGATGGAACAAGGTGCCCAAAGGCACATATCACCATGTTTTGTCGAAAGATGGCTGGTCATGAAGATGAAGACAAGCTGCTGATACACCGCTTTCAGGAAAGCTTAATCGGGTCGGCCCTCCGATGGTACAATCAGCTAGGAAGAGAGAGGATCCGATCATGGGATGACTTAGCTGCGGCATTCTGTGAACAATATAAGCACGTCTCCGACATAGCACCTGATCGCCTAACGTTGCAGATGATGGAAAAGAAGCCATCTGAGACCTTTAGGCAATATGCTCAGAGGTGGAGAGACGTCTCGGTTCAAGTGGAACCTCCACTAACCAAAACAGAGATCACAGTTCTTTTTATCAACACTTTAAAAGCACCATTCTATGACAAGCTAGTGGGGAATGCCACAAAGGATTTCGCAGATATTGTAATATCTGGAGAGCTCATCGAAAATGGCATCAAGAACGGGAGAATGGAAGGGTTTGAAAGCTCTAAAAGGCCATTAAAAAAGAAGGAGCCTGAAACGCATATGGTAGGTACCGAGAATCACTACGCTCCTAATCCATACCCTATCCAACCACGACCTTAATTCCGCCCACCTCCAAACATCTATTTTCCTCCTCAGAATCCCTATTATCAAACCCCTCCTCCTTATCCCGTCTATACCGCCGATACCCAAAGACCACTCACCATCTTCTCACCAAATACCCCAACTGCTCCGAGCCAACCCAGAAATGAACCGAGGCAAACAAGGCCCAACCCCGAAAGGCCTCAATTTGCCCCTATCCCCATGACATACGGAGAACTGTGCCCAAAGTTGCTCGAGAAACAATTAATAGCACCGCATTACATAGCACCTTTGAAACCTCCCTACCCTAAATGGTACGATCCTAATGCTAGCTGCATGTACCATGCCGGAAACCGGGGGCATTCCACAGATAATTGCCTAGCCTTCAAAAGAAAGGTTCAAAGTCTGATTGACGCGGGCATTCTACGATTTGATGGGGTCAGTAATTTGACTGGGAATCCACTCCCTAACCATCCCAGAGGGAACATAAGTGTGGTGGCACAGGAAGATACGTGGCGAGCCAAAAGTCATGTCTCCGAGATAAGAACACCTTTGGGGAAAATATTAGAAGTAATGACTGAAAAGGGTTTGCTTACCAGAAGGTTCAAGAAGGAAATCATAGAAAGTCCAAGTTTTTGCGCTTTTCACGGCATGGAAGGACACCATATCCAATCTTGCAAGGAATTTAAAGAACTGCTTCAAGGCATGATGGATAATAAGGAGGTTGCGATTTGTAGTAAGAAGGAAGGGTTCGACGAAAAGGATGTATATGCTTCCGAGGGCCAATCATCAGGTCCCCCCTTATAGTGTTGACTGACCCTTGGTAATCTATTATGAAGCAAAGAGAGAGGAGGTAAAACCAAAGATGATAATTAAGGTGCCAACTCCGTTCCCTTACAAAGAGGACAAAGCGGTGCCTTGGGAATACGATGTCAACATTACCCTGCCAGAAGCTACGAATGGAAGCGTTAGCGAAGTAGGACATTTTACCCGCAGCGGGAGGTGCTATTCTCCCGAGGTGTTAGAACCAAAAAAGAAAGGCATCGACTCAAGCCAAAAAGGAAAAGCACCAATGCGTGAAAGCGGTGGTCGAGAATGAAATCCCATCCGAACAGGTGAACGAGGATGAAGCGCATGAATTTCTAAGGTTTATCAAGCATAGCGAGTATAATATCGTGGAGCAATTAAACAAGCAACCGGCAAAGATCTCGGTGTTATCTCTACTGTTGAGCTCAGAACCACACCGAAATGCCTTATTGAGAGTGTTAAACCAAGCATATGTACCGAGCAATGTACCCGTTGAAAAGCTTGATAGATGGGCGAACAACTTGAATGCGGATAATTTCATCTCTTTCAGTGATGATGAAATACCGCCGAACGGTAGAGGCTCTATTAAAGCTTTGCACATCACCACCTATTGCAAGGGTTACATAGTGCCGAGTGTGCTCATTGATAACGGGTCTGCGCTTAATGTCATGCCTTTATCCACACTATCCAGAATACCAATAGATATGTCTTATCTAAGGCCTTGTCATTCTACAGTAAGGGCATTCGATGGGACAAGACGAGAGGTTATGGAGAAGATTGAAATTCCTCTGGATGTGGGCCCGTGTACATACAACGTAGAATTCCAAGTTATGGATATCTCACCTTCATACAATTGCCTCTTAGGGAGACCTTGGATCCATTCTGCTGGGGCAGTCCCTTCATCTCTCCACCAGAAAATGAAGTTTATCATGGATGATCGCTTGATCACAGTCGCTGGTGAGGAAGACATCGTCGCGTCTATCTCCACTGATGCACCCTACATCGAAGTGAACAAAGATGCAGTAGAATGTTCCTTCCGCTCCTTTGAATTCATCAATGCTACTTTCGTCGCTGAAGGAAGTAAAGCTCCCACGCCCAAGTTGTCAAAGAATACCAGGATGGGAATCAAAATAACGGTTGGAAAAGGAGCCCGAGCAAGGAAAGGCTTGGGGAAATACCAGCAAGGGATGGCTAGAGCGCTAAAACCGGTACCCCACAAGGCTCGATACGGCTTAGGATTTAAGCCCGACATGCAGCAAAGAAGGAAACAATTGCAAAGGGAGCAAGAAAGAAGGATCGCAAGAGTCACAGGTCGAGAATTAGAGTGGGAGCCCATAACATATCCGCCTCTGTCAAAAACGTTTACCTCAGCTGGAATTATATTCTCGGGAAGAGATGACCCACAAGGCATGGTGTCATGGGTAGAAAAGGGTCTACAGGATTTCAGCATAAATGTCATTGGCAAAGGGAATAATGCAATGGAAGGCGTCTCAGCGATACGCCCTTGCCCCCCGGGATTCACTCCTAACAATTGGACTGCTGTGGATCTTCTCGTAATTTCCAAGCCTCCCCCAAAGTAATGCTCAATGTTGTTTTTTGTATGCCCCTAAGCTGTGGGGGAATCCGTTATGAGAGTTCATTTTGTCTATCTAGCTTTTAAATGAAACATGAATAAAGATGCATTTTGTCGTGTTCTTTTCATTCTCATCGGCTCCATATTTATTTCCTCCTTTATCTGGCCCTATATACCCCATATCATCATATCACGTTCATAGGATCCGATACCTTGATGCCCCTCTATAGTTTTCTTTTTCGTTTACTTTTCAGGTGCTCAGATATCGACGACGCGAACAATCCTGTTACGAGTCCTAAAATCGACTTCGAGAAGGCTATTTGTGTAGGAGAATTCGAGGCTGAAGAAGATGCCGAAGACTATACTTCTTCCCCAGACCTACTAAAAATGGTAGAACAAGAGGATAAACAAATTCTGCCCTATCAAGAATCGGTCGAGACAGTGAATTTAGGAAATGAAGAAAAGAAACAAGAGGTAAAAGTCGGGACCTCCATATCTGAAGACACCAAACATGATCTAATCACCTTGCTTCATGAGTACAAAGACGTGTTCGCATGGTCGTATCAAGATATGCCAGGTTTGAACGAAGATATAGCAGTCCATAGACTCCCACTGAAATCTGAATGCAAGCCTATCCAACAAAAGTTAAGGCGGATGAGGCTAGAAATGCTCTTAAAGATAAAGGAAGAAGTAAAGAAACAATTTGATGCTGGATTCCTGCAAGTCTCTAGATATCCAGAATGGGTAGCTAATATAGTCCCAGTACCGAAGAAAGATGGCAAAGTACGAATGTGTGTGGATTACCGTGATTTGAATCGAGCAAGCCCTAAAGATAATTTCCCGCTACCACACATCGATACATTGGTAGATAACACGGCGAAGAGTTCATTTTTCTCCTTCATGGATGGATTTTCGGGCTACAATCAAATCAAGATGGCTCCCGAAGATATGGAGAAAACTACGTTCACGACGATGTGGGGAACATTCTGCTACAAAGTGATGCCGTTCGGTCTAAAGAATGCCGGGGCAACATATCAAAGAGCCATGGTAACGCTGTTTCACGACATGATGCACAAGGAAATAGAAGTCTATGTCGACGATATGATCGCCAAATCTCGAGGAGAAAGAGAGCATGTTGAGAACCTCCGGAAGCTGTTCGAAAGACTGAGAAAATTCCAACTAAAGCTTAATCCCGCCAAATGTACCTTTGGGGCTACCTCGGGAAAATTATTGGGATTCATCGTCAGCGAGAAAGGTATCGAGGTTGATCCGGATAAAATAAAGGCTATACAAGAACTACCGCCGCCGCGCACACAAAAGGAAGTCAGAGGATTTCTAGGGAGACTGAATTACATTGCTCGGTTCATTGCTCAACTCACCAAGCAGTGTGATCCAATTTTTCGACTCCTTCGAAAACACAATTCTGGAGAATGGGACAAAGAATGCCAAGAGGCTTTTGACAAGATAAAGCAGTATTTATCTAGTTCTCCGGTGCTAGTACCGCCAACCCCCGGAAGGCCACTAATACTATATCTGACTGTGTCCGAAAACTCAATGGGTTGCGTCTTGGGGCAACATGATGAGTCTGGAAAAAGAGAACAGGCGATCTATTATCTCAGCAAGAAATTCACGGAGTGTGAGACAAGATATCCGACAATCGAAAAGTTCTGTTGTGCTCTGGTCTGGGCAACTCGGAGGCTTAGGCAATATGTGCTGTATCATACGACGTGGCTGATTTCGAAGCTAGACCCAATAAAGTACATGATGGAGTCGCCTGCACTCTCAGGAAGAATGGCACGATGGCAGATCCTACTATCAGAGTATGACATCGTATACGTAAGCCAGAAATCGATTAAAGGGAGCGCAATAGCTGATTTCTTAGCAACTCGGACAACAGAGGAGTACGAGCCATTGAGATTTGACTTCCCAGACGAAGACTTGATATGCGTTACGGAAGAAGAGTGTGAATCGTCGAAAGAGAAATCATGGAAGATGAGTTTTGATGGCGCATCAAATGCATTGGGACACGGAGTTGGAGCAATCTTAGTGTCACCCGAAGGGTATCATTACCCCTTTACTGCCAGATTAAATTTCTTCTGTACCAACAACATAGCAGAATATGAGGCTTGCATCATAGGACTTCGTGCAGCTATCGAGCAGAACGTTAAAGTCTTGGTAGTCTCCGGGGACTCGGCATTGGTGATTTACCAAATCCGTGGAGATTGGGAAGTAAGAGACTCGAAGTTGGTTAAATATCGCGATCTCGTTGTAAAATTGGTCAAAGAATTCGAAGAAGTGACTTTCAATTATTTCCCGCGGGAAGAAAACCAGTTGGCTGACGCCCTGGCCACCTTGGCTTCAATGTTCAAAGCGAACCGAGAAACAGAAATAATGCCTCTCCAGATGAGCATATACGAGGCCCCTGCACATTGTTTTAGCATTGACAACGAGGCAGACGGGCAACCATGGTTCCATGACATCTTAGAATATGTCAAGAATCAAAGATATCCCGAGCAAGCAAATGAGAACCACAAAAGAACAATCAGGAAATTGGCAGCGGGATTTGTTCTCGATAGGGACATCCTGTACAAAAGAGGAAAAGATCAAGTCCTCCTGAGATGTGTGGATACTGTTGAAGCCAGAAAGATACTCGAAGAGGTCCATGAAGGAGTTTGTGGAACGCATGCCAATAGCTTCACTATGGCCAGGCAAATTATGAGGCTCGGTTATTACTGGTTGACAATGGAAGGCGATTGCATTAGTTACGCACGAAAGTGTCACAAATGTCAAGTTTATGGCGATAAAATTCATGCAGCACCTTCACCCCTTCATGTCATGACTTCCCCGTGGCCCTTTTCTATGTGGGGTATGGATGTTATAGGGCCAATCTCCCTGAAAGCTTCTAATGGACATCGATTCATTTTTGTGGTCATAGACTACTTCACAAAATGGATAGAAGCTGCTTCGTTTGCTAATGTGACAAGGACAGCAGTGTGCAGATTCTTAAAAAAGGAGATCATATGCCGATATGGCTTGCCAGAAAGAATTATTTCAGATAATGCTTTGAATCTGAACAACAAAATGATGAAGGAAGTGTGCGAGTAATTTCAAATAAAGCATCACAATTCCTCACCCTATCGCCCAAAGATGAACGGTGCAGTAGAGGCCGCCAACAAGAATATCAAGAAGATCATTGGAAAGATGACTGAGACATATAAAGACTGGCACGAGAAGCTACCATTTGCCCTATATGCTTATCGCACATATGTGCGGACCTCTACGGGGGCAACACCTTTCTCTCTAGTCTATGGAATGGAAGCTGTACTACCCATCGAGGTGGAAATCCCCTCTCTGCGAATTTTAATGGAGTCGAAACTAGAAGAATCTGAATGGGTTCAGGCTCGATATGATCAACTGAATCTGATTGAAGAAAAGCGCTTGAAAGCAATTTGTCACGGACAGATGTACCAAAGGAGAATGGTCGCAGCCCATAACAAGAAGGTGCGTCCAAGAGAATTTCGTGAAGGGGAACTCGTGTTGAGGAAGATTCTCCCTATACAAAAGGACTTTCGAGGAAAATGGGCACCGAATTGGGAAGGACCATACGTCGTAAAGAGAGCTTTCTCAGGTGGAGCTTTGATCCTCACTGAAATGGATGGGAAGGAGTTACCAAATCCGGTGAACTCAGATGCCGTGAAGAAATATTACGCCTAAAAAAAAAAAAAAAAGGGGGCATCCTGATAAACAGAGAAGGCTTAGGATGAAAACCCGAAAGGGCATCCTAAGGAAGCAAATTTGGTCCGAGGAGGCAAGAATGGGTTGAACAAAGAGTTAAAACGGCGAGATCATAGTATTGAGGCGGGCTCTGAAGCTCAAGAATCTTCTACATGAAAAATCTTGCTCGAAAAGATTCAGGATGAAGAAACATGGAGAAGTTCATACGTCGGATATCTAGAGCACTTACTACAACTAAACTTGTTTTCCTTTTATAATGCTTTCTTAATCAAGTCATTCCTTGTCAATTTTCTTGCTGCTTTTGAAACGAATATAGATACGAGGAACACCTTTCATGCCTACTTTGCCATTTTCGTGCATTTTATTCATGTTTCATTTTGGAGATGAATAGTAAAATTACACACTCTAAACGAAAAGAATATGGAGCATTACCTGGAGGAGAATTGGGCAGATACGGGAGCTTCAAAGCAAGGACAAAGTTCAACATGGGGCAAAAAAAAAGTTACATGGTGTAATCATGTAGGCATTTAGGACAGACACATGCATATTATGACATCATCACGCATGACACATACAGGTACGCCAGTAAAACAAGAAGTCTTGACGGTAGTTGCGCCGAACCAAGGAGAAAGAAGACATCCGAGTTCCACCAGATGATATATTTTGAGATTCCAGTTTCAAATATCAACTCATATCAGAGAGAGGTGAGTTGAGCCTCGGGCCACATCCTGAGGTGTCTTTTAATTTCTTTCTAAAATATCAACTCATGTCAGAGAGAAGTGGGTTGAGCCTCGGGTCACACCCTGAGGTGTCTTTTAATTTCTTTTCAAAATATCAACTCGTATCAGAGAGAAGTGAGTTGAGCCTCGGGTCACACCCTGAGGTGTCTTTTAATTTCATTTCAAAATATCAACTCATATCAGAGAGAAGTGAGTTGAGACCCTGAGGTGTCTTTTAATTTCATTTCAAAATATCAACTCGTATCAGAGAGAAGTGAGTTGAGCCTCGGGTCACACCCTGAGGTGTCTTTTAATTTCATTTCAAAATATCAACTCGTATCAGAGAGAAGTGAGTTGAGCCTCGGGTCACACCCTGAGGTGTCTTTTAATTTCATTTCAAAATATCAACTCATATCAGAGAGAAGTGAGTTGAGCCTTGGGCCACATCCTGAGGTGTCTTTTAATTTCTTTTCAAAATATCAACTCATATCAGAGAGAAGTGAGTTGAGCCTCGGGTCACTCCCTGAGGTGTCTTTTAATTTCCTTTCAAACTATCAACTCATATCAGAGAGAAGTGAGTTGAGCCTCGGGTCACTCCCTGAGGTGTCTTTTAATTTCCTTTCAAAATATCAACTCATATCAGAGAGAGGTGAGTTGAGCCTCGGGGCACACCCTGAAGTGTCATTTAATGTTTATTTTTATATCAACTCATATTGTGAG
Organism: Gossypium australe; assembly: GCA_005393395.2. Lineage (NCBI taxonomy): Eukaryota > Viridiplantae > Streptophyta > Magnoliopsida > Malvales > Malvaceae > Gossypium > Gossypium australe. The sequence goes on along the minus strand of CM016619.1, from coordinate 22,704,712 downwards.
AGGTGAGTTGATGCATCGAGTCACACGCTGAGTTCTTCAAATTTCTGTTAAAAAAAAAAAAGAAGTGAGTTGAGCATCGGGTCACACGCTGAGATGGAAGATTAAAGTCGCATTGAGCAAAGTGAATGAAGAAGTTCCAGTGGACAAGGAAGATTGAGCAAGAGCGAAATGAAGCCACAGACTATATCTTTCTGAAGTAGCAGTGGAGTAGAATGAAGATCGGAGTTTCCCAGAAGATGAGCAAGTTCAAGAATGAACGAGATTGAGGAAAAACGAATCGAAGCTACGGGTCATGTCACGCAGAAACAGCGGTGGAGTGGATCAAAGCAACAGGGTTTGAAGATGTTTGAAGAATCTATACCTGGCCAAGACCGGGCAAAATTGGTTCTTCTATTATCTTTGCTCTATTGTCGTTTCACGACAATGAGCAAAGAGGGGCAGCTGTAATAACCAAATTTGCCCGGCCCAAAACCCAATAAACCCGAGCCCAAATTGCGAAACCAAAAATTAAATAAAACAAAAAAATCCAATAAAATAAAAGTCTAAAGTCCATTACAAAAACAGCCCAATTAAACCATTTTAAAACCAAACAAACCCCATTGACCCAATTGGCCCAAATACAACCAAACCCTAAGCCCACAAACACATTCAGCTGAAAGAAAACCCTAGCCTCCTTAACCCTAGCGCCGCGCGCGTGGAAGCACGCGCGCCACCGTCGCGCGTCGTGCCTGGTACCAGCGCCTCAAGCCCCTTAGTGCGCCGTGACACCTATCGGCCACTGTCGGCCACTACCGTTGTTCGCACGCCCCCACTATACGCGGCCTCCCCTGCAATAAAAAAGGGAGAAAACAGAGAGCACGGGGAAAAAGAAAGATCATTGTATTTTTTTTATTTTTGTTTTTGTTTATTTTATTCCTCAAGGATTGGTTATAAAAACCGAATACAGATCTGTATCAAGGACCTTTTTTTTGGAATCAAAAAAATATACAGACAACCCTTCAAATCCAAATAGTTGCAAAGATCCAGAGGCAAAAGTTAAAACCTTTTTCTTGGCAATCGATCGATCAATAAAAAGCAGCGAAAATACTCAAAACAGATCAGAAAAAATATTAATCAAAAGAGATCCTATTCTTCGATCAAAACAGTAGGTATTTTGGTTTCTTTTTTTCCTTTTTTATTTTTTTATTTTTTTACTTTCGATACTAATATTGCTCAAGTTTTATTATTTTACACACACATATTTAAAAAAAAAAGGGGGATTACCTTTGCGATTCCCGGCCACCGTACACGGTGGCCGGCGGCGTTGGTCGCCGGATTAAACCCTCGCCGGAGGAGAGCTCTGCAGAGAGAAAAAGGAGAGGATAGGAAAGTTTTTTTCTGAGTAACAGCACAAATGAAAAAAAAGGGAAGAAAATTCAATTTATATTAACCGTGAAACGGTGCCGTTTTGCCTTGAGTGGTTAGGGGCCAAAACGACGTCGTTTTGACCCCTGACCAGCGACCCGACCCTTCTTCACCTAGGGTCCGCGTGTTTCTGCACAGTGGGATATTCACCCACCTGGTCCTCTCGCAATTTTTACCTTTCCAATCAGGTTTTCGCTATTTTAAAATTTGCCCCAACATGTTTTCTCCGTTTCCAATTTAGTCCTGCGCAAAGCGCAGCGCATAGGTTGCAGGGATAATTTCCCATATAGTCCCCATCTTTCGCGCGCATTGCAAATCAGCCCTCCCTCTTCATTTTTATTTCAAATCGACCCCAAAATCATGTTTTTTATCCAATTCGACCACCCTTAGTGTTTTTTTTAATTATTATTATTATTTATTTTATTATTTTATTATTACTACTATATTAATATTATTATCATTATTATTAGTTACTACTATTAGTATTATCAGCTATATATGTTCACTATTGTTATTATTATTTTAGTACTAATGTTATATTATCATTATCATTATATTATCATGATTATTATCACATTTATATTACTATATTATATATATCCCGTATTATTAGTATTATTCATTATTATTATTACTATATTTACTATTGTTGTTATTATTATGTATTATTAAGTTGTACATACTCTATATTATTCTATTATTATTACTATTATAACATTATCATTATATTATTGCTATTATTATTTTATTATTATTATTATTTATTATTATTATTATTATTATTATTATTACTATCTTCATTATTATCATTATTATTATTATTATATATTACTATGTTGTACATATTTCGTATTATTATTACTATCTTATTATTACTATACCATTTATTATTATTACTATTATTATTATTATTATTATTATTATTATTATTATTATTATTATTATCCTATTTGCTATACTATTATTATTATTGTATATATTATGGTCACTATCATTATTAATATTTTTATTATTGCCATAGTGTTATCTTTTATTTCCGTTTTATTATTGCATCGTTTATTATCACGCCTCGGTTTATTGCGTCCGCCGTTTCATTGCAATTCAACATTTTATCTTTTATTATTTTTCCTTTTTTATTCATGAAAACGAGTTTTCACAAAGGTAATATTCATGAGTTTGGGAATTCAAAACTTCACGCCCAATCGTGCTGGGTGTGACTTTTTGTTTGACCGGACAAAGGGATAACCTTTCAAATTTTGTTTCCTTTTTCAAATAAGGTGATATTTGCGCGTTTGGAAGTTCGAAGGATCGCACCCAATCGTGCTGGGTGTGTTTTCTCTCGCATGACCTAATGAGCAAATACCCTTTCCAAAATTTCAAAAATGGTTACTTGGAGAATTTCAGAGACGACCTTGGATTCAAGGACTTAGATTATCGCGTCCAATCGTGCTGGATGTGAAATTCTATTCCTTCGGAACAAGGGAATATCATTATTCGATCAAGTTTTTTTTAAAAAAATAAAAAAATAAAAAGAGCAAGATTTCAAAAAATCACTTCAAACTTTTCGACATTAGGACATCGATTAATCAATTTGGTACCAATTTTGGGCGTTGCGAGGGTGCTAATCCTTCCTCGCACGTAACCGACTCCCGAATCTATTTTCTCGAATGTTCGTAGACCTAAAAACACTGTTTTAGTAAATCAAATGTTTTATTAAAACAAAGGTGATTCGATCACACCAATAAAAGGTCGGTGGCGACTCCCGTTTTACTCATTTTCAAGGCCCAAGTTCGATTCCCGTTTTTGTCAAAAAATGGTTACGACAATTTTAATATATAATATTAATTTTAAATATTTCTAAGTAATTAATATTAATTATTTATTAAATTTAATTAGAATATATAAACTATATTTAAATATTTAAATATAATAATTAAATATTTGTAATTAGATATTGACACATTTGTATTATTTTAAAAATTATTTTTTATTTTTAATGCTTTTAACACATTTGTAAAACTCATATTAGATATTAACATCACATAGAAAACATAAACGTAACAAATTAAAATATTACATATATTTGGATTAAAGTTTCAAAAAGGGATAATATTTATATACCAAATGTAAATTACAATAGCATTTACAATTTAAAGTGAATTCATTAAACTAGAAGCTATAGCATCATAATCGTCGTCATCATCATCGTCGTCGTCGTCGTCATCATCACTTTCTCGACCGTGCGCATTTTCTGAATCAATAGTATTCTCATATGCCAAGTTAATATCTTCGTATTCCATAAAATCTGCACTATTTCGACCGACATGTTTTCGGATAAAATTGTGTATCGTCATTGTAGTAACAACGATCATCGTTTGCTTTTCAAAACTACAACTTGGCATATCCCTTAAAATGACCCTTTTTTTTCAAAACACCAAAAGTTCGTTCAATCACACTACGTAATGATGAATGTGAATGATTGAATATCTCTTCTTTACCAGATACTAGTCTACCTCTACGAAAGTCAGGTAAATGATATCACTGACCTCTATATGGTCCAAGATAACCTTTCATTTGAGGATATCCAGAATCAACAAGATAATATTTTCCTATATGTCATAATATAACAAACAATTAGTTCAATAATTTTTTAATAAAATTTATCAATTAAAGAACTTATACTTTATTTTTTAAAAAACCACATATAAATAAAATATCTAACCATTTGGTGGGTGCGGAAATTTGTATTTTGGATCTCGAATTGCATCAAGAAATATTCTAGTGTCATGTGCCGATCCTTCCCATCCAGCCATGACAAAGGTGAAACACATATTAAAATCACATACTGCCATAACATTTTGAGTAGGGATACCTTTTCTTCCAATAAAGGGAATTTGTTCATTTGGTGGAAGAATAGCGGCAATATGAGTACCATTAATTGCACCTATGCAATCCTGAACAAATAATTATATTAGTCTCGTGCATATTTTTAGTCGACCAAAAATATTAAAAATATAATAAGATAAAATTAAATTTTAACCTTAAAATGCGGCATATATCTAGAATCATTACGTATTTGTTCAGGTATTGAGCTAAAAAAAGGATCTTCGGGTGCAATTAGATCAGTGGCCATCCTTGAAACTTTCTCAAGCACAATTGCAAAGTATCGACTTATTGTTGATCCAGACCTTTGAAATATTTCTCGACATTGGGAAACTTTTGCACCGGTGCCCAAGATGTATAAAAAAATTCCCAACATTTCACTAGAAGATATGTTTCTTGAAGTTTGCAAGTTGTATCTTGTCTCCAAAACTCTCAACTAACTTGTGAATACCATTTTAGACATCCTAAAATTAATCATACAACGTGATTTGTGACCGTCAAAGATCTCTCGGATCCATGTCTCACCTAACTGTTTTGAATTCATGCATGGTTGCTTCAATATATACTTCTCATAATATAATTGCATGGAAGAAGATGCAACAACAAATAATCGGTTAAAACATTCCATGCGTTGTAAAATCTCTTTCTTTTCCCTTTCATCATCACTTTCATCACCGCTGTAATTCTCAACTATACTCATCACCTGTGAAAAAATTTGAACATCCAAAATCATATATAAACAACTATTGATAAAACTAATTTAGTATAAATAAGTAGAACATAAATTCAATATCCAAAGACCAAATATAAACAACTATTAATAAAAGTAAATTACACATAAATAAGTAGAACATAAATTCAATATCCAAAAACCAAACATAAATAGCCATTGATAAAACATAAATTCAATGTCCAAAAACCAAACAATAAATACCTATTGATAAAACTAGTTTAGCATTTTTTTTAGCCACATAATAGGTATCTCTAAACACTAGAAGATCAGAAAATTTTCAACTATCCTCCATTTTCATCTTAAGCCACAAAGCTCTAATATTGGGATTAATTAATAAAAACATAATTCGCTTTTCCTTATTGAGCAATAATCTAAGTGCGAAAAAGTATAGCGGACTAGCTTCTGGAACTTCTTCCGACATGCTGTCGAGCACTTTGACTGCTTCCGGAATACCATATGGATCCATAACAGGAGTCAAACTAGATGTGGCTTGACTCATATTGTCAGTTGCATTGCATAATTTTTCTATTTGACTGGATAATCTTGCAGCCCTCCAATTTGCTTTGAGGATTTCTTTCTTCCAGTTTTAAAATGTGAACTTGATATCTCAGGATTTTTTCTTTTTTGATTGTTTCCATCAATTTGAACATCATTTGAAATGTGAACATCATTTAAAATGTGAACATCGTTTCTCACATTTTCTTCTCCATTCTCTTCAGGTATTTCATTGTTAACATCGTCAAAAAAATCACTACGGAGTGTACCAGAAAAAGGTGCCCATGCATTATCACCTGTTGCAACTATCCCCATGAACATTTGGTCCAACTTCCCTTCGAATTCAGGATCAATGCCCGATGTTTTAAATTTTTGAGCTTCAGGCACAACCTACATATAAAATGATAGTTTAATAATAGTAATTATCAATAACCTCATAGAAAAGAAAAAAAAAACAAAAATATTCAAAAGTATTAATGTACCTTTAGCCTACTCTCCCACCAATCATCCGATGCATCAACGGTTCTTTTTATAGGATTTCACCCTAGACTAGTATCTTCGCCTTTAAGTTTTTTCCAAGTTTTCCATTCTTTTTTTAGGGCATCCCACCTATTTTTAAGTTGTCTTTGTGAAAAACCCTTGCCCGTTTCTTTTTCAAAGTTTGTCATTATTTTCAACCATCCATCTTTTGTGAAACGAGTACCAGGCCTATTGCCTTTCAATATCTCTTTAATACAAATATCACAAAATATTTCTGTTAATCTCTTATCCCACATTGCTTTCACTTTTTCACCACTAACTTCAATCGCCAAAGTACTCATCTATTGTGTATACAAACAGATTCGTTTCAGCCAAGCAATCAGGCAAAATCAAATGTCACATAAGTATATTAGTTTACATGTGTATCAAAATATTTTCCTCTAATATTAATTTTACCAAAAATGGACCCGACACCAACAATGGTGTTAATCCCTAGCTAATTTGCACTAAACTAGTCTTACTTCACAAAAACTAAATCGCATGCTAACAAAAGAATATACAATTTGCAGTTTTGTCCATAAAATGTGCTTTGTAACAATACTTAAACAACAATACTTAAAAACCCTGTTTGTTTTGCTTGAAGCTGAGACTGTTCAAGTGTTTAAGAGAACAAATAAAGTAAGAATATGCTTCAAAAGTGGTGGTGCAAGACAAAGGACATAACAAGGAATTGTAACACTTGCATTTCTGCCAAAGTTTACCTTGACGACCAGCAGTGGGTATGTTGTTACAGTTGCCCCAAGTTTTAGCAATGCTCCTAATAAAAACACCTGCTCATAAAAACAACAAGGCAAAAAAAAGTAGAAATTTAAACAAGACTACCTATAAATATAAATGGTTAATATTTGATATATTGATTATATATATATATATTTTTTCATAAGTTATTTTAAAAATTTGTCAAGTGATTTAATTTTTAATATTTTAATATACTCATATAAAATATTTGTCAATCTCTTGACTTCAATACTGTTTGTAAAATCAAAAATTTCTACTCACAAATATGATTCCATATAAAAAATGAAAATTTAGGATTATATATTAAAAGTCAAACACCAAATACGATTTGAAAAAGAATTAGAGTTAGATTAATTCTAAAGATGTCATATATTATGTACAAGTAAAAGCAAGCACATGATGTAGGCATAAATTTTTTGGCGTTAAATCAAATCTCATGTGGTTTCTTATTATGGGGTTAATGTGATTAAGGAAGCTTAATGAGTGGTTAATTAAGTTAGCGACCCTGCTTTCGGTGCGATCTTCCAAATGTACCAATTGAGCATAAACGAACTCAAATTTGTTGGCAACCTCATTTAGTTTCTGGAAAAGAGTAAAGTTTGTGCAAATCATCCTTAATTCGAATGCATAAAAAGTACACATATATATATATCTTACAAGGATGAAAAAGGAATATATGATAAAAGAAGAATTAGGTTTGGTATTGGTTGGAAGAGGTTTTGTTTTTATTTTGTTTTTTTTTTTAATTTTATAATTAAAAACTAAGTACAAAAACTAGACTATCCCCTCAACAGGGATGTCTGATAAACCGTAAAAGTAACATATTTTAATCCCACATTTAGTATGCTTTTGGATGATTTAAGCCTCGATTGATATAAAAAAGGTGCTCTTAATCCTTTCTTTTCATGTCTTATACCCAAGAAAGCACCCGAGGACGAAAAGAACATAAAACGGGCCCAAAACGGAGTAAATGGGCCATATCATGAAATCCACACGGCCTGGATTTAAGCCCACACGGCAATGCCACATTGATCATCTAGAACACGGCCTTACCCCAGAGTCACACGGCCGTGCCTCATTAAAGAAGTCCAAACACGGCTTGAAGACTAGTCACACGGGCGTGTGACATGGTCGTGTCCCTATCGTGGCAAAGAGCAATTTCATTCAGATTTGGATACTTTGGGGCGAAGAAACACATTCCAAGAGCCTATATAAACCCCCTAAGTATTACCTGAAAGGAAGGCGGTTAGCTAGGCCAAGGAGCCAAGCCGAAAAGGTCAAAGTTGTGGGAATCACTCGAAGATAGCCAGTTGATTCATCTCTAGAAAGCCAGAATTCTACTCAAGACGGCAGATCTCTCATTCAATTCCTTCAGGGAGTTTTATAGATTTCTTATGTTTTGTTTTATCTTTTCTTCTGAGATGTTTTCTTTATTTATTATGAACTAAACCCTTCAGATACCTGAAGGGGATGAAACCTAGATGAATCTTGTTATTGTTTTCTGAACTATAAGATAAAAACTTGATTTGTTCTTAATTATGTGCGCTTAATTCTTGTGTTGATATTTCTGGGATATTGATTCAAGTCAGATGTTCTTAGGTGGACGAGCAAAAGTTCCTGTTTAAGAATAGATTTAGCATAATTAAAGCGGAGTCGTTCGCGCGCCTAGAGATAGGGTGACAAGATTTTGCCAGATTAGGGTGAAACCTAATATGGGAGTCCATAGATCGATTTACTGCTATTCTAGGGGGTTATTAAGTGAGAAAGAGATTTCCGTTAATTAACCTAGGGTTAGACGTTATTCGCCTCGAGAGAGGGTTTAATATAAATTAGGGAATCCTACGGATCAAGTCAAGTGAATAAATCGTATGGTTCATGGTTAAATAATAAGTGGAGTCTAAGTGGATTCTTCCTGAGGGTATTGTCTTAAATCAACTGAGTCTTCCCTCATGTTATTTCCCAATTCATTCTTTTTGTCTTTGCGTCTTTAGCTTAGTAGTAGTTAAGTGTAAACAACTTCACTTATTTTAGGCTAGATAATAAAAAGAAGGTTAGTATTAGTACTTTTAGTTCCTTTGGGTTTGACAATCCGGTCTTGCTTTAAGCTATACTACTGTTCGATAGGTACACTTGCTTTTAATCGTTGTCAGAGTTAGTTTTCAGGTTCGATCATTCTCTTTATAAGTTTTAAGACTCTGATTCCAGCGATCAAGTTTTTGGCGCCGTTGCCGGGGAGCTAAAATATTAAGAAAGCTCTATTTTTATTACTTTAGCCATTATTTTTATTTTTCGCAATTTTATTTTATTTTTTTAGGTTAAATTTTGATTTTTGCTAAATTCTCTTTCTTTCTTTTCCAGCAGGTACCTCTATGACTAGAAGGAACCCGAGAGGATCTTTAGTATATGACAGTGATATTGAAGCTACCGCTCGAAGAAATTACAGAGAAATCAGGCGAGCCCTGAATTACACAAAGGAAAATTAAGAAGGCAGATCCAATCCTACTGAAGGGATGGACGAGAATAATCCACAACCACATGATATGGGAGAAAACAATGCTCCACGTACTATGTTTGATTATGCTAAACCACATTTAACTGGAGCAGAATCGAGTATTGTTAGGCCTGCTATAGCTGCTAATAATTTTGAATTAAAGCCTAACACAAAACAAATGATTCAACAATTTGTTTAATTTGATTGTTTATAGGACGAAGACTCAAACACTCATATAGCTAATTTTTTAGAGTTCTGTGATACCTTCAAAATAAATGGCGTTTTTGATGATGCCATAATTCTTCGTTTATTTCCCTTTTCATTAAGAAATAAAGCCAAACAGTGGTTAAACTCGTTACCATGAGGGTCAATCACTACATGGGAAAAAATGACCGAAAAATTTCTATTAAAATATTTCCCACCGGCCAAAACGGCCAAATTACGGAATGATATCTCCTCTTTTGTGCAGATGGATTTAGAGACATTATACGACGCATGGGAGAGATACAATGATCTCTTGAGAAGGTGTCTGCACCATGGTTTACCCTTATGGCTATAAGTCCAAACCTTCTATAACGGTATAAACCCCTCAACGAGGCAATTAATTGATTCAGCCGCTGGTGGAACCCTGAACAACAAAACTTCTGAAGCAGCCTACGAGTTCATTGAAGAGATGTCACTGAATAACTATCAGTGGCAAGTTACAAGGACTAAACCGATAAAATCAGTCGAAGTTTGCAACCTCGATGCAGTGACCACACTATCAACACAGATAGAGATGATAAATAAAAAGCTTGATAGTTTGTGTTCTTCGCAGGTACACCCAGTCATGCAGTGCGACGCAAGTGGAACTGTGTCGAATCTTGAGTACCCACCCTACCAACCAGGTGTAGAGAGCGAACAGATGAACTATATAGGTAATAATCTCAGATCCAATAATAATCCTTATAGTAATACTTACAATCCAGGTTGGAGGAACCACCCAAATTTTTCATGGGGAGGTCAAGGAAATCAAGAAAATCAAAGACAACAACCCCCTCAAAATTTCCAAAATCAGCCATATCGACAAGAGAAGAAGCCAAACCTTGAAGAGATGCTGACAAAATTCATGGCAGCCACAGAAAATCGTCTCCAAGATACTGAGAAAACACTTAAAAGTCAACAAACATCGGTTGAAGAGACCAAGAACCGAGTCGGGGAACTTACTAAGTCAGTAGGGGAAGTCACTAAAGCAGTCAGACAACTTGCAAAGTTAATGTCCGAACGACCGCAAGGACGTCTACCAAGTAACACGGAGATCAACCCAAAGGAGCAAATTCAAGCCATCACAGCTCATGATAGTAAAGGGTTAGATGAACCCAACTCAATACAAGGAAATGAGGTAGAAAAATGTAAAATAGAGGTAACGAAGGAAAAGCCAAAACCTGTAATCAAAGAGTACCAACCTCGCATACCTTATCCCGAAGCAATGAAAAGAGATGATACAGAAGAACAGTTCGGTAAGTTTCTAAAACTTCTAAAGAAATTACATATCAACTTACCTCTTCTTGAAGGTCTTTTTCAGATGCCAGACTCAAGAAAATTTTTAAAGCAGCTCTTGACGAACAAGCGCAAATTAGACGAGGAACCACATGTGGAATTAAACGCAGTATGCTCAGCAATGTTACAGAATAGACTACCGCGAAAGCAAAAAGATCCGGGGAGTTTAACAATTCCATGTTTAATTGGTAGTTTAACTGTTGATAATGCGTTAGCTGATTTAGGGGCAAGCATAAATGTCATGCCTTACAAAATGTTTAAACAACTAGGTCTAGGAAAACCCAAACAGACTAGGATGAGCATTTAATTAGATGATAAAACTGTTAGAATTCCTAGGGGTATTATCGAAGATGTTCTTGTAAAAATTGACAAATTCGTTTTCCCAATAGATTTTGTTGTTTTAGACATAGATGAGGATAATTCAATCCCCTTAATTTTAGGAAGACCCTTTCTAGCAACTGCCAAGACTAAAATTGACGTTGCCACAGGAGAACTCATACTTTGTGTAGGCAACGAATCAATCAGTCTTCAAGCTCTTGACTCGGCCAGGGCAACAATCGATAAAGGTAAGAAAATCAATCTAATTGATAATCAATTTGTGCAACCTTCATCGCAAAAAACACCACAAGGATACAAACCGGAGCCAAGTCATAAACCCCAAGCCAACAAAGAAGAACTACATAAGGAACAAAGCCTTAGGGTCGACAAACTAAAAGAGCAGAAAACACAAATCAAAGAGGAACAGGAACCGCACGAAGTAAAACCTAAGGAGCCTCCAGAAGAGCTCAAAGGAATATCAAACCATTTCAAAATAGGAGACCAGGTACTGTTAGACAAAGCCGACCCTCACATCACCACATCAGGCCTGAAGGTAAATGAAGAAATTCCTCTTAAGGTACACAGTATCATCCCACACAAAACAGTCGAGGTAAGCAATCCAACATTTGACACTTTTAAGGTAAACGCTTCTTGACTTAAACTTTATCAAGAAAGTAGAACTGTAAGCATGAGGGAATATATTCAAACCTTTAAACCTCCCTGATTTTTTTTCAAATATAAGGAAAGTCTAGCTTAAGACTATAAACGAACGCTTCTCGGGAGGCAACCCGAGTACTAACCCTATTTACTTTCGTATTTCTTTTTCAGTTTCTTTTCTTTTCTTAGTTCTGAAAATTTAGTTTTTTTAAAACTAACACAAAAGTGCAGATTTCGAAGCCACACGGCCTTGCACACGGCCGTGGCCGTGTGGACCATCAAAATCTCCTTACTGACATAACAGAGGCCGTATGAATCAGTCCCAACTAATTTTTGAAGTCACGTACTCAACCACTCCTCCACGGGCACCGACAAAGTGGCACGGCCGTGCCCTACGACCGTGTGAAGCTACTGACTTACCAACCACGGGCAGGACACGCCCGTGCCTTCCAACCGTTCCAACGGGCGTGGCTGGCTGAAAAATGGGCCTGGAGAAACAACACGCCTAGACACACGGCCGTGCGAAGCGGCTGTGTGCATCGACACGCCCTCGGTCCACGGGCGTGGGAGAATGTCAGAGTTGAGCCTCTATTTAAACCTAACCTCCCTTCCCCATTCTTTCCACTGTTCACTTTTTTTCTTTCCCCCCCTTTATTTTCAGATTTCCCTCTCTATAACAAATCTCAATAACTCTTGAGCTATACCAAAACCATGCCGAAGAAGCGGAAGAAGCCACATATAATCTCACCAAGGGTGACCCCTATACATAAGCTCATGTCGGCTGCTTCATCCAAACAACAAGCTAAAGGTCTTTGAGACCATTTAGTTTTTATTTTTCTTTTCTCTTTTGCTTCAATTTCCTTCTCTTTGACAATTTTATGATTAATTTAGTTTAATATATTTTAATTTCTTAGTGTTAGGTTGTAAAGGCTGCTTGGGAATCACGCCACTTCCGCCACCGCCAGTACCTCCATCACCCTAGAAGTCACACCCACCTCACGAACCATCTACCAATAAGGATTCTCAAGCCCTTTTATCTTCCAGTCTTAGTTTATTTTCCTTCTTAGTCTCCTTTCCTTTTTCTTTCTTGTTGTAACAGACTAATTTTGACCCTAATTGGAACGGTGGTTTCGGGACCACAAATCCGAGCCTGTGAGATATTATAATATTATGTCTTGTGTGGTTATGTGTGCTTTTAGTGAGTGTAAAAATCTCGTAGAAAATTTTAGCTATCTAAGTGTTTAATTTGCTAAGAAGGCTTAAATTGCAAGAAGGGTTAATGTAGTGAGCATTAATGAAAAGGGAGCTAATTGAATTGTCCCAAAAACATGGGAATTTGCATGTCAAATTCCCCACATTTGAACAAGGTGGACGGCAAGCATGCATATATGCTCTTTTTTTTTATTTTTTTTATGACATTTAGGCATTATTATATTCAAGCATGCTAAGAATTTATGCTTTTAATTTATGCCTATTTTGATTTTAGAAAAAGCATGCTATGAATTATGATAAAATAACAAAAAGAAAAAAAAAAAAGAGTTTTCTCATCTTCATTCATCCTTGCCGATTTTCTACCTTGAAGAGAAGAGAAGGACTTCATCTTCCCCATTCGGTCTTGCATGCAATAGATTAGGTAAGGATTATCTTGACATGGCTTGAATTCTTGATTATTTCTCTTTGGAAAACAAGCAAAACTTGTTAAGTTAGTAGGATGAGATTCGGCCATGCATGTGGGAATCAAGATAAGAGTTAAATCTTAGCTTGATAGCCAACCCCTAGATTTTGTTGATTCTTTAAACATTAAGGGAAAAACAAGTAAAGTTTTGTGATGCCATGCATGAAGAAGTTCGGCCATGGGGGGGAGAGAGGTTTATAATTTGAGCTGAAAATGAACTTAAATGGTAAGAGAAGAAATAGCTTGAACTTGTAAGAAAGCCTTGCCGATTTTGGCTTGAAGATACCTTTATGTTTGGCCGAATATTGGGTTGGACATTCATGAAAATAATTTCTTCTTGCATCTTGATGTTCGGCCATTCCCTTGATAAAGTTACCATATAGGATTGTTATATGTGATGTCAAGTTAGTGGGTGAACTAAGTTTAAAACTTGATTAATTGAAGTAAACTAGTGCAAGGGGGTAAATTTTGATGGATGGAAGAGTTGTAGAGAATCCTAAACACCTAAGGGCCATTCGGCCATGAAGAAATAACCTAAATGGTTTGAAATTTTTATTGTGGTGTTCAATAGGAAATTGGATTAGTTGAATGCTTGAATTAGATGTGGTTATTAGCTTGTTTCTTGGTTGTATATTGAAGAAAAATGCAAGGGTATGGAGGTAGTACATTCGGCCATAATAGAAAATGAATTTGAGCTAATGTGTTTGATTATATATGTGTAATTATATAAAGTTAAGGTACGGTTAGATAAGAAGGTAAGTGTAAGTTAAAACACACCAAGGAAATTATCGCCAAAGTGTTCCCTAATAAATTGAATGCACATTGTTATGTCTTGAAAACATGTATTTTATGATTTTGCTCTTGAATTGAATGGAAGTGTAGTTAATTGGTTAAAATTGAATCAAATTAGATCGGGAACAAAAAGAGAAAGATCAAGACCGAGGAAAAACAAAGATTATCGAGTAGCCGATTTGCACGGCTTATCGACAACTGAGGTAAGTCCCTTGGTCAAATTATGACAAAGAGTAAATTATGATTATCTTGATTTTTAAAAATTAATGAATGTTAGTATTCAAATGCATCATGGCCGAATGTATACTTACATGTGGGTTGATGATTCATGTTGAGAATGATGGCAATTGTTGGGACTAATGCAAGGTGGATGAGTAAGTTTTTGAGCTACTTTATATCTAAAGATCCTATATATATATTTAGTGAATTATATAAATTGTATAAGCTTAGTATAAAACCATGAGTTGGCCGCTTGTGATAGTGATGGATTTGATTGATCTCAAACTTATTAAATGCAATGGTAATTAAGGTGTATGATTCGATATGCATAGTAAACACGTGAAAAGCATGTAAAGATATATTGACATTCAGGCTTTTATGCCTAGCAGGCTTCGTGCCGGTGTTATCTATCGGGTTTTATGCCTAGCAGGCTTCGTGCCGGTGTTATCTATCGGGCTTTATGCCTAGCAGGCTTCGTGCCGGTGTTATTTATCGGGCTTTTATGCCTAGCAGGCCTCGTGCCGGTGTTATCTATCGGGCTTTACGCCTAGCAGGCTAAATGCCGGTGATGAAAATTGCCTAAGAGGAGTTTAATCCTTGTCAAGACAATTTAGAACTAAATTGTCAAGAAAATGGTTCGGGTAAGTATGTGAGGTATGCTATGTTAACTATTACTTGTGCTAAGTTGTCATTGATGAAAGAAATTTGATGGAAGATGAACTTATAACATGCTACTATAGGACAATCGATTTGCATGAATGACTACTATGAAAGTGGGCCCTCGAATTATTAAACTTGATCTTGTGTAAACTATTTACTTAGTTGTTTATGTAGAATACCATATGTGGATTGTTTTATCTTCATAAATAATTAGATGTTCAAATTTTGAAAGAATTGGGACTTACTAAGCTAGTACGCTTACTCGTGTGAGATGTTTCCTCTGTTTTATAGATTAGGGGCAAGCCACAAGCTCATCGGGGTCGTTGGAAAGTCGCTCACACAATCAACCTATCTTTTTGGGGTACTCCTTCATTTTGGATCGGTTTTGGAACGAAGGCATGTATAGGATAGGCTTGAATTGTTTGAGGAAGTTTTACGGTTCACATGTAAACCCTAAAAGAATGGCCATGCGAATATGGCTAAATTTCTAATTGAGTATGTTGTAGTGTTGTTAATGTGTATGCTGGTTCTTGATGGTAAGGTTTATGCTTCCTAAATCAAGTTTAAATCATTTTGTTAAGGAAATGTTTATATATGCGGAATGGATCCTTGAATTAGGAATGTAGGTAAGTTGGGTAAGAAGCTAGTCCTTCATAAATTGTGACAAAACAACTTGTAGTAACAGCAGTGATTTGAGTTAGAAAAATCACCAAAAATAGGGTATATTAAATTAAAGGGTGAATGAGACATGGAGTTAAACCTTATTGTGTCTATTTTTACATGAAAGAAACATAGTAGGCAAAAGACTTATACATTATGAGATAATTCAGTTTTAGTGAGACCTACTCTGAATGCATTCGCGAGTCACTGTTCTGTTTTGGAAAAATTGTCAAAAATTGTACAAAAATAATTAGGAAGCATGGGATATATGTGTAGAACCCTTATTGAGTCTATTTTTCGTTGGTATAAACTAGAACAGTATATGAAAATTGTGCAATGAGATAACTGCAGTTTCATAGGGACAGGTCAGAACTGTCCAGCAGTGTAATAAGGGTAACTTTGATGAATAAACTGTACTAAATGGCCACATGAAAAATTCTAGAAAAATTATGGTAAATAGATATATGAGTCTACTTTCAAGGAAAATTTACGGATCTGAATTTCGAACTCTATAACTCGAGTTATAGCCGAATTGGTCGGCACAACGCAGTTTGACAGCTTTAAGATTTTCATGTTCTGAACTAGTAGTCAAGTCTAGTAATGCCCTTGCTCAACTCCGGCGACGGTACCGGGTACGGGGTGTTACATTTGATTGGTATCAGAGCTTACGGTTTAGTCGATTCTAGGACTGCCGTGGCGAGTGTGAGTCTAGCTATACATGCCTTGGTTATATGTTGATAGTGTGGTGACTTCTGACAACCTGAATTTTTGTTTGTATAGTAAATGGATTCCGAACCAGAAAGAGCCGTGGCTGATGATGTGGAGAGCGTGGCGCCTGACCGTACCCATGGATCAGCGCCGATAGACTCTCGACCTGTTTCGAGTAGCCACGAAGGAGAGACAAAGCAAGCCTTTTATCGGATGATGAATGATTGGTTTGCCCAATTTATTCAGAATAACCCGAATATGCCCCAACCTCCACCCCCGAATAATCCAACTCCGGATCCTCTAGCTCCCCCAGTAATAGATCCCATGAGATCTAGTAGGCCCCCAGTTGACAAAATTCGAAAATATGGGGCCGAAGAATTTAAAGCCAATGACGATGATGATGCTGAGAGAGCCGAAATGTGGCTCGATAACACTATTCGGGTACTTGGTGAGCTGTCTTGTACTCCGGATGAATGCTTGAAATGTACTATATCCTTACTACGGGACACTGCATATCACTGGTGGAACACACTAGTATCAGTGGTTCCGAAGGAAAGAGTGACATGGGATTTCTTCCAAACTGAATTCCGCAAAAAGTATATTAGCCAAAGGTTTATTGATCAAAAACGAAAAGAGTTCCTTGAGCTGAAACAAGGACGAATGACTGTAACGGAGTATGAAAGAAAATTTGTCAGGCTCAGCCGTTATGCTAGAGAGTGTGTCTCTACTGAAGCCATTATGTGTAAAAGATTCGAAGACGGCCTAAATGAAGATATAAAGATGTTTGTTGGCGTTCTTGAAATCCAAGAATTTGTAACTTTAGTTGAGAGAGCTTGCAAAGCTGAAGAGCTCGGGAAGGAGAAAAGAAAGGCCGATACCGAAGCCAGAGATATCCGAAAGAGGTCTTCGGGCAAGGTCTTCCATCCCACGAGCAAGAGGCCCAGAGATGACTATAGCCGACAGAAAACTACTACAGATCCACCTAACGGGATCGACCTCCTATGAGCTCCCGAGCTACCTCGATAGCCAGTGTTGGTAACATTCCACAGACCAGAGTTGAATGCAAGCACTGTGGGAAATGGCACTCAGGGAGTTGTAGATTCCATGATCGGACTTGCTATAAGTGTGGATCGTCGGGTCATTTTATCCGGGAGTGTCCGAAATTAGCTGAGCAAAATGCCGTTCAGAATACTACACCGAACAGCGTGCCAATGCGAGGTAGACCACCCAGACATTCAGGCAATGTAGGTGGTAGCCAGAAAGGAACGAAGAACACTACAGATCGATCTGAGGCTAGAGCTCCGGCGAGAGCATATGCTGCGCGAGCTAGAGAGGATGCTTCCTCCCCCGACGTCATTACTGGTACTTTCACTCTTTTTGATACTACTGTGATTGCACTAATTGATCCTGGTTCGACTCATTCTTATGTGTGTGAAACTTTAAAATTTGGTAAGACTCTGCTAGTTGAGTCTACCGAGTTCGTAATTCGTGTGTCCAACCCTTTGGGTAGATGTGTGCTTGTAGATAAAGTGTGTAGAGGTTGCCCGTTGATGGTACGAGACTATTGCTTTCCAGCAGACTTAATGTTGCTGCCCTTCGATGAATTTGATATAATCTTGGGTATGGATTGGCTAACTTCACATGAGGCAGTGGTGGATTGCAAAAGGAAGCTTATTAATCTGAAATGCCGAAACGGTGAGACAATTAGAATAAAATCCGGTGATGTAAATGAGTTGCCTACAGTGATATCCTCGAAGGTAGCCCAAAAGTATGTGAGAAAGGGGTGTGAGGCCTATTTGGCTTATGTACTGGATAATAAACTGTCCGAGAAACTAATGGAATCGGTACCAGTTGTATGTGAATACCCCGATGTGTTTCCTGAAGAACTGCCGGGCTTACCCCCAGTACGAGAGATTGAGTTCGGCATTGAATTAGTGCCGGATGCGACCCCAATTTCGATAGCTCCGTACCAAATGGCGCCTACTGAATTAAAAGAATTGAAAAAGCAGTTGCAAGAATTGACCGAGAGGGGTTTCGCACGACCGAGTTTTTCCCCGTGGGGAGCACCAGTCTTGTTTGTGAAAAAGAAAGATGGGACAATGCGAATGTGTATCGACTACCGGCAACTAAATAAGGTGACCATAAAGAATAAATACCCGTTACCTCGAATAGATGATTTATTTGATCAGTTGAAGGGAGCTTCAGTGTTTTCGAAAATAGATTTGAGATCGGGCTATTACCAATTACGAGTCAGAGATTCCGATGTGCCCAAGACGGCATTTCGAACGAGGTACGGGCACTATGAGTTTTTGGTTATGCCTTTTGGGCTTACCAATGCACCTGCCGTTTTTATGGATCTAATGAACCGGGTCTTCCGACGGTTTTTGGATCGGTTTGTAGTAGTGTTTATCGATGATATATTGGTCTACTCCAAAAGTGAAGCGGAACACGTTGAGCACTTGAGAGAAGTACTACGAACCTTGAGAGATCATCGTTTATATGCAAAATTCAGTAAGTGTGAGTTTTGGTTGAACGAAGTCAGCTTCTTGGGTCATGTGGTTTCGGTGTCAGGAATTCGGGTGGATCCAAACAAAATAGCAGCCATACTCGAGTGGAAACCACCAAAGAATGTTTCTGAAATCCGAAGCTTCCTAGGCCTCGCGGGATATTATAGACGATTTGTAAAGGGTTTTTCCGTGATAGCTGCACCATTGACGAGACTACTACAGAAGGATGTCAAATATGAGTGGTCAGAAAAATGCCAGAGGAGTTTCGAGCAGTTGAAAGCCCTTTTAACCGAGGCTCCAGTGTTGACTCAGCCTGAATCGGGTAAAGAATTTACTATTTTTAGCGATGCATCTTTAAGTGGGTTGGGTTGTGTTCTGATGCAAGAAGGCAAGGTCATAGCCTACGCTTCAAGACAATTGAAGCCACATGAAAAGAATTATCCAACTCACGATCTGGAGTTAGCAGCCATTGTGTTTGCATTAAAAATTTGGCGTCACTATTTATTCGGCGAAAAATGTCATGTTTATTCAGATCACAAAAGTCTGAAATATTTAATGACTCAGAAAGATCTAAATTTGAGACAACGCCGATGGTTAGAATTGCTGAAAGACTACGAATTAGTGATTGACTACCATCCAGGGAAGGCTAATGTGGTGGCGGATGCGTTGAGTCGAAAATCATTATTTGCTCTGCGTGCATTAAACACACGGATGACGATGTCTGAAGATGGTTCGATCATAGCCGAGCTGCAAACAAGACCGATGTTTATTCAGCAAATTTGCGAGGCACAGAAAGTTGACAAAAAGTTAGTAGCTATTCGGGTTCAGTGTGAGAACGCTACAGAATCAGACTTCCAGATAGATGCAAATGACTGTTTGAAGTATAAAAATCGATTGTGTGTTCCAATGAACTCAGATTTGATACAGATGATTCTGAGTGAGGCCCATAATGGCCGAATGTCGATACACCCGGGTAGTACAAAAATGTATAACGATTTGAAGCAGTTTTATTGGTGGCCCGGCATGAAACGGGACATATCTGAATTTGTCTCCAAATGCTTAATCTGCCAACAAGTGAAAGCTGAGCATCAGGTACCTTCCGGATTACTTCAGCCGATTATGATACCCGAATGGAAATGGGATAGAATTACTATGGATTTTGTATCCGGTCTCCCTATGACACCGAGTAAGAAAGATGCCGTTTGGGTCATCGTTGATAGATTGACTAAGTCAGCTCACTTTGTGCCGGTACGTACCGACTATTCACTTGATAAGCTCGCCGAATTGTATGTGTCGCAGATTGTAAGATTGCACGGTGTACCGAGATCCATTGTGTCAGATAGAGACCCAAGATTTACCTCGCGATTCTGGAAGAAGTTGCAAGAGGCATTAGGTACTAAACTTCATTTTAGTACAGCCTTCCATCCGCAAACAGACGGTCAGTCTGAGCGAACTATCTTGACACTTGAGGACATGTTGAGATGTTGCGTTCTCGAGTTCGAGGGTACGTGGGAACGATACCTACCCCTGATTGAGTTTGCTTACAATAATAGCTTTCAGTCTAGCATAAAAATGGCACCTTATGAAGCCTTATATGGTCGAAAATGCCGCACACCGTTGTATTGGACTGAGCTCGGTGAGAATAAGATACACGGGGTTGATTGGATTAAAGAAACTGAACAGAAAGTGGTTGTGATTAAAAGCAATTTGAAAGCAGCTTCGGATCGTCAAAAGTCCTATGCCGATTTAAAACGCAAGGACATTGAATTTCAGGTCGGAGATCGGGTATTCTTGAAAGTTTCTCCGTGGAAGAAGATACTCCGATTCGGTCAGAAAGGCAAGTTGAGCCCGAGATTTATCGGACCGTACGAAGTTATTGAACGTATTGGACCGGTTGCTTATAGATTAAGATTGCCCTCCGAGTTAGAAAGGATACACAACGTATTTCATGTTTCGATGCTTCGCAAATACAGATCGGATCCGTCCCATGTGATCACCCCGTCAGGGATTGAAATTCGATCTGACTTGACCTATGATGAGGAACCGATCCGTATCTTAGCTCGGGAAACCAAAGAGTTAAGAAATAAAAGAATTCCATTAGTAAAGATTCTATGGAATCGTCACGGAGTCGAAGAGGCTACGTGGGAGCCTGAAGAGTCAATGAAGCAACAATATCCGAACCTTTTTAACGGTAAGATTTTCGGGGACGAAAATCCTTAAGGGGGGGAGAGTTGTAACAGACTAATTTTGACCCTAATTGGAACGGTGGTTTCGGGACCACAAATCCGAGCCTGTGAGATATTATAATATTATGTCTTGTGTGGTTATGTGTGCTTTTAGTGAGTGTAAAAATCTCGTAGAAAATTTTAGCTATCTAAGTGTTTAATTTGCTAAGAAGGCTTAAATTGCAAGAAGGGTTAATGTAGTGAGCATTAATGAAAAGGGAGCTAATTGAATTGTCCCAAAAACATGGGAATTTGCATGTCAAATTCCCCACATTTGAACAAGGTGGACGGCAAGCATGCATATATGCTCTTTTTTTTTATTTTTTTTATGACATTTAGGCATTATTATATTCAAGCATGCTAAGAATTTATGCTTTTAATTTATGCCTATTTTGATTTTAGAAAAAGCATGCTATGAATTATGATAAAATAACAAAAAGAAAAAAAAAAAAGAGTTTTCTCATCTTCATTCATCCTTGCCGATTTTCTACCTTGAAGAGAAGAGAAGGACTTCATCTTCCCCATTCGGTCTTGCATGCAATAGATTAGGTAAGGATTATCTTGACATGGCTTGAATTCTTGATTATTTCTCTTTGGAAAACAAGCAAAACTTGTTAAGTTAGTAGGATGAGATTCGGCCATGCATGTGGGAATCAAGATAAGAGTTAAATCTTAGCTTGATAGCCAACCCTAGATTTTGTTGATTCTTTAAACATTAAGGGAAAAACAAGTAAAGTTTTGTGATGCCATGCATGAAGAAGTTCGGCCATGGGGGGGAGAGAGGTTTATAATTTGAGCTGAAAATGAACTTAAATGGTAAGAGAAGAAATAGCTTGAACTTGTAAGAAAGCCTTGCCGATTTTGGCTTGAAGATACCTTTATGTTTGGCCGAATATTGGGTTGGACATTCATGAAAATAATTTCTTCTTGCATCTTGATGTTCGGCCATTCCCTTGATAAAGTTACCATATAGATTGTTATATGTGATGTCAAGTTAGTGGGTGAACTAAGTTTAAAACTTGATTAATTGAAGTAAACTAGTGCAAGGGGGTAAATTTTGATGGATGGAAGAGTTGTAGAGAATCCTAAACACCTAAGGGCCATTCGGCCATGAAGAAATAACCTAAATGGTTTGAAATTTTTATTGTGGTGTTCAATAGGAAATTGGATTAGTTGAATGCTTGAATTAGATGTGGTTATTAGCTTGTTTCTTGGTTGTATATTGAAGAAAAATGCAAGGGTATGGAGGTAGTACATTCGGCCATAATAGAAAATGAATTTGAGCTAATGTGTTTGATTATATATGTGTAATTATATAAAGTTAAGGTACGGTTAGATAAGAAGGTAAGTGTAAGTTAAAACACACCAAGGAAATTATCGCCAAAGTGTTCCCTAATAAATTGAATGCACATTGTTATGTCTTGAAACATGTATTTTATGATTTTGCTCTTGAATTGAATGGAAGTGTAGTTAATTGGTTAAAATTGAATCAAATTAGATCGGGAACAAAAAGAGAAAGATCAAGACCGAGGAAAAACAAAGATTATCGAGTAGCCGATTTGCACGGCTTATCGACAACTGAGGTAAGTCCCTTGGTCAAATTATGACAAAGAGTAAATTATGATTATCTTGATTTTTAAAAATTAATGAATGTTAGTATTCAAATGCATCATGGCCGAATGTATACTTACATGTGGGTTGATGATTCATGTTGAGAATGATGGCAATTGTTGGGACTAATGCAAGGTGGATGAGTAAGTTTTTGAGCTACTTTATATCTAAAGATCCTATATATATTTAGTGAATTATATAAATTGTATAAGCTTAGTATAAAACCATGAGTTGGCCGCTTGTGATAGTGATGGATTTGATTGATCTCAAACTTATTAAATGCAATGGTAATTAAGGTGTATGATTCGATATGCATAGTAAACACGTGAAAAGCATGTAAAGATATATTGACATTCAGGCTTTTATGCCTAGCAGGCTTCGTGCCGGTGTTATCTATCGGGTTTTATGCCTAGCAGGCTTCGTGCCGGTGTTATCTATCGGGCTTTATGCCTAGCAGGCTTCGTGCCGGTGTTATTTATCGGGCTTTATGCCTAGCAGGCCTCGTGCCGGTGTTATCTATCGGGCTTTACGCCTAGCAGGCTAAATGCCGGTGATGAAAATTGCCTAAGAGGAGTTTAATCCTTGTCAAGACAATTTAGAACTAAATTGTCAAGAAAATGGTTCGGGTAAGTATGTGAGGTATGCTATGTTAACTATTACTTGTGCTAAGTTGTCATTGATGAAAGAAATTTGATGGAAGATGAACTTATAACATGCTACTATAGGACAATCGATTTGCATGAATGACTACTATGAAAGTGGGCCTCGAATTATTAAACTTGATCTTGTGTAAACTATTTACTTAGTTGTTTATGTAGAATACCATATGTGGATTGTTTTATCTTCATAAATAATTAGATGTTCAAATTTTGAAAGAATTGGGACTTACTAAGCTAGTACGCTTACTCGTGTGAGATGTTTCCTCTGTTTTATAGATTAGGGGCAAGCCACAAGCTCATCGGGGTCGTTGGAAAGTCGCTCACACAATCAACCTATCTTTTTGGGGTACTCCTTCATTTTGGATCGGTTTTGGAACGAAGGCATGTATAGGATAGGCTTGAATTGTTTGAGGAAGTTTTACGGTTCACATGTAAACCCTAAAAGAATGGCCATGCGAATATGGCTAAATTTCTAATTGAGTATGTTGTAGTGTTGTTAATGTGTATGCTGGTTCTTGATGGTAAGGTTTATGCTTCCTAAATCAAGTTTAAATCATTTTGTTAAGGAAATGTTTATATATGCGGAATGGATCCTTGAATTAGGAATGTAGGTAAGTTGGGTAAGAAGCTAGTCCTTCATAAATTGTGACAAAACAACTTGTAGTAACAGCAGTGATTTGAGTTAGAAAAATCACCAAAAATAGGGTATATTAAATTAAAGGGTGAATGAGACATGGAGTTAAACCTTATTGTGTCTATTTTTACATGAAAGAAACATAGTAGGCAAAAGACTTATACATTATGAGATAATTCAGTTTTAGTGAGACCTACTCTGAATGCATTCGCGAGTCACTGTTCTGTTTTGGAAAAATTGTCAAAAATTGTACAAAAATAATTAGGAAGCATGGGATATATGTGTAGAACCCTTATTGAGTCTATTTTTCGTTGGTATAAACTAGAACAGTATATGAAAATTGTGCAATGAGATAACTGCAGTTTCATAGGGACAGGTCAGAACTGTCCAGCAGTGTAATAAGGGTAACTTTGATGAATAAACTGTACTAAATGGCCACATGAAAAATTATAGAAAAATTATGGTAAATAGATATATGAGTCTACTTTCAAGGAAAATTTACGGATCTGAATTTCGAACTCTATAACTCGAGTTATAGCCGAATTGGTCGGCACAACGCAGTTTGACAGCTTTAAGATTTTCATGTTCTGAACTAGTAGTCAAGTCTAGTAATGCCCTTGCTCAACTCCGGCGACGGTACCGGGTACGGGGTGTTACACTTGTTTTTAGTTATATATTTCGTTTATTTTAAATTGTCTTAATAACTCCTGGCTAACTATCTACGAGCTCCCCAATTTCTTCATCTAGCTCAAGATCGTCATCCAGACCGACTCCTCCAACATCAGGATCTCATCTGTAATTCAGGAAGTTTCACCTCTCCCTCTCTCTTAAATTTTATATCTGTCTTTGTACATTGAGGAAAATGTACATCTTAAGTGTGGGGGGTGAATATTTATTTGAAGAAAGGGCCTAACTTTCTGCATTATTCTCAAATCCGGCCTAACTTTCTTCATTATTCTCAAAATCCCTGAATTTAGTCTTGTTTTTAAGTAATTTTCTCATATTACTAATTAGGATGAAATTTCTGATGGTTTATGATTTTTATTGATATGTTTTAGATTAAGTCATAGTTAATTGTGCATTGATGATTAAATCAGAAGAATATTAGAGAATCAAGCATGATAAGTCTATTTTTCAGAATTAAAATCTTTGCTAGGTTGTTGAGCTGAATCTGAATATTATGTGGAAGTTTGAAATTTACAACGTTGATGTCAAAACACCCATGAATTTTGTGAGATTTTGAGCCTATTAGAGCATATATTCTTTTCCATGCTCACTTTATTGATTATGAGTGTGTCAACTATGAACTGTTATTCTAGAACTTACCTCGATTATACATGTTGAGACCACATCTATGATTTGATATACAGGGATGATAAAGTCACCTAGGATTTAACCCACTCACTCCACTAAAAAGCCTACCTCTATAATTAACCCCTAGTGAACCCCGTTGATCCTAACAACCCTTTTTATTAACTCACTAGCTAATATTAACCCAAAACCCCTTTGTATTTGTTATCACCATTCCTTTTGACTACCCTTATATCGAGATATGATTTGATTAGTTATCTAATTATACTATTTCAGTAGTTGAATTTATCTTTTATTATTTGATTTGTTCTTAAAAAAAATTATTAAAGTATATTCAGTGTTAGTGGTGAGCTTATATAGTTAAAGTCTATTTTTCGAAAAAAAAGCTCGTGTTAGCAGGATTATTACTTTTCATTTAATGTAAATATTATCTCAGTATTTTCTAAGTTAGGTAACTTGTCAATTCAATCTCGATTCTAACCTTCTAATTCAACCTTTATCCACACCTTAAACCCTAGCCCCGTTACAACCCTGTTAAAGACCTTTTGATTTGTGTATCATCTCATATTACAGTGGTGGAGATTTAATTTTCAGGCAAGCCTATGGGATTAAATTTTCAGGTTAGACTTATGAGAGCTTAATTTTAAACCTTAAACACCTCGAGTGATTTGAGTGAACCTTTAGTGAGGATGTCAATCCTTGTCGATTTTGAATCAAAGGTAACTATTTAGATAAGGGGAGACACCTACGTTTTTGTGCTACAAATGTATGACTTTAATTGTTTGAATCTTTAGGACTCTTCGAGTTAGATCATCCATGTATAAATTATCTATGAATTATGATAAGACATTATTGATAGGAATCATGAATCATGGAAAGTTTATCTTAATTGTAAGTTGAGAATTTTGCTTGAGGACAAGCAAAAGCTTAAGTGTGGGGGTATTTGATAAACTGTAAAAGTAACATATTCTAATCCCACATTTAGTATGCTTTTGGATGATTTAAGCCTCGATTGATATAAAAAAGGTGCTCTTAATCCTTTCTTTTCATGTCTTATACCCAAGAAAGCACCCGAGGACGAAAAGAACATAAAACATGCCCAAAACGGAGTAAATGGGCCATATCACGAAATCCACATGGCCTGGACTTAAGCCCACACGGCCGTGCCACATTGATCATCTAGAACACGGCCTTACCCCGGAGTCACACGGCCGTGCCTCATTAAAGAAGTCCGAACACGGCTTGAAGACTAGTCACACGGGTGTGTGACATGGCCGTGTCCCTATCGTGGCAAAGAGCAATTTCATTTGGATTTGGATACTTTGGGGCAAAGAAACACATTCCAAGAGCCTATATAAACCCCTTAAGTGTTACCTGAAAGGAAGGCGATTAGCTAGGCTAAGGAGCCAAGCCGAAAAGTTCAAAGTTGTGGGAATCGCTCGAAGATAGCCAGTTGATCCATCTCTAGAAAGCTGAAATTCTACTCAAGACAGCGGATCTCTCCTTCAATTCCTTTAGGGAGTTTTAGGGATTTCTTATGTTTTGTTTTATCTTTTCTTCTGAGATGTTTTCTATTATTTATTATGAACTAAACCCTTCAGATACCTGAAGGGGATGAAACCTAGATGAATCTTGTTATTGTTTTCTGAACTATAAGATAAAAACTTGATTTGTTCTTAATTTTGTGCGCTTAATTCTTGTGTTGATATTTCCAAGATATTGATTCAAGTCAGATGTTCTTAGGTGGAGGAGCAAAAGTCCCTGCTTAAGAATAGATCTAGCATAATTAAAGCGGAGTTGTTCGCGCGCCTAGAGATAGGGTGACGAGATTTTGCCGGATTAGGGTGAAACCTAATATGGGAGTCCATAGATCGATTTACTACTATTTTAGGGGGTTATTAAGTGAGAAAGAGATTTCCGTTAATTAACCTAGGGTTAGGCGTTATTCGCCTCGAGAGAGGGTTTAATATAAATTAGGGAATCCTACGAATCAAGTCAAGTAAATAAATCGTATGGTTAATGGTTAAATAACAAGTGGAGTCTAGGTGGATTCTTCCTGAGGGTATCATCTTAAATCAACTGAGTCTTCCCTCAAGTTATTTCCCAATTCATTCTTTTTGTCTTTGCGTCTTTAGCTTAGTAGTAGTTAAGTGTAAACAACTTCACTTATTTTAGGCTAGATAATAAAAAGAAGGTTAGTATTAGTACTTTTAGTTCCTTTGGGTTCGACAATCCGGTCTTGCCTAAGCTATACTACTGTTCGATAGGTACACTTGCCTTTAATCGTTGTTAAAGTTAGTTTGCAGGTTCGATCATCCTCTTTATAAATTTTAAGACTCTGATTCCAGTGATCAATATCTCAAAGAAGAATTGTAACACTTGCATTTCTGCCAAAGTTTAACATTAGGACCAGCAGTGGGTATGTTGTTACAGTTGCCCCAAGTTTTGCCCGGAGTTTTACATTACCTAATACATCATCCATATTTCACAGCTTATTAGACAGGGTAAAATGAGAGTGTGATTTAATTACTGACAACTATATGAAGTAAAGACCTTTTCCGTTGCCTGACATCTGAACATAAACTACATAGAAAGTGACCTGTTTCATTGTCATATTTGCTAGCGTACATGTTTGATGGCATTCAAGCAATTTAACCATAGATTCAACAAGTCACGATTCAAGCAACATTTACAAAATCACAACCGAAATCCCAACAACAAAACTAGGAGTGACATGTATGAAGAATTTGATGATGGCCTTATTCACATGATATCAATTTATTCGGTTAATTTGCAGCACTAGCTAAAAAAATGATGCTAATAAGTGGAAACATACCTAAGAAGTGCAGTGCCACAGAAATCTTTTTGAAGATACAGAGGCAAACTTCCACCCACATACATCAAAAAGAACTTCTGCAAATAGCTTATATCTCCTTTCGGTGACTGCATTCAACACACAATTACTTCCATTAAAATATATATATAGTTATTAATTAACATCAGACAATTAGAAAGAACCCGTCTTTACAATTAAAGTTTACTTCTTAAAACTGCAAATTGAAAGAAAAGCTCACGTATTCAGCTCAGCTACAAATACTTAGCGCTTCTTCTTGCTTGCTTTCAAACCATTGGATTTTGATGGGGTAGATGAATAGACCCATAATTGATATCACAGAGCCAGCAACCTCTGCAAACACACAACGTTCATATTAATTGTAAAGGTAAAGGAGTCATTTGTGGACTCTGTAAAAATCAAACTTAAAAAAGAGGGAGGGGGAGGGGTTAAGAACTTAAAGAATGTGCCATCAAGGATCCATCTATTTTTATTTGTTATGTAAGAAGCAACACTCAAATCTAACCAAACAGAACAGAAACAAACGAACCAAAAAAGGAAAAGAAAAACGCAAATCTAACCAAAAATTTCACAAAAAAAAGGAACTCACCGATCAAAAGTCTAGTGAAGGGAACAAAGAGAAGAAGACTGATTACTGCTTTCAAAAATTGCAGGCAAAAAATGCGCAAACTACAGAGAAAATGAATAAATAAACAAATAAAACTTTAAGGCCCTTCCATAATATAATCAAACAATCAGAAAATAGCTAAAAATTAAAGCATAATGAACAATTAAAGAGAATAAGAAGAGAAGAAAAAGATAAACTCATTGTGAATAAGAGGAACAAAGAACCAGAGGAAAAATCAGACAAAAGAGAAAAGGGGAAAAAAAGAGAAGTGTTCTAACGTTATTTGGAAGAAGAAATAATAAGGTTAAAAAGGTAAAACACCAGCCAAAAGTCCTTTTACACTGAGAAAAGCTAAAATTTTCTACTTTTTCATCTGTGAAAAAGTACTTAAAAAATGTTAAAAAAATTTCCCCACTGATACCTGTTCTTTATTACTTTTTAGGGAAAAGGACTTTTTTTTGTAGAAAAGTCCATCACAGATGGAATGGAGAACGGGCCCTAAATGGACGATTGGTTCTGGGCTTAATTAATTAGTTTGATCTGATTTTTATAACATTGGGAAAAAATTATCTCTTTATTCTAAATTTGTTTTTTCAAAGAAACAATTTTTTTCATGCATTAATAAAACAAATAAGATTAATATAAAATCATAAGTGTTTTTGTAATAGTTGAAACCTTAATTTGGGATAAATATGTTTTTTTTCCTTTCAAACAATTGTTTAAGTGAAATTATTTAAACAAAAAAATACTTATATGAAGTAACAATTTAGTATAATCTTTTTTTCACCTATTTCTCTTTTTTATCAAATATAACATAGAAAACTTCTATTGATGTTGGTTTAATTAATAAGGAACTTAATCCGCTATTTTCTTTTATCAGTTGACTCACAAGAAGAAAGTGATAAAATAAAATGTCCAAGGAAGACAAAGAGAGATTGTGAATTGTATCATGAATGTGATTTGTCACGATTTACACTATAATTTAGATCCCTTTTCACATAATTCTAGTTTGTTAATAGTTAAATCAAGTCATTTTAGTATTAATTTATGTTTTCTAGCTAAAGTAGTTAAATTATTTTTTTCTTTTTATAGTTTTTATGATATTTTGATACTTACATAAGGTTATCTGACTAAGTACTCAACTTTGAATTGAAACTGCTGCCAAACTTGCAGCAAAAAAGGAAGTCACGACATCAAAGACTGACATGAAAATAGCCTCGAGGAAAAAACTTGAGTGAATGTCGCGACATCGAGCTACAAAAGTTGGAACATTAAAGACTAAAGAAAGGAAAGGCTACAAACAAAACCGACATCGCGACAAGCAAGGTGCTCCATGTCTCGACATCACAATGATCACAAACACGACAACTGTGTTTTCAAGGGGCAGTTTAGGGTCTTTCTCAAGTTTAAAGCCCTAATTGTTGTATTAATTAAAGGGGCATTTTAGTCTTTCAATTTTAGCCTATATAAGTAATATTATAACCAAAAGAAAGGGGGATTCAAACTTAGATCAGATTTTATACTTTCAATTTCAGTTTGCAGTTTATTCCTTAGTCTAGTTGTTTATGTTTTCTTAATCGAAATCCTTCTATTCCAAAGTTAGACGATTGCGAGTGGAGATTGTTTAGAAATGCCCTTTTACATTGATCAATCCATGAGCATTCTCTTCCCTATTCTATTTATTTATATCTCTATCGTTAATTTAATTAATTGATTGTTTATATAAATAGTAGAATAAACTTGCACTTTACACTTATCTCACAAACCAACAATTTAACTGGTTGATCAATTAAGTAAATTGTAACAACCCGTTTTTTAGTGGTGTTGGAAACGGTGGTTTCAAAATTTCATTTTCGATGAGCGAGCCCGGAAATATTATTATTTAATGTTTACGATGTTAGTATAAAGTTTAATTAAAATTTGGTTCACTATTTTTGTCATTTGGACAGTAAATTAAGGTACAAAGACTAAATTATACAAATGATAAAAGTTAATCGCTATGGATTTTTAATTAACTAAAGGGACCACTTGAGAATTGAACCTTTATTAAATCACCAAACGATGGTGAATGACAACTTTCATTCACCAATTTAGTTAATCATCATTAAGTATGTTAATTAAAGTTTAATTAAACAAATTATAACTAATTAGTTATTAAACAAAGTATATAAGACAAAATAAAAGAAAATATGACAATTTTACTTCATATTCTTCAACTTGACTAGGGTGAGAAAAAAAATAAGGTTTTTTTTTGGAGTTTTAAGGTTTTGGTCCTTCAATTTGGTATTTAAGTAATTTTCTTGTAATTTTTATGTTTTTGATGTCTCGAGAGCTTAATTTAGCTAGCTCGTGTACCAATTTGTAAAATTGTTAAAATTTTCAAAAGTTTTCATGGATGGTTTTTTTTAAGCTTTTGGTACTAAATTGTTAGTTTTAAGCTTAGAAGTGAAAAACAACTAGTTTGTAAAGTTTAATTGCTAGTTTTTGAACATAGGGACTAAAGTGCAAAAAAATTTAAAATTGATGTTGAATTTCTATAATTATGGATAATAGGAGGTTGTAGAAGGGTTATATTGAGATTTATTTTGAAATCGAGGCTCAAATTTGAAAGTTAAAGCAATTTCAGTTTTAGGAACTACATTGAATAAAATGTAAAATTTTAGAGAACATTCAAAAAATGAAATTGAACAGACTTATACTTATAATAGGATGATATAAGGTATTTGAAATTGATAAATTGAAATGAATTATCGTATAGATCGGAAATTGAATCAATCGAAAGATAATCGAGGAAAAGGTACAATTTCATATTAGTCATTGACGTCTTGTTTGTTTGCTGTTTTGCTAGGTAAGTTCATATGAGACTTACTTTATTAAATTATGATAAGTTTGTATTATATTGTTTTGCTTTTTAGTTTGAATTATTAAGCATATAATGTTTTTAACATCAAATGGACTAAATTGTAAAATATGAAATATATAATAAAAATGAATATAAATACAAGGTATCAAATAGAGGTGAAATTATTATATAATTGGATGATATGTATATTATGTTGTTACAAGTTTAAAATGTATATGGATTGCTATATGAAAGATGAAAGACGAAAGACGTGTATATGGCTACAAAGTTTGAAATGGTACAAACACAATAATAATGTCGTGTGAACTAGTAAATGTTTAGGATATGAATGGTATGTCATTAATGTTCAAAAAGGAATTGGGTGCTTGATAAAGGATTTAATGATCAATGGCTTGAGATCCGACATGTGTTGTGGATTCTCTGAAGCTTGTGTGAGCAACATCGAATCATTCTTTATTGATGACTTGAGATCCAACACGTGTTATGAATTCTCTAAAGCTTATGTGAGTAGAATTGAATAAAGCTTGTTTAGTAACATTGATCTGAAGCTTGTGTGAGCAGTCCAAAATGTCAGTTTATGTGAGCAAATCAATCTCGGCTATCTGAATTCAATTTACTAAGGTTCTTCGGGCAAAAATGGTAATTAAGCAGAAATGAAATAGTTAAAAAGATTGAATATGAATTTAAATGTTATGTTCACTAAACGAGTATTATTTTAATAGTATATGATATAAATGGTATAATTGTACATGTATGTGAATTGTGTAACATCTCGACCGAACATAGTCCTAGTGATTCAATTACTGTTGTCGAAGTATGATGTTTAGAGCAAGTTCTAAGGGGTAAGGTATTAATTGTGACTAAGTATGTAAGTCTGTAAGTAATGAATAAATTAATAGAAATAAAGTTTTTCTAATATTCTAGTCCCCGATAATGGTGCCAAAAACTTGATGTCTACGGAATTAACTAAAAATTTGACTAAGGCAAGCGCATCTATCAATTAATAGTATAGCTACAGTGAGCAAAAATATCGTTCTCACGAAGACTAAAAGTGCTAGTAATTGCTATATTTTTATAATTTAATCGGATAATTCAAGTGATTGAGAATTAACTTAAATTAATTAACTAACGAACACAACAAAGAACAAAATAAGAAAATAATCGATTAAAAACCAAGAAGCAAAACAATACCCAATAAAGAATTCACCTAGATTTCATCTGGCACTATCAATCTAAATTACACAATTTCTTTATTTAGTGTCTTAATTCGTAGAAATCCTTAAGTTATGAAAATATCTCTTTCGAGTATAAGAGCAACTGATTCTAGGTTGATTAATTGAAATTTATTTCTAATTAAAACCCTTATTATCCCATTAACTCATGCTATGGATTCCTCTATTAGATTTGACTATAATCTAGTAGATTTATGTTATCTTATTTTTAGGATTGCATGCAACTCCATTCAACTATGTAAAGATCTACTCTTAAACAGGGTCTATTCAACCTCCGATTTATGCATATCAAATATGGATCAATAATCTAGAAATATCAAACAAAAAATTAAACACAGATAATTGAGAATAAAAAACTAAGTATTTATTACGTAAAATAGAAATCAAATGACAAAATCCATCATAGAGTTCATATATATACATCTTAGAATGCCTGTAAAATCTAAAAATTGTGATTTTTCGAAGTTCGTTGTGAAATCCCGTGAAAACAACATGGCTTACCACACACCTGTGTGAAATGGGTCAGCTTGCGTGGCTCTTGTAGCTTGCTCCGATTTTTTAGTTTTTGTTCCTTTTGCTCCAAAGTGCTCTATTAAGCATCAAAACATGAATTTAAAGGATTGGGAACATAAAATTCACAATTAACATCAAATAATCACCAAAAAAATACATTAAAAATGAGGTTAACACTTATCACACATCAAGAAAAAAAACCCTCGCGGCGAACCCTGAAGGATAGCCTTTGTAGCGCAATATGAAAGGAACGCCTTTATGGTGAAATATGAAAGGGTATCCTTCGTGGAAAACTCTGAAATAAATGCCCTGATGGCATGTCAAAATAAAGTTCTTAGTGGCATATTGAAAGGAATGTTCTTCTGACGGGTTCTGTAATAAACCGATTTGGCGCGTTTAGCATGACTCTTAAGCGAAATAAGTAAGATTAGAAAGGTTTTATGTCTCTATGGTTTATACGGTTAAAAGGAGTTATATAAGGCTATGAATTGACTGAAAATAAGGATATAAATTTGCATGTTTGAAGGAGGTATCTGTCCTCTGTGCACACGTTCATTTGAATTATGATGATTTGATGGCTCAAAAGTAAGTTTGCAAGCGTAATGCTGTCACTGATTGTATTGAACTCTGGAAAGGAAATGGATAAAGATTTATGATTATTCTAATTGAAGGAAGTAAGTGATGTATTGAAGACTTTGATAGGAGGAAGTGATTTCAGAGTAAGGTATGGTATCTAACGTGAATATGGGAACAGAACTTGAGGAAGTATTCCTTAAAGACAAAGTTGAAAGTTAAGAATGATGAGATCGTCTATCTGAACTATCAGTTGTAATGTGAAAATATGACTCAGGTAAATGATGTTTTCCCTCACTAAGTTCTTATGAACTTATATGTGTGTGTTATGTTATAGGAGAGATGATGTGGGTTTGCGCCAAGAAGGACGATGCCAGGACTACGCCAAGAAGTGGCGTATCGGGTTATTATGCATATAAAGCGAGTTCAGTGACGTGTTCAAGGTCTGAAATGTCACTTGGAAATCCCTACTTTGGGGTATTTGTAATGGATTAGAATTTTTATGTAAGTATTGTTGTAACTTATTATATGTGTTGGAGTTGTATATGTAATTCATGTATCTTAGTTTTGAAACTTTTTAATTATGTAACTTGTAATTGATTTAAATTTGTAAAAGTAGATTAAGTTTTTGTCTGTATTAGCGTGGTAATACCCAAGATCTAGATCCGACTAATCGGATCGGGTCCAAGGTGTTACAACAAGGGCACCGCTAGATTTAATGGGAACTATTCTTAGAGAACCTCGTTAGGAGAGTGTTCATAAAAATGGACTTTAAGATATGTAATCATGTATCTTAGTTTTGAAACTTTGTAATTATGTAACTTGTAATTGATTTAAATTTGTAAAAGTAGATTAAGTTTTTGTCTGTATTAGCATGGTAATACCCAAGATCTAGATCCGACCAATCGGATCGGGTCCAAGGTGTTACAACAAGGGCACTGCTAGATTTATTGGGAACTATTCTCAGAGAACCTTGTTAGGAGAGTGTTCATAAAAATGGACTTTAAGATGCTAAAGAGGATAGTCATTTGAGATTTACCTTTTTGTACATATAATGCAATGGGTCTCTTGAAGCTTTTGACAATGAATTTTTTATTGATTGGTGTTCATCATCAAGTTGGTCTTATGATGGCAAGGTTAGGATGCAAATATCAACAGTTTGATCAATATGATGCATCTTTGGATTGATCTTGAATCTTTATAGTATTACAGTTATTCTTTTCAGTTTGCTTTTCTCCTCTATTTGAACTTTTTCTGTGGACAATGACATTTGTGCATCACGTTATATTATTTTACATATTGTATGCACTATGTGTCATGTTTATGGGGTAAGTATTTTCTCTTAAAAATTTATTTTTGTGCATATTCTTCCCTCTCATATATGTCATCAACATTATTTTAAAAAATATTTCATTAGCGTTCGGACTAAATAGAGAATACATGCATGACCCATATCAGCAAAATTTTGAGCTCGTCTCATTGGCAATTGGTGATGATGATTGGTAAATCTTTCTTCTATTTCTAGTTGATTTCAATCTTTAATTTGATATATAAATGGAGCACAAAGAATAGTGATTTCATATGAGCAATCTTTGGCTTAAAGGCAGAAATACATACGGATATACTAATTAACTTGAAAATCATGGGGTTTCTGTTTCAGACTAAATTGTATCCAAGTAATTAGTTTTGTTGTTTATGCCCCCAACTCTCCTGCCATATTATGCCAATTAGAAACTGTGGGGGAAAAACCCTCCAACGGATCCTGCGAAATCATCCCATAAACGCTGCGCTTCATCATCTTTATCTAACATGGTGCATATAATTGCCTGCATATTGTCAAAGGAAAGAAATCAAAGGAATAAAACATCACTTCTCAATCAAAATTTTGCAAATCAACATGTTAAAATAGAGTAAGAAAGACTGATGAAAGGTCTTATCTACTTGAAGAGCTTAAACATAGATTCTTTTGCTAACCCAATTTAGATGTCCTATAACGTACCTTGTAAAGAGTAGGCCGAACATCCAACTCCGAAATCTTCTGATCATGAGTAGTCATAAACTCATAGGCTTCTTCGTATTTTCCCTGTACATAAATGATAATCACTCTCAAGGAAAAAAAAAAGACGACCTATTTTTCATCATTTTTATGTTATCTTAATGCAGTTGACTTTAGTAAAAGTATTATGGAATCTGTTGTATTAAGAGTTAGATTGCATTTTGTCTCTTCTACTAAAAAATGAGTAACTTAATTAATATATGTTAGATCAAAGAGCAAATTGATTCTTTTTGTTAAATTTTTTATCTATTTTTACAATTGAAAATTGGTGTGGCTGATGAAATAACGTAACAGTGACACATGGTGTGTCACGTGTGCCTCATAGTAATGTATTGAGACTATTTTTTAACGGTAGAAATTAATAAAAATTCGGTTTGCTCTTTGATCTAATGTATAGAGACTAATTTACTCATTTTTTGAGTTGAGGAGCAAAATGCAATCTAAACCTTAACACAAAGACCTCTATAGTACTTTTACCAGTTAACAACCCTTCTAGCATTTCCAATTTTTTTTTCTAAAGATTCCATATTATTACACTTATTACCTACCTATCTTTGGAACATAGATATGGAGTATATATGTAGTTAACAGCTCTTAGGTATCTAACTTAAAACCCGAAATGGGATGACCACCATTTTAACAACACTCGTTGATTCAAAGTACTCTAGTTAGTTCCAGCTACGGAATCCAATGTGAATGGCTACTTGCATTAATCGATGAAGGGAAAATACCTGACTGATCAAAATTTCAACTAGTAGCATGTTCATGTAATAAGCCGACTCAGGTTCCGACATTTCATATTTCTTGTATTCATTCTTCAACATAAATAGTGCTTCCTCAGGCAGCCCACGTTTCATTAGGCTCACTGCCTCTTTCTACAAAAAATGAACCAATATAAATCATTGCATACTACAACGAGCTTAACAAGAAATCACACAACTATGTATAAAGCTGAACCTTGAGTTGATCAATTTGATCCTTTGATGGAGATGAAGGCCGTGGACCAGGGATTTGTGACCCTGGACTAACGTCCCTGGCCCTTCTTCCCTCTTTTGAAGCAAGGCTCACTGTGACATCCAACAATGACTTGAGTGCCATTTTCCTCGGTGCTGGAGGTGCAATATGTTCGAAAGATGGAGCTTTCCGATAAACAGGCTTCGGGCCAGCAATAGCTTTAAAGTTCATCTTACAGCCGCAACCGATGATGCCTAATGCACAAGCCAAAGCAAGAGACGCCCCAACTGCCCCTCGAGCAACTTTGGCACCACCATTTTCGTTTGCAGAAGCCATTGACGAATTAGACCTGTCAAGTGCAAGAGGTCCCGGACCATAGAACCTACGACATTGTCGGTGATTCGTCATGAAGCCACTTGAAACCGATAAAGAAGAAGGGTTAAACCCGAAATGAAGTCTGGTAGAGGCTGGCACCGTGCGAAGTGAAATGCAGGGCAAAGGTCCATAGCCAAGGCAGAGTGCAGCTTCCATGAAGAATTTGATGTTTCTTGAATGAAATCAGAATACCTATTGTTTATTGATGGAATTTTGGGCATTGCTTTGAAGAGCAAAATAAAGTATGGAACACTCAGACTTCTATTTCCAATCTTTCAAGTTGCCAAGAAAGGCATCATATTATTTGCTTTACAGGGAAGTAATGTTGTTTATTGGCAAGGAATCAGGTAATATAAAAGGACTTTAATTTTTAAGAGGTGGGTAAGGAATTATAACATAAATGTTTGAACTTGATTTCATTCCAAGAACATATAGGGGATTTTCTTTGCCTATCAAGCAAGTCAGAAATCAGTATAATTTGACCTCCATTGGTGGCCCCATTTTTCAGCTTTGATAAATATAAACCTATAGTGTATATATATCCACCACCTAAGAAAGAAACATAAAGGTCTGTAATGGAAAACTCAGCTAAAAAGATGAATTCAGAGAATAAATATAGAACAATAGCAGTGACGGTGACACCCTTTATCATCCTGGGCGGTATATGCATTGGTTTGGGATGGAGATATGTGAGCCGTGCATGGAACCGGAAACCAAAGCCGAAGCTCGCAAGGTCCATGTCCTTTTCTGCCCTTCATGGAGGTAAACTGGCTTTCGAGAGATTGGTTGATTATCATAATCATGGAGGCAAGTCAACCAACATTGATGCTGATATAAAAAAACTGGAGGAGTTACTTGCTGATGAACATCCTCGTTTCAAGGAAATTCAGGTTTGTAATCTTGTACTAATTATTCCGACTCACCAATTTTATACGCGTATACCAAGTGTGCTATCTGCATTTGTTTTGGAAGCGTGTTCTTGCGAGGCTGGAAATGAGCAGAAAAGAAGATGAAGCCATGGAAGTGTTGAATAAAGCATTGGAAAAGGCCCGAAAGCAAGGCAAACCGCATGAAGTTTACGAGCTTGAAATTCTGCTTGCAGAATTGTATATCTACAAGGTCTATTTTTTTTTCCTTAAATTTATTCACTTCATCAAATTCTAGTTTCCACTTATGCAACAATCTGCCACTCAAGTGACCAACAAGTTTTGTCATTATTAATGGTTTCTAACAATTGCTTTGATTGAATGGGAAATGTATTTGGCCAATTTCTAACATTGAGGGATACTATATATTTTCAACTGCTGGAACAAAAAAGGTTTCTCTTAAACAGGCTTTTGATTTGGAATTTCTGTGCAGGGAGATGTTCAACAGGCTTTGAACTGCAAATGCTTAGTAGAAGATGGAGGGGATTCTGATGCACGACGTCCCCTTTATAAGGTGATAAAATTACTATTCTCACTTTATTTTTCAAAATCCTAAATAACAATTAAAAATACTTATGTAATTTATTTAAATTTTAATAATATTTTTTTATTTAATTGTTTAAAACTTTTTATTAGAAAAACTTATAAAAAAATATTTTAAACTTTAAAAACTTGTAAAATCATTTTAAAAATAATATTTCAAAACTTTGCAACCTTTAAAATGCATACAAAATTTTGATAAATTATTTTTATATTGTATTTTAAAACAATTTATTTTTGAGCCTTAAATATAAATAGTTTAAAAATTTTTAAAATCAGATTTTAATTTTTTTAAAGTGTATACATAAATTTTATGTGAAATTATTTAGTACACGGTATTAAGGAATTAACAAGTGTCCTATGGGTAAAATAAAATAATAAAAAATATACATTTAAAAAAAATATACGTGTTAATTTTTTAAAATTATTTGTAGAATAAAAAAAATATACCGTCAATTTTCCAAATACTAACTCAAAATTTATTTTAAAACATTTTTAAAACAAGTTAATTTTAATATGATAGATAAAGTGATATTTCAATTCTAATTTAAAACATTATTTTTTTTTAACTTTCTAGATTTAAAAATATTATATGTTTGCTATAAGTAGGCATTCATGTAAAATTTTTTAAAAACTTTAAAAATCGTTTTAAATTTCTTTACACATTTTAGGGAGACCGTTAGAAAAAAAAAATTGAAATAGATATATTTACTTATGATTGAAAACATGTTTATTTTTTTTAATTATAAAAATTCTAATTTATACCTTTTTTAATTCGCTAAAGTACCTAGACGGTCCTTGTATTATAGGGGCTGAATAAAATTAGTGTCTTTATTATTAAATTGATTAATTTAGTCTTTATACTACTAAAAAGAATCAAATAAGTCAAAATTCTAATGAAGTTAACATTCACTATATAAAAATATCATAAAATAACTGATTGAGTCTTAGCTCAGTTAGCATTAACATTGTTGTCAGTACAAGAGGAAGTGGGTTCGATTGTACTGAAGCGTGTTATCCTCTTATTTAAGGGTTGGAGAGGGACTATGAATAGTTTTAAATTTTAAATTAGAATTAAGATTAACATTAGAATTAACTTAAGATGCAACTATGAATTAAATAACCAAAAGTTAAATCAAATAATAACAACATAAAATAACAATAGAGAGTTCACAATAAAAAGTTAAATAAATAAAAATAATTATTAGAATTAAATCTGAAATAAAAAATAAAATTAAAACTAAAAAAAAAGAAAATTACTTTAACAGAGATATATCAAATATAAAATTACAAAAAAAATGATAAAAAGAAAAATACAAAAATATTCAATGTTGAGTTAGAGTCTTGAAGTTGTTATAAATGCAATATATATATAAATAATTATTTAATTATATTTAAAATAGAAAAATAAATTATAATAATTAAAATTTAAAAAAAGGTACGTCTCTTCTCACAATATTATATTTATGTACCTTGTTTTGTGTATATATATATATATATATATATATATATACACGAACTGAAGTATCATAAATTTACCAAGATTTAATTAGAATAATGATTAAATGACATGGATTGAAACTATGATGCCTCTTTCCCCTCGCAATGTTGTAATGAAAAACAAAGCAAATCTTTTAACACTTGAAATTTAACTAAAATAGCTGTACTTGTGAATATTAAATTTGTAGGCTATTATTTGCTTGATGGACCAGAGAGAGGACGAAGCCCGTAAGTATTGGCAAGACTTTAAAGATGTCCAACACATGACAATCCCACCATGTTTCCATGAAGATGAGTTCACTGAATTTAAGAATGCTGTCAATCTGCTCAAAAAAGATATTGATGCTACAAAACAATAAACAAATTGTTCATTACCGGAAATTGCCCAAAGAGTTAATCTACTATAATTAATAATAAGTACACGCCATTTAAGTTTCACTCATTCTCCAAGTAGCAACTTTACTTCTATATTTTTCTCTTGAAACTTTAGAAGTAAATTGATTGATTCAAGTTATTTGCATAATGTACAGTTTAAAACAAAGTAAAGTGCTTGCCCAAAGAGTTAATCTACTATAATTAATAAGTACACGCCATTTAAGTTTCACTCATTCTCCAAGTAGCAACTTTACTTCTATATTTTTCTCTTGAAACTTTAGAAGTAAATTGATTGATTCAAGTTATTTGCATAATGTACAGTTTAAAACAAAGTAAAGTGCTTGCCCAAAGAGTTGATCTACTATAATTAATAAGTACACGCCATTTAAGTTTCACTCATTCTCCAAGTAGCAACTTTACTTCTATATTTTTCTCTTGAAACTTTAGAAGTAAATTGATTGATTCAAGTTATTTGCATAATGTACAGTTTAAAACAAAGTAAAGTACTCTCTAATTCGTAAATAAAACCTAAGCAAGTCGTGCATATATACGAGAGTAATATAGCCTGTTAAATTACAATCACAATTCCCTTAAAGTATTCCAGTAAAAATATCTTCAATATTTTATTGAGATCAAACTTTCTTTAAAATTGATCTTGATCTTGTATGCAAGGAGATTGAATTATATTAAAAGTCTTCAATCCGGTCCTTACTAAGCACATTTTAAGTATGTTTGATTTCATTAAATTGTTGTTATACAATTTTAAAAATTCATCAAATAAAGGTAAAAAAGAATTGGACAAAAATATGAGGCAATATTATCCTACAACCTGTTACTCCTCAAGAATTTTCAATTCCAAGAATTTTTAATTTTCTCACCATCATCATTGATGTTGAATTTTTTAGACATTCCTATGATAAATAAAAGTATGAGTTTGGAGTTTTCCGGCAATTTTCTTTCAGAAATTTTAGCATGTCGTGGGGGATGAGGTATCAACTTATTGTCTCCAACAGTTCAATGGTGATATGGAGGTTAGTCAAATTAACACCACACATATAGTCCTTATTCCTAAGAAAACTAATCCAACCAATCTTTCTCATTTTCGCCCAATAAGCCTATGTAATGTTATATATAAAATAATGGCTAAGGCTATAGCGAATCGATTCAGAGGAGTTCTTGAAAAATGCATTGACAAAGCACAAAGTGCTTTTGTGTCAGGAAGATTAATTTCAGACAATGTATTAGTAGCATATGAAATTCTTCATACTTTAAAGAGGAAAAAATTGGGAAAAAAAGGGCTGATGGCTGTTAAATTAGATATGAGTAAAGCATATGATAGGGTTGAGTGGGCTTTTCTTGAGGAAATGATGAGGAAAATGAGTTTTGAACCTAGATGGATTAGATTGATCATGAAATGCATATCTACTGCTTCCTATTCAGTGGTTCTTAATAGACAAGCTAGAAGTATCTTTTCTCCAACGAGAGGACTACGACAAGGAGATCCTTTGAGTCCGTTTCTATTTCTGATTTGTGGAGAAAGCTTATCTAGCCTAATGAGATTGGCACAGTAAGAAGAAAATTTTAAAGGTGTTAAAGCAAGCAGAAGAGGCCCTCCAATATCACGTTTATTATTTGCAGATGATTGCATAATATTTGGGGAAGCTACGGAAAGGGGAGCTGGTCTATTAAAAAGGATTTTACGGGAGTATAGAATCTGTTCAGGGCAGATAGTAAATTTTGAAAAGTCTACGGTTTTCTTTAGTTCTAATTCAAGAGTCGAAGAAAAGAGTATTGTTACTCGAATGCTAGGTGTACAAAGCTCAAATGACCCAGAACGCTATCTTGGATTACCAAATATGGTGGGCAAAAGGAAAAAAAGGAGGCATTTCAAAACTTAAAGGACAGGTTTAAACAGAGAATAGATAATTAGAGCACAAGGCATCTATCGCAAGGGGGAAAAGAAGTTTTTATAAAGTCTGTTCTTCAAGCTATCCCGACGTATTCAATGGCATGTTTTCTACTTCCTAAATCGTTATGCTCTGGTCTTGAAAGTATAATTGCAAAATTTTGGTGGAAAAAAGGCCATGGTCAAAGGGGCATTCGTTGGTGTACGTGGAATGAGCTTTGCATTTCAAAGGAACAAGGGGGATTGGGATTTCGTAGGCTTGACCAATTTAATATTGCTTTGTTAGCCAAACATGGTTGGCGACTTATTAAGTATCCCGATTCATTATTAGCACAGGTTTTAAAAGCAAAATACTTTCCTAATTCAGATTTCATCCATGCACAGTTGGGTAATTTACCTTCTCTTACCTGGAGGAGCGTTTGGGCCGCAAAAGGGCTGCTGAAAGATGGGCTATGTTGGCACGTTGGTAAAGGTGACCGGATTTCTGTTTGGAATGACTGTTGGATCCTAGGCGTAACCATCAACCGAAGAAGCAACATCACAGAAAATCCATAAATTGAATCAGTAGCAGGTTTAATTGAAACAACAACACATAGATGGAAAAAAGAGTTAATTGAGAATACCTTCCCAGAACATACTGCACAGAAGATTTTACAAATTCCTTTGGCGGAGGAGGATCATGAAGATTTTCAGGTCTGGCGAGGAGAACATTCAGGCGAATTTATAGTGAGAAGTGTCTATAAACTATTACAGGATGCTACTTTGAATCCTAATGATTTATCATTACAGACCGAAACAAAAAAATTCTATATGAAACTATGGAATTTACAACTTCCATCAAAAATCTTAATCACTATCTGGCGCATATCATGGAATTTCATCCCAAATTTTAAAAACTTGAGATCGCGTCGAGTGGTTCTTGACAGCTCCTGTCCTCGATGTCGAAGCGCAGAAGAAGATTGTAATCATGTTTTTAGACAGTGCCCTACAATAATAGAAATATGGCAGATTCTTAATCTTTCATGGGTCATCAACTCAACTATTATTGATCTATGGGATTGGCTTACCTGGGTTTTTGACAAAGGAAACAGTGTATAATGTCGAATTTTTTGCTGCGCTGTATGGTTTATATGGAGCTCCAGGAACAAGTGCATACATGAGGGGAAAATAATAACAGGAAGGGATTTGTCAATGAAAATTCAGAGTTTTATTGCAGAAATTGATAGATCGAGCGAGGAAAAACATACCTGCGATGTTAATAATCGACAGAGACAACAGACAAGAGAGACAGAAGCGACCATTTTCTTTGATGCAGCATATGATAGCAAAAACGCAATCTCAGCCTCGGGCTTGGTGGTAAAGGGAGTAAGGCATGAGTGGCTTGCCTCGAAATCGGTCATCCACTCCGCAATAGCGTCACCGTTCATGGAGGAAGCTCATGCGGGTTTACAAGCAATAAAATTAGGGATTAATTTGGGGTTTTGATCTATTACTATCTTAGGAGACTCTAAAACTGTTATAAAGAAATGCAACTCAACAGGTAGAGACAAGTCAGTCTTGGGGGCGATTATTAGAGACATACAGAAGCATTGACGTTTTTTTCAGGAAAGCCATTTTCATTTCATCAACAGACAGAACAACGGTGTAGCCCACGATGTAGCAATAGAATCATTAAGAAGAAGAGAGGAAATTTACCTGGAAGATGAAACCTTCTCGAGTTACCAACGCCGAATAGAGGAGAATGGGCTACGAAATCCGGACTGAAGGAGGGAAGCCTGCAGAGACTTGGAGAGGAAGGGTTAGCAGATTCCAAAATCCCCTTGAAATGCTATCAAATTGAATGGTTGGCATGGGAAATAGAAACGTCAGAAATTTTGTGGATGCCAGCTAATTTAC
Organism: Gossypium australe; assembly: GCA_005393395.2. NCBI lineage: Eukaryota > Viridiplantae > Streptophyta > Magnoliopsida > Malvales > Malvaceae > Gossypium > Gossypium australe. Next base: position 22,660,083 of record CM016619.1, on the reverse strand, counting down.
ATCGGTTGGATTTGATGTTGGTGGGACGTTTTAGTTTTTCTTTATTTCTCTAGACTCTTCTGTTTTATTTGTTTGGGCCATTATCACTAGGCCATTGCTTTTTCGTTTCTTTAGTTACCTTGGGTCCATTATAGCGACCCAATTATTGTTCTGTTTTTCATTTTACCAATAATAAAAACCAACCGGAATTTCTCAAAAAAAAAAAATATGAGTTAGGAAAATTTTTTGAACCAATAAGAATCCTTCATTTTTCATCATATTACTAAATTAATTTTAAAAAATAATTTTAATTTAATTTAGAAATATCAGTTAAAGAAGTTGTGCTAATTTTAAAATAAAATTATTACTTCAATAGAACTCTAAGCATAAAATATAGGAAAATTTTGATAATTATAATTTAATTTATAATTATTAGTTAAAATTTTTATGTAAAAAAGTTGTGTTAATTTTTATTTTTAAAAAAATTCTTTAATTTTATTAATATAATAATGTTATTACTTGAATTACTTGAATAGAAATTCAAACATCTTATTTATCACTAAATTAATATTAGAGTTATATAGTAATTAAAATTTAGATTTAGTTTTATAATATAGCATCCAGTAGTTAGGCATATTCTATCAAGTAACATCTAAAAAACTTACCATTAAAATAGAGATGTGATCAAAGATTATGTTAATTGATAATGAGATATTATAACATTATGATACTATTTTTTTAATTTTTTTTACATAAGTTGTTTATATGTGAAGTAAGTACCCTCAAAATCATTTCTTTTATCTATTTGTTATTTGTTGTGTTTGTAAAAAATGTTTTGTGGATTTGTTTAGAAAAGAAAGTCAAATTTCAATAATTATTTTTTATCCATTATTATTAAATGTGTTTATTAATTAGCTATAAATATCTTTTGTATTTATCATGAACTATATTATAATTGTTGTAAGTTGTTTTACTTTTTTTTTTTTCAAATTAATGTTATTGTTTACTTTCTTATATAGTTCCAAATTTATATATTTAAAAAGTAAGAGAAATTATCACTATCAATGATAGGTAATAATAATTAAAAGTACGTTATTTAAAATTTAATTAAAAATTAAAAGCGTAAAATCAAATGCAACACAAGTGACTTGGAAACTAGTTAATAAAAAATAGGCATAAAGATAAATTTAGCCCCTAATGTTTACTCATTTTAGACCTTATTTTTTTGGGGGTCATTTTGGCCTCTAACATTTAAAATTTTGTCAAATTGTTTGTTTTTGAAAGGAAAATTTGATTGAACTGTTAAAATTTTAACAACATTGATGTGGCCACTAGTGTGACAATCCATGTATAATTCATAAAAAATTAAAATAATCATAAATATTTAATAAACAAATTGAAAAAAATTCGTAAAAACTTTTAGAAGATTTTTCCATGTTAGCAATGAAGTATAAATAAAATGTCATGTCAGTTGTCACATCAATACCATTATAGTTTTAACAGCTCAACCAACTTTTCCGTAAAAAAATAAGCAACTTGAATAAATTTTAAAAGTTGAGGGCCAAAATGACAAAAAATAAATGAATTTTAGGAGCTAAACTTATCTTTATGCCTAAAAAATACTAATGTGACCATTTTTTATTGGTACAATAACCAATTTAACCACCAATGTTCCTACATTCTATCAATTTATTTGATTCTAAAAAAACAATAAATTAAACTTCCAATATTTACACATTTTATCAATAAATATTATCCTAAATGGTAGCAAAAACCCTTTATCATCGCTTAAAAGAAAGAGATCTCAAGTTGCAAATTTTCATGAATTCATGAAAAGATCAAATCGTAGGAGACCATGGACCAATGTTTTTGAAAGTACAACCATGGTGTCAGTTCTAGTTGCTTGTGATGAATTTCCAAGTTCAACCTTCAAATAGTTCTGCCCTTAGGAGGGACATTCTGATCGCAAGGTTTTTATAATGGATTCTAATGATTCATGACAAAGTAGTTCTGTAAAAGTATTCTGATCGCAAGGTTTTAATAATGGATTCTAATGAATCATGACAGAGTAGTTCTATCGAAGTTAGCAGCTATAACAATTAGAATAGTACTTGAATTTCTCGTGAGAATTGTGTCTCCTTAAATGTTTAATGTGAGAATGGTCCCTTCCTCTCCTATATTATCTATATTTGCATTTGATTGAGTTAGCGTCACAAGTCAATAGAACATCAACTCAATTGTTTTTTTTATACAACTAAGATTTGAATATACCAAACTCAAAAACAAGGTTTTTAAATGACTTCAACTTTATACAAAGTTTTTGAGAACCCCCAATACTTTTAAAATGTTTCTAAGCCACATTTTTTAAGGTTCCCAGTCTTGTGTCTCGTGATAGCCAACATCGAAGCTAAAAATGCTTCAAAGGAACCTTGTCTCAAGACAAAAGGCATATTGACTCGAAACCAGTGGTATGACAAAAATGTGCAAATTTATACAATCATTGACAAGTAATAAAGTGATAAGTATAGACTATCGTCTCCATATAGACCGTATAAGCAATTCTTTGTGAAAAATTAAAACTTAAACAAATTGGTGGTGAAAAATATTTTGCTTTAAATGGGATGTAAACAAACAAACTAATTTAATTACCTACAAATTACCTAAGTATGTAAAATAAAAATACACTAAAAAAAATATGCAAGTTTTGAAGAGTTATCACAATGGCATGCTTGTGTCAGAATAATTTTCTTTCCCAGCTTAGATTTATTTAAACTATATTAGAATATGTTACAAAGATTCTGTGGCAAGTCAATCATTTACTAGCCTTAATTTAATGGGTAAAGATGTTAAATTTATTTAATTACTAAGTCTACCTAGCATCTTTCTATGGTTGATAAACTTATAATTTCATAAACAAACATTTTATGAGGTCATGTAAGGTAATAATAATTTTGGCATTATTACAAATTTAATCCCTAATTGACTAAACATACACAATACAATTATTTTGTTAATTAATTAAAACCTTGTTTAGGTTAATTAATTAATTCAACAATTTCTTTACATCCACAATGCATAAGAAACATATTCGTGATTTTACTTGCATGAATAAATCGATCGAAAACACAGAGCACCTTTAATAGAATTAAATAAATTAAACCATAGAAATCAAATCATTCTAACACCAACAGGTTTAAGTAATCATGATCTTATTGAAAACAAAACACATAGTTGCAATCATGTTCATGAAATTGAGCAAAAATAAAAGATTAAGGAAAAAAGAAACTCTAAGCCGATTTTGGTATGTCTTCGAAGCACAGCTTGCTTGCTCATTCCTTGGCTCTTCCTTTATTGCCGAAACAACCATGCTAAAAAGCTCTCTATGTGGCTAAATTGGGGTTGCTCTCAAACCTTGCAAACACTTATTCTAAAGGAAGTAATTTAGGGAATGGAAAAAGAAAGAAAATAGAGGATGAATAGGAGAGGAAATGAAGAGAGAAAGATGAAAGTGTTGAGTGATGAATGAATGGCAAAGTAAGGGCCTATTTATACTAGTGGGGGCAGCTAAAAGTAGAATTTGGGAGCCTTGATTTTCTCTCCCCATGTGGTTAGCCCTTGAATGAAGAAGGAGTTGATGACTTACTATTTTTAGCTTGGGGCATGAGAGAAAAAGCTAGAAAAAGATGAGGGGTTTGAACGATTATATAAAGGAGTTTTGGGGGCTAGTAGAATACGTTCTAACAGATCATCTAGAGAATTAAGTTCCAATTCTATAGCAGCCAACCATTCTATCTCGGAAATAGCATAGCATTCTTTGACTAGATTTGGGGATTTAGTAGCATTGATGTCACTAAAAGTCGCCTTGTCATCCAGTTTTTTTTGAATTTGAGTATCCTACTGATGTTTCTGGAATCATTAAGGATAAGGCGGTGGTGGAATCTTAGCTTTAACCAGATAACTCTTTTGTGGCAATTTCTCTACATGTGACAAATGTATTAGATTATCAGAACTAACTAGTTTAGAGTTTACCTCATCAAGGATCACCAAATCCAAATTTTGTGAATCAGGAGTTTCAACACTCGGTTGAATTTCCTCCTTATCAGGAGAACCATCCTTAACCTCAACCACCTTGGGCTCCAATGTCTTTCCACTTTGAAAGTGACCGTTTTGCATGTTTTTTTCCCCAAAATTCTTGGATTTCCATTATCGTTGGGCAAATATCCTTGGGGTCTATTTCGAAGTTCATTGGTTAGCTGACTGATCGTGTCCAAACTAACTATGACAATGAATAAGGCAAGCGCACCTATCGTTTGGTAGTATAGCTATGGCAAGACAGGAAATATTGCATCCTCAAGGACCAAGAGTACTAGTAATTACTATCTTTCTATTATTTAGCCTAAGAATTAAGGGAATTGATGTTTTATCTAAAACTAACTAATTACTAAGCTAAAGATGCTCAGACACAGAGAATGAATTGGAGAAATACTTTTGGGAAAACCAATTGATTAAGACAATACCCGAGGAAGAATCAACCTATGCTTCACTTGTTATCTAACTCTGAACCAGACGATTTATTCACTTGACTTGATCCGTAGGATTCCCTAATTTATATTAATACCTCTTTCGAGGCTACTGACGTCTAACCCTAGGTTGATTAATTGACATCTCTTTCTAATTAAAACCCCTAGAGTTGCATTAACTCGATCTATGGACTCCCATATTAGGTTTGACCCTGATCCGGCAGATTTTCGTCGTCCTATCTCTAGGAGTGCGATCAACTCCTCTTAGCTATGCTAGATCTACTATTAAACAGGGACTTTTGCTCCACCGCCTAAGCACATCAATACTTGAATCAATATCCTGAAATATCAAAGAAAGAATTAAGAACACATAATTAAGAACAAATCAAGTATTTACCATATAGTTCAGAAAACAATAACAAGATCCATCTTAGGTTTCATCCCCCTAAGGTATTTGAGGGTTTAGTTCATGTTTATAAAAGAATACATCTCAGAAGAAAGTATAAAACAAAACATAAGAAAAACCCTAAAACCCCCTAAAGGAAATTGAATGAAAGATCTTCTGTCTTGAGTATGATTCCGGCTTATTGAGATGGATCAACTGGCTGTCTTCGAGTAAATCCCACAATTCGGCCCTCTGTAGCTTCGCTCCTCGGCCTCCCTTTTTTAGGTCACACTTAAGGTGTTTATATAGGCTTTCGGAATGTCTTTCTTGGCCCCTAAGTAACCTAATCTGAATGGAATTAAAACGAGTCACGACAGGGACACGCCCGTGTGGCACGACCGTGTGAATCGAGCCCAGGTCATGTTCGGGTCTGCTAAAATGGCACGGCCGTGTGGTTATCTCCAGGCTGGGTGGACTTCTTACTTTGGCCCATTTTCTCTGTTTTTGGCCCGTTTCTCATTCTTTTCATCTTCCAATGCTCTCCTAAGTATAAAACATGAAATTAAAGGATTAGGAGCATCAAATTCTACAATTCAGGGGATAAATCATCCAAAAGTATGCTAAATGTGGGATTAAAATATGTACATATTACGGTTTATCAAATACCTCCACACTTAAGCATTTGCTTGTCCTCAAGTAAAATTCTCAACGCACAATTAAAATGAACTTCCTCAATTCATAATATTCATCAATAGTGTTTCATCATAATTCATAGGCAATTCATACATTGATAATTTAACCAAAAGGGTTCTAAATATTCAAACAATCAAAGTCATAGTTTTTAAAGTACGAAAACATAGGTGTTTCCTCTTACCTAAATAATTACCTTTAATTCAAAATCGACAAGGGTTAACATCCTCACTAAAGATTCACTCAAATCGCTCAAAGTGTTTAAGGTTCAAAATTAAGCACTCAAAAGTCGAACATGAAAAGTTAATCCCATAGGCTTGCATGAAAATCAAATCTCCACCACTATAGAATGAAATGATACACAGATCAAAAGGTTTTTTAAGGGTTGTAATGGGGCTTCGGTTAAAGGTGTGGATAAAAGTTGAATTAAAGGGTTAGAATCGAGATTGAATTGACAAATTACCTAACTAGAAAGATGAACTAAGACTCGAATAATTACATCAATTAAAATTTCATACCACGATCTTCTTCTCAAGATGAGGAATTTAAACGTATAAGCTCAATTAACATAGAACTAATAATGAATATACTTCGATATTTTTTTTAGAACAAATCATGTAATAATGAATAATTTAACAACTGAAATGGAAATTATAGTTAAGCTAAGTAATCCGTTCAAATCAGATCTCGACAGAATACGGGTCAAATTAATTAAAGGGATTTCAACAAAAGGTTTTTTGTTAATGTTGAGGGTAAATCAATGAAAGGGTTGCCAGGATCAAATGGGTTTACTAAGGGTTAAACATGAAGGTAGGCTTTTCGGGAGTAAGTGGGTTAAAACCTAGGTGCCTTTATCATTTCAATATATCAAAACAATGATGTGGTCTTGACATGTATAATCAAAACAAGTTCTAGAATAACAAATCAAGGTTGACACACTCATAATCAATAAAGTGAGCAAGAAAAGAATGTATGCTCTAAAAGGCTCAAAATCTCACAAAAATTATGGGTTTTTGATATCAACCTTATAAATTTCAAACTTCAAGGTAATAATTAGATTCAGGTAGACAACCTAACAAATTTTTAATTCTGAAAATAGACTCATCATGCTTGATTCTCTAGTCTCCTAAAGTTTAAATCATCATTGCACAATTATCAATGACTTAATCAAAACATATCAATAAAAATCATGAATCAAAAGAAATTTCATTCTAATAGTAACATGAGAAAATTACTTAAGAACAAGACATAATTTAAGGATTTGAGAATAATGCAAAAAGTTAGGAACTTTTCAAAATAAAATTCACCCCCCACACTTAAGTTGTACATTGCCCTCAATGTACAAAGATATATATATATCTAGATATTAATAGCATGAAATCATAAGAGATAGGGAGAATTGAAACTTCCTGAATTTTGGATGGATTCCTTGAGTTGGCAGTGGTCGTGGTGTGGTGATTCCCAAGCAGCCTTTAGAACCTAAAACCAAGAAACTAAAATAAAATAGACTAAATTAAGCACAAGAGAAATAAGAAAAGAAAAATAAAGGAGAAGAGAAAAGAAAAAGAAAAATTAAATGGACTCAAATGTCCTTAGCTTGTGGGATAAATGAAGCGGCTGGCATGAACTTATGTAGATCGGTCTCGCACGGGGAGACTTTGCTAGGATCCTTGCGTTTCTTTGACATGGGGATGGTAGTGAGTATGGTGAAGAAGGAAGAAAAATTATGGTGGCTATGGTTGAGAGAAAATGTTTGGTGAGAAGATGAATAATGAAGGGTTTATATAGAAATAGTAGTACACGGGCGTGTTGCACACCCGTGTGAATCTTTTTGAGCCCGTGTGCTTCGAATATTAGGGTTTTGGCACGCCTGGTTTTGCGACCCACTTTCGTGTGCTATGGACGTGTTGGCCCACACGACCGTATCGCACGGTCGTGCTGAGCTTCGTTCGCTTCTCCCATGCTTGTGTCATTATTGCCCACGCCCGTGTTAATTCGACAGGTTTGGCAACAGTTTGTAGGCACGGGTGTGTCGCACGCCTATGTCGTTTTAACAGTATCGACCCTAGTCTAGAGGCACGCCCATGTCATTCTTGCCCAAGCTCGTGTGCCTTACTCAGTTTCGACCACTATCGCATCGCACGGTCTCCGCCACGTCGATATGCTTACTCGTTGTGTCCATACGGCCACGACCACGCCCGTGTGCAAGGCCGTGTGGAGGTGCAACCTACAGCAAATTATAAATAAAGGTAAAAGAAGACTAATTAGTATGGTTAGAGTTTGGGCTGCCTCCCGAGAAGCACTTGTTTATAGTCATAAGCTCGACTTACCTTCCATTCGCATAATCATGGTGGTTTGAGGAGTTGAAACTCCTCATTCCTGCTACCAATTCTAACGATATGTGGTTTGAGTCAAGTAGTATTTATTTTAAAAGTGCCGAGCTTAGGATTAGTTACCTCGACTGTTCCGTACAGGAAGACATTTAGTACCGTGAGAGGGATCTCTTCATCAAGGTCTGAGATAGTGACTCGAGGATCTATTTTATCCAACAATACATGATCCCCGATCTGAAATTGGTCTGTGTCTCCCTTAAGCTTGTCAGGGGGTTGCCTTGGTTGTTCTTCCTGTGTTCTTGGTTTCTCTTTGACATGTGGCTTCCACTCGTCTAGTTCGTCAATTTGAAGCCATCGTTCCTCATGAGTTATTTCCTTGTTGGCACGAGGTCTCAGATGTGGCTCAGGCCCTTTCGTGGTGATTCCTGTAAAGAAGGACTAACTGAATGGTCATGAATAAAATTTATGTTCTCACCTTTGTTACTCGATATCTTAGCCGAGTCAAGAGCCTGGAAAGTGATCGTTTCGTCACCTACACAAAGTGTGAGTGCACTTGTACCAACATCAGTTTTAGTTTTGGCAGTTACTAAAAAGGGTCTTCCTAAAATTAAAGGAATATTATTGTCTTCGTCCATGTCTAAAACGACAAAGTCTACTAGGAATATGAATTTATCAACCTTGACTAGTACATCTTCGATTATACCCCTAGGAACTCTAATGGTTTTATCAGCTAATTGGATGCTCATCCTAGTTTGTTTGAGTTTCCAGAGACCTCGCTGTTTAAACATTTTAGAAGGCATAACATTGATGCTTGCCCCTAAATCAGCTAACGCATTATCAACGGATAAACTACCAATTAAGCATAGAATTGTAAAACTCCATGGATCTTTTAACTTTCGTAGTAGTTTATTTTGTAGAATTGCCGTGCACACTGCATTCAGCTCCACATGCGTCGTATCGTCTAATCTCTGTTTGTTGGTCAGAAGCTCTTTTAAAAATTTCCTTGAATTGGGCATCTACGAAAGAGCTTCAAGAAACGATAAGTTAATATGTAATTTCTTTAGAAGTTTAAGAAACTTATCAAATTGTTCTTTTGTATGGTCTTTCTTGGTTGCGTTGGGGTATGGCATACGAGGTTGGTACTCTGCAATTACTGGTTTTGGTTTATCATGGCTTACCTTAACCTTACCTTTACTTACCACAGCTTCCTGGCTTGGTTCTGATTTGTCTAACCCTTCACTCTCGTGAGTAGTTATGGCATGAATTTGCTCCTTTGGGTTAAATTCAGTGTTGCTTGGCAGGCTTTCTTGTGGTCTTTCGGAGATCAGCTTAGCAAGTTGCCTTAATTGGTTCTCGATCCCTTGAATCGATGCTTGTTGGTTTTTAAGTGTTGTTTCAGTGTTTTGGAAATGAGTTTCTGACACCGCGATGAATTTTGTCAGCATCTCCTCAAGGTTCGGCTTCTTTTCTTGTGGGTAGGGTTGCTGTTGAAAGCTTGGGAGGGGTTGTTGTCTCTGATTTCTTTGGGCACCCCATGAGAAATTGGGGTGGTTCCTTCAACCTGGATTTTATGTGTTACTATAAGGGTTATTTTGAGTTTTAGAATTATTACCCATATAGTTCATCTATTCGCTTTCTAAGCAAGGATTGTAGGATGGATATTCTGTATTGTTCATTCCTCCTCCACTCGTGTCGCACTGCATCACTGGGCGTACCTGCGAAGAACCACAGAAACCATCAATTTTCTTAGTTAAAAGTTATACCTGGTTTGATAGCATGGTTACTGTGTCGAGGTTGAAAATACTAGCAGCTTTTGTTGGCTTTGTCCTTGTAACTTGCCACTGATAGTTATTCAGTGACATCTCTTCAATGAATTTGTAGGCAGCCTTAGGAGTTTTGTTATTCAGGGTTCCACCGGCGGCTAAATCAATCAACTGCCTAGTTGAAGGGTTCACAGCATTGTAAAAAGTTTAAACCTGTAGCCATAGAGGTAGCCCATGGTGAGGGCACCTTCTCAGTAGGTCCTTATATCTCTCCCATGCGTCGTAGAGTGTTTCTAAATCCATCTGCACAAAATAAGAAATATCATTCCTTATCTTAGCCGTTTTAGCTGGCGGAATATATTTTAACAAATATTTCGGTCATTTGTTCCCATGTAGTGATTGATCCTTGTGGTAACAAGTTCATCCATTGTTTAGCTTTGTTTCTCAACGAAAAGAGGAACAACCGAAGGCGAATGGCATCGTCAGAAACGCCGTTTATTTTAAAGGTGTCGCAAATTTCCAGGAAATTTGCCAAGTGAATATTTGGATCCTCATCCTGCAAACCATCAAACTGAACAAATCACTGAATCATTTGAATTGTGTTAGGTTTCAGTTCAAAATTATTTGCAGCGACAGCAGGTCTAACAATACTAGATTCAGTTCCTGTTAAATTAGGTTTAGCATTATCATACATAGTACGAGTAGCATGATTTTCGGCCATCACCGAAGGTAGCGGATTATTATCAGCCATCTCTTCCGTAGTATTAGTTTCATCTTCTTGCTCTTCTTGTATGTATTGTAGGCTTCGCCTTATCTTTCTTCGATTTCTGCAAAAGGTTCCTTCTATATCACTATTGTAAAGTAGAGGTCCTGACGGGTTTCTTCTAGTCATAAACTAGAATACTTGCTAGAAGCAAAGAAGAAAATTTAGAAAAGTAAAAAATAAAATTTAATTGCTAAAATAAAGAATGGCTAAAGTAATAAAAATCAAGTGTTCCTAATATCTTAGTCCCCGGCAACGGCGCCAAAAACTTAATCGTGTCCAAACTAACTATGACAAGGAATAAGGCAAGCGCACCTAACGTTTGGTAGTATAGCTATGGCAAGACCGAAAATATCGTATCCTCAAGGACCAAGAATACTAGTAATTACTATCTTTCTATTATTTAGCCTAATAACTAAGGGAATTGATGTTTAATCTAAAACCAACTAATTAATAAGCTAAAGATGCTAAGACACAGAGAATGAATTGGGGAATTACTTTTGAGAAAACCAATTGATTATGACAATACCCGAGGAAGAATCCACCTAGACTTCACTTGTTATCTAACTCTAAACCAGACAATTTATTCACTTGACTTGATCCGTAGGATTCCCTAATTTATATTAATACCTCTTTCGAGGCTACTAACGTCTAACCCTAGGTTGATTAATTGAAATCTCTTTCTAATTAAAACCCCTAGAGTTGGATTAACTCAATCTATGGACTCCCATATTAGGTTTGACCCTAATCCGGCAGATTTTCGTCGTCCCATATCTAGGAGTGCGATCAACTCCGCTTAACTATGCTAGATCTACTCTTAAACAGGGACTTTTGCTCCACTGCCTAAGCACATCAATACTTGAATCAATATCCTGAAATATCAAAGCAAGAATTAAGAACACATAATTAAGAACAAATCAAGTATTTATCATACAGCTCAGAAAATAATAACAAGATCCATCTTAGGTTTCATCCCCCTCAGGTATTTGAGGGGTTTAGTTCATGTTTATTAAAGAATACATCTCAAAAGAAAGTATAAAACAAAACATAAGAAAAACCCTAAAACCCCCCTGAAGGAAATTGAAGGGAAGATCTTCCGTCTTGAGTATGATTCCGGCTTCTTGAGATGGATCAACTTGTTGTCTTGAGTAAATCCCACAATTCGGCCCTCTGTAGCTTCGCTCCTCGGCCTCCCCTTTTTAGGTCACACTTAAGGTGTTTATATAGGCTTTTGGAATGTCTTTCTTGGCCCCTAAGTAACCTAATCCGAATGGAATTAAAATGAGTCACGGCAGGGACACGCCCGTGTGGCACGGTCGTGTGAATCGAGCCCATGCCGTGTTCGGGTTTGCTAAAGTGGCACGGCCGTGTGGTTATCTCTAGGCCATGTAGACTTCTTACTTTGGCCCATTTTCTCTGTTTTTGGCCCGTTTCTCATCTTTTCATCCTCCAATGCTCTCCTAAGTATAAAACATGAAATTAAAGGTTTAGGAGCATCAAATTCCACAATTCAGGGGATAAATCATCCAAAAGTATGCTAAATGTGGAATTAAAATATGTACATATTACGGTTTATCACTGACCTACTTGATTCTCCGAATTTTTTAAAGTGGCATAATTCTTTGCAATGTATGCCTTCAGCAGATTCTCAAGAACCCTTGAAGATTTAGTTGGTGGGGGTTTTTGCACTTGTTGAGAATATTCTAACGGATAATTTGGTTGAGATGGCATAGAAGAGTTTCTAGGGTCCGCCCATTGATTACTCCATGGAAAATTTGGATGATTCTACCATGAAGAGTTGTGAGAATACTGTTGCAGACCATCCCAATTCTGATTTCCCATGTAATATTTTGACTATAGATTCCATGAGCAATTTTAAAAGAAATGGTCATCTCCACAGTATTTACAAGAAATATTATCAAACTGGTTCGACGTTGACCTGTCAGATTACCATTGAAACATTAATAGTTATGTTCTTAAGCATAAAAGACATAGAGGATACATCGACTGCCAAAGAAATAAGTGCAGCAACTTCATTTACTCTTACTACTCGTCTTCATGACTATGGCATGGTACTTTATTTTGGCGATTATTATTTCGATTTGCATGACATTAAATTTTAAAAATTGAATACATTTGTATTTGATAAGATTACACATGAAATTTAATTTTTAATAAAATCTGATAAAATCACTCGTTTTTGCTAAAACAATGAAAGATACTGCCATACGGTGATGTTGAATGCACCCATGATGTCTGAAGCTTTGGTCCTTGTGGAGGGGACACTATGATGTTCGAGCATAAATTTAGGAATGACGATATAGAGGAATTGGCGGAGGAATAAAGAAATTGGAATTCCATTAATATTTTTCCATTTGGGATTATTGGGAGCAAACTGTGATGTGCGAAGCTTCAGGCCTTATGGATGGGACATTGAGGTGTTCGAGCATCAAGGTAGATATAAAATGAATCAATGTTGATGGTATAAGGTTCCATAAAGCAACACCGTGATGGTGCTCAATAGGCTCTATGGGGTGACACTACGACGACGATAAAGTCTTTCGAGGTGACACTCCAAGAGGTTTAAGTTGTAAGATCATAGCCAAGTTATGGTAACCAATAAAGTCCATCAAGACTGTAACAACCCGATTTAGACCCTAGTTAGAATAGTGGTTTCGGGACCACAAATTCGAGGTCAGAAAATATTTTAATATTATTTTTGATGTTTATAATGTATGATTGAGCATGTGTGAAAATTTAGTGTGAAAATATTATCGTTTGTGTGTCGAATTATGAAAAAGGACTTAATCGCATAAAATGCAAAAGTTGTGTGCTGATTATTAAAGTGCTTAATTGTCATGGCTTCTTAAATGAGAAATCCTTATGTTGCAATTAGCCCAAGAATAAGGTGAGTGGACAAAGAAGGACACAAATTAGTGGATTTTTAATGTTAATAAAAAGGTTAAAATTGGTTTTTAATAATTAATGTTATTATAATGAAAACAAAAGAAATTAAAAGCCATTATCATCCTTGTTGTTGCCGAAATTTGGAAGAAAAAGAAAGAAAATAAGCTTGTTAGGTTTCGGCTAGAAATTGGCTCAATCAAGGTATGTTTTGAGCTCGATTTTTGATGATTTTTATGTTTTTTTTGATCGTTGCTTAGTGTATTATCAAGCCCATGCTGTAATTTTAGAATTTGATGGTGATTTTGAGATATGCCATTGATGAATGTTTGAGCTTTGTGAGAGTTGATGATGAAATATGAGAGATATGTGAAAGATTAACATGTTTTGTCTTTGAATTTGTGGTGAAATTGAGTAATTTGGACTAAATTGTGAAAATAATATTTTGAGGGACTAAAATGTGAAATAAATGAAATGTGTGGGCTTGTATGGTTATAGGGAGAATTCGGCTAAGCATGGGTGAAAGGAAATTTTGTGTATTTGATGATTTTATGAAATAGGGACTAAAGTGTTGAAATGTGAAAATATGAGGGCAATTTTGTAAAATGCCCTAAATATGTGTGTTGGACTAAATTGAATGAATTGGTGATTGAATGAGCTAAATTTGAATATGTATAGACCAAGAAAGGAGAGATTCAGATCGAGATCGAGGCAAAGACAAAGTGCTCAATTGATCGACTAGTCTCAATATTTCGACGTCCGAGGTAAGTTCGGATATAATACGTGTTATTAAATTTTGTTAAAATGCTATGAAATGAATACTTATATGATTATTGGATTAGAAATGCTATGTGTGGAATCAAGATAGGTGGCATTAAGTGTGCGTAGTTAGAAATTTGACAGAGATGATTAGCACTGTGTGTGTGAAATAATAAAAGCTACGGATTTAATGATTGGCACTGTATGTGCGATACTGGATTACGTTCGGTTTTATATTGAGGCACTAAGTGTGCAATGTTATATAAGCTTTGGCTATGAAGTGGGCACTAAGTGTGCGATTAAATTGAATGATATTTGAGGACTGAATGAAATGTAGCATTGAGCATTGCAAAGCAAAAGAGTTCATACACTAAGTGTTGGCATAGGTATGTACAAAACCTAAGTGGTTGATGATTATGTAAATGGATGGTTGTGTGAGCGATTGGATATGGATGAGATTGTGTATTCATGAAAACTAATCTATGTGATGGCTTATTATATATTGATTTGAATTATTGAGTTGAATGTATAATATTACGAACTTACTAAGCTTTAAAAGCTTACTGTGTGATGTGTTTCTCTGTTTTACAGTGTCAGTAAAGCTAGCTCAGATCTGGGGACCGTTAGTGACTCAATCACACTATCGACTATCTATTTTGGTACTTTTGAAAGATGTACATATTTGGTATATAACATGTATAGGCTAGTAGATATAGTGTATTTTGAGATGTTGGACCTTGCCATGTGATATGGCTTGGAAGTTAGATGATTTTGGTTATTATGTGTGAGCTATGTAAATGATGAATGTGGTATGAAGTAGTGAGTGATGAATATGGTACGTTTCATGCTTAAATTGGTTATTGAGAAATGAGGTTAAATGTGGAATTATGATATGAATTGCATGATGCTTGTTTTATATGATTTAGAATGAGAAATTGGCATTTTAGATGGACTTATTTGAGATGAGATTGAGTATGGTTATAGATGGTATAGTTGATGATGAATTGGTGCTTGTATTGGTAAGTTTGGTTGCATTTTGATGCATGAATTGGTATTGGTTTGATGCTTAAAGGTGGTTCCAAATTGTAGATGGTAATTTGGCCTTGAAAATAGCCTATAATTGCCCACACGGTTGAGCACACGGGCGTGTGGCTCGACCGTGTCATTCATGTTGGTGAATTGAAACAAGTCAGACTCGACCACGGGCTGGACACACGGGGCGTGTGACTGGCTGTGTGGTGCAAGTCAGTGTCGACCACGGGTGAGACACACGGACGTGTCTCAAGCCGTGTGGACAAGTTAGTATGTATGCTCTGTTTTGCCACAGCTTGGACGCACGGGCGTGTCCAAGGCCGTGTGAGACACACTGCATACCCACACGGGTGTGTGACCTTTGTAACTTAGAAAAATGTTAAATTTTTAGAAATTTTCGTATGAGTTTGGTTTAGTCCCGACCCCTTTCTAACACGTATTTAAGGTCTCGAAGACCTCATCAAGGACTATATGTTAACATTTTGATATGTTTTAGGGATGTTTGACTATGTGTTGTAAAATGTTATAAAATGTTCGGAAATGATTAGTAATACCTTTTAACCCTAATTCAGCGACGGTTATGGGTTACGGGTGTTACAAAGACACTAAGCACGAGGTAGTCTACCGGGACAATAAACACGGAGTAGTACGTCGGGACAGTAAACACAGGGTAGTTTGCCAGGACATTAAACACAGGGAGTTTGCAAGGAAAATAAATATGGGAATATCATGTTGTATCTGTTGCCTTAAGTGTAGTATTTTCTTCTAAGTACACTTGTAATTTTTTCGAACAGATTGGTTAATAAAATTATTCATGAATTATATCAGTACTTTGTATATTGCCCTCACATGGTTTTTGCATGCAAAGGAAAATAGAAGCAAATGTCGTTCATTGATTGTTTAAATGTTTAACTAATACTATGCAGTATTACGTGATCGAATCATAGTACAGAAACATAGTTTGTACTAGTAGACGAACCTAAATATGTCCTTAGTCTAATCAGAAATAAAGAAATAAATTGAAAGACTAATATGTCGTCTATCAAGTCCAATTAGGGAGATGCTTTGTCTAGGACATCGGAGTGGATGACTCCTAAAAGATAGAGACATAGATGCGATTGATTGGACTGACAGTACATCGGATAGAACCCAAGCATAAAAGATCTTGAATCTGTTTATGGATTTATTCACTTGTGACATTCATAGTGCGACATACCTAAATCCTGAGTGGATGACATATTATGTATGCGTGACTCGTACACTTTGTTGTAAGTGTGACTCGTACATTGTAAAAAGTTTCATGACAAATTTTATATCATTACAATTTTGTCCTTATACACAAAACTAACAAAATTTACATAACAAATTAGTCGTTAAACATATCCAAGCTTATAATAAAACTATTAAACATCAAAAACTACAATTTTCATCAATGACAACTTTACAAATCTTTAACAGTTTTGAAAATGGAGATACATATTAGCTGGACCTACTTGCAACGATCTTAAAAACATAAAATTTACGAGAAACAAACCTCAAATCCACATACATTCAAGGGGAGAAGATTGACCGAATTCTCTTAGCTTTAAAAATTGTGATTTCAGGTGAAAGATAGAGAAATGAGGAAGATGAATAATGTTTTAGGTTTTTAACTTATTATTATATTTTTTTAACATTAAAACAACATACAAATTATAACAAAATCATCATAAACCGTCCCATTATCTCTTAAGTGGTTAAATTACCACTTGAATCCTTTAATAAATCTTAATTAACCCTTTTATTAACTATAATTCAATAGTGATCAAGTTTTTACAATTTTTATGATTTAGTCCTTTTTCTTTAATTAACTATTAGATCACCAAAATTATCAAATCAAACTTCAATCCAATTATACAATAACTCCGTAAATATTTAATAATAATAATTATGAACTCAGTTTATGAAAGCGAGGTCCTGATACCTCATTTTCCAAAACCACTGACTTTTGGTACGAACCACTTGTACATTGATTAACTGGGAAATTAATAAAATCTATTAAATCATGATTCACTATTTTACTATATTTAATCATAAATATTAATTAAATATATCTACAAACTCACTTGTCAAAATTGTAATCTTGAAATTACTATTTCCAACGTCATTGAAAAATGAGCTATTACAGTAGTTGAAGCACATTTAAGTCCTACGAGTGTGAGCTATCATTGTGTATTATTTCTTATGGCAAAGGTGGGCTTCTCATTTGGTGCCATGTGTGTAATAGCTCGGTATAGATCCTAGTCGGAACAGTAATTTTGAGACCACAAATCTGAGTCAGAAAAATATTTTAATATTATTTTTGGTGTTTATAGTATGTGAATTAAGATGTGTGAAAGTTTCGTGTGAAAATTTTATCGTTTGTGTGCTCAATTTTATAAAATGACTTAATCGCGTAAATGAAAAAGTTGTAATCTAATTATTAAAGCACTAAATTGCTATGGTCTATTAATTGTGAAGTCCTTAAAATGAAATTTGGCCATTTTAAATTTAGTGGACGGCATAAGCTTTTAATATATAGTTTTTTTTACATTATTTTATAATGATAAAATAGTAATTTATGTGTAAAATTATTATTAAATAAAACCAAACATTAAAAGCAAGGCATGCAAGTTCGTCTTTGGCCGAATGTGGAAGAAAAAGAAGCCATGGATGAGCTTTAATATTCGGCACTCTTGAAGCTTAAATCAGGTATGTGTTTTGCTCGATTTTTGATGATTTTTATGTTTTTGTGATCGTTGCTTCGAGTGCTAACAAACCCATGCTTTAATTTTTGGAATTAATGATGAATTTGATATTTTCCATTGATGTTAGCTTGATGTTTTTGTGGTTTGATGATGAAATATAAATTTTTGTTGATAGATTATTATGTTTAATTAAGTGATTTTTGATAAAAATGTGTATTAAGGATTAAACTGAGAAAAGTGTAAAATTCAAGGTTAAATGTGTGAATAAACTAAAAATATGGGCTGCTAGTAGTATGGGTAGAATTCGGCCTAACAACGATTTAGTGAAATTTTGTGTATTTTGTGTTATTTTGAAATAAGGACTAAAGTGAGAAAAATGCGAAATGTTAGGGCTAAAATGTAAATTGCCCATTTATATGTTCTTGAATGGAAATTGAATGAAATGTTGAATAAGTAAGTTAATTTTGATATTAATTAGATTGGCAAAAGTGGAAATCAAATTTGGGTTGGGAAAACCGAAAGTTATCGATTAGTCATTCCGGTCCGTTCGCGTCCGTACGAGGTATGTTCATAAGTAAATAAAAGCTGTTAAATTTAAATGTGTATATGTTATATGTGCTGAATTGATCTTTAATAAATATATGTGTATATGCCGAATTGAATTTATAGTTGGAGAACTAGTTACGAGCTTGAATCGATAGAATTACGACGTTCGAAAAGCCCCGTACAAACCATAGGATTCTGATATGTGTTATCATGTAAGACCACGTCTGGGATGTTGGCATCGATTTGAGATTTATGTGTAAGACCATGTCTGGGACATCGGCATCGTATTTGATTTCGTGTAAGACCCTGTCTGGGACAGTGGCATCGATATTGATTACATGTAAGACCACGTCTAGGACGTTGGCATTGTACAAGTTTTCTGAGCTATCCAAGTATCCTAGTTGATTCCGAACGGTTCAATGGGCATTCCGAGAAATAAATGAGTATATGAATGTGCATTCGAATCAGGTATGTTGCAATGAATATGAATTTGAGCAATGAAAGTGAGTATGATTATGATTATTTGTTATATGATTTATGTGAAAATGAGTTGTGGATATTAGCTAGTGAACTATGAACAAATGAATCATATAAGAAATGTACAATTGTAATTGTGTTTTTGCCATATATTATTTAGGTACATATGATTTGTATATGAAATTCTGATATGAAATGTGAGTATGTTTGAAATGATGGTATATGTGAATTATAAGTTAATGAATGATGTGTTATATATGTAACAGTCCGGTTTAGACCCTAGCTGGAATAGTGGTTTCGAGACCACAAATCCGAGTTAGAAAAATATTTTAATATTATTTTTGGTGTTTACAGTATGTGAATTAAGATGTGTGAAAGTTTCGCTGTGAAAATTTTATTGTTTGTGTGCTCGATTTTATAAAATGACTCGAGTAAAATGCAAAAGTGGTAATCTAATTGTTAAAGCACTAAATTGCTATGGTCTATTAATTGTGAAGTCCTTCAAATGAAATTTGGCCATTTTAAATTTAGTGGACATAATAAGCTTTTAATATATAGTTTTTTTTACATTATTTTATAATGATAAAATAGTAATTTATGTGTCAAATTATTATTATAAAATAGTAATTTATGTGTCAAATTATTATTAAATAAAACCAAACGTTAAATGCAAGGCATGCATGTTCATCTTTGGCCGAATGTGGAAGAAAAAGAAGCCATGGATGAGCTCTAATATTCGGCACTCTTGAAGCTTAAATCTGGTAAGTGTTTTGCTCGGTTTTTGATGATTTTTATGTTTTTTTTTTATCGTTGCTTCGAGTGCTAACAAACCCATGCTTTAATTTTTAGAATCGATGATGAATTTGATATTTTCCATTGATGTTAGCTTGATGTTTTTGTGGTTTGATGATGAAATATAAATTTTTGTTGATAGATTATTATGTTTAATTAAGTAATTTTTGATAAAAATGTGTATTAAGGATTAAATTGAGAAAAGTGTAAAATTCAAGGTTAAATGTGTGAATAAACTAAAAATATGGGCTGCTAGTAGTATGGGTAGAATTTGGCCTAACAAGGATTTAGTGGAATTTTGTGTATTTTGTGTTATTTTGAAATAAGGACTAAATTGAGAAAAATGCAAAATGTTAGGGGCTAAAATGTAAATTTCCCCTTTATATGTTCTTGAATGGAAATTGAATGAAATGTTGAATAAGTAAGTTAATTTTGATATTAATTAGATTGACAAAAGTGGAAATCAGATTTGGATCGGGAAAATCGGAAGTTATCGATTAGTCATTCCGGTCCATTCGCGTCCGTACGAGGTATATTCATAAGTAAATAAATGCTGTTAAATTTAAATGTGTATATGTTATATGTGCTGAATTGATCTTTAACAAATATATGTGTATATGTCGAATTGAATTTAGAGTTGGAGAACTAGTTGCGAGCTTGAATCGATAGAATTACGACGTTCAAAAAGCCCCGTACAAACCATAGGAATAGTAAGGATACATATGTCATGACATATGTAACACCCCAAACCCGGCCCAAACACTACAACCGGATCTGGTATGTCACTAAGGAAATTTTATAAGATGTGACACTTTGGAAAAACAATTATCGGATTTAATTATTTATACCGAAAACTTAATGATTTATTAAATCATATAAGATATAAAGTTATAAAATGCCTTAGTGAATTTTAGATAAGAACCGAAATTTCATACATGTCTTAGCTTAATTTAAACATGAAATTTTAAATGCCCAGTAATAAAAGCCCAACATAAAACCAAAACATAAATAATATTCTAGTGGCCCAAGGCCTTATTACAACGAAATTCAAAACCCTTAATCAAAAATATTAAAAACAATATTCTAAGTAAAATCTTCTGCTAGATCAAGTACTCTCTCGCATGGCCACCTTGCGCTCCTCTCCAGCCCGGTCCGATGCACTAGGTGCTACCTGAAATTGTTAAATTATAGGGTGAGTCGCGAGACTCAGTGTGCAACCCTCATGCACCATTAGATTTGGGCCTTAACCCCACAGAACATATAACAGAGTATAATATATCAGAAAATATGCAAATCCCAACCCAAATCCTAGGTTTCCATCCACTACACGCCACCCGTACCAGCCGTTTACACCATTGGGGATTTCTACAATCAACCTACACCGCTATACGCCATTGATGGCAGTCTTGCTGCTCATCGTCAGATCATGGCCGTAGCCACTACAACAGGTCACGGCAAAAACCGCTACAACAAGTCACGGCAAAAGCCGCTACAATAGGTCACGGCAGAAGCCGCTACAACAGAACACTTCCCCTTTCAATAAACCCAACCCCATGCAATCACAGAAAACAGCATACTTATCACATATGTCATCTTAACGGGAACATTCACTTAGGAATGATAGAGATCACTAACCTGGTGATTCGCTTTTACCCTCCTTGGGTTTCAATCCTTATGCTGGGATTTCGGCATTTATCAGAATATAACAAATTAATAAACATATTGTAACAGGCAATCTAAGTGGTGTGGAAGTGTTACACACCTGATATCGCGTAGTTTTACTCCCTTAGTTAAATCTTTACTATCTGAATCTACAACCCTTATTCTAAAACCTTGCTCAAAAGCCGGAAGAATACGAAGATTTGGGCTCCCCTACATTCGGCCAAGGGTTAATAAATACCCAAATTTATACGTTAAAAATCAGTAGATCTCCTTACCTTGAAATCCTGAAAGTAACACGATTCGAGTATTACTGAACTCTGACTTAGAGATCTAAGCAAATGAATCCCCTTCAAATCCCGGAATGTGGCAAATGAGAGAAAACACGAGATTAGCCAACTATTTAGCCATTCGGCTATAGTCTCCAAAAGCCGAAAAAGATCAAAAGAAAACCCAAATCGATACTTACCTCTATAGAAGGTTTCCGCTATCCCTTGTAGAAAGATTCGACAATCGCAGAAGAAGATTGAAGCGTAGAAGATTAGAGATCTAGGAGTTTTCGGCTTTTTAAAGAAATCCCGAAAAGATGAACTAGATGTGTTTTTCGGCTTTTAGAAGAATTGAATGAGGAGTTTCAGCTTTTAATGAATGGGAGAAGAATAACAATGGAGATCAGAAGATTCGGCTAAAAGGAAATTTCAAAGAAGAAGAAAGAAAAGGTGAGAAAACAATGGTGATTTTCGGCTTTTGGAAGAGAAAAGATGAGAAAAGAAAACAAGTGAGATGGCCTTCAAATTTTCGGCACAGGAAGAGAAGAAAGAGTGGGGCTCCAATGCCAGAATTGATTAGCTATCCCCCTTATTTATAGAAATTTCGGCACTTACCTAACCTTGCAGATAAATCCTATCTTTTCTCCTTTATCTTAATCTACTAACTCATCTAAAAGAGACTTACTTATCTCTAACTCCTCCTTCCTTTATCAGCATAATATCCAAAATTTAAAAACATTAAAAATTTCCTAAATTATAGCCTTGTGCCATCCCCCCTAACTCCTATTTAAATGCCGAATTTGGCCCAAAAACATGGGCTCCAAGTGGCCAAAACTTGGGCCTCCTCCTTTACCAGTGACGCCAACTCCCTTCCCTCTTAGTGGCGCCATTTTGCCATTGGGCCACAAGCCCAATCTTGATATTTTTAACATAGATAACTATCTTTAAAACTTATAATGCCCAAACAGAATATTTTAACTGAGGTCTCAGCCCATTCCTGAGCCCAATTAATACCTCAATTCTCAATTTAACATATTTAAGCATTCATTACGCAAAATGCACAGGCCCTAAAATTCAGGATGTTACAGTTCTACCCTCCTTAAAGAAATTTCGTCCTAGAAATTTCCAACTAACTACTAATCGTACTACCCAAGTCTCACCACTATGCTTTCGCTGCGCACTCTAATTTAATAATATATAAACATTGCACGCATATAGTTTCTATACCCAAAAATATAGCATCCACACAAAACATACCCGACTTAATGGTGATTGAACAATCCCGAGCCTTATGCTCCTCAGACCCGCATCTTAAACACGTTCCTGACTTCCTCCAACATTCACCAGGATGACGCCTTCTGCAATATTCGTAAACTCGAAAGTTTGGACGTACCTTAACATGCTTCACAGAACGAGACTGCAACCCTAGAAAACTACGATCTCTATTTTTCTTACAGTCCACGCACCCAACCTGAAGTGTTTCACCGATTTCTTTAACCTCCTTCAGTACCTCCCTAACTAGCTGAGTCAGCACTCAGTCCTAACACTTCCACGGCCTCGGCCGCGGCCTCTTCTTCCTCTCCTAGCGCTCATTGTTGATTCTCGTATTATCTGAATTAGAAGTTTTATGAATTATTAATTTCTTTCACTGATTAAGCACAAACAATCTTATGAACAGTAGCTTTAAGAGTAGTTCTTTCGAATTTGAACCTATCTACAGTTTCAGTCTCAAGTTTACCTCCTAATTCTAGAGGCCACATACATTCAACAATCAACATACAGACAACATCCATGCACCCACATTCAACACATAGGGGTATTTTTGTCATTCCACTACCCAGGGGTATTTTCGTAATTTTATCCTACAGAGGTATTTTCGTAATTTTCTAAAATAGGGTTCCTTGGTGATCTTGTGAAATAGGGGTATTTTGGTAATTTTTTGCAATCCAGGGGTATTTCAGTAATTTCGTAATCCGGGGGTATTTTGATAATTTTGAAATCCAAGGGTATTTCGGTAATTATCCAAATCAGGGTTATGCTGGTCATTTTGCAAATCAGGAGCAATTTAGTAATTTTTACGAATCAGGGATATTTTATAAATCAGGGGTAATTTGGAATTTTTACAAGTCAGGGATATTTTCAATTTTTTTTGAAACAGGGGTACCTTGGAGGGTTTGATTTCAAAGAAAATAGTAGTGTTCAGGTGTTTGTGGGTTTTTGGTTGTTGTAATGTGTTGTGTGTTTTTTTTTTTGAAATAGAGATATTTTGATGTTGTTGTTGTTTTTTTTTTAAAAAAAAATCTGTTGACTTTGTAAATCGGGGTATATTTGCAAATCATGGGTATCTTGGTATATATTTTTTTTCAAAATAAGGGTATTTTAGCAATTTTGTAGAAACAAGGTAGCTGGTCCCTTTCGGGTTTTAATTATAGATTTTGGCCCGTCAACAAATCCTCGTGGCTAGGGTGAATAGTCACTACGCACCAGGTAGGATTCCAGCGAAGAGGAGGTGAGTCACTAGGACTGCTTAAGTACCAAGCTCTTCCGGATCCAATCCTAGACATGCGCATGCCTGTTGCCATACCCTAGTCTTGCGACTCGTTCACGGGTTTGTTTAGTGAAATTAAGTCTTATGAGATTCAATGAGTTGTTTCAACTAAGCCTAGAGTCCATCAAGTTCTAATCTTAATAGTCTACGTCCCGTACAACCCATCAAGCCCACATATATATATATATATATATATATATATATCACACAATGGTTCAGAATACTTACCTGGCGGACTTGGGCCGGAGACGCAGGTGCCATGCCGAGCTAACAGACCTGTATCATTTATAAATATGCATGTTTTGAAAACACAACTTTAGAAAACGTTTTGAGCCCAAAAACCACAAAGCCAAGTTTTGAATCAGGCTCTGATACCAATCTGTAACACCCCAAACTCGGCCCAAACACTACAACCGGATCTGGTATGTCACTAAGAAAATTTTATAAAAGATGTGACTTTGGAAAAACAATTATCGGATTTAATTATTTATACCGAAAACTTAATGATTTATTAAATCATATAAGATATAAAGTTATAAAATGCCTTGGTAAATTTTAGATAAGAACCGAAATTTCATACATGTCTTAGCTTAATTTAAACATGAAATTTTAAATGCCCAGTAATAAAAGCCCAACATAAAACCAAAACATAAATAATAGTCTAGTGGCCCAAGGCCTTATTACAACGAAATTCAAAACCCTTAATCAAAAATATTAAAAACAATATTCTAAGTAAAATCTTCTGCTGGATCAAGTACTCTCTCGCATGGCCACCTTGCGCTCCTCTCCAGCCCGGTCCGATGCACTAGGTGCTACCTGAAATTGTTAAAATAATAGGGTGAGTCGCGAGACTCAGTGTGCAACCCTCATGCACCATTAGATTTGGGCCTTAACCCCATAGAACATATAACAGAGTATAATATATCAGAAAATATACAAATCCCAACCCAAATCCTAGGTTTCCATCCGCTACACGCCACCCGTACCAGCCATTCACACCATTGGGGATTTCTACAATCAACCCACACCGCTACATGCCATTGATGGCAGTCTTGCTGCTCATCATCAGATCATGGCAGTAGCCACTACAACAGGTCATGGCAAAAGCCACTACAACAGGTCACGGCAAAAACTGCTACAACAGGTCACGGCAAAAGCCGCTACAACAGGTCACGTCAGAAGCCGCTACAACAGAACACTTCCCCTTTCAATAAAACCAACCCCACGCAGTCACAGAAAACAGCATACTTGTCACATATGTCATCTTAACGGGAACATTCACTTAAGAATGACAGAGATCACTAACCTGGTGATTCGCTTTTACCCTCCTTGGGTTTCAATCCTTATGCCGGGATTTCGACATTTATCAAAATATAACAAATGAATAAACATATTGTAACAGGCAATCTAAGTGGTGTGGAAGTGTTACACACCTGATATCGCGTAGTTTTACTCCCTTATTTAAATCCTTACTATCTGGATCTACAACCCTTAGTTTAAAACCTTGCTCAAAAGCCGGAAGAATACGAAGATTTGGGCTCCCCTACATTCAGTCAAGGGTTAATAAATACCCGAATTTATACATTAAAAAT
Source organism: Gossypium australe (assembly GCA_005393395.2). NCBI lineage: Eukaryota > Viridiplantae > Streptophyta > Magnoliopsida > Malvales > Malvaceae > Gossypium > Gossypium australe. The sequence goes on along the minus strand of CM016619.1, from coordinate 22,634,346 downwards.
CAATAGATCTCCTTACCTTGAAATCCCGAAAGTAACACGATTCGAGTGTTACTGAACTCTGACTTAGAGATCTAAGCAAATGAATCCCCTTCAAATCCCGGAATGCGGCAAATGAGAGAAAACATGAGATTAGCCAACTATTTAGCCATTCGGCTATAGTCTCCAAAAGCCGAAAAAGATCAAAAGAAAACCCAAATCGATACTTACCTCTATAGAAGGTTTCGGCTATCCCTTGTAGAAAGATTCGGCAATCGCAGAAGAAGATTGAAGCGCAGAAGATTAGAGATCTAGGAGTTTTCGGCTTTTTAAGGAAATCCTGAAAAGATAAACTAAATGTGTTTTTCGGCTTTTAGAAGAATTGAATGAGGAGTTTCGACTTTTAGTGAATGGGAGAAGAATAACAATGGAGATCAGAAGATCCGGCTAAAAGGAAATTTTTAAAGAAGAAGAAAGAAAAGGTGAGAAAACAATGGTGATTTTCGGCTTTTGGAAGAGAAAAGATGAGAAAAGAAAACAAGTGAGATGGCCTTCAAATTTTTGGCACAGGAAGAGAAGAAAGAGTGGGGTTCCAATGCCAGAATTGATTAGCTATCCCCCCTATTTATAGAAATTTTGGCACTTACCTAACCTTACAGATAAATCCTATCTTTCTCCTTTATCTTAATCTACTAACTCATCTAAAAGAGACTTAATTATCTCTAACTCCTCCCTCCTTTATTAGCATAATATCCACAAATTAAAAACATTAAAATTTTCCTAAATTATAGCCTTGTGTCGTCCCCCTAGCTCCTCTTTAAATGTCGAATTTGGCCCAAAAACATGGGCTCCAAGTGGCCAAAACTTGGGCCTCCTCCTTTACCAGTGACGCCAACTCCCTTCCCTCTTAGTGGCGCCATTTTGCCACTGGGCCACAAGCCCAATCTTGATATTTTTAACATAGATAACTATCTTTAAAACTTATAATGCCCAAACAGAATATTTTAACTGAGGTCTCAGCCCATTCTTGAGCCCAATTAATACCTCAATTCTCAATTTAACATATTTAAGCATTCATTACACAAAATGCACAGGCCCTAAAATTCAGGATGTTACAACATAGGATTCCGATATGTGTTATCGTGTAAGACCATATCTGAGACGTTGGCATCGATTTGAGATTTACGTGTAAGTTCATGTCTGGGACATCGGCATCGTATTTGATTTCGTGTAAGACCCTATCTGGGACAGTGGCATCGATATTGATTACATGTAAGACCACGTCTGAGACGTTGGCATTGTACGAGTTTTCTGAGCTATCCAAGTATCCTAGCTGATTCCGAACGGTTCAACGGGCATTTCGAGAAATAAATGAGTATATGAATGTGCATCCGAATCAGGTATGTTGCGATGAATATGAATTTGAGCAATGAAAGTGAGTATGATTATGATTAGTTGTTATATGATTTATGTGGAAATGAGTTGTGGATATTAGCTAGTGAACTATGAACAAATGAATCATCTAAGAAATGTAGAATTGTAATTGTATTTTTGCCATATATGATTTAGGTACATATGATTTGTATATGAAATTCTGATATGAAATGTGAGTATGATTCAAATGATGGTATATGTGAATTATAAGTTAATGAATGATGTGTTATATATGTAACAGTTCGGTTTAAACCCTAGTAGGAACAGTGGTTTCGAGACCATAAATTCGAGTCTGAATAATATTTTAATATTATTTTCTGTGTCGTTGATATGTGATTAAGCATGTGTTAAAGTTTTTTAAGTTAATTTGTCCGTTTGTGTGCTTAATTTGATAAAAAAAGATTGAATTGCATTAAATGTGAAATTTGCATGTTATATGTTAAAGCACTTATGTGTTGTGGCTATTAAAAGAGGAGGCTTTATAAGGCAATTTAACCACTATTTAGTTAGTGGATGAACAAAGGACAAATGTGCCCTTATTGTATGTTTGTTTGAATTATTAATGGAAGGGTTAAATTAGTAAATTAAAAATAAAAGATTATTAAACAAACATAAAAGAAGAAAACCATGATATGTGTGTTCATTTTTCTATTTGAACCGAAATAAAGAAAAGAGAAAGAGAATAGGAAAGCTAGGGCATTCAGCACTCGCAAGCTTTGACTGAGATCAAGAACCGAAGAAAATGGACTTAGGTCACGGGAAAGCGAAGGTAGTCGAGTAACCGAGTCCGAACAAATATCCGAATATGAGGTAAGTCGTTATACAAATAAATGTGTTTGTATTGAATTATGTATGTTCATATGACTATTGGTAATGATGAATGCTTAGAGATGTTGTGTAGATGAATTTCGAGATAAGATCGACATAGTGACAATGTCAGAGAAGTCCCGTACGAACCTAGGAATAGATAGGATTAGCTATGTCATGACATAGGTGTCTGTTATGTATATCATGTAAGACCACGTCTGGGACGTTGTCATTGATTCGAGATTTCATGTAAGACCACGTCTGGGACGTTGGCATCGATATGAGATTACGTGTAAGACCATGTCTTGGACATTGGCATCGTATTGATTGTGTAAGACCCTGCCTGGGACAATGGCATCGATATCTGATTACATGTAAGACCACGTCTGGGACATTGGCATTGTAAGAATATTCTGAGCACTCTACAATTCCTATTAGATTCAGAATGGTTCAACGGGCAAATATGAGATACGAATGATTATGTGATTTGTATATCCGTTTCAGGTACATTTGGTTTGTACACTAAGTGTGTATGGAAGGTAAGTATCTATATGAACTTACTAAGATGAATAAGTATTATGAATGGATGGAATGATATGTGAATATATGCTCAAATGAACTATGTGTATATGTGATATTGGAGTTGAAGAATTTGGTATGATATGGCTAAGCATATGAATCAATGATTATGAGATGAAGTTGCTAAGAGAACTATAAATGACATATTATCAAATTGAATATGTGTATTATTTGCTAAGTTTATTTGTATATGGCTTACTAAGCTTTTTGAAAGCTTACTCTGTTTGTGTGTTTTCTCTGTTTTATAGATCGTCAAAGCTATTGAAGGCTCAAGACCGTCAAGAATCATCATCACACTATTCAACTCATTTTGGTACCTTTGGAATATGTATATAGCTAAATATGCAATGTATAGGCTAGTCTTTTTGATTGATGTTTAAAATGTGTATATGATAGCCATGAGACATCGCTAGATAAGTTTTGGTAAATGTTTGGCATATATGAAAAGAATGATGCATGTTTTGGTATGGCTAGATAGCTAATGAAATGGTCAAAGTTATGAATAGCATATGGATGAAATTTTAGGTATTGAGGTTTGATCAAAGAAATGGTTATATGAAAGGTAATTATAGATGAATTATGCTTGTGAATAAAAGTGTTTTAGTTGTGCAATTTGGTATGTTTGAAAATGAGATTGGATGTAAAGCTTTGTTGGGTATTTGGCATGTCTTTGGTTGCCAATTAAGTATGATATGAATTGGTATATTGCTTGTAGGTATGACCCAATTGTGGGTGGCATTATGGCCTTAACAATGGCATGTTTTGCCTACACGGTTATGGCACACGGGCGTGCCTAATGGCCATGGGAAAATGACAGTATCTAGCTAAGTGTGAACGGCCTTGGCACACGGACGTGCCTGGTAGCCGTGTGATTAAGTTAGTATATAGCCTAAGAGCACACGGCCATGGTACACGGGTGTGTCTGATGGCCATGTGGAAAAGTCAGTATGCATGCTCTGTTTTGGCACGGCCTAGACACATGGGTGGGTCTGATAGTCGTGTGTGGCACATGGCCTACCTACACGAGCGTGTGACCTTTACAGTATTGAAAAATGTTGAAAACTTTGGAAAATTTTCTAAGTGTTCAGTTTAGTCCCGGCCTTATTCTAAAGCATGATTTAGGTCTCGTTGACCAATATAAGGGACACTTTGATTGTGTTTGGTGAATGATTGTATGAAAATTCTGTAAATGTTTCTAATTTGTCTGGTAACTCCTTTAACCCTAATCCGGTGACGGATACGGTTTAGGGGTGTTAAAATATATGTTCGTTAAATGAAATTATGGTCCTATGTTTCGGACATGAGAATTATGAAACACGGAACATAGTTTTGATGTGCGATTTGTTATGTTTATTCGGGTTTGGAAGTGTATAAAAAGAAATTGATATATTTTTATGAATAATCTATAATAAATGACCATGATTTGTTTGGTATGTAATGAAATTGTGAAAGCTTAATTTTATGAATGAGCTAATAGTTGAATATGAATTTTGAAAACATTGTTTATATGTTCATTTATAATTAAGCCTAGTGAAGTTACCTAATGTGGCCTTAAGAAATTACGATTATGATGAATGTATATGTGGTTGAGATTTGTTAGTTAAATTGAATTATAAACATTATTGAAATGATTTATTTGCTTATGGCTTACTAAGCTTTTAAAGCTTACTTTGTGTGTTTTCCTATGTTTATAGATTTTTCGGAGATTTGCTTAGGTTGGAAGTCGGTGGAGATCTCATCACACTATTCAGTATTTGTTTCAGTAAATGAGATTGGGTTATGTGGCATGTATAGGCTAGCTTTGATATATTTGGTTTTGAAATTTGTATATATATATATATATATATATATAGCCATGCGAAAATGGCTTGATTATGATGTTCATGGTTGTGTATTTGGTCATATCCTAAGTTTTAATTGGAAGTATGTTTTATGGTAAATATGTTTGTAATGTTGGTTATATGAATTGGCAATGTGATATGGTAAGTATGATGTATAATCGGCTTTATAGTTAGCTCATTTTGGAAGTATGAAAAGTGGTATAGTTTGGCTTGGCAATAAGGTATAGTGATGAATATATATATTTGATTGAGTATTGATTATGTTGATTTGGCCTGAAATGGCAAAGTATACACATTTATTATGCTTGAATGGTTGGGTTTTTAGTTACGGTTCATGATGGAAAATGATGATTATATTTTGAGTATGTTTGATGGAAATTTGAATAGCTAAAAGTAACATAGTCATTTTGACATGAGGTTATGAGATAGCATGTTTAGCTTAAAATGCAAGTGATGGAAATGTTATGACTTATTAAGATTAAATTGATGACCGAATAAGTGTTTGTTTTAAATAGTAGGACATATAAGGTCTAAACATGATAATTTGAATGTGAAATAGGTATGCTTGAATTGTCATTTCTGTTCAAAAAGGGTCAACATTTATTTTGATAAAATGGTTAATGATATTATGTTAATTTGCGCATGTACTAGTAAAGTACGAGACCATATTTTATTATGTGGTAATGTTTGATAATGTCTCATGTATAGATGTTATTTAGGTCATAAGGTTATATGGTTTGGCTCTTGGACTTATAAAGCATATGTAATATGTTTTGATATATATATATATATATATATATATATATTAGTTGGTTCGAATATGGAAATTATGATACAGTAAACATGGCTTTGTGATATGTTAGTTTAGTTTGGAATGTGAATTGAAAAATGACATTGATTAGGTAAATTATTAATTATGTTCTGTATTTGTGAAAGAGTTAAATAAGCATGATTTGATGTGGCAAATTGGCATTGCAAATGACCTATATACTTGCTCACACCGTTGAACACACGAGCGTGTGTCTCGATCGTGTCTCTCAAAGTTGCAATTCGAAGCAAGTCAGGAAGCTACACGGGCTGGAAACATGGACATGTCTTGTAGCCGTGTGGACAAGTCAGTATTTATGCCCTGTTTTGCCACGGCCTAGACACACGGGTGTGTCTAATGCTGTGTGAGGCACACGACCTGCCCATACGAGCGTGTGACCTCTGTAATTTGAAAAATGTTTAAATTTTTGAAAAATTTTGTATGTGCTCGATTTAGTCCCAACCACTTTCCAATGCTTGTTTAAGGTCTCGTATACCTTTAAAAAGGGACTCTATGTATATGATTCGCTATGATATGATGATGGTGCATTGTATGTTTGTGAAATGATCGTAAAAGTTCCGATATGTCCGGTAATGCCTTTTAACCCTATTCCAGCGATGGATACGGGTTAGGGGGTGTTACAATGTGCTTGGAGGACCTTGCAACATTCATTTGTTGATATTTCTAGTTTTGGAGAATATGCTCCAGTTGCTTTTGTGTTTTTTCTAAGATATTTTGGTGTGTTTCAAAAGCATTAGAAGAGAAATGGAAAAGTTAAATGGATGGCATAGCATTTGCGACTAGTGACTGTAAGAAGATATATGGAAAGTTGTTCATGTCCAGTGGTCTAGATGTAACTAGTAAAGTGTTGGTTCCCGAGATTGTGAAGCTACTGAAAGTGGAGTTCTTGTGCTAATTTAGGTAGTTACACCATTGGTAAGTGAACTTGTGAAGGGGAATTGGAAGTCAAGATATTCTACCCATGGTTGGGTTGTACCCAACTTGTGAAAAAAAGCTTAAGGAATCTCAGAAAAAACATATTCCACAGAAGGATTAGCTGTTAGAGTCACTCTAATGGTTTAGGTGTTGACTATCTTAAGTGGAGGATCCGTGCTCAAAGTTAATATCGATGAGTTAAAGGCATTTGATGGCATTGATGATTATTGTTCAAAGTTTTCAGTTTCTATGATGGTTAAGCTAGGTTGTTTAGTGAAAATGACCATGATTTTTTGTTCGTAATTCTCACAAATAGTGCCAATTGTTGATATCTATCTGTGTTGAGCTACTAAAATAGATTGGATGTATGCTTTAGATGAGCTTCAAGATAAGAAACAAGTTAAAGGGCACTAAAGTTGTTACTTTGACTACTTTGCAATACTTCAGTTAACAAATGTCTTGAAGAAAATGGAAAACGGAAAACAATGCTTAAGTTAACGAATGTCTTATAGAAAATGAAAATGGAAAAGGTGCTAAGTAACGAGACCAATCCTACCTCAATCAACTCTGTGGATTTGTGATTTATATAAGACCATGTTTGCTTCAATGGAATTGCTATGCAGTTATGTCCAAATTCTGAGGGGACCACCATTCCATTGTTTGGTTCAAATAATCACGCAGAATGGTTAAAAACGTTGAATGGTTATTCCTGCTCCATTCGTTAAAAACGCTGAATGGGTATTCAAGACTCAGCCCTTGTAATGGCTATTCAACAAATATAATGAATCACTTAAAAAAGTTTTGTTCCCAGCGTACCCCTAAAAAAATAACAAATTTACAAGCTTATAATTGACAAAAACCTGGGAGGTTATTCTTTCACCATTTTCTTCCCAACGTTCACTTTTCATCTTTCTTTCAAATTGAGAGAAAGAAAGCTTAGAACATCGAATTTGTCTCCAAGTAAGCATCAATTTTCATGGGTAAGATTCAAGCTTTTTGAAAACTAAACAATATAAGTCTTTGATCCTTGAGTTTGCTTTGAATTTTTGAGTTGTTTTTTTTAAAACTGTTCAAAAACTTGAAAACTGAAAATTATCAGTCTTTGATGTTTACATTTGATCTAGATTTCTAAAATTTCTTTATCAATTGAAAATTTAACTTTCTTTTACTATTTTTTGGTTTTGTTTTTCCTTTGTTCTTTTTTAGTTTTTACCCGCAAAAAGTCTTTCTTTGCTTTTATAACAACAAAGAAGATAAAAAATAAAAGGAGGAAAGAATAATTTGTATATTTAAATTTCTCATTTTTTCCTTTTTTTTCTTTTACATTTTATGCAATTTCTGCACAAAATAATCTATATGTTTAAATTTCTTACGCAAAGTTTTCCCTTTTCTTTAATTAGAAAGGTTTACTAATTGGCTAGTAATAGTATCCTATTTTCTTTTTTTTTCTAATGAATTACTTGTTTATTTGGTTGCTTGTGTGGGATTTTCTAGGCATTCATGAAAGGTTTTTCTTGTTTTCCTTTTTTTTTTGGTTCTTCAAGTGTGGGGATGATTTGTTAGGTTTCATTTCAAGTGGTTAATTATCTTTTTCTCTTTTGATGGAGAATAGATTAAGGCCAGCCAAATTTTCCTTCTTGATGGTTGTTTACAGCTTTGATTGGTTTCTTGATTTCAATGAAACCAAAATTTTAAGCTAATTTTATATTGTTTAGGATCATATTATTTCAACTTTTTTAAGGAGGAAGATAAAGGGGGTAAGTTCCTTACATGGATCTTGACATGTAAGGTATGTTGATTTAGGAGCATTTTGAGCTTCAAGCTCTTGGGTGCTTATTCTTCTTTTTAATCTTTTTAATGGTGCAAGATTCTAGTTGAAACTCACATAGCTAATCAGGCTGCTGCAGATATAGAGTTTGAATGGAGATGCATAGAAGAACAAGTATCTACTTCAACAAGCAGCTGCCCGCTCGATAATTATTAGTATATTTAAAGTTGATATAAGCTTTCATAATTACTTTCCCTTCTAATAAGAATTCATTACTAATTCCCCTGAAATTAAAAAGCAACAAGTCAAAAAGTTTTCGACAAAAGGTTGTCTTTGTCTAAGCTAATAAATGAGGACTCAATATTGTCAGCTTGGCTCTTGAATTTACTTCTTCAACACAGACCAAAAAAATCGAGTTGTGTAGGATTCAAACAATTTAAAGTGCCTCACTGGTCTACTTCTTCCTGGCTATCATCTATGTCAAAGAGGGTTTTGCAACAGACAAAGTAGCTTCTATTTGATTGTTGATAAATCATAATATATACATATTTTAATCCCACATTTGGCATACTTTCGGATGATTTATCCCTTGAATTGTGGAATTTGATGCTCTTAATCCTTTAATTTCATGTTTTACACTTAGGAGAGCATATGAGGATGAAAAGAATGAGAAACGGGCCAAAAAAAAAGAAAAAATGGGCCAAAGTAAGAAATCCACACGGCCTGGAGTTCGCCACACGGCCATGCCACTTTAGCAGACTCGAACATGGTCTTGGGCTCGATTCACATGGGCGTGTGCCACGAGCGTGTCCCTGCCATGACCTGTATTAATTCCACTTGGAAAAGGATACTTAGAGGCAAAGAAAGACATTCCAAAAGCCTATATGAACACCCTAGAGGGGAGTTGGATAGGGGGCGTTCGAGAGTTCGACAGAAACGAAGCCAGAGAGAGCTGAAATTAGAGAATTACTCCAAGAAAGCCAGTTGATCCATCTCAGAAGCCGAAATCACGCTCAAGATTGAGGATCTTCCCTTCAATTTCCTTCAGGGGGTTTTAGGGTTTTTCTTTATGTTTTGTTATTTAATTTCTTCTGAGATGTATTCTTTTATAAATATGAACTAAACCCCTCAAATACATGAGGGGGATGAAACGTAAGACGGATCTTGTTATTATTTTCTGAACTATATGATAAATACTTGATTTGTTCTTAATTATGTGTTCTTAATTCTTGTTTTAATATTCCAGGATATTGATTCAAGTATTGATGTACTTATTCAGAGGAGCAAAAGTCCCTGTTTAAGAGTAGATCTAGCATTATTGAGCGGAGTTGATCGCACTCCTAGAGATAGGACGAAAAAAATCTGTCGGATTAGGGTCAAACCTAATATGGGAATCCATAGATCGAGTTAATGCAACACTAGGGGTTTTAATTAGAAAGAGATTTCAATTAATCAACCTAGGGTTAGACATTAGTAGCCTCGAGAGGTATTAATATAAATTAGGGAATCCTACGGATCAAGTCAAGTGAATAAATCGTCTGGATAGAGTTAAATAACAAGTGAAGTCTAGGTGGATTCTTCCTCGGGTATTGTCTTAGTTAACTGATTTTTCCAAAAGTATTTTCCCAATTCATTCTCTATGTTTTAGCATCCTTAGTTAGTAATTAGTTAGATAAATATCAATCATCTTTATTTTAGGCTAAATAATAGAAAGAAAGTTAGTACTAGTACTTTTGGTTCCCTTGGGTTCGACATTCCGGTCTTGCCACTAAGCTATACTACTGTTCGATAGGTGCGCTTGCCTCAATCGTGGTGATAGTTAGTTTCTAGACTCGATCATTTTTATTATAATTATTAAAGCTTTCAGACACACGATCAATTGTGTTAGGGAGTTGGTGGAAAATAACCATGAGAAGAAACATAAAGAACAAAGATTTAAAGGATCTGGTGAAGATATGTTAAATGTGAAAATATGAAGGGATGGAGAAAACGATGTGGAGATGAATCCAACATTAAGCAATTGTTGGAGTTGGATATAATTAATTCAACCCAGGAATGGAAGAATGGTTTTGAATCCCAAAAGAGGGATATGGGGATAATAATTGGAAATGCCATTGTAGTGGAGCTTACAAGTAAAGTTTGGGATTGGACAGTGTTTGTTTAAATGTCCAATGAATATGGCATTTCATTTCTAGTTCTGTTACTAATTCACTTTGAGAAGTTTTAGTATGATCATGAAATCATTACAAACATGTATATAGGGTTAGACATTGCTCAATGCTAGTTGGATATTTGGTGTATAGATGTTTAAATGTCATTGCTGTGTTTGTTTGGTGCATAGATGTTAGATATTTTTCATATATATAAAAATGAGAATAATTATTGTTTTGGATCAGTATTTGTAATTTTGGTAACTATGATTCCATGAGATTATGTTGTCTTTCATATTAGACATGTAGTGAGATGATGTAGTAGATTTGGTAAAAGAAATTGTGTCAAATTTTATGGTTGGAATCACCCATAGGACAAAAGGTAAGTGTATGTAGGATGAGAGGGTAGCATTTGTCGGGAACTAGTCTACATCCTTCCCCTATAGATGAACCAATTCTGTTAATAATATTATTAAATTGTATATTATTATTTTTTATTAAATTGTATTTAATAGTAATTATATTAAAATTTAAAAACAATAATCATCCATCTATAAAAATTCTGTTAAGGGTATCTAGTCATTTAAGCCTTTTTCCTTATGCTATTACAACATTTACTTCATTCAACCAAACATAAGAATACTCTTACAGCTTTATTCCATTCCATTCAACCAAACAACTAAATTACGGGTTACAGTTTTATTCCATTACAACTCCATTCCATTCCCCCAACCAAGTGTTTGTGGCTAGCCGAGACTGCTTAGGCTTGTACCCAAATCTAATTGTCGATTCGTTGAGTTGATGATGGTTTGTAAAAGCTTCAAGAGGTAAGCTAAAAGTATGCCATGTCTTTAGGCTTTGTGCAAGCATTTGAGCTTGCGAGGCTAAGAGCCCATATAAGGCTTTTGGGCCTTTCTTTTTCGATCAGTTCCCAATACTTTTTCCATTTTCCTTTATTGTTTTTTCTTGTAATAATTTTTGAGCTTTTTTTATGAATACATCTCACTCAACTGCCACACATGCAGGGGCGAAGCCGGAACAATTTTTTAGGAGGGGCCGGATGAAATTTTAATTTTTTATAGTTTATATCTTTATAATTTGAAAAAGATTAAATTGAATTTTTATAATTTTAGGGGGAGCCAAAGTGCAATTTTACCTTTACTAATTTAAAATTTTTAAAAAATTTTAAGAGCCTAAATAACAATTTTACATTTTAAGGGGGGCCAGGGCCCATGCCAGTCCCTGGTTTCGCCCCTGCACACATGCACACACCACACACTGGTGATTCCTACGATCCCTGTGAATTGAACCCATATCGTAGGCTCATAAGTGAATACCCAAAGTGAATGGGCGAAATGCTAATCTGGTTTTCGTTGCAAAGTTTGAATTTTTGTTACCAAAGGAACTTGCTTGTAAGCACTAAATTTTGTCCGGCTCGTTTTCGTGTTTAATTTTCTAAATTAAAAAAATTGAAAAATACAAAAAAAAATCAAAATTACATTTTAACCTCTCAACTTTACCAAAATTACATTTTGACCCTTCATCTTTTCTAAAATTATATTTTGACCCTTAAACTTTTCCAAAATTATATTTTGACCACTCATATTTCTTGAAATTGCACTTTGACCTCGTTAATTTTACTGCATTTGCAATTTGGTCTTTCTGGCAGATTACGTGATTTGGGACACCCACTCCCTGGATTTTCTGGCCACCAGCATGAATGGCTGCTCCTTCTTCACCCACTACCTGCAAATAGCATGGGAAACAAGCAAAATGATAGAAATAAAAAAAAACCACACCATAAAAGGGGGGATTTTGGACAAAAAGAAAAGAGAGATCCCCCCTCCGATATTTGATGAAGAGCAAAAACAAAAGAAACTCTCCAGCAAAAAAGGAACACTCAGCAATTAAACTCCAACATTTTAGCCAAAGAAACCCCCCAAGTATTCGGCTATCAAAAGAAAAAACCCCAAACATTCGAATCAAGCAAAAATAAGCTCCCATCTCCGAACCCGAACACGAACTTAAGCCTTACCATTCAATCGCTCATCAATTGCACCCAATTTTCATTATCATCAACATACCCAAATCAAAAAAGAAATCAAAATAAACCCACACAACTCCATTTTCGGGTTACCTAGTTCTAGGGGAAGGAGAGCCTCGTTTTGGTGTTAGACGGTGCTTGATCGGAGCTCCAAGGGTGGTGGTGTATGTGGGCGGTGGTTAGTGTAAAAAAAAAAAAGAGTTGCGAAGGAAGAAGAAGATGATCCACAAAATAAAAGGGAAAAAGGGAGAAAAAGGAAAAAAAAAAAAAAAAAAAGGCAGCCCAACATGCTACCAGCAGCAGCCCAAAAACAGTGCAGGCCCATTCCCTATTGAACCTATTTCAGCAGCCCAAAGGGAGTAAACGGGTTGATTTCAGCAGCCCATCATTTTGGGCTTTGGTATATTTCTTGACACCTTTTTATTTACCCATTTAGCCCATATTTTAATGTAGTCTTATTTCAATTATATTAACATTTTTATTGGCTTTTTTTTTAATATTATTGTGTGATTTCATTTACAAATGTTAATTTTTGATAAATTCATTAAAAAAAGGCAACGAATCGGTTTGACACTAAGCCGTTGATTTCATCGCTATATTGGGTGAATGTCATCGGTTCGTATTAAATACGGTACACCCTTTTAAAAATCAGAAAAAATTAAAAAAATTCTCGAATTTTTAAAATAAAATGATTATTTTTGTGGTTATTTTTAAATTATCAAAATTTCACTTTTTAAAATGTATATAATACAATAATATGTAATTTATCAAAATTTTCGTGTTTCAAAACTTTTCGTGTTTTCAAAAATTCTCATGTTTTAAAATTTTCGTGTTTTCAAAAGTTTTCGTGTTTTCAAAAATTCTTCGGTTTCAAAAAACAATTTCTCGAGTTTCAAAACTTTTCGTGTTTTCAAAAATTCTTGAATTTCAAAAAATTCTCTAGTTTCAAAAATTTTCGTGCTTTAAAAAATTCTCGTGTTTCAAAATTTTCGTATTTCCAAAAAATTCGTGTTTTCAAAAATTTTCATGTTTTCAAAAATTCTCGGGTTTCAAAAAGTTCTCGAGTTTCAAAATTTTCGTGTTTTCAAAAATTCTCGTGTTTCAATCGGATCACGATTAAATATTAAATTGAACTCGTATTTTTGAAAATCAAGGCAACGTGCGCTTAACGAGATACCAATTTTGGGCGTCGCAAGGGTGCTAATACCTTCCTCGCGCGTAACCGACTCCCGAACCCTATTTTTCTCTGGAATTTTGACGTAGACCTAAGCTCGGCTTTTTTTTAAGAAAATTCAAAAAACTATTTTTTCTTTTAAAAAGAGGATTTATTAGGTGTCCGATCACACCTAAGAAAAAGGATTGGTGGCGACTCTCTTTTTTAAATAAAATTGAAACTTTGTTTTCAAATTTTCAATAATTTCTTCAATTAGCGCCCGAGCAAATTTTGCGTCTCTACAGCTGGCGACTCTACTGGGATTTTTTTTGAAAGTCGAGTCTGGGATTAAACGCGTGTTGTCAAAATTTTCGAAACTCTTTGTTCAAATTAATATTTAGTCTTGATCCTTAAATTTTGTTTTTTGAAAAGTCAAGCATTTGCATCATGTTGTAAATATTTTTCTAACTTGTTTTATCTTTTTGTTTTTCAGCTCTAAGTTTTTACGGTTTTAATTTTTTTTAGTTTTAAAATAAAAACGAAAAGGTTTGTGAGTTTCTCCCCACACACCGTGCACTTGCATTTTTGCATAACATGAGCTCTCTACTCGGGCTCCGTCTGCTTAAGTGGAAGTAAACGCTATGCGTTCGTGAGTTAACTCATCCCTCAGCACAGGCTAGTGAATACTTCCGGGTTACATATGACTTATGCTTTCAGGAGTTAACTTGTCCCTCCGTATAGGCATAAGTAAATGTAATCTCTCGAATTGAGCTCGTGAGCCTATGATGGGCGATAACCGAGGCTCCGTACTAGCCTTAGTAGGTGACAGTACGGACAATTCAGGTACCTCTTTAGAACCGAAACCGCATATAGTGAACCGTATGAGCCACACAATTAGAGCCATGCCGAAACTTCGTCCGTCGAATAGTCACCAAAATAAGTACATGGGAGAAATGCTTGTTACTTTTTATTTCTTTTACATTTATATATTTTTTTTGCAAGAGAATTAGGTCTGTTTAATAAAATTGGATCGGGTAGGTTATCTGATGAGTATGTAGGGTAAGTTTATTTTGTAAAGTATGATGGGGTAAAAACAAAAACAAAAAAAAAAAACAGGATAAAAAAACATAGGTCAATTTCACCAAAATGCACGATTAAATAGCTTAATTTGTTAGATTTTCCATAATTTTTCTTTGTTTATATTTGTTGTGATTACTAACCAAGTTTATTTGTCTTCATTTTTATTTTTCATCATGCGTCATAGGCATCTTGTTAGGAAGGTGTTGATTAGAGATTGGTTGCCAAGAACGAGTTTCTGATGGAGGAGTCAATTACACAAGTAACCGAGAAAAATGTCGTGGTTCGAGACTGGTCTTTGAAAACCTAGAAAGTAAAAGGGGACAGTTTAAAGGAAGGATGTGTCTCCAATCTTCCCGAGCATGTGACTACGAATGCTCGTCGAAATAACCTCGAAGACTTGACTAGGATCTGGAAAAAGTGAGACTCAGACACTAGGGGCATCTTCACTGAAAAGTACGGGGATATAGCTCACTTTATCACTGTCAACGTAGACGAACAATTGATTCAAGCCATGGTTCGATTCTACGACCCAGCTTACCAATGTTTCACTTTCAATCAGGAAGATATGACTCCGGTCATAGAAGAGTATGCCGCCTTGCTTCGTATTGACAATGCACAGTTCAATAAGATATATGTGAAAGAGCCCAAACCTATAACCTTCAAGAAAAAGCTAATGAAGTTAACGGGAATAACCAATACATGGGCTGAAAAACAGATAAAGAAAAAGAACGAAGTCAGTTGTGTTCCGTGGTTTTCTCTGCGAGACTTAGTTCAAAACCATCCAGATATTATGAAGAGAGTGGATCTGTTTGCTTTAGCTATTTACGGATTAATCATCTTCCCAAAGGTTCTTGGGCATATAGAAGTTGCGGTCGTAGATTTCTTCAAAAAGTTGAGGCAAGGATCAACCCCGTCCCAACAATCTTGGCCGAGACTTTTAGATCTCTGAATAGTTGTAGGAGGAAAGGAGAAGGATATTTTATCGGATGCGCACAGTTACTTAATATTTGGATTCTGAGCCACTTCTAGAAAGTGGAGTGCACACCTTTCCACATGTTTTCAAAAATATTCTCTCCATTGGAAGCTTACCCTGGGAAAGATTGGCCAAAGGATGTCACCAAACAACACTGGGTTTCGGTTTTTCAAAACCTTAGCGCCGAAGATATAACTTGGAGAGCACCATGCATCCGTCCTTCGGTTCTGTTATACAAGTGTGGAAGCCAAGCTTGGGTGCCTTTACTCGGATTATGGGGAGGATTTGGATATGCTCCGTTAATGGTTCAAAGGCAGTTTGCTTCACGACAGTTCATTCCAGCTACCGGGGGATTGGCACAGTCTGAATTTGCTTTTACAGGTGAAGGTTACATGAAAAAAGTCCGAGATACTGCAAAGTCTTGGAAGAAAATTTACCTAATGGAGTTAGCTCTCTATGCTGATACTATCACTCAAGATTATGACATATGGAGACAACGACGAGTGAATAGTCAACAAATCTCACCGACGAATTACACTTTCCAGAATCCTTTCTCAGAAGAAATATCGTCCAAGCTGGAAATGGCAAGACATGAATTTGAACGTGAAAAGGCCAAGCTGTTACGGGATATCAGTTCTCTTCAAGAGGAAAACTACCAGCTGAAGATCGATGTTCAAATTGAAAAATCCAGAACCGAAAAAGTCCAGAAAGAAGCTGAGATCATGAGAAATGACTTAAGGGATCTTCATTTGGAAAATAAGAAATTAAGAGGCACTATAAGGAATAGTGGGCTGGGCAAATCATCGGCAGAATGGAAGGAAGAACTAAGCAACATCAAAGGTGGGATGGAATTTTGGAGAGGGAAAGCGAAGAAGGAAGAGGAAAAAGCTGCGCGTGCTATGATAGAGTTAAGGAAGAAGAATGTTGAATACGAAATCGTTCTGCAGAATTAATGACTAGTCAGTCTGAGCGTTAAAAGCTAAGAGGGAAAATACGAGATTTAGAAAATATGCTGCAAGCTCATCAGCAACATTTAGATACTCTCCTAAAAGCACTAGAAGAAAAGAATGGTCAGCATGATAGAGACACTCGCGCTAATGAAAGAGCTCTCCAAGAAAAGCGATATGCATCTCAACAGTTTGACAAATGAGATTCGCAAGGCGGCTGTGCAAATTGTGCAATTATCAGATGAAGCCGAAGCTCTTAGTTGCCAATTCCCTCCGAGCCAAAGGTCAAGCATGTCAGAGTTCCTAGAACAAGTGAAGAAACAAGGCGATGTGGCTGGGAAATTTGTGTAACTGTTAAATCAAAAATGGAAAAATGTTTTGTAATGGACTCTTTTGATTAATGAAATGTCTAAGTATGGGGCTATCTTGGAATCAACACCAAATTCTTGCATATTTATTCATGACCAACATTCATTTTTCATTTATCCATTCATCCATTCATTGCATGTGCATATCACCCTAATCATTCACTGAGGCTAAAACCGTATAATCCACAGTTGCGACACCACGAATCTGGAATCACGTCATTCTTATAGGACGCGTCTAAGAGCTAGAGCTATGGATGCTGAACTCAATGAAAGAAATGAAAGGATGGAAAGGATTCAAAGAGAGTTACAAGAGCAGTTGGCCAAGTCACAGCAGGAAGCAAGAGATCTGATGGTAAGATCTCGAGAGGAATCGCTCGAGTAAAAGGATCAAATGACCAAAATGATTGAGATGATGACAGCTTTGGTCAAAGAAAAAGGACCCATGCAGAGCCCTGATATCACAGAACCCCAGTCAAGAGCTAATTAGGATCCGCTCTATCCCTCAGGATTCACTCCACCTCATGCCCATGCAATGCAAAGAGGATATCCTCAAGGGGAACCTGCGGGCCTGGAGCAACAACCTGCACCGCCTGCTCGTCTAGGCCAAGGTATATTCGTATCGAACCCCGGAGCTAATCCTGCTGATCCAATTGTTCCATATTTGGATGATCCGGTAGAAGTAGCCAGGTTGAAAATGGATGATAATGATGCTCAGGATAAGTATAGGAGCCTGGAAGAAAGGCTCAAGACGATAGAAGGTACTCAAGTCTTTTCTGCACTAAGTGCTAAAGAGCTCAGTTTGGTGCCCGATCTGGTTCTGCCTCCGAAATTTAAAGTGCCAAATTTTGAAAAATATGATGGAACGAAATGTCCAAAGGCGCATCTTATCATGTTTTGCCAGAAGATGACTGGTTACGTGAATGAGGATAAATCGCTAATACACTGTTTCCAAGACAGCTTGGTTGGATCAGCTCTTCGATGGTATAATCAACTCAGTAGAGAAAGGATCCGATCATGGAAAGACTTAGCATCAGCATTTTGTGAACAATACAAGCATGTATCCGACATGGTGCCTGATCGACTAACTCTGCAGATGATGGAAAAGAAGCCGACGGAGACTTTTAGGTAATACACGCAAAGATGGAGGGATATCTCGGCCCAAGTAGAGCCCCCATTAACTAAAACTGAGATAACGGTCATTTTCATCAACACTTTGAAAACGCCATTTTATGATAAATTGGTAGGAAGCGCCACGAAAGACTTCGCAGATATTATAATATCTGGGGAACTTATAGAGAATGCCATCAAGAGTGGAAGGATGGAAGGCCCCGAGAGTTCAAAAAGGGCAGTACCCATGAAAGAAAAAGAGGCAGAAACCCATATGGTGGGAACCGAGAGCCACTACACTTCTAATCCGAACCCAACCCAATCATGACCTCGATATCGTCCACCTCCAAACTTCTATTTTCCTCCCCAAAACCCTTCCAATCAAGCACCTCCTCCTTACCCTGTCTACGCCACAAATAACCAAAGACCATTCGCCATGTTCCCACTAAATACCATGCCTGCTCAAAGCCAACCCAAAAATGAACAAAGACCTGCAAGACCCAATCCTGAAAAACCTCAATTCACCCTTATTCCCGTGTCATAAGGAGAGTTGTACCCAAAACTATTGGAAAAACAATTAATATCCCCACATTATATGGCACCCCTAAAGCCTCCATACCTAAAATGGTACGATCCTAATGCTAGTTGCATGTACCACGCTAGAAACCAAGGCATTCTACAGAAAATTGTCTTGCCTTTAAAAGGAGGGTTCAAGGTCTTATTGATGCAGGCATTTTACGATTTGATGGTGCTAGCAATATGACTGGAAATTCGCTCCCTAACCATACTGAAGGGAACGTGAGTGTGGTGACAAAGGAAGACAAATGGCGAGCCAAAAGTTGTGTTGCCGAAGTTAGGACACCTTTGCGGAAGGTATGGGGAATAATGGTTGAGAAAGGTTTATTCTGTCCACTCAACAGAAATTTCAAGGAAGAAAGTACAAAAAGTCAAAGTTTTTGTGACTTCCATGGCACCGAAGGGCATGACATACAATCCTGTGAAGAATTCAGAAAACTACTTCAGGACATGATAGATAACAAGGAGGTCAAGATCTTTGATAAAATAGACGAGGCCGAGGAAAGGGAAATATGTGCCTCTGATAATCAACCATCACCTATCCCTTATAACGTCAATCGGCCTCTAGTGATTTATTACGAGGCAAAGAAGAAGGAAGTCAAACCAAAGGTGGTGATTGAAGTGCCATCTCCTTTCCCTTACAAGGACAACAAGGCGGTACCCTGGAAATATGATGTCAACATTATTATACCCGAAGGTGAAAAATCCAAAGCTACGACTAGAAGTGTTAGCGAAGTAGGACACTTTACCCGCAGCGGGAGATGTTATTCTCTTGAGGTGGTTGAACCAAGGAAGAAGACTGGTGACTCAAACCAGAAAGGAAAGGCACCGATGCATGAGGTCGAGCCGAGGTCGAGTTTGAAACTCCGTCTGAACAAGAAGTTAAAAAGCTAGTGAATGAGGAGGAAGCACATGAATTCTTGAAGTTCATTACGTACAGTGGATATAACGTCGTAGAACAATTAAACAAGCAACCAACACGAATCTCGATATTATCTCTACTGTTGAATTCAGAACCACATCGGAATGCTTTGCTGAAAGTGTTAAATCAAGATTATGTGGCGAGCAACGTATTTGTTGAAAAGCTTGATAAGTGGGTGACCAACTTGAATACGGATAATTTCATCTCTTCCAGTAATGACGAAATACCGCCAAATGGTAGGGGCTCCGTAAAAGCATTGCACATCACAACCAGTTGCAAGGGTTATATAATACCGAATGTGCTCATTGACAACGGGTCTGCACTCAATGTCATGCCTTTGGCCATGCTTTCTAGGATGCCAATTGATATGCCTTATCTGAGGCCTTGTGACTCTACAGTAAGGGCATTTGATGGGACACGACGAGAGGTCATGGGGAAGATCGAAATTCCTCTAGAAGTGGGCCCATGTACATATGATAGCGAGTTCCAGGTCATGGACATCACGCATTCGTATAATTGCCTTTTAGGGAGGCCTTGGATCCATTCTGCTGGGACAGTTCCTTCATCCCATCAAAAAGTAAAGTTTATCATGGATAGCCGCTTGATCACGATCGCTGGTGAAGAAGACATTGTTGCATCTATCTCTGCTGACGCACCCTACATCGAAATAAACAAAGATGCAGTAGAATGTTCCTTCCGTTCCTTCGAATTTATCAATGCTACATTTGTTGCTAAAGGAAATAGGATTCCCACACCCAAGCTGTCAAGGAATACCAAGATGGGAATTAAGCTGACTGTGGGGAAAGGAGCCCGAGCGAAGAAAGGTTTGGGAAGATATCAACAAGGGATAGTTAGAGCACTAAAACCAGTACTCCACAAGGCTCGATACGGTTTAGGGTTCAAGCCGAGTATACGACAAAGAAGAAAACAGTTGCAGAAAGATCAAGAAAGGAGGATTGTAAGAGCCTCAGGTCGAGAATTCGAATGGGAGCCCATAGCGTATCCTCCTTTGTCAAAAACATTTACATCTGCAGGAATGATGTACTCAGGGCGAGATAATTTATGAAGCACACTATTATTGATTGAAAGAGGTCTTCAGAACGTCAGTATAAATATTATTGACAAAGGGGATGATGCAATTAAAGATGTTTCAATGATACGCCCTTGTTCTCCTGGATTCGTTTTGAACAATTGGACTGCTGTGGATCTTCTTGTAGTTTCTAAGTCCTCTCCAGGGTAATGCTCAATGTTAACTCTCTTTTTTTGTGTGCCTCTAAGTAATAGTAGGATTCTTTTGTAAGAGCTTATGTTTGCTCTTTATCATTTAAATGAACATTAATGGAGATGCATTTTGTCATGGTCTTTTCATTCTCATTAATTTCATAATTATTCCTTCTTCTTATAGCCTGTCCTTACATGTATCTCATATCATGCCATAACATTATGTTTGTTGGTTCCAATACCTTGATGCTCCTCTATAGTTTTCTTTTCCATTCACCTTTCAGGTGCTCAGATGTCAATGACATGAGTAATCTCGTTACAAGTCCTGAAGTCGATTTCAAGAAAGCTATTTGTTTAGGAGAATTCGAAGCTGAGGAAAATCTGAATATTATGTCTCGTCTCCTAACTTACTAAGGATGGTAGAACAAGAAGATAAACAAATTTTACCCCATCAAGAATCGGTTGAGACAGTAAATTTGGAAATGAAGAAAAGAGGCAAGAAGTGAATATTGGGACCTCCATTTCAGAGAACACCAAACATGATTTGATCGCCTTACTTCATGAGTACAAAGATGTATTTTCATGGTCGTATCAGGACATGCCAGGGTTGAACAAAGATGTAGTGGTCCATAGACTCCCACTGAAACCAGAATGCAAACCCATTCAACAGAAGCTAAGACAAATGAGACCTGAAATGCTTTTAAAGATAAAAGAAGAAGTCAAGAAACAATTTGATGCTGGCTTCCTACAAGTCTCCAAATACCCAGAATGGGTAGCTAACATAGTCACAATACCGAAGAAAGACGGCAAGGTACGAATGTTCATGGATTATAGCGATCTGAATCGAGCAAGTCCTAAAGATAATTTTCCCTTGCCACATATCGATATGTTGGTGGATAACACAGCAAAACATTCATTGTTTTCTTTCATGGATGGATTCTCGGGTTATAATCAGATAAAGATGGCTCCACGAGGATATGGAGAAAACTACCTTCGTAACAATGTGGGGGACATTCTGCTTTAAGGTGATGCCGTTCGAATTAAAGAATGTTGGGGCAACATATCAGAGGGCCATGGTGATGTTGTTCCATGACATGATGCACAAAGAAATAGAAGTCTATGTCGATGATATGATTGCCAAATCTCGGGGGGAAAGAGAGCATATTGGGAACCTCAAGAAGTTGTTCAAAAGACTAAGAAAGTTCCAGCTGAAGCTTAATCCAGCCAAGTGTACGTTTGGGGCTACCTCGGGAAAATTACTAGGCTTCATTGTCAGCAAGAGAGGTATTGAGGTTGATCCAGATAAGATAAAAGCCATACAAGAATTACCACCTTCGTGCACACAAAAAGAAGTCAGAGGATTTTTAGGTAGGTTGAACTACATCGCTGGATTCATTGCTCAGCTTACCAACCAGTGTGACCCAAGTTTTCGACTCCTTCGAAAACATAATCCGGGAGAATGGAATGAGGAGTGCCAAGTGGCTTTTGACAAGATAAAATAGTATTTATCTAGCCCCCCAGTGCTAGTACCGCCAACTCTTGGAAGACCGTTAATATTGTATCTGACTGTGTTCAAAAATTCAATTGGTTGCGTACTGGGGCAACATGATGAGTTGGGGAAAAGAGAAAAGGTGATTTACTATCTCAGCAAAAAGTTCACAGAGTATGCGGCAAAGTATTCATCAATTGAAAAGTTTTGTTGCGCTTTGGTTTGGGTAGTTCGGAGGCTCAGGCAATATATGTTGTATCATACGACATGGTTAATTTCAAAGCTGGACCCAATAAAGTACATGATGGAATCACCTGCACTCTAAAGAAGAATGGCACGATGACAGATCCTACTATCGGAGTACGACATCGTCTATGTGAGCCAGAAGTCGATAAAGGGAAGCGCAATAGCCGACTTCTTAGCATCTCGAACAACGGAAGAATACGAGCCATTGAGATTTGATTTCCCAGATGAAGACTTGATGTGCATTACAGAAAAAGAATGTGAGTTATCACAAGAGAAATCATGGAAGATGAGCTTTGATGGTGCATCGAATGCATTGGGGCATGGGATTGGAGCAGTCTCAATGTCACCAGAAGGGAACCATTATTTGCTCACTGCCAGATTAAATTTCTTCTATACCAATAACGTAGCGGAATATGAGGCTTGCATCATTGGACTTCGTGCAGCTATTGAACAAAACATCGAAATCTTAGAGGTGTACGGGGACTCAGCATTGGTAATTTACCAAATCCGTGGAGATTGGGAAGTGAGAGATTCGAATTTAGTTAAATATTGCGATCTCATTGCAGAACTAATTAAAGAATTCAAAGAAGTGACTTCTAATTACTTTCCACAAGAAGAAAACCAATTGGCTGATGCCCTGGCCACTTTGGCTTCAATGTTCAAAGCAAACCGAGAAACGAAAATAATACCTCTCCAAATGAGCATATATGAGGTCCCTGCACATTGTTTTAGCATTGAAAAAGAGACAGATGGACGGCCATGGTTCCATGATATATTAGAATATGTTAAGAATCAAAGGTATCCCGAGCAAGCAAATGAGAACGACAAAAGAACAATCAGAAGAATGGCGGTGGGATTTGTTCTTGATGGGGATATCCTGTACAAAAAAGGAAAAAGATCAAGTACTTCTGAGATACGTGGATGCTGTTGAAGCTAGAAAAATACTTGAAGATGTCCATGAAGGAATTTGTGGGACGCATGCCAATGGTTTCATTATGGCTAGGCAGATTATGAGACTCGGTTATTACTGGCCGACGATGGAAAACGACTGCATTAGTTACGCATGAAAGTGCCACAAATGTCAAATTTATGGCGATAAAATTCATGCAGCCCCTTCGCCCCTTCATGTAATGACTTCTCCGTGGCCTTTTTCTATGTGGGGCATGGATGTTATAGGGCCGATTTCCCCAAAAGCTTTTAATGGACACCGATTCATTTTTGTGGTTATAGATTACTTCACAAAATGG
The DNA here is from genome assembly GCA_005393395.2 of Gossypium australe. NCBI lineage: Eukaryota > Viridiplantae > Streptophyta > Magnoliopsida > Malvales > Malvaceae > Gossypium > Gossypium australe. Next base: position 22,610,674 of record CM016619.1, on the reverse strand, counting down.
GTAGAAGCCGCTTCGTTTGCTAATGTGACGAAGACTGCAGTTTGCAAGTTCTTAAAAAAGGAAATCATATGCCGATACGGTTTGCCTGAGAGAATTATTTCAGATAACGCTTTAAATCTGAATAACAAGATGATGAAAGAAGTTTGCGAGCAATTTCAAATAAAGCATAATAATTCCTCACCCTGTCGCCCAAAGATGAACGGAGTAGTAGAAGCGGCTAACAAAAATATCAAGAGGATAATTGGGAAAATGACTGAGACATATAAATACTGGCACGAGAAGCTTCCATTCGCTTTGTATGCATATCGCACATCTGTGCGGACATCTACGGGAGCAACTCCTTTCTCTCTGGTCTATGGAATGGAAGCTGTGTTGCCCATCGAAGTTGAGATCCCCTCTCTACGAGTCTTAATGGAGTCGAAACTAGAAGAATCAGAATGGGTTCAAGCTCCATATGACCAGCTAAATCTTATCGAAGAAAAACACTTGAAGGCAATCTGTCATGGACAGATGTACCAGAAGAGAATGATCACGGCCCATGACAAGAAGGTGTGGCCGAGAGAATTCCGCGAGGGAGAACTCGTACCAAGAAAGATTCTCCCAATACAAAAAGACTTTCGAGGAAGATGGGCACCAAATTGGGAAGGGCCATACGTCCTAAAGAAGGCCTTCTCGGGTGGAGCTTTGATTCTCACTAAGATGGTTGGGAAAGAGTTACCTAATTCAGTGAACTCAGATGCTGTGAAGAAATATTATGCCTAAGAAAAAGATCAAGATGAAAACTCGAAAAGAGCGTCTTGAAAAAAAAAAGAAAAAGAGAAAATCAAGATGAAAACCCGAAAAGGGCATCTTGATAAACAAAAAGGATTAGGATGAAAACCTGAAAGGGTGTCCTGATGAAGAGGGTTCGGACCTAAGGAGCAAGACATTTTGAACGGGGAGTCAAAGGACGAAGTTACAATATTTAAAGCATTCTCAGAAGTTCGAAATCTTCTACACAAGAAGCCTTACTCGAAAAGATCCAGGATGAAGAAACGTGGAGAAGTTCATGCGTTGGATATCTAGAGCATTTGTGACAATTGAATCTGCTTTCCTTTCTTTATAATGTTTTCTTTATTGAACTATTCCTTGTCTTGCTTTTGAAATAAATATGAACGTGAGATATCCCTTTCATACCTACTTTGCCATTTTTATGCATCTCATATATGGTTTATTTATATAATAAATAGTAAAATGACATACTTTAAACAAAAAGAATGTTGAGCATTACCCGGATGAGAATTTGGTAAGTACAAGAGCCTCAAAACAAGGACAAAGTTCAACAGGGGGCAAAAAGGTGATATACGAGAAACGAGGATTACTCGTAAAGCTTGAGGATGGGTGCAAAACCTAAAAGGAAAGTCAAGAATCGAAGCAATGAATGCAAGCCATCACGAAAATCGTAACGAAAAGGGACATGTGACAAACAAGTCTAGGACGCATGGCATGATCATGTAGGTATAAAAGCATTTAAGACAAACACGTGCATATCATGATAATATCATGCATGACATATACAGCTACTCCAGTAGAGCAAGAGGTGTTGATGATAGCTGTACTGAATCAAGGAAAAAGGAGACATCCGAGTTCCACCAGATGATATGTTTTGAAATTCTGATTTAAAAAAATTCCAAAAAAATCAACTCATAATGCGAGAGGTGAGTTGAACCTTGGGTTACATGCCGAGGTATTTTCAAATTCTGTTTTTCAATTGCAATTTTTCCAAAAAGTCAACTCATAATGCGAGAGGAGAGTTGAGTCTCGGGTCACATGTCGAGGTATTTTCAAATCCCGTTTTTCAATGTCAATTCTTTTCAAAAAAATCAACTCATAATGCGAGAGGTGAGTTGAACCTCGAGTCACATGCTGAGGTATTTTCAATTTCTATTTTTTAATTTCAATTTTTCCAAAAAGTCAACTCATAATGCTAGAGGTGAGTTGAGTCTCGAGTCACATGCCGAGGTATTTTCAAATTCTGTTTTATTTCAAAAATAAATCAACTCGTATTACGAGAGGTGAGTTGAGCCTCAGGTCACACGCTGAGGTATTTTTCAATTTCTGTTTTTCAGAAAAATCAACTCATATTGCGAGAGGTGAGTTGAGCCTCAGGTTACATGCTGAGGTATTTTTCAATTTCTGTTTTTCAAAAAAATCAACTCATATTACGAGAGTTGAGTTGAGCCTCAGGTCACACGCTGAGGTATTTTTCAATTTCTGTTTTTCAAAAAAAAAAATCAACTTATATTGCGAGAAGTGAGTTGAGCCTCAGGTCACACGCTGAGGTATTTTCAATTTCTGTTTTTCAAAAAAAATCAACTAATATTGCGAGAGGTGAGTTGAGCATCGGGTCACACGCTGAGGTATTTTCAATTTTTGTTTTTCAAAGATCAACTCATAATCCGAGAGGTGAGTTGAGCTTCGTGACGCATGCTGAGCTATTTTTGATTTCTGTTTTTCAATAAAAGATAAAGAATAAAGATTGGATAATCGAACAAAATTTAGTGCTTTAAAGTTTTTGCTCTATCCCTATTTCATAGCGATGAGCAAAGAGGGGCAGCTGTAAGCACTAAATTTTGTCCGGCTCGTTTTCGTGTTTAATTTTTTGAATTAAAAAATTTGAAAAATACAAAAAATCAAAATTACATTTTAACCCTCAACTTTTCCAAAATTACATTTTGACCCCTTATCTTTTCTAAAATTATCTTTTGAACCCTAAACTTTTCCAAAATTACATTTTAGCCCTTCATGTTTCTTAAAATTACACTTTAACCCCGTCAGTTTTATTGTGTTTGCGATTTGGTCCTTCTGGCAGATTACGTGATTTGGGACACCCACTCCCCGAATTTTCTGGCCACCAACATGGGTGGCTGCTCCTTCTTCACCCACTACCTGCAAATAGCATGGGAAACAAGCAAATGATAGAAATAAAAAAAAACACACACACCATAAAAAGGGGGATTTTTGAGAAAAAGAAAAGAGAGATCCCCTCCTCCGATATTCGGTGAAGAGCAAAAACAAAAGAAATTCTCCAGCAAAAAAGGAACACTCAGCAATTAAACTCCAACATTTTAGCCAAAGAAACCCCCCAAGTATTCGGCTATCAAAAGAAAAAAAACCCTAAACATTCGAATCAAGCAAAAATAAGCTCACATCTCCGAACCCGAACACGACCCTAAGCCTTATCATTCAACCGCTCCATCAATTGCACCCAATTTTCATTATCATCAACATACCCAAATCAAAAAAGAAATCAAAATAAAACCACACAACTCCATTTTTGGGTTACCTGGTTCTAAGGGAAGGAGAGCCTCGTTTTGGTGTTAGACGGCGCTTGATCGGAGCTCCAAGAGTGGTGGTGTATGTAGGCGGTGGTTAGTGTAAAAAGAAAAAAAAAAAGAGAGTTGGGAAGGAAGAAGGAGGTGATCCACGAAATAAAAGGGAAAAAGGGAGAAAAAGGAAAAAAAAAAAAAAGGCAGCCCAACATGCTACCAGCAGCAACCCAAAAACAATGCAGGCCCATTCCCTATTGAAACTATTTTAGCAACCTAAAGGGAGTAAATGGGTTGATTTCAGCAGCCCATCATTTTGGGCTTTGGTATATTTCTTGACACCTTTTTATTGACCCATTTAGCCCATATTTTAATGTAGTCTTATTTCAATTATATTAACATTTTTATTGGCTTTTTTTTTTGAAATATTATTGTGTGATTTCATTTACAAATGTTAATTTTTGATAAATTCATTTAAAAAAAAGGCAACGAATCGGTTTGACAGTAAGTCGTTGATTTCACCGCTATATTAGGTGAATGTCATCGGTCCGTGTTAAATACGATACACCCTTTTAAAAATCGAAAAAAAATTAAAAAAATTCTCGAGTTTTTAAAATAAAATGATTATTTTTGTGGTTATTTTTAAATTATCAAAATTTTGTTTTTTAAAATGTATATAATACGATAATATGTAATTTATCAAAATTTTCGTGTTTCAAAACTTTTCGTGTTTTCAAAAATTCTCATGTTTCAAAATTTTCGTGTTTTCAAAAGTTTTCGTGTTTTCAAAATTCTCGGGTTTCAAAAAAAAGTTTCTCGAGTTTCAAAACTTTTCGTGTTTTCAAAAATTCTTGAATTTCAAAAAATTCTCGAGTTCCAAAAATTTTCGTGTTTTAAAAAATTCTCGTGTTTCAAAATTTTCGTATTTCCAAAAAATTCGTGTTTTCAAAATTTTTCATGTTTTCAAAAATTCTCAGATTTCAAAAAATTATTGAGTTTCAAAATTTTCATGTTTTCAAAAATTCTCATGTTTCAATCGGATCACGATTAAATATTAAATTGAACTCGTATTTTTGAAAATCAAGGCAACGCACGCTTAACGAGATACCAATTTTGGGTGTCGCGAGGGTACTGATACCTTCCTCGCGCGTAACAGACTCTCGAACCCTATTTTTCTCTGGAATTTTGACGTGACCTAAACTCGGCTTTTTTTAAGAAAATTTAAAAAAATAATTTTTCTTTTAAAAAGAGGATTTATTAGGTGTCCGATCACACTTAGGAAAAAGGATCAGTGGCGACTCCCTTTTTTAAATAAAATTAAAACTTTATTTTCAAATTTTCAATAATTTTCTCAATTAGTGACTGAACAAATTTTATGTCGCTACATTGCTTTTCGTTGGAAATTGAATTATAGCATGCTAACTTCCTTAAACAACTTTGATGCTTTCTTTTTTCTTTTTTTATTTTTTTATAATTCAAGGTGGGGATGAGGTTGTTAGCATTTTCATGCTTTTTTTTCCTTCATATTCTTCAGGATTATGCGGACCGCTGCTCAAGGGAAAAATCGAATAATTTTCTGGGACAATATGTTGCAGATTTTAATGGGGATGTTAGGAACAATGTCTTAACTATGCATCCCCTACACTTTGGTGTTGAAGAGATGAAAATCTTGTTTTCTTCGAAGCTCGGTAATGATGGGGAAGAGAATACTTTTTTGTTAATACAAACTACTTTTGTATTTTATATTTTTATTTTTTAAATTTATATTATTTTAAACTTTCGGGTAATGTTAGGTGTCACATTCTTTTTAACATTCTTATAAAAAACAATTAAATTAGATATCAAATTTAGACAAGAGTAGACTAGTATTTAAGGCTTTAAGCCACTATTTTATAGTTAAACTCTAATGACTAATTTAATTTTATTTAGGTGTAAGGATTTATTTGGTCTTCTAAATTTTAAAAAAAATTAGTTTTCTATTTAATTTTTTGTTTGTCAAATTACACATGAATTTTCAGGTCAACAATTAATTAATTTTTAATTTTTTAAAAAAGGTATTTAATTGTTAATGTGGTAATTTGTCGCAATAGTAAAATTAATAAATGTCAATTTTTTATTTATTTTGAAGTAATTTAAGAAATAATATAAGTTTAAGAGTTTAAAAAATGAAAAAATAAATAGCATTTTGATGAGTGTTTAAGTAGGTAAAATAAGAGGAGTAGGCAGTTATATTTGTTTTGACCTTCCATACTTTTAGTACGAAAATTCATCACATCCATACTCAACTTTTTAAACTTCAACAAGGAGACACATATTTTCTATATATATATATAGTAAAAATAGGAAAACATTTGACTTTGACCTTCTTGTAACAACTAACAAGAAAAATGAAACAAAATCCAATTCTTCCCATATTTCTCATGCATATCACGCAATTCTCTTTCCTTTCTTCCACTCCAGTCTCCCCGATATATATAAGGAATGCTGTTTGGAGGTTAACAAGGAAAAAGGAAAATGGCGTCACCGTCGCCCCAAATAGACAGTCACCGAGAGCAGGCTGAAATTTACAGTGGGGAGGCTCTTTGCAATCAAAAGGCGCGGGAGCTGTTCGATAAGTTTCGTCTGCCCAAAGGATTGCTGCCTATGAACGACCTGAATGAGATGGGGTTCAACTCCATCACCGGCCTCCTCTGGTTGAGACAGCAGAAGAAATCGGAATTCAAATTCAAGTCGATCGGGAAAACTGTAGCGTATGAAACAGAGGTGACGGCATTTGTTGAGGATCGTCGGATGCGGAGGCTGACGGGTATCAAAACTAAGGAGATGATGATTTGGATTACAATTACTGATATTTCTATCGATGATAATGACCCCACTAAGATCACATTTTCTAGCTCATCGGGCCTCTCCAAAACTTTTCCGGTCGAAGCTTTTGAAGATGAGGACCAGAGCAAATGAAGCTTTTACTATTTTATTTTTAACTTTCACTTATCCCTCTCCTACTTAATACTTTTACCAATCACTCAATTCAATGAATATTTGTGGTTGGTTTTACTTTTTGGACATTTCCCATTACTAGGTTAGTTTCCCTTTGTCCAAACAACATTTAACCTTGGAGCTTTTCATTAATTAAGATTACGTTACAATTTACGGGCATGTTTGTACACTAATAATTGGATACTTATATAATTACGTGTAATTACCTATTTTTTGTATATTTAATTAATGGTTTAAATATGCAAAAAGGTTGCTGTATATTTTTAAATTTTTAAATTTGATCTTTATACTTTAATTTCGAGACATTAAATGTTAATATTTTTTATATTTAAAATTTTTTATTTTTTCCATGTAGTTTTACTATATGATATCAAAAGTAAAATAACTTTTTTAGTTTTCAACATTTATAGTTTTTTATTAATTTTGTCTTTATCCTTTAAAGTAAATAAAAAAATTTTAAAAATTAATTTCTCTCATAGGAAACATAAAATTTTAAAAATATACATTTTAAAACATAAAAATTTATGAAAAATAAAAAATATTTAAAATTCAAAAAATAAAAATGATTCTAAATATGTAAAAAGTTAAAATTCAATGTTATCTAAATTGGACCGACCAATTGGATCAGGAATTGGTTGACCCGCGAACTGCCACAAACTAGTTGAGCCGATCTAAAAAAAACTAGTTAAACCAATAGTTGAACCGATTTCAAACTCGTCTGATCAATTGGTTCCTAGAATGGTTTGTTCGACGGCTCAAAGCAAATAAATTATTAAGATAAAAATATTAAAAAATAAATTATAAAAATCAGTCCGACTGCCTATTCAACCAACTCGTACCAATTTGTTAGCCAATTGCTATTTTACCTCTCATCAAACTGATACCCTAATTGATTCTAGGTCCTACCTAATTTAGATAACATTGATTTTTGGATTTTTTATTTTTTGAATTTTAAAGAGTTTTTATTTTTTTCATAATTTTTATTTTTAAAATTATAATTTTTAATATTTTATGCTTTTTGTTTAAAATATGAAAAAAATTAAAATTTTTAAAAATGTTTATGTACTTTTAAAGGGTAAAAATTAAATTGACAAAAATATGTAAATGTTGAGGACTGAAAAAGTTATTTTACCTTTGACTTAATGGCAAAAATAAAATGTAAAAATTTAAATTTAAATTTTAAAAGAGTTAATATATTTAAATGATTAATCAATGTAATTAGGGGTTTTCACATAATTAATTTGATACTTTAATTAATTGCTTGAATTTTAACGAGGTTGAAAATTGAGGTAACCACACAAGCTAATTAGCCATGAAGATATTTAATTTTTAATTGTTAAAGATGTAATTACACTTTAGAGGTGTGTATGGGCGGAGTCGGGCTCAACTAAAAACTTAGGCCCGTTTGTTAGGTACGGGTCTGGCCCGACCCGAAAAATGGGCTTAAAATTTTGCCCAATCCTGACCTGAATAAAAATGTTAAAATCTAGGCCCGACCCGGCCCGTCCATATTAATTTTTATATAGTTTTAAAAAATATATAATACATCAAAAATACTAAAAACATTAAAATAAATATTTCCTAACAAATTGAAAATAAATTTTAAAAAATATGTATACTTAAATAACACTAAGATAGATGTAATTTAACAAGCAAATACCTCTAAAATAATAACAAAATTAACAAATGTCTTTAAAATAATAACAAAATTAACAATAAAATAAGTTTTATTCAATATCCATACAATAACAACAAAATAGTAGCAACATAATAGTAAAATGATAGCAAAATAGGGAGAAAATAATATTAAAAAACAAAATTAAAAAAAAATACTTTTTGTCCTTTAGTGAATTTGAGCCGGGCCCGGGCCAAAAATGCCTTACCCGAGGCCCCGTCTGTTTTTCAAACGGGCCTTATTTTTTTTTCCAAGCTCATTTTTCGGGCCTACTTTTTACCCAAACCCTCCCACATTTCGGGCCGGGCCAGGTGGCCCAACCCATGAACAGGTCTATTACACTTTAACCCTTTGAGTTCATCGCTAATAACAAACAGTAACTGATTTCTATTATGGTAATTAGACCTACTTTATAATATCGGACGAGGGTTATAACATTTATGAGAATTATAAGTTGATTAGTCCATCAATAAATCGCTAAGCTTGGATATTAAGGGAACGAATTTTTTTTTTTTTTTGGTAGAGAAAAATAATAGAAATAGTGGATCCTTCATATAAGGAATTATGAACGCAGCCATATAACATATTGTGATGGAATTAGGAAAATAACTATTTGATTTAACTTTCTTATTTTAAATTCATAGAAATTAAATTGTATTTATTAAAACAAAAAGCTTAATACTCTATCTTAGTTGTTGCATTACGTGATTAACCAGGTTATATATCCTGACTTCATTTTTTTATATAATTCGTAAAAATAAATTTACCAACCATCACATGTTTGAAGATATCACTTCATTAATCTTGAAGAAACATAACTTCTACAAAAAACACAATCTTGCAAAAACAAATTACTCCATAATTTAATAATAAATTAAAACAAAACTCTTCCTAAGTATAATGAATTTCTAATTAATCAAAATAAGAAGTTGTTCTAGTCAAATTAAACATTCTTGTTGACTAAGAAACATAAAAGTTCTAAACAATTGACAATACTAAAAAAATATCCTAAAATATAAAACCAAATAAATACAATGTTGGACTCATATATAATCAAAATTAAGCCTTAAAATCAAACCCAATATAATTTAAACTTGAGTTAAAGCCCAAAATTCATAGTTTTTCGTAACAATTTCGTCCAGAAATTCTGCTCGCGCAGCCTTCGCTAAAATAGTCATACCTTGAGCTCCCGAACTCGAAATCGAGTGATTCAAAATGCATTTCGAAGCTAAGAGATAGCTTATCGATTGATATGAGACATATTAACCGAGAAATATTTGGATCCTATCTAAAAACTCATTGTAATTCAACTGATCTTTTGAACTTAAAATTTAGTAACTTCGATGAATTTAAGTTAAGCCCAATATATTCTTAGGCTGAAATTTGGGCTCATACTCGTATCATTTCTCGTGATCGTTTAAGCTTATCAAATGGGCCTCGTAAAATGTTAAGTTCTTGGGCTGGAATTTGTCCCATACTCGTATCACAATTTGTATTGATCCTTAGTATTAAAAAAGTAGTCCAACTAAGTTCAAACAAATCTAATATATATACTAAAACAAGTATTCCAGCAATGCATACTTATTTGATTGACATGTAGCATTCATAAATAATTGACTTATTAGTGCTAAAATATTAAGGAAACATAATAATAATGAGTTAGATATAAAAGGAAAAAAAATGTTATTTTTATGTATAATTTGATAATTTATGAAATTTGACAATTTTATAAATTATACAGGTATGAAAAATAATATTTCCACATATAATATGAAAAACAAAACATTATCACATATACAATCATCATATCTATCAACAGACTAACATTTAAATTGAAATTGAATTCTATATACAGTTCCTTTTGCTAATAAGTTTTTCTGTCTGCTTTGCCAAACTAGATATCCCATCTTTTGTAGGTTCAACATTTGGAATGTTAACTTGTAATTTCATTGAGTTCTGCATTCTTGGTACAGTCAATTTTCCAAGGACTTTGCTAATGTATTTGGCAAATATGCCTTATTCCTTCACCAATTATTTCCCTACCATCCTTCGTAACTTTAAGTTCAAAAGCGCTGTTATAAACCATAACCTCTAGTATGTAGCCTTCAATATGTCCTTTTCGAAGAAGAAGCTTTATGTTTAATATGTCTATTGGTTGTTGTTTCTTTTGGTTATTACTGATAACTTTGGTGGGGGCAATAATTTTGGATTTTCTGTGAACTTAGTAATAACTTTTGGTGGGGGCAATAATTTTAGATTTTTCATTGCACAAGGAATGAAAGTGGTCCCTCCATGTTTTACTGTTGTGCTGTTATGACATATATATATAATTATTAAATCATTTAACTTTATATGAATTGTTTATGATTTATATTATTTAATAATTTGTTTGTATATACCTTTTTTGCATGCACATTTTTTGTCATTATGCTTATGTTTTTTTATTCTTTAAACTACAGATGTCTGTAGAGGAGGAATACTACATCAACTTGCATGTTGAGGGTAAATTTGTACGTGATCCCCATGTTAGGTATTTAGGTGGTGAGATGGTGATGCTTAAAGAGGATCCAGATACAATATCATATTTTGAGTTGTGTAAAATAGTTAAAGATGGGTTAGGGTTTAATAAAACGCAACTAATTTATTTCCATATAGCTGGCAGTAGGACTTTGCAGGATAACCTTAGGGTTGTGTGGAATGATAGTAGTATTATTGACATAATAAACTACTTGGTTAAGCATAAGGAGATAGACTTATATATAGAACATGAGATTGACACTGTCGTTTTTATCGATAATCAATGTTAGCTTTAGCATGTTTGCAATTTGGTGGTGACGGTAATGAAGGTGGAGAGGGTGGTGAGGTCGTTCGCAGTAAATGTGGTCAGGGTGAGGGTGGTGAGGTTGTTGGCAGTAAAGGTGATAAGGGTGAGGTGGTGAGGTTGCTGGCAGTAAAGGTGGTGAGGGTGTTGAGGGTTAGGGTGTTGGAGAGGGTGGTGAGGGTGATGATATTACTACCAGTGAAGGTAGTGAGAGTGATGGAGGTGGTGAGGAGGGGGTTAGGGAAGTGGAGGGGAAAACCAATGGGAAAAGGTAAGAAAACAGTACTTGATGAGACTGAAAGTGAAAATTTTAGAGAGCAGTTTGAGGCTGAGGTCCCTAAAGAAGTCGATGGTGAATGACTAAATAATAGTCTTGGTAAGGAAGAAAATGGAAATGAGACTGAATATTTTGATAGTGATGATCATGGGAGCATACTTGGGTCAGAAGATGATGACAATACTGATGTTTGTAGAAGAAGAAATAGGTTCCCCACATACAATCCAAACTCAGCAAGTCCACACTTTTGTATTGGGATGATGTTTAAAGATGGTGAGCAATTCAAATTCGCAATTTGTAAGTACTCAATGTGTTATAGAAGAGAACTTAAGATAATCAGAAATGAACCAAATAGGGTTAGGGTTAAATGCATTGCATCAAAAAAGTGTAAATGATGAATATTTGCAAGTTATAGTAACATGGTCAGATGTATGCAAGTGAAAAGTTTCCATGATGAGCACAACTGTTGTGCTAGTTTTAGTAACAAAATGTTTAATCTAAAAGTTATTGTAGAACCTTTTGAAGCTACTATTGGGGGCCACCCAAAAATGAAGCTAAAAGAGATATAAAGAAGGGTATCTTCAGAAATGAATGTCAATGTTAATATGACAAAGTGTAGAAAGGCCAAGAAAATGGTGAAGGATAAGTTGGTAGAGAACTTCGTACAGGAATTTGCTATGCTGTGGGACTATTTTGATAAGTTGAGACTAAAGAATCTTGAAATTACTATAAAGATGGTAATGAATAGAGTCACACCTGAATATCCACCATATTTCAAGAGGTTTTATGTCTATTTTGTAGTACTGAAAATTGGTTGGAAAAAAGGGTGCAGGCCTACACTAGGTTTGGATGATTGCTTTTTAAAAGGTCCATTTAAGGGTGAGTTGTTGGCTGTTGTTGGGAGAAATGGAAACAATCAGATGTACCCACTTGCATGAGCTATTGTTGAGGGGGAATGCATTGATTGTTGGGCATGGTTTCTTAGTCTATTGACAGTAGACTTAAGAATGGAAGATGGTTTTGGGTATACCATTATCAGTGACCAACAAAAGGTAAACTATTTATTTTGCATTTATTTATTACTAATACTATTAATTAGTACTGGTGATTTACTTATGTTATGTAAATTAATTTGCAGGGTCTCAAGATAGCCATTAATGAAATTTTGCCTAGAGAAGAACATAGAAATTGTGTTAGGCATGTCTTATCAAACTAGTCTGGTAGGAAGAAAGCAAAGACATTCAAATTTGCTTTTTGGAAAGTTGTGAAGTCTACAACAAAGAGGGAGTGAGAACAAAACAAAGAAGACTTGTATAAGCTTAATGAAGGTGTTGTAAAGGAGTTGTTCTTTAAGAATTTGAAAGCTTGGACCAAGGCTTTCCAGGGGTTACACTCGGTGTCAAATATTGTAGACACTAACCTCTGTGAAGCATTTAACTCCAACATCGTGGAGTTTAGATTTAAGAGCATAATAACCATGTTGGAGGAAATTAGAGTTAATATGATGACCAAAATAGTGGTTGAGAGGAAGCAATGTTGTTCATGGGAATATAATTATGGTCCAGTAATAAAGAAGAAATTTGATAACAACAACAAGAAGGAAGGTGTTGATTGAAAGATGATCTGGAATGGGGAAAATGGGTGTGAAGTTAAGAAAGGCAGAAAACAATACGTGGTAAATGTAGAACATAAAACTTGCAGTTGTCAAAGTTGACAATTATCTGGGATCCCTTTTCCTTATGCTTTTTGTACTATATAGGATCTTGAACAAGATTCTGATGACTATTTACATAGGTACTACCACAAGGACACATATTTGAAAGCATATGAATATGCTTTGCAACCCATAAATGGGTCACATGAATGGACTAAATTTGGAATTGAGCCCGTGCTTCCACCAGTTGAGAAAACAATGCTTGGTAAGCCAAAAAAAAAATAGAAGGAAGGCAAAAAATGAACCGAAAAAAAGTGAAGATAGGACAACTCAGTAGGGCTGGTCTAATTATGAGATGTAGGAAATGTGGTGGTGAGAGTCACAACAAAAGATTATGCATTAACATAATAGAACAGGAACACAGGTATATCGTAAACACTTTTTCATTGTCAATTCCAAAATATTAAAATCTAATTTGGGTTCTGATTTTTTTGGTCTTAGTCTAGTACGAGTATCAGAACTAAAAGCCTAAAAAATAACAACATAACACCATGTATTCATCCTAATACAATTGCATCACAAGTATATCATATACACTATTTTAATGTCAATTCAAAAATATATTAATCTAATTTGGGGTTCTGATTTTTTTTCTTAGTCTGGTACGAGTACACGAACTAGAAGCCAAAAAGAGAACAACAGAATAACAGAACACCATGCATTCAACTTAACAAAACTGGATCACAGGTATATCATAAACACTTTTTTAATGCCAATTCCAAATTATTTAAATCTAATTTGGGGTTTTGATTTTTGTTCTCAGTCTGGTATGAGTATGAGAACTAGAAGCCAAAAAAGGATGGCATATTAGGAACCTATCAGCACACAAGAATCCACTGTAGCAAAGAATATGAAGAAATGAATTGAGATGATTAACATATTTTTTTTTGTTTTTTTAAAAAGATTTGTTTAAATGGTTGGTTAACATCTTACTACTGTAGGATCATTTTGTTAGCATAACATATTTTGTTTGTGTTGGTTAACATCTTACTGTTATAGGATCATTTTGTTAGTATAACATTTTTTGTTTGTTTTTTAAAATGATTTGTTGAAGGATGTATACCATTATTGCCATAGTAGCTTTTTTTTAACATGAAATTGGTGAAGCCCCATATATGAAAAGAGTGAACATGAAATTGGCAAGTGTAGTAGATTTTTGTTTTGTGGGGGAATATTTTTATACTAACGTCAACCTTGCTTGCTAGTTTTAGTTAAGCTGTTCAAATACGTGAAACTGAAATAAAAACAAAGCATAATGGAATGACCAAATCCAATAAAAATTAAATTATAGAGAGCATTTTTAATCTAATGGTTTTAATCCAATAAAAATCAAATGGAACTGCCCAAAACCCTCTTAGTAGACTTTGTTTCTGGAACTTTTAATCTAATGGTTTTCTTTATGTAACACTATCATCCATATTATGGATAGACTGTTCATCAGACAACTAATGATCCAACAATAATCCACAACATTAAAAAGGTTTCCTTAAGGCTACCAAAGCCTAAAAAAATTAAAAATGTTTCCAATCCCCAAACCTTTAGTACATATAAATGGGTCAAATTATAACATTCCTAAATAATGTGACAAATAAGATAAGCAATACACTACAAATAAACATTTTCTTATAAAACTCTTTATCTTTCTTGAGTGTTTTACATTTTTCCTTCAAGCTCTTAATCTTTGTGTTTAATTCAATGTTCTCCACAACATTATGATTCACCTCTTTTGTTTGGTTGTCCTTACCCACATTTCGCACACTGCCACTCTCAAACATCTAAACATTATTGCTTCTACTGCCACTCTCAAACATCTCACCACTTCCACACTGCATTATTTGCTTCCTAAGTCTCGTATTCTCTTTTGCAAGTTTTCTTTTGCTATCACATAATTCACGTATTACTTCATTCGCCTTGCTATACAGCTTATCATTATACCTCTTAAAAAATCTGCATTCATCAACCTACATTTCACACAAAAAAATTGACCTTTTATTATATAAACTTTACAATTCCCCAATTTAGTCCAGCCGACACAATAATCGAAAAAATAAAATTTACTCATATACAATTTTATATATGTAGAAAAGCTTAATTACTTTTTTACACATATCATAATTCCATGAGAAATTCATCTGTCTTTCTACATACAAAATTGTAAGATGATATAATTTCTACATCCCCAATTCAGATTAAAAAAATGAAATATACACAACTGAGTTCATATACAATGACTACTCTAATATTCACACATGGGAAAGAAATGTTTCATCAATATACAATTAAAAAGGTAAAAAAATCCTCAATTTCTTATGAATCCTAAAACAAATCGGCTAAATATGCTTACCTGAATGCGTTTCACATATGGGAAAGAAATGTCTCATCAATATTCGATTAAAAAAATAAAAAAATAAAAAAAGAATCACACAATTTCTTATGAATCCTAAAACAAATCGGCTAAATATACAGTGACTACCCCAATCCTAATTCTAATGCTATGATGAACTGTAACACCAATTTAGTCTAACCGACACAATAATCAAAAAAAGAAAATAAAATCCCTAATTTTTAATGAACCCTAAAACAAATTAGCTAAATATATGCTTACCCGAAAATATGAGCAACAATAATACCTTCAGCTTGGGTTTAAATTGCTCCACGATGTCTCTCTCGGAGCTAACTTGTTACAAAAACATATTCTTTTCTCTTTATCATAAATGAACTCCCTTCGTGACGATGAAACCAACTTCGAATAAGACAACTTCTCTATTAATGGCTTCCAATCACTTTTTTCAAACAATATTTTTTATTCTTGTGCAAGCTTCAATTTCTAAAGAATTTCAATGGAGAAAGAGGATTTGAGATTTATGGTTCTTCATTTAGGAACTACTAATTTCTTTTAATTTTACCCGTGTGTGTTAGTTAGGGGTTTTAAATGTTTTTTTAAAAATTTAATTACTTTTTAAGTTTAAATTCATTTGCTAATGAGGTGTGCCCCACACGGCCCAGCCACATGAGCTGCTCAATCTTACACAGCTGTGAGTCACACACAGCCAAATCACACGGTCTGTAAAAAAAAACACATACGACCGTGTGCCTCACATGACTCACCATACGGCTTGACACACGACTGTGTGGAAACTGGGCAATTTCAAAATAGCCCTTGTTTTGCGACTTCAGTCAAAATTCTACGGAGATTTTGGGTCGTTTTTACACACTTGGTCGAGAATATAGTTAACCACACTCCGGAAATTCACAAAACCTACAAAAATTCATGAGCTCACCCTAATTAATCGCGAGATATACCCAACCAAAAGCACATTCTTAACCTGAAACTTTCAACACCACACTAATGTCGAATACTTACCCTTTAGAACTTAGCAACAAATGCGACAACTACGCCTCTTGAGGATCCTGATTTCCAACCCTCTCACTGAGAAATAAAGAAGCCAAACATCATTAAATAAAAATATAGAGTGAAATTAATCATTAACGCTTTAATAAACAAAACAAAAACATAAACGAATGATAGCAATAGAATAACAACCACTTATGCCCATAATTGTCGTAACACAACCCCCACGAATTCAACAGCAACGTAACAAGGTAGAAAAAAAATCCCACAACAAAGAACCTAAAGAAAAATCAAAGGGAGTACCAAAGAAAAAGTTGAGACCAATGAGAGAACAAAAAAAAAGCACAGTAGCCAGGAACCCAAAAGAAGAGAAAGGAGATTTGACAAACCCGGGGAAAAAATAAAAAAAAAACAAAGAACCAAAAAGTGTGTAGGAGAGTTGAACGGTTGAAAAGATTAGAGCAAATTTAGGGATTTGGCTCTTATTATGATAACTTAAAGAATTAAAATAAAACAAAACATCCCATATTAATCTAACTACCCAACTTACAATTTAACAAAAACTCAATTTCCCACCAAGCAACAAAAATAAACCATGCGCTCACGTTAAGACTCGATCCCAGGACCCCCGAAGTATGCTAAAGCTTAACCATTAAACCACTAAGCTATTCGTCATCACAATCCATCACAAAAATTAGTTTAAACCAAAAGATTCAAGTCCAACATAAAACCAAAAATTAATCTGAGAAAATTCAAAACTTAGGAATTGAACTTAGGTCCTAAAGCATACTCCCAAGGCGTACAACAACCATACCGAATCAAAACTTTTAGTAAACCGTTACATTCCCAAAAATCAAAATTTTGGGGCATTACAGAAGGTATGATTATTAAACCATCTTTCTTCTAGGGCTACAAAATTTGGATACTAGGGCTACAAATCATATGATATATGATGGCCAACGTCTAGAGTTTATTGCTTCATGTGCTTAAAATTCATCTTTTGTGCAATTACCTACTGGAAAATCGGTTCCAATTACTCATACTAGTTCATACACCCTATTTTCTTCTACTAAACTTACCAATATTTTCGATGTACCAGATTTTAATTTCAATTTGCTTTCTATTTCTAAATTAACACGTGATTTACATTGCTTTGTTTCTTTTTACCTTCAATTTTGTTTACTTCAGGACCTCTACAATGGACAGATGAAGGCGATTGGTAAGGAACAACATGGTCTCTACATCCTTGTGCCACCATCCTCTCCTCATCAGTCAACTTGTTTTGCTCCACCATTGATTTCTTCTCTAGCTACACAAGATTCGCCAGTCCTTTCGCATGCTCATCTTGGGTATGTTTCTTTTTCTAAAGTCAATAAACTATATTGTTTACCAGGTAAAAAATTGAATACTACTTGCATTTCTCATTATCATGTATGTTCTTTGGTTAAACAAACAAGACTTCTATTTTCTACTAATCATTCAAGAGCTAATGCACCCTTCAATTTAGAACATCTTGATTTATGGGATCCACTATAAAATTCCAACACATTCGGGACTTCGTTTTTTTCTCACCATTGTAGATGATTTTTCAAGAATGACATGGGTTTTTCTACTAAAATTAAAAAGTGATACTGTTGTTATTTTAAAACAATTTATTGCTCTTGTTCAAACTCAATTTTCTTTGTCTATTAAAAATTTTCATAGTGATAATGGCACCGATATTTTTTAATTCTGAGTGTATTTCTTTGTTAAATTCATTGGGAATCATTCATCAAAGCTTTTGTATTTGAACACCACAACAAGATGGTGTTGTTGAACACAAGCATAAACATTTGTCGGAAATAGCTGAAGCCATTAAATTTCAATCCAATATTCTGACCTGATTTTAGGGAGACTGTATTTTGACGGCATGCAATTGCTACCTAGTAAATCGGTTGCCTACTTCTGTGTTAAATTGAAAAACTCTGTTCGAAATGATATATGATAAATCTCTTTCTTTGTCTCATTTAAGGTTTTTTGGTTGTCTTGCCTATGCTAAAAATCTCATATCTTTATATAAGTTTTCTCCACGTTCTTTGCCTTCTGTTCTAATGGGATATTCATGTGAAAAATATAAAGTCGGTAATGACAAATATATCGCAAAGAAAAGAGAAATAAAAATAAAGAACACACAGATTTTACGTGGAAACCCTTTCAGGAAAAAACCACGGGCAGAGGAGAAGAAAATTCACTATGTCGAATTCGAATCGATTACAAGAGGAATAGACCATGTCTATTTATAGGCTTATAAAGCCATATTCTAATAAGAGTAGTAAGATTGGAACTCCTTATTCTAATCAATATCAAATAGATGGAGTTTAATAAGGTTTAAAAACCTTATTCAAAATAAAATAAAAGAAGTGTAATTCTATAGGGATTCTTCTTTTATTTTATTTTACCATTGTATTTTATTTAAACAAGAATTTGGGTCACTTAATTCTAACAATCTCCACCTTCACACGAATTCTCAAAGAACAAGTTCTTCATCGCGAACTCTCAACGAACAAGTTCTCCACCTCTTCCATAAAACCCCTTAAGGGTTTAACTTCAACAATGAACACCAACCAACTCTAAGCAGTGCTCAAACTTGGTTATAGGAAGTGACTTAGTCATCATATCTGCAGGATTTTCATGAGTACTAATTTTGCTCACAATAATATCACCACGAGCAATAATATCACGAATAAAATGATACCGAACATCAATGTGTTTTGTTCTCTCATGAAACATTTGATCTTTTGTAAGGAAGATGGCACTCTGACTGTCACAAAATACTGTGCTGATTTGAAGGTCTTCATTGAGCTCACTAAAGAGTCCCTTCAACCAAATAGCTTCTTTACAAGCCTCAGTAAAAGCCATGTACTCAGCTTCAGTGGTAGACAAAGCGACTGTAGTTTGCAAAGTAGCTTTCCTACTGATTGCACAACCTCCTATTGTAAAGACATAACCAGTAAGAGATCTTCTTTTATCAAGGTCTCCAGCAAAATCAGCATCAACATACCCAATGACTCCATCTCTAGTTCTTCCAAACTGTAAGCAAACATCAGTAGTACCTCGTAAGTATCTTAAAATCCACTGAACTGCTTTCCAATGTTCTTTACCGAGATTCGCCATGTATCTGCTAACTGCACTGACTGCATATGATAAATCTGGACGTGAACAAACCATAGCATACATGAGAGATCCCACTGCACTAAAGTATGGAACATGTGACATGTACTCAATCTCATCATTTGATTGTGGAGACAAAGCCGATGAAAGTCTGAAATGGGCTGCTAAAAAAGTACTAACAGGCTTAGCACTCTGCATATTGAACCTGCAAAGAACTTTCTCAATGTACCCCTTCTGACTTAGGTACAATTTACTTTCTTTTCTATCTCTGAGAATCTCCATACCAAGTATCTTCTTTGCTGGTCCCAAATCTTTCATCTCAAATTCTTCACTTAGTTGGGCTTTGACCTTTCTTATCTCTCCTTTATCTTTTGCTGCTATCAACATGTCATCAACATAAAGAAGTAGATATACAAAAGAACCATCACTGTTTTTCTTAGAGTAAACACAGCTGTCAAAACTACTTCTTTTAAAATCATGAGAAGTCATAAAGGAATCAAACCTTTTGTACCACTATCTTGGTGACTGTTTCAAACCGTAAAGAGACTTCTTTAGCAAGCAAACATAGTCCTCTTTTTCTGAGATTGTAAAACCCTCTGGTTGTTGCATGTAAATATCTTCCTCAAGTTCTCCATGCAAAAATACAGTTTTTACATCTAACTGATCAAGCTCCAAACCATGCATGGCCACAATACCAAGCAAAGCTCGAATCGAACTATGCTTCACAACTGGGGAGAACACATCTGTGAAGTCCACTCCTGGAATTTGACTGTAACCCTTTGCAACAAGCCTTGCTTTATATCTGGATTCTTCAACTCCTGGAGTCCCTTCTTTCTTTTTAAACACCCATTTACAGTGAACAACCTTTTTACCTTTAGGAAGTTTCACAAGATCCCGTGTTCTATTTTTGTGGAGTGATTCCATCTCCTCTTGCATAGGAAACATCCACTTTTCTGAGTCTTTATAGCTAACCGCCTCAGAATAATTAGACGACTCTTGGTTTGCATCTATATCTTCAGCCACATTTAAAGCATAAGCAACTAGGTCAGCCTCAGCATACTTCTTTGGAGGTTTAATTTCTCTTCTAGTTCTGTTTTTGGCGATAGAGTATTGTGGTGAAGAAGCAACTCTATTCTCAATTTTTGTACTGGCTTGAGGAGTTGTCTCTGTATTAATCTGATCTCCACCTGCTTTTGATTTTCTTTATTGGAAGACTCTTTAAGAGATAAGTTAGGTAGCATAGCAGTTTCATAAAAAATAACATCTCTGCTAATCACAACTTTTCTATTTTCAGGACACCATAACTTATACCCTTTTACGCCAGCTTTATAACCATAAAAACACATTTAATGGATCTCGGTTCCAATTTTCCATTATCAACATGAGCATACGCAGGACACCCAAAGATCTTTAAATTAGAATAATTAGCAGGATTACTAGACCATACCTCTTGTGGAGTCTTTTTCTCAATAGCAATGGATGGAGATCGATTGATCAAAAAACATGCAGTAGAGGCTGGTTCGGCCCAAAACGACTTTGGTAAGTTGGAATTTGACAACATGCATCGAACCTTCTCCATAATCGTTCTGTTCATTCGTTCTACAACGCTGTTTTGTTGTGGAGTATGACGAACTGTCAAGTGTCTCACGATCCCTTCTGACTTGCACAGTTTATTAAACTCATCAGAACAAAACTCTAAGCCATTGTCTGTGCGGAGGTATTTTATTTGTTTTCCTGTCTGTTTTTCAATCACAGCTTTCCAAGACTTAAATGCAGAAAAACACATTGCTTTTCTGCTTCAAGAAGAATGCCCAAACATTTCTAGAAAAATCATCAATAAAAGTTAGCATATAATTAGCTCCACCCCTCGAAGGCACTCTTGATGGCCCCCACAGATCAGAATGGATATACTCCAACGTTCCCTTCGTGTTATGGATTCCTCTGGTGAATCGAACTCTCTTTTGCTTCCCAAAAACGCAGTGCTCACAGAACTTCAGTTTGCAAATTCCTTGCCCATCAAGAAGTCCTCTTTTGCTCAATTCTTCCATGCCATTCTCACTCATATGCCCTAGGCGCATATGTCAAAATTTAGTAATATCATCATCTAACAAGGAAGAGGAAGCGACAGCTGCATCACCAATGACAGTAGAACCCTGCAAAACATATAACTTGGCAGTCTTTCTCTGCCCTTTCATCACAACGAGAGAACCTTTGGAAATCTTCAAAATCCCACTTTTAGCTGTGTATTTGTACCCTTTTGAATCAAGAGTGCTTAACGAAATTAAATTTCTCTTTAATTCTGGAACATGTCGTACGTCACTAAGTATTCTGACATCTCCATCAAACATCTTAACTTTAATTGTTCCAACACCTGTGATTTTACACGAAGCATTATTTCCCATCAAAACAACACCTTCAGACACCGTTTCGTAATTTGTAAACCAATCCCGATTGGGACTCATGTGGAAGGTGCAGCCTGAATCAAGTATCCACTCCTCGCTCTCTTTAGAATTGTTGATAGAAGCGACTAGAAGTTCACCATCACTGTAATCTTCAACAATATTAGCTTCACCAGAATTTTCTGATTGTTTTCCCTTTTGATTCGCAGCCTCCCTTTTAATCTTGTTCTGTAGCTTATAGCACTCAGATTTAATGTGCCATTTCTTCTTGCAGAAGTTACAAGTTTTAGCTCTGTTTGAAGACTTTGATCTACCCTTAGATTTACCGCAAGGATTCCAATCCTGTGTCCTTCCACGATCATCATCAGCATTTCGATCTTGTATCCCACGAACAATGAGACCCTCTCCCTGAGAGTCGGGTTTAACCACAAGATGCTTCATTTCATCATACGAGGTCAAAGAATCATAAATCTCATCAACTGTGAGAGACTCGCGGCTATATAAAATCGTGTCTCTGAAGGTTGAATAAGACGCGGGCAACGAACAAAGTAGAATTAACCCTAGATCTTCCTTATCATACTGAACCTCCATGGCCTCCAAGTTTGAGAGAATTTCTTTAAACACTATTAAGTGTTCGTGCACAGACGCACCTTCTTCCAAACGATGGGCATAAAGACGTTGCTTCATATGCAACTTGCTAGTTAGAGTTTTCGACATACATATTTGTTCTAGCCTCTTCCATAATGCAGCGGCAGTTTTTTCCTTCATCACATCCTACAAAATTTCGTTAGACAAATGCAGATGTAACTGTGTTAACGCCTTTCAGTCCTTGCGATTCTTCTCTTCCTCCGTCAATGTCGAAGGCATCTTATCTACCCCTAGTAGGGCTTCCTCTAAATCCATCTGTGCAAGAACTGCTTGCATCTTTATCTGCCACAACACGAATCTGGTGTTGCGATCCAACAGCGAAATTTCATACTTCAAAGACGCCATTACTGTGATCGAGATGAAAAAACCCGGAAGCTCGGATACCAATTTGTGAAAAATATAATGTCGATAATGATAAATATATCGCAAAGAAAAGAGAAATAAAAATAAAGAACACACAGATTTTACGTGGAAACCCTTTCGGGAAAAAACCACGGGCAGAGGAGAAGAAAATTCACTATGTCGAATTCGAATCAATTACAAGATGAATAGACCATGTCTATTTATAGGCTTATAAAGCCATATTCTAATAGGAGTAGTAAGATTTTAACTCCTTATTCTAATCAATATCAAATAGATAGAGTTTAATAAGGTTTAAAAACCTTATTCAAAATAAAATAAAAGAAGTGTAATTCTATAGGGATTCTTCTTTTATTTTATTTTACCATTGTATTTTATTTAAATAAGAATTTGGGTCATTTAATTCTAACAATTCAACTATCCAAAAGGGTTATCTTTTATAAAATATTGCCACTAAAGTCTTGTTTGTTAGTCGAGATGTATTCTTTTATGAAACTATTTTTCCTTTTAAGTTTACTCAATCTCCTAAATCTTTTTTCCCTCGAAACATTACTCGTCCAATTTTTTATTCATGTTTTCTTACTTTGGATTCTTTTGACAATCAAATTTTGACACATGTACCATCACCTAAATCACCCAATGGTTAACATACTTTTAGCTTTAATCAGCCCCTTGTCCCATTTACATCTACCTCTAGTTCACATACAGATGTTTTAACAAAATGGCTTGCTATTCAACAACATGAGCATTTGGTAGACAAGTTGGGGATGAGAGACTTGTTTCATCCACCAACTTGCACTACAGCAAAACATGTTTTTAGCGGCATTTTTTTGGGCCTAAAACAGCGGTTATAAGCACCGCTAAAACTATTTACGATGTTTTGATAAGTGCCGGAAAAAACGTCGTTATATAACGCTGCTAAATTTTGCGGTGTTTATGTGGAAAAACACCATTATAGAACATGACCTTTAGCGGTGTTTCTCAAAAAACGTCGCTATAGAACAAGACCTTTAGTGGCACTTTTCCCACAAACACCGCTACAGAATATGAACTTTAGAGGCGCTTTTCCCAAAAAGCAAACTAACTTTAGTAGATTTTTACCAACCTATTTTTCTTCATATAGAACCCGAATTGACAACATAATTTCCTATAACATCAAATCCAACCAAAAACTGCAAATCTAAATGATACTTCAAATCCAATGAAAGAAATATGTATATGATCTAAATTAATAAATGAAATAACAAAATTTATTATATTCAAAAGTTATAATGTTAAAATATGATTACAATAAGAAAACAAACGTATAAGATGGCGGATTCTGCGACTACTGAAACATCTTCATCATATTCTGAAACTGTAGCTGGAGTTCGTCATATTTTCTGCTTCCCTTGTTGCTGCCTCCACTTTAAGTTGTAGCTGGAGTTCTTCATATTTTCTTTGAGCCTCTGCTTCTTTCGATGCTGCCTCCGCTTTAAGTTGAGCAATTTGTTCAACTGTGCTCGCTTGCATCTGAGCCATCTGGTCTCTTAACCTTTGAACTTTAGCTTGAGCCCAAACTCCCTGAAGGCATGTATTGCTGCCAATTGGATCCAAAATATTGGGTTGGGTTAATAAAAGATCCTTGAAATTGAATCCGGCCATACATTTCAGGACCCAAAACTTCAGTAATAATTCAATTATCAATGTCATCAAGATTAATAGAACTATCACTCGAAGCGATCACTTCATAGTCCACCCTTTTATCTTTTAGTTTCTCCTAATAGATCAATCAAAGAGTTAGAAATGAAATATATAATCAAAACAAATGCAAACATTATTTGCATTACAAACAATGAATTAAACCAGTATAATTAAACATAATAAATATTTAAAATAATTCAAAATTTATTAAGTAAATATACCATAATTTCTGCAGCTTCAGTAATCATAAGAGATCCATCTTTCTTTCTATGTGTAATGTCAAAAAGATGAAGGCATCCAACTTTTTAACTAGACGACAGTTCCTACAATATAGTAGGAAAAAATGTTATTTAGTAGAAAGTAATTAATATTTGACACAATTAATAAATTCAAAATACCTTGCCATCAGCTACACAAGCAAAACTTTTTGACGCAGCTGTGTGCGTGAATTTTTGTTTTTGCCTACTTGTAGTTCCAACTCACTTACGATCCTACATTATGAAATTATTATTACGTATATAGTAAATACTATAAACTGAAATAATTATAAGAGTTTGGAAGTACATAATACCTCTCATTTCTTTGAATTCCAAAATCTAATTGCATCTCCCCATTGGTTCCTCAGCATTCTCGGTGGGACATTTCGCAATTTCTCTTCAAGGCTTATATTTTTCTTAAAATATTCCTCATTTAAAGCAGTTTTATGGTCTCTCCATTTTTTCCTAATGCATTCTTCACATAATTATCCGAGACCTCTAAAGAAAATCTCTCCTGCAAATAACACAAGTTTAGAAAGTTAATATAAATGAAACTTAAACCAAGGTATTATAAGTTAAGCTCACCTTATTACCTTAATATTATCGAGAGCTTGATTTTTGTTACTATCAGACATTTGATGCCATGACTCGTAGTCAACAGATTGAAATTTCGTGCTATAATGTCCAAGTATCCTGCTAAAAGTCAAGCTTTTGATCCAATAGGCTAACCATGACTATTTCTAGCTACTTTGACACGCTCGACAGAATTTAGCTCATATAAATCTTTTAATAGCGTACGTCCTCGAGTTTTGCATGTCCTACCACTTTCATCTTAAAAAATGGTATACTATAATATAATAATTTGAAAATAAAATCAATAATAAAAGTCAACACTGTAACGCCCTGAATTTGGGCATAGTAGAATTGGGCCTATTGGGCCTGGGGCATGGGAGTGTTTAAATTTTTTTGAGAACAAGAGAACGACACTAATGCAAGTTGGACCTATTAGGTGAGTGATTTTGGAAGGTTAGGGGGATTCCATGAAGTCCCGGGTTCAAACATGGGCTTTAGGAAAAATTTTGGTTTTAGGTGAATAAAACCTTTGGAGTAAGTAAGTAGGCTTTAAGAATATTGTTAGGGAAATCATGACACAAGGAAGTGAGTGGTCTAGTGACAAGGCGTCATTAAGGTTGCAAGGGAGCATGGGTTCAATTCTTGGCCCTTGCAATTTATTTTGTTTTACTTTTAAAGAAACCTGGACCTTGGGCCTATAGACCTTATATTTAATTAAGGATGAAGTGTGACACAAGGAGTTGGATGGCAAGGAGGCAAGTGGCGTATTTGATCAATGAAAGGGGCTTGGGTTCGAGTCCTATTGCAAGCAAATAGTTGTTATTTTGCTACTTGGGGATGGTAAGAGATGGATTTAGACTCAAACACTTGGAGTTGGTTGAAGACTTGGTAAAAGAAGGGAATTGACTTGGTCATAGTGGTTGGAATTTGATTTGAATTTGAATGAATGGATGGAGTAAATCAAGGAGTAATCTGGGGAGGAAATCAGGGAGTTGAGCTTGAGGCAATGTGCTAGCCGGATAGGGAGGTGTTGATTAGGCAAATTTCGGCTAAGAGCATGAGGGAATACACATTTCGGCATTTTGAGAATTGTGGTAGCCGAATTCTTTGTGGTATTTGAGGTATTTGGTTTGCTTTCTCCTTTTTACGGTACGGGTTGTTGGGGACATTTAGTGAATCTTTTTTCTCCTTTTGGGGTCTCAACTCAAGTGCTTTTCATTTTTTCCCCTCTTCTGTCAAGTTGTATCGAATAGCCAGGATCCCCTCTCAACACTATTGTTTCTTGTAGGCCGAATGTTTCCTACCTCCACCATTAATTCCGGTTTCGCTCTCTCTTCCTTTTTCATTTTAAGCTTAGCCTATTATTACTTTGCCTGATTACCCATCTTCTTTTCTTCTCACGATTTCCTTAGGACCGAATTTATCATCTTTCTACCCTAATTTTTCTCTTGACTGAATTCAACTCCTTTCTAATCCTATCCTGTCGATTTGTGCCACTTCCTCTGCCTTTTTGTCATCATCATATACCCTTTTTCTTTCTCTATTTCTTAATTCTTCTTTGGCCAAATTCTACTTACTTTCTCTGTTCCATTTCTTTTAGTTTAGTTTACCTTGCTTTAAGCATTCGTGTTGACTCCGGTTCTGTAAGATCGTGTTCTTGATGGACAAAGGGAATTCTAGCCATAAGGTGGCGGCAAAGGTGCCAGCCGAGACTGTGCGCATAGCCTTCACTCCCAAGTTTAAGCAGCGTAGGGTGTTAGTGGTTCGGGACTTTCTGTCAAGATGCGGAAGGGTGACTGCATCAAACTTTGGTTTAACTAGGCAAATCGTAGTTGATCACTCTAGTGAAGGCAAGTGATAGTAAATCTCACGGTTAGGTTTTTGGATTAGAGATCTCGCAATTCTTTTGTTAAGCGAGTTAATTGTGTGTTATGTTTTGTATAGGTGACGGCACTCGTGATTATTTAGTACTCTACGTGATAAGGTGTGTATCCGTATACACTGTTCTGATTGTTAATCGGTTGAAAAGCCGAAGGTGCGTATATTGTACTATCTTAACTGTTGATCGGTATTATGCCGAAAAGCCGAAATACCGGTGAATGATGCCATACGAGTGTGCGGTCGCGCGTGTGGTGAACTGAGCTCATGGAGTGTGAGCATGTGATGAGAAAGGCCACCATGAGCGAATTCATGGGCTTGGGCCGTAGTGGGCCACCTGGGTTGGAATAGGCCTCGATGGGCCCAATAGATTGTAGGGCTTGCGAAGGCAAGTTAGACTGTCAAATGGAAAATAGGGAAGCTTATTATGATACGCACATAGTGGGGGCCATTCTAGGCTTCGATGGGCCGAGAGGGCTCAATGAGCCCGTAGGCCTATTGGGTTAAATCTCACTGTTAAATGAGAAATAGATAGGCTTATCATGTCGCGCACATGACTTAGGTGTTTTGGGTCGCGGAAGGCCGAAAGGGGGCCCAATGGGCCCAATGGGCTTGTGGGCCCACACAGATGAAATGGCTGTGATGTGATAAGTTATTGATTTGAGCTGTGTCATTGCATAGCCGTGGTTGTTTCTAGGCTAATGGGCCACACGAGTGTGTGGACCCACTTGGGCAGGGTAATGGGCCTCAGGCCCATTTTCACCATTAAGTCAAATTAGGTTTCTTAAGTTGCTCGAGGCGACTATAGACCTTCTAGGAGGTCATAAAATTATCGAAATACCCTCTAAGGGTAAAATTACTGAAATACCTCTAATCTATGAAATTACCGAAATGCTATTGATTTATAAAATTACTGAAATACCTTTGGTTTACAAATTACTAAAATACCCCTGATTTGTGAAAGTACCAAAATACCCCGATTTGTAAAATTACCAAAATACCCTCAATTTGTAAAATTACCAAAATACCCCTGTAGAGTAGAATTACTGAATTGCCCCTGTAGGGTAGAATTACTCAATTACCCCTATAAGGTAGAATTATTGGAATACCACTGAAGGGTAGGATTACCGAAATACCCTTATAGGGTAAAATGACTATTTTGCCCTTGCAGGTAAATGACTGATTAGGACTATGACTGATCTAACTGTGAATGTATGGCTGTGTTTTAACTGATTTGACTGTGGTCTTGTGACTGATGTGCTTTTAATATGTGTGTAAGCAACTGTTACTGAGCATGGCCATTTTGCATACACGTGTAACGATTGAGCGTGACATACACGACATATTGCATGGGGTTGGGACATTGATAGGAGGAAGTACTGTACTAGTGGCTCTGCCACGTTCTCACTGTTATAGTGGCATCGCCACGTATTCTGATTTTAGTGGCTCAGCCACGTATACTATTATTAGTAGCTTTGCTGCGTTGTTATTAGCAGCTAGGCTGCATTATTGGTGTGCTGGCTGAGTGGGTCGACTTGGTCCCCACATGGTGTTTTGGTTGGTACGGGAGGTGTGTTGGCTGGACTGGGTTGGGATGCATCCTCATACTGTTGCATATCTGTTTATGAGATCTGTCACTGTACTGGGCTTAGGCCACTTGTTCTGCTATTGGTTTGGGCTGGGCCCACCTGATTCTGTTATGGGCTGCGACCCAAATGATATTGTAGTGGGCTTTGACCCACGTATGCTTTGAACTGGACTGTACTGTTACTGGTAAAGGGCTTTGGCCCAGACTGTTTCAGTTTCTGTTTTGATATACTGACTGTTACTCTAGTAAGGGGAGTACACACTTAGTTTTTGTAAACTTACCTCGTTTTTAACTGTGCAGGTAATCCCCGGCCTTTGAGGATTAGGAGTTGCGAGGGACTCGGAGAAGACCACACATGACTTATGCTTGCTGTGTTGATTATTTACTTTTAAATATTTTGATTTGGGTTGTAATAAGGCCTCTCTATTTTTAACTTATTATTTGTGATATTTATGATGTTTTCTAGCTGCTAAAAGTGGAATACGATTTCCAAAACGATAACTGTCTTCAAAACACTACGTTTCCACAACGTTTCCAAAATGCTTCTGCAACTCTATTTTTAAACATCACATTTTCGTAAATATGCTTCCGCAATAGATAAGGTTTTAAAAGTAATTACGTTTTCAAGTGGATAACAATTGCTTAAGTGTTTTGAGTTTTAACAAAGAGGTTTTAACTCTCATACAAGTTTTTAACAACAAGAAATATGGTTTTGAAAAACACTACCATGTGACACGCCAGATTCAGGTCTAACTTCTAGGCTGGGTTTGGGGTGTTACAAACACGCATGTAAATTAAAGTTAACATTACTTTGAATTTCTGTATATTCGGAACATTCGAAGATCCAATAGCAATCTGTTGTTCACTATT
The DNA here is from genome assembly GCA_005393395.2 of Gossypium australe. Taxonomy (NCBI): domain Eukaryota; kingdom Viridiplantae; phylum Streptophyta; class Magnoliopsida; order Malvales; family Malvaceae; genus Gossypium; species Gossypium australe. Next base: position 22,581,124 of record CM016619.1, on the reverse strand, counting down.
TGTTTTTTTCAAATTTGGAGGATTTTGAACAATACTTAGATCTCGCAATCTTCTTCTATGCATTTTATCTGCAATACACATAAAATAGTTGAAATATTTAACAATATCAAGATTTAAATTATAATATTACATATAATTAAAAAATCGTAAAATTTTACTACCTAATGATTTGTAAATATCTTCATCCACATCCTGGCGAACCTATTGAAATTGTGTACTAGTACTAGGATAGTTTCATTTAAGTTCTGTTCTGGAAAAGATAAAGTTTCTGATCTTTCGTCGATGTCATCTCTACTTCCATTGCCCATGTCAAACAAGTCTCTAGGGGTGTTACAGAGTACAACGTACCAAACCTCATCAGTTGGATCTTTCGAGCAAAAAACTTATTTGACTTGAGAAGAAAATACATACGGCTCGTCTATAAATTGTTGTCTAGTGTGAATTAATAGATAGAAGTTCACCATTGTAAAACCAAATTGATCTTTTTTAATTCCGCGAGCAGTATTAACATCAGTCCAATCACATCGAAATAAGACAACCTTCCGTTTGCCTTAGTAATCCAAATCAATAATGTCAGCAAGAAGTCTGTAATACTCCATATTTCCCTCAACAGGATTACTATCCCTGGCACTAGCATAACTTGTAATTGAAGAATTAACAACTATTCCACAATTTTGAGTCCTCCTCAATCTTTCGCGAGATTTCGTATGAAACCTGAATCCATTAATTAGGAAGGTACTATATCTTTTTACTACTCTATTTGGACCTTGGGAAATCCATTTAACTTCGTCATTGACGTCTGTTCCACTCCAAACCTATTGAATCAAAAGTAAATTGATTAATTATAAATGTTATATGAAAACATTATTATTTTTCAATGAAAGCTTCAGTTTCATACCGTTTGCCCTAACTATTCATGAAAAGATTTTGTGAATAACTTATGAATTTCTCGATGTTGTAATCTTCAGGAGCATGAACGAGATCTCAAGACTTGTTTGTACCCACTACATTAAAAAGTGGATTACTTGGTTACAAGATAAACAAATTAAAAAGATGAATATTTATCAAATTCTAAAACTTACTTGTGTAATGGTTCAATTGAATCGTGGTGAAAAAGAACATATCGATGTGCTTGTACCCAAGATCTATCATCTAAGTGTGCAATTTCAACTTTACCAATTGGTTCTCCATAACTTCGAAATAGATAAGTTTCGGCTAAGTTATGATCCCTAAACCCAGCATTTCTACATGGTCTATTCAGTCTTGTTTCAACATCTTCTAAATATCTAGAGCAGAAAGTCATGCATTCCTCTGCCAAGTAACCTTCAGCAATTGATCCTTCTAGAGAACTCTTAATACAACAATAAGACTTCAATTTGCATAGGAACCTAAACACGATATACAACATTATCAAAAGTTGTAACTAAATGTATATTCATGAATGAATGAAAACTTTACAAATAAATTAGCACCTCTCTATAGGATACATCCACCAATAGAAAACCGGTCCACCAAGTTTTGCTTCATGAGGGAGATGGATTAACAAATGCACCATAATAGTGAAGAACGAAGGTGGAAAGATCTTCTCCAAATTGCATAATGTTAAGGTAGCTCGATCTTGTATTTTCTCAAGTTCTTCAACAATCAAAACTTTGCCACAAATAGCTTTCATTATATTGGATAGTTCAATTATACAAGACGTCACCTTTTTTTGACATACAACACCATAAAGCAACTAGCAGTAAATATTGCATCAATATGTGAAAATCATGTGATTTTAGGGAATATAGTTTTCGATCTTTAAGACTTACACATCGAGATATATTTGATGCATACACTTCTGGGACCTTTACATCCTTCAACACTGTGCAAAATACTTATTTTTCTTTCTTCAACATTGCAAAAATAGAAGGTGGCAACTGAGATTTTCCATTCGGAAGTAATTAGGGATGAAGATCGCGCTAAATTCCCATATCAACTAGATCAAGTCGACTCTAAAGATTGTATTTTGATTTTCTATCAACATTCAGAATTGTCCCGGTGATGTTCTCACAAACATTCTTTTCAATATGCATAACATCAAGATTGTGTTGCAAAATGTGATGCTCCCAATAAGGCAACTAAAAAAATATACTTATTTTTTCCACAAGTCCGCCTCATTAGGATCATCCTCTTTATCAGATTCATTATCAATCTGCTAGTCAACATCGCGAACATACTGTTGGATTACCAGTACCCCCATGGCGCAGCAAAAAAAAAAAAATTCCGGTGATCCAAACCATGGATCCATGTGCGAGGAACGAATCGAGGTGAAATAATGGTTTCAAAATTACCGAAACTTCAATCTGGGTAGACAGCGATGCCTCGGCAACGGAAATTCTGATATACTATCGAACCAAGCCGCAACCTTTTTTGATTTCGGCCTCTACGTAATCCACCCGATTTGACGATGAACGGGAGAAATCTCAAAAACTATTTTTGGAGGTTTCTTTGCTTGACGGCCGCTAGACCTCACAAGCAATTTTAGGGTTTCTTCTAATTAAACTCTCTACCCTTCTCACATTTTATAACTGGTATTTATATATGAATCATAATTAAAAATAAATAAATAAATATAATAATATTTTAACCGAAAATTATAATTACATTAATTATAACAAAGATTTCGGTAAACTATATTTATTTAAATTTATATACGAACCAAATTCATATATTAATAGAACTATGTTCTCATTATGTGTACAACATCCTTGTACATATAATATGTTTAATATTTGATTGCCCAATTAAATTAATTCTATAATTAATTTAATTCATGTGACAACCAAACACAATACCAACTATGTTATATTTCGTTCATTTAAACCATAGGGTGTGACCCTGTAGGTTCTTGTAACGTTAGCAGTAATACTAGAACGTTTCTAATGTTACAAACAATGAGTGGCATCTAGCAATGCATCATTGCTACCTAAGTTACAAGAAGTCATGATTCGACATAACCTTTTGTGATTAACCTTTCATGCATTAATCTTTAAGTCCTTTATCTCTGGAATGGACACAAGTCATGGAATAGTCACACTTGCATAGTCCATCCCATGTTTCTTGATATCTTGAGTAGACTATGATATACAAATTAGTATGACATCTTATATCAACTTATTTGAGCATGGCCATGCATTTTTAGTCTCACTCAATCAAATGGCCTAAGATATTACTCCCACTATGTAGGAGGGACTTATCCTATATTGGTCAACCATATCCCTCTACATAGATTGTGGTACATCCAACATCAGCCTTTATAGAACAACCAGTTACGGTGTACGTTTGACTATATAAAAATATACAACTCACGATGTTAGGATAATGATGATCTCAAGTTTGAGGATCATATACATATTAATCACTATGAGTAATGTTGTGACAATTACATAATAATCCAAGAAACATACTCATAGCGGGTCAGTCCAATATGTTGTTCTCTAACACACATATTCATGCATTGATTTTGACACTCCATATCAATGACAACTCTTTATCATCAATCAACTACATGTTAGTCTTAATGCATTATTGTTGTCCTAGTCAACAATAATACTTGACTAAGGATCTTTTAAGAATAATAATATTATTCTCAGGACATTATTATAAAACAGTTTATTTGTACACACAGAAAAGAACTGAAATAATAATAACAATGCTTTATATTAATAAACATGGTAAATCAAGTATGTTATTACAACCATCTCATGATTGATCTTTGGGCATACTCTTACACATACGCCTCCCTCGGTCTTCTCTTTGTTTACATGTTAGGTGGTTGATTCATCTTCCCATAACTGAAATTGATATCTTTTAACATGAACAATATTTCAAATCTAATGGTCTGCTCAGGTGCTTCTCTGAACTCTTCAGTACCATCAAATAGAGTCCTCTAAAATTTAAATCTATGATTTCTATCTAACCACCGATGATGCCCCATATAAGAGAACTTCTTCCCATTATATAACCACTTCGAACATGTTTATGATAAGTGTAACACCACAAACCCGGCCTAGACGTTATGGCTGTATTTGGCAATGTCACACAATAGTGTTTTTGAAACCTCGTTGTTATGATGAGAACATTCCATGTTATTATCTTTAGTAAACCTTTGTTAGAACTTAGGAACTCATCTTTATTCATTTAAAACATTTATTTTGAAACATCCCTCGTTGCGGAAGCTTTACTAAAAGAGTCTAAGTGATCATGCATTTAGAAAATATTTTAACTTTTTGAAAATCGAATTTTCTATGACCAGCAAGTATAAATCTATAAAGTAAAATAAATAAATAAAAACCCAAATTTAAAACCAAAGTCCCAGAGGGTCCTTAAATTACAACCCAAATAATCAATAATGTAACACCCCTTACCCGTATCCTACATCGGAACCGGGTACGAGGCATTACTAGCCTTAACAATACATTCTACCAAATTCCGAGCCACAAAATTTCACATATAATTTAAACTTTAACAAACACATGCATACACAAGCATTATAACTCTATGACCAATATGAGCCACAACTCGTGACCAAATACAAAATAATCCTTATTACCATTATGAAGCAATGCATTTGGTCAAATTAATTAACACATATACAAAATGATTTAGTCAAGCCCCTATACATGCCATAACTTAAATCATTTATAAATAAAGATACTCATAAATAGCTTGATAGTGTGAAGCGATCTCCGATGACCTCCAGCCCGAGCTTGTCTAATAGGACTCTAAAACATGGGAAAGAAAAGGGGGCAAGCTTATAAAGCTTAGTAAGTTCACATGTAAAAATAATAATCATTAGCAATGAATTTAGCTTACTACTAAGCTGTCATAACTTGCATAAATAATGCTAAGTTCTTACTTTCCCGACTTACTCATTTGTAGCCTTACCAAAGCCTCAACAAGACAAATCCTCACAACAAGTTCTCAAATTGAAACAATCATTAAATCACATGCTTATACCTTATTACTCATGTTCACATTAATCTATCTACTTGAATCACTGTCACTAAATTATTTATTTCTTGAGATACAGAGCTCTGAATTACAAACCGCTAATTTTCCCTAAAACTAGACTCACATATCTTGATACCATAAAATTTCTAGAATTTTTAGTCTTACCAATTAGTACAGTTTATTCATTAAATTCTCCCCTATTACACTGTCCAGCGGTTCTGTCCTCTCTTCACTAATAATCAATTATCTCATTGTACAATTTTTATATGCCGTTCCCACTTGTTTCTAATGAAAATAGGCACAATAAGCTTTAATTCTATATCTTATTCACTTTCTAATTCTATTTCTCCTATTTTTGGTGATTTTTCAAATTCACATAACTGTTGCTGTCTAAACTATTTTAATGCTAATTTCACTCTTTCATATTTTCTTTGCATTCACTTCTATTTAAACATACATAACACCAAATACTTAAGCTTGTAATTAACATAACAATAATTTCATGAGTATCACTAACATTTTATGTTTTCACAAATATCCAAAGCATCATAAAACAAATATACTAAACATCTTATCTCTCAATTTGAAATGGCTCAAAAGCCTAATACATGATTCTCAACCAAATGCACACATCATCAACATAATTACTTATTCCTTCACTTAAGGTCACTTTCATAATATAGGCATATTGCCAGTCATAAAGTGTCACAAGCATAACTGAAAACTCATTACTTAATTAATACTTGATAATCTCAATTACTTACAATCTCAATATTAAATAAGCCTTAAATGCATACCTGTACTCTTTCTTCATGTTCTCACCTTATCATTTCTTTGACTTACTCTTTGGATTACTCGGGAACCTTTTCCTTTTTGAACTTACCATTGCCATGTCTTGACATGGTCTTACGTGGTATCCTTGCCTTATGAACTCACCAATGCCATGCCTTGGCATGGTCTTACATGTGACCTTTGTCTTATAGTAACTCATCAATGCCATGTCTTGACATGGTCTTACATGATTTCCTTGCCTTATAGAACTTATCAATGCCATGCCTTAGCATGGTCTTACATGATATCCTTATCTTACCAAATGCCATGTTCCAAACATAGTCTTACATGGTATCCTTGTCTTACCAAATGCCATGTTCCAAACATGGTCTTACATGGTATCCTTGTCTTAGTGCCAATTCCACATCTTGGTGTGGTCTTACATGGAGTCCTTAATCAATGCCGATGCCATGCCTTGACATGGTCTTACACGGGATCCTTGCCTTACCAATGCCATGTCTTGACATGGTCTTACATGGTATCCTTAACCGTCAATTCCTCCTTAAATGCCATGTGTAAGCACTAAATTTTGTTTGGCTCGATGTCAAGTTTAATTTTCAAAATTAAAAATTGAAAAAATAAAAAATACATTTTGACCCCTAAACTTTCCTTAAATTACATTTTAGCCCCTAAACTTTCCAAAATTATATTTTGACCTCTCATCTTTCTCAAAATTACACTTCGACTTCGCCTATTTTGATGTGTTTGCAATTTAGTCCTTCTGTCAGAAAATCTCCAAAAATCCGGCGAATTTCACGCACCCACCCCCCGATTTTTCGGCCACCGGCCTAAGGGATGGCCTCCCTTCCCCCTAGCCACCTAATACCTGCAAAAAACACACTATAAAAGAGGGAAATCAACCAAAAATCAAACCCCCAACATTCAAGCAAAGAGAACCCCCCCAAAAAAAAGAGAAAGAAAAAGAAGAGAAGAGAGAAGAAGAAGAAGATGAGAGGAAGAGGGGGCGTCGCACCACCGCGGAGGAGACGCAACTATGGCGGCGGCGGACTAGGAGAAGAAGGAAGAAGAAGAATAGGGAAGAAGAAGAAGAAGAAAGAAGAAAGAAGGAAAAAAGAAAAAAGCAAAAAAAAAAAAATCAAAGTCAGTCGGGTCGACCCGACCCGACCCGCGACCCGCGGCAGCCCGACCTGCGTCCAGTAGGCCCACCAGCAGCAAGCCCATTATAAAAAAAACAAACAGCCTAAAAAACAAAAAAAAATAAAAAAGAGAAAGCAAGCCAAAAAAGGGAAGCAGCCCAACAGGCCCAGTCAACAGGCCAAGCCCGACCCAGCAGGCCCATTTTCAGCAGCCCATTTTGAGCACCCAACAGTAGGCCCATTTTCAGCAGCCGAATCCGCGGCCCAACAGCAAAAAAAAAAAAAGAGAAGACGAAGAAAAAAGAAGAAAAGGAAAAAGAAAAGAAAAGAGAAGAAAAAAATCGAGACTCGTAAACCATTCGATCATGCCCGTAATTTTGGGCATTTTGGTAATTTTTCTTTATCCACTTTTAATTTAATTCGAGTATTTTAATGACATCTCGTTTTAATATTATTAATATTTTTAGCATTTTTATTTTCTAATTGTATTTTATTTTACTTTTAATTTTAATAAATTTAATAAATAAGGCAAAGAATCGGTTTAACACTAGTCATTGATTTCATCACTATGTTGGGTGAATATTATCGGTTCGTGTTTAATATGATACACCCTTTTAAAAATAAAAAAATCTAAAAAAAATTTCGAGTTTTAAAATAAAATGTTTAATTTTTTTGGTTACTTTTAAATTATCAAGATTTCTTTTTTAAAATGTATATAATACGATAATATGTAATTTATCAAAATTTTCGTGTTTTCAAAAATTCTTGTGTTTCAAAATTTTCGTATTTTTTTAAAAAAAATTCGTGTTTTCAAAAGTTTTCGTGTTTTCAAAAATTCTCGGGTTTCAAAAAATTTTCGTATTTTCAAAAATTCTCGTGTTTCAAAATTTTCGTATTTTCAAAATTTTCGCATTTTCAAAAATTTTCGTGTTTTCAAAAGTTCTCGGGTTTAAAAAAAAGGATTTCTCGTGTTCCAAAAAATTTTAGTGTTTTTTTTAAAAAATTCATGTTTCAAAAAAATTCGTTCTTTCAAAAATTCTCGTATTTTAGAATTTTCATGTTTTCAAAAAAAAATTCGTGTTTAAAAAATTTTCGCGTTTTCAAAGATCTTCGTGTTTTCAAAAATTCTCGAGTTTAAAAAAAATTCTCGAGTTTCAAAAAATTCATGTTTTCAAAAATTCTCGTGTTTCAATCAGATCACAATTAAATATTAAATTGAACTCGTATTTTTGAAAATTAAGACAATGCGTGTTTAACGAGATACCAATTTTGGGCGTCGCGAGGGTGCTAATACCTTCCTCGCGCGTAACCGACTCCCGAATCCTATTTTTCTCTGGAATTTTGACGTAGACCTAAACTCAGCCTTTTTTTAAAGAAAATTTTTAAAAAATAGTTTTTCTTTTAAAAAGAGGATTTATTAGGTGTCCGATCACACCTAGAAAAAAGATCGGTGGCGACTCTCTTTTTTTAATAAAATCGAAACTCAGTTTTCAAATGTTCAATAATTTTCTCAATTAGCGCCCATACTAAATTTTACGTCGCTACAGCTGGCGACTCCACTGGAGACCTTTTTTTTTAGAGTCGAGTCTGGAATTAAACGCGTGTTGTCAAAATTTTTGGAACTCCTTGTTCAAATTAATATTTAGTCGTGATCTTTAAATTTTGTTTTTTTTTTGAAAAGTCATGCATTTGCATCATGTTGTAAATATTTTTCTAACTTGTTTTATCTTTTTGTTTTTCAACTCTAAGTTTTTACAGTTTTACTTTTAAAATAAAAACGAAAAGGTTTGTGAGTTTCTCCCCACACACCGTGCACTTGCATTTTTGCATAACATGAGCTCTCTACCCGGGCTCCGTCCGCTTAAGTGGAAGTAAATGCTATGCCTTCGTGAGTTAACTCGTCCCTTCGCACAAGCTAGTGAATACTTTCGGGTTACATATGACTTATGCTTTCGTGAGTTAACTTGTCCCTCCGCATAGGCATAAGTAAATGTAATCCCTCGAATTGAGCTCGCGAGCCTATGATGGGCGATAATCGAGGCTCCGTACTAACCTTAGTAGGCGACAGTACGGACAATTCGAGTACCTTTTTAGAACCAAAACCGCATATAGTGAACCGTATGAACCACCCGACTAGAGCCATGCCGAACCTTCGTCCGTTTAATAGTCACCAAAATAAGTACATGGGAGAAACGCCTCTCGCTCTTTATTTCTTTTACATTTACACTTTTTATACAGGGGAATTGGTTCCGTTTAATAAATTGGATCAGGTAGATTATCTGATGAGTATGTTGGGGTAGGTTTTTGTAAAGCATGATGGGGCAAAAAAAAATGCTTAGGTCAGTTTCACCAAAATGCACGATTGAATAGCTTAATTTGTTAGAGTTCTATCAATTTTCTCTGTTTATATTTGTTGTGATTACTAACCAAGGTTATTTTTTTTTCATATTTATTTGTCATCATGCATCATAGGCATCTTGTTAAGAAGGTGTTGATTAGAGATTGGTTGCCAAAAACGGGTTTCTGATGGAGGAGTCAATTACACAAGTAACCGAGAAAAATGTCGTGGTTCGAGACTGGTCTCTGAAAACCCAGAAAGCAAAAGGGGATAGTTTAAAGGAAGGATGTATCTCCAATCTTCCAGAGCATGTGACATTGAATGCTCTTCAGAATAACCTCGAAGACTTAACTAGGTTCTGGAAACAGTGGGACTCAGACACTAGGGGCATCTTCACTGAAAAGTACGGAGATATAGCTCACTTGATTGCTGTCAACGTAGATGAACATTTGACTCAAGCCATGGTTCGATTCTGGGACCCAACTTACCAATGTTTCACTTTCAATTAGGAAGATATGACACCGACTATAGAAGAGTATGCCGCCTTGCTTCGTGTTGACAATGCACAATTCAACAAGATATATGTGAAAGAGCCCAAACCTATTACCTTCAAGAAAAAACTAATGAAGTTGACGGGAATGACTGATACATGGGCTGAAAAATAGATAAAGAAAAAGAACGAAGTCAGTTGTGTTCCATGGTTTTCTCTGCGAGACTTAGTTCAAAACCATCCAGATACTCTAAAGAGAATGGATCTATTTTCTTTGGCCATTTCCGGATTAATCGTCTTCCCAAAGGTTCTTGGAATATAGAAGTTGCGGTAGTGGATTTTTTTGAAAAGTTGAGGTAAGGAATCAACCCCGTCTCAACTATCTTAGTCGAGACTTTTAGATCTCTAAGTAGTTGTAGGAGGAAAGGGGAATGACATTTTATCGGATGTGCACAGTTACTTAATGTTTGGATTCTGAGCCACTTCTGGAAAGTGGAGCGCACACCTTTCCACATGTTTTTGAAAACATTTTCTCCATTGAAAGCTTACCTTGGGAAAGATTGGCCGAAGGATGTCACCGAACAACACTAGGTTTCAGTTTTTCAGAACCTCCGCGCCGAAGACATAACTTGGAAAGCACCATGGATTCGTCCTTCGGTTCTGTTATAAAAATGTGGAAGCCAAGATTGGGTGCCTTTACTCGGATTATGGGGAGGAGTTGGATGTGCTCCGTTAATGGTTCAAAGGTAGTTTGCTTCACGATAGTCCATACCAGCTACCGGAGGATTGGCACAGTCGGAGTTTGCTTTTATAGGTGAAGGTTACATGAAAAAAGTCTGAGAAACTGCAAAGTCTTGGAAGGAAATTTACCTAATGGAGTTAGCTCTGTATGCTGATACTATCACTCAAGATTATGACATATGGAGACAACGACGAGTGAATAGTCAACAAATCTCACCGACAGATTACACTTTCCAGAATCCTTTCTCAGAAGAAATACCGTCCGAGCTGGAAATGGCAGGACATGAATTTGAACGTGAAAATGCCAAGCTATTACGGGATATTAATTCTCTTCAAGAGGAAAACTACCAGCTGAAGATCGATGTTCAAATTGAAAAATCTAGAACTGAGAAAGTCCAGAAAGAAGCTGAGATCATGAGAAATGAATTAAGGGATCTTCATTTGGAAAATAAGAAATTAAGAGGCACTATAATGAATAGTAGGCTGGGAAAATCATCGGCAGAATGGAAGGAAGAACTAAGCAACATCAAAGGTGGGATGGAATTCTAGAGAGGGAAAGCGAAGAAGGAAGAGGAAAAAGCTGCGCGTGCTATGATAGAGTTAAGGAAAAAGAATGTTGAATACGAAACCGTGTCTATAGAATTAATGGCTAGTCAGTCTGAGCGTCAAGAGCTAAGAAGGAAAATACGAGATTTAGAAAATACTTTGCAAGCTCATCAAAAACATTTATATACTCTCCTAAAAGCCTTAGAAGAAAAGAATGGTCAGCATGACAGAGACACTCGCTCCTGTGAAAAAGCTCTCTAAGAAAAAGATTTGCATCTCGGCAGTTTGATAAACCAAATTCGCAAGGCGACTGTGCAAATCGTGCAATTATCAGATGAAGTCGAAGCTCTCAGTTGCCAATTCCCTCCGAGCCAAAGATCAAGCATGTCGGAATTCCTAGAACGAGTGAAGAAACAAGGCGGTGTAGCTAGGAAATTTGTATAACTGTTAAATCAGAGATGGCAAAATGTTTTGTAATGGACTCTTTTGATTAATGAAATGCCTAAGTATGGGGCTATCTTGAAATCAACACCAAATTCTTGCATATTTATTCATGACTAACATTCATTTGTCATTTATCCATTCATCCATTCATTGCATATGCATATCACCCTAATCATTCACTGAGGCTAAAATCGTATAATCCACAGTTGCGACACCACAAATCTGGAATCACGTCATTCTTATAAGACGCGTCTAAGAGCTAGAACTATGGATGCTGAACTCAACGAAAGAATTGAAAGGATGGAAAGGATCCAAAGAGAGTTACAAGAGCAGTTGGTCAAGTCACAGCTTTGGTCAAAGGAAAAGGACCCGTGCAGAGCCCTGATATCATAGAACCCCAGTCAAGAGCTAATCAGGGTCCTTCCATCCCCCAGGATTCACTCCACCTCACGTTCATGCAATGCAAAGAGGATATCCTCAAGGGGGACCTGCAGGTCTGGAGCAACGACCTGCACCACCTGCTCAAGAGGGGCAAGGTATATTCGTATCGAACCCCGGAGATAATCCTACTGATCCAATTATTCCAGATTTGGATGATCCGGTAGAAATAGCCAAGTTGAAAATGGATGATCATAATGCTCAGGATAAGTATAGGAGCCTGGAAGAAAGGCTCAAGGCGATAGAAGGTACTGAAGTCTTCTCTGCACTGAGTGCCAAAGAGCTTAGTTTGGTGCCCGACCTGGTTCTGCCTTCGAAATTTAAAGTGCTAGATTTTGAAAAATATGATGGAACGAGATGTCCAAAGGCGCATCTTATCATGTTTTGTCGGAAGATGACTGGTTACGTGAATGAGGATAAATTGCTAATACACTATTTTTAAGACAGCTTGGTTGGATCTGCTCTTCGATGGTATAACCAACTCAGTAGAGAAAGGATCCGGTCATGGAAAGACTTAGCATCAGCATTTTGTGAACAATACAAGCATGTATCCGACATGGTGCCTGATCGACTAACTCTGCAGATGATGGAAAAGAAGCCGACGGAGACTTTTAGGCAATACGCGCAAAGATAGAGGGATATCTCGGCCCAAGTAGAACCCCCATTAACTAAAACTGAGATAACGATCCTCTTTATCAACACTTTGAAAGACTTCGCAGATATTGTAATATCCGAGGAACTTATGGAGAATGCCATCAAGAGTGGAAGGATGGAAGCCCCGAGAGTTCGAAAAGAGCAGTAACCATAAAGAAAAAAGAGGCAGAAACCCATATGGTGGGGACTGAGAGCCACTATACTTATAATCCACACCTAACCCAACCACGACCTCGATATGGCCCACCTCCAAACTTCTATTTTCCTTCCCAAAGCCCTTACTATCAAGCACCTCCTCCTTACCCCGTCTAGCCACAAATAACCAAAGACCATTCGCCATGTTCTCACCAAATACCGTGCCTGCTCAAAGCCAACCCAAAAATGAACAAAGACCTGCAAGACCCAATCCTGAAAAACCTCAATTCACCCTTATTCCCGTGTCATACGGAGAGCTCTACCCAAAACTATTAGAAAAACAATTAATATCCCCACATTATATGGCACCCCTGAAGCCTCCATACCCAAAATGGTACGATCCTAATGCTAGTTGCATGTACCACGCTGGAAACTAGGGGCATTCTATAGAAAATTGTCTTACCTTTAAAAGGAGGGTTCAAGGTTTTTTTGATGCAGGCATTTTACGATTTGATGGTGCCAGTAATGTGGCTGGAAATCCACTCCTTAACCATACTGAAGGGAATGTGAGTGTAGTGACAAAGGAAGATAAGTGGCGAGCCAAAAGTTGTATTTCTGAAATAAAGACATCTTTGGGAAATAATGGCTGAGAAGGGTTTGTTCTGTCCACTCAACAGAAGTTTCAAGGAAGAAAGTACAAAAGGTCAAAGTTTTTGTGTCTTCCATAGCATAGAAGGGTATTGCATCCAGTCTTGTGAGGGATTCAAAAAATTACTTCAAGACATGATGGACAACAAAGAGGTTGATAAACCGTAAAAATAACATATTTTAATCCCATATTTAGTATGCTTTTGGATGATTTAAGCCTCGATTTATGTAAAAAGGTGCTCTTAATCCTTTTTTTTCATGTATTATACCCAGGAAAGCACCCGAGGATGAAAAGAACATAAAACGGGCCCAAAACAGAGTAAATGGGCCATATCACGAAATCCACACGGCCGTGCTGCATTGATCATCTAGAACACGGCCTTACCCCCGAGTCACACGGCCGTGCTTCATTAAAGAAGTCCGAACACAGCTTGAAGACTAGTCACATGGGCGTGTGACAGGGCCGTGTCTCTATCGTGGCAAAGAGTAATTTCATTCGGATTTGGATACTTTGGGCCAAAGAAACACATTCCAAGAGCCTATATAAACCCCCTAAGTGCTACCTAAAAGGGGGCGGTTAGCTAGGCCAAGGAGCCAACCCGAAAAGGTCAGAGTTGTGGGAATCACTCAAAGATAGCCAGTTGATCCATCTCAAGAAGCCGGAATTCTACTCAAGACGACGGATCTCTCCTTCAATTCCTTAATTGATATGTTTTATCTTTTCTTCGGATTTGGATACTTTTGTTTTATCTTTTCTTCTGAGATGTTTTCTTTAATTGATATGAACTAAACCCTTCAGATACCTGAAGAAGATGAAACCTAGATGAATCTTGTTATTGTTTTCTGAACTATAAGATAAATTCTTGATTTGTTCTTAATTATGTGCGTTTAATTCTTGTGTTAATGTTTTCGGGATATTGATTCAAGTCAGATGTTCTGAGGTGGAGGAGCAAAAGTCCCTGCTTAAGAATAGATCTAGCATAATTAAAGCGGAGTCGTCCGCGCGCCTAGAGATAGGGTGACGAGATTTTGCTGGATTAGGGTGAAACCTAATATGGGAATCCATAGATCGATTTACTACTATTCTAGGGGGTTATTAATGAGAAAGAGATTTCAATTAATTAATCTAGGGTTAGACGTTATTCGCCTCGAGAGAGGGTTTAATATAAATTAGGGAATCCTACGAATCAAGTCAAGTGAATAAATCGTATGGTTCAGGGTTAAATAACAAATGAAGTCTAGGTGGATTCTTCCTGAGGGTATCGTCTTAAATCAACCAGGTCTTCCTTCAAGTTATTTCCCAATTCATTCTTTTTGTCTTTGCGTCTTTAGCTTAGTAGTAGATTTAAACAACTTCACTTATTTTAGGCTAGATAATAAAAAAAAAGGTTAGTATTAGTACTTTTAGTTCCTTTGGGTTCGACAATTCGGTCTTGCCTAAGCTATACTACTGTTCGATAGGTACACTTGCCTTTAATCGTTGTCAGAGTTAGTTTGTAGGTTCGATCATTCTCTTTATAAATTTTAAGACTCTGATTCCAGCGATCAGAGGTCGAGATCATTAACAGAGTGGAAGAGGCCGATGAAGGAGAAATATGCGCTTCTGATAATCAATCATTAGGTTCCCCTTATAGCGCCGATCGACCTTTGGTGATCTATTACGAGGCAAAAAAGGAAAAAGTGAAACCAAAGATGATAATTGAAGTACCATCTCCTTTCCCTTACAAGGACAACAATGCAGTACCATGGAAATATGATGTCAATATTATCATACCCGAAGATGAAAAATCCAAAGCTACGACTGGAAGTGTTGGCAAAGTGGGACACTTTACCCGCAGTGGGAGATGTTATTCTCCTTAGGTGGTTGAACCAAGGAAGAAAATTGGTGACTTGAACCAAAAAGAAAAGGCACCGATGCATGAGGCTGAGGTCGAGTTTGAAACTCCGTCTGAACAAGAAGTTAAAAAGCCTGTGAATGAAGAAGAAGCACATGAATTCTTGAAGTTCATTAAGCACAGTGAATATAACGTCGTAGAACCGATGCGAATCTCGGTATTATCTCTACTGTTAAATTCAGAAACACATCGAAATGCTTTTCTGAAAGTGTTAAATCAAGCTTATGTGGCGAGCAATGTATCTATTGAAAAGCTTGATAGGTGGGTGAACAACTTGAATGCAGATAATTTCATCTCTTTTAGTGATGATGAAATACCGCCAAATGGTAAGGGCTCCGTAAAAGCATTGCACATCACAACCAGTTGCAAGGGTTATATAATATCGAATGTGCTCGTTGACAATGGGTCTGCACTCAATGTCATGCCTTTGGCCACGCTTTCTAGGATGCCAATTGATATGTCTTATCTGAGGCCTTGTCATTCCACAGTAAGGGCATTTGATGGGACACGATGAGAGGTCATGAGAAAGATTGAAATTCCTCTAGAAGTGGGCCCATGTACATATGATATCGAATTCCAGGTCATGGACATCACGCCTTCATATAATTGCCTTTTAGGGAGGCCTTGGATCCATTCTGCTGGGGCAATTCCTTCATCTCTCCATAAAAAAGTAAAGTTTATCATAGATAGCCGCTTGATCACGGTCGCTGGTGAAGAAGACATTGTTGCATCTATCTCTAATGACGCACCCTACATCAAAGTAAACAAAGATGTAGTAGAATGTTCCTCTCGTTCCTTCGAATTTATCAATGCTACATTTGTTGCTGAAGGAAATAGCATTCCTACACCCAAGCTATCAAGGAATACCAAGATGGGAATTAAGCTGACTGTGGGAAAGGGAGCCTGGGCGAAGAAAGGTTTGGGAAGAAATCAGTAAGGGATAGTTAGAGCACTAAAACCAGTACATCACAAGGCTCGATACGGTTTAGGATTCAAGCCGAATATGTGACAAAGAAGAAAAAAGTTGCAGAAAGATCAAGAAAGGAGGATTGTAAGAGCCTCAGGTCGGGAATTGGAATGTGAGCCCATAGCGTATCCTCTTTTGTCAAAAACATTTACATCTGCAGGAATGATGTACCCAGCGTGAGATAATGCACGAAGCACGCTGCCATTAGTTGAAAGGGGTCTTCAGAACGTCAGTATAAATGTTCTTGACAAAGGGGATGATGCAATTAAAATATGTTTCAATGATACGCCCTTGTCCTCCTGGATTCGTTTTGAACAATTGGACTACTATGGGCCTTCTTGTAGTTTCTAAGTCCTCTCCAGAGTAATGCTCAATGTTAACTCTTTTTTTGTGTGTCCCTAAGTAATAGTGGGATTCTTTTGTAAGAGCTTATGTTTGCTTTTTATCATTTAAATGAACATTAATAGAGATGCATTTTGTCATGGTTTTTTCATTCTCATTAACTTCATAATTATTCCCTATTCTCACAGCCTGTCCTTACATATACCTCATATCATGCCATAACATTATGTTTGTTGGTTCCAATACCATGACACTCCTCTATAGTTTTTCTTTTCCATTCACATTTCAGGTGTTCAGATATCAGCGACATGAGCAATCCCGTTATAAGTCCTAAAATCGATTTCATGAAAGTTATTTGTTTAGGAGAATTCGAAGCTGAGGAAAATGCTGAAGATTATGTCTCATCTCCTAACTTACTAAGAATGGTAGAACAAGAAGATAAACAGATTTTAACCCATCAAGAATCTGTTGAGATAGTGAACCTGGGAAATGAAGAAAAGAGGCAAGAAGTGAAGATTGGGACCTCCATTTTAGAGAATACCAAACATGATTTGATCGCCTTGCTTCGTGAGTACAAAGATGTATTTGCATGGTCGTATCAGGATATGCCAGGTTTGAACGAGGATGTAATGGTCCATAGACTCCTACTGAAACCAGAATGCAAACCTATTCAACAGAAGCTAAGACGAATGAGACCTGAAATGCTGTTAAAGATAAAAGAAGAAGTCAAGAAATAATTTGATGCTGGCTTCCTACAAGTGTCTAAATATCCAGAATGGGTAGCTAATATAGTCCCTATATCGAAGAATGATGGCAATGTGTGAATGTGCGTAAATTATCACGATCTGAATCGAGCAAGTCTTAAAGATAATTTTCCCTTGCCACACATCAATACGTTGGTGGATAACACAACGAAACATTCATTGTTTTCTTTCATGGATGGATTCTCGGGTTATAATCAGATAAAGATGGCTCCCGAGGATATGGAGAAAACTACCTTCATAATGATGTGGGGGACATTCTGCTATAAGCTGATGCCGTTCGGATTAAAGAATGCTGGGGCAACATATCAGAGGGCCATGGTGATGTTGTTCCATGACATGATGCACAAAGTAATAGAAGTCCACGTCGATGATATGATTGCCAAATCTCGGGGGGGAGGGGGGAAAGAACATGTCGGGAACCTCAGGAAATTGTTCGAAAGACTAAGAAAGTTCCAGCTGAAGCTTAATCCAGCCAAGTGCGCGTTTGGGGCTACCTCAAGAAAATTACTAGGCTTCATTATCCATGAAAGAGGTATTGAGGTTGATCCAGATAAGATAAAAGCCATACAAGAACTACCACCTCCGCGCACATAAAAAGAAGTCAGAGGATTTTTAGGGAGATTGAACTACATCGCTCGATTTATTGCTCAGCTTACCAACCAGTGTGACCCAATTTTTAGACTCCTTCAAAAACATAATCCGGGAGAATGGAATGAGGAGTGCCAAGTGGCTTTTGACAAGATAAAACAATATTTGTCTAGTCCCCCTGTGCTAGTACCGCCAACTCCTGGAAGACCGTTAATATTGTATCTGACTGTGTTCGAAAACTCAGTGGGTTGCGTACTAGGGCAACATGATGAGTTGGGGAAAAGAGAAAGGGTGATTTACTACCTCAGCAAGAAATTCACAGAGTATGAAGCGAAGTACCCGTCAATTGAAAAATTCTATTGTGCTTTGGTCTGGGCAGTTCGAAGGCTCAGACAATATATGTTGTATCATACGACGTGGTTAATTTCAAAGCTGGACCCAATAAAGTACATGATGGAATCACCTGCACTCTCAGGAAGAATGGGACGATGGCAGATCCTACTATCAGAGTACGACATCGTCTATGTAAGTCAAAAGTCGATAAAGGGGAGCATGATAGCTGACTTTTTAGCAACTCGAACAACGGAGGAATACGAGCCATTGAGATTTAACTTCCCAGATGAAGACTTGATGTGCATTACAGAAAAAGAATGTGAGTCGTCCAAAGAGAAATAATGGAAGATGAGTTTTGATGGTGCATCGAATGCATTGGGGCATGGGATTGGAGTAGTCTTAGTGTCACCAGAAGGGAACCATTATTCGCTTACTTCCAGATTAAATTTCTTCTGTACCAATAACGTAGTGGAATATGAGGCTTGCATCATGGGACTTCGTGCAGCTATTGAACGATACATCGAAATCTTAGAGGTGTACGGGTATTCAGCGTTGGTGATTTACCAAATCCGGGGAGATTGGGAAGTGAGAGATTCGAAATTAGTTAAATATCAGGATCTCGTTGCGGAACTGATTAAAGAATAGAAGTGACTTTTAATTACTTCCCACGAGAAGAAAACCAATTAGTTGATGCCCTGGCCACTTTGACTTCAATGCTCACAGCAAACAGAGAAACGGAAATAATGTCTCTCCAAATGAGCATATATGAGGTCCCTGCACATTGTTTTAGCATTGAAAAAGAAACAGATGGACGACCATGGTTCCATGATATCTTAGAATATGTCAAGAATCAAAGGTATCCCGAGCAAGCAAATGAGAACGACAAAAGAACAATCAGAAGAATGGCGGTGGGATTTGTCCTTGATGGGGATATCCTGTACAAAAGAGGAAAGATCGAGTGCTCCTGAGATGCGTGGATGCTATGAAGCCAGAAAAATACTTGAAGATGTCCATGAAGGAATTTGTGGGACGCATGCCAATGGTTTCACTATAGCTAGGTAGATTATGAGACTCAGTTATTACTGGCTAACGATGGAAAACGACTGCATCAGTTATGCATGAAAGTGCCACAAATGTCAAATTTATGGCTATAAAATTCATGCAGCCCCTTCACCCCTTCATGTCATGACTTCTCCGTGGCCTTTTTCTATGTGGGGCATAGATGTTATAGGGCCAATTTCCCCAAAAGCTTCTAATGGACACCGATTCATTTTTGTGGTTATAGATTACTTCACAAAATGGGTAGAAGCCACTTCGTTTGCTAATGTGACGAAGACTGCAGTTTGCAGGTTCTTAAAAAAGGAAATCATATGTCGATACGATTTGCCTGAGAGAATTATTTCAGATAACGCCTTAAATCTGAACAACAAGATGATGAAATAAGTGTGCGAGCAATTTCAAATAAAGCATCATAATTCCTTACCCTATCGCCCAAAGATGAACGGAGCAGTAGAAGCGGCTAACAAAAATATTAAGAGGATTATTGGAAAAATGACTGAGGCATATAAAGACTGGCACGAGAAGCTACCATTCACTTTGTATGCATATCGTACATCTGTGCGGATATCTACGGAAGCAACTCATTTCTCTCTAGTCTATGGAATGAAAGCTGTGCTGCCCATTGAAGTTGAGATCTCCTCTCTACGAGTCTTAATGGAGTCGAAACTAGAAGAATCAGAATGGGTTCGAGCTCGATATGACCAGCTAAATCTTATCGAAGAAAAACGTTTGAAGGCAATCTGTCATGGACAGATGTACCAGAAGAGAATGATCACGGCCCATGACAAGAAGGTGCGGCCAAGAGAGTTCCGCGAGGGAGAACTCGTACTGAGAAAGATTCTCCCATTACAAAAAGACTTTCGAGGAAAATGGGCACCAAATTGGGAAGGGCCATATGTCATAAAGAAGGCCTTCTCAGGTGGAGCTTTGATTCTCACTGAGATGGATGGGAAAGAGGTACCAAATCCAGTGAACTCAGATGCTGTGAAGAAATATTATGCCCAAAACCAAAAGAGATCAAGATGAAAACTTGGAAAGGGCGTCTTGATAAGAAAAAGTAAAAAAAAAAAAGATAAGAAAAAAGAGATCAAGATGAAAACCCGAAAAGGGCGTCTTGATACACAAAAAGGATTAGGATGAAAACCTGAAAGGGCGTCCTAATGAAGGGGGTTCGGACATAAGGAGCAAGACAATTTGAACAGGGAGTCATGTGGCGAGATTACAATATTTGAAGCATTCTCGGAAGCTCAAAATCTTCTACACAAGAAGCTTTGCTCGAAAAGATCCAGGATGAAGAAATGTGGAGAAGTTCATGCGTTGGATATCTAGAGCATTTGTGACAATTGAATCTGCTTTCCTTTCTTTATAATGTTTTCTTTATTGAACTATTCCTTATCAATTTTCTTTGATTGTTGCTCTTGAAATAAATATGAATGTGAGATCTCCCTTTCATACCTACTTTGTCGTTTTCATGCATCTCATGTATGGTTTATTTAAATGATAAATAGTGAAATGACATACTTTAAACAAAAGGAATGTTGAGCATTACCCGGTTGAGAATTTGATAAGTACAAGAGCCTCAAAGTAAGGACAAAGTTCAATAGGGGGCAAAAGGGTAATATACGAGAAACACAGATTACTCGTAAAGCTTGAGGATGGGTACGAAACCTGAAAAGAAAGTCAAGAATCGAAACAATGAATGCAGGTCATCACGAAAATCGTAACAAAAAGGGATATGTGAGAAACAAGCCCAAGGCGCATGGCATAATCATGTAGGCATAAAAGCATTTAAGACAAACACGTGCATATCATGATAACATCATGCATGACATATACAGGTACTCCAGTAGAGCAAGAGGTTTTGATGATAGTGGTACTGAATCAAGGAAAAGAAGACATCCAAGTTCCATCAGATGATATGTTTTGAAATTCTGATATTTTTTTAAAAAAATTCCATTTCTGTTTTTCAAAAAAAAAAATCAACTCATATTACTCATATTGCGAGAGGTGAGTTGAGCCTCAGGTCACACGCTGAGGTATTTTTCAATTTCTATTTTTCAAAAAATCAACTCATATTGCGAGAGGTGAGTTGAGCGTCGGGTCACATGCTGAGGTATTTTTCAATTTCTATTTTTCAAAAAATCAACTCATATTGCGAGAGGTGAGTTGAGCCTCGGGTCACACGCTGAGGTATTTTTCAATTTCTATTTTTCAAAAAAATCAACTCATATTGCGAGAGGTGAGTTGAGCCTCGGGTCACACGCTGAGGTATTTTTAATTTCTATTTTTTTAAAAATCAACTCATATTGCGAGAGGTGAGTTGAGTCTCGGGTCACACTTTGAGGTATTTTTTTTAATTTCCTTTTCAAAAAAAATCAACTCATAATGCGAGAGGTGAGTTGAGCCTCGGGTCACATGCCGAGGTATTTTAAATTTCTATTTTCCAATTTCTATTTGTTCCAAAAAAAATCAACTCATATTGTGATAAGTGAGTTGAGCCTCGGGTCACACGCTGAGGTATTTTTCAATTTCTATTTTTAAAAAAAAAAGTCAACTCATATTGCGAGAGGTGAGTTGAGCCTCAGATCACACGCTGAGGTATTTTCAATTTCTGTTTTTCAAAAAAATCAACTCATATTGCGAGAGGTGAGTTGAGCCTCAGGTCATACACTGAGGTATTTTCAATTTTTTTGTTTTTCAAATATCAACTCATAATCCGAGAGGTGAGTTGAGCTTCGTGACACATGTCGAGCTATTTTCGATTTCTATTTTTCAATAAAATTAAAGAATAAGGATTGGACAATCGAACAAAATTTAGTGCTTTTAAGTCTTTGCTCTATCCCTGTTTCACAGCGATGAGCAAAGAGGGGCAGCTGTAAGCACTAAATTTTGTCCGGCTCAATGTCAAGTTTAATTTTCAAAATTAAAATTTGAAAAAATAAAAATTACATTTTGACCCCTAAACTTTCCTTACATTACATTTTAGCCCCTAAACTTTCCAAAATTATATTTTAACCCATCATCTTTCTTGAAATTACACTTCAACCCTGCCTATTTTACTGTGTTTGCAATTCAGTCCTTCTGTCAGAAAATCTCCAAAAATCCGGTGGATTTCGCGCATCCACTCCCTGATTTTTCGGCCACCGACCTAAGGGATGGCCTTCCTTCCCCCTAGCCACCTAATACCTGCAAAAAACACACTATAAAAGAGAGAAATCAACCAAAAATCAAACCCCCAACATTCAAGCAAAGAGAACCCCCCCAAAAAAAAGAAAAAGAAAAAGAAGAGAAGAGAGAAGAAGAAGAAGAGGGGAGGAAGACGGGGCATCGTACCACTGACGGAGGAGACGGCAACTATGGCAGCGGGGGGCTAGGAGAAGAAGGAAGAAGAAGAAGAATAGGGAAGAAGAAGAAGAAAGAAGGAAAAAAGAAAGAAAAAAGAAAAAGCAAAAAAAAAAATTAAAGTCAGTCGGGTCGACCCGACCAGACTCGCGACCCGCGGCGGCCCGACCCGCGTCCAGCAGGCCCACCAGTAGCAAGCCCATTATAAAAAAAACAAACAGCCCAAAAAAAACAAAAAATAAAAAAGAGGAAGCAGGCCAAAAAAGGGAAGCAGCCCAACAGGCCCAGTCAACAGGTCAGGCCTAACCCAACAGGCCCATTTTCAGCAGCCCATTTTGAGCACCCAACAGCAGGCCCATTTTCAGCAGCCCAATCCTCGACCCAACAACAAAAAAAGAGAAGAAGAAAAAAGAAGAAAAGGAAAAAGAAAAAACAAAAGAGAAGAAAAAAAACCGAGACTCGTAAACCATTCGATTAGGCCCGTAATTTCGGGCGTTTCGGTAATTTTTCTTTACCCACTTTTAATTTAATTCGTGTATTTTAATGACATCTCGTTTTAATATTGTTAATATTTTTAGCATTTTTATTTTCTAATTGTATTTTATTTTACTTTTAATTTTAATAATTTTACTAAATAAGGAAAAGAATCGGTTTGACACTAGTCGTTGATTTCATTGCTATGTTGGGTGAATATTATCGGTTCGTGTTTAATATGACATGCCCTTTTAAAAATAAAAAAATCTAAAAAAAATTTCAAGTTTTAAAATAAAATGTTTAATTTTTGTGGTTACTTTTAAATTATCAAGATTTCATTTTTAAAATGTATATAATACGATAATATGTAATTTATCAAAATTTTCGTGTTTTCAAAAATTCTTGTGTTTCAAAATTTTCGCATTTTTTTTAAAAATTCGTGTTTTCAAAAATTCTCGGGTTTCAAAAAATTTTTGTATTTTCAAAAATTCTCCTGTTTCAAAATTTTCGTGTTTTCAAAATTTTTCGTATTTTCAAAAATTTTCGCGTTTTCAAAAGTTCTCGGGTTTCAAAAAAAAGGATTTCTCGTGTTCCAAAAAATTTTCGTATTTTTTAAAAAAAATTCGTGTTTCAAAAAATTTCGTTCTTTCAAAAATTCCCGTGTTTCAGAATTTTCGTGTTTTCAAAAAAAAATTGTGTTTAAAAAATTTTTGTGTTTTCAAAATTTTTTTTGTTTCAAAAATCTTCGTGTTTTAAAAAATTCTCGAGTTTTAAAAAAAATTCTCGAGTTTCAAAAAATTCGTGTTTTCAAAAATTCTCGTGCTTCAATCAGATTACGATTAAATATTAAATTAAACTCGTATTTTTGAAAATTAAGACAATGCGTGTTTAACGAGATACTAATTTTGGGTGTCGTGAGGGTGCTAATACCTTCCTCGCGCGTACTCCCGAACTCTATTTTTCTCTTGAATTCTGACGTAGACCTAAACTCGGCCTTTTTTTAAAGAAAATTCAAAAAAATAGTTTTTCTTTTAAAAAGAGGATTTATTAGGTGTCTGATCACACCTAGAAAAAAGATCGGTGGCGACTTCCTTTTTTTAATAAAATCGAAACTCTGTTTTCAAATGTTCAATAATTTTCTCAATTAGCGCCCGTACTAAATTTTACGTCGCTACACCATGTTATGAACATTGACTTTTCCGTCAGTTCTTCCTTAATTGCCATGGTATAGCCATGGACTTTGAGATATCAATGCCTTGTCAAGTCATAGCTGAAACATACTTGCTCAAATTCTCAAGGTTAGTCGCATAACTCAATAATAACAATACTAATAACAATAATCGCATAATAATAAAATGCTACTCAACTTACATACTTACATTCTCAATCTCATCATATCATCAATTTAACTTATTTTCATCAAACTATACTAGTCAATAGTTTCTTATTATCATACAAAGCCATAATACAAAATATGGTCTTACATAAATTATACAAGTTCTCTTTCCAATATCGAATTATTATCGAATATTAATCATTATATCTGAAACTCAATACTAAAGAATTTATAGCCAAAATATCAAATTATCATTCAAATATGCATAATTAAATGCTTATTAAACATATGAACTTACCTCGATACCATAATGGCCATTTGACCAACTTTCCCGATTTTTTATTTTCCTCCCGTTCTAGGTTCGAATCTCATTTTTCGGGGTCTAAAACATAACATTTAACTTATTTAATTAATTTACTACTCAAAATAGTCCCTAACTCAAGCTTTGGAAAAATTACAACTTTGCCCCTAAACTTTTGCATAATTATGATTTTGCCCCTAGGCTCGAAAATTAAACTTCATCCCTTATTCTTATGTTTTATAACATGCTGATCATTTTTCTCTTCTATGAAAACATCAAATTCTTGCTCTAACATGCACTTATGTACATTAGGTATTTTTGCCGATTATGTCGTTTTACTCGTTTTCACTTAAAATAGCTTAGTAAAAGTTGTTTAACATAATTCTAAGCTTCATATTCTGCCATAAAACATCAAAGTAAACACATTTCACCTATGGGTATTTTTCCAAATATGAACCCTAGGTTAAATTATTGCTAGAATAAGCAAAAATCAAGTTACCGCGACTCCAAAAACGTAAAGAACATGAAAAATTGGGCTAGAATGGACTTACCATGAAGCTTGGAAAGCTTGAAAACCCTATCCATGGCTTCCCACATATTAAATTCAGCATAAGCTTGAAGCTGGACAAATTTTGCATTTAAATTTTGTTTTTAGTTCATTTAATTCACTACATTACCAAAATGCCCCTTAAAAAAATCTTTTGAAACATAGCCATCCATATCCATTTTTGTCCACCAACTTAACCAATGGTCTAATTATCATTTAAGGACCTCCAATTTAAAATTTCATAACAATTGGACACCTCTAACATGTAGAACTCAACTTTTGCACTTTTTACAATTTAGTCCTTTTGACTAAATTGAGTGCCCAAACGTCAAAATTTTCGAATGAGATTTTCACGAAATCATTTCATGAAATTGTAGACCATAAAAATATAAATAAAATAAATTTCTCAACTTCAGATTTGTGGTCCCGGAACCACTGTTCCAACTAAGCCCAAAATCAGGTTGTTATAAATAATAATCAAATCATAAAACATAAATTGAAAACCATGAAGTCCAAAAATTACTGTGGTCAACGTTGAGTCCTCCGTCGTACTGATCCATCTAAGTCTGGGGATTACCTGTGCCCATTAAACAAAAAGGGTGAGTTTACGTAAACTCAGTGTGTAATCCCGCAGAAACAAACAAACAATCAGTATTCATAATGCACAATTGAACAGTCTTGGGCCTAAGCCCTTTTCAGTATCAGTGACAGTTTGAGCCTTAGCCCATCTCAGTACAGTGTCAAAAATGCAGTAGGGCCTTAGCCCATCATAGTATTAGTAGGAGTAACAGTTATGCAGTAGCAAAATCCTACCCAACCAGCCTCTACACACCATCTCTGTCCAACCCTACACTCCATGTGGGGATATAATCAACCCACCCATCCCTACACTCCAAGTAGTACCGAATGTGGCACAAAACAGTAGTTTGCAGCTGAGCTGCCAGTAAATTAGGCTTAAAGCCTTTCAATACACTTCCTCCGAATAACAACCCCCAACCCAATGCAATGCAACATACAATGGATGATATGGTATTATGCAATTTCAGTACATATATTCAGTTCAGATATTAACATGCTTAGTACAGATATCATTCAGTCAATTTCACACATTTAGGGGTCTAAGTAGCGCTTACCGACCCTACAGTAGGTTCACAGTCGACTTGGACGACCCGTGCAACCTTAAAAACATTTCGATAAAAATGGGCCCACATGGCTCGTGTGGCACACTCGGCCCAAATTGGCCTTGGTTGTGTGATCCATTTTTAAAGTAACCCATACTAGTTCAATACTCATATATGTTTTCACTATTTACTTATATGTTCATTCAACTGTCTACTTGAGTCATTATCACGAAATTATTTATATCTTGAGCTATAGAATTCCAAATTATGATCCGCTCGATGTTTTTGAAACTAGACTCATATACCTTTCTACCATAAAATTTTTAGAATTTATAGTTTATCAAATAAGATAGTAAAATCTTTAAAGTTACCCCTATTCTACTGTTTAACAGTTTCATCCTTTCCTTACTAAAAATTATTTATCTCTTAGTACGGAATTGAGATGATGTTTCCTTTTGTTTATCTTGAAAATAGACTCATTAAGGATTTAAAAATATAAATTTAAGCCCATAATTATTTTTTTACAATTTTTGATGATTTTCCTAAGTCAGAACAGGGGAACCTGAAATCATTCTGACCTTCTATATCTCATGATTTACAATTCCATTGCTTACACTGTTTCTTCCATGAAAAACCAGACTCTAACTCAATAAAATTCAATTTAATATTCTATTCAACCTCTAACTCAATTCCCACTATTTTTGACGATTTTTCAAAGTTAGACTACTGCTGCTGTCCAAAACTATTTTAGTGCAAAATGTTGATTTCCAAGTTTATAACACCCTTATTTCCTTTCGCTACAATTTTTTGCATCATTTTCTCTTATTTCTCTTATTTCTCGACAGCAAGCAATTTCAGCTTTTCACCGAATCCCATTTTCTGCGTTTTGGGTACACACCTGGTATCGTTTCTGATACGTAAGCACTCCTATGCCTCTAGAACCTAAAAATCGACCAACATATCTCCAGATTAATCACTTAATTCATTTTTAATAAACCAATTTCGGAAGGAACTTAACTAAAAACCTAGCAAAACCCTTACCTCGCTTGAGTAACCACGATTTCACACAATCACAACATCGATTCAAAACCACCAGCCCCTTGATTAACTCCTAAACACCAAAAAGGGATCCCCCTTTTAGAGATTAACCAAGAACGATTAATAATAGACAAAACTATTACTTACCGAACACGCGCAACCAACGATGAACAACCGAATCAATTGGAAAAAAAAAGAAAAAAGTAGAGTTTCGGTTTTCTCTCCAATTCCCCAAACTTTTTCTGACATTTTCTTCTTCTTCTTTTTTTTACTCCTTTGTCATTACTTCTTGGAGTGTAGGGATAGGTGAGTTGATTATATCCCACATGAAGTGTAGGGTTGGACGGAGATGGTGTGTAGAGACTGGTTGGGTAGGATTTTGCTACTGCATAACTATTACTGCTACTAATACTGTGATAGACTAAGGCATTACTGCATTTTTGACACTGTACTGAGATGGGCTAAGGCCCAAACTGTCACTGATACTGAAAAGGGCTTAGGCCCAAGACTGTTCAACTGTGCACTGTGAATACTGATTGTTTGTTTGTTTCTGCGGGATTATACACTGAGTTTACATAAACTCACCCTTTTTGTTTAATGTGCACAGGTAATCCCCAGACTTAAACGGATTGGTACGATAGAGGATTCAGCGGCAACCACAGTAATTTTTGGACTTCATGGTTTTTAATTTACGATTTATGATTTGATTATTATTGATTATTTGGGCTGTAATTTAAGGACCCTCTGGGACTTTGGTTTTAAAATTGGGTTTTTATTTATTTATTTTACTTTATGGATTTATACCTGTTGGTCATAGAAAATTCGGTTTTCAAAAAGTTAGAGTATTTTTTAAACGCATGATTACCTAGACTGTTTTATTAAAGCTTCCACAACGAGGGATGTTTCAAAATAAATGTTTTAAATGAATAAAGATGACTTCCTAAGTTCTAACAAAGGTTTACTAAAGATAATAACATGGAGTGTTCTCATCGTAACAACGAGGTTTCAAAAACACTATCGTGTGACATTGCCAGATATGGCCATAACGTCTAGGCCGGGTTTGGGGTGTTACAATAAGAACAAGCATAACGTCCTTTGGTACTTCAACCAGATAAAATGACATAAGTCGAGAAATCATTAATAGTCCACAATAAAGCTGCACGTAAATAAAAGTTCTCATTTCTCAAGACTTCATATGTTTTAACACCCGCCCATAACTATTTCAACTCTTCGATAAGTGGCTACATATAAATGTCAATATCATTCCCGGAACATTTCTCTCTAGGGATAATCATAGATAAGATAAAAGAAGATTGTTTCATGCAAATCCACGTAGGCAAATCGTAAGGAACAAGCATTACAGGCCAAGTACTGTACGAAGTACACATGATTTTAAAAGGATTAAATCCATCATATGCTAGCCCAAGCCTCACATTTCGAGGATCGCTTGCAAAGCTTGGAAATTTATTGTCAAATGATTTCCAATTTAAAATAATCTACAGGATGCCTTAATAATCCATTATTGGTTTGTTGAACGTGATGCCACATCATAGACTCAGCTGTCTTTGACGACATGAAAAACCTTTGAAGTCTTGGTATTAGTGGAAAATATCGCAAAATCTTTGTTGGCTTCTTTCTTGACTGTGCCTCACCTTCATCCTCATTCACATCTCCTATATTCCTATTCATCCAACGAGATTTACCACAAACATGACAAGACTATTGGTTTTTCCAATCACCCCAATACAACATGTAGTCATTTGGGCAACTATGAATTTTGTTGTACCCAAGGCCTAAAACTTTTATCAGTTTCTTCATATTTTTGCATGAATGAGAGATTTTTTCAAACGGAAACATATCTCTCAAAAACTCTAACAGCAGTGTCAAAGAGTTTTCGGTCCACCCTTCCAAACATTTTAAGTGAAAAAAACGAATGCAGAAGGACAGTTTTGAAAATTTTGATCCCTCATAAAGTTCTTGTAGAACTTTGTCTCTTCTCCATTTGGCTCTTCATCTAGTACACTTCTTCTCGTTTCGATAAAAGCATTTCCACCAATATCACAATCATTGGATGCAATAATTTCAGGTGGAAACAATTGCAAACCATGACTGTGCATATTAAATGCATCCCGCAACATACCTTCCATGTCATCTTCTCTAATAGACTAATGGTAAGCATTATGAGGATAAGCCGGATTAATCATTGAAGAGGTTCTACGTGGTGTGCACTCTCCATGGAAAATCCATTTTTTATACCCATGAATAAAGCCATCAACAATTAGATGTTCGTAGATAACTTCATGAATATGCCAATTGATGTTGCCACACTTCTTACACGGGCAAAGAATCATATTTTCTTGGCTTGCATTTTGAAATGCAAAAATTAGAAAATTTTGTACTCCATTTCGATAGTCGTTGCTTACCCTTGACAAATTCATTCAACTCATATCCATTTTGTAGTTCTTGAAGTCTAAAGTTGACAATAAATTACGGTTACTTAAGTGTGCTAAATTGATTTAAATTATGTCATTGTACTAAAATAGAAAATACATATCAAGTATCAAGTATCAAGTATCTAATGGGTGTAAACTAATTTAGGTAAGTTTTTTATTTATAAGTATAATTAAGAGTAGGAAAAACAATAGTGTTGCCCAAATTTTTGTTATTTTTTTATATATTTTGATCCAAAGTTTTATGTAAGTTATGATATGATATATATTTATGTATTATGTATTATGTAAGTTATGTAAGTTATGATATGATATATATTTATGTAAGTTATGTAATTTATGTTTACTACACTTAAAAAGACAAAAATTAACAAATTTATTTTAATTAAATAATATTTATTTCTATGATAAATATTATATTATGTTTTATTTTTGAAATTTGAACTTTAAACTATATGCTTTTAAGGATAAATAAAAAAATATTATTTAAATTAAATTTTATATGAAAATTTTAACTTTAAAACTAAATAAAAAATTAAAGAATTTAAATTTAGAATATAAAATAATAAATTAATAACACAATTAAGATTTGAATATTTATTCCCATGTGAAATACAACATTGATTATTTAAATTGATTATTATGATTTTTATTAAAGATATTAAAGATTTGTTATTTCTTTTGTTTACTTCTTTTCATTTTGTTTATTTTGCCAATACTAAAATTAACCATATAAATAATATTACCGAATAAACAAATTTTCTTAATATCAAAACTCAATAAATTAAATTAATTTAATCTTCTCAAAACATATAACTTGAATAAACGGTTTTACTTAATATCGAAACTCAATGAATTGAACTAAAATAGCCTTTTAAAAAACACATACTTGAATAAACGGTTCTACTTAATATCAAAATTCAAAAAATTGAACTAAATTAACTTTTTTCAAAAACGGATAATTGAACAAGCGATTTTACTTTGTATCAAATTTCAATAAATCAAATTAAATTAAGCTTCTGAAAATGCATAACTAAATAAATGGTTTCACTTAATATCAAAACTTAATAAATTGAACTAAATTAACCTTTTTAAAAACACATAATTAAATAAAATGATTTTACTTGATAAATAATCGAACTAAACTAACCAAATTTATTCAATTACAATCAAGTTTTAGTGCAACTAATGCTATTAATCATTAAAATGTAAGAATTAATTTGAATGTCACAAAATATGTACAGTAATAAACTTGAACATTTATCAAATGAAATGGAAACAAAAAACCCTCTGAAATGGAAACTTCAACACCATGGAACATTGTGAGCACCAATCATTTTCGAATTTAAAACAAAATTAACATATTAGATAACATGTACAAGTAGATTAACATAATAGAACCTAAACTCTAATACCATATAAGCCTCTAATATAAAACTAATTGCTTTGGTATAAAGGCTATATTCTAACTTAAAAATGAAGATCACCGATTTTGAATTAAATAATTCTCAAATTGGTTTCCCTTGCCTTCTTTACTATGCTTCCTCCTAAGGGGGGTTTAACTCAATCAGCTCAAGTAGTTGACCATATCTTCTCTAACTATTTAAAAGACCATGCCTGCAACATTTTTTCACTTCTCTAATTATTTCATCCAGGCATTGAAAGCTAAATAGTGGATGGCTTCAACTAGTCTTCTTTTAGCTTATTGGATTTGAAAAATAGGCATTGAAAACAAATCGAATTTTCAAATTTCATCTGCATGTTCAGTTTTCAACTAGAGATTCATTTTAAACAAACAAAGAATAGATCATGAAAATTACTAGAAGTGCAATGTAGGACCAACTAACACCAAACCCAATACTGTAAATAGAAATGTCCTTTTCATGTCTAGGGATGGCGCATGATCAATTGCAAGTTGAAACCAAAATTTTCAATGTCAAGTCATGCCTAATATTGAATTAAAAAGGTACAATAATCTATATGATTTAACTGAGAGATTTATATTTCAAACATAGCAAACTACAACTGCCTTAAGAATAAAGGATACAACAAAACAAGGAAAACCCAAAATTGTGCTATTTTGCTCTTGACAGAAAACATTCTCATGCTATTTATATCCTCCACTTTCGGATTAATTTTTAGCTTTAATTCTTATCAAATGGTTAAAACTATTATTTCATTACATTGTAACCAAAAGTACATGAACACAACCATCGTATTCCTTAGGGAAAACACATTAAAGTACTGTTTCCATTCCTTTCAACCAGCAAGATGATAGCACAAGTTCTTTTTTACAAATCACCAATTTTGCCTATTTTATTCAACAACGGCTATGACATGGATAAAACTATACTCTTAACACTGCTTGTCAATAATACACTTTTTTAACAAAAAACGACACTTTGAATTAAAAAAAAAAAGAAGAAAAAGTAATCGTTTTGTTGTGTTTACTCAACAAAGAAAATAAAATCAAGTGAAACTAGAAAACCAGATGGAAAACTAGGAAAAAGGAGGAAATTACTCATAGTGCATTGTCATTCTAAATGGAACTTAGAAACTTACTTGGCAAATCAAATTTCCAACACAAGTATAAAGTGCAGATATCACTTCTTTTGTCAACACGGGGTGTTTTGCTAGAAGAGCCAAATACCTGTTAAATAAGCAACATAAATACTTTGGAACTAAGCCAGAGTAGTAGTTTAGGATACTAGTCCTATGAAAGTTCCATAACACCATAACAAACACTCCTCAACCAGCATTCACAAGAAGAAGTAAATTTTCTAAGAAACCATTACAAATGCTTCATAAATGAAAAAGTATTATACCTTTAAACAATCAACATAATCTAGTCAAGGAAAATACTAAGCTTAAAAGTTTCTTATGCTCATTTTATTCAATTTTAAGCAACACCTTTAAGAACAAAAATAGAAATAATGTAAAATCTACATGCTAAGTGTCCTACATCATATACATAGGTAACTAGAGTCTTGTTTATGTATGTGTATGTGTATATATAGGCAAACTCAATGATGGCTTTAAACATTGATGATTGGCAGTAAATAATGTAAATTACTAATTAAACAGTTTTTGCAACTTTTTATTTTAAATCTTCCAATCATTTACCTCCGTAACATCCCATTGTAGAACTATTATCAATTCAACAAATAAACAAGTATGTTTATCAAGCTAACTTTACGCAGCC
Organism: Gossypium australe; assembly: GCA_005393395.2. NCBI lineage: Eukaryota > Viridiplantae > Streptophyta > Magnoliopsida > Malvales > Malvaceae > Gossypium > Gossypium australe. The sequence goes on along the minus strand of CM016619.1, from coordinate 22,548,008 downwards.
TATCAATAGCCCTCTGTCCCTCTTCTTTAGTTTATAATACTACATTTTTTTTTTCTTTTTTTTTCTTATTAGCTACTACTCATTCCCATTATCTGCATCTCAATTACATCAAGTGAAAATAATTAAATTTCTAAAGCAGATAAAATAAATCTTAAAACACATATTTATGAGAAACTATAGCAAACCTATATAAAGCAAAAACAACCAAATACTGATCCTTTCACTTAATAACCTGATTTCCCATAAAAGAACATTAAAGATGATAGAAAAGAAAGCAGTAGGAGTTAAATAAAAGAACAAATGGATAGAAGAACCGGAATAGCCTGTTGTTGAATTGGTGTTGGCTCTTTAAATCCAAGTTTAGCAAAATTGTGCAAAAAATAAGACTCACATCCATATCTACAAAGAAACCAAATTCAAGAAATAAAGGATAAATTTAAGAAAAGGGATAAAGACATACTGTAACAGCCTGATTTTGGGCCTAGTCGGAACAGTGGTTTCGGGACCACAAATTCGACAAAAGAAAATTTATTTTTATTATATTTTTATGGTCTAAAATTTCATGAAATGATTTTGTGAAAATTTCGTTCGAAAATTTTGACGTTTGGGCACTCAATTTAATCAGAAAGACTAAATTATAAAAAGTGCAAAAGTTGAGTTCTACATGCTAGAGGTGTCTAATTGTTATGAAATTTTAAATTGGAGGTCCTTATATGATAATTAAACCATTGTTTAAGTTGGTGGACAAAAATGGACATGGTTGGGCATGTTTCCAAAGTTTTTCATTAGGGGCATTTTGGTCATTTAGTTATTAAAATGAATTAAAAACAAAATTAAAAGCCAATTTTTGTCCATCTTCAACCCCTTGACCGAAAATTACATGGAGAAACCATGACTAGGGTTTTTCAAGCTTTCAAGCTCAATAGTAAGTGCATCCAAGCCTCGTTTTTAATGTTCTTTACATTCTTGAAATCCTCGTAACTCGGTATAGCTATTTCTACCATTATTTTGAGCTAGGGTTTGTATTTAAAAATTTACCCATAGATGACATGCATGTGTTTTGATGTCTAATAGTAGAATATGAATGCTCGGTGTGTAATAAACGACTTTTACTAAGTGATTTTCGATGAAATCATAAAAAATGACTAGTTTGTAAAAAGTTGAAAAATGTATGAAAATGTGTTAATGAATGCAAATTGTGGACTGCTATAGTTATGAAAATGGTTTGGCTAGGCCTAAAATACAAGGAAATTGAATAAAAATCATTTTACGAGCCTAGGGGAAAAAGTGTAAATATGACAAAGTTTAGGGGCAAAAATATAATTTTTCCATAATATGATTTTTGGACTGAATTGGATAGTATAATAACTTAATAAGTCAAATGTGATATTTTAGATAAAGAAAAAAATGAGTTTCGAAATTAGAACAAGGGAAAGACGAATATTGGATGACTCGATCCCTTTCGCCATTTTAAGTCGAGGTAAGTTTATATGTAAATAATACATCCTTTTTATTTATGTTTTTCACATATTAATGTATTATGTGAAATTTGAGTTAATATTATTGAAATTTATTAAAATGATGAAAAGTTAGGAAATTTCTAGATGAACCTTCAGAATAGAAAAAAAATACAGATGAACACTGTATAATTGTTATTATTGGTGGGCTGTGTACGATACCACCGTGTTTATGATTATTGGTGGGCTGTGTGCGATACCACTGTGTATATGTGATTATTGGTGGGTTGTGTGCGATACCACCATATTTATTATTATTGGTGAGTGGGCTATGTGCGAAACCACCGTGTATCCGATATTATTCCAAAGTGTTCATCGGAAAAATTTGACTAAGTGAAATTACGTGTGACAATATGGTGACAAGTGCAAGGTTATAAGTGCATGTAATTGTGAGCAATGTCTATGATATGTATTTGGAATGTGAATATGTGACGATTAAGTGCAGGTATATGTATGTATACACTCATGAGCAATGTGCTCAGTATGTGATTGAATTTTGGTAAGAATGTAAACAAGTGAGTTATACCTATGAGAATTACTTTGTGAGTATAAGTCCATGCTTATGATGTATGAATATGTGGTAAATGTGATTGATGATCATGTGTGAGGCTTTTAGGCCAAATTAAATCGAGAAATGATATGTTCAAGTCTTTGTTGTTGATGTATAGGTTAAATTGGCCAATGAATGGCTTGTAAATATTTGATAATGACTAGTTATTGGAATTGCTAACCATGGATATACTTTGGTGTTATATGTGTGTAAATGAAAATTAATATAAAGGAAACATGAAAGAGTAAAATTAGCAATAAAATAGTTTGGACAGCAGTAGTTGTATCACTTTGAAAAATCACAAAAAAAATGGTGAAAATTGAATTAAATGAGATATTGAATTAAATCCTATTGAGTCTATTTCTACATAAAAGAAACAGAATAAACAAAAGAATTTCATATGGTGAGATATTTGGATTTTAGTGAGACAGGGTCAGAATGATTTCGGAATCCCCTATTCTGACTTGGGAAATTCATTAAAATCTGTACAAAAATAATCATGGGATAAAATTTATATTCTTTAATTTTTTAATAAGTATATTTTCAAGAGAAATAAATAGAAATATCATTCGAGTTCTGTACAACGAGATAATTAATTTTTAGTGAAGAGGGGTCGGAATTATCAGACAGCAAAATAGGGAAGATTTTAAGGAATAAAATGTACTGATTGGCTAAACCAAAAATTTTGAAAATTTTATGGTAAGAGGATATGTGAGTCTAGTTTCAGGGAAAATTTGCGGATCTTAATTTGGAGTTCTATAGGTCTAGATAAAAATAATTTAGTGACTATAATTCGAGTAAATAGCTCAAGATGAACATAAATGAATTGTGAAATTTTATGCAATAATGATGGTATTATCTTAAAAGCTTATAATGAGGATTGTTAAAAGCATGGTAATCAATTGTTTATTATTTACATACGTACTTACTAAGCTTTATAGCTTACTCCATTGTTTTCTGTGTTTATAATGTACTCAGGTTAGCTCGAGTAGGAAGCCACCGGAGAACCTATCACACTATCAACCTTACAATTTAGGTATCGATGATTTTATACTTAAGGTTATGGCATGTATAGGGAATTTGGTCATGTGTATATGTTACTATGAGTTGTCCTAGAATAATGACCCATGATATTCGGAGTTCATTGTTGTATAAGGCTATTTAATGTGGCCAATAAATTGGTTATGCTATAAACTCATGATGATGCATTCCATGGTTAAGTAAATTGTATGCTATAACTTGTTACATGTGTGTGGTGGATGTTTTGATAACTTTAATATGTCATGAAATGTGTCATTCAAGTTATACTTAAGTATGGGCATGATAGGGTAGAAATTGGCTTGGAAAATAGCCAACTTCTTGACCACATAGGCAGAGACACGGTCGTGTGTCTCAGCCATGTGGAGGACACGGTCTATCAAATGGGTGTGTGACTTAGTTGTGTGATCCTAAACGAATGATGACATCATAAACAGAGAGTTACATGGGTGGAGGACACGGGCATGTCCTAGGCCACACGGGCGGGTGTAACCACACGACTTGCCCACACGAGCATGTGACTCTCCAAAACAAAGAAATTTTCTAAATGTTCCAATGGTATTAAAAGTTCTCGGTTTAGTCCTGAATCGCTCCTAAAGCATGTTTTGGGCCTAGTAGGCCCATTGTAAGGACTTGATGATATAAGATAAAAGTTTTAAATTTTAAACAAAAATTTATACCTTGAATTTGTTCAGTTGCAAGTGTTATTGTCTAGTAACACCTCTTACCCTGTTTCGGCATTGAACACAGGTAAGGGGTGTTACACATACACTTCATTGGAACACATACACTAAGCTTAAGTCCTTGAAACTCTTCAGTGGAGACGTAACATTATTCCCAAAGACATGAATATTATACTGTTTCCGCAAAACCGAATCTACCTAATCTCATCAACAAAATAAGAAAATTGCAACAAATATACTGCACAAAATAAGCAAATTATGCATAAATTTTCAGAAGCAAACCTCCAATTTTAGGTTTATTTTCTTCTTTTCTTTAGAAAGATTATCTTCTCCCTTGTTTGTTTTGTTATCTTCACTTATAACCAATGCTTTTTTTTGAACTCTTAAAGACATTAAATCCTTCTACTGTTTCTACATTCCAATCAAGCACACACACGAAAACAGTTTCTCATGAGGATTCAATATAGCAGCCAATTATTTTTTCAAAAATAAAAAACCGAAGAAAAATAATACCTGAAGTTGCTTGTTTACGATTTCTATTTTTCGTAGAAATCGTAACTTCCTCTAAACAAGTTCAGGGAAAATAAATTAGGGATTTTGGGGAGGGGGAGTTGATTTTGGGAAAAAGACCAAGGCATTTCGGGGCTAACAAAATGGTGTCGTTTCGCAAGAAATAATACAAATCGGCGTTTGGACCAAAAACGCCACTATTGTTCAAAAACACTACTATTACTTTATTTATTGCGGCGCTTTTCTGCTAGCACCACAAATGTATAACCTTTGCGGCATTTTTGGTCCAAACACCATTAAAAATGCCGCTAAAGTCCTAATTTCATGTAGTGTTGAGGGGAGTGTAGAATTAGTTTAGTTGTTGTAAATATGGTTAGTTGGTTAGAAAGTTCGTTTAGTTTAATAAACTTTATATATAAACAAAGCTGTGCATGGGAAATGAATCATTTCAGTTACTCATGTCTTGATTGTTTTCTTATAAGTTTCCTTTGTGCATCTTTCGACTGTCGTCGATATACTTCCAGTCACCATCAACACATTTGTTTAGCATGACATTATTGTAATTTTTTTCTTTAATTATATGTATTAGTTTAATAAACTTTTTAAATATTTTAATAAATTTATGATTATATACTTAAATTTTTAGCATTTTATGTTTTAAATTATTTAGTTATCAAATTTAAATGTCTAACATAATAACATAATTTTTTATTGTATTATTAGGGTTAATTTAATAAATTATGGCCATTATTACAAATATAGTAAGCATGCATTAAAGAAATTGTTGAAAGCAATTTCTAAAAAATATAAATATAAAAACTTTAATTATAAAATTATATTAAATAAAAAAATAATCATATTATTTGTTACGCTAAAATATGGTCTAAGTCCTTATACTATATTTTTTATATTTGGAAATTAGTCCATCTATTTTTATTTTCAAAAGTTCAGTCTATTTATTTTTCAGATATCAAAATTTAAGTCTAAATTTTAATACCGTTAAACTTTTTTTGTTAACTTCATTAGTTTTATCTTTGGAAATAAACAAAATATTTACACGGTGGTCATGTAACATAAAATAACGTTGTAATGAACCATTCTTTAACATAAAATCTTTCATGAGATTAACAATTGAACTTGCATCTTTAAATTCTTAAAGTAAGGAGATTAAATAACTTTAAATAAAAGTAGAGGATCAACTTTCAAATGTGTGAATAGTATATGTACTTTTAGCATATATTAACCTTTTTTTAGGTACATTTTAACCTATTTTTTAAATCTTACAGATTTTATAACAAAACTTAAAGAAATAAATATAATATATTTTAATTAATATATACAATCAAACCAGTCGGAATAAAATATTAGTATATATACTATAGTAAGGTTTGAGAGCAAATTAGGCAACTTTTAGTTCTAGGATAGTTCACATGCCGCCATGCATCACCATTAAGGATTTGACACATGCAAAATACATAAATTAAGAATAGGTGTTGTGTATTGTTGGCAAGATATATTTTATTACACAATTTGTGGCAATGTACTTTGCAAATTCTATGCTGTTTAATATTATTAGAGGTAAGATAGTGTTTTTTTTTTTAAATTTTTTTAATTAGACAACTCCAATTGAATAGTTCTATATGAGGTTTTACAAATTAAAAATTTAGAGGTAGACAATTACTAAGTGATGTAATTAATAGTTTATTTCTAATGTAGGTCATTCTCAGCGTTTTAGAAATGGAAACTTATTTATGCTTAATTGTATAATTTCACACAATAATTGTGAAAAGGATTTTCAACATTGCAATTTTGATTGTGATTCGTAACTTATCAAAGTAATTAAAACCAATTCATTTCATTTACTGCAATTAATTTTGGTTAATTTAAAAAAGTAACTATACTAAATTACATAAAAAAAGACTAAGGAATATGAATACTCCTTTCCTTGTCTACTGTAAGAAACTCAAGTACTTCTTTGGAGGGGTGCCAATCAATTGTAAATCCTCCTTTTTTACAAAGGTCAGTTTAGCTAAATAATCCGAGCTTCGATTGTGCTCCCTAGGAATGTGATGTAATATCCATTGTCCTTTTTGAGAGTATATGGTGTATTCTTCTAACCAGAGCAGAATTTGAAATCTTCAAAACACTTCTATGTATGGCTTTAGTAACCTCCAAATTGTCTAATTGGATTATCACCTTGTCATGACCTCTTCGTTGGATGAGTTATAGCGCATTTAAGATGCCTCATAGTTCGGCATAAAAAATCGACCATTTTCCTATGAATTGGTTGTATCTAAAGACCTAGTCTCCATTTTTATCACATATTGTAACACTCCAAACCCATCCTAGAAGTTAGGCCCGAATCTGGCGTGTCACATTGAAGTGTTTTTCGAGAACCATGTTTTCATTGAAAATCCTTCTTGTTTAAAGGCTTAAGTAAAAACCCAACTATGTTAGTTTATTTTTAAAACGTGATGCATTGAAAAATTATTAGTTTTAATCCCAAAACATCTTTTCAGTTGCGGAAGCTGATTTTGAAAGTAATTGATTTATGAAAAAGATTAAGTCGCGAAACCATTTCGAAAATGTTGTGAAAACATAGTGTTGTTTTAAAAATAGTTAGCATTTTGGAAAACCATGATTTACTTCTAACGGATATAATTCAAAGTAAAGAAAGACCCACAGTAAAAATCCAGAAACTTAAAAAGGCCTTATTACAACCCAAATCAAAATACTTGAATGTAAATAACCAAAACGGAAAACACAAGCAGTGTGTGGCCTTCTCCGAGTCCCTCGCAGCACCGATCCGTATAAGGCTGGGGATTAACTGCATAGTTTAAAATGGGGTGAGTTTACGAAAACTCAGTGTGTAATCCCCTTACTAGAGTAACAGCAAGTATACATAAACAAAAACCTAAATAGTCTGGGTCAAAGCCCTTTAACAGTAATAGTACAGTACAGATCAGAGCATACATGGGCCAAAGCCCACTAAAATATTATTTGGGTCACAGCCCATAGCAGAATCAATTGGGCCTAGCCCAAACCAATAACAGAACAAGTGGGCCTAAACCTAGTACAATGACAGATCTCATAACAGATATGCAATAGTATGAGGATGCATCCCACCCTGATCCATCCAACACACCACCCGTACCAACCCTACACTTACGTGGGGATAAAATCGACCCACCCACCCAGCACACCACTATTAGCACCGGTTGCGACCTTAACCAAAATCGCAGCAAAGCTACTAGTATATATATAAGGCTCTAAGCCTTCAGTAGCGGTATTATAATTAGCACAAAGCCATCAATAATTGTATTATGTTTAGCACATAGCCATCAGCGACAGTAATATAATTGGCACACAACCTTGGGTAAATATGATTGACACAGAGTCATCGATATATAAGTTAGGCACATAGCCACGGGTCAGTACGATTGACACAAAGCCACAATCAAGATGGCACAGAGCCATGTTTAGGTTGGCACAGAGCCATAATCAGGTTACGCGGCTTTAACTCATTCGTCGGTCCACAATCGTCTCATGCGACCTGTGCGACCTTAACAGATCAAATACTGGATCCACAGTCGTCATGCGACCCATGCGACCCTATCAGAGCTTCCGTATCAATGCCCCAACCCCATGCAATATGTCGTGTATGCCATGCTCAATCATTACACGTGTATGCAAAATGGCCATGCTCAGTAACAATCATTTACACACATGTTAAAAACATATCAGTCACACGACCACAGTCAAATTAGTTAAAACACAGTCATACACTCACAGTTAGATCAGTCATAGTCCTAATCAGTCAGTTACCAGCAAGGGCAAAATAGTCATTTTACCCAAGGGTATTTCGATAATCCTACCCTTCAGTGGTATTTCGATAATTCTACCCTACCGGGGTATTTCGATAAATTCACAAATCAGGGGTATTTCGGTAATTTCAAAAATTAAGAGTATTTCGATAATTTCACAAATCGAAGGTATTTCGGTACTTTTGCAAGTCGGGGGTATTTCAGTAATTTTGCAAACTGGGGGTATTTCGGTAATTTTGCAAACCGGGGGTATTTTGATAATTTTACAACTCGAGGGTGTTTTAGTAATTTTGTAAACTAAGGGTATTCCAGTAATTTTATAAACCAAGGTATTCTAAACAGCGATAACAATGCGAATGGACCTAGGGCCCATTCTCGGCCCAAATGGGCCCACATGCTCATGTGGCCCATTTGGCCCAAATCTAGCCACAGATATGAGATTCACATAGCCCAATCCAATATTTACTACACAATCATACAACTTATCTGATTGGGCCCACGGGCCCATTGGCCCCACATGGCCCCTTTTGGCCCATCGTGGCCCAAACAGCCTAAACCCACAAGAACACTCATGATGGCCTCAACTATCGCGTCGATGCTCCTGCATGTGCGCTCGCATGCTAGTGTGGCTACCATCACCGTGTGACCGGCATTTCGGCATTTGCCACTCTATAGCTAGAGTAGTGCGAAATACACACCTGATAGAAATCTAGAGTTAATCCGCGCTCCGAACACTCCTATGCTCAAACGCCAACCAAGGTATGCATACTCTTCTCATAGATCGCTCTATTTAAAGCTAGCTTCTCGCCTACTCTTATGCTAGCTTCCTAATGTGGGATCCCTCCATCAATCCTCCAAAGCCGTCCCAAATTAGCAAAATAGTCACATTTCCCATGCAAGGGGTTTCGAACTCAGGCTCCCTTGTAACTTATTCCACGCCGCTAGCCACCTTACCAACTATCTCCTTGTGTCATTTTTTTTTTATCACAATAATTTAAAAGGCCTACATCCAAGCATTCAGGGTTTTATTCACCTAAAACCAAAATTTTTGCTAAAGCCCAGGTTTGAACCCAGGACTTTTCCAACACTTCTCAGGACCCTTAACCACTGAAATAGACATTTAATTGTGTCAATTCCTTGCACAATTAAATACCTATTTGTATCCTCCTTACGGACCCATACTCAAGGCCCAATACTTCTAGGCCCAAATTCAGGGCGTTACAACTCACCCCTCCTTAAAGAAATTTCGTCCCCGAAATTTCCAACTAATAGGGTGGTTGTTTTACAACTACACCCCTACGCTACCGCTACGCACTCTCATCCCAATAACACTAATACACTTTTAACTTAATCTTGAAACCTCTTACACATAACCAAACATCTAACCACAGAAGCAAAAAGATATTTATCACACATGCACACAATTTCTATATTCAAACATCACATCCAAACAAAACACATCTGTCTTAAAAGGGATTGTGCGATCCCGAACCCGATGCTCCTTAAACCCGCATCTAAGACACGCTCCTGACTTCCTCCAGCATTCACCCGGATGGCGCCTTTTGCAATGCTCGCAAGCCGAAAAGTTCGAATTCGTCTTAATGCATTTCACCAAATGAGGCTCCTGTATTAGAGGACTGTGATCCCTCTTCCTGCTTCACTCCAAGCACCTAGCCTGAAGTGTTTCACCATACGCCTTAACTCTTGCCTCTAAAACTTCTTCCAGCACTTCCCTTACCAACCGGGTCAGTGCCTCCATACCAAGCTCCGGGTTATCGCTACCCAAAGTTGGCGGACTTGCCTAGACCACCGTCTCCTGAACCATCTTATGTTTCAGAGAGACGGGCAACTCCTCGTGACCTAGCTTGCCTTCAAAATCCATCACAGCACTGTTGCTATCTAAAAAAATATGCTTTCTAGAACATACACTGAATAAACACAAAATCTTTCTTTAAATACTGTCTAACAGAAAACTTACAGATTCGGCGTCAGAGACTCGGTCAACCACACTTTCAGGAAAATATTCAGAAAAACATTTCGATTACTTCAAATCTTTTCAAACCCTTTTGAAACAATTCTTTCGAAAATCTAATTTTTAACACCCCAAACTCGACATAGAAGTTAGGCCCGAATCTGGCATGTCACATTGAAGTGTTTTTCGAAAACCATGTTTTCATTGAAAATCCTTCTTGTTTAAAGGCTTAAGTAAAAACCCAGTTACGTTAGTTCATTTTTAAAACGTGGTACATTGAAAAATTATTAGTTTTAATACCAAAACATCTTTTCAGTTGCAGAAGCTGATTTTGAAAGTAATTGATTTACGAAAAAGATTAAGTCGCAAAACCATTTCAAAAATGTTGCGAAAACGTAGTGTTGTTTTAAAAATAGTTAGCATTTTGGAAAACCGTGATTTACTTCTAACGGATATAATTCAAAGTAAAGAAAGACCCACAGTAAAAATCCAGAAACTTAAAAGGCCTTATTACAACCCAAATAAAAATACTTGAATGTAAATAACCAAAATGGAAAACACAAGCAGTGTGTGGCCTTCTCTGAGTCCCTCGCAGCACCGATCCGTCTAAGGCTGCGGATTAACTGCACAGTTAAAATTGGGGTGAGTTTACGAAAACTCAGTGTGTAATCCCCTTACTAGAGTAACAGTCAGTATACATAAACAGAAACCTAAACAGTATGGGCCAAAGCCCTTTAACAGTAATAGTACAATACAGATCAGAGCATACGTGGGCCAAAGCCCACTAAAATATCATTTGGGTCACAGCCCATAGCAGAATCAATTGGGTCTAGCCCAAACCAATAACAGAACAAGTGGGCCTAAGCCTAGTATAATGACAGATCTCATAACAGATATGCAATAGTATGAGGATGCATCCCACCTCGATCCAGCCAACACACCACTCGTACCAACCCTACACTAACGTGGGGATAAAATTGACCCACCCAACCAGCACACCACTATTAACACCGATTGCGGCCCTAAACGAAATTGCAGCAAAGCTGCTAGTATATATATACGACTCTAAGCCTTCAGTAGCGATATTATAATTAGCACAAAGCCATCAATAATAGTATTATGTTTGGCACATGGCCATCAGCGACGGTAATATAATCGACACACAGCCTTGGGTAAATATGATCGACACAGAGTCATCGATATATATGTTAGGCACATAGCCACGGGTAAGTACGATTGGCACAAAGCCACAATCAAGATGGCACATAGCCATGTTTAGGTTGGCACAGAGCCATAATCAGATTACGAGGCTTTTAATCATTCGTCGGTCCACAGTCGTCTCATGCGACCCGTTCGATCTTAATAGATCAATACTGGATCCACAGTCGTCATGCGACCCGTGCGACCCTATCAGAGCTTTCGTATCAATGCCCAACCCCATGCAATATGTCGTGTATGTCATGCTCAATCATTACACGTGTATGCAAAATGGCCATGCTCGGTAACAATCATTTACACACATGTTAAAAACATATCAGTCACACGACCATAGTCAAATCAATTAAAACACGGTCATACACTCACAGTTAGATCAGTCATAGTCCTAATCAGTCAGTTACCTGCAAGGGCAAAATAGTCATTTTACCCTATAAGGGTATTTGGGTAATCCTACCCTTCAGTGGTATTTCGATAATTATACCCTACCAGGGTATTTCGATAAATTCACAAATAAGGGGTATTTCGGTAATTTCACAAATCAAGGGTATTTCGATAATTTCGTAAATTGAGGTTATTTCGGTAATTTTGCAAGACGGGGGTATTTCAGTAATTTTGCAAATTGGGGTATTTCGGTAATTTTGCAACTCAAGGGTATTTCGGTAATTTTGCAAACTGGGAGTATTTTGATAATTTTTCAACTCGAGGGTATTTCAATAATTTTGTAAACCAAACGTATTCCAGTAATTTTATAAACCAAAGTATTCTAAACAGAGATAACAATGCGAATGGGCTTAGGGCCCATTCTAGGCCCAAATGGACCCACAGGCTCGTGTGGCCCATTTAGCCCAAATCTAGCCACAGATATGAGATTCACATAGCCCAATCCAATATTTACTATACAATCATACAACTTATTCGATTGGGCCCACGGGCCCATTGGCCCCACAAGGCCCCTTTTGGCCCATCGTGGCCCAAACAGCCTAAACCCACAAGAACACTCATGATAGCCTCAACTATCGCGTCGATGCTCCTGCATGTGCGCTCGCATGCTAGTGTGGCTACCATCACCTTGTGACCGGCATTTCGGCATTTGTCACTCTATAGCTAGAGTAGTGCGAAATACACACCTGATAGAAATCTAGAGTTAATCCGCGCTCCGAACACTCCTATGCTCAAACGCCAACCAAGGTATGCTTACTCTTCTCATAGATCGCTCTATTTAAAGCTAGCTTCTCGCCTACTCTTATGCTAGCTTCCTAATGTGGGATCCCTCCATCAATCCTCCAAAGCCGTCCCAAATTAGCAAAATAGTCACATTTCGCATGCAAGGGGTTTCGAACTCAGGCTCCCCTGTAACTTATTCCACGCCGCTAGCCACCTTACCAACTATCTCCTTGTGTCATTTTTTTTATCACAATAATTTAAAAGGCCTACATCCAAGCATCCAGGGTTTTATTCACCTAAAGCCAAAATTTTTGCTAAAGCCCAGGTTTGAACCTAGGACTTTTCCAACACTTCTCAGGACCCTTAACCACTGAAATAGACATTTAATTGTGTCAATTCCTTGCATAATTAAATACCTATTTATAGCCTCCTTACGAACCCATACTTAAGGCCCAATACTTCTAGACCCAAATTTAGGGCGTTACAACTCACCCCTCCTTAAAGAAGTTTCGTCCCCGAAATTTCCAACTAACAGGGTGGTTGTGTTACAACTACACCCCTACGCTACCGCTGCGCACTCACATCTCAATAACACTAATATACTTTTAACTTAATCTTGAAACCTCTTACACATAACCAAACATCTAACCACAGAAGCAAAAATATATTTATAACACATGCACACAATTTCTATATTCAAACATCACATCCAAACAAAATACACTTGTCTTAAAAGGGACTGTGCAATCCCGAACCTAATGCTCCTTAGACCCACATCTAAGTCACGCTCTTGACTTCCTCTAGATTCACCCGGATGGCGCCTTTTGCAATGCTCGCAAGCCGGAAAGTTCGAATGTGTCTTAATGTGTTTCACCAAATGAGGCTCCTGCATTAGAGGACTGTGATCCCTCTTCCTGCTTCACTCCAAGCACCTAGCCTGAAGTGTTTCACCATACGGCTTAACTCTTGCCTCTAAAACTTTTTCCAGCACTTCCCTTACCAACCGGGTCAGTGCCTCCATACCAAGCTCCGAGTTATCGCTACCCAAAATTGGCGGACTTAGCTCGACCATCGTCTCCTGAATCTTCTTATGTTCCGGAGAGACGGGCAACTCCTCGTGACCTTGCTTGCCTTCAAAATCCATCACAGCACTGTTGCTAGCTAAAACAAAATCTGCTTTCTAGAACATACACTGAATAAACACAAAATCTATCTTTAAATACTATCTAACAGAAAACTTACAGATTCGACGTCGGAGACTCGATCAGCCACACTTTTAGGAAAATATTCAGAAAAACATTTCGATTACTTCAAATCTTTTCAAACCCTTTTGAAACAATTCTTTCTAAAATCCAATTTTTAATACCCATTCCATTGTCGAGTTTTGTAACCTGGCTCTGATACCACTAAATGTAACACCCCAAACTCGACATAGAAGTTAGGCCCGAATCTGGCGTGTCACATTGAAGTGTTTTTCGAAAACCATGCTTTCATTGAAAATCCTTCTTGTTTAAAGGCTGAAGTAAAAACCCAGTTACGTTAGTTTATTTTTAAAACGTGGCACATTGAAAAATTATTAGTTTTAATCCCAAAATATCTTTTCAGCTGCAGAAGCTGATTTTGAAAGTAATTGATCTACGAAAAAGATTAAGTCGCGAAACCATTTCGGAAATGTTACGAAAACGTAGTGTTGTTTTAAAAATAGTTAGCATTTTGGAATACCGTGATTTGCTTTTAACGGATATAATTCAAAGTAAAGAAAGACCCACAGTAAAAATCCAGAAACTTAAAAAGGCCTTATTACAACCCAAATCAAAATGCTTGAATGTAAATAACCAAAACGGAAAACACAAGCAGTGTGTGGCTTTCTATGAGTCCCTCGCAGCACCGATCCGTCTAAGGCTGGGGATGAACTGCACAGTTAAAAATAGGGTGAGTTTACGAAAACTCAGGGTGTAATCCCATTACTAGAGTAACAGTCAGTATACATAAACAGAAATCTAAACAGTCTGGGCCAAAGCCTTTTAACAGTAATAGTACAGTACAGATCAGAGCATATGTGGGCCAAAGCCCACTACAATATCATTTGGGTCACAGTCCATAGCAGAATCAATTGGGCCTAGCCCAAACCAATAATAGAACAAGTGGGCCTAAGCCTAGTACAATGTCAGATCTCATAACAGATATATAATAGTGTGAGGATGCATCCCACCCCGGTCCAGCCAACACACCACCCGTACCAACCTACACTTACGTGGGGATAAAATCGACCCACCCAGCCAGCACACCACTGTTAGCATCGGTTGCGGCCCTAACCAAAATCGCAGCAAAGCTGCTAGTATATATATATACGGCTCTAAGCCGTCCGTAGCGGTATTATAATTGGCAAAAGCCATTAGCCACAATAATATAATAGGCACATAGCCTCGAGTAAATATGATCGACACAGAGTTATCGATATATATATATATATATTAGGCACATAGCCACGGGTAAGTACGATTGGCACGAAACCACAATCAAGATGGCACAGAGCTATAATCAGATTACGCGGCTTTAAGTCGTCCGTCGGTCCACAGTCGTCTCACACGACCTGTGCGACCTTAATAGATCAATACTAGATCCACAATCGTCATGCGACCCGTGCGACCCTATCAGAACTTCCTCCGTATCAATGCCCCAACCCCATGCAATATGTCGTGTATGTCATGCTCAATCATTACACGTGTATACAAAATGGCCATGCTCGGTAACAGTCATTTACACACATGTTAAAAACATATCAGTCACACGACCACAGTCAAATCAGTTAAAACACAGTCATACATTCACAGTTAGATCAGTCATAGTCCTAATCAGTCAGTTACCCACAAGGGCAAAATAGTCATTTTTCCCTATAAGGGTATTTCGATAATCCTACCCTTCAGTGGTATTTCGATAATTCTACCCTACCGAGGTATTTCAATAAATTCATAAATTGAGGGTATTTTGGTAATTTTGTAAATCGGGGGTATTTCGATAATTTCGCAAACCAGGGATATTTCGGTAATTTTGCAACCTAGGAGTATTTCGATAATTTTGCAACTCAAGGGTATTTCAGTAATTTTGTAAACCAAAGGTATTTTAGTAATTTTGTAAACCAATGTATTTTAAACAGAGATAACGATACGAATAGGCCTAGGGCCCATTCTTGGCCCAAATGGGCCCACACGCTCGTGTGGCCCATTTAGCCCAAATGTAGCCACAGATATGAGATTCACATAGCCCAGTCCAATATTTACTACACAATCATAAAACTTATTCGATTGGACCCTCGGGCCCATTGACCCGACATGGCCACTTTTGGCCCATCGTTTCCCAAACAGCCTAAACCCACAAGAACACTCATCATGGCCTCAACTATCGTGTCGAATCTCCCACACGTGCACTCGCACGCTCGTGTGGCTACCGTCACCGTGTGACCGGCATTTTGGCATTTGCCGATCTACAGCTAGAGTAGTGCGAAATACACACCTGATAAGAATCTGGAGTTAATCCGCGCTCCAAACACTCCTATGCCCAAACGCCAACCAAGGTATGCTTACTCTCCTCATAGATCGCTCTATTTAAAGCCAGCTTCTCACCTACTCTCATGCTAGCTTCCCAATGTGGGATCCCTCCATCAATCTTCCAAAATCGTCCCAAATTAGCAAAATAGTCACAATTCGCATGCAAGGGGTTTCAAACTCAGGCTTCCCTGTAACTTAATCCACGCCTCTAGCCACCTTACCAACTAGCTCCTTGTGTCATTTTTTTATCACAATAATTTAAAAGGCCTACACCCAAGCATCCAGGGTTTTATTCACCTAAAACCAAAATTTTTGCTAAAGCCCAAGTTTGAACCCAGGACTTTTCCAACACTTCTCAGGACCCTTAACCACTAAAACAGACATTTAATTGTGTCATTTCCTTGCACAATTAAATACCTATTTGCACCCTCCTTATGGACCCACACTCAAGGCCCAATACTTCTAGGCCCAAATTCGGGGCGTTACACATATAACTCCCCCAGCAGCTGCATTCCCTGATTTTTTTTGAACAACACCATCAGTATTGAGGAAAGTCCAACATCCTGTCAGTTGTTCCCTAACAGAGAATTCATAGCCTTCCATTGACTCATTTCTAAAGACTAAAGAAAATTGTTTGGCCCAACTAATCGATACTTTGATTATCTCAATTGAACTCCAAGTTTTCCCTTGAAAGATGAAGACATTATTGTTCTTCCATAAGTGCCAAGCTAGTACACCAAAGATGCACACCCAAATAGCTCCCCCCATGAAGCTTCAAAGTGTCTTGCAAGTTAAGAGAGATGCATTCGTGCAAATTATTAGAAAAAATTAACTGTTGATTACCTGGTACGACCTGTTTCCAGACTTCCTTAGCTATTGTACAATCTCTAATAATATGCAATATATCCACCTCTAAACTGTGCCTGACTCTTTACGCATTTGTAAGTAATCTTTGCTTAAGAATAGTCTAGAAAAACAACTGAACTCTTTGTGGCCTCGTGAGCTTTCATGTCTTCTTCCATATCTCGTCTCTGGAATTCCATGAGTCCTCATTCATCATTTTATAAGCACTTTTAATGGAGAATTCTCCTATCGAAGTGTGACGCCAAGAAAGTCTATCAAGTCCCTCCAAAGGGTGTGGAGGTGGAATGGCCACAATGTGTCTAATAAGATCCTCTGGTAGCCAAACCTACAAAAGGTCAAGGTTCCATGTACCCTCTTTTGTAATAAACTCACTAAGAAAATAGTCAGAATGAATATTAACATTAGCAGGGATATAATTAATCAAATTTCCTATATTTGTATCCAAGAGTCCTTCGAACAATAGATTTTATTCCCATTACTAACTGACCAAATAAGGTTTTGTCGTAAAAGAGTCCAAACTTTTGAGAGAGACTTCCAAAGGAAAGAGCTCCTATCCTTCGTAATGCTATCTGGAATAGATCCGTTCAACCCATATTTTGATTTGAGAACACGAACCTATAAGGCTTCACCATCAGCCACCACTTTATTCCAAGCTTCAATTGAAAAAGAAATATTTTGATCACGTAATTATCTCAAGCCAAGACCTCCACACCACTTGGGTTGGCATATAGAATCCCAACCTACTAAAGGAATCTTTTTGTTATCAGAAGCTCTCCAAAACTTCCTCACCAGGCTTTCAATTTCGTCGTAGATTTTCTTAGGGATCATCATGGATTGTATGAAATAGCTAGGAACTAAAAATAGCACTGACTGTGCTAAAGTAGCTCGACCCACAATAGATAACTGCCTAGCGTCCTAGCTCTGCAGCTTCATGCGGATTTTTTAAACCAAAAAATACATAGTACTATTTATAACCCTCTGATGGAAAATGAGAACTCCAAGATAATGTTCAAGATTTTGTACCTTTTGGAAGCCAAGCAAGTTATTGAGCATATTGGTCATAGACTCCTCAACTGCTTTAGAAAAGAACATATTGGTTTTCCTAGCATTGACCTTATGTCTAGAGACATCGCAAAAATTATCAAAAATTTCCTTTAACAATCTGCCATGCTTCACATCCGCTTTGTTAAAAATAACTAGGTCAT
The DNA here is from genome assembly GCA_005393395.2 of Gossypium australe. Lineage (NCBI taxonomy): Eukaryota > Viridiplantae > Streptophyta > Magnoliopsida > Malvales > Malvaceae > Gossypium > Gossypium australe. The sequence continues at coordinate 22,529,915 of CM016619.1, read as the reverse complement.
TAGCGAAACACAGATGACAGAGGGCCAGTACTAAATGGGACAAGTGTATGGGGCTCCACTCTCCATTTAACAAAGTCGAATTAATGGAGTGACTTAGCCATTCCATGCAGAGCACAAATAAATAGGAAGAAAGTGGACATCCCTATTGAATTCCCCTAAAAGGCTTGAATTTAGACGTCAGAAATCCATTTTACAACATCTGCATGGTATAATTAGAAATAGCAGATACAATAACATTTTTGAGATAATATGGGATATCTGCCGCCTGAAGTGAAACTTCGATGAAGTCTTACCTCATTCAGCCATAGGCTTTTTCCAAATCAATTTGGATCGCCATCCACTTCATTTTATTATTACATTACATGGAATGAATAATTTCTTGTGCAATGACAATATTATTGATAATATTTTTTCTTGTAATAAATCCTGCCTGCTCTTGTGCAATAATTTTTGAAAAGATGAGCTTAAAACGATTAGCTATTACCTTCATCACCAGTTTGTAAAAAAGTAAATAGAGACTTATGGGCCAAAACTGAGTAAACTCCTGCGAAGAACCTTGGGAATGAGAAGGATTAGTGTATTATTCAACCTAGCATCAATAACACCTCCATTGAAGACCCTTTTAACCCATTTACAAGCAGCTGACCCAACAATACCCTACTACTTCTGAAAGAAAAGAGCATGGAAGTCATCACTGCCTAGAGCTTTGAGCGGTGCCATGTCAAATAGTGCAATCTTAATTTCATCATCCGTGACCATTTTTCCCAAAAAATCTATATCAAAAGAATCGAGTTGAGGGAATCTACTTGGAGGCAAGTTCCCCATGGGCCTAGGATTCTCCCCATATAATTTTCGATAGAAATTCGTTGCCTCTGACTTAATGGCCTCCGAGTTGAAAATCCATTCATTAGAGGAATTATGAATAGTGGTAATGTGATTATTATTCCTTCATTGTAAGGTGTGAGCATGAAAAAGCTTAGTGTTGTGATCTCCCAAGGTTAACCAGACACATTTTGCCTTTTGTTTTCAAAGGATTTTTTCATAATGCGGCACATTCTCCAATTTTTGTCTGACCCCATTTCTGATTGAGCTAAGAAATTTGTGCCAGAAAAGTCCATACGTCACTGAATATCCATTAATTGGTGTAACAACTTCCTTTTATGAGTGGTGATATGTCCACAAACTGATTTATTCCACTCCTTTAAGCATTAGGTAAATTTTGCTAAAGTTTCTGATATAGTCCTGCTAAAGCGCCATTTATCATTCACAAAATCCCCAAACTCAGGGTGTTCGACCCAACCCTCTAAAAACCTAAATGGCCTTCCTCTAGGTAAAGAAATTTCCAAATTAAGGCTAAGAATAAGAGGTCTATGATCAGGTTTAATCTTGGGAAGATGGGTAATCAAGCTATTCGAAAAAAATTTGATCCATGCCTCATTCCCCAGTGCACAATCCAATCTCTCGAAGAGCCTACCTCTATGCCATGTAAAAAGGGGACCCTTAAACCTCAAATCATGTAACTTGGCCATATCCACAAAATCACCAAATTGAGAACATCTCCTACCAGGTGAAAGACCACCCATTTTCTCATTAGTTGACAAGATTGTATTAAAATCACCGATAGCCATCCATGGAGTTTTCCCTACAGGAATTGTTAAACTAAGATCCTTCCATAAGTCCTTACGCTTCTAATGATTTGGGCTCCCATACACAAAAGAAACAAAAACTGGCACAAAGCGGAAACAGACCAAACCTGGGCAAGAATAAATTGAGGGTAATTGCGAACCACCTCAACCCGAACTGAATTCTTCCAACCAATCCAAATACCCCTAGAGTAGCCTCTTGCATCCACGCGATGAAAGTAATAGAAACCCAATTGTGCAATAATTTTATCTGCTTTGGTCCCACTTACTCTAGGTTCAAGCAAACTAATGATGCTTGGCTTGTATTCCATATTATATTCTTGAAAAACATGAGGAAATCTGGCACTAGCACAACCTTAACAGTTCCAAGAAAAAATTGAGAAATTCATGAAAAATAAAAAGAAAATTAGAGTCATACCATTACTGTCGAGAATCAGCAACACTGTCTAATTTGGAAGCTGCCTCTTCTTGCACTTTATTTCCTGATTCATTCACCATTTGGAACGAAATAAGATTCATCACTGCCTCCACATATTGAACTAGGGGTATACGAGAATTCCCAATAAAATTGAAGTGGCTTCAGAGTCCACTTAAAGAATTATTTAATTTCCGACCTCCTCGACTAGAACCAACCTTGCTGCTCTATATTCCCTCAGCTACCCACTCACAAGGCCTCAGTGTTTTGTCCTACAACGTGTTCATGGGATTTTGGGTGCGAATTTTCCTTAAGTATAACAACAGAGTGTCTATCAAGATCTAAAATTCCACCAATTAGTTGAACTCCAACTCCCATAGGACCTTCGATGGTTGAATTAAAGTGCACTTTAATTCCATCAAATTCGTTAGCCTGCATGGTTTGTTCAAGTCCCGACACATTCGTACCTACAAAAGAAAAAGCAGAAAAAATTTCAAAATTGATAGAATTAAAATCAGTAATGGATTGAACCTAGGTGTGGTTGTCTTGGGTTGGTACATGAAGAAGTTGTCCAGCATTGTCAGACCCTGGATTCGCATCATGAGAGGCCCGCTTCTCCAAAGACAATTGGATTGGACTGCTTCCTGGTTCAGCATGTTGAAGTGGCCCTTTCATGGTCCTGTTGGCCCAACTAGCGTTATTAGCAGCCCCCCATCATCCGCGCCCTTGAGCGCTAAAACACTTTCAATAACCTGAGTTTTGGAAGTATTAAAACCTTGTAAATTGGGATCTCCCACCACATTTTTATTCCTTTGAAGAAAAATTCTTTTTTTATTTGATTTTGGAGTTGGCCCAATTTTTGGCCCAGTATTTAAACTAGTGACCAACCCATTATCAGCTCCAATGACCCGTGTTTCTCTCCAAATTTTCCAACTGTGGCTTGACCCACTTATCTTTGAGGTGTAAGCCCTGATACTGTCGACCCATGAATATGAGAATTATCCCTATTGTTAACCTATTCTTTATTCTTTTAAAATTCCCCATTTTGAAAATTAACCCCCGAAAAGTCTGCTACCATATCCCCATTTTCAGTATTCTCTACATGTACCGAAGATAGGACATTAAATTGAGAGCCTCCTCCACTTTTGCCTTGAAATTTTGCAGTCAGATTACTATTGGAGCTTTAATTTCGCCGTAATTTTCTCTTGACGAGCATCCATGGTCTAAGGGGATCTGTAACACCCCTAACCCGTACCCATCGCTAGAGCAGGGTTATGGAGTATTACCAAAATTTACAAAACATATAATAAACATTTCATATAATTTACCAATCATATCAGAATTTAATCACATCGTCCCTTATATGAGCCCTCGAGGCCCAAAACATACATTAGAATCAAATCGGGACTAAACCGGGTACTTAGAGAATTTTTTAGAAAATTTCAAAATTTTTCTTAGTTATAGGGTACACACGCTTGTGTGGTCAGGCCGTGTGGGCATTCGAAATGGGATACACGGACGTGTCCCAGCCCGTGTCTATACCCGTGTAACTCTCTGACTTGGGTTACACGGCCAAGTCACGCGCCCGTGTGCTAGGCCGTGTGTAGGTGCAGGGGTCACACGACCAAGCCACACGCCCGTGTCCCAGGTCGTGTGAAAAATCCTGAGCATTCTGTTTTGAATTTTAATGATGCAGGGGACACATGACCAAGTCACACGCCCATGTGCTAGGCCGTGTGTCACACACGACTGAGACACACGCTCGTGTCTCTACCCTTGTGGACAAAATAAAGTCATTTCCAAGCCTTATTTCTCACCTAATTTGTTTTCCACCTACAATAACGTTTTAACACATTTCCAAGCCAACACATGTAACACCCCTTACCTATGTTCAACGCCGGAACCGGATACGAGGCATTATCGACCTTAACTTGCTTAAACATACAACATCCAGCCATAAAATTTCGTTTCAACATAAAACTTTTCATTCATACTCATAATGTCCCTATTATGGGCCTACGAGACCCTAAACGTACATACGGAATGATTCGAGACTAAATCGGAAACTTTCGTACACTTAGAAAAGTTTTGCTTAAAACAGGACCACACGCCCGTATGTAGGAAGGGACACGCCCGTGCGGCATATCACATGCCCGTGTTCCACACCCGTGTGGAATTGTTTCTCAATTCGAACCTACAGGGGTTTTCACATGGCCGAACACAAACCCGTGTCTCTGGCCCGTGTCCCTCACACTGCCTCGACACGCCTGTGTCTTAGCCCGTATGCCAAAAACCATGTCATTTTGTTTATGACGTCATCACCTCACTAAGGTCCCATGTCCTTAGACCATGTGTCAAATTAAATTTCTAACTTCAGGTATAGACTTCACACAACCTAGGCACACGCCCATGTCCATGGCCATGCCTCCCACACGGCTGAGACACACGGCCGTGTCTCTACCCGTGTGTTTATTACTGAGCATACTGACTTGTAAGCCTAGCATGCAAGGGGACACACGGCCAATCAACACGCCCATGGGGCTGGCCGTGTGTCAAACACTGCCTAGACACACGCCCGTGTGCTACCCGTGTGGACATTTGAAAGGCTATCTACCAAGCCAAATGCCACCCTACACAGCACCCATACTTATACCAATTCAATCCAACATGTATCATAACTATAAAGCACTTCTAGAGACTCAAAATCAAGACATCCATACAAGCATACACTTAATGAATTTCATCATCATTGAATATATATAAACTTGTCAAGTATTGGCCCAATTCCAATGACCACTTACAAAATGAATTTGATAACATTAATAGCCAACACTTTAGATAACAAATATGACATAACAAAAAGACCAAGTCCTATACGTGCCATACTCAAAATGAATCTAACTTTGCTATACCAAAGATAAGTCGATAGTGTGACTTCTGAACTCCGACTTTTCCACGAATTCTCGAGCTAACTTGGCAATGCTACAAGGAAAAGGGAAATGAGATCGGTAAGCATAAAGCTTAGTAAGCTTGCATGAAGTAAATAGCAACATAAAGCTCATAATGCATCCATCCATTACATAGAATAAAAACACAAGTCTTAAGCTCATTTCCATAACTTACACGTACTTACTCTTACCGATTTCATACCATGCCACATATCGTAAACCATTCTCGTGAATTACTCACATATATCTGTAATCACTTCATCACATAGCCTTAGCACTAATCTCATCTCCATTATAAGCTTAACTAGTTATCCCATTAAGTCACTTAGGATACTTAAGGAAACATGATCATCATCATTCACATAACTTCGAAGCCAATGCCATATCCCAGATGTTGTCTTACATGGGGTCATCGCTAGATGCCGATGCCATATCCCAGATATGGTTTTATACGGGATCTCATATCGATTTTCGATGCCATATCCCAAATATGGTCTTATACGATTCTCATATTCGATGCCGATGCCATATTCCAGATATGGTCTTATACGGGATCTCAATTCGGTGCCGAGACCATGTCCCAGGTATGGTCTTATACGGGACCTTACCCATCTCAAATCTTGTTGATATTATTCTCTCATTTATTAAAGTCCAACCGGGACTTCAACGTCACAATTCTCATCATTTTCCCATACAACATCATTACTCAAATTCATAGACATATCACACATCTTCACAAATATCGAACATTTAAAATCATACTAGCATGATGTTGAACTTATTACACGCAAACTTACCTCGATTTCAAAATAGGCTAAATTGCCGATCTAGTCTGATACCTTGCCCTTTCCTCGGTCGAGGTTAATTCTTCATTCTTCTTGATCTAGAATAAAAAATTAGTTCATTTAGTTTCCACGTTAATAAACACATTTCAATAATCATACTTTGGTAAAATTACCATTTTGCCCTTGTACTTTCACAAAATGACTATTTTACCCCTAGGCTCGTAAATCGATTCCAATCAAATTTTCTCCTTTTACAAGCCTAGATGAACATTTATTACTCCTATGGAAACTCTCAATATTCATTATTTCACACATTTACCACATATTTACAACCTTTACAAAAAGGTCATTTTTGGTGTTTTCATGGTAACACCTTTCACAAAAGTTGTTTATCTAACAACTAAGACTAATTTTCTTCCATAAAAATGCAGCAAACAACATAAACGCTCTCATGGAAAAACTCTAAACTTTCAACCATTTTGCAAAATAGTCCCCTCTTTAGCTAGCTTAAGCTTTAGGGGTTCCAAAAGTACAATTATTATCAAGAAATGATCATCAAAACACTTACTTGTAAGGAGAAGAGTTTGCTGAAATTTTTGAGCTTTCAACCCTTTAGTTTGTTGCTAATTTTCGATAGAGGAGAAGAGAAGAAAAGATGATATCTTTTCTTTCTATATTTTATTATTAAAAATCAATTTAGTCACCAAATTTTCACCTAACCAAATGACAAAGTCTTTTCTTTGTCCCTATGGCCGGCCACCTCCCTGAACAAGGCCTAATTGCACATTAGGGACCTCCAGTTGATATTCCTTAGCTTTTTGACCCTTTTAGCTTGTAAAATAGAACTTTCACACTTTTTACTATTTAGTCCTTTTTCGCAATTAAGCATGCAATTGATAAAATTAAGGCACCAAAATTCTCATGCACATAAATAATCATGCTATAACACATAAAATAATATAAAAATAATTTTCTTCAACCTCGGATTAGTGGTCTTGAAACCACTGTTCCGACTAGCCCCTAAATCGGGCTGTTACAACACAAAACATTCAAATCAAGCCAAAAATCAAGTTTTATACATGACATATCATCACATGTATTCATGTTTTCAAACTTACCTAATTGACCCAATTCACATATATGCATGTTTTTACCAAATATGTTAATTTAATCCAAACATCCATATGATTTCCATTATTTTAACCATTTTAAACACACATGTCAAACATGCTTAGACCATGTATATACATAACAAAATATACTAAACACAAGCCATACAAATGGCTAGTTTCAATCAAACTTTTACATGCCATCATTGGCTAATTTAACCTATTCATGCCATTATAACTAAAATTAACATGCTATATATATACTGAGAAGTCTGAGAGATAGTGTGATGTGGCTCCGACCAAGTTCCAACCTTTACGAGCTTCCGAGTACTATGAAATAGAAGAAATAAAATAGAGTAAGCTTTTAAGCTTAGTAAGTTCGTATAACAGGAATTAATTTACCAATTAATTCACATTTAAGGTAAGCAAATAAACATGTTCAAGCCAAATTAGCCTTTTTCCTAGACACATATCCTCATCAAGCATGTTAGTCATGTAATTCACATGAATAAAAATAAACAAGTATGAACTTAACATTAATCAAATTTCCTTATTCATATACTTTCCACATCATGTATTCAAACTTCATATACAAGTCATGTTCATGTGATCAAATATATGTCCATAATCTTTTATCATAAATTCATATTGTCATTTGTCATAACTTTCTCCATTAAACCACTTATAATATCGATGGATACATGGTTACATATTATATTCCATTAATTCATATTCAGGAATGCTCATTGAGCATTTAAACGGGAAGCTCTTCCAAGCCAAATAATAGAAGGCTCATGTGAGCTTATAACGGGAAGCTTATCCGGGCTTAATAACAAGAAGCTCATAAGAGTTTAAATTAGAAAGCATATGCGAGCTTAACGGGTAACTCCGAAGAGTTATTATCAGGAAGTTCATGAAAAATCTTTTAATTAGGAAACTCTAGATAGCCTTATATCGAGACGCTCAGAAGAGCTGCAGTGTGTTCGCAACACATGCAGGATCACTACCGATCAGAATGCTCATAGGAGCATATAAACAGGAAGCTTGGAAGAACCATATATTAGAAAGCTCAAGAGAGCTTATATCGGGATGCTCATGTGAGCCATAACGGGACGCTCTTGCGAGCTATGGTGTGTTCGCAACATATGTAGAACTACAACCATTTTGGGAACCCTGTATCCATCTAATTTCATTTGTTCAAAAGGGATATATTTCTTGTCAGGCATTGTCAAATATGTGATTTATTTTCATACTTAACAATTATACAATTCACATACATATAAATCAAGCATATCACATAAATATTTAAATACACAGTTAGTTACACGAACTTACCTCGACAAATGTTCGTGTATATAAAAGTCTACTAATCCGACACTTTTTCTTTTCCACGATCTGACTTTGTATTTGATCTATCCGAATCTATACGAGTAAATTTAACTCAATTTAATACAATTCATATTCAATTCAATCCAATTCACATCTTATGCAAAATTACCATTTTGCCCCTATATTTTTGATTAATTCCAATTTCGTCCCTATGCTCGGAAAATGAATTTCATGCAACTTAACCCTTATTCCAATCCTAGAAAAAATTTTAATATAACAATAACAGCTCATGTATTTCATAAAAATTAGAATTTTTCCAAGAATTTTACATCTTTTCAATTTAGCGCCTAAATCACAATTTCATGAAAATTTCCTTTACAAAAGTTGTTTATCTATCAACAAGCTTTCCATTTCTATCATAAAACTTCATAATTCATGCATATTCATCCATGGAAAAACTTTAATACTTTGATAACTTTGCAAATTAATCCCCAAAATAGCTAGATTAGGTTATACGATCTCGGAAATATAAAAATTACTAAAAACGGGACAAGAAAACATACCTAATTAAGCCAAATAAGATTGTTTGAGTTCTTTTCTCTTAGCTAGGGTTTCCATGATTTTAATTTGGGGAAGATGATGAAATAAAATGATATTAGTTTATTATCATCTTTAATTATTTCAATCTCCAATTTAGTCATTTTCTTTATTAAATTTTCCATGGATGATTCATGAAACTTATCTACTAACTCCTCTTAATGAACTATTTTCCATATAAGGACCTCCAATTTTGAATTCCATAGCTATTTGATCCTTTTAGCTACTAGAATTCAACTTTTGCATTTTATGCAATTTGGTCCTTTTATTAATTAAACATGTAATCAATAAAATTTTCTTAACAAAATTTTTATACAATATTCCTATCATACTGTAGACCATAAAATAATATTAAAATAAATTTTTTTTCAGACTCGGATTTGTGGTCCCGCAACCATTATTCTGATTTCACTGAAAATGGGTTGTTACAGGATCCAATGTCGCCACCGACTTTTCCTTCTCTAGTATAACCATCGGAGGGCCCTCTTTATCCTCACCACGACCCTTCTCAGAATTGTCAAAAGGGCAGAGAGGTAACATACATGTCTATACTTGCCACATGAGAAACATACTGCAGGTAAAAATTCATATTCGATTCTCTGTAACTTATAGTTCACCAGGATTTGAGAGATTAGGTGTCTGTCAAAGGGATGAAGACCGCTATTCAGTCGAACTGTCCCCTCGATCCACTATCTGTTTTGAAGTCGAGCTTCCCAACTTTGCCCACTAAGCCTCCTATTTCCTCTAGTATTTTATGAAGGACTCCTGGTAGACCGGGCAATCAGATCCAAGCCAAAACATTACTAGGAAATGATTGATCGGGGTTAAATTCTGATGTCCATGTCTGAACCGTGAGGTATTGACCAAAAGTCACCAATGGCCCCTGAGTAAGAACCTTCTCGCAGTCCTCCCTACCTTGAAATTTAACCAGGAAGTAGCCGTTTTCAACATCCATAAGATGAAACGAAATTGATGGTTTCCATAGGTTAAATATATTGTTGTGAAGGGTAGTGTATGTCAGATTCCTTCCCAATAATTTCACAGCTACTATAGTTTTCATATCCTTAACCAAAAGTTGCTTTATCCTCTTAGAAAAATTTATCGTTGGTATACCATTCACCGTAGTCTTCATGATGTCTCACTTCTGGAAATTCAATTCTACTTCGTCTGTAGAAACAAATGAATTTTTCCCTAACACTTTATCCTTCCAAGATGTTACTGGTGTAGGGTTTAGATCCACTACCATCTCACAGCTTGAATTCGTATCCACTTCCTTGAATCATACCATTTTGGTGTTTCGATCCTCGTTTGAGATAAATCATCACCATCGTCGACTATGTTTTCCGACATAGTTTCATAATTTTTTCCTTTTTTTCAGTTAGTAGTCTTCCCGTTAGTTTTGATGTTAAAGACACCAAAATTTTCTTTTATTGCCATGATAAATGAATAAAACTTGCATTACAAATTAGATACAGTTAGGATATTAAGCTATAAATTTGCTTATAAAAACTAAAGCAAAATATTCTATTATTGTAATTATTACATATTCACCCCATAAAGAAATTAATACATACAATTAAAAATTAGGCAAGTTATAATAAATATGGAAAAGAATAAGAATCAATGAAAAATGAGAAATCAATGTTATCGTAAATTGGGGAAGTAAACTATATTTTTTTTACTGTGTATTTAATTGAATAGATATCCTTTCATATTTTAATTGAATTTTGATTTTACACATCCAACCTTTAACACATCCTACTAAACAATATAGATTTTTTTAATTTCTTAAAATGATACAAAATTGTTAAATTATACAAAACAGTATAGGTAATCTTTAACCCTAATCGCATACAATAATTATCTATTAACGGTCTTCTTTGGCAAATATCTATTAACATTTTTTTAATATTATTTACTTACTAATTTACTTGATTTTAGGTTTATTTATTTATTTTGGTTGTCCAAGGTATTCATTGGAGCAAGTTTAATGATTAAGAGGGTAGATGCTAGTCACGAGTTTTAAAGCTACTCCATATCTAGGGCAAAGATCGAACCCTCAACCACTGATTAATGTAAGAAAGACCCTTATCATCTCACTTAACACCCGCATATTAGTATATTGGATCTTAATGTTGGAAAATTTGGACATCACATATATAATAAAGATAATTACATGTTATTATTTGCTATCATGATAGGTTAGCCCAAATTAAAAGTGATCTAATTTGGTTAGAATTTTATTGGGCTTCTAATTATTAAATAAAGTATGGGTCAAATATGTGTAGATACTCTTCTAATCAAATTCTAATTAATGATGGGCTAATTAGAATTTGATTAGAACTAATATGCTAAGGTTATAAATATTAGAGTTATGGTCCCCAAATTATACACAAGAGATCTTTTCTAATATCCCATCATTAGGAAAGAGAGAGCATATATTCTTTGAATTTCTTGTGTGCTAATTTGAAAGATCAAATCCCCAAGATCCGGCAAGACTTCAAGAAGTTCATGGATTCAGGTACGCTTCCGCATTTAGTTTTATTCTTGATTTATTCTTGATGATTTGACATGATAGATCCTGGTTTATTAAGTTTTATTTTTAGATTTATTTTACAAATCTAACACTTAACACTAACATATTGATTCTTAATAATTTATTTTGTTTTGATAATTTTGAAATTATATCAGCATATCTAATTCGAAGTTGTTTTTCATATTTAATTTTTTAAAATAAAAACAACAAATTTTAATATTTTAAATAATATTTATATAATTTAAAAATATTTATAGAGTACAATATACATTATTTTATATAATATTTAGAATACATTTTTATATTGTTTGAGAAAATGTACATATTTTAAAAAATATTTTTATAAATAAATTTAATATATTTTAATTAATTCATCAAATAACCTGAGCATGGGATAAAGAAAAGCTAATTTTTCAATTTATTATGAAAAGAAAATTTATTTGAGTGTTTGTGCTATTTTTTTTAGTTTATCGATTTATGTTGTTTTTGAAGAGAGAAACGAAAATGTGTCATATAGAGCTACTTTCAGCCACGTTAGCTGAAAACGTTCCTACAGGACGCGTTTTCACTGAAAATAGACAATTCATTTCTTTTGGTCAGATGATTAAATGTTAATGCTTTTGAACTTGAGTCTCAAGTTCAATTCATCTCCTACTTATATTTGTATTTTTATTTCATGTTGTTTTAAGGTTTTTTTTTAATTAATTTTTTTGACACATTAGTTTTTTGGTTAGATGGTTAGATAATAGTGATTTCATCCTTGAGTCCTAAGTTTAATTTCTCTTATAAATATTCTAATATATTTTTTTTTTTATTTTCATGGTGTTTCAAGCTTTTATTATTATTATTATTATTATTATTATTATTATTATCATTATTATTATTATTATTATTATTAATTAATGTTTATAAAAAAATAAATATATTGTTTTCAAGTTTTTTATTTTTAATTCATCTTTTTAATTAATAACTCTTTTATTTATAAAATCAAATAATTATTGTAAATATAATTATTTTTAATAAATATAATTTTTATATGTGTAATATTTATCTTCCAATCCATATCATGAGTGTAGTAAATTGACATTTTATATATTTTTGTATGTGTATTTGAAATAATTATTTGATTTTATAATATTAGAAATTACCATACCCCACAATATAGGTGGAGAAAATAAATATTTGACATATAAATATTATATATAAAAAATATCTAAAAAATTAGTTAATGTTTTTAAAAAATAATTACATATTTATTATTTGATTTTATAAATAAAAGAGAGATGAATTAAAAAAAACTTGAAACAACATGAAATAAAAAAAATACATATTAAAATGCTTATAAGAGGAATTTAACTTAGAACTCAAGAATGAAATTACAATTATCTAACTATCTAACTGAAAGAGCTAATGTGTTAAAAATTAATTAAAAATAAAAAAATCTTAAAACACCATGAAATAAAAAATAAAAATATGAGTAGGAGAGAAATCGAACCCGGGATTCAAGGAAAAAATACTAACATTTAACCATTTGATAAAAAAAAAAAAACAAGTTGTTTATTTTTAATGAAATCACGTCTTATAAAACACGTTTTCAGCTGACATGACTAAAAGCGTGCCTTATAAGATGCGTTTTCTTCTTCCTCTAAAAACAATATAAATCAGTAAATTTCAAAAAATAAAAAAACAGCACTACTTAAATATTTTTTTCGGAAAAAATTAGCCGATAAAAAAAACTAGTTTAATAATTAATATCATTCAAAAAAAATTTAATTAATAATTAGGACTGTATGAGTTAGCTATGTGTAGTTGTGATAGAGTGGGAAATGTTTGGCCGCCAAACCTAGTAGAATAACTAATAAGGGTAAGCGTTAGTTACGTTGAACCGATACAACAATAAACTGATTAATTTGTAAAAAGTTTTTAAAATTTTTCTTTAAAAAAAATAATTAAGTCGTTCATTTTTTTTTATACTCAATTGAGCACTTAAATTTTTAAAATGTATAAAAACGGTCCTCAAACTTCTTAAAAAAAGTAATTAAGCCCTTTTTTTTCACTCAATTTAGTACTTGAACTATCAAAATGCATTAAAAAGACCCTCAAAATTTTTCAGAATAACAAATTAAGCCCCTGACCTTATTAAAAATTAGAAAAAAGAATTATAAAAATAAAAAAATTTTAGAAAAGTTATTAAATTTTAATAAAAATATAAAATTTTTAAAATTTATTAAAAATTAGGAAATTATTTTATAAAAATCGTAAAAAATAAAAAAAATTGTAAAATTTTATAAAAATCATAAAAAAATTAACAACCCATAGTTTTTCAATTAAAGTCATCACGTGTCACAACACAATGTGACATGACGCAAAAAAATGATAAAAAATAAAAATTAATAAAAGTTATATAAAATTATAAAATGCTTCTTTGGTACGATAATTTTTATAAATGTTTTTACGAAATTTATATTTCTTTACATTTTGTATAATTTTCTTATGACTTTATAAAATTTTATAATTTTTTACGATTTTTAAAAAATTTTACCATTTTTATATATATTTTATGATTTTTATATTTTTCTTTCTAATTTTAATAAATTTTAATATTTGATTTTTTATTAAAATTTAATAATATTTAAAGCTTTTAATTTTTTATAATTTATAATAAAAGCAGGGGCATAATTGCTTTTCTTGAAAAAGTTTGAGGGTCTTTTAGATGCATTTTAAAAGTTCAAGTACTGCAAAACAGAGTAGGGGCTTAATTGCTTTTTTTAAAAAAAAAGGGTTTGAGGGTCATTTTGATGCATTTTGAAAGTTCAAGTACCCAAATGATTCAAAAAATAAAGCAGGAACTTAATTGCTTATTTTGAAAAAGTTTAAGGACTTTTTGCACCCTTAAACCTTAAATTTAAATCTAAAAATTGAAGGTTTTACAACAAACCCTTATATTTCATTTCGATTGCATTTTAGTTCATTTATTAAAAAAAGAATAAATTAATCTTTATATATTAGATGAGTGAGCAAAACAATCCCTTCGTTAAAATTGCCACGTTACATATTTGTTTCGGTATTTATATATAAGGTATAATAACAAATTTAAACCTTAACATTTATACATTTATTCAATTTGACCACTACTCTTTTATTGGAAACAAATTACAAAATTTTGAAATTAATAACGGTAAAGGGTAAAAAAGGCTTTAGTAACAAATTTTTTAAAATAAAAATCAATTAAACCATTTTAAAATTTAAAAATATCATAAAATATAAATAAAATTATTAAAAAAGGTTTTAAAAATTTTAAAATTTTAAAATTTTTATTAAAAAGTGACAATACCCACCAAATAAAAGAGTAGGAGTCAAAAAATTTTAAAATCTTAGAACCATTAGATTTTAATGGGTCAGTATTGATATTTTTTAATAAAAAATTTATAATTTTAAAATTTTTATAACTTTTTTATAAATTTTGTTTATGATTTTTTAAAATAATTTTTAAATTTTAAAAGGGCTTAATTGATTTTTTTACTAAGGTTTTTTTGACCCTTTAGCTTTATTACATTTAAAAATTCATAATTTACTTTCAATAAAAAATAGGGGTCAAATTGAATGAATGTGTAAAAGTTGATGACTAAATTTCTTATTATATCTTATATAAAACACCGAATTTTAACGGAAGGGTTGTTTTGCTCACTCATTTAATGTAAAGGGGCTAATTTACCCATTTCTTCAATGAAAATACTAAACTTCAATCCAAAATATAGTAAAAAGGATTTTATAGAACTTTTATCGAAATTGAATTATTTAATTATTTGGTATGTTACTATAAGAAAAATAGTAATTTCATTAATATGAAGCCAAATTACAATTTAAAACTTAGCGGGGCTAACAAGTCATAATCATGCTAATAATCTCTTAATCCCAAACAATCCCATTTCCTTCCCCTAATTATATATGTAAAAGAAAATAAAACAAAACTTATAATCACAACCCAACCAATTAATCAACTGAATTCAATTGCAAACAGAAAAGATACCAAACCAAATATGACCAAATTAAAAATAGCATTTGGAAAATATGCTATATAGGAAGGACTTACATAAACATATGTTCATTGTTTTTTGTTTTTTTTTTGTTTTACTTTGTAACGCCCTAAACCCGGCCTAGAAGTTAGGCCCGAGTCCGGAATGTCACATTAAAGGCACACTTCAAAATGATTTTATCATTTAATAATTTCAGGCCCAAAAGCCCAAAATCCTTGTATCTTGTTGAGTTACGTTGAAAAGCCCATATTTTAGAAAACATTCATTGGTTAAGTTATTTCGAAAACCATGTTAACTTTAGAAATTTTATGAAATTTATTAAGCGGATAGTTGAAACAATAATAATAAAACCCAAAATCTAAAGTCAATCAGGAGTTACATGGCCTTATTACAATCCAAATAAAAAAAAAACAAAGTATTTAAAATAAATTCATTTGAACAAAATAAAACATTTGATCAGCTTGTAGTGTGGCCATCTCCGAGTCCTCTCCCACGCCGAGCTGTCTATTCAGGATCACCTGAAACATTAAATAAAAAAGTGTGAGTTTTGAAACTCAGTGTGTACGACCCTTGGCAATCAAATCACATACAAATATTCACATTGGGCCTAAGCCCTGTCAAAATCGGTGGTCTTGGGCCTTAGCCCACAATGACCTCATATCATATCATATCGTATGATATACAAACAAGATAATGCAAAACCCTCCCCAAAAATCCATCCGTCACACACACCATTTCCCTTCCAATAATTGCACACTTGTGGGGATTTCTAAATCAACCCACCCATCCTCTACACACCAAAGATAGTCCGGTTGCGGTACTCTCTAACGTTGCAGCAAAGCTGCTAATCATATAATGGGCTTAAAGCCTCCGGTGGATCCATGGCCATACGACTATGCGATCCTCAAATCTTCCTCCGTACCATAATTCCCACCCATACGCATCTTAAGCAGAATATCATATAAATGCATCAAACACATGAGTAACATCCACAAACTCATATTCATCACATAGGAGTATTTTCATCATTTTACTACCCAAGGGTATTTTCGTAATTCTACCCTACAGGGGTATTTTGGTAATTTGGCAAGATAGGGGTATCTTGGTAATTTTTGCAAAACAGGGGTGTTTTGGTAATTTGTAAAACAAGGGTAATTTGCAAAACAGGGCTATTCTGGTAATTTTACAAATCTAAGGGTATTTTAGTAATTTTACAAATCTAAGGGTATTTAGTCCATCTCGGGTTTTAGTTATGAACTTTGGCCCATCAACAAGTCCTTGCGGCTAAAGTGAACAGACACTACGCACCAGGTAGGATTCCAGAGAAGAGGAGGTGAGCCACTAGGACCGCTTAAGTACCAAGCTCTCCCTAGATCCAATCCTAGACATGCGTATATCCGTTGCCACACTCTAACCCAGCGACTTGTTCATGGACATGTTTAATTAGATTAAGTCTTATGAAATTTAAGAGTTGTTCAAACTAGGCCTTAAGTCCATAAACCCTAACATACTTGTCTACGTCCCCATAAAGCCCATCAAACCCAAATTACATCTTTACGGCCCATTAGGCCCAAACCAAACAAACTCATCAAACCTAGCCTTAGGGCCCACCGGGCCCATTTAACCACTTTCGGCTTTTCCGCTTTTCGGCTTTTCGGCATTGCCGATATCGTGTGTGTAGTGTTTGTACACACCTGGTAACCTCGCGTACTGCCAACTCCTTAGTCACGAACCTACAATCGACATTACTAGCGATTAACCAAAGCTTTAGCACATACTTATCAAAAATCAAAACCTCACCGTACCCTTATCGTGTGCCTCACGTTCTCGTAGCCCTTCCTTTGCTACTATTTGCGATTATCCTTTAGATCTGCACTCAAACACCTATATCGTCAAAACCAAGTGACCCATATTGTACATAAGTCACCCCTACGAGCCACATTAGATTCAGCCATTTACTAAACCAATGATTGAGTCGAGAACACTTACCCCCTTGTTAGCAATCCTTACCTACCACGTTTGCGATTGTTGAGCCTTACCCTTGTTAATACAGGTTAACGACAAGGATTGGGTTAGATAACCCTTCGGCTTTTAACAAAACACACTAAAAAAATTCAACTAAGCACTTACCGAAATTCTCCTTTGATCCCGCGGTTTAAATCTGGCTTTTGAGACTAGTAAGGTGACAGGGACAATTCGGCAATACTAAGGAGAATAAGAAAAGAGGTGATTCGGCTAGAACCAAGTGGTGAACCAAAAAGGAAATTTGAGAAGGGAGAGTATAAAGGATTTGGCAAAGAGGGATGATAGAATTTTCAGCAATGGAGGGAATTTGACTTAGCAAAATTTCGGCAAAAAGGGAGAAACCGTTTGAGGGGGAGAATAAAACTAGAGAATGCTCAAAGAACCTTTCAGCATTCGGCCCCTTCTCCTTTTAAAACCATATGCCGAATACTTCCCTCCCTTAGAGTCCCATTCGGCACCATCACATCCTTACTCCCCATCTCCTAACTTTTCTCCCTTATCTTCACCTTAAATTTCTCTCCTGAACACTCCCTTCCAGAGTCCCCTCTAACGCCAACTCCTTCTGTCCAGGCATAAAAATAAAACTCCTTAATTCTCCCCTCTTTAGGCCTCGAACCTTGAACCTCCTTATCTGAAAACACGCCACTTCATAGCTCCTAAATGACGCCACTTTCCACTGGACCACAAGCCCATTTGTGTCCTCTCTTCTCTTAATCTGCTTATGAGGCCTCATGCCTGAGACTAGGGTCCACTAAGCAAGAAAAATGAATTTTTCCCTATGGTCACCCCTATCTCTAAGGCTTCAAATAATCTCGATACTACCTTAATATTATTGTTCTCAGTGCTACACATACATATTAACTTTAATGCACAGAAATTGGGGTTTCGAGATTTTTGGGGCATTACAACCCAATAGGCCCAAATCTACTAGGCCCAAATTTGGGGCGTTACAATTTTACCCTCCTTAAAGAAATTTCGTCCTTGAAATTTCCAACTAACTATCAATTGTACTACCCAAGTCTCACCATTACACTTTCGTTGCGCACTCTAATTCTAAAAATAAACACTCAATATACTACGGTAGGGTATGCAACATTATTCGCATCTGGAGCTTCTTCGTCCCTTTGGCGACGTGCTGCATACACCAAAGCTGGCTGCCTCGCTTCAGAACAACCTGTACCTCTACTTGGTGCTCCACGACCGCGTTCATTACTATTATCACCCCTGGCTTGTCCACGGCCCCTTGGTGGTTGTTGACCACCCCTCTGAGGCTGGAAATTACCTCTACTATCGCCTCGCTCCTAATCTAGCCTTCTCGGGCATTGCCTAACCCTATGCTCCATCAATCCACAAACTTGCTCCCATCCTCCTCCAACATTCGCCCGGATGCCTTTTCCCACATTTAGCACAAAATGGTATTCCGTTATTAACAGCAACAACAGGGGCCACATCTCTAACTGATCCATTCTCTCTGGCCCTCCTCATGGGCCCCTGTTCGGCTCCCGTAGGTTCCATATTTCGCTTGTTCTTGCCTCTCTTTCTCTCGGTTGCGGCGCTCCGTGCTCTTTACCTCCTCTGCTATTTTTACTTTCTCCACCAAAACTAAAAAATCTCGCTCCCTCTGCGGAGCTATCAGTACCCTAAGGCTATCCCTTAATCCATCCTCGAATCGCACACACCTTTCATACCCTGTTGCTACTATCCCCTTGGCATATTGACTGAGGTGCAAAAACTCAGCCTTATACTCTGCTACCAACTTATCTCCCTGAGTCAGATTCAAAAACTCCTTCCTACGGGAATCCACATAGGTCGCTGCAATGTACTTCCCCTAGAATGTCGACTTGAAGAACTCCCAGGTGATCTGCTCCGGTTGGTTACCCTCCTTTACGGTCAACCACCACTGATAGGCTTCTTCCCTAAGTAGGGATATTGCTCCTTTCAACTTTTGTTCAGCCGTGCAATCCAGGTCGTCCATTATTCTTTCAGTGGCTTCTAACCAATACTCTGCCACATTCGGGGCCACCCCCGCTACTCCTTTGAAAATCTCAGACCCATTAGCTCGGAGTCGCTCCACGATCGACCCACGACTCCTCGTACCATTATTGGGCTCGACAACCCTTTTCAAGATTTTTAACATGGCCTACGATACGGCATCCTCAGCAGCTCGTTCATATAGTCCCGTTTCAGCTACTGGCGAGGCCAGAGCCTCCCTTACTCCAATGTTGGGCCTATGGCCCGACGCCGGCGACCCAGCCCTAGCGCTCCCACGGCCTCTACCACGGCCTCTTCCACCTCTTCTAGTGCTCATCGTTGCGTATTTCTAAATTAAGAATTTTATGAAATTAGTTCGTAATTTCCACTATTTTAAGCGCATGTCTTATGTAATAACTACTTTTTAAAGTTATTCCGCGGTCGAGAATCCACTACAGGCTTAAGTTTTCTACGGGCTTTAGTCTCTAGAAGCCTATTTTTTTAAGTAGCCCATTATCTATACAATTTCAGTAACTTAAGAAAATGTAGTACAGAAAAATTACTTGGCTTAACGTTGAGGGCTCGGTGAACTACACTTCAAGAATCCTGCCAAAAACTTTTTAAAACCAAAATTTAAGGCCTATTTCACAGCCCGAGCTTTGCAACCTGGCTTTGATACCACTAATTGTAACACTCCAAACCCGGCTTAGAAGTTAGGCCCGAGTCCGGAATGTCAAATTAAAGGCACACTTCAAAACAATTTTACCATTTAATAATTTAAGGCCCAAAACCCTTGTATCTTGTTAAGTTGCGTTGAAAAGCCCATATTTTAGAAAACATTCATAGGTTAAGTTATTTCGAAAACCATGTTAACTTTAGAAATTTTATGAAATTTATTAAACGAATAGTTGAAACAATAATAATAAAACCCAAAATCTAAAGTCAATCAGGAGTTACATAGCCTTATTACAATCCAAATAAAAAAAATAAAGTATTTAAAATAAATTCATTTGAACAAAATAAAACATTTGATCAGCTTGTAGTGTGGCCATCTCCGAGTCCTCTCCCACGTCGAGCCGTCTATTCAGGATCACCTGAAACATTAAATAAAAGGGTGTGAGTTTTGAAACTCAGTGTGTACGACCCTTGGCAATCAAATCACATACAAATATTCATATTGGGCCTAAGGCCTGTCAAAATCGGTGGTCTTTGGCCTTAGCCCACAATGACCTCATATCATATCATATCATATCGTATCATATACAAACAAGATAATGCAAAACCCTCTCCAAAAATCCATCCGTTACACACACCATTTCCCTTCCAACCATTGCACACCTGTAGGGATTTCTAAATCAACCCACCTATCCTCTACAAACCAAAGATAGCCCGGTTGCGGTACTACCTAACTTTGCAGCAAAGTTGCTAATCATATAATGGGCTTAAAGCCTCTGGTGGATCCATTGCCATACGACTATGCGATCCTCAAATCTTCCTTCGTACTGATAAATCGTAAAAGTAACATATTTTAAGCCCACATTTAATATGCTTTTGAATGAATTAAGCCTCGATTTATGTAAAATTGTGCTCTTAATCCTTTCTTTTCATGTCTTATATTCAAGAAAGCACCCGAGGATGAAAAGAACGAGAAATGGGCCTAAAACGGACCAATTTGGGCCAAAGAGGAAATTGGCACGGCCTGGACTTATGCTCACACGACCGTGCCTCATTAAATTACTAGAACACGGCCTGGACCCCGATTTGCACGGCTATGCCTCATTAAAGAAGTCTGAGCATGGCCTGGTCACTATTCGCACGGGCGTATGCCATGGCCGTGTCCCTGTCGCTGGAAAGAGAAATTTCATTCGGGAAAGGATACTTGGAGGCAAAGAAACACATTCCAAAGCCTATTCAAACACCCTGTTAGGAATTCTACTTAAATTAGGATACTTAGGGGCCAAGCAAGGCATCCCAAAGTCTATATAAACACCCAATGGGGCAACTTGAGAGGGGAGTTCGGTAGAAGCTGAAACTGGCACCGAAAGCTAGGCCAAGGAGCCAAGCGAGAAGGTCAGAGTTAGGGAATAACACGAGGATAGCCAATTGATCCATCCCAAGAAGCCGGAGTTATACTCAAGACGGTAGAATTCTCCTTCAATTCCTTCAGGGGGTTTTAGGGTTTTCTTATGTTTTGTTTTATCTTTTCTCTTGCGATGTTTTCTTTATTCATTATGAACTAAACCCCTCAGATACCTGAAGGGGATGAAACCTAGATGGATTTTGTTATTTGATTGTTAAGCTATATGATGAATTACTTAGTTTGTTCTTAATTATGTTGTTTAATCCAAATCTAATGTGCTTAGGTGGAGGAGGAATAGACCCTGCCTAAGAGAAGATCTAACATAATTAAGCGGAGTTGATCGAACGCATAGAGATAGGGTTACGAGATTTTGCCGGATTAGGGTGAAACCTAATATGGGAGTCCATTGATCGATTTACTGCTATCCTGGGGGGTTATTATAAGCGAACGAGAGTTCCACTAATTAACCTAGGGTTAGACGTTATTCGCCTCGAGAGAGGGTTAATATAGGTTAGGGAGTCTCACGGATCAAGCTAAGCAAAGAAATCATATAATTTGGGGTTAGATAATAAATGAAGTCTAGGTGGATTCTTCCTGAGGGTATCGTTGTGATCAATTGAGTTTTTCTTCAAGTTATTTTCCAATTCATCCTTTTTGTCTTTGTGTCCTTAGTTTAGTTTTTGTCAATTTAGTTTAAAAGTAACTTCACTCCATTTTAAGGCTAAATAATAAAAAGAAAGTTAGTATTAGTACTTTTAGTTCCTTTGGGTTCGATGATCCGGTCTTGCCTAAGCTATACTATTGTTCGATAGGTACACTTTCCTTTAATCATTGTCAGAGTTAGTCTCCAGGTTCGATCATTCTTTTATAAATTTTTAAAGCTCTGATTTCAGCGATCATGTACCATAATTCCCACCCATATGCATCCTAAGCAGAATATCATATGAATGCATCAAACACATGAGTAACATCCACAAACTCATATTCGTCACATAGGGGTATTTTCGTCATGTCACTACCTAAGGGTATTTTTGTAATTCTACCCTATAGTATCTTGGTAATTTTTGCAAAACAGGGGTGTTTTGGTAATTTGTAAAACAGAGGCATTCTGGTAATTTTACAAATGTAAGGGTATTTTAATAATTTACAAATCTAAAGGTATTTTACTAATTTTACAAATCTAAGGGTATTTGGTCCCTCTCGGGTTTTAGTTATGAACTTTGGCCCATCAACAAGTCCTCGCGGCTAAAGTGAACAGACACTACGCACCAGGTAGGATTCCAGAGAAAAGGAGGTGGGCCACTAGGACCGCTTAAGTACCAAGCTCTCCCTTGATCCAATCCTAGACATGCGTATGTCCGTTGCCACACTCTAACCCAGCGACTTGTTCATGGACATGTTTAATTAGATTAAGTCTTATGAAATTTAAGAGTTGTTAAAACTGGGCCTTAAGTCCATAAACCCTAACATACTTGTCTACGTCCCCAAAAAGCCCATCAAACCCAAATTACATCTTTACGGCCCATTAGGCCCAAACCAAACAAACTCATCAAACCTAGCCTTAGGGCCCACCGGCCCCATTTAGCCACTTTTGGCTTTTCGGCATTGTCAATATCGTGTGTGTAGTATTTGTACACACCTAGTATCCTCGCGTACTGCAAACCCCTTAGTCACGAACCTACAATTGACATTACTAGCGGTTAACCAAAGCTTTAACACATACTTATCAAAAACCGAAACCTCACCTTACCCTTACCGTGTGCCTCACGTTCTAGTAGCCCTTCCTTTGCTACTATTTGCGATTATCCTCCAGATCTGCACTCAAACACCTATATTGTCAAAACCAAGTGACCCATATTGTACATAAGTCACCCCTACAAGCCACATTAGATTTGGCCATTTACTAAGCCATGACTGAGTCGAGAACACTTACCCCCTTGTTAGCAATCCTTACCTACCACGCTTGTGATTGTTGAGCTTTACCCTTGTTAATACATGTTAACGACAAGGATTGGGTTAGATAGCCCTTCGGCTTTTAACAAAACACACTAAAAAATTCAACTAAGCACTTACCGAAATTCTCCTTTGATCCCGCAGCTTAAATTCGGCTTTTGAGACTAGTAAGGTGACAGGGACAATTCGGCAATACTAGGGAGAATAAGAAAAGAGGTGATTCGGCTAGAACCAAGTGGTGAACCAAAAAGGAAATATGAGAAGGTAGAGTATGAAGGATTCGGCAAAGAGGGATGATAGAATTTGCGGCAATGGAGGGAATTTGACTTAGCAAAATTTCGGCAAAAAGGGAGAAACCGTTTGAGGGGGAGAATAAAACTAGAGAATGCTCAAAGAACCTTTCAGCATTCGGCCCCTTCTCCTTTTAAAGCCATAGGCCGAATACTTCCCTCCCTTAGAGTCCCATTCGGCACCATCACATCCTTACTCCCCATCTCCTAACTTTTCTCCCTTATCTTCGCCTTAAATTTCTCTCCTGAACACTCCCTTCCAGAGTTCCCTCCAACGCCAACTCCTTCTGTCCAGGCACAAAAATAAAACTTCTTAATTCTCCCCTCTTTAGGCCTCGAACCTTGGACCTCCTTAACTGACAAATACGCCACTTCATAGCTCCTAAATGACGCCACTTTCCATTGGACCACAAACCCATATGTGTCCTCTCTTCTCTTAATCTGCTTATGAGGCCCCATGCCTGAGACTAGGGTCCACTAAGCAAGAAAAATAAATTTTTCCCTATGGTCACCCCTATCTCTAAGGCTTCAAATAATCCCGATACTACCTTAATATTATTATTCTCAGTGCTACACATACATATTAACTTTAATGCATAGAAATTGGGGTTTCAGGATTTTTAAGGCGTTACAACCCAATAGGCCCAAATCTACTAGGCCCAAATTCGGGGTGTTACATACTTAATAATGGCTAATTTCAATTTTAATATCTTTGTATTTTGAGATTATATAAGAATGGTAGTTTTGAACTCTATATTTTGTTTAAATTTAAGATTTAATCTTTCTACTTTGATTTTAACATAACATTTTACCTTTTTTATGCCATTAGTTAACATAAATATTTTATTATGATTAAAAGGCTTATGGGAATTTTTAAGAATTATTAATACAATTAGAATCTAATATATATTACAAAGCTCGTGAGTATTGAATGTGTTCATACTAAAAAACTTTGACACGTGGCAAGAAAAAAACATAAGCATTTGTGGAGAGAAAAAATACAACATCAACCCTTCCAACTTTTTTATATAATTTTAATGGTGTTCTACTTTTATAATAAATCCTTCCAATTTATTTATGTTTAATAGTTCAACTTACAATTTTAGCCACTAAAAATTTTAAAACCGTTTAAAAAAAACTATTTTTTAAGTTTATTTCTATTTTTACAAATTAAATATATTATTAAAATTTAAATAGATATTTAAAATTATAAATAATATTACATTAAATTATTTAGTGGTCATAATATTTATATTTTAAAAATAAAATTATATTTAAATTCACTCTAATATCAATTATCATATTTTAAAATATTATTAATGAAACGTTAGAAAATTTATGAAAAATTTTAAGAAATAATTTTAATACAATAATTACGGGTGAAGAAAACTAGTAATACGTAAGCCATAAGGCCTTGATTACATGACACATGTTCGTTACTTTTTCTCTTTTTGTTTACTTGATAAGATAATAGTTAATTTTGACTTTAATCCCTCGAATTTTTAAGTTAAATTTCAATGTTAATTTTTATATTTCGCTCAAATGAGAGATTTGATCTCTATACTTTGATTTGGACATATTTGAACATTTAACTTTTATTATGTCATTAATTAATTTAAATATTTTATTTTAATTAAAATACTTATTTAAATTTTTAAAAATTGTTATTACATTTAAAATTATCCTATAGTCTTCTTTGCATGACACATGTTCATTACTTTTTCTTTTCTTTTTACTTGATAAGATAATGGCTAATTTCAATTCTATTTCCTCTACCTTTTTAGATTATATAAGAATGGTTAAACTTTAATTAGTCATTATCCTAAATTTTTATATTCTCATTAGTTCTGATTAAAATATTTTTACTTGATAAGATAATGGCTAATTTCAATTCTAATCTCTACCTTTTTAGATTATATAAAAATGGTTAAATTTTAGTTTTAATTCCAATACTTCATTCAAATTTGAAATCTAATCTCTGTACTTTTAAGACATAATTTGACACATTAACTTTTATAATGTCATTAGTTAGCATAAACATTTTATTCTAATTAAAACATTGATATGATTTTTAAAAAAAGTATCCATACCGTTAAAATTCTCTATTAAATTGAAGCCTATTACCATTAAAAGTAGGACTAAATTTATGAAAATAAAGGTTTAAAAACTAAAATTTCAAATCTAGAAAGAGCATATTATATAACCTTCAACATTTAGTCTCTAAATAGTCAAAAATAAATAACTTATCCAATGCGTTGTGGGTGGGAACCATACTAATAATCATTAATAATTAATGTTTTTTAGGATAATATATATATATATATATATATATATATATATATACCAATTGTTTTTATTTTTGATTAATCAATTTGGTACATTCATTTCAATCAGTTATATAAACAAATGTATTTCCAAAATCCAATTGATAGAATCGAAGGATCACAAGACATGCATCTTCCAACTTAATTTCCAAGTTTAATTAGTGGAGATTTAATAAAGGAATTTTTAAAAATAAGAGGTTTAGAATATTGAAATTGATGCTTAAAGCGCTAATATTACTACCCTTAAGGATATTTCGCAAATTTGGGTATCCTCAAGATTCAACAAGCACTTCTGTTAATTTGTAGGAAAATTGAGAACAAAGAAGAACGAAACAATTAATAATCAGCTAAAAATGTAGAAGAGGGCTTTTAAGAGAATAGAGGATGTTTGGAAGAGAATGTAAAGCAAATTGATTTCGTTTTCTAAACGTTGTTGATGCAGTTGTGAACCAACTAAAAATTTGACTAAGGCAAGTGCACCTATCAATTAATAGTATAGCTACGGTGAGCAAAGATATCGTTCTCACGAAGTCTAAAAGTATTAGTAATTATTGTCTTTCTATTATTTAATCGATAAATTCGAGTGATTGATTAAAACTTAAAATTAACTAAATTTTTTTTTTTTGAGAAAATGGACTGATGTTGTATTAATAACTGCTCACGCAAACCAACAAAAAGAAAACAGTAGCCAGAAGAAATGGAAAGCCTGGCACCAACAAGCAATAAATAAGCTTTGGGAAATAAAAAAATAAAAGAACATTAAAGAGAAATAAAAGCGTGAGCCCCATCCAATCAGCTTCAGTCAGACGTTTCATCAGCCACAAGAAAGCCTTCATACCAGAATAGCAAAACCACCTATTGAAGGCCATTACCAGCTTTGCACAACGCTTAAAACAGCGCCTGGAGATTCAGTGAACCTTCTCCTACGAACAAAGCAAATCAGAAAACCCGATCATCTCCCACGTTCCTTAGCCTTGATTCCTTCATCGCGAGCACTTGAATCGATTCTGGGAGAATATCGTCCCAACACCCAGAAAATCTGCATCTTCGTCCTTCTAAGGCCAAGGTGTGAGCCACTCCGTTTGCCGACCGCGGTACATAGTGGTAAGAGATTTCATCAAAACATAAACCCAGTTGGTTGATGTGCTGAGTAATCGATTTAAGGATCGATTTTTCATGATTCTTTCTCTTTATACTTTTAATGACAGTCAAAGCGTCCCCCTCCACAACCAGTCGTTGGAAACCTCTGGATTTCGCCAGAAGAACAGCCCTTTCACACGCTCGTGCTTCCGCCACAAAGGAATCGACAATATCCTCAACAAGATAAGTTTCTGCTCCTAAGATAACTCCCATTGCATCTCTAGCTATTACTGGAGTTATAGCTAATCTTTCCCTGATTTGAAATGATGCGTCGAAATTAATCTTTATAATGCCTATCTCCGGAGGTCTCCATAATTCTTGCAAATTGGGTCTGATTTGCGGTTGCAAATTCTTACGCGAGACCTCAATTTCCATCATATAGCCCCTAATGAAACCCAAAATCTCTTGCATCTGAGTCTTAGTCCCTTCATGCATAAGTTTATTTCGACAATACCACAGACTCCATGTAGATATAGCAATAATGTTTCTATGGTGTTCTTCCGCTTCAGTGAACATCTGGGCAAAACACTGCTGAGCCCCAAGGGAGTCATCAAGACCTGGAAAGGATATCTGAAAATGCTTCCACACACTTCGCAACCAGCTACAGCTCCACATCATGTGACTAGAGTCTTCAATCCCATTCTTACACAAGGGACAATCTACTTCCACTGCGAGTTTTCTTTTGGCTAGATTACTGTAATGAGGAAGCAAATTGTTGACCAACCTCCAATTGTGAATTTTAATTTTGCTAGGAACATTTAACAGCCAAAGATATTTGTAAAAAGTTTTAAAACCATCCTCCAGGTAATTATTATTGTTGTAATACCCTAGGGTAGTAGTAAGAGCTCTATACCCGCTTTTGACTGTGTATTCTCCGGATCCCTCATATTTCCACACTAGAGAGTCTTCTTTGTTTCCTACCGAGATCGGGATAGCAAGAATCCTGGTAGCTGTGTCCTCATCAACAAGTTCTGCAATTAGATCCTTGTTCCAGGTATAACTACCCTCGTTCATAAGTTGATCAACTGTAGTCCACGTTGGATTTATGTCAAAACCTGATAATCTATTCTGTTCTTTCCCAGGAAGCCAAGGATCATTCCATATATTTACAAGTTTACCGGAGCCCACTCTCCACACCATTCCGTCTGAAATCAAATCTCGAGCATTGCAGATGCTACGCCAGGTAAAAGATGGATAAGAACTAACTTTAGCATTTAACACATCAGTAAACGGAAAATACCTGGCTTTTAAAACACGAGCTAAGAGACATTGAGGTTGAACTAGAATACGCCACACCTGCTTAGCTAAGAGCGGCTTATTGAACATATAAAGATTTTTAAAGCCCATGCCACCATCACATTTCGGCAAGCAAAGTGTATCCCAACAGCTCCAACGTATACCCCTTGAGGATTTATTATTAGCCCACCAAAACCCATTCATAATGGTTTCAAGTTTGCTGCATAGAGCTTTCGGAAAAAGAAAACATTGCATCGCATAGATAGGAGTAGCCTGTAAGACAGATTTGATGAAGACCTCTTTTCCTCCCATAGATAAATAGCGTAGACTCCAGCCTTCAACTCGTTTTCTGAATCTATCAATGAATGTGTTGAAAGCCCACATCTTCCTTCTGCCCACCATCATCGGAAGTCCAAGATACTTTTCTGGACTTGGCGCCATTCTAACCCCCAACAATGTTGTAATCTCCTCTTTGATCTTGTTGCCAACATTTGCTCCAAAAAAGATTAATGACTTATCGTAATTCACCCTTTGCCCTGCATTTCGCTCATATTCGTTGATAACTTTATGAACCGTCCTTGCCCCCTCCAATGAGGCATCGCCGAAAAGGATGCAGTCATCTGCAAAAAACAAATGATTAATAGAAATCCTGCCCCTACCAATAGGTGCTCCCTCCATAAGTCCCCTTTGTTTGACATCTTCTAAAAGTGTAGCAAAACCCTCCGCACAAATCAAGAACAAATAAGGGCTCAACGGATCTCCTTGTCTCAGTCCACGAGAAGGGGAAAACCAATCACTGTTTAACCCATTAAGACTTACAGAGTATGATACTGAACACACACATCGCATGATAAGCACGATCCAATCATTATGAAACCCCAATGCGGTCATCATCCCCGCCAAAAAATCCCATTCGACCCGGTCATAAGCCTTGCTCATATCCAATTTTAGAGCAAAATGCCCTTTCTTCCCATTTTTTTTCATCTTGAGAGAATGAAGGATCTCATAAGCAATCAAAATGTTATCGGAGATAAGTCTTCCTGGGATAAAGGCCCCTTGAGTCTCATTTATACAATCACCTAACATATCACTCATACAGTTGACCAAGACCTTGGCAATAATCTTATATAAAACATTGCAGAGACTTATGGGTCGAAATTGAGTCATATTAATCGGCTTATCTACCTTAGGAATTAACACAAGTCGCGTTTTATTAATATCCTCCAATTCAAATTGACCATTAAGAATAGCCAAACAATATTTAGAAACATCAGTACCAACAATGTGCCAGTAAGTTTGGAAGAAAGTAGCTGAAAAACCGTCAACCCCTGGCGCTTTCAAAGGTGGCATCTCTTTTACCGCTTGACAAATCTCCTCTTCAGTAAATTGTTTGAGTAGTGCTGCATTCATGCTAGCTGTAACTTTTTGTTTCACAAGACCAAAGAGATGTTCATCCGATTCTTCTGTAGACGCAGTAAAGAGATTAGTAAAGTAAGACGAGGCAATTTTTAACATATTAGCACTTTCCGTAGTATGGTTCCCGGCTGCATCTTCCAGTTCTGAAATTCGACCTCGAAAATGACGCTGACCCGCCATCTTATGGAAGAAACTTGTGTTATGATCTCCATGCTGTAGCCAATTAACACGAGCCCGTTGCTCCCAAAAAATCTCTTCTTTATCAGCTTCTAGATTGAGCCCCAATTGAATTTTCGCAATTTCGGCTAGAGTATCATCGGAGACCTCTTCATTATAGAGCCTTTTCAATCTGTCTTCTAGAGCATTACGAATCTTCTTGTTGTCTCTATTTCGAACTCTAGTCCACTTCAGCATATTGGACCCCATTTGCTCTAACCGTTTCGGTACAGTACCTTCAGCTTCCAGCCACCAATTCCTAATCAAAGCCGCAAAGTTGCTATCAAGACACCACCTTGCCTCAAAACGAAAGTTCTGTGAATTGGGCTCGCGTGTACTATCCATTCCCATAGTATCCAGCAAAATCAGACAATGATCCGAAAAAGAATGACTCAAATGGTTCACTTGGTAATGTGGAAAAAGATCAATCCAAGTAATTGTAGCAACACCTCTGTCAAGACGCTCTCTAATATTAGTAGATTTTTGTCTACCTCGTTCCCACGTGAACCAGCGTCCTTTGAAGCCGAGATCTTCAAGATTACAGTCTTCTAAAGTAGAGCGAAAGTCTATCATTTGTCTATTGGAGCGTCGTCGGCCTCCTTTTTTCTCATCGGAACTAGTTATCTCATTAAAGTCCCCAATAACCACCCAAGGGTCTTCTTGGTCAATACTGAGCTGTCTAAGGAGGTTCCAAGACTCTCTCCTTCCCCTTTCCTCTGGATTACCATAAAATCCCGTCAACCGCCATTTGGTGTCACACTCATTATCTTGTACTTCAACATCAATATGATACGACGAAAAGCTCTTGAGATTAATCAGCGAATTACCTTTCCATCCCAACGACAATCCCCCTTTTGATCCCATAGCCCCAATATCAATTCCATTAACAAACCCACACTTCTGTCTAACCTTCTCCATCTTTCTTGCACTCAATTTTGTTTCGATGAGAAACAAAATTTGGGGATTTATGGCTCGCAATTTATTCTTGAGCCTCAATATTGTCCGTGTTCTCCCCAACCCACGAACATTCCAGCTAATAATTTTCATTGATCCCGGTTGCTCTGACTACCAGAGCTAGCCGATAAAATTAGCGAACCATCACCAATATTCGTCATTAACGCCGCTGAACGTCCTTCCGCCCTTCTCTGTCGTTTGTTGCCTTCTAGAAATGGGATTGGGTCATTTTCTGTCTCCACTACCAATTCCGTAGATGCCTCCCTAATTTCCTCATTAAACAATCCGGTATGATTCCAATTAAGCCCCTGATTATGCCCCTGAAAGGAAATCTGCCTAGTATCTTCTGCGGGAATAATTTTAGGAATTGCAATCTGATTAGCCTGATATTCCTCATAATGACGTATAATTCCTTTTCCTTCTTTATTCAAAGGGCGCAAATTACTACTTTCCATGAAAATAACTGATTAACAACCAAGAAGCAAAACAATACCCAGAAAAGAATTCACCTAGATTTTATTTGTCATTGTCAATATAAATTACGCAATTTCTTTACTTAGTATCTTGATCCGTAGAAATCCATAAATCATGCTAATATCTCTTTCAAGAGTAAGAGTAACCAACTCTAGGTTGATTAATTGAAATTCCTTTCTAATTAAAACCCATATTATCACATTAACTTGATTTATGGATTCCTCTATTAGATTTGACTCTAATTCGGTATATTTATGTAGTCCGATTTCTACGATTCATGCAACTCCACTCAATTGCGCAAAATCTACTATTAAACAGGGTCTATTCCTCCTCTGATTTAAGCACATCAAACATGGATCAATAATGTAGAAATATCAAACCAAGGATTAAGCACACATATTTGAGAACAAGATCTAAGTATTTATTGCGTAAAATAAAAATCAAACGACAGAATTCATGATAAGGTTCATCTCCCCTAGGTATTTAGAAAATTAGTTCATGCTTGCAAATAAAAACATTCAAGATACAATATAGCCACAAGAAATAAAGAAACTCATGATGACTTCATAAGAAATCAACTAGGAGTCTTCAATCTTGATGGAAATTTGCTTCAAAGCTGGCATCAATGGTGGTTTTTGAGTTGTTTTCTTGAGTATTATATTATGACTCTCTTATCTTCTTATTTTTATCATATATACATCTTAGAATGCCCAAAAAACCTAAAAATCGCATTTTTTCGTTGTTCAGAGTGTAATTTCGCAAAATCAACACCACTTGCTACATAGCTGTGTGGTAGCTTGTGTGGCTCACACGACTGTGTGGCTCACACGACTGTGTGGAAGGGGTCAGCTCGTGCGGCTCCTATACCTTTCTCTATTTTTTTGATTTTCATTCGTTTTTAGCTCTTTTTGTTCCTAAATGCTCTCTTAAGTATAAAAACAAGAATTTAAAGGATTAGGAGCATAAAATTCACAATTCACTTCGTATAATCACCTAAAAACGCATTAAGAATTAGACTAAAGCATGTTAATTTTAGCACCTATCAACTATCATGCATGATATTTATTGGTACCTTGCATGCCAAAAATAGAAAACATTTGTATCACCATAAAATATATAGCGTTGGATGCAATAAATAACCAAGAAATGACATAGTCTTGATGGTTATGCAATTAGTGAAGTCTCTAAAGATCGTAGGTTGTATCCATTCCACTCTTCTCCTCTCCCATTTCTTTTCTTTTCTTTTTAGCAAACTAGGATGAAAGTCACTCTAAAATAAATATTAAATGGAGAGAAAAGTTATTAAGTATGGGTAGTATCCTAATGGTTAAGGACTCTCCTTCTCCCTTGCATATTAGGATCGAGCCATGCTATTCTCCCACATTTCCCTTTTATTTTCAGCAAGAAGGGGAAATTACCTTGTAGCCCCCTAAAGTTTTGAAGCCCTAAGAATTTAGCCTTTTTTGTTAATTGTAATCAAATTTTTTTTGTTTCTTTTTCCAAACCCACAAAAAATATTTTTATCTCCCTATTTATTCCCCCTTTTCTTTTTCATCATCTTCATTACAACATATTTTATTCCCATTGCTAAAATTTACTGTTACTTCCGAATCAAGATCAAGTATTGATTTCAACTCATTTTTAACTGGAACCGTATTCGTCATTAGAAACCCCCATCTCTGCCAAGATAGTGGACTCGTTTAGGTACCTTAGACCATATTTGAATGTGAGAAATGTCGCTTGAGATCTCGGTGACAGGTGTGTGTTCTTTTATAAGCAAATGACTGTCCACACTGGCCGCGTAGACCACTTGGCCCCTCACACAACCTTGTCCCCTTGAAACCCTAGGTTATTTCAATTCTCACATTGCTAAGACCCTCCACGCGGTTATGTCTCCCTTGTATCTTGATTTTGCAATTTCCACACAGTCACAATCTATTACACGGCCTGCCCATACAATCGTATAACCCCTCCACATGGTCTATATAACATCCCATGTGGTTTGGCCACACGGTCATGTGGACCTATTTTTTATATTTTACAATTTTTACCTAGAATTTTATGATTTATCAGTTTAGTCCCTGAATGATTACCGAACTATTTTAGTGTCTTAATTTATTCAATCAAGTCCCTGATGATATAAATAATGCTAGAATCCATTATCTAATTGACTAAATTAATATTATATATATTTGCTTGAATTGTGATTAATACGTATGTTTATCTGTATTTGAGATTGTACATTCAATATACCTTATAGTATTGTGAAACCGAACACATGATAAGCATGCCTTTGGCTATTGTATCGAACTGGTATAAGCACAATATTTTTCACTATATAGTATCGTTGTAGGCATAATGACTGCTACTATATTGTTCTATTAAAAGCCAATTAAATGCTACTATATTGATCTGTTTTGAACATGTCATATTGCATTGCATGGGGTGGGACATAATGAATGAAGGAAATATTGAAAGTTTATCTATATTATTTTTCTATGTTCCCATAGCCATAGGTAGATTCCATCTACGACGTCTTGTTGTGTACCTACAGCCATAGGCAGATTCCATCTGTAGCGTGTATCCACAACCTAGTGGCGTCTATTACCTGTAAACATTTTGTGCATCCACAGCCAGTGACAGTTTTTACCTATATTATTTTGTTGTGTATCCACAGCCATAGGCAAAATCTATCTGCTGTGTTTTGTTGTGTGTCCACAGCTATTGGCAGTTAATCTGGAAACTGTTGATGGTTAAACCACAATTTGGTGTGCTGGTGGTTGGAGTTTAAGGGAACTCCCATTGTGGTGTGTAGCGGTAGGATAGGATCTTTTCTATTAAAACCGAAACTGTATGACACCCACAAAAACACGTGCATACAAAAATGGAATTTAGGATATGAAATATATATATATACATATGTGTATTGTTGAATGATCTAAAACATTGATATTCTGATATTGCCACTAGAAGTTACTTCTATGTGACATATTTTTGTATGATCATTTGCACTGATTATCTTGTGATTGAACTCACATTAAGTGTCATAGCTCACTCCCCCATTTATTTCCATCCTTACACATAACCCACCAACTTAGGATGCGGACGTGACATCCGAAGGGTTTCTGCTCGATTTTTATTTATTGAATTATCTAGGCTTAATATTCAATTTATTTAATTATTCAAAGTGTGTATATATTTTATTTTGAACTGTGGCATGAAATTTAGGATTTGGGATTTGTTTGTATATTGCATGACACTTAAATTGAATTTAAGGATGCCTAAATTTGATTACTATGTAGTTGAGTATAAAACCCCGATTTTTATTAAAAATACATACTATTTTCACTTTTCCAATGCTAAATTGTAACTAAAATTTTGAGTAATAAATAAAATTAGTAATAAGCTAACTTTTCTTCTAAAGTTAAGCAAATATTTTAAAAATGTCTGTTTTCAAAACTTTGATAGCTTACAGGGTCAGTTTGGTGGTGAATGTAATATTTCAAATCCGGGTCTAACATCTTGGCTGAGTTGAGAAGGTCCATCTTGTGGTATCAAAGCCTAGGTTTTCTAAACTCGGATCGTGAAAATTTGGGTAAGTCTGCATGCATACATAAAATGGATATATTAGTAAAAACCATGCCACAAGATTTTTGAAAAATCTGGTTTTCTATAGGAAATAAAATCCAAGCCTCCGTTGCTTGTTATACTTTAGTTATTGTTAAAAAATTAGATAAATTGTAAACTTTAGATTGTGAACATTTAGGAGGATAACTAATGCTTGAAATTTTGTTTGAATACTGTAGATATACATTAGATTTAAAACTTTTAAATGATTACTATGAACACCCAAGGTAGATGTGATAGGGGTAGGCCGCGTAAGGCTGCGCCTATAGCGCTGCCCACTGTCTAGGAAGTAAACCCGATCATTGAGGAGAACTATGTTGAAAAACCCCACCCCAATAATGGTGGAGGCTATGAAAACGGTGATGATGAGATGACCCAAGCGACTCTGGGGGTTTTACAAAGGGTTGCTGAAGCCCAAACTGGATTGAAGAACCATGGGTCTGTTGCAGAGAGGCTCCGATCGAATGTGGCGGAGACGTTGAAGGGCTTTTTTAGAACGACTCCCATGGTGGCTGAGAATTGGATGGAGTCGATGGATAGGATTCCTAAGGATTTAGTGTAACACCCCTATCCCATGTCCGTCGCCGGATTAAGGTTAGGAGCGTTACCAGACAGATCAGAAACATTCACAGGCAAAATCATACATTCAAACATCTTTCTCAGACTTAATGTCCCTTAAACGAGTCCTCGAGACCTTAATCATACTTAGAAGTCGAGTCGGGACTAAACTGAAACACATATGAGATTTCATAAAAATTTAAAACTTTACTAAACTACCAGGGGAGACACGCCCGTGGGAGGAGACCGTGTGCCCTCCACGGCTTCTAGACACCCCCGTGTATCCATCTGTGTCTATATACTGACTATACCAACACGGTCATTAGGCACGCCCGTGTGCCATGGCTGTGTACTTTTAGATCATATACTGACTTCCCCACCACGGCCACCAAGCACGCCCGTGTATTTGGCCGTGTACTTTTTACTGACTTGCACAGCACGGCCAGATGACACGCCCGTGTCGCGACCGTGTCATACTGAACTGCATCCTATGATTCACCCACGGTCGTTAGGCACGCCCGTGTGCCACAACCGTGTAACATTATAGGCCATTTACAAGGCCAAGATGCCACCCATAAGGGTCAAACCTACAAGCCATATTTAACAAGATGTCTCATGCACATTTAACCATCAAAACATACCAAAATAATCAACCAATTCATGCATATTTGCCAATAAACCATTCAAACCAATTCCAAACATACCAATTTGCATGACTAAATCTAAGTTATACCAAGCTCCTTTCATCAATATATACATACCATCTCATAACCATTTCATATATCAACTAATCATGCCAAAACAACTTCACAGCTCATATTCATTAAGGCATATTATCAAAACATAATTAGCCAAATCACATGGCTAAGTTCATTATTCAACTCATACCAAAACTAGCCTATACATGCCATATTGAGCTATATTCATTTTCAAAGTGTACCAAAATAAGTTTTAGTAGTGTGATGACGGTCCGTGACGGTCACGAGCCTATCAGTAGCTTTAACGACCTACAGAACAAAGAAAACACATACAGAGAGTAAGCTTTCCAAAAGCTTAGTAAGTCAATACACAAACAAACTTGATATGTAAAGCATGTAAGCATATAACCACATTGGCATATTTCTTCTACAAGGTAAATTTCTCACATTTATACTTTGATTCATATTCTTGGCCAAATTGCCACATTTATCAATTCAAGAATCACAAACACATAGTTTTTCATATATGCTTTCATGTACATATTTCCAATCCATCATACTAAAACACTTAGTCACTTACCTTATATACACATTTGGTCTACAATCAACGTACCTGAGTCGAACATTCATTTACTTAATCTATCAAAGCTCGGATTTGTCATTTGTATTACATACTTGCCCGTTGAAACATAAGGAGTCCAATTGGATACTTTAAAAGCTCGGAATAGTAGTACAATGCCGTTGTCCCAGACGAGGTCTTACGTGCACTCAAGTACCGATGCCACTGTCTCGGACAGGGTCTTACACAAATCAGAATGATGCCAATGTCCCATACATGGTCTTACACGTAAAGATCATAATGATGCCAACGTCCTAGACGTGGTCTTATACTTAAAGCTTATATTGATGCCAACATCCCTGACATGGTCTTACACATAATCAGATATCGATGCCACTGTCCTAGACAGGGTCTTACACGAATCTCAAATCAACGCCAACATCCCAGACGTGGTCTTACATGATAAAACAGAACAGTTACCTATGTCATGACATAGCTAATCCTATTTATTCCTAGGTTCGTACGGGACTTATCAGATTTAATCACTATATCGAACTTATCTCGGAATTCATTTTCATAACTTCTCATAAACCTTCATAGTCAACATTAATCATATGAACACAAATAATATCAAACAAGTACGTTTATTTGTATAGTGACTTACCTCGGACTCGGTTTATCGGAAATGTAATCGGCTATTCGTTTACTTTTGCTTTCCCGCAATCTAAATCCGTTTTCCTCGGTTCTTGATCTAAACATATTCAGAATTAACCCTTTTATTCACTAGTTTAATCAAATCAATCCAAAACACACATTTAGGGCTATTTGCAATTTAGCCCTCACATTTGCACATTTTATCAATCTAGTCCATTTTTCACAAAACACCAAATTCCCAAAATCCACCCATGTTCATGCTTAGCTGAATATCCATAGGGACTATACAAGTCCAAATATTTCATCAAATTCACAAATTAGTCCCTCAATTTGCCATTTTCTCAACTTAGCCCTATTTTGCTAAATTCAACAAAACTTCAAGAACAAAACATGTTCATCAAGCTTAGATATTTCATTTAACACCATAAAACATCACAAAACTCAACATATCAACAATGGCATAACTCACAAACATCATCAATTCACAAAATTGAGACATGGGTTTAATAGTAGAAGAAGCAACGATTGCAAAAACGTAGAAATTATTGAAAACAGATCAAAAACTTACCTTGAATTTAGCTCTCAAATGGCCGAAACTTTGAAAGCTTAAAACCTTTCTTTTTCTTTATCACATTCGCGCTAAAGAATGATAAAAACAAGGCCATTTTCTTTTGTTTCTTTTATTGATATAATAAAAATAACTTAAAATATAATATACTAATTTAACATATATTATAAACTTATGAAAACATATAATATATAAACATAACATATATATATATATAAGACCACATTTAATACCGTCCACTCCTTTTAGTAATGGCTTAATTGCCACATAAGTCCTTACTCTTAAAAAGACATAACAATTGAGCACCCTTTCATAAAACATGCCATTTTGACTTTTAATGCAATTTCATCCTTTGCTCAAATTAAACACACGAACAGACAAATTTACTTATGAAAATTTACCATATGCTAAACCACATATCAACGGCACAGAATATAATATTAAAATATTATACGGACTCGAATTTGTGGTCCCAAAACCACTGTTCCAACTAGGGTATAAACCAGACTGTTACAATTCTCCCTCTTAGGGATGTTCGTCCCCAAAAATCTTACCGTTAAACAGATTCGGATATTGTTGTTTCACTGAGTCTTCAGGCTCCCAGGTAGCTTCTTCAATCCCTTGTCGATTCCACAGTACTTTTACTAACGAAATTTTCTTATTTATCAACTCTTTCACTTCACGAGCTAAGATACGGATCGGTTTCTCTTCATATGTCATATCAGATCGAATTTCAATTTCAGATGGGGCAATCACATGTGACGGATTGGATCGATACTTACGGAGCATCGAAACATGGAATACATTGTGAATCTTTTCTAACTCAGATGGCAACTTTAATCTATAAGCAACAGGTCCGACACGTTCAATGATCTCATATGGTCCGATGAACCTCGGACTTAGTTTGCCTTTTTGTCCGAATCAAAACACTTTCTTCCACGGAGACACTTTCAGAAATACTTTGTCGCCGATCTCAAATTCTATATCTTTTCGTTTCAAATTTGCATAAGACTTCTGACGATCAGATGTTGCTTTTAGGCAATCTCGAATCAACTTCACTTTCTGTTCTGAATCTTTTATCAAATCAACCCCGTGAAGCTTATTCTTACTGAGTTCAGTCCAATACAGAGGTGTACGACATTTACGTCCGTACAAAGCTTCATAAGGTGCCATTTTAATACTTGACTGAAAATTGTTGTTGTATGCAAATTCGATCAACGATAGATACTGTTCCCATGAACCACTAAACTCAAGTACACAGCATCTCAACATGTCTTCAAGAATCTGAATGATCCGTTCAGACTAACCATCTGTTTGCGGATGGAAAGCTGTACTAAAGTGCAGTTTCGTGCCCAAAGCTTCTTGCAATTTCTTCTAGAATCGTGAAGTGAATCTTGGATCTCTATCTGACACAATAGAGAGTGGCACCCCGTGCAATCTAACAATCTCAGAAATATACAACTCATCTAATTTTTCAAGTGAATAATTAGATCTTACCGAAATAAAATGGGCATATTTAGTTAATCGATCAACTACGACCCATATCGCATCTTTCTTTCTCTGAGTCAAGGGCAAACCAGAAACAAAGTCCATCGTCACTCTATCCCATTTCCACTCAGGAATCAAAATCGGTTGTAGCAATCCATACGGAACTTGATGTTCTGCTTTCACTTGCTGACAAATTAAACATTTCAAAACAAAGTCAGAAATGTCCCTTTTCATACCAGACCACCAGTAGTGTCGTTTCAAATCATGATACATCTTAGTACTCCTCGGATGAACAGATAGACGACTATTATGTGCTTCGTTCAAAATCAACAGAATCAACTCTGGATTTCTCGAAACACAAATACGATCTCAGAATCTCAAACAATTATCAACAATTTGAAATTCAGATTCAGAGTTCATTATCAAACTTCTGAGCATCACATATCTGTTGTAAAAACAACGGTTTCACTTTTAATTCAGCTGTCATAGAACAATCATCAGACAAATCCAGTTGAGTATTCAAAGCTCGTAGTGCATACAACGATTTTCTACTCAATGCATCAGCAACAACGTTCGCTTTACCCGGATGATAATCTATCACAAACTCATAATCTTTCAACAGCTCAAGCCATCTTCTTTGACATAGATTCAAATCTTTTTGAGTCATCAAATATTTCAAACTTTTCTGATCTGAAAATATGTGACATTTCTCACCGTATAGATAATGACGCCAAATCTTAAGTGCAAACACAATCGCAGCTAACTCAATATCATGTGTTGGATAGTTCTTCTCATGAGGCTTTAACTGTCTCGAGGCATAAGCTACCACTTTGCCTTCTTGCATCAAAACACATCCCAGACCATTTAACGAAGCATCACTGTACACAACAAATTTTTTACCCGATTCCGGCTGTACTAACACTGGAGCTTCTGTTAACAGAGTTTTCAACTGATCAAAACTTTTCTGACATTTATCCAACCATTCAAATCTAACATCTTTCTGAAGTAATCTAGTCAACAGAGTAGCTATCACTGAAAACCCTTTTACAAATTGACGGTAATAACTAGCCAAACCCAGAAAACTATGGACTTTCGACACATTCTTCGGAGGTTTCCAATTCAAAATAGCAGATATCTTACTCGGATCCACTCGGATTCCAGAAGCTGACACAATATGTCCTAGAAAACTAATCTCATGCAACCAGAATTCACATTTCCTGAATTTCGCGTATAATTGCTTTTCTCTCAAAGTTTGCAACACAATTCTTAGATGTTCAACATGCTCATTTTCATCATGTGAATAAATCAAAATGTCATCAATTAATACAACAACAAAACGATCTAGATACGATCTGAAAATTCTATCCATCAGATCCATAAAAACAGCAGGAGCATTGGTTAGTCCAAATGGCATAACTAAAAACTCATAATGCCCGTACCTCGTTCTGAAAGCAGTTTTTGGAATGTCTGAATCTTTCACTCTCAATTGATAATATCCCGATCTCAGGTCAATCTTGGAAAACAAAGTAGCTCCTTTTAGCTGATCAAATAAATCATCAATTCTGGGCAACGGGTATTTATGCTTTATTGTCACTTTATTCAGCTGACGATAATCAATACACATTCTCATCGTGCCATCTTTCTTTTTCACAAACAAAACCGGAGCACCCCAAGGTGAGAAACTCAGTCTAGCAAACCCTCTCTCAGTCAAATCTTGTAGCTGTGACTTTAACTCTTTCAACTCTGTTGGTGCCATTCTATACGGAACTATCGAAATAGGTGTAGTACCAGGCAACAAATCAATACCAAATTCAACTTCATGAATCGGAGGCAAACCCGGTAATTCTTCAGGGAACACATCAGAAAACTCACAAACTACAGGCACTGACTCAACCATCTTCTCCGATACTCTTGAATCAATCACATAAGCAAAATATGCCTCGTAACCCATTTTCACAAAATTCTGAGCTTTCAAAACAGATATCACCGCAGGCGACCCACTTAAATCATCAGACTCAATCCGTACAATCTCATCATTCGGACATCTCAAATCTATAGCTTTCTTTTACAGTTCACAACAGCATCATGCATAAACAACCAATCCATACCCAGAATAATATCAAATTCATGAAATGGAAAAAGCATCAGATCAGCAGGGAAACAAATATCTCGAAACAGTAACGGACAGTTCTTGCATACTTTGTCAACAAGGACACTTTTACCTAAGGGGTTCGATACTTTCATAGCAAACTCAGTAGACTCTATAGGCAAAGTCTTGCTGAATACTAAATTCATGCATATATAGGAATGCGTAGAACCAGGGTCTATCAAAGCAATCATAGAAGTATCATAAAGAGTAAAAGTACCAGTTATAACATCAGGTGA
The DNA here is from genome assembly GCA_005393395.2 of Gossypium australe. Lineage (NCBI taxonomy): Eukaryota > Viridiplantae > Streptophyta > Magnoliopsida > Malvales > Malvaceae > Gossypium > Gossypium australe. The sequence continues at coordinate 22,487,900 of CM016619.1, read as the reverse complement.
CGAGGCTTCCTCACGAGCTCGGATAGCATACGCTCTGGCAGGCGCCCTAGCTTCAGATCTGACAATATTATCTCTCGTAGTTCTCTGACTACCACTGACGTTTCTTACGTTCTTCAATGGTCTACCTCTCACAGATGCATGATCAGATCTCATATTCTGAATAGCTTCTAGCTCAACAGTCTCAGGGCAATCACGGATAAAATGATCGAGCGAACCACATCTGAAGCAAGCTCTGTCATTTAATCTACAACTTCTCGAATGTCTTTTTCCACAATGCTTACATTCAGGTCTCTCGGATCGAACATTTCCAACGCTAGCCACTGAAGTTGCTGGGGTTTTTGAACTCATTTACGGTCTTGATTGATTTCTATTCGAATATCCAACGTTATCTCTGAAACGACTTTGATTATCTCTGAATCTTTTCGGAGCAGACTGAAATGATTTACTCTGAAATCTCTTTTTCACATCTTAAGCTTCAGAATCAGCTTTCCTCTTATATTTCCCAAGTGCCTCAGCTTCACCAGCTCGATCGACGAGTACAACGAACTCTTTTATTTCTAAAATCCCAACTAACAAATGAATGTCTTCATTCAGGCCATCTTCAAACCTTTTGCACATTATAGCTTCAGAAGATACACACTCCCGGGCATACTGACTCAATCTCAGGAATTCTCGTTCATACTCGGAAACAGTCATTCGACCCTGTTTAAGTTCTAGAAATTCCTTTCGTTTCTGATCAACGAATCTCTCACTAATATATTTCTTCTGAAATTCATTCTGAAAGAAATCCCATGTAACTCGTTTTCTCGAAACGACAGAAATTAGAGTTTTCCACCATTGATAAGTTGTATCTTGGAGTAATGATACAACACATTTTATACATTCTTCCGGAGTTAGAGACATTTCATCAAATACCCGAATAGTATTTTCAATCCAGAACTCGGCCTTTTCAACATCATCATCTTTAGTAGCTCGGAATTCTTCGGCCCCATACTTACGGATCTTGTCAATAGGAGGCTTATTCAACATTCAGATTTACAGCCGGAGGTATATCGAATGTCTGAGGGGGATTAATCGGGGGCGGGGGTTGTGAAACAGTCGGGTTATTTCTTACAAACTGAGTGAGCCACTCACTCTTCATCTGGAAGAAAGCTTGTTTAGCTTCTCCCTCTTGACCACTCGTAGCGGTCTCGAATTAGAGGGTGTTGTCCCTTGCGCGGGAGCAGGCGCATTACTTTCTATGTCGTCAGCTACGGCTCTTTCGGGATCCATTACTATACGAAAATCACATTTATACGTCAGGATTCATCACACTATCACAATTCAGATATATGGCATGTATAGCTAGACTCTGACAAGCTACGTTAGTCCGAGAATCGGCTAAACTGTAGCTCTGATACCAATCAAATGTAACACCCTTATCCTGTGTCCATCGCCGGATTAAGGTTAGGAGCGTTACTAGACAGATCAGAAACATTCACAGGCAAAATCATACATTCAAACATCTTTCTCAGACATAATGTCCCTTAAACGAGTCCTCGAGACCTTAATCATACTTAGAAGTCGAGTCGGGACTAAACTGAAACACATATGAGATTTCATAAAAATTTAAAACTTTACTAAACTACAGGGGAGACACACCCATGGGAGGAGACCGTGTGCCCTCCACGGCTTCTAGACACCCCCATGTATCCATCCGTGTCTATATACTGACTATACCAACACGGTCGTTAGGCAGGCCCGTGTGCCACGGTCGTGTACTTTTAGATCATATACTGACTTCCCCATCACGGCCACCAAGCACACCCGTGTATTTGGCCGTGTACTTTTTAGGTAGCTACTGACTTACACACCACGGCCAGATGACACGCCCGTGTCGAGGCCGTGTGATACTAAACTGCATCCTATGATTCACCCATGGTTGTTAGGCACGCCCGTGTGCCACAACCGTGTAACATTATAGGCCATTTACAAGGCCAAGATGCCACCTATAAGGGTCAAACCTACAAGCCATATTTAACAAGATGTCTCATGCACATTTAACCATCAAAACATACCAAAATAATCAACAAATTCATACATATTTGCCAACTAAGGTAATCACACTACAAACCGTTCAAACCAATTCCAAACATACCAATTTACATGACTAAATCTAAGTTATACCAAGCTCCTTTCATCAATATATACATACCATCTCATAACCATTTCATATATCAACTAATCATGCCAAAACAACTTCACATCTCACATTCATTAAGGCATATTATCAAAACATAATTAGCCAAATCACATGGCTAAGTTCATTATTCAACTCATACCAAAATTAGCCTATACATGCCATATTGAGCTATATACATTTTCAAAGTGTACCAAAATAAGTTTTAGTAGTGTGATGACGATCCGTGACGGTCCCGAGCCTATCAGTAGCTTTAACGACCTACAGAACAAAGAAAACACATACAGAGAGTAAGCTTTCCAAAAGCTTAGTAAGTCAATACACAAACAAACTTGATATGTAAAGCATGTAAGCATATAACCACATTGGCATATTTCTTCTACAAGGTAAATTTCTCACATTTATACTTTGATTCATATTCTTGGCCAAATTGCCACATTTATCAATTCAAGGATCACAAACACATAGTTTTTCATATATGCTTTCATATAACATATTTGAAATCCATCATAGTAAACACTTAGTCACTTACCTTATATACACATTTGGTGTACAATCAGCGTACCTGAGTTGAACATTCATTTACTTAATCTATCAAAGCTCAGATTTGTCATTTGTATTACATACTTGCCCGTTGAACCATAAGGAGTCCAATTGGATACTTTAAAAGCTCGAAATAGTAGTACAATGCCATCGTCCCAGACGAGGTCTTACGTGCACTCAGGTATCGATGCCACTGTCTTACACCAATCAGAACGATGCCAATGTCCCATACATGGTCTTACACGTAAAGATCATAATGATGCCAACGTCCCAGAAGTGGTCTTATACTTAAAGCTTATATTGATGCCAACGTCCCTGACGTGGTCTTACACATAATCAGATATCGATGCCACTATCCCAGACAAGGTCTTACACGAATCTCAAATCAACGCCAACATCCCAGACGTGGTCTTACATGATAAAACAGAATAGTTACCTATGTCATGACATAGCTAATCCTATTTATTCCTAGGTTCGTACGAGACTTATCGGATTTAATCACTATATCGAACTTATCTCGGAATTCATTTTCATAACTTCTCATAAACCTTCATAGTCAACATTAATCATATGAACACATATAATATCAAACAAGTACGTTTATTTGTATAATGACTTACCTCGGACTCAGTTTATCAGAAATGTAATTGGCTACTCGTTTACTTTTGCTCTCTCGCGATCTAAATCCGTTTTCCTCAGTTCTTGATCTAAACGTATTCAGAATTAACCCTTTTATTCACTAGTTCAATCAAATCAATCCAAAACACACATTTAGGGCTATTTGCAATTTAGCCATCACATTTGCACATTTGATCAATTTAGTCCATTTTTCACAAAACACCAAATTCCCAAATTCCACCCATGTTCATGCTTAGTTGAATATCCCTAGGGACTATACAAGTCAAAATATTTCATCAGATTCACAAATTAGTCCCTCAATTTGCCATTTTCTCAATTTAGCCCTATTTTGCTAAATTCAACAAAACTTCAAGAACAAAACATGTTCATCAAGCTTAGATATTTCATTTAACACCATAAAACATCACAACACTCAACATATCAACAATGGCATAACTCACAAACATCATCAATTCACAAAATTGAGACATGGGTTTAATAGTAGAAGAAGCAACGAATGCAAAAACGTAGAAATTATCGAAAACAGATCAAAAACTTACCTTGAATTTAGCTCTCAAATGGCCGAAACTTTGAAAGCTTAAAACCTTTCTTTTTCTTTATCACATTCGACTAAAGAATGATAAAAGCAAGGCCATTTTCTTTTGTTTCTTTTATTGATATAATAAAAATAACTTAAAATATAATATACTAATTTAACATATATTATAAACTTATGAAAACATATAATATTTAAACATAACACACACACACATATATATATATATATATATATATATATGACCACATATAATGCCGTCCACTCCTTTTAGTAATGGCTTAATTGCCACATAAGTCCTTTCTCTTAAAAAGACATAACAATTGAGCACCCTTTCATAAAACATGCCATTTTCACTTTTAATGCAATTTCATCCTTTGCTCAAATTAAACACACGAACAGACAAATTTACTTACGAAAATTTACCATATGCTAAACCACATATCAACGGCACAGAATATAATATTAAAATATTATACAGACTCGGCTTTGTGGTCCCAAAACCACTGTTCCGACTAGGGTATAAACCGGACTGTTACATTTAGACTGCACTCTAGAGTAGAAGTTGAATGACATTGTTTCATTGCTTAAAAAGGAGACATATCGTTGGTGGAAGTTTGTCGTAAAGGGTACGCATGTTGATCGCATAAACTAGGAATACTTCCAAGAGCCCTTCCAAAAAAATATGTAGGCACTAAGTATATGGAGGCTCACAGGCTCGATTTTATCAAGTTGAAACAAGAAGACAAGTTTGTGGTAGAAAATGAGGCTAAATTCCTAAGGCTATGCCCATATGCTCAAGGAATGGTGTAACAACCCAATTTTCAGTGGTGTCAGAAATAGTAGTTCGAGAACACTAAAATCCAACAAGTGAGCTCATAAATTTTATTAGTTAGTGTTTATAAGCTAACTGTGAATTTAGGAAAGCTATGAATTAGTGATTTGTGCTTTAGAAATAATCATTAGATTAATTGGTATCGAAAATGAGGTATCGAGACCTCAATTTTATAAACCGAGCCGTAAATATTTTTATAAATATTTATGGAGTGTCATTGAATTAGTATTAAAATTTCGTTAGAAAATTCTAACGTTTCTATATTTAATTAATTAAAGAGGACTAAATTGAAAAAGGTGCAAATTTTATTAATTAAACAAAATAAGTGAGTAAATGGTCTAAATAATAAATAATGGAGGACTTAAAGGGCAATTGAACCTAAAGAAAATAGGTTGGATGGCATGTTAATGAAAAACCATAGAATAAAACAAATAGAGGGCAATATTGTAAATTATATAAAATTTAACAAATAAATTGAAATTGAAAGAGATTTCTAGACAATCTCATTTCAATTTTGGTGGAAACAGCATTGGAGAAAACTTCTAAAGCTAGTTCTTCTTTTATTTTGCTACAAGTGAGTTTAATTTTTCTTATTTCTTGAGAATTTTATGTTTTGGAAACTTTTACAATTAGGTCCAACTATTTATTTCATTAGTTTTTGATTTCATGGGTAATTTTGAAAGTTACCATTGATGAGTGTTGGATGTTTATGATGAATTAACATGAATTTGAGGTTTTAATTTGGTTATATGATGATTTTATCAAGTAATTTCAATAGAAATTGATTTTAGGACCTAATTGTGAAAAGATTAAATCTTAGGGTTTGACATTAAATTATGTTTTTAAAAGGTTGTGAAATAACTTATAATGTTTAGATAAAGTGTTAATTGAGAAAAAAATAGCTTATTTGATAGGTTAATTGATAAGAGACTAAATTGTAAAAAACTGTAAAATTGGGGTAAATGTGTAATTTCAAAAATTGAATGGCATAAATTGTGAAGTGAATTAGAATTGAATTAGAGAATGAATAATTTTATATTATAGATCAAGAACCCGAAGAAAATCGTGAAAAAGGGAAATTAGCTGAATAGTCCATGAATTACAACAAATTCTACAAATTGGCCCAGGTAAGCTCATATGGTTGAACTTTCATGATTAATTGTTAATATAAGAATAATATAATGTAATATTTCATATTTTTGTTATCAAATTACGATTATTGTAAGAATACGATAAATTGAATTGAAAGTTCGAATTAAGTGGAATGCAGGATTGAGTACGATCGTTCCGTGACACAAGATGAATTGACGGATAAAACCATGGTTGGACCATGGGAATATTTAAATGTAAGACCATAGCTAGGCTATGGCATTTTAGTGAAAAGGTCATAACTGGGTTACGGCACCGTGAACGTAAGACCATGGTTGGACCATGGCAGGATATATATGTGTGTAAGACCATAGGTGGGCTATGGCATCCTAAAGACAAGACAATAACTGGGTTATGGCACTATGAATGTAAGACCATGGCAGGGCCATGGCAATACATGTGAAAGACCATAGTTGGACTATGGCACAGAGAAAATGATGTACTCAAATCTGTATGACGTTCTCTAATTTGACAAAGTTTGGTAAGTGTTATATGGAATGAGTTTAGAAGAATTTAAATAGTTATTAATATTGAGCTCAATTAAGTGGATTCATCAACTGAAATTTTGTTTAGCAGGAAATGTTAGTGAAGTGCTTTGTTTAATGATTTATTATAGTATGTTCGGTAAGATTTATATTTAAGGCATATGAACTTACTAAGCTTCATTAAGCTTACTTGTGTTATTTAATGTTCTTGTAAATTAATGTGAGATCAGAGGATCGGATCAACACATCAAGTCACACTATCTAGATTGCTCCGGTATACTTTGTTATACATATTATGGTTTATATGGCATGTAGAGGGTTTAATTAGAAAAGAGTTAATCTTGAAATGTGGTTGTGTATGATACACATATATATTTGTATGCATGTAGTTAGTAGTAGATTTTAGTAAATTAATGAAGGAAGTTGTTTTGGTAAATCTATGCAAATGAGTTTTGTGATAACCTATTATGTTTAAAATATGATTTTTGGCTTGTATTGGGTTGCTTGGTTGAGATATTGGTATATGAGAGTGTTGTATGCAGGTTGATATCTTAAAAGGGTGAGAAAAGTGGCCTTGAAATAGCCTATTTTAGTCCACACGGGCAGAGACACGAGCATGTGTGAACACGGCTTGGCACATGGGAATGTGGTCTAGCCGTGTGTCCCTTACACCTTGAAATTTCAAAAACAGAATGCTCAGGTTTTTGCACACGGCCTGGCACACGGGCATGTGACTGGCCGTGTGACCCCTGTACTTTGCACACGGCCTAGCACACGGACATGTGGTTGGTCGTGTGGCATAAGTCAAAGAGTTACACGGGTAAGAACACAGGCTGGGGTACAGTCGTGTGTCTCACATCAAATGCCCACACGGCCTAAGACACTGGTGTGACTCCTGGCTATGTGAGCCACACAGTCTGGCCACACGGGCATGTGTCCCCTGTTTCCAAGAAAATTTTTGACATTGTGCGAAAAATTCTTGAAGTCTCCGGTCGAGTCCCAATTTACTTCTAACGCCTATTTTGGGCTTCGAGGGCCCATATAAGGGACCACATGAGTATTATATGAAAGAGTTATGATATATGTATTAAAGATTATGAAATGTTCGTAATTAGTTTGTAAAGTCCGATAAAGCTGCATAATCTTGTTTCAGCAACGGATATAGGTTAGGAGTGTTACATTTATTGGTATTAGAGCTTCAGTTTAGCTGATTTTTGGAATAAATGTAACGTGTAAAGTGTTGAGAAATACATGCCATATAAATCTGTGATAGTGTGATGTGTATGATTCGATCTGACTCTTGTTTTTCTTATAGATTGTAAAGATGTCAGATAGATCCGAACATGCTGAACATGATGAAGCTAATAGTAGAGTACAAACATCTGAGCATGGGACAAGTAGTAATGTCCCAATTTCTCCAATGCAAGAACAAGAACTTAAAATATGTTCTATGGGTTTATGAACCAATGGCTTAATGAGTTTATGTAAGAAAAAAATCAAGCTCAACAACCTCCTCCCCTACTGCAACATCTGTAGCACCCCCGGTTGTACCTCCACCTCCTCCGGTAACTGATCCAGTAAGCGTACTCCGATAGAAAAACTTAGAAAGTTTGGGGGCCAAAAAATTCTGGGGTAGGTCAGATGATGATCCAGTCAAAGCTGAATATTGGCTTCAGAATACAGTGAGAGTTTTTGAAGAAATGGCTTGTTCCCCAGATGATTATTTGAGATGTGATGTTTCCTTACTGAAAGAGGAAGTATATAATTGGTGGATGACCATTGTGGCTGTGGCGCCGAAAGAGAAAATTACGTGGGAATTTTTCCAGAATGAATTTAAAAAGAAATATGTTGGCAAGAGATATTTGGATAAAAAGAAGAGGGAATTTCTTAACTTGCGACAAGGTAATCAATTAGTAGCCAAGTACGAAATAGAATTTGTATACCTCAGCAGATATGCCCAGGAAATTGTATCAACTGAAGAAAAAATGTGTATTTGATTTAAGAAAGGGTTAAACAATGAAATCAAAATGATGATTGGGGGCACAGAAATACGGGAATTTGTTGTTCTGTCAGATCGTGCTCAGAAAATAGAAGAGGTGTACAATAGAAAAATGCAGAGAGACAGAAAGAATAAAGAATCTTACAAGAGAAGTTCCTCCAAGTCATTTTCAACATTTCTGGCTAAAAATTCTAGAGATGATTTCAGTCAACCTACTTCAATGCCGGAATGATCAGGTAAGAATAAGGCAACTCAACAAGATCTCGGGGTAACTACTAAACCTACAATTAGTGTGGGCAGTGTACAAAATGCTCCCATGCCTAAATGCAAGTATTGTGGGAAAAGTCACTTCAGTGAATGTAGAGGCAAGACAAGAGCTTGTTATAAGTTCGGGGCTACTGATCATTTTATTCGAGACTGTCCTCAACTATTAAAAGAAGAGGGAGAACAAAAAGAAAAGAAAATAGTTACTTCTTAAAGAAGTAGACATTCAGGCCAAAGCAGTACTATTGGGACGCTCGTTTAGGTATGAGAGATTCGACTACCCGGTCTGAGGTTAGGGTACCTGAACATACGTATGCTATCCGAGCGAGAGAGAAAGCTACAGCTCCAAATGTAATTGCTGGTACATTCTATCTTTTTGATGTTACTGTGTATGCATTGATTAACCCTAGGTCTACACATTCTTATGATTGCACTGCATTAGCATCAGAAAAGAAATTTTCTGTTGAATCTACTGATTATGATGTTCAAGTCACTAATCCATTAGGCCAAAGTGTAATAGTGAATTTAGTGTATCTTGATTATCCATTGAAAATAAAAGGCTATGAATTCCCTACTGATTTGATGTTACTACCTTTTCGGGAATTTGATGTTATTTTGGGAATGGATTGGTTGATGAAGCATGATGCCATAGTAAATTATAGAGAAAAACGGATTGATCAAAAATGTCAGACAGGAGAGATGATTATTGTTGAGTCTGCAAATCCGAAAGAAATAGTCAGAATTATTTCAGCTTAGAGATTGATGTGAAAAGGTAATAAGGTATTTTTAGCCTACATTATTGATACTCAGGGTTCTGAATTGAATTAGAATAGTTACCAGTTGTTAATGAGTTTAGTGACGTGTTTCTTGAGGAATTATCGGGTTTACCACCTGATCGTGAAGTTGAGTTTGTGATTGGTGTGACTCCAAGAACAGCTCTAATATCAGTAACATCGTACAGAATGGCATCGGCTGAGTTAAAAGAATTAAAGTCACAGTTGCAAGAGTTATTAGACAAAGGATTCATCAGACCGAGTATGTCTCCTTGGGGTACACCTGTCTTATTTGTGAAAAAGAAAGACGACTCTTTAAGATTGTGTATAGATTACATAAAACTGAAAAAAGGTCAAAATTAAAAATAAATATCCATTGCCTCGTATTGATGATTTGTTTGATCAGTTGAAAGGTGCTGCAGTATTTTCAGAGATATATCTCAGATCCGGGTATTATCAGTTGAAAGTTAAAGAATGTGATGTGCCGAAAACTACTTTCAGAACTCGGTTTGGTCATTATGAGTTTTTCGTAATGCCTTTTGGTTTGACTAATCCTCCTGCTGCTTTTATGGATTTAATGAATTGGATTTTTCAACCATATTTGGATAGATTTGTGGTTGTGTTTATTGATGATATACTGATCTATTGTAAGACAGAATCCGAGCATGCACAACACTTGAGAATAGTATTACAGACTTTGAGGGAGAAACAGTTGTATGCAAAATTCAGTAAATGTGAATTCTGCCTTCATGAGGTCAAATTTTTGGGTCATATTGTGTCAGTTGAAGGGATTCGAGTGGATCCGAGCAAAGTATCTGTAGTGGTGAATTAGAAAGTTCTGAAGAATAAACAAAAGTGTGAAGTTTTCTGGGTTTAGCAGGATATTACTGCCATTTTGTCAAGAACGTTTCGATGATTGCTTTGTCGATGACTCGAATAATACAGAAAAATGTTCAATTTGTTTGGTCTGATGAGTGTCAGTAGAGCTTTGATTAGTTGAAGAAAATGTTAATAGAAGCTTCAGTTTTGAATCAACCAGAATCGGGTGTACCGTATGTTGTATATAGTGATGCATCTCTAAATGGATTGGGTTGTGTCTTAATGCAGTTAGGAAAAGAAGTGGCTTATGCTTCTCGACAGTTAAAACTACATGAGAGGAATTATCCTACATATGATCTTGAGTTGGCTGCAATTCTGTTTGCTTTGAAAATTTGGAGACACTATTTATACGGTGAGAAATGCTATATGTACACAGATCATAAAAGTCTAAAATATTTGATGACTCAAAAGGAGTTGAATTTAAGATAGAGACGGTGGCTAGAGCTACTGAAAGATTATGATTTGGTTATCGATTACCACCTGGGAAAGGCCAAAGTGGTTGCAGATGCACTCAGTCGAAAGTCGTCTTTATTTGCACTTCGAGTAATGAACACTCATTTGTCTCTTAATGAAGATGGTTCTGTATTAGCAGAGTTGAAAGCAAAACTTGTGTTTCTTCAGCGGATTCGAGAGTTGCAAGACGAAGATCCGAAACTAGTGTTAAAAAGGCAGATGGTTCGGGACAATTTGAGTTCAGGGTATAGCATTGATGATAGCAGTATGTTATATTATCGCAATAGAATTTGTGTTTCAAATAATTCAGACTTGAAAAAGGATATTCTTTCTGAATTCCATAGTAGCATGTATTCCATTCATCTCAGTATTACCAAAATGTATTGTGATTTGAAAAGAATGTATCAGTGGCCGGGTATAAAACGAGAAATTTGTGAATTTGTGGCAAGGTGTCTGATTTGCCAGCAAGTCAAGGTAGAACATTAGGTACCAACAGGTTTGTTACAACTTGTTATGATTCCTGAGTGGAAATGGGAGCATGTTAAAATGGATTTTGTATCTGGATTACCTATGACTCCAAGAAAGAAATATTCAATCTGGGTGATTATGGATAGATTGACTAAGTCAGCATATTTTATCCTGGTCAGATTAAACTTTTCACTTGAGAAATTTGCAGAATTATATATGTCTAAGATCATAAGATTACACGGGGTTCCAACATCCATTATTTCGGATCGAGATCCGAGGTTTACATCAAGGTTTTGGAGTAAACTACAAGAAGCCCTGGGTACTAAGTTAAATTTTAGCACAATATTTCATCCTCAGACTGACGGGCAATTAGAACGAGTGATTCAAATTCTAGAAGACATGTTGAGATGTTGTATACTCGAGTTTGGAGACAACTGGGAAAAGTATTTACCATTGGCTGAATTTGGTCTGAATTGAGTGAATCCAAGTTAGTAGGAGTCAATTTGATTCGGGAAACTGAAGAAAAAGTTTGAATCATCCAGGACAGTTTGAAAGCTGCTTCAGACCTTCAGAAATCATATACAGATCTGAAAAGAAGAGATATAGAATTTACGGTTGGCGATCGTGGAAGAAAGTATTACGGTTTGACAGAAAAGGGAAACTAAGTCTAAGATTTATTGGACCATATGAAATTGTAGAAAGAATTGGCCCTATGGCTTATCGGTTAACTCTGCCTCTAGAACTTGAGAAGATTCATAACGTGTTCCATGTGTCTATGCTAAGACGGTACAGATTAGATCCTTCACACATGATTCCTCATAGTGAAATTGAAATACAACTGGATATGACGTATTCAGAAGAACCGTTGAAGATTTTGGCTCGAGAGGTTAAAGAATTATGAAATAAACGAAATAAACGAGTACCATTGGTTAAAGTGTTGTGGCATAGTCATGGTTCGGAGGAGGCAACCTGGGAAACAAAAGAATGATGAAATCACAGTATCTGAACTTATTCTAAAGTAACAAATTTCGAGGACAAAATTGTCTAAAGGGGGGAGAGTTGTAACAGCCCAATTTTTAGTGGTATCGAAAATAGTGGTTCGAGACCACTAATATCCGACAAGTGAGCTCATATCTTTTATTAGTTAGTGTTTATGAGCTAACTGTGAATTTAGGAAAACTATGAATCAGTGATTTGTGCTTTAAAAATAATTATTAGATTAATTGGTATCGAAAACGAGGTATTGAAAACTCGTTTTTATAAACTGAGCCGCAAATATTTTTATAAATATTTACGGAGTGTCATTGAATTAGTATTAAAATTTCGTTAGAAAATTCTAATGTTTCGGTAGTTAATTAATTAAAAAGGACTAAATTGAAAAATGTGCAAAATTTATTAATTAAATAAAATGAGTAAATGGTCTAAATAATAAATAATGGAGGACTTAAAGGGCAATTGGACCTAAAGAAAATAGGTTGGATGGCACGTTAATGAAAAACCATAAAATAAAACAAATGGGGGCTAAATTGTAAATTATATAAAATTTAACAAATAAATAGAAATTGAAAGAGATTTCTAGACAATCTCATTTCAATTTTGGTGGAAACGGCATGGGAGAAAGCTTCTAAAGCTGGTTCTTCTTCTATTGTGCTACAAGTGAGTTTAATTTTACTGATTTCTTGAGAATTTTATGTTTTTGAGACTTTTACAATTAGGCCCAACTATTTATTACATTAGTTTTTGATTTCATGGGTAATTTTGAAAGTTACCATTGATGGGTGCTGGATGTTTATGATGAATTAACATGGATTTGAGGTTTTAATTTGGTTATATGATGATTTTTTCAAGTAATTTCAATAGAAATTGATTTTAGGACCTAATTGTGAAAAAGATTAAATCTTAGGGTTTGACATTAGATTATGTTTGTCAAAGGCTGTTAAATAGCTTATAATGTTTAGATAAAGTGTTAATTAAGAAAAAAATAGCTTATTTGATAGGTTAATTGATAAAGGACTAAACTGTAATGTGTAATTTCAAAAATTGAAGGGCATAAATTTTGAAGTGAATTAGAATTGAATTAGATGCTAATGAATGAATAATTTTATATTATAGATCAAGAACCCGAAGAAAATTGTGAAAAAGAGAAATTAGCTGAATAGCCCCTAATTTACAACAAATTCTACAAATTGGCCCAGGTAAGTTCATATGGTTGAAAATTCATGATTAATTGTTAATATAGGAATAATATAATGTAATATTTCATATTTTAGTTATCGAATTATGATTATTGTAAGAATATGATAATCTGAATTGAAAGTTCGAATTAAATGGAACACAGGATTGGGTACGATCGTTCCGTGACACAAGATGAATTGACGGACATGGTTGGACCATGGGAATATTTAAATGTAAGACCATAGCTAGGCTATGGTATTTTAGTGAAAAGACTATAATTGGGTTATGGCACCGTGAACATAAGACCATGGTTGCACCATGGTAGTATATATATGTGTGTAAGACCATAACTAGGCTATGGCATCCTGAAGAGAAGACTATAACTGGGTTATGACACTATGAATGTAAGACCATGGTAGGGCCATGGCAATACATGTGAAAGACCATAGTTGGACTATGGTACAGAGAAGATGATGTACTCAAATCTGTATGACGTTCTCTAATTTGACAAAGTTTGATAAGTGTTATATGGAATTAGTTTAGAAGAATTTAAATAGTTATTGGCATTGAGCTCAATTAAATGGATTCATCAACTAAAATTGCGTTTGGCTGGAAATGTTAGTGAAATGCTTTGTTTAATGATTTAATATAGTATGTTCGGTAAGATTTATATTTAAGGCCTATGAACTTACTAAGCTTCATTAAGCTTACTCGTGTTGTTTAATGTTCTTGTAGATTAAAGTGAGATCGGAGGATCGGATCAACACATCGAGCCATACTATCCAGATTACTCCGATAGACTTTGTTATACATATTATGGTTTATATGGCACGTGCAGGGTTTAATTAAAAAAGAGTTAAACTTGAAATATGGTTGTGGATGATACATATATATATTTGTATGGATGTAGTTAGTAGTAGATTTTAGTAAATTAATGAATGAAGTTATTTTGGTAAATCTATGCAAATGAGTTTTCTGATGACCTATTCTGTTTAAAATATGATTTTTTGCTTTTATTGGGTTTCTTGGTTGAGATATCGATATATGAGAGTGTTGTATGCAGGTTGATATATTAAAAGTGTGAGAAATGTGGCCTTGAAATGGTCTATTTTCGTCCACCTGGACAGTGACACGGGTGTGTGTCTCAGTCGTGAGTGACACACGGCCTGGCAAATGGGCATCTGGTCTTGCCGTGTGTCCCCTGCACCTTGAAATTTCAAATACAGAATGCCTAGGTTTTTGCACACCGCCTGGCACACGGGCATGTAACTTGGCCGTGTGACCCCTGCACTTTGGACATGGCCTAGCACAAGGGTGTCTGGTTGGTTGTGTGGCACAAGTCAGAGAGTTACACGGGTAATAATATAGGCCGGGACACGGCCGTGTGTCTCACATCGAATGCCCACACGGCCTAAGACATGGGCGTGTCTCCTAGCCGTTTGAGCCACACAGTCTGGCCACACGGGCGTGTGTCCCTTGTTTCCAAGAAAATTTTTGACATTTTGCGAAAAATTCTTGAAGTCTCCGGTCGAGTATCAGTTTACTTCTAACGCCTATTTTGGGCTTTGAGGGTCCATATAAGGGACCATATGAGTGTTATATGAAAGAGTTATGATATATGTATTAAAGATTATGGAATGTTCGTAATTAGTCTGTAAAGTCTGGTAATGCTCCATATCCCTGTTTTGGCAACGTATATGGGTTAAGGGTGTTACAAATGGTTACTACGAAGCTAGAAAAATGCGTGAGGTTCGAGAATAGGTTACGTTTCGACCTCAAGATTTAGGTTGCTCCACATCAAGAACAGGTGTTTGAGACCCTAGTGAAAGAGATTAAACTGGTGAATTGCAAACAACTGGAGAAAAGTAATGTCCTAGTTAAAAAAGATTTGGGTTCCATTGGTTCGAACTCTCGGCCCATAAAATGGGCCAGAGAGGGTAGACCATAACAATGGGGTGCAGTAACTAACACTATGGATGAGGTTTTCTGTAACCTCCCAAACCCGACCTAGATGTTATGGCTAGATTGAAAAAGCTAAATTAGCCACCGAAATGGCTAAGCTAACTTACGTTACTTTTGAAGACCTTAAGTAAACTCATTTTAAAGAAAATCGTAGGTGTACTTTGAGATAGCTTAAAAGCATTCATTCATTAGGTCATGTATACTTAGGATTCATTTTACTACTGATAGTGTTGTTTTAAAAAAACTGTTTGCTTGTCGCTCTTCTTTAATAAAAAGTTGATGTTAAACTAATGCAGCGAAAAAAACCAATTTTCAAGTCATTTAAGAAACTTAGTTACATTATCGATTTGCTTTTCAAAAATGATTCCTTTGCAATGCAGCAAAAACTAGGAAACAATATCAAATTTTACTTAAGCCTGATATCATGCATTATCCGGTTATTATGCTTGAGTAATCTCTGCATACAAAAAGCCCTGAAGAAAAGTTACCAAGCCACAGACCAAAAATAATTAAAAATTACAAACCAAAACCAATAGAGACTAGTTAATACTTATTTAAAAAAATAATTCAAGGTCCAAGGTAATTCTCTGAATGTCGAGTCTAGTCCTAATTTTGAGGTTTACTTGAAAAGTTAAACACTATGGGGGTGAGCTTATGAAAAGCTCAGTGTGAGTTAAACAATTATTTAAACAAACATAACTATCGAATACAGTGAAATAGATTAGCTTTAACAGAAGAAAATAGAACCATCAAAGGAATTTCATATCATTACTTAACCATTATGAAATTGATGTCAAATGGTGTATGAGTATGGGAAATCATTCATTTGAGTAACAATCATTAACTTTGATACCATTCAATACAACACATATAATAAATTAATAACATTCGAATATGTCGTGAGTGATGCAATGCAAAAAAATTCCTACCCATACCATCCGCTGCACACCACGAGTTCCCCAGAACCTGTCATCTGAACTCCATAACATTATGGGCTTAAGTCCGTTGTGGTTAAAACCAACGATAACAATCTATAGATAATTCTACAAGTAAAAATGTAGACAAGCTACCAGTAAAAATGCAATAAATCGCCATTCCCCTTGGTACTTGTAACATCCTATTTTTAGTCAAATTAGAATAGTGGTTTTGAGACCACAAATATGAAGTCAAAATATTTATTTTATTATTATTTTAATGTCTACAGTATCATAATATATTTGTGTGAAATTTTCGTTAAGAAATTTTATCATTTAGATGGTTAATTTGATAAAAAGGTCTAAATCGCGTAAAGTGTAAAAGTGGAGTTCCATTAGCTAAAGGTATCTAATAACTATGGAATTTTAATTTAGAGGTCCTTATGTGGTAAATATACCATGTTTAAAGTTAGTGGAATTTTATGGACATGTTTTAAGTGTTTTTAATGGTTTAAGATTAAGGTTAAAATGGTAATTGATAATTATTAAGTAAATTAAAATAAAAAAGCCATAAATTTGTATTCATCTTCAAATTTGCCGATTTTAAAGAAGAAAGGAAGCCATATTTAGGGTTTCAACATTCAGCCACTTCATGCTTTAATTGTAAGTCCTTTTTTGTCCCGTATTTACTAATTTCTACATTTTTTAGATCGTTGCAGCTAGGTCTAGCTAGCCCAGGAATTATTTTACAAAATTGTTAAAGATTTTGAATGTTTCCATTGATTAATACATGTGTGTTTTGATGCTTGATGATAGATTATGAATGGTTGTTGATAGATAAACAAGTTTTGTTAAGTGATTTTTTGTAAAAATGCAAAATAGGGATTAAATTGTGAAATGTAGAAACTTTGTGGTTAAAATGTGAAATAAATGAAAAAATGGGCTGCTAGGGGCATAATAGTAATTCGGATAGCATGTGTTAGTCTTAAATTGTATGAATTTGTGATTTTATGAAATAAGGACTAAAGTGTAAAAATGTGAAACATTAGGGGCAAAAGTGTAAATGTGCCTAAATGTGTATTTTGGGTTTAATTGAATAAAGTAGTGATTGAATAAGCTGAATTTGATATTATATAGATCAAGAAAAGAGGAATACAGACTTAGATTGAGGAAAGAACAAGATCTTGGATTAGTTGACCCGTGTTGTCGTTTTTACGTCTGACTTAAGTTCGTATGTAATAAGCATTGTTATAATTATGCTTTAAATGCTTTGATATTGCATAAATTGTGTATACGAGATTACAGTCGTATTTGATGATGATTTGGCTACTTGTGGGCACTTAGTGTGCGAGATCGAGATAGCTTCGCTATGTATGACACTTAGTGTGCGAGATTAAAATAGCTTTGGCTATGTATTGGCACTTAGTGTGCGTGTTTTCGAGTATTCGACATTATTCCGTATAGGTATGAGTTCGTTACGGATTGGTATAGGTATGTACATGAATCGTATGAGCTTTAAATCGAAGAAGTTATGAATTTTGCATATAAGCATATAATTAAGCATGTGAAAGGGTTGTTCGTTATCATGAATTACATGTTAATATGTTCAAATTGATGATTTGTGTATTTATGATTAGTTGAGTTTATTTCATATGAGCTTACTAAGCTATAAAGCTTACTTTGTTTATTTTTCCATGTTTTATAGTGATTTCAAAGCTAGCTCAGATTCGGGGATCGTCCGAGACTACGTCACACTATCCAACCATCACTTTGGTACTTTTGAGCTTATAGTTGGGTTATATGGCATGTATAGGATTATGGTCATTTTGATATGTATTTTGGTAATGAGTTTTTCCATTTGAGATGGCTTGTGAGTGGTTATGTTTTGGTTTGTATATTTGGCCATGTGAGTTGGGTTATTTTGGTTGATGTGGTTAAGTATTTATATATATGTGTGCATATGGTTTATGATATGTGATTAAGGTTGGATTCATGGTGCTTATTGATAATAGGTAATTTAAATGTCAAATGGTTGATAATTGAGAAGTTATGTGCCTATGAATTGATGCATGATGATGCATGTTTAGAAAGGTTTAATTAGATGATTTGATTAGTATGATTTGAATGAGTAAAACATGAGATAATAAGCATGTTAGTTGTTGGAATTGAAATGGTATGTTTTAGTCTTGATTGTGGTTGAATTGGATATCCACTTATGCTATGAATGAGTACCATTTGAATTATGTAGGAGTGTACAAATTTGGGTGGCAAATTGGCTTGGTAAATAGCCTATTTTTGTCTACACAGGCAAAGACACGGGTGTAACATCCCAAAATTGGGCCTAGGAGAATTGAGCCCAATGGGCCTTAGGCGTAGTAGCGTTTAAATTTTTGGAGAACAAGAGATCGGCTTAAATGCTAGTTAGACCCATTGGATAAGTGATTTTGGAAGGTTAGAGGGCTTCTATGAAGTCCCGGGATCAAATATTGGCTTTGGGGAAATTTTGGTTTTAGGTGAAAAAAACCCTGGAAGTTGGCAGATAGGCCTTAAGAATAAAATATGGAGAAAAATAACACAAAAGGAGTGTGTGGTGTAGTGGCAAAGTGACGCCACTTAGGGGACAAGGGAGTGAGGCCACAAGGGAAGGAAGGAGGTCCAAGGTTCAAGTCTTGGCTTTTGCATTTTGGTTTCTTTTTGCTTGGACCTTAGAATTTGGCCTAGTTTATATTTAGTTGCGCATGGTTTAAGACACAAGAGGAGCTTGTGGCCAAGTGGTTAGCAGTGTGGATTATGTTGCAAGGGAGCCTAGGTTCGAATCTCATGACAAGCAAGGGAGTATTTATTTTGCGGATTGGATGGCAAGAGTTTCAGTTGAATTTAAACTCTACTGAGGAAGGGATCCCACATCGGAAAGACACAAAGAATGAAGGTGAAGAGCTAGCTATATAAGGAGCATCCTAGGAGGAGAGTAAACACATCTTGGAGGGCGTTTGGGCACAAGAGTGGTCGAAGCGCGGATAAGCCCCAGAGTCCTATCAGGTGTGTAACTCTCTCTACTCTAGTTGTAGAGCGGCAAATGCCGAAATGCCGGTCACACGGCATTAGTAGCCACACGAGCGTGCGAGCCCACGTGTGGGGCTTCGACGCGATAGTTGAGGCCATCAGTAGTATTCTCGTGGGTTGGGGCTGCTTGGGCCTCGATGGGCCGAAGTGGGCCCAATGGGCCCGTGGGCCCAATGGGCCCGTGGGCCCATATGAGTAAATTGCATGATTGGTTAGTATATGTTGAACTAGACTAGGTGGAAGTTATATACGTGGCTAGATTCGTGTTAGGTGGGCCACACGAGCGTGTGGGCCCGGATGGGCCGAAATCGGGTTTTAGGCCCAATCCTCCGGTACAATCGGAAATGGTAGCTGAGTCGCTAGTAGCAACATTAGGCCTTCAGAAAGGCCATTGCAGGTGTGAATTTACGAAAATACCCTTAGTAGGTAAAATTACGATTATACCCTTAGAGGTTGATTAGCATGATTATGTTGTTTAGTTTTGGCCGATTGTAGGGGAAGGCTTGATCTCGCATATCTCGGGTTGTGGCTAGTGCTCGAAAAGTGTTAAGGAAGGGGGATCTAGTGCGTTAGATCTTGATCTACGGGATTTGATAGTCGCATTAATAACCAGGTGTGTAAACTAACACACTTCTTGCTTTGTATATGTTTGATAAACTGATTGATTGGTAAAATCGAAACAGTATGGTTGAGTGATATGATACCCTATGGGGTATGTGCACGGATTCAGGTAAGTCCGTTTCATTATGAGTACTGTTATTGATACATGATGTCATGATTTATGATGTATGTGCTATGAGATGCAACGTTAAACATGTTTGCATGATTTTGAATACTATACATGAGTTGGTATGATGATGGGTGATATGAGAGGAGGGGGCAGTGATATTTTGTGCTGACGAGCACCAGTGTTTTGGTAACACAACTTTGTGACTTTGGGTCACCAGAGGTTTGGCACCTCCAGAGGTTTGGCACCTCAGCGTCTCGTCCCCGTGGTTTCGCACCACAGTGGGTTGGCCCCACAAGGCGGTATTGAGGGATTGACGCCAGTGATTTGGTATCACACGATGGGTTGGCCCCATCAATTGTTTTGTGACTTCGGTCACCAGTGTTTTGGTAACACACTTTGTGTCTTCGGATACCAGAGGTTTGGCACCTCCAGTGATTTGGCATCACATCTGTGACTATACGTCACCAGTGGTTTGGCACCACTAGTGGTTTGGTACCACACGGGGTAGAGAAAGGTGTTGTGGATGGCTAGGTTGGGTGCATATTAATTGGATGCATGATGATCACGTTTGTATATGATATTTTGCTAATCCGGGAAAAAGGGTGGCACACTGAGTCTTGGTGACTCACCTTTTTCCTTTAACCATTTCAGGTAGTGCATAAAGCTGGACCGGGATCGGAGAGGACAAGGTGGCCCATACCGAAGATGATGTTCAATTATTTCATGCTTGATTTTGATATAAGTACTTTATTTGAATTGTTGGGTTGTAATAAAGGCCATTTTATGTTTTTGGTATTACTTTAACTATGGTTTATTTAAAATAAATTGCTATGTGAAAATGATGTTAATCCTAGCAACCTATTTATGAAGAATATGTTTAATAAAGTTTTTTTTCTAATTCAGCTAATTTATAACTTCAAATTTTCTCATAAGGTAATAAATAAACAAGATTTTCAAAAGTTAATTTCTTCAAGGTTTATTCAAAAGTGAAGAAGATTTTCAACCGTCTTTTTTTTCCAGTGACATAACCAGATTCGATCGTAGTGAATGGGCCGGGTTTGGGGATGTTACAGTTTGGTATCAGAGCCAGGTTCAAAACTCGGCTTTGAGGGTTTTGGGTCCAAAAACATTTTTTATGGGCTTTTCAAAGATTTGGGCTTTCATAAAATTTTTTTCAGGTTATTCTGGCATGGCACCTGTATATCCGACCCGCAGTCCACCAGGTAAGTAACTCTACTTGATGAATTGATTTATATGTGAATATTATGGGCTTTTATGGGAACGTAGATTAGTGAACTAGGATCTGTTGAACCCTAGGACTAGTCTACTCAAACACATGTATAAGACTTAAGGCTACTGAACAAACCTGTGAAGTAAGTCACCGAGTTAAGGTGTGGCAACCACTATACGCATGTCGAGGATTGGTATTCAGTAAGAGCTTGGTATTTAAGCAGTCCTAGCGACTCACCTCCTCTTTACTCGAATCCTACCTGGTGCGTAGCTACGGTTCACCTTAACCAAGAAGACTTGTTCATAGGCTAAACCAAGTATTAAAACCCGAAAGGGATTAGCTTTACTGTTTTAAAACCCTTAGTTTTAAAATTTTCAAACTTACCCCTTTGGTTTGTAAACCTTAAATCTAATTTTGAAAGACGTTTTCTCGATTTACCAAAATTTCCAAAATGCCCCTAGTGGCAAAATTACAAAAATGCCCCTGTATTGTAAAATTACGGTACTACCCTCAACTTCTGTTAAAATGATTTTACTTTGCAAAATACCAAAATCTCGAAATTTCAAAATGTTAAGATACTCTGGTATGGGGAAATTACAAAAATACCCGTGTTGAAAATTACTAAAATGCCCTTGACTTTCAAGATTTCCGGTTTAACTCCAATTTTAATAAAATTTCCCTACTTTGCAAAAGTATACAAAAACGCTATTTTCAAGATACCCTGATTTGAAAATTTACAAAATTACCCCTGATGAACAAAATTACCAAAATGCCCTTGGTTTCAAAATTTTCATGATTCCCTCGATTTTTACTAAAATGTTCTTACATTATGAAAATATCAAAAACTTCTGTTTTACAAATATCGAGATATCCTGATTTGGGAAATTTACGAAAATGCCCTTAACGTCCCCAATTACTGAAATAACCCCGATTTCTAAAATTTTTGCAACACATCTGGTTTGAAAAACAAATTTTTCCAAGATGACCCCTGAGATTTTGTAAACTTTGAAATATCTTTAATTTGAAAACTATTTTCAAATTGACCCTGAGTTATTACCGAAATACCCCTATAGGAAAATGTCGAAATTACCCCTGGGTTGGGAATGCTCAAGAAAATGACATGGATGAATGAATGTGTCTTTAGTGAAGTATGTGAATGTTTGAATTAGAACAGAGAACTTGAGATGAAACTTTGATTGCTCGAAAGAACGACTTCCAGAAACTTCTGTTCATAAAATTTGCTCGTGGATAAAACAGTGGAACAAAATTTCTAATGCATAAAACTTTTAATCAGATTAAATCGCGACGCTAGATATGAGTTCTAGGGGACGTGGTTGTCGCGGACGTGGTCAAGGTGGAATGACAGCTTTATTAAGATCAGAGTGCGCAGCAAGAGCGTAGTGTGGTAGGTTAGGATGTGCGACTGTTAGTTAGTTGGAAATTTCGAGGACGAAATTTCTTTAAGGAGGGTAGATTTGTAACATCCCAAAATTGGGCCTAGGAGAATTGAGCCCAATAGGCCTTAGGCGTAGTAGCGTTTAAATTTTTGGAGAATAAGAGGTCGGCTTAAATGCTAGTTAGACCCATTGGATAAGTGATTTTGGAAGGTTAGAAGGCTTCTATGAAGTCCCGGGATCAAATATTGGCTTTGGGGAAATTTTGGTTTTAAGTGAAAAAAACCCTGGAAGTTGGCAGATAGGCCTTAAGAATAAAATATGGAGAAAAATAACACAAAAGGAGTGTGTGGTGTAGTGGCAAAGTGACGCCACTTAGGGGACAAGGGAGTGACGCCACAAGGGAAGGAAGGAGGTCCAAGGTTCAAGTCTTGGCTTTTGCATTTTGGTTTCTTTTTGCTTGGACCTTAGAATTTGGCCCATAGTTTATATTTAGTTGCGCATGGTTTAAGACACAAGAGGAGCTTGTGGCCAAGTGGTTAGCAGTGTGGATTATGTTGCAAGGGAGCCTAGGTTCGAATCTCATGACAAGCAAGGGAGTATTTATTTTGCGGATTGGACGGCAAGAGTTTCAGTTGAATTTAAACTCTACTGAGGAAGGGATCCCACATCGGAAAGACACAAAGAATGAAGGTGAAGAGCTAGCTATATAAGGAGCATCCTAGGAGGAGAGTAAACACATCTTGGAGGGCGTTTGGGCACAAGAGTGGTCGGAGCGCGGATTAGCCCCAGAGTCCTATCAGGTGTGTAACTCTCTCTACTCTAGTTGTAGAGCGGCAAATGCCGAAATGCCGGTCACACGGCATTAGTAGTCACACGAGCGTGCGAGCCCACGTGTGGGGCTTCGACGCGATAGTTGAGGCCATTAGTAGTATTCTCGTGGGTTGGGGCTGCTTGGGCCTCGATGGGTCGAAGTGGGCCCAATGGGCCCGTGGGCCCATATGAGTAAATTGCATGATTGGTTAGTATATGTTGAACTAGACTAGGTGGAAGTTATATACGTGGCTAGATTCGTGTTAGGTGGGCCACACGAGCGTGTGGGCCCGAATGGGCCGAAATCGGGTTTTAGGCCCAATCGTCCGGTACAACCGGAAATGGTAGCTGAGTCGCTAGTGGCGACATTAGGCCTTCAGAAAGGCCATTGCAGGTGTGAATTTACGAAAATACCCTTAGTAGGTAAAATTACGATTATACCCTTAGAGGTTGATTAGCATGATTATGTTGTTTAGTTTTGGCCGATTGTAGGGGAAGGCTTGATCTCGCATATCTCGGGTTGTGGCTAGTGCTCGAAAAGTGTTAAGGAAGGGGGATCTAGTGCGTTAGATCTTGATCTACGGGATTTGATAGTCGCATTAGTAACCAGGTGTGTAAACTAACACACTTCTTGCTTTGTATATGTTTGATAAACTGATTGATTGGTAAAATTGAAACAGTATGGTTGAGTGATATGATACCCTATGGGGTATGTGCACGGATTCAGGTAAGTCCGTTTCATTATGAGTACTGTTATTGATACATGATGTCATGATTTATGATGTATGTGCTATGAGATGCAACGTTAAACATGTTTGCATGATTTTGAATACTATACATGAGTTGGTATGATAATGGGTGATATGAGAGGAGGGGGCAGTGATATTTTGTGCTGACGAGCACCAGTGTTTTGGTAACACAACTTTGTGACTTTGGGTCACCAGAGGTTTGGCACCTCCAGAGGTTTGGCACCTCCAGAGGTTTGGCACCTCAGCGTCTCGTCCCCGTGGTTTCGCACCACAGTGGGTTGGCCCCACAAGGCGGTATTGAGGGATTGACGCCAGTGATTTGGTATCACACGATGGGTTGGCCCCATCAATTGTTTTGTGACTTCGGTCACCAGTGTTTTGGTAACACACTTTGTGTTTTCGGATACCAGAGGTTTGGCACCTCCAGTGATTTGGCATCACATCTGTGACTATACGTCACCAGTGGTTTGGCACCACCAGTGGTTTGGTACCACACGGGGTAGAGAAAGGTGTTATGGATGGCTAGGTTGGGTGCATATTAATTGGATGCATGATGATCACGTTTGTATATGATATTTTGCTAATCCGGGAAAAAGGGTGGCACACTGAGTCTTGGTGACTCACCTTTTTCCTTTAACCATTTCAGGTAGTGCATAAAGCTGGACCGGGATCGGAGAGGACAAGGTGGCCCATGCCAAAGATGATGTTCAATTATTTCATGCTTGATTTTGATATAAGTACTTTATTTGAATTGTTGGGTTGTAATAAAGGCCATTTTATGTTTTTGGTATTACTTTAACTATGGTTTATTTAAAATAAATTGCTATGTGAAAATGATGTTAATCCTAGCAACCTATTTATGAAGAATATGTTTAATAAAGTTTTTTTTCTAATTCAGCTAATTTATAACTTCAAAGTTTCTCATAAGGTAATAAATAAACAAGGTTTTCAAAAGTTAATTTCTTCAAGGTTTATTCAAAAGTGAAGAAGATTTTCAACCGTCTTTTTTTTCCAGTGACATAACCAGATTCGGTCGTAGTGAATGGGCCGGGTTTGGGGATGTTACAACGGGCGTGTGTCTCAACCGTGTGTGACACACGGTTATGTTACACGGCCGTGTGCCGCCTGACGTTGAAATTGAAATCAAGTTAGTATGCTCCACATGGCCTCACACACGGGCATGTGACTTGGCCGTGTAACATAAGTCAGTATACCCTACAGGTTTGGCACGGTCTGACACACGGTCTGACACATGGGCGCATATGGCCATTTTTAGGGCACACGGGCATGTGTGTTGGCCGTGTGACCCAAGTCAGAGAGTTACATGGTGTCGGACACGGGCAGGGACATGATCGTGTGCTTCCATTTCGAATGTCTACACGACCTGTGACACGGGTGTGTCTGTTGGCCGTGTGAGACACACGGGCGGGCCACACGGGCATGTGTCCCATGTTTTATGCAAAAATTTTCGAAGAGTTCAAAAATTTCCTTAGTTATCAGTTTAGTCCCGAGCCACCCTGAATGCATGTTTAGGGGCTCGTAGGCTCGTATTAAGGACAAAATGATTTGTTGTGAATGAAATGTATATGATTTGATTAATTGTATATAAAATGTATGTTTGAACGTGCTATAAGTCCGATAATGCTCCGTAACCCTATTTCGACGTTTAATACAGGTGAGGGGTGTTACATTTATTGGTATCAGAGCTACGGTTTAGTCGATTCTAGGGCTAACGTAGCGTGTGTGAGAGTCTAACTATACATGCCATATATAACTTGAGATAGTGTGATGACTCCTGACAATTTAAACTGGATTTTTCGTATAGTAAATGGATCCTGGTCGAGCTGTATGTGACGATGTTGTGTATCACCCCTTACCCACGACCGACACCGAAACAGAGTACGAGGCATTACCAGACTTTCATGCAATACCAAGTCTAGATTTCATATTTCACCCTCATAAGATTTGTTATTTTAATGACCACTTTTACCATTATAATATGGTTACCAACTTATCTATCAAGCACTCATGTCATATTACTAACATGCATGGCAAACAAACATAATCACATTATAAACATTAAGATATGACATGAATAACTCGGCTTACAAGCCATAATCAATATAAGCCACATCTCATGGCCATATGCTTATAACTTAATATAAGCCTACACATTTGGTCAAAGCAAAATAATGCATGTCAATAACCTAAATCCCTATATATGCCACTCACTTGAAATTTCTAATATATATATACTTCATTATTCCAAAGGTAGCGACTTGATAGTGTGATGCTGCCTCCGACGATCTCCAACCCCGAGCTAACCTGAAAACACTAAAGGAAAGGAAGGGAGGGAGTAAGCTTTATAGCTTAGTAAGACATATGAAAATAATAATAAAACAATTTATCCCCTTGTTTCTCCTGGTAATACAACCCAATTTGCATATTTACTCATATTCCAGTCAAGCTGTTTTCTCGAGTTATAGTCACTAAATTATTTATATCTGGAGCTAAGGAATTCCAAATTAAGTTCCGCTAATTTTCCTTGAAACTATATTCATGTATCTTCTTACCATAAAATTTTCAGAATTTTTGGTTTGTCTAATTAGTACATTTTATTCATTAAATTCTCCCCTGTTACACTGTCCAATGGTTCTAACCTCTCTTCACTAAAAATAAATTATCTCATTGTACAACTTTTTATATGCTGTTCCCACTTGTTTATAATGAAAATTGACTCATTTAAAATTTCAAGAATATAAATTATATCTCATAATTATTTTTATACAATTTTTAATGATTTTCCAAAGTTGAAACAGGGGATTTCGAAACTCATTCTGACCTTGTCTTACTAAAATTCAAATATTTCAGAATATAAAATTTCTTTTCTTATACTTTTTCTTTCATATGAAAATAGACACAATAAGATTTAATTCTATATTTTATTCACTTTCTAATTCCATTTCTCCTATTTTTGGTGATTTTTCAAATTCACATAACTGTTGCTGTCAAAACTGTTTTGATGCTAATTTCACTCTTTCATGTTTTCTTTGCATTCACTTCTACTTAAACATACGTAACACCAAAGACTTAAGCTTGTAATTAACATAACAATGATTTCACATCACTAACATTTTATGTTTCACAAATATCCAAAGCATCATAAAACAAATATAATAAACATCTTATCTCTCAATTTGATATGGCTCAAAAGCCTAATACATGATTCTCAACCAAATGCATACATCATCAACAAAATTACTTATTCCTAAGATTCACTTAAGGTCACTTTCATAATGATAATAACTCATAATATCATAAGACCAACACTTATAAAATTTACGTACATACCTGTACCATTTGTACATATAATTTCATGCTTACATGCATACCTGTACATTACTTATATATATAATTACATGATTTCTCATCTTATGTATCATTAATTTACCCGTTGAACCATTTGAAATACTAAAGGATACACAGAAACCTTGCACATAAGTGCCACACTAATATGTAGCCGAAGCTACCACTGATATGTAGTCGAAGATACCATTGATATGTAGCCGGAACTACCACTGATATGTAGCCAGAGCTACCATTAATTTGTAGCCGGAGCTACCACTGATATGTAGCCAAAGTTACCACTAATATGTAGCCAAAGCTACCACTTATCACTAAAGTATTCCTAAGGTTCAACCGGGATTTCACTTATTTGTTCAGTATCACCTATACATACAATTTCATTTCTCAAATCAATACACATTTCACATACTAATTTTGCAACAATAAAATATTCGTAATGACAATCATAATATCACATGCATAACAATTTAACAATACATAAATTTATTTAAACATAATAGTGCATTATTTACACATAAATGTTATTTACACTTGACATCACTTTCTCATATACAATATCATCAACATAAACTTTAATAGAATCATGGCAAGATAGATTCTCAAGTATAATAACAATGACATCAATATCATGCTCATTTAATCACACAGACTTACCTCAAATGCCGAAACGACTAATTCTCCCGACTTAGCCCACAACTTCGTTCTTCCCCGATCTTAGTCCAAATTTCATATTTTCTTGATCTAACATGTCAAATTAACACTCATTTAATAAATTTTATCAACACACTAATCAATTCAATTCACATATCAATTTTTGGCAAATTTACAATTTTCCCCTAACTTTTCAAAAATTACACTTTTACCCCTAAACTCGTAAAATAATTTTTATTCAATTTTCTTATGTTTCATTACATGCTGAACATTTTTCTCTTCTATGGAAACTTCAAATTCTCACTACTTCACACAACTTATGTCCAATTTATAACTTTTACAATTTAACCCCTTTTATACGATTTCATCGAAAATCATCTAATAAAACTCGTTTCTCTAATCATAGGCATGCATAATCTACAATAATCCATAAATATACACAATTATTCAACATGGGTAATTTTTAAAATTAAACTCTAGCTCAAAATAATGGTAGAAATAGCTAAACCAAGTTACCGGGATTTCAAAAATACGATGAACATTAAAAACAAGGCTCGGAATCACTTACTATGAAGCTTAAAAAAACTTGAAACCCTTAGCCATGGAGTCAAGCAAATTTCGACAGCCCCCTTGAAGAAGATGAGCAGATTTTTTTTTCTTATTTTGTCTTTTTATTCATTTAAAACACTAAATGACTAAAATACCCTTAAGGCTTTCATTTCAATTTTGTCCTATTCATGCCGATATTTTTCCATCAAGTTATCCAATGGTCTAATTACCTTTTAAGGACCTCCAATTTAAAACTCATAGCAATTTGACACCTTTAATATATAGAACTCAACTTTTGTACTTTTTATAATTTAGTCATTTTGACTAAATTGAGTGCTCAAACGTCGAAATTTTTGAACGAAATTTTTATGAAATATTTCAGTAAAATTGTAGACCATAAAAATATAATAAAAATAAAATTTTCCTCGTCGGATTTGTGGTCTCGAAACCACTGTTCCGACTAGACCCAAATTTGGGCTGTTACATGTTGAGTGTAATGCGCCAGCTCCCGCTCAAGGGGCAGCGTCGTCTGATTCTAGACTTGTGTCGAGTAGACAAGGTGGAGAGGCTAAAGAAGTATTTTTCCAAATGATGAACGAGTGGTTCACTCAATATGTCCGGACCAATCCGGCTACTCAACAATCTCCACCCCACTTAATCCTCAACCTATTTCCGTAGCCCTTCAAGTTGTGGAACTTCAATGATTGAATAAGCCACCAATAGATAAAATTTGAAAGTACGGGGCTGAAGGGTTCAGAGCTACCGTTGATGATGATCCCGAGAGAGCTGAACTTTGGCTTGAAAATACTATTCGGGTATTCGATAAGCTTTCGTGCACGCCATCTAAGTGTTTAAAGTGTGTTATTTCATTATTGAGAGATACAGCGTATCAGTGGTGGAATACTTTAGTGTCTGTGGTACCGAGAGAAAGAGTTGGGAATTCTTTCAGACTAAGTTTCGGAAGAAATATATAAGTTAGAGATTTCTCGATCAAAAGCATAAAGAGTTTCTAGAGTTGAAACAGGGCCAAATGACTGTGGCTGAGTACGAAAGAGAATTTGTACAGCTGTACAAGTATGCTTGGGAGTATATTTCCACTGAGGAAATCATGTGCAAGTGATTTGTAGATGGGTTGAACGAAGATATTAAACTTCTAGTCGGAATTTTAAAACTGATGGAATTTGTTGTTTTGGTCGACATAGCTTCCAAAGTCAAGGAGCTTAGCAAAGAAAAGAGAAAAGCTGATTCAAAGGCAAGATATTCAAGAAAGAGATCGATGAGTAAACCTTATCATTCCTCGTCAAAGAAATCCAAAGATTATTTTAACCAATCGACAACTTGGTCGGGGTATTCCAATAGAGATCGCGGAAAGCAATACACCAGTCCTAAAGCTCAAGCTACATCAGTATCGAGTGTTGGCAACGTGAAAGAAAATGAACCCGAGTGTCAATAGTGTGGAAGATGGAATTTTGAAGATTGTTGGGTGAAAAATAATAATAGAGCTTGTTACAGTTGTGGTTCACGAGATCATTTTATTCGAGATTGTCCTGAGTTAAATGAAAAAGATAAATCTCAGAATGCAAGATCATGCAATACAGTTGCTAGAGGGAGGCCACCAAGAAATGCGAGAAATACGAGTGGTAATCGCGGTACTATGAGAGATTCTACTTTGAGATCTGAGGCTAGTGTACCTGCTAGAGCTTATGCTATTTGCGCTCGCGAAGATGCATCATCACCATTACATTTTCTCTTTACAACAATAATGTTATTGCATTGATTGATCCTGGATCAACTCATTCGTATATATGTGTGAATTTGGTGTTTAAAAAGATTTTTCCTGTTGAGTTTACTGAGTATGTGATTAAAGTATCAAACCCCTTAGGCAAGTATGTTCTAGTTGATAAAGTTTGCAAGAACTATCCTTTAATGACTCGGGGTTACTATTTTCCAAATGATTTGATGCTTTTTACATTTGATGAGTTCAATGTAATTCTGGGTATGGATTGGTTGACTCTACATGATGCCGTGGTAAATTGTAGATGAAAGATTATTGAACTGAAATGTCAGAATAGTGAAATCGTTCGAATTGAATCAGATGAATCGAGTGAATTGCTTGTTGTGATTTCGTCTATGTCAGCTTAGAGATGTGTGAGAAAAGGTTGCGAAGCTTATCTTACTTATGTTTTAAATGCAAAAGTGTCTGGATCGAAGATTGAATCAGTGTTAGTTGTCTGTGAATATTCGGATGTGTTTCTTGAAGAATTACCGGGATTGCCACCTATCAGAGAGGTTGAATTTGCTATTGAATTAGTGTCCGAAACTTCACCGATATTTATAGCTCCGTATAGAATGGCTCCAACAGAGTTGAAATCTCAGTTGCAAGAGTTAACGGATATAGGTTTTGCACGGCCTAGTTTTTCACCCAAAGGTGCATCGGTATTATTTGTAAAGAAGAAAGACTGATCAATAAGAATGTGTATTGACTATAGATAGCTCAACAAGGTTACAATAAAGAATAAGTATCCATATCTGAGAATAGAAGATTTGTTTGATCAGTTGAAAGGGGTAATCATGTTTTCGAAAATTGATTTGAGATCTGGCTATTATCAGTTGCGAGTAAAAGATTCAGATGTGCCAAAAACTACTTTCAGAATGAGGTACAAACATTATGAATTCCTTGTTATGCCTTTCAGGTTGACTAATGCTCCTGTAGTCTTTATGGATTTGATGAATCAAATTTTTAGATCGTATTTAGATAGATTCGTTGTTATGTTCATTGACGACATTTTAATCTATTCGCAAGATGAGTCTGAACATGCCGAGCAATTGAGGATTGTGTTACAAACCTTGAGAGATAAGCAATTGTGTGCTAAATTTAGTAAATGTGAGTTTTGGCTCAGAGAAGTCAGATTTTTTGGGCACATTGTTTTAGCGGAAGGTATACGGGTTGATCCGAGCAAGATTGCAGCTGTTGTTGATTGGAAACCACCAAGAAACGTATCCGAAGTTAGAAGCTTTCTAGGATTAGCTGGTTATTATCAATGTTTTGTTTAAGGCTTCTAGATGATTGCTACACTGATGACCAGATTGCTACAAAAAGATGTGAAGTTCGAGTGGTCAGAGATGTAATATCCCTGGTTAGGGGGCTATTTTTGGTTATGACTTTGTGTGCATGGGTCTGGTGTGCTATGCGGTTATTTTGATGTTTTAGGGGCTTAGTTGTAAGCTAGAAGTAAGCCTGAGTAGGTAGGACAATTTTTGTTTTTAGGCTTAGGTAAGAGGAGCTGATGGAGCTGGGATATATATATATATTATTTGGTGTTTGTGAGCACAAGAGAGGAGCTATTAAAGTGGCAAAGCATGCGCCACTTGGAGCTTGTGTGTGACGTCAAGTGCAAGGGAGGAGGTCCTGTGTTCAAGCTGCGAAAATCCCACATTTTTTGCTTCCTTTTGACGGCATGAAGGAGGAGAAGTTGTTGGTAGTTCAAACTCTACCATAGACCAAGTCAACCCATTTGAATGGTGGGTGGAGAGTGAATTTAGGAGGGAGACTAGTTCAACTAGTTTGAAATGAGTGGCTTGGAGGAATTGATGGTAGTGGCCGAATGTTGGGGAGTTGGGGGAGAGGGTGGCCGGTTTTGGTAAGTGGGGAGGGGTAGTGCCGAAATTCATTTTTGAATTTTGGCACATTTTCGGTCAAGTCATTGGTAAGCCAACATCTTTCTTTTGTCAAAAACAAGCCGAAATTTCAAGAGCATTTTCTCATTTCTTCAAACCGAATGACCAAACCCCTATAGTCTTGCCGAAATTTGCATTTTATTCCTTAATTTTGTGTATGGCCGAATTCTCCCCCTCACTTGTTTCTTTTTGTTCATTTGTGTTGAGCCGAAACTAGTCTCTCCTCTTCTCAAACTTTCTTTTTCTTCTTGAAATCTTGTAAGCCGAAACCTCACCCTCCTATACCTTTTCATTTCTTCTTCTTTTCCCATTTCTGTTGTTGACCGAATATCACCCCTATCCTTTTGCATTTCGGATTCTCTTTTCTTCACTCTGACCGAATGTTGTTTGGTTATTATAAATCACCCTAGCCGAATTCTTTGCTTTTCCATCTTGTTTTAAGAGCTGGCCGAACCTTACCTCTCTTCTAGTGGTGTTTATTTTGGCCAAACATTGGTGCAGTGTTGATCTTGTGTGTTTCTTCCAATCGTCAAGGAAGGTAAGTCCATAGCCGAAGGGTATTTCTTTTCTCCCTTGTTCTTTGTTGTTATTGGTTTGGCTAAGAACCGATTGTGGTGATTGGTAAGAGAGGTTAATCTCTTGTTTTGGGTGAACCGATTCCATTACAGGACCATTGGATTTTAGGGGTGATCAAGTGAAGCCTTTTCGTTGAGTGATCGGTCGGTAAGTGGTGGTAAGAAGCAGTTCTTTGGTGTATTCTTGTAGTTTCGATTAAGTCTAAGGTTTCGAAGGATTAACCATTTTCTTTTTAGGGTGTAGCCGATTGGTAAGAGGAGCCATTGTCGGTTCGGGTTTGGTAGGAAACCAAACCGTTTGCAAGGTAAGGGTTCGGATGATAACCCTTTGGTTTATCTGGTCTTGGCCGAATGGTATGTGTGACTAATCCATGTTTGGCCGATTGTAGGATCAAGGTTGTCGAGGTGATCGAGGGATTTAGACGGGTTCTTTGGGATTTAGACTTGTGATTTACCAGGTGTGTAAACTAACACACTGATTTCCTAGTAATATGTTAATAACCTGTTTGTGTAAAGTGAGACTATATGGTTGATGGATTTGGTACCCGATGGGGTATGTGCACGGATGCGGGTAAGTCCGTTTCATTACGAGATCGGTAGTGATATATGTGATATTATGATTTATGATGTAAATACTACGAGATGCCCTTTTTGAGCATGTTAGCATGGTTGTATGTTTTATATCATTTGCATTAGTATGACATGTGTGGGTGATATGAGAGGAGGGGGAATATGATATCCGTGTCTTTGGGACACTGTGTCTTTGGGACACCAAAGGTTTGGCACCTCTAGTGGTTTGGTACCACAGATGATATTTTGTGACTTTGGGTCACCAGAGGTTTGACACCTCAGCGTATCGTCCCAGTGGCTTAGTACCACAGTGGGTTGGCCCCACAGTTGATTATACGGGATTGACGCCAGTGATTTGGTATCACACGATGGGTTGGCCCCATCATCCGATTCGTGACTACGGTCACCAGTGATTTGGTATCACACTTGTGTCTTTGGGACACCAGAGGTTTGGCACCTTATTGCGACTCGTCCCTGTGGTTAACACCACCGTGGGTTGGCCCCAGTTGAGAGATACGGGATTGTCGCTAGTGATTTGGTATCACACGTGGGTTGGCCCCACAGTTGGTTATTTGTGGCTTTGGGTCACCAGTGGTTTGGCACCACCAGTGGTTTGGTACCACACGGGGTAGAAAAGGTGTTATGGATGGTTAGGAACGGGTGCATTAATTGTATTGCTTTGTTATGACGTGTGTTAGCATGTTGTATTATCGGGAGGGGGATTTATGTACTGAGTCTTGCGACTCACCCACTCCTTTGACATTTCAGGTGACACATAGACGCGGACATGGAGCCGGGATGGACTCGAGGTGCTCATGCCATGCAAAAAAATAAGAATTTGCTCAGACTTTTACAAAATTTGGTACTTTAGTTTATTTATTACTATTTGGTTTTATTTTGGATTGTAAACGGCCTTTAAAATTATGTTTTGCTATGTTTATGCTTAAAGTCGATTTTTAATATGCCTTAACAAATTAATTGGGTTAGAATTTGCTAAAACTTGGAAAGACAACGATTTTAAAACTACCAAGCGATATGTTTTAAACTATACCATCGGGTATCACACTATGACTGAGACAAAGGGAACTCAAATGTTTTTCTAACTTAAACTCGATTTTCCACTAAGTCAAAATGTTTTAGTAACAATAAGAAACTACTTGACTTTCTAAATGAGATAACCTTGTTTTAACTACACATCTGATTAAGTTTTCAAAATTTTCCGGGTTTTCAAATACACCATTAGATTTTAATCAAGCCTACCCAAGTTTTCTTCAAATGCACTATATAGCGAAGTGTTTTCATCAAACTTTTAAACAGAAACCTACCTTCTCAAAATTTCGATTTTCCTCGTAACATACCAGATTCGGTCGTGGTGTGTTGACCGGGTTTGGGGTGCTACAAGAGAAATGTCAATAGAGTTTTGATCAGTTGAAAGCATTGTTAACTGAGGCACCAGTTTTAGTTCAACTTGAATCGGGTAAAGAGTTTGTGATATACAGCGACGCGTCATTGAATGGTTTGGGTTGCGTGTTGATGTAAGAAGGAAAAGTTATAGCTTATGCCTCCAGACATTTGAAATCGCATGAAAAGAATTATCCGACGCGTGATTTAGAATTTGGCGACATCATTTTTACAGTGAGAAATGCCACATTTTTACCGATCACAAAAGTTTGAAAATTTAATGACCCAGAAAGATTTGAATTTGCGACAACGAAGATGGCTCGAGTTGCTTAAAGACTATGAGTTAGTGATTGATTATCATCCGAGGAAAGCAAATGTAGTCGCAGATGCTTTGAGTAGAAAATATTTGTTTGCTTTGAAAGCGATGAATACGAGATTGACTTTGTCTGATGATGGTTTGATTCTAGCAGAGTTGAAAGCTAAACCAGTACTTCTTCAACAAATTTGTGAAGCTCAAAAGTGTGATACCGAGTTACAAGCCAAAAGAGTGCAATGTGAGTCAACTAGTGATTTTGACTTTCAAATCGGATCCACTGATTGTTTAATGTTCCGAGGTAGAATCTGCGTATCAAAGAATTCTGAGCTCATTCAGAAAAGTTTGCATGAAGCACACAGTGGTTGTTTATCTGTTCATCTAGGAAGTAGTAAAATGTACAATGATTTGAAACAATTGTATTGGTGGTCGAGTATGAAACAAGACATTTCAGAATTTGTATCGAGATGTTTGGTGTGTCAACAAGTAAAAGGCAAGCATCAAGTGCCTTCGAGTTTACTACAGCCTATAATGATACTAGAGTGGAAATGGGATAGAATTACGATGGATTTCATATCGGGGTTACCCCTGTCTCCAAAGAAGAAAGATGTTATTTAAGTTGTTGTTGATCGACTGACGAAATATGCACATTTCATTCTAGTACGTACTGATTATTCACTTAATAAATTGGTTGAGTTGTACATTTCTGAGATTGTTTGATTGCACGGGGTGCCAGTTTCTATTATTTCGGATAGAGATCTGAGGTTTATGTCGCGATTTTGGAAGAAATTGCAAGAAGCTCTGGGTAGGAGGTTGAATTTTAGTACAACATTTCATCTGCAAACCGATGGTCAGCCTGAGAGAATAATACAAATTCTAAAAGATATGCTTCGATGTTGTGTTTTAGAGTTCGAAGGCATCTAGGAGAAATATTTGCCATTGGTTAAACTTGCGTATAACAACAGCTTTCAATTGAGTATAAAAATCGCACCGTACGAAGCTTTGTATGGTCGAAAATGCCAAACTTCATTGTATTGGACTAAGCTTAGTGAGAAGAAGATTCACGAGATTGATTTGATCCAAGAGACTGAAGAAAAAGTGAAAGTAATTCGTGATAGTTTGAAAGTAGCTTCAGATTGACAGAAATCGTACATGGATTTGAAACGTAAAGATATTGAATTTCAGATAGGTGATAAAGTATTTCTGAAAGTATCTCCGTGGAAGAAAATCCTTAGATTTGGTCGCAAAGGCAAGCTGAGTCCGTGAATTATCGGGCCATATGATATCACTGAAAGAATAAGCCTAGTGGCTTATCAATTAGGTTTGCCGACTGAGTTAGAGAAAATCCACAATGTATTTCATGTGTCGATGTTGCGTTGATATAGATCAGATCCTTTACATGTAATTTCTCCGGTAGAAATTGAAATTCAACCCAATATGACGTACAAAGAGGAATCGATTAGAATTTTAGCTCGAGAGGTTAAAGAATTGAGAAATAAAAACATAGCTTTAGTAAAAGATTTGGGGCAACGACACGGTGTCGAAGAGGCTACGTGGGAACCCGAGGAAGCTATGAGAAAACATTACCCTAACCTTTTTACAGGTAAGATTTTTGGGGACGAAAATCCTAAAGGGGGAGAGTTGTAACATCCCGTTTTTATTCATATCAAAATAGTGATTTCGAGACCACAAATCTAAAGTCAAAATATTTATTTTATTATTATTTTAATGTCTACAGTATGATAATATGTTTGTGTGAAATTTTCATTAAGAAATTTTATCATTTAGATGGTTAATTTGATGAAAAGGACTAAATTGTGTAAAGTGTAAAAGTGGAGTTCCATTAGCTAAAGGTATCTAATAGCTATAGAATTTTAATTTGGAGTCCTTATGTGGTAAATATACCATTTTTAAAGTTAGAAGTTTTAAGTGTTTTTAATGGATTAATATTAAGGTTAATATGGTAATTGATAATTAATAAGTAAATTGAAATAAAACAAAGCCATAAATTTGTATGCATCTTCAACTTTGCCGATTTTAAAGAAAAAAGGAAGCCATATTTAGGGTTTTAACATTCAACCACTTCATCCTTTAATTGCAAGCCCTTTTTTGTCCCGTTTTTAATGATTTTTACGTTTTTGAGATTGTTGCAGCTAGGTCTAGCAAGCCCAAGGACTAATTTGCAAAATTGTTGAAGATTTTGAATGTTGCCATTGATTAATACATGTGTGTTTTGATGTTTGATGATAGATTATAAATGGTTGTTGATAAATAAACAAATTTGGTTAAGTGATTCTTGGTAAAAATGCAAAATAGGGATAAATTGTGAAATGTAGAAATTTTGTGGTTAAAATGTGAAATAAATGAAAAATATGGGCTGCTAGGGGCATAAAAGTAATTCGGCTAGGATGGGTTAGTCTTAAAATTTATGAATTTGTGATTTTATGAAATAAGGACTAAAGTGTAAAAATGTGAAACTTAGGGGAAAAAGTGTAAATGTACCTAAATGTGTATTTTGGGCTTAATTGAATAAAGTAGTGATTGAATAAGCTGAATTTGATAGTTTATACATCAAGAAAAGCGGAATACAGACTTAGATCGAGGAAAGAACAAGATCTCGAATTAGTTGACCTGTGTTGTCGTTTTTACGTTTAAGGTAAGTTCGTATGTAATAAGCATTGTTATAATTATGCTTTAAATGCTTTGATACTGCGTAAACTGTGTATACGAGATCATAGTTGTGTTTGATGACGATTCAGCTACTTGTGGGCACTTAGTGTGCGAGATCGAGATAGCTTCGGCTATGTATGGCACTTAGTGTGCAAGATCGATATAGCTTCGACTATGTATGGCACTTAGTGTGCAAG
The DNA here is from genome assembly GCA_005393395.2 of Gossypium australe. NCBI lineage: Eukaryota > Viridiplantae > Streptophyta > Magnoliopsida > Malvales > Malvaceae > Gossypium > Gossypium australe. Next base: position 22,449,698 of record CM016619.1, on the reverse strand, counting down.
ATTAAAATAGCTTTGACTATGTATTGGCACTTAGTGTGCGAGATTTTGAGTATTCGACATTATTCCGTATAGGTATGAGTTCGTTACGAATTGGTATAGGTATGTACATGAATCGTATGAGCTTTAAATAGAAGAAGTTATGAAGTTTGCATATAAGCATATGATTAAGTATGTGAAAGGGTTGTTTGTTATCATGAATTACATGTTAATATGTTTAAATTGATTATTTGTGTATTTATGATTAGTTGAGTTTATTTCATACGAGCTTACGAAGCTATAAAGCTTACTTCGTTTATTTTTCCATGTTTTATAGTGATTTCAAAGCTAGCTCGAATTCGAGGATTGTCGGAGACTACATCACACTATTCAACCATCACTTTGGTACTTTTGAGCTTATGGTTTGGTCATATGGCATGTATAGGATGATGGTCATTTTGATATGTATTTTGGTAATGAGTTTTTCCATTTGAGATGGCTTGTGAATGGTTATGTTTTGTTTTGTATATTTGGCCATGTGAGTTGACTTATTTTGGTTGATGTGGTTATGTGTTTATATATATGTGTGCATATGGTTTATGTTATGTGATTAAGGTTGGATTCATGATGCTTATTGATAATAGGTAATTTAAATGTCAAATGGTTGATAATTGAGAAGTTATGTGCTTGTGAGTTGATGCATGATGATTCTTATTTGGAAAGGTTTAATTAGATGATTTGAACATGTGAAATTGGTATGATTTGAATGAGTAAAACATGAGATAATAAGCATGTTAGTTGTTGGAATTGATAGTATGTTTTAGTCTTGATTGTGGTTGAATTGGATGTCCACTTATGCTATGAATGAGTACCATTTGAATTGTATAGGTGTGCACAAATTTGGGTGGTAAATTGGCTTGGTAAATAGCCTATTTTTGTCTACACGAGCAGAGACACGGGTGTGTGTCTCAGCCGTGTGTGACACACGATTATGTTACACGCCCGTGTGTCCCCTGGTGTTGAAATTGAAATCAAGTCAGTATGCTCCACACGGCCTCACACATGGGCGTGTGACTTGGCCGTGTAGCATAAGTCAGTATACCCTACAGGTTTGGCACGGCCTAACACACGATCTGACATACGGGTGTGTATGGCCATTTTTAGGGCACACAGGCTAGCCACACGGGCGTGTGTGTTGACTGTGTGACCCAAGTTAGAGAGTTACAGGGGTCAGACACGAGCGGGGACACGGACATGTGCTTCCATTTTGAATGTCCACACAGTCTGTGACACGGGCGTGTCTGTTGGCAGTGTGAAATACACGAGCGGGCCACAGGGGCATGTGTCCCCTGTTTTATGCAAAAAAAAATTCTAAGAGTTGAAAATTTTCTTGAGTTATCGGTGTAGTCCCGAACCACCCTGACTGCATGTTTAGGGCCTCGTAAGCTCGTTTTAGGGACAAAATGATTGGTTGTGAATGAAATGTATATGATTTGATTAATTGTATATGAAATGTATGTTTGAATGTGTTATAAGTCCGATAATACTCCGTAACCCTATTCCGGCGATGAATACGAGTGAGGGGTGTTACAGTACTCCAGGTGTAGTGCACTGACTACGAATAATGCAAACTTAATATGCCGTTGGTACTCCACGGAACTCCTCCGTGAACCACAAATTCCAATTCAATGCATAAGTAACATGTCGCACAATCTCATACATAATCATATCTCAATACTTTTCACATTGATTTCACATGCTCAGCATGTCCTCAATAATCACATACTTTCAGTAAATGGAAACAATGTACCAATCTTTCAAATTACCATTGTGTTGGTATCAATCAATATCATTCAATTTCACATGCTTTACGGGTTTTCATTGTGCATAAATATCACCCTTTTCAGTACACAATATAAAATATATCTCATGTGTTTAAATCATACATAAGCTTAATATCTCAACACATTATATCCTTTTGTCAAACATTTTCATATCTCGTAACTCAAATATGCAATTACAAACTCAATCAACATTCATACTATCAAACTAGCAATTTTGCCAACATGTCAATCTTTTAAGGCTCGAAACATACCTGGCTCGGCCACCACAAAATAAATAATTTGGCTATTAATTCAATCCAATCAGCAAGCTAATTTATCAAATATAACATGATATTTAACATTTTCAAACAATTTCATGAGTTTAGCACCCACACCTTATTTTCACTTCTTCACAGCATACTAGCCAATCTTTCAATTTTCCTTAATAGTTCCTTAAATGAACCTAAACAAAAATTCAGTATAAATTCAATAAATTTACCATTAAACCAAGCCCCAAACACCCACTTATGAGTTCAAATCATTCCTTGAAATTATAGTTATTTAATGAATCAAAACTAGTTATATTCCTTATACTATATCGATGCAGACCGTACGTACAATCGTTCTTTGCCTTTACGGATGATTTGGGGTGCTTGGGTCAGCACCTAGTTCAATAATATAATGAAAAATAAGTAGCTAATTAATATTAAATTCCTTAATTTAATCAATTCATAACCTTTACCCAACAATTATGTCAAAATAACAAACTAGTTATCCTTAATTGCACTTAAGCTTCGCAATTTGTGGGATCCGATTGGCCAATTGATAAAGAACGTCTCTCCCTAATTAACATTGATTAAAGACTGATTAGGAGGGTTAAAGAACACAATTTAATTCTGGAAAAATATGGGCAGGACCCAAGAAACAAAACTACCTCCTTTCTTGCACATAGGTGCACGCACCACCACCCGTGGTGGCCAAAATTGGGGCTGAATTTTAAAATGTTTTGAGATCTCATTAAAATCTGGAAAAATACCTTTAAAATCATTTAAAATACCCCAAATTCTAGATCTAGAAAATTTTTTTAATTGACAAGATTAATCAAGAAATTGAAGAGAAAAGAGATCTCACCCAAGCTAGTTGAGAGAAACGATAATGGCACTTTCTTGGCAATGTTCGGGATTGATCTTGGGGTTCAAGATTTCAGATTTGGGGCTAATTTAGATAAGGATAAATGGTAGCAATATAGTAAAGGAGATGGTGCGCAATCTTGATGCAAAAAGAAGAAGAAAGAGATGATAAAATGGGAGGTGTAGGCGACGACAACAATAGGAGAAAGAAAGAAAATTGAATAGAAAAGAAAGAAAATTGAAGAGAAAAGCGGAGAGGAAGAGGGTGAACTACTAGGATAGGGAAAATTTGAACTAAAGGCTGAATAATACAATAAAAAGTTGTATTTTTACTTAGGGTTCAAGGTTATTGATGGCACACACATTAAAAAAATAAGGGATTTAGCAAAATTTAATTATTTCACAAGGGAAAGGACCTCATTTAATTTCCATGCTTTCTCATATTTATTTTAACCACTCATTTTTTTCCTCATTCTTGGTATAATTTTGCAATATTTATTTTAAAAACAAGGCATGTCTCATGCTATGGTTTAAGGAAAATTTTGCAAAATACTAGGGCTTAAGGGATTTGAACTTGGGTTTCAAGGAACATTTCACTAACACTTAACCAACAAACAATACCTTATTTCTTTCCTAAAAATGCATAGACAATCTAAAAAATTAGGGCATGACCACTCTCTCTTGATTCCCACCCCTGATTATACTAATCCCCGATTTTTGGGATGTTACATTTTCCACTGTAAATATTGAAGAAAACACCATCCAAGCGAGTTTGGAAGGAAATGGGCATTTTTTTTAAAATTTGAATCAATAGAGCATTTGATGAAAGATTATTCTCGCCTGAATAATCAAGCACAAGCTCCGGCCCCAAAAAAATGAGAGGACCAACTACCTTTGAAGGGTCGTGGGTAGTCTAGGACAGTAAATATCGTAGCTATTTGCACGACTCGAACCGAGGTTAGAGAACTTACCCTTGTTTATGCCATTAGGGTTGTGAAGAGAGGGATGCGTTTGATGTTATCACATGTATTTTTACCATCCACTTAGTTCTATATTTTGCCTTAATAGACATAGGATCCACTCATTTGTATGTTGCATGTAATATACCTGTTAAATTGTGTGGTGGGGTAGAGGAAACCACTACTGGTGTTACTGTAGTAATCCCTTAGGACAATTAGTTATTGTAAATAAAATCCACAGGAGATGTCCATTGAAAGTTCAAGGGGTAGTGTTTTTAGTGGATCTTATGGAGTTGTGTTTTGGGGAGTTTGATTTAATTCTAGGTATGGATTGGTTAGTTGAACACCAAGTTAGCCTAGACTGTGCCTCTCCCTAGACTATGCCTCTAAAGGAGTAACATTGAAAATGGATAAGGGTAGAGAAATTGTTATGGTTGGGGAGCGATGAGATTATTTATCCAATGTAATTTCTTCTATGGTTGCTAAGCTAGTTCGAAAAGGGTGCAAAATGTATTTAGCCTATGTGATGGATGAGAATGCCAATAGTAGCACCTTAGATTGCATCCGAACGGTTAGGGAATTCCTAAATGTGTTTCCTAAGGAGTTACCACAATTTCCTTCAGATTGTGAAGTAGAACTCGAAATTGAACTATTTCCAAGAACTACTACATTATCCATTGCCCCATACCGTATGGTGCTTAAGGAGCTACAAGAATTGAAAATCCAACTTTAGGAGCTTTTGGATCGTGGGTTTATTAAACCTAGTGTTTCTCCGTGGGGAGCGCCGATCATATTTGTGAAAAAAAATGGTTCCTTAAGACTTTGCATAGATTATCGACAGTTGAACAAACTGACTGTCAAAAATAAATATCCTCTTCCTAGAATTGATGACTTGTTCGACCAATTCTCAGGTGCAACAGTGTTTTCAAAGATAGATCTAAGTTCGGGATATTATCAACTTGAGGTAAATGAGGTAGATGTCCCCAAAACTGTATTTAGAACTCATTATGGCCATTATGAATTCTTGGTAATGCCATTCAGTTTAACCAACGCTGGCACTTTCATAGATCTAATGAACTGAGTGTTCTAACCTTTCATTGATCGATTCATCGTTGTATTCATCGACAGCATCTTAGTCTACTCCAAAACTGAACCTGAACATGATAAACAACTTAGGAAGGTTCTAAAAATCCTCCGAGGAAAGAAGTTGTATGCAAAATTGAGTAAATGTGAATTCTAGCTTAACGAGGTTATGTTTCTAGGTCATGTGACGTCTGCAGAGGGTACCCGAGTAGATCCAAAGATGATAGAAGTTATCCTAGAATAGAAACAACCTAAAAATGTTTTTGAAATTCGAAGCTTCCTTGGCTTGGCTAGGTATTACTGTAGATTTTTTTGAAGAGTTTTACTTAATTATTGTACCCTTAACTAAGTTGCTAAGGAAGGATTTTCCTTTTAAGTGGACAAATAAGCAAAAATATAGCTTTGTAAAGCTAAAGGTTATGTTAACCCAAGCTCCTGTGCTGGTACAGCCCGAATCAGGGAAAAAATATGTGGTGTATTGTGATGCATTCTATACCGACCTTGGATGTGTGCTGATATAAGGCGGTAAAGTAGTTGTCTATTCGTTAAGGCAGTTGAAGTAGCATGAGTGCAATCACCCAACTCATGACTTAGAGTTGTCTATAGTAGTTTTTGCCCTAAAAATTTGGAGGCACTACTTATATGGGGAGAAGTGTTCCATTTATACTAATCATAAGAGTCTCTAATACATTCTCACCCAAAAAGAGCTGAACCTGAGGCAATGGAGGTGGTTAGAACTGTTAAAAGATTATGATTTTATAATTGAATATCACCTAGAAAAGCCAGTGTTGTAGCAGACACTCTAAATAGAAAATAGATTACTCATTGCAAAGACTACTCATTGCAAAAACTGGCTAAGTTAAATAAATTTGAGATAGTGAAGTTGCATGGGATGCCCATATCGATTATCTTTGATCGAGATCCCTGCTTTACATATCGATTCTGGAAGAAGCAACAAGAGTCATTAGGTACTTGTTTGGACTTTAGCACTACCTTCCATCAACATTTTGACGGGCAATCTAAGCGGGTTATGCAAATATTGGAAGATATGTTAAGAGGCTACATTGTCGAATTCTGAGGCAATTGGGAAAAGCGCTTTCCTTTAGTCTAATTTTCCTACAATAATAACTTCTAATTGAGTATCCAAATGGCACCTTATGAGGCATTATATGGTCATAAATGTCGAACACCTTTGTGTTAGATCGAACTGGGTGAAAGGAAAGTTTTGGGTCCTGAATTAATGCAAGAGTTTAAGGGGAAAATTAAACTAGTTCAGGATAGACTAAAAGCAATTTCAAATAGACAGAATTTGTACGCAAATTTAAAAAGGAAGGACATTTAGTACAGTGTTGGCAAGTCTTCTTAAAAGTGTCCCCATGGCGAAAGGTGCTAAGATTTGGAAGAAATGGCAAGTTAAGTTCTAGGTTCATAGGACCTTATAAAATCTTTAAGATAGTCAATACAATTGCGTTTTAATTAGAATTACCTCCAGAACTAGATCAAATTCATGATGTCTACCATGTCTCCATGTTGAGACGATACTGATATGACCCTTTTCACATTATTCCAATCGAAGATATTGAGGTAAGACCAGATTTTTCCTTTGACGAGGAACATGTGTAAATTCTATATCGTGTTATAAAGGTTCTGAGAAGAAAACAAATCCCTTTTTTGAAATTACTATGGCGTAACCATAGCACAGAGGAGGCCACATGGGAATCGGAAGATGCATTTTGTTAACAATATCCTTAACTGTTCAAACTAGATAAATTTCAAGGACGAAATTTCTTTAAGAAAGCAAGAACTATAGCACCCCAAAATGTATAGGGTTGGAAAAAATTAATAACCAAGAAATGACTTAGTCTTGATGGTTATGTAGTTAGTGCACTCCCTAGAGATCCTAGGTTCTATCCACTCCTCTCACATTTCTTTTTTTTTTTTTAACAACTAGGATGGAAATCACTCTAACATAAATATTAACTGGAGTGAAAACTTACCAAGTATGGGAAACAACCTAATGATTAAGCACACTATTTCTCCCTTACATACCAGAATTGAGCCACGTTATGCTCCCCCATTTCCCTTTTAATATCGATAGGAAGGGGAAATTACCTTGCAGCCCCATAGAGTTTTGAAGCCCAAAGAATTTAGCCATTTTCCTAATTGTAATTGAATCCTTGTTTCTATTTCCAAACCAAACCAAAATCTTATTTCTTCTCTCCCTATTTTTCCCCTTTTCTTTTTCATCATCTTCTTTACAAAATATTTTCTTCCAATTTCTAAAATTTACTTTTACTTCTGAATCAATATCAAGTCCTGATTTCAACTCAATTTCAACTGAAATTGTAATCGTCATTAGAACCCCCATCTCTGCCAAGAAAGTGGACTCATTTAGGTACCTTAGACTATATTTGAACGTGAGAAACGTCGCTTGAGATCCCTTTGATAAGTGTGTGTTCTTTTACAAGTAAATCAAGGCAAACCGTGCCTCAAAATAGGGCCACGCGACTAGCCACATAAGCATGTGGGCTACCTGTGTGGATCATACGACCATGTCCCCCTAAAACCCTAGGTTATTTCGATTCTCACATTGCCTAGGACCCTCCATGCGGTCGTGTATCCCTTGTATCTTGATTTTGTAATTTTCACACGGCCATAGTCTGTTACACGACCTGGCCACACGGCTGTGTAACCCCTCCAAATGGTCTATAGCATCCCGAACGGCCATGTGCCTTTATATTTCAGATTTTACAGTTTGTCCCATAATTTTATTATTTGTTTAGTTTAGTACTTAAATGATTACCGAACGGCTTTAGTGTCTTAAATTGTTCAAGTAAGTCCCTGATGATATGAATAATGCTAGAATACATTATCTAATTGATTTAATTAATATTATATATATATTCTTGAATTTTGATTGACACGTATGTTTATCTGTATTTGAGATTGTACATCCAGTAAGCCTTTGGCTACTATATCGAACTAGTATAAACAAAATATTTGCCACTGTATAGTACCATTATAGGCATAATGACTACTACCATATTGTTATGTTAAAAGCCATTAAATGCTACTTTATTTTCTATTTTGAGCGTGCCATTTTACATTGTATGGGATGGGATGTTATAAACAGAGGAAATATTGGTAGTTTTTCTATATTATTTTGCTTTGCTCCCACAACCATAGGCAGATTTCATCTACGAAGGTATTGTTGTGTACCCATAGTCATAGGCAGATTTCATTTGCGGCATTTATGTTGTGTATCCACAACCCAGTGGCAACTATTATCTACAAACATGTTGTGCATCTACAGCCAGTGATAATTTTTACCTATATTATTTTGTTGTGTATCCACAGCTATAGGTAGAATCCACCTGCGGTGTTTTGTTGTGTGTCCATAGCTATTGGTAGTTAATTTGCAAATCATTGGTGGTTAAACCATAATCCGGTGTGCTGGTGGTTGGAGTTAAGGGGAACTCCCATTGTTGTGTGTAGCAGTGGGGTAGGATCTTTTCTGTTAAAACCGAAATTATATGGCCTTCACAAAAACATGTGCATACAAAATTGGAATTTCAAATATGGAACTTATATATTGTAACATCCTGAAAAGGGCCTATGCATTTTCGGTTTAATTGTAAGAAATGACATGTCTTATGTGTTATGACTATGTTTTGAACATTTTTGGAAACCTGGAAATGTATGGAAATGTTAAGTTTAAAAGAGGAAAGTGAACCTTTTTGGAAACTAAGAAAGGTAAGGAAATGATTTGGAAATGATTCAAAAGAGGAAAGTGAACATTTCTGGAAACTTGGAAACGTAAGGAAATGTTAAGTTTAAAGGAGGCAAACGAAAAGTTTTGGAAACTTGGAAATGTAGAGAAATGTCAAGTTTTAAGGTTTAAAAAGAGGAAATTAAGGCAAGGTGGCCTTAAGAAAATTAGTAGGAGGAATTTGACACACAAACGGGCTTGGAAAAGTGGGCTGGAGATGCCACTTAGGGCCTCTGGAAATGGCGCCACATGCAAGGGTGTTGGGCCTGAGTTCGAGTCACTTGGGAAGCAAATAAAAGAAGTTTTATTTTTGCTTCCAGAAGCATAGAGGTGGACGGCATTAAGGCTCTTAAAAGAGGAGTTTTATTCTCTTTAAATTTCGGCTAAATAGGGGATAAATAAGGGATTTATTTATCATTATTTTCAAGAGTTAATAGTTGGATTAAATTCTTTTTATAAAGTGATAATTTAAGGGATAAAGCTATCAAAATAGAAGAGTGGTGGCCAAGTAAGGGACTCTAGCCTAGTAATTTCGGCTATAAAAGGGATAGTAAGGCTATTCTTCATTCATACTTTTCTCTTCAAGAAAACCTCTGTCGAAAATTCCCTAGCAAACTTTCTTCTTTCTCTTTTATTTTTGCCAAGCTGACATACCTTGTGTTCTAGCCGAATCCTCCATCTTTATTCTTCCTTCTCTTTTCTTTCTAATCCCTCCAAAAGCCGAAAGCTTGCTAAGATCAAGGCCATAGCCGAATAGTTTGAGACTTCAAGCAAAGGAACTGTCAATATCTAAAGTAAGGGTAAGATCTCATTCAGTTTCATCCTTTTTCTTTTAAGATTTGCCGAAATCTAGGACTAACCCCATTATTATCTTGTTGCCGAAACCTTGAAGAGATCTTTCGGGATTTACTAAGTGTCGACTACAAGGAAGGAGAAATTCTTTTCCCGAAGGTAAACCATAAGCCGCGTGTTCCCTAGTTATTCGGTGAGTTTCGGGATTTAAAATCCACAAGGTAGGTGTCTGTAACATTCGGCCAAGGCCTATTTTGGATATCTAGATCTATTTCTTACTTTGTTTAGAAGCCGAAACTAACCTATGATGTGACTTAATGTTTGGCCGAATGCAAGAAGGTGTACAACATAGTTTTCGGGATTTGACTATAGTCAATTCGACACCAAGGTAAGTTTTAGTGTACTAATCCTACTAGGATTTGGATTTATGGCCGAATAGTTCTTTACTAAGTATTAAATGATTGATTAAATGTAGAGATCTAAGATCTAAGGCATTAGATCAAGCTTTTCGGGATTTGGATTGGAAACCCTAAGCGAATCAGGTGTGTACCCCACACTAATTCTTAATAAGTTTATGGCAATATTTAAATATGCATGTATGTTATAAGAATGTGAATATGGCTAAGTACCATGCTATGGTACAAAAGTACTCAGGTACGTTTCCTACTCCTACTAGGATTATGAAATATGTTATGTGTAACATGAGAATAATGATAAGAATGTGAAGGTGCCGATGTGAATGTGACTATGCCTCTGGAAATGTGATTGATTGCCTTAATAACATGTGCATGCATTTATTATTATGCCACAATTACTTGTTGCATATGCATGGGTTGGGATATGAAAGAAGGTACGGGTGTACTTCGAGTACGTGGTTTGATGTTAGCCTTGAGCTACATCGTGGATTGACGTTGACTGAGGTCACGTCATGGATTTATTTACGATTAAGTTCGCGTGGTTTGATGAGTAGCTCCGTGCCTCATCGTGGTTGATATAGGCTATGTGCCATATCGTGGTTGATGAGTGACTATGTGTCCCATCGTGGTTTTGGTGTTAGCTACGGCTACATCGTGGATTGGCGCTGACTGAGGTCGCGTTGTGGATTATTGTGCTTAATTGCACGTGGACGGCATTGATTGCCTTTGGAGTGAAAAGGAGAGGGTGATTTGTTAATCCCCTGGTGTGTGGTAGGCTGGATACGGGGGTGTGTAGAGGATGGACCCTAGGTTGGGTTGGGTGCACTTTGCATATTATATCTGATATGAATATTTAATATGGTTATGGGCCAAGCCCAATAAGTGAGCACATGTGAATAAGTTGCATTACTATTTGCTATATGGGTTGTTATATGGTTTGATATGTATGGTATGCCTAAATCTATTTGGACTTAGTGTTGTGTACACATTGAGTCTGTTGACTCACCCCGTTGTGGGACTATTTTCAGGTGACGAACAGTAATGGACCGGGTTCGGCAGAAGCTTAGGGATGGTCATGCACAGCAAGAAATCTATGATTTGGACTTTTATTTTCTTTAAGTACTTTGGTTTTAAATTTGGGTTATATTTGATGTAATAAGGCCTTAGTGAACTATTTTATTTCTGTCTTATTGTTTAATTATGTTTACAAATTTTTATTAAGTTAAAGTATTCAGTAATTTATTTTTGAAAATACTATATATGTTTTATCACTTAAAATTAAAAAGGGTTTTCAATATAAAATCGAATTCGTTTTCAACTCAAGCCCAACCCAAAACAATATTTTTTTTAAAAATCGCACAAGTTTTTCCTAAGAAGCAAAAGAATTTGAACCGGTTTTCTTGAGGAACATACCAGATCTGGTCAAAGCTCGTGGGCCGGGTTTGGGGTGTTTCAATATATACATATTTATATTGTTGAATGATCTGAAACATCGATATTCTAATATTTCCACTGCAAGTTACTTCTATGTGACATATTTTGTATGCTCATTTGCACTGATTCTATTGTGATTGAACTCACATTGAGCGTCATAACTCACTCTCCCATATATTTCCATCCTTATAGATAACCCACCAGGTTAGGACTTGGATGCGACATCCAAAGGGTCTCAGCTCGATTTTTATTTATTGAGTTATTTAGGTTTAATATTCAATTTATTTAATTATTCAAAGTTTGTATATATTTTATTTTGAATAGTGGCATGAAATTTAGGATTTGGGATTTATCTTTATATTGTATGACACTTAAATTGAATTTTAGGATGCCTAAATTTAATTACTATGTAGTTAAGTATAAAACCCTGATTTTATTAAAAATACATATTATTATCACTTTTCTCTTGTTAAATTGTAACTAAAATTTTGAGTAATAAATAAAATCGATAATAAACTAACTTTTCTTCTAAAGTTAAGCAAGTATTATAAAAATGATTGTTTTCAAAACTCCGATAGCTTACAGGGCTAGTTTGGTGGCTAATATAGTCTTCGAATTTGGGTTGAACATCTAGGTTGGGTTGGCGAGGAAGGTTACAACATATCTCCTAGAAAATATTTAATACATGGGAAATATTTGACTCTAACGTTAAGAAAATCTGATTTGTTTCTAACATTAAGAAAATCTAGGAAATCAAGTAATCTAGTATGACTAAGATAGTAAAAAATAAAATAAATAAAAAGTGTAAAAAGAAAAATTGAGCCAGGCCTATATCATGTGCAAGGGGAGAATCGACTCGTTTTAACTATAATTGAGCTTTCAGGCTCAGGCCTCATGCGCGCGTGTCCATCCTCTTATTTTAGCTCTTATAAGCTCAAAGTCAAAAAAACACTATATAAACATCATTGTTATAGGTGTATTTAAAGGATATGACATTTCTGTAATTATTTGAAATACATACTTCATACAATTTTAGCTGAGTATTTCGATATAATGTGATAATCCTGGTGCCTTTTGGACTATGAACCAATTTTTTTTGACAAATGGTACATAATTTACTTAGATAATAGTTAAAATAAGTTTCTATAAACCAATTATTTAAGTTGTAAAGTTTCTATGAACCAATTATTTAAGTTGTAAAGTAACTTTCTCATTCACCACATTATATCTATCATTCGACTACGCGATTGTGCGCTAATAGGCCATACACGCACATGGTTTCCATGAGTGCTCTAGAGATTGCCAAAGATCTCATAAAAGTAACTCCACTTTACACTCATATTGTTCAATCCATCAAGTGTATTCTGCAAAACAGTACACCACCTATAAATTATATGGATTTAATTAAGAGTTTTTACTCATCCTCACCAGCCATGCAGTTATTTGTTTAAGTATTGTTTACACCATAAGAGGGACATAATCATATAGTGCTTAACATGTCAACTAATAACTTCGTTCTTACCCATATGAACCTAATTCATGGGATCTCCAATCACATGGATTGGGTTTCCATCATTGTCGACCTCACCGTTTGGCAATAGTCCCATTCCCCTCGATGTTTCAAACATCAATTTCTTCTCTAGGTGTTTAGAAGGATTTGTCAAATTCATCTCTGACATCACAAAATCAATTGATATTACTCCATCATTTTGTAAATACTTAATCACACCATGTCTTTGACGAATATATTTATTTTTTCCATTGAAAGTTTTATTCTTTACAATGGCTATTGCCAATTGGCAATCACAATGCATCAACATAGAAGTTGTTGGCTTCCTTCCTAAAGGAATATTTGCTAAGATGTTTCTCAACTACTCAGCCTCATTACCAGCCAACTCCAAAAGCAATAAACTCTAACTGCATAGTAGATTTTTCTATAATTGTTTGTTTGGCTGATCTCCATTATATAACACCATATTCAAAAGTGAATATGTAACCACTAGTGAATTTTGTCTCATTTGAATTTGAGATCCAATTAGCATCACTATATATTTCTAATACTGTGGGAAATCCACTAAATAAAATACCATAATCAATGGTCCTCTTTAAATATTTCTTAAGTCTGAGTATAATAGTCCAATGTTCATCACTTGGGTTATATGTGTATCTACTTAGTCGACATTTAGCATATGCTATGTCCGGCCGTGTGAAATTAATCAAATACATCAAAATCCCAATAATATGTGTATACTTTTACTGAGCAATGAGCTTACCCTTATTTTTCTGCAGTTTAGTGCTAGCATCATAAAGATTACTCATTGGTTTAACATCAAAGTGTCCAAACTTTGAAACTTTCAAATTTTCAAAACATAATGCTCTTGTGATAGCATCAAGCTATCACATTTCCTTATGATCTTAACACCCAATATAACATTTTCTTACCCTATATCTTTCATGTCAAATTTGGAAGCAAGATATCTCTTTGTCTCGAGTACTAACTAGTAATTAATAGTGAAAATTAACATATCATTTATTTTATTATCCTATTTTTCCTTTATACTATGCCATCTGATTCTAGTGAATAAGGAGAGGTTATTTAATGTATTATATCTTCTTTTTTCACTAAAGTAATTGAACAGAAAATATTCACCTTCTCTATTTGATCTAACTCTTTTAATATTTCTATTTAACTGATTGTCTACTTTAGCTTTATAAGAAATTTATGAAATGCTTCATCTTTACTCCTAAAAAAGTATAATTTAGTAAATCTAGAAAAGTAATCTATGAAAGTTACATAATATCTTTTACCTCTTCTTGTCATAGTTTGTTTCAAGCCTTCTAAGTCTGTGTGAATTAAGCTTAATAAATTTGTTGCCCTAGCAACTGATGAACATGTTTTCTCAGTTAGTTTTGGCTCAACACATCTCATATTTGTTTCATGCAGTCATTATCAATACACGATTTTAAACCAAGATGCTTTATTCTTTTGAGATAGGAAGCATTCATGTAATAGACCGATTTAGGGCCTAGTCAGAATAGTGGTTGCGAGACCACAAATCTAAAGTAGAAATTTTGTTTTATGATTTTTATGAGTCTTATGAGGTGTTTACATAATTGTGAAAAAATTTCATGAAGAAATTTTATTAATTAGTGATCAAATTTTCCATTAGGACTAAATTGCAAAGATTAGAAAATATGAGATTCTAGAAGATTTAAGTATGAAATAGAATTACAAAAATTACTAGAGGTCCTTATTTAAAAATTAGACCATTATATGTTAAGATGGACAAAAATGGACATGGGAAGGAAAAATCTCAAGAAAGGGGCTTAAGGGCATTTTTGTCCTTTGGTTAATAAAAGAATTAAAAAAAGAAAGTAAAGCCAAAATCATGTCCATCTTCCTCCCTCTTAGCCGAAAATCACAAGGAAGACATATCTAGGGTTTCTTCAACTTTCAAGCTTGATAGTAAGTGCATCCTAGCCCCGTTTTTAATGTTCTTCGTATTTTTGAGATCCTCGTAGCTCGGTTTAGCAATTTCTAGCTATCTTTTGAGCTAGGTTTATGTCCAAAAATTTACCCATGTATGATATGCATGTATTTTGATGTTTTATGGAAGAATATGAAAGTTTGATGTATGATAAACATCTTTTTCTAAGTGATTTTCATGAAAAATGCATAAAAGGACCAAATTGTAAAAGTTGTAGAAATGGTCATACGTGAGTGAAATATTGGAAATTGAATGTTGTTATAGTTGAGAATATTATTCGGCTAGGCTTGAAATGCAAGAAAGTTGAACGGAAATAATTTTACGAGCCTGGAGGCAAAAGTGTAATTATGTGAAAGTTTAGGGGTAAAATCATAATTTTTTCCAAAGTATGAATTATGAGTCAATTTAGTCAATGTGAGTATTAAATGAGTGAAATTGTTATTATAGATCAAAAAACACGAAGCCCGGACCGAAACCAAGGCAAGGACAAAGTGTTGGACTAAATCGAACATCCACACACATTTTGAGTACCGAAGTAAGTTTGAATGAAATTAGAGTTATACAATGTAATCATACTTGTAATTATATTATTTTATGAGAAATGTATACATATTCCATGAAGTTTATTTATGATGCTTTGATGGGATTGAAATAAGAATATGTCAAGTTGAAGTCCCAGTTGAGGACTCGGAATAACGAGGATACCAATGTCACCATATGAGATAAGGAAGGTCTCGTATAAGACCATGTCTGGGACATGGCATCGGCACCGAATGTAGGACCCGTATAAGACCATGTCTGGGACATGGCATCGGCATCGAATATAGGACCCATATAAAACCATGTCTGGGATATGGCATTGTCTCCGAATGTAGATCCCGTGTAAGACCACGTCTAGGACATGGCATCGGCATCGAATAAGAAAGATCCTGTGTAAGACCATGTCTGGGACATGGCTTCAGCACCAAAGGAGGATCTCGTATAAGACTATGTCTTGGACATGGCATCGACATCCATGTACGATTTCGTATAAGACCATGTCTTGGACATGGCATTGACATCGAGCTAAGAGATCCCGTGTAAGACCATATCTAGGATATGACATCAGCATTAAGAGGTGATCCCATGTAAGACCATATCTGGGATATGGCATTGGCATCAAGATACATGTATAATGAGATTGAGTATCCTCCGATATTCTGAGTAGTTCAACGGGAAAAAGAGTTGAGCATATAAAGATGAAAAGGAGCTAAGTAAGTAAAGATGTTATAGAGTTAAGTTATACAAGGATAGCATTGAATTCCATTTGTGTAAGAATGATAATGATTTAAGTTTATGTTTAAGTTAGCATAAGTGCTAAATTATGTGATGAAGTGATACAGGTACCATGAGTAAAATACGAGTTTAGAAATCCTATTGTGATATGTGATGGGTAAGAGTAAGCATGAGTAAGTTTGCCTAATTACTTGAATACTTGAGTTGTGTAACATCCCGAAATTGGGCCTAGTAGAATTGGGCCCAATGGGCCTTAGGTGTAGAAGCGTTTAAAATTTTTTGAGAGCAAGAGAACGGCATTAACGCAAGTTGGACCTACTAAGTGAGTGATTTTGGAAGGCTAGGGGGCTTCTATGAAGTCCCGGGATCAAACTTTGGCTTTAGGGAAATTTTGGTTTTAGGTGAATAAAACCCTGGAGTTAGTAAGTAGGCTTTAAGAATAAAATGTGGAGAAAAATGACACAAGTGGAGGTGTGGTGTAGTGGCAAAGTGACGCCACTTAGGGAGCAAGGGGGTGACGCCACACAAGGGAGTAAGGGGTCCAAGGTTCAAGTCTTGGTGCTAGCTTTTTCATTTTCTTTTTAAGTGGACTTTAGAATTTGGCCATAGATTTATATTTAGTTACACATGATTTTAGTCACAAGAGGAGCTTGTGGCTTGGTGGCAAGTGGCGTGTTGAGCTATTAAAGGGAGCCTGGGTTCAAATCTCATGACAAGCAAAGGAGTATTTATTTTGCGGACTGGACGGCAAGAGTTTGAGTTGGACTTTAACTCTGCTAAAGGAGGGATCCCATATCGGAAAGATACAAAGAGGAAAGATGAGAATCTGGCTATAAATATAGAGCTATCTATGATTGGAGAGAAAACATACCTTGATGGGCGTTGGGCATAGGAGTGCTCGGAGCGTGGATTAGCAGCTTCTGATTCCTATCAGGTGTGTATTTCTCTCTACTCTAGTTGTAGAGTGGCAAATGCCGAAATGCCGATCACCCAGCGATGGTAGACACACGAGCGTGCGAGCGCACGTGTGGGGGGCTTCGACGCTATAGTTGAGGCCATCATTAGTGTTATTGTGGGTTTAGGTTGCTAGGGCCACGATGGGCCGAGCGAGATGGACCCATATGAATAAACTGTATGTTTGTGTAGTAGATGTTGGATTAGACTATGGTTATCTCATAGATGGGGCTTGTAAGGGTGACTTATGTACAATATGGGTCACTTGTTTGGGTGCAGATCTAAAGGAAAATCGCCAGTAGTAGCAAAGGAAGGGCTACTAGAACGTGAAGTACACGGGTTTTTGATAAGTATGCCTTAAATCTTGGTTGATCGCTAGTAATGTTGATTGTAGGGTCGCGACTAAGGGATTTCCAGCGCGCATGGTTACCAGGTGTGTACAAACACTACACACACGATATCGGCAATGCCGAAAAGCCAAAAGTGGATAAATGGGCCCGGTGGGCCCTGAGGCTAAGAATTGATGAAATTGTTTTGTTGGTTATACGAATTGAATTAGTCATGCATGATACATGAATTGGATTTTTTTTGGGCCTAATAGGCCATAAGATGAGATTTGGGCCTAATGGGCTGTAAGGGTGTGATTTGGGCTTGATGGGCTTATGGGGACGTAGACATGTATGTTAGGGTTTATAAACCTTAAGCCTAGTTTGAACAACTCTTAAATTCCATAAGACTTAATCTAATTAAACATGTCTGGGAACAAGTCGCAGGGTTGGAGTGTGGCAACGGGCGTACACATGTCTAGGATTGGATCTAGGAAGAGCTTGGTACTTAAGCGGCCCTAGTGGCCCACCTCCGCTTTTCTAGAATTCTACCTGGTGCGTAGTGTCTGTTCACTTTAGCCTCAAGGACTTGTTGATGGGCCAAAGTTCATAGCTAAAACCCGAAAGGGACCAAATACCCTTATATTTGCAAAATTCCTAAAATACCCTTATATTTGTAAAATTTACTAAAATACCCCTAGGTTGCAAAATTACTAAAATACCCCTAGGTTGCAAAATTATCGAAATACCCCTGGTTTATGAAATTATCGAAATACTCGTGGTTTGCAAAATTATCGAAATACCCCTGGTTTACGAAATTACCGAAATACTCATGGTTTGCAAAATTACTGAAATACCCCTGGTTTACGAAATTATCGAAATACCCTTGACTTGCAAAATTACCAAAATACCCCTAGTTTACAAAATTATCGAAATACCCTTGATTTGCAAATTTATCGAAATACCCCTAGTTTGTGAAATTACCGAAATACCCTCGATTTACCGAAATACCCTTGATTTGCAAAATTACCGAAATACTGATGAGTATGAGTTTATGGATGTTACTCGTATATTTGATGCATTCATATGATATTCTGCTTAGGATGCATATGGGTGGGAATTATGGTACGGAGGAAGATTTGAGGATCGCATGGCCGTATGGTATGGATCCACTGGAGGCTTAAAGCCCAATATATGTGATTAAGCAGCTTTGCTGCAACGTCCGGTAGTACCGCAACCGGGCTACCCTTCGTGTGTAGCGGAGGGGTGGGTCGAGCTAGAATTCCCCACAGGAGTCATAAGGTTGGAAGGGAAATGGTGTGTGTAGCGGATGGATTTTTGGGGTGGGTTTTGCATTATTTGCTTAGAAATGATACAATATGATATGATATGAGGTCATTGTGGGCTAAAGCCCAAGACCACAGATTTTGATAGGGCTTAGGCCCAATGTGAATATTTGTAAGTGATTTGATTACCAAGGGTTGTGCACACTGAGTTTCGAAACTCTCACCCTTTTAATTTAATGTTTCAAGTAATCCCGAATAGACGAATCGACGTGGGAGAGGACTCGGAGATGGCCACACTACAAGCGGCTTGAATTTTCATTTATTTGTTTCAAAATACATGTTTTTATTTACTTAATTTTCGGTGGATGTAATAAAACCTTGTACTCCGTTTTGACTTCAGATTTATTTTGGGTTTTGAGATTAATTGTTTATTTTAATTATTAAACCTAAGTAAGCTCTTATGTTTAAACTTGGTTTCCGAATTACTTAAAAGAATAAAATGAGTTTTTATCTTTAATTAAAAAGACTCAAAGATTTTGGGCTATTGGGCCTTAAATTTTTAATTAGCAAAACCGTTTTGAATTGTGCCTTTAATGTGACATTTCGAATTCAGGCCTAACTTCTAGGCCGGGTTTGGGTGTTACATTTAGTGGTATCAGAGCCCGGTTGCAAAGCTCAGGCTGTGAAATGGGCCTTAGATTTTGGGTTTTTTTTTAAAAAAAGTTTTGGCAGGATTCTTGAAGTGTGGTTCATCGAGCCCTCGACGTCGAGCCAACTAAGTTTTTCTGTTATTGTTTGAATTATTGAACTGTATAGATAATGGGCTACTTAAAATAGGCTTTTAGAGACTAAAGCCTGTAGGGAAACTTAAGCCTGTAGTGGATTCTCAACCGAGGAATAACTCTAAGAAATTGTTGTTACTTACATAAGACATGTGCTCTAAACAAGTGGAACTAAGTACTAATTTCATAAAATTCTTAATTCAATAATACGTAACGATGAGCGCTAGACGAGGTGGAAGAGGCCACGGCAGAGGCCGTGGAAGTGTTAGGGCAGGGTCGTCCGAGTCAGGCCATATGCCCAACATAGGAGTAGGGGAGGCTCCGGCCTCACCAGTAGCTGAAAGAGGAGCAAATGAACAGGCTACCGCTACAGAAGATGCCATATCGCAGGCCATGTTGAGAATCTTAGAAAGGGTCGTTGGGCCCAATAATGGTACGGGGAGTCATGGGTCAATCGTGGAGCGACTCCGAATGTGGCAGAGTATTGGTTAGAAGCTACTAAAAGAATAATGGATGACCTGGATTGCACGGCAGAACAGAAGTTAAAGGGGGAGATATCCTTACTTAGGGAGGAAGCCTATTAGTGGTGGTTGACCGTAAAGGAGGGCAACCAACCGGAGCAGGTCACTTGGGAGTTCTTTAAATGACATTTTAGGGGAAATACATTGGAGCAGCCTATGTGGATGCTCGAATGAAGGAGTTTTTGAGTTTGACACAGGGAGATAAATTGGTAGCAGAGTACAAGGCTGAGTTTTTGCGCCTCAGTCGGTATGCTAAGGGGATAGTAGTAATAGAGTACGAAAGACGGTTCGAGGATGGATTAAGGGATAGCCTTAGGGTACTGATAGCTCCACAGAGGGAGCGAGATTTTGCGGTCTTGGTGGAGAAAGCAAAAATAGCAGAGGAGGTAAAGAGCACAGAGCGCCGCAACCGAGAGAAAGAGAGGGGCAAGAACAAGCAGATTATGGAACCTATGGGAGCTGAACAGAGGCCTGCAAGGAGGGCCAGAGTGAATGGGCCAGTTAGAGCTGAGGCCCCTACTGCTGCTAATAACGAGATACCACTTTTTGCTGAGTGTGGAAGAAGGCATCCGGGAGAATGTTGGAGGAGGATGGGAGCATGTTTGGGCTGTGGATCCATGGAGCATAGGGTTAGGCAGTGCCCGAGAAGGCTAGATCAAGAGCAAACCGATGGTAGAGGTAATTTTCAACCTCGGAGGGGTGGTCAACAACCACCAAGGGGCCGTGGTCAAGTCAATGGTGGCAATGGTGCAGGACGTGGTCATGGAGCACTAGGTGGAGGTATAGGTTATGCTGAGGTGAGGCAGCCAGGTTTGGTCTATGCAGCACGTCGCCAAGGGGACTAGGACGCTCCAGATGCGAATATCGGTGCGTACTCTACCATAGTATACTGAGTGTTTATTTTGTTATTAAATCAGAGTGCGCAACGTGAGCATAGTATCGTAGGTTAGGATGTACGAAGGTTTGTTAGTTGGAAATTTCGAGTACGAAATTTCTTTAGGGGGTAGATTTGTAACATCTCGAAATTGGTCCTAGTAGAATTAGGCCCAATGGGCCTTAGGCGTAGGAGCGTTTAAAAATTTTTGGGAGCAAGAGAACGGCATTAACGCAAGTTGGACCTACTAAGTGAGTGATTTTGAAAGGCTAGGGGGCTTCTATGAAGTCCCGAGATCAAACTTTGGCTTTAGGGAAATTTTGGTTTTAGGTGAATAAAACCCTGGAAGTTAGTAAGTAGGCTTTAAGAATAAAATGTGGAGAAAAATGACACAAGTGGAGGTGTGGTGTAGTGGCAAAGTGACGCCACTTAAGGAGCAAGGGGGTGACGCCACACAAGGGAGTAAGGGGTCCAAGGTTCAAGTCTTGGTGGCCAGAGATTTATATCTAGTTGCGCATGATTTTAGTCACAAGAGGAGCTTGTAGCTTGGTGGCAAGTGGCATGTTGAGCTATTGAAGGGAGCCTAGGTTCGAATCTCATGACAATCAAAGGAGTATTTATTTTACAGACTGGACGGCAAGAGTTTGAGTTGGATTTAAACTCTGCTAACGGAGGGATCCTACATCGGAAAGATACAAAGAGGAAAGATGAGAAGCTGGCTATATATATAGAGCTATCTATGATTGGAGAGAAAACATACCTTGGTGGGCGTTGGGCATAGGAGTGCTCGGAGCATGGATTAGCAGCTTCCGATTCCTATTAGGTGTGTATTTCTCTCTACTCTAGTTGTAGAGCGGCAAATGCCGAAATGCCGGTCACCTAGCGATTGTAGCCACACGAGCGTGCGAGCGCACAAGTGGGGGGATTCGACGCGATAGTTGAGGCCATCATTAGTGTTATTGTGGGTTTAGGCTGTTAGGGCCACGATGGGCCAAGCGGGGCCAAGTGGGCCCAATGGGCTCATGGGCCCATATGAATAAATTGTATGTTTGTGTAGTAGATGTTGGATTAGACTATGTGAATCTCATAGATGTGGCTCGTAGGGGTGACTTATGTACAATATGGGTCACTTGGTTGGGTGCAGATCTAGAGGATAATCGCTGGTAGTAGCAAAGGAAGCGCTACTAGAACGTGAAGTACACAGTAAGGGTACGGTGAGGTTTCAGTTTTTGATAAGTATGCGTTAAATCTTGGTTAATTGCTAGTAATGTCGACTGTAGGGTCGTGACTAAGGGATTTGTAGCGCGCGTGGTTACCAGGTCTGTACAAACACTACACACACGATATCAGCAATATCGAAAAGCCGGAAGTGGCTAAATGGGCCCGGTGGGCCCTGAGGCTAAGAATTGATAAAATGGTTTGGTTGGTTATACGAATTGAATTAGTCATGCATGATACATGAATTGGATTTGTTTTGGGCCTAATAGACCATATGATGAGATTTGGGCCTAATGGGCCGTAAGGGTGTGATTTGGGCTTGATGGGCTTATGGGGACGTAGACATGAATGTTAGGGTCTATGAACCTTAGGCCTAGTTTGAACAACTCTTAAATTCCATAAGACTTAATCTAATTAAACATGTCTGTGAACAAGTCGCAAGGTTGAAGTGTGGCAACGGGCATACACATGTCTAGGACTGGATCTAGGAAGAGCTTTGTACTTAAGCGGCCCTAGTGGCCCACCTCCTCTTTTCTGGAATTCTACCTGGTGCGTAGTGTCTGTTCACTTTAGCCGTGAGGACTTGTTGATGGGCCAAAGTTCATAGCTAAAACCCGAAATGGACCAAATACCCTTATATTTGCAAAATTCCTAAAATACCCTTATATTTGTAAAATTTACTAAAATACCCCTAAGTTGCAAAATTACTGAAATACCCTTAGGTTGCAAAATTACTGAAATACCCCTGGTTTACGATATTACTGAAATACCCCTAGTTTGCAAAATTACTAGAATACCCCTAGTTTACGAAATTACTAAAATACCCCTGGTTTGCGAAATTGTAACACCCCAAACCCAGCCCATTCGCTATGACCGAATTTGAAATGCCACTGCGGAAAACGTTTGAAAAACTTTTGACTTAGAGTTAAAAACATAAAATTTTGTTTTCTTTACTAAAACATTGTGTAATTAAAATTTCAAGTAAAATTAAGTTGTTTAAAATAAAACATTTTCAAATAATAATATAATCGACAATCCAACTTAAAACATAATAAAAGTCCTTAAATACTTTAAATGGCCCTTATTACAATAAATAACCTTTCATAAGAAAAATGTGTAAAACAAATAAATTTATCTTCTGCATGGGCCACCTTGTATCCACTCCCAACCCGGTCCAAGCTTTATGCATCACCTGAAAGGTTTGAGAAAAATAGGGTGAGTCAAACAAACTCAGTGCATAGTTATTTCACATGTCCCCACATATGGGCTTGGCCCATATCCACACATCAATCACATATCAAATGATAAGGCATTATATCCACATAATTTCACATGTTGGGCTTGGCCCAATCCACATTGATCCGCATAATTGATCCGCATAATTAGTCATGCAAAATGCATAAATATGTAACATGAAGCCCAACCCATCCTAGAGTCCATCCGTTACTCCTACCTTAGCAGACTCCCTGCCCAAGGCCGTGGCTAATCCACCGATCAAATAATGATCCTCATATCTTACCTTGGCAGACTCGCTGCCCAAGGCCGTGGCTAAGCCACCGATCACATAGTGATCCACATTTCTGTATCCACGAGGTGACTCGAGGTCATCCTCAATCTACGGTGATGCACACAGCTATCATCTGCCGAGATGGGCACCTAGCCAACACCTCCCTTGATGAAGCACATAGCCACCATCAAGCGCCAATGTAGCACAAGGCTAACATCAGACCACGTACATACAGTACACCCTTTCCTTCGATAGTCACATCCCAAGTCCCATGCATATATGTGTATCATGGCAACATATCACTTGAACAATAATGCATCACATGTCATCACATTTCATATATTTATCAATAATCATTTAATAAAGTAAATCACTGACCTGAGTATTTGATCACCCACCACGGGTATTCACAATCTTAGCCCTTAATTCGGCTACCATTAACATCATATCACATATACATAAATATAACACATACACACAATCAAGAGACAGTGCGATAACTACGCACCTTTTTGGCACAGTCGGCTAAATTCCGAAGACCCGATCTACCACACTAGATTCTTGTCCTACAATCGGCCATATCACAATATTTTAATGAAAACCATTCGGCCAACAACATATCTTAATCCAAATAACCTTAGGCTTCCTCAACCAACTTTAAGAGTATAGAATCCTTACCACTTGACTTACCAACTCCGATTTGCTAAAGGAATGGCTTAAATCGATTGCTTCCGAAATCCAATGAGCCTAATTGAATAATCGAATCCTAAAAACGGTTAGAACCTTGCAAACCAATGCCCAAAGATTCAGCTTTTGTCCACAAGAAATAACATAGAGTCGAGAAAAGAATTGAAGGAGAACCGGCCAAGAACACTTACACTTTTCCAAAATCAATTGAAGAAAAACAAAGAGAGTTTCCCCTTGAATAATCGGCCAAAAATAACACTAAAAGGAAATATAAAAAATTCGACTATGGTGAAGTGAAAAAGAAAAGAGAAATAGAATGGTAATGGATGTTTAAACTTTGAGTGAATGAAAAGAAAAAACAATGGAATTTGAGATGGGTAAAGATTCGGCCAAGAGAGGATGAAAGAAAATGTGATTGAACAAAAGTCAAATGAAGAAAAGAGATATGTGAGAGAGAGAGATTCGGCCAAACACTATTTTGCCAAAGAAGAAAAATGCACAAAAGTTTCAATGTTGCTTTGGTTTCAAGAGGACAAATGAAAGAAGAGAAATGGTATTTGGTTCACAAAAATAAGGTAAAAGCCAAAAGAAAAATTACACCAAAATGCATAATGACATTCGGCCAAAGAGAGTGTTCTTGGAGAGGGAAAACAAAAATGCAAAAAGATGTTCAAAAGGCAAAATTGATCAACTATTCCCCCCCCAAGCTACTTACAAAATTCGGCCACCCCCCTAGACACCCATGCCGTCCACATACATCCACTAAAGGCATAAGAATTGTTTCCAAAACATTTTCCACAAGCCAAGCCTTTTGTC
The DNA here is from genome assembly GCA_005393395.2 of Gossypium australe. Classification (NCBI taxonomy): domain Eukaryota; kingdom Viridiplantae; phylum Streptophyta; class Magnoliopsida; order Malvales; family Malvaceae; genus Gossypium; species Gossypium australe. Next base: position 22,424,582 of record CM016619.1, on the reverse strand, counting down.
CCCTCAATATACCATAACTTTAAGATATCCTTCCATAACCTTAAAAATCTTATCCCATAACTTAAGCCTTCCTTAAACAAAAATTCAACTTACCAAAAGTTATTAGTCCACCTATCATAAATAAGTTTGACCGGCCATCAATGCTAATACACAAAATAAACCTTCAAAATGCTAAACATACCACTCGAACCTCTAACCTCAAGTTACCTTTCAAGCTCCTTAACCAACTTGCCACTTACTCCTCTTGTGCTATAAATGAACACTTAAATTAACTTAAGTGCTAAGCTCACCTAATCCACTTCATTAAATAAACCATACTAAAATTTATTCTAACTTCCTAATTAAAATCAAGCCTTCACAAGACTATACTAAGCCCACAATAAAAATTATACCCGAGCTAACACAAGTAACAAAATGATATTCAAATTTTCCTAAAGCCCAATTCCCAATCGGCCCAATCCTACTAGGCCCAATTTTGGGATGTTACAGAAATTATCAAAATACCCCTGGTTTACGAAATTATCGAAATACCCTTGATTTGCAAAATTACCGAAATACCTCTGGTTTATAAAATTATCGAAATACCCTTGTTTTGTAAAATTACTGAAATACCCCTAGTTTGCAAAATTACCGAAATACCCTTGATTTGCGAAATTACCGAAATACCCTTGATTTGCAAAATTACCGAAATACCCTTGGTTTACGAAATTACCAGAATACCTTTAATTTGCAAAATTATTGAAATATCCCTGGTTTGCGAAGTTACTGAAATACCCTCGATTTGTAAAATTACCGAAATAGCCTTGATTTGCAAAATTACCGAAATACCTATGGGTAGTGAAATGACGAAAATTCCTCTATGTGACGAGTATGAGTTTATGGATGTTACTCGTATGTTTGATGCATTCATATGATATTCTGCTTAGGATGCATATGGGTGGGAATTATGGTACGGAGGAAGATTTGAGGATCGCATGGCCGTATGGTATGGATCCACCGGAGGCTTAAAGCCCAATATATGTGATTAAGCAGCTTTGATGCAACGTTCGATAGTACCGCAACTAGGCTACCCTTGGTGTGTAGTGGAGGGTGGGTCGAGCTAGAATTCCCCAAAAGAGTCATAAGGTTGGAAGGAAAATGGTGTGTGTAGCGGATGGATTTTTGGGGTGGGTTTTGCATTATTTGTTTATAAATGATACAATATAATATGATATGAGGTCATTGTAGGCTAAAGCCCAAGACCTCCGATTTTGGTAGGGCTTAGGCCCAATGTGAATATTTGTAAGTGATTTGGTTGCCAAGGGTTGTGCACACTGAGTTTCGAAACTCACACCCCTTTAATTTAATGTTTCAGGTAATCCCAAATAAACGACTCGACGTGGGAGAGGACTCGGAGATGGCCACACTACAAGAGGCTTGAATTTTCATTTTTTGTTTCAAAATACATGTTTTTATTTACTTAATTTTTAGTGGATGTAATAAGGCATTGTACTCAGTTTTGACTTCAGATTTATTTTGGGTTTTGAGATTAATTGTTTATTTTAATTATTAAACCTAAGTAAGCTCTTATGTTTAAACTTGGTTTCTGAATTACTTAAAAAAATAAAATGGTTTTTTATCTTTAATTAATAAGACTCAAAGATTTTGGGCTATTGGGCCTTAAATTTTTAATTAGCAAAGTCGTTTTGAATTGTGCCTTTAATGTGACATTCCGGATTCGGGCCTAACTTCTAGGTCGGGTTTGGGGTGTTACAAGTTGTTATTGTTCTATGAGATGAATGGATTTCACCATGGATATTTATAGTGTTACTTTAATTTATGCAAACTTACTAAGCTACATGCTTACCCCTCTCTTTTCCCTTTTTTCCTTGTAGTATCGCTAAGCTAGCTCGAGAATCGTAGAATGTCGGAGCTCGGATCACACTATCAATCATTCTTTTGATATAGTGAAGTTAATTTATTTTGAGTATGACATGTATAGGAAATTGGTCATTTTGTGTTATGTCATGTTTGGAAGCCAAAGTGTTGGCTACTAATGTTACACACTCATTTTGTAAATGGCCATTGGAAGTTGACCAATATTTGTCAAGTTTCATATATTTAGTGATAGTGAGTTTATGAGGTGGATGAATGATAATTAATGATTCCTCATAGTGCATTTTTTTGCCATGATATATGTTGCTTGTGTTGGTATAGTTGTGTTTATATTTCAGGGTGGCAATTGGCTTGGAAAATAGCCTTCTAATTGTCCACACGGGTAGACACACAGGCGTGTGTCTAGACCGTGTTCGACACATGGTTAGCCCTATGGGTGTGTTGATAGGCCGTGTGTCCCCTGCACCAAATTTGCGAGAATTCTATTCATCACACGGGCCAGCATACAGGCGTGTGCCTAGGTCGTGTGCTCCTTAAGAGTTGCTGACATCATAAACAAAATACCCAGGTTGTCACACACGGGTGAGGACACGAGCGTGTCTAGGCCATGTGAGGGACACGGGCCAAAGACACGGGCGTGTGACCAGCCGTGTGAAAACCCTTGTAGGTTCGAAATGAAAAATATATTCCACACGGGCCAGGGGCATAGGCGTGTGTGACCACACGGCCTGCCCACATGGGCGTGTGGTCCTGTTTAGGCAAAAATTTTCTAGGTGCGTAAAAGTTTCCGGTTGAACTCCGAAACCTTCCGGATGTAAGATTAAGGCCCCGTAGGCCCATAATATGCATGTTTTGATTAATAAGGAAAAGTTTTAAGTTGAAAAGAAATTTTATAGCCTAAAGTTGTATGCTCAAGTAAGTAAAGCCCGGTAATGCCTTGTACCCGATTCCGAAGTTGAATATGGGTAGGGGGTGTTACGATTCACATGTTTTGATCTAGCATGCCATAAATCATGAGAGTCAATCATGTAAGCAGAATAACTTGCACCACCATTTATTATTTCATGAATATTGAGTAAAAACAAACCATTATTGAGATATACCTTACTTGCAAACACATTATTTTTTGTCATTATGACCTTATTAGATTCAAAAGAAACTTTTACATCCACCTTACCCAATAATTCAACTGAAATTAGGTTTGTTCTAATCTCTAGAAAATGTAACACATCATTCAAGGCAAGGATTTTCCCAAAAGTAAGTTTTAACATAACCTTACTTTTCCCAAGCACTTTAGTAGTACGTGAGTCCTCAGGATAGGTTGTTTCTTCCCCTTTCTCCACTTAGGAGTAGGAGGCAAACACACTTCGATTGCCAAAAAAATGCCATGTGACACCAGAGTTTATCATCCACTCTTTTTACATTAGTCACAACATTAATTTGGGAAATAATAGTCGCAATAATATTAACTGCTTCGACCAAATTAATATTTCTCCCCTTACAGAGTCTAAATTGATGAGCAACATGACCAAGTTTTCCACATACAAAAAACTTTCCTTTAATCATAAGGGTAGGGTGTTGAATTTGAGGTTAATTTCCTTTGGTATTAAGGGTAGGGTATTGAATTTGAGGTTTACAATTGTGTTTTTAGCCATACCTCTTTTTGACTTATTATCAACCAGATTGGAAAGTATATTGATCTCTCTTGTCTAGGAGCTCTAGCCTTTTTATTGTTGGTTTCCTCAATAATAATGTGTGTGTGATTGATCCTGCCAAGGAAAGTTTCTTATGTTTGTGTTTGAGTTGTTGTTTGTAGTCATACCACGAAGGTGACAACTTCTCAATCAGCAAAACGACCATGAACTCTTCAGCCAAAGTGATGTTCTTAGTTTTGAAAACATTCAAAAGTTTGTGGTACCCATTGATTTGGATCTTAATGTCTTTGTCACCAAATATCTCCCGTTGCAAGCATCCTCAGCTATGTACTTGACAATCATGTTATCCCAAATCTCTTTCGCATCCTTGTAAAAAAATTTACATAAAAAAAGTTATTTGAAAGTGTAGAAATAATTGTATGTCTGCATATGTGACACACCACACCCGACCTGATCACCGGATCCGAATGTATGACGTTATATTACGTTGCTAAAGCAACTCAAACTATCTCAATTTAGTTTAATTAATTTTTAAATGAAAACATTAAAAGGCTTCACATTTTTATCTTAAGCTTAGCTATTTTGACACAAATTGAGTTTGTAGCCCATTGCATGTTTTCTTTGTTGTCGTTCAACAATCCGACCTCGTCTCAACTAAATTCGATAATTCATTATGTTATAGGATTAGATTCACAACTAATTAAAACATAACCAAAACCAAACACATTTGCATTCTTTACAAATAAGTCCCTTTCTAATCTTTATATATAAAATTTTTGTCTCACTAAATTTTCTCACTTGAATCAAAATTTGACTTAACATCCATTCGCTAGGGACCTTGTACTTTCAATCATAACAAAATTCCCCAACACCTTTCATTTTATTCAATTTGGTCATTAAAAACTTGAATATCCAAAATTCTAATATTTTACAATCTATCTGATCAAACTACAATATGATTTCATATATATTCTAGGGATATCAAGCTACCACTATATATTAACTTCATCCCAAGCTCTCATCTTGTCTCTCTCTAGTTCAAACACTCAACCAAGGAAACTTTCTCAAACACTAATAGTTCTTCAAATCAATGATTGGGTTCTAATTATCAACTATCCAAATCCAAGGATTTATCAAAATTTTGAAGGAAAATTCTTACCTAACTGGCTTGGGTTACTCACGAAAATGGAAGAAAATGAAAGACCATTTTTTTCCTTCATCAATTTCTTCTTTCTCCATTGGATGGTGGTAGAGAAAATGTTAACGAAACTTTTTCATTCTCTACCACCCATTTCACTTATATAATATACTTAATAATATAATTAACTTAAATTAATTCATTATAATCATAATTTAAGGTTATTTAGTGGATAATGTTAGAAAAAGCCATTAAATTCCACTATCATATAATTAATTGGGTCATTACAACATATCTTGTTGGCAGGTGTCCACATTTCAACTTGCCTATTTGAAGCATTAGAAGATGGTTTTTTTTTATCAAAGAAAAGGTCACGCCATGCATGTCTACCTTCTTGCCAGTGCTTGAAATTGTTCCCGTAAAAAATCTCAATCTTAGAGATACCATGGAACAATTTAGCATACACGACAGCGAGCATCATCGAGGCAGAGGTTGAGCCGATATACACGACATTGGTCGAAGGGTTAAGGGGGACATGCGTGGGAATGTCTACAGAGGTAGGGATACCAGCAACAGCATTGGCGGGGAAGTTGGCAATAGTGTCTATGGAGCCAAGTGTTGGAAAAATCGGTTAAAAAAATAGTTATTTTAGGTATAGTGAAAGTTGAAAATTTTTCATTAACCAAGTATGTTGTGTTATTTATAGAAATAACCTTTAGTGGAAATATACAGGTGCTTTGTGTGAGGCAGACTAAATTCTATCCTAGCTTTGAACCGAACGACCTTCTCGATTATCCATGAACCATGATGTAACACCCTTTGCCCAACCCGGTCGCTGGATACAAGCTACAGGATGCTACATTCGTTGTCGAAGCAACTACAAACATTTAAATTTGAGTTCACAACTTAATGCATACAAACATAACATTTTCAAACCATAAACATGGTATACAACCTTTCCTGGGTCTTATACAAGCCTACATATGCTCTAAAGTTAGTCTGAAATCGAACAAGGATCAATTTGTAAAAGTTTCAAAATTTTGGATAGACGTCACGACGTGACATACTGACTTGGCCCTTGTTGTGATGACAAGATTCTTCGTCATGGTATGGCCTAAAATTCAGATCTCATCGTGATGACCATCGCCCGACATCGCGACCTGGACTCTATTTTTGGTACATTTAAAGCCATTTGGTACCTATTTCAAGCTTACACTTCAATTCATTCATTTTATGCACAATGCACATCTTTACTTGCACAAAATAACTTCAATTTCATATTCAAGCACATCCAAATAACCATATTCATCATCGATTCAACTTCTAACATCTACATGGCCTTTACACATACCATTAGCCATTTACCATCTTTATCATTATCAATTCATATCCAACATTATCAATTCAAATGCTATAATCACAACTCAAACCATTTGACATAAGTATACCATCTCAACAAACATTACCATTAGGCAAAGACATACATAAAATAGCTTTTAAGCTATGCTATCATTTAGGATTAACTAAATACGAAACACCTATATACATGCCATAAAACTGAACTTTATGACGATTGAAAAACTATCGAATCAATAACAAGATAGTGTAAACTTCTTGACGATCCGCTTGACACGTTTTGCAAGTTGGTAATCTACAGGAAAAGGGAAAACAATGGGGTAAGCATAATGAATGCTTAGTATGTTCATAAGCATTAAATAGTAACTTACCTCAATTTGTAATTTAATACAATAAGGAACTATCTTGAAAAGTTTGCCTAAACATGGCAACCACATATCAATAAGGTAAGTTCAACATATAATCGTACCATATGTTAATTCAAACATATAACATTTCGATTCACTTATTATTAAAATTTCAATGACATTCATGCAATCAATCAACATTTAATCAACATTTAATCAATTCGTCACATTTTCATATTGGTTTTCCAGCTGAATATATCTGGTTCGCATGATATTTCACATGTTATTAATATTTGTATATCGTAACTTATCCTTATAGCACCAACTCACAATATTAATCCAATTCATATATCATTTATCAATTTTACATTTTATACCCCTATTAACTTGACTCAGACTTGAACAGAAACATGAATCCAACCAACACAACAAATTTGACACCCAATGCCTCATCGAAAAATCCAAAGTAAATATATTGTGCCCAATGCTCATCGATGTAGCTGAAGTAGAATTTATGCCTACCACTCATTGACTCATAGTCGAAGTAACCAGTACTCAATCTATCATATGGCATGGCAACTATATCCAACTCTACCCAACCAATTAATAGGGTAACACTTTATTTAAATCATCATTTCTTTTAATTTGCAATTCATCAATTCAATTCATAGTTAAAATCATCAATTCATCACATAAGATATCCTATTTCAGCCTATTTCAAAGTCAATTCCATAATTTCATCAAATTACACCATTTTCAATTCTATTCAATTTAATCCTCTATCTCGATAAGCAAACATAATCATACCAATTTGATTCCATTCAACTAATCAATCTCAAATTGCAATTCGCCATATTCAATTTATCAATCAATCTATCATTTCTTTACGATTTAGTTCATATCTTACCTTTTGTACCAAATTCCAAACAATTCCAATTATTATCAAATATACACAAATTTATAATTCAAACATATAAAAATTTAAATAAAATCATGTCATATGAACTTACCTGAAAAAATCAACAATTAAGTTGGAGCTTTAAGGACTAATCATTAATTTTGCCTTTTTCCTGATTATCCTCAGTTTAGTTCAATTCCTGATCTAAGCGATAATTCAATTTATTAGTTCCAAACAGTTTGTAACATCTTATTATAAGTATGAATTAATTCAATTTTCATTTTTTGAATCCCTTTAATTTTTTTTTTCATTTTATTCAATTTAGTCTATAAAATCGAAATTATCATATCTTTCAAACTTGAGCTTCGATTTTTTTAAGACCCTCTAATATATATAACTACATAATTTTCATACCAATTTTGAAAAATTTACACTTTAGTTCCTATGTTTAAAACTAACAATTGTGACTTTACAAACTAGTCATTTTTTTTTTTACTTCTAAGCTTAAAATCTAGCAATTTAACACCAATTTATTCATGAATTCATCAATGGCAACTTTTAAAAACTTTAATAGTTTTACAAATTGGTACATAAGCTAGCTAAATCAAGCTCCCACAACCTCAAAAACATAAAAATTACAAGAAAAGGACTATATTGAACATACCTAATTAAAGCCAAAAGGTTTGGAGCTTCAAAAATGGTGTTTAGGTTTTATTTAGGTGTTTTCAGTGAGGAAGAAGGAAAATAAAGATGATAGTTTTTTTTTTGTTTTTTATACTTAAATTAACTAAATTAATTAAAATTTATTTAATTAAACTTTAATAATTAATGAAAAATTACAAATTAACCAAAGTTAATGGGTTTTCATGTCATCCACCACCGTTTGGTGATACATTAATAGTCCAATTGCTCAATCGGTCCTTCGGCTATTTAAAAATCCATAGCAATTAACTTTCATAACTCTTATAATTTAGTCATTATACCTTAATTAACTATTAATTTGAAAAAATTTAAGGAACCAAATTTTAATTAACATTTATTCTAACCTCGTAAATATTAATATTTATGGGTTCGAACATTGAAAATGACGTTCTGAAATTGTCGTTTCTAGCACCATTGAAAATCGAGCTGTAACACATGAATTGCCTCGAGTGTAGGCTCGAGCTACATGAACCAAATCATAGAATGAAAACTTTTTGTTTACTTTTAGTAGGAAAGCGAATTCTCTCTATAACCAAAAACTTGTTTTTTCCTAGAAAATAGAATTTATTCTTTGAAATAAATTGTCACTATTTTTTAATAGAATAATGACGTATGAGAAGTGTAAATTTCTTAACAGTAGTTCCTATTTATAAAGAAACGATACAAGAGTTTTGTTCGAATAAGACCTGATTAAATAATAATAGTTTAATAGAAAATACAACTTCTACTCTAAATAAAAGAGGTAGGGGCAACGACAACTTTAGTATATTGGGTTATATTGCCGCCCTTTGTATTTCACAAGGCTATAAGGCCTTTTTTGTATTGAGTCCAATTGTATGTGCTTCCTAGATTTTATCCAACCCAATATTTCTTTTCTTTTCCCCAAAATATTATTTATTTAATCAATTAATTTAATTGAATAAATTAACTTCTCAAATAAATAATTTTTTCAACCCAATTCCAATCCCGTTAAAGTCATAACAACTTTTCCGTAATAAAATCTATAAGAAAATATATTTAATTTTCTTATTCAAAAATTCAATAATGACTAATTAATTTAACTCCATTTTTAAAATGAATTATTTAATTGTATTTAATTAAAAATAATTTGAAGAACCTTAAATTAATTCCTATGTCATCTCTTGTACTTTGCGAGAAAACGTATTCACTACGAATAGTGATACATGCAATCTATTTCTCCCACTTCATCATTTTCATTCATTCCATATTGTTGGTTCTTTACATGCAATTCGTTTATGGTTATCTCGAGCTAGTGGATAGACAATTTGAACATATATAATTAGGATTCAAATAATTTGTAATTAAGTTTCAGCTTTATGCCTATTAATTACAACATTATTTAGTCACAAAGTCATTCCACTAAAGTATTGTGATTGAGCTCTCCCTTATTATATATCATTACGAAAGCTACTCAATAAGTGCTTGTCCAATGATCTTTTCATAAGTGTGTAGGATATCCCTAATCTCTTTGGGATAAATTTGTTCTTCCAATATGATCCTATTTTATCTCAAAGTAAGCATTATGATCAGTTGTTTAACGTCACAGCAATAATGTGCAAGCGTACACTGTCAATGCAAGTATAGTAGACAGATATGAGTCTGTCGGATATCAATCCCACGAGGATGGTTGTCTTTTGTCTATCAATGTCACTGCAATAAATAGATAGAAACAAGATAAATTGTGAGAGTAGTTATCGAAGCAATAACTTGAAAACAATAAGATAAAATATGATAATGATAAACTGGATCCCCAACGTGAATATTCAACAAAATACTAAGTGCTCACAAGGTATAAAAGGATAGGTGAATGTCAATGCATTAAATTGCAATGAATATCTTACTAAGCTTAACTTCTATTTTTAATCTAAGACTTCAACATGCACATTAGCCACACCTTCCGATGATGGCGATGGAACACTATTAAAAACAAGTGTATTAAATTCCTCTAATTCTTAAGCAACTTTCGTTTTCATGCATGTTAGCTTGAATTGTCACTGCACTTTCCAGTGTCAGTGACCGCAATAACACTTCCATGCTAAAAACATTCAAACCCAAAGATTAAATATTAGAAGCAAGATTGAATAAAATAAAATTTAACCCAAAAATCATGTATACTTCCATACAAACATGAAATAGAAAGTAATCACCAGCGTTTAAAAAAGAAACATAAAAGAAACAAGTGGAGAGTACTATTCCTAGAAAATCTCAACTTGATCTCTCAATTCCCTCTTGTGTCGCACTCAGGGCTCCTCGTTAAGAGCTAATGTGCCCCTTACACGTCGGGTCACCTATAGGAGGCTTAAGCCACCATAGCCGAAAAGCTTTAAAAGATAGGTTGAAGAAGATAATGCCCCCCAAAAAGCCTTTTTTTTTTCCTTTTCACGTGAATATTAGTATTTATCCAAATAGCACAGGTGTCCTTTCATCAGAATCATGATGCCTCTGTACGTACAAGTTAGCTGTACCAGACTGGACCGCTCACACATTTTTGTTCTTATCTAGACAGTTGTCAGGTGCGGCAACAATTTTGGGCGCAATATGGAAATACTCATGCAGCGACATTAGTACCAAAACATGACAAAATTAATGATAAATAGGCTAAGATCCATTGAGTTATAAAATGCAATTTACTGAACTGAAAATGCTAAAATATGTGCTAAAGATAACTAAATAGGGACAAATTAACCAATAATTAGGGAGAAAACATATTTTCTTTCTAGTACTATCACACCCCCAAACTTGAGTTTTTTCTTGTCCTCAAGTAAAACAAAAACTAGCACAACTACACAAGAATGCACTAAGGCAAATGATCATTCTAGCATCTTGAATCGTTACTATGGATTTCATTAGTGGGCTACCCTTAACGCCTGCTAAGAAAGACTCTGTGTGGGTCATTGTGGATCGATTAACTAAGTCCGCCCATTTTATACCGGTCTGCGCTGACTACTCACTACAGAAATTGGCGAGATTGTATGTGGTAGAAATTGTGAAGTTGCATGGAGTTCCGGTCTCGATCATATCTGATAGAGATCCTTGGTTTACGTCTCGCTTTTGGAAGAAGCTGCATGAAGCGCTAGGTCCGAGGTTGGATTTCAGTATGGCATTTCACCCTTAGACTGATGGTTAGTCGGAAAGGGTAATTCAAGTATTGGAAGATATGCTTAGAGGGTGTGTGATTGAGTTTCGAGGAAGTTGGAAGGATTACTTGTCGTTAGCTGAATTCGCGTATAACAATAGTTATTAGGCAAGTATTGGAATGGCACCTTATGAAGCACTGTATGGACAAAGATGTCGTACTCTGACTTGTTGGACTGAGTTGGGGGAGCGACGAATTTTGGGTCCGGAGTTGGTAGCAGACACAGAAGATAAGGTAAAGTTGATTAGGGATCGGTTGAAGGAGGCGGCAGATAGGTAGAAGTCGTATGCTGACCTCAAGAGAAGAGAGATCAAATATGCTGTAGGGGACATGGTCTTCTCAAGGTTTCCCCTTGGAAGAAGGTGTTAAGGTTTGGTCGGAAGGGCAAGTTAAGCGGGCCTTACCGAGTATTGAAGCGAATTGGGCCAGCTGCCTACCAGCTGGAATTGCCTTCAAAATTGAGCCAAATACACGATGTGTTCCATGTTTCAATGCTAAGGCGTTATTGCTCAGACCCTTCACACATTGTGTCAGTCGAGGAGATCGAGGTTAGACCAGATCTAACTTTTGAGGAGGAGCCGGTTCAGATAATTGATCAAGATGTCAAGGTACTAAAAAGGAAGTCCGTTCCTTTAGTCAAGGTGCTTTGGCGTAACCATGATGCTGAGGAGGCTACTTGGGAACCCAAAGAGGCAATACTCGGCAATACCCTCACTTGTTTCAAACAAGTAAATTTCAAGGCTGAATTTTTTTTAAGAGGGGTAGAATTGTAACGCCCTAAAAATCCCGAAGCCTTAATTTCTGTGCCTAAGTATGTATAGCACTTTCAATAATATTATTAAGATAGTATCGTGATTACTTGAAGCCTTAGAGTTAGGGGTGACCATAGGGAAAATTTATTCTTTCTTACTTAACAGACCCTAGTCTCAGGTAGGAGGCCTCATAAGCAAATTAAGAGAAGAAAAAGGACACAGATGGGCTTATAGTCCAGTGGAAAGTGGCGTCATATAGGGGCTATGAGGTGGCGTGTGAAGCAGTTAAGGAGGTCCAAGGTTCGAGGCTTAGGAGGGGAAAGTAAGGAGTTTTATTTTTGTGCCTGGACAGGAGGAGTTGGCGTTGGAGGGGACTCTGAAAGGGAGTGTTCAGGAGAGAAATTTAAGGTGCAGCTAAGGGAGAAAATATAGGGATTAGGAGGTGGATATAGTGATGCCAAATTGGACTCTGAGGGAAGGGAAGTTCGGCTAAGGGCTATATATATGAATGCCAAATTAAGTTCCTAGGTTAATGCCAAATTTTTGCTTTCCTGCTAGCCGAATTTCTTCACTTATGAGAGGCAGGCGTTTTTTCTAAGTGTGTCAAAGATGAATCCCTCATATCCTCCCTTATCAAATTCTCTTTTGATTCACCACTCAATTCTAGTCGAATCACTTTTATTTCTTATTCCCCCTAGTGTTGCCAAATTGCCTCTGTCACCTTATAATTCTCAAAAGCCGGACTTAAGCCGCAGGATTAAAGGAAGATTTTGGGTGAGGCTCAGCAATCGCAAGCGCGGTAGGTAAGGATTGTTATCAAGGCAGTAAGTATTCTCGATTCAGCTAGAGTTTTAATAGGTGACCGAATCTATTGTGGCTCATAGGGGTGACTTATGATCAATATGGGTCACTTGGTTTTGACGATATAGGTGTTTGGGTGCAGATCTAGAGGATAATCGCCAATAGTAGCAAAGGAGGGGCTACTAGAACGTGAGGTACACGGTAAGGGTATGGTGAGGTTTTGGTTTTTAGTCAGTGTATGTTAAAGCTTTGGTTAATCGCTAGTAATGTCAATTGTAGGTTCGAGACTAAGGGATTCACAGCATGCAAGGTTACCAGGTGTGTACAAACACTACACACACGATATCGGCAATGCCAAAAAGTCGAAAAGCCGAAAGTGGCTAAATGGGCCCGGTGGGCCCTGAGGCTAAGTTTGATGAAATGGTTTGGTTTGTTAAACATATTGAGTTAGTCACGCATGATACAAGAACTGGATTTGTTTTGGGCCTAATAGGCCATATGATTAGATTTGGGCCTAATGGGTCGTAATGATGTGATTTGGGCTTGATGGGCTTATGGGGACGTAGACAAGTATGTTAGGGTTAATGGACTTTAGGCCTAGTTTGAAAAACTCTTAAATTTCATAAGACTTAATCTAATTAAACATGTCTGTGAACAAGTCGCTGGGTTAGGGTGTGGCAACGGGCATATGCATGTCTAGGATTGGATCTAGGGAGAGCTTGGTACTTAAGCAGTCCTAGTGGCCCACCTCCTCTTCTCTGGAATCCTACCTGGTGCGTAGTGTTTGTTCACTTTAGCCGCGAGGACTTGTTGATGGGCCAAAGTTCATAACTAAAACCCGAGAGGGACCAATTACCCTTATATTTTAAAAATTACTAAAATACCACTATATTCGTAAATTACTAGAATACCCCTAGATTTGTAAATTACCAAAATACCCATGTTTTGTAAAATTACCCAAAATACCCCTATTTTGTAGAATTATCAAAATACCCCTATTTTGCCAAGTTACCAAAATACCCCTGTAGGGTAGAATTACGAAAATACCCTTGGGTAGTGAAATGACGAAAATACCCCTACATGACGAATATAAGTTCATGGATGTTACTTGTGTGTTTGAAGCATTCATATGATATTTGCTTAGAATGCATATGGGTGGGAATTATGGTACGGAGGAAGATTTGAGGATCGCATGGCCGTATGGTATGGACCCACCGGAGGCTTTAAGCCCAATATATGATTAGCAGCTTTGCTACAACGTTTGGTAGTACCGCAACCAGGCTACCTTGTTGTGTAGCAGAGGGGTGGGTCGAGCTAGAATTCCCCACAGGAGTCATAAGGTTGGAAGGGAAATGGTGTGTGTAGCGGATGGACTTTTGAGGTGGGTTTTGCATTATCTTATTCATATACGATGCGATATGATATGATATGAGGTCATGGTGGGCTAAGGCCCAAGACCACCGTTATTGATAGGGCTTAGGCCTACTGTGAATATTTGTACGTGATTTGATTGCCAAGGGTTGTACACACTGAGTTTCGAAACTCACACCCTTTAATTTAATGTTTCAGGTAATCCTGAATAGACGGCTCGACGTGGGAGAGGACTCGGAGATGGCCACACTACAAGCTGATCAAATGTTTTATTTTGTTCAAATGAATTTAATTTAAATACTTTGTTTTTTTTCCATTGGATTGTAATAAGGCCATGTAACTCCTATTTGAATTTATATTTTAGGTTATTATTATTGTTTCAACTACCCGCTTAAGAAATTCCATAAAATTATTAAAGTGTTAATATGGTTTTCGAAATAAACTTTTGTTTTGGGCTTTTGGGCTGTAACATCCTAGAATGTGAATTTTATGTGTTGCATTATTTTGGTGTTAAGCTAGTTAGATTATTAATTTTGTATGTTGAGGAGGTCCTGAGAAGGCTCGAGGTTTATTTGGACCTAGTAAAATTTTTTGTTATTTAGCACTTTAAGGAAATGGAGTAAGTGACCTTGAAGCATATGGAAATAATTGAATAAGTAGCTAGCATAATTGAACAAATAGTAAAGAGGTTATGGCACCACTTGTGGTACCTTGAGGGAAGAGGTTCGAATCCCTTGTGTGCAATTCTTGACTTTTATTTTTTCATTCCTTCCTTAAGTGTCGGCCAAGGAGTAAATATGGCAAGTTTGACTTCTTTATTTTTGGTAAGGTGGCTATAAGAATAAGGCAAGGTTGAAGTTGGGGAAAGGAATCAAGAGAAATAGGAAAGAAAGGGGGACATGAGGCTTATTTCGTGGGTGATGTTTTGGAAAGTTTCGGTGGCCAAACTCTTATTCTAGGGGGGATGCATGTGGACGGTTTTGGGGTAGATAGGTGGCTAAAATTTTTCTTTTGGCATTTGGTAAAGTCTTAGCTTTGTTTTGGCAAAAAAAAAATCCCTTTGACAACTTGGTGTCATTTCTCCCAATTTTGCAACCTTCCTTGCCGAAACATATTAGCACAATAGTGCATTGTTTTTCTCTTTTGTTTGGTCACATACTCATTTTCTTTCCACCTTCCTTGATAGCCGAATTCTCCTTTTCCTTTTGATTGAATTTTGGTGCTTGTTAGGCCAAAACATTTCTCTTTGCACTATTTGGTGTTCTCTAAATTTCTTTCTACCTTGTGCCGAATTTACAAGCCACTAAAGAACATATTTTCTTCCTCCTTTCTTCTTGTTGCCAAAAGTATTCAACCTTTGTGACCAAATCATCCTCTTTTATCATCTTTTGGAAAATCGAAATTAGTTTGCACCATTTTTCTCCCTTTTTCTTCTTTTAATCATCTTTCAATTCTTCTTCCATTAAAAAAAAAAAAACAAAACAAAACTTCATCTTGATCAAAACTTTTTCTTTCATTCATTTCCTCCATAACCGAATCTAATAGCAAATTAACCCTCCACTATCTCTTCTTTTTCCTTCGTGTTTGAACATTATCTTTTGACAAATCGGTAAGTAATATTTTCTTCTCAATTTCTTCTCTATGACCGAATGTATGTTCTTGTCTTGGGATGGTTCTATTAATCGGAATCATCATTCCCTTTTCTCTCTCACAACATGAACATTTTTCCTTTTGGTAGTATCCCAGCGGGAGGCCGAACATCACTCTAAGTCTTAAGTCGAATGACGAACATCAGATCCAATATCGTACGGTAAAAAATCGTTATGAATTATTGATAGTACTCAATAAGCCGATTGATGGTCTAAAGAGAAATAAATTGTTGACTTTATGTTTAATGGAATAAACCGTTTGACCTATCCAATCGTTGATCATTCGAGATTAGTGGTAAGCCGATCTTCACCCTTTTTGACAAATCCGTACTTATCGTAATACTAATCGATGGAGCCCTGTGGTAACGATTCGAAATGAAAGCCGAGTGGAGATCTCAAAAGGAGTGGATTGACGATCCCAACTCCTAAATTCAAACGAAGGGCTGTTTCGGCGATTCGGGACTTTCCACCGGGTTGTGGGCCGTCAACCGAGGAAAACCGGCAAATCGTAGTTTTTCGCAATCCCGAGGGTAAAATCTTAGATCATTTGTTTTAGAGTAGATTTATTAAATAGTGTACATTGTCTAATTAAGCGTTAAAATATTTTTAGGTGTCGACGATCAGGAAAGCGTAGTGCTTACCGTAAGCAGGTGTGTAATCTTACACCGTATTTCATGGGTTAGATGTTTAAATCGTGTTAGTGATAAATCGTTTGATTTAATCACATCTTGGTGAAATCGGGTAAAATGGTATAATTATCACTATTTTGGTAAAAAAAAATATGAAATCGGTATTAAGACTGTAAAAATTATGAAAATACCCCTAATAGGCCAAATCAATAAATGTTGCTATATGGGCCAAATTGAGATATTTGTTATACGTGCCAAATTGAGATATTTTTTATGTGGGCTAATCGAAATATTTGCTATATGGGCCAATTGAGATATTTGTTATATGGGCCAATTGAAATATTTGCTATATGGGCCAAATTGAGATATTTGCTATATGGACTGTTTGATATTGCTATATGGGCCGATTTGTAATAAATTGCGAAATGGGCCAAGATGATATTTTGCTTAAATGGCCAACTTGATAAATTGTTATAATGGGCCATAATGTCTGTAAGGAATATTTGAATAAATTATTGTAAATGGTCATGCACTATATACATGATTTGCATGGGATGGGATAAATGATGAAGAGAAGTTCTGGTAGCTCTGCTACATAATTCTGGTGGCTCTGCCACAAATATGAAAAATGGCAATGCCATGTAAATTCTATTAATCTGGTGGCTTGTCCACAAATTTGATATAAACGGCTTAATGCCTACTTTTGGTGTGCTGGCGGGGTGGGTGACTAAAGCTCCCCACAGGTGTGCTGGTTGGTACGGGTGGTGTGTAGCGGATGAAAAATTAGGTTTGGTTTGGGAATTGCATATCACATGCATATTATAAATGATATTTATTTTTATAATTGTAAATGGGCTTGGCCCAAATAAATGCTTAATTGGATTTTGGCCCAGTGGACAATGGTAAGTGGGTTACACACTGAGTTCTAGTAACTCACCCTGTTTTCCTTACCCTTTTTAGGTAATGATCAGTGATGGGGACTTGGGCTGTGGATGACTCGGTGGGAGCCATACTACGAATAATGGTTTATTTGAAATTTAGATTTCTTTTTAAGTACTTTTAATTTTTTAGTTATTTTAAGTTAAGTTGTAATAAGGCCTCTGGACTATTTTTATTTTGCTTTATGGTTGGGATGTTTTTATTATTTTTCTTAAATTGTTTAAAAAAGGAAATTTTCTGAAAACTTAAATAATGGTTTCCAAAATCGATTAACAAATGGATTTTCAAAATAAACTTTTACAAATATTTTTAACACGGATATTTTCTCTCGAACTATTAATGTTATTTCCAAAAGTCACGGTTTTGTAAGATCATTAGTTCAAATTTATCGATTTATCAATCAGATCTTCGAGGTTAGTAGTATTTTAACAATCAAACTTGTTTTCTTGATTTTAACAAAGCAATATTTTAGTACGAATAAAAAGGGTTTAACATGTTTTACTTGTGTGACATGCCAAATCCGCTCATAACGCATGGGCCGGGTTTGGGGTGTTACATGGGCCTTAAATGGTTAAATAGTAAATTATTTTGAAGTGCGCCTTTAATGTGACATTCCAGATCCAGACCTAACTTCTAGGCCGGGTTTGGGGTGTTACAATTGAATTATAGATTAAAAGTTAATTAAGGAATTAAAGTAGTAAATATACCTTTATACTATGTAGTGGATGGCATTAATAGGGCATATATGTATATATAAATAGTTTAATATATATATATATATATATGTATATAAAAGTTATATTATAATTAATAAAATGAAATTGATATGTATATATGTATTATATAATAATGATAATTATTATTATAATAAAAGAAAACAAAATAAAGTAAGAGAACATGCAAATTAAATAAGAAATAAAAGAGGAGAAAGACGCATGGTTATAGGGACCTTAGGGTTCAAATTTAAAATTGGTTAGTCAATTTAGTCCCTTTTCTTGTAAGTTTTATATTTTTGGAATCTCGGTGTTAAGTACTACCTGACCCATGTCGAAATTTTAACATTGATTAAGATTTTAGTTATTGTTATTATTGAATAGTTTTAGTATTAGTGATTTAATTGATAGATTTTTAAGCTAGAAATGGAAAATGATTAAATTGTAGAACAAATTGTAAATTTTGAGTAATCTACATTGTGAAATTTTTGAAATTTAGGGGTTTAATTAAAAATAGGGAGATAAATTTAACTTAAAGTGAAATTAGTATAAAAATATAGGATTAAATGTGAAGAATAAAAATTAGTCTCGTTTTAGGGACTAAATTGGAATTTAAGCAAATATTGAGTAAAAATTGAAATATTCAATGTGAAATTAAATTGTGTTGTATTGATGTATTTTAATTGTTTTAATTCCGTAGCTATCGTCATACCGAAATCCTCGACTAAAAAGGGGAAGGATAAATTCGATGTCGAATAACTCGAAATCCATGGTTTGTATTTCTATAAATCCAAACCTAGTTGTTAATTGTTGTATTTCGATTTATTGTATATGGTAAGTGGTTGAGGTGAGTATTTTGGAAATTTGATAGTGAAGGTGTCAATTTATATAGCGGTGGGCATAGTTATTACTTCAGATTTATCCAATGAGGCACTAGGTGCCAAACTGGTGTGTTGGTTGAATCCATGTATCCTTCCGAGTCCGAGTTGTGTTAATAGTGGTAATTAAATAATAAAGTTCTATGATCGATATTGAAATGGAAAAATATGTGAATTGGAAATGGAAAAGTGGATTGATATATGAAAGGTGAAAATGTTGTGATCATAAATGAGATATATGAGTAATGTACTCATGGATTGAAAATAGTATGTTTATGCCATTTTTAAAGTGAATTATTGAATGATCTATGAAAAGCTATTTTTATAGCAAGGATGTTAAACCAACTAATGGATGAATATTTGTGAAGTTGAGCAAATCATGAAATAATGTGGTATTATGCATGAAATTGATATGGTGATAAATTACAATTGCTTGTTAGATAGTAATGTGATTATACAATTCAAATTGAGCATCCATGTATCTTTATGTCTTTAAATGTTCGGATTATAGAACTACCACTGAGTTTTACCCAGCGTACGGTTTTGTTTTTCGTACACAGGTTAGGTACTTCTCTTTTGATCGCCGACTTAGCATCCAAAAACGATCTCGATCTCAAATGTGATGATGTTTACCTTTTGTGATGGCATGTACCTAGGATGTCTTAGTTGATAGTTATTTTATGAATGGATTTTAAATGGAGTTATAAGCATAATGTTGGTTTGAGTATATAAATATATGTTTGTGTTTGAAGCCATAAATTGACATGTTATTTTGGAACCATTGCTTGTGATGTGTATGTGAATTTAAGTTTGATGTTTTAGGTAGATATAAGCTAGCCAAATTGATTGATTTTGGCATGTTTAGAACTTTGATTTGAATGGTGCATGGATGATATGTTTTGATGATATAACATGTGGTACCAATGAGGGTACATTGGTTAGGCATATTAGGGGATGAATTTGGTGTATTTTGGGTATGGTTAATAGTGTTTTGAATAGGTTAAACAATTGGTAATTGAGTTGCTTAGTGCCCAAGTAAGTAGGAAATGGTAAACTTGAGTTTTAAGGTACTTTTGGGTGCACACGGCCTGGCCACACGGGCATGTGTTACACACAAGAAACACACATGGGAGTGTGACCTAAGTTAGAGACTTACACGGCCTGGCCACACGAGTGTGTGACCCCTACAGTTGAATTTTTCTAACTTTTTCTTAAATTTTTCAAATGTTCCCGATTTAGTCCCGAATCATTTCTAAAGTGATTCTAAGGCCTCGAGGGCTTGAATATGGGACGATAAGCATATTTAATGACGGGTTATGTTATGATTATTGAAATGTTTTGGAATAAATGATTTAGGTTGCATTTACTCGGTAATGCTCTGAAACCCTATTTCGGTGAGGGATACGGGTTAGGGGTGTTATAGTGATGGTATAGTAATGGTCAAGTTGTGGCATCTTTTGTAAGTTTTGGAATTGGTAATTGATGAATGAAAAGTAATAAAATATACATGTTTAGGTATATCTTAATGATTGCATTCGAGGTATCTTCGAATGGCATATTGGTTACTTGATTTAGGACATTTGAAATGGCAAATATATGTATGTTTTGATGTGGATTTGGTGCCTTGTAAATGTGCACAAAATAGTTATATGAATATGCATGGATTGATGTTGAGAATGGCTTGTTTTAGGTGAAATTTTAGGTCCACACGGCCTGGCGACACGATCATGTGTCTCCTAAAGGTTCCTTTCCATGCAAGTTAGTGAGTTACACAGCTTGGCACACGGGCGTGTGGGGCAATTTCGAGAGTTACACGGGTGAGGACATGGGCTACAGTCGTGTGTCCCTAGTTCGAAGGTTACACGGCCTAAGACACAAGCGTGTGTCTCAGCCGTCTGAGGCACACAGCCGTGTGACCCCTATTTCCAAATTTTTGTAACTTTTTCTTAGACTTTCCAAATGATTTCAATTTAGTCCTGAATTGTTTCTAAGGTATTTATAGGGCCTCGAGGGCTCGATTTAGGGACGATATGTATGTGAATGATTGGTTTTTATATAATATGTTTATGATTGTGTATGAAATATTGTTTAAACGTTTCCAATTGTATGGTAATGCTTTGTAACCCTAATCTGGCGACGGATATAGGTTAGGGGTGTTACACAATACATTAAAGGCCTAACTTAGCCCTTGTGTGAACACAAGGGGCTACAACCCTAGTAATATTATCAAGGGTGTGCCACCCTCCCTACTTTAGTTAGATTGGGAGTGTATTTTATATTTACATAGTATTATTTATCAAAGGCTTGTTAAACTAGGATTCTTATAACTCTCACTATAAATAGAGATTATTAGTTAACCAAAAAACACACTTCATACATTATTAAAGTTATTTTTATTCTTGTAACACCCCAAACCCGGTCTATGCGTTTAGACGAGATTTGGTTTGTCACACCAATCATACATTCGTTTATTCTCAAATGGTTAAGATAAAATAGTGCTACAAAAACTTTTTTTGAAAATCGAGTTTAATAAAACGTTAATACAAGGATTTGAAATTTGTAGCTTAAAAAAATAATACTTGTTTGAAAACTTATCGTCAAAATCTTAAGATAGTTTAAAAGAACTTTGAAAGAATTTTAAATAATTAAAGTGTCCAGAAATTTTGTTATAAAACCAATGTTCTTAAGAAAACTTAACATATTTTTGTTATAAAACCAATGTTCTTAAGAAAACTTAACATATTTTAGATAAAACCATATTCTAAGTTTAGAAATAAAATTTAAACCATCAACACAATAAAATCCATAAAAACATATAAGAGGCCTTATTACATAAAACCCATAACAGAAATTTAAGATAATAATCTAAATAAAGTCATAGTTTAATAAAAACCCAAGTTTGTAGTATGGCCTCCACTAAGTCATCTCCGGCCCAAGTCCACGTCAATTTCCATTACCTGAAATGGATAATAAAATTGGGTGAGTTACAAAGAACTCAGTGTGCAACTCACTTACCACCATTTTTGGGCCAGATCGTCAAGACATCAAGCTGGGCTTGAGCCCATTAACAGATTTCAACCATATATCATAAAATAACATAATTTAAAAATGAATGAATGCATGTAAAATGAATTTCCCAAACCAACCTAGTATCCATCCGCTAACACCCCCGTACCAACCAACACACCTGTGGGGATCAAGTCAACCCACCCCGCCAAACACACCAATTATAGGCTTTAAGCCTTTAATTAATTTTGTAGTGCACTACCGAACTAGATTGTGACATTGTCACCGAACTAGAGGCATTTAGCCGAATTTGTGGCAGAGCCACCGAACTAGAGGCATTGAGCCGAAATTTTGTGGCAGAGCCACCGAACTAGATATTTGGCAACTGGCCATTCTTCTCTTCATATACCCCACCCCATGCAATCATGCGTGTATAACAAAATATAGTCATATAACAATTTTTCAATTAATCCATAACATCGGTGGGTTTATCAATAAACATTTCATTTGGCCCATATAAATAATTTAGCAACTAGCCCATTTAGTAGTTTAGTGAACTTTGGCCCATTTTAGCCCAATTTATCGAACTAGAGTATTTTGGCCCAATTATCGAACTAGAGTATTATCGGCCCATTTATCGAACTAGAGTATTATCGGCCCATTTATCGAACTAGAGTATTATCGGTCCATTTATCGATTTAACAGTTTTTTGCATATTTCTCGGTTTTAACCGTTTTCATGCATTTTCACAAAAGTATCAATTACTATATAATTTCCGAATTTACCATTTTCACGTTTTTATCGCAATACTTATGATTAGAAATCTAACCCGAAAATGAGTGTGACATTACACACCTGGTTATGGAGAGAACTAAACTTTCCCGCTCTTCAACACCTATACGTATTGTGTTAATTAAAACACTATAATCTATAATAAGACCGATCTAAATATAACGATCTAGAAATTTACCCTCGGATTTCCGTAAGACTTCTACTTGCGATTTCTCTCCGATCGATGGTTCGCTAACCGAATCGAATCCATGAACAAATAATGGTTCGGGAGTACGAACGACTTCGAACAATTGATTTTCCTCGGTTGAACGTCCGCAACCCGGTGGAAAATCTCGGATTCCCGAAATAGTCCTTTGCTTGTACTTAGGGGGATTAACAGAACCTCCCTTCTTCCGAAGGCTAAACACCGCCCTTTTCTTCCCTATTTTGAAGGTCTTCAAAGACAAAGGAAGGTTAATCCAATGATATCGAAATAATCCTAAGGTTTTAAAGATATGATTTCCTTACCACAAAATTGATTCCAACGTTTTGTCACCCACGACTTCTTGATTCCAAACTTCCGTTATCGCACTAAAATATAACAAAATAAACGTTAAAAGAAGGAACGTTTATTTTGATCTAATAAAGCCTTCAAACCACCATCCATATTCGGCCATAACCACTATTAACTAATCGAAACGAAAAGAATTCTTACCTATTTTCCACGTCGAAAAGAAAGGATTTAAGAATGGTATTGATAGATGAAAGATTCGGCTATGTGAGATTAAGGAGAGAAGAAAATAATTTGGCTTATAGTCACCTTAATATTCGGCCATGAGAGTGTAGGTAGAGAGAATCTCGATTGAAAAGAATAGAATAGGAGAAAGATGGTGATGATGTTGCTTTGATTTCAAAATGAATAGGAAAAAGAAAAGAAAAAGATGAGCTTGAGAAAGAGATGAATAATCGGCAATGGTAACAAGAAAAGAGAAAAGGAATGGCTTTTGGTGTATGTGATTTTCGGCACTCAAAGGAAATAAGGCACAAAAGAATACCAATTGATGTGCAAAAAATGACCAAATGGTCAAAAATTAACAAGGCTTACCAAGGATCAAATTCGGCCAAAGGGAGAAAAGGTGAGAGAATTTTCAAAACTTGCACAAAACAAAAATGACCAAAACAAAAACTAAAACTCCTAGCCAAAACTATCACCAAAATTCGGCTCCCCCCCCCCTTTAGCCATAATGCCGTCCATATGCTTGGTCTTTAGGCCAAGATATTGTTTCCATAAATAATTCCTTGATTCTTGCCTCATATCCTCACATTTTCCTTATTCCATTGATATTTTAACCAAAAATAACAAGTCAACACCTTCCCTAAAAGCTCTTGGCCGACACTTGCTATATATGGGCAGAAAAAAATTCAAAATAAAAATTCACCTAGATGCTAAACATGGGATTCGAACCTTCTCCCTCATGCCTAAACCCATGCGCCATCACCACTTGTCCAACTACTCATCTTATGCTTCACTTTGACACTTAAATTAATTTATTTGTCAATGTCACTTAGTCCATTTCCATAAATTCTCAAAATCAAAATTAATATTATTCCATCCTAATAAATTCTAACTCTTCTTCAGGACTATACCAAGCACAAAATAAATAAAGAAATTCCACCTTCTAGAATGATTACTCAAAGCACACAATGAAAATAAATTACTCAAATTTTCAGGGTGTTACAACTCTACCCCCTAAAAGAAAATTTCGTCCTCGAAATTTACCTGGTTGAAAAAAAAAGTGAGGGTATTGTTGCCGAATTGCATCCTCAGGCTCCCACGTAGCTTCCTCCACTCCGTGGTTACGCCATAACACTTTGACCAACGGCACAGTCTTCTTTCTTAGCACCTTAACATCTCGGTCTAAGATTTCCACTGGTTCCTCCTCAAAAGACAAATCCGAATTCAACTCCACTTCTTCTACCGGTACTATGTGCGAAGGATCCGATCTATAGCGCCTCAGCATGGAAACATGAAAAACATCATGAATTTGGCTCAATTCTGGAGGTAATTCGATCTGATAGGCCACTGGACCCACTCGTTTCACCACACGATATGGTCCAATGTACCTAGGACTCAACTTGCCCTTCTTCCCAAATCTGAAAATCTTCTTCCAAGGTGAGACCTTCAGGAAAACTTGATTTCCTACGGCATACTCGATATCCTTACGTTTCAGATCCGCATACGACTTCTGTCTATCCGAAGCTTCCTTTAACCGTGCTCGAATAACTTTCACTTTTTCTTCCGTTTCGGAAATCATCTCAGGTCCTAACAACTGCCGATCGCCCAACTCAGTCCAACAAATAGGAGAACGACACCTACGACCATACAATGCCTCGTAGGGTGCCATCTGAATGCTAGACTGGTAGCTGTTGTTGTACGCAAATTCTGCTAACGGTAAATCCTCCCAACTACCTTTGAAATCAATTACACATCCTCTTAACATGTCTTCTAGAATCTGAATCACTCTCTCCGACTGACCATCTGACTGAGGATGAAAAGCCGTACTGAAGTTAAGCTTTGTACCCAGAGCTTCATGCAAAGCTTTCCAAAATCGAGATGTAAACCTAGGATCCCTATCCGATATAATCGATACAGGTACCCCATGCAACCTCACGATTTCAGATACATACAACTTCGCTAACTTCTGCAACGAGTAGTCCGTACGCACTGGTAGAAAATGAGCAGTCTTCGTCAACCGGTCAACAATTACCCAAATAGAGTTTTTCTTAGTAGGTGTTAAAGGTAACCCACTAACAAAATCCATCGTTATCCGCTCCCATTTCCAAAGAGGAATCTTAACTGGTTGTAGAAGTCCTGACGGCAGTTGATGCTCCACTTTCACTTGCTGACAAGTTAAACATTTTCCCACCAATTCTGAAATCTCACGTTTCAACCCAGGCCACCAATATTGTTCACGAAGATCCCGATACATCTTATTTCCTCCGGGGTGCATAGCATAAGGGCTACTATGCGCCTCCCTCAAAATCATTTGCCTCAGATCTGAATCCTTAGGCATACAGACCCTTCCACGAAAACACAACACACCTTCCGGGTTTATTCCAAAATCCTCTATTTCACCATTTTTAACTTGCTGAAATAAAAGTCCCAACTTCTCATCTAACATCTGTTTTCCTTGATTTGAGCCAACCACAGAGGTTTCACTTGAAGTTCCGCTATCAAACTACCATCCTCAAACAAACTCAAATGGGCAAACATAGCTCTCAAATCAGATACCACCTTGCGACTTAATGCGTCCGCCACCACATTCGCCTTTCCAGGATGATACTCAATTGAGAAATCATAGTCCTTTAACAGCTCCACCCATTGTCGTTGTCTCAAGTTTAACTCCTTCTGAGTAAGAAGATACTTAAGACTCTTGTGATCCGTGTATATGATAGACTTTTCACCATATAGGTAATGCCTCCAAATCTTTAAGGCAAACACCACTGCTGCTAACTCCAAATCATGAGTAGGGTAGTTTACTTCGTGCGGTCTCAACTGACGAGAAGCATAAGCTACAACTTTCCCACTTTGCATCAATACGCAACCTAAACCCGTATGTGACGCATCACAATAAACTGTAAACTCCTTCCCAGCCTCAGGTTGAATCAATACCGGCGCTTCCGTTAAAACCTTCTTCAAGCTCTCGAAACTTTCTTGCTGTTTGTCAGTCCAAACAAACGGCACTCCCTTCCGCAAAAGCTTAGTTAGGGGTGCAGCAATCAACGAGGACCCCTCCACAAAGCGTCTATAGTAACCAGCTAAACCCAAGAAACTTCGGATCTCAGCTACCGACTTTGGTGGTTTCCAATCCAATACTGCCTCAATCTTCCGATGATCCACCCTTATTCCTTCGGCTGATACCACATGACCCAAGAAAGTCACTTCTCTTAACCAAAATTCACATTTACTGAATTTGGCATACAACTGATTATCTCGAAGCACTTGCAATACAATCCGCAAATGCGAGTCATGTTCTTCTTCACTTCTCGAATAAACCAGAATGTCATCTATAAATACTACCACAAACCGGTCTAAGAATGGTTGAAAGACCCGGTTCATCATATCCATAAATGCAGCTGGTGCATTGGTCAACCCAAACGGCATCACCAAAAACTCATAGTGTCCGTAACGGGTTCGAAACGCCGTCTTGTGAATATCCACTTCTTTCACCTTAAGCTGGCGGTAACCTGACCTTAAATCAATTTTGGAGAAAACAGAAGCTCCCTTCAATTGATCAAACAGGTCGTCAATTCTTGGCAGAGGGTACCGATTCTTGATCGTCAGCTTATTCAATTGCCTGTAATCGATACACATACGCATCGACCCATCCTTCTTCTTAACAAACAAAACCGGTGCTCCCCACGGAGACGCACTCGGTCGAATAAAACCCCGATCTAGCAGTTCTTGAATTTGGGCTTTAAGCTCCGACAACTCCTTCGGTGCCATTCTATAAGGAGCAATGGACACTGGAGCAGTTCCGGGCAAAAGCTCAATACCAAATTCCACTTCCCGATCTGGAGGTACACCAGGAAGTTCTTCGGGAAAAACATCAGGGAACTCCTTCACAGTTCTCACATCTTCCACTGACAGCTCTTTGGCATCTAAAGCACTAATAAATGCTAAAAATGCTCCGTACCCTTTTCGCACCAACTTCTCCGCCTTTAACGCAGAAATCACGTTTGCCAAGTAATTTCTCCGCTCGCCTATCATAACTATCTCCTTGCCCTCCACAGTTCTTATCGTCATACGCTTTTCAGCACAGTCCAATTGCGCCCGGTGCTTAACCAACCAATCCATGCCCAAAATGATATCAAATTCGCCAAATGGCAATTCCATCAAATTTGCCAGGAATGTTTCTCCTTGAATTACTAAGGGCACGTCTCTAAATAGTTTATTAACCAACACCGACTGTCCTAAGGGACTAATCACCCTCATCTCATTATCGGAAATTTCAGAGTCTAATTTCAAGTTTCCAGTTATGGTGCTAGCAACGTACGAATGAGTAGAACCAATATCTATCAAGGCAATAACGGGTACATCAGAAATGAAGAACGTACCAGTTATCACATCAGGTGCATTGCCATCCTCACGACGTCTGACCGCATACACCAGTCCTGGCTGTCTTGCGTCCGCGTTGCCTCTAGGACCATTGCCTCGACCCGCTGCACCTTGACCACGTCCAGCTCCATTACCACCACGACCCGGTCCACGACCTCTCGGTGGTTGCTGAGCTCCTCTTGCCGGTGGTGCATCAGTAGCACGAACTTCTTGAGTTGTATCCATACGTCGAGGGCAACTCCTATATTGATGATCCGTCGATCCACATTTATAACAAGCACCCGTCTTCCTCCAACATTCTCCGGAATGCCTTTTCCCACAATCAGCACAATCTCGACTCTGATTAACAGCTACAGGTGTTCTACCTTGAGCTGGCTCATCATTCCGAGACCTCTTCGGAAACCTTTTTGAAGAACCCGAATTCTTCAGATCTCTCTTGCCTCGAATTTGCTCCCGATTTTGACATTCCGAGTTCTTAACCTCTTCGGCTATCTTGGCCTTCTCCACGAGCGTGGCAAAAGTTTTAACTTGTTGTGGGGCTATCAAAACCCGCAACTCATCTTTCAAGCCATCCTCAAAGCGCACACAATGCTCATGATCCGTTGCCACTATCGTTCGAGCATAGCAACTCAAACGTAAGAACTCAGCTTCATATGCTGCCACCGTCTTATTTCCTTGCACCAGATTCAAGAATTCCTTCCTTCGAGCATCCACATAGCTTGTTCTCACATATTTCCCTTGAAAGGAAGCCTTGAAGAATTCCTAATTAACTAATGCAGCATCGGTGCCTTCTCGGACAGTAAGCCACCATTGGTATGCTTCGTCCCTTAACAAAGATACCGCTCCTCTTAGCTTTTGTTCCACAGTGCACTCAAGATCATCCATAATTCGTTCCACTGCCTCAAGCCAATATTCAGCGACATTGGGAGCTACTCCAGAGACACCTCTGAAAACCTCAGCTCCACTTGATTTCAGTCGCTCCGATATCGACCCACGAGCTGTTGGTCCAGTTCTGGATCCAGCGACCCTTTCAAGTACTCGCAGCATTGCTCGTGTCACAGCATTATCTTCTTCCATATGGTCGTGCGATCCCGTCTCACTCTCGAGTGACGCAGGTGCATCCATTTCCGGCATATGACCCGGCACATCAGTTGCGCCCCTAACACCTCGTCCTCTACCACGGCCACGTCTACCGCGTCCACGACCACGTCCTCTAGTGCTCATAGCGACTAATTCGAGTTAATCTGATTAAGAGTTTTATGAATCAGAATAATATTTCAGTTGTTTATTAACGATGTCTTATGATATGAAAGAGATAGAGTGTTTTCGCAACAATATCCTATTGTCTCAATCTCTACGGTTTTAGCACCTAAAACTTGAAGTTCTAGAGTGTTTCTTACAATCATATCATAATCGTAACAGACAATCAGTATACAGATACTTACTTGACTTGGCGCGGGATGCTCATGGTGCCATACTACCTTTAAATCAAAAGTCTAGAAATTTAAATTATTTTTCAAACAGATTTCATTGTCGAACCCAAACCACAGCCGAGTTTTGAACTGGGCTCTGATACCACTAACTGTAACACCCCAAACCCGGTCTATGCTTTTAGACGAGATTTGGTTTGTCACACCATCATACATTCGTTTATTCTCAAATGGTTAAGATAAAATAGTGCTACAAAAACTTTTTTTGAAAATCGAGTTTAATAAAACGTTAATACAAGGATTTGAAATTTGTAGCTTAAAAAAATAATACTTGTTTGAAAACTTATCGTCAAAATCTTAAGATAGTTTAAAAGAACTTTGAAAGAATTTTAAATAATTAAAATGTCCAGAAATTTTGTTATAAAACCAATGTTCTTAAGAAAACTTAACATATTTTAGATAAAACCATATTCTAAGTTTAGAAATAAAATTTAAACCATCCACACAATAAAATCCATAAAAACATATAAGAGGCCTTATTACATAAAACCCATAACAGAAATTTAAGATAATAATCTAAATAAAGTCATAGTTTAATAAAAACCCAAGTTTGTAGTATGGCCTCCACCAAGTCATCTCCAGCCCAAGTCCACGTCAATTTCCATTACCTGAAATCGATAATAAAATTGGGTGAGTTACAAAGAACTCAGTGTGCAACTCACTTACCACCATTTTTGGGCCAGATCGTCAAGACATCAAGCTGGGCTTGAGCCCATTAACAGATTTCAACCATATATCATAAAATAACATAATTTAAAAATGAATGAATGCATGTAAAATGAATTTCCCAAACCAACCTAGTATCCATCCGCTAACACCCCCGTACCAACCAACACACCTGTGGGGATCAAGTCAACCCACCCCGCCAAACACACCAATTATAGGCTTTAAGCCTTTAATTAATTTTGTAGTGCACTACCGAACTAGATTGTGACATTGTCACCGAACTAGAGGCATTTAGCCGAATTTGTGGCAGAGCCACCGAACTAGAGGCATTGACGAACTAGATATTTGGCAACTGGCCATTCTTCTCTTCATATACCCCACCCCATGCAATCATGCGTGTATAACAAAATATAGTCATATAACAATTTTTCAATTAATCCATAACATCGGTGGGTTTATCAATAAACATTTCATTTGGCCCATATAAATAATTTAGCAACTAGCCCATTTAGTAGTTTAGTGAACTTTGGCCCATTTTAGCCCAATTTATCGAACTAGAGTATTTTGGCCCAATTATCGAACTAGAGTATTATCGGCCCATTTATCGAACTAGAGTATTATCGGCCCATTTATCGAACTAGAGTATTATCGGCCCATTTATCGAACTAGAGTATTATCGGTCCATTTATCGATTTAACAGTTTTTCGCATATTTCTCGGTTTTAACCGTTTTCATGCATTTTCACAAAAGTATCAATTACTATATAATTTCCGAATTTACCATTTTCACGTTTTTATCGCAATACTTATGATTAGAAATCTAACCCAAAAATGAGTGTGAAATTACACACCTGGTTATGGAGAGAACTAAACTTTCCCGCTCTTCAACACCTATACGTATTGTGTTAATTAAAACACTATAATCTATAGTAAGACCGATCTAAATATAACGATCTAGAAATTTACCCTCGGATTTCCGTAAGACTTCTACTTGCGATTTCTCTCCGATCGATGGTTCGCTAACCGAATCGAATCCACGAACAAATAATGGTTCGGGAGTACGAACGACTTCGAACAATTGATTTTCCTCGGTTGAACGTCCGCAACCCGGTGGAAAATCTCGGATTCCCGAAATAGTCCTTTGCTTGTACTTAGGGGGATTAACAGAACCTCCCTTCTTCCGAAGGCTAAACACCGCCCTTTTCTTCCCTATTTTGAATGTCTTCAAAGACAAAGGAAGGTTAATCCAATGATATCGAAATAATCCTAAGGTTTTAAAGATATGATTTCCTTACCACAAAATTGATTCCAACGTTTTGTCACCCACGACTTCTTGATTCCAAACTTCCGTTATCGCACTAAAATATAACAAAATAAACGTTAAAAGAAGGAACGTTTATTTTGATCTAATAAAGCCTTCAAACCACCATCCATATTCGGCCATAACCACTATTAACTAATCGAAACGAAAAGAATTCTTACCTATTTTCCACGTCGAAAAGAAAGGATTTAAGAATGGTATTGATAGATGAAAGATTCGGCTATGTGAGATTAAGGAGAGAAGAAAATAATTTGGCTTATAGTCACCTTAATATTCGGCCATGAGAGTGTAGGTAGAGAGAATTTCGATTGAAAAGAATAGAATAGGAGAAAGATGGTGATGATGTTGCTTTGATTTCAAAATGAATAGGAAAAAGAAAAGAAAAAGATGAGCTTGAGAAAGAGATGAATAATCGGCAATGGTAACAAGAAAAGAGAAAAGGAATGGCTTTTGGTGTATGTGATTTTCGGCACTCAAAGGAAATAAGGCACAAAAGAATACCAATTGATGTGCAAAAAATGACCAAATGGTCAAAAATTAACAAGGCTTACCAAGGATCAAATTCGGCCAAAGGGAGAAAAGGTTGAGAGAATTTTCAAAACTTGCACAAAACAAAAATGACCAAAACAAAAACTAAAACTGCTAGCCAAAACTATCACCAAAATTCGGCTCCCCCCCCTTAGCCATAATGCCGTCCATATGCTTGGTCTTTAGGCCAAGATATTGTTTCCATAAATAATTCCTTGATTCTTGCCTCATATCCTCACATTTTCCTTATTCCATTGATATTTTAACCAAAAATAACAAGTCAACACCTTCCATAAAAGCTCTTGGCCGACACTTGCTATATATGGGCAGAAAAAAATTCAAAATAAAAATTCACCTAGATGCTAAACATGGGATTCGAACCTTCTCCCTCATGCCTAAATCCATGCGCCATCACCACTTGTCCAACTACTCATCTTATGCTTCACTTTGACACTTAAATTAATTTATGTGTCAATGCCACTTAGTCCATTTCCATAAATTCTCAAAATCAAAATTAATATTATTCCATCCTAATAAATTCTAACTCTTCTTCAGGACTATACCAAGCACAAAATAAATAAAGAAATTCCACCTTCTAGAATAATTACTCAAAGCACACAATGAAAATAAATTACTCAAATTTTCAGGGTGTTACAATTCTACTAGCAAATAGTGGCAATATATTTACTTAAAATAATTTCTATTTTCTAAGAAATACGGTTTGTACCGATTTTTGTAAAGAGTACTTACTTTCCTACTGAAAGTAAGTAGATTGTTTTCTTTTCTATGATTTGGTTCGTGTTTCTTGAGCCCACACTTAGTGTAATTCGTGGTACAAGGATAGCAAAGAAGGTCATTCCGTTGAAAGCTAAGATCGACTAAATTCATCTCACACAAAAGCATAAGTATTATTCCAATTAGGATTTATTACTATAAATATCATAAGAGGGCTCGATTTGAAATT
The DNA here is from genome assembly GCA_005393395.2 of Gossypium australe. Taxonomy (NCBI): domain Eukaryota; kingdom Viridiplantae; phylum Streptophyta; class Magnoliopsida; order Malvales; family Malvaceae; genus Gossypium; species Gossypium australe. Next base: position 22,391,858 of record CM016619.1, on the reverse strand, counting down.
TTTTAAAACTTCTGTTATTACTATAAAAAATTGTTTTCTTAATCCATTTTTCAACACATACACCTTCCAACTTAATTAGTGGATATTTAATAAAGGATTAGTTAGAAATTGGAGTTTTAGAAAATTAAAATTGTTGCTTGAGGCGTGAATATCACTGTCATTAAAGATATTTCATGGATATGCATATCCTCCAAGATTCAACAATCACTTCTGTTAACTGGTAGGAAAACAGGGAACAAAGAAGAATGAAGAAAGTAAATACTCAACTAATAACATAGAATGGAAATTTTGATAGAACAGAGGATGTTTGGAAGAGAACGTAAAGTATATCTACAGGAAAATATTTGATATATTGGGAAAAACAAAATATCATAGCCCAGACATTTTGCGTCGCCCACGTCACGTGAGGCAAGGTTTCAAGATTAGTCATTAAATAATCTCTCAAGTGGGTTCTCAGATATATACATATCTCACACTTGGTATTTAACCAATGTAGGATCTAGGCTTTCCTTTTCCTCAACAAATATTCACAAGTGGCTTACTTTGAACATCAATTTCTCATTCATCACTCAATCATTTTGAGCATATGATATACTGTTCCATTTTGAGCATATGATATACCGTTGTAGAAGTATCATGGAGTAGAATATAAAATCATAATTTTATGATTCAACTCTTCACTTTTACCAATCGAGAATATGCTTCAAAATTTCTAAAAAATTAGATATTTTCCAACAGCTTGTGTCTATCCTCTTATATTGGTTGTTATAAGGTTAAATCAAAACAATATTATATAAACATCATTTTGATAGATGTACTTGAATAATGTGGAATTTGTGTAGTTCTTCCAAGAGTATTTTGGTGTCAATACTGAAATCATCTCAAAGACGGCTTAAACTTCTTCTCGGTCCCTATTGAAAATTACCTAAAACAAACCTCTAGTAGCTCTCAAGGGTTGGGCTTCTGCTAAAATAATCCCTTTGTAGTACTGATTACGTAGACTAATTAATCCTACAAACCAAATGCCTTGGCCATTCTCCTCCCACGTCACAACCTAAATTAAGTTTTTCCAGACACTTCAACGGCAATTAATCCTACAAATCAGTACATTAATGCATGTTAATTAAATCAACACTAAATTCTTTGATTAATTTTAATAAGACCCAACCTTCTTTCTAGGAGTTTAAAATAAGACCCAGAAATTCCCATTTTAACAAACAAACTTGGAGCTTAAAATGGCATCATCAGTTACCGAGACTCGCAGTGAAAATGCTGATATTTACTGCGGAGAAGATGTTTGCAAGCAAAAATTTTTGGAGCTGCTTGAGGAAATATCTTTGCCCAAGGGCATCGTACCTGTTGAAATAATAGAGTTTGGTCGAAATCGATCAACTGGGCTTGTGTAGATGAAGCTGAAGAACAAGAAAGAGCACAAATTTAAGCGGATTAATAAGGTGGTATCGTACGATAGAGAGATCACCTTTCTTATAGACAATGGCGGTATTAAGAAACTCACAGGAATTAAGTGCAAGGAGTTGTTTATTTGGATCACCATTTCCGGCATGTTTATCGAAGATCCTTCCTCTGGAAAGATTTCCTTTACTATTCCCAGTGGCTTGAAAGCCCATTTCCCTATTTCGGCCTTTGAGTTGGAAGAAGACGACAACAAAAAATAGGAAGAATCGATCAAAACATGTAAACTTAAGATTCTTATGATATTGTGGGTTTGGTTTACTTGTAGTTGCTAAAAGTTCCTAAGAAGAGTCTAGGATTGATGGAGTATATTTGTGCTCCATGTCAAACCATAGATGATGAAGCATTTATATTTTGTTTTTATTAATTCTAATGCTTACAGATAATGAAACCTGGTTTTGCAGATCCACAAGCTTCTTTGATCTCTGTTTGGTTTATAGGAAAATAATGGAAATAAGTGCGAAAGACATCTTAATTCATAAGCCCATATTTCAATTTTTTTCTTTTTTTAAGAATTAGCAAGTCTCTAGTATTTTGAGATTAATGCAGACTGCAAGCGTCCAAAATGTTTACTTCAGTAATTAAAGCTAATAATTATTTTTGTGCATATAATATATTAAAAAATATTACAAATAATTTATATACATATTAAAGCACTGATAAACAAAACTAATATATTATATATAATAATGCATAATTTTGAAAACAAATAGTTCTAGCACAGTTCACTGAGTGACATGTGTCACCAATCACTGGCTGACACTTCAGCAATAACAGAAGTGTGATATTACCGTTCATCCTAACTTTTATGTTATTCATGTTCAATACCATTAAAAGTTACTAATGAATTTTAAAATAGTTTTTTAAATAATTCTAATAAGTCATATTATTTTTTTTAAACTGACTTTAAAAATATATATTTAACAACATATATTTAAATTATAATTAGTGTTAAAAAGGTTAAAGTGTTTTATAACAATATTTTAGAAACAAATTTAAATTACAATTTAAAATAATATACTTTTTTAAATTTCATAATTTCTAATCTATTCAAAAAGGTTTAAAATAACATATTATTGTTTTAATATAAAATCTTAACAATTATATCATTAAAGAAAATTAATTTAACAATATATAAATAACCTATACAAATTACTAATAATAATATTCATTTATGATAAATTAATATTTAATCATTATAAATTTTTTATTTTTTAATATTAAATATTAAATATTTTTAAGATTAAATACTATTAATATAACCAATTCAAAATTAGTTAAATACTTTTTTAATTCCATTATATATATATATATATATATATTCATTAATGATTTTAAACAAAAATAATAACATAAAAATATTATAAAGTTAATATGTACAGTGGATTAGGGGTGAGCAAAACTCGATTCGATTCGAAAAAATCGAAAAAAATTCGAATTTCTAATTATTCGAATCGAGTTAATCGAGTTAATCGAATCAACTCGAATTTTGAGTTTCGAATTTCGAGTTCGAATCGAGTTGCATTTTCGAATTCGAATAACTCGAATAATTCGAATAAACCGAATATAATATATATTTTTTTAAAATTTAAGTTTTTACTTAATTATTTTAACCTAATTCCCCTCAAGTCCAAATAATTTATTTTTATCCAATTTCTCAAAGCCCATCAGTGATCAGCCCAAAAATTTATTTTCCATAAGACCATAACCCAATTTTCCCCCAAATCAAACCTCCAACCCCAAGCACCAGCAGCCAGCAGCAGCAGCCATTCCATCGTCTCCTCCACCACTCCAACTCCAAACCCCAAATTAATTTTCTTCTTCTTTGTTTTGACTCTGAGGCTCTCAGCTGCACCTTTCCCTGGTAAGTCACTAAGTTGTCTTGTCTAATCTCTTTTTCTACTCTTCAATGCCATATTTCTTGTTCTTGAGTTTCTCTTCTTCAGCTCTTCTTGCTTTACTTTCGGTGTGATTCATGCAAGCTAAAATAGTTTTATTGTTGTCCATAGATGATAGATTTATTACTTGTAATGCTGGGCAGTCATTAGATAGGAAACCCTTATCTTAAAAATTCTAATTGGGACTCTAATTTGAAATATTGGTATTCTTTTGGGTATTCTTTTAAAATATTGGTATCGTATTAGAACTAGTGGGTATTCTAATTTAGAAGTTTGGTACCGTCGGGAAGGGAAGGCATAGGGCGGGTGGTCCATTGCTCCTGTGTTTGATAACCAAAAAAGAGAAAAGTTAGTTTGGACTAAATGATGCTATCCTAATCATGACTCATGAGCATGGAATGCACAGGAATATCATCACATTTCATAAACTTAAAGCAACTGATGATAGCATATTATTTACTTACTTTAAGTATTGTTGAGAAAGTGTTAAGATCCCAACACTAGAACTTAAATTAAACTTTGTGGACGCCATCCTCATTCGCTTTAGCTATCAATTTTCAGAAGTTTCACGGACCTGATTGATACAGAAACAGTAGTCCACCAAGCCGTGATGGATGCAGACATCGAGAAGCAAAAGCCATGGATTATTGGATTCCCCCTTTTGGAGATGGTAAACAAAAGCCTCTAATCCTGCTTATTAAGCGGGATAAAAATCAACATTGCTAACCACGCAAAGGTAATGAGCCCCCAGCCCCAACCCTTATCTTAAAAATTCTGATCGGGACTCTAATTTGAAATATTGGTATTCTTTTGGGTATTCTTTTGCAATATTGGTATCGTATTAGAACTAGTGGGTATTCTAATTTAGAAGTTTGGTACCGTATACTGCATTAGAAATATTGGTATTGTTTTAAAAATTATTACTATAATAGAAAGTTTGGTATCTCTTAAAAATTTTAATACTTCTAATGTTAAAATTTTAATATTACTTTAAAAATATTGGTTCATGATAGAATTTTGATATATGATTAAAAATTTTTGTTTACCAACAAACCAAAATTTATTCTTTTACGTATTAAAATTTTTTGATACACCAAAAATTATTTTTTTTAATGTGTAACAATTGTTTTTTACATATATCACAATTTATTTTCAATGAAATTATGAAATTATAACACCAGAATTTGTTAGTATGGATCAAATTGTATGTGAGACACCGAATATGAAGTTGCTTAAAAAATTGTATGTTTCAGAGGTAAGACTGAAGATTTAACAGCAGTTTGCTGGTGATTCTATAATTTATAGACTTTAAATATTCTACAAATGATGCAGGGTAGCCTTGTTATATTACCACTTAGAGCCTAAATGGTTTTCGTCTATTTTCTACTCTTTGTTTACCAGGTAGAGGATGAAGTCAATGTGTCTGAATGTGAACTGCAAGATATATCAGTAATTCCATTGTTGAATGCCTTGCATACACACAAATGGGTTGCACTGCTAGATCTTTCTCATAACTTGTTAGGTGATAATATCTCATTCTACTCCATCTTCCAAATAGTGTGGATGCTTTGATCAGACGATATTGTTTGCTCATCCTTTATTTTGATATGCTTATAGACAGAAGGAGTTTGATTATTTCAAGTTGTAGCTTTTCTTGAAAGTGAATAATCCTGCATTCCTTTTATTAAACTAGTGGTCCATTTGGTGATTGTTTTCCAAGAAATGGAACAATGGAGAAACTGCAACAGTTTTTTTCATCATCAGGCCAAAAATATGGTGATTTGACTTTGGACTTGCATTGCAAATTGCAATAGATTTGGTCCAACTGCTCTATTCCAGGTAGGTAGCTTATGCTATAACCATCTTTTCTCAGCAATTGAGAGCTTCATATTTTCTTATTTGTTCCACTCTTTTTTGAAAAGAAACAGCATCCATTTTTTTTAACTTATAGCATTTTCTCTTTATATTGGAGTTCAATATATATTGATAATGTCATAAATACCCTAGAGGTTTTAATACGGTTTGCTAGAGACGATGATATGAGTGTGCATATGACAAATTAGATGATGACATGTGGTATTGATTTTTAAAATATAATTAAAAATTTATAAATATAAATATCTGAAAAAAAATAAGAAGAGAAATATTTTAAAAATTACAAAAAAGTTCTTTTAAAAATTACAATTTGTTAGTATGGAATTGTATCCCTCTTATCCATTGAAATCAAACGGTTTCTTTGACCTTCCCTTTTTGTCCAAAGAACGATTTCTTTTACTTTACTTCCTAATTTATGAAACATTCTAAATATTTACTTTATTAAATACTACAGATGAAAAAATTATCATTCAACTAATTCACAAGAAATGAAAACCAAGTCAACTCCAACCATTAAAAAAAAAACAAATATTTTTTTTAAATACTACAGATTAAATTTTGTAGAATAAATTAAAATGCTTTTCATTTGTTTATTTTTTAATGGTTGGAATTGACTTGGTTTTCATTTCTTGTGAATTAGTTGAATGATAACTTTGGTTCAGAAAATGAATTAAATCAATTATTGGTCATCATTAGTGATTGCAACAAATGTTTACTTGTAGATGAGTGATCCAAAGCGAGATGGTTCAACTCAAAGTTCACAAAATTCTTCTCCAAGTAGAGATGATCAAACAGTAACCAAGGAAAATGTTTGAAAAAAGATTACTCCAAGGGCAGCTTGTTGGAACCATTTCACCAAGTATGTGACTAAAGAGGGGGAGAAGAGAGCAAGGTGCAATGCATGTGATGTTACTTACACCATGGAAACAACTATGGGTTCTACAACAAATTTGAATAACCATTTGAAAACATGCCTAAAAAGACCTCGAGGTAATACTTCTGATCCGAAGCAATCAGAATTAACATTTGTGAATGTTAGGCAAGAAACAACGGATTTATCAACTTGGGTGTTTGATAAAGATGCTATTAGAAAAGCATTGGTTCGTATGATAATTGTGGATGAACTACCTTTTAAAATTGTAGAGGGAGAGGGTTTTAAATACTTTCTTTCTATAGCATGCCCACATTTTAGTCTTCCATCTCGTTGGACAATTAGAAGGGATTGTCTTGATTTATTTAACTCCATGAAGAGTGTGATGAAGAGTTGTTTTGAAAAAGATATAAGTAGAGTTTGTTTGATGACAGACACTTGGACTTCATTGCAGAGGATATCTTACATGGTTTTAACAGCACATTGGGTGGATGATGAGTGGAGGTTGCAAAAAAGAATTATAAATTTTTGCCCAATATCCGCTCATAGAGGTGAAAGCATAGGTCAAGCTATTGAAAAATGTCTTCGAGATTGGGGGATTGAGAGGGTCTTCACTATTACTGTTGATAATGCATCGGCCAATTGTGTTGCCATTGAATATTTGAGAAAGAAATTGAATCATCGAAATGCTTCTGTTGTAAATGGAAAATTTATTCATATGAGATGTGTTGCACACATTCTTAATCTTATTGTGCAATACGGTATTAAGGACATTTCTCTGTCTGTGGATCGAGTTAGAGGTGCTGTGAGGTATATAAGAGCATCACCATCGAGGTTGATAAAATTCAACCAACGGGTAAAAGAAGAAATGATAGATAGTAAGGCTCAATTGTGTTTAGATGTGCCTACTAGATGGAACTCAGCATATATGATGTTAAAGGTAGCCGAAAAATATGAGCGTGCATTTGAATCATATGTACGTGATGACCATAATTTTTTTTCTTGACCTTACTGCTGGAGATGGAGTTCCTACGTTTGATGATTGGGAAATTGTTCGAAGAGTTATAAAAGTATTAGAGCCTTTCTATCATCTTACACTGAAGGTGTCCGGATCTTTGCATGTTACCTCTCATTCACTTTTTGAAGTATTGACGGATGTGCATTGTCTTTTTGATGGGTGGCAAAATTGTGGAGATCTAGACATAGTTTCTATGACTTCCAAAATGAGAGATAAATATAATAAGTATTGGGGTGAAGGAAACAAGATCAACATGCTAGTTTACTTGGCGGTCATCTTTGATCCACGATGTAAAATGAGTTTTTTGAACTTTGGGGTCAACTTGCTTTTTCCTAAAGTTGCTAATGACATTATGAAAATGATTGATAAAGAATTGCATTGCTTGTTCAACGAGTATTCTTCTAATGCCGGGAGAATTCAACAGTTTGAAGGTAGAACTAGTTCTTCGACAAATCTTTGTAGTTCAATGGAAATAGATCATTCAGAAATGAAAACGGGCTTGGCCAAACAAAAATACCTTCAGAACAAGAAACAAGTTGGATTAGAAAGCAAATCTGAGCTGGATAGATATTTGGGTGAGGATGAAGAAGTAAACAATTCAAGTTCATTTGATTTACTGTTGTGGTGGAAAATGAACAGTCCTAGATTCCTTATTCTTTCACAAATGGCTCGAGATATTCTTGCTACTCCTATTTCAACAGTTGCCTCGGAAAGTGCATTTAGCACGGGTGGACGTGTTCTCGACAGTTTTAGAAGTTCTCTAACTCCTCTCATGGTCGAGGCTTTGGTTTGCACACAAGATTGGCTTCGGAAATCTAATGATGCCATCAATCTTAAAGATTATGTTGATGAACTTCAAACCATGGAAGATGGTAATATATAAATTTTAATTTATAAAATAAGCTTTTGTGTTATTTATATTAGTAAGCATAATTTAACTAACACTTTTGTTTTTAAATTTGCTAGACTTGTCAAAAATACCTGAAGATCAAGAAGGTAATATACTTAGCATTAGTTTATAAAGTTAAATGTTTATTTAATTTTTTTTTGCGAACATTTTTATCATTTAACTAACTCATTCAATACTTTTACTAGATGTTTCAAGATTATCAATGCCAACGGTGTTTGAAGCACAATAAGAAACTTAAACTATTCTATAATGGTTTTTGAACTGACGTGTTATTATTATTAGTTTGGTTTGGTTTGTTACTGTTGTTGGTTAATTTAATTTTAGGTTGATGTTGTGTTGCTTTTGTTTATTCACTTGTTTACTTCAATTTTTTGTTGTATGATCATGTTTAAAAACTTTAAAGAATTTTTTTTTTGAAAAATTACATAAAAATAAAAAAACACTAAAGTCATTTTTTTAAAACTTAACTCGAACAAATATATTCGATTCGATTCGATTCGAATTTTGTCTCACTCGACTCGACTCGAAAAAATTTCAAATTAGGTTAGGATGATAAAATACGATTCGAAAACTCGATTAACTCGAAAATTTTCGATTCGATTCAATTCTATTCGATCGAATTCTCACCCCTACAGTGGATCGTCATTGCATATGAATACAAACTAGTGTATCTATGTGATGTATAGGTTGGTCATGTGTATTTATTTTAATATTTTATATTAATTTATTTAATTTTTATAGAAAAAATTTGTTGTTTGAAAACTAGAAGAATTTTCAAAATTTAAAACAATTCATAGAAATTTTTTAGCAAAATGTGCAATATTTTAATGTGAAATTGTTATTTAAAGCTAAATGAAATTTTGTATTATGTATCAAATAATAATATTTATATAAAACTCAAATTTGATAAACATATTTAAGAAATTGATATTAATACAATAACTAGAAAAGGTAAAGAGACAAATATGGTAACTTTAATAGTAGGAAATATACATTAAAATTAAATAGGCTTAATATCAGTATATGTACTATAACAAAATTATCACTTTGGTATTTGTACTTGTAAGACCCAAATTTTGCCCGGGCCGATTACAAAACCCGAGGCCCATTGAAAACCCAACAAAAATAAGGCAGTTTAAATGTTCAATTACAAGGCCCAAAATACCGACTTAAACCCGGGCCCAATACAGACTGGAGGTCCATTGAAAGAATGGAACAAAAATCCAATAATAAAAGTCCAATGCGAACAGTCCATGTACAACAAGACCTAAATCAAACTACTGGCCCTTAACAAGCCCAAAGCCTAAATGGCCCAGCAGGGCCTAAAAGCAAAACACTCAGGAGCCTTCACACGCTCCTCTCCCGCCTCGGTTGATACTCCCTCACGCACGACCCTTGGTCTCCACGTGTCTCCCTTACGCACACCTGCTGGTCTCCCCGCGTGATTCTCACGTGTGACGATTCAGCTGCCCCACGCGCGCCTCCCTGACTCCTCGCATACTCCCTAGGCGCGTCGTCTCTGGTGCCCACGTCCCTGACGAATGAAGCCCGTGACCCCAAGTGCGCACCGACCTCCTCGCACGCCTCGGACGCCCCTTCCCAGGCTTCACTCCCATACCCTGCAAACGGAAGCAGAAAACAACAGAAACCAAGAAGCATGGAACATGTAATACTAAAACAGTAGGGTCTTTTTTTTTTGGCTATAAAGCCATTCGAGATTGGTGTAACGGGGGTTCCTTTTGGCTGGCCCCTTTTTACGAATTTTAGCAATCAAAAACAAGAAAAACGCTCAAAGAAATCAAAAACAGAAAAGAATATCAAGGTTCTCATCTTTGTTCATCTTATATTTTACTCATATTCATTTTCATCTATTGTTTTAACATTTTCGAACTAAAAACAAAAGAAAACGAAATGGACTTACCTGAACCGAGACGCGTCGCTGGAGAGCCCGTTCCGGCGTCGCCATCGGGTACGAAATCAGGGCTTCGGACGAGCCCCGTAGGCTCCTCCCCGTGCGACTCTGGCCCTCGAACACGATGGTGGTACGACGGAGGGCCAGGGATACCCAATCGGCGGTATGATGGGGGGCCAAAGGGGACTCGACCGTCGGGTTTAGGGAGAGGAGAGGCTGCCTTGCTGGGTTGCTCCGTTTGAGAGAACAAAGGGGGTGGCAGCTTTTGAGTTTATAGGGAATGAGGGACCAAGCATTTTGAAACAGTTTAGGGCTTCTTTAACGCCAAATAAAACGGCACTGTATGGCACCAACCCGAATTCGACCCGACCCATTAAAGAAGGGGTCCGCGTGTTCACTCTAAAAGGGTTATTTAGTCCTTAGGTCCTTCCGCATTTTCTTACTTTTGAAATCAGGTTTCCATCGTTTCCAAATTTGCCCAAATATAGTTCCATTTGTTCTAATTTGACCCAGAGCAAAACGTAGCACATGGGAAAGGGGATAATTTCGTGTTTGGTCCCGCTCCTTCCACGCGCATTTCAAATAGGCCCTCTCCCCTTTTATCTTCTTCCGAATTGACCCCAGAAATTTGTTTTAAATAAAATTTGACCCCCCTCTTAGTCATTTTGCGATCTTTTAGTCCTTTTATTTTTATTATTGTCATGTATATATTATTACTATTATTATTATTATTACTATATTCATGTTGATATTATTATTACTATATTCATGTTAGTATTATTATTATTACTGTATTCATGTTAGTATATTGTATATATATATACATTTTGTATTATTGCTATTATTATATTTATTATCACTATATTATTATTATTGTTACTAATGTTATTATTGTCGTTGTTATCATTATTATTATTTTTGTTACTTTGTTGTATATATATATGCATATGTTATTATTTATTTAACTTTCATTCGTATATTTATACTTATATTATTTCACATATACTTCTATTTTCATATCATCACATTTATATATGCCTATTTATATTTATATCTCAATATCATCGTTTATATTATTTCCCATTATTGATATTATTATCACTATTATTCATGCCTGCCAATATTTTAGATTATTGATTTCAATGTCATGTATTATGTGTATTATGTTGTCACTACACCAAATTCATGTTACATTATCGTTCTCTTCATCATGTAATTCCATCCGCGCTTTGAATCACATTCCTTTAAAACCTAACCCAAAATCTTTTATCAATTTCATCCAAAAACCAAAATTTTCAAAATAAGGCAATATTCTGTGTTTGGAAATTCGAGAGATCGTGCCCTATGTGTTGGGTTTCGGTTCTCCCGCTTGGCCAAACAATCGAATATCCTTTTGATATTGGAATGCGCGAGTCTCGGGAATTGAGAGATGATCCTGGATTCGAGGATTAAAATCATCGTGTCCTATGTACTGGATGTGATATTTTATTCTTTCGGAACAAGAAAATCTTGATATTAGATTCGATAAAATTCAAATATTCCCAAAAGAGACCGGTTCTTTTTAAATTCTTTTCAAAATTTTCAACTTTCGACATTGGGACATTAAGTAATCAATTCGGTACCAATTTTGGGGCATGACGAGGTGCTAACCCTTCCTCGCATGTAACCGACTCCTGAACCTATTTTCTCAAATTTTTGTAGACCAAAAACATTGTTTTAGTAAATCAAAATGTTTTATTAAAACAAAGGTGATCCGATCACACCTAAATAAAGATCGATGGCGACTCCCGTTTCTTATTTTCAAAACCAAGGCCGACTCCCGTTTTGTCAAAAAATGGGTACGACAGCTTGGCAACTCCACTGGGGATGCTTTGAGAGTCAGGCCGTAAATTGAGTGGTTTTTGTCCTTTTGTCGAAAGTTTGGAAAATTATTTTGAAAAATCGTGCTTCTCTTTGATGCATTTGCTTGTGCTACAGTGTCGAGTCTCGCGAAATATTTTGGCATTGCATTGCATGACCATTGCGGTCACACCCTTAAGTGGGAATGAGAAGCTACTCTTTCGTGAGGTTTTTACCTCCGTGCAAGATAGTGGATCGCTTCCGGGATACATCCATACCTATGTCTTCGTGAGATTTTTATCTCCGTGCAGCCATAGGGAAATGTATTCCCCTGAACTGAACTTGGTCCATATGAGCCTATAATGGGTGAGGATCGAGGAATCTACTGGTTCAGGTACCCGTACTTTAGAACCAACCACATGTAGAGAGACTTAAGGACCCACTCTAGGTAGAGTCACGTCAAACCCTAGGGATCACCCGGATAGGTACTTTGTTTATTACTCTTGTGCTAACGTGTTTTCTTTTGTTTTGATTACATTGCATTGCATCATCATAGAAAGAAGGTGCTGATTAATATTCAATTGCTAAATAGAGAAGTTTTTCATAAGGAAATGAATTTCTTGATAAAGCGGATTGTAATACGGTTGCCCAAATGTAGTCCAAGTAAACAACGAGAGAAGACTGATAGTCCACAGAAGAATACAAGACTTGGCCCAATGATTCAAGCCAACAATGATTATTCACGAGTCGTCATGAAGCTTATGAACAATCATAGAAGATGAACAAGTAAAGAGGAACGGCCCGAACCAAGCTACAAGGAGCTAGAAGAAGCATCTACGAAGAAAGTTCACAAGACATGGCCATGATATCCGGTCACAAAGGAAGGGATTGGTGTTTCGCTTGGACTATGAGGACAAAACCGTATATTTAATCCATTTTATGTAAAGAGCTTTATTTTCTAGAAAAGTTCATCTAATGGAATTGAATTCATAGTCAGCGTCTCTCTTTCTTCTTGCATTCATTCCATTCATTAGCATTGCATTGCATCATCTTAGAAAGGAGGTGTTGATTCGCATTTGATTGCTAGATAGAAAAATTTGTCATAAGAAAATGTGTTACTTGATAAAACGGAGCTGAACATGGCCTAGGTAAACAACAAGACAAGACATTGTATGAATATGCAAGCCGACAAGGATTTTTCGGGAGCCATCCGAAGATTATGAGCACCACGGAGGATACGTGAGTGACAAGGTACGACCTAGATCAAGCAATGAAGAGTTAACGAGACATCTACTAAGAAAGTTCACGGGACATGACCATAACTTCTGGATAAGAAGAAGAAGACTTGTATGAAGATGCAAGCCTACAAGGGTTGTTCAGGAGGCATTAGAAGATTATGAGCACCACGGAGGATACGTAAGTGACAAGGTACGACCTAGATCAAGCAACAAAGAGCTAGAAGAAATGTCTATTAAGAAAATTCAAGGGACACGACTATAGACATCCGAAAGGGGATTTGCTTGAAGATTCAAGCCAAGAAGGATTGTGCGGGAGTCATCAGAAGATTATGAGCATCGCAAAAGGTAAGTGAGTGATGAAGGACAACCTGGATCAAGCAAACAAAGAGCTAGAAGAGGTAGAACAGGACCATAATATTCGAGTACGAAGAGGAGGATTGGTGTTTTCACCTAGACTATGAGGAAGAGGCCATATATACGCTCCATTTTATTAAAGGAACGTATTTTCTAGACAAGTTCTTCTAATAGGAATCGAATTCATAATCAACGCCTCTCTTTCTTTTGCATTCATTTCATGCATTTTGCATTGCATTTCATGCATGCGCATCGCATCACATCACATCATGTGCATTTAAAACCATCGAAAGAGTCTAATAAGTCGAATTTATATCAGAAGGAAATAGGGGAAGAAAAAGAGAAATCTGCAACCCTTGAGACTCACTACTCGGGTAGGAAGGGAATTACCCTTGAGATGGGCTGTCAGCCAATAATTAGCTTTTAATAAGGCAGAGGAACTAATTTCGTAGATTATGTAGTAAGCATAGGAATAAATGCTGGCTTTGAGCACATAAAAGGGTCCCCTAATTCAACTGCAGACTCACTATTGAGACTTGCCAATCTGTTATAGGAATGCCCGGCAGACCAATGGATAACAACTACAGGAGGCAATTTGGAGAAGGCAGTAGGAGAGTCCGCCAAACCATCAGCAATCAACGAAGCCCAAATTACAGGCCAAGTCCATATAGAAGGGGGAGAATGCCATCACCAACAGGAAGGCCCACCCCAGCAAATGTTGGAATCTCTAGTGCTGAAGCTATGTTCCATGACCATACTATTCACGCAAGAAGAACGGACCCCATCCCGTTACCTGGATCAAGAACGGTCAGCAATGACGAATTTAATCGTCGGCAACAAGAAATGCTCAGCTACAGGCACGATATGCTAGTTAACGCAGTAGAATACCTCACCTCGTTTTCAGCCAGCTGTACAATTTGGCTGGAAAACTTTGATGACCTTGACAGCAGGAGGTGGTTACCAGAAGAACATGCCGTTCAGAGAGATTTCATGCTATGGGCACAAAATAGAATTGAAGCAAGCATGGGGGACCTTATTTATGTCGGTCAACAAATGGGGTGGACCTTTACTAACGATCAGGATGGAGGACCATACCAAAACTACACATCAAGACAAACTTTCGGGAACAGGCAGACCCATGGGTCATGGAGGTCCGTCACACTAGAAGAAGCAGAAAGGAGTCGCAACAGGCAACTGCAGAGAAGGATAGAAGCTATCGTCATTACAAACGGCAGTGGCACTGAAGATAGTTCAGGATCGGAAGAAGAGTGGGGTCAAGATGGAGCACAACGACCCCACTCAAACAGAAATGATTAAAGAGTGGGTAGTTGAAGACTCACCAGGGAGAGATAGTTTGCGGAGCATGTTTGAAAGGGGTCCTCAGAACGTTAGTAAACGTTATGGACAAAAGTGATGATACAATTAACGAGGCTTCAATGATACGCCCTTGTCCTCCCTGGCTTGTTTTGAACAATGAGACTGCGAAGGGATCCATGTATTTTGGCTAATCTAGAGTAATGTTTAAAACACGCTTGTTGCTAAGAGCAATAAGAATCTTTTATGAAATGGTCTTGTCCAGAATCGTTATTTTAATGAAACGCATCGTTCTAAGTAAATATTTTCGTGCTTCACATCTTTACTTCTTTTTTTCATCCATATCATATAAATAATCATCTTTAGAATATTTTATTCTTTAGATTTTCTACCTTTACACCTATGATAGGTCCCCAGATATCAATCACACGAGCGACACTGTTACTGGCTCCCTTTTTAGCGAAATATGGGTCTAAGGGATCTTAAGACTTTGAAGATGATAGAGATTGTAACTTATCTCTTGATTTGTTAAGGATGGTAGAATGAGCGAGAATAGACTCTACCTTGTAAAAAGGGTCAGCGGACGTTGCAAGCTTAAGGAAAAGCCTAATCCACCACGGAAATAAGGCGAGACATCATTAAGCTCCTTTTGCACTACCATATCGAGACACGCCAGACTACTGAAACGTTGGGATGGTGCCAAGCTTGGAACCCGTGTTCTGCAACGGCCAAACTAATCAAGAAGTTCGAACTACTTGTCTACTTAGAAAAGAGACGCCAAATCAAGGAAGTCAAGACTTATGCGCCTCCTCCATATAAGGGGGCATAGATGTTACAGCACTGATCTCGCCAAAGGTATCCGGCCGATACTAACACTTCTTCGTGGTTATCAAATATTTCACTAAGAGGGTGAAGGTTGCTTCATATGCCAAAGTTACAAAGGCGACGGTCATCGAATACAAATTCAAATCCAAGCTTAGGTGCTAAAAAAAAAAAAGGGGTGGCAAGGAAGAATGCCAGAAAAAACATCAGAATCAGGCACCTTACCAGTGTAGCAAAAACAACCAGAAATCATGCGAAAACTGACTGAGGCTTGTAAAGGTTGGCATAGAGAAGCTACCATTTACCCCCTATGTTTTAGAGCGTTGGCTGGAACCTTGATTGGGGCAACAGAAGCTTTACCGGGGCAACACATTCCTTATCGATTTTGCCAATGGGAGTTAGAACTAGATGGGGCAAAATAGATCCAATCTAATACGGTCAGGCGAATTTGAAGAGAAAGTTATCTGTAACGATCAAATGGTGCGAGATAGTAGCAAAGATGATTTGTCCTGAAATTTCATGATAGGGCTTGGAAGAAGATTTTTCATGCAAAAGGGACTTCGGAAGAAAGCGGGCGCCGAACTAGGAAGAACCTCATGAAGCGAAGAAGGTCTGTTTTGGGGAAACATGAATATTGACCAAAATGGGACCTGCCCAAATCGGAGAATTCAAGTTCAAAAAAAAATAAAAATAAAAAAATAAAATAAAAAAGAGAGCAAAAAGGAAGAGAGACAAAGGAGAGGTCAAGGCGAAAACCTACAAAGGGCGCTTTGGGACCAAAGGGGTTTTGAGTTGAAAACCCGAAAAGGGCAGCTCAAATTTTGATAAAAAGGGGGGCATACAGTAGTCTCGCTACGCTTGAAATACCAATGAAGGTATATGCTACATCTCAAGGCATCGACAAAGTATTCCTGATCCTCTAAACACATATTGAGCTTAAAATGGTCCTCAAGAAGTTGGAACAGAGGAGTTCGGGCTGCAATATCTGGGGCACCTAGCTTCCATTTTACCTACTTTAATTCGTTATTTGTAGTTATCTACCAATAAATTTCTTTCTTGATTACATTTGCTAGCACTGATTAAACTTGTTTGTTTCGAGCTATTCCCCCAATCTATTTCTTTCTTGTTCACCGTTACAATCTTTTTCGGGCATTTTGCATCAAAATAACGATTTGAAGACTAACAGTACTTTCATAAAGGAAGTTTCACACATTGCTCTGAAAGCCTCTGGATAATACAAGGACCTAAAACATGACCATTGTTCAGAACTCATCTGGTCGCAGGTTTGGAAGTGTCGGAGAAAAATGATTATCTTTTCGAACATTTTACTGGTTGGACAAAGACAAGAAATTTCGCCGGTGATACGACCTTGACAAATAACGAGTGATGCCGACCCAGGTACACAATAAAATCATGACACCATACCCCAGAGTCGGAGCAGGATGGTTGGAAGAAACCAAATGTTATTCTCCTAAAGTTGCAGTAGGAGGTATAAGCTTTAGGTCCCAGAAGGGGACTCCAAAGTTACATCAGGGCAAGCTTTCTGAATAGAATAGGGTCGTTTATTTGGGTTTTTTCTTTTTTGTCAAAATATACTGGCTGAACAAGAGAGCATCGTAACGCATCGATGATAGAACCTTGTTGAGCCATGAGCAACGACGACCCGAACCATAAATAGGGTCCTGCTCACGCATTCATACGCATCCAGTTAGGAGCATTCAATTTATTGCGATCATTACATCCTAGCACCTTTACACTGTGAAAAATCATCATTCGCATGACACTCAGCATTCATCTAAACGACACATATAGTTAGGAGCGTTTGAGCCATCTCGATCATAACATCCTCATTATTTGCATAAACACAAGCATATTCTACGTGACAGATCCCTCAAAAAGGGGTACCACCGTATCGAAGTTCAGATTTTGCTCCAGCGGAGCAGGCTGAAGATTGAAGTCTTCCTGAAGATAGTAGGGAAGCAAATTGAAAAGTTCAGATTTTGTTCCATGATAGCGGAGCAGACTGAAGATTGAAGTCTTCCCGAAGATAGTAAGGAAGCAAATTGAAAAGTTCAGATTTTGTTCCCTAGCGATGATAGTGGAGCGAGCTGAAGATTGAAGTCTTCCTGAA
This sequence comes from Gossypium australe, assembly GCA_005393395.2. Lineage (NCBI taxonomy): Eukaryota > Viridiplantae > Streptophyta > Magnoliopsida > Malvales > Malvaceae > Gossypium > Gossypium australe. Next base: position 22,374,203 of record CM016619.1, on the reverse strand, counting down.
GATAGTAAGGAAGCAAATTGAAAAGTTCAGATTTTGCTCCCTCGAGATGGTAGTGGAGCAGGCTGGAGGTTGAAGTCTTCCTAAAGATAATAAGGAAGCAAATTTGAAGGTTTAAGGCCACCCTGAAGTCATAAGAAAGAAGGACAAGGTTACTAGTCCCTCCTACCTGAGTATATTGAGAACCAACTATATTTTCGAGAAGTTTCAGCAAGAAGATCCAAGTTAAGGGTCTTTTCTGGATTCCTATCACCGTTCGTTTTGGAGAAGTTTCAGCAAGAAGATCCAAGTTACGGGTCTCTTCTGGATTCCTATCACCGTTCGTTTTCGAGAAGTTTCAGCAAGAAGATCCAAGTTACGGGTCTCTTCTGGATTCCTATCACCGTTCGTTTTCGAGAAGTTTCAGCAAGAAGATCCAAGTTACGGGTCTCTTCTGGATTCCTATCACCGTTCGTTTTCGAGAAGTTTCAGCAAGAAGATCCGAGTTACGGGTCTCTTCTAGATTCCTATCGCCGTTCGTTTTCGAGAAGTTTCAGCAAGAAGATTCAAGTAACGGGTCTCTTCTTTCTGGATTCCTATCACCAACTATATTTATGAGAAGTTTCAGCAAGAAGATTCAATTAACGGGTCTCTTCTTTCTGGATTCCTATCACCAACTATATTTGTGAGAAGTTTCAGCGAGAAGATTCAAGTAACGGGTCTCTTCTTTCTGGATTCCTATCACCAACTATATTTCTGAAAAGTTTCAGCAAGAAGATTCAAGTAACGGGTCTCTTCCTTCTGGATTCCTATCACCAACTATATTTCCGAGAAGTTTTAGCAAGAAGATTCGAGTAACGGGTCCCTTCTTTCTGGATTCCTATCACCAACTATATTTTCGAGAAGTTTCAGCAAGAAAATCCAAGTTACGGGTCTCTTCTTTCTGGATTCCTATCACCTCTTATTTTCGAGAAGTTTCAGTAAGAAGACCCAAGTTGTGGGCCTCTTCCTTCTGAATTCTTATCACCCCAAACCTCCAGTAGAATGAATCAAAGCAAAGAGTTACAGTGAAGTTTGAAGCTGTTTGAAGAAGACGCGGATCAATAAATCAAGGCTTAGCTAAGCCCAGGCAAAATTGGTTCTTTTATTGTCTTTGCTCTATTCTCGTTTCACGACAATGAGCAAAGAGGGGCAGCTGTAAGACCCAAATTTTGCCCGGGCCGATTACAAAACCCGAGGCCCATTGAAAACCCAACAAAAATAAGGCAGTTTAAATGTTCAATTACAAGGCCCAAAATACCGACTTAAACCCGGGCCCAATACAGACTGGAGGTCCATTGAAAGAATGGAACAAAAATCCAATAATAAAAGTCCAATGCGAACAGTCCATGTACAACCAGACCTAAATCAAACTACTGGCCCTTAACAAGCCCAAAGCCTAAATGGCCCAGTAGGGCCTAAAAGCAAAACACCCAGGAGCCTTCACACGCTCCTCTCTCGCCTCGGTTGATACTCCCTCACGCACGACCCTTGGTCTCCACGTGTCTCCCTTACGCACGCCTGCTGGTCTCCCCGCGTGATTCTCACGTGTGACGATTCAGCTGCCCCACGCGCGCCTCCCTGACTCCTCGCATACTCCCTAGGCGCGTTGTCTCTGGTGCCCACGTCCCTGACGAATGAAGCCCGTGACCACAAGTGCGCACCGACCTCCTCGCACGCCTCGGACGCCCCTTCCCAGGCTTCACTCCCATACCCTGCAAACGGAAGCAGAAAACAACAGAAACCAAGAAGCATGAAACATGTAATACTAAAACAGTAGGGTCTTTTTTTTTGGCTATAAATCCATTCGAGATCGGTGTAACGGGGGTTCCTTTTGGCTGGCCCCTTTTTACGAATTTTAGCAATCAAAAACAAGAAAAACGCTCAAAGAAATCAAAAACAAAAAAGAATATCAAGGTTCTCATCTTTGTTCATTTATATTTTACTCCTATTCGTTTTCATCTATTGTTTTAACATTTTCGAACTAAAAACAAAAGAAAACGAAATGGACTTACCTGAACCGAGACGCGTCACTGGAGAGCCCGTTCCGGCGTCGCCATCGGGTACGAAATCAAGGCTTCGGACGAGCCCCGTAGGCTCCTCCCCGTGCGACTCTGGCCCTCGAACACGATGGTGGTATGACGGAGGGCCAAGGATACGCAATCGGCGGTACGATGGGGGGCCAAAGGGGACTCGACCGTCGGGTTTAGGGAGAGGAGAGGCTGCCTTGCTGGGTTGCTCCGTTTGAGAGAACAAAGGGGGTGGCGGCTTTTGAGTTTATAGGGAATGAGGGACCAAGCATTTTGAAATAGTTTAGGGCTTCTTTAACGCCAAATAAAACGGCGCCGTATGGCACCAACCCGAATTCAACCCGACCCATTAAAGAGGGGGTCCGCGTGTTCACTCTAAAGGGGTTATTTAGTCCCTAGGTCCTTCCGCATTTTCTTACTTTTGAAATCAGGTTTCCATCGTTTCCAAATTTGCCCAAATATAGTTCCATTTGTTCTAATTTGACCCAGAGCAAAATGTAGCGCATGGGAAAGAGGATAATTTCGTGTTTGGTCTCGCTCCTTCCACGCGCATTTCAAATAGGCCCTCTCCCCTTTTATCTTCTTCCGAATTGACCCCAGAAATTTGTTTTAAATAAAATTTGACCCCCCTCTTAGTCATTTTGCGATCTTTTAGTCCTTTTATTTTTATTATTGTCATGTATATATTATTACTATTATTATTATTATTACTATATTCATGTTGATATTATTATTACTATATTCATGTTAGTATTATTATTATTACTGTATTCATGTTAGTATATTGTATATATATATATATATACATTTTGTATTATTGCTATTATTATATTTATTATCACTATATTATTATTATTATTAATGTTATTATTGTTGTTGTTATCATTATTATTATTTTTGTTACTTTGTTGTATATATATATATGCATATGTTATTATTTATTTAACTTTCATTCGTATATTTATACTTATATTATTTCACATATACTTCTATTTTCATATCATCACATTTTATATATGCCTATTTATATTTATATCTCAATATCATCGTTTATATTATTGCCCATTATTGATATTATTATCACTATTATTCATGCCTGCCAATATTTTAGATTATTGATTTCAATGTCATGTATTATGTGTATTATGTTGTCACTACATCAAATTCATGTTACATTATCGTTCTCTTCATCATGTAATTCCATCCGCGCTTTGAATCACATTCCTTTAAAACCTAACCTAAAATCTTTTATCAATTTCATCCAAAAACCAAAATTTTCAAAATAAGGCAAAATTCTGTGTTTGGAAATTCGAGAGATCGTGCCCTATGTGTTGGGTTTCGGTTCTCCCGCTTGGCCAAACAATCGAGTATCCTTTTGATATTGTAATGCGCGAGTCTCGGGAATTGAGAGATGATCCTGGATTCGAGGATTAAAATCATCGTGTCCTATGTACTGGATGTGATATTTTATTCTTTCGGAACAAGAAAATCTTGATATTAGATTCGATAAAATTCAAATATTCCCAAAAGAGACCGGTTCTTTTTAAATTCTTTTCAAAATTTTCAACTTTCGACATTAGGACATTAATTAATCAATTCGGTACCAATTTTGGGGCATGACGAGGGTGCTAACCCTTCCTCGCATGTAACCGACTCCCGAACCTATTTTCTCAAATTTTCGTAGACCAAAAACATTGTTTTAGTAAATCAAAATGTTTTATTAAAACAAAGGTGATCCGATCACACCTAAATAAAGATCGGTGGCGACTCCCGTTTCTTATTTTCAAAACCAAGGCCGACTCCCCTTTTGTCAAAAAATGGGTACGACAGTACTATTTTTATCAATTTGGTCTTTGTATTTTATTTTTATTATCAGCTTGGTCCCTCTACTTTAATTCTGTAATCCCATTAACGGTCAAAATTTCTGTTAAAAATATACCAACCAATGACAAGATGCCATTTGTCAAGAAAAAGTAAACAAATCACTTAAATATAACAAAATTAAAAATTATATTGGATCCACTTTAAATATAGTTTAAAAAAAATATTTTCAAACTCAAAATTTACACACATATATATATCTGTATCTTCTTTTATATTATATATAAATAGGAAGAGAATACACTTTAATGCACTCAAACTCATGTCTTCTTATACTGGTAACAATTTTCATGAAAATTGAGTTAAGACTCAACCGACTCCTTTAAAAGAAACTTGAATATTAAGAAATAATTATGGGAATATTGGTCAAATATACTATTTTTATATTTAATACAATTAAAGACTTAAAAATACAATTAAAACCATTTTGATAAAACGTATAAATATTAGTGACCAAATTTTTTATTAAACCCATTAACAATACAAAGTTTGGTCAAATTTAATAATAAAGAGCGTAAATCACTCCAATTATATTTCCTTCTAAAAAAGCATTTTTATGTGATGTGCACGCAATTATTATGTGATGAAGAAGCACCTTTCAATTATGTAAGATATACTAATGGTAAATTACACAATTGTCATTTAACTTTTATAAGTTTTCAATTTGGTCACTTGTTAATTTGGGATTAGACAATATTACTGTACCCTAATTTTAATCACATAATTTTAGTACGTTTTTTTATATTAAAAAAAAGGAAAAAAAGGGTTTTTATATGAAATTGTGTTAAGTTTTTAGTTGAATTCCCGGTAAGATTTTAAGTTTTTCCTATAAAAATATTGGTTTTTTACCTTTTTACCCAAAAAAACTAAAGTTAATTGTAAAAACGAAAAAATAAAGAAAATTAAAAGATAAAATGGTTTTACATAGTTTTTCATAATTATTCAATTTAAAGGATTTATAATTTTTTTGTTTGTATTGTGTATCAATTTATATCATATTTTACATAATTTGTCATTTGAATTCAATTTGTGAAAAAAAAAATTATATTTTTATATTGCATTGGCATTACTTTTTTTTTTCAAAGTTTTATAAATTTAAATAAATTTTTACATTTTCTATAGATTTTAACATGCAATATTTGTGTCATGCGCATATAATTTTTTTTACACCATCAACATGTGTTTTGATTATTTATTATGTTTTAACACTTGTTTATATATAGTTGATGCAATACCTAAATCAAGCATAATTCCTCAATTCTTAAAGTGAAGAAAATACACATTTAAGTGTATTTAATCATATCTTTCAAGTTATCACAATAATAATATTATTAGAATTAAGACTCAATTGACTATATTTATCATATTTTCCGAAGCAAAACGAGAGTATATTTTAATTTTAGTTTGAAGTTATATTTATATTTTTTAAATAATTTAATTAATTAAACCTGTCACAATTCAATTACAAAATACCATCACTATTTATAAATTTAATATTTGTGATGAAAATTTCCTTTGTTGAATAATAATTTCAAAAATTTGTGACTATTATTTTGACGAAATATGATTTCTGTCACATTTCTGTTACAAGTTTCTCACTAAATTTCATCACAGTAAATAGTTGAGTTTTAAATGTTAGTTCTAGTATTAGTTCGTCACTGTTTTGTTACTAACAAGCTACAATAGTGACAGAGAACTGTGACGAAAATTGTCACGAGGTTGTCTAATAGTGGAAATTTGCATGACATCTCTGTAAGCATGCTCACAGTGCTTGTATACAATTGATGTGTCACAAAATTAACTAAAAGTTTGACTAAGATAAGTATATTTATCAATTAATAGTATAGCTATGATAAGTAAAAATATCGTTCCCAAAAAGACTAAAAGTATTAGTAATTACCGTCTTTCTATTATTTAACTGAATAATTCGAGTGATCAATTAAAAATTAAAATTGACTAAATTAATTAACTAACGAACACGACAAAGAACAAATCACAAAAATAATTGATTAACAACCAATAAGTGAAACAATACCTAGGAAAGAATCAGCCCAGATTTCATTTGTCCCTATTAATCTAAATTTACGCAATTTCTTTACTTAGAATCTTGATTCGTAGAAATCCCTAAATTATACTAATATCTCTTTCGAGTATAAGAGCAACTAACTCTAGGTTGATTAATTGAAATTTCTTCGTAATTAAAACCCCTATTATCACTGTAACACCCTTAACTCATCTTCATCGCATGATTAAGGTTACAGAGTATTACAATACAAAACTTAACAATTACTTCGAAAGAAAACAATTATGCAATTTAAATAACAACAATCAATACATCAATAAAATTGATGAATAAATGCAATTAAAACCTTAATTCGAACCTACGAGGCCCTAAAAATAGTTTGTAATGTTCGGCGTTCATTTTGAAACAAAACAAAAAATTTTGAAAACAAATTGAAAATTTTGGAAATAGGGTAACACGACCGTGTGACATAGCTCAGACCATGTGGACATTTGAAGTCTAGACACACGGCCATGTCCCAACCCGTGTGTTCGCCCATGTGCATATTCGAATTAGGGCCACACGACCGTGTCGCAGGCCGTGTGCCAAACCGTGTGACAAACTTTTTTGGACCACACAGCCATGTTGCAGACCATGTGCCAAACCGTGTGAAACCTGCACCTAAAAACAATAAGAGACACGGTCATGTGGTGTGACTGTGTGAGGCACACAGCCATGTGACATGCCCGTGTCTCAGGCCATGTGTACTTAAAATTTACTTTTAAAACAAGGAATTTCAACATCAATTCCTTAGGTGCCAAGTCCAAAAATAATCAGCCAAAATCATACTTTCAAACACCAATAATTGAGTCTAAAACATACCTATTTCCGGCAATTTATGTGCCTAACCAATGTGCCATTATTGACACCATAAAATATATACATATACATTAAACATTTCATCTAAAACATCATTATCATATCTAAATTGTTCCAACCACAATAACGCTTCCAAAATGCTAAATACCAAACCACAAAAACAAGCAACCAAAAAAATCAACATTTTATAACCTAGGTAATAAGGCTTTCAAAGCTAATAAGGAATAACATAATTATAAGTTGACTTATACCAATTCATACTAACATAACTAAGCGTATCGTGTGCTAACTAATTCCAAGGATTCATCAAGCATAATTCACCTAAATATCAAAATCATCCATGTAACAGCTTGATTTAGGGCCTAGCCGAATAGTGGTGCGAGACCACAAATCTGAAGTAGAAAATATGAGCTTTATGATTTCTATAAGGTTTATGAGGTGATTTTTATGAATTTGTAAAAATCTCATGAAGAAATTTTTTAATTAGTAATTCAATTGTCCATTAGGACTAAATTGCAAAGATTAGAAAATATGAGTTTCTAGAAGTTTTAAGTATGAAATAGAATCATAAAAATTATTAGAAGTCCTTATTTAGCAATTAGACTATTATATAATAAGATGGACAAAAATGGACATGGGAAAAATAAGTCAAAATCTTGTCCATCTTCTTCCTTTAAGTGCCGAAATTTCAAGGAGCCATAGCTAGGGTTTTGTTCAACTTCCAAGCTCAATAGTAAGTGCATCCTGGCCCCGTTTTTAATGTTCATCGTATTTTTGAAATCCTCGTAGCTCGGTTTAGCTATTTCTAGCTCTATTTTAAGCTAGGGTTCATGTTCAAAAATTTACCCATGTATGACATGCATGTATTTTGATGTTTTATGGAAGATTATGAAAGTTTAATGTAGGATAAACATCTTTTTCTAAGTGATTTTCATGAAAAATACATGTAAGGACCAAATTGTAAAAGTTATGAAAATGGTCATATATGAGTGAAATAATAGAAATTGAAGGTTTCTATAGTTAGGAAAATGATTCAGCTAGGCTTGAAATATAGGGAAGTTGAATGAAAATCATTATACGAGCCTAGGGGCAAAGGTGTAATTATGAGAAAGTTTAGGGGCAAAATTGTAATTTTTCCAAAGTGTGAGTTATGAGTCAATTTAGTCCATGTGAATTTTAAACAAGTTAAATTGTCATTATAGATCAAGAAAAACGTGAAGCCCAGATCGAAACCGAGGCAAAAACAAGGTTGAGCACTAAATTGCACAACAATACACATTTTGAGTACCGAGGTAAGTTTGTATGAATTTAAGGTTTTACAAGTATTTTCATTAAATTACTTATTATGTTAATTAATATACATTATTTTCTTGAAGAAGAATAATAATACCTTAATGAGAAATCTACAAGTACAAGTAAAGGAAAGTCACGAGTGATGTGTTGGAATAACGAGGATACCTATGTCATAGCATGAGACAAAGAAAGCCCGTGTAAGACCATGTCTGGGACATGGCCTCGGCATAAGGAATGCAGGTCCCGTGTAAGACCATGTCTGGGACATGGCATTGGCACCGAACGTAGATCATGTGTAAGACCATGTATGGGACATGACATCAACATCAAATAAGAAAGGTTTCGTGTAAGACCATGTCTAGGACATGGCATCAACACCATATGAGGAAAGTCCCGTGTAAGACCATATTTGGGACATGGCTTCGGCACCAAAGGAAGATTTCGGGTAAGACCATGTCTGGGACATGGCATCGACATCAAGTTAAGGAATCCCATGTAAAACCATATTTGGATATGACATCGGTATCATAAGGCTATTCCATGTAAGACCATATATGGGATATGGCATTGGCATCGAGGTAGATGTTTGATGAGATTGAGTATCCTCTGTTATTCTGGGAAATTCAACGGGCAAAAGAGCCAAATGTGAAAAAAGTAATAAAAGAGACAAGTTAGTCAATATAGTAATGAGTTAAGTCATTCAAGGAAGATAAAGAGCTTAAATCAAGTTATGCAGGTTAAAGATTTGAATTTATGATTTCTTTAGCAAAGGTGCTAAACTATGTATCCAAGTGATACAGGTACCATAAGTAAAATGCAAAGTATGAAATCATATTGTGAGGTGAGATGGGTAAGAGTAAGAATGAGTAAGTATGTTCTAATGCTTGATTTTAATGTTGTTCATGTGTTATGAGAAGGATAAGTTGATATGAATATTTATAATGTTGAATAGATTTCATGCAAACTTACTAAGCTGTATGCTTACCCCTTGCCTTTCTCATTTTCCTTGTAGATTCGCCAAGTTAGCTCAGGGATCATAGAAGTCGGAGCTCGGATCACACTATCAGCCACTATTTTGGTATAGCAAAGTTAATTAATTTTGAGTATGACATGTATAGGTGTTTGATCATTTTGGTCATGTCATATTGTGAGCTAAAGGCTTGGTTAGTAAGATTATGCATTCTTTTGTATATAACCATTAGAAATTGGTTAATATTTGTTAAGTTATATATAACATCCCGAATTAGGGCCTAGTCGGAACAGTGGTTTCGAGACCACGAATCCGAAGTAGAAATAATTGTTTATGATTATTATAAGTTCTATGATATGTTTACATGCTTGTGTGAAAATTTCATGAAGAAATTATATGTCTATGGTGCTCGATTAGACTTTAAGGACTAAATTGAATAAATTACAAAATATGAGTTCAAGAAGTTTTTAGTATGAAATTGAATTGGATTTTTAATTAGAGGGTCTTAAATAGCAATTTGACCAAGTTCTAAAATTTTGGACAAAAATGGGCTTGGATGGATAAAATTTCAAAGAAAGGCTAAAAGGGCATTTTGGTCATTTGGTCATTAAATGGACTAAAAGACAAAATAAAAGCCAAATTTCTTGTCCATCTTCTACCTATGGCCGAATGTTGCATGGGAGAAGACATGGTTAGGGTTTTCAAGCTTCCAAGCTCAATAGTAAGTGCATTCAAGCCCCTTTTTTTTGTTATTTACATTTTTGAAATCCCGGTAACATGCTTTACTTATTTCTACCATTATTTTGAGCTAGGGTTTATGTTTAAAAATTTACCCATGAATGGTATGCATGTATTTTGCTGTTTAATGGTAGAATACGAAGGCTCGGTGTGCAATAAACGACTTTTGCTAAGTGATTTTCGGTAAAAATGCTTAAAAAGGACTAAATCGTAAAAGTTACAAATTAGTCATAAAAGGGTGATTTAGTGGAAATTGGGGGCTGCCATAGTTATGAAAATGATTTGGCTAGGCTTTAAATGCAAGGAAATTGAATAAAAATCATTTTACGAGCATTGGGGCAAAAGTGCAAATATGTAAAAGTTTAAGGGTCAAAGTGAAAATTTGTAAAAAAAATATGATTTTTGGACCCATATGAATAATTTGACTAATTAGTAGGCTAAATGTGATATAGATCAAGGAAATCAAGATTCGGGCTTAAATCGGGAAAATACAAGGTTATGGACTAAAATGCTAAATTGTCGTTTCTGGATCCGAGGTAAGTTCGTGTGTTAATAATAATGCAACACCATGCTTGAATTGTAATTCTCTACTGATATGGCATAAATTGTATGATTTAATATGTTTAGGAGAAGTTGATGGATGGTATGTATGGTATGGAATATGTGATGTTTGTTGTGTCATGTGAAATTGAATGGCAAATTAATGTTACATGTATTGAATGTTAAATTAATGTTACATGGGTTGTATGAGTTGCTACACGGTTGTACCTGACGAGATTTCGACAAGTAAGTTGTATGTAAATAATTCATTATTTTTATTGACGTTTTTATATTTCAGCATATTTTATGTATTGTAGCTGATTTTTGAGTCATAATTGACTATTGAAGGAATGGAATAAAGTATTAGAAAGTGAGATACTTCCCGTTTGAACCTTCGAAATCGAAAGATATAAATGGTATGTAGCTAGGTCACATGAGTGGTACTAAGTGAGCCACTATGTGCACAAGAGAGCTACAAGATACATATATATACGTAGCTAGGTCATATGTGTGGTGCCGAGAGTGCGCCATGTGTACAAGAAAGCTATACGTAGCTAGGTCACATGTGTGGTATGTAGTGTGAGCCACTATGTGTACAAGAGAGCTATGAGATGGCTAGGTCACATGAGTGGTACTAAGTGAAGGCCACAATGTGTACAAGAGAGCTAGAATTATGTGTACAATTGAGCTAGGTCACATGAGTGGTACTAAGTGAAGGCCATTATGTGTACAAGAGAGCTTCAACTTCAATGGTGGGCTGTGTGCAAAACCACCGCGTATCCATTATTATTCCGAAGCATTCAACGGGAAAATCGATTAAGTGAAATTATGTGTGACTTTATAGTGATAAGTGTAGGTATATGTATGTGTAACGTATGAGTAATATGCTCGATATGTAATCGAAAATTAGAAAGATTGTTATAGGTAAGTGATAAACCGTAATATATACATATTTTAATTCCACATTTGGCATACTTTTGGATGTTTCATCCCTTGAATTGTGAAATTTGATGCTCCTAATCTTTTAATTTCATGTTTTATACTTAGGAGAGCATAGGAGGATGAAAAGAACGAGAAATAGGCCAAAAACGGAGAAAATGGGCCAAAGTAAGAAATCAACACGGCCTGGAGTTCACCACACAGCTGTGCCACTTTAGCAGACTATAACACGGCCCTAGGCTCGATTCACACGGGCATGTGCCACAGGCGTGTCCCTGCCGTGACCCGTTTTAGTTCTACTCAGAATAGGATACTTGTGGGCCAAGTAAGGCATCCCGAAAGCCTATATAAACACCCTAGAGGGAAACCTAAAAGAGGGAGTTCGACAGAAGGCCTTTGTCAGGGCTTTTGACAGGAGCAAAGCCAGAGAGAGCTAAAATTAGGGAATTACTCAAAGAAAGCCAGTTGATCCATCTCAGAAGCTGGAATCACGCTCAAGACTGAGGATCTTCCCTTCAATTTCCTTTAAGGGGTTTTAGGGTTTTTCATTATGTTTTTTTATTTAATTTCTTCTGAGATATATTCTTTTACAAGCATGAACTAAACCCCTCACAAACCTGAGGGGGATGAAACCTAAGATGGATCTTGTTATTGTTTTCTGAACTATATGATAAATACTTGATTTGTTCTTAATTATGTGTTCTTAATTCTTGTGTTATTATTTTAGGATATTGATTCAAGTATTAATGTGCTTATTCAGAGGAGCAAAAGTCCTTGTTTAAGAGTAGATCTAGCATAATTAAGTGGAGTTGATCGCACTCCTAGAAATAGGACGATGAAAATATGCCGGATTAGGGTCAAACCTAATATGGGAGTCCATAGATCGAATTAATGCAACACTAGGGGTTTTAATTAGAAAGAGATTTCAATTAATCAACCTAGGGTTAGATGTTAGTAGCCTCGAAAGAGGTATTAATATAAATTAGGGAATCCTACGGATCAAGTCAAGTGAATAAATCGTCTGGTTCAGAAATAACAAGTTAAGTGAATAACAAGTGAAGTCTAGGTGGATTCTTCCTCGGGTATTGTCTTAATCAATTGGTTTTCTCAAGAGTTTTTTTCCCAATTCATTCTCTGTGTCTTGGCAACCTTAGCTTAGAAATTAGTTAGATAAACATTAATCACTTTTATTTTTAGGCCAGATAATAAAAAGAAAGCCAGTACTAGTACTTTTGGTTCCCTTAGGTTCGACATTCCAGTCTTGCCACTAAGCTATACTACTGTTCGATAGGTGCGCTTGCCTCAATCGTGGTGATAGTTAGTTTCTAGGCTCGATCATTCATTATATAAATATTAAAACTCTCAGACTATGATCAAGTTTTTGGCGCCATTGCCGGGGAACTGAAATATTAGGAACGCTCAATTTTTATTACTTTAGCCAATTTTTCTTTTATTTATTTCTTTCTAATTTTTATTTTTAGTTTTCTGATCTCTCTATTATTTGTTCTGATAGGTTTTTCTAGTTTATGACTAGGAGGAACTCGTCAGGACCCTTGATATTTGACAGCGATATAGAAGGTACCTTTCGCAGAAACAGAAGAGAAATAAGGCGAAGCTTACAATACATAGAAGAAGATCAAGAAGATGATACAAATACTATCGCAAATGTGGCTGATAACAATCCGCTATCTCCTATGGTTGCTGCAAATCCAGTGAATCAAAATCCTGCTCCTCGTACTATGTATGATTATGCTAAACCTAATTTAACAGGAACTGAGTCAAGTATTGTTAGACCTACTATTGCTACAAATAATTTTGAACTGAAACCTAACACAATTCAGATGATACAACAATTTGTTTAGTTTGATGGTTTGCAGGATGAAGATCCAAACAATCACTTGGCGAATTTTCTAGAATTTTACGATACTTTCAAAATAAATGGCGTTTCTGATGATGCCATTCATCTTCGGTTGCTTCCCTTTTCGTTGAGGAACAAAGCTAAACAGTGGTTGAACTCTTTACCACGAGGATCAATCACTACATGGGAATAAATGACCGAAAATTTTTTGTTAAAATATTTTTCGCCGACTAAAACAGTCTAGTTGAGGAATGATATATCTTCTTTTGTGCAGATGGATTTAGAGACACTTTACGATGCATGGGAGAGATACAAGGATTTATTGAGAAAGGTCCCACACCATGGATTACCTTTGTGGCTTCAGGTTCAAACGTTTTACAACGGTGTGAACCCCTCAACTAGGCAGTTGATTGATTCAGCCATCGGCGGAACCCTGAACAACAAAACAACTAAGGCTACTTACGAATTCATTGAAGAGATGTCACTGAATAACTATCAGTGGCAAGTCACGAGGACAAAGCCAACAAAAGCCGCCGGTGTTTTCAACCTCGACGCAGTGACCATGCTATCAAACCAGGTAGAACTGTTAAGTAAAAATATTGATGGTTTGTGTGGTTCTTCGCAGGTACATCTAGTTATGCAGTGTGATACGAATGGAGGAGGGATGAGCAATACAAAATATCCACCTTACAACCCGAGCGCTGAAAACGAGCAAGTTCACTCTATGGGTAACAATTCTAGACCTCAAAATAACCCTTATAGTAACACTTACAATCCAGGTTGGAGGAACCATCCCAATTTCTCATGGGGTGGTCAAGGAAATCAAAGGCAACAACCCCTCCCAAGTTTTCAATAGCAACCCTACCCACAAGAGAAGAAGCAGAACCTTGAAGAGATGCTGACAAAATTCATCGCGATGTCAGAAACTCATTTCTAAAACATCGAAACAACACTTAAAAATCAACAAGCATCGATTCAAGGGATCGAAAACCAATTAGGACAGCTTGCTAAACTGATCTCTGAATGACCACAAGGTAGCTTGCCAAGCAACACTGAAACAAACCCAAAGGAGCAACTTCAAGCCATAACAGCTCACAATAGTGAAGGGTTAGATAAACCAGAAGAGAGGCAAGAGAATGTGGTAGAGGAAGGTAAGGTTGAGATAAGCCATGATAAGCCAAAATCGGTAATCACAGAGTACCAACCTCGCGTGCCATACCCCAATGCGATGAAGAAAGACCACACAGATGAACAATTCGGTGAACTCATACTTTGTGTAGGTGACGAAACGATCACTCTTCAGGCTCTTAACTCAGCTAGGACATCGAGTAATCAAGGTGAGAACATAAATTCTATTAGTTACCATTCGGTTAAACCTTCTTTTCAGGAAGCACCACAGAACTACACAACTGAGCCAAATCCTTGACCTCATGCCAACAAGGAAATAACTCACGAGGAACGACGGCTTCAGGTTGATGAACTAGACGAGTGGAAGACACATTTCAAGGAGAAACTAGGAATACACGAAGCAGAACCAAAGCCACTCCATGGGACAAACAAATTTGAGATCGGAGATCAGGTATTGTTGAATAAAATAGACCCTCGAATCTCCACTTCAGACCTGAATGCAAACGAAGAAATCCCTTTTGAGGTACTAAATATCTTCCCATATGGAACTGTCGAGGTAACTAATCCTAAATTCGGCACTTTTAAGGTAAACACTACTCGACTCGAACTTTATAATGATCATAAAACTAATAGCAGAAGGAGGAGTTTCAACTCCTCAAACCACCATGAATGTGCGAATAAGAGGTAAGTCTAGTTTAAGACTTTAAACGAGCGCTTCTCGGGAGGCAACCCGAGCACTAATCTCACTAACTCCATTAACTTTCATATTTTTATTTTATTTTTATTTTTGCTTTTACTTTTGGCATCTAACTACAAACTAACCAAATTAATGAAACAAAGGCTTCCCTACCACACGACATTACACATGGGCGTGGCCGTGGCCGTGTGGACACCACGGATTTACACACCGACGTAACAGAGATCTTACGAACCAAGGACGAAAAATCTCGAAACCATGGGCGGCGATAAAATGCCACAACCGTACGATACGGCCATGGTCGATACTGATTTATCAACATGGGCATGGCGACCACTACACGAGAGTGGGAGAAACGAACGATACACCACACGGCTGTGCGATACGGTCGTGTGACCTAACACGCCCTTTGCACACGGGTGTGGGTAGCAACCAGATTTCTGTTCCCTATTTAAAACCCCCTTTCTTCTCACTTTCTTCCCAAGTTCTTCCTCTCCCAAACCCTAACCATCACATTTCTTCCTCTTTCTTTCATCTTCCCCCTTTCATTGTCTTTTTTCCCTTTTTCCTAACTCTTTTTATACACCACCATTACCATGTCGAAGAAGTGAAAAGACCGTAGCACAGTCTCCCCGTACGAGACCAATCTACATGAGTTCATGCCAGCCACTCCATTTATCCTATAAGCCAAGGACATTTGAGTCTATTGAATTTTTCTTTTTCTTTTTCTCTTCTCCTTTATTTTCCTTCCCTTTATCTTTCTTGTCTTCAATTTTTATTATTACATTTTGATTTCGTTGATTTAGGTTCTAAAGGCTGCTTGGGAATCACCACACCACGACCACTTCCAACTCAAGGAATCCATCCAAAATTCAGGAAGTTTCACTTCTCCCTCTCTCTTGTTATATAATGCTATTAATCTCTAGAAAAAATATCTTTGTACATTGAGGGCAATGTACATCTTAAGTGTGGGGGGGGTAAATTCTAAAAGTTCCTAACTTTTTGCATTATTCTCAAATCCCTAAATTTTGTCTTTTCTTTCTCATATCACTATTAGAACAAATTCTGATTGATTTATGATTTTTATTGATATGTCTTGAATTAAAACATAGGCGGTTGTGCATTGATTGTTTAAATTGAAAGCTTTAGAGAATCAATCATGATGAGTTGATTTTTGAAAATTAAAAATTTGTTAGGTTTTTTCCCCAAGTTTAGGTATTATCTTGAAATTTGAAGTTCACAGGGTTGACATCAAAAACCAATAATTTCTGTGAGATTTTGAGCCTTTAGAGCATACATTCTTTCGTGCTCACCTTTATTGTTGCTTTAAGGAGTCAATATTGATCTGTTATTCTAGAACTTGCTTCGATTATACATGTCAAAACCACACTTTTGATTTGATATACTGAGATGATAAAAGCACCTAGGATTTAACCCACTTACTTTCCAAAAGGCCTACCTTCATATTTAACCCTTAGTGAACCCCATTGAGCCTAACAACCCATTCATTGATTTACCCTTAATATTAACCCAAGACTTGCTCTTTTTGATTCATTAAGAATTTTTCCTATTAACCTTTTTATCGAGATTTGATTTGAGAAGTTGCCTAACTATGTTTTCCATTTCAGTTGTTAAACTCTTATTATTAAAAAAGAAATCGAAAGTATATCCATTATTAGTTCTATGTTTTTATGAGCTTAAACAATAAATCTCACATCTTTAGAAGAAGTTCGTATTATTAATGTAATTATTTATTATTAGTCCATTTTTCTGGTTCAATAATTTGTCAATTCGATCTCGATTCTAACATCCTCTTTTAGCCTGTGACCACACCCCTTAACCAAGCCACGTTACAACCCTTTTTTAAAGACCTTTTGATCGATGTATCATCTCAATTTATAGTGGTGGAGATTTGATTTTCATGCAAGCCTATGGTAATAACTTTTCATGTTGACTATTGAGTGCTTAATTTTTTATCCCTTAAACACTTAGAGAAATTTAAGTGAATCCTTAGTGATGATGTTAACTCTGTAATATTTTGAATCAAGATGATTACTTAGATAAGGGGGAATACCTATGTTTTCATTAATAAAATGCTCAACTTGGATTTTTTGAAACTTTGATGTTCTTTTAGTTGAATTCTCAATGTATAGTTACTTATGGATTATTTTGAGCCATCATTGATAATAATTATAAATTGAGAAGAATGAATTTTAATTGTGAGTTGAGGATTTTGCTTGAGGACAAGCAAATGCTTAAGTACGGCGGTATTTGATAAACCGTAATATATACATATTTTAATCCAACATTTGACATACTTTTGGATGATTTATCCCTTGAATTGTGGAATTTGATGCTCCTAATCCTTTAATTTCATGTTTTATACTTAAGAGAGCATAGAAAGATGAAAAGAATGATAAATGACCCAAAAATGGAGAAAATGGGCCAAAGTAAGAAATCAACACGGCCTGGAGTTCACCACATAGCTGTGCCACTTTAGCAGACTCGAACACGGCCCTGGGCTTGATTCATACGGGTGTGTGCCATGGGCGTGTCCATGCCGTAACCCGATTTAGTTCTACTCAAAATAGGATACTTGTGGGCCAAGTAAGGCATCCCGAAAGCCTATAAACACCCTAGAGGGCAACCTAAAAGAGGGAGTTCGACAGAAGGCCTTTGTCAGGGCTTTTGACAAGAGCAAAGCCAGAGAGAGCTGAAATTAGGGAATTACTCGAAGAAAGTCAGTTGATCCATCTCAGAAGCCGAAATCACGCTCAAGACTGATTCCTTCAGGGGTTTTAGGGTTTTTCTTTATGTTTTTTTATTTAATTTCTTCTGAGATGTATTCTTTTACAAGCATGAACTAAATCCCTCAAATACCTAAGAGGGATGAAACCTAAGACGAATCTTGTTATTGTTTTCTGAACTATATGATGAATACTTGATTTATTCTTAATTATGTGTTCTAAATTCTTGTCTTAATATTTTAGGATATTGATTCAAGTATTGATGTGCTTATTCAGAGGAGCAAAAGTCCCTGTTTAAGAGTAGATCTAGCATAATTAAGCGGAGTTGATCGCACTCCTAGAAATAGGACGACGAAAATCTGCCGGATTAAGGACAAACCTAATATGGGAGTCCATAGATCGAATTAATGCAACACTAGGGGTTTTAATTAGAAAGAGAGTTCAATTAATCAACCTAGGGTTAGACATTAGTAGCCTCGAAAGAGGTATTAATATAAATTAGGGAATCCTATGGATCAAGTCAAGTGAATAAATCGTCTGGTTCAGAGTTAAATAACAAGTGAAGTCTTGGTGGATTCTTCCTCGGTTATTGTCTTAATCAATTGGTTTTCTCAAGAGGTTTTTTTCCTAATTCATTCTCTATGTCTTGGCATCCTTAGCGTAGAAATTAGTTAGATAAACATTAATCACTTTTATTTTTAGGCTAGATAATAAAAAGAAAGTCAGTACTAGTACTTTTGGTTCCCTTGGGTTCGACATTCCGGTCTTGCCACTAAGCTTTACTACTGTTCGATAGGTGCGCTTGCCTCAATCGTGGTGATAGCTAGTTTCTAGGCTCGATCATTCGTTATATAAATATTAAAACTCTCAGACTACGATCAGTAAATAATGAATACAACTAAAGTGAGAGAGAGCAAAAATTTACAATAAAACTGCTTTGGACAGCAATAGTGACATGAATTTGAAAAATCACCAAAAATATTAGAAATTGAATTATAAGTTGCATGCAATATTGAATTAAATAATATTGAGTTTATTTTTGCATAAAAGAAACGGTGTAAGCAAAATAATTTTATATTTTGAGATATTTAAATATTTGTGAGACTGGTTCAAAATGATTACTTGATCCCCTATTTTTCCTTGAAAAAATCATTTAAAATTGTAAAAAAATAATTATGGGATATAAGTTATATTATTTGAAATCCTTAATGAGTCTAGTTTCAAATGAAATAAATTAGAACATCATCTGAATTATGTACAAGGAGAAAATTGATTCATTGTGAAAAGTGGTCAGAACAGTCGAACAGTGAAACAGGGGTAAATTAAATGAATAAACTGTACTTATTGGCTAAACCAAAAATTCTAAAAATTTTATGGTAAGAAGATAAATGAGTCTAGTTTCAAGGAAAATTAACGAATCTTAATTTGGAGCCGTAGCTCCAGATATAAATAATTTAATAACTATGACTTGAGAAAACAACTTAACTGGAATTTGAATAAATAGAAAGAATATAAAAATAGCATGTTATCGCATTGCTTATTATTTTCATGCGAGCTTACTAAGCGTAAAGCTTACTCCCTCCTTTCCATTTCTTTTAGTTTTGTCAGGTCAGCTCAGGGTTGGAGATCCTCGGAGGTAGCATCACACTATCGAGCCATTATCCTTGGTGTATTGGCATGTATATGTTAAATGTTTTCAAGTGAGTGGCATGTATAGGGACTTAGTTTTTCTATGATGGATGTTGTTGTGATTAGCCAAATGTATTGGCTTATATTGATTTGTTGATTATAGCAATGAGATGTGGCTTATAATGATTTTGGCTTGTAAGCCTATTTGTCCATGGTATGTGTTAATGTCTTGTTATGTGGTATAAGTGATTAAATAGATGACAAGGTCAAATACATGTGTTAGAAAAGTTTTAATTTTGGGCGAAATTTGGTAACCCGGTTCTGTATGATTGTGAATGTTTAAGTCCGTTAACGCCTCGAACCCTGTCCCGTAGTTGGATACGGGTGAGGGGTGTTACATTATATACCTTTTCATGATGATAAGTTTATGCATTTAAGTCATTATAATGGACGAAATAATTGAGTTGTTTGAGATAATATAAGTGTGTTTATGTTTCAGGGTGACAATTGGCTTGGAAAATAGCCTTATAATTGTCCACACGAGTAGACACACGGGCGTGTGTCTAGCTGTGTGTGACACACGGTCAGCCCTATGGGTGTGTTGATAGGCCATGTGTCCCCTGCATTAAATTACGAAAATACGATTCGTCACACGGGCCAGTACACGGACGTGTGCCATGCCCGTGTGCCATTAAGGGTTTGATGACGTCATAAACATAGAGCTCCACAGGTAGGAGACACAGGCATGTCTAGGTCATGTGAAGGACACGGGTTAAAGACACAGGCACGTGCTCAAGCGGGTGGAATAAGTCAGTGTCGACCACGAGTGTCGAACACGGGCATGTATTAGGGGCACACGGGCATGTCCCTTTGATAACATGGGCATGCGACCCCTGTTTAGGCAAATAGTTCCCAAATGAATTCCGAATCCCTCCGAGCATATGTTTAAGGCCTCGTAGGCCCATTATATGCACATTTTGATTAAAAAGGAAAAGCTTTAAGTTGTAACAAAATTTTATGGCCCGAAAATGTAAGATTAAGTACGGTAATGCCTCGTATCTGGACCTGGCGTCGGCTTTGGGTAAGGGGTGTTACATTTAGTGATATCAGATCTACGGTTTAGTCAGTTCTAGGACTAACGTAGCGTAAGTATGAGTCTAGCTATACATGCCATACCTATGAATATTGATATAATAATAGTGTGACGACTCCTGACGACTTAAATTGTGTTTTTCTATATAGAAAATGAATCTCGAAAGAGCTATGGCTGGTGATGTAGAAAGTAACGCGCCGACTCCCACCGAAAGGATGGTGCCGAATGAAAATGAGAATAGACCCACAATAGTAAGCCAAAGAAGAGGAGAAGAGGCTAGGGAAGCCTTTCTCCGCATGATGAATGCTTGGTACACGGAGTTCGTTCGTACGAACCCGAATGCACCACGCCCTCCACCCCCGCCTATTCCTCAGCCTATCCCTGTAGCCCCTCAAGTAGTAGAAGTGGTAAGAAGGGAAAAGCCCTCGATTGATAGGATTCAAAAGCATGGAGCAGAGGAATTTCGGGCTAGTAAAGACGATGATTCGGAAAGGGCAGAGTTTTGGCTCGAAAATACCATCAGGGTATTTAATGAGTTGTTGTGCACACCTGATGAGTGCATGAAATGTGTTGTTTCTCTTCTGAGAGATTCCACTTATCAATGGTGGAATGCCCTTGTGTCAGTGGTACCAAGGGAAAGGGTCACATGAGAGTTTTTCAAAGAAGAATTCAGAAAGAAGTACATCAGCCAAAAGGTTTATTGACCAGAAAAGGAAGGGATTCCTAGAGTTGAAGCAAGACAAGATGTCAGTGACTGAGTATGAACGTGAGTTTGTAAGACTCAGTAAATATGCTCGAGAGTGTGTATCCACTGAAGCCATCAAGTGCAAGAGATTTGAGGACGGACTAAATGAAGACATTAAATTGTTCGTCGCTGTTCTAGAGTTGAAAGAATTTGTTGTGCTGGTGGATAGGGCTTGTAAAGATGAGGAATTAATAAAAGAGAAAAGAAAAGCTGAAATGGAGTCTCGTGACTCAAAGAAGAGAGTGAAATAAGTCATTCCAGTCCTCGTCTAAGAAGTCGAGAGATTTTTCTACCCGATCAGCTACTTCTGCCGGGTTTTCAAGTAGAAATAAGGGTAAACAATATTTAGGGAATAAGGCTCAGATTACCTCAGTTGCTAGTGTTGGGAACAATCAGTCTAATAAACTGGAATGCCCACAATGTGGCAGACGTCATCTCGGTGAATGCCGAGCACAGGAGAATGCTTGTTTCAAGTGTGGTTCCCAAAACCACTTCATAAGAGAATGTTCTGAGATGATGAAAGAAGAGAAAACTCAGAGTACGAGATTCGGGAGCATTGTTAAAGGAATACCTCAAAGGAACCCGGGAAGTGGGGCGGGTAGCAAAGGTAACCCCAGAGATTGGGCTGCGAGACCCGAGGGTAGAGCGCCTGCGAGGACTTATGCTTTTCGCGCTCACGAAGAAGCATCTGCTCCCGATGTGATTACGGGTACTTTTTCTCCTCATGATACTAAAGTTATTTCTTTAATAGACCCGGGATTGACCCACTCATATATTTGCATAAAATTAGTATCTAGTATGAGTATGCCTATAGAGTCCACAGAGTTTATGATAAAGGTGTCTAATCCACTAGGCGGAAGTGTATTAGTTGATAAATATGTGAAGACTGTCCATTGATGATTAGAGGTCATTATTTTCAGGCAAACCTCATGCTATTTCCATTTGATGAATTTGATATCATTCTTGGTATGGACTGGTTAACCACTCATGATGTGACAGTAAATTGTGGAAAGAAATATATTGAGTTGAGATGTGAAAATGGGGACATTCTTCGTGTTGAATCAAATGAACAAGACAGATTGTCGGTAGTGATTTCTCACATGATAGCTCAAAAGTATTTAAGAAAAAGGTATAAGGCGTATCTTACCTTTGTGATGAATGCCAAAGAAACCGAGTTGAAGATTGAGTCAGTGCCAATAGTATATGAGTACTCAGATGTTTTTCCCGAGGAATTGCCAGGATTGCCTCCGGTTAGAGAGGTTGAATTTGGCATTGAGTTAGCTCCCGATACTGTACCAAAATTAATTGCTGCTTATAGAATGGCTCCAACTGAGTTGAAGGAATTGAAGGCACAGTTGCAAGAATTGACGGCCAAAGGTTTTGCTAGACCAAGTTGTTCTCCATGGGGTGCTCCGGTATAATTTGTGAAAAAGAAAGATGGCTCCATGAGATTATGCATAGATTACAGGTAGTTTAATAAGGTAACTGTGAAGAACAAGTACCCATTGTCGAGGATTGACAATTTGTTTGATCAATTGAAGGGAGCCACTGTGTTCTCTAAGATAGACTTGAGGTCGGGATACTATCAGCTGAGAGTAAAAGACTTAAATGTGCCAAAGACTGCATTTCGGACAAGGTATGGGCACTATGAATTTTAGTCATGCCTTTTGGTTTAACTAACGCTCAGGCGGTGTTTATGGATCAAATGAGCCACATCTTTCAACCATACTTAGGTAAGTTTGTGGTTATTTTTATTGATGATATATTGATATATTCCCGAGATGAGCTTGAGCATGCCGAGCAGTTAAGGACAGTTTTATAGATTTTGCGAGATAATCAATTATACGCCAAGTTCAGCAAAAGTGAGTTTTGGCTTAAGGAAGTTGGATTCTTGGGGCATATTGTTTCGGGAGATGGAGTCTGAGTTAACCCAACTAAGATCTCAGCCACTGAAGTTAGATGTTTTTTGGGCTTAGCCGGCTATTATAGACGGTTCGTCAAAGGGTTTTCAATGATAGCAGACTCAAATGATGAAACTGATGCAGAAGAATGTAAAGTTTGAATGGTCAGAGAAGTGTTAACAAAGTTTCGAGAAACTTACGGCAATGTTGACAGAAGCACCAATTCTAGTACAACTTGAGTCAGGAAAAGAGTTCGTGATCTACAGTGATGCATCCTTAAATGGATTGGGCTGTGTACTTATGCAAGAAGGCAAGGTGATAGTATATGCCTCCAGACAGTTAAAGCCACATGAGAAGAATTACTCGACGCATGACTTATAGTTAGCTACCATTGTTTTTGCATTAAAGATTTGGAGACACCATTTGTATGGTGAGAGATGTCAGATTTTCATCGATCACAAAATTTAAAGTATTTGATGACTCAAAAGGAACTAAAATTAAGGTAGCGAAGATGGTTAGAGTTGATAAAGGATTATGAGTTGGTCATCGAAATCTCATCCGGGAAAGTTTAATGTAGTCGCTGATGCTTTGAGTAGAAAGTCCCTATTTAAATTGAGGGCCTTGAATACACAGATGACTTTGTCTGATGATGGCACTATTCTAGTTGAGCTGAGGGCTAAATCGATGTTTCTTCAAGAAATCTATGAGGCTTAGAAAAATGACAATGAGTTACAAGCCAAAAGAGCTCAGTGCGAGTTGGGCGTTGAATCCAACTTTTGGGTCAACTCAGATGGATGTTTAAAGTTCAGAGATAGAGTATGTATACCGAGAGACGATGAGCTTATTCGTAAGGTTTTGCACGAAGCACATAGCGGATGTTTATCTGTACATCCGGGTAGTACCAAAGTGTATAATGATTTGAAGAAGTGGTATCAGTGGCTGAGTATGAAGAAAGATATCTCTGAGTTTGTTTCGAAATGCTTGATTTGTCAGCAAGTAAAGGCCGAACATCAAGGACCTTCGAGTTTACTTCAACCAATTATGGTACCCGAGTGGAAGTGGGATCAAGTTACCATGGATTTTGTAATGGGTTTGCCGTTGACACCAAGCAAGAAAGATGCAGTATGGATTGTAGTCGATAGACTTACAAAGTCGGCCCATTTTATACCAAAGCGTGTTGACTACTCACTTGACAAGTTGGTAAACTTGTACATTTTAAAGATAGTAAGGCTTCATGGAGTGCCATTATCGATTATATTAGATAGGGATCCGAGATTCATATCCAGATTTTGGAAGAAGTTGCAAGAGGCCTTGGGCACAAAGTTGAATTTTAGTACAGCCTTTCACCCTCAAACCGACGGTCAATCGGAGAGGTTGATTCAAGTTCTTGAAGACATGCTCAAATGTTGTGTTCTTGAGTTTCAGGGCAGCTGGGAAAAATACCTATCGTTGGTAGAATTTGCCTACAATAATAGTTTTCAGTCAAACTTGAAAATGGAACCTTATGAGGCTTTATATGGACGTAAGTGCATTACGTCTTTATATTGGAATGAACTTAAGGAAAACCAGATTCATGGAGTTGATTTGGTTAGAGAAACCGAAGAAAAAGTAAATGTGATTCGAGATTGCTTAAAAGCTGCTTCTGATCGACAAAAATCCTATTCGGATTTAAAAAAAGAAAGAAATTGAGTATCAAGTCGGTGATAGAATATTCTTGAAAGTGTCGCCATGGAGAAAAGTTCTTAGATTCGGTCAGAAAGGCAAACTGAGTCCGCATTTTATCGGACCATATGAGATCACCGAGAGGATTGGACTGGTAGCTTATCGATTGGCTTTGTCACCTGAATTGGAAAAGATTCACAATGTATTTCATGTGTTTATGTTGCAACGTACCGATCAGACCCTTCGCATGTGATTACACCGACAGAGGTAGAAATACAACCTGATATGACTTATGGTGAAGAACCAGTTAAGATTCTAGCCCATGAAGTTTAGCAATTAAGGAACAAAAGTATAGCCCTTGTGAAAGTTTTATGGCAGAGACATGGAGTAGAAGAGGCTACTTGGGAGCCCGAAGAGGCTATGAGGAATCAATACCCAAACCTTTTTACCGGAAAGATTTTCAAGGACGAAAATCCCTAAAGAGGGAGAATTGTAACAGCCCGATTTAGGGCCTAGTCGGAATAGCGGTGCGAGACCACAAATCCAAAGTAGAAAATATGAGCTTTATGATTTCTATAGGGTTTATGAGGTGATTTTTATGAATTTTTGAAAATCTCATGAAGAAATTTTATTAATTAGTAATTAAATTGTCCATTACGACTAAATTGCAAAGATTAGAAAATATGAGTTTCTAGAAGTTTTAAGTATGAAATAGAATCATAAAAATTATTAGAAGTTCTTATTTAGCAATTAGACTATTATATAACAAGATGGACAAAAATGGACATGGGAAGGAAAAATCTCAAGAAAGAGCATTAAGGGCATTTTGGTCATTTGATTAATTAATGAATTAAAAAGGGAAAAATAAGTCAAAATCTTGTCCATCTTCTTCCTCTAAGTGTCAAAATTTCAAGGAGCCATAGCTAGGGTTTTGTTCAACTTCCAAGCTCAATAGTAAGTGCATCCTAACCCCGTTTTTAATGTTCTTCGTATTTTTGAAATCCTCGTAGCTCGATTTAGTTATTTCTAGCTATATTTTAAGCTAGGGTTCATGTTCAAAAATTTACCCATGTATGAAATGCATGTATTTTGATGTTTTATGGAAGATTATGAAAGTTTAATGTAGGATAAACATCTTTTTCTAAGTGATTTTCATGAAAAATACATGTAAGGACCAAATTGTAAAAGTTATGAAAATGGTCATATATGAGTGAAATAATAGAAATTGAAGGTTGCTATAGTTAGGAAAATGATTCAGCTAGGCTTGAAATATAAGGAAGTTGAATGAAAATCATTATACGAGCCTAGGGGCAAAGGTGTAATTATGAGAAAGTTT
Organism: Gossypium australe; assembly: GCA_005393395.2. Lineage (NCBI taxonomy): Eukaryota > Viridiplantae > Streptophyta > Magnoliopsida > Malvales > Malvaceae > Gossypium > Gossypium australe. The sequence continues at coordinate 22,348,120 of CM016619.1, read as the reverse complement.
AGGGGCAAAATTGTAAATTTGCCAAAGTGCGAGTTATGAGTCAATTTAGTCAATTTGAATTTTAAACAAGTTAAATTGTCATTATAGATCAAGAAACACGAAGCCCGGATCGAAACCGAGGCAAAAACAAGGTTGAGGACTAAATTGCACAACAATACACATTTTGAGTACCGAGGTAAGTTCGTATGAATTTAAGGTTTTACAAGTATTTTCATTAAATTACTTATTACATTAATTAATATACATCATTTTCTTGAAGAAGAATAATAATACCTTAATAAGAAATTTACGAGTACAAGTAAAGGGAAGTCCCGAGTGATGTGTTGGAATAACGAGGATACCTATGTCATAGCATGAGACAAAGAAAGCCCGTGTAAGACCATGTCTGGGACATGGCCTCGCCATAAGGAATGTAGGTCCCATGTAAAACCATGTCTGGGACATGGCATCAGCATCGAATAAGGAAGGTCTCGTGTAAGACCATGTCTGGGACATTGCTTCGGCACCAAAGGAAGATTTCGTGTAAGACCATGTCTGGGACATGGCATCGACACCAGGTTAAGGAATCTCGTGTAAGACCATATCTGGGATATGGCATCAGTATCATAAGGCTATTCCATGTAAGACCATATCTGGGATATGGCATTGGCATCAAGGTACATGTTTGACGAGATTGAGTATCCTCTGTTATTCCGGGAAATTCAACGGGAAAAATAGCCAAATGTGAAAGAAGTAATAGTTAAGATAGTAATGAGTTAAGTCATTCAAGGAAGATAAAGAGCTTAAATTAAGTTATGCAAGTTAAAGATTTGAATTTATGATTTCTTTAGCAAAGGTGCTAAACTATGTGACCAAGTGATACAGGTACCATAAGTAAAATGCAAAGTATGAAATCATATTGTGAGGTGAGATGGGTTGAGTAAGAATGAGTAAGTATGTTCTAATACTTGATTTTAATGTTGTTCATGTGTTATGAGAAGGATAAGTTGATATGAATATTTATAATGTTGAATAGATTTCATGCAAACTTACTAAGCTGTATGCTTACCCCTCAGCTTTCTCATTTTCCTTGTAGATTCGCCAAGTTAGATCGGGGATCATAGAAGTCAGAGCTCAGATCACACTATCAGCCACTATTTTGGTATAGCAAAGTTAATTAATTTTGAGTATGGCATGTATAGGTGTTTGATCATTTTAGTCATGTCATATTGTCAGCTAAAGGCTTGGTTAGTAAGATTATGCATTCTTTTGTATATGGCCATTAGAAATTGGTCAATATTTGTTAAGTTATATACCTTTTCATGATGATAAGTTTATGCATTTACATCATTGTAATGGATGGAATAATTGAGTTGTTTGAGATAGTATAAGTGTGTTTATGTTTCAGGGTGGCAATTGGCTTGGAAAATAGCCTTATAATTGTCCACACGGTAGACGCACGGCCGTGTGTCTAGGCCATGTGTGACACATGGTCAGCCCCATGGGTGTGTTGATAGGCCGTGTGTCCCCTGCATTAAATTACGAAAATACGATTCATCACACGGGCCAGTACACGGGCACGTGCCATGGCCGTATGCGATTAAGGGTTTGATGATGTCATAGATAGAGAGCTCCACGGGTAGGAGACACGGGCGTGTCTAGGCCATGTGAAGGACATGGGTTAAAGACACGGGCGTGTGCTTAGCCAGGTGGAATAAGTCAGTGTCGACCATGGGTGTCGAACACGGGCATGTCTTAGGGGCACATGGGCGTGTCCTTCGGATAACACATGCGTGTGGCCCCTGTTTAGGCAAAAAGTTCCCGAATGAATTCTGGATCCCTCTGAGCATATGTTTAGGGCGTCGTAGGCCCATTATATGCACATTATGATTAAAAAGGAAAAGTTTTAAGTTGTAACGAAATTTTATGGCCCGAAAATGTAAGATTAAGTAAGATTAAGTACGGTAATGTCTCGTATCCGGACCCGGCGTCGGACTTGGGTAAAGGATGTTACAATCCATAGCAACCTTAAATAATTAACCCAAAGCAAAACACTTTTTGAATATCCACAAGTTGACCATTTCCATCACACATACATATTTACATACCACAAAAGACCATCAGATACAAAATGACCAAAACCAACATTTTAAAATCTAGGTACATGCCAAAACCAACAAAAAGACTATTCACCAACATTTAAGTTCGAGATCGACACTGGATGCCGAGTCGACGATAATTCTACTAAGTACCTAACCTGCGCATGAGAAAATAAACGTACGTTGAGTATAACTTAGTGGTGCTTTCAGAATTTTAAAAATTAAATATAGTACAAACTATTCAATTACATAATTCTAACTACAATTCAAATAATGAAAGGAAACATATATATTACTTCATTCATCTTTTGTAATTCATTTTCAATTTAAACATAAGAATTTTCATGAATCATCACATTTTCACTTTCTACATTTATTATAATTTATCCAAAATTTACAACCATCCATATTTCATTTGCCATTTCCAATTTCAGCACTTTCTTTTTATTTTTCCCCTATTAACATGAGTCAAACTCAGATATGCGGATCCAACCAACACACCGAAGTTTGGCTCCCAGAGCCTGATGGAATAATCCATAGAAACAAATTGCGCCTTGCGCTGGCCGATAAAAATTGACAAACGGGGTGTCCAACACTCCCTAACATGTAGTTGTAAAACCCTGAACTCTTCCTATCCTATGGCATGCCAATTATACCCGATCCTACTTGAACAGTTAATAGGGTAGCAATATTCTCAATTCAATTTGTAATCTCATTTCATATCATGAATTCATGTACATAATCGACCATCTCATTTTCATATCAATTCGATCTCTCATACAATATACAACATTTTTACTATTATGCAATTTAATACCTTGCCACTAATAATCATTCAATCATCTCATTTCAATTCAAATCATACTAAATCAATTTTGTAACTTACCTTGTAACTCACCATAAAATGCAATGTTCAATGCAACAATTAAATTGATTCGAAACATAGAAACACACACCATAATTTCTAGGTTATTCGTCGACAATCTTGTCTTTTCCTTTCTTACTCGAGGATTTGGGTTCGACGTCAGCTACAAATTAAACAGACATAATAAATTAACATTTCACAGACCAATTCATATTTAATTACAAAATTTATACTACTATTACATAAATTTTCAGTTTAATCCTCAAAACCGATACTAACAAAATTTCTCACATATAACCCTCAACTTTAAACTAAATTTTCCTAGAGCTCCTATAGAACTTCCTACTTCTCAATTGAACCCCTAAATTTGAATTTTGTACAACTTAATCCATTTTTTTTTTTGCATGGAATCATCACTTGACTCTTCAAAAGAGTCTCATTTCATTTCTAGCCCCAAAATCTATTAAACTAACATAAAAACATAATTTTCTCTACAAGGGCAATTTCCATGAACTTCAACAATTTAAAAAATTTTAACATGGGCAAGCTAACTTATGAACTTGAGACTCCAAAAAAGATAAAATTTATATAAAAAGAACTACGATTTACAAACCAAATTGAGCTTCAAAATCTAAATACTATGGTCGAATGCTCTTTCTTCTTCTTTTCCTTTGTTTCGACTTTTGCATGGAAGAAATAAGAGAAAATGCTTTGATTTTATTCCAATTTCTATTTTATTATTTAGTTATGCTTTATTTTATTTTATAACTATTTACTCACAAATGTTTCTTAAGTTTAACATATATATAATATATAATATCTATAATTTAAAAAACCATAATCGACCACTATAAAAACATAAATATAATGGAGTAGTTATTATATAAGTGATCGTCGATTTCAGAGTTTTAAATTTATAATGAGAATGATTGAACACTGAAACTAACTTTGACAATGATTTGAGGCAAGCGCACCTATCGAACAGTAGTATAGTTAAGGCAAGACCGAAATGTCGAACCCAAAGGAACCAAAAGTACTAATACTAACTCTCTTTCTATTATCTAGCCTAAAATAAGTGAAGTTGTTATTTAATCTAAATTTAACTAACTACTAAGCTAAAGAAGCAAGGACAAAAAGAATGAATTTGGGAAATACTGTTGGGAAAACTCAGTTGATTAAGACGATACCCTTAGGAAGAATCCACCTAGACTTCACTTGTTATCTAACACTGAACCAGACGATTTATTCACTTGACTTGATCCGTAAGATTCCCTAAGTTATATTAAACCCTCTCTCGAGGCCCTAGGTTGATTATTGAAATCTCTTTCTAATTAAAACCCCTAGAATCGCATTAACTCGATCCATGGACTCCCATATTAGGTTTCACCCTAATCCGACAAAATATCTGTCACCCTATCTCTAGGTGCGCGATCAACTCCGCTTAATTATGCTAGATCTACTCTTAAGCAGGGACTTTTTCTCCTCCACCTAAGCACATCATACTTGAATTAATATCTCGAAAATATTAACATAAGAATTAAGCACACATAATTAAGAACAAATCAAATATTTATCATATAGTTCAGAAAACAATAACAAAATCCGTCTTAGGTTTCATCCCCTTCAGGTATCTGAAGGGTTTAGTTCATAATAATAAAAGAAAACATCTCACAAGAAAAGATAAAACAAAACATAAGAAATCCCTAAAATTCCCTGAAGGAATTGAAGGAGAGATCCTCCATCTTGAGTAGAATTCTGGCTTCTTGAGATGGATCAACTGGCTATCTTCGAGTATTTCCCACAAATCTGACCTTTCTGGCTCGGCTCATTGGCCTAGCTAACCGCCCCCTTTTTAGGTAATACTTAGGGGGTTTATATAGACTTTTGAAATAGGTTTCTTTGCCCCTAAGTATCCATTTCCGAGTGAAACTGTTCTTTCCAGCGACAGGGACGCGGCCATGGCACACGCCCGTGTAAGTCGTGGCCAGGCCGTGTTCAAGCCTGTTGAATGAGGCACGGCCGTGTGGATTTGGGCCAGGCTGTGTGGATTTCGTGATATGGCCCATTTACTCCGTTTTGGGCTCGTTTTCCGTTCTTTCCGTCCTTGGGTGCTCTCCTGAGTATAAAACATGAAAAGAAAGGATTAAGAGCACCTTTTTACATAAACCAAGGGATAAATCATCCAAAAGTATGCTAAATGTGGGATTAAAATATGTTACTTTTACGCTTTATCACATACCCCCACACTTAAGCTTTTGCTTGTCCTCAAGCAAAATTCTCAATTTACAATTAAAACGAACTTTCTGTGATTCAATATTCCTATTAGGAATGTCTCATCATAATTCATAGGTAATTTATACATGGATAATTTAACTCAAAGAGTCCTAAAGATTCAAACAATATAAGTCATACATTTGTATCACGAAAACGTAAGTGTCTCCCCTTATCTAAATAATTACCTTTAATTCAAAAACGACAAGGATTGACATCCTCACAAAAGATTCACTCAAATCACTCGAAGTGTTTAAGGTTCAAAATTAAGCACTCAAAAGTCGAACCTGAAAAGTTAATCCCATAGGCTTGCCAAAAAATCAAATCTCCACCACTGTAAAATGAGATGATAAACAGATCAAAAGGTCTTTAATAGGGTTGTAACGGGGCTAGGGTTAAAGGTGTGGATAAAGGCTGAATTAGAAGGTTAGAATCGAGATTGAATTGACAAGTTACCTATCTAGAAATACTAAGACGATAATTACATCAACTGAAAAGTAATAACCCTAATAATACAAGCTTTTCTTTTGATAAATAGACTTTAACTGTGTAAGCTCACTTTTCATAATACTAATATTGAATGTATACTTTGATTTTTTTTAAGAACAAATCAAATAATAAAGGATAAATTCAACTACTGAAATATTATAGTTAGGTAACTAATCAAATCAAATCTCGATATAAGGGTAGTCAAAAAGGAATGGTGATAACAAATACAAAGGGTTCTGGGTTAATATTAATGGGTAAGTCAATAAAAAGGGTTGTTAGGATTAAACGGGGTTCACTAGGGGTTAATTATGAAGGTAGGTTTTTAGTGGAGTGAGTGGGTTAAAATCTAGGTGCCTTTATCATCTCTGATATCAAATCAAAGGTGTGGTCTTGACATGTATAATCGAAGCAAGTTCTAGAATAACAGTTCAATGTTGACACACTCATAATTTAAAAGTGAGCAAGAAAAAGAATACATGCTCTAAAAGGCTCAAAATCTCACAGAAAATTATGGGTGTTTGATATCAACCTTGTAAATTTCAAATTTCAAAGTAATATTCAAATTTAGGTTAACAACTTAGCGAAAATTTTGATTCTGAAAAATAGACTTATCATGCTTGATTCTCTAGTATCTTAAAGTTTAAATCATCAATGCACAATTAACTATGGCTTACTTCAAAAACATATCAATAAAAATCATACATCATCAGAAATTTCATCCTAATTAGTAATATGAGGAAATTACTTAAGAACAAGATACAATTCAGGGATTTGAGAATAATGAAAAAAGTTAGGCACTTTCTTGAAATAACTATTCATCCCCCACACTTAAAATGTACATTGCCCTCAATGTACAAACATAGATATGTAATTTAAGAGAGAGGGAGAGGTGAAACTTCCTGAATTTGGATGGTTTCCCAGAGTTGGAAGTCGATAGGGGTGGTTGCTGCTACCGAGCTCTGCGCTAGATGAAGAAATTGGGGAGCTCGTAGAGAATTAGCCAAGGATTATTAAGGCACATTTAAAATAAACTAAATATATAATTAAAGACAAGAAAGATAAAGAGAAAGAAGATAAAAATGTAAATAAACTAAGGCTAAACGATAAAGGGGCTTGAGGATCCTTATTGGTAGATGGTTCGCGAGGTGGGTGTGACTTCTAAGGCTACGGAGGTGTTGGCGGTGGCGAAAGTGGCATGATTCTGAAGCAGCCTTTTGAACCTGACACTAAGAAACTAAAGTAAAATAAAATAAATTAAACATAAGATTGTCAAAGAGAAGGAAAATAAAAGAGAAGAAAAAAGTAAAACAAAAGATAAATGGACTCAAATGAAGCGGCCGACATGAGCTTATGTAGTTCGGTCTCCATGAGGGAAACTGTGCTTTGATTTCGCCGTTTCTTCGACATTGAGCTTTTGAGGATCTGGAATTAGGGAAGGATTGAAGAAGAGAAATATGGAGGGGGAAAATTCTAAAGGATGGAATGGGAGAAAGTGGTTGAGAGGAGGGAGGGACGGGTGGTTTATATAGATTTTCAAGTCAGGTACATTCACACGCCCGTGTCTCGTGATTTTGAATTTTGGGCGCTTTCAGGGTATTTGGCCACGGCCATGGTCAAGGTGCCACGCTCGTGTTCTTCTTCCCACGTTGTTTAGAACGGGTGTGTTTAGCCCGTGCTCGACAAGTCAGTATCTTCACACGGTTGTAAGGCACGATCGTGTCTTGCTTGTGTTTGGTAAGTCAGTATAGTCCACAGAAAGTCGGCACAGGTGTGGATTTTTATCGCAGACTGTGTTGGGAAAAAATTTCTTCTTTGTCGTGCACGGCTACTAGCGCGCCCGTGGTTTGTCCCCTGGCTTCCACACGGCCACGGGCACGCCCGTGTGGTCTAAAACCTGCGCTTTATCGGATTAATTAGTATGGAATTAAATGCTAAAAATTAAGAATCTAATGTTAGTGAGGTTAGTGCTCGGGTTGCCTCCCGAGAAGCGCTCGTTTAAAGTCTTAAGCTAGACTTACCCTGTTTTCATTTCTAAAAAAAGGTTCACGGAGTTGAAGCTCCTCTCTCATATCCCTAAAATCTTCACCATTATAGATTTTGAGTCGGTGACCATTTACCTTGAAAGTGCCTTGAGTAGGATGAGTTACCTCGATTGTGCCATAGGGAAAGATTGTTTTAATCATGAATGGACCTGACCATCTTGATTTCAGTTTCCCAGGAAACAATTTAAGCCTTGAGTTGTATAGCAGGACCAAGTCCCCTACTTCGAATTGTTTCGATTTCTTTAGACAAGCATCATGGCTTCGCTTTGTTGCCTCCTTGTATAGCTTCGAGTTCTTGTAGGCACCAGCTCTCCATTCGTCTAGTTCGTTCAGTTGCATCATTCTTTTCTTTCCTACAGCTTTAATATTGTAATTTAAAAATTTTATAGCCCAAAAAGCTTTGTGTTCTAACTCGAATGGTAGATGACAGCTTTTCCCGTAGACAAGTTTGTATGGGGATGTTCCTAGGGGGTTTTAAACGCTGTTCTATAGGCCCATAGGGCATCATCTACTTTTAATGCCCACTCTTTTCTGTTTGATTAAACCATTTTTTCTAGGATGCGTTTAAGTTCTCGGTTTGCTACTTCAATTTGCCTACTGGTTTGAGGGTGATATGGGGTTGCTATCCTGTGGTGTACTCCATATTTTTTTAAGACTTTGTCAAATTGAGTATTACAGAAATGAGTGCCTCTATCACTAATAATAGCTCTAGGAGTTCCAAATCGAGAGAACAGTTTCTTGAGAAACTTAACTACTACTCTAGCATCATTTGTAGGTAAAGCTTCAGCTTCCACCCATTTTGACATGTAATCAACTACCACTAGGATGTATTTATTTCCAAATGAACTAGGGAATGGACCCATAAAATCAATACCCCATACATCAAATATTTCACATGATAGCATATATGTTTGAGGCATTTCATCACGTTTAGAAACATTACCTGTTCTTTGGCATTTATCACACGAAGCGACATACCTGTTGGCATCTTTGAATGGAGTGGGCCAATAAAAACCTGATTCGAGTATTTTATGTGTTGTCTTAATGCCACTGTAGTGTCCTCCTGAAGGTCCTGAATGGCAATGTTCCAGGATTTTACTTGCTTCCGCCTTTGTAACGCATCTTCGAATTACCTAATCTGCACATATGCGGAAAAGAAAGGGATCTTCCCAAAAATAGTTTTTCGCATCAGCAAAGAATCGCTTTTTTTGGTGTTGTGTTAGTCTTTTTGGCAAGATGTTAGCAACTAAATAATTCGCAATATTTGTGAACCATGGTACCTCAGAGTGGGTTATAGAAAAGAGTTGTTCTTCGGGAAACGAGTCGTTTATCTCACTTTCATCGAGCTCTTTGATATGTGGGTTCTCAACTCTAGAGAGGTGATCTGTTGCAAGATTCTCAGCTCCTTCGTATCTTGTATTTCCAAATCAAATTCCTGTAAGAGTAAAATCCATCCTATGAGTTGAGGTTTTGCATCAGATTTAGTTAAAAGATAACAAAGAGCTGAATGGTCAGTGTAAACGACAACTTTAGATTGTATTAAATACTGCCTAAATTTGTCAAAAGCAGAAACTACAGCTAGTAATTCTTTCTCTGTAGTGGTGTAGTTTTCTTGGGCGGGTGTCAATGTTCTGCTAGCCTAACTAAAAATGCTTGTCTCTTCATTGTCCCAGAACTGCACCTACTGCAAAATCAGGTGCAATTATAATCGGAGCATTTATTAGTTTATCCTTAAGGACATTGAATGCATCTAAACATTCTAGATCTAAATTGAAAAGAACATCTTTTTCTAGTAATTTTGTTAAAGGCTTAGCTATTTTAGAAAAATCTTTAATGAATCTTCTATAGAATCCTGCATGTCCTAAAAAGCTTCTAATAGCCTTAACTAAACTAGGGGAGGTAATTCTTCTATGGTTTCAATCTTTGCTTTATCTATCTCAATCCCTTTACTAGAAATCTTAGGTCCTAACACAATCCCTTCTCTAACCATAAAGTGACATTTTTCCCAATTTAAAACAAGGTTTGTTTCCTCACATCTCATTAGAACTCATTTTAAAATTTTAAGGCAAAGATGGAAAGAATTACCGAATACTGTGGAATCATCCATAAATACCTCCATAATGTCTTCCACGAGTTCATCGAAGATTGCCAACATGCAACGCTGAAAAGTAGCAGGAGCATTACATAATCCGAAAGGCATTCTATAATAAGCAAACGTACCGTATGGGCATGTGAATGTTGTCTTCTCTTGATCTTCAGGTGCTATTGGGATTTGGAAATAGCTAGAGAGTCCATCTAGGAAGCAATAGTACATATGCCCAGATAACCTTTCTAACATTTGATCAATGAAGGGCAAAGGAAAATGATCTTTTCTAGTAGCGTCGTTTAGTTTTCTATAGTCTATACGGACTCTCCAACCTGTAACATCAACTCATTCCTTTCGTTGGGCACCACAATCATACCTCCTTTCTTTGGAACTACTTGCACAGGACTTACCCAAGTACTGTCAGAAATAGGATAGATTATTCCTGCATCTAGAAGTTTAATTACCTCGGCTTTGACCACTTCTTTCATATTGGGGTTTAACCGTCTCTGAGGTTGCACACACGACTTGTATTCCTCTTCCATTAAAATTTTGTGGGTGCAAAACGATGGGCTTATTCCCTTAATGTCAGAGATTTTCCAAGCTATGGCTCTTTTATGTTCTCTTAGTACCTGTATCAACTCCTCTTTTTCCTTACGTTCTACCTCTAAAGAGATAATTACCGATAGCATTGAATTTTCCCCGAGGAATGCATATTCTAAGTGTTTCGGTAATTGTTTCAATTCCAATTTGGGCGGCTCATCAATGGAGGTTTTTGTTTTAGTTCGTCATTGACTTTAATGCTTTCTTCTTTCGTATATTTAGATGAAGATGTATTCCAATTCAGCTCGTCGACTTCATCTTCTTCCCCCTCTTCTTGAGTCAGGCATAGTTTCATCGTGTCATCATGTATAATTTCCTGTAATGAGTTTTGAATGATATGATCAGTGGTATCAATAAAATAACAGGAATCATCTTGTTCTCTAGAATATCGCATGGCATCATAAATTTGAAAAATAATTTCCTCATCGCCTATCCTTAATGCAAGTTTACCGTCACCTACATCGATAACAGCCCTAGCAGTAGCTAAAAAAGGGCTCCCTAAAATTAAGGGAACCTCAATGTCCTCATCCATGTCAAGCACAACAAAATCAACAGGGAAAATAAATTTATCAAATTTTACCAAGACGTCTTCGATAAATCCTCTAGGATATTTAATAGATCTATCAGCTAACTGAATACTCATCCTAGTGGGTTTTAGTTCTCTAAGATCTAGTTTTTTAAACATTTTATAAGGCATTAAATTAATACTTGGACCTAGATCAGCTAATGCTTTCTTAATATTTAAACTACCAATTAAACACGGAATAGTAAAACTTCCTGGGTCTTTCAATTTGGTTGGTAACTTCTTTTGGAGGATGGCTGAACATTCTTCATTAAGCTCCACTGTTGATATTTCTTCAAGCTTCCTTTTATTCGTCAGGAGTTCTTTTAAGAATTTTGCGTACGTTGGCATCTGCGAAATGGCTTCAACAAAGGGTAAGTTAATATGTATTTGTTTGACAAGTTCAAGAAATTTACCATATTGGGCATCTAATCGGTCTTTCTTCAACTTTGCTGGATATGGGATTTGTGGTTTATTTTCGTTGCATACTGGAGTTACATCCTCAAATCCCTCATCCTTTGCTTTGTTATCTTCGTGTGGTATTTTTTTCTTTGGTTCGACTAACTCCTTTCCACTTCTCAGTGTAACTACCTTTACCTGTTCGGTTCCTTTAGAAAAAATCTCTGATCGAATTTCAGAAACTATCTTAGTAAGTTGTCCAACTGACTTAGTAAGTTCCCCAACTTGGCTCTCGATCCCTTTGATTGATGCCTGTTAATTATCGAGTGTCGTCTCAGTTTGTTGGAGACGGGTATCTGTGGCTGCCATGAATTTTGTCAGCATCTCTTCAAGGTTCGGCCTCTTTTTCAGTGGATAAGGCTAATTTTGGAAATTTTGAGGAAGTTGTTTTCTTTTATTTCCTTGATTTCCTTGACCTCCCCATGAAAAATTTGGGTGGTTTCTCCAACCTAGATTATAAGTATTACTATACGGGTTATTATTAGATCTGAAATTATTACCTATATAGTTCATCTATTCTCTTTCTGTGCCCGGTTGGTAGGGTGGGTACTCAGGACTCGCCACAGTTCCACTTGCGTCGCACTGCATTACTGGATGTACCTGTGAAGAACACAAATTATCAAGCTTTTTATTCATCATCTCTACCTATGTTGATAGCATGGTTACTGTGTCGAGGTTGAAAACTCCGGCTGATTTTGTTGGTTTTGTCCTTGTAACCTGCCACTGATAGTTATTCAGTGACATCTCTTCAATAAACTCGTAGGCTGCTTCAGGAGTTCTATTGTTTAGGGTTCCACCGGTGGCTGAATCAATTAGTTGCCTCGTTGAGGGGTTGACACCGTTATAGAAAGTTTGGACTTGGAGCCACAAGGGTAAACCATGGTGCGTACACCTTCTCAAGAGATCCTTGTATCTCTCCCATGCGTCGTATAATGTCTCTAAAGCCATCTGCACAAAAGAAGAGATATCATTCCGTAATTTGGCCGTTTTGGCCGGTGGGAAATATTTTAATAAAAATTTTCAGTCATTTGATCCCATGTAGTGATTGACCCTCGTGGTAACGAGTTTAACCACTGTTTGGCTTTATTCCTTAATGGAAAGGGAAATAACCGAAGACGCATGGCATCATTAGAAACGCCATTTATTTTGAAGGTATCACAGAACTCTAAAAAATTAGCTATATGAGTATTTGGGTCTTCATCTTGTAAACCATCAAATTGAACAAATTGTTGAATCATTTGTATAGTGTTAGGCTTTAATTCAAAATTATTAACAGCTATAGCAAGCCTAACAATACTCGATTCTACTCCTGTTAAATGAGGTTTAGCATAATCATACATAGTACGCAGAGCATTATTTTCTGCCACATCTTGTGGTGGTGGATTATTCTCGTCCATCCCTTTAGTAGGATTGGATCTGCCTTCTCGCTCTTATTCTGTGTAATTTAGGGCTCGCCTAATTTCTCTGCGATTCCTGTGAGTGGTAGCTTCAGTATCACTGTCGTATACTAATGGTCCTTTCGGGTTCCTTCTAGTCATAAACTAGAGATACCTACTAGGGAAAAGAAAGAAAGAAAATTTAGCAAAATCAAAATTGAACCTAAAATAAAAATAAATTGCGAAAAATAAAAATAATGGCTAAAGTAATAAAAATAGAGCTTTCTTAATATTTTAGTTCCCCGGCAACGGCGCCAAAAACTTGATCGTCGATTTCAGAGTTTTAAATTTATAATGAGAATGATCGAACCTGGAAACTAACTCTGACAATGATTTGAGGCAAGCGCACTTATCGAACAGTAGTATAGTTAAGGCAAGACCAAAATGTCGAACCCAAAGGAACCAAAAGTACTAATACTAACTCTCTTTCTATTATCTAGCCTAAAATAAGTGAAATTGTTATTTAATCTAAATTTAACTAACTACTAAGCTAAAGACGCAAAGACAAAAAGAATGAATTTGAGAAATACTAGTGGGAAAACTCAGTTGATTAAGACGATACCCTTAGGAAGAATCTACCTAGACTTCACTTGTTATCTAACACTAAACCAGACGATTTATTCACTTGACTTGATCCGTAAGATTCCCTAAGTTATATTAAACCCTCTCTTGAGGTGAATAACGTCTAACCCTAGGTTGATTAATTGAAATCTCTTTCTAATTAAAACCCCTAGAATCACATTAACTTGATCTATGGACTCCCATATTAGGTTTCACCCTAATTCGGCAAAATCTCGTCACCCTATCTCTAGGCGCGCGATCAACTCCGCTTAATTATGCTAGATCTACTCTTAAGCAGGGACTTTTGCTCCTACACCTAAGCATATCATACTTGAATTAATATCCTGGAATATTAACACAAGAATTAAGCACACATAATTAAGAACAAATCAGTTCAGAAAACAATAACAATATCTGCCTTAGGTTTCATCCCCTTGAGGTATCTGAAGGGTTTAGTTCATAACAATAAAAGAAAATATCTCACAAGAAAAGATAAAACAAAACTCCCTGAAGGAATTAAAGGAGAGATCCTTCGTCTTGAGTAGAATTTCGGCTTCTTGAGATGGATCAACTGGCTATCTTCGAGTATTTCCCACAAATCTGACCTTTCTGGCTCAGCTCATTGGCCTAGCTAACTGCCCTCTTTTTAGGTAATACTTAGGGGGTTTATATAGGCTTTTGAAATAGGTTTCTTTACCCCTAAGTATCCTTTTCCGAGTGAAACTCTTCTTTCCAGCAACAGGGACACGGCCATGGCACACGCCCGTGTAAGTCATGGCCAGGCCGTGTTCGAGCCTGTTGAATGAGGCACAGCCGTGTGGATTTGGGCCAGGCCGTGTGGATTTCGTGATATGGCCCATTTACTCCATTTTGGGCCCGTTTTTCATTCTTTTCATCCTTGGGTGCTCTCCTGAGTATAAAACATGAAAAGAAAGGATTAAGAGCACCTTTTTACATAAATCAAGGGATAAATCATCAAAAAGTATGCTAAGTGCGGGATTAAAATATGTTACTTTTACGGTTTATCAATAAGTCCCTAAAACAATTTCTATATGATAATTTAATATCTTTTTGCACTTCTATCACTTAAGAAATTTAGTCCCCGTACCTTAATTAACAACTAAATCATTAAAATTACTAAATTGAAATTCAATTCATTACCAAAAATAATATTTACGAACCTAATTTACGGAAACGAAATCCCAAAAATACACTTCCCGACACTACTGACTTTCGGGTCGTTACAATCACTTAACTCATGCCATGGACTCCCCTATTAAATTTGACTTCAATATGGTAGATTTATGTCATCCTACTTTTAGGATTGCATGCAACTCCACTCAACTATACAAGATCTACTTTTAAACAGGGTCTATTCAACCACCGATTTAAGCACATCAAACCTGAATTAATAATCTAGAAATATCAAACCAAGAATTAAGCACACATAATTCAGAACAAGAAACTAAGTATTTATTGCGTAAAATAAAAATCAAACGACAAAATCCATCATAAGGTTCATCTGCCTAGGTATTTAGAAAATTAGTTCATGTTCGATAATAAAAACATCTAAGATACAACATAACCAGAAAAAATAAAGAAACTCATGATAACTTCTTAAGAAATCAATTGGGAATCTTCAATTCTGATAGAAATCTACTTCAAAGTCAGCTTCATTGATTCTTTTCGAGTTGTTTTCTTTAATATTCTCTGACGAGTCTCCCATATATTTTTATTTTTGTCATATATACGTCTTAGAATGCCCAAAACCTAAAAATTGTGATTTTTCGTTGTTTGGTGTGCAATTCCGTTAAATGGACACAACCTACCGCTCGCTTTTATGGGTCACACGACTCTGTAAAATGGTTCAGCCCGTGTAGCTCATGTAACTTGATCCGACATTTCAGTTTTTGCTCGTTTTTGGCTCATTTTGCTCCAAAGTGCTCTATTAAGAATTAAAACATGAACTTAATGGATTATGAGTATAAAATTTACAATTAACATCGAATAATTACCCCAAAACACATTAAGAATGAGGTCAAAACATGTTACTTTTAGCACTTATCAAGAAGAATAATGAAACAACAAATTGTAATGTATATTATTACATTACATGTCAGAGACTAGTGGATTTTTCCTTTCCAAGGAAAATACTATCAGCATTGTAAGGATATATGAAATTTAATTTTGTTAATTTCTAAACATTTTCTCATATTTATATTTAATGGTTTTAAAATTATATGAATAAGAATTTTGAATACAATTTAACATAGAAGAAAAGGGCTAAGTTTCTAAGGGAATAAGTCTCGTTTATCTATTCGTCATCACCAATAGAAGAATTTGGTGGTAAAAATAAACTAAAAGTTCGAGAAAAGTTTAAGGATTAAATTGATAGAGTTTGTAAATATAAAAGGGTTGAATTTATTGAATTATTTAAGATTAGGACCAAATTGATAGAACATATAAGTATTAAGGACTAAATATGTTATTAATCAATTGAAAAAGGGCCACATTGTAACACCCCTAACCTATTTCTGTCAACGAATTAGGGTTAGTGAGTTCAACAATAAAACATATAATCCCAACATGTCATGGAACATTTATAAGTAAACATATTAAGTACACTTTTCACTCATCACATATCCAATAAGCATAACTCTTTCATATCAAGTATTCATACCAACATTTTCCATTTCACATGTCAAGATCATATAACATTTCATATATATACATTCGTTTAAGCCTTTATCACTCGTTGAACCAAATGAAATAACATCGGATAATCGGGAAAAATGCTCACACAAGTTGTGACTGTAACTGTATATGCTTACACGAGCTTTGAAATGGGTTTGCTCACACGAGCTATGGGTCAAGATGTTAGGCTACACAATGCTACTCACATGAGCTGTGGAGAATCTGCAACAAATGTAGGACCTCAACCGTCGATAGGACATCCAAGACCGGCACCCGAAACTGTAATATTCCCCTAATGACATGTCATTTGTATCCTAAGTATTCACGAGGTTCATACGGGCCACATTATATATCCAAATCATTTAACTTCATTTTCATTATAACATTTCAAGCACACATCCATGTATTTCTCATTTTTCAACATAGTCATCAATTTAATCAACATTGTAATTTAGTCCAAAATCACTAATCGTCAATTATCATTCAATTTGAACTATACCTAACATGAATAGTAGTTAACATGTTACCAAAAGCAACAATTAACAAGTTTAAACAATATACAAACTTACCTAAACAGAAATAGTTACGAACATGATGCCGATAATTATTCTGCTAACTTTGCTTTTCCACAATTTATTTCCAGTTCATTTGTTTCTTGATTAGTATAATAATTTTAAATCAATTAACCATTTAAAAATAGATTGAACAGTTCAATTTATGCATATAAATCCTCTTGTTAACCTTTTACAATTTTACCTTGAAAATTCACCTTTTATACAATTTAGTCCCTATCTCAAAACTTACAAAAAATATAAGAATCCCTAGGCCAAATTCATTATAGTCCCTATACATCCCCCAAAAAAGTGCATAATTATAAATAAACCATGCAAGTTTTGAAATTATAACTATTTAGTCCTTAAGTTCAAAAACTTAACAAATTGTTTCTATTTTACTATTAAGCTTATGAATCTATCAACTAAGTTCAAAAACACATATAAATCATTCATATTAAGTCCCTAAACTTTTAACAGTTTTATAAATTAACCCCCGGGTTAGCTAGATTAAGCTAAAACAACCTCAAAAACGTAAAAATAACTAAAAACAGAAATCAAATACATACCATTCATGAGAAACCAAGCTTGGCTGAAAGCTCCCTAAACTATCAATGGTGATTTCGGTTTTGTCAAAAAACAACTAAAGAAGATGGTGCCTAATTAGTCTTTAGTGTTCTTTTAATTTTATTTAATTACTAAATTACAAATTCACCCTTTTAAAATTCATCTAATTTCATGTTACAAAATATCACTACCAGCTACTATAATAGAAATAGGTAGATTTACCACATAAGGCCTCTATTTCATGTTTTTATACCAATTTAATGCAAATAAAATTATAGCGATTAACTTTACGGTTTAATCCTTTTTACTTAATTAACTATCTAAACATTAAAATTTTCTAACCAAATTTTAGTACGACACTATAATAAATATATAAACATTAAATAAATAATAAAATATTGACTCACTAGTCAAAATTATGGTCCCGAAACCATTGTTTCTTACACCACTGAAAACGGACTATTACACACACCATCATTTCAATTAACAATTCCAAACCTCTTATAAGACACTATTATAAGAATATACTAGTTCAATTTCATTTTTCAAATGTCTCTTAAAGTTTTACATTTTATTCAATTTAGTCTCTAAAATTGAAATTTCCATAACTTTTAAATGTGAGCTTCGATTTTGAAACTGATTTCAATTTCATCCTTCTACAACCCTCTGTCATCTATAATTATAAAAATTTCACACCAAACTCAAAATTATTTCATTTTTGTCCTTAAGTTCAAAACTAACAATTTTCACTTTACAAACTAGTCCCTTTTCAAATCTGAGTTTAAAATATAACAATTAAGTAGCAAAACGCTTCAACATTCAACAATGGCAATTTTTGTAAACTTTAAGAATTTTACAAATTGATACTCAGGTTAGCTAAATCAAACTCCTAGGACCTTGAAAATATAAAAAGTACAAGATGAAAAAGATGAAAAAGTTTAATATAATTTAATTAAAAGATGAAAAAGATTATGGATCACTTATATACTTTAATTAAACTTAATTAATCATAATTTATTAACTAAACTTAATTAATTAGTCACTAATACTTCTAATTCCCTTATAGTGCCACTTATTGTTGGGCCACAAGCCCATGTTGGCATTTTAAACATAATTACCACCTTTTAACTCTTTAATGCCCAATCTAATAATTTAATCAAGGCCTTTGCCTAATCCTGAGCCTAATTTGGACCCCTATCACTTAAATTAACCTATTAAACTTATCCCTACACTAAATGCATAGGCCCATAAATTTAGGATGTTATAATTTCACAATGGTCTAATTGTTCATTTGGTCCTCCAATTAATTAAAAATCCCTAGCTATTAACTTTTCCACATTTTACAATTTAGTCCTTATACCTTAATTAGTCATTAATTCAGAAAATTACTTATCAAAAATTCAATTCACATATATAGTACGGTAACAAGGTCCCGATACCTCATCTTCCAATACCACTAACTTTAAGGTTATTACACTTGTACCATAATTACCTATTCAATTAACAAATCTGTAAACTAAAATTTAATATAATACCATAATTACCTCGTAAATATTAATCAATAATATTTATAAACTCGATCATCAGAGAACGGAGGCCACATTTTTTGGTACCACTGATGTAACGCCTCAAAATTTATATTTTTGTTTCTATTAAAATGACACAACTGTGTATCTGCTTCAGTGGTTAAGTGTTCTGGGTGTGTGAGAGAGGTCCCAAGTTCAAGCCTTGTCTTTGTCAAATTTTGGAATTTTTTTATACTTTAAGCCTTACCCTTGCTCAGTGCGTTTAAGGCTAATTGTGGATGAAATCATAACATAATAAGCCTGCTGGTCTGGTGGTTAAGGGGAGTGTCAGATTGCTGACAGTATTGTGTTCGAATCCCTGCGCGAGCGTGGGAGTTTATTTTTGCTCGTTTGACCGAGAGAGAGTTTCGATCAAATAGGAATTCTGAGGAGGTTGAGTAGTGGGGGCTAGTGGGAGAAAATTAAGGATTTTAGGTCACATCTTGGTTTTCTTTCTTTCTTTTAAATTTTTTCTCTCAATTTTCTTTTCGACGGCTTTTCTATTCTCCCCCTTCTACCGAAATTCTACCTTTCATTTTCCCATTCGTTTTGATTGCTTTCGTTTTGATTTTAGTTTCAATTGTCTCCTTTTCGTGCACCCTGTGATTAGTCGTTCAGTAAATAGAGGTAAAGGTTTTGTTTGTAATTTTGTTTTCCAATTGTCGTTTGGAGACTCATTATCTGTCTTGGCAACAGCAAATCAAGAAGATAAGGGCTTTCCTCATTCAGAATCGTGACAGAATTGTTCGGGGTTATTGAGTAAGTGTTAAACCTTAAATTTGAAATATTGTCAGTTTCGTGATTTCGATTTAATCGGGAATTATGACTGATCTTGGGAGGTTTGTGGAATCGATTTTAGGTGCTCGTTTGCTTGGGAGTGATTCTACATCGAAATAGTACCAAGTGTGTACCTAAAAACACAGAAAATAGGGCTTCGACGAAAGCCAAAAACCTCACTGCCGATGTCACACGGGCGTGTGGTCGCCCGTGTGGTACGTCGTGTGCTATAACATGGGTGTACGATCGACGAGGCCAGGCCGTGTGTGCAAGACACAGGCATTTGATGGCCAGGTAGGCCGTGTGCGACACACGGGCTAGATTGATTTAGGTCGTGTGGGCCACACGGGTGTGTGGGAATTTAGGCCAGGCTGTGTGATCCATGCGGGCCAAGGCCAATCTAGGCGTGTGGGCCCACACGAGTAGGCCACAGGGCGTGTGAGCCAATTTAATCGAAATGTGTTCTAAGGTTGCATTGGTCGCCCAAGTCGACTCTGAACCTACTTTACAGTCGGTAAGCACTACTTAGACCCCTAAATGTGTGAATTTATGTATTTTGTATGTATTGAGCATGATGATTATATGAATGAATATTGAACTGTATGTGTATTAGCATTTCATATACTGTACGTTGCATTGCATTGGGTTGGGATATTGATATTTGGAGGAAGTGTACTGAAAGGCTCTTGAGCCTAATATCTAGCAGCTCAGCTGCAATTTACTGATTATGTACCGCATTCAATACTACTTGGAGTGTAGGGATGGGTGGGTGTTTTAAATCCCACATGAAGTGTAGGGATGGACATAGATGGTATGTAGATAGTTGGTTGGGTAGGATTCTGTTACTGATAAATGTATATTTGATATTGTTACTATGTCGGGCTTAGGCCCTAATGCATATATGTTACTGAAACTAAAATGGGCTAAGGCCCGAACTGCTACTGAAACTGAAATGGGCTTAGGCCCAGACTGCATTTGACTATTTGTTGTGACTGACTGTGTGCATGTGATTTGTGGGGATTACACATTGAGTTTACGTAAAATCACCCTTTGTTGTTTTATCTGTACGAATAATCCCCAGAACTAGACAGATCGGTGCTGCGGAGGACTCTATGGTGACCACACAGTTATTAGACTGATTTAATTTTTATTATTGTAGGAGTATTTTGTTGTAAATTTGACTTTTTTGGACTGTTTACCTTTACTTTGGTCTTTAACTATTTTCATGAACTTTTGAACTGCAACAAAAACTCGATTTCCTTTAAAACAACGTTTTTCTAAACGCAAACAATTTTCTCTAAATAATACGTTTTAGAAAGCTTCCGCTACAGAATATGTTTTTAAATGAATCAAAATTAAGGAGGAATTTATTTTTGAAATTGACGAGAGGTAAATAGATGCTAATAAATAAAAACGACTTTAATTGGGTAAATTCGATTTCAAATTTCATTCCCTATGACATCGCCAAAGTCGGCCATAACGTCTAGGCAGGGTTTGGTGTGTTACATTTAGTGGTATCAGAGCTAGATTGCAAAACTCGCCTATGGACCTTGGGTTTTTAAAACTTGGTTTTTAAGAACTGATTTTCAAATGATTTGAAATGACTTGACTAAGAATGTAGTACACTGAGTCTCCGGCGCCGATCCTGTAAGTATTCTAATAAATTGTTATAGATAGTCTGTTCTGAAACACTCTAGTAGTGTACTGAAACTGTAGTGAAACTAAAACTAATAGAGACTTTATTTGCAAAAAAACAAACTCTGAATTTATGATACTGGTTTACGTAAAACATCTGTTAATAAGTACTAAAATTGTAACTGATTCATAAAATTTATAATACCAGATAAATCTGACTAGACATGAGTGCACGAGGTATCCGCGAACTAGGAATCAGAGGCCGAGGTAGAGGCCGTAGAGGGGCTCGAGCTGAGTCCTCTTTACTAGGTAGTATGCTAAATTTGGACACGAGTGATACGCTAGTTTCGCCTGTTACTGAGACTGGACCTCAAGATTGCATGGCTGGGGACGACGCATTGTCCCAGGCTATGATAAGGATACTGGAGAGGGTCGCTAGGCCCAACACTGGATCTGGGGGTCGAGGGTTGATTACTGAACGACTTCGGTTCAATGGAGCTGAGTTATTTAGGGGTGCCACAAGAGTCACCCCTAATGTGGCTGAATGTTGGTTGGAGGCCACAGAGAGGATAATGGACGATTTAAATTGTACCCCTGAGCAAAAATGAAGGGTGCAGTCTCGTTGCTTCGCGATGAGGCCTATCAATGGTGGCTAACCATTAAGGAGGGCACTCAGTCCGATCGTCTATCTTAGGAGTTCTTTAAGTCTGCCTTCCAAGGGAAGTATGTGGGAGCAAGTTACATCGATGCTCGTAGACGTGAGTTTCTGAACCTCACTCATGAGGACCAATCAGTGGTCGAGTATGAGGCTGAATTTTTGAGACTGAGTCGCTATGCGTGAGGTATGGTGGCGACTGAGTATGAGAGATGTATCTATTTTGAGGAAGGCCTTAGGGATAATCTAAGGGTACTGATAGTTCCGCAGAGGAAGTGAGAGTTTGCTGTACTGGTAGAGAAGGTGAAGATAGCCGAGGATGCTAAGCGTGCTAAGTGCCAGAGTAGAAACCGTGAGAGGCGTAAGAATAAGAGGGATTCAGAGCCTTCAAGTTCGGTACAGAGGCCTAAGAAAAAGGCAAGGATTGATGGGCCGATTAGAACTGGGGCCCTTGTTGTTCTGACTGGTTTGCAGCAATGTGGGAATTGTGGTAAACGCCATCAGGGCGAGTATTGGAGGAGGTCTAGGGCATGTTTGAGGTGTGGGTCATTAGAGCACAGTATTTAGGAGTGTTCGCTGTGGGCTGATCAGATGCAAGCTTTGGGTTCTGGTACTGTGCAACCACAGAGGGTAGTTTAGTAGCCACCGAGAAGCCATGGTTGGTCTAGGGGTGGTAACAGTATGGGCTGTGGGCAGAGAGCACCGGGCAGAGGTATTAGGCAGATTGATGCGAGGCAGCCTACTCTTGTTTATGCTACTCGTCGCCGAGAGGACCGAAATGCTCCAGCCGTCATTACCGATACATTTTTTATTTTTGATGTACCATATCTTGCTCTGATAGACATAGTATCTACTCATTCCTACATAGCCTATTCTGTTTCTAAAAACCTGCGGTTATCAGTTGAAAGCACTGCGAGTGAGGTCACTGTACTGAGTCCGTTGGGGCAATCTATTCGGGTTAGCAAACTATATAGAGATATACCGCTAGAGGTGCAAAGGTCGGTATTTCTAGCTAATCTGATGGAGCTTCTATTTGGGGAGTTCGACCTAATTTTGCATATGGACTGGTTGGTCAAGCACCATGTTAGTCTGGACAATGCAGCTAAGAGGGTCGTCATGGGAACTGAGGAGGATAATGAGGTAGTCATGACTGGAGAACGTTAGAATTATCTGCCTAATGTGATCTCTACACTGGTGGTAGAGAAACTGGTTCGTAAGGGATGTGAGGCATTCTTGGCCTACATTAGTGTTTCTGTTTTGGGGGACTCTACTGTAAAGGACATCCGAGCTGTAAGGGATTTTTTGGACGTTTTTCCTGATGAGTTACCGGGTTTACCTCCGAATTGGAAAATAGAATTTGGGATTGAGGTTTTTCTTGGTACAGCTCCGGCGCCTATTGCCCCCTATTGAATGGCACCGAAGGAGTTTGTGGAGCTTAAGGCTCAACTTCAGGAGTTGTTGGACCATGGCTTCATCCGTCCGAGTGTGTCTCCGTGGGGAGCACAGGTCCTATTTGTTAAGAAGAAGGATGGGGCCATGAGAATGTGTATTGATTATCGGCAACTGAACAAGTTGACTATTAAGAACAAGTATCCACTTCCGAGGATCGACGACTTATTTGATCAGTTTTGAGGGGCTTTCGTGTTTTCTAAGATAGATCTTCGTTAGCATATCGACTGAGGCGCAGAAACTCATCCTCGTACTCTGCTACTTGCTTATCTCCCTGAGTCAGACTCAAAAACTCCTTTTTTTGGGCATCCACATAGGCCGCTCCAATGTATTTCCCCTGGAATGCTGATTTGAGATCTGCTCCGATTGGTTGCCCTCCTTTACGGTCAACCACCAGTGATAGGCTTCTTCCCTAAGTAGGGATATTGCTCCTTTTAACTTTTGTTCCATCGTGCAATCCAGGTCGAGCATTATTCTTTCAGTGGCTTCTAACTAATACTCTACCACATTCAGGGCCACCCCCGCTACTCCTTTGAAAATCTCAGCCCCATTAGCTCAGAGTCGCTCCACAATCGACCCACGACTCCCCGTACCATTATTGGTGTAACACCCCTTACCCGAAACCCTCGCCGGAATCGAGTACGTGGCGTTACTAGACGTGACCATTAACTCGGGGAGTAAAATTTTTAAAGCTGTCCATCTGCATCATGCTAACTAAATCGGCCATAACTCGGGTTACAGAACTCGAAATTTGGATCCGTAAATTTTCCTTGAAACTAGACTCATATAACTATTCACCATAATTTTTCCAGAATTTTTCATGTGGCCAATTAGTACAGTTTATTCTTCAAAGTTACCCCTATTACACTGCTGGACAATTCTGACCTGACCCTATAAAACTGCAGTTATCTGATTGCACAAATTTCCTATGATGCTCTTGTTTATACCAATGAAAAATAGACTCATTTAGGATTCTACACATATAAACCATGATTCCTAATTATTTTTGTACAATTTTTGACAATTTTTCCAAAACAGAACAGTAGCTCACGAATTCATTTAGAGCAGGTCTCGTTAAAACTTGATTATCTCATAATATACAAATCTTTTACCTACTCTGTTTCTTTCATGCAAAAATAGACACACTAAGGTTCAATTTCATAACTCACTCACCTCCAAATTCAATATACCCTATTTTTGGAGATTTTTCTAACTCACGCCACTGCTGCTACTACAAGCTGTTTTATTGCATTCTTAAAAATAAACTAGCTTCTACCCGAACCTCCTTACTTCTCAAATACAAGGATTCAATTCATATTCAAACATTTCCTTAATAAAACGATTAACTTGTTTAGGAATGCATGGACATTGCCACCATGAACCAACTTACATCAAATCACACCAACGTACTTAACAAAAATTTAGCCATTTTCGCATGGCTATTCTTTTTAGTGTTTACACATGAACCGTAAAATTTCCTCAAACAAAACCAAGCCTATCCTATACATGCCTTCGTTTAAAACCAACCCAAAATGAAGGAGTACCCAAAATGTAGGTTGATAGTGTGAGCGACTTTCCAACGATCCCGGTGAGCTTGTGGCTTGCTCCTAATCTATAAAACAGAGGAAACATCTCACACGATTAAGCTTACTAGCTTAGTAAGTCCCAACTCATAGAAATTAGAACATTTAATTATTTACGAAAATAAGACAATCCACATATGGCATTCTACATAAACAACTAAGCAAATAGTTTACACAAGGCCAAATATTAATAATTCAATAACCTACTTTCTTAGCAGTTATACATGCAAATCAATTGTCCCATAATAGCATGTTCTAAGCTCGACTTCCGTCAAATTACCTTTATCAATGTCAATTTGGCACAAGTAATATTTAACATAACATACCTCACATACTTACCCGAACCATATTCTCGACAATTTAGCTCTATATTGTCTTGACAAGGATTATATTCCTCTGAGGTAAATTACATCACCGGCATCAAGCCTGCTAGGCGTAAAAGCCTGAAAAGTAACACCGGCACAAGGCCTGCTAGGCGTAAAGCCCGATAAATAACACCGGCACAAGGCCTGCTAGGCATAAAGCCCGATTATGTCACCGGCACAAGGCCTGCTAGGCATAAAGCCCGATGTCAAAAATAGCTTAACATATTTCTCGCATTTCACTGTCACGTAACAAAGCATATGCATTTATTCACATTTAGTTATATACAATTGAAATGCAACCTAATCCATCATCATCACATTCGGCTAACTCATGGTTTTACACCAACTCATACAAATTCTATCATCCATTAGATTTTGTAATTAACCTCAAAACATAAGCTTGCTCAAGAACTTACTTATTCATTTGCATTAGCCGATTAAATTCACTTCAATACTAAATAGTTATTCTCGGCTATATCATGAATTTGTACATTAAATTTTCACAGCTTATCATTCGCTAAATTCGTGATTTACTTATTAACATATTTTAGATAAAGGACTTACCTCGGTTGTCGATAAGCCGTGCAAATCGGCTACTCGATAATCTTTGCTTTGCCTCGATCTTGTTCCTTCTCTTTTTGTTCCCGATCTAAAATGTTAAATAAATTTTGTTCATATCCACCCTATCTCTTTTTACCCAACTCAAAACAATATTACACCCAATTTAATTCAAGCAACTAAGAACCGAATCCTTACTTCATACATTTAATGTACTTTAGTTTAACTTATCTTCTTACATATGGCCATACATTCACTTTATAAGTATACATATATAATCGAATTCAATAACTCAATTTCACTTTCTCTTATGGCCGAAAATGTCAATTTAGTGCACCCCTACTTCTTTTAAATAGGAAACTAATTAACAAGCTAATTACTCACAACTAATTTTCATTTTCCAACCGAATATTAGCTTGCTAAACTCTTTCATTTTTTAATTTGAGTACTTTGTCATCACACTTAATTCACCCGTTAAGCATATCTAAGTATAATCACTCATTCATGGCCAATTACACTATGTATGTATAGCCGAGCATCAAAATGAAAGGAAAGGTTTCTTGAATGCTTGTCTCACATTCGGCCACACCATAGCATCCCCACGTCTAAACCAAAACAATCTTCTTAAACATGCTCAAGATACTTCTTCTCAAGTTGTCTAAGTTCATTCATACAACAAAGTATAAACTCTCATCCATGGCCGAATTTCCTCATGTTTGAGATCAACCATTTTCTACTTGTTTTTCCCTAATGATCAAAGAAATCAACACAAATCTAAGGGTAGGCTATCAAGCTAAGATTCAACTCTTACCTTGATTCCCACATGCATGGCCGAATCTCATCTTACCAAACTTAACAAGCTTTGCTTGTTTCCAAAGAGAATTAATCAAGAAATCAAGCCATATCAAGATAAATTATTAAGGTGAAGTTCAAACTCTTACCTATACTAACACATGCAAGGGCCGATTGAAGAAGATGAAAGTTCTTCCCTCTTCTTGATGGTGGTTTCGGGTGGATATTGAATAAGGGAAGAAGAAAGAATTTTTTTTTTTTTTTGTTTAAATCAATATTCACCCATTTAGCATGCTTATGACAATATAATACTTTAAAATATAAAATGCATAGAAAGCATATTATTCTTGCATGCTTGCCGTCCACCTTATTTAATTATGGGGGATTTGACATGCAAATCCCCATGTTTTATGGACAATTCACTTAGCTCCCTTTTTATTAATGCCCACTACATTGGTCCTTTTTGCAATTTAGACCTTTTTAACAAATTAAACACTCAAATAGCTAAAATTTTCTACGAAATTTTCACACTCACTAAAACACACATAACAAACACAATACCTAATATTATAATATCTCTTAGGCTCGGATTCGTGGTCCCGAAACCACTGTTCCAATTAGGGTCAAAATTGGTCTGTTACAACTCTCCCCCCTTAAGGATTTTCGTCCCCGAAAATCTTACCGTTAAAAAGGTTCGGATATTGTTGCTTCATTGACTCTTCAGGCTCCCACGTAGCCTCTTCAACTCCGTGACGATTCCATAGAATCTTTACTAATGGAACCCTTTTATTTCTTAACTCCTTGGTTTCCCGAGCTAAGATACAGATCGGTTCTTCATCATAGGTCAAATCAGATCGAATTTCAATCTCTGATGGGGCGATCACATGGGACGGATCCGATCTATACCTGCGAAGCATCGAAACGTGGAATACATTATGTATCTTTTCTAAGTCAAGGGGCAGTTTCAATCGATAAGCCACAGGCCCTATACGTTCGATGATTTCATACGGTCCGATAAATCTCGGACTCAACTTGCCTTTCTGACCGAATCGGAGTATTTTCTTCCACGGAGAAACTTTCAAGAACACTCGATCCCCGACTTGAAATTCAATGTCCTTGCGTTTTAAATCGGCATAGGACTTTTGACGATCCGAAGCAGCTTTCAAATTACTTCTAATTACAACCACCTTCTGTTCAGTTTCTTTAATCCAATCAACCCCGTGTATCTTATTCTCACTAAGCTCAGTCCAATACAATGGTGTGCGACATTTTCGACCATATAAGGCTTCATAAGGTGCCATTTTTATGCTAGATTGAAAGCTATTATTGTAAGCAAACTCAATCAAAGGTAGGTATCGTTCCCACGTACCTTCGAACTCGAGAACGCAACACCTCAACATGTCCTCAAGTATCAAAATAGTTCGCTCAGACTGATCGTCTGTTTGCGGATGGAAGGCTGTACTAAAATGAAGTTTAGTACCTAATGCATCTTGCAATTTCTTCCAGAATCGCGAGGTAAATCTTGGGTCTCTATCCGAAACAATGGAACTCGGTACACCGTGCAATCTTACAATCTGCGACACATACAATTCGGCGAGTTTGTCAAGTGAATAGTCGGTACGTACCGGCACAAAATGAGCTGATTTAGTCAGTCTATCAACGATAACCCAAACGGCGTCTTTCTTACTAGGTGTCATAGGGAGACCAGATACAAAATCCATGGTGATTCTATCCCATTTCCATTCGGGTATCATGATTGGCTGAAGCAATCCGGATGGAACCTGGTGCTCAGCTTTCACCTGTTGACAGATTAAGCACTTGGAGACAAATTCGGATATATCTCGTTTCATGCCAGGCGACCAATAGAACTGTTTCAAATCATTATACATTTTCGTGCTACCCTGGTGTATCGACATTCGGCCATTATGGGCCTCACTCAGAATCATCTGTATCAAATCTGAGTTCATTGGAACACACAATCGACTTTTATACTTCAGACAGTCATTTGCATCTATCTGGAAATCTGATTCTGTAGCGTTTTCACACTAAATCCGAATAGCAACTAGCTTTTCGTCAACTTTCTGTGCATCGCAAATTTGCTGAATAAACATTGGTCTTGCTTGTAGCTCGGCTATGATCGAACCATCCTTAGACATCGTCATCCATGCGTTTAATGCACGAAGAGCAAATAATGATTTTCGACTCAACGCATCCGCAACAACATTAGCTTTCCCAGGATGGTAGTCAATCACTAATTCATAGTCTTTCAGCAATTCTAACCATCGGCGTTGTCTCAAATTTAGATCTTTCTGAGTCATTAAATATTTTAGACTTTTGTGATCTGAATAAACATGACATTTTTCACCGAATAAATAGTGACGCCAAATTTTCAATGCGAACACAATGCTGCCAACTCCAGATCGTGAGTTGGATAATTTTTTTCATGTGGCTTCAATTGTCTTGAAGCGTAGGCTATCACCTTGCCTTCTTGCATTAGAACACAACCCAACCCATTTAAAGATGCATCACTAAAAATAGTAAATTCTTTACCCGATTCAGGCTGAGTCAACACTGGAGCCTCGGTTAAAAGGGCTTTCAACTGCTCGAAACTCTTCTGACATTTTTCTGACCACTCATATTTGACATCTTTCTGTAGTAGTCTCGTCAAGGGTGCAGCTATTACGGAAAAACCTTTTACAAATCGTCTATAATATCCCGCGAGGCCTAGGAAACTTCGGATCTCGGAGACATTCTTTGGTGGTTTCCACTCGAGTATAGCTGCTATCTTGTTTGGATCCACCCGAACACCTGACACCGAAACGACATGACCCAAGAAGCTGACTTCATTCATCCAGAACTCACACTTACTGAACTTTGCATATAACCGTTGATCTCTCAAAGTTTGTAGTACTACTCTCAAATGCTCAGCGTGTTCCGCTTCATTTTTAGAGTAGATCAATATATCATCAATAAACACTACTACAAACTGATCCAAAAACCGTCGGAAGACCCGGTTCATTAGATCCATAAAAACAGCAGGTGCATTAGTAAGTCCAAAAGGCATAACCAAAAACTCATAATGTCCGTACCTCGTTCGAAATGCCGTCTTTGGCACATCGGAATCTCTGACTCGTAATTGATAATAGCCCGATCTCAAATCTATTTTCGAAAACACTGAAGCTCCCTTCAACTGATCAAATAAATCATCAATTCGGGGTAACGGGTACTTATTCTTTATAGTTACCTTATTTAGTTGCCGGTAGTCGATACACATTCGCATTGTCCCATCTTTCTTTTTCACAAATAGGATTGGTGCACCCCACGGGGAAAAACTCGGTCGTGCGAAACCCCTCTCTGTCAATTCTTGCAACTGCGCTTTCAATTCTTTTAATTCAGTAGGCGCCATTCGGTACGGGGCTATTTTAATTGGGGTCGCATCCGGCACTAATTCAATGCCGAACTCAATCTCTCGTACTGGGGGTAAGCCCGGTAGCTCTTCAGGAAACACATCGGTGTATTCACATACAACTGGTACCGATTTCATTAGTTTCTCGGAGATTTTATTATCCAGCACATAAGCCAAATAGGCCTCACACCCTTTTCTCACATACTTTTGGGCTACCATTGAGGATATTACTGTAGGCAACTCATTTACATCACAGGATTTTATTCTGATTGTCTCACCGTTTCGGCATTTCAAATCAATAAGCTTTCTTTTGCAATCCACCACTGCCTCATGTGAAGTTAACCAATCCATACCCAAGATTATATCAAATTCATCGAAGGGCAACAACATCAAGTCAGCTGGAAAGCAATAGTCTCGTACCATCAACGGGCAACCTCTACACACTTTATTAACAAGCACACATCTACCCAAAGGGTTGGACACACGAATTACGAACTCGGTAGACTCAACTAGCAGAGTCTTACCAAATTTTAAAGTTTCACACACATAAGAATGAGTCGAACCAGGATCAATTAGTGCAATCACAGTAGTATCAAAAAGAGTGAAAGTACCGGTAATGACGTCGGGGGAGGAAGCATCCTCTCTAGCTCGCGCAGCATATGCTCTAGCCGGAGCTCTAGCCTCAGATCGATCTGTAGCATTCGTCGTTCCTTTCTGGCTACCACCTACATTGCCTGAATGTCTGGGTGGTCTACCTCGCATTGGCACGTTGCTCGGTGTAGTGTTCTGAACTGCATTCTGCTCAGCTAACTTCGGACACTCTCTGATAAAATGACCTGACGATCCACACTTATAGCAAGACCGATCATGGAATCTACAACTCCCTGAGTGCCATTTCCCACAGTACTTGCATTCAACTCGATTTTGTGGAATGTTACCAACACTGGCTATCGAGGTAGCTCGGGAGCTCATAGGAGGTCGATCCCGTCTAGGCAGATCCGTAGTAGTTTTCTGTCGGCTGTAGTCATCTCTGGGCTTCTTGCTCGTGGAATGAAAGACTTTGCCCGAAGACCTCTTTCGGATATCTCTGGCTTCGGTATCAGCCTTTCTTTTCTCCTTCCCGAGCTCTTCAGCTTTGCAAGCTCTCTCAACTAAAGTTACAAATTCTTGGATTTCAAGAACGCCAACAAACATCTTTATATCTTCATTTAAGCCGTCTTCGAATCTTTTACACATAATGGCTTCAGTAGAGACACACTCTCTAGCATAACGGCTGAGCCTGACAAATTTTCGTTCATACTCCGTTACAGTCATTCGTCCTTGTTTCAGCTCAAGGAACTCTTTTCGTTTTTGATCAATAAATCTTTGGCTAATATACTTCTTGCGAAATTCAGTTTGGAAGAAATCCCATGTCACTTTTTCTTTCGGAACCACTGATACTAGTGTATTCCACCAGTGATATGCAGTGTCCCGTAGTAAGGATATAGTACACTTCAAGCATTCATCCGGAGTACAAGACAGCTCACCAAGTACCCGAATAGTGTTATCAAGCCACATTTCGGCTCTCTCAGCATCATCATCGTCATTGGCTTTAAATTCTTCGGCCCCATATTTTCGAATTTTGTCAACTGGGGGCCTACTAGATCTCATTGGATCTATCACTGGGGGAGCTAGAGGATCCGGAGTTGGATTATTCGGGGGCGGAGGTTGGGGTACAGCCGGGTTATTTTGAATAAATTGGGCAAACCATTCGTTCATCATCCGATAAAAGGCTTGTTTAGTTTCTCCTTCGTGGCTACCCGAAACAGGTCGAGAGTCTATCGGCGCCACGCTCTCCACATCATCAGCCACAGCTCTTTCTGGTTCAGAGTCCATTTACTATACAAAACAAAAATTCAGGCTGTCAGAAGTCACCACACTATCAACATATAACCACAGGCATGTATAGCTAGACTCACACGCGCCACGGTAGTCCTAGAAACGACTAAACCGTAAGCTCTGATACCAATCAAATGTAACACCCCTTACCCGAAACCCTCGCCGGAATCGAGTACGTGGCGTTACTAGACGTGACCATTAACTCGGGGAGTAAAATTTTTAAAGCTGTCCATCTGCATCACGCTAACTAAATCGGCCATAACTCGGGTTACAGAACTCAAAATTTGGATCCGTAAATTTTCCTTGAAACTAGACTCATATAACTATTCACCATAATTTTTCCAGAATTTTTCATGTGGCCAATTAGTACAGTTTATTCTTCAAAGTTACCCCTATTACACTGCTGGACAATTCTGACCTGACCCTATAAAACTGCAGTTATCTGATTGCACAAATTTCCTATGATGCTCTTGTTTATACCAATGAAAAATAGACTCATTTAGGATTCTACACATATAAACCATGATTCCTAATTATTTTTGTACAATTTTTGACAATTTTTCCAAAACAGAACAGTAGCTCACGAATTCATTTAGAGCAGGTCTCGTTAAAACTTGATTATCTCATAATATACAAATCTTTTACCTACTCTGTTTCTTTCATGCAAAAATAGACACACTAAGGTTCAATTTCATAACTCACTCACCTCCAAATTCAATATACCCTATTTTGGAGATTTTTCTAACTCACGCCACTGCTGCTACTACAAGCTGTTTTATTGCATTCTTAAAAATAAACTAGCTTCTACCCGAACCTCCTTACTTCTCAAATACAAGGATTCAATTCATATTCAAACATTTCCTTAATAAAACGATTAACTTGTTTAGGAATGCATGGACATTGCCACCATGAACCAACTTACATCAAATCACACCAACGTACTTAACAAAAATTTAGCCATTTTCGCATGGCTATTCTTTTTAGTGTTTACACATGAACCGTAAAATTTCCTCAAACAAAACCAAGCCTATCCTATACATGCCTTCGTTTAAAACCAACCCAAAATGAAGGAGTACCCAAAATGTAGGTTGATAGTGTGAGCGACTTTCCAACGATCCCGGTGAGCTTGTGGCTTGCTCCTAATCTATAAAACAGAGGAAACATCTCACACGATTAAGCTTACTAGCTTAGTAAGTCCCAACTCATAGAAATTAGAACATTTAATTATTTACGAAAATAAGACAATCCACATATGGCATTCTACATAAACAACTAAGCAAATAGTTTACACAAGGCCAAATATTAATAATTCAATAACCTACTTTCTTAGCAGTTATACATGCAAATCAATTGTCCCATAATAGCATGTTCTAAGCTCGACTTCCGTCAAATTACCTTTATCAATGTCAATTTGGCACAAGTAATATTTAACATAACATACCTCACATACTTACCCGAACCATATTCTCGACAATTTAGCTCTAAATTGTCTTGACAAGGATTAAATTCCTCTGAGGTAAATTACATCACCGGCATCAAGCCTGCTAGGCGTAAAAGCCTGAAAAGTAACACCGGCACAAGGCCTGCTAGGCGTAAAGCCCGATAAATAACACCGGCACAAGGCCTGCTAGGCATAAAGCCCGATTATGTCACCGGCACAAGGCCTGCTAGGCATAAAGCCCGATGTCAAAAATAGCTTAACATATTTCTCGCATTTCACTGTCACGTAACAAAGCATATGCATTTATTCACATTTAGTTATATACAATTGAAATGCAACCTAATCCATCATCATCACATTCGGCTAACTCATGGTTTTACACCAACTCATACAAATTCTATCATCCATTAGATTTTGTAATTAACCTCAAAACATAAGCTTGCTCAAGAACTTACTTATTCATTTGCATTAGCCGATTAAATTCACTTCAATACTAAATAGTTATTCTCGGCTATATCATGAATTTGTACATTAAATTTTCACAGCTTATCATTCGCTAAATTCGTGATTTACTTATTAACATATTTTAGATAAAGGACTTACCTCGGTTGTCGATAAGCCGTGCAAATCGGCTACTCGATAATCTTTGCTTTGCCTCGATCTTGTTCCTTCTCTTTTTGTTCCCGATCTAAAATGTTAAATAAATTTTGTTCATATCCACCCTATCTCTTTTTACCCAACTCAAAACAATATTACACCCAATTTAATTCAAGCAACTAAGAACCGAATCCTTACTTCATACATTTAATGTACTTTAGTTTAACTTATCTTCTTACATATGGCCATACATTCACTTTATAAGTATACATATATAATCGAATTCAATAACTCAATTTCACTTTCTCTTATGGCCGAAAATGTCAATTTAGTGCACCCCTACTTCTTTTAAATAGGAAACTAATTAACAAGCTAATTACTCACAACTAATTTTCATTTTCCAACCGAATATTAGCTTGCTAAACTCTTTCATTATTTAATTTGAGTACTTTGTCATCACACTTAATTCACCCGTTAAGCATATCTAAGTATAATCACTCATTCATGGCCAATTACACTATGTATGTATAGCCGAGCATCAAAATGAAAGGAAAGGTTTCTTGAATGCTTGTCTCACATTCGGCCACACCATAGCATCCCCACGTCTAAACCAAAACAATCTTCTTAAACATGCTCAAGATACTTCTTCTCAAGTTGTCTAAGTTCATTCATACAACAAAGTATAAACTCTCATCCATGGCCGAATTTCCTCATGTTTGAGATCAACCATTTTCTACTTGTTTTTCCCTAATGATCAAAGAAATCAACACAAATCTAAGGGTAGGCTATCAAGCTAAGATTCAACTCTTACCTTGATTCCCACATGCATGGCCGAATCTCATCTTACCAAACTTAACAAGCTTTGCTTGTTTCCAAAGAGAATTAATCAAGAAATCAAGCCATATCAAGATAAATTATTAAGGTGAAGTTCAAACTCTTACCTATACTAACACATGCAAGGGCCGATTGAAGAAGATGAAAGTTCTTCCCTCTTCTTGATGGTGGTTTCGGGTGGATATTGAATAAGGGAAGAAGAAAGAATTTTTTTTTTCTTTTTGTTTAAATCAATATTCACCCATTTAGCATGCTTATGACAATATAATACTTTAAAATATAAAATGCATAGAAAGCATATTATTCTTGCATGCTTGCCGTCCACCTTATTTAATTATGGGGGATTTGACATGCAAATCCCCATGTTTTATGGACAATTCACTTAGCTCCCTTTTTATTAATGCCTACTACATTGGTCCTTTTTGCAATTTAGACCTTTTTAACAAATTAAACACTCAAATAGCTAAAATTTTCTACGAAATTTTCACACTCACTAAAACACACATAACAAACACAATACCTAATATTATAATATCTCTTAGGCTCGGATTCGTGGTCCCGAAACCACTGTTCCAATTAGGGTCAAAATTGGTCTGTTACAATTGGGCCCAACGACCCTTTCTAAGATTCTTAACATGGCCTGCGATACGTCATCCTCGGTAGCCCGTTCATATGATCCTGTTTCAGCTACTAGCAAGGCTAGAGCCTCCTTTACTCCAACGTTGGGCATATCGCCTGACACTGACGACCCAGCCCTAGCACTTCTACGGCCTCTTCCACCTCTTCTAGCGCTCGTCGGTGCGTATTTTGAATTAAGAATTTTATGAAATTAGTTCGTAATTTCCACTATTTTAAGCGCATGTCTTATGTAAGTAACTACTTTTTAAAGTTATTCTGCGGTCGAGAATCCACTACAGGCTTAAGTTTCCTACGGGCTTTAGTCTCTAAAAGCCCATTATCTATACAGTTTCAGTAACTTAAGCAAATTAGTACAGAAAACTTACTTGGCTCGGCGTCGAGGGCTCGGTGAACCACACTTCAAGAATCCTCCCAAAAACTTTTTAAAACCAAAATTTAAGGCCCATTTCACAGCCCAAGCTTTGCAACTAGGTTCTGATACCACTAAATGTAACACCTCAAACCCGTTCTAGAAGTTAGGCCCTGATCCGGAATGTCACATTAAAGGCACACTTCAAAACGATTTACTAATTATCCATTTAAGGCCCAAAAGCCCAAAACCCTTGTATCTTGTTAAGTTAAGATAAAAAGCCCATATTTTAGGAAAACATTTATATGTTGAGGTATTTCGAAAACCATGTCAACTTTAAAAACTTTGTGAAATTTATTAAGCAGATAGTTGAAACAATAATAATAAAACCCAAAACATAAAGTCTATTAGGAGATACATGGCCTTATTATAATTCAATGAAAAATAGCGTATTCAAAATAAATTTATTTGAACAAATTAAAAACATTTGAACAGCTTGTAGTGTGGTCATCTCCGAGTCCTCTCCCATGCCGAGCAGTCTATTCAGGATCACCTGAAATATTAAATAAAAGGGTGTGAGTTTCGAAACTCAGTGTGTAAAACCCTTGGCAATCAAATCACATACAAATATTCACATTGGGCCTAAGCCCTATCAAAATCGGTGGTCTTGGGCCTTAGCCCACAATGACTTCATATCATATCGTAACATATACAAACAAGATAATGCAAAACCCTCCCCAAAAATCCATCCGCTACACACACCATTTCCCTTCCAACCATTGCACACCTGTGGGGATTTCTAAATCAACCCACCCATCCTTTACACACCAAAGATAGCCCGGTTGCGGTACTACCTAACGTTGTAGCAAAGCTGCTAATCATATAATGGGCTTAAAGCCTCCGGTAGATCCATGGCCATATGACTACGCGATCCTCAAATCTTCCTCCGTACCATAATTCCCACCCATATGCATCCTAAGCAGAATATCATATGAATGCATCAAACACATGAGTAACATTCACAAACTCATATTTGTCACATAGGGGTATTTTCGTCATTTCACTATCCAGGGGTATTTTCGTAATTCTACTGTACATGGGTGTTTTGGTAATTTGGCAAGATAGGGGTTGTCGAAACCATTTTTTTCTTTCTTCGAAAAATAGGGATCGACTTTAAAATGACAAATGGAGTCACCACCAATCCTTCTTGTTTAGGTGTGATCGGGTCACCTATAAAACATTTTGTTTTATTTTTAAAAGAAATTAATTTTGGTCTACGAATTTTAAGAAAACAGGTTCGGGAGTCGGTTACGTACGATGAAGGATTAGCACCCTCGCAACGCCCAAAATTGGTACCAAATTGATTAATTAATGTCCTAAAGTTGAGAATTTGAAAGATTTTAAAATTACAACCTTCTTTGACCCATTTGAAGATACTCGAGTTTGAATATTAAGATTCTCTGGTTCCGAAGGAATAAAATATCACATCCAGCACATTAGGATATAACAATTTAAGTCTTCGAATTCTAGATCATCCCAAAATTCTCAAAACTCATGCATTGAGATTTTGAAAGGGTATTTCGTTATTTGGGATCAAATGGAAAATCGAAATCCAGCAAGTTAGGGCGCGATTTCTCGAATTTCCAAACACGAAATATTGCCTTGTTTTTAATTTAAGAAAACATGGATGAAATTTCGACAGGATCTTTTCTTATTTGGTCAAACGAAAAATTGAAACCCAGCACGTTAAGACACGATCTCTCGGATTTCCAAACACGAACCATTGCCTTATTTTAAAACTAAGAAAACACGAATGAAATCTTAAAAGGATATTCGGTTATTTGGTCAAATGAAAAAACCGAAACCTAGCACGTTAGGGCACGATTTCTCGAATTTCCAAACACACAAACATTGCCTTATTTTGAAAAATATTTAAATTTACATATAAAAATGCAAAGTAATATTGAAACATTTTTAAAATGGATAAGTGAAATCCAAAATAAGGTATATAAGATAATTTTATATAAAAATGTAAAAGGTTTAAAACAATATATATAAAAGAGGAAATTATAATGTATAGCAATTTTGAAGGAATAATATATATATATATATATATATATAAAAAGGGGAATAAACTATATAAAAAATCCAAAATAAATAATATATAAAAGTTTAGATTAAATAATATATATAATTATTTTAAATAAATAATAAAACGAACTTTAATAAACATTATATTAAAATACGTTAAAATAAATAATACATATAAACAATAATTTAAAAAACAAATAGTATAAATATTTTTATATCCTATGATAAAATAGTTTAAAACCTAATTAATAAATGAGTAAATTTGATAAAAAATGCAAAGATTGTGTATGAAAACAAAAAGGTACTCAATCGAAACAAAACAAAATTAAAAGACTACTTTATAATAAATAAAATCATTTAAATATGCACAAGGGTCAAACTGAAATGCGTGTAAACTATTAGGGACTAAACCCAAAAATATTTCCATGAGACTGAATCGAAATGACATGTAAATTACAGGAGTCAATTTAAAAGAAACAAAGGAAATGTATAACAGGCTTGATTGAAGAACAGTGCGACAAAGAGGGATTGGATGCACAAGTATTCCATCACCGCAAAAACACGCAGGTCCTATGGATGACGGGTCGGGTCGAATCGAGTCGCCTATACGGCGTCGTTTTAAGGCTATTGAAATGAGCCTGAACGATGTCATTTTCTTAATGGCTACCAACCCTTTAAAAAACAAATCAAACCCCTGCTAACCCCCTTTGACGAAACCCTAGCCCTCTCCTTAATCAGTCGCCGCAACAAAAACAATCCTCAAAAGAAAACCTCCGACCCCCATACGCTTCAGGAACCGGCAATGGAAACCCTACTTAAAAGCATTGTTACTTTCGCCTCCACACCCCTCATTTCAACTTCGATTTCTATGAAGCGATTAAGGATCTGACGGCCATATTTAACAGATAAGTGTTCCTTTTTTTTCGCATGCAATGAATACTTAAATGAAAACATAAAAGCATGAAAATAAGAACTCTATTAATTTGCTGATAATCACCTTTCAATTTCTCTGTTTTTAATATTTTTTTGTGTTTGTATTACGTATTTGTGCGTAAAAAAACATTAAAATGGATTCTTCGGTTTTTAAAGGCCGAAAATCAGAAAAAGAATAATAATCAAAAGAAAAAAATACACATTTTGTCTATTTTACTGTTTCTCTGCTATTTGCTTGCAGGTACAGAGGGGACGTGGCTAGGGTGCGGAGGTGTGCTGGTGAAGGCTCGCGCGTGGCGTGCATGTGGTGACGCGCATGGAGGCACGCGCGCGGTGCTAGAAGCCTCTGGAATTCTCTAGGGTTTCTATCTTGGTGAAAGTGTTTGGGCCATTCGGGCCAGTTTCAGATTAGGCTTAGTGTTTTGGGTTAGCGTGTAAATGGGTTAAGGTTTAGTTTAATAATTGGGCTTGCTGGTGTAAATGTACTGTTATTGGACTTTTTATTTTATTTATTTATTATTATTTTTTGGTTTTTTGGTTATAAAACGGGCTTGGGCATAAATTGGGTCTTACATGGGTATCTTGGTTGCTCATTGTCGTGTAACGAGAATTGAGCAAAGACCTTAAAAGAGCCAATTTTGCCCGGTCTTGCTGAATCTTGCCTTCTTCGGTGCTTCTTCTCTTCGAGTAGCTTCATTCCATCCCACTGCATCTTCAGGGGTATAAGAACTAGCGCTTCGATCCAATTCAAGGAAATTAGACATGTAGCTTCCATCTGCTTCGCCGTAAATTCAAGGAGATGAGATTTGATGTCTTCTTTCTACTCCACTGCAACTTCAGGGAGATAAGACTTGTATGGTAAATTCAATCCGACCTACTGCAACTTTAGAGGTATAGGATTTGTCGTTTTAATCTGTTCCACTGCAACTTCAGGGAGATAGGATCTGATGTCTTCGATCTGCTCCTGCAACTTCAGGAATGCCAGATCTGCTATCTTTAATCTGCTCCACTACAAACTCAGGGAGACAAGATCTGATGTCTTCGATCTGCTCCTGCAACTTCAGGAATGCCAGATCTGCTATCTTCGGTCTGCTCCACTGCAAACTCAGGGATGCCAGACTAGTATCTTAGATTCGCTTCGCTTAGGAAGGCAAGATCTGCTATCTTCAATCTGCTCCACTGCAATCTCAAGGATGCCAGACTGGTGGCTTAAATCTGTTCCACTACTGCTTAGGGAAACAAGATTTGCTGTTCGATCTTGGTCCACTACTACTTAGGGTGACAAGATCTACAATCTTCGGCCTATTCCAATGCTGGTCAGGGAGATAGGGCTGGTGGCTTTAATCTGTTCCACTACTGCTTAGGGAGACAAGATTTGCCGTTCGATCTTGATCCACTACTACTTAGGGTGACAAGATCTACAATCCTCGGTCTGCTCCACTATAAACTTAGGGATGCCAGACTAGTATCTTCGATCCGCTTCACTCAAGAAGGGAAGATCTGTGAATTCACCGATGTTGCGACACCATCCTCTAGGGACCTATCCTGTAAAATCAGTTTTATGTGTTTATGCCTATGCAAAACGGTTAGGATGCAATGATCAGAATGAATCTAATGCTCCTAACTAAATATATTATGGACGACATCTGCATGAATGCAGAATGTCATGAGAATGGTTTCTTATAATGATTAGGATGCAATGATCAGAATGAATCAAATGCTCCTAACTGGATGACATTTGCATGAATGCAGAATGTCATGAGAATGATCTTTTTTAAATGCTTTATGATTAGGATGCAATGATCGGAATGAATCAAATGCTCTTAACTAAATGTAGAATTTCATGAGAATGATCCCTTTTTAAAAGCTTAGGGTTGTCATCGCTCATTGTTTATCAGGGTTTTATCACTGACGTATTATACTGCCATCTTGTTTGGCTGGTATTCTCGACAGAAAACCCGAGAAAACAATTATATCTTGTTCAACAGATTTTCCCTACTGTAACTTCAGGGTTCATCTCATTGTGACTTAAGGGTATAAGATCTGAATCCATCCCACTGCGTCTCCAAAATGTAGGATTTGTTTTTTTTTCAATCCATCCCAATACTATTCAAGGGTATAGGACTTGTATCATTTTCCATCCATACCACTGCAACTCAGGGGTAGAGGGTTGTAACTTGTTCAATCAACTGATCACTCCTCAGGTAACCTAACCAAATGTGTATACATGATATTTACATGGATGCAGAATATCATTTTTTCGAGATTGATTCCCCTTTTGCGCTTGGGTTAACATTGACCATTTTTCATCGAGATTGTATCACCGACGCAATATCTTGTCACCATCTTTGACAAAAATCCAAAGAGATAGCCTTAGTCTAGACTCTTCCTTAAACTTGGTGAGTTTAAACAATAGTTCTGTTTCAAGTTCTTGTATTATTCAGAAGCTTCCAGAGTAATATGTGAAACTCCTTTCATGAAAGTATTATCAGTCCACTAATCGTTATTTCAATGCAAAATTCCTGAAAAAGATCATAACCATGGACTTGAAGGGAATTAATTAGGAGCATAGCTCGAAACAAATAAGTTAATTCAAGATAGTAAATGCAAAGAAATTTTATTGGGAAGCATCCTTTGAAAAGAATAAGATAATCCAAATAACAAATTTGAAATGGATAAAATGGAAACTAGGTGCCCCAGATATCGCAGCCTGAGCTTCTCTGTTCAAACTTCTTGAGAACTATTTTAAGCTCGATATGTGTTTAGGGGATCCGGAGTACTTTGTCGACGCCCCAAGACGTAGCATACTTCTTCATTGTTAATTCAGGCATAGCAAGACTACTGTATGCCCCACTTTCGATCAAAATTTGAGCTGCCATTTTTGAGTTTTCAACTCAAATCCCCTTTGGTATCAAAACGCCTCTTGTAGGTTTTTGCCCTGGCCTCTACTTTTTCTTTCTTCTTTTT
The DNA here is from genome assembly GCA_005393395.2 of Gossypium australe. Taxonomy (NCBI): domain Eukaryota; kingdom Viridiplantae; phylum Streptophyta; class Magnoliopsida; order Malvales; family Malvaceae; genus Gossypium; species Gossypium australe. The sequence continues at coordinate 22,306,345 of CM016619.1, read as the reverse complement.
TTTTGATTGAATTTTTTTCGTAAAATCTCAAGGCGCCCTTTGTGGGTTTTCACCTTGGCCTCTCCTTTTAGATGAAATCTGAATTCATCGGCTTGAGCATGTCTTTGCCATCCATCTTGGTCAAAGTTAATGATTTTTCAGAACAAGTCTTCTTCACCACATAAGGCATTTACTTTCCTCTGAAGTCCCTTTTGAATGGGAAGAATATTTTTCAAAGCCCTATCATGAAATTTTCTAGGGCGAACCTTTTTTGTTGTAAGCTCGCATCATTTGACCGTGACAGATAACTTTTAACATTTTCTCTTCAAATTCAACTGATCATATCGAGATTAAATCTATTCTACCTCCTCCAATCTTAAGTTCTGAGAAGACTCAAAAAGAATGTTGACTTCAATAGATAAATTGCTCTTATTCCACAAACTAAAACATTGCCCCTGCGAAGGTTTCGGCCAATGTTTGATAACCATGAAGGGTAAATATGACTTCTTTATGCCAATCTTTACGAGTCTAGGTCATCTTCCTAATAATCATTGTTTCATTGTCTTTTTTTTGACTGGCTGCTTTTGCTGCACTATGATGTGGCACCTAATCTTTGAACAGACCGCAAACTTTTGACATTATGTGGTTAAATCTTTTCGACTTTTTTTTTGTCAGTACTCTTTCTTTCTCTTTCTCTTTTTTGTTCTGATGACTATTGACTTTGTAATATTAGCATATGAAGCGAATTTTACCATCTTAGTGAAGTAATCGACATCCCCGAAAATGAATCGATGTCGGCCAGAAGCTTTTTATGTGACTGGCTTGATAACATCCATGCCCCACATATAGGAAATCCTATTTCTGCATTGAACTAGGCTTTGATCTTTGTCTCCTTCCTTGGCTCGCGACGTAGGATCTGTTTTTCATCCAGTTCTATCATCCTTAACAAATCAGAAGATACGTTACAATTTTTGTCATCTTCAAAGTCCTGAGATCCCTTAGACCCATATTTCATTCAGAAATGGAGTCAGTAACAACGTCGCTCACGTCATTGATATCTGGGTACCTAGGTATGAAGGCAAAAAATCCAAAGAATAAATAATTTTAAGGATGATTATTCGTATGGTATGATCATGAATAAAGAATGAAAGAATATTTGAATAGAAATCCAAAGTACAAAAGAATCTATAGAAAAAATGGAAAAATATTTGCTCAGAAAGATGCATTTTATTGAAATAAAGATTCTGAGCACAAGCCTATTTCACAAAACGACCCTTATTACTTCTAAGCTGAAAGCAATAAGCGTGTTTTGAATATTACTCTAGATTAGCCTTAAAAATACATGTCTCTTCCAGAGACCTATTGTTCAAAACACTCTCAAGTATATAAAGGTCGATGCTTGGAAAAATTTTATTCCTCGGTTCCCTCTTCGAATACGCCATTGCTGTTCTGATTTCCCGATTTCTAGGCTTCTGATGACTTCTTCAAGGAATTGCAACTCTCCTGCCCCTTCCTTCAATTATCACATTTGACTACTTTGTTCGACTCATCGAACTTCACAACCCCTATTTTAATAAGCCTTTCAACCAATTTCTTAAATGCAATGCAGTTATCGATGGAGTGACCTGTTATTCCCGCGTGATACTCGTATTGAGCATTCAAATCATATCATTTGGGGTATGGGGGTTGGATTGGTTCCATGTAATGAGGAGCCACCATATGCGCATCAAATAGGTTTTGATACAACTCCCTATATGTCATTGGAATTGGTGTAAACTGGAGTTGCTTTGCACTGGATTCTTGTTTTGATGAGCCCTGATGACCAGTGGTCAGAGCCCTCGATTGACCCGCAGTAACCAATTTGGAATGCATGCTCAAGCTGTTCTCTTCATTTTCTCTATTTCTCAGGGTTGATCTTTTGGTGTTTTCCCCTGCTTCGATCTTCCCACATCTTATCGCATTTTCTATCATCTCTCCAGACATTACGATATCAGAAAAGCTTTTAGTAGCGCTTCCCAACATGTGGTTGATGAAGGGAGCCTTCAAAGTACTGATGAAGAGCATGGTCATCTCCTTCTCTAAGAGTCATGGTTGGACTTGCATCACCATTTCCCTCCATCGTTGGGCATACTGCCTGAAGCTCTCGTTTGTCTTCTTCTCCATTTTCTGGAGTGTAATCCTGTCGGGGGCTATGCCTGTCACGTGGCTGTATTGTTTTATGAAAGCTTGAGCCAAGTCTCTCCATAAGCCAATTCTGGCACGACTCAACTGGTTATACCATTTGGCTGCTGCTCCTACCAGGCTATCCTGGAAGCAATGGATCAATAGTTGGTCATTGTTAATGTATCCCGTTATTCTTCTACAAAACATAGTAATATGACCTTCGGGTCAACTTGTCCCATTATACTTATCAAATTCATGCACTTTGAATTTGTATGGGAGCACCAAGTTTGAGACCAAGCTTAAATCTTTGGCATCAATTCCATAACAGTTATCAGCACTTTCAATCGCTTTAAACTTCTCCTCCAACCATTTACATCTATCTTATAGCTGCTTTGGTAATTCTACTTTTGTCCACTCTCCTTCAGCTATTCCATCCAAATCAGGGATATTAGTAATGATTGGATTATCTCCTGAACCTAAGCCAGTTTGGAGGTTCACTGAAGCACCAGCTTGGAATTGTTGAGGCCTGATCATGACAGATGGCCTTTGTAAAGTTACTTCGGGTCGTGTTGGCACATGTGGTGGAGTAAAATCAGGGGGGCATTGAGGATACTCAGTATTCTCCTCAACATTAACCATGGGGATCTTTCCTTTATCCATAAGCCGGTCCAACAGCTGTGTCATCCGAGTCATTTGAGTCATCATATTCCTCTAAGAATCTGTAACACCCCAAACCCGACCCACAAGCCTTGACCGGATCTGGTATGTCACTGCGGAAAACATTTGAGAAGAATTTGACTTAAAGGTGAAAACATAAAAATTTGTTGCCTTTGGTAAAACATTGTATTTTTAAAATTATAAGTAAAACTATATTGTCACAAATTCCCGGATTTAAAACTTTTATACAAGTTATTTTAATATAAATTGATTCAAAAATATTTCCCATTATTAGCTCAATAATAATATAAACTTCAAAAACCATAAATAAAGTTTCCAAATACTTTACGTGGCCCTTATTACATCAAATAAATCCCTAAAATACTGATAATACAAAATACATAAATCAATTAAATCATCTTTTGCATGGCATAAAAATAACTTCTGCATGGCCACCTTTGTATCCACTCCAACCCGGTCCAAGCATCACGAATCACTTGCGATGTTGGTAAAAATTTGGGTGAGTCATACAGACTCAGTGTGTAATTAGTCCACTGAATTCCACCCACATGTGGGCTTAGCCCACAACCACATATCATATCACAATTCAGATAGTAAGGCAACTTACTCACATCATTTCCACAATTGGGCCTTGGCCCGTATAATCACATAATTTCACATATTGGGCTTGGCCCATTTCCACATCGATCCACATTTCACACATGATTATGCACAGTAAATGCACCCAACCCAGCCTAGGGTTCATCCTCTGCACACCCCCGTACCTGCCGCACACACCAGGGGATTACTAAATCGCCCTCCAACCGCTACACATCTCTTTGGCAGTCATGCTGCTCAAAGCCGTGGCTTAGCCACCGATCACTTAAGTGACCCCACATATCAATATCCACGAGGTGACTCAAGATCATCCTCTATCCACGGTGATGCATACAGCTATCATCCGCCGAGATGTGGCACCTAGCCAACACCTCACCTTGATGAAGCACATAGCTAACATCAAGCGCCAATGTAGCACAAGGCTTACATCAGACCACGTACATAAATGTACACCCTATCCTTCGATAGTCACATTCATATCCCATCCCATGCACATGCAACATACGATAATGTCATAACATAGTAAAATAATGCATGCACATGCTATTCGGCATACAATCATATTCTCATTGGCATATTCACATTCTTAATAATTAACACCGACCTGATTTCTGATATACCCCTTGAGGGTATCCATTCATAATCGCCACTGCACATATTAGCATTTACACAACACATACAATATAACATAAACCCGAAAAACAGTGGGTTAATCACACACCTGACTATTAGCGAAATCCCTAACTACTTGAATTTAACACGATCTAGGAACGTGGTTTTTCCTCCTCCCTTAATGCCGATTTGGTCTCCTACCAAGTCCTGAATCCACACACTGAGTTCCCCTTGCAATCGGCCACCCACTGGTACCTACAAACGATTAGCCTTCGGCTTTTAAGCGAATAAGAAGTAGATCTAAACTTACTGAATATTCTTACCAAAATGATCTCGAATCTCGAAACTCCTTATTCCTGTCAATTTGCCCCTAAAAGCCATAATCACAATCGGTCAACACTTAAACCAATAATATGGCATATGGCCGAATACTAACAACCACTTACCTAGCTTACCTGAATCTCGAAACTGTCACTTGTTCCTTGAGTAGTCGAAATCCCTGCCTATTAGATGTTAGAATCGGCTTAACACAATAATCTAAGAAAATGGCCCTTGGCCGAATACCACCTATCACTTACCTTGAAGAATCAAATCCCGAGAGAACCCTTAGCGCTCTGGTTACAATCAAAAGAAACACATTAATATGGCCTTAAGCATATTCGGCCATCCTTAGAAATCATGGCCTACCCTTGATTTCGGCACACCAAATAAAAGGAATCCAAAATCGACTTATAAGGAAAAACTTACCACTATCGGTTGCTTGAAGAGACCAAAAGAGAGTAAGTTTCGGCTAATCCACAAGAAGTATTCTGGCCTCTAAAACTCACAACAAGATTCGACTAAACCTTTCAAATGGTAACTGCACATTCGACTATGGCCCAAAATGGTGATGAAGAAGAAAAGAAAATAAGGGGCTTATAAGGTTCAGCTATGGCTCTCCAAAGAAGCAAGTTTCGGCTACCATAAGGAGTGTTTCGGCACTTTAATGGTGAAGAAAAAATACACAAAAGTAGAGAGGGCTTTTAGAGGATTCAGCTATGGCTTCCACTGACAGAGGAATATTCGGCCATACAAGAAAATATGTAGAGATAAAGTTTAAGAAAAGAAAAAGAATAGGGAGAGAAAGTGAAAAGAGATTCGGCAAGAAGACTAAAAGATGAACAAATAATTTTCGGCACTTAATCCCCCTCTACATGGCCGAAAATACTCACCTACAGAGTCCCTTGGCCGGCCACTACCTCCTTCCTTATCAAATCCCAAATTCCTCTCCTATTTTCTCTCCATGCTACCCATTCAAATTAAATTGAATAAATCCAACCTTTATCTCATCTTCCTAGCTGAAAAAAAAAAAGAAACACAAGCCTTATCCTCATCTTTCAATGTCCCAATGCCGTCCAACTGCTCCTCCACCTTGACGCAAAAAGAAACCCCTTTTTGCTTCCCTTGCCACTCGAACCTCCTCCCTCCTGAAGCCCCCTTTGACGCAACCTTCCTTGCACCTTAGGTGGCGTCCCTTGCCACTTTACTGCTGGTTCTTTTGTGTCATAAACTCCCCTCAATTTCTCTTAAGACCTCCTTCACCTAGCTGCCTTTCCTAAGCTTGAAATCCAAATATTTTCCACTGCATTTTCCCTTCTCCTAAAGTTCCCAAAACCCCTAAAACACACTCAAACATACACTAAGCCTATTAACACTTGAATTATGCACTAAATGCATAACCCCTAAATCCAGGATATTACAGAATCCATCATTTTGTCCATCATGTCTTGCTGAATCTTAACTAGCTGCTCTTGTATTTGTGCTTGCATCTGTTCTTGCACCTCCTTCTGCATTTGTTCCAACCTCTCTAGTCTTTTATCCATTGCTTTAGTTTTTCTTCTTGTACCGTAAGGATGCGTGCTTGGTTGATTTTTGTCGGTTTCCAGATTACTGAAATAATTTTACCTAATTAGGGACTTTATGTGAAAATCTAATGCACAAAATGCAATGCAAATGATGTAATGCAAAAGCATGAAACGCAAATGCATGAAATGAATGCAAGAAGAAAGAGAGATGTTGATTTTGAATTCAATTCCATTAGAAGAAATTTTCTAGAAAACAAATATCTTTACATAAAACGGATTACATATGCAGCTTCGTCCTCATAGTCCAAGTGAAAACACCAATCTTTTTCTTCGTATCCGGATGTCATGGTCGTGTCCCATGGATTTTCTCAATAGATGTTTCTCCTAGCTCATTATTGCTTGATCCAGGCCGTGACTCTTTGCTCACTTATCCCCACGATGCTCGTTAGCTCTTTTAAGAAAGTCAAGACGTGACGGCTCTAGAATAGTTTTTTTTTTGTCAACTTGAATCCTCGGGCGAAATCTTGTATTCTTATGTGGACTATCAGCCTTCTCTCGTTGCTTACTTAGACCATGTCCGGACAACCGTATTATAATCCACTTTATTAAGAAGTTTGTTTCCTTATGACAAACTCCTCTATGTAGCAACCGAATATTAATCAACATCTCTTTTCTATGATGATACAATGCAATGCAATCAAAACAAAAGAAAACACGTTAGCACAAGAGAAATAAACAACACAGAACACCTGTCTGAGTGACCACTAGGGTTTGGCGTGGCTTTATCTAGGGTAGGCTCCTAGGTCTCTCTATATGTGGTTTGGTTCTAAAGTTGATAAACTCGAACCAGCAGATTCCTCGATCCTCACCCATTATAGGCTCATACAGACCGAGTTTGGTTCAGGGGAATACATTTCCCTATGGCTGCACGGAGATGAAAATACCACGAAAACATAGGTACGGATGTATCCCAAAAGCGATTCACTATCCTGCACGGAGGTGAAAACCTCATGAAGGAGTAGCGTCTCACTCCCACTTAAGGGTGTGACCCAGCGGTCATGCGATATGATGCAAAAGTATTCTACAAGATTCGAACCACAGCAATCAAATGAGATGACACAAGCGAATGCAACAAAAGGATCGTAATTTTTCAAATCAAATTTTCAACTTTTGACAAAAGGACAACAAATAATCAATTTTACAACTTGACTCTCTTATTTGTCCCCAGTGGAGTCGCCAAGCTGTCGAAACCATTTTTTTTCTTGTTTTCAAAAATAGGGATCGACTTTAAAATGAAAAATGGAGTCGCCACCAATCCTTTTTGTTTAGGTGTGATCGCGGCACCTATAAAACATTTTGAGTTATTTTTAAAAGAAATTAATTTTGGTCTACGAATTTTAAGAAAACAGGTTCGGGAGTCAGTTACGTACGAGGAAGGATTATCACCCTCGCAACGCCTAAAATTGGTACCAAATTGATTAATTAATGTCCTAACGTCGAGAATTTAAAAGATTTTAAAATTACGACCTTCTTTGACCCATTTGAAGATACTCGAGTTTGAATATTAAGATTCTCTAGTTTCGAAGGAATAAAATATCACATCCAGCATGTTAGGATGCAACAATTTAAGTCTTCGAATTCTAGATCATCCCAAAATTCTCAAAACTCATGCATTGAGATTTTGAAAGGGTATTTCGTTATTTGGGATCAAATGGAAAATCAAAACCCAGCACGTTAGGGCACGATTTCTCGAATTTCCAAACACAAAATATTGCCTTGTTTTTAATTTGAGAAAACATGGATGAAATTTCGAAAGGATATTTAGTTATTTGGTCAAACGGAAAATCGAAACCCAACACGTTAGGGCAAGATCTCTCAGATTTTCAAACACAAAACATTGCCTTATTTTAAAACTAAGAAAACACGAATGAAATCTTAAAAGGATATTCGGTTATTTGGTCAAAAGAAAAAAATCGAAACCTAGCACGTTAGGGCACGATTTCTCGAATTTCCAAACACACAAACTTGCCTTATTTTGAAAAATATTTAAATTTACATATAAAAATGCAAAGTAATATTGAAACTTTTTTAAAATGGATAAGTGAAATCCAAAATAAGGTATATAAGATAATTTAATATAAAAATGTAAATGGTTTAAAACAATATATATAAAAGAGGAAATTATAATGTATAGTAATTTTGAAGGAATAATATATATATAAAACGGGAATAAACTATATAAAAAATCCAAAATAAATAATATAAAGAGTTTAGGTTAAATAATATATATAATTATTTTAAATAAATACTAAAACAAACTTTAATAAACATTATATTAAAATACGTATAAACAATAATTTTAAAAACAAATAGTATAAATATTTTTTATATCATATGATAAAATAGTTTAAAACCTAATTAATAAATGAGTAAATTTGATAAAAAAATGCAAAGATTGTGTATGAAAACAAAAAGGTACTTAATCGAAACAAAAAAAAAATTAAAAGACTACTTTATAATAAATAAAATCATTTAAATATGCACAAGGGTCAAACTGAAATGCGTGTAAACTATTAGGGACTAAACACGAAAATATTTCCATGATTCAAAACGCAGCGTAGGGACTAGACTGAATCGAAATGACATGTAAATTACAGGGGTCAATTTAAAAGAAACAAAGGAAATGTAGAACAGGCTCGATTGAAGAACAGTGCAACAAAGAGGGACTGGACGCACAAATATTCTATCACCGCAAAAACAAGCGGGTCCTATGGATGACGGGTCGGGTCGAATCGGGTCGCCTATACGGTGTTGTTTTAAGGCTATTAAAATGAGCCTGAACGACGTCGTTTTCTTAATGGCTACCAACCCTTTAAAAAAAAAAATCAAACCCCTGCTAATCCCCTTTGACGAAACCCTAGCCCTCTCCTTAATCAGCCGCTGCAACAAAAACAATCCTCAAAAGAAAACCTCGACCCCCATATGCTTCAGGAACCGACGATGGAACCCCTACTTGAAAGAATTGTCACTTTCGCCTCCAAACCCCCCATTTTGACTTCGATTTCTACGAAGCGATTAAGGACCTGACGGCCGTATTTAACAGATAAGTGTTCCCTTTTTTTCGCATGCAATGAATACTTAAATGGAAACAGAAAAGCATGAAAATAAAAACTCAATTAATCTGCTGATAATCACCTTTCAATTTCTCTATTTTTGATTTTTTTTTTGTGTGTTTGTATTGCGTATGTGTGAGTAAAAGAAAAACATTACAATGGATTCTTCGGTTTTTAAAGGTCGAAAATCAAAAAAAGAATAATAATCAAAAGAAAAAATACATTCTCTGTCTGTTTTGCTGTTTCTCTACTATTTGCTTGCAGGTACGGAAGGGACGTGGCTAGGGTACGGAGGTGTGCTGGTGAAGGTTCGTGCGTGGCGTGCGCGTGGTGACGCGTCTGGAGGCACGCGTGTGGCGCTGGAAGCCTCTGGAGTTCTCTAGGGTTTCTGTCTTGCTGAAACTGTTTGGGCCGTTCGGGCCAGTTTCAGATGAGGCTTAGTGTTTTGGGCTAGCTTGTAAATGGGTTAGGGTTTAGTTTAATAATTGGGCTTGCTGGTGTAAATGTACTGTTATTGGACTTTGTATTTTATTTATTATTATTGTTTTTTGGTTTTTTGTTTATAAAACGGGCCTGGGCATAAATTGGGTCTTACAGGGGTATCTTGGTAATTTTTGCAAAATAGGGGTGTTTTGGTAATTTGAAAAATAGGGGTATTCTGGTAATTTTACAAATCTAAGAGTATTTTAGTAATTTACAAATCTAGGGGTATTTTAGTAATTTTACAAATCTAAGGGTATTTGGTCCCTCTCGGGTTTTAGTTATGAACTTTGGCCCATCAACAAGTCCTCGCGGCTAAAGTGAACAGACACTACATACCAGGTAGGATTCCAGAGAAGAGGTGGTGGGCCACTAGGACTGCTTAAGTACCAAGCTCTCCCTAAATCCAATCCTAGACATGCGTATGTCTGTTGCCACACTCTAACCTAGCGACTTGTTCATAGACATGTTTAATTAGATTAAGTCTTATGAAATTTAAGAATTGTTCAAACTAGGCCTTAAGTCCATAAACCCTAACATACTTGTCTACGTCCCCATAAAGCCCATCAAACCCAAATTACATATTTACGGCCCATTAAGCCCAAATCACATCCTTATGGCCCGTTAGGCCCAAAACAATTCCAGATCAAGTATTATGCTTCATAGACTCAATTCATACACCAAACCAAACAAACTCATCAAACCTAGCCTTAAGGCCCACCATGCCCATTTAGCCACTTTCGGCTTTTTGACTTTTCGGTATTGCCAATATCGTGTGTGTAGTGTTTGTACACACCTAGTATCCATGCGCGTTGCAAACCCCTTAGTCAAGAACCTACAATCGACATTACTAACGATTAACTAAGGCTTAAACACATACTTATCAAAAACCGAAACCTCACCGTACCCTTACCGTGTGCCTTACGTTCTAGTAGCCCTTCCTTTGCTACTATTGGTGATTTTCCTCTAGATCTGCACTCAAACACCTATATCGTCAAAACCAAGTGACCCATATTGTACATAAGTCACCCCTACGAGCCACATTAGATTCAGCCATTTACAAAACCATGACTGAGTCGAGAACACTTACCCCTTTGTTAGCAATCCTTACCTACCACGCTTGCGATTGTTGAGCCTTACCCTTGTTAATATAGGTTAACAACAAGGATTGGGTTAGATAGCCCTTCGGCTTTTAACAAAACTCCCTAAAAGATCAACTAAGCACTTACCGAAATTCCCCTTTGATCCTGCGGCTTAAGTCTGACTTTTGAGATTAGTAAGCTGACATAGGCAATTCGGCAACACTAAGGAGAATAAGAAAAGAGGTGATTCGGCTAGAACCAAGTGGTGAACCAAAAAGGAAATTTGAGAAGGGAGAGTATGAAGGTTTCAGCTTCTGAACACTTAGAGAGAAAAAGGGTGTTTGGGCATCTCACAAGTGAAGAAATTCGGCCAGAGGGAAATCAAAATTTCAGTATTACTCTAGGAACTTAATTCGGCACCCATATATATAGCCCCTAGCCGAAACTTTCCTTCCCTCAGAGTCCAAATCAGCACCACTATATCCACCTCCCAATCCCTATCTTTTCTCCCTTATCTTCACCTTAAATTTCTCTCCTGAACATTCCCTTCCAGAGTCCCCTCCAACGCCAACTCCTTTTGTCCAGGCACAAAAAATAAAACTCCTTAATTCTCCCATCTTAGGCCTCGAACCTTGGACCTCCTTAATTGACAAACACGCCACCTCATAGCTCCTAAATGATACCACTTTCCACTGGACCACAAGCCCATTTGTGTCCTCTCTTCTTTTAATCTGCTTATGAGGCCTCCTACTTGAGACTAGGGTCCACTAAGCAAGAAAAATAAATTTTTCCCTATGGTCACCCCTATCTCTAAGGCTTCAAATAATCCCGATACTACCTTAATATTATTATTCTAAGTGCTACTCATACATACCAACCTCAGTGCATAGAAATTTAAAGTTTTGGCATTTTTGGGGCATTACAACCCAATAGGCCCAAATCTACTAGGCCCCAATTCGGGGCATTACAGAATCTTCAAAAGATTTAGGCTATATTGGATTGGAAGCAGCCTAAGAAAGTGTTTGAGATTCGCAACTTTCTGGGGCTGGCAGGTTATTACCGACAGTTTGTGAAAGGTTTATCACTGATTGCAGCACCCTTAACTAAGCTGCTACGTAAGGATGTACCATTTTTCTGGACTGATGCGCAGCAAGAGAGCTTCGAAATGCTCAAGACTGTATTGGCTGAGGCTCCTATTTTGATACAGCCTGAACCTGGTAAGGTGTTCATGGTTAATAATGATGCATAAAATGTCGATTTGGGATGTGTGTTGATGCAAGATGGTAATGTGGCAGCATATGTGTCACGTCAGCTTAAGACGCATGAGGCGAACTACCCGACGCACGATTTGGAATTGGCCGCCATAGTCTTTGCTCTGAAAATCTAGAGGCATTATCTGTAAGGTGAGAAATGTGTCATCTACACTGATCATAAGAGCCTCAAGTACCTCCTTACTAAGAAGGAGTTGAATCTTAGGCAGCGTAGATGGGTTGAGCTATTTAAGGATTACAAATGTACCATTGAGTACCATCCTGGCAAGGCCAATGTGGTGGCCGATGCATTGAGCCGTAGGGCTTTGATAGATCTGAGAGCATGTTCGCTCGACTTAGCTTGTTCGACGATGGGAGTTTGTTTAGTGAGTTGCAAGTCAAACCGACTTGGATCGAGTAGATTAAGGGTAAATAGTTGGAGAATGAGTCTTTAGGTCTTCGATTTTGATAGATTGAGAGTGGTAGCACTACGGACTTTGAGTTGAACTCTGAGGGTGTGTTGTGTTTTCGAGGACAGATATGTGTACCAAATGATTCTGATTTGAGACAGTCTTTTCTGAGAGAGGTGCATAGTAGCCCTTATGCTATGCACCCTGGTGGGAATAAGATGTACTGAGATCTTCGAATGTTGTATTGGTGGCCAGGATTGAAGTGAGAGGTTACTGATTTTGTGGCTAGATATCTGACATGCCAGCAGGTTAAGGCTGAACATCAGTTGCCTTCAAGTTTACTGCAGCCGGTTAAGATTCCCTTTTGGAAATGGGAATAAGTGACTATTGACTTCGTTAATGGGTTGCCCTTGGCACCCACTAAGAAGGATTCTGTCTGGGTCATCGTGGATTGACTAACCAAGTCTGCACAATTCATTCCGGTTAAGATCGACTATTCTCTTTAGAAGTTGGCGAAGCTCTACATTTCTGAGATAGTGAGACTGCATGGGGTACTGGTCTCAATCATTTCTGATAGGGATACTTGTTTCACATCCCGGTTCTAAAAAAAGTTACATGAGGTTTTGGGTTTGAGATTGGACTTCAGTACTACGTTCCATCCTCAGACCGATGGTCAATCTGAGAGGGTGATTCAGATACTGGAGGATATGTTGAGGAGTTGTGTTATTGATTTTTGGGGTAGTTGGGAGGAGTATCTACCGTTGGTTGAGTTTGCCTACAATAACAGCTTCCAGTCAAGTATTCAGATGGACCCTTATGAGGCTCTATATGGTTGTAGGTGTCGTACTCCTCTGTGTTGGGTCCTGAGTTGGTTTCCGAGTCTGAGGATAAGGTTCAACTGATTAGGAATCGTCTGAAGGCGGCTTCAGACAAACAGAAGTCTTATGCAGATTTGAAGAGATGTAAGATTGAGTATTCTGTGGGGGACTTCGTGTTTCTTACGGTCTCACCATGGAAAAAGGTTCTGAGGTTCGGTCGCAAGGGCAAGTTGAGCCCTAGGTTTATTGGGCCTTATCGAATTCTGAGGTGAGTAGGATCGGTCGCTTATCAGTTGGAATTACCTCTAGAGCTAGACCATATACATGACATATTCCACGTCTCGATGTTGAGGCATTACATCTCTGATTCTACTCACATTGTCCCTGTTGAGGAGATTAAGGTTACGCCAGATTTAACCTTCGAGGAGGAGCCGGTTCAGATTCTGGATCGCGATGTAAAGGTTATTCGGAGGAAGTATATTCCATTAGTGAAGGCCGTGGGAGCTTGAGGATGCGATGCGTCAGCAGTATCCTCATTTGTTCTGATCAGGTAAATTTTGAGGCCGAAATTTTCTTTTAGGGGGTAGAGTTGTAACGCCCTAAAATTTATATTTATGTTTCTGTTAAAATGACACAACTGTGTATCTGCTTCAGTGGTTAAGTGTTCTGGGTGTGTGTGAGAGGTCCTAAGTTCAAGCTTTGTCTTTGGCAAATTTTGGAATTTTTTTTCTAATTTAAGCCTTACCCTTGCTCAGTGGGTTTAAGGCTAATTGTGGATAAAATCATAACAGAACGGGCCTGCTGGTCTGGTGGTTAAGGGAAGTGTCAGATTGTTAAAGGTCTTGTGTTCGAATCCCTGCGTAAGCGTGGGAGTTTATTTTTGCTCGTTTGATCGAGAGAGAGTTTCGGTCAAATAGGAATTCTGAAGAGGTTGAGTAGTTGAGGCTAGTGGGAGAAAATCAAGGGATTTTCGGTCACATCTTGGTTTTCTTTCTTTCTTTTCAATTTTTTTTCTCTAAAAATTTTTTTTTACGGCTGTTCTATTCTCCCCTTCTGCCGAAATTTTGCTTTTCTTTTTCAAATTCGTTTTGATTGCTTTCATTTTCATTTTCATTTCAATTGTCTCCTTTTAGGTCACCCTCTGATTAGTTGTTTTGTAAATGGAGGTAAAGGTTTTGTTTGTAATTTTGTTTTCCAATTGTCATTTGAAGACTCATTATCTGTCTTGGCAACAACGAATCAAGAAGATAGGGGCTCTCCTTGTTCAGAAAATTGACAGAATTGTTTGGGGTTCCCGGGTAAGTGTTAAACATTAGATTTGAAATATTGTTAGTTTCATGATTTCAGTTTAATCGAGAATTATGACTGACCTTGGGAGGTTTGTGGTATCGATTTTAGGTGCTCGTTTGCTTGGGAGTGATTCTACATCGAAATAGTACCAGGTGTGTACCCGAAAACACAGAAAATGGGGTTTTGGCGAAAGCCAAAAACCCCACTGTTGACGCCACACGGGCGTGTGGTCGCCCATGTGGTAGGCCCTATGCTATAACACGGGCATGTGATCGACGAAGCCAGGCCGTGTGCGCAAGACACAGCCGTGTGATAGCCAGGTAAGCCGTGGGCAACACATGGGGTAGACTGATTTGGGCTGTGTGGGCCACACGGGTGTGTGGAAATTTGGGCCAAGGCCAATCTGGGTGTGTGGGCCACACGGGCAGGCCATATGGGCGTGTGAGCCCATTTAACCAAAATGAGTTCTAAGGTTGCACGGGACGCCCAAGTCGACTGTGAACCTACTTTAGGGTCGATAAGCACTACTTAGACCCCTAAATGCGTGAATTGTATGTATTATGTATGTACTGAGCATGATGATTATATGAATGAATATTAAATTGTATGTGTATTAGCATGTCATATACTGTATGTTGCATTGCATTGGGTTGGGATGTTGATATTTGGAGGAAGTGTACTGAAAGGCTCTTAAGCCTAATATCTGGTAGCTTAGCTGCAATTTACTGATTATGTACCGCATTCGGTACTACTTGGAGTGTAGGGATGGGTGGGTGTTTGAAACCCCACATGGAGTGTAGGGATGGACGGAGATGGTCTGTAGAGGCTGGTTGGGTCGGATTCTGTTACTGATAAATGTATATTTGATACTGTTACTGTGACGGGCTTAGGCCTTAATGCATATCTGTTACTGAAACTGAAATGGGCTAAAGCCCAAACTACTACTGAAACTGAAATGGGCTTAGGCCCAGATGCATTTGACTATTTGTTGTGACTGACTGTATGCATGTGATTTGTGGGGATTAAACACTGAGTTTACGTAAAATCACCCCTTGCTGTTTTATCTGTACAGGAAATCTCTAGAATTAGACGTATCGGTACGGTGGAGGACTCTACGGTGACCACACGGTTATTGGACTGATTTAATTTTTATTATTCTCGGACTATTTTGTTGTAGATTGGACTTTTTGAATTGTTTACCTTTACTTTGGTCTTTAACTGTTTTCATGAACTTTTGAACTGCAACGAAAACTTGCTTTCCTTTAAAACAACGTTTTTCTAAACGCGAACTATTTTATGTAAATAACACGTTTTAAAAAGCTTCCACTATAGAATATGTTTTTAAATGAATCAAAATTAAGGAGGAATTTATTTTTGAAATTGACGAGAGGTAAATAGATGTTAATAAACAGAAACGGCTTTAACTGGGTAAATTCTATTTCAAATCCCATTCCCTGTGACATCGTCAGATTCGGCCATAACGTCTAGGTCGCGTTTGGGGTGTTACAACTGAAAATTGAGCTATTATAGATCTGCCCTAAATGAAGCTTTTAGAATGAAATCATATAAAGAGGGGTCAAATAATTGCTTGTAAGTTCCCCATTAAGCATTCAACATGAACACTACCAGAATTTGAGGCAATAGTGACAGACAAAATTTGTCACTTTTTGCACTTTGTGACAGGTTTAGTTACAATTTTTTTTTTGTCGTCGATTCCCTCACTAATAAGGTTTATCACAAAGACCACAAATCCCATCACAAAATTTGTGATGGAATTTCCGTTACAATTTTTTTTATATTTTCCATCATTGAATTTTTTTTTAAATCGGGCAGTTGCCCGTCACCATATTTCGTCACTATTGCTTTTTTCTCTCATTAATTTCGTCACTAAATACTATTAGAATTTTAAATTTCATTACAAAATATCTATCACAATTTTTGGTCTCCTATAATTACTTTTCTATCACAAAATTATGTCACATTTTAAGTTTTGTCATTGTTATTTCGTCTTGATTTTTATCTCATCTACTTTAAAGTACCGCAACATTTCTCAATGAATAATCAAAGTTGAAAAAAATTACTAAAATACACATTAATAGAAATTTTTAAATAAGATATAGTACATTATAATAACATGTTCAAATAAGTTTACATAGTTCCAACTTCATAGTTTCCATCTCCTGCAATTCAAATAAAAAGTATAATTATAGATATATGTTAATCAAGAAAAAATATATTAACATGTTCTAAACTCACATAACCCCCAACAAAGTTCTAATAATTTACTGAGAATAACATAGCTCGCACACAAGCATAAGATCTCTTGGAAGCATTGGATTTAGTTATTTAAACACAAGATATGATATTTGTAGAAGCCCAATTTCGTCCAGCCCAACAAAAATAAACAAAACAACAAAAAAAATAATAACAAAGTCCATTAACAGTCCAAATTACAAGCCCAGGACCCAATTTGCTAACCTAAACCTTAAAGCCCAAATACACCAGCCCAATAGCCCATCACCTAAAAAAAAAAAGAAAACCCTAGAACCCTAAAAGTGTAACACCCCAAACCCGGACAAGACACCACGTCCGAATCTGGTATGCTACGGGGAATTCGTTCTTGAAAAGTTAGACTTTCCGTTTAGAAAGCTGAGTGAAAACACAGTGTGTTTGAAAACAATTTGAGTAGGCTTGTTTGAAAAACAGTTGATGTATTTGAAACCCGAAGATTTTGAAAACTTAGCCAAAATTTGTAGTTAAAACGAGTTTAAACCATTTAAAACCTCATTAGTTTCTTAGTGATACATAAAACACTTTTAACTTAGAAGAACTACAAATTTGGATTGGAAACCAGTTGTATTTGTTTATCAAAAGACTTAGTGTGATACCCGATGGTATAGTTTAAAAACACATTGCGTTATAATTTTGAAAACATTATCTTTCCAGGTTTTAGTAAAATTTATACCGACTTATTTTGTTAAGGCATATTAAAATCAACTTAAAACATAGACAGCATAAAACATAACTTAAAAGGCCTTTTACAATCCGAAATAAAACCCAATTTAAAGTAATAAGCTAAAGTACCAAAATTATAGAGTCTGAGTAAAAACTTTATTCAGCATGGCATGTGCACCCCGAGTCCATCCCGGCTCCATGTCCGCGTCTACGAGTCACCTGAAATGTCAAAGGAGAGGGTGAGTCGAGTGACTCAGTGTGTAAATCCCGCTCCCGATGAATCAACATACAAACACACATCATACATAGCAACATAATTAATGCAACCCGATCCTAACCATCCATATCACCTTTTCTACCCCGTGTGGTACCAAACCACTGGTGGTGCCAAACCACTGGTGACATTTAGTCACAATGTGTTACCAAAACACTGGTGTCCCAAAGACACAATATCCGTCATTGTGGTACCTAACCACTGGTGTCCCAAAGACACAATTGTGCTACCAAAGCACTGGTGACCGAATTCACAAATCCAATGATGATGGGGCCAACCCATCGTGTGATACCAAATCACTAGCAGACGATCCCATATCTCAAGTGGGGCCAACCCACGGTGGTCAAACCACAGGGACAAGTCGCAATGAGGTGCCAAACCTCTGGTGTCCCAAAGACACAATGTGCTACCAAAGCACTGGTGACCGTAGTCACAAATCTGGTGATGGGGCCAACCCATCGTGTGTTACCAAAACACTGGCGTCAATCCCGTATAATCATCTGTGGGGCCAACCCACTGTGGTACTGAGCCACTGGGACGAGACGCTGAGGTACCAAACCTCTGGAGGTGCCAAACCTCTGGTGACCCAAAGTCACAAAGTGTGCTACCAAAGCACTGGTGCTCGTCAGCACAATATACCACTGCTCCCTCCTCTCGTATCACCCATACATATCATACTCATGTAATCATGCATATCATACAATCATGCATATCATACAATCATGCATATCATACATTCATGCATATCATACTAGCATGTCTAATCTCTATCCAATGCCACATATCCATAACCATGATATCATATAGATCATCAATAACTCATAATAATAGCACTGACTTACCCGAGTCCCGGATCATACCCATTAGGGTATCATTTCAATCATCACTGCCATGATTTTTATTTAAGCAAGTAGGTTTAATAATAATATTACTAGGTATGGGTGTGTTAGTTACACACCTGATAATACGAGTCTAGGAATCCTGACCAAGCGATCTAAGTCCCTCGATTGCTAACTCCTACAATCGGCCAAGCATTAGGGGTTAGGCACTAAGACTATACAGCCAAAGACATATACACTCAAGGGTTGATATCCATCCCTTACCTTGCAGATGGTTTGGTTTCCTACCAAACCTCGAACCGATAGTGATTCTCTTTGACAATCGGCCTCCACCTGAAAAGAACCATCACTCCTTAATGGTTTGGCTAAACGAAATAAAAGAACCAACTCATAATATTGAGCCTTACCACCACTTACCCCACTTGGCTAATCAGAAAACAAAGGCTCCACTTGATTGTATCCAAAGTTCGAATAACCTAGAATGAAATCGGTCTCAAAATCAATGATTAACTTTTAGCAACATGGCCAACTTCGGCTCCTAACCAAACCAAATGATCAAGAACAGAAAAAGAAAGAAATGGCCATTCGGCCATGGACTTACCAACTCCAACCGATTGAAGCAAGGCCTCCAATACACCACTGATATTCGGCCACAACAACTGCTAGGAGAAAGAGAGATATTCGGCTAAGAGACAATATGCATTCGGCACTTAGCGTACTAGGAGAAAGAAACAAAAGTGTGATAAGAAAGGTATTAATTTCGGCAATCAAAGTCTCAAACAGAGAGAAAGGGTAATGGAGAAGAGAGGGTTTCGGTTTTAACACAATTAACCAAAAGAGAAAGAATGGGAGAGAAGCTTTTTGAGAAAGGAGATTCGGCCAACAAGGTTTCAAAAGAGAAAAGAAATGGAAGTGGGATGCTAGGTTCGTCTTAACAAGGGATTTTGAGAGAAAACACAAAGCCAAATTCGGCAAAGATGAAGTTGCTTAAAGCTTTCGGTTTTGAAAAGGGAAAAGAGAGACTTACTTGAAGGAAATTCGGCTTAGGCTCTTGACAAAAGAAAGGACTTTGTTTTGAAACAAGGTGACCGAATAAAAATGCCCAAAAATACCAAGATGAATTTCGGCTAACACCTTCTAAAAGGGCAACACAGGTTCGGCAATTGAGAGCTTACACTTGCGGTTTTGGTATGGCCAAAAGAGAAAATTGCTTCACAAAGGCTTTTGGCCGAAAATGCACAAAATGAGAAGTGCATTTCGGCACACCTCCCTTCCCTCAACCAAACCGTACACACCCCCACTCCAACCCCACAAAATTCGGCCAAGAATCCCCCCATTCACTCCACTCCTCTCATTCAAAGTAGTTTGAACAAGTCCTCCTCCTTAATTTGCTCACCACCATCCAAGTCACCCCTTGACCAGGTCTTAGGCAGAGTTTGAACTGCCACAAACTCCTCCCTCCATGCCGTCAAAATGAGTGCCAAAAAGTGGCCACTCCGCAGCTCGAACACAAGGCCTCCACCTCATGTGAATGACGCCACCTAGCTCCCAAGTACCACATGCCTTGCCACTTCACTAACTCCTCACTTGTGCTATAAAACCACAATTAAAATTCTTAAACCCCAGCTTCCTCAGCTCCCCTGACTTAATACCCAAAAACCAAAATTTTCTTATTTACTCAGGCATACACCTAGGCTACACTTAAGCCCCTAAAACATAAAAATAGCAACACAGCACACTACATACATGCAATATCATGCAACACCAAAATAGCCCCTAACCCGGGATATTACAGTTCTACCCCCCTTAAAAATAATTTCGGCCTCGAAATTACCTGGTCAAAAGAGTTGCGGGTATTGCTGTCTCATCGTATCCTCGGGTTCCCACGTGGCTTCTTCTACGCCATGATTCCGCCAAAGTACCTTAACCAAAGGCACAGACTTTCTACGCAGAACCTTCACATCTCAATCAAGAATCCGCACAGGTTCTTCTTCCACAGTCAAGTCTGGATTCACCTCGATCTCTTCCACTGCTACCACATGCGACGGATCTGAACGATACCTCCGAAGCATCGAAACATGAAAAACGTCGTGAATCTGACTAAGCTCTGCTGGCAACTCAAGTTGATACGCCACTGGTCCAACTCGCCTCAACACCTTATACGGCCCAATGAACCTCGGACTTAGCTTGCCCTTCTTCCCGAACCTCAGCACCTTTTTCCAAGGTGAAACCTTCAGGAAAACTCGATCTCCCACAACAAACTCTATATCTCTTCGCTTAAGATCGGCATAAGACTTTTGCCGGTCCGAAGCTTCCTTCAATCGAGTTTGAACCACTTTAACCTTGTCCTCAGTCTCAGCTACCAACTCAGGTCCTAACAACTGACGTTCACCTAACTCTGTCCAACATGTAGGTGAGCGACACTTCCTGCCATACAACGCCTCATACGGAGCCATCTTAATGCTCGCTTGGTAACTGTTGTTGTAGGCAAACTCAGCTAATGGTAGAAACTCCTCCCAACTACCTCTGAAATCCAAGACACAACCTCTCAGCATGTCTTCCAAGATCTGAATAACCCTTTCTGATTGTCCGTCAGACTGCGGGTGAAAAGCCGTGCTGAAATCCAAACGAGTACCCAGAGCCTGATGCAGTGCTTTCCAGAACCTTGACGTAAACCTGGGATCCCTATCCGAGATTATCGAAACTGGCACACCATGCAACCTCACGATCTCCGAAACATACAGCTTTGCTAGCTTCTGAAGTGAGTAGTCAACCCTCACCGGAATAAAGTGAGCTGATTTAGTTAGACGATCCACCACTACCCAAACTGAATCCTTCTTGCTTGGCGTAAGCGGCAACCCACTGACAAAATCCATGGTTATCCTTTCCCACTTCCACTGCGGAATCTTCACAGGCTGAAGCAAACCCGACGGCAACTGATGTTCAGCCTTGA
Organism: Gossypium australe; assembly: GCA_005393395.2. Lineage (NCBI taxonomy): Eukaryota > Viridiplantae > Streptophyta > Magnoliopsida > Malvales > Malvaceae > Gossypium > Gossypium australe. Next base: position 22,285,008 of record CM016619.1, on the reverse strand, counting down.
CCTGCTGACAAGTCAGACACTTCCCAACAAACTCTGTCACCTCTTTCTTCAAGCCAGGCCACCAAAACTGCTCTCTAAGATCCTTATACATTTTGCTACCTCCAGGATGCATAGCATGAGGACTGCTATGTGCGTCCTGAAGAATCTTCTGCCTCAGCTCAACATCTTTAGGCATACAAGCCTTACCTTGAAAACACAAAACCTCCTCACTAGACAAGCTGTAACCCTCCAAACCACCATTCTGCACTTGTAACCTTCGCGCACTCAGAACCTCATCCTTTAACTATTTTTCTCTGATCTGCTCAACCCAAGTAGGCTTAACCTGCAACTCTGCCAGAACACTCCCGTCGTCATACAAGCTCAAATGGGCAAACAATGCTCTTAAGTCCGAAACAACCTTACGGCTTAACGCGTCTGCTACCACGTTAGCCTTACCCGGATGATACTCAATGGAACAGTCGTAATCCTTCAGCAACTCAACCCATCTACGCTGCCTCAAATTTAAATCCTTCTGAGTCAGTAGATACTTCAGACTCTTGTGATCCGTGTAGACTATCGATCTCTCTCCATATAAGTAATGCCTCCAAATCTTTAAGGCAAAAACTACAGCCGCTAGCTCCAAATCGTGCGTCGGATAGTTGACCTCATGTGGCCTCAGCTGTCGAGAAGCGTAAGCCACAACCTTGCCTTCCTGCATCAACACACAACCCAGACCCGTATGTGATGCATCGCAGTAGACTGTGTATTCCTTACCAGCCTCAGGTTGAATTAAAACCGGAGCCTCAGTCAAGATCTTCTTTAACTTGTCAAAGCTTTCCTGTTGTTTCTCAGTCTAAAAAAACGGAACCTCTTTCCTTAACAACTTAGTCATCGGCGCTGCTATCAACGAGAAACCCTCAACAAACCTTCGGTAGTATCCGGCCAAACCCAGAAAACTACGAATCTCTGCCACTGACCTAGGCGGCTTCCAATCCAAAACTGCCTCAATCTTACGAGGATCTACCCGAATCCCTTCAGCCGACACTACATGACCTAAGAACGTCACTTCTCTAAGCCAGAACTCGCACTTACTGAACTTAGCATAAAGTTGCTTTTCCCTCAGAATCTGCAGCACCACCCTCAAATGCTTATCATGCTCTTCCTCTGTCCTTGAGTATACTAAGATGTCGTCTATGAAAACCACCACGAACTGATCCAGATACTGCTGAAACACCCTATTCATCATATCCATAAACGCTGCCGGTGCGTTAGTCAACCCGAATGGCATTACCAGGAATTCGTAGTGCCCATACCGAGTCCGAAACGCTGTTTTATGGATATCAGCCTCCTTAACCTTTAACTGATGGTACCCAGACCTCAGATCAATCTTAGAGAATACTGCTGCACCCTTCAGCTGATCAAACAAATCGTCTATCCGTGGCAACGGATACTTGTTTTTAATCGTCAGCTTGTTCAACTGGCGGTAGTCTATACACATCCGCATCGTACCATCTTTCTTCTTAACGAATAATACCGGCGCACCCCACGGCGAGACACTTGGCCTGATAAAACCTCGATCCAATAACTCCTGGATCTGAGCCTTAAGCTCCACCAATTCCTTTGGTGCCATCCTATACGGAGCAATAGACACTGGCGCAGTCCCGGGTAACAGATCAATCCCGAACTCTACCTCTCGATCTGGCGGCAAACCTGGAAGCTCTTCAGGAAACACATCAGCAAATTCCTTAACAGTACGGACCTTCTCTACCGCAGACTCCTTAGCCTCCAAGGCATACACATGAACCACATACGCTTCGCAGCCCTTCCTGACCATCTTCTCCGCTTTCAGAGCAGATACCACATTTGATAAGTAATCTCTCCTATTACCTACCATAGCCACCTCATCGCCCTCAACCGTCTTAAGAACCATGCGCTTAGCCGCGCAATCCAACCTCGCCTGGTACTTAACCAGCCAATCCATCCCGAGAATCAGATCGAACTCCCCAAACGGCAGTTCCATCAGATCAGCAGCAAACACTACCCCTTGGAGTTCTAGAGGTACATCTCTAAACAGTTTATCTACTACTACAGAGTGACCTAAAGGACTAATTATAGTCATCTGCCTAGAAGTTATCTCAGAGTCTAAGTCCATTGTCTCTACTATACTACTGGCAACATAAGAGTACGTAGAACCCACATCAATTAAAGCAGTATAAGGAGTACCAAAAATCAAGAACGTACCGGTTATGACGTCCGGTGCGTCGCCCTCCTCTCGGCGCCTCGCAGCATACACCAATCCAGGCTGTCTGGCATCAGAACTACCCGCACCTCTGCCCGGTGCTCCACGGCCCCGACCAGATCCATAACCACCTCTGCCATTACGACGGCCCCTCTGCGGTGGCGGTCCATTACCTCTGAACTGACTACGGCCCTGACTCTCAGACTGAATCCTGGCCATCCTACGCGGACAATCCCTAATGCGATGCTCCAGAGACCCACACTCGAAGCACCCTTTACCACCAGTCCAACAACCACCCCAATGAGATTTCCCACACTGATTACACTGCGGCGGTCCCTGTCTCGCAGCAACAAACCTAACAGGCTGATTCTGCCCACTCGGTCTAGCCCTTTTCTGCGGATTACCCGACGAACCAGAAGACCCAAAGCTCCTCTTAAGTCTACTCCTGTCCATGCTCTGCCTTACCGACTTCTTAACACCCTCGGCTACCTTAGCCTTCTCAACTAAGACAGCAAACTCGCGCTCCTGCTGAGGAGCAATCAGCAGCCTCAACTCGTCTCGCAGACCATCCTCGAAACGAACACACCTCTCATGCTCAGTGGCTACAATGCCCCTGGCATACCTACTCAGCTTCAGGAACTCAGCCTCGTACTCAGCAACAGATTTACTCCCCTGGACCAGCCTCAGAAATGCCTTTCTCTGGGAGTCAATGTAACTAGCTCCGATGTATTTCTTTTGATATGCAGCTCTGAAGTAATCCCATGTCAAATCTTCTGCTGCCACACTGTCCCGAACCGTGAGCCACCACTGATATGACTCATCTCGGAGAAGCGATACGATACCCTTCAGCTTCTCTTCAGCTGTCAAGTCTAGATCATCCATGATCCGCTCAGTTGCCTCCAGCCAATATTCAGCAGTGCTAGGAGCAACACCCGAAACACCTCGGAAGAATTCGGCCCCATTAGCCCGGAGTCGCTCAGGAACAGATTTCCTAACTCCTGCACTACCACCTGCCCCAGCTACCCTTTCCAACACTCGCAGCATCGCCTATGACACTGCGTCGTCTCCAGTCTGATCTTGGAACTCACCACCTCCAGCTGGTGGCGAAACCGGTATCTCATTTTCTGAACCCTGCCCAGATCCTACGGGCTCAAAAACTGTCATTCTACCCCTACCTCTACCACGAGTATTACGACCACGTCCGCCTCGAGTGCTCATGTCTAATCTTTCTACGTATCTGATTAGAGAATTTTATGCATCAGTATTTATTCCACTTGTTTAAAAAGCAAGTCTTATGAATATTAAAGAGGATTTGTTCTCGCGAGTTCACAGAATCCTATCAGTTTCAATCTCTAAGGTAGCATACTATAGCTATTCATCAAATCATACCCAATCAACTCACAAGTAATAGTACGGGGTACTTACCTGGGCGAACTGGTGCCGGAGACTCGGTGCCATGCCTTCCAAACCATACTTTCAAAACAACACTTAAACAGACTTTTTGAAAACATTTTGGGCCTCAGGCCCACAGCCGAGCCTTTGAACTTGGCTCTGATACCACAATTGTAACACCCCAAACCCGGACAAGACACCACGTCCGAATCTGGTATGCTACGGGGAATTCGTTCTTGAAAAGTTAGACTTTCCGTTTAGAAAGCTGAGTGAAAACACAGTGTGTTTGAAAACAATTTGAGTAGGCTTGTTTGAAAAACAGTTGATGTATTTGAAACCCGAAGATTTTGAAAACTTAGCCAAAATTTGTAGTTAAAACGAGTTTAAACCATTTAAAACCTCATTAGTTTCTTAGTGATACATAAAACACTTTTAACTTAGAAGAACTACAAATTTGGATTGGAAACCAGTTGTATTTGTTTATCAAAAGACTTAGTGTGATACCCGATGGTATAGTTTAAAAACACATTGCGTTATAATTTTGAAAACATTATCTTTCCAGGTTTTAGTAAAATTTATACCGACTTATTTTGTTAAGGCATATTAAAATCAACTTAAAACATAGACAGCATAAAACATAACTTAAAAGGCCTTTTACAATCCGAAATAAAACCCAATTTAAAGTAATAAGCTAAAGTACCAAAAATTATAGAGTCTGAGTAAAAACTTTATTCAGCATGGCATGTGCACCCCGAGTCCATCCCGGCTCCATGTCCGCGTCTACGAGTCACCTGAAATGTCAAAGGAGAGGGTGAGTCGAGTGACTCAGTGTGTAAATCCCGCTCCCGATGAATCAACATACAAACACACATCATACATAGCAACATAATTAATGCAACCCGATCCTAACCATCCATATCACCTTTTCTACCCCGTGTGGTACCAAACCACTGGTGGTGCCAAACCACTGGTGACATTTAGTCACAATGTGTTACCAAAACACTGGTGTCCCAAAGACACAATATCCGTCATTGTGGTACCTAACCACTGGTGTCCCAAAGACACAATTGTGCTACCAAAGCACTGGTGACCGAAGTCACAAATCCAATGATGATGGGGCCAACCCATCGTGTGATACCAAATCACTAGCAGACGATCCCATATCTCAAGTGGGGCCAACCCACGGTGGTCAAACCACAGGGACAAGTCGCAATGAGGTGCCAAACCTCTGGTGTCCCAAAGACACAATGTGCTACCAAAGCACTGGTGACCGTAGTCACAAATCTGGTGATGGGGCCAACCCATCGTGTGTTACCAAAACACTGGCGTCAATCCCGTATAATCATCTGTGGGGCCAACCCACTGTGGTACTGAGCCACTGGGACGAGACGCTGAGGTACCAAACCTCTGGAGGTGCCAAACCTCTGGTGACCCAAAGTCACAAAGTGTGCTACCAAAGCACTGGTGCTCGTCAGCACAATATACCACTGCTCCCTCCTCTCGTATCACCCATACATATCATACTCATGTAATCATGCATATCATACAATCATGCATATCATACAATCATGCATATCATACATTCATGCATATCATACTAGCATGTCTAATCTCTATCCAATGCCACATATCCATAACCATGATATCATATAGATCATCAATAACTCATAATAATAGCACTGACTTACCCGAGTCCCGGATCATACCCATTAGGGTATCATTTCAATCATCACTGCCATGATTTTTATTTAAGCAAGCAGGTTTAATAATAATATTACTAGGTATGGGTGTGTTAGTTACACACCTGATAATACGAGTCTAGAAATCCTGACCAAGCGATCTAAGTCCCTCGATTGCTAACTCCTACAATCGGCCAAGCATTAGGGGTTAGGCACTAAGACTATACAGCCAAAGACATATACACTCAAGGGTTGATATCCATCCCTTACCTTGCAGATGGTTTGGTTTCCTACCAAACCTCGAACCGATAGTGATTCTCTTTGACAATCGGCCTCCACCTGAAAAGAACCATCACTCCTTAATGGTTTGGCTAAACGAAATAAAAGAACCAACTCATAATATTGAGCCTTACCACCACTTACCCCACTTGGCTAATCAGAAAACAAAGGCTCCACTTGATTGTATCCAAAGTCCGAATAACCTAGAATGAAATCGGTCTCAAAATCAATGATTAACTTTTAGCAACATGGCCAACTTCGGCTCCTAACCAAACCAAATGATCAAGAACAGAAAAAGAAAGAAATGGCCATTCGGCCATGGACTTACCAACTCCAACCGATTGAAGCAAGGCCTCCAATACACCACTGATATTCGGCCACTACAACTGCTAGGAGAAAGAGAGATATTCGGCTAAGAGACAATATGCATTCGGCACTTAGCGTACTAGGAGAAAGAAACAAAAGTGTGATAAGAAAGGTATTAATTTCGGCAATCAAAGTCTCAAACAGAGAGAAAAGGTAATGGAGAAGAGAGGGTTTCGGTTTTAACACAATTAACCAAAAGAGAAAGAATGGGAGAGAAGCTTTTTGAGAAAGGAGATTCGGCCAACAAGGTTTCAAAAGAGAAAAGAAATGGAAGTGGGATGCTAGGTTCGTCTTAACAAGGGATTTTGAGAGAAAACACAAAGCCAAATTCGGCAAAGATGAAGTTGCTTAAAGCTTTCGGTTTTGAAAAGGGAAAAGAGAGACTTACTTGAAGGAAATTCGGCTTAGGCTCTTGACAAAAGAAAGGACTTTGTTTTGAAACAAGGTGACCGAATAAAAATGCCCAAAAATACCAAGATGAATTTCGGCTAACACCTTCTAAAAGGGCAACACAGGTTCGGCAATTGAGAGCTTACACTTGCGGTTTTGGTATGGCCAAAAGAGAAAATTGCTTCACAAAGGCTTTTGGCCGAAAATGCACAAAATGAGAAGTGCATTTCGGCACACCTCCCTTCCCTCAACCAAATCGTACACACCCCCACTCCAACCCCACAAAATTCGGCCAAGAATCCCCCCATTCACTCCACTCCTCTCATTCAAAGTAGTTTGAACAAGTCCTCCTCCTTAATTTGCTCACCACCATCCAAGTCACCCCTTGACCAGGTCTTAGGCAGAGTTTGAACTGCCACAAACTCCTCCCTCCATGCCGTCAAAATGAGTGCCAAAAAGTGGCCACTCCGCAGCTCGAACACAAGGCCTCCACCTCATGTGAATGACGCCACCTAGCTCCCAAGTACCACATGCCTTGCCACTTCACTAACTCCTCACTTGTGCTATAAAACCACAATTAAAATTCTTAAACCCCAGCTTCCTCAGCTCCCCTGACTTAATACCCAAAAACCAAAATTTTCTTATTTACTCAGGCATACACCTAGGCTACACTTAAGCCCCTAAAACATAAAAATAGCAACACAGCACACTACATACATGCAATATCATGCAACACCAAAATAGCCCCTAACCTGGGATATTACAAAAAGCTTCGGCATCGCTCATTGCCACGTCAGTAGGTACGTCGCCCGAGGTCTGTCCCCCTACCATCGTTTCAACAAAATGGCAAAGGTGCGGTTACCCATCATCGTTGACCACCACTGCCACCTACAAAAGGAAAAAAAATAGAAACAGATGTAGAAAATCAAGGAAAAATAAGCAATAAAATATTGTAATCGATTCTGCTATAAAAATCTAACAAACACATTATAATTTTTTACACTAGATTTCAAAAAGGATTACAAAAAAAATACAAGTTAAAAAAAGGTAGCGCATCTCTTATTTGTTTTAAAATTTTAAAAAAAGAAAACATAAAAAAGAGAAAGAACAATAAAGGTTTTTACCTATTTTTACGGTCATCACTGTCGTGGTGGCCCTCGCCAATCTTAAAGGTCTTCAAATCCAGTGGGATTCGTTGAGGGCCTCATTGGAAAAGGTTAAAACCAAATAGTTTCATTGTTTTTTTTTTTCGAAACCGAAGGTTTTATCATTTTTTTCTTTTGAAGGTCGGCTTTTTTTGGGGGGTTTTGATCTCAAATTCATGTTCTAAGTGCTGAGGTGCTAAAAAGGGATTTTTTGGGTACTTCGACCACCGGCGGTGGCGGTCTCTGTCGCCGATGACCAATGGTCATGGCGAAGACCCACCGCCCTATGGCCGGACCTAAGGATGGCTTGAGAGAAAAAAGAACGAAAGAAAGGTTTTTTATTTTTTAAACAAGTTGCAATTGAATTTTGTTTAAAATACTTTTTACTTATATAGCCCACTTGAAACGATGTTGTTTTGTGCTTAGTTTCATATGTCCAAAAGGGCGTCATTTTAAGGAACAACCTGATGACTCGATCCAAACCCATCCAGGATCTGCATGTTTTCAAGGGGAGGGTCTAATTGCCGTTTTGGTCCTTCCACTTTTTTGACTCTTTTTAATTTTGTCCTATTTCATTATTTTATTTTATTTTTACCTATTTTATTTTATTCTTGCACAATTTAGTCCCTTGACCCACTGTTGACCCATTGAGGGAAGGACACATGTAATATGGGCGGGATAATACCCCTTTCGGTCCCTGTTCATTTTCGCATACTATAATTTTTTTTTAATTTAACCTTTCACCTTTCTTAAATTCAGACCCTTTATTTACCATTATTTAATTTCTAGCAAGCTAATTTTGTTACCTATATTTTTTTCCCTTTAAGTTATATATAATTTACATTTTTGCTCTCAAATTTTCTTATTATTTTATTTTGGTCCTTTATTTTTAATTATTGATACTATTAATACTATTAAGTGATTATTGTTGTTAATCTTTTTTCTTAAAATTTGCTCAAATATTAATATTTTATGAGTGTAATTAGACTAGTATCATACTTTTTTATATTATTTCATTATTATTATCATTATTATCATATATTGTTATTAATTGAATATGTTATTATTATTATTTCTTATTATTGTATTCATTATAGTATTTTCATTTCATTTTCATTATTTATGTGGGTATTTTGTTAATATCATATTTTTGCCATCATCGTACATTGTAAATATTGCTACATCCATTCATCCATTTTTCGGCAAAAACACATAAGAAATAATTAAAACTAAGGCAATGTTCGTTATTTTTGGGACTCGAGGAGTTGTGCTCTTAACTTACGGAGTATGGTCTCTTCCTAAAACCGAAATAACCAAATATCCTATTTTAAAATGAAAGCACAAAGGATTTAGGTAATAATCAAATGGCGATTATTCTTGTTTTCGGGGATTCGAGACATCATGCCCTAACTTACGGGGCATGCAAGGAAGGGATCGTATTTTAATCAAGACCTCTATAAAATTTAATTTAGCTAGCGAAATTTTAATCAAGTCATGCAAGGAAGGGATCGTATTTTAAATTTTCATTGAATTCTCAACTCTTGAAACTAAGGCATCAAGTAATCAACTAGGTACCAATTTTGGGTGTTATAAGGGTGCTAATCCTTCCTCATACGTAACCGACTCCCAAACCCATTTCTTGGATTTTGTAGACCGAAAATAATCATTTTAGTAAATCTAACATTTTATTAAAATGACTAAGTTGAGATGATCCGATCACACCTAATTAAAAAAGATTGGTGGCGACTCCATTTTTCATTTTTTAAAATAAAATGTTGATTTTCAAAAAGGTTTTGACAGCTTGGCGACTCCACTGGGGACGAATAAGAGAGTCGAGCCGCTAGTTGATTACATTTTGGTCTTTTTGTCAAAAATTGATAGTTCAGTTTAAATTGACGATCATTTCATTGCATTTCATCCTTCATGTTTAATTTTGGTGATATATAATGTCTTTGTTATCTCAGGTTACATAGCAATCTAATACATCTGATTTATTAGTTCAAGAGTTTCTCTTTGTATGTTTTCACATATATTGCATGGCATAATCGTTCCATTTAACCTTCTTAAGTAGGAGTGAGAAACTATTCCTTCGTGAAGTCTTCACCTCCATATAGGACAGTGGATCACTTTCGGGATACATCTGTACCTATGTTTTCATGAGGTCTTCACCTTTATATAGACATAGGGAAATGTATTCCCCTGAACTGAACTCAATCTGTATGAGCCTATAATGGGTGAGAATTGAGGAATCTGCTGGTTCAAGTACCCTTACTTTAGAACCAAACCGCGTGAAATGAGCCCTAGGAGCCTATCCTGGATAGAACCATATCAAACCTTTAGCGGTCGCCTGAATAGATTACAAAGAAGAGATGTTCTATTTAATTTTTTTTTTTTTGCTTTGTATTTTAGCTTTATATAAAATGTAATGACTTGTTTTGTTTTGTTTTAGCTGTGGTTGCATTGCAATTTCATCTTAAAAAGGTGTTGATTTGTGTTCAGTTGCTAAATAGAGAGTTTGTTAAGGAAAAAGGGGTTTTCTTGATAAAGTGGATGACAATGCCATTGTGCGAATATGGTCTGAGAAAAGACAACAAGAGAAAGGTAACAGCCTGTCAAAGGGATATATGTCAGAATTATGAGATTTCACCCGAATTAGTGTGACCGAGAATAATCCGCAAGAGCTGAAAGAAATATGTGATCAATAGGATGATGAAATCAAGCAACTATTTTGCCGTGAATATGGTGATATGTCTTACCTACTCGATGTCAAAGTGGATAAATACATATTCTGAGTTCTCACCCAATATTGGAATCTCGCTTATAGCTGCTTCACTTTAGGGAAAGTAGACCTGGCACCTATTGTAGAAGAATACACCATTTTGCTCCGTTGCCCAAAGATCTAGATCACCAAAGCCTTTTCTAGAGCTACCAACGTCCTGACTTTCTTAAAGAGATTGATGAATATAACTAGGATGAGCGAACAATGGGTCGCAACTCGAAGTAAATGAAAAAGGGGATAGTAAATGCATCACTTGGAAAAGTATACGGGATCTGATCTTGGTACACCCAAACATAAGGAAAAAGGTCGATGTCTTCGCCTTGAGTATTTATGGGTTAGTCATCTTCCCCAAAGTATTAGGACATATAGAGGATGCAATTTCTAATCTGTTTGACTGACTCGACAAAAGGATTACCCCTGTCCCAGCAATCTTGGCTGAAACTTTCAGATCTTTGAGTGCATGTCGAAGAGCGGGTGAAGGAAGATTTATTGGATGTGCATAGCTCTTGCTAGTCTGGTTTCATAGCCACTTTTGGAAGGTAGAAAAAGTCTCTTATCGAGTGTTCTCCAAAGACTACTCTCCGTTGAAATAATTTGTGGATATCCAAAGACAAGACAATATTTCTGAAGAAAAATGGATGGCAATTCTCCAGAGTCTCCAAAACGAAGATGTTGAATGGCGGGCCCATTGGATGATTCCCGATGAAATTTTGTATCGACGTGGAGACTTTGACTGGGTCCCTCTACTCAGGATATGGGGATCTATTGGATATGCCCTTCTACTTGTATTAAGATAGTATAGGTTGAGACAGTTTATTCTGGCAATGCAAGGGTTGGTCAATGTGTGTTTGCATACAAAGGTGACAATAACAAAAAGAATGTTTGTGAAATCTCGAACGCATGGAACCAAACTCACAAAATGAAGAGATTTGCTGCAAATCCTATGACGACCTTAGAATACGATTGGTGGTGGGGTAAAAGAATTAATGACAATGTCCCTTCCTCAAGTCAAGAAAGTACCCGACCGATAGAGGAACACTTGCAAGTGATATTGTCTGAATTAGAAATAGTAAAGTGATAAACCGTAAAAGTAACATATTTTAATCCCACATTTAGCATAATTTTGGATGATTTATCCTTTTATTTATGTAAAAAGGTGCTCTTAATCCTTTCTTTTCATATTTTATACTCAGGAAAGCACCCAAGGATAAAAAGAACGAGAAACGGGCTTAAAACGGACCAAATTGGGCCAAGAGAGAAATCGACACGGCCTGGCCCAAAGACCACATGGCCGTGCCTCATTAAAAGTCCAAACACGGCCTAGCCACGATTCACACGGGCTTGTGCCATGGCCGTGTCTCTGTCACTGGAAAGAGCAATTTCATTCGGGAAAGGATACTTGGAGGCAAAGAAACACATTCCAAAGCCTATTCAAACACCCTACTAGGAATTCTACTTAAATTAGGATACTTAGGGGCCAAGTAAGGCATCACAAAGTCTATATAAACACCTTAGGGGGCAACTTGAAAGGGGAGTTCGGCAGAAGCCGAAGGGACGAAAGCGAGGCCAAGGAGCCAAGCCGAGAAGGTCAGAGTTAGGGAATAACGCGAGGATAGCCAGTTGATCCATCTCAAGAAGCCGGAGTTATACTCAAGACGGCGGAATTCTCCTTCGATTCCTTCAGGGGGTTTTAGGATTTTTCCTATGTTTTGTTTTATCTTTTCTCTTGCGATGTTTTCTTTATTCATTATGAACTAAACCCTTCAGATACCTGAAGGGGATGAAACCTAGATGGATTTTATTATTTGATTTTTAAGTTATATGCTAAATTACTTAGTTTGTTCTAAATTATGTTGCTTAATCCAAATCTAATGTGCTTAGGTGGAGGAGGAATAGATATAACATAATTAAGCGGAGTTGATTGGACGCCTAGAGATAAGGTTACGAGATTTTGCCGGATTAGGGTGAAACCTAATATGGGAGTCCATTGATCGATTTACTGCTATCCTAGGGGGTTATTATAAGTGAACGAGAGTTCCACTAATTAACCTAGGGTTAGACGTTATTCGCTCCGAGAGAGGGTTTAATATAGGTTAGGGAGTCTTACGGATCAAGCTAAGTAAAAGAAATCATATAATTTAGGGTTAATTAATAAGTGAAGTCTAGGTGGATTCTTCCTGAGGGTATCGTCTTAATCAACTGAGTTTTCCCTCAAAGTTATTTTCCTATTCGCCCTTCTTGTCTTTGTGTCCTTAGTTTAGCTGTCGTCGATTTAGTTTAAAAAGTAATCTTCACTCTAACTTTAGGCTAAATGATAAAAAGAAAGTGAGTATTAATACTTTTAGTTCCTTTGGGTTCGATAACCGGTCTTACCTAAGCTATACTATTGTTCGATAGGTACACTTGCCTTAATATCGTTGCCAGATTTAGTCTCCAGGTTTGATCATTCTTTTATAAATATTTAAAGGTCTGATTTGCAGCGATAAAGTTTTTGGCGCCGTTGCCGGGGAACTAAAATATTAAGAAAGCTTAATTTTTATTACTTTAGCCATTTTTTTATTATTGAAAAATTTTTATTATTTGTTTTATTTTTACTTTGCTAATTTTTCTTTGCTTTGACAGGTAATTTTAGTTTAGAAGAGATGGCACTAAATAACTATCAGTGGCAAATTATGAGGACAATGCCAACAAAAGCTGCCAGTGTTTTCAACCTCGACGTGGTCACCAGGTTATCTACCCAGCTAGAGATGATGAATAAAAAGATTGATGGTTTGCATAGTCTCTCGCAGGTGCACCCAATAATGCAATATGACTCGAATCCAAAAGGCGTGGCGAATCCTGAGTACCTACCCTACAGATATGGCATGGAAAACGAGCAAGCTCACTATACAGGTAACTATTCTAGACCTCAAAATAATTTTTATAGTGACACTTATAATACAGGTTGGAGGTACCATCCCAATTTCTCATGGGATGATCAAAGTAGCCAAAGATCCAAACATCTTTCAGATCTTCAACAACCACCTCACCAACAGGAAAAGGAATCGGACACTGAAGAAATGCTGACAAAATTCATGGCAGCCACAGAAAACTGTTTCAAAGACACTGAAACAAACCAACGAACATCGATTGAAGAGATCCAGAGCCAAGTAAGGGAAGCCACTAAGGCAGTCGAACAACTTGCAAAATTAATGTCCGAACGATCGCAAGGGCGCCTACCAAGCAATATTGAATCTAACCCGAGAGAACAAATTCAAGCCGTCACAGCTCATAATAGCACAGGGGTAGACAAACCTAATCCAATAAAAGGAAACAAGGTAGAAGAAGGTAAAGTTGAGGCAACACAGGAAAAGCCAAAATGGTAATCGAAGAGTACCAACCTCGCATACCTTATCCCAAAGCAATGAAAAGAGACGATTCAAAAGAACAATTTGGTAAGTTTCTTAAAATTTTAAAGAAATTACATATTAACTTACCTCTTCTTGAAGCTCTTTTTCAGATGCCAGACTCGAGGAAATTTTTAAGACAGCTCTTGACAAACAAACGCAAATTAGACGAGGTGCACATGTGGAATTAAATGCAGCATGCTCGGCAATGTCACAGGACAAACTACCGCAGAAGCAAAAAGACCCAGGGAGTTTTACAATTCCATGCTTAATTGGCAGTTTAACCATTGATAATGCGTTAGCTAATTTAGGGGCAAGCATAAATGTCATGCCTTATACATTGTTTAAACGACTAGGTCTAGGGTAACCCAGACAAACTAGGATGAGCATTCAGTTAGCTGATAAAACTATCAGAATTCCTAGGGGTATAATAGAAAATTTTCTAATCAAAATTGATAAATTCATATTCCCTGTAGATTTTGTTGTCTTAGACATGAATGAGGATACTTCGATTCCTTTAATTTTAGGAAAACTCTTTCTAGCAACTCCCAAGACTAAAATTGATGTTGGTACAGGAGAACTCATTCTTCGTGTAGGTGACGAATCAATCAATCTACAAGCTTTTGACTCGGCCAAGACATCAAGTGATGAAGGTGAGAAAGTAAATTCAGTTGATAATCAAATTGTTCAACTTTCACTACAGGAAACACCACAAGGCTACAAACTCAAGCCGAATCATGGGCCCCAAGCCGTACAAGCTCATAACAGTGAATTGTTAGTGGAATCTGACCCAAGGCAAGAACCTGTGGTAAGTGAAGGTAAGGTTGAGGTAAGCCATGATTTACCAAACCCGGTAAATATAGAGTACCAATCTCGTATGCCATATCCCAATGCAATAAAGAAAGACCACACAGAGGAAGAATTCGGTGAACTCACACTTCGTGTAGACAACAAAACAATCACTCTTCAAGCTCTTGACTCAGCTAGGACATCGAGTAATAAAGGTACGAACGTTAATTCTATTGATAATCATTTGGTTCAACCTTCTTTACAGGAAGCATCACGAAATCACTTAGCTGAGCTAGATCTTAGACCTAGTGCCGACAAAGAAGAAACACATAAGGAACAAAGCCTTAGGGTTGACAAACTAAAATAGTAGGAAACACAAATCAGAGAGGAACAGGAGCCGCATGAAGTGAAACTGAAGGAGACCTCAGACAAGCTGATAGGAACAACAAATCACATCAAAATAGAGGATCAGGTATTGTTGAATAAGGAAGACCCTCGAATCACCAATTCAGACCTCAAGACAAACGAAGAAATCACTTTTGAGGTACTTAATGTCTTTCTATACGGCACAGTCGAGGTAAGCAATCCTAAATTCGACACTTTTGAGGTAAACATTACTCGACTTAAACTATATATCCATAACCGAAGTGATCACATGAGAAAGGATTTTCACCTCCTCAAACCACCATGACCATACGAATGAGAGGTAAAGTCTAGCTTAAGACTATAAACGAGCGCTACTCGGGAGGCAACCCGAGCACTAACCCTAATTTTACATTTTTTATATTTTTTCTTCCTTTTATTTTTCCTTTTAAGCACCTAACCATAAACTGACCAAAGAGCAGATTTCTAGGACACACGGCCTTACACACAGGCGTGCCAGTAGCCGTGCACAACCACAGAAGAATTTCTTTCCCCAACACGGGTTGTGATACTAGGCCACGCCCGTGCTAACTACCCATGTGAAGTTACTGACTTGTCGAGCACGGGGTACACACGTCTGTGCCCCACGACTGTGTAAACTCATCGACTTGCATACCACGGGCTAAACACGCCCGTGCTACCTACCCGTGCAAAGTTACTAATTTGTCGAGCACGAGAGTGTCAGCTATAACACGGTCGTGGCCACCTCACCTGAACACACCCAAAAATTCAAAATCCCAAAACACAGGCTACATTTCTATTTAAACCTCATTCTCCCTTTTTCTAGTTCTCTTTCATTTTCCATTATTTATTATTTTAATTTTATATCCATTTTATCATTTTTCTTCTTATTCTTTATGATATTTAGATCTAGCTTAGGATACAATAAAACCAGACCGGCTGCTTCGAGGATTCAATTTTAAATGGTTCAAGACGCTTCCCCACGTTCACCTCCAATCCCATCCGGACTCTTTTCATTGACTTCATCCAAAATTCAGGAAGTTTCACTTCTCTCCCCATCTTATGATTTTATGATTATTTTGCTATTATCCATCTTTGTACATTGAGGGCAATGTACATCTTAAGTGTGGGGGGTTAACTATAGTATTATTTGAAAATCCCTGAATTATGCCTTGTTCAAAAGTAAAGTCTCTCATATTATGATTAGAATGGAATTTCCTATGATTTATGATCTTTGTTGATATGTTTTGGAGTAAGTCATTGATAATTGTGCATTGATGATTAAAATTGAAGGATACTAGAGAATCAAGCATGATAAGTCTATTTTTCAGAATTAAATTTTTTTAGGTTGTCTACCTGAATCTGAATATTACTTTGAAATTTGAAATTTACGAGATTGACATCAAAATACCCAAAATTTTTGTGAGATTTTGAGCCTTTTAGAGCATACATTCTTTCATGCTCACTTATTGATTATGAGTGTGTCAACATTGATTTGTTATTCTAGAACTTGCCTCGATTATACATGTTGAGACCGCACCTTTGATTTAATATACAGAGATGATAAAGGCACCTAGGTTTTAACCCACTCACTCCACTAAAAAGCCTAACCCCACATTTAACCCCTAGTGAACCTCGTTTAAGCCTAACAACCCTTTTCATTGACTTCCTACTAACATTAACCCAAAACCCTTTGCATTTGTTATCACCGTTGTTTTTAACTTCCCTTTTTGTCGAGATTTGATTTTGAGCAGTTACCTAACTATATTCTCTGTTTCAGTTGTTAAAGTTCGTTATTATTATTGATTTGTAAAAAAAAGAGAGAGAAAGAAAGAGAAGCTCGTATTATTAGTTTTCAATTGATAAAATTATTTAGGATTAGTTCATTTTTCTTGTTAGGTAATTTTTTAGGTCAGTCTCAATTCTAACCTTCTAATTCAGCCTTTATCCATACCTTAACCTAAGCCCCGTTACAACCCTGCTAAAGACCTTTTGATTTGTGTATCATCTCATTTTACAGTGGTGGAGATTTGATTTTCATGCAAGCCTATGGGATTAACTTTTATGTTCGACTTATTGAGTGCTTAATTTTGAACCTTAAACACTTTGAGTGATTTGAGTGAATCTTTAGTGAGGATGTCAACTCTTGTCAATTTTGAATCAGAGGTAACTATTCAGGTAAAGGGAAAACGCCTATGTTTTCATGCTATAAATGTATGACTTTGATTGTTTGAATCTTTAAGACTCTTTGAGTTGAATTGTCCATGTATGAATTATCTTTGAATTATGATAAAGCATGATTGATGAATTTTATGAATCAAGGAAGTACGTTTTAATTATGAGTTGAGAAATTTGCTTGAGGACAAGCAAAAGCTTAAGTGTGGGGGTATTTGATAAACCGTAAAAGTAACATATTTTAATCCCACATTTAGCATACTTTTGGATGATTTATCCTTTTATTTATGTAAAAAGGTGCTCTTAATCCTTTCTTTTCATATTTTATACTCAGGAAAGCACCCAAGGATAAAAAGAACGAGAAACGGGCTTAAAACTGACCAAATTGGGCCAAGAGAGAAATCGACACGGCCTGGCCCAAAGACCACATGTCCGTGCCTCATTAAAAGTCCGAACACGGCCTAGCCACGATTCACACGGACGTGTGCCATGGCCGTGTCTCTGTCGCTGGAAAGAGCAATTTCATTCGGGAAAGGATACTTGGAGGCAAAGAAACACATTCCAAAGCCTATTCAAACACCCTACTAGGAATTCTACTGAAATTAGGATACTTACGGGCCAAGTAAGGCATCACAAAGTCTATATAAACACCTTAGGGGGCAACTTGAAAGGGGAGTTCGGCAGAAGCCGAAGGGGAGAAAGTGAGGCCAATGAGCCAAGCCGAGAAGGTCAGAGTTAGGGAATAACGCGAGGATAGCCAGTTGATCCATCTCAAGAAGTCGGAGTTATACTCAAGACAGCGGAATTCTCCTTCGATTCCTTCAGGGGATTTTAGGATTTTTCCTATGTTTTGTTTTATCTTTTCTCTTGCGATGTTTTCTTTTTTCATTATGAACTAAACCCTTCAGAAACCTGAAAGGGATGAAACCTAGATGGATTTTATTATTTGATTTTTAAGTTATATGATAAATTACTTAGTTTGTTCTTAATTATGTTGCTTAATCCAAATCTAATGTGCTTAGGTGGAGGAGGAATAGACCCTGCCTAAGAGAAGATCTAACATAATTAAGCGGAGTTGATCAGACGCCTAGAGATAGGGTTACGAGATTTTGCCGGATTAGGGTGAAACCTAATATGGGAGTCCATTGATCGATTTACTGCTATCCTAGGGGGTTATTATAAGTGAACGAGAGTTCCACTAATTAACCTAGGGTTAGACGTTATTCGCCTCGAGAGTGGGTTTAATATAGGTTAGGGAGTCTTACGGATCAAGCTAAGTAAAAGAAATCATATAATTTAGGGTTAATTAATAAGTGATGTCTAGGTGGATTCTTCTTGAGGGTATCGTCGTAATCAACTGAGTTTTCCCTCAAAGTTATTTTCCTATTCGTCCTTCTTGTCTTTGTGTCCTTAGTTTAGCTATCGCCGATTTAGTTTAAAAAGTAATCTTGACTCTAACTTTAAGGCTAAATAATAAAAAGAAAGTGAGTATTAATACTTTTAATTCCTTTGGGTTCGATAATCGGTCTTGCCTAAGCTATACTACTATTCGATAGGTACACTTGCCTTAATATCGTTGTCAGAGTTAGTCTCCAGGTTTGATCATTCTTTTATAAATATTTAAAGCTCTGATTTGCAGCGATCATAAAGCAAGACTTCGAAAAGAAGAGTTTAGAACTAGGGAATAAGATAAAAAAGTTGGAAGACGAAAAGGTTCAGCTAGGACTAGACGTTGACGTCCAAAACTTAGAAGCTGAGAAAATGATAAAAGGAAAGAACAAGGCTGAAGAAGACTTGGACAGTCTAAACTAGATTATAAGAAGTTCCGCTTCGATAAGGACTGCCAGATTGGGCAAAATGTCGGGAAAATGGTGATAATAAATCCAAGAAGAAAAGATTAGAGCCGATCAGTGGGAAAGGAAATTCCAAGATGCTCGAGTTCGAGAGGATGCTTAAAAAAGGGAATTGATAGGAAGCCAAGATGAAAAGGTTGGAGTGAGAGCCAGGATAGAGGAGTTGGAAAAGTCTCTACATCAACATCGTAGTCGTAACTCTATGACTGAGTTAAAAGTAAGCCTGACTAAGATTGAGGAGTTGAAGGGAAAGATTGAAGAGCTTGAGGTTGAATTGAAAAGTTCTAAACTTCGAGTTGAGCTTCTTGAAATGAACAATGAACATTGGAAAGAGCAACTCCAATGCTATCAGGGCCAGATCAGGGATGGAGATCACATCATGAGCGAAGCTTTGACTAAAGTACAGGAGGTAGCCTACCATTTACAAACTCTAGCGGTTCAAGCTGACATGCTGAGAATTAGCTTGAACCAAGAATTAGCTTGGCTTCTTAGGAAAGTTAAGGCTTTGAGTATTAGGGCAATGCCATATATGTGAAATGTATCTGTTTTATGTAAAGAAACTTGTTTTCTAGTAAAGTTGTTCTAATAGAGTTGAACCAGAATCAAAGCCTTTTTTTTTTTTTGCATCCATTTTTCATTCATTACCATTACATTTCGTTACATGCGTTAAATTTCATAAAAAGGCCCTAATTAATCAAAATTATGACGATTACTTTAGAAACTACCATGAATTTGTCAATTGAATATTGCTACGATACCTGCGTTAAAACCAAAGCCATAGATCAAAGGTTAGAGAGACTAGAACAAATTCAGAAAGACATGTAAGACCAGTTGCAAAGGCAGCTGTAGGACCAATTAGCTAAGGTGCAACAAGACATGAATGACCAAATAGAGGAGTCCCAAAGAAGCATAATAAACTAGTTGACCCAGTTACTGGCAGGAGGGATTGAAAAAGGGAAGAGTGTTGTGATTAAGTCTAGGGACGATAATGAAGACCCTACATACCCCCCAGGCTTTATACTAGTGCACATTCAAACTCAACTAGATGCATATTCATGAAGAGTACCTGTCACCATAAAACCACAAAAATACCAAGCTGACACCTCAGGGCCGGTGAATTACCCGATGGGCTCAGGTTCCAACCCTAGAGATAATCCAACCAACCACATTGTTCTAGATTTGGACGACATGGTGGAAATGAAGAAAGCAAGAGTAATTCCAAAATAGTTGGAAGATCGTTGCAAGTGGTTGAAGGAAAAATTCAAAGCTATGGAGAGCACTGACTACCTTTGTGGAGACGATGCCAAGGAATTAAGTTTAGTCTCAGATGTAATGATACGAATCGTCTTGGGTTTGAAAACGAATCGTAAATGTTGCCTGATCGTAAATTAGGTAGTTTTTCTTTTAGATAACAAAAAGGGTAATTTTATTGAAATAATGTCTTCGAAAAGTAAAGATAGGTAAGAGGTTTAGATGGATACGTATTTGAAACAAGAAAGAACCTTTAATAAAAATTAAAGACCCAAATCTTATAAGTTTCAAATTGTTGAAAGGAGTTTTTGAATAAAAACCGAGACCCACTATCTAGCAAGATAGGAACCAACGGTATAGATAAATGAACGCCACACCTGAAAGGATGATAAGTTCGAAACAAGGATAGAACGACGCCACTAGGAACTAGATAAGTCAATTCGAACCTTGAGAATTAGGAGAGTGAATTATACTCACCAAAAGAAAAATCTTCATTCGTTAAAATTCAAACGTACCTTACAAATGGAAAAAATAGCAAATATTTATAAGCTAAAGCTAGGTAGCCAAATGTTTCAAACAAATTAAAGAAAATTAAAACTCATTCAAATTGTGGCCGTCCCATGCTAGGTGCCAACCAAGAAATTATTTCATATTATTCCTTCAGGTTGTTGTGCCGTTTTTGCTCCACTAGGATCATCATGTTGATTAATCAAATGCTTGTGTCATTTATGCACCATACACCAAAAGCTTGATTTTATTCTCCACTATAGCCGTCCATCATGTTCACAAGAAGACAAGATTATGTTTGCTTATTTTATTCACAACAAGCATGCTCCATCATCTCAAAGAAATGGCATTGCCGTCCATGCATTCCCACTAGTCACACACATGCACATTTCTAAATTGTTTAAAGCTTTTCACGCATGCTTTCCATGGTGCCCATCTTATGCTTCATGTAAATTTTATTTTATGCATGCACTAAGTTCCCATTAAATAATGCCTTAGCTTGTCCTTAGTTGCCGTCCACTCATGCATCTCACTTGCATAGTTTTTTTAATGCACCCACTTTGCCTTAATTAATTGGTGCCGTCCATGCATTTCTACACCCACCCATTTTGCACATTTCTAATTTCACAATTGTTTATTCCCACCATGGTTGTGCCGTCCATCTTGGTTTCTTTCAGCTATCATCTTCCATAAATTGTGGTCATCCAATTTGCATCAAGATCGTGGAGCAACTACAAAATGTATCAATCACATTAATTAAAATTCAACTGAACATAGTTGGCACAGAATTTTAATCACCTTATTTAAACACTAGGTAAAAGCATACTAACATTCAACTTCGACAAAGGACTTATTAAAAACTCGTACTATCTAAACAAATTAATATGAAATAAGAAAATGCAGCTACTACTGAAAATAAATCAAACATGCGTAATTTAAAGTGTTAAACAAACTAGCAATCGGAATAGCTAGTATATTCAACTTCAAATAAGTTGTAAGAGTTCAGCATGTTCTTGGGCTCTTTTCTATCGGCATTCCAAATTTGTGCCACCAAAACCGTTGCGGCATCTTTGAATTGTTTGGCTCGGGAACGTGTAATTGGCCCATTAAGTAGCTCGATTGGGTCATGGTTGACGTCCGCCACAGGCTTCTTAGGTTAGTTCGTATCATGTAATGCTACCATTAAAATTTAAAATTCCAGAATTTGAGAAATACAATAGGACTACTTGCCTTGAAGCCCATGTTCAACCGAAGAATGACGGGTACGTCAATAACAACTAATTGTTAATCCAATGTTTCTAGGATAGTTTGATCAGGTTGGCTGCCAAATGGTACAATCAATTGAGTCGTGGCAAGATCAATTCATAGAAAGACTTGGCACAGGCTTTCATGATGTAGTACAGCCATGTGACTGATATGACACCCGATAGAATTATGCTGCAAAACATGATGAAGAAGCAAATTGAAAGCTTTAGGCAATATGCTCAAAGGTGGAGGGATGTGGCAATACAAGTTCAGCCACCTCTTCTGGAAAGGAAATGACAATGCTTTTTGTAGACACCTTGAAAGCCTCGTTCATCAACCATATGCTAGGTAATGCTACCAAGAACTTTTCAGATATAGTTATGTCCGGAGAAATGATTGAGAATGCAATAAGAAGTGGAAAAATAGATGCGAGTGAAAGTGCTAAAAGATCTACCCCGAGAAAGAATGAGAACAAAGTAAATACCACGAGTGTGTACAATAAGGGTTATTCAAAACCAGTCACAGTGATACAATCTAGGACCATGACAACCAACCATCAATGCCCTTCGAGACAAGAACTCAATTCAAGGCCAAACATAGAAAAACTCCAATTCACGTCTATCGCGATGACATATGGAGAATTATATCAGAATCTGTTCAACGTGCATATAGTATTGTTGTTTTACTTAAAACCCATTCAACCTCCATTTCCAAAATGGCATGATGCGAATGCTCAGTGCGAATACCATGCAATGATAACGGGACACTCGATTGATAACTGCAGCGCATTCAAGAAGTTGATGGAGACGTTTATCAATATGGGAATTGTAAGGTTTGATAATCCCTCAGGGCTTAATGTGGCTGGAAATCAGTTACCCAGTTATCCTAACCAAGGGGTAAACATGATAACCGAGAGTAGGGGTAAGAGTCCAAAATCAATGTTGCAGAGGTAAAGTCCACTCTAAAATGGGTTTGGAAAAAAATCATAGATGCGGGATTGATCATTCAAGATTCAGAGGAGGTACCCAATAGAGTGATGAGCTACTATGAGTTTCACGCTACAGAAGGTCATGGGATCCAAGAGTGCACAAGATTCAGGGCTCTAGTGCAAAGTCTAATGGATTAACAAAGAATTGGAATTCTTTGAAGATATCAAGGGCTCGAAGGGAGAAGATGTTTATGCCTCTAAAGAGGGATCATAAGAAGAAAATTTACAAGGTCAACAACCCGGTGGTGATTATTTCCCGGCTGAGAGGCAATGAAGTGGGAGCACAAGCTACACCAAGAATAATAATTCAAAAACTGTGGCTTTTCCCTATAGGGATAACAAAAAGGTTTCATGGAGTTATGATTGCAACGTAATGATCCCAAGAGGAGAGAACTCAATTGGCACTTCAGAAGGGGTCTAGGATATCAATTTCTTCACATGCAGCGGGAAACACTATGATCCTGCAAATGTATGAACTAAGCCCTTTAAGGAAAAAAACTCTAGTAGTTGAGCATAAGAAAGGGAAAGCTGCTAGACCTGAGGCACCAATCAATGAACCAATGACCGAGAATGAGGCTAAAGAGTTCTTGAATTTTAAAACATAGCAAGTACAGTGTAGAAGAGCACCTACACAAACAACCGGCTTGCATATCAATGTTAGCCTTGCTTCTGAGCTCAGAGGCACACTGTAACGCATTGATGAAGGTGTTAAATGAGACTTATGTCATTAATAACATCTTTGTGAACAAGCTAGATCGTTTGGTCAACAATTTGAGTGCCAACAATTTCATCTTCTTCAATGATGATGAAATACTTTCACGGGGTATGGGATCCACAAAGGCTCTGCACATCACTACTCGTTGAAAAGGATATACATTGCCAGGAGCATTAATTGGCAACTAATCTGCACTGAATGTCTTACCTCTGTCCACACTGAATAGACTGTCAGTCGATAGCTCTTATATGAAGGCTTGCCATAACGTAGTGAGGACATTTGATGGTATGAAAAGAAAAGTGATGGGGAAGATTGAAATACCACTTTTAATTAGTCCGAACACATATGAGGTGTACTTTCTGATGATGGACATCAAGCCTACCTATAACTATTTATTGGGGAGGCCTTGGATTCATTCAGCCGGGGCAGTGCCTGTAACACCCTTAACCCGTATACGTTGCCGAAATAGGGTTACAAAGTATTACTGAAGCTTACAGAACAATCTCAAATAATTTGAGATATTTACTATTCATATTCCGAGATAATGCATAACGTCCCTTAAATGAACCCTCGAGGCCCAATATGACCATTAGAATTGAATAGGAACTAAATCGAGATGACTAAAATATTTTCGCAAAATATCAAAATTTATCTTATAAACAGTATCCACATGCCCGAGTGGTCTAGGGACAGGCCGTGTGATCAGGCTGTGTGGCTATACACGCCCATGTTCCTAACCTATGTAACTCTCTGATTTATAAGGCATGAAGATATTGAAGTCACACTGCCAAGTCACACGTCCGAGTGATAGGCTGTGTGGTTAATTTAATTTTTACAAATTAGGTGCAATTTTTACACAGCTATATTGCAAGCCCGAGCTCAAGGCCGTGTCATCCACACGGCTGAGACAAATGCCCGTGTCTCTGCCCGTGTGCTCAATTCTGAGCATTCTATTTTGCAAATTCAAAATACACGGGACACATGGCAAGACCACATGCCCATGTACCAGGCCGTGTGTCACACACAGTCTAGACATACGCCCGTGTGTCTACCTGTGTAGACGAAATAAGGCCATTTCCTAGCCTCATTTCTTACCCAAATTTACCATTTTCCTGCACCAACACTTACAAATATTTTCCAACCAATTCAAGCATCAATACAAAGCCACTATACCATTTGTTATTGTATAAAATCACTTACCTTCAACCTAATTTATTTACTTTACTTACCTCTTATGTAACTTGAGTTGCTCATTATAATTTCATACTTATATACATACATGAACATGTGTTATTTCATATCCATCTTTAACATCAAAACAAGTTTCTCTAGCCATTCCAATGGCTAGATTAAGTTCAATATATACAAACCATAATTTGGTCAAATTTTCCTATACATGCCATTATACCAAAACAAGATTTTCATTTATACCAAAATAGTGGGAGGATAGTGTGATGAATGCTCCGACCGTTCTCCAACCTTTACGAGCTTTGAGCACTATAAAACAGGAAAAAAAAACCTAGTAAGCATTATATGCTTAATAAGTTCGTATAACCAGAATTTAACTTACCAATCATATTTAACATTTAAACCATTCATAAGCATACTTTCCATTAAATTTGGTGTTTTTCCTAACCACATGCATCCAATCAAACATGTTAATCACAAATATACCATAATGCATTGTTGAGCTCATCATGCCATATTTCATCAAATTTTCCTCTTTTCATTTCATATTCCTCATGTCTCATTAATCATTTTATCCGTTGAGCTATTGAATTTTCCGATGGATATTTCTGATAGTACATTCAATGTGTACAATTCCATTATCCGTCAATTCATATCCAGTAGTACCTGTTAAGGTACACTCTCGATCCACATAACCTACAGAAGAATTACCAGTCCAGGCTAAATCCTTTCAGTGACAAAGAATTTTCTATAGAGTTTGTTCTGGATTATTAGTCTAAGCTAAATCCAGTCAATTAGGATTACCAATCCAGGCTAAATCCTAATTGAAACATATACTCGAGAGGCTCATTTCAGATTACCCGTCTGGGCTAAATTCATTCTGCAACACATGCAATTTTATCAGGGAAATTACCTGTATCCATCGGAATTCAATATTCACACGGAATTTAACCCTTTTCAATAAATTTCTAACATAAACCATTTCTTCCACTGAAATTTCCTTACACTTCATATATACAATCTCATATAACATATTCAATGTAATATAGCATTCAAAACAACACGTTTCTACGCTCATTTAAGTTATACAAACTTACCTAGATATTTGTTTGTAACTGAAATCTACTAATCCGAAATCTTTTCCTTTCCATAATCTAACTATTTGTTCGATCTTTCCAGATTTATATAATTGAATTTAATCATCAATTTAACACATTTCATAATCCATTGAACTCAATTTACACCCTAGGTAAAATTACCATTTTGGCCCCATACTTTTCATAAATTCCAATTTCATCCTTAGGCTCGGAAAATGAAATTCATACAATTTAATCCTTATTTCCAGCCTAGCCAAATTTCATATACCATAATAGCAACCCATGAATTCCATAAAAATCAGAATTTTATCATGGTTCTCACCATTTTTCAATTTAGTCTCTAAATAATATTTCCATGTAAATTCATTTTGTAAAAGTTGTTTATCTATCAACAACCTTTCATTTTCTACCCTAAACTTTTAAATTTCAGCATATTCATCCATGGAAAACTTTCTATACTTTGATATCTATTCAAATTAATCCCCTAAATAGATAGTTTAAGCTATCCCGATTCCAAAAATATAAAAATTACTAAAAACGGTACTTGGAAACTTACCCAATTAAGCTTAAAAGGTTCATTTTCTCACTCCTAGGGCTTCCATAAAATTTGGGGATAAAGATGATATGAAACTAAGATGATAATTATATTTAATTAATTATCATCTTTTAATTATTTTCTTTTCCAATTTAGTCCTTAACCTTTTCTAATTTTTCCATGGATGACACACCAAAAATATCTACATATTTTTCTTTAATGGTCTAATTACCAAATAAGGACCTCAAGTTTTGAATTCCATAGCTATTTAACCCATATAGCTACTAGAATTCAAATTTGACATTTTATGCAATTTAGTCCTTTCTACAATTAAGCACATAATTGAGAAAATTTTCTTATCAAAATTCTCATGTAACCTTTCTATCACATTACTAATCATTTCCTAACATTAAAATATTTGTTCTTTTCAGCTCGAATGTGGTTACGAAACCATTGTTCCGACTTAACTGAAATTGGGTTGTTACAGTGCCATCATCACTCCACCAAAAGTTGGATTTGCTAACAGAGGGTCGAACTGTAACATCTTGAATTAGTGGGCCTATGCATTTTGTGTGTTGTAAGTTTAATTTGTTAATTTGAGGGTTAGGGGTTCAGATTGGGCTCAGGAATGGGCTGAGGCCTTCACTAAATATTCTGTTTGTTCACTCTAGGGCTTAAAAATATTGTATCTATAGTTTAAAAATATCAAGTTGGGCTTGTGGCCCAAAGTAAGGTGGCGCCATAAGGGAGGAAAGGGTGGCGTCACTAGTGGATGGAGAGGGCCCAAATTTTGGCTGCTTGGAGCCCAAGCTTTTGGGCCAATTTCGGCACTTAAAAGGGAGCAAGGGGGGACGGCAACAAGGCTAAAATTTAGGGATTTTTAATTTGTGAGGATAATAAGCAGATAAAAGGGGAAGGAGTGGTGTGATGTAGGACTCTTTTGGATGTGAGTTTTGATAAAGATAAGGGAAAAGATGAGAGGCTATCCAGGAGGCTAGAGGTGGCCAAAATTTAGACTGTGTGTGTAATGGGGGAGACAGCTAGATAGAGTTAGTAGATGCCGAAATTCTGTTAGTTTTTCTGAAAGCTTTCTCTCAGTTTTCTCTGCTGCCGAAATTTTCTTTCCATTCTTTTTCTTCCTAGCCGAATTCTCCCTACCTATTCATTCATCTTTTCTTCCATCCATTAAAAGCCGAAACCACACTCCTATTTGCTCCTTTAGCCGAGAATCTCTAAGCCTCTCCACCGAAACTCTTCACTCGGTACTTCTAAAAGCCGAAAACGCATCAGCCTCCTGTTGTTCATCTTTTTCGAGATTTCCTTAAAAAGCCGAAATCCCTAGATCTCACCTCCTGTGATTGCCGAATCTTGAACGAAACTGAAGGTAAGTGTCGATTCGCATGATCCAATCTTTTTCCGATTTTTAGAGACCCTAGCCGAATGGCTATATGGAAACTAATCTTGTGTTTTTCTTTCTTTTGCGGCATTCCAGGATTTGAAGGAGATCCAATTGCCTAAGGATCTAAATCGGTAGCACTCGAATCATCCTACTTCCGGGATCTAATCGATTTAGGTAAGGACATTTGTTATTTAAACATATAAATTCGGGTAAATAATAATCCTTGACCGTATGTAGGGGAAGCTTTATCTTCACGTTCTTCCGGCTTTTGAGCAAAGTTGTAGACAAAGGGTAGTAGATCCGATTAGCGGGGAAAACGACGTAGAGGGTAGTCCTACGTATTTATCAGGTGTGTAAAGTTCTCACACCATTTAGATTGCCTGTTAGTATATGTAGATACCCGAAACACACAACGACTGGAGGCCCACAAACACATTATGGGCCCTGGCCCATACATAAAGGCAACAATCATAATTACATGATAAATAATAAATGATGAATAGCCCAACCCATCCTAGGTTTCCAGCCTCTACACACCAACCCATACCAACCATCACACCTTGGGGATTTCTACAATCAACCCTCCATCCGCTACACACCATAACGACAGTCGTACTGCCTATTCCTATTATTCAGGAATCATTAAACATGGCATTGCCACCGATCACTATGTGACCTAACATTAGATTTTGTGGTTTAACCACCGATCACCAAGTGACCTATCATGCACTTCCCCTTCATTATCATAGTCTCACCCCATGCATACACACATAAGGAAAACATCACACAGGCTTTCATATATATTTCGATACACATAGATATTCCTACGATTACGTACCTGGCATCCTTGCCTAACCCCTTTTAGGGTTTCGTTCGACTATCTACATAGCCACTTTCTGGCTTTTTAGCCTATAACATATATATATATAGACTTTCTAAGTCAACACTATCTGTAGCCAACACCACTGCTATCTGCCTAAGGTGTTGTTCAGAAGCCGGTCCACAACCCGGTGGCCAATCTCGAACGGCAGATACAGCGCGCTTCTTAAACTTAGGGATCCTTTCCTTTGCCTGATCCACATTTGATTCCATCAAAAAAGCCTTATTAATCATAACACATGGTTAAATTATGATTTCGATAACGAGTCTAACGAGAACCTAGAGAGAATCCCTTACCTTGAAATTCCCGAAAATAATATGATTCGAATGCTACCAATTTCTGACTTAGAAACCTAGGCGATTAGATCTCCTTCAAATCCCGGAATGCCGCCAAAAGAAAGAGAACAGGAGATCAGAAAGAAAACGTCAAACTAAAGATGGCCCTAACCATCAACTAACCATTCGACTTTGGCTTAAAAAACCGAAAAGAATAACAAGAATAATAGCACAAGTCGACACTTACCTCTATAGAAAATTCGGCAACTCTTAGGAGTTTTTGGCTTTTGAGAAGATCAAGAAGAGAACAAGAAATCTAAGTAGTTTCGGCTTTTTGGTTGAAGAAATCGGCAAAAGGAAATAGGGGCATTCGGCTATGGAGATGAGAAGAGAGTTCAGGGTTTCGGCTTTTGAAAGAAAAGATGTTGAGAAGATTGGGAGGTTTCGGCTTCTGAAGAAATCAAAAGAAAAGAACTTGCAGAGGGAGACTGAGAATTTCGGCACAGGGAAAGAAGAAAAGAATAGGGTTCCAAATGCCAGAATTGATGAGCTATCCCCCTTATTTATAGAAATTTCGGCACTTACCTATCAAAAACCGAAAGTGCCCTTCCTGATAACTAAGAATTAAGCAAATAAAAAGGGAAAATTCGGCACCCCCTATGGCAATTAAAAATCGATTCCTCCTCCTCTAGGTGATGGAATTTCGGCCAACACCTAGCCTTGCAGATAGCTCCTATCTTTTCTCCTGTATCTAAATCTATTCATACCTTTAGAAGAAACCTAGATGGCACCACCTCTTCCTTCTTTTATCAGCTCATTATCCTTATTATCCATATCATTTAATCCTCCTATTTTCTAGCCCCATTGGCGTCCCCTTTGTTCCCCTTTTAAGTGTTGAACATGGCCCAAAGACATGGGCTCCTTGCGGCCAAACTTGGGCCTCTTTCAACTGCTAGTGACGCCACCCTCTAGCTCCCTTGCAGCACCACCTAATATTGGGCCACAAGCCCACTTTGGTATTTTAAACACAACTACTACCTTTTAAACCCTATGGTGCTTAAACAGATAATTTAACCAAGGCCTCTGCCTAAGCCTGAGCCCAATTTGGACCCCTAACACTTAAATTAACTCATTAAACATATCACCACGCTAAACTCATAGGCCCAATAATTCAGGATGTTACAGTTCTACCCCCTCAAAGGAATTTCGTCCTCGAAATTACCTGGTCAGAAAAGATGAGGGTATTGCTGCCGTATCGCTTCCTCTAGTTCCCACGTAGCCTCCTCAGAACCATGATTCCGCCACAGCACCTTAACCAACGAAACTGTCTTCCTCCGCAATACTTTGGCATCACAATCTAGAATCGCATGCATGGCCACCTTGCGTTCCTCTCCAGCCCGGTCCAATGCTCTACGTGTCTCCTGGTGATTCGCTTTTACCCTCCTCGGTTTTTCAACCGTTATGCTGGGATTTCGGCATTTAACAGAATATAAATAGGTTTATATACATACTAACAGACAATCTAAATGGTGTGAGAAGTTACACATCTGCTAACCCGTAGTACTACTCTCTATGTCGATACCCTCACTAATCAGATCTACTGCCCTTTGCCTACAACTTTGCTTCAAAAGCCGGAAGAACGGAAAGATAAGGCCTCTTCTATATTCGGCCAAGGGTTAGTGTTTTACCCGAATTATACGTTAAATTAACAGATCTCCTTACCTTGAAATCCCAAAAGTAATACGATCCGAGTGCTACTGAACTCTGGCTTAGAATCTAAGTGATTGAATCCCCTTTAAATCCCAGAATGCCGTAAATGAAAGAAAACACCCAATTAGTTAACCATATGGCTATTCGGCTAAGATCTCTAAAAGACGGAAAAAGATTGAAATCTCGCGAATCGACACTTACCTTTAGTTTTCTTCAATATTCGGCACAAGCAGACACCACAGAATGAATTCGGCAATCACAGGAGATGAGATCTAGGGATTTCGGCTTTTAAGAAAATCCTGAAAAAGATGAACAAGAGAAATACCGATACGTTTTCGGCTTTTAGAAGAACAAAGAATTGAAAAGATGGGCAAGGAAGTAGATAGAGAGATTCGGCCAAAGAGTTTGAAAGAGAAGAGAAAGTAAATGGCAGGGGTTTCGGTTTCTGACAGAAAAAGAAAAAGAAGAAGAAAAGATAATTCTAGTTTTCCAAAAAAGAAAGAAAACTTGAGGCTATTTTCAGAGAACACAATGAAAAATTTGGCACACCCCCTTACCTATACTGAACCGATTTTTCCCCCTCTCTTGTGTTTGATTTTCGGCCAACTCTGCAACCTCGAGATCACTCTTATTATTCTATCCCTTATCCTTGTCAAGACACCCATCCAAAAAAGGCTTATTTAACTCCAACTCTTCCCTCCTTTATCAGCTTTAATTATCCATATTTTAAAACAATAAAACTCCTATAATTTAGCCTTGTTGTCGTCCCCCCTAGCTCTCCTTGGGCTGCCGAAATTGGCCCAATTCCTTGGGCTCCAAGCGGCCACACTGAGGCCTCCTCCCTTTGCCTATTGGCGCCACTTATAGCTCCCTCCTACTGCGCCTCTTGTTCCTGGGCCACAAGCCCATTATGCCTATTACACTCTCAATACTTTATTTAAACCCAATAGTCTCTAAACAAAATATTTAGCCAAGACCTCGGTCCATTCCTGAGCCCAATTTGCCCCTCTAAACCTCAAGTTAACATTTTAAGCACACATCACATAAAATGCACAGGCCCAATAATTCGGGATGTTACAGTTCTACCTCCCTTAAAATAAATTTCGGCCTCAAAATTTACCTGATCAGAAGAGATGGGGATACTGCTGTCACATAACATACTCTGGCTCCCATGTTGCTTCCTCCGCGCCGTGGTTCCACCACAAAACCTTGACCAAAGGGACGGACTTCCTCCTCAACACCTTTACGTCTCGATCCAAGATTTGCACTAGCTCCTCCTTAAAAGACAAATCTGACCTTACTTCAATCTATTCCACTGGCACAATATGCGATGGATCAGAACGATAACGTCTTAGCATCGAGACATGGAACACGTCATGTATCTGTTCCAACTCTGGAGGCAACTCCAATCGATACGCCACTGGGCCCACACGTTCTAGTACCCGATAAGGTCCAATAAACCGGGGACTTAGCTTACCCTTCCGACCAAATCTCAGTACCTTCTTCCATGGTGATACTTTCAAAAAGAATTGGTCTCCCACTGCAAATTCCATCTCATTTCGTTTAAGATCCGCATAAGATTTCTGCCGATCAGACGCTTCCTTCAACCGAGCCCGAATCAACTTAACTTTCTCTTCTGTCTCTGACACTAGTTCTGGACCCAACACCTGCCGTTCACCCAATTCTGTCCAACAAGTAGGAGTATGACATCTCCGTCCGTATAACGCTTCATAAGGCGCCATCTGAATACTAGATTGATAGCTGTTATTGTACGTGAATTCTGCCAAGGGTAAATACTCCTCCCAACTACCCCTGAAATTGATGATGCAACCCCTTAGCATATCCTCCAAAATCTGTATTACCCTCTCAGACTGACCATCAGTCTGCGGATGAAAAGTGGTACTAAAGTCTAACCTTGTTCCCATTGCCTGATGCAGAGCCTTCCAGAATCGTGACGTGAACCTAGGATCTCTATCAGAAATGATCGACACAGGTACACCATGCAATCTCACTACCTCAGCGACGTACAGCTTAGCGAACCTTTGCAGAGAATAATCAACGCGAACCAATATGAAGTGAGCAGACTTCGTCAGCCGATCAACAATCACCCAAATCGAATCCTTCTTAGTGGGGGTAAGAGGTAACCCACTAACAAAATCCATCGTGGTTCTTTCCCATTTCCACTGCAAAATCTTTACCGGCTACAACAACCCCAAAGGCCGCTGGTGTTCCGCCTTCATCTGCTGACACGTCAAACATTTACCCACGAATTCCATTACTACTCGCTTCAGACCTGGCCACCAGAATTGCTCTCGCAAATCCCGATACATCTTAACTCCTCCAGGATGCATAGCGTAAGGGCTACTATGCGCCTCCTGAAGAATCATATCCCTTAACTCCACATCCTTTGGCATACAAACTCTCTTACGAAAACACAGGACTCCATCACTATTCAAACTATATTCCTCTCCTTCACCACTTCGCACTTGCCGGAGTCGAGTACTCAAGACATCGTCTAGAAGCTGCTTCTCTTTGATCTGACTTGTCCATACTGGTCTCACTTGGAGTTCAGCTACCAAACTGCCATCCTCACACAGACTGAGATGAGCGAACATTGCCC
Organism: Gossypium australe; assembly: GCA_005393395.2. NCBI lineage: Eukaryota > Viridiplantae > Streptophyta > Magnoliopsida > Malvales > Malvaceae > Gossypium > Gossypium australe. Next base: position 22,251,763 of record CM016619.1, on the reverse strand, counting down.
TCAAATCTGCTATCGCCTTCCTACTCAGCGCATCTGCCACCACCTTAGCCTTACCCGGATGATATCCGATTGAACAGTCATAGTCCTTCAAGAGTTCAATCCACCTACGTTGCCTCAGATTCAACTCCTTCTGGGTAAGGATATACTTCAGGCTCTTATGGTTCGTGTAAATAACCGACTTCTCCCCATATAGGTAGTGCCTCCAAATCTTCAGAGCAAACACTACCGCTGCCAATTCCAAATCGTGTGTAGGGTAGTTCAATTCATGCAGTCTTAACTGTCGAGATGCATACGCAACCACCTTTCCATCTTGTATCAACACACATCCTAAACCCGTGTGTGACGCATCACAGTAAACGGTAAATTCTTTTCCCGCCTCTGGCTGAATTAACACCGGTGCTTCTGTCAAAATTTTATTCAGCTTCTCAAAACTCTCCTGTTGTTTGTCAGTCCAAACAAACGGTACTTCCTTCCTCAACAACTTAGTTAGAGGTGCCGCAATCAACGAGAACCCCTCAACAAACCTTTGGTAGTATCCTGCCAATCCTAAGAAACTTTGAATCTCTGCCACAGACTTCAGCGGTTTCCAATCCAACACAGCTTCTATCTTCCGAGGGTCAACCCTAATTCCCTCTGCAGAAACCACATGTCCTAAGAAAGTTACTTCCCTTAGCCAGAACTCACACTTACTAAACTTAGCGAACAGTTGCTTCTCCCTCAGGACTTGCAACACCACACGAAGATGTGCATCATGCTCCTCTTCGGACTTGGAGTAAACCAGGATATCGTCAATGAACACCACGACAAACTGATCAAGGTATGCTTGGAACACCCGATTCATCATATCCATAAGTGCCGCTGGTGCATTCTTTAACCCGAATGGCATCACCAAAAATTCATAATGACCGTAACGAGTTCGAAACGCCGTCTTATTAATGTCTCCTTCCTTTACCTTTAACTGATGATATCTTGATCTTAAGTCAATCTTAGAGAAAACCGAAGCACCTTTGAGCTGATCGAACAGGTCGTCGATTCTTGGCAGTGGGTACTTGTTCTTAATCGTTAACTTATTCAGTTGACGATAGTCCATGCACATACGCATGGATCCGTCCTTCTTTTTCACAAATAGGACCGGCGCTCCCTACGGAGACACACTCAGTTGGATACAACCACGATCCAACAGTTCCTGGATCTGAGCTTTGAGCTCCACCAGCTCCTTCGGCGCCATTCGGTAAGGAGCAATAGACACTAGAGCCGTACCCGGAAGTAGTTCTATTCCAAACTCCACTTCGCGATCCGGAGGTAATCCTGGCAACTCCTTAGGAAAGACATCTACAAAATCTTTTACTGTTCTTACCTCATCGACAGTCACCTCCTTAGCGTCCAGAGCACTGATAAATGCTAGAAATGCGTTGCATCCTTTTCGAATCATCTTAACAGCCTTCAATGCAGATACCACTTTGGACAAATAATTCCTTCCTTCTCCTAACACAACCACATCCCCGCCTTTCGGGGTACTCAACACTATGTGCTTCGTCTCACAATCCAACTTAGCACAATGTTTAGTCAACCAATCCATTCCTAAGATAAGATCAAACTCTCCAAACGGTAATTCCATTAAGTCTGCCGGGAACACTACCCCTTGAGTCTCTAAAGGTACATCCTTAAATAGTTTGTCCACTACCCTAGATTATCCTAAAGGATTAACCACAGTCATCTTCCTAGTGGTTGTTTTAGAGTCTATACTTAGGGTCTCAGATACCGAACATGCAACATAGGAGTGAGTTGACCCAATATTAATCAAGGCAAGAAAAGGGTTATCAGCAATAAGAAACGTACCGGTTATGACGTCCGGTGCGTCACCATCCTCCAGTCGACGAGCTGCATAAACTAAACCCGGCTGTCTCGCGTCTACATTACCTGCACCCCTACTAGGTGCACCACGACCGCGACCAGCCCCATTTCCTCCTCTTCCTGAGCCACGACCCATCGGTACTGGCTGACCACCTCTCCCAGCCTGATCAGAACCTCGTCCCGCAGGCTGTGCCTGATTCACCTGGGGACAGTCCTTAATCATATGCTCCGTGGATCCACACCTGAAGCATCCACTGGTTCTCCTTCTGCACTCCCCATAATGTACCTTCCCGCACAAGTTACATGATCGATTCTGACTCCCAGTAGCAGTTGTCAGAGCATGAGCTAGCCCATCAGACCTAGGCCTTTTCTGAAAATTTCCCGATGATCCTGACGGCCCAACATTCCTCTTATTCCTATTCCTATCCTTATCCTTATTTTGTTTCTCAGTCCGCTTAACCTCCTCAGATATCTTAGCATTCTCAACCAAAATCGCAAAGTCCCTTTCCCGCTACGGTACTACTAATACCCTCAATTCATCCCTTAGTCCATCCTCGAACCGTACGCAACACTCATAATCAGTCGCCACAATCCCTTGAGCGTAACGGCTCAACCGCAGAAACTCCACCTTGTATTCCGATACAAACTTACTTCCCTGTACCAAGTTCAAGAATGCCTTTCTCTGTGCATCCACATAGCTGGCCCCGATGTACATTCCTTGAAACGACTCCTTAAAGAAATCCCAGTCAAGCCGGTCTGCGGCAGTACCCTCCTTTACCGTGAGCCACCACTGATAAGCCTCGTCTCGAAGAAGAAACATGACCCCTTTCAACTTCTCCTCTACAGTGAAGTCAAGGTCATCCATTATACGCTCACTTGCCTCTAACCAATACTCAGCTGTATTACGAGCTACGCCAGAAACACCCCTAAACATCTCCGCTCTGTTGGCTCGGAGTCGTTCCGACACAGATTTCCAAGCTCCTGAACCCATGCCTGCCCCAGCAACTCTTTCGAGGACCCGTAACATCGCCTGAGATACCGCATCATCTCCGAGTGCCTGGTCCTGAAATTCTCCTTCCACAACTGGCGGATCCGGCATCTCGTTTCCTGACCCGTGTCCAGACCCTACTGGCTCTGACACGGTCATCCTACCCCTACTGCGTCCACGCGGCGGACGTCCTCGACCCCTTGTACTCATTCCTCCGGTTGGCGTTTATCTGATTAAAAGTTTTTATGAATTATTAACTCTTCCCACTGATTATCCACGAACAATCTTATGAAAAGTGGTTTCAAGAGTGATTCTTTCGAATTCGAACCTATCTACAGTTTCAATCTCAAGTTTACCTCCTAATTCTAGAAACCACATACATTCACACCTCAACATACAAGTAGCATCCATGCATGCACATTCATCACCTAAGGGTGTTTTCGCCATTCCACTACCCAGGGGTATTCTCGTAATTTTTATCTTATAGGGTTTCTTTGTAATAAAGTATCTTGGGAATTTTTGAAATAAAGGTATATATATATTTTTTTTTAAAACAGGGGTATTCTGGAGAATTTGATTTCAAAAGAATAATAGTGGCGTTCAAGTGTTTGTGGTTTTTGGTTGTTGTTGTGTTGTGTGTTTGTTTTTTTTTCTTACACAGGGGTACTTTGGAAAATTTCATTTCACAAATCGGGTTACTTTTATAAATCTAGGGGTTTTCGGGTAAGTTTGCAAAACATGAGTATTTTATAACATTTTGGTTGTTTTGGGAATTTTCACAAACCAAGTATATTTTGGAAATTTTACAAAACTTGGGGGTGTTTCGATAATTTTGCAAAATAGGGTTCCTCGGTAATTTTGTGAAATAAGGGTATCGTGGTAATTTTGCAATCCAAGGTTATTTCGGTCATTTCATAAATCAGGGGTAATTTAGTAATTTAAAAATGATAGGATGGCTGGTCCCTTTTGGGTTTTAATTAGAAACTTTTGGCCCGTTAACAAGTCCTCACGGTTAAGGTGAACAGTCACTACGCAGCGAAGAGGAGGTGAGTCATTAGGACTACTTAAGTACCAGGCTCTTCCGGATCCAATCCTAGACATGTGCATGCCTGTTGTCACACCCTAACTTAGCGATTTGTTCACGGGTTTGTTTGGATAGATTAAGGCTTATGAGATTTAAGAAGTTGTTTAAGCTAAGCCTAGAGTCCATCAAGTTCTAACTAAAATTACTTACGTCCCATAAAGCCCATCAAGCCCACATACATATATAACACACTAGGAGTTCAGAATACTTACCTGGCGGACTTGGGCCGGAGACGCAGGTGCCATGCCGAGAGAACCATCCCGTATTATTTGTAAACATGCATGTTTCAAAACCCATCTTTTAGAAAATGTTTTGAGCCCAAAACCCCCAAAGCTGAGTTTTGAACTGGGCTCTGATACCAAGTTGTAACACCCCAAACCCGGCCCAAACACCACGACCGGATCTGGCATGTCACTAAGAAGATTTAGTAAAACATGTCACATCTTTGGAAAACATTTTTACCGGAAAACTTAATAATTTGATAATGGATATAAGATATAAATTGTATATGATGCCTTTATGAATTAAAAACCGAAATTAGACATGCCTTAGTTTAAATTTTATCAAATAATTCAAGGGTCTGAAAGTAAAGCCCAAAAATCGAAAATATAAAGCTAATGGCCCATGGCCTTATTACAATGAAATAAAAACCCATCTAATCCAAAATTTTAAATATCAATAAACGAAATAATGTCTTTTGCAGTATCCAAAATAATCGCATGCATGGCCACCTTGCGTTCCTCTCCAGCCCGGTCCAATGCTCTACGTGTCTCCTGGTGATTCGCTTTTACCCTTCTCGATTTTTCAACCATTATACCGGGATTTCGGTATTTAACAGAATATAAACAGGTTTATGTACATAGTAACAGACAATCTAAATGGTGTGAGAAGTTACACATCTGCTAACCCGTAGTACTACTCTCTATGTCGATACCCTCACTAATCAGATCTACTGCCCTTTGCCTACAACTTTGCTTCAAAAGCCGGAAGAACGCGAAGATAAGGCCACTCCTATATTCAGCCAAGGGTTAGTGTTTTACTCGAATTATACGTTAAATTAACAGATCTCCTTACCTTGAAATCCCGAAAGTAATACGATTCGAGTGCTACTAAACTCTAGCTTAGAAATCTTAGCGATTGAATCCCCTTCAAATCCCAGAATACCGCAAATGAAAGAAAACACCCAATTAGTTAACCATATGGCTATTCGGCTAAGATCTCTAAAAGCCGAAAAAAGATCGAAATCTCGCGAATCGACACTTACCTTTAGTTTTCTTCAATATTCGGCACAAGCAGACACCACAGAAAGAATTCGGCAATCACAGGAGATGAGATCTAGGGATTTCAGCTTTTAAGAAAATCCTGAAAAAGATGAACAAGAGAAATACCGATACGTTTTCGGCTTTTAGAAGAACAAAGAATTGAAAAGATGGGCAAGGAAGTAGATAGAGAGATTCGGCCAAAGAGTTTGAAAGAGAAGAGAAAGTAAATGGCAGGGGTTTCGGTTTCTGACAGAAAAAGAAAAAGAAGAAGAAAAGATAATTCTAGTTTTCCAAAAAAGAAAGAAAACTTGAGGCTATTTTCAGAGAACACAATGAAAAATTTGGCACACCCCCTTACCTATACTGAACCGATTTTTCCCCCTCTCTTGTGTTTGATTTTCGGCCAACTCTACAACCTAGAGATCACTCTTATCATTCTATCCCTTATCCTTATCAAGACACCCATCCAAAAGAGGCTTATTTAACTCTAACTCTTCCCTCCTTTATCAGCTTTAATTATCCATATTTTAAAACAATAAAACTCCTATAATTTAGCCTAGTTGCCATCCCCCTAGCTCTCCTTGGGCTGCCGAAATTGGCCCAATTCCTTGGGCTCTAAGCGGCCACACTGAGGCCCCCTTCCTTTGCCTATTGGCGCCACTTATAGCTCCCTCCTACTGCGCCTCTTGTTCCTGGGCCACAAGCCCATTATGCCTATTACACTCTCAATACTTTATTTAAACCCAATAGTCTCTAAACAAAATATTTAGCCAAGACCTCGGCCCATTCCTGAGCCCAATTTGCCCCTCTAAACCTCAAGTTAACATTTTAAGCACACATCACATAAAATGCACAGGCCCAACAATTTGGGATGTTACACCACCGGTTCCTCTTCGAAGGATAAATCAGGTCTTACCTCGATTTCCTCCATAGGCACAACGTGGGACGGATCCGAACGGTAACGTCTTAACATAGAGACGTGGAAAACATCGTGAATTTGACTTAACTCCGGAGGTAACTCCAGCTGATATGCTATTGGTCCTACTCGTTTCAACACCCGGTATGGTCTGATAAATCTGGGACTCAATTTACCCTTCCGTCCAAACCTCAGTACTTTCTTCCACGGTGACACCTTCAGAAATACCTTGTCACCCACTGCAAACTCTATGTCCTTAGCTTTAAATCAGCATAGGACTTCTGTCTGTCTGAGGCTTCCTTTAGTCGAGCCCGAATTAACTCAACCTTCTCTTCTGTCTCGGTCACCAACTCCGGACCTAAAATCCGATGTTCCCCTTATTCCGTCCAACAGGTAGGAGTACGACACTTCTACCTGTACAAAGCTTCATAGGGCGCCATCTGAATACTAGACTGGTAGCTGTTGTTGTAAGCAAACTCTGCTAATGGTAGGAACTCTTTCCAAATACCTCGTAAATCAATGACACATCCTCTCAACATGTCCTCCAAAATTTGGATGGCCCGCTCAGACTGTCCATCGGTCTGAGGATGGAACGTTGTACTAAAATCCAACTTCGTACCCAATGCTTGATGCAAGGCCTTCCAAAATCGTAAGGTGAACCTAGGGTCCCTATCTGATATGATCGATACTGGTACTCCATGTAACCTTACTACCTCTACTATGTATAGCTTAGCCAATTTCTATAGAGTGTAATCGACACGTACGGGGATGAACTGTGCAGACTTCGTCAAGCGATCAACAGCTACCCAAATCGCATCTTTCTTAGTGGGCGTGAGGGGCAGTCCACTAACAAAGTCCATGGTGATTCTTTCCCACTTCTATTGTGGAATCTTCACTGGCTGCAATAACCCTGATGGTAACTGATGCTCCGCCTTTACCTGTTGACAGGTCAAACACTTACCCACCAATTCAGTTACCTCTTGCTTCAAACCCGGCCACCAAAACTGATCTTGCAAATCCCGAAACATCTTACTTCTTCCAGGGTGCATAGCGTATGCACCACCATGCGCTTCATGCAAGATCCTACGCCTCAACTCTGGATCTTTTGGCATGCAAACTCTCCCTCGAAAACATAACAGTCCTTCCTCATTCATGCTGAATTCCATTGACCCATCCTTTGAGATTAGCTGTAGTTTCCCCTTTAGCAACTCATCGGTCTGTTGCCCCTCCTTCACCTGGCGTACCCAAGAGGGTTTCACTTGAAGTTCAGCTAATAAGCTCCCATCCTCGTATAGACTAAGGTGAGCAAACATTGCTCTTAAGTCAGAGACTACCTTACGACTTAAAGCATCCACCACTACGTTAGCTTTACCCGGGTGGTACTCGATCGAGCAGTCGTAATCCTTTAAAAACTCGATCCACCTCCTTTGTCTTAGATTCAACTCCTTCTGGGACAACAGGTACTTCAAGCTCTTATGATCAGTATAAATTACAAATTTCTCCCCGTACAGGTAATGCCTCCAGATCTTCAAAGCAAAAACCACCGCCGCCAACTCCAAGTCATGGGTGGGATAATTTGACTCGTGCGGTCTTAACTGCCGTGATGCGTACGCAACAACCTTTCCATCTTGCATCAGCACACATCCTAATCCCGTGTGTGAAGCATCACAATAAATCACGAATTCCTTCCCAGCCTCCGGCTTTATCAATACCGGAGCCTCCGTCAAAATCCTTTTCAACTTCTCAAAACTCGCTTGCTACTTATTAGACCAAACAAACGGAACTCCTTTCTGTAGCAACTGAGTCAATGGTGCCGCAATTAAGGAAAATCCTTTAACAAACCTTCGGTAGTACCCAGCTAAACCAAGAAAACTCCTAATCTCAGCCACAGACCTAGGTGGCTTCCAATCCAACACCGCTTCAATCTTTCGAGGGTCAACCCTAATCCCTTCTGCCGACACAATGTGACCTAGAAAAGTAACTTCACTTAGCCAAAATTCGCACTTACTGAATTTGGCATACAACTGCTTCTCCCTCAGAATTTGTAAAACCACTCGCAGATGAGCATCATGTTCCTCCATCGACTTTGAATAAACTAGGATATCATCTACAAACACCACAACACACCGATCCAGATAGGGTTGGAACACTCGATTCATCATGTCCATGAACGCTGCTGGCGCGTTGGTCAATCCAAAAGGCATCACCATGAATTCGTAGTGACTATAGCGAGTTCTAAAGGCCGTCTTATGAATATCTGCCTCATTGACCTTAAGCTGATGGTACCCTGACCTCAGATCTATCTTCGAAAAGACTGAGGCCCCCTTCAACTGATCGAACAAGTCATCGATCCTTGACAATGGGTACTTGTTCTTGATTGTTAGCTTATTCAACTGGCGATAATCAATGCACATACGCATTGATCCATCCTTCTTCCTAACGAATAACGCCGGCGCTCCCCAAGGCGACACACTCGGTCGAATGAACCCCCTATCCAACAACTCTTGTATCTGCGCTTTCAACTCTACCAACTTCTTTGGTGCCATCCTATATGGAGCGATAGATACTGGCGCGGTTCCCGGCAAAAGATCGATTCCAAACTCCACTTCACGATTCGGGGGTAATCCCGGAAGCTCTTCAGAGAAAACGTCAGGAAATTTCTTTATCGTCCTAACGTCCCCAATCGTTAATTCCTTAGCTTCTAGAGCTCGAACAAACATTAATACTGCCTCGCATCCTTTCCTCACTATCCTTTCCGCTCTTAGGGCAGTCACCACATTCGACAAACAGTTCCCCCTTTCTTCTATCACCAATACTTCATCACCCTCGAGGGTTTTTAACACCATACACTTGGCTGCACAATCTAGATTAGCTTGATACTTCACAAGCCAGTCCATGCCTAAAATTAAATCAAACTCCCTGAACGGTAATTCCATTAAATCTGTTCGGAAGACTATCCCCTAAACTTCTAGAGGTACTTCCTGATAGAGTTTATCCACTACTACAGATTGTCCTAACGGGCTAACTACAGTCATTGCCTTAGGGGTAAAATATATATGATAAATTTTAATTCGTTTGTGTGATATGAAACACGTTTAAAATATTCAAACTTAATTACATTGAAATTTTAAAAATATTCAATTTTTTTTAAAAAAATAGAATCTAAAATAGTTCTATATTTGCACAAAATATAAAAAATCAGAAAACAAGGAGGTCAAAATTATTTAAATATAAAACAGTAGGGAATATCGTTGCCTCTGACCAAAAGAAGAATGTTTGTCTGTCGGACTTTCCGAAATGAGGTCTTTTATTTTATTTTTTGGTTCATACAAAAGTAACAAAAACAAAACAAAACGGGGGTTATTGGGTATTTCCAACATGTTATGGAACAACCAGAACGCGACACGACAGGAGACTCTGCCAAAATTGTGGATGCTTTGAAGATGGAGAAGAAAGGAACAGAAGCTTATCACTATATAATAAAAAGGTTGGTCAAATTCTGATTTTAGTCCTTGTACTATTCTCATTGTAGAAATTTAGTTCTTATGGCATAATTTGTTCCTTAGTGTTACGTCATGTTTGATGAAGTACTGAATGTTTAAATTTCGTTGAAAAAATGTAAATATTAAATCTAAATGTGTTAGATAATTTTGTTAAAATTTTATTTTATTTTTTTTTCAAAAAAGTGGGTTGATTAGCCTCAGTATTTCCTGCCCCTTGCCCTGGTGCTCCACGACCCCGATCAAACCCATTACCACCTCTGGCTGCACCACGACCTCTTTGTGGCTACTGACCTCCTCTGCCAGGCTGAGCATTCCCTCGACCCGTGGGCAATTCACTGTCCCGTTGCTGCGGACAGTTTCTAACTTGGTGGTCCGTAGATCCACACCTAAAACACTTCCCAGTGCCTGCCCAACACTCACCGGCATGAAATTTGCCACATCGAGCACACTTCTGTGTCTGACTAGCAGCAGCAGGTCTCTCATCCTATTTCGGCCCAGCTAACCTAAGTCTCTTCTGATTACACCCAGCTGACCCTGACGGTCCAACATTCCTCTTATTCCCACTCCTATCTCTATCCCGATTCAGCTTCTCGATCCACTTTACCTCCTCGGCTATCTTAGCCTTTTCCACTAGGACCGCAAACTCCCTCTCCCACTGCGGGGCTATCCAGACACGCAAATCGTCCCTCAGGCCATCTTCGAACCGCACACAACGTTCATGTTCTGTGGCCACCATCCCTCGGGCATATCGGCTAAGGCGTAAGAATTCAGCTTCGTACGCAGCTACTGACCTACTCCCTTGAACCAGATTCAGAAATGCTCTGCGCTGCGCATCCACATAACTCGATCCAATGTACTTACTCTGAAGCGCCATTTTGAAAAGATCCCAGGTGATACGGTCAGCCACGGTACCATCCTTAACCGTAAGCCACCATTGATATGCTTCATCCCGTAGGAGAGATACAATCCCTTTCAACTTCTCCTCCTCCGTGAGATCCAAATCATCCATTATGCGTTCCACCGCCTCCAACCAATACTCAACTGAGCTCGAGGCTACACCAGAAATTCTCCTAAACACCTCTGCCCCATTGGCTCTAAATCGCTCCAGCACAGATTTCCGGGCTCCTATGCCCATACCCGCCCCAGCAACTCTCTCTAAAACCCTTAACATTGCCTGAGATACCGCATCATCTCCGGCAGTCTGATCCTGAAATTCCTCCTCCACAGCTGGTGGTATCGGCATCTCGTTTCCAGATCCATGGCCAGATCCCACTGGTTCTGACACCGTCATCCTACCCCTACCACGACCACGTGGTGGACGTCTTCGACCCCTTGTATCATTCTACCGATTCGCGTTTATCTGATTAGGAATTTTATGAATTATTAGTTTTCTTTCACTGATTAACCATGAACAGTCTAATGAATAGTAGTTTAAGAGTAGTTCTTTCATATTCGCAATTATATCTACAATTCAGTCTCAAGTCCGCATCTCTTAGTTCTAGGAAGCACATACATTCAATCGTCAAACATCAACATACAAGTAACATCCACGAACTTACATTCATCATGTAGGGGTACCTTCGTCATTTCACTACCTAGGGGTTTTTCGTAATTTATCCTACAGGGGTATTTTCGTAATTTTACAAAGTAGGGTTCCTTGGTGATTTGGTGAGATAAGGGTATTTTGGTAATTTTTCAAATCAAGGGTATTTTGGTCATTTCACAAATCAGGGTTAATTTGGTAATTTTACAAATCAGGGATAATTTGATGTTGTTGTTTTTTTTAAAACAGGGGTACTTTGGAAAATCTAGTTTCACAATCCGGGTTACTCTCGTAAATATAGGGTTTTCGGGTAAATCTGCAAAACATAGGAATTTTATAAAATCACGGTTGTTTTGGAAATTTTCACAAATCAAGTGTTTTTTTCTGAAATTTTGCCAACCGGAGTGTTTCGGTAACTTTCACAAATTTTGGTAGTTTAGCAATTCTGCGGTATTCTGGAAATTTTTACAAATCAGGTGTATTTTTTGGAAATTTTACAAAACTTGGGGGTATTTTTTTTTATTGTGAAATAGGGTGGCTAGTCCCTTTCGGGTTTTAAATTATAGATTTTGGCCCGTTAACAAATCCTTGTGGCTAAGGTGAACAGTCACTACGCACCAGGTAGGATTCTAGCGAAGAGGAGGTGAGTCACTAGGACTGCTTAAATACCAAGCTCTCCCTGAATCCAATCCTAGACATGCGTATGCCTGTTGCCACACCCTAACCCATCGACTCGTTCACGGGTTTGTTTAGTTGGATTAAATCTTATGAATTTAGAGAGTTGTTTAAACTAAGCCTAAAGTCCATCAATGTCTAATATACTAGCCTACATCCACCAAGCCCATCAAGCCCAACATGTATATCACAACAGAAGTTAGAATACTTACCTGCGTGGATCGGGTGCCAGTAGACTCGAAGGCCATATCTTCTTCAAATTTTTTTTTAAATTCTCATCAACTTTACAAAACATTACTAGGCCCATTTCACAGCCCGAGTTTTGAACTGGGCTCTGATACCAAAATGTAACACCCCAAATTCGGCCCATGCGTTTCGACCAGATCTGATATGCTACGGGTTGTACATTGAAAACTTTTGCTTTGTTAGTTTTGGAAATCGTAAGTTAATTGGACATTATTTGGATAAATAAGTGACATTTTAAAAATAAAACCTTTGTATTATTATTATTTAGTATAATAAAACCTTTGACACAAATTCATAAGTTGCAAAACATTAAAAACTACTTAGTTGAATTAAAACTATGGGGCCTTATTACATAAATATTCCCAAAATAAAATAAAATAAAACTTAAAGAAAACCGAAATAATCTGTAGAAATAAAAACTTGATGGCCCCTCGAGTCCGTCTCGGCTCCCATGTCCACGATCTACTGCTCATCTGAAAGAGTAGAGAAAAAGGAAAGCGTGAGTCACCAAGAATCAGTGTATAAATCCCGAAACACACAACGATCTGAGGCCCACAAACACATTATGGGCCCTGGCCCATACATAAAGGCAACAATCATAATTACATGATAAATAATAAATGATGAATAGCCCAACCCATCCTAGGTTTCCAGCCTCTACACACCAACCCGTACAAACCATCACACCTTGGGGATTTCTACAATCAACCCTCCATCCGCTACACACCATAACGGTAGCCGTACTGCCTATTCCTGTTATTCAAGAATCATTAAACGTGGCATTACCACCGATCACTATGTGACCTAACATTAGATTTTGTGGTTTAACCACCGATCACCAAGTGACCTATCATGCACTTCCCCTTCATTATCATAGTCCCACCCCATGCATACACACATAAGGAAAACATCACATAGGCTTTCATATATATTTCGATACACATAAAGATTTCTATGATTACGTACCTGGCATCCTTGTCGAACCCCTTTTAGGGTTTCGTTCGACTGTCTACACAGCCACTTTCCGGCTTTTTAGCCCATAACATATATATATATATATATACATACATACATACATACAGGTTTAATAGTGTGTTAGAGATCTACACACCTGATTACTGTTAGAATGAGACTTTCTAAGTCAACACTATCTGTAGCCAACACCACCGCTATCTGCCTAAGGTGTTGTTCAGAAGCCGGTCCACAACCCGGTGGCCAATCTCGAACGGTAGATACAGCACGCTTCTTAAACTTAGGGATCCTTTCTTTTGCCTGATCCACATTTGATTCCATCAAAAAGACCTTATTAATCATAACACATGGTTTAAGTTATGATTTCGATAACGAATCTAACGAGAACCTAGAAAGAACCCCTTACCTTGAAATTCCCGAAAATAATATGATTCGGATGCTACCAATTTCTGGCTTAGAAACCTAGGCGATTAGATCTCTTTCAAATCCCGGAATGCCGCCCAAAGAAAGAGAACACGAGATCAGAAAGAAAACGTCAAACTAAAGATGGCCCTAACCATCAACTAACCATTCGACTTTGGCTTAAAAAACCGAAAAGAATAACAAGAATAATAGCACAAGTCGACACTTACCTCTATAGAAAATTTGGCAACTCTTAGGAGTTTTCGGCTTTTGAGAAGATCAAGAAGAGAAGAAGAAATCTAAGTAGTTTTGGCTTTTTGGTTGAAGAAATCGGCAAAAGGAAATAGGGGTATTCGGCTATGGAGATGAGAAGAGAGTTCAGGGTTTCGACTTTTGAAAGAAAAGATGTTGAGAAGATTGGGAGGTTTCGGCTTCTGAAGAAATCAAAAAAAAAAGAACTTGCAGAGGGAGACTGAGAATTTTGGCGCAGGGAAAGAAGAAAAGAATAGGGTTCCAAATGCCGGAATAGATGAGCTATCCCCCTTATTTATAGAAATTTCGGCACTTACCTATCAAAAACCGAAAGTGCCCTTCCTGATAACTAAGAATTAAGCAAATAAAAAGGGAAAATTCGGCACCCCCTATGGCAATTAAAAACCGATTTCTCCTCCTCTAGGTGATGGAATTTCGGCCAACACCTAGCCTTGCAGATAGCTCCTATCTTTTCTCCTTTATCTAAATCTATTCATACCTTTAGAAGAAACCTAGATGGCACCACCTCTTCCTTCTTTTATCAGCTCATTATCCTTATTATCCACATCATTTAATCCTCCTATTTTCTAGCCCCATTGTCGTCCCCCTTGTTCCCCTTTTAAGTGTCGAACATGGCCCAAAGACATGGGCTCCTTGCGGCCGAACTTGGGCCTCTTTCAACTGCTAATGACGCCACCCTCTAGCTCCCTTACAGCGCCACCTAATATTGGGCCACAAGCCCACTTTGGTATTTTAAACATAGCTACTACCTTTTAAACCCTATGGTGCCCAAACAGATGATTTAACCAAGACCTCTGCCTAAGCCTGAGCCCAATTTGGACCCCTAACACTTAAATTAACACATTAAACATATCACCACACTAAACGCATAGGCCCAATAATTCAGGATGTTACACATTATTTGTGTATGTATTTTGTTAATATCATATTTTCGCCATCATCGTACATGATAAATATTGCTACATACATTCATCCGTTTTTCGGCATATTTTCTCCATCATTGTACACTGTAAATGTTGCCACATACATTCATCCATTTTTTGGCAAAAACACATAAGAAATAATTAAAACTGAGGCAATGTTCGTTATTTTTTGGATTCGAGGAGTCGTACTCCTAACTTACAGAGTATGGTCTCTTCCTAGAATCGAAATAACCAAATATCTTATTTTAAAATGAAAGCACATAGGATTTAGGTAATAATCAAATGGCGATTATTCTTGTTTTCGGGGATTCGAGACATCGTGCCCTAACTTACGGGTATGATCTTTCCTTCTCGATTAACTCAAAATAAGGTCTTCTCCATAAAATTTAATTTAGTTAGCGATATTTTAATCAAGTCATGCAAAAAGAGGATCATATTTTAATTTTTCCTTGAATTCTCAACTCTCGACACTAAAACATCAAGTAATCAACTAGATACCAATTTTGGGTGTTATGATTGTGCTAATCCTTCTTTATATGTAACCGACTCCCGAACTCATTTCTTGGATTTTGTAGACCAAAAATCATCATTTTAGTAAATCTAACATTTTATTAAAATGATCAAGTTGAGGTGATTCGATCACACCTAATTAAAAAAGATTGGTGGCAACTCTATTTTCATTTTTTAAAATAAAAAGTCGATTTTCAAAAGAGTTTTGACAATATTGATAGTTTCTAATGTTATTTTGTTTATAAGAGACGAACAAACAAGCTCGCTAATATGATATCAATAACCTTGGTTGCAGGCAAAGTGAATTTCACTAGATAAATCCTTGCTATAAATTATATATGTTGTATTTTTTTTAACCAAATATTAACTAATTGTCTAGAATATAACATGAACTCTCAAAGACGCAAGGTGATGATATTTCCCTTCTTGCAGTAAGTAAATGGATATATAAATGTTTTTTAACCCCATGTCATGACATGATGGTTGAAAGTATTTATCGTCCTATGTGTAGTTTGAATTCGATTCGCGTTGATTGTTTGGACTTTATCCTAATATTGTAATTTACCAAAAAAATAAAACAAAAGCGTCAATTTTTAAACTGAAACTAACAAATCTAGACACATAAATGAGGGAAAATGGAAGACCAAATGCTAGTTTTATAAAACAAGGAATCATTCATAAAGGCCACTTAATGGACAAGAAAAGAGTAACCTATGACTTTCAAATTTGTGTTCCAGAGAAAACAAGATTTCAATTTAAAAAAGAAAAAAGGTGTAATACATTGAGATTCATCTACCTAAGTGTTAAAATTCTGCATGACAAGAAGATTATGAGAATCAAGTTGTTCAATAGCCCAACATTTATCCTAAAATTGATTAAGGCAAACTATCAACAAAAGCCTCCGACAGAAACAAGTGATTGGTTTATCCAAAAACTAAATAATGGAAGCTCATTGGGTCAGTTAAAGCTTACCTGTTCCAAGCAAAGAAAAGCGGCGGGAAGTCCATCAGCTGAGACAGGAGGCAAGTCCACCTCAGCCAAAAGGTTTAACACGGTTTCTCCATCGCTATATTTCTTCATCACTGGATGAAGAAAACATATAGGCTGCCACCGAATCATCAAAAGAAGAAAGTCCCATTGAGTCCTGGAAAATATGACAAAAACTTCCCAATTACGAAACCCATTTTAGAAAGCATACTTGCATCAATATTGGTGGCGCTAACTTTATAGACATGGTAGGAATTTAAATTGCGGTCAAGGTCGCGTTTTCGGTCGCGTTGTATTTATTGCGGTTGCAGACATAACGGATGCTATTGCAATCACTGCTGGTATCGCAGTCGTGAATTCTTTTTAAAATTCACACAATTTATTATAAAACATAATAGCGATTTCGACAGTAACGGTTTTAGACGGAATCACTGCCGCTATACTGATATCGGGCCGTTATTTAAATCCCTGTGACGTGGTGTCCAAATCGTCGCCTTTGCTTTTGTGCAATCTTGGATCGTTTTAACTGTAACTTGAGAGGAGAGTAGAAATCTGAAGCCGCATTTTTGACATTTTCTAATAGTGGAAATTTGCATGACATCTCCATAAGCATGCTCACAGTGTTTGTATTAGAAGAATAACGAAACTACAATTTGTACTGTATATTATTACATTACATGCCAGAGACCGGAGGATTCTGCCTTTCCGAGGAACAAACTGTCAGGATTGTAAGAATATTTGTTAATTTCTAAACATTTTCTAATGGTTTTACAATTATATGAATAAGAATTTTAAAAATTATTATATATATTAAAACGAAATAACTTATATTTGCAAATTATTTATTATTTCTTGAGTTTATTTGAATTATTAAAATAATACTATGACATTGTTGAAACCATTTTTTTGTAAAACGAGAATCGACTAGGGTTTTAAAAACAAAAATAAAACAGGAGTCGCCATCGATCTTTGTTAGGTGTGATCGAACCACTTTTGTTTTAATAGAACATTTTGGTTTACTAAAACGGTGTTTTTGGTCTACGAAATTCGAGAAAACGGGTTCGGAAGTCGGTTACGTGCGAGGAAGGATTAGCACCCTCGTCACGCCCAAAATTGGTACCAAATTGATTAATTAATGTCTTAATGTCGAAAGTTGAAAATTTGAAAAAATTAAAAAAAAAATACGATCTCTTTTAGAAATATTTGAATTTTCTCGAATTGAATATTAAGGCTCCGTTTGTTTCACTGAAAATGACTTCTGGAAAATGATTTCTGAAAGTGATTTACTTTTCTGGAAAAGCTAATATTTTCTGGTGTTTGGAGGAATCTGTGTAAAATATTTTCTGTTGTTTGGTAGATTTCTTAAAAATATTTCATAAAAGATGTTTTCAATTAAACAAAAATACATTTATTTTTTTCATTGTTTAATTGAATTTATTTTTATCTATAATTTTATATTTTACATTGTTTTTGCATATATTAAAAATATTATGTTAAATTCAGATTCATTACAACGTCATTTTTTAATTACATGACTACTAAGTGAGTATTTTTTATTTAAAAATGTGACATCAACAAAATTGACAAAAAAAATTAACAATGTTAATAATTATACTTGATTTTCAAATTTAAAAAGTAAAAGGACTAAATTCTTGAAAATAATAGTATAAAGACTAAATTACAAATCTGTGAAGTGTACATAGACTTATGACATATTTTAACCTTTATAATACAAAACATTTATTATTAATATATATAATTGTAATAAATATTTATTATTAATATTGAATATTTTCAATAATATATGAATACTATTATTTAAAATTAATTTTTTAAAAATTTATTATTAAAATAAAATTGAAATATTAAATAATTTATTAAAATAATAAAGTATATTTATTAATATTAATAATTTATTATATGACTAAATATAAATAATTAAATATGTATGTTTAATAATATTGAAAAATATAATATTTTAAATATTTTAAAAATAAAAAATAAAAATTTATTATCAATATAATAATATTAAGCTTGATTTAAGTTAATTTTATATAAAAATAAAATTATCTATAAATGAATTCTTTTTCGGAAAATGACTTACGCTTTTCAAAATGGTAAGTCATTTTACAGGAAAAATGGCTTATTTTACTTTGACCTGTAAGTCATTTTCCGTTGACCAAACTATTTTATGTGAAACAAACACAGGAAAATGTAGAAAACATTTTTCGTAAAACCTTTTACATGTAAACAAACGGACCCTAAGATTCTCTCGCTCTGAAGGAATAAAATATCACATCCCGCATGTTAGGACACGACAATTTAAATCCTCGAGTCCAAGATCATCTCATGATTCCTGAGACTCATGCCTTGAAAATATAAAAAGGATATTCGATGATTTAGCTAAGCGAAAAAACGAAACCCAGCACGTTAGGGCACGATTTCTCAGATTTTCAAACATAGAATATTGCCTTATTTTGAAAGCTTTTGTTTTTGGATAAAATTAATAAAATGTTTAAAAATGATATACGTTTGGTAGATTATGTTTTAAAGAAACATTATTTAAAGCGTGAATGGGGTCGTACTCGACGAATAACGGTAATGTGACACAAATTTGGCATAATGATAACATAATACGCATAATGCATAACATTGGTATCGTTGATCTACAATATTAATATGCATGAATAATAGTAATAATGATGATGATAATAACAATAATATGGAAATACGAATAAGCAAATTATAATACATACAAAAATGACGATCACATAGCTTACACTATTTAAATACTAATATTAATAATCAAAGACAAATGAATCAAATGATAATATATTGTTTAAAAATAAATAATAAAAAGCAAACTAAAATAGAACAATTGTAAACAAATTTCAAGACGAATTTAAAATAAATGAATTTAAAATAAACAACATAAAAAAGAAAATCAAAATCGACAATGTACAACCATTTAAAAAAAAATATATATATATATATATATATATAAAAGTTTACAAATAAACAGAATACATGAAAAATCTTCAATACTAAAACCATTCAAAAACAATATAAAAGAGTTTTAAAACATATAAATAGGGTAATGTAAAATGAATAAGGAATAAAATAATTTAAAAACAATATATATTAGGACAGTTTAGGGTAAATATCATGTAATTAGTTCAAAATGAATAGGATGTAAAACAATTCAAAATCAAATATATGTAAATAATAAAATGAAATATAAAAGGTGTAAAATAATATTATATAAGAATATTTAAACTAAATGTTATCCAAATCCCTAAACAAAATGAAAGAAAAATGAATTTAAAATAAAAAACATGTAAAATATATATACAATAAAAACATATATACAAATGAAGGTATAAAAATAACAAATTTAAAATAATGTAAAATCTGTAAATAATTCAAAGTAATATATTAAAACAATTTCAGAAAAACATGAAGAATAAATAAATTCAAAAGAATAAAAGAATTACAAAAATTAAAATAAAGAGACTCAATTGAAATAAGAACAAAATCAAAAGGAATAATTTTTAAACAAATCAAACTATGAAAACAGAATTAAGGGCTTAAATAAAATGCGCGTAAATAAATGGGGATTAAAATTGCAATTAATCCAAAATTTTGCGTACATCGTGTAAACAAGGACTACTTTGGAATGGCGCAAAAATTCTAAGGATAAATTAAAATATACAAGAAATAAAAAAATAAAGACCTAATCGAATGTCAACGCAAAATGGAGGGACCAAATGCGCAAATTGCCCTTTTGAGCATAAACATGCGGATCCTGGCTTGAGGTCGGGTCGGGTTCGGGTTCCCCCAAAACGACGTCGTTTTGGCGCCTAGGGGAACCCACTGAAACGCTGTCGTTTCGGGGGTGTATAAAAGGCCAAATTTTACATTTTTTTCTCATTTCAGACCCTTCTTTTTCAAAAAAAACCCCAAAAAAATCTGCAGCCTTTTCCTTCCTTTTCAGTCGACCGTTTGGTCTTCCACCAGCGTCCGTCGCACCACCACCACTCCTGGTGGCTGACGGCGCACGAGGGTGGGTTTTAATGCCCAGTTCAAGGCCATTATTCGAAAGCCAGTCTTGGTGTCTCGAAAGACCGAAAGGAGAAAAAAAGAAAACCCGCCCCTTTTTGCCTTCGATCTGGCCTCGACGACGGAGAGGAGACTCCGACGATGCGACCTCGAGGCTCAGGTAAGTTCCTTTTCTCCTTTTTCTGTTATTGTTTCATTTTTTAAAGGTTTGAAAATAATAAATAAATAATAAATAAATAAATAGAAAATAGCAATAATAAAAAGTAAAACCGAAAAGAAAGAAAAAATCCACCTTTAGAAATTTCTATTCTTGTTTTTTATTTTTTCAATGTTCGTAAAAAAAAAAGTTACAATGGGCTGCATTGATGCTTTTATAACCGATCAATAGATTCGGTTTTGTTTTCTGTCATCTTTTGTTGTTTTCTCTTCGTTTTTTGTTGTTTGGCTTCTTGTGGTTGCAGGTGACGTTAGAGGCGTGTGGGGGCAAAGAGGCGGTGCGCGTGGTGGCTGCTGAAGGTCGGCGGCTAGGTTATTTTAGGGCTTCCAAAACCCTAAAAATTTTCTTAAAAAAAAATTAATGTTTTGGGCCTGTTAGGCCTTTCAGATTTTGGGTTATGTTGTTTTTTTTTTTTTTGCTGTAATTGGACTGTTAAAAGACTTGTTATTATTGGGTTCTAATTTGTTTTTTTGTTGGGCCAAAATTGGCTACTACAGCTGCCATTTTCGTGTAACGAGAATTGAGCAAAGACTTCAAAAGAGCCAATTTTGCCTAGCCTCGCGGAATCTTGGATTCTTTTGTGCTGTTCTTCTTCAGGTAGCGTCATTTCTATCCACCACATCTTGTCACTTTGGTCCAGTCCACTGCAACTTCAGAGGTATAGGATTTGGTGCATTAATTTGCCCCACTGCAACTTCAAGGAGATAAGACTTTAACTTCAACCTGCTCTATTGTAACATCAGGAAGCTAAAATCTGCCGTAATATGTAGCTTTAATCTGTTCCACTGCAACGCCAGGGAAATAAGATTCGCTATCTTCAGTCTGCTCCGCTGCAACTTCAGGGAGATAAGGCTGGTGGCTTCAATCTGCTTTACTGCAACTTCAGGAAGATAAGATTCACCGTCTTCGATTTGCTCCACTGCAACTTCAAGGAGATAAGATCTATAATTTATAGCTTGAATATGTTCCACTTCAACTTCAGGGAAATAAGATTCGCTATCTTCAGTCCGCTCCACTGCAACTTCAGGAAGATAAAGTTTATTTTGATCTGCCCTACTACAACTTCAGAGAGATAAGGTCTGTGATTTATAGCTTCAATCTATTCCACTGCAACTTCAGAGAAATGAGATTCGCTATCTTCAGTCTGCTCCACTACAACTTCAGGGAGATAAGACTTGTAACTTCAACCTGCTCCGCTGCAACTTCAAGGAGATAAGGTTTGCCATGATTTGCTCTACTGTAACTTCAGAGAGATAAGATCTGTGATTTATAGCTTCAATCTGTTCCACTGCAACTTCAGGGAGGTAAGACTTAATCCTCAATGTAATTTTAGGGAGAAGGGATTTATAGCTTCGACCTACCCCACTGAAGTTTCAACGAGACAAGAATTCATGGAGAAAAGATTTGTAGCTTCTCTATTGGGACTTCAAGGATATAAGACTTCAGAGAGAAGATATTTGTAGCTTCGATCTTCTCTACTGAAACTTTAAGAAAATGATGATTTCAGGGAGAAGGGATTTTTAGCTTCGACCTACTCTGTTGGGACCTCAAAGGGATAAGAATTCAGGGAGAAGAGATTTGTAGCTTCGATCTTCTCTACTGAAACTTTAAGAAAATGAGGATTTTAGGGAGAAGGGATTTTTAGCTTCGACCTACTCTTTTGGGACCTCAAAGGGATAAGAATTCAGGGAGAAGAGATTTGTAGCTTCGATCATCTCTACTGAAACTTTAAGAAAATGAGGATTTTAGGGAGAAGGGATTTGTAGCTTCGACCCACTCCGTTGGAACCTCAAATGGATAAGTATTCAGGGAGAAGAGATTTGTAGCTTCAATCTTCTCTACTGAAACTTTAAGGATAGAGAAGAGATTTGTAGATTCGATCTTCTCTACTGAAACTTCAAGGAAATGAGGATTTCAGGGAGAAGGGATTTGTAGCTTCGACCTACTCCGTTGGAACCTCAAATCGATAAGAATTCAGGAAGAAGAGATTTGTAGCTTTGATCTTCTCTACTGAAACTTTAAGGAAATGAAAACTGGTAATTTCAACCTGCTCCGCTGTATCTTCAAGGAGACGAGGCTAGTGTCTTAAATCTACTCCACTGCTTCATGGAGATAAGATTCGCCGTCTTCGATCTGCTCCACTACTGCTTAGGAAGACAGGTGCTGTAATCTTCAGTCTACTCGACTACCGCTTCAGAGAGATAAGGCTGATGGCTTAAATCTACTCTGCTGCTTCATGGAGATAAGATTCGCCGTCTTCGATCTGCTCCACTACTGCTTAGGGAGACAAGATCTGTAATCTTCCGTCTACTCCACTGAAAACTCAGGGATGTCAGACTAGTGTTTTCGATCTGCTTCACTGCAAACTCAGGAAGACAAGATCTGTGAATTCATCGATGTTGTGACACCGTCCTCTGAGGGACCTATCCTATAAAATTGGTTCTATGTGTTTATGCTTATGCGAAATGGTTATGATGCTACAATCAGAATGAATTAAATGCTCCTAATTGAGTGTGTTATTAATGATGACTCTTTTTTTTAAATGTATAATGATTAGGATGCAATGATCAGAATGAATCAAATGCTCCTAACTAAATGATATTATGGATGACATTTGCATGAATGCAGAATGTCAAGAGAATGATCTTTTTAAAATGTATAATGATTAAGATGCAATGATCGGGATGAATCAACTGCTCCTAACTAAATGTGTTTTGCATGAATGTAGAGTTTCATGAGAATGATCCTCTTTTTAAATGCTTAGGGTTGTTATTGCTCGTTGTTGTTCCAGGTTGTATCACTTGACGTAACATCTTGTCTTCTTGCTTGGGTGGTATTCTGACAAAAAACCCGAAGAAACAATTGTATTTTGCTCAATCGATTTGTCCCACTGTAACCTCGAGGTCTATTGCATGGTACCTGTGGGACTTTAAGGCTTATACCATCTTCAGACCCTCTCACTGCAATTCAAGGGGGAATAGGATCTAGGTCATCTTTAATCTATCCCACTGCGACTCAACGGTATAGTATTTGTATCATCTTCAATCTATCTCACTGCGACTCAGGGGTAATCAATTTGGTCTGCTGCACCTTCCATTCCCTGGGTGTCATGACCGGATGTATATGATTGTCCAATTTCTTTGAGAATAATCCCATTTTAATGCTTGGGTTACTCTTTATTTGTCGAGGCTGTATCACCGATGTAATATCTTACCTTTTTATTCAACTGATACTTTTGACAAAAATCTTAACAGGTAGTCTCAAATTAGACTCATTTCCAACCCTTAGTTCTGGTGAGTTTTGAACAACAGTCCTGTTTCAGGTTCTTGTATTATTTAGAAGCTTCCAAAGTAATATGAGAAACTCCTTTTATGAAAGTATTATTAGTCCACTAATCGTTATTTCAATGCAAAATGCTTGAAAAAGATCATAACAATGGACCTGAAGGAAACTAATTGAGGGTAAGGCTCGAAATGAATAAATTAATCAGGATATTAAATTTTGAAAAAACACAAAATGAGAATGAATTAATCAAGATAACAAATGAAATTTATCGAGAGTGTATCTTAAAGAGGATAAAGTAATCAAAGATAGCAAATTGAATATAGGTAAGATGAAAACTAGGTGCCCCAGATATCGTAGCCTGAGCTTCTCTGTACGAACCTCTTGAGGACCATTTCGAGCTCAATATGTGTTTAGGGGATCTAGAGTACTCTGTTGATTCCTCAAGATGTAACATCTCCTTCTTGTTAGTTCAGAGAAAGCGAGACTACCACATGCCTCATTTTCGATCAAAATTTAAGCTGCTCCTTTCGAGTTTTCAGCTCAAATTCCCTTTGGTCTCAAAGTGCCCTTTGTGGGTTTTCGCCTTAGCCTCTCCTTTTTCTTTTTCCTCTTTCCCTTTTTTTCGGATAACTTTTTATTGAATCTGAATTCACCGGATTAGGCAGGTTATTGTCATCCATTTCGGTCAATATCCATGCTTCCCCAGAACAGGCCTTCTGTGCTGCATAAGGTCCTTCCCAGTTTGGCATCCACTTTCTTCTGAAGCTCTTCTGTACGGGAAGGATCCTTTTTAGAACTAGGTCTCCTTCATAGAATTCTCTAGGGAGAACCTTTTCGTCATAATCTTGGATAACTTTCAACCTATTTTCTTCAATCATTAGATTTATTCTGTTTTATCCCACTCATACTCTAGCAAAACTCGAAGGGAATAAATCTCGACTTCAATGGGCAAAATTGTCTCTATTCATAAATCAATGAGAAAAGCGTTGCTCCGGTAGGGGTCCTAATAGACGTTCGACCTGCACAGATGTCAATCTTCATGAGTCTCAATCTTTTGCCGGTGATCTCTCTTTTTTTTACCGTTCCTTTTGAGGCGATACGGTATTTAATCTTGAACAGACTGCCAACTTCTGGTGTCGCTGTTGTTCAAATTTAACGCATTGTCAGATATGATCCCCTTTTGGGATTTCATATCGACATAGAATTTGCTGACTGTCGACTTTGTGACATCGGCATATGAAGTAACTTCTGCCCACTTGGTGAAGTAATTGACAACCACAGAGGTGAATCGATACCCGTTAGAAGCTTTTGGCATGATTGGCCCACTGCCATCCATGCCCCACATAGAGAAAGTCATAGATTCTACTTATTCTTTGTAAGGTGGGATCTGTTTCTCATCTTATTCTACCATCCTTAACAAATCAGGAGCTAGGTTACAATCTTTGTCATCTTCAAGGTCCTGAGATCCCCCTAGACACATATCTTACTCAAAAGGAGGTTCTGGGTCAGTAGCAACGTCGCTCATGTTGTTGATATCTGGGTACCTATTGTAGGTACGAAACAATATTCAAAGGACAAGTGAATCTAAGAATAATTATTTATGTGGTATGAACATGAATGAAATAAATGAATAAAAGAATATTTTCTCAAAGTAAGACACAAAAATGCATTTTCATTGAAAATATAGATGTTGAACATAAGCTTATTTCACAAAAGATTCTTATTGCTCCTAGGCTTAGAGCAATAAGTGTGTTTTGGACATTACTCCGAATTAGCTCTAAAAATACAGGGATCTCTTCCGCAGTCCCATTGTTTAAAACACTCCCAAGTATGTAAGGGCAGACGTTTGGAAAATTCTATTCCCCGATTCCCTCTTTAGATTTGTCATTCAGATTCCCCGATATTCTTTCCGGGCTTTTATTTTATTCAAGGCATCGCAACTCTTTTGCCTCCTCTTTCAACTATCGCATTTATTGCTTTGTTAGAACGATTAGGTTCTGAAGAATCGTCGAACTTCACAATTCCCATTTCAATTAACCTTTCGACCAACTTCTTGAAAGCAAGACAATTTTCTATTGAATGCCCTATAATCCCTGCATGATACTCACATTGAGCTTTTGCGTCATACCATTTGGGGTATGGGGGCTGCATTGGTTTTGGGTAGTAAGGAGACACCACATGCGCATCAAATAGATTTTGATAGAGCTCCTTGTATGTCATCGGGATGGGTGTGAACTGGAGTCTTTCTGTATTTGGCCTTGAGTTGGATTCCTGCCTTGAAGAGCCTTGATAGCTAGTTGTTAAAGCTCTCGGTTGTCCTACGGTGACCGATTTAGAATGCCTGCTCAGGTTATTTATTTCATTTTCCTTGTTTCTCGGGGATGACCTTTTGGTGCTCTCTCCTATTTCAATCCTCCCACATTTAATCGCGTTTTCTATCATTTCACCAGTCATCACTATGTCCGCAAAACTTTTTTTGGCACTTCCCAGCATATGAGTGATGAATGGGGCCTTCAAAGTATTGATAAAAAGCATAGTCGTTTCTTTCTCTATGAGAGGTGGTTGGACTTGCATTGCTACCTCCCTCCACCGTTGGGCATATTGCCTAAAGCTCTCACTCGATTTCTTTTCCATATTCTGTAGCGTGATTCTGTCGGATGCCACGTCCGTTACGTGGCCATATTGTTTCATGAAAGCTTGAGCCAAGTCCTTCCATGAACCAATTTGGGCACAACTTAGCTGGTTATACCACTTGGCCACAGATCCGGTCAGGCTATCTTGAAAGCAGTAGATTAACAACTGGTCATCATTGACGTATCCTGTCATTCTCTGACAGAACATCGTAATATGAGCTTCAGGGCAACTAGTCCCATTATATTTCTCGAACTCTAGAGTCTTAAACTTTGGCAGGAGTACCAAGTCAATGACTAAGCTTAAGTCTTTTGCGTCGATTCCGCAATGGTAATCGGTATTCTCCATTTCCCTAAACTTTTCTTCCAACCATCGGCACCGGTCCTCAAGTTGTTTTGGCAGATCCCTCCTCGTTTTATTCATCTCTACCACATCGTCAAGATCCGGGACAACGGGATTAGTTGGATTATCCCCTGGGTTAGATCTCGAGCCTGTTGGACAATTCATCAGCGTCGAAGCACCGGCCTGATATTGAGGCCTGACGGTAACATATACCCTTTTGTGGGTTTACATCTGATTGCTTTAGGGTGTTCGTCGGGGTAAAACTCGGAGGATAGGGAGGTTCTTCATTGTCATTACTAGGATTGGTCACAGGGCTCTTTCCTTTGTCGGGTCATCCGGTCAATAGCTGGGCCAGTTGGTTCATCATATTCCTTTGGGATTCGAGCATCTGATCCCTCATGTCTTGTTGCATTTTTGCTAACTATTCTTGCATTTGATCTTGATATCCTTTTGCATCTGTTCTAATCTCTCTAGTCTCTGATCCATTGCTTTCGTTTTGCGACGAGTATTGTAGCAATATGTAGTTGGTGGATTTTCATTGGTTTCCAGGGTAACTGTCATAATTTTAATTAATCAGGGTCTTTTTTATGAAACTTAATGCATACGATGTAATGCCATGTAGAGGCATGAATGCATAAAGAGGCGATGATTCTGATTCAATTCTGTTAGAAGAATTTTACTAGAAAACAAATTTCTTTACATAAAGCTGAGAATATATGCGGCCTTGAAGACATTGATCCTTTTCTTCGTATCCGGATGTTAAGTCAAATCTCCCAAACCTTCCAATGTATGTCTCTACTGGCTCATTTTACTTGATCCGAGTCACGTCTAATTGTTCACTTATCCTCGTGATGCTCGTTAGCTTCTTCAAGAACGTCGGGGTGTGACGGTTCTCGAATAATCTTTGTCGGTTTGAATATTCGGACAACGACGCAAAGTCCCGTATCCCTTCATGGACTATCAGAGTTCTTTCGTTGTGTTTACTTGGACCTTATTCGGACGGCCTTACTATATTCCACTATATCAAGAAGTTCGTTTTCCTATAACAAGCACTTCTATTTAGCAATCGAATATGAATCAACACCTCCTTTCTAAGATGATGCGATGCAATGCAATGCAATGTAATGCAATCATAAACAAAACAAAACACGTTAGCACAAGAAAAATAAACAACAAAATAGATTACCTAGATGAGTGACCACTAGGGTTTGGCGCGGTTCTACCTAAGGCGGGCTCTTAAGGCTCACTATATGCGGTTTGGTTCTAAAGTAAGGGTACCTGAACCAACAGATTCCTCGATCTTCACCCATTATAGGTTTATATAGACCGATTTCAGTTCAGGAGGATACATTTCCCTATGGCCATGCGGAGATGAAAATCTCACGAAGACATAGGTACGGATGTATCCCGGAAGCAGTCCACTAACCCATGCGGAGGTGAAAACCTCACGAAGGCATAGCTTCTCACTCCCACTTAAAAGGGGTAAGATCAACCGATCATGCGATACAATATGTAGAAGATACCAAAACTTAAACCAACACAGCAATTATAAACCATAATGATGAAGATCATAACAAAGATGAATAAAATGCAACAAAAGGACCGTACATTTAAACCGAGTTTTCAATTTTCGAAAAAAAGACAAAAAGTAATCAACTCGTGGCTTGACTCTCTTATTTGGTTCCCCAGTGGAGTCCCAAGCTGTCGAAACCATTTTTTTGTAAAAACGGGAATCGACTAGGGTTTTAAAAACTAAAATAAAACAGGAGTCGCCATCGATCTTTGTTAGGTGTGATCGAATCACCTTTTTTTTAATAGAAGGTTTTGGTTTACTAAAACGGTGTTTTTGGTCTACGAAATTCAAGAAAATGGGTTAGGGAGTCTGTTACGTGCGAGGAAGGATTAGCACCCTCGTCACGCCCAAAATTGGTACCAGATTGATTAATTAATGTCTTAATATCGAAAGTTGAAAATTTGAAAAAAAATTTAAAAAAATACGATCTCTTTGAGAAATATTTGATTTTTCTCGAATTGAATATTAAGATTCTCTCGCTCCGAAGGAATAAAATATCACATCCAGCATGTTAGGACACGACAATTAAATCCTCGAGTCCAAGATCATCTCATGATTCCCGAGACTCATGCATTGAAAATATAAAAAGGATATTCGATTATTTGGCTAAGCGAAAAACTAAAACCCAGCACGTTAGGGCACGATTTCTCGGATTTTCAAACATAGAATATTGCTGAAACACCCCAAACCCGGCCCACGAGCCTGAACCGGATCTGGTATGTTCCTAAAGTATACCGATTTCAAAGTTCTTTGTTATTTAGAGAAAATTTGTGTAATTTTCAAAAAAAATATCGTTTTGGGTTGGGCTTAGATTGGAAACCCATTTATTTTATTTGGAAATCCAATTTAATTTAGGTGACAAAACAATTTAGGTTTTATTTTAAAAGAAATAAATTTTCTTTAACTTAATCAAAAATAAATTGTAACATAATAATTCAAAGTAAACAGAAATAAAGAAAACCAACTTGGCCTTATGGCCTTATTACATCAATCAAAACCCAAAAATAAAATTTAAGGACTGAGTAAAATAAAAGGCCAAGTCTTTAAATTTCTCCTTGCGATGCATGGCCACCTTTAGCTCCTGCCGACCCGGTCCACTACTGCTCATCACCTGAAAAAAATATTTCCCCAACGGGGTGAGTCAACCAGACTCAATGTGTACGTGGCACTAAATCGTAATAGAATCAGGCATACAATACATTCATTCATAAAATACAAGTTATAATGCATTCCTAAACCCAAACCTAATTGTCCATCCGCTACACACCCCCGTACCTGCCAAACACACCGTGGGGACTACTAAGTCGACCCTCCTTCCGCTACACACCAATTTGCGGGCTTAAGGCTCCGCATCTGTGGTTTTAGGAAACCACTTTTCAGATTATTGTGGTCTTAGATCACCACTTTTCAGATTACTGTGGTCGTAAGTCACCACTTTTCAGATTACTGTGGTCTTAAATCACCACTTTTCACTTCCCTTTTCAATATACAACCATATGCCCCATAAACATTAATATGCATAATATACCATAGTTCACATTCTTATCATATTCTCATGTTATGAATAACATATTTCATATTCCTAGTAGAAGTAGGAAACGTACCTGAGTACTTAGTACCTTAACATGGTACCTTAGCCATGCTCATATTTTCATTAACATATATTTTAATACATGCAACCATAATTCATATTACAAAGTAGTGTGGAGTACACACCTGATTCGCTTAATGAAATCCTCGAAAATCCCGAAGAGAACCGATTACAGATTTAGATCTCAAATCCTACATAAGTTAATCACTTACTATTTAAAAGACCATTCCGCCTTTTTTCCAAATACAACTAGGATTTGTATTACTTACCTTGTAACTGAATTGATTTTAAGAATCAAGGGCCGGATCTTTGTATTCCTCCCTTGTGAATTCGGCTAAACACTATATTACTCCACAGGTTAGTTTTCGGCTTCTGATAATAAATCTAAATATTTAAAATAGCCTTGGCCGAATATCTTAAACACATACCTTGTGATTTCAAATCCCGAAAAGTAACCCTTGGCTATGGAGATGTTGAAATCCCTACACACATATGTTAGATCTGATTTCCATATCACTTAATAATCTTAAATCAATTGGCCTCTGGCCTAAACCATGCTTTTCTTACCTTAAATCCTTAGATCTGAAATCCCAGAATTCCTCCTTTAATATTCGGCCAAAAGACAACCAAAAGAATCAGTTCCCAAATCTTGGTTGAAAGAGAATAAACAACAAGAATCCATTATTCTTACCTTATCACCACAGTCGACGGCACCCTTGATTGAAGCCACAGAGATTCGGCTATGGAGACTTAAACAGGAATCAAAGAGGTTTCGGCTTGACAGTAGAAGAGAAAAGAAGAAGAAAAGAGGAGAAGAAAATTCGGCAGAGAGAGTTTGCCAGGAAATTTTCGGCAGAGCAGAGAAAGAAACAAACTGATGAGTAGCCCTCCTTCCTTCCTTTTATAGGCAAAATTATCAGCTAAGGAGTCCCTTACTTGGCCACCACTCCTCTATCTGATAACTTTATCTTTTTAATATGATAAATAAAAGGGTTTAATCCAATTTAAATCCTTTATTATCCCTTTAAAATAATCCAATTAAAAATCCTTTATTATCTCTTCAAAATAATCCAAATAAAAATCCTTTATTATCTCTTCAAAATAATCCAAATAAAAATCCTTTATTATCTCTTCAAAATAATCCAAATAAAAAGCTTCTATTTATCACCTTATTAATCACATATTTCTAGAAGCATGTGCCGTCCACCTCAGCCTTCTGGAAGCCAAAATAAAACCTCATTTATTTGCTTCCCAAGTGACTCGAACCCAGGCCCATTCCTCTTGCACATGGCGCCATTTCCATAGGCCCTAAGTGGCATCTTCAGGCCACTTTTCCAAGCCTGTTTGTGTGCCAAATTTCTCCAACTTTTTCTTTTAAGGCCTCCTTGCCCTAATTTCCTATTTTAAACTTTAAAATTTGACATTTTTAGGTCATTTCCAAGTTTCCTAAAATTTTCGATCGGCTCTGTAAACTTGCCATTTTCTTACATTTCCAAGTTTCCAGATCCAATTAAAAAACTTTCTGTGCGAAAAATTCCCCATAGCATCTAGGATATCGCCTTCTCCTAGATAATTATGGATAGGGATATCCCTCAGTGTATCAAAAAAATTTTGTTTATCCATGTTGTAATGATAAGAACTCTCTTCCCTCTTATTTACTTGGAATGGTGATCCATAAGCATACGGGTCCCTCTTATCTTGATAATTAATAGATTTATATGATAAAAAATCATATCCATAGTGTTTTTTAAAATTTGATTTTTTCCATTTTTGAATCATTTCCTTACATTTCCTAGTTTCCAAAAATGCTCATGTCTATGCATTTCTAGGTTTCCAAAAATGTTCATGTCCATGCATTTCCAGGTTTCCAAAAATGTTCATGTCCATGCATTTCCAGGTTTCCAAAAATGTTCATTTCCAATTTGGCATACATTTATGAGTTTCCAAAAATATCAAAAATTTATTCATAGTGCTTAAGACTTGTCATTTCGTACAGTTAGACTGAAAATGCATAGGCCCTTTCCAGGATGTTACAATTGCCTTATTTTGAAATCTTTTGTTTTTTGATAAAATTAATAAAATGTTTAAAAATGATATACGTTTGGTAGATTATGTTTTAAAGAAACATTATTTAAAGCGTGAATGGGGTCGTACTCAACGAGTAACGGTAATGTGACACAAATTTGACATAATGATAACATAATACGCATAATGCATAACATTGGTATCGTTGATCTACAATATTAATATGCATGAATAATAATAATGATGATGATAATAACAATAATATGGAAATACGAATAAGCAAATTATAATACATACAAAAATGGCGATCACATAGCTTACACTATTTAAATACTAATATTAATAATCAAGGACAAATGAATCAAATGATAATATATTGTTTAAAAATAAATAATAAAAAGCAAACTAAAATAGAACAATTGTAAACAAATTTCAAGACGAATTTAAAATAAATAAATTTAAAATAAACAACATAAAAAAGAAAATCAAAATCGACAATTTACAACCATTTAAATATCTATATATATATATATATATATATATATATATAGTTTACAAATAAACAGAATACATGAAAAACCTTCAATACTAAAACCATTCAAAAACAATATATAAAAGAGTTTTAAAACATATAAATAGGGTAATGTAAAATAAATAAGGTATAAGATAATTTAAAAACAAACAATATATAAAAGAGTTTTAAAACATATAAATAGGGCAATGTAAAATAAATAAGGTATAAGATAATTTAAAAACAATATATATGAGGACAATTTAGGGTGAATATCATGTAGTTAGTTCAAAATGAATAGGATGTAAAACAACTCAAAATAAAATATATGTAAATAATAAAATGAAATATAAAAGGTGTAAAATAATACTATATAAGAATATTTAAACTAGATGTTATACAAATCCCTAAACAAAATGAAAGAAAATGAATTTTGGATAAAATTAATAAAATGTTTAAAAATGATATACGTTTGGTAGATTATGTTTTAAAGAAACATTATTTAAAGCGTGAATGAGGTCGTACTCAACGAGTAACGGTAATGTGACACAAATTTGACATAATGATAACATAATACGCATAATGCATAACATTGGTATCGTTGATCTACAATATTAATATGCATGAATAATAATAATGATGATGATAATAACAATAATATGGAAATACGAATAAGCAAATTATAATACATACAAAAATGGCGATCACATAGCTTACACTATTTAAATACAAATATTAATAATCAAGGACAAATGAATCAAATGATAATATATTATTTAAAAATAAATAATAAAAAGCAAACTAAAATAGAACAATTGTAAACAAATTTCAAGACGAATTTAAAATAAATAAATTTAAAATAAACAACATAAAAAAGAAAATCAAAATCGACAATGTACAACCATTTAAATATATATATATATATATATATATATATAAGTTTACAAATAAACAGAATACATGAAAAATCTTCAATACTAAAACCATTCAAAAACAATATATAAAAGAGTTTTAAAACATATAAATAGGGTAATGTAAAATAAATAAGGTATAAGATAATTTAAAAACAATATATATTAGGACAATTTAGGGTGAATATCATGTAGTTAGTTCAAAATGAATAGGATGTAAAACAACTCAAAATAAAATATATATAAATAATAAAATGAAATATAAAAGGTGTAAAATAATACTATATAAGAATATTTAAACTAGATGTTATACAAATCCCTAAACAAAATGAAAGAAAATGAATTTAAAATAAAAAACATGTAAAAATGATACAATAAAAACATATATACAAATGAAGGTATAAAAATAACAAGTTTAAAATAATGTAAAATATGTAAATAATTCAAAGTAATATATTAAAACAATTTCAGAAAAAATAAATAAATTCAAAAGAATAAAAGAATTACAAAAATTAAAATAATGAGACTCAATTGAAATAAGAACAAAATCAAAAGGAATAATTTTTAAACAAATCAAACTATGAAAATAGAATTAAGGGCTTAAATAAAATGTGCGTAAATAAATGGGGATTAAAATTGTAATTAATCCAAAATCCTGCGTACATAGTGTAAACAAGGACTACTTGGAATAGCGCACAAATTCTAAGGATAAATTAAAATATA
The DNA here is from genome assembly GCA_005393395.2 of Gossypium australe. Lineage (NCBI taxonomy): Eukaryota > Viridiplantae > Streptophyta > Magnoliopsida > Malvales > Malvaceae > Gossypium > Gossypium australe. The sequence continues at coordinate 22,217,757 of CM016619.1, read as the reverse complement.
CAAGAAATAAAAATAAAGACCTAATCAAATGTCAGCGCAAAATGGAGGGACCAAACGCGAAATTTCCCTTTTTGAGCGTAAACACGCGGATCCTGGCTTGAAGTCGGGTCGGGTTTGGGTTCCCCCAAAACGACGTCGTTTTGGCGCCCGGGGGAACCCACTGAAACGCTGTCGTTTCGGGGGTGTATAAAAGGCCAAATTTTACATTTTTTTCTCATTTCAGACCATTCTTTTTCAAAAAAAAAACCCCAAAAACAGCCTTTTCCTTCCTTTTCAATCGACCGATTGGTCTTCCACAAGCGTCCGTCGCACCACCACCGCTCCTGGTGGCTGACGGCGCACGAGGGTGGGTTTTAATGCCCCGTTTAGGGCCGTTATTCGAAAGCCAATCTTGGTGTCTCGAAAGACCGAAAGGAGAAAAAAGAAAACCCGCCCCTTTTTGCCTTCGATCCGACCTCGACGACGGAGAGGAGACTCTGACGACGCGACCGCGAGGCTCAGGTAAGTTCCTTTTTCTCCTTTTTCTGTTATTATTTCGTTTTTTTAAAGCTTCAAAAATAATAAATAAATAATAAATAAATAAATAGAAAATAGCAATAATAAAAAGTAAAACCGAAAAGAAAGACAAAATCCACCTTTAGAAATTTCTATTCTTGCTTTTGATTTTTTCAGTGTTCGTAAAAAAAAAAAAATTACAATAGGCTGCATTGATGCTTTTATAACCGATCAATAGATTCGGTTTTGTTTTCTGTCATCTTTTGTTGTTTTCTCTTCATTTTTTGTTGTTTGGCTTATTGTGGTTGCAGGTGACGTCAGAGGTGTGTGGGCAGAGGGGCGGTGCGCGTGGTGGCTGCTGACGTGCGGCTAGTCAGAGGGAGGCCAATGGTCGACGGCTAAGTTTTTTTAGGGCTTCCAAAACCCTAAAAATTTTCTAAAAAAAATTAATGTTTTGGGCCTGTTGGGCCTTTTAGATTTTAGGTTATATTGTTTTTCTTTTTATGTAATTAGACTGTTAAAGGACTTGTTATTATTGGGTTCTAATTTGTTTTTCTGTTGGGCGAAAATTGGCTACTACATACATATTTATAGTATACATCCAACTAAATATAATTGGCCTTTAATTTCCACTCATGTAAATGTACGGCCTTTAATTTCCACTCATGTAAATGTACGGCAACTCTAATATGGAAATGTATCTCCGTGGTTATATTGAATACATCATCAATAGAGGCGGCGCTAGCTGTGGTAAGAAGGCCTGCTCTCGCCAAACTCTACCACTATTTTTTTAGTTTTTTCCATAATCATTTATTTGATCCTTTCAATTTTACATAAAAAATTAATTTTAGCTTTCTATTTTTTTATTTCTTTAAGTTTTTTAACTAGTATTTTTTTATCAAAACAATTATGTTAGAAATCGATCCGATTAAGCAACGAATAAGTAAAAATAGCGAAAGAAATTGAGAAATTAAACACATAAATTTAATGTGAAAAAATTTCTTCAAAGATGATAAAAAATCACGGGTAAAAATAATTTTACTATAATGGCAAAAGAACGAAAAGTACAAAAAATGAAGATAAAAATTAAACCCTGAAAACCCAAACACAAATAACCCTGACAAAAATTCTCTAAAAAGAGTGATATGAGTTCTAATCTAATCTCTAATGAGTGTATTTTTTAAGGTTGTAAAATAGTCTATTTATAGGCTAAATTCGTATGTCAAATAATAATAAAATAATATAAACTAATCAGAGTTTAATTGAAACAAATAAATAGGGTTTAACTAGAAGATTATTTCTCAAATTTGACTAAAATAGGAGTCATACTTAACAAATCCAAAATGGACGAAAAAGTTAAACAAACGTTACCTTTACTAATGTGGCATCCATATGACACTAGGTTTTGACAAAAAAGTGTTAGTTCAAGAGCTAAAAGAGGTAAAAAAAATTAAATGAAATGTTAAAATGTTAAAATAAGTCATTATGACTGGTTTTTTTTTTTACATAACTATCCTTTTAGATTAAAGTACAAAGTTTTCAATTAATTTAATGGAAAATTTGCATTGTGGGCCCTTAAATTTTAAATTTTAGTTTGTCTCTCCAAAAGTAGATTTTTTTTTTTTTGAATAAAGCACAATTATACTATATTAATCTAACATAAATGAATAATCTGTTACTCTAGCAATCTCAACAATAGTTGTTAGCTCCTCTAGGCTCTCTTCGAACACTTGCATAGTTGAGTTCCTCTCCAATGCCATCTTGGCAAAGTGGTCCGCAACTTGATTTCTCACTTTTGTAATATACTCGATTTCCCATTGCTCAATGATCTGTAAAATCATATGTATCCTTCTAACCAAGGCTGAAGTTAATTCAATCAAATGAATATCTTGAAGAGTTTTGACCGCCTCTAAGTTATTTATAAGGATCAAAACCTTCTTGTGCCCTCTTAGATGAGAGTCAAACCATCTAAAATTCCTCATAGTTCAGCCAAAATACCGATTGCATCTAACGATCCATTAATCATCTTGCTTGTATGCCACCCCTTGGCATCAACCCCCTTGGCATTCAACATAACAGCTCCATTAGTATATAAATGAATCCAGTTACCTGTCTCTATAAGCCTATAAGCAGATTTAAGGTGTCCAAACAGATCCTACTTAAGTGCTCAATATATTATTTTGCTCAGCTCATCGAAGACTTAATAGTCTCAGCAGAATTCTAAGTTATTCATTGAAAAATAAAGAGATTCATGTTTTTCATATGCGCCATGTGATAAAATCGAAAAGACTGGACTAAAAAACCCCACATTCGACAATCATATTGAAGAACACAAACTGGTCTCCATCTACTCGAAAAAATTACTGAAAACTTTATATTTTAATCCCTCAAAAAATTATAAAATCATGTTAATATATATTACAATTTGCATCTCAATATTTTATAACACATTAAGTAAAAATAAATAAATATCATCTAATAATAAACAATATTAAATTTATTTTAAAAAAAAAAGCATTTTGTGCATAACTAGCCCGTGTTTAGAACATTAATCGAAGGAAGTAATCGGATTCTGCTTTTCACCCGAATCTTCTTTTTGTTGTTTTATTTTAATAAGAAATGAAATTTAAACATTCTGTTTCCGCCCCTTTACCTCCTATTTAAACGCCTTCTTCTTCGTCCATTTCCTCCCATCCCCAAAGCATTCTCTTTTACTGGAGAAACAAAGAATGAATCCCTTTTCATCCTTTCTTTCTCTTTTACTGCCACTTCTGGTCACCCTTTTTCTTCTTATTCTTCTGTTAGAACAGATTTGGTATTTGCGAAGGAAGCGAAATGTCCCTGGTCCCAACATCCTTTTTCCTTTCCTCGGCAACGTAATTCCTTTGATCACAAATCCCACCAAGTTCTGGCAGCTTCAAGCTCAGCTGTCTGCTTCCGTTGGATTTTCGGTTAATTACGTTGCCGGTCGCTTCATAATCTTTATCCGAAATACTGAACTTTCTCACCTTATCTTTGCCAACGTCAAACCCGATGCTTTCTTACTTGTGGGACACCCATATGGTAAAAAACTCTTCGGCCAACATAACATGATCTATATGTTCGGACAAGATCACAAAAATCTCCGCCGTCATATTGCTTCTAACTTCACTACAAAAGCATTATCAACCTACGCCCAGTTGCAGCAGCTCATTATTCTTGAGCATTTAAAATCATGGGAGCGACTTTGGTCAACTGTTTCGCCTGCGGAGCCGATTCCGCTCCGTCTTTTAGTTCGTGACATGAATCTTCAGACTTCTCAAACGGTTTTCCTTGGCAAGTATCTATCAAGTGAAGCTCGGGAGAGATTCAGAGTAGATTATGATCTTTTCAATGCGGGTTTAATGAAGCTACCCTTTGATCTCCCTGGTTTCGCTTTCCGAAAGGCCAAGCTGGGTGCTGAGCGGATTCTCAAAACGCTTACTCATTGCGCTGCTGAAAGTAAAAAGAGAATGCTCCAAGGAGAAGACCCTTCTTGTTTAATCGATTTTTGGGTACAGGAAACGGTTCGAGTAACCGCGGAGTCCAAAACACCGCCGCCACACACCACCGACGAAGAAATCGGCAGCTACCTATTTGATTTCCTCTTTGCTGCCCAAGATGCCTCCACGTCGTCGCTCCTCTGGGTGGTGACACTCCTCGATTCTCATCCTGATGTTCTCCGAAAAGTTCGGGAGGAAGTTTCGAGGATATGGTCGCCGGAATCGGATGCTCTAATGACCGCAAAGCAAATAAGGGAAATGAAGTACACACAAGCAGTGGCGCTTGAGGTGGTGAGATATCGGCCGCCGGCGACATTAGTGCCGCACATTGCAGCAGAGAATTTCCCGTTGACCGAGTGGTACTCAATTCCCAAAGGATCGATAGTGTTTCCATCGGTTTACGAGTCATCCTACCAAGGGTTCAGGGAAGCCGACCGTTTCGAACCGGAGCGGTTCTCTGAGGAGAGGCAGGAAGACGTGATATTCAGAAGGAACTACCTAGCTTTCGGGGCCGGTCCACACCAGTGTGTGGGCCAAAGATACGCCCTGAACCATCTGGTTCTGTTCATCGCCATGTTCGTCACGTTACTGGATTTCAAGAGGCACCGAACCGACGGCTGCGATGAAATTATATACACTCCGACAATCAGCCCTAAAGACGGATGCATGGTTTTCCTCTCAAGGCGTTGCCCACGTTACCCAAATTTCACTCTTAATTGATCAAACTTCGTTTGTTCTGTCTTTGTTTTCTTACAATATCTGCTAAACTTCATGGTTGAAGCTGCCATTGTCGTCTTCTCACAACTGAAGGACCAGTTCAACATGGTTATTGCTTATGATTATATCATATATGCATACTATATAAAGAAACAAAGTTTGGGTGAAAAATGGGATATTGGTGTTTAAAGTTTAGGCGAATAGAAAAATTAAATATGTAAAAAAAAAAAAAATCGTATATTCATTTCTTTAGTGCGAATTGTGTTTATGTTCTGTTGAAAAATGGCAAACCATGCTGGTGTTATGTATTTGTTAAAGTACATGCTACTATGATGATTTTGTTGAGTGCATACAGCTTGTATGCATGCTACAGTAATTGTGCATGTTGCAGCAACATATTTTCTGTTTTAGTTGCAATGTAATTTAGTTTGGTTGAAAATGAACTTTGATATTGATGTTTTGATGGGATGATTAAGCTGATAAGTTAGCTTATCCATGTGTACAAGCAATGTTTTAATAGTCCCAATGCTGATTAGTGGGGTTAGTTGAATATTGGGTGATGTATTTTGACTATAAATGTATTGTTTTCGTACTGAATGAGCAAGCATATCAGTTGTGTAAAGCAGATTGCTTCCTTGCTGCACGTTTGTGAGCAAGTAAATTGTTTTTTGTTTCTTCCTCTTTTGTTCTTTATATTGTTCTCTTCTTTTGCTGCTGTCAAAAACCCAACAAATGGTATCATGAGCCCAAGTCTTTGAGGGCTTGTTTTTTCTTATGCTGCTTGTTAAGAAAGACAAGAAGTTGTTAAAGCATGTCATCTTTAAGGGCTGCTTGTACTCTGATACTCTCAAACAAGTTTGGGATAAGCTGAAGGAGGAGTTGATGGAGTATGTGCATGAAGACACTCCACAGCAGGAAGGAGTATGTGCAAGAGGAAACAACACTGTAATGAACAAAGGAACAAGGCGAGATGTGTTTAAGGCAAGTTGCCAACCAAGGCTGTGAAAGAAGAGAAGACTCCATTTGAAGAACAAATATTTGGCACAAAAGACTGGGATAGCCAATTTGTTGATAATGAGGCCAAGGTTGAAGATGAGTTGTAACATCCTAAATTTATGGGCCTATGCATTTAGTGTAGGGATAAGTTTAATAGGTTAATTTAAGTGATAGGGGTCCAAATTAGGCTCAGGATTAGGCAAAGGCCTGGATTAAATTATTAGATTGGGCATTAAAGAGTTAAAAGATGGTTATTATGTTTAAAATGGCAACATGGGCTTGTGGCCCAACAATAAGTGGCACTGTAAGGGAATTAGAAGTGACGCCACACACAAGGGATTTAGGGGCCCAAAATTTAAGTTTAATGAAGCCCAAATCTTTTAATTTAAGTGAGTTAAATTTCGGCAATTAGGTTTAATGAGGTGGACGGCTACAAGGCTTAAAAATAGGAGATTTATATGGATTTAATAATTGATAATTTAGAAGATAAAAAGGAGGAAAGATAGGAGCCTATCTACAAGGAAGGTGATGGCCAAAAATCCACCACCTAGAAGAGTAAGGAATTCGGCTACTGCATGGCAAAAGGGGTGCCGAATTTTTCCTTTCATTTAGCTTGAATTTTAATTAATTAGGAAGGGCGTTTTCGGTTTTATACAGGAGGTGTCGAAATTCCTATAAATAGGGGGGGTTAGCTCCTTGATTCTGACATTTAAAAACCCTAATTCTCTTTTTCCTTGTGCCGAAAATCCCTAGCCTCTTCCTCTCCAATTTCTTTTCTTTAAATTCTTCAAAAGCCGAAACTTCTTTTCCATTCTTTTTCCCCTTTGAGCCGATTTCTCTTTAAAAGCCGAAAACTCTATAGTTTTTCTTTATTCATTCCATTTAAGAATTCGTTCTATTTATTCCGGCATTTAAAACTTCCTTTAACATTGCCGAATCCTCTCTCTAGTGCTAGCCGAACCTCCTGTGCTAAGGTAAGTCTCGATTTTTGATTAGTTCTCATGATCTATTCCCGGTTTTTGAAAGACAAAAAGCTGAAAAGCTAATAGTTTAATGGTTCTATGTTGGGCGACAATTCGGGATTTGAAGGAAGCTTGGTCAACTAGATCTAAAAGCTGAAAATAGCTAGTCTCTAATTTCGTGATTTTAAGGTAAGAAGATTTGTTATTCAAATATATAAAATTGGGTAGAACACTAACCATGGCCGAATATAGGAGAGGCCCTATTTTCACATCTTTCCGGCTTTTTGAGCAAAGTTGTAGATCGGTTTAGCAAGGGTATCGACATTAATCAGGTGTGTAGATCTCTAACACACTACTAATAAACCTTTATGTATGTTTATTTATATATGTTATGGGCTAAAAAGCCGGAATAAGGATGTATAGACAGTCGAATGGAACCCTAAAAGGGTTAGGCAAAGATGTCAGGTACGTAAACATAGAACTCCCTATGTGTATCGAAAAATATATATGTCTGCATGATGTTTTCTTTATGTGTGTATGCATGGGTCAGGATACTGATATGATGAAGGAGAAGTGCATGATAGGTCACGAAGTGATCGGTGGTAGAAATCCCACAAATACAAATACTAGGTCACATTGTGATCGGTGGCTATGCCACGTTTAATGATTCCTGAGTAACAGGAATAGGCAGTTCGGCTGTCGTTATGGTGTGTAGCGGATGGAGGGTTGATTGTAGAAATTCCCACGGTGTGATGGTTGGTACGAGTTGGTGTGTAGAGGATGGAACCCTAGGATGAGATGGGTTATTAATCAGTTATTATTTTGATGTATGATTATGATTGATGCCTTACGGGCCAGGGCCCATAATGTGTTTGTGGGCTCAGGTCGTTGTGTGCTTTGAGATTTATACACTGAGTCTTGGTGACTCACGCTTTCCTTTTCTCTACTCTCCAGATGAGCAGTAGATCGTGGACATGGGAGCCGAGACGGACTCGAGGGGCCGTCAAGTTCTATTTCTGCAAATTATATTTTCTTTAGGACTTCTTTAAGTTTGTTTTATTGTTATTTGAGGAACAGTTATGTAATAAGGCCCTAGATTTTTATTCAACTTAGGAGTTTTCTGTGTTATGCAACTTATGAATATACCACAAGGTTTATTTACATTTATTAATAAAAATACACAGAGGTTTATTTTCAAAAAGTCTCTCCTTTATTCAAATTTAATTAATTTAACTTGTGTTTTCAAAATGCGATAAAGTGTTATATGTTCGATAACATGCCAGATCTGGTCGAAACGCATGGGCCGGGTTTGGGGTGTTACATTTTGGTATCAGAGCCCAGTTCAAAATTTGGGCTGTGAAATGGGTCTAGAAGTGTTTTAGAAAAAAATTTTGAATTTAAGAAAATTTTTGGTTTGAAGACATGGCCTTCGAGTCTACCGGCATCCAATCCACCCAGGTAAGTATTCTGAACTCCTGATTGTGATATAAATGTGGGCTTAATGGGATTTATGGGACGCAGACTATCTAGATTAGAACTTAATGGACTCTAGACAAGCAACTCTTCAATTCCATAAGACTTAATTTCACTAAACAAAACCTGTAAACGAGTCGCAAGACTAAGGTGTGGCAACGGGCATATGCATTTCTAGGAGTAGATCCGGAAGAGCTTGGTATTTAAGCAGTCCAAGTGACTCACCTCCTCTTCGCTGGAATCTTAGTGACTCACCTCCTCTTCGCTGGAATCTTACCTGGTGCATAGTGACTGTTCACTTTAGCCATGACAGGGTGTGGCAATAGGCATACGCATGTCTAGGAGTGGATTCAAGGAGAGCTTGGTATTTAAGCAGTCTTAGTGACTCACCTCCTCTTCGCTGGAATCTTACCTGGTGCGTAGTGACTGTTCACTCTAGCTATAAGGACTAGTTCATGGGCTGAACCCATAATTAAAACCCGAAAAGGACCAACCACCCTATTTTGCAAACAAAAACCCCTAAGTTTTGTACATCTCTAAAAAGATACACTTGATTTGAAAATGTTCACAACAATGAAAAATTTACCTAACAACCCTATGGTTACAAGAGTAACTAGATTTTCCAAAGTGCCCCTGGTTTAAAAAAAAAAAATCAAAATACCCCCGAATCTCAAAATTACCAAAATACCATCGAATTTCAAAATTACCGAAATACCCCCAGATTTCAGAATTACCGAAATGCCTCGAATTTTAAAATTACCAAAATACCCTTAAATGTCAAAATTACTAAAATACCCCCGAATTTCAAAATTACCGAAATACCCTTATCTTGTAAAATTACCAAAATACCCTATTCTTACAAAATCACCAGGGAACCTTATTTTGAAAAATTACGGAAATACCCCTGTAGGATAAAATTACGAAAATACCCCTGGGTAGTGAAAACAACAACAACAACAACAACAACAACAACAACACTACTTTTCTGTAATGAACATAAGTTTATGGATGTTGATGATTGAATGTATGTGTTTCTTAGAGGATATGAACTTGAGACTGAATGGTGAATGTGAATTCGAAAGAAATACTCTTAAAGCTATTATTCATAAGACTGTTCGGTTAAAACAGTGGAAGAAAACTAATAAGTCATAAAATTTCTAATCAGGTAAACGCGAATCGGTAGAATGAGTACAAGGGGTCGAGGACGTCCGCCACGTGGTCGTGGTAGGGGTAGGATGACGGTGTCGGAACCAGTAGGATCTGGTCATGGTTCTGGAAATGAGATGCCGGCTGTGCAGGGCCAGGATCAGACTCCCAGAGATGATGCGGTATCTCAGGAATGTTAAGAGTTTTAGAAAGAGTTGCTGGGGCAGGTATGGGCACAGGAGCCCAGAAATCTGTGCCAGAACAGCTTAGAGCCAATGGGACAGAAGTGTTTAGGGGAATTTATAATGTAGCCCCAAGTTCAGCTGAGTATTGGTTGGAGGCGGTAGAACGCATAATGGATGATTTGGATTTCACGGAGGAGGAGAAGTTGAAGGGAGTTGTATCCCTCTTGAGGGATGAAGCCTATCAATTGTGGCTTACGGTAAAGGATGGTACAGTGGCTGACCATATCGTTTGGGATTTCTTTAAGATGGCGTTTCAGAATAAGTACATCGAATCGAGTTATGTGGATGCGCAGCGCAGAGCATTTCTAAATTTGGTTCAAGAGAGTAGGTTAGTGGCTGCGTATGAAGCTGAATTCTTATGTCTTAGCCGTTATGCTCGTGGGATTGTAGCCACAGAGCATGAATGTTGTGTTAGGTTCGAAGATGGTTTGAGGGATGATTTGCGTGTTTTGATAGCCCCACAGCGAGAGAGAGAATTTGCTGTCCTGGTGGAAAAGGCTAAGATAGCCGAGAAGGTTAAGCGGACTGAAAAGTTACATCGGGATAGAGATAGGGGAGGAAATAAGAGGAATTTTGGATCGTCAACCGGGCGTACTCAGAAAAGGTCCAAGTCTGATGGACCAAAACGGGAAGAGAAACCTGCTGCTGCTAATCAAATCCCAGAGTGTGCTCGATGTGGTAAATTTCATGCCGGTGAATGTTGGGCAGGCAGTGGGAAGTGTTTTAGGTGTGGATCTATGGACCACCAAGTTAAAAACTGTCCGCAGCAACGGGACGGTGAAGGGACCATGGGTCGAGGGAATGCTCAGCCTGGTAGAGGAGGTCAGCAGCTACAAAGAGGTAGTGGTGTAGCCAGAGGTGGTAATGGTGCTGGCCGGGGTCGTGGAGCACCAAGTCAAGGGGCAGGAAACACTGAGGCGAGACAGCCGGGGTTGGTCTATGCTGTCAGATGTCGAGAGGAGGCTGATGCACCGGATGTCATAACCCGTACGTTCTTAATCTTTGGTTTGCCTTACACTGCAGTGATTGACATTGGGTCGACGCATTCGTACGTAGCTAGTAGCGTATCGGGAACTTTAAGGCTAGAATCTGAAATTACCCCTAGGGCAATGACTGTAGTTAGCCCGTTAGGACAATCTGTAGTAGTGGATAAACTCTATCGGGAAGTACCTTTAAAAGTTCAGGGAACAGTTTTTCGAGCGGATCTAATGGAATTACCGTTCGGGGAGTTTAATTTAATTCTAGGCATGGATTGGCTTGTGAAGTATCAAGCTAATCTAGATTGTGCGGCCAAGCGTATGGTGTTAAAAACCCCGAAGGTGATAAAGTATTAGTGATAGGAGAAAGGGGGAACTGCTTGTCGAATGTAGTGACTGCCCTGAGAGCAAAAAGGATGGTGAGGAAAGGGTGCAAGGCAGTTTTATTGTTTGTTCGGGCTCTAAAAGCCAAAGACCTGACTGTTGGGGACGTCAGGACGGTAAAGGAATTTCTTGATGTTTTCCCTAAAGAGCTTCTGGGATTACCCCCAGATCGTGAAGTGGAGTTTGGTATCGATCTTCTTCCGGGAACAGCGCCGGTATCTATTGCTCCATATAGGATGGCACCAAAGGAGTTGGTAGAGCTGAAAGCGCAGATACAGGAGTTGTTAGATAGAGGGTTTATTCGACCCAGCGTGTCGCCTTGGGGAGCGCCGGTGTTATTTGTTAAGAAGAAGGACGGATCAATGCGTATGTGCATTGATTATCGCCAGTTGAACAAGCTAACAATCAAGAACAAGTATCCGTTGCCAAGGATCGATGACCTGTTCGATCAGTTGAAGGGGGCCTCAGTCTTTTCAAAGATAGACCTGAGGTCAGGGTACCATCAGCTTAGGGTCAAGGGAGGCGGATGTTCATAAGACGGCTTTTAGGACTCGTTACGGCCACTATGAATTTATGGTGATGCCGTTTGGATTGACCAACGTGCCAGCAGCGTTCATGGACATGATGAACCGAGTGTTCCAACCCTACTTAGACCGGTGTGTCGTGGTGTTTATCGATGATATCTTAGTTTATTCAAGTCAAAAGAGGAGCATGATGCTCATCTACGAATAGTTTTGCAGATTCTAAGGGAGAAGCAGTTGTATGCCAAATTCAGTAAGTGAGAATTTTGGCTGAGGGAAGTAACGTTTTTAAGGCACGTTGTGTCGGCAGAAGGGATTAGGGTTGACCCTCGAAAGATTGAAGCAGTGTTAGATTGGAAGCCACCCAAGTCTGTGGCTGAGATTAGGAATTTTCTTGGTTTAGCTGGGTACTACCGAAGGTTTGTTGAAGGATTTTCTTCGGTAGCGGCACCTTTGACTAAGTTGCTACGGAAAAGAGTTCCGTTTGTTTGGTTTGATAATCAGCAAGGGAGTTTTGAAAAGTTAAAGAGGTTTTTGACGGAGGCTCCGGTGTTGATTCAACCGGAGGCAGAGAAGGAGTTCATAATTTACTGTGATGCGTCACACGCAGGATTAGGATGTGTGTTGATGCAAGATGGAAAGGTGGTTGCATATGCATCTCGGCAGTTAAGACCGCATGAATTAAATTACCCTACCCATGATTTGGAATTGGCAGCAGTAGTGTTTACCCTAAAAATTTGGAGGCATTATCTGTACGGGGAGAAATCTGTCATTTACACAGATCATAAGAGCCTGAAGTATCTTTTGACTCAGAAAGAGTTGAACCTAAGGCAGAGAAGGTGGATCGAGTTGCTAAAGGGTTACGATTGCTCGATTGAGTATCACCCGGGTAAGGCTAATGTAGTAGCTGATGCTCTAAGTCGAAAAGTAGTCTCCGACTTAAGAGCAAAGTTTGCTTACCTTAGTTTGTATGAGGATGGAAGTTTATTAGCTGAAGTTCAGGTGAATCCTTCTTGGATTAGTCAAGTGAAGGAGAGGCAACAGACAGATGAGTTGCTAAAGGGAAAATTGCAGCTAATCTTAAAGGATGGGCCAGTAGAATTCAGTATGAATGAGGAAGGATTGTTATGCTTTCGAGGGAAGGTTTGCATGCCAAGAGATCCGGAGTTAAGGCAAAGGATTTTGAATGAGGCGCATGGTAGTGTATACGCTATGCACCCTGGAGGAAGTAAGATGTTTTAGTATTTGAGAGATCAATTCTGGTGGCCGGGTTTGAAGTAAGAAGTAACCGAATTGGTGGGTAAGTGTTTGACCTGTCAGCAGGTCAAGGCGGAACACCAGTTACCATCAGGCTTATTACAGCCAGTAAAGATTCCACAATGGAAGTGGGAAAGAATTACCATGGACTTTGTTAGTGGGCTTCCCCTTACACCCACTAAGAAAGATGCGGTTTGGGTAGTTGTTGATCGTTTGACGAAGTCTGCACACTTCATACCCATACGTGTTGACTATTCCTTACAGAAGTTAGCTAAGTTGTACATAGCGGAGGTAGCGAGGTTGCATGGAGTACCGGTCTCGATCATATCAGATAGGGACTCTAGGTTCACCTCTTGATTTTGGAAGGCGTTGCATCAGGCATTGGGTACGAAGTTAGATTTCAGTACAGCATTTCATCCTCAGACCGATGGATAGTCTGAGCGAGTGATCCAAATCTTGGAGGACATGTTAAGAGGATGTGTCATGGATTTTAGAGGTAGTTGGGAAGAGTTCTTACTGTTAGCAGAGTTTGCCTACAACAACGGCTACCAGTCAAGTATCCAGATGGCGCCCTACGAAGCTTTGTACGGGCGAAGGTGTTGTACACCTACCTGTTGGACGGAACTAGGAGAACGTCAGACTTTGGGTCCGGAGTTGGTGACCGAGACAGAAGAGAAGGTTGAATTGATTCGGGTTCGACTGAAGGAGGCGTCGGACAGACAGAAGTCTTATGCTGATTTAAAGCGTAAGGACATAGAGTTCGCAGTGGGTGATAAAGTATTTTTAAAGGTGTCGCAGTGGAAGAAGGTACTAAGGTTTGGTCGAAAGGGTAAATTAAGTCCTAGATTTATCGGACCATATCGAGTGTTGAAGCGAGTAGGACCAGTAACCTATCAGCTGGAGTTACTGTAAGAGTATGCCCAAAGATCAATCATGAGATGGTTGTAATAACATACTTAATTTACCATGTTTATTAATATAAAGCGTTGTCATTATTATTTCAGTTTTTCTTTCTGTGTGTATAGATAAACTGTTTTATAATAATGTCCTGAGAATAATATGATTATTCTTAAAAGATCCTTAGTCGAGTATTATTGTTGACTAGGACAATAATAATGCATTAAGACTAACATGTAGTTGATTGATGATAAAGAGTTGTCATTGATATGGAGTGTCAAAATCAATGCATGAATATGTGTGTTAGAGAACAACATATTGGATTGACCCGCTATGAGTATGTTTCTTGGATTATTATGTAATTGTTACAACATTACTCATAGTGATTAATATGTATATGATCCTCAGACTTGAGATCATTATTATCCCAGCATCGTGAGTTGTATATTTTGATACAGTCAAACGTACACCGCAACAGGTTGTTCTATAAAGGCTGATGTTGGATATACCAAAATCTATGTAGAGGGATATGGTTGATCAATAAAGGATAAGTCCCTCCTACATAATAGGAGTAATATCTTAGGCCACTTGATTGAGTGAGACTAGAAATGCATGGCCATGCTCAAATAAGTTGATATGAGATGTCATACTAATTTGTATATCATAGTCTACTCAAGATATCAAGAAACATGGGATGGATTATGCAAGTGTGACTATCCCATGACTTGTATCCGTTCTAGAGATAAAGGACTTAAGGATTAATGCATGAAAGGTTAATCACGAAAGGTTATGTCGAATCATGACTTCTTGTAACTTAGGTAGCAATGATGCATTGCTAGATGCCACTCATTGTCTGTGACAATAGAATCGTTCTAGTATTACTGCTAACGTTGCAAGAACCTACAGGGTCACACCCTATGGTTGAAATGAACGGAATAAAATATAGTTGGTATTGTGCTTGATTGTCACATAAATTAAATTAATTAAAGAATTAATTTAATTGGGCAATCAAATATTGAACATATTATATGTACAAGGATGTTGTACACATAATGATAACATAATTTTATTAATATATGAATTTGATTCATATATAAATTTAAATAAATATAGTTTACCAGAATCCTTATTATAATTAATGTAATTGTAATTTTCAGATATAATTAATGTAATTATAATTTTTGGTTAAAAACTTTATTGTATTTATTTAATCTTGTAATACATTCAAGACATACCAATTATAAAAGGCCCAATTAAGAGGATACCTATTATAAAAGGCCCAATGAGAAAGGCACCCATTATAAAAGGTATTAAAAGGAGACAAAAAAATATGAAAACCCTAAGTGATTGCTTGTTAGGTCTAGCAGCTGTCAAGCAAATAAGCCTCCAAAACAGTTTTGGAGATTTCTTCCGTTCATAGTCAAACCGGGTGGATTACGTAGAGGCCGACATCGGAAAAGGTTGAGGCTTGATTCGACAGTAGATCAAAACTCTTGTTGCCAAGGCGTCGCTGTCTACTCAGATTGAAGTTTTGGTAATTTCAAAACCTTTATTTCACCCCGATTCGTTCCTCACACATGGATCCATGATTTGGATCGCCGGATCTAATTTTATTCTGCTGCGCCATGGGGTACCGGCGTTCCAACAGTTACCTCCAGAGTTAAGTCAAATTCATGATGTATTTCACGTCTCTATGCTAAGAGGTTACCGTTCGGATCCGTCTCATATCGTACCTGTGGAGGAAATCGAAGTAAGACCTGATCTAACCTTCAAAGAGGAACCGGTGGAAATTCTGGATCGTGATGTTAAGGTGTTGTGAAGGAAAACGGTTCCATTGGTTAAGGTGTTATGGCGGAATCATGGTTCGGAGGAGGCTACGTGGGAACCCGAGGAAGCAATGAGGCAGCAATACCCTCATCTTTTCTGATCAGGTAATTTCGAGGACGAAATTTCTTTAAGGGGGGTAGAACTGTAACATCCTAAATTTATGGGCCTATGCATTTAGTGTAGGGATAAGTTTAATAGGTTAATTTAAGTGATAGGGGTCCAAATTGGGCTCAGGATTAGGCAAAGGCCTGGATTAAATTATTAGATTGGGCATTAAAGAGTTAAAAGATGGTAATTATGTTTAAAATGCCAACATGGGCTTGTGGCCCAACAATAAGTGGCACTGTAAGGGAATTAGAAATGACGCAACACACAAGGGATTTAGGGGCCCAAAATTTAAGTTTAATGAAGCCCAAATCTTTTAATTTAAGTGAGTTAAATTTCGGCAATTAGGTTTAATGAGGTGGACGGCTACAAGGCTTAAAATTAGGAGATTTATATGGATTTAATAATTGATAATTTAGAAGATAAAAAGGAGGAAAGATAGGAGCCTATCTACAAGGAAGGTGATGGCCGAAAATCCACGACCTAGAAGAGTAAGAAATTCGGCTACTGCATGGCAAAAGGGGTGCTGATTTTTCCATTTCATTTAGCTTGAATTTTAATTAATTAGGAAGGGCGTTTTCGGTTTTATACAGGAGGTGTCAAAATTCCTATAAATAGGGGGGTTAGCTCCTTGATTCTGACATTTAAAAACCCTAATTCTCTTTTTCCTTGTGCCGAAAATCCCTAGCCTCTTCCTCTCCAATTTCTTTTCTTTAAATTCTTCAAAAGCCGAAACTTCTTTTCCATTCTTTTTCCTCTTTGAGCCGATTTCTCTTTAAAAGCCGAAAACTCTATAGTTTTTCTTTATTCATCCCATTTAAGAATTACTTCTATTTATTTCGGCATTTAAAACTTCCTTTGACATTGCTGAATCCTCTCTCTAGTGCTAGCCAAACCTCATTGACTAAGGTAAGTGTCGATTTTTGATTAGTTCTCATGATCTATTCCCAGTTTTTGAAAGACAAAAAGCCGAAAAGCTAATAGTTTAATGGTTCTATGTTGGGCGGCAATTCGGGATTTGAAGGAAGCTTGGTCAACTAGATCTAAAAGCCGAAAATAGCTAGTCTCCAATTTCGGGATTTTAAGGTAAGAAGATTTGTTATTCAAATATATAAAATTGGGTAGAACACTAACCATGGCCGAATATAGGAGAGGCCCTATTTTCACATCTTTCCGACTTTTTGAGCAAAGTTGTAGATTGGTTTAGCAAGGGTATCAACATTAATCAGGTGTGTAGATCTCTAACACACTGCTAATAAACCTGTATGTATGTTTATTTATATATGTTATGGGCTAAAAAGCCGGAATGAGGCTGTATAGACAGTCGAATGGAACCCTAAAAGGGTTAGGCAAAGATGTCAGGTACGTAAACATAGAACTCCCTGTGTGTATCGAAAAATATATATGTCTGTATGGTGTTTTCTTTATGTGTGTATGCATGGGTCGGGATATTGATATGATGAAGGGGAAGTGCATGATAGGTCACGAAGTGATCGGTGGTAGAAATCCCACAAATACAAATACTAGGTCACATTGTGATCGGTGGCTATGCCACATTTAATGATTCCTGAGTAACAGGAATAGGCAGTTTGGTTGTCGTTATGGTGTGTAGCGGATGGAGGGTTGATTGCAGAAATCCCCACGGTGTGATGGTTGGTACGGGTTGGTGTGTAGAGGATGGAACCCTAGGATGGGATGGGTTATTAATCAGTTATTATTTTGATGTATGATTATGATTGATGTCTTACGGGCCAGGGCCCATAATGTGTTTGTGGGCTCAGGTCATTGTGTGCTTTGAGATTTATACACATGGGAGCCGAGACAGACTCGAGGGGCCATCAAGTTCTATTTCTGCAAATTATATTTTCTTTAGTACTTCTTTAAGTTTGTTTTATTGTTATTTGAGGAACAGTTATGTAATAAGGCCCTAGTTTTTATTCAACTTAGGAGTTTTCTATGTTATGCAACTTATGAATATACCACAAGGTTTATTTACATTTATTAATAAAAATACACAGAGGTTTATTTTCAAAAAGTCTCTCCTTTATTCAAATTTAATTAATTTAACTTGTGTTTTCAAAATGTGATACAGTGTTATGTGTTCGATAACATGCCGGATATGGTCGAAACGCATGGGCCGAGTTTGGGGTGTTACATGAGTTGAAAATGAATTGCTTGAGCAGAGTCAGCTTGAAACAAAGCATCTTGGGACTGCCAAGCTTAAAAAAGAAATTGATGAATGATTGGTATTTGTAGCATAGAGGCCAAGGAGGAGTGTTGAAAAATGGCCAACCATGATTTTGTTGAGTGCATATAGCTTGTATGCATGCTGCGGCAATTGTACATATTGTAATAACATAATTTCTTTTTTAGTTACAATGTAATTTAGTTTGGTTGAAAATGAACTTTGATGTTGATGTCTTGATGGGATGATTGAGCTGATAAGTCAGCTTATCCATGTGTATAATCAATGTTTTAATAGTCCCAATGCTAATTAGTGGGGTTAGTTGAATATTTGGTGATGTATTTTGACTATAAATGTATTGTTTTCATATTGAATAAGCAAGCATATCAGTTGTGTAAAGCAGATTGCTTCCTTGATACACGTTTGTGAGAAAGTAAATTGTTTTTTATTTCTTCCTCCTTTGTTCTCTATATTGTTCTCTTCTTTTGCTGCTGTCAAAAACCCAACATGTTTCCGTTATATATTTAAAATATATATAATGGATATTTGGCCAAAAAAGTCAATTTAATTAATTATTTAATTTTTTGTCTCATTTATCCTTTTAATTTGTATTGTTTGTCAAATCACCTAAAATGGTTAAACAGTGGCATACACTTGAATTGCCACGTGGATGATTTTATTTGTCTCTTCAAATTCGAATTTCATTTCATAAAAGGAAAAATTCACTTTTTATCTTGTTGCTAGAGGTTTACTCATTAGTAATATCGGATAATAATAATTATCCTCATAATTTTTCTTCCACAATTCTTGTTTTTGTCATAAAGTCAAAGCCCATTACACAAGCTTTGACTTTGATTCTGATAAACTAACTAAATACCTTTTCACTACAAATAAAAAAATTCACTTAACACTCTACTTGATTGAATTTTGACTCAAAGGAAAAGAAATCGTGGAGCTGAACTAACTCACTCAGAACATCTTTTAAAGGATTACGTGGTATGATTGGATCGAATAAACCGTTATGGAATAAATATTCTATCGTCTATGCGTTAGCATTTAATTAATTTTTTAAAATTCAATAAATTGTTTTTTAAAATTAAAGTCATTAAAATTATTTTTTTTCAAATTTAAAAAAAATGATTAAATGTTGGCATGTCATTCACTAGTGTGTCTATAAACTTGAAATTATATAGGGTTTTTCTATATGTTTTTACCACATTTTTACTTAATTATTATGTTTATCTCGAGTAATTATTATTGAAAGAAGTTAATTTTACTTAATTAGTAATTTTGGACATGAATTTGGAAAGTATGTGAAATTAAGCTTAATTACTTGATTTTCACGCGTATTTTATATTAATTCATGTTAATTTATTAATGTATGTATTTTTCACTATGTAGTAGGCCATTAGAGACATGATTTAAATAAATATTTTATATTAATTCATGTTAATTTATTAATGTATGTATCTGTCACTATGTAGGTAGGTTATTGGAGACATGATTTAAATAAGTAAAAGATGGTCATGCACAAATTATCCATGTGGATGGCAAGACCATGCAATTTTGAACATGGGGTTGAATACTTGACCCAGTAAAGAAGGTGATAAAAGATAGACATGTCTACTAAGTTAGTGGACTGAGAAAAAAGTCCAACAAAGGGAATTAAAAGCCCAATTTCAACAATAGAAGATAACGGCCCAAAATATGTTTTGGGATATTTAATGGAAGCTCCTTGCAGTTGGAAAATAATCAGAATTCAGCCCAACAACTTTCCTGTTGAAATCGTCCACTCTATAGCTATTTTAACTTGAAATCTGAATTTAAATTGAGAATACTTGATCATCCCTTTTCCTTGAACCATGGCCGGCCACATGAGAGAGGGAAGGAAGGAAATTTTAAACCTATTTTTAGTAAAGTCAAACCCTTACATTCACCTATAAAGACCTTGCCATTCCTCACTTTTCCATCATCCCTCATCACTCAACATTCCTCTCTCACTCATACTAATTTTATCTCAATTCTTTTTCCCTTTTTCCCTTGCATAGTTGTCCATCCCCTCTCCCATCTTTAGCCTCAAAAGCTTGTCAAAAGCACTCTTTAGTTGGTTACCTTCTAAACCCTTAGCAAAAGAAGCTTCAATTAGAACGGAGGAGTGCTTCAATTAAAATAAATCTGAAAGGCTGTTGAACTGAGTCTATTCTTTCCTCTTGTCATTTATTTTAAACATGTTTGCTTTGAGTTTTATGCTTTTGACATCAACTATGAAGTTTTAATTCCTATCTGCTAGGATGGTTATATTAATGTAATGGGAATTATTTAATTCATATTAACATGTTTTGTGTTTCGGCCAATTATGTTTTCAATTAATATCATGATGCATTTCATTCATATGTGACTGGGTGCACTCAGATTAGCTGAGCGATCCTAACCAGATGACGACTAGTAGACGCATAATTGAAAATTGCAATGATTAATTGAGGTCATTAAAATCGACTAAGTTCAGGTTCATAATATATTTAGTTAGCTCTATTATCTTGCATGGTTTTTAGATTTATATAATTAAACTGTTGCAAATGTAAATGTCCATGTGACCTTGTATAAATGCTAAGAAACCCTTATTTTAATATGATCAGTAACATGCATATTTAACTAAGTAAAAGATCCGAGAGGACTTAATTTGATTTCCAAACCCATAAGAGATCGAGTTGTCATGGAAAGTAATTCTGAACATGTTAGCATTATGAATGTAAATTGATTTGATTAATATGATTATCCTAGCCCATTTAATGTTGATTGTTTTTGCTGCTAAAGCCATTCATTCATACATTTAGGTAAACTGCATCTAGATTAGGATTTCATAGGGATCAATCTTTGCATCATTAATTTTAATTAATCTAATCGTCACTGTCCAAATTTACTGAGTTTTTTTACATCAAATTGTTAATTATAATTTTACAAATATTTGGTTAAGCTTATACAGTCCTAGTGGAGACGATAACTCATTTTTACTTATATACTTATTACTTGAACGACTATGTACACTTGCGTAAACACGTTGCAATTCGTTACAAGTTTTTGGCACCGTTGCCGGGGAATGTTGCCTTAATCAATCTTTGTGAAATTATTTTTACAATTTGGTTTTTATTTACTTTTATTTAATTTTTCAGATTACTAATTTATTTTTTATTCTTTATTTTTTGTGATGTGTTTTATGAGCATAGATCAAATTATTGATCTATTACTCATAGACCCTGAAATCAAACAGACTTTTAGACAAAAAAAGACATGAAAGATCTACTCAAAGACAAGCCAAGATTGACCTTTGAAATCAAAATGATGAACAAGGTAATAGAGTCAATCAAGTGCACAACACAATCTTTATTTTTGAAGATAGGGATCATGCCATCAGATAATAACTTGTGTCACTCTTTAATGAGTTAAATTTGAGAATTAGAAGGATGGATATCAAGGCACCCCAATTTGAATTGAAACCAGTGATGTTTCAAATGCTCCAAATGGTGGGCCAATTCAATGGTATGGCCACGGAGGATCCACACTTACACATTCAATTATTCATGGAGGTAAGTGATTCATTCAAGATAGCTGGTGTGATTAAAGACGTACTGAGAATGAAACTATTTTCATACTTGCTGCAAGATCAAACATGAGTATGGCTGAAATCATTGCCACCAAGTTCAATATCTACTTGGAAAGAATTAGTAGAAAGGTTTTTGGTAAAATATTTTCCACCAAGTAAGAATGCAAAGTTGCATAATGAGATAACAACTTTTCAACAATTGGATGATGAATCCTTGTACGAGGCTTGGGAAAGATTCAAGGAGTTACTTCATAAGTGTCCTCATCATGGGATTCCTTGCTGTATCCAATTGGAGACATTTTATAACGATCTCAACACACATACAAGATTAATGGTGGATGCTTCTACGAATGGTGCGATTTTGTTTAAGTCTTATAACGAGGCTTATGAGATCATTGAGAGGATCGCAAGTAACAACTACCAATGGTCAATGAATTGAGTAGTTTTCGGAAGAACAGTAGTTGGAGTGCATGAAGTAGATGCACTGGCCTCACTCTCTGCTCAGGTATCTTCTATCTCCTCTATGTTAAAATAATTTGCCATTAATTATTTGACTAATTTTGCAGCTCAATCACCAAGTCAGTATGAAGTAGTTTCTTATGTATATTGTAGGGATGGACATGTTTTTGAGAATTGGCCTTCAAATCTCATATTAGTTTGTTATGTAAGGAACCAGTATCAAAATAGAAGTGGAAAAGGACCGCAATCCAACTTTTACAATCCTTCATGGCAGAACCATCTGAACTTTTCCTAGAGTAATCATGGAAATGGATCGAACAACAATCAAATGCAGCATAGACCCAACCAAACCCAAGGGTTTAACCAAGAAGCCTCAAAACCACCTTAAACTGAATCATCAAATGGTTTAGAGAACTTGTTAAAGGTGTATATGGTGAAAAACGACGCCTTGATCCAAAGTCAAGCAACAACGTTGAAAAATCTAGAGAACTAGATGGGTCAATTAGCTACTGAGCTTCGTAGTAGACCACAATGAGCCTTGCCAAGCGACATGGAAAATCCAAGAAATTTGGGTAAGGAACATTATAAAGTGGTAGAGTTACGAAGTGGTAAGATTTTGGAACCTAAAAGGTTGTGGTTGAAGATGAGCCTACTGAAAAGGAGGAAAGTCAACCGACAATTGAAGTTCCTACGACAGAAAAATCAGATGCTGAAAAATCTAATGAGGTAAACCCTAAACTAGTAAATTATGAAAAACTAACACCTTTTGCAAATTTATCTCCTCAGAAAAGTTGTCCATTTCAACCTAAAGTTCCATATCCTCAAAGACTTCAGCAGAACAAGTAAAAATAATAGGTAGAATTCAAGAAGTTCTTGGATGTTTTAAAGCAATTACACATCAACATCCCATTAGTGCAGGCTTTAGAAAAAATTCCCAATTACGTGAAGTTTATGAAGGATATTTTGTCCAAGAAGAAATGACTTAGTGAGTATGAGAAGGAGTGTAATGTATTTTTAAAAAACAAGATACCTCTGAAATTGAATGATCCTAGAAGCTTTACGATACCTTGCAACATTGGTAAATCATATTGAGGTAAAGCTTTGTGTGACTTAGGAGCAAGAATCAACTTAATGCCCAAACATATTTTCAAGCTGTTGGGAATAGGTGAAGTAAGACCCACTATTGTAACACTTCAACTTGCCGACCGATCATTAGCATATCCCAAAAGAAACATTGAGGATGTTATGGTAAGAGTCGATAAATTTATTTTTCTGTTGATTTCATTGTTTTGGACTTTAAAGCAGATAAGGAAGTTTCGATCATGTTGGGGAGGACTTTTCCTAGCCACGGGAAGAACGTTGATAAATGTGCAAAAAGACAAATTCACGATGCAAGTTCAAAACGATAAGGTAATGTTTAATGTTTTGAAGGCAAGGAAATTTCCCCATTTAATGGAGGAATTAGAAACTTTTGTTTTTATGGGAAACAATTCTGAAGAAGATCCGTGGGAGAACACTTTACAGTCTGAACCATTCGAAGATGAAAAAGGTAATCAATGTTTGGCTTTGGTGGAAGCCAATCTGAGGAGTTATATTCAACCACCGCGGTTCGAACCGCTAGAGTTGGGAGTTTGGGAATTTACACAACCCAATTTATCAATTAAGAAACCACCTAAACTTGAATTAAAGGTACTTCAATCTCACTTAAAATATGTTTATCTCAGTGATAGTTCTACTTTGCCTATGATTGTTTCAATAGACCTAACAAAACATCAAGAGGAGCAATTGATTGTTGTTTCAAAGAAGTTTAAAACTACAATTGGTTGGACAATAGCTGACATACAAGGTATAATCCTTCCTTTTTATGCATAAGATTATTTTAGAGGAAGGTGAAAAAGGTAAGATTGATGGAAAAAGAAGACCTAACCCTATCATGAAAGAAGTTGTTCGGAAGAAGATAATTTAGTGATTAGATGGGGGAATTATTTACCCCATCTCAGATAGTTCTTAGGTATGTCCAGTACAATAAGTTCCAAAGAAAGGTGGGATCACGATTGTTGAGAATGAACAAAACAAGTTAATCCCGACGAGAATTGTCACAGGTTCGAGAATCTATATTGACTATAGAAAACTAAACAAAGCCACTCGTAAGGATCATTTTCCTTTACCTTTTATGGATCAAATGCTAGATCGATTGGCGGGTAGTGAATTTTATTGCTTTTTAGATGGATATTCGGGATACAACCAAATATTTGTAGTCTCGAAAGACCAACATAAAACTACTTTTACCTATCCGTGTGGTACATCTACTTTTAGGCGAGTGCCTTTCGGCTTATGTAATACACTTTCCATGTTTCAGCGATGTATGATGGCAATTTTCATTGATATGGTTGAGGTCACACGCCCGTGTGGGTAGAATGTGTGCCTCACACGGACGTGGACACGCCCGTGCGTCCAAGCCTTGTCAAAACAGGGCATACATACTGACTTGCACCATACGGCCAATCACACGCTCGTGTGTTTAGCCAGTGGTCGCTACTGACTTGTTTCACTTGGCAAACTTAAACGACACGGTCGAGCTACACACCCGTGTGGGCAGTTATAGGCCATTTTCAAGGCCAAACTTGCCTCCCGCATATTAAATCACCTATATGCATCAAACCATTACCATTTCATGCCTCAAATGCAACCAAAACATACCATTTCAAGGATCAGTTAACTATTAACAATACCATCTATAGCCATGCTCAAATTTATCTCAAATAAGTCCAACTAAAATACAAATTTCACATCCTAATCATGTTAGCCAAACATCATTTAATCAAGCCACAAATTCACATATAAAGCACCATTTCCTTCAACTAACCCAAGCATGAAAGATACCATATTTATCATACACATATCCCACACATATATTACTACACCATTCAACGTTTAAACCATGTCTCATGGCAATATTTACACAACTCCAAAACATGCCACATTGACTAGCCTATATATGCCATATTCAATATACATATCTTACAAAAGTACCCAAAATAAATTTTCGATAATGTGATAGAGAAGCTGACGATCCCCGGATCCAAGCTAGCTTTACTAACACTTGAACGTCAAAAATACCGAAACGGTCGATTAATCGAGCACTTTGTCTTTGCCTCGATCTCGATCCGAACTTCTCCTTTCTTGGTCTTGAATTAAGCTAAGTAAGTGCCAAATATCATGGAAGCTTAAACCCTTTCTTTTTCTTTCTAAATTCGGTGGAACATGAAGAAGATGATAGCCATTTCATGCTTTGTTTTGTTACAATAAGCATAATTATTAAATTACAAAACTAACCTTTTAACATAAAATGCATAAAACATATGATATAAGGTCATTCTTGACCATGACCACCCACTTTCTTTATTAATGGGCTATTTGTAACATAAATCCTCCAAATTATAAAGACAACAACAATTAAGCACTTAACAATCAGCACACAGCATTTTACACTTTATGCGATTAAGTCTTTTTTCGCAAATTAAACACACAATCAGTAAAATCTTCACACAGGCTAAATCACATATTGTAAACACAGAAAATAATATTAAAATATTATTCCAACCTCAGATTTGTGGTCTCGAAACCACTATTCCGACTAGGATCTAAACCGGGCTGTTACAGCTCTCTCCCCTTAGGGATTTTTGTCCCCGAAAATCTTACTAGTGAATAGGTGTGGATATTGTTCTCTCATAACGTTCTCAGACTCCTACGTAGCCTCTTCTATTCCGTGTTTGTGCCACAACACTTTCACTAAGGAAATTCTTTTGTTTCTCAACTCTTTGGTCTCTCGTGCCAAAATTTGAATTGATTCTTCACTATATGACAAATTTGACTGGATTTCAACCTCAGTAAGAGCAATCACATGAGACGGATCAGATATGTACCGTCAAAGCATTGACACATGAAATACATTATGAATTTTCTCTAATTTAGGTGGCAACAACAATCTATAAGCAATCGACCCTATTCGTTTAATGATCTCATACGGTCCGATGAACCTCGGACTCAGCTTGCCTTTCCGGCCAAATCGAAGTATTTTCTTCCACGGAGACACTTTCAAAAACACTTTTTCACCTATCTCAAATTCAATATCCTTCCATTTCAAGTCTGCATAAGATTTCTGATGGTCTGAAGCCGCTTTCAAACTGTCTCGAATCACTTTCACTTTCTGCTCAGTCTCTTTAATTAAATCAACCCCGTGAATCTTATTCTCGCTCAGCTCAGTCCAATACAATGGAGTTTGGCATTTTTGACCGTAAAGAGCCTCATACGGTGTCATTTTAATGCTAGATTGAAAATTGTTATTGTATACAAATTCAATCAACGACAAATGCTTTTCCTACGAATTTTTGAATTCAAGAATACAACATCTCAACATATCCTCGAGAATCTGAATGATCCGCTTGGATTGTCCATTTTTTTGCAGATGAAATACAGTGCTGAATTGTAATTTTATGCCTAAAGCATCTTGCAATTTCTTCCAAAATCGTGAGGTAATCTCGGATCTCTGTCAGACACAATAGATAGTGGCACTCCGTGCAATCTCACAATCTCAGCAATAATATGTTTTCTTTCAAGTGTATAATATGTTTTCACCGGAACGAAATGAGATGATTTCTTCAATCAGTCAACTATCACCCAGATTGCATCTTTCTTTCCTGGAGATAAAGGTAACCCTAACACAAAGTCCATCATAATTCTCTCCCATTTCCACTCAGGAATCATGACCGGCTGTAACAAACCGGATGTAACTTGGTGTTCAACTTTAACTTGCTGACAAACTAAACACTTCGACACAAAGTCAGAGATGTCTCTTTTCATACCATGCCACCAGTAAAACTGTTTCAAATCATTGTACATTTTCGTACTCCTCGGGTGAACAGTCAAACGACTATTTTGAGCTTCATTCAAAATCATCTGAATCAACTCTGAATGCCTCGGAACACAAATCCGATCTCTGAATCTCAAACAATTATCACTATCAACTCGATATTCTGAATTAGAATTCAAATCACATTGAGCTCGTTTTGCTATCATTTCATCATCACTTTTTTAGGCATCACAAATCTGACGTACGAACATTGGTCTCACTTTCAACTCAGCCAAAACTAAATCATCATCACATAGATTTATCTGAGTACTCATAGCTCGCATAGCACATAAAGACTTTCAACTTATGGCATCCGCAACAACATTAGCTTTGCCTGGATGATAATCAATCACAAGCTCGGAGTCTTTCAACAATTGTAACCATCTTCTCTGTCGCAAATTCAATTCTTTCTGAGTCATCAAATACTTCAAACTCTTATGATCGGTATAAATATGGCATTTCTCACTAAATAGATAGTGACACCAAATCTTTAACGCAAACACAATTGCGGCTAATTCAAGATCATGTTTCGAATAGTTCTTTTCGTGCGGCTTTAACTACCTCGAAGCATAAGCGATAACTTTGCCTTCTTGCATCAGCACACAACCCAAACCATTCAACAATGCATCACTATAAACTATGAATTCTTTGCCCGATTCAGGTTGAACTAACACTGGCGCTTCTGTCAACAATGCTTTCAACTGCTCAAAACTCTGCTGACACTTTTTCGACCACTCGAATTTAACATCTTTCTGTAGCAACTTCATCAACGGAGCCGCAATCATCGAGAAGCCTTTCACAAACCGTCTATAATATCCTGCCAGTCCCAGAAAACTACGGACTTCAGACACATTTCTCAGACGCTTCTATTCTAAAATAGCTGAGATTTTACTTGGATCAACACAGATTCTCGCAGCTGACACAATATGCCCTTAAAAACCAACCTCACTCAGTTAAAACTCACATTTGCTGAATTTTGCATACAATTGCTTCTCATGCAGAGTATGTAGCACAATTCTCAAATGCTCAGCATGTTGTGTCTCATCACATGAATAAATCAGAATGTCATCAATAAACACTACAACAAAGTTATCCAAATACGGTCTGAATATCTGATTCATCAAATCCATAAACACTGTAGGAGCATTCGTTAGTCCGAAAGGCATAACTAAAAATTCATAGTGTCCGTACCTCATTCTGAAATAGTCTTTGGCACATCTAATTCTTTAACCCTCAACTGATAATAACTTGATCTCAAATCTATTTCCTAAAACACTGTAGCTCCTTTCAGCTGATCGAACAAATCATCAATACGAGGCAACGAATATTTTTTCTTAATCGTTACTTTATTCAACTGCCTGTAATCAATACACATCCTCATATTACCATCTTTCTTTTTCACGGACAACACAGGAGCACCCCAAGGCGAGAAACTCGGTCGTGCAAATCCTCTATCGGTCAACTCTTGCAACTGAGACTTCAACTCTTTCAATTCTGTTGGTGCCATTCTATACAGGGCTATTGAAATAAGAGTTGTTCCCGGCACCAATTCAATACCAAATTCAACTTCTTGTATCGGAGATAATCCAAGTAGTTCTTCAGGAAATACATCAGGGAATTCACAAACCACAGGCACAGATTCAACTTTCTTTTTTGTCATTTTTGTATCAATCACATATGCCAGATAAGCTTCGCAACCCTTTCTCATATAGTTCAAAGCTTTCATCGCAGATACAACAGTTGGTAACCCTTTCAAGTCACTGGATTCAATTCGAACTATCTCACCATTCTAACTTCTCAATTCAATACTCATTCGTTTACAGTTCACAACAACATTATGTATAGTGAGCCAATCCATACCCAAAGTTATATCAAATTCATCGAATGGTAATAACATCAAATTAGCCGGAAAACAGGCATCTCGAAACATCAATGGACAGTTCTTGCACACCTTATCCATGAAAACACACTTGCCTAAAGGGTTCGATACTCTAATCACAAATTCAGTAGAATAAACAGGTAGAGTCCTATTTGATACTAGATTCACACACACATAGGAATGAGTAGAACTTAGATCTATCAATGCAATCACATCAGTATTAAATAGAGTAAAAGTACTAGTAATAACGTCTGGAGATGACGCCTCCTCTCGTGCGCGTATAGCATAGGCTCGAGCAGGTGCTTTTGCCTCTGATCTCACAGTTCCTCTTTGACTTCCACTCATATTCCCGGTGTTTCTGGGTAGTCTGCCCCTAGCCACATTACTCAGTCTTGCACTCTAAACATTTTTCTTCCCCACCTAACTTTGGGCAGTCTCGAATGAAGTGATCTCTTGATCCACATTTGTAGCAAGTTCTATTCTTGTACTTGCCCCAGCATTCTCCCACATGTCTTCTTCCATACCGTCTACACTCAGGCTTGTTACTTTTAACACTGCCAACATTTGATTCAGTCGGGAGTTGAGCTTTTGGACCAACACTTGGTCTTGGACGATCTCTACCCGAATATCTAGACGAAACATTTGAGTGATTGTTTGCATCTCTAAATCTCTTCGTCGATGGTTGAGATGACTTACTCATCATTCTTTTTCTTTTATCTCTAACCTCAGAATCGACTTTCTTCTTTTCTTTACTAATTTCTTCAGCCTTACAGGCTCGTTCCATTAGCACAACAAATTCATTTATGTCAAGTATTCCGACCAGAAATTTAATGTCTTCATTTAGTCCTTCAATGAAGCGTTTACACATGGTAGCTTCGGTTGAAACATATTCTCTATTGGCTCAGTCTCACAAATTCCCGCTCGTACTCAGTAACTGACATACAACCCTGTTTCAACTCTAAAAATTGTTTACGTTTTTGATCTATGAATCGTTGACTGATATACTTCTTTCTGAATTCAGCTTGAAAGAAATCCCAGGTGATTCTCTCTTTCGGAACCACGGATATCAATGTCTTCCACCAGTTATACGCAGTATCCCTCAACAACGAAACAACACATTTAATACATTCGTCAAGAGTCAACGACATCTTATCAAATACTCGCATGGTATTCTTGAGCCAAAACTCAACTCGCTCGGCATCATCATCAGCTGTGGCCCTAAACTCTTCGGCCACGTACTTCCTAATCTCATCTACAAGAGGCTTATTCAATCGATTCGGATCTACAACTTGTGGCACAACAGGTACTTGTGGGGGTGGAGGTTGTGGAGCAGCCGGATTCGTTTGAACGAACTCCAAAAACCACTCACTCATCATTCAGAAGAAGGCTTGCTTAGCCTTTCCTCCCTCACCACTATCATTCAGCCTAGATGTGACCGGCGCTGTCCCTTGAGCGGGAGCAGGTGCGTTACTCTCTACATCGTCAGCAACTGCTTGCCATTACTATATGAAAACACATTTTTAACTGTCAAAAGTCATCACACTATCGCAATTATATATATGGCATGTATAGCTAGACTCACACGCGCTATGTTAGTCCGAGAATCGACTAAACCGTAGCTCTGACACCATATCTTACAAAAGTACCCAAAATAAATTGCCGATAGTGTGATAGAGAAGCTGACGATCCCTAAATCCGAGCTAGCTTTATTGACACTCGAACGTCAAAAATACTGAAACGGTCGGTTAATCGAGCACTTTGTCTTTGCCTCGATATCAATCCGAACTTCTCCTTTCTTGGTCTTGAATTAAGTTAAGTAAGTGTCGAATATCATGGAAGCTTAAACCCTTTCTTTTTCTTTCTAAATTCTGTGGAACATGAAGAAGATGATAGCCATTTCATGCTTTGTTTTGTTATAATAAACATTATTATTAAATTACAAAACTAACCTTTAACATAAAATGCATAAAACATATGATATAAGGTCATTCTTGACCATTACCACCCACTTTCTTTATTAATGGGCTATTTGTAACATAAATCCTCCAAATTATAAAGGCAACAATAATTAAGCACTTAATAATCAGCACACAACATTTTACACTTTATGCGAATAAGTCCTTTTCGCAAATTAAACACACAATCAATAAAATCTTCACACAGAAATTTCACAGAGGCTAAATCACATACTGTAAACACAAAAAATAATATTAAAATATTATTATGACCTTGAATTTGTGGTCTCGAAACCACTGTTTCGACTAGGGTCTAAATCAGACTGTTATAGTTGAAAATCATGTTGAGGTTTTCATGGATGATTTTTCTGTTTTTGGTAACACTTATTAGGTTTGTTTGAATAATTTGGCTAAGGTACTTAAAAGATGCGAGGAAACAAATCTTGTCCTTAACTAAGAGAAATGTCACTTTATGGTTGAGGGAATTTTCTTATGACATCAGCTTTCCAAAAATAGGATTGAAGTGGATAAAGCAAAGGTGAAAGTTTGAAAGATTATCGCCTGTAGTTAGTGCGAAAGGAGTTAGAAGTTTCTTTGGCCATGCCGGATTTTATCGTAGATTTATTAAGGATTTTTTAAAATTTTCTAAACCTTTATGTATGCTCTTAGAAAAAGATACTATTTTTTTTTTATTTTAACAAAGCATGTTTAAAAGCTTTTGAAGAATTGAAAAGCCGATTAATCTAAGCCTCAATAATTGTTACACCTGATTGGAACTTGCCTTTTGAGTTAACGTGTGATGCAAGCGATTTTCCTGTTGGAGTTGTGATGGGTTAAAGAAGGAACAAGGTCTTTCATCCTATTAACTATGCAAGCAGAAATTTGATAAGAGCCCAGATCAATTATACGGTAACTGAAAAAGAACTCTTCACTATAGTTTTTTCTTTTGACAAGTTTCATTCTGTAACACCCCTCACCTGTATTCAACGCCGAAATAGGGTTACAGAGCATTACCGAACTTATAACACATATAATCGTACTTTTTTCATGCATTTAATCAATTCATACAATCATCATTCAATCTCAATCAACTTGTCCCATTAATATCCTACGGGGCCTTAAACATGCTTTAAGAGCGGTTCGGGACTAAACCGATAACTTATAAAACTTTCAAGAAACTTTGAAAATTTTTCTCAAAATAGAGGACACATACCTGTGTGGCTAGGCCGTATGTCTCACACGACCATCAGATACGCCCATGTCACCAACCGTGTGAAAATAGGGGGTACATATTGACTTGGGTCACATGGCCAACCACACACTCGTGTGTCTAGCTCGTGCGCCCTTCAAAGTGGCCACACACGCCCGTGTGCTAGGCCGTGTGCTAAGTCGTGCCAAAATTGTTGGGTATACTAACTTGTGCAACACAGCCAAGTCACAAGCTCGTGTGCTAGGCCGTGTGCCAATTAGGGGGTATATTGACTTGTACCACACGGCCGGTCACACGCCCGTGTGTGAGACCGTGTGGAGCATTCTGACTTCATTTTATTTTCAACACTGAGGGACACACGGCCGTGTAACATGACCGTGTGTCACACACGGCCGAGACACACGCCCGTGTGGACAAAAATAGGCTATTTGCAAAGCCATTTTGCCACCCTATTTTTACATGCATGCACATGCATAAATTGCAACATTTTATAACCCAATAGGCAGTCATTCCATAACATTTCATACACATTTTATACCAATTCGACATAATATTCAAATACCTCATTAATATCATGCATTTTCCATTCATATGCCTACTATATATAAAGACAACATTTGCATATTTCCATTCCATCTACTACTTGCCAAAACATACCATATTTGAATACTTATACACAACCAAAACATTATACCAAGTTAAGCCAAATCACATGGCTTTATCTTATACGACAACATGTACCAAAATCACTATCTCAAATAACCATAACTATCATCTTTATAACTAGCCTATACATGCCATATTAACATATATCCATAAGTTCAACGGTACCAATCGACAACTGGATAGTGTGATGTGTAACTCCGACTTATCTGAATCGAGCGAGCTATCGAACCTCTATAAAACATGGAAAAGAAATAGAGTAAGCTTTATAGCTTAGTAAGCCTGTATAATTCAGAATTTAACTTACCATTTATACATAATCAAACAATTAAACAAAATATATCAAATTCACTTGCCAAATGCCTATACACAAGCATTCATCAACAAGTTAGTCACATATCTGCATGTAATCATCCATTATCTCAGTTTAATACTCAATACATTGTATTATATCAAATTCACATTTATCATGTACATAATTTGTAACATTTCACTCTCAATCATATAAATATTAATTCATTCGATAACAGTAACTCATCCATTTAATCAGTACTTCATCCATATAACAATAATTCATCCGTGTAACACATAGCTTTTTCACATAACTAATAACAAAATTTATGCTCGTTGAACCTATTAGAATTTCAAGGGATACTCGAGTGATATACATTACATATATAAATCAATAATCTGTCAATTCATTATCATTTCTGCTCTTTCGAGCTATGATCAGTAAGCTCCTCTTAAGCTAATGCGCAGTAAGCTCTATCGAGCTAAAATGGTAAACTCTGACGAGCTGAAAACAGTAAGCTCTTACAAGCTGATATATCGTTAAGATCATACGAGCTGTGGTGAGTCCGTAACAAATGCAGGATCTCAACCTCAACGGTAACCCTAGTGACATGTCACTTGTATCCTAGGAATTCCTACTGTTCAAACGGGGCACGGTAACCATCAGACTATATCAATAAGGCATTTGAATTTCAAATAGATCATTTACTCAATTACATACATTCATTTCAAATACTTCAAGTATTTAAAAGTTCGATTCTAATTATACGAACTTACCTCGAGTTGCTCAAATGGAAATTATCGACTATTCATCCACTTTTCCTTTTCCCCGATCTAATCCCAATCTCGACATATCTTGATCTATAAATTATCAAATTTATCACATTCAGCATTCATTCTATTCAATTTAACCTATAATTTACAATTTTATAAATTTAAACATTTGCCCTTAAACTTTCACATTTTTAATAATTGAGTCCTTATCACATAAAATTGCAAATTCATGCAATTTAGTACAAACCCATGCTTAGTCGAATTTAATACATGTTACTAGCAACCCATATTTTCAATTTATTCACAATTTTAACCACCACATTTCACATTTTATCCATTTAACCCCTTTTTGACATTTTTGTCAAAAATCACTTTACAAAAACTATTAATCTAACATTAAACCTTCCAAATCTATCATAATTCATCAAATTACTCAAGAATTAAACAATGGCATTATGTTAAATCTTTAACAGTTTCAAAATCTAAGGTACGAGCTAGCTAGAATACTAAGCAACGATCACAAAAACATAGAAATCATTAAAACCGGGCGAAAATGAACTTACAATTAAGCTAGGAGTTGGCCGAATGCTTAAAACCTAAAAATGGTTTTCTTTCTTCTTCAATTTCGGCAAGTGATGAAGTTGATAGCATAAAACTGTATTTGTTTTATTTAATTAACTTATATTATCAAATTACCTATTTAAGCTTTAAAAATATTATAAATTACACCAATTGCCATGTTATCATCACCCACTAACCCATAAATGGCCTATTTACCACTTAAGGACCTTTACTTTAATGTTCCATAGCTATTTGACACTTTTAGCTAATAGAGCACAAGTTTTACACTTTACGCGATTTAGTCCTTTGTACCTAATTAACCATTCAAACAGTAAAATTTCTTTACGAAACTTTCACGTAATTAATCTATCATGCTATAAATTTTAATAAAATAATAAAATAAATATTTTGACTTCAAATTTTTTGTCCCGAAACCACTGTTCTGATTTGACCCAAAAATGGGCTATTACACGTTCATATCTTATAGGTACCAAAGTTACAGTGTTTACTGATCACCCTACCATTAAGTATTTACTCACGAAGAAAGATGTTAAACTGAGGCTAATTCAATGGATACTTTTGGTCCAAGAATTTTACCTTGAGATCCAAGACAAAAGAGGTGTTGAAAATCATAGCTAATCATCTGGCAAGGTCGGAACAAAATGACGTAACTTCTTCATTTATTCCAATTAATGAGAATTTTCCTGATGAGCATATTTTCGAGTTAAGTCAAATCTATGAAACACCTTGGTTTGCTGATTTTTCCAATTACTTAGCATTTGGAATAATTCCTTAAGAAATGTCGTAGAAACAAAGGAAGAAATTCCTTCATAATAGTCGGTATTATTTCTGGGAGGACCCGTTTTTGTTTAGACAATGTGTAGATAACATAATCAAGAAGCGCATAGCTGGGAGTAAGATTGACAGAATTTTGTACCATTATCATTCATCTCTGAGTGGGGGGCACTTTGGTGGTTCACAAACAACAACAAAGATGGGTTCTTTTGGCCTACATTTTTCAAAGATGCTTATGCATATGTGAGAAACTGCTATAGATGTCAAAGAATCGAAAACATATTAAGATGGAACGAGATGTCCTTGACAAATATTTTAGAGATAGAACTTTTCGATGTATGGGGCATTGATTTTCTAGGCTTGTTTCCTTCTTTATATGGTAATAAGTTTATTTTGGTAGTTGTGGACTATGTATCCAAGTGGGTTGAAGCCGGGCCTACCCAACAAATGATGCTAAGTGAAATATCCCTAAACCGAGTCTAGTAGTTTTGGGTATATTTTTCAGATCTGATCGTAAATTTAGGATTTTTTTGGGTTAATAGTAATTTTAATTTAATTTAAGAGGTCAATTTCATCTAAAATTGATTAAACAATAATCCAAAAAAATAAAAAAATATTTTTGGAAAAATTAATTTTAAAGCAATTAAATAATTATTAGTGAAAATAATTAATTTGGGTCGAAAAAGAATTTTGAAATAATTTTTATGGGGGTTAATTTGAGTTAAATTTAAATATTAATTAAATTTGATTTAATTGTAAAATAAGAGAAATTTTGGAGTATTTATTTGGCAAATAAACCTTTAAATTCAGAATTTTGGAGGGAAAGAATCAAGTGGTAAAGTAAGGGAAATGTGGAAGTGGCCATTGGACAAATTTCCCAATTTTTAAATTTCTGGTGAGTTGTCTCAGTTTAAAACACAATGCATCTAGTATACTTTTCACACCATTTACATCAAATTAGAAGGCTATAAAATTTATTTTCTTTGCATGGTTTTAAAGATCTATCATCAAAGAATAGATTCAACAAATTTCCTTCTCAAAATACTCTATCTTTTCACTCGAAATTATTCACAAAAGTAGTAAAAAATATTTTAGAATTTTTCAAGATTCTTGAATTAAGATTTTCAATAAAACAATTTAGAACGAATCAAAGGTAATTATTATTTCTAAACTTATTTTCATGATGATTAGAAGCATATTTACATGATTTGAGTGATAATTACATTATTATTTTTTATCAATGTCATCTTCTTCAAAAGCTTAAGGTGGTTCTTTAATGGTGGATCTTGAATTTTGAGAGCAATCCACAAATCAATGAATGTTCCAACTCACAATGGATCTATTAGAAGGTTTTTGGTCTTATGTATCAAGATTAAACATGTTTTGTAAGATAATTTAAGGAAATTCGAATTTCATTATCTTCATGAATCGATTTTCTAGATTTTTGTGAAATTGATTTAAATATGAAATTGATGCTTAGTATATGTTTATTTGGTCTAGTATTGATGTTTGGAAGTGATTAGGAGGGCTGGAGTGATTGATTTTGTGAGGAATTGAGTTTTCGACTTGATGATAAAATCTGGTAAGGTAACTTTGACTGAGAATTTCGTGTAGCCTAGTTGATAAAAATTTATGTTTATTATAACTTGTGAAAGGTGGTAATATCTATTTTATCTCTGTTGAAGCTCTGAATCTTAAAGAGGATCGAGCTAATCGAAATTGAAGCTTGGATTTCCTTGGTTGATTACTTGGTTGTGGTTGATTTAGTTGTGTTGTGAGTGTTATTAAAGGGTGATTTGGTAAATTGACCCTCACTTATTCTTAATTGGATGATTAATTACTTATTGCGAATATTTAATTGAGTTTTGGTTGGTAAGTGATGAAATTTTTATTAAGTGTTGGTAAGTGAGCATCTAGTGATTTTATGTGCTTGATTTGATTGATTATAATGGTGAACTAAGCAAGTATGCTAGGGTTTTATGGTTCATGGTAAGTTGATATTTCAATTGATAAATGAACATTGATGATAGGTAATTTGTATGCTAGATTTAATTTGATGTTAAAATGGCTACGTTACATGATTCACGTATGCATTTTGGCACTTTAAATTGAGCACATTATTAACTAAAATTATGTTATGACTTGTAACACCCCTTACCCATATTCAAAGCCGGAACAGGGTAAGAGGCATTATCGGACTTACATCGCAAGCGAACATACAAACTGAGTCATAAAATTTGCATCCAAATTAAAACCATTTGTATTCAATCATAAAGTCCCTAATACGAGCCTACGAGGCCCAAAACATGTTTTGGAAGTGGTTTGGGACTAGACCGAGAACTTAAGAATTTTTTACAAAACTTAGAAATTTTTTTCCATGTACAAGGGTCACACGCCCGTGTGGGCAGGCCGTGTGGTCACACACGACCTTGTCCCTAACTCGTGTAACTTTTTGACTTGCAAGGCATGGACTGTAACATCTTGAAATTGGGCCTAGTAGGATTGAGCCCAATGGGCCTTAGAAGCAGTAGCGTTTAAAATTTTAGAGAACGGTATTAATGCAAGTTAGACTTATTAGGTAAGTGATTTTGAAAGGTTAGAGGGCTTCTGTGAAGTCCCGGGATCAAACTTTGGATTTAGGGAAATTTTGGTTTTAGGCGGAAAAAACCCTGGAAGTTGGCAGGTAGGCCTTAAGAATAAAATGTGGAGGAAAATGACACAAGTGGAGTGTGTGGTGTAGTGGCAAAGTGACGCCACATAAGAGACAAGGGGGTGACGCCACAAGGAGGGAAAGAGGTCCAAGGTTCAAGTCTTGGCTTTTGCATTTTGGTTTCTTTTTACTTGGATCTTAGAATTTGGGACATAGTTTCTATTTAGTTGCGCATGGTTTAAGACACAAGAGGAGCTTGTGGCCAAGTGGTTAGCGACGTGGATTATGCTACAAGGAGCCTGGGTTCGAATCTCGTGAGAAGCAAAGGAGTATTTATTTTGCAGATTGGACGGCAAGAGTTTCAGTTGAATTTAAACTCTACTGACGAAGGGATCCCACATCGGAAAGACACAAAGAATGAAGGTGAAGAGCTAGCTATATAAAGAGCATCCTAGGAGGAGAATAAACACATCTTGGAAGGCGTTTGGGCACAGGAGTGGTCGCAGCGCCGTTTAACACCAGAGTCCTATCAGGTGTGTAACTCTTTCTACTCTAGTTGTAGAGCGGCAAATGCCGAAGTGCCGATCACGGCAATAGTAGCCACACGAGCGTGCGAGCGTACGTGTGGGGCTTCGACGCGATAGTTGAGGCCATCAGTAGTATTCTTGTAGGTTGGGCTGCTTGGGCCATGATGGGCCGAAGTGGGCCCAATGGGCCCGTGGGGCCATATGATTAAATTGTATGATGATATAGTATATAGTGAACTAGACTAGGTGGAACTTATATACGTGGCTAGATTTGTGCTAGGTGGACCACACAAGCGTGTGGGCCCGAATGGGCCGAAATTGGGTTTTAGGCCCAATAGTCCGGTAAGGACCAGAAATGGTAGCTGAGTCGCTAGTGGCGACATTAGGCCTTCGGAAAGGCCATTGCAGGTGCGAATTTATGAAAATACCCTTGGTGGGTAAATGACGAAAATGCCCTTGGTAGGTAAAAATTACTGTTATACCCTTTAGAGGTTGATTAGCTTGGTTATATCGTATTTGTTATTCTGATGATGATGCTTATACTTTTGATGCGTTATCTTTGATATATGATTTGCATACTTGGCATACTGCATACACGAATTATTATGACTGATGAACATGGCATGGACATGGGTATGATGAGAGGAGGGGGAAGATTGATATCCGTGACTTTGGGTCACCAGTGGTTTGGCACCACCAGTGGTTTGGTACCACAATTATTTTTGTGACTTTGGGTCACCAGAGGTTTGGCACCTCATAGTGACTCTTCCCAGTGGTTTAACACCACAGTGGGTTGGCCCCACAGTTGATATAACGGGAATGTCGCCAGTGATTTGGTATCACAATGTGGGTTGGCCCTACACTTGGATTATTGATATTCGTGACTTTGGGTCACCAGAGGTTTGGCACCTCATAGCGACTCGTCCCAGTGGCTTAGCACCACAGTGGGTTGGCCCCACATTTGACATAACGGGATTGTCGCCAGTGATTTGGTATCACAACGTGGGTTGGCCCCACAGATGGGTTATTCGTGACTTTGGGTCACCAGTGGTTTGGCACCACATTATTATTGGATATCCTGACTTTGGGTCACCAGTGGTTTGGCACCACCAGTGGTTTGGTACCACACGGGGTAGATCTGGGAGTTTCGGATGGATAGGTTGGATGGGTTGCATGACATGCATATTTGCATATGAATTTGTGTGCAAGCTTAACATCTTTTGGATGGGGATTTACACACTAAGTCTCGGTGACTCACCCCTTAGTTAATTTTGCAAGTAATCATTAGATCGCGGATTTGGGAGCGGAGGCAAACTTGTGGTGGCCATACAATGTTTTTCTCGTAAACTCATTCTCTTAGTGAAACTTATTTGTAACTGGGATTTTGTTATGTAATAGGGCCACTTTAACTGTATTTTTGGTATTTTATTTGGTTTAGATTTTGATTTGTTTACTGCTTATTATTAAATGATCAATATGGGATTTTCCTAAAATGATAATAAACCGTTTCTTATTCAAAATTACTTAAACTCGATTTTTCACAACAACTATAAAGAATACGAGCTTTTTAACGAACGCACAGTTTTTAGACATTCCTTTCATGTGACATGCCAGATCCGGTCGTAACGTTTAGGCCGGGTTTGGGGTGTTACAATTGTGGTATCAGAGCCAGGTTCAAAAACTCGGCTGTGGATTTTGGGTTCAAAAATGTTTTCAAAGGATGGTTTAGAAAAATATATATCTCTTTTCTGTAAGTATGGCACCCGAGTCTCCGGCATCAAATCCGTAAGTTTCCTTTTTACTATATTCTATTATATGCTGAATGATTGTATTTATTCTACGATGTGTGGATGTGATGCTTGAATATAGGAGTTGTATGTATGTGGGAAAATATCTGTTTGCTCTGGTGTTAGATAGTTGGTTATGTGAAGGAGTTCCAAGATTTAGTTAGAAAGGGTATTAGTGTTTTTAGAATCAGAGTGCGCAGCGTGGGCGTAGTGTTGTAAGTTAGGATGTACGACTGTTAGTTAGTTGGAAATTTCGAGGACGAAATTTCTTTAAGGAGGGTAGATTTGTAACATCCTGAAATTGGGCCTAGTAGGATTGAGCCCAATGGGCCTTAGAAGTAGTAGCGTTTAAAATTTTAGAGAATGGTATTAATGCAAGTTAGACTTATTAGGTAAGTGATTTTAAAAGGTTAGAGGGCTTCTGTGAAGTCCCGGGATCAAACTTTGGATTTAGGGAAATTTTGGTTTTAGGCGGAAAAAACCCTGGAAGTTGGCAGGTAGGCCTTAAGAATAAAATGTGGAGGAAAATGACACAAGTGGAGTGTGTGGTGTAGTGGCAAAGTGACGCCACATAAGAGACAAGGGGGTGACGCCACAAGGAGGGAAAGAGGTCCAAGGTTCAAGTCTTGGCTTTTGCATTTTGGTTTCTTTTTACTTGGATCTTAGAATTTGGGACATAGTTTATATTTAGTTGCGCATGGTTTAAGACACAAGAGGAGCTTGTGGCCAAGTGGTTAGCAACATGGATTATGCTACAAGGAGCCTGGGTTCGAATCTCGTGAGAAGCAAAGGAGTATTTATTTTGCGGATTGGACGACAAGAGTTTCAGTTGAATTTAAACTCTACTGACGAAGGGATCCCACATCGGAAAGACACAAAGAATGAAGGTGAAGAGCTAGCTATATAAAGAGCATCCTAGGAGGAGAGTAAACACATCTTGGAGGGCGTTTGGGCACAGGAGTGGTCGCAGCGCGGTTTAACACCAGAGTCCTATCAGGTGTGTAACTCTCTCTACTCTAGTTGTAGAGCGGCAAATGCCGAAGTGCCAATCATGGCAATAGTAGCCACACGAGCGTGCGAGCGTATGTGTGGGGCTTCGACGCGATAGTTGAGGCCATCAGTAGTATTCTTGTGGGATGGGCCGAAGTGGGCCTAATGGGCCCGTGGGGCCATATGATTAAATTGTATGATGATATAGTATATAGTGAACTAGACTAGGTGGAACTTATATACGTGGCTAGATTTGTGCTAGGTGGGCCACACAAGCGTGTGGGCCCGAATGGGCCGAAATTGGGTTTTAGGCCCAATAGTCCGGTAAGGACCAGAAATGGTAGCTGAGTCGCTAGTGGCGACATTAGGCCTTCGGAAAGGCCATTGCAGGTGCGAATTTATGAAAATACCCTTGGTGGGTAAATGACGAAAATGCCCTTGGTAGGTAAAAATTACTTTTATACCCTTTAGAGGTTTATTAGCTTGGTTATATCGTATTTGTTATTCTGATGATGATGCTCATACTTTTGATGCGTTATCTTTGATATATGATTTGCATACTTGGCATACTGCATACACGAATTATTATGACTGATGAACATGGCATGGACATGGGTATGATGAGAGGAGGGGGAAGATTGATATCCGTGACTTTGGGTCACCAGTGGTTTGGCACCACCAGTGGTTTGGTACCACAGTTATTTTCGTGACTTTGGGTCACCAGAGGTTTGGCACCTCATAGCGACTCTTCCCAGTGGTTTAACACCACAGTGGGTTGGCCCCACAGTTGATATAACGGGATTGTCGCCAGTGATTTGGTATCACAATGTGGGTTGGCCCTACACTTGGATTATTGATATTCGTGACTTTGGGTCACCAGAGGTTTGGCACCTCATAGCAACTCGTCCCAGTGGCTTAGCACCACAGTGGGTTGGCCCCACATTTGACATAACGGGATTGTCGCCAGTGATTTGGTATCACAACGTGGGTTGGCCCCACAGATAGGTTATTCGTGACTTTGGGTCACCAGTGGTTTGGCACCACATTATTATTGGATATCGTGACTTTGGGTCACCAGTGGTTTGGCACCACCAGTGGTTTGGTACCACACGGGGTAGATCTGGGAGTTTCGGATGGATAGGTTGGATGGGTTGCATGACATGCATATTTGCATATGAATTTGTGTGAGAGCTTAACATCTTTTGGATGGGGATTTACATACTAAGTCTCGGTGACTCACCCCTTAGTTAATTTTGCAAGTAATCATTAGATCGCGGATTTGGGAGCCGAGGCAGACTTGTGGTGGCCATACAATGTTTTTCTCGTAAACTCGTTCTCTTAGTGAAACTTATTTGTAACTGGGATTTTGTTATGTAATAGGGCCACTTTAACTGTATTTTTGGTATTTTATTTGGTTTAGATTTTGATTTGTTTACTGCTTATTATTAAATGATCAATATGGGATTTTCCTAAAATGATAATAAACTGTTTCTTATTCAAAATTACTTAAACTCGATTTTTCACAACAACTATAAAGAATACGAGCTTTTTAACGAACGCACAATTTTTAGACATTCCTTTCATGTGACATGCCAGATCCGGTCGTAACGTTTAGGCCGGGTTTGGGGTGTTACATGGACAAATTGAAGTCACACGGCCGGGTCACACGCCCGTGTGCTAGGTCGTGTGGTTAATCAACTTTTCATAAATAGGTGCTGACTTCACACGGTCAGGACACACGCCCGTGTCTCTGCCCGTGTGCTCAATTCTGAGCATTCTATTTCTCAAAATTAAAGTGCAGGGGACAGACGGCCAAAACACATGCCTATGGAACAGGCCGTGTGTCACACACCGCCTAGACACACGCCCGTGTGCCTACCTGTGTAGACAAAATAAAGGATATTTACCAAGCCATTTGCCATCCTCATTAACACATACACATACACAAATTCAATGGCATGAATCATGGTATACTTAGGCAAACAAACATCCACAATCATGGCCAATACATGTCAAAGCAATACCATCATCTATCATGCTCATGACATTTCATTATGCCAAATCAAACATGCCAATTTCACATAAAAAAACACCAACAAGACTACTTTCCACTTGCATTAACTTATCAAGATACTCTAGCATACCAATGAACCAAACTCATCCATTGACCACAAGTCATTAGGCCACAATCATTAGGCACATACATGCATATGTATATATATATATATATATATATATATATATATAGGCTTACCACCAATTTAACCAAAATGAGCCAATTAACATGGCCAAAAACCAAATCAAGCCTTTGACAATTACAAGACAATACATTTGGCCACATTCATAATGACACATATAACAAAATGACCAAGTCCCTATACATGCCATATACTCAAAATGTTAAGATCATCGATACCCAAAATGACGGTTTGATAGTGTGATGCGATCTCCGACAATCTCCAACCCGAGCTAGCTTGGTAACACTATAAAACGTGGAAAAGAAAAACGGAGTAAGTTATATAGCTTAGTAAGCTCATATGCAAGAAATAAGAAGATCTTACCATACATTGCCATACAAGTGACATAATATAAAATAATGTAATTTGCAATAAATCTCATGGACATAATTTACTAAATCACATCTTACCAAGGATTCACCATTTTGTGAATTCAACCATCACAAGTGTATAACATACCTGTGCTATCTTGTAATAATTTCACACTTAGCCTTATCTTTGGCATACCTGTTGAACCACTTGGAATAATATCAGATACCCGGGAAATCTCTCAAACAAAGTGTCACATATGTAGCCATTGCTACCTCTTTATCAATACACATGTATATGCTCGCTCTCGAGCCATCAGCGGGCCTGCTCACACAAGCTGTTAGTCAAGATGTAGCTGCACGGTGCTGCTCACACAAGCTATCAAGTAACCACAACATATGTCGGAATACTCAGCCATCGATAGAATGTACAGGACCAACACCTGGATCACATAACATAATACCCTAGTGACATGTCACTTGTATCCTAATCTATTCCTATGGTTCAATCAGGATTTTTCGCTTGCTGAATCATTGTCGAATGTGTCCGTAGAGCAGTTTATACAATTTATGCAATATTAAAGTATTTAAAATACAATTACAAAGATGCTTATTTAACATATGAGCTTACCTCGGTTACAAAAACGACGTAAAGGATCTATTCGTTAATTACTTTGTTTTTCCCCCGATCTAGACCCGAACTTCATTTTTCTTGATCTATAATACCACATTTAACTTATTTAATCACCACATTATTCAATATAGCCCAAAAACACCTTATGGAAAAAATTGCATTTTTGCCCCTAAATTTTAATATTTTACAATTTAGTCCCTAGGCTCATAAAATGAATTTCATTCAATTTCATCACAACCCAAGCCTAGCCGAATATTACTTGTACTCATAACAGCCCACATTTTTCATTTATTCACACTTTTCTACACATTTTATAACCTTTTACAAATAAGTCCCTATTGACGTTTTTACCGAAAATCGCTTTACAAATGTTGTTTAACTAACTATAAACATGTATTTTCAATCATCAAACATCAAAATAAATACATATTCAACATGGGTAAAATTCTAGACTTTAACTTTCTCTCAAATTAGTCCTTGGAATAGGTAGATCAAGTTACAGCGATATAAAAAATATAGAAATCATTAAAAATGGGACAAGAACGGACTTACAATCGAGCTTGAAAGCTTGGCCAAAAACCCTAGCTATGGCTTCTTGAGAATTTTGGCTATGTGGGACTAAATTGAAGAAGATGGACACTTTTATTTAGTTAGTTTTATTTAGTTAGTTTTGTCTTTATTTACCAAATTACTAAAATATCCCTAATGCTTAACTTTAAAATTTTACCTAGCCATGTCCATTTTTGTCCACCCTAAAGTATAATGGTCTAGTTACTACATAAGGACTTCCAATTAAAATTTCATAGCAATTAGACACCTTTAACTTATAGAATTCAAGTTTTGCACCTACTA
Organism: Gossypium australe; assembly: GCA_005393395.2. Taxonomy (NCBI): domain Eukaryota; kingdom Viridiplantae; phylum Streptophyta; class Magnoliopsida; order Malvales; family Malvaceae; genus Gossypium; species Gossypium australe. The sequence goes on along the minus strand of CM016619.1, from coordinate 22,172,964 downwards.
CAATTTAGTCCTTCTAGACAGTTTGAGTACTCAATCGACAAAATTTCTTAACGAAATTTTCACACAATTATTCTATCATGCTGTAGACCTTAAAGAAATAATAAAATAAATATTTCTACTTCAGATTTTTGGTCCCGAAACCACTGTTTTGATTTGACCCAAAGACGGGCTGTTACATGATTGATTGATTATATTGTCTGTATAGCATGGTGGATCCATTGGATATAGTTGGTGTGTCATAGGATTTGTGAGTACTCACCAAATTGATATGTTATTTGTGAGCAATGAGGCTCTATGTGGATTAATTTGGAGTAGATAAGGGAGAGTTAAGCTTGTGCCTCCACTGAACGGGACTGATTTTAGGTGATATAAGAGAGCGTGTTGCCTCGGCCCGTTCAATGCAGGACTGATTTTGATTTTGATTGGGAGTAAGAAGATCCATTTATCTGATGTATGATCACCCGATTAAGCCATGACTGTATGTGCCAATATAAATGTATGAAATGTTATGTGCTAAAGTGATTATTATATGGCATGATTAATTATGATTTTTGATACATGATTGAGCATATGACATTAAACTATTATGGATTGATATTGTGACTGAAAATTTGTATTTGATTGGTTTTGATTTAAGCATTATTTGGGTGCTAATTTACTCGTCATTTTATTAACATTCACTGAGATTTTTAAGCTCACACCCTCACATTCGTGCAGTTAATTGACGGGATCGAGGAGCTGAGGAGCCGAGCAAGAGAGTTCTAAGAGATTTAGGCTCAGTAGAGATTTAGTTACACGTTTTAGAGATGTGAATTGGGCATTGTGGAACTTTTGGGACTTAGTTTAATTTTGGTTGTAATAGGATTTGGACATTGGACATTTTTAATTTTTGATGGTTTTATAATATCATATATGCATGTTTGAGTTTGATTATTGAATAATTTACGGTGTATTGTTGCTTGATAACATAGTGATTGATAACACGGTGTGTGAAGCATGATGTTTACACTAACCATTGTTTAAATGAACCTTCCATGGAGTGGTTTACTAGCGACTAAGGTATGCCACTTGTTTGAATTAACTGGTGGGTGATATGCATGAAATTGAATATTTAATTCTATTTATTTAAGGCTTAATTGGTGTTAATAAATTCAATTGAAGGTGCATGAATGTGTATGGTATTTAATTGTAGCTAAATCGGGTTTAATTGGCCATTAAAATAATCAAAATCGAGTTTAAAATTGAATTTTTCACACCAAAAAAACTATAGCGGACTGTTGGGGGTTTGAATTCTGGTCTTTTTAAATTGGTTCTCTAGTTCGTTTAAATTACAAATTACTCTTATAACTTGTAAGTCTAATTAGAGCCTTAAATGATAAGGAAATTTGATAAATTTTAGGATTAGACTTGTAATTGATAAAATTTTTTAGAAACACACTCAATTTAATATTCGAGTATAGTATTGATAGTTTGAAATTGTTACAATTTAGTCCTTAATGATAAAACTTGAATTAGACATAGAAAATAAAGTCGGATTAAGTTGAAATTTTTAGGGCTTACATAAATTGACTAAAAGAGGGTTGGTAAATTTATATATCTAAATTTGGGTTATTTTAATCGTATGTGGTCAAATGACAAAAATGCCTTTAGGTTAAATTACTTATAAAAAGTTTAGAAATTGGTTTAGAAATTGCTTCCGCATTAATAAATAACTAATAAATGGATAAGATTGAGGTGTTATAAGGTTGGGGTATGTCTTGGGAGGTCATTAGCCGGAGAGTCACTTAGGTGGCTAATGTAACGCTTTGAATTCAGGTCAGTCCGTCATGGTCGGGTTTGGGGTATTACACTATGATAGTTATGCGGTTCCTACATAAGTATGTGTTTACACGGTTTGGGACTCCTAAAGCTATAATTAACGATGAAGGATCTCATTTTGTAAATAAGTGGCTTAAGTGTTTGCTTGATATTTATCATGTGAAGCATAAGATTGTTACTGCCTACCACCCACAATCGAATGGGCAAGTTGAAAGGGTGAATCGAGAAATCAAAGGTATTCTTGAAAGAGTAGTGCACCCTGACAGAACATATTGGTCTCGAAGGCTCAACGATTCATTATGGGCCTATCGAACTGCTTTTAGAACACCATTAGGGATGACTCCCTATCGATTAGTTTTTGGAAAGGCATGCCACTTGCCGCTTGAATTGGAGAATAAAGCTCACCGGGCTTTGAAGCAATTGAATTTTGATATTAAGCAAGCTGGTGAGAGAAGGATGTTACAACTCGATGAGTTGGAGGAGTTGAGGTTATTTTCATATGAGAATGCCAAGATGTGTAAAGAAAAATATAAAAGATGGCTTGATAGTCATATTTAACCTTCTGAGTTCAAAGAAGGTCAGAAAATGTTATTGTTTAATTTGAGGCTAAGGTTATTTCCTAGAAAGCTCAAATCTCGATGGAAAGGACCTTATACCATTCACAAAGTTTATCCATATGGAGCTGTAGAATTGTACGACAACCATGGAGGTACGTTTAAAGTTAATGGTCAACGTCTCAAGCATTATTAGGATGGTGAAGTTGAGCGAATTAAAACATCATTCAAATTATTAGACCCTTAATTTTTCAATATTTTACTTTTTAATAAAAATTTAGAAATTATTTTCTTAAATTAGTACATTTAATTAATTCTGTCTAAAGAGATTGGAACTTAAGAGGGACTGTTGTGACCCCTCCAACCTTTCTTGGGAATTAATTTATTGTAATATTTTTAAGAAGAAAATTTCTAATTAATAATCTTTGCTTAGTTTTATTTTTATTTCTCATTTTATCTTTGTCTTTAATTTTAATATTTTAATTTTAATCTTTAATTTTAATTTTAATGTTAGTTTTATTTACTTTAATAAAAGGGGTCAAATTGGCCCAAGTACTAATTAGTTTATTTATTTCTAAACAGTCTAGTTTGTAAATACAATTGAGCTTAAGGCCTGAACAGCAAAGAGGAGAAATTTACCCATTGTTGCCGTCCATAGGGTTCCCAAAACCCTAATTTTTGTGATCATATTTTCCCTCCATCTTACTTGTCACCCAAGTAACTCAAAGTTAGCTAAATTTTAGCTATAAGACTACCTTGCCATCCAAGTCACTTAAATTAGCTAAATTTTAGCTACAAAATTTCCCTAATTCATCATTATATAAACCCTTCTCTATGTAACACCCCAAACCCGGCCCACACACCACGACTGGATCTGGCATGTCACATGGAAGGAATGTCTAAAGACTATGTATTCGTTAAGAAGGTTTGTATGCTTTTTGAAACTCCGCGTTTTGTGGATTGCTCATAAAAACCGACTCATTTAATGCCCATTTCACAAAGTTGTTATTAACTTAAATAAAATTGTATTTGTTGTGAAAATCGTGTTTAAGTAGTTTTGAATAAGAAACGATTTATTGTCATTTTAGGAAAATCCCATATTGATTGTTTAATAATAAACTGTATCCAAATTGAAAACTAAAACCCAATAAAGTATCAAAGGCCTTATTACAACTTAAAATCCTGAGAATGCTGCGATAATTTATAGTTCAACAAAAAAACTAGAAAAACCGAGCATGGCCACCACATAGTCCTCTCCAGCCCGATCCACTGCACTACTTGTCACCTGCAAGAAAATGTTAATCTACAAGGGTGAGTCAACAGACTCAGTGTGCAACAACCTACACCATCCCTGGGCCTAGCCCATCAACCACTATCCGGCTCTTGGCCCCACTCAGGAGCACTTTGGGCAAATCCCAAACGAAATCAAACTGGGCCCTTAGCCCCATAAACATAGTATAACAAATCACAAATGCAAAATGATGCAAAGCCCAGCCCAGCCTAAATGTCCATCCGCTACACACCACCCGTTCCTGCCGATCACACCAGTGGGGATTTCTACAATCGACCCTTTATCCGCTACACACCTTCGATAGCAGTCGCTGCAGTCAGCTGCACATCGCCCTTAACATGTGGCATGGCCACCGAAATAATAATGTGACAGAAGTCACCGGTGTACGTGGTAAAACCACCGAAACACTGCCCCCTTTTCACAACATATCCCCCATGCCCATGAATCATGCGATCATATGAATACACAATACTACATGCTATCTCATGCCATACCGAAAATAATCATGCATACGTATAGATATGTACTCTCATTATCATACAACATACTCAAATAATGAACGTACCTGGTACCATGAACTTTACCCCTTTAAGGGTATATATCACCTAAGACCGCTCCTTAAGATTTGCTAATTGATATACTTAATCATATCAAAACATACATAGTGGTGTGGAAGTTACACACCTGAAAACACGAAGAACTATACTTTCGATCTCTTCAACACTTCCACTCGCAGGGATCACAGCGATCTGTTTATCCCTCTCCGAAGCCAGCCACAACCCGGTGGCCAATCACGTACAGCTGACACCACTCGTTTCTTGAACTTAGGGGTAGGGACTACGTGTCCAACCCCTTTCTTTAATTGTCTGGTACTCGGTTCCATAAGATATAATCTTGGTCAGAAAGACCTGGTTAAAACGTTGAAAACATAATAACGGAACTCAAACTTAAATCGAATAACCCTTACCAATGTCGACAGATCTACAGGTTCTACACTTGTACTAACTGATTGCCAAAGTCCCTACATCAATCCATGTTAGATTCAGCCTAATGAGTTGTAGTCCAAAAGAAGTGGCCTTTGGCCGAACGAATATTGTAACTCACCTACTTTGATCGAACCCCGAGAGATCCCTAACACCCCTAACGCTGGCTTAAATCAGATGACCCAAGCACAAGCCCTTCAAGAATTCGGCCACACACAAGAAATAAAGTTAGGCTTTTGGTTTCGGCAACCAAGAGAAAAGAGAAAGATTCAGATAAAAAGGGAACCCCTTACCACTACTACTAGAAACCGATTGAGAGGATTGGTAGAAGATGAATGACGACACCCCCTCTAGAGATTAACACACGAAAAGAGTCACCACCTGAGAGATATTCAGCTTTGAAAGATTCGGCCAAGAGATGAGGCTTGAGGAATAAACAAAATAGAAGAAGAAAAAGAAAGATTAGAGATGAAAAAGAGAGAAGTAATGATGAATGGAAGATTCGGCCAAGGTTCTAATGAATAGAAGGGTTATTTGGCTTTTGAAAGAGAAGTGAAAGTTTAAGGCTATCAAAATGCAAAAGAAGAAAAGAGAGAGGTATGGTTCGGTTTTATAGAAGAAATAGAGAGAAGAGAAGATGAACAAAAATGCACCAAATGGTCACTCTCACTGTAACATCCTGAAATAGGGGCTATTAGGTTTGAATTGTTTTGCATGTGTATGGCTTGATTGTGCATTAATTAAGGTGCTTTAAGATCTAGATATAAGCCAAGGGTAGGCCCGAGTTATAGGAAAATTTTTTGTTTTAAGTGTTAGTTAAAGGGAGCTAAGGGAGCTAGGCCTTAAGGGAATTAATGTGGAGGTTAAGACACAAGTAACCAGTTGGCAAAATGGCAAGGGAGGTGCCACTTAGGGCCTTGGAAAGTGACGCCACAAGCAGTGTGAGGGGGACTTAGGTTCGAATCCCATGGATGGCAATAAGGTGACTTTTATTTTTGCACTTGTATGGCATGTGTTGGTCAAAATTTACTTATGGTAAAGATGGACTTTGTTATTTATGGGTAGTAGACTAAAGGAAAAAGGCAAGTGTTAACTTAAGGAGTGAAATCCTAAGCTTTTGGTATGATAAGGGGACATAAGGCATGGATTAAGGGATGAGGTTTGGAAACTTTTTAATGGCATTTTGTCCATGAACATGGACGGTTTTATGGACTAGGGGGTGGCCGAATTTTTGTGGTATATTTTGGTAAGGATGAGTGGTTAGGTGTTTTTCCCATTTGGTCATTTTTTTTGTATTTTTCCAAACACCTTTTCTTTTGTAGCCGAATTTGCATAGGGAGGTTTAGTCATTTCCTTGTGCGATTTCTTTTCCCGAAAGCTTTTGTGTTTTTTTTTTCTTTTGAGACCGTAAACCAAATAAGTGACCTCTCGTGCACCTCTTTCTCTTTTGATCATCTTTTGATATTTCTTTTCTTCCTTAATTTTCTTTGTATCGAAAATGTGTTTCTCTCATCTCATTCAACTTGTTTCTTTTTCTTTTCTCTTCTATTGACCAAAGCCGAAATTGTGAGTACCTATTCTTTTTCTTTTCTTCCCTTTTGCTATTCACTTTCAAAAGCCGAAATATTTCTTGTGTTAGCCGAACCTCTATTGAGCCTCTCAACCAATTCTTTTATTCACTTCTTTTCTTCAAAGCCGAAAGTACCATAGGCTGGAATCCGCTCCAATCGTTTCACAATAGTGGGTAAGAGTTCTCTTCTAATCGTTTTCTTCTATCTCTTTTGATTGCCGAAAGTCAAGAAGTCTAACTCCATTTTCTTGTTATGGCTGAATCTATGAAAGGTGATATCGGGATTTCTGTAGGCTAACGTTAAAGGAGTAGAGATCTTTCGGGATTGAAGTGATAAGGTAAGCAAGGATTATTGTGGGGCCAAGGCCATTTCATGTGTTCTTTTGGGTTGAGCTGAATCTAACATAGTTGTGTAGGAGGGAGTTCAACAAATCGCAAGGTGCAAATTGTGTAGGCTACGGGGTTCGGGTTTAGGCAATTTTTGCTTATAAGGTGTGTAGTTATCACACTGATCTCCTGTTGTTTGTATGTTGCTATGAATATATATGTATACATATAATATGTGTATGATAGCCGGAAATATTGGCTGAGATGGTGGCTACCCATGGTGGGTATTCGGTTAACCAGGTCAGTTTTATGATATTATTTTACCATGGTATATGTGTGGAATTGTGGTAAGCATGTGATGTATGCTCATTGGAATTTTACTGTTATTTGGCCATGATACTGACATATGCATAGGGATTGGGATATGAGTATTGAAGGACAGGGTGTACATTTATGTACGTGGTTTAGTGATGGCTACGAGCCTCACGTGGATTGATGATCGGCTCTGTGCCTCGTCGTGGTTGGTATCGGCTTTGTGCCATATCGTGGTTGGTGATGGCTATGTGCCTCATCGTGATTTGATGTTAGCTACGAGCTACATCGTGGATTGACGTTGACTGAGGTCGCGTTGTGGAATATACTGTGATTTATTTCACGTGGACCTGTAACATCCCCAAACGCGGCCCATTCATTACGACCGACTCTGGTTATGTCACTGCGGAAAGGCAGTTGGAAATATTTTTGACTTTAGAATAAAACAAGAAAATTTATTAACTTTTGAAAAACTATATCCATTTAATATTGTATGAAAACTTAGTATATAAAATGTCTAAATTTCGAAAGAAAGTTTATTAACACATCTTGCACAAGTAGGTTGCTAGAATAAAATTATTTAAATCAAAGTAAATCAAATTAATCAATCCATAATTAAAGTAGTACCAAAGATAATTAAAGGCCATTATTACAACCCAAAGTCTAAACAAAATACTTAAAATAGATTGGCTTAAAATGTTTAAACGACTTATTTCCCTGAACCAGGTTCAAGAAAGCCTTTCGTTGTGCGTCTACATAGCTAGCTCCGACATACTTCCCTTCGAACTTGAGCTTAAAGTAACCCCAGTCCACTCGATCCGCAGGGGTACTTTCCTTAACAGTGAGCCACCACTGGTAGGCTTCATTCCGCAGCAACGAAACAACACCCTTAAGCTTCTCCTCCGCAGCTAAGTCTAGGTCGTCCATAATCCTTTCCACTGCCTCAAGCCAGTACTCTGCCACGTTCGGACCTACCCCAGACACTCCTCTGAAAACCTCAGCTCCATTCGACCTAAGTCTTTCGGGCACTGACTTCTGAGTCCCACTACCCCCATTGGCTTCTGCCACTCGCTCAAGCACCCGCAGCATAGCCTGCGATACCGCGCCATCTCCTCCGGTCTGATCCTGTTGTTCAACCTCATCAGCTGGTGGTGGCGGCACATCGTTCTCTGACCCATGACCAGACCCAACCGGTTCCGATACTGCCATCCTGCCTCTACCACCTCCACGAGTATTGTGACCACGCCCCTTAGAACTCATATCTAGCTTCGCGACTTAATCTGTTTAAAAGTTTTATGCATTAGACATTTTGTTCCACTGTTTCCACGAGCAAATTTTATGAAAACAAGTTTTCAAAAGTGGTTCTTTTGATCACACACAAGTTTCATCTAAGGTTCTCTATTCTAATTCAGAGAATTACACATTCAACACACCATTAAAGCATTCCTGTCTACTCCCAACCCATGGGTAATTTCGTCATTTCCTATAGTGGTATTTCGGTAATAACTCAGGGTCAATTTTGAAAATAGGTTTTGAATTAAAGATATTTACAAAATCTCAGGGGTCATCTTGAAAATTTGTTTCTCAAATCAAAGATGTTGCAAAAATTGCAGAAATTGGAGTTATCTCAGTGATTTTGGAAATCATGGGCATTTTCGTAAATTCTCCAAATCGGAATATCACAATATTTCACAAAATAGGATTTTCTGATATTTGGTAAAATAGGAATATTTCAGTAATAGTCGAGAGAAATCTGAAAATTTAGAAACCCAAGGGCGTTTTAGGTAATTTTACCAACCAGGGGTATTTTCGTAAATTTCCACAAACCAGGGTATCTTAATATTTTGAAACCTCAAGACTTTGGTATTTTGTAAAGTAAAAAGCATTTTATCAAAAGTTGAGGGTAGTACGGTAATTTTACAATACAGGGGCATTTTTGTAATTTTGCCACTAGGGGTATTTTAGTAATTTTGTAAATCGAGAAAACGTCTCTCAAAAATCAAACTTAGAGTTTACAAACCAAAGGGGTAAATTTGAAAAAATTTTAAAACAAAGGGTTTTAAAACAGTAAGGCTGATCCCTTGCGGGTTTTAACACTTGGTTAAGCCTATGAACAAGTCCTCTTGGTTAAGGTGAACCGTAGCTACGCACCAGGTAGGATTCAAGTAAAGAGGAGGTGAGTCGCTAGGACTGCTTAAATACCAAGCTCTTACTGAATACCACTCCTAGACATGCGTACAGTGGTTACCACACCTTAACTCGGCGACTTACTTCACAGGTTTGTTTAATAACCTTAAGTCTTATGCATATGTTTGAGTAGACTAGTCCTAGGGTCCAATAGTCCTAATATTCTAATCTACGAGCCCAAACTAAGCCCATAATAAATCACACAAACAAATCACTTCAAGAGCTAGAAGTACTTACCTGGTGGACTTCGGGCCGGAGGTACAGGTGCCATGCCAAGTTAAACCTGAAAACCTTTTTTTAAAGCCCATATCTTGAAAAGCCCATCTTTGAAAACTATTTTCGGGCCCAAAACCTCAAAGTCCGAGTTTTGAACCGGGCTCTGATACCAAACTGTAACATCTCCAAACCCGGCCCATTCACTACGACCGACTCTGGTTATGTCACTGCGGAAAGGCAATTGGAAATATTTTTGACTTTAGAATAAAACAAGAAAATTTATTAACTTTTGAAAAACTATATCCATTTAATATTGTATGAAAACTTAGTATATAAAATGCCTAAATTTCGAAAGAAAGTTTATTAACACATCTTGCACAAGTAGGTTGCTAAAATAAAATTATTTAAATCAAAGTAAATCAAATTAATCAATCCATAATTAAATTAGTACCAAAGATAATTAAAGGCCATTATTACAACCCAAAGTCTAAACAAAATACTTAAAATAGATTGGCTTAAAATGTTTAAACGACTTCTTCTGCATGGGCCACCTTGCCCTCTCCGAACCCGGTCCAACCCTACGCATCACCTGAAATGGTTAAGGAAAAACAGGGTGAGTCAACTGACTCAGTGCATAATCACAACACATATTTCCACTCGTATGGGCTTGGCCCATACCCACACAGTCCTCGTACAAAACATGCAAGAATGCATTTCAGCCCAACCTACTATCCAACCGTAACACCAACCTTAGCAGACTCCTTGCCTAAGGCCGTGGATAATCCACCACTGATCACATTGTGATCCATAAACCTTACCTTGGCAAGCTCGCTGCTCAAGGCCGTGGCTGAGCCACCGATCAACCAAAGTGATCCCAACAGTAATCCATCTACGGTGATGCACTAAGCTATCAACCGCCGAGATGGGCACCAAGCCAACATCTCCCTTGATGATGCACATAGCAACTCATCAGGCGCTAATGTAGCCCGAAGCTATCATTAGACCACGTACATCATATGTACACCCTCTTCCTTCATCGAATCAAACCCAAGTCCCATGCAAATATGTAAATGCTACATGTTAAGTCATCATATAAAATGAGTATACATCTCATATCATTACCACATCATATATGTACATATGCATCATAATAACATAATACCAAAGGCTTACTCACCTGATATCCGATTTCCCAAAATGTGGTATTCACCACCTAACCCCACATCATTCATATACATAAGCATTAGCAAGCAATTAACCGAAGAAATAGTGCGATGATTACGCACCTAATGATACAAACGATCAACTCTCGAAACGCTACTTAATGCTTCTGCAAACGCTGACTATACCACTCCAAAGAAAGTCTCCTGCGTTAGGCTCTTCTCCTCTACAATCGCCTTACCACATAACAAAGAACACTTAAGGCCATTCGGCCAAGACAAGAAACTATAGAACAAGGAAAAGCTAACACACCCTTACCTTGCTAACCACTCCCTTTTGCTCTAACAAGAATCGGCCACCACAAGGAAGTAAGGTTCGGCTCAGGGACTTGTAACCAAAGTGGAGAGAATGAGAGAATGGATGATTCGGCAAGGCTCCTAGATGGAGTTTGGGATATTCGACAAGGCAAGCTTTAGAGGTGATTTCGGTCTAAGTGAAGTTTAAAAGAAAAGTGTGAAGAAAGAGGGGAAAATAGATACACCAACTTTCGGCTTTGGCTTCAATAAAATAAAAAGGAAAAGAAAGAGTGTTCTTGACTTACTTTCGGCAAAAGACTAAGGGAAGGAAAGAAATAATTTCGGCACAAGGGGGATGGTGAAACAATTTCGGCAAAAGGGAAACAAGTGAAGCAAAGGGTGGCCAAAAGGGTGAGCACCTCCTATTTATACTACTAGCTACCTAACACCCTTAATAAAACCGAAAATACCCTTCCCCAAGCTCCCCAAAACCGGCCACTAGATCCCCCTCCTAAATCCCAAGATTTTCTCCTATTTTCACTCTACACCTACCCTTCAAACTATTTCAAATTCAAACCACCTCAAGTCTTCTCTTAGCCACTCATTCAAAAAGGTTTGAACAAGTCAAAATCCCCCTTTTAAGGTGCCAAAACCGAAACCAACTCTCCCCCTTGCTCATGACGCAAAAACAAATCAAAATGCTGCCTTTGCAGCTCGAACCTGAGGCCCCTTAGCACCCTTGAGGCGTCACTTCTCCATGCCTTATGTGGCGTCTACCCTGCCACTCTGCCAAGCCATTCTTTGCGTCATATCTTCACCAAAATTTCTCTTAAGACCCAACTTTGCCAAGCTCCCCTTTTAACCACTAAAACTAAAAATTTCCTAAGGCATTCCCCCACCACCTAGGGTTCTCAAGACCCCTAAAACTCACCCGACCACACACTGAAGTGTGCCAACACCTGAGTTATACACCAAATGCATAACCCCTAGAACCAGGGTGTTACAGGACCAGTGGCTTGACCACTTGGTGGATGGCATTGCTAGCCATATTGGTGTGTAGAGGTTGGAGGGTTGATTTAGTAATCCCCTGGTGTGTGGTGGCTGGATAAGGGGGTGTGTAGAGGATGGACCCTAGGCTGGGTTGGGTGCATTTTGCATTATTATTTGATATGTGGATTGGTGTGGTTTGGGCTAAGCCCATGTGTAGAAATCTGTGGAATAATTACACACTGAGTTGGTTTGACTCACCCTATTTTTCCAAAAACAATGCAGGTGATACATGATGCTTGGACCGGGCTGGAGTGGATACAAGGTGGCCATGCAGAAGATGTTTTTAATTATTTCATGCACTTTATATTTTTAGTACTTTGGAATAAATATTTATTGTAATAAGGCCACTTAAAGTATTAGGGAATTTTTATTGTGTTTGGGTTGAATTGACGATCGAGCTAATATCTGGGAATGTTTTATTTTAGAAAGCGATTTACATCATCAAAACTTATATTAAAGTTTTAATTCGGAAATTTGTAACAACGTAATTTTACTTAAAATTTTAAATATACAATGTTTTTATAAATGACAGAAAATTTTTATGTTTTCACCCTTATGACAAATTCTTTTCAAACTTTTTCCTCAGTAGCATTCTAAATTCGGCCGTAGCGTTTGGGCCGGGTTTGGGGTGTTACACTCACTTTCGGCTGTTGGCCATATGGAAAGAAAAAGAAAAGAAATGGATAGCTTTTTGATTGGCACCTTTCGGCAAAGAACTTAGAGAAAGGAGAAAATGCAAAAGATGAATACCCAAGCTACTAGAACAAATTCGGCACCTAACCCCTCTTACATGACCGAAAATCCCACCTCCTAGAACCCCATATTAGGCCAACACTCCTCCCCTCTCCAAATCCCCCCTTTCTCTCCTCAATTTCCGCTCCTTCACACATTCAAACAAGTTTGAATGATTCAAACTTCATGCCTCACTCTCTACCATCCATTCAAAACATTTGACCCTTTCAAACCTCCTCCTTCCAAGTGCCCTTGCCGAATCCATCATCTACCTCTCCATGCGCAAAAAACAAACTCCAAAATGCTACTCCTGCAACTCGAACTCCTTCCCCCTTATAACTCCCCCTGACGCAACCTCCATGCTCCCTAATAGTGATGCCTCCTTGCCACTACACCAACCTTCTTCTTGTGTCAACAACCTCAAAGTTTAATCCTTTAAAGCCTGACTCCAGTAGCCTTCCCCTAACAGCTTAGAACCAAAAATTTCACTAAGGCTTAGACCTAACCCCAAGGTTTCCCAAAGCCTCCAAACACACTCAAACAGTCATGCTAAGCATAACAACACATAGATATGAAATAAAATGCGAGACCCCTAAATCCTGGATGTTACACTCTACCTTCATAATTTTCACAAGCCTTCAAGCTATTTTACATTCATTCTTTTCCCTATTAGCCATCGACCTAAATCCTGAAATTTCTACCCAAAATTTCTTCCTTGTCGTAAACCCCTAGTATTACCGCTGCACGATTTTTGTCGAAGTAGCCCTTTCGTTGTCGCAACCTCTTTGCTGTCGCATCCTATTGTCGTAACAAGCTTCGCACCACCACAAGCTCGTCACTGTTGCAAATCGATCGCCACTGCAACACCTTGCTCTCATCCTTTGTCAATTGCTTTTTCAATTCTTTTGCCGAAATCTTGCTTTTTTTTCCGGGAAAAATGTCCACATCTTGTAAAAGAACTAGATCTTCCAAGACCTCTACTGAAAATCCCATTGTGATTGAAGACGAAGATGTGAAAGAAAGGTTTGATTCAATCTTCAAGAATCAACCTATGATGCCAGAAAAAGGTTTCAACTTGAAAGTAATGATAAGATGGTTGTGCTCTTACCAATTCGAAAGATGATTGATGCCCTTAATTGGAATTATTTTTGTGATGTACAATCATTGCCAAAAGAGGAGTTAGTTCGAGAGTTCTATGTAAATTTGAGTAAGCCAAATGCTACTAAAGTTCTTGTTCCTAAGAAGAAGGTACCTTTAACTTCTAAGTCCATTAATGATTTTTTGTAACCCACCTGATGTTAAAAAAGATGAATACTTTGCCATGATGACAAACATAAATTGGAATTTTCTCCAACAAGTACTTAGTGTTGTGCCAAATCTGGGATAATCTGGGATCTCAATGGATTGTAAGGAAGCATGGTAGTCATTCTTGTCGAAGGGAATATTTAAAGTTGTAACACCCCACACTTGTATTCAATGCCAGAATAGGGTTACGAAGCATTACTGAACTTATCATGGATTAAAACATACACTTCTCATACAAATTAATCATTTCAAATACAATTCATTCACAATCAATCATTTTGTCCCTAATACGAGCCTACGAGGCCCTAATCATGCATTAGGAGTTGTTCGAGACTAAACTGATAACTTTGGAAACTTTTTAAACATTTAGAAAATTTTCTCAAAAACAGCGGACACACGCCCGTGTGGCCTGGACATGTGTCTCACAAGGCCAAAGACACACCCGTGTCGCAGGCTTTGTGGACATTCAAAATGGGATCACATGGCCGTATCCCAGCCCATGTCCGACCCCGTGTAACTCTCTGACTTGGGTCACACGGCCAACACACACGCCCATGTGACTAGCTCGTGTGCCCTAAAAATGGCCATACACGCTCGTGTGCCAGGTCGTGTGCTAGGCCGTGTGAAACATGTAGGGTATACTGACTTATGCCACACGGTGTGTGAGGCCGTGTGGAGCACACTGACTTGATTTCTAATTCAACACTAGAGGACACATGTGTCACACACGACCGTGTACGTGCCCGTGTATCACACACGGCTGAGACACACGCTCGTGTCTCTGCTCGTGTGGACAAAAATAGGCTATTTGCCAAGCCATTTTGCCACCCAACTTGCACAAACCTATACCAAATCAAATTGCACAATTCATGGCTTAAAATAAGCATCTAAATCAACCAATTCAAACATATTTCATGCACATGCTATACTCCTATTCTCCATACACACAAATCACAAAACATGCTATATCACTTATACCAAATTCACATTTATAATTCAACTAATTATACACTTCTAAACATAAATCATTATGCACCAAAATCATAAGCATGTAACTACTCTAATATCAACCATTTAATATCCACATTGCAAACCATACATACACTCTTATATACATAACCAAACCAACCAAATTAAGCCAACTCTCATGGCTTTATGTACAAAGCAAAACATAAGCATTTACAAACCAATTCAAATGGCACAAATCATTACCAAACTACATAACAAAATGACCATAATCCTATACATGCCATATAGCCATAACATAAACTTAAAAGTACCAAAATGATAGTTGGATAGTGTGACAAAATCTCCGACGATCCTCGAATCCGAGCTAGCTTTAAATTCACTATAAAACATAGAAAAATAAACAAAGTAAGCTTTATAGCTTAGTAAGCTCGTATGAAATAAACTTAAACTAAACATAAATACACAATTCAACAATTTGACTATATCAACATGTAGCACACATTAGCTAACAAACCTTTCATATCTTTACTCACATAATTATATACAAACTTCACAACTTCTTCGATTTAAGGTTTATACAGTTTATGTACATACCTGTACCATCCCGTATCTATCTCATACTCAACCATGTCTTTCATTTACCCGTTGAACCATTCGGAATACTATCGGATACTCAGGAAACTTGCACCTTAAGTGCCACATATATAGCCGAAGCTATCTCAATCTCATATCACATATACGCTCACTCTCAAGCTATCAACGGGCCTGCTCACACTAGCTGTGGGTCAAGACGTAGCTACACGGTGCTGCTCACACAAGCTATCAAGTAACCGTAACACATGCCGGTATACTCAATGTAACACCCCTCACCCGTATTCATTGTTGAAATAGGGTTACAGAGCATTTTCAGACTTACAACACATTTTAAACATACTTTTCACACACATTTAATCATGTCATACATTCAACATTCAATCTCAACCAACTTGTCCCTAATAAGAGCCTATGAGGCCCTAAACATGCTTTAGGAGTGGTTTGGGACTAAACCGATAACTTAAGAAACTTTCACGAACTTTAAATTTTTTTCTCAAAATAGGGGACACACGCTCGTGTGTCTCACACGGCTACCAGACACATCCGTGTCACAGGCCGTGTGGAAAATTGAAATGGAAACACATGGTCATGTCCCTGCCTGTGTCCTACCCCGTGCCCAAACAAGTGAGCTTACTGACTTGGGTCACACGGCCAACCATACGCCTGTGTGTTTAGCTCGTGTGCCCTTCGAAGTGGTCAAACATGCCCGTGTGCCAAGCCGCATGCTAGGTCGTGTCAAACCTGTAGGGTATACTGACTTATGCAACACGGCCAAATCACACGCCCTTGTGCTAAGCCGTGTCTAAATTATAGGTGTATACTGACTTATGCCACACAGCTGATCACACGCCTGTGTGTGAGACCATTTGGAGCATATTGACTTGATTTCTAAAACCACACTAGGGGGCACACGGCCCTGTAACATAACCGTTTGTCACACACGGTTGAGACACACGTCCGTGTCTCTACTCGTTTGGACAAAAATAGGCTATTTTGCCACCCCAAATTGGCATATACCTACATCAAACCATATGCACAATTCATAGCATTCATAGGCAACCAAAACAATCACAACCAAGAATAAAATATATATACCGTTTCAATGCCATGATGTTTATAATACCATATTCTTGCCTATTCAAATTATACCAATTCACATTTCCAAAACATTCATATGTACCATTTCAACTAACATCTCTTAACCTAAAACCACAAGAAAAATTATTCACAATTCATGAACCATTAGCAACCTTGAAGATTGCATTCAACAAACCATTCTCAAGCAATCATGAACCACATCAGCAAGATTTATTAATACATATATACACACATCACACAATTTCCAAAATAAGTCATCTTACATGACTAACACAAGATCAAACACTTAATATTTACAAGCCAAAACATATGTCATTACAAGTAACCAAAATCATTATCAACCCAAAATCAAAATGACTCAAAATACCTATACATTCTATATACTTAAAATACCAAAGTTCAAAGGTACCAAGTGATAGGTGGTAGTGTGAAACGATCTCCGACGATCCCCGAATTTGAGCTAGCTTCGATAACATTATAATGAACAGGAAAATAAAAAATGTAAGCTATAAAGCTTAGTAAGCTCGTATGAAATAAACTCGATATAATCATAATTACATAATTCAACAATTTATTAAAGATACATGGATTCACATCCAATTAACAAACCTTTCAACTCAATCACAAAACTACATATTTTCTTCACCATTTCTTCGGTTCAGAGCTAATATGGTTTATGCACATACCTATACCATCTCGTACCAAACTCATACACATTCTCGTATTTCTTTTTACCCGTTGAACCATTTGGAATAAAAGTCGGATACTTAAGGTCCATGGCCTGAAGCCAAATCAGCCGATATGCATGGCCCGAAGCCAAATCGGTATATCTCGCACCCTAAGTGCTAATATCATGGCCCGAAGCCAACTAACTATGTCCCCTAATGACATGTCACTAGTATCCTAAACTATTCCTAAGGTTCAATTGGGATTCTAATTATCGAATTATCGTCGAATCATTTCCAAACTCGTCCATAGTCACATAATTGCAATTTATTCTATATCAAAGCATATAGAATACATTTGAAATGAAATTATAACATACAAACTTACCTCGGTTGCTAAAACGACGAATCAAATATAGTATTTCGTAACTTTGTTCTTTCCCCGATCTAAGTCTGTATTTCTCATTTCTTGATCTAAATATATTCAAAATTGATTTATTTAATCTTCTATTTATTCAATTCAATCCAAAATATACATTTGAGCTAATTTGCAGATTAGCCCCTAAACTTTCACATTTTTATAATTTAGTCATTATTACACAAAATCACAAATTAATGCAATTTAATCCACTCACATGCTAGCTGGATTTCCCTAATACACATATCAGCCCATATTTTTCATTTATTTCACAATTTAATCACTAAATTTACACATTTCTCAATTTAATCCCTATTTTGCATTTTTCTCAAAAATCACTTAACAAAACTTGTATATCTATCAACAAGCATTCATAATCTATCAAGAAACTTCAAAGCACACATGTATTCATCAATGGGAACATTAAAAATCTTTAACAGTCTTGCAAAATAGTCCCTGGGCTAGCTAGACCTAGTTGCAACGATTTCAAAAACACAAAAATCATTAAAAACGGGACAAAAATCGTACCTTAATGAGCAAAATTAGCATAGCTGAATGAGGAGAATAACAATGGCTTCCTCTAGCCCTAATTTTTGGTGGTAATAGCTTAATGAAGATGATGATATTATGTTATTATTATTTTAACTTAAGTTATTTTACAATTTACCTTATTAACCTTAATTAATAATCATCAAATTACTTGATAATATGTACAATAATGCCCACTCAATTTAATTATGGTCTAATTACAACATAAGGACTTCCATTATTTAATTTCTTAGCTAATAAACCCTTTTAGCTTATAGAACATACATTTTAGACTTTACGCAATTTAGTCCTTTTTATCAAATTGACTAATCAAACGATAAAATTTCTTAACGAAAATTTCACACAATCATATTTTCATGCTGTAGACATTAAATAAATAAATAAATAAATAAATAAATATTTTGACTTCAGATTTGTGGTTCTGAAACCACTGTTCTGATTTGACTAAAAACGGGTTGTTACACTCAGCCACCGATAGGATGTGCAGAACTAGCACCCGGATCACATAATCAAAAATCACAATAACCCCTAATGACATGTCATTTGTATCCTAATCTATTCCTAAGGTTCAACCAGGATTTCACACTTGTTGAATCGTCGTTAAATCATTGTCGAACATATATGTAGTCTCGTATTCACAATTTATGCAATATCAAAGCATTTAAAATATATTCACAACAGAATTTATTACATACGAACTTACCTCGGATGCAAAAATAGCTAAATTGACCGATTAGTCGTGAACTTTGTCTTTCCCTCGATCTAAATTCGAGTTTCGCTTCTCTTGGTCTAAATGTAATAAAAAAATCAACTTAGTTAATTATATTTCTATTCAATTTAGTCTAAAATACACTTTAAAACACATTTACACTTTTGCCCCTATAATTTTACAACTTTTACAATTTAGTCCTTATTTCATTAAAGCACAAATTAATGCAATTCAACCACAACCCATGCCAGCCGAATTACAAATAGGTCCCTAGCATCCCATATTTTTCATTTATTTCACATTTTAACCTCAAAATTTCCACATTTCATAATTTAATCGCTAATTTACATTTTCACTAAAAATCACTTAACAAAACTTGTATAACTATCATCAAACATTCAAAACCTATCATCAAACATCAAAATACATGCTTATTCATCAATGAAAACTTTCTAAATCTTTAACAATTTTGCAAATTAGTCTCTGGGCTAGCTAGACCTAGTTGCAACGATCACAAAAACATAAAAATCATTAAAAACGAAACAAAAATCATACCTAATTGAGTAAGAATAGTATAGCCAAATGAAACCCTAAAAATTTTGGCCTTTCTTCTATTCAATTAACGGTAATGAAGAAGATGGACACCAATTTTGATTTTGTTTTATTTATTTTAGGTTTATTATACTAATTACTATTTTAACCTTAATGATAATTCATTAATATCATCCAAATGATGTCCATCTATGTCCACTTATATTTCAAATGGTTTATTTACAACATAAGGACCTCCACTTTAATATTCCATAGCTATTTAATACCTTTAACTATTAGAACATCACTTTTGCACTTTACGTGATTTAGTCCTTTTTACCAAATTGACCAATCAAACGATAAAATTTCTTAACGAAATTTTGACACAAACATATTATCATGCTATAGAAATTAAAATAATAATAAAATAATTATTTCAACTTCGGATTTATGGTTTTGAAAACACTTTTTCTAGTTTGACTAAAAACGAGCTGTTACAACTATCCCCCTTAAGGAATTTCATCCCCAAAAATCTTACCAGCAAAAAGGTTAGGGTACTATTTTCTCATAGCTTCCTTAGGTTCCCACATAGCCTCTTTGATACCGTGATGTTTCCACAAGAATTTCACCAAAGGTATGCATTTATTTGTCAACTCTTTAACCTCTCGAGCTAAAATTCTGATTGGTTTTTCGTTATACGTCATGTCAGGTTGAATTTCAATACCTGACAAAGAAATCACATGTGATGGATCTTTTCTATATCGGTGCAACATCAACACATGAAACACATTGTGGATCTTTCCTAATTTTGATGGTAATGCTAGCCGATATGCCACTGAGCCTATTCTTTCAATGATTTCATACGGCCCGATAAATCGTGGACTTAGCTGGCCTTTGCAACCAAATCTAAGGATTTTCTTCCCCGGAGATACTTTTAGAAATATTTTATCACCGATATGAAATTCAATGTCTTTTCGTTTCAAATCTATGTACGATTTCTATCGATCTGAAGCTGCTTTTAGCCGTGTTATGCTTCGTTCGTTTCTCCCACGCCCATGTGCAGGTCGCCACGCTCGTGTTTCTAAAACAGTGTCGGCCACGGCCGCATCGTACGGCCGTGGTGTTTAGTTGGGGTCTGTGGCTTGAAGATATTTTTCGTCCTGTGTCGTACTATCTCTGCCATGTCAGTACGTACATCCGTAGCTTCCACAAGGCCACGACCATGGCCACGGCCGTGTGCAAGGCCGTGTGGTAAGGAAATCTGCACTTGGTTAGTTTATAGTTAGGTGCTAAAAAGGAAAAATAAAAGAAAGAATAAAAATGTAAAAATTAATGGGGTTAGTGCTCGAGTTGCCTCCCAAGAAGTGCTCGTTTATAGTCTTAAGCTAGACTTTCCTCTCTTTCACATGATCATGGTGGTTTGAGGAGTGAAAATTCCTTTCTCATGCTATCAATTTTATCATCAGTATATAGATTAAGTCAAGTAGCGTTTACTTTAAAAGTGCCGAATATAGGATTACTTACCTCGACTATTCCGTATGGGAAAACCTTGAGACACTAAAAGAGGTTTCTTTGTCTATATTCGGGTTAGGAGGAGATATTCGAGGGTCTGCTTTATTTAACAATAACTGATCTCCGATTTTGAATTTGCTTGTCCCATGGAATGGCTTTGGTTCTGTTTCGTGTATCCTTAATTTCTCTTTAAAGTGTGTCTTCCACTCGTCTAGTTCATCGATCTGAAGCCTTCGTTCCTCATGAGTTATTTGCTCATTGGCATGAGATTTAGGATCTGGCTCAGTTGTGTAGTTTCGTGGTGCTTCCTGAAAAGAAGATTCAACCGAATGATCATTAATAAAATTAATTTTCTCACCTTGATTACCCGATGTCCTGGCCGAGTCAAGAGCCTGGAGACTGATTGATTCGTTACCTACACGTATGAGTTCACCTGCGCTAACATCAATTTTAGTCCTGGCAGTTGCTAAAAAGGGTCTTCCTAAAATTAAGGGGATACTATTGTTCTCATCCATGTCTAAAATGACAAAGTCTACTGGAAATACGAATTTATCAATTTTTACGAGAACATCTTCAATTATACCCCTAGGAAATCTAACAGTTTTGGGTTTCCCTAGACCTAGTTGTTTAAACATTTTATAAGGCATAACGTTTATGCTTGCCCCTAAAGCATTATCAACAGATAAACTACCAATTAAGCATGGAATCGTAAAATTCCTTGGATCTTTTAATTTTTGTGGTAGTTTGTTTTGCAACATTGCCGAGTTTAGGTCCACATGCGATTCTTCATCTAACTTCCTTTTGTTTGTTAAAAGATCTTTTAAAAATTTCCTTGAATCTGACATATGCGAAAGAGCTTCAAGAAACAGTAAGTTAATATGTAATTTTTTTAAAAGTTTAAGAAATTTACCAAATTGTTCGTCTGTGTTGTCCTTCTTCATCGCATCAGGATAAGGTATACGAGGTTGGTACTCTTTAATTACCGGTTTTGGCTTCTCGTGACTTACCTCAACCTTACCCTTCTCTACCGAATTCTCTTGACTTAATTTAGGTTCATCTAACCCCACACTATCTTGAGCTGTTATGGCTTGAAGTTGCTCCTTTGGGTTAGTCTCAGTGTTGCTTGGCAAGCTGCCTTGTGGTTACTCAGAGATCAGCTTAGCGAGTTGCCCTAATTGGTTCTCGATTCCTTGATTCGATGCTTGTTGATTTTTAAGTGTTATCTCAGTGTTTTGGAAAAGTGTTTCTGACACTGCTATGAATTTTGTCAGCATCTCTTCAAGGTTTGGCTTCTTTTCCTGTGGATAGGGTTGTTGTTGGAAGTTTGGAGGGGGCTGTTGTCTCTGATTTCCTTGACCACCACACGAGAAATTGGGATCGAACCTCCAACCTGCATTGTAAGTGTTACTGTAAAGATTATTTTGAGGTCTAGAATAGTTACCCATATAGTTGACTTGTTCGTTCTCTGTGCTCGGGTTGTAGGATAGATATTCTGTGTTGTTCACCCCTCTTCCATCTGTATCGTACTATATTACTGGATGTACCTGCAAAGAGTCACATACGCCATCAATCTTTTTATTATCAGTTCTACCTGGTTTGATAGCATGGTTACTGATTCGAGGTTGAAAACATCGACTGCTTTAGTAGGCTTTGTCCTCATGACTTGCCACTGATAATTATTTAGTGACATCTCTTCGGTTTCTACGAGTGGTATGCTCTATTTCACTGTCAAAAATCAAGTGTCTTGACGGGTTCCTCCTAGTCATAAACTAGAGGTACCTGCTAAGAAAAAAAAGAAGGAAATTTAGCAAAGTTAAAAGCAAAATAAAAATAAAAGTAAATTACAAAAAAATAAATAAATAAATAAATAAATAAAAATGGCTAAAGTAATAAAAATTGAGCGTTCTTAATATTTTAGATCCTCGGCAACGGCGCCAAAAACTTGATCGTGTGTCAGAGTCTTAAAAATTTATAAAAAGAATGATCGGGCCTAGAAACTAACTATGACAACGATTGAGGCAAGCGCACCTATCAAACAGTAGTATAGTTTAGTGGCAAGACCAGATTGTCGAACCCGAAGGAACCAAAAGTACTAATACTAACTTTCTTTTTATTACTTAGCCTAAGAATTAAGGGAATTGTTATTTCATTTGAAATTAACTAACAACTAAGTAAAGATGCAAAGACAAAAAGAATGAATTTGGGAAAATACTTGTGGGAAAAACAAATTGATGAAGACAATACCCGAAGAAGAATCCACCTAGACTTCACTTGTTATTTAACTCTGAACCAGACAATTTATTCACTTGACTTGATCCGTAGGATTTCCTAATGTATATTAATACCTCTCTTGAGGCTACTAATGTCTAACCCTAGGTTGATTAATTGAAATCTCTTTCTAATTAAAACCCCTAGAATTGCATTAACTCGATCTATGGACTCCCATATTAAGTTTGATCCTAATCCGACAGATTTTCGTCATCCTATCTCTAGGGTTGCGATCAACTCCGCTTAATTATGCTAGATCTACTCTCAGACAGGGTCTATTCCTCCTCTGCCTAGGCACATCAATACTTGAATCAATATCTTGAAATATTAAAACAAGAATTAAGAACAAATCAAGTATTTATCACATAGTTCAGAAAACAATAACAAGATCCGTCTTAGGTTTCACCCCCCTCAGGTATTTGAGGGTTTAGTTCATAATTATAAAAGAATACATCTCAAAAGAAAATATAAAACAAAACATAAGAAAAACCCTAAAATCCCTTGAAGGAATTGAAGAGAAGATCTTCCATCTTGAGTATAACTCCGGCTTCTTGAGAAGAATCACCTGGCTTTCTTCGTGTAAATCCCACAATTCTGGCCTCTTTGGCATGGCTCTTCGGCCTCACTGGATGCCTAACTGGACCCCCTTGAAGGTTGGCCTCTAGGGTGTTTATATAGGCTTTTGGAATGGCTTTCTTTGCCTCTAAGTACCTTAATTCGAATGAAACTCTTCCTTGCCACGACAGGGACACGCCCATGTGAATCGTGGTCAGGCCGTGTTTGGGTCTGTTAAGGTGGCACAGCCGTGTGGTCTTGGGCCCAGGCCATGTCGATTTCGTAATATGGCCCATTTATTCCATTTTGGGCCCGTTTCTCATTTTTTTCATCCTCCGGTGCTTTCCTGAGTATAAAACATGAATACAAAGGATTAAGAGCACCAAATTCCACAATTCAAGGCTTAAATCATCCAAAAGTATGCTAGGTGTAGGGATTAAAATATGTCCATATTACGGTTTATCAATCTTAGCAAGTTGTCCTAATTGGTTCTTGATCCCTTGAATCGATGCTTCTTGATTTTTGAGTGTTGTTTCGGTGTTTTGGAAACGGGTTTCTGACACCGCGATAAATTTTGTTAGCATTTCTTCAAGGTTCGGCTTCTTCTCTTGTAGGTAGGGTTGCTGTTGGAAGCCTGAGAGGGATTGTTGTCTTTGATTTCCTTGGCCACCTCATGAGAAGTTGGGGTGGTTCCTCCAACCTGGATTATAAGTGTTACTATAAGGGTTATTCTGAGGGCTAGAATTATTACCCATATAGTTCATCTGTTCACTTTCTATGCCAGGGTTGTAGAACGGATAATCTATATTATTCATCCCTCCTCCATTTGTATCACATTGGATAACCGGCTGTACATGCGAAGAACCACACAAACCATCAATCTTTTTATGTAAAAGCTATACCTGGTTTGATAGCATGGTAACTGCGTCGAGGTTGAAAACACTGGCGACTTTTGTTGGCCTTGTCCTTGTAACTTGCCACTGATAGCTATTCAGTGACATCTCTTCAATGAATTCGTAGGCAGCCTCAAGTGTTTTTTGTTTAGGGTGTCGTCGGTGGCTGAATCGATTAATTGCATGGTTAAGGGGTTCACACCGTTGTAAAAGGTTTGAACCTGGAGCCACAAAGGTAATCCATGGTGTGGGCACCTTCTCAATAGATCCTTGTATCTCTCCCATGCATCGTAAAGTGTCTCTAAATCCATCTGCACAAAAGAAGAGATATCATTCCTCAACTTAGCCGTTTTAGCTGGCGAAAAATATTTTAATAAAAATTTTCGATCGTTTGTTCCCATGTAGTGATTGATCCTCATGGTAACGAGTTCAACCACTGTTTATCTTTGTTCCTCAACGAAAAGGGAAACAACCAAAGACTAACAGAATCATCAGAAACGCCATTTATTTTGAAAGTATCACAAAATTCTAAAAAATTCACCAAGTGATTGTTTGGATCTTCATCCTACAAACCATCAAACTGAAGAAATTGTTGTATCATCTGAATTGTGTTAGGTTTCAGTTCAAAATTATTTGTAGCAATAGCAGGTCTAACAATACTTGACTCAGTTCCTGTTAAATTAGGTTTAGCATAATCATACATAGTACGAGGAGCAGGATTTTGATTAATCGGATTTTCGGCAACCGTAGGAGGTAGCGGATTGTTATCAGCCATCTCTTCGGTAGTATTGGTTTCATCTTCTTGCTCTTCTTCTATGTATTGAAGGCTTCACCTTATTTCTCTGCGGTTTCTGCGAACTGTACTTTCAATTTCACTGTAAAAAAGTAATGGTCCTGACGGGTTCCTTCTAGTCATAAAC
The DNA here is from genome assembly GCA_005393395.2 of Gossypium australe. Lineage (NCBI taxonomy): Eukaryota > Viridiplantae > Streptophyta > Magnoliopsida > Malvales > Malvaceae > Gossypium > Gossypium australe. The sequence continues at coordinate 22,147,481 of CM016619.1, read as the reverse complement.
TAAAAGTTCCTGCCAGAAGCAAAGAAGATGAAAAATTAGTAAAATAGAAACAAAAATAAATTGCAAATAAAAATAAGAATGGCTAAAGTAATAAAAAATTGCACCAAAAACTTAATGGATCTCGAAACTAACTATTATTTTGACAAAGGCAAGCGCACCTATTATGTAACACCCCTTACCCATGTCCGTCGCTGGATTAGGGTTAAAGGCGTTACCGAACAGATCAGAAACTTTCATAACATTTCATACATTTCATTTATCAGTCATACGCACAATGTCCCTAAAATAGGTCAAGAAGACCTTAAACATGCTTATAAACCAAGTCGCGACTAAACCGAAACACATACAAAATTTCATGGAAAATTAAAAATTTTTCTAGGTTTCAAGGGTTACACGCCCGTGTGGGCAGGCCTTGTGCCTCCCACGGCTATTAGGCACACCCGTGTGTCCACCCCGTGGTCGAAACTGACTATACACCCATGGCCACCTAACATGCCCGTGGAACTTGGTCGTGGTCGATCCTGTCAAAATTCACACGGCTGCTAGGCAGCTGGCACGACCGTGTGCCACGGTCGTGTGCTTTTAAGCTAGCTACTGACTTAGCCCACGGCCAATAGGCACCCCGTGTTGTAACATCCCGAAATTGGGCCTAGTAGGATTAGGCCCATTGGGCCTTGGGCTTAGGAGTGTTTAAAATCTTCGAGAATATGAGAATGGTGTTATTGCAAATTGGACTTATTAGTTAAGTGAATTTGGAAGGTTACGAGGTTTCTATGAAGTCTCGGGTTTAATTGGGCATTAGGAAAAATTTGGTATTCAAGAACTTTAAGGAGAGATGGTAAGTAGCTTCAAAACTTATAGAAATAAATGAGTAAAGTGCTTGCATAAATGGGCTATTGGTAAGAAGGATATGATGCCACATGATGGACTTGAAGGGAAGAGGTTCGAATCACTTTGTGTGCAAATTTTGACTAATATTTTTGCACTCTTTCCTTAAGTGTCGGCCAAGAGGTATTTATGGCAAGTTTGACTTCTTTATTTTTGGAATGGGGGCTAAAGAAATAAGGCAAGGTGGAAGTTGGGGAAAGGAATCAAGAGAAATAGGAAAGAAAGGGGGACATGAGGCTTATTTCGTGGGTGATGTTTTGGAAAGCTTGGGTGGCCAAACTCTTATCCTAGGGGGATGCATGTGGACGGTTTTGGGGAGAATAGGTAGCTGAATTTTTTTTATTTTGGCATTTGATTAAGACTTAGTAGTGTTTTGGTAAAAATTCCCTTTGGCAACTTTGTGTCATTTCTCCCGATTTTGCAACCCTCCTTGCCGAAACATATTAGCACAATAGTGCATTGGTTTTCTCTTTTGTTTGGTCACATACTCATTTTCTTGCCACCTTCCTTGATAGTCGAATATCATTGTTCGATTCTCTCCATAGCCGAATCTATTACCACCCTACTTCTTCACCATTTCTTTTCCTTTCGTGTTGGACAATCTCTTCTTAATCAAATCGGTAAGTGATAGTATATTCCTCTTTTCATTTCTTTTTCTTTTTCTTCCAAGCCATATATAGGTGAAGGGGGTGTATTGTGGTGATTCTTTCTCAAGCCGAATAAGGTGTGGCTAACATTGTTTTTGTGTTAATCACTTCTAAGAACTCGAAGTACTTTATCGGAGGGCCAATCGAACACCTATCCCTCATAATAAGAGACTCGGATTGTTGGTAAGTGATAGATTGTTAATCAATCGCAAAATTTGGTTGAAGTTGTAAATTGGGTTTTGGACTAATAGTTGACCGATTGTACCTTTAGGTGCCGCGGAGAGTATCGTGTTACGGATTCCGAATAAGGTGTGTAATCCCGTACCCTTCCGAATATATGTTTGAAATGTGAGTAAATCTCACATCTCTCTGAAAGTTTACATGAAATATTTTGTGAATCGGTCGAAATACCGAATAAAACCGAAAACCGGCATCCGTGATCACTCGAGCGTGCGTATGCTCGTAGTGGTAATCATGTTTTGTAATAAAACAATTTCGGTCAGAAACAGTAACATGTATTTGAAAAATCACAAAAAATAGGAGAAAAGGAATTACAAAGTGAATAAGATATCAGATTAAAGCTTACTGTGTCTATTTTAATATGGAAGAAATGGAGAAGGAAAAGAAATATTATATTTTGAGATATGTTAATTTTAGTGAGACTGGTTCTGAATAACTTCGGGGTATTCTGTTTTGTCTTGGAAAAATATTATAAAATTGTACAAAGTGAATTAAGAGTTATAATTAATATGTATGGATTCCTTAGTGAACCTATTTTCAATAGAAATAAGTGGAAGCAGTATATGAAAAGCGTACAGTAAGATATTTGAGATTAAGGTAAGAGAGGTCAGAATCGTTGGACAGTGAAACAAGGGAAAATTTAAGGAATAAACTGTACTAAATGGTTAAGCTACAAATTCTGGAAAAATTGTAGTAGAAAGATATATGAGTCTAGTTTCAAGGAAAATTTACGGATTTAGATTTCGAGTTTCCTAACTCAAGTTATAGTCAGTTTAGTCAGTATGACGCAGATGGACAGTTTCGATTTTATGCCCCAAATTAGTAATAAAGCCTAGGTTGCGAAATTACCATCATACCCTTAGAGGGTAAATTACCGAATTACCCTTAGTGAGTACGATTACCGAATTATGAAAATGCTCTTACGGGCCGAGTTATGAAAATGCCCCTAATGGGCCGAATTACGAAATGTCCCTATGGACCGAATTACGAAAATACCTTTTATGGGCCAAATTGAAATATGTTGCTATATGGGCCGTTTGATATTTGCTATATGGGTCGGTTGGTAATTTTCTATATGGTCTGTTTGATATTTTTACTATATGGGCCGATTGATAATTTGCTATATGGACCGTTTGATATTTGCTAACGGGCCAATCTGATATTTTGCTAAATGGGCCAATGTGATATGTGATAAATGGGCCAAATGTGATACTTGATTTATGGGCCAGATGTGATATTGGCTACATGGGCCAAAATGTGATATGGGCCCGAATGTGAGAATTTTTATAATGGGCCGTATGTTTGTAATAATTATATGAATGGATTGTAGTAATTGAATGTGTATATTATATACATGATTTGCATGGGTTGGGATATTTGACGAAGAGAAGTTCTGGTGGCTTGTCCACAAATTGATATATGGCTTAATGCCCATTTTGATATATAGCTTAATGCCCAGTTTGATATATGGCTTAATGCCCAATTTGATATATGGCTTAATGCCCAATTTGATATATGACTTAATGCCCAGTTTGATATATGGCTTAATGCCCAGTTTGATATATGGCTTAATGCCCAGTTTGGTGTGTTGGCGAGGTGGGTGACTAAAGCTCCCCACAGGTGTGTTGGTTGGTACGGGTGGTGTGTAGCGGATGGAAAACTAGGTTTGGTTGGGAAATTGCATAACACATGCATGTTATATATGATATTATGTTATGATTGTAATGGGCTTTGGCCCAATAAATGCTTAATTAAATTTTTGGCCCAGTGTCAATGGTAAGTGGATTACACACTGAGTTCTAAGTAACTCACCCCTGTTTTCTTTACCCTCCTCAGGTAATGATGAGTGATGGAGGCTTGGGCCAGGGACGACTCAGTGGAGGCCATACTACGAATTTTGGGTTATTTAAATTACAGATTTCTTTTAAGTACTTTTTATTATTTTTGCTATTTTGTAATAAGGCCTCTGGTTAAATTTTTATGGATGTTTTACTTTTGGATGGATTTTATAATATGCCTTAAATACTTAAATGGGTTTATTTTTTCTAAAAATAGAAATAAACGCTTTTCTTAAATAAACGTACAAAAAGGGTTTTCATTCTTAGATATTTTTAACTCAGTAATTTTTCTGTTACAACATTTTTAAATGTTTGTTTTAAAATTACTTTCGAACTCTTTAAATTTTCTCAAAATATTAAATAAATTTTTTTAAGTTTCAAATTATACGACTCAAATTATTAGATTTAGTAATCAACCTTTGGTTTTTAATAAACTCCACGTCAAAGTGTTTTTTTGAAAATCTGATTTCTTTAAAAGACTAGATGTATGTTCATTTTGTGTGACATGTCAAATCTGGTCTTAACGCATAGACAAGGTTTGGGGTGTTACACGTGTGCCTCAGTCGTGTGACAAAATAGGCCATTTTCAAGGCCAAAAATGTAACATCTTGAAATTGTGGGGCTATGCATTTAATGTGTGGTTATGTTTAATGTGAGTGTTAGGGGTCCAGAATGGGCTCAGGGTTGGGCAGAGGCCTTAATCGAATTTTTTGTTTGGACACTCTAGTGGAAAGCCTGGTAAGATAGGGCTTAAAAGATGTTATCTGTGTTTTAAAATACAAATGGGCTTGTGGCCCAGTGGCAAAGTGGCGCCACTTAAAAGCAGGGAAGTGGCGTCAACTGAGGAGGCCCAAATTCAAGTTGCATAAAGCCCAACTATTTTAATTAAAATTGGCATTAGGGTTTTATTCTGCCATTCTCTTCTTTATTTTCGGCATTTAGGGTTTTCATCTTATCTCTTTTCCTCTTTTTCTGAATAAAAGCCGAAAACTCCCTTAGGCATTCTTCTTTTTCACATTTGTCTGCCATAGCCGAATCTGCCCTAGCTTTGCCGAAATTCTTCTTTTTCCTATATCGTTCCTATCACTTCTTTACGTTTGATATTACTCTTTTCTCTCAATCATCTCCTTCTCAAAAGCCGAAACTTTATAGATCTCTTGAGATCATTTTTTCTTTTTGACCTTCTTAAAAGTCGAAACTTTATAGATCTCTTGAGATCATCTTTTCTTTTTGATCTTCTCAAAAGCCGAAATCTTCTAGGAGTTGCCGAACTCTCTGTAAAGGTAGGTGCCTATTTCTTCTGATCTATTCTTTTTCTCTTTCGGTTTTTAGAAGACAAATCCGAAAGGCTAATGGATTGTTGGTTTCTTATGTTTATGTGTTGGGCGACATTCGGGAATTGAACTAGATCACTTAGATCTAAAAGCCGGAACCACTAGTCTCTAAACCTTATATCTCTCTTTTCGGGATTTCAAGGCGATGGAGGGGATTGGATCTGTAAACCCAATCCCTAAGTTTAAGAAACGAGTGGTGTCAGCAGTACGGGATTGGCCACCAGGTTGTGGACCGGCTTCGGAACAACACCTTAGACAGCTAGCAGTCGTATCGGCTTCTGATAGTGTCGACATAGAAAGTCTCGTCTTATCGGTAATCAGGTGTGTAGATCTCTAACACACCAATTAATCTGTACTAAATATATGTTATGGGCTAAAAGCTGGAAAAAGGCTGTATAGTAATCTGTACTAAATATATGTTATGGGCTAAAAGCCGGAAAAAGGCTGTATATATAGTCGGATTACCCAAAAAGGGTAGGCAAGGGATGCCAGGTACGTAATCATAGAAACTTCTCTATGTGTATCGATGTATGTGATAGACTGTGAACTTTTAGGTAGTATATTGTTTTGATTCCGCATGTATGTATGCATGGGATGGGGTTGATATAATGAAGGGGAAGAGCATGTTAATAGGTCACTTGGTGATCGGTGGTTAATCCACGAATTATAAAGTTAGGTCACATTAGTTGTCGGTGGCTAAGCTACGTTAAATTTATTCCTGGCTATTAGGAATAGGCAGCATGGCTGTCGATATGGTGTGTAGCGGTTGGTGGGTTGATTGTAGAAATCCCCGAGGTGTGTTGGCTGGTACGGGCTGGTGTGTAGAGGATGGATTTTTAGGTTGGGTTGGGCCATGTTGCATGTAAATATTTTGTTGCCATTGTGTATGGGCTAAGGCCCATAATGTGTTTGTGGGCCTCAAGCCAATTATGTGTTTTCGGGATTTGCACACTGAGTTTTGGTAACTCACCCTTTTATTTTCCTGACTTTTCAGATGAGCAGTAGATCGTGGCATGGGAGCCGAGGCGGACTCGAGGGGCCATCAAGTCTTTTTATTTTCATAAACTATTTCTGGTTTTTCTTTAAGTTTAAATTTTGGGACTATTTATGTAAGAAGGCCTCCATAGCTTAGGTTATCAATTTATAATTGTTAATGTGTTCATTTATTATTATTTTTTTTAAATTTATGTTCAGCGAAAGAGCAAAGGTTTTCTTCCAATATCACTTACTTAACGAATACGTGAATAAAGAAACTGAATTTCCAAAGATCATCCAAGTGAAGTTTTTAACTTAAACCCCGTAACATGCCAGATCCGGTCGTAGCGTTTGGGCCAGGTTTGGGGTGTTACATTTTTATTATCAAAGCCCAGTTCAAAACTCGGGCTGTGAAATGGGTCTAATAATGTTTTGTAAAATTGATGTGAATTTGAAAAAAAAAATTGAAGAAGATATGGCCTTCGAGTCTACCGGCACCTGATCCACGCAGGTAAGTATCCTAACTCTTGATGTGATATACATGTTGGATTTGATGGGCTTTATGGACGTAGACTAGTATGATAGTATTAATGGACCTTAGGCCTAGATAAACAAATCTTCAATTCCATAAGACTTAATCCAACTAAACAAACCCGTGAATGAGTCGATGGGTTAGGTGTGGCAATAGGCATACCCATGTCTAGGATTGGATTCAGGGAGAGCTTGGTATTTAAGCAGTCCTAGTGACTCACCTCCTCTTCGCTGATATCCTGCCTAGTGCGTAGTGACTGTTCACCTTAGCCACAAGGATTTGTTGATGGGCCAAAATCTATAATTTAAAACCCAAAAGGGACCAGCCACCCTATTTCACAATAACAATGATATGATCTGACATGTTGCACTTTTACATACGTGGGGGGTGGATTGGATCGATGAAGGAAGAGGGTACATATGATGTACGTGGTCTAATGTTAGCCTCGGCTACATTAGCGCTTGACGGTTAGCTGTGTGCTACCTCAAGGGAGGTGTGGCTCGGTGCCCATCTCGGCGGTTGATGGCTATGTGCATCACCGTAGACGGAGCATGTTGTTGGGATCACTTTGGTTGATCGGTGGCTCAGCCACGGCCTTGAGCAGCAAGCTTGCCAAGGTAAGGTTTATGGATCACGATGTGATCAGTGGTGGATTAGCCACGGCCTTAGGCAGGGGGTCTGCTAAGGTTGGTGTTACGGTTGGATTGTAGGTTGGGCTGAGGTGCATATTTGCATGACTTGTTATGAGAACGGTATGGTTATGGGCCAAGCCCATACGTGTGGAATAAGTGTTGTGATTATGCACTGAGTCAGTGGACTCACTCTATTTTTCCTAATCATTTCAGGTGATGCGTAGAATTGGACCGGGATCGGAGAGGACACACGGTGGCCCATGCAGGAAGAAGAGTTTAAATATTTTTTAAGCTTATTCATATTAGTTATTTGGGTTTAAATATTTGGGTTGTAATAAGGGCCTTAGAATTATTTTATTATTATTTTTGGATATTATTTTAATTATGGTTTGATTAATTTGAATTACTATGAGAAGATGGTTTTATTTTAGCAACTTATATTTATAAGTTAATAAAGTTTTAATTTGGCAAATCTTATAACATCAAGGTTTTCTTATAATCATAAATGGACATGGTTTTTCAAAAGTTAACAAGTTTTAATGATTTATTCTAAGTTAAATAGATTTTTCAACTGTCTTTCCGCAGTGACATAACCAAATTCGGTCGTAGTGAATGGGCCGGGTTTTACAGATTGGTATCAGAGCCCGGTTCAAAACTCGGCTTTGAGGGTTTTGGGCCCGAAACAGTTTTCAAAATAGGTTTTTGGAATGTGGGCTTTTAAAAAAGGTTTTCAGGTTATTCTGGCATGGCACCTGTGTCTCCGGCCCGAAGTCCACCAGGTAAGTACTTCTAGCTCTTGAAGTGTTTTGTTTGTGTGATTTATTATGGGCTTAGTTTGGGCTCGTAGATTAGAATATTAGGACTATTGGACCCTAGGATTAGTCTACTCAAACATATGCATAAAACTTAAAGACTATTAACAAACCTGTGAAGTAAGTTGCCGAGTTAAGGTGTGGTAACCACTGTACGCATGTCGAGGATTGGTATTCAGTAAGAGCTTGGTATTTAAGCAGTCCTAGCGACTCCCTCCTCTTTACTTGAATCCTACCTGGAGCGTAGCTACGGTTCACCTTAACCAAGAGGACTTGTTCATAGGCTAAACCGGTTATTAAAACCCGAAATGGAATTAGCCTTGCTGTTTTTAAAACCTTCTGTTTTAAAATTTTTCAAACTTACCCCTTTGATTTTTGAAACCCTAAATCTGATTTTGAAAGACGTTTGTCGATTTACAAAATTTCCCAAAATGCCCTAGTGGTAAAATTACAAAAATGCCCTTGTGTTGTAAAATTACCGTATTACCCTCAACTTTTGATAAAATGCTCTTTACTTTGCGAAATACCAAAATCTCGAGTTTTCAAAATATTAAGATACCTTGGTTTGTGAAAATTTACGAAAATACCCCTAGTTGATAAAATTACCAAAACGCCCTTGGTTTCTAAATTTTTAGATTTCTCTCGACTTTTACTGAAATATTCCTATTTTACCAAATATCAGAAAATCCTATTTTGTGAGATATTGTGATATTCCGATTTGGAGAAAATACGAAATGCCCATGATTTCCAAAATTACAAAAATAACCCTGCTTTCTGAAATTTTTGCAACACATCTGGTTTGAAAAACAAAATTTTCAAGATGACCCCTGAGATTTCGTAAATTTTGAAATATCTTTAAGTTGGAAAACTATTTTCAAAATTGATTCTGAGTTATTACCGATATACCCCTATAGGAAAATGATGGAATTACCCCTGGGTAGGGAACGAAACTTGATTGCTCGAAAGAACTACTCTCGGAAACTTCATTGCATAAAATTGCTCGTGGATAAAACAGTGAAACAAGAATTTCTAATGCATAAAACTTTTCAAACAGACTAAATCGAGGCGCTATATATGAGTTCTAGGGGGCGTGGTCACAATACTCGTGGACGTGGCAGAGGCAGGATGTCAGTATCGGAACCGGTTGGGTCACGCCATGGGTCAGAGAGTGATGTGCCGCCACCAGCTGTTGAGGTTGAACAGCAGGATCAGATAGGAGGGGATGACGTAGTATCACAGGCTATGCTGCGGGTGCTTGAGCGAGTGGCAGGAGCCAATGGGGGCAGTGGGACTCGGAAGTCAGTACCTGAAAGGCTTAGGGCGAATGGAGCCGAGGTTTTCAGAGGAGTGTCTGGGGTAGCTCCAAACGTGGCAGAGTACTGGCTTGAGGCAGTGGAAAGGATTATGGACGACCTAGACTTAGCTGCTGAGGAGAAGCTTAAGGGTGTTGTTTCGTTGCTGCGGGATGAAGCCTACCAGTGGTGGCTCACTGTGAAGAAAAGTACCTCTGCGGATTGAGTGGGCTGGGGTTACTTTAAGATCAAGTTCGAAGGGAAGTATGTCGGAGCAAGCTATGTGGACGCTCAGAGGAAGGCGTTCCTTAATTTGGTGCAAGGTAGCAAGTCAATAGCGGAGTACGAAGCTGAGTTTCTACGTTTGAGCCGGTATGCTCGGGGCATCGTGGCAACAGATTATGAGAGATGCGTCAGATTTGAAGATGGGCTACGGGATGAGCTGCGGGTTTTGATTGCGCCGCAACGAGAAAGAGACTTCGCCGTTTTAGTGGAGAAAGCTCGGATAGCTGAGGAGGTCAAGAAGGCGGAGAGGCACAACAGAGAAAGGAACCGTGATAAGAGGAGCTCGGGATCATCAGAACCGTTTGAGAGGTTTCAGAAAAGACCGAGAGTCGAGACTCCTGTTCGTATTTCTAAGCCAGCCGCCGGAAATCCAGATCGTCCGTGTGCTCAGTGCGGAAGGTATCATGTCGGCGAGTGCTGGAATCGGGTTCGAGAATGCTTTAGATGCAAGTCCAAGTCTCATCTGGTTAAGGACTGTCCCCAGGATCCGAATAGGACTCAGACAGAGGGCCAAGGTTATGTGCAGCCAGGCAGAGGTGGTCAGCAGGCGACGAGAGGTCGTGGTCCGAACCATGGAGGGAATGGTTCCGGTCGAGGTCGTGGAGCATTAGGCCGAGGTAATGGTAGCACTGAGGCAAGACAGCCAGGTCTGGTTTATACAGTCCATCGGAGGGAGGATAATGATGTGCCTGATGTGTTAGTTGGTAAGTTCCTTATGTCTGGAATATTCTTTATTGTTTTGTTCGCTTCGGTGACTGTTTGTTTTGTTGCTCGTAAAGTATGTGGAACCTTGAGTATGATAGATACTATGCCTAAAAGTGTGTTAGCTCTTTAAGATCAGAGTGCGCAGCCATAGCGTAGTGGGAGGAATTGGACTGTTAGTTTAGACAAGTAATTTCGAGGACGAAATTATTTTAAGGAGGGTAGAATTGTAACACCCTGGTTCTAGGGGTTAGGCTTTTGGTGCTTAGCTCAGGTGTTGGCACACTTCAGTGTGTGGTTGGGTGAGTTTTAGGGGTCCTAAGAACCCTAGGTGGTGGTGGAAAGCCTTAGGAATTTTTTTGATTTTCAGTGGTTAAAAAGGGAGCTTGGCTTTTGGGGTCTTAAGAGAATTTTTAGGAGGGTTTTGTCACAAAGAATGGCTTGGTAGAGTGGCAAGGAGGCGCCACTCTAGAGCTTGGAAGGTGACGCCACTTGAAAGAGGAAGGGGTCTCAGGTTCAAGCTGCAAAGGCAGAATTTTGGGTTGTTTTTGCGTCATGAACAAGGGGGAAGTGTTGGATTCGGTTTTGGCACCTTAAAAGAAGGATTTGACTTGTTCAAATCATTTTAAATGGGTGGCTAGGAGGAAAGATGAGTTGGCTTAAATTTGAAATGGTTTGAAGGGTTGGTGTGGAGTGTTTTTAGGAGGGAATCAAGGGATTGGGAGAGAGGCAAAGGTGTTGGACGGCTAGGGGGGTTCTTGTGTTGACATTTTCGTCCTTGAAGGTTGGGGGGAGAGTAGCCAAACTCTATTTAAGGGTGTGAGCCTCCTTGATGCCGAATTTTAGCCTTACTCCTAAGCCTTCACTTTTGTTCTTCTCAAAGACTACCTACACCAAAACGTAACACTACCTCTACTTGTCCTTTTGAAACCATTTCTCCTTTGAACATCTCTTGCTTTTCTCTTCTTTAACTATCAATAGCCGAACCTCTTTAAGCCATCAACATTTCTTTACTTTCCTATTTTCACCAAAGCCGAAGGTTCACTTAGCCGAAACTTTGCTTTCCTCTTATTATCTTACTAAGCCGATTCTTGAGGCCGATAAGTATTCTCTCTCAGTCTCTGCAAGCGTGGTAGTAAGTAAGCTCTTCCCTAGTAATCGATTTTGCTTCTTTCTCTTGTGGGGTGTCGAAACCAAAGGATGGTTTTGGTATTTTGGTGATGGCCGAATGTTATTGTTAGGGCCTTGATATTGTTTCTTTCTTGTGTAGCCATAGAAAGGGAGCACTAAGGATCTTTTAAGGTTCGAGTCATCAAGGTAAGGGTGTGGTAAGAATTCGGCCAAGGGCCACAAAGTGGTATGTTTTAAGTGGTGACCGATTCTATGGTGGGTTGTGTAGGGTGTGACAGAAGGGTTTTAGTCAAGCAGAATTTCGGGATTTGATCGTTTGTGCTTATAAGGTGCGTAATCAACGCACTATTTTCTTCGGTTGTTGGTTTGCTAATGTGTTTACATATGCATGATGTGTGGTAGCCAATCATAATGGCTAAGTGGTAATATCATGGTTTGGGTAATCGAATGCCAGGTGAGTAGGTTGTGAAATCATGTATTGTGATGTATATATATATGTTATGATAATTAACATGTGATGTCCACTCTTATGTTATGATATGATCTGACATGTTGCACTTGTACATACGTGGGGGGTGGATTGGATCGATGAAGGAAGAGGGTACATATGATGTACGTGGTCTAATGTTAGCCTCGGCTACATTAGCGCTTGACGGTTAGCTGTGTGCTACCTCAAGAGAGGTGTGGCTCGGTGCCCATCTCGGCGGTTGATGGCTATGTGCATCACAGTAGACGGAGCATGTTGTTGGGATCACTTTGGTTGATCAGTGGCTCAGCCACGGCCTTGAGCAGCGAGCTTGCCAAGGTAAGGTTTATGGATCACGATGTGATTAGTGGTGGATTAGCCACGGCCTTAGGCAGGGGGTCTGCTAAGGTTGGTGTTACGGTTGGATAGTAGGTTGGGCTGAGGTGCATATTTGCATGACTTGTTATGAGAACGGTATGGTTATGGGCCAAGCCCATACGTGTGGAATAAGTATTGTGATTATGCACTGAGTCAGTGGACTCACTCTATTTTTCCTAACCATTTCAGGTGATGCGTAGAATTGGACCGGGATCGGAGAGGACACACGGTGGCCCATGCAGGAAGAAGAGTTTAAATATTTTTTAAGCTTATTAATATTAGTTATTTGGGTTTAAATATTTGGGTTGTAATAAGGGCCTTAGAATTATTTTATTATTATTTTTGGATATTATTTTAATTATGGTTTGATTAATTTGAATTACTATGAGAAGATGGTTTTATTTTAGCAACTTATATTTATAAGTTAATAAAGTTTTAATTTGGCAAATCTTATAACATCAAGGTTTTCTTATAATCATAAATGGACATGGTTTTTCAAAAGTTAACAAGTTTTAATGATTTATTCTAAGTTAAATAGATTTTTCAACTGTCTTTCCGTAGTGACATAACCAAATTCGGTCGTAGTGAATGGGCCGGGTTTGGGGATGTTACAGGTATAATGATATACTAAGTATGTTTGGTCATATTTTATGTCACCAATGTCGTGTTAATGAATGGGCAAATTTTAGTAGTGAAATATGATTTGATTGAAGTCTAAGTTTTACATGCGCGAAACCTTGTTAATAATGGATTGTTATACAACCTATGAAAGAGTTGTTTCGTTATATGTTCTGTATATGATATGTTTTTGATATATGTTTGAATATGTTGTAAATATGAAGTGTTATGATTGTTATGTTTTGGTAAAACTCGATAATTTGATTAAGTTATAACCTTTGAGATAATTCAAATTCGAGTTAGGAAAGCAATGATTTTCTGTATGAACTATGATATGACCGGTAATGCCCCGTAACCTTAATTCAGTGATGGATTCGGGTTAAGGGTGTTACATTTGATTGGTATCAGAGCTTACGGTTTAGTCGATTCTAAGACTACCGTAGCACGTAAGAGTCTAGCTATACATGCCTTAAATTGTATATACGATAGTGTGGTGACTTCTGAGATTTTCAATTGTGTTTTATATAGTAAATGGATTCTGATCCTGACAGAGCTGTAGCCGATGATGTAGAGAGCGTCGCGCCTGGTCTCGTACGTGGATCAGGGCCATTAGACTCTCGACCAGTTTCGGGTAGCAGTGAGGAGGAGGCTAAACAAGCCTTCTACCAGATGATGAACGAATGGTTTACCCAGTTTATTCAGACTAATCCGGCTGTACAACAACCTCCACCCCCGAATAATCCAACTCCGATACCTTTAGCACCCCCGATGATAGATCCGATGAGATCTAGTAGGCCTCCCGTTGATAAAATCAGGAAATATGGGGCCGAGGAATTCAAGGCCAATGATGATGATTACACAGAGCGAGCCGAGATGTGGCTTGATAACACTATTCGGGTACTCGTTGAGCTATCTTGTACTCCAGATGAATGCCTAAAGTATGCTATATCTCTACTTCGGGACACTGCCTATCATTGGTGGAACACACTAGTATCAGTGGTTCCGAAAGAAAAAGGAACTTGGGACTTCTTCCAAATTGAGTTCCATAAGAAATATATCAGTCGGAGATTCATCGATCAGAAACGAAAAGAATTTCTGGAATTAAAACAGGGTCGCATGACTGTGACGGAATATGAGCGGAAGTTTGTTAGATTGAGCCGTTACGCCCGAGAGTGTATATCTACTGAAGCCATTATGTGTAAAAGATTTGAAGACGGCCTGAATGAAGACATAAAGTTACTTGTTGGCATTCTTGAAATCAAAGAGTTCGTGACATTAGTCGAGCGAGCTTGTAAAGCCGAAGAGCTTGGAAAAGAGAAAAGAAAGGCTGAAATAGAAGCTAGAGACACTCGTAAAAGATCATCGAGTAAGACTTTTCATTCAGTGCATAAGAAGTTTAGAGATGACTCCAGTCGACATAAAGTTACTCCAGACTTGTCTAGACGTGATCGACCTCCAGTAAATTCCTGAGCCACTTCGATGGCTAGTGTTGGTAATGTTCCGTAGAACCGGGTTAACTACAAACATTGTGGGAAATGGCATTCTGGGAGTTGTAGAGTTCGTGATCGGTCCTGCTTTAAATGTGGTTCGTCAGACCATTTTATTCGAGAGTGCCTGATGTTAGCTGAACAGAATACGGCACAGAACACTAGACCGAGCAGCGCACCAGCACGGGGCAGACCACTCAGACATTCAGGCAATGTAGGTGGCAGTCAGAGAGGGACGAAGGACACTGCAGTACGATCAGAGGCTAGAGCTTCAGCTAGAGCTTATGCTACACGAGCTAGAGAGGATGCTTCTTCCCCAGATGTCATTATCTGTACTTTCACACTTTATGATACTACTGTGATTGCATTGATTGATCCTGGTTCGACTCATTCATATGTGTGTGAAACTCTAGTATTCAGTAAGACTCTACCAGTTGAGTCTACTGAGTTTGTAATTCGTGTGTCCAACCCTTTGGGTAGATGTGTACTTGTTGATAAAGTGTGTAGAGGTTGCTCGTTGATGATTCGGGATTCTTACTTTCCAGCCGATTTAATGTTATTGCCTTTCGATGAGTTTGATATAATTTTGGGAATGAACTGGATAACTTCGCATGATGCAGTGGTGAATTGCAAAAGAAAGCTTATTGATTTGAGATGTCAGAACGGTGAGATCATCAGAGTTGAATCCAGTGATTTAAGTGGGTTATCTACAGTAATATCCTCGATGTTAGCTCGAAAGTATGTGAGAAAAGGGTGCGGAGCTTATTTAGCCTATGTATTGGATAATGAAGTGTCTGAAAAACAGATTGAATCTGTACCGGTTGTGTATGAATACCTAGATGTGTTTCCTGAAGAATTACCGGGTTTACCACCAGTACGAGAGGTTGAGTTTGGCATTGAATTAGTACCGGGGATGACTCCAATCTCGATAGCTCCGTATCGGATGGCACCTACTGAGTTGAAAGAGTTGAAAGCACAGTTGCAAGAGTTAACAGATAGGGGCTTTGCACGACCGAGCTTCTTTCCTTGGGGTGCACCAGTTCTTTTTGTGAAAAAGAAAGATGGAACGATGCGAATGTGTATTGATTATCGGCAACTGAATAAGGTAACTATAAAGAATAAGTACCCGTTACCTCGGATTAATGACTTGTTTGATCAGTTGAAAGGGGCTTCAGTATTTTCGAAGATAGATCTGAGATCGGGTTATTATCAGTTGAGAGTCAGAGATACAGATGTGCCAAAGACTGCATTTTGGACAAGGTACGAACATTTTGAGTTTTTGGTCATGCCTTTTGGACTTACTAATGCACCTGCTGTTTTTATGGATCTGATGAATTTTTAGACAGTTTTTAGACCGGTTTGTAGTAGTGTTTATTAATGATATACTGATCTACTCCAAAGATGAAGCCGAGCATGCCGAGCATCTGAGATTGGTGCTACAAACTTTGCGAGATCAACAGTTGTATGCAAAGTTTAGTAAGTGTGAATTCTGGATAATGAAGTCAGCTTTTTGGGACACATTGTTTTAGCGTCAGGTATTCGGGTTGATCCAAACAAAATATCGGCTATACTTGATTGGAAACCACCAAAGAATGTTTCCGAGATTCGAAGCTTTCTAGCACTTGCGGGATACTACAGACGATTTGTGAAAGGTTTTTCTGTGATAGCTACACCTTTGACAAAGCTATTACAAAAAGATGTCAAGTTTAAATGGTCGGAAAAGTGTCAGAAAGGTTTCGATCACTTGAAATCCCTTTTGACCGAAGCTCCAGTGTTAACTCAGCCTGAATCGGGTAAAGAATTTGTTGTTTATAGTGATGCTTCATTGAATGGTTTGGGTTGCGTTTTGATGCAAGAAGGCAAAGTTATAGCCTACGCTTCGAGACAATTGAAGCCACACGAAAGAAATTATCCGACTCACGATCTGGAATTAGCAGCCATTGTTTTCGCATTGAAAATTTGGCGTCATTACTTATTCGATGAGAAATGTCACGTTTTTTCAGATCACAAAAGTTTAAAGTATTTGATGACTCAGAAAGATCTGAACTTGAGACAACGCAGATGGTTAGAACTGTTGAAAGACTATGAGTTGGTGATTGACTACCATCCGGAGAAAGCTAACGTTGTTGCAGATGCGTTAAGTCGAAAATCATTATTTGCTCTTCGTACATTGAACGCACAGATGGTTATGTCTGGTGATGGTTGGATCATAGTTGAGTTAAAAGTAAGACCGATGTTTATTCAGCAAATTTGTGATGCATAGAAAATTGACAAGGATTTGATTGCTAAACGAATTCAGTGTGAAAAAGATGTGGAATCAGAGTTTCAAATTGATGCAAATGATTGTTTAAACTTTAAAAGCCGAATATGTGTTCCGAAGAACTCGGATTTGATTCAGATGATTCTAAGTGAGGCTCATAGTGGTCGATTATCGATACATCCGGGTAGCACGAAAATGTATAATGATTTGAAACAGTTCTATTGGTGGCCTGGCATGAAACGGGATATATCTGAATTTGTTTCAAAGTGCTTAATCTGTCAGCAAGTAAAAGCCGAGCATCACGTGCCTTCTGGGTTGCTTCAGTCGATCATGTTACATGAATGGAAATGGGATAGAATCACTATGGATTTTGTATCTGGTTTGCCTATGACACCGAGCAAGAAAGATGCAGTCCGGGTTATAGTAGATAGACTGACCAAATCGGCTCACTTTGTACCGGTTCGTATGGACTATTCACTCGATAAACTTGCTGAGTTATATATATCTCAAATTGTGAGATTACATGGTGTGCCGAGTTCTATTATTTCAGATAGAGACCCGAGATTCACATCGCGATTTTGGAAGAAGTTGCAGGATGCTTTAGGTACTAAACTTCATTTTAGCACAGCTTTTCACCCGCAGACAGACGGTCAGTCTGAGCGAACCATTCAGACACTTGAGGACATGTTGAGATGTTGCGTTCTCGAGTTTGAAGGTATGTGGGAAAAGTACTTACCTTTGATTGAATTTGCTTATAATAACAGTTTTCAATCAAGTATCAAAATGGCACCCTATGAAGCTCTATATGGCCGCAAGTGTGTAACAGACCAAATTTGACCCTAATCGAAACGGTGGTTTCGGGACCACGAATTCAAGTCTGAGAAATATTTTAATATTATATTTTGTGTTTATTATATGTGAATTAATGTGTGTGATAGTCTCGTAAAAAAATTTTATCGTTTGTGTGTTTAATTTAGAAAAAGGACTTAATCATGTAAAAGGTAAAAGTTGCAAACTATAGTAAAATGTGCTAAAATGATGGTGGCTTCTTAATTTGAGGCATTAAAAGGGCAATTATCCCATTTGTCATGATAGTGGACGGTTGTGGTCTTAAATGACCTTATAATTTATGTTATAAATATTTTTACTAAAAGGTTAGTATAGTAATTTGTTAATTAATAATATATGTCATATTTTAACAAACCAAAACCACTATCATCTTTATGCTCTCTCATGGCCGAATGTTAACAAAGAAAAAGGGGTTGAAGAAGCTTTGATTTTCGGCAACTATTTGGTTTAATTAGGTAAGAATTTTAGCTCGATTTTTGTTAATTTTTACGTTTTTTGAGATCGTTGCTTAGTATATTACCTGACCCATGCTAGAATTTCTAAGATTAGTGTGTATATATGATTCGGCCATTGATGAATTCTTGAGACTTTGATGTTTGATGATTTTTAAATTAAAGATATGTTAAAGATTAGTATATTTTGTATTAAGAATTTTAGTGAATTTGAATATTTTGGGCTAAATTGCAAAAATGAAATTTTGGGGGGACTAAAATGCAAAATAAATGAAAGAAATGGATTTGTATGGTCCTTGTGAACATTCGGCCCTAAGGTGTTGTAGTGAAATTTTGTGTATTTTGTGTTTTGTGCAAATAGGACTAAATTGTAAAAATGTGAAACCTTAGGGGTAAAATGGTAATTTTCCCATTTATGTGTTTAGGGACTAAATTGAAATGAAATGTAATTGAATGAGCTAATTTTTATGTGTTTAGATCAAGAACAAAGAAAAACGGATTTGGATCGGGGAAAGACGAAGGTTATCAAATAGCCGGTCTACGCGATCCGTCGACAGTCGATGTAAGTTCTTAAGCAAATATACTATAAAGAATTATTTATTAACATAGAAAATGATGGAATTTAGAAGATTTAAATATAAATGTGAATGATAGCCGAATTGAGGGGGGGTTAATATTGAGTTGAAATTCATTTTGTTATTTGTACTGTAAATAAGCTTATTCGGTTTGAAATGTGGACGTGAAATGAAGTATGCATAATGTTTATGACTTATAATTTAATAATGTGTATTGAAATGTTAAATGATGATATTCAGGCTTCGAGCCTAGCAGGCCTAGTGCCGGTGACTTATTCAGGCTTCGAGCCTAGTAGGCCTAGTGCCGGTGACTTATTTCGGGCTTTGAGCCTAGCAGGCTTTATGCCGGTGTTACATATCGGGCTTTGATGCCTAGCAGGCTTAATGCCGGTGATACTTTTTAAACGAAGAAACCATAAATTATTCGAGGTGAAACATAGTCAATGTATTGGGCTAAAGACTCAGGTAAGCATAAATCTTTTTTTAATTTATCATAAGTAAGGTAAGTTGTGTTTAATACTACTTGAGTTGGAATAATATGATAAGAACGGTGTTATGTGCAATTGAGCTTATAATCGATGTGTGTGAACATTATATAACATAATTTTGATTGTGATAATCTAGTTGATATGAATGTTGTACTTATATGATTAAAAGCATGTGATTCATGTAATATATGTACTTTGTACCTTGATGAGATGCAGGTTGATGGTAATGAAGTGCAATTACTTGGGTTAATATACTACTAGTATTCGGCCCTGTATATATCACATATTGAAATGTTCATATCCAATGTCCTAGATTTAATGATTAAAAATGTTCAGGTGCTTGATTGTTGTATTATCATTTGCTTGAGACTTACTAAGCTAGTAAGCTTACTCCCTGTGTGTTTATTTTTCTGCCTTATAGATTTTGATCAGGGTACGAGCTCCGGGAATCGTCACTGAAGTCACTCACAATATCGACTCACGTTGGTACTTAAAATGTTTAGCTTTTGTTCTTAAGGCATGTATAGACTAGTATTTATTTTGGATAAATTTTGAAGCTATATATATAAATTAAGCCATGCGAATATGGCTTGATTATCATATATATATATATGTTGGCTTGAGTATATTCGATCATGGTTTAAGATTGTTTTGGAAGTGTGTTTATTGCTATAAATTGTGAAATGGATGTATGTTTGTTTTGGAAATGTGAAGTAATATGTATGATAGAATAATGTGAGTTGACTATATAGGTTTGGTTATGAATGGATAATTGATAAAAGTGTTTTAGGTTCATTTTGCTAACCGAATTGACGAAAAGCCATTTGGATTTGTGTGATATTTTAGTACAATGCATAATACATGTAATAGACATGATTTAATTCGAATTTGTACTTATTAAATTGAATTTCATGAATCGTATTATAAATAGGTTGTATTGGTTCTATGATTACTTATTAAGTCAATTAAATGCATGGTTATGTTTGACTGGTGACATTTATTTTTAGCTATGCCTACGAATTCAATGGTTGTGGAATGATTTACTTTGTTATGTTTAGGAAGTGGCATAAATTGTACTTGCTATGTGGATAACTTGGATAGTCGAATTAATAAGGTAATGAATTTGCTAGGTATGTATAAAGTTTGTTATGGCGGTTAGCCTATACTGTTTTTATGGATAGCTTTGCATTGGAATTTATTATTGATTTGGTATAAATAAATATTAGATACAGTTTTGACATTAGCAAAAGTGCATATGGTATAATGATATACTAAGTATGTTTGGTCATATTTTATGTCACCAATGCCGTGTTAATGAATGGGAAAATTTTAGTAATGAAATATGATTTGATTGAAGTCTAAGTTTTACATGCACGAATGCTTGTTAATAATGGATTGTTATACAACCTATGAAAGAGTTGTTTCGTTATATGTTCTGTTTATGATATGTTTTTTTATATATGTTAGAATATGTTGTAAATATGAAGTGTTATGATTGCTATGTTTTGGTAAAACTCGATAATTTGATTAAGTTATAAGCTTTGAGAGGATTCAAATTCGAGTTAGGAAAGCAATGATTTTCTGTATGAACTATGATATGACCGATAATGCCCTGTAACCTTAATTCAGCGATGGATACGGGTTAAGGGTGTTACATACTCATTGCAGAAGTTGGCCAAGTTGTACGTAGTAGAGATTGTAAGGTTACATGGGGTACCAATGTCTATTATTTCATACAGGGATCCTATGTTTACATCACGGTTTTGGAAAGCCTTACATGAAGCTTTGGGAACCAAGTTGAATTTCAGTACGGCATTTCATTCTCAAACGGATGGTCAGTCGGAGAGAGTAATCCAGACTCTGGAAGACATGTTAAGGGGCTGTGTGATTGACTTTAGGGGTAGTTGGGAAGATTTTCTACCGTTGGCAGAGTTCACTTATAACAATAGCTATCAATCCAGCATCCAGATGGCACCCTACGAGGCATTGTATGGTCGTAGGTGTCATACTCCTACTTGTTGGACTGAATTGGGGGAGTGACAATTATTGGGTCCTGAACTGATATCGGAGACGGAGGAAAAAGTAAAGGTAATCCGGGCACGGTTAAAGGAAGCTTTAGATAGACAAAAATCGTATACGGATCTGAAGTGTAAGGATATTGAGTTTGCGGTGGGAGATCAAGTCTTTCTAAAGGTCTCACCCTGGAAGAAAATTTTCAGATTTGGAAGGAAGGGCAAGTTGAGCCCTAGGTTCATCGGACCGTACCGTGTTTTGAAGCATGTTGGGCCAGTGGCTTATCAGCTTGAGTTACCTCCGGAGTTGAGTCAGATGCATAGTGTATTTCATGTCTCAATGTAAAGGCGTTACCGATCAGATCCGTAAAGGCGTACTGGTAGAGGAAGTTGAGATAAGACCTGACTTGTCATTCGAGGAGGAGCCAGTGCAAATTTTAGATCGGGACGTTAAGGTGCTGAGAAGGAAGTCGGTACCGTTAGTCAAGGTTTTATGGTGCAATCACGGATCGGAGGAAGCTACATGGGAGCCTGAGGACGTGATTCGGCAGCAATATCCTCACCTCTTTTAAAGCAGGTAAATTTTGAGGACGAAATTTTCTTTAAGGGGGGTAGAATTGTAACATCCTAGAATTTGGAAATTTATTTGTTGCATTATTTTGGTGCTAAGCTAGTTAGATTATTAATTTTGTATGTTTAGGGGATCCTGAGAAGGCTCGAGTTCTTTTGGGACCTAGTAAAAGTTTTGGCATTTAGCACTTTAAGGAGATAGAGTAAGTGAGCTTAAAGCTTATGGAAATAAATGAGTTAATAACTAGCATAACTAAGCAATTGGTAAGAAGGTTAAGGCGCCACATGATGTACCTTGAGGGAAGAGGTTCAAATCCCATTGTGTGCAAATTTTGACTATTCTTTTTTGCACTCTTTCCTAATGTGTCGGCCAAGCTTATAAATAAGGCAAGTTGGACTTTTTAATTTTGGCAAGGTGGCTAAGGAAATAAGGGAAGGGTGATGGTAAGGTAAGGAATAAAAAAAAAAGGGGCAAGTAAGGGGAACATATGGCTTATTTCATGGAGATTGTTTTGGAAAGTTTGGGTGGCCAAACTTTTTCCTATTAGGGGCATGAAGGTGGACGGTTTTGGGGTTAAAGAGTGATAGTCAAATTTTGCTTGGTGCTTTGGTGAGATTAAAGTGTTTGTTTTGGTCAAAAATACCTTTTTGTATCAATTGTGTCTTTTTCTAAAAAATTGCTAGTCTTTGTGAGTTTTGGTTTTTTTTTCTTTCTTCTATTCTCTCCTCTTTGCCGAATCCTTCTAGCACAATTGTGCATTTTCCTCCTCTTTTGTTTGGTCAAAACCTTCATCCCTTGTTCATTTTTCTTGGATAGCCGAACAACCTATCATCTATCTAACCTCCCATCCTTTCTTTTAATCTTTTCTCTTCTCTAAACCAACACCACCATTAAATCACATATTCTTGTTTGATTATTCCCCATAGCCGAATATCAACATATATTTTCCTCTATGACCGAATCTTCTTCTCTTCTTTATCTTTTCTTCTCATCCATATTAGCACTCATTTCTTGATTTAATCGGTAAGTGTTCTTTTCAACTATTTATTTTCTTTCTTTTAATACCGAATCTATATTTTGGTTTGGGATGGTCATTTTGACCGAGACCATCACTTATTCTTTCTCAAACAAGATCTTTTTCTTCTTCGTATAATCGCTAGAAATCGGTCCTAAAATCTTTGAGGTAAGAGTTCTTCATGGATTCTATAATCATTCTTTATTCGTTAAGATGGTGATGATTAATCAATATTATTTATAGGGAATAAATCGCTTGATCTATTCAATCGTTGATCACTCGAAAATTAGTGGTAAGCCAATCTTTACCATTTTGATAGTCCATATTTCATCGTAATATCGATCTGTATAAGATCTAACCGAATGGAGGCTTGTGGTGCCGGTTCGAATGCGAAGTCGAGCGGAGATCTCAAAAGGAGCGGATTAGCGATCCCTACTCCTAAATTCAAGTGAAGGGCTATTTCGGCGATTCGGGACTTTCCATCGGGTTGTGGACCCTCATCCGGTGAGAATCGACTATTCGAGGTCATTCACAATTTTGAGGCATCAGCGATTCGGGATTTTCCACCGGATTGTGGACCGTCAACTGGGGAAAACTGACAAATCGTAGTTGTTCACGATCCCAAGGGTAAAATTTTAGATCGTTTGTTTTAAAGTAGATTTATTAAATCACGTATGTTGACTAATCGAGCATTATATAATTTTAGGTGTCGACGATCAAGAAAGCGTAGTGCTTACCGTAATCAAGTGTGTAATCTCACACCGTTATCCGTGGGTTAATGATTTATATCATATCAGTAGTAAATCGCTTGATTAAAATCGTATTAAGGTGAAATCAAAAAATTTTGGCTTAAATCTCATTATTTTGATAAAATTGACAAATTCAGTATTAACACCATGAAAGATTACGAAAATGCCCCTAATGGGCCAA
Source organism: Gossypium australe (assembly GCA_005393395.2). NCBI lineage: Eukaryota > Viridiplantae > Streptophyta > Magnoliopsida > Malvales > Malvaceae > Gossypium > Gossypium australe. Next base: position 22,124,072 of record CM016619.1, on the reverse strand, counting down.
ATTGATAAAATTTGCTATATGGGCCGATGTGAAAATATGATATCTGGGCCGATGTGATAATATGATATATGGGCCGATGTGACAATTTGCTATATGGGCCGATGTGAGAATATGATATATGGGCCGATGGGATAATTTGATATATGGGCCGATGTGATAATTTGATATATGGGCCGATCTGATATTTTGTTATAATGGGCCATAATTTTTGTAATAAACATCTGATTAAATTATTGTTATTATATTATGATTTGTTATGCATTATATACATGATTTGCATGGGACGGGATAATGATGAAGAGAAGTTCTGGTGGCTCTGCCACAAAATTTTGGTGGCTCTGCCACAAATCTGTATAGTGGCAATGCCACGTAAAATCTGATATTCTGATGGCTTGACCACAAAATTATATTTGCTATAAATGGCTTAATGCCTGCGATTGGTGTGTTGGCGGGGTGGGTTGACTTGATCCCCACAGGTGTGTTGGTTGGTACGGGTGGTGTGTAGCGGATGGATTACTAGGCTTGGTTTGGGAATTTGCATTTCATTTTCATGTTATATTCATTACATTATTATTATTGTATATGGGCTTAGGCCCAAATAATTGCTTAGTGGGATTTTGGCCCAGTGGACAATGGTAAGTGGGTTACACACTGAGTTCTAGCAACTCACCCTGTTTTCCTTACACCTTTTAGGTAATGATCAGTGATGGAGACTTGGGCCTTGGATGACTCGGTGGAGGCCATACTACAAAACGTTTTAAATTGGAATTTGGATTTCTTTTTAGTACTTTAAATTACTTTGTTATTTGGAATTATGGTTGTAATAAGGCCTCTGGATTAAATTTTGTTTTGTTTTATGTTTGACGAATTTTATAAAGTGCTCCAAGTATTTCAAATTGAGATTTTTTTTTCTAAAAACTAAAATAATCGTTTTCTTAAAATGGATATATAAAAAGAGTTTCGTAATAAACTTTCACAAATATATCTTTAACTCGGAAATTTCTCTTAATAAATTTTCATCAACGTTTTTTAAAATTATTTTCAAATTCTTCTCAAATTATTAACAATATTTGCAAAGTCATGATTTATAAGATTTTTGTATCTCAAATTTATCGATTTATCAAACAAATCTATTTCTCAATAAATACTTCGTTTAAATTTTGAAATCTGTTTTACTTAAATTTTTGAAAAAGACTTAGTAGTATTTTCTCATGCGACATGTCAGATCTGGCCTTAACGTATGGGTCGGGTTTGGGGTGCTACATTTTATTTTTTTATTTTTTTGCAATTAAATTTTATTTTTATTTTTCTAAATTTTCTTTCTTTCTTTTGTTCCTTTCAGGTACCTCTAGTTTATGACTAGAAGGAACCCGACAAGACCCTTACTCTACGACAGTGATATTGAAGGTACCATTCGTAGAAATCGCAGAGAAATAAGGCGAAGCTTAAACTACATAGACAAAGAGCAAGAGGCCGAAATAAATACCATCAAAGAGATGGCTGAAAATAATCCGCCACCTCCAGAGATGGCCGAACATCATGCTCCTCGTACTATGTATGATTATGCTAAACCTAGTTTAATATGAATTGAGTCTAGTATTGTTAGGCCTACTATTGCTGCAAATAATTTTGAACTGAAACCTAACACTATACAGATGATACAACAGTTTGTTCAGTTTGATGGTTTGCAGGATGAAGATCCTAACACACACTTAGCGAATTTTCTAGAATTTTGTGGTACCTTCAAGATAAATGGTGTTTCTGATAATGCCATCCATCTTCGGTTATTTCCCTTTTCCCTAAGGAATAAAGCCAAACAGTGGTTGCATTTTCTTCCATGAGGGTCAGTCACTACATGGGATCAAATGACCGAAAATTTTTTATTAAAATATTTTCCACCGGCCAAATTAAGGAATGATATCTCTTCTTTTGTACAGATAGATTTAGAGACACTTTATGATGCATGGGAGAGATACAAAGACTTGTTAAGGAGATGCCCACACCACAAATTACCTTTGTGGCTATAGGTCCAAACTTTTTACAATGGTGTGAACCCTTCAACATGGCAACTAATCGGTTCAGCCACCGGTGGAACCCTGAACAACAAAACTCCTGAAGCAGCCTACGAGTTTATAGTGGAGATATCACTGAATAACTATCAGTGGCAAGTTACTAGGACAAGGCCAGCCAAAGCAGCTGGAGTTTTCAACATTGATGAAGTGACTACGCTATCAAATCAGGTAGAGTTGCTACATAAAAAATTTGATAGTTTCTATGGTTCTTCGCAGGCACATCCAGTGATGCAGTGCGAGACAAGTGAAGCCGTGGCAAATCCTGAGTACCCACCCTACGGACAGGGCATGGAGAGCAAGCAAATGAACTATATGGGTAACAATTTCTGATCTACCAATTTCTCATGGGGCGGTTCAAGAAATCAAAGACAATAACCATCCCAAAACTTCCAACAACAGCCCTACCCATAGGAAAAGAAGTCAAACCTTGAAGAGGTGCTAACAAACTTCATAGCAGCCTCAGAAACACATTTCCAGAAGGTAGAAACAAAACATGAGACATTGTCACAGGAGTTCAAGGATCAATTCGGGCAACTTGCTAAGCAGATTTCTGAGAGACCACAAGGAATACTACCAAGCAACACCGAGACTAACCCAAGGGAGCAAGTTCAAGCCATAAAAGCTCAAGATAGTGAAGGGTTAGACGGCCCTAATTTGTAGCAAAAGAATGTGGTAGAAGAAGATATGGTTGAGGTCAATAAAAAGCCAAAACCGGTAATCAAAGAGTACAAACCTCGCATACCATATCCCCTAGCAATAACGAAAGACGACACAGAGGAACAGTTCGGTAAGTTTCTTAAACTTTTAAAGAAATTACATATTAACTTACCGTTTGTTGAAGCTCTTTCACAGATGCCAGATTCCAGGAAATTTTTAAAGAAGCTATTGACAAATAAGCGGAAGATAGACGAGGAATCGCATGTGGAACTGAACGCAGTGTGCTCAGCAATGTTGCAAAATAAACTACCACAGAAATTGAAAGATCCAGGGAGTTTTACAATTCCATGCTTAATTGGTAGTTTAACTATTGATAATGTGTTAGCTGATCTAGGGGCAAGTATAAATGTCATGCCTTATAAATTGTTTAAACAACTAGGTCTAGGGAAACCCAAACAAACTAGGATGAGCATTCAACTAGCTGATAAAACTATTAGAGTTCCTAGGGGTATAATTGATGATGTACTTGTGAAGATTGACAAATTCGTATTCCCGGTAGACTTTTTCGTTTTAGACATGGATGAGGACAACACGATCCTCCTAATTTTAGGATGACCATTTTTAGCAACTGGTAGAACTAAAATCAATGTTGATGCAGGCGAACTTATACTCTGTGTAGGTAACGAGACAGTCACTCTTCAAGCCCTCGATTCAACTAGAACATTGAATAGCCAAGATGAGAAGGTAAATTCTATTGATAACCATTCAGTTAACCCTTTTTTTCAGGAAGCACTACGAAAGAACACAACTGAATCCGATCCTAGACCCTGTACCAACAAAGAAATAACTCATGAGGAACAAAGGATTCAGATCGATGAACTAGAAGAGGGGAGGAAGCATCTTAATGAAACACTAGGGATACACGAAGCAGAACCAAGGCCACCCTACGAGACAAACAAGTTTAAAATCGGAGATCAGGTACTATTAGACAAAGCAGACCCACGAATAGCTCCACTTGATCCTAACACAAGCAAGGAAATCGTTTTTAAGGTAATCAATGTCTTCCCATATGGAACAGTCAAGGTAAGTAAACCCATTTTCAGTACTTTGAAAATAAATGCTACTCGTCTTACACTCTATCATGATAATGAAACTGCCAGCACGAGGAAGGACTTTCAACTCCTCAAACCACCATGAATATACAAATGAGAGGAGACTCTAGCTTAAGACTATAAACGAGCACTTCTCGGGAGGCAACCCGAGTACTAACCCCATTAACCTTTCCGTTTTATTTTACCTTATTTTATTTTATTCTTCTCATATAACATCTAACTTTAAACTAACCAAAGGTGCAGACTTCCAGGCCACACGGCCTTGCACATTCCGCGGCCGTGGCTGTGTGGACCTCTTGAATCTCCGTACTGACATGGCAGAGATGGTACGAGTCAGAGAGAATCAATTTTTAGAGTCACGGACTCAAACCACCACACCACGGGCACCGACAAAACCCCATGACCGTGCGATGCGGCCGTGGTCGACACTGTTAGATCACACACGGGCGTGGCACCTCACCCATGGGCGTGGGAGAAACGAACAAAAGCACAACACGGCCGTGTGAATCGCCACGCCCACGATACACGGGCCTGTGAATGTACCTGACTTGAAAATTCTATTTAAACCACCCACCCCTCCCTCTTCTCACCCATTCAGCCCATTTAAGTTTCCTTTTCTCAAACTTCTCCCAACTTTCCTTCTCTAACCCTTGCCCACAACTATTGAGCTACACCACATCTAAGTCGAAGAAGCGGAAGGATCCTAGCATAGTCTTCCTTATGGAGACCGATCTACATAAGTTCATGCCGGCCGCTTCATCCACTCAACAAGCCAAGGGTCTTTGAGAGCATTTATCTTTTGTTTTACTTTTATCTTCTCCTTTATTTTCCTTCTCTTTGACTATCTTATGCTTAATTTAGTTTATTTTATTCTAGTTTCTTAGTGTCAAGTTCTAAAGGCTGCTTGGGAATCACGCCACTTCCGCCACCGGCAACACCTATGCAGCCTTAGAGGTCACACCCACCTCGTGAACCATCCAACAATAAGGACTATTTGGTCCATTCATCTTTCATTTTAATTTAATTTACATTTTTATTTCCCTTCTCTTTATCTTTCTTGTCTTTAATTATATATTTAGTTTATTTTCAATGTGTCTTAATAATTCCTGGCTAATTCTCTACGAGCTCCCCAATTTCTTCATATAGCGCAGAGCTCGGTAGCAGCCACCACCCCTATCGACTTCCAACTCCAGGAAACCATCCAAATTCAGGAAGTCTCACCTCCCTCTCTCTCTTAAAATGCATATATATTTTGTACATTGACGGCAATGTACATCTTAAGTGTGGGGGGCGAATAGTTATTTCAAGAAAGTGCCTAACTTTCTGCATTATTCTCAAATCCCTGAATTATGCCTTGTTCGAAAAGTGAGTTTTTCATATTATGATTAGAGTGAAATTTCCTTTGATTCATGATTTTTAGTGATATGTTTTAGATTAAGTCATTGATAATTGTTCATTGATGATTAAATTTGAAGGATACTAGAGAATCAGGCATGACAAGTCTATTTTTTTCAAATTTAAAATTTTTAGGTTGTCTACCTGAATCTGAATGTAATCTTGAAGTTTGAAATTTACGAGGTTGACATCAAGAACCCATAATTTTTTGTGAGCTTTTGAACCTTATAGAGCATATACTCTTTTTCGTGCTCATTTTATTAATTATGAGTGTGTCAACATTGATCTGTTATTCTAGAACTTGTGATAAACCGTAATTATAACATATTTTAACCCCACATTTAGCTTGTTTTTGGATGATTTATTCCTCAATTTATGTAAAAAGGTGCTCTTAATCCTTTCTTTTCATGTCGTATACCCAGGATAGCACCCGAGGATGAAAAGAACATAAAACGGGCCCAAAATGGAGTAATTGGGCCATATCATGAAATCGACACGGTCTGGCCCAAATTCCACACGGTCGTGCCTTGACAAGCATCTAGAACACGGCCTCAGCCCCAATTTACACGGCCGTACCTCACTTTAGAAATCCGAACACGGCTTAAAGACGAGACACACGGGCGTGTGACATGGCTGTGCCCCTGTTGTGGCTTTAGACAATTTCAGTCGAAAAAGGATACTTAGGGAGAAAGAATCGCATTCCAAGAGCCTATAAATACCCCCTAAGTACCATCTTTGAAGGGGGCGGTTAGCTAGGCCAATGAGCCAAGCCTGAAAGGTCAGAGTTGAGGGAATCACTCGAAGATAGCCAGTTGATCCATCCCAAGAAGCCAGAATTCTACTCAAGACGACAGATTTCTCCTTCGATTCCTTTAGGGAGTTTTAGGGATTTCTTATGTTTTGTTTTATCTTTTCTCTTAAGATGTTTTCTTTATTCGTTATGAACTAAATTCTTCAGATACCTGAAGAGGATGAAACCTAGATGAATCTTGCTATTGTTTTCTGAATTATATGATAAATACTTAGTTTGTTCTTAATTATGTGTGCTTAATTCTTAAGTTAATATTTCGTGGATATTGATTCAAGTTTGATGTGCTTAGGTGGAGGAGGAATATACCCTGCCTAAGAGTAGATCTAGCATAATTAAGCGGAGTTGATCACAAGCCTAGAGATAGGGTGACGAGATTTTGCCGGATTAGGGTGAAACCTAGTATGGGAATCCATAGATCGATTTACTGCTATTCTAGGGGGTTATTATAAGAGAATGAGAGTTCCACTAATTAACCTAGGGTTAGACGTTATTCACCTCGAGAGAAGGTTTAATATATGTTAGGGAGTCTTACGGATCAAACTAAGTGAATAAATCGTATGATTCAGTGTTAGATAACAAGTGAAGTCTAGGTAGTCTTCGTAAAGGTATCGTCGTGATCAACTGAGTTTTTCTTCTAGTTATTTCCCAATTCGTCCTTTTTGTCTTTGTGTCTTTAGCTTAGTAGTCGTTAATTTAGATTTAAAGCAACTTCACTTTATTTTAGGTTAAATAATAAAAAGAAAAGTTAGTATTAGTACTTTTAGTTCCTTTGGGTTCGACAATTCGGTCTTGCCTAAGCTATACTACTGTTCGATAGGTACACTTGCCTTTAATCGTTGTCAGAGTTAGTTTCCAGGTTTGATCATTCGTTTTATAAATTTTAAAGCTCTGATTTCAGCGATCAACACATTGATTATACATGTCGAGACCACACCTATGATTTGATATACCGAGATGATAAAGGCACCTAGGTTTTAACCCACTTACTCCATTAAAAAGCATACCTTCATAATTAACCCCTAGTGAACCCTGTTTAATCCTAACAACCCTTTTTATTGACTCACCCACTAATATTAACCCAAAACCCTTTGTATTTGTTATCACCATTCCTTTTGACTACCTTTTTGTCAAGATTTGATTTTGAACAGTTGCCTAATTATGTTCTATATTTTAGTTGTAAAAGTTCTTTCCTATTTGACTTGTTCTTAAAAAAAATCGAATTATATTCATTATTAGTTGTGTGATTGAATGAGCTTATATGTTTGAATGCCAGTTATTGAAGAAGAAAGCTCGTATTAGGGTATTATTATTAGTATGACAAGTTTTCAATTGATATAATTATTTAGGATTAGTTCATTTTTCTAGTTAGACAATTTGTCAGGTCAGTCTCGATTCTAACCCTCTAATTCAGCCTTTATCCACACCTTTAACCCAAGCCCCGTTACAACCCTATTAAAGACCTTTTGATTTGTGTATCATCTCATTTTACAGTGGTAGAGATTTGATTTTCATGCAAGGCTATGGGATTAACTCTTGATGTTCGACTTTTGACTGCTTAATTCTCAACCTTAAACACTTTGAGTGATTTGAGTGAATCTTTAGTGAGGATGTCAATTCTTGTCGATTTTGAATCAGAGGTAATTATTCAGGTAAGGGGAAACACCTATGTTTTCATACTATAAAAAACTATGACTTTGATTGTTTGAATCTTTAGGACTCTTTGAGTTGAATTATCCATGTATGAATTAGCTTTGAATTATGATGAAACATTATTGATGAATATTATGAATCAAGAAAGTTTGTTTTAATTATGAGTTGAGAATTTTGCTTGAGGACAAGCAAAAGCTTAAGTGTGGGGGTATTTGATAAACCATAAAAGTAACATATTTTAAGCACACATTTAGAATGCTTTTGGGTGATTTAAGCCCTGAATTGTGTAATCTGGTGCTGTTAATCCTTTGTTTTCATGTTTTATAATCAGAAGAGCACCCAATGACGAAAAGAACGAAAAACAGGCCCAAAACGGAGTAACTGGGCCATATCACAAAATCCACATGGCTTGGGCCCAAGCCACACGGCCGTGCCCCATTCAACATGTTCGAACACGGCCTGGCCATGACTTACACGGGCGTGTGCCATGGGCGTGTCCCTGCCATAGGAAAGAAGAGTTTCACTCGAATTTGGATACTAAGGGGCAAAGAAACACATTCCGAAGCCTATATAAACACCCTAAGTATGATCAGAAAAGGGAAAAACCTAGGGCTTCAGTCAGGGGGCGTCCAGCTAGACTAGAGGGGGTCGATTTGTGGAGATTTACTCGAAGATAGCCAGTTGATTCATCTCAAGAAGCCGAAATTATACTTAAGACGGAGGATCTCTCTTTCAATTCCTTTTGGGGGTTTTAGGGATTTCTTATGTTTTGTTTTATCTTTCCTTCTGAGATGTTTTCTTTTATTGTTATGAACTAAACCCTCAGATACCTGAGGGGGATGAAACCTAAGATGAATCTTGTTATCGTTTGCTGAACTATATGATAAATATTTGACTTGTTCTTAATTATGTGTTCTTAATTCTTGTGTTGATATTTCCGGGATATTAATTCAAGTATGGTATGCTTAGGTGGAGGAGCAAAAGTCCCTGCCTAAGAGTAGATCTAGCATAATTAAGCGGAGTTGATTGCACGCCTAGAGATAGGGTGACAAGATTTTGCCGGATTAGGGTGAAACCTAATATGGGAGTCCATAGATCGAGTTAATACGATTCTAGGGGTTTTAATTAGAAAGAGATTTCAATTAATCAACCTAGGGTTAGACGTTAGTCGCCTCGATAGAGGGATGAATATAACTTAGGGAATCTTAGGGATCAAGTCTAGTGAATAAATCATCTAGTTCAGAGTTAGATAACAAGTGAAGTCTAGGTGGATTCTTCCTTGGGTGTCATCTTAATCAATTGGTTTTTCCTCAAGTTATTTTCCCAAATTCTTTCTCTTTGTCTTTACATCTTTAGTTTAGTAATTAATTAATTTAGATTAGATAAACAAATCTCTTTATTCTTAGGCTAAATAATAAAAAGAGAGTTAGTATTAGTACTTTTGGTTCCTTTGGGTTCGACATTTTGTTCTTGCCTAAACTATACTACTGTTCGATAGGTGCGCTTGCCTCAAAAATTGTTGTCATAGTTAATTTCTAAGTTTGATCATTCTTTTTATAAATTTTAAGACTCTGACACACGATCACAATTTGTCAGACAAGCCAGCATACGGGCGTGTGCTTAGGCTGTGTGCTCCTTGAGGGTTTGCTGACGTCATAAATAGAATACCCTTAGTTTTCACATACGGGTGAGAACACGGGCGTGTCTAGGCCGTGTGAAGGACACGGGCCATTGACACGGGCATGTGTCTGGCCGTGTGAAAATTCCTGTAGGTTCGAAATAAAATAAATTCTACCTGGACTATGGACATGGGCGTGTGCGACCAGACGACCTTCCAACACGGGCGTGTCCCGAGTCACATGGGCGTGTGAGCTCTGTTTAGGCAAAAAAATTTAAAGAATGTAAAAGTTTTTGGTTGAAGTCTGAAACCTTTTAGGTGTATGTTTAAGGCCTCGTAGGCCCATGATATGTATGTTATGATTAAGAAGGGGATGTTTTAAGTTGGAAGGAAATTTACAGCCCAATACTTCATGGTCAAGTAAGGTTAAGTACGGTAATGCCTCGTATCCTGTCCCTGCACCAGACACGGGTAAAGGGTGTTATATTTAATGGTATCAGAGCTACGGTTTAGTCGATTCTCAGACTAACGTAGCATAAGTTTGAGTCTAGCTATACATGCCATACATAAGAGTATTTATATAATGATAGTGTGATGACTCCTGACAATTTGAATTGTGTTTTCATATAGTAAATGGATCCCGAAAGAGCTGTGGCAAATGATGTAGAAAGTAATTCGCCGGCTCCCGCCGAAGGGATGGTGCTGAATGGAAATGAGAATAGACCCACGATAGTAAGTCAGAGAGGAGGAAAAGAGGCTAGGGAAGCCTTTTTTCATATGATGAATGCTTGGTATACGGAGTTTGTTCACACGAACCCCAATGCACCACCCCCTCTGCCCCACTTATTCCTTAACCTACCCCTATAGCCCCCAAGTGGTAGAAGTGGTAAGAAGAGAAAACCCTCCAGTAGATAGAATTCGGAAGCAAGGAGCTGAAGAATTCTGGGCTAGTAAAGATGATGATCCGAAAAGAGCTGAGTTTTGGCTTGAAAATACCATCAAGGTATTTGATGAATTATCGTGCACACCTGAGGAGTGCATGAAATGTGTAGTTTCTCTTCTGAGGGATTCTACTTACCAGTGGTGGAACACCCTTGTGTCGGTTGTACCAAGGGAAAGGGTCACGTGGGATTTTTTCCAGGAAGAATTCAGGAAGAAGTACATAAGTCAAAGATTTTTTGATCAGAAAAGAAAGGAATTCTTAGAATTGAAGCAAGGTAAAATGTCAGCAACAGAGTGTGAGCACGAGTTTGTAAGACTTAGTAAATACGCTAGAGAGTGTGTATCCACTGAAGCTATCACGTGCAAGAGATTTGAGGACGGACTAAACGAAGACATTAAATTGTTTATTGTTGTCCTAGAGTTGAAAGAGTTTGTTGTGTTGGTGGATCGGGCTTGTAAAGTCGAAGAATTAGTAAAAGAGAAAAGAAAAGCTGAGATGGAGTCTTGTGACTTCAGAAAGAGATAGTGGAGTAAGTCCTTCCAGTCGTTGTCCAAGAAATCAAGAGATTTCTCCACCCGATCAGTTACTTTAGCCAGGTTTTCAAGCAGAGGCAAGAGTAAACAGTATCCAGGGAATAAGGCTCAGATTAATTCAGTCACTAGTGTCGGGAACGTTCGATCTAATAGACCGGAATGCCCACAGTGTAGTAGACGACATTCCGGTGAATGTCTGCATTATGAGAGTGCTTATTTTAAGTGAGGTTCCCGAGATCACTTCATCAAAGAATGTCCCGAAATGGTTGAGAAAGACCAAGTTCAGAGTGTAAGAGCAGGGAGCACTAATAGAGGAAGACAACAAAGGAACCCGGAAAGTGGGGCGAGTAGTAAGGGTACACCCCGAGAGCAAGCTGCAGGATTTGAGGGTAGACCGCCTGCAAGGACTTACACCATTCGCGCTCGCGAAGAGGCATCATCTCCCGATGTAATTACAGGTGCATTTTCTCTTAATGACAGTTGTTGCTTTAATTGATTCAGGGTCCACCCATTCATGCATTTGCATGAAATTAGCATCTAGCATGAGCATACCTATTGAGTCTACGAAGTTTGTGATAAAAGTGTCTAACCCTTTAGGCAAAAGCGTGTTAGTTGATAAAGTATGTAAAGATTTCCCATTGATGATTAGAGGTCATTATTTTAAGGCAAATCTTATGCTATTACCATTTGATGAATTCAACATTATTCTTGGTATGGATTGGTTAATCACTTATGATGTGATAGTAAATTGTAGGAAGAAATATATTGAGTTGGGATGAACAAGACAAATCATCGATAGTGATCTCTCACATGTCGGGTCAGAGGTATGTAAGAAAAGGGTATGAGACGTATCTTGCATTTGTGATGAATGCCAAAGCAACTGAGTTAAAGATTGAATCAGTACTGATAGTATGCGAGTACTTAGATGTTTTTCTTGAGGGATTGCCAGGGCTATCTCCAGTTAGAGATGTTGACTTTTGCATTGAGTTTACTCCTGGTACAGTACCGATATCGATTGCTCCTTACAGGATGGCTCCAACTGAGTTGAAAGAATTAAATGCACAGTTGCAAGAGTTGACGGACAAAGGTTTTACCAGACCAAGTTGTTTTTCATGGGGTGCTCTGGTATTATTGTGAAAAAGAAAGATGACTCTATGAGACTGTGCATAGATTACCGACCGCTTAATAAGGTAACAGTGAAAAATAAGTACCCATTGCCAAGGATCGACGATTTGTTTGATCAACTGAAGGGAGCCACTATGTTCTCCAAGATAGATTTGAGGTTGGGATACTATCAGTTGAGAGTAAAAGACTCAGATGTGTTGAAGACTGCATTTCGGACAAGGTATGGACACTATGAATTTTTAGTCATGCCTTTTGGTTTAACTAACGCCCCAACAGTGTTTATGGATTTAATGAATCGCATTTTTTGGCCATATGTAGATAAGTTTGTTGTTGTTTTTATTGATGATATACTGATATATTCTCGTGATGAGAATGAGCATGCCGAGCTTTTAAGGATAGTTTTACAAATTTTGCGGGACAATCAGTTGTATGCTAAGTTCAGCAAAAGTGAATTTTGGCTCAATGAAGTTGGATTTCCAGGACGTATTGTCTCAGGAGATGGAGTCCGAGTAGACCCAAGTAAGATTTCAGCTATTGTTGATTGGAAAACGCTAAAAATGTAACTGAAGTTAGAAGTTTTCTGGGTTTAGCTAGCTACTATAGGTGGTTCGTCAAAGGATTTTCCATGATAGCAACTCCGATGACGAGACTATTACAGAAAAATGTAAAGTTTGAATGGACAGAAAAGTGCCAACAAAGTTTTGAGAAATTAAAGGCAATATTGACAGAGGCTCCAATTCTAGTACAACCTGAGTCAGGAAAAGAATTTGTAATTTACAGTGATACATCTTTAAACGGGCTGGGCTGTGTACTTATGCAAGAAGGCAAAGTGATAGCGTATGCCTCCAAACAGTTAAAGCCACAAGAGAAGAACTATCCAAGGCATGATTTAGAGTTGGCTGCCATTGTTTTTGCATTGAAGATTTGGAGACACCATTTTTATGGTGAAAGATGTTGAATTTTTACCGATCACAAAAGTTTAAAGTATTTGATGACTCAAAAAGAATTGAACTTAAGGCAACGAAGATGGTTAGAGTTGATATTATGAACTAGTCATTGATTACCACCTAGGAAAGGTGGATGTAGTCGTCGATACTTTAAGTAGAAAGTCCCTATTTGCTTTGAAGGCTATGAATAATCAGATGAATTTGTCCAATGATGGCTCCATTATTGCGAGCTGAGAGCTAGACCAATGTTCATCCGGGAGATCTATGAGGCTCAGAAAGATGACAATGAGTTGCAAGCCAAAAGAATTCGGTGCGTGTCAGGTGTTGAGTCCGATTTTCAGATCAATTAGGATGGATGGTTGATGTTTAAAGAGAGAGTTTGTGTACCAAGGAACGATGAGCTCATTCGCAAAGTTTTGCATGAGGCACATGGTAGATGCTTATCTGTACATTCGGGTAGTACCAAGATGTATAACGATTTGAAGAAATGGTATTGGTGGCCGAGTATGAAGAAAGATATTTCCGAATTTGTTTCAAGATGCTTGATTTGTTAGCAAGTAAAGGCCGAACACCAAGTACCTCCGGGTTTGCTTCAACCTATTATGGTACTAGAGTGGAAATGGGATCGTGTTACCATGGACTTTGTAACGAGTTTGCCGTTGACACTGAGCAAGAAAGATGCTGTATGGGTCATAGTTGATAGACTTACGAAGTCAGCCCACTTCATACCTGTACTTGTCGACTACTCACTTGACAAGTTGGCAAACTTGTATATCTCGGATATTGTGAGACTTCATGGAGTACCGTTATCCATTATATCTGATAGAGATCCTTGATTTACGTCAAAATTTTGGAAGAAGTTGCAAGAGGCCTTGGTTGAGTTTTAGTACGGCTTTTTACCCCAAAACCGATGGACAGTCGGAGAGGGTAATATAAGTATTTGAAGATATGCTACGGTGTTGTATTCTTAAATTTCAGGACAGCTGGGAGAAATACATACCCTTGGTAGAATTTGCCTACAATAACAATTTTCAATCAAGTTTGAAAATGGTGCTATATGAAGCTTTGTTTGGGCATAAATGCCAAACGCCTTTATATTGGACTGAACTTAAGGAAAACCAGATCCAAGGGGTTGATTTGGTTAGAGAAAATGAAAAGAAGGTAAAGGTGATTTGAGATTGTTTAAAGGCTGCTTTTGATAGACAAAAATCTTACTCAGATTTGAAAAGGAAAGAGATTGAGTATCAAGTCGATGATAGAGTATTCTTGAAAGTGTCACCATGGAAGAAAGTACCTAGATTTGGACGGAAGGGCAAATTGAGTCCGCATTTTTTCGGACAATATGAGATTAGTGAGAGGATTAGGCTGGTAGCCTATCGGTTGACTTTGCCACTTGAGTTAAAGAAGATTCATGATGTATTTCACGTGTCTATGTTGCGAAGCTACCGATCAAACCCTTCGCATGTGATTACACCGACAGAGGTTGAAATTCAACTCGACATGACTTATGGTGAAGAACTGGTCAAGATTTTAGCTCGGGAAGTCAAGCAATTAAAGAATAAAAGTATAGCTATCGTGAAAGTTTTATGGCAGAGATATGGGGTAGAAGAGGCTACGCGGGAGCCTGAGGAGGCTATGAAAAACCAGTACCCAAACCTTTTTGCTAGTAAGATTTTCGGGGACAAAATCCCTAAGGGGGAGAATTGTAACAGCCCGATTCAGGGCCTAGTCAGAATAGTGGTACGAGACCACAAATCCGAAGTAGAAATATGAGTTTTAATAATTTTTATGAGGCTTATGAGGTGGTTGCATGATTGTGTGAACATTTCATGAAGACATTTTATTAATTAGTGAATAAATTGCCCATTAGAACTAAATTGCAAAAACTATAAAATATGAGATTCTAGAAGATTTAAGTATGAAATAGCATCATAAAAATTAATAAAGGTCCTTATCTAGCAATTAGACCATTAAGTATTATGATGGACAAAAATGGACATCGGAAGGAAAAATCTCAAGAAAGGGCCTTTAAGGGCATTTTTGTCATTTGGTAATGAAAGAAATAAAAGGGAAAAATAAGCCAAAATCATGTCCATCTTCTTCCTTCTTGGCCGAAAATCACAAGGAACCATAGCTAGTGTTTTGTCCAACTTTCAAGCTTGATAGTAAGTGCATCCTAGCCCCGTTTTTAATGTTCTTTGTATTTTTGAGATCTTCGTAGCTCGGTTTAACTATTTCTAGCTATATTTTGAGATAGGGTTTATGTCCAAAAATTTACCCATGTATGACATGCATGTGTTTTAATGTTTTATGGAAGATTATGAAAGTTTGATGTAGGATAAACATCTTTTTCTAAGTGATTTTCATGAAAAATCCATATAAGGACCGAATTGTAAAAGTTATGATAATGGTCATACATGAGTGAAATAGTAGAAATTGAAGGTTGCTATAGTTGAGAATATGATTCGGCTAGGCTTGAATTACAAGAAAGTTGAATGAAAATCGTTTTACGAGTCTAGGGGCAAAAGTGCAATTATGATAAAGTTTATGGGCAAAAATGTAATTTTTGCCAAAATATGAAATATGAGTCAATTTAGTCAATGTAAGTATTAAACAAGTCAAATTGTTATTATAGATCAAGAAACACGAAGCCCGGATCGAAATCGAGGCAAGAACAAAGTCGGGTACTAAATTGCACATCTACACATATTTTGGAGTACCGAGGTAAGTTTATATGAATTTAAGGCTACATATGTTTTTTTATTATTAAAATTACTTGTTATGTTGTACAATGTACATTACTTGCATGAAGTTGATTATCAATGTCTAATAAGGAAATCAATGAGAACATGTAAGTAAAAGTCCTGGTTGAAGATTCGGAATAACGAGGATACCTATGTCACAACATGAGGTAATGAAATCCAGTGTAAGACCATGTCTGGGGCAGGGCATCGGAACACAAGGAATGTAGGTCCCGTATAAGACCATGGCTGGGACATGGTGTCAGCATCGAACGTAGATCCTGTGTAAGACCATGTCTGGGACATGGTGTCGATACCATACAAGGAAGGTCCCGTGTAAGACCATGTCTGGGACATGGCTTCGGCACTAAGGGAAGATGTAACACCCCAAAACCCGGCCCATTCACTACAACCGAATTTGGAATGCCACTGCGGAAAGGCGGTTGAAAAATCTTTTTGATTTAAGATAAAACATTAAAATTTATTAACTTTTGAAAACCATGTCCATTTAAAATTATACTTAAAACTTTGTTATTATAAAATGTCCAAATTAAACTTTATTAAACATATATATATAATTTGAATAAATCAGCTGCTAAAAATAAAATCATCTTCACATAGTATTTTCAGTTCAATCAAGCCATAATTAAAATAATACCAAGTAAAATAATAATAATAATAATAAGGCCTTTATTACAACCCATACTTAAACAAAATACTTAATAATAATAATAATTAAAACATCTTCTTCTGCATGGGCCACCTTCCATCCCCACCAAACCTGGTCCACAGCTTACGCATCGCCTGAAATGGTTAAGAAAAATTGGGTGAGTCCACTGACTCAGTGCATAATCATTACACATGTTCCACACGTACGGGCTTAACCCATACCCATACAGTCCATACCGATAGATATGCAAAATGTATCCCAGCCCAATCCTAAGTCCATCCGTTACACCAACTTTAGCAGACTCCCTGCCCAAGGCCGTGGCTAATCCACCGATCACAACCGAGTGATCCCACATATCATACCTCGGTAGACCTGCTGCACAAGGCCGTGGCTGAGCCACCGATCTCATCGTGATCCTCAAATCCTACCTTGGCAGACTTGCTGCTCAAGGCCGTGGCGGAGCCACCGATCACATAAGTGATCCCAACATTAATCCGTCTACGGTGATGCACTCAGCTATCAACCGCCGAGATGGGCACCTAGCCAACATCTCACTTGATGAAGCACACAGCTAATCATCAAGCGCTAATGTAGCACGAGGCTGACATTAGACCACGTACATAAAAATGTACTCCCTGTCCTTCTTTAATCAAAACCAATCCCCATGCACATATGTCAATGTATCATGTCAATCAACATATAGAGTGAGTATAATCACATGCTCATTACCATACCAAACAGGCACCATAAATAGTTTAATAACATAAACCACTAACCTGTTAACCGATTACCTCAAACAGGGGTATCCATCACTAAAGCCTTTACTGTCGGCTACCACATATCATACGCAAGTATACATATTAATAAACAATTAACCGGAGAAACAATGCGATGGTTACGCACCTAATCACTTGGAGTTCTAAACTCTCGATCCCAACGCTATCGCTAAGCGAGACTACGGCTATCTGCCTAACCTGCTGCTCTGACGCTCGTCCACACCCCGGTGGCCAATCTCGAACCGCCTAGACAGCTCTTTTCTTAAACTTCGGGATAGGGACTTTCCCTTGCCCTCCTTGACTGGTTGATGCCTCCATCAAAACGCTTAATCAGATAAAAGGGTTAATCCTCCAAGCCATAAATCTTAAACATCGAATCTTACCAAATATTTCTTACCAAAACACACTTGAATCTCGGAGACTACTATATGCCTCTGCCTATTTGCCCCTTACTTGCTTAATCAACCTGAAACTGCCACTTGCTCCTATATTCGGCCAAACAATGATATTAGCACCAAGGCCATTCGGCCAACCCAAACAACTCAAGGGTTGAAACCCGAGACCTTACCTATCGTCCCTTGAACACAAGCCTCCACACGTTAAATGCTCCTGCTTCACTTCCCTACAATCGGCAGTCATACATCCACATCAATAGCCTTCGGCTTAACGAATACTAAAAGCATAGACTACTAAAATAACTCCTTACCACCACTTACCAACTGATTGCTAAAGATGAGAGACTTGGATTGAGTACCTCAAAATCCCGGAGACCCTACCATAAAATCGGTTCCAACATGTGATTAGCATACTTGCAATCAAATGTCGAAATTGGCTCTTACCTTTGTGAAAGTTGACAGAGAACAGAGAGGGAAAGAAATAGACATTCGGATAACCCACTACCTTCTCCAACCGATTGAAAGAAAAGAACCCAAAGTGATCCACACCCCACTTAATATTCGGCCAAGATGAAAACTAATAGGAGAAGGGAATTTCGGCACACCAAGAGGGAGAGATTCGGCTAGAGTCTTGAGGGTAGAAATGAAAGAAATATGGTTCAAGAAGAAAGGAGAAATCAGCACAAGGAGATTCGACTAGAGAAGAAAACTATTCGGCTTTGCAAAACTATGAGACAAAGAAGTAGATGTTGAGGTGCTTCAAGAGGTGTTACGGTAACAGGGAAATGGAGAGTGTTTTCGGTTTAGGAACAAGTGAGATGAAGAAGAAAATGAGAGGAAAAGTGACTTTGAACTTTCGGCCAAGGTGAACAAGTGAAGGGAAAGAGGTGTTTTTGGTGAGGTTAGAGTATGAGAAGAA
The DNA here is from genome assembly GCA_005393395.2 of Gossypium australe. Lineage (NCBI taxonomy): Eukaryota > Viridiplantae > Streptophyta > Magnoliopsida > Malvales > Malvaceae > Gossypium > Gossypium australe. The sequence continues at coordinate 22,105,708 of CM016619.1, read as the reverse complement.
GAGAGTAGAAGGGGAAGGAGAAAGGGCTAAAATTCGGCACAAGGGAGCTCACCACCCCTTAAATAGGATTCGGCCACTCCCCCAAACCCTCATGGCCAAAAAAGACCCCATGACAACCCCTCTAGCCGTCCAACTCTTCTACCTCTCACCAAATCCCTTGATTCCTTCCTAAATTCACTTTACACCCTCCTTTCAAACAAATTCAAACCAAAACCAACTCAAGCCTTCTCTTAGCCACACATTCAAAATAAGTTGACCCATTCAAAATCCTCCTTTAAAGTGCCATGGCCGAATCCAACACCTCCCCCTCTCATGACGCAAAAACAAAACCAAAATGCTGCCTTCGCAGCTCGAACTCTGGCCCCCTCTTGCTCCCTGAGGCGTCACCTTGCAAAGCTCCAAGTGGCATCTCCATTGCCACTCTACTAGCTCAATTTTTGAGTCTTAACCTCCCAAATAATTCTCTTAAGACCTCTAAAGCCAAGCTCCCCTTTTTACCCTAAAAACCAAAAATTTCCTAAGGCATTCCACTACCTTTTAGAGTTCTCAAGACCCCTAAAACTCACCCAACCACACACTGAAGTATGCCAACACCTGGGTTATGCACTAAATGCATTACCCCTAGAACACGGGTGTTACATTTCTACCCTCCTTAAAAATAATTTCGTCCTCGAAATTACTTGGCTGCCTAACGGTCGTACAATCTTAATTCACCACACTACGCTATTGCTGCGCACTCTGATCTTAAGAAACTACCATATTTTCTAGGCACAGTTTCTAAATCCACACTCAATGTTCTAGATACTTTACTAGCAATAAAACAAACTGCCACTATAGCGAACAAAACAATAAAGAATATTCCAGGCATAAGAAGCTTAACCGCTGACACATCTGGCACATCATTATCCTCCCTCCGACAGACTGCATAGACCAGACCTGGTTGTCTTACCTCAGTGCCACCATTACCTCGGCCTAAAGCTCCACGACCTCGGCCGGAACCATTCCCTCCATGGTTCGGACCACGACCCCTTGTCGCCTGCCGACCACCTCGGCCCGGCTGCACATAACCTTGGCCTAATGTCCGAGTCCTATTCGGAACCTGAGGACAATCTTTAATCAAATGAGACTTGGACTTGCATCTGAAGCATTCTCGATCCTGATTCCAGCACTCGCCAACATGATATCTTCCACACCGAGCACACGGACGATCTGGATTCCCAGTAGTTGACTTAGAAATACGAGCAGGAGTCTCGACCCTCGGTCTTTTGTGAAATCTCTGGAACGATTCTGACGGTCCATAACTCCTCTTATCCCGGCTCCTTTCTCTATCTCTATTCTGCCTCTCAGTCCTCTTGACCTCTTCAGCTATCCGAGCTTTCTCCACTAAAATGACGAAGTCTCTTTCTCGTAGCGGAGTAATCAAAACCCGCAGCTCATCCCGCAACCCGTCTTCAAATCTGACACATCTCTCATAATCGATCGCCACGATGCCCCGAGCATACCGGCTCAAACGCAGAAACTCAGCCTCGTACTCTGCTATTGACTTGCCTCCTTGCACCAATTTGAGGAACGCCTTCCTCTGAGCGTCCACATAGCTCGCTCTGACATACTTCCCTTCGAACTTGATCTTAAAGTAGCCCCAGTCAACTCGATCCGCAGGGGTACCTTCCTTAACCATGAGCCACCATTGGTAGGCTTCATCCCGTAGCAACGAAACAGCACCCTTAAGCTTCTCCTCTGCAGTTAAGTCCAAGTCATCCATAATCCTTTCCACTGCCTCTAGCCAGTACTCTGCCACATTCGGAGCTACCCCAGACACTCCTCTGAAAACCTCGGCTCCATTCGACCTAAGTCTTTCGGCCACTGACTTTCGAGTCCTATTGCCCACATTGGCTCCTGCCACTCGCTCAAGCACCCGCAGCATAGCCTGCGATACTGCGTCATCTCCTCCGGTTTGATCCTGATGTTCAACCTCAACAGCTGGTGGTGGCGGCACATCGTTCTCTGACCCATGGCCAGACCCAACCGATTCCGATACTGCCATCCTGCCTCTACCACGTCCACGAGTACTGCGACCACGCCCCCTAGAACTCATATCTAGCGTCACGACTTAGTCTGTTTAGAAAGTTTTATGCATTAGAAATTTTTGTTCCACTGTTTATCCACGAGCAAATTTTATGAAAGAAGTTTCCGGAAGTAGTTCTTTCGATCAATCAAACTTTCATCTCAAGTTCTCTATTCTAATTCAAACATTCACATTCTTCACTAAAGACACATTCATTCATCCAAGTCACTTTCTTGAGCATTCCCAACCCAGGGGTAATTTCGTCATTTTCCTATAGGGATATTTCGGTAATAACTCAGGGTCAATTTGGAAATAATTTTCAAATTAAAGGTATTTCAGAAGTTACAAATCTCAGGGTCATCTTGAAAATTTGTTTTTCAAATCAAAGATGTTGTGAAAATTTCAAGAATCGGGGTTAGGGAAATATGAAAATTTAGAAACCAAGGACATTTTGGTAATTTTATTAACCAGGGGTATTTTCGTAAATTTTGCCACTAGGGGCATTTTGGTAATTTTGTAAATCGGGAAAACATCTTTCAAAATCAGATTTAGAGTTTACAAATCAAAGGGGTAAGTTTTGAAAATTTTAAAACTAAGGGTTTTAAAACAGTAAGGCTAATCCCTTTCAGGTTTTAATAACTGGTTTAGCCTATGAACAAGTCCTCTTGGTTAAGGTGAACCGTAGCTACGCACCAGGTAGGCTTCGAGTAAAGAGGAGGTGAGTCGCTAGGACTGCTTAAATATCAAGCTCTTACTGAATACCATTCCTAGACATGCATACAGTGGTTGCCACACCTTAACTCGGCGACTTACTTCACAAGTTTGTTTAATAGTCCTTAAGTCTTATGCATATATTTGAGTAAACTAATCCTAGGGTCCAACAGCCCCTAATATTCTAATCTATGAGCCCAAATAAACCCATAACAATTCACATAAACAAATCACTTCAAAAGTCCGAAGTACTTACCTGGTGGACTTCGGGCCGGAGGTACAGGTGCCATGCCAGAATAACCTGAAAAGTTTCTTAAAAGCCCATGTTTTCTAAAAGCCCAATTTAAAGAAAACATTTTTGGACCCAAACCCTCAAAGTCGAGTTTTGAACCGGGCTCTGATACCAATTTGTAACACCCCAAAACCCGGCCCATTCACTACGACCGAATTTGGAATGCCACTGCGGAAAGACGGTTGAAAAATCTTTTTGACTTAAGATAGAACATTAAAATTTATTAACTTTTGAAAACCATGTCCATTTAAAATTATACTTAAAACTTTGTTATTATAAAATGTCCAAATTAAACTTTATTAAACATATATATATAATTTGAATAAATCAGCTGCTAAAAATAAAATCATCTTCACATAGTATTTTCAGTTCAATCAAGCCATAATTAAAATAATACCAAGCAAAATAATAATAATAATAATAATAATAATAATAATAATAATAAGGCCTTTATTACAACCCATACTTAAACAAAATACTTAATAATAATAGTAATTAAAACATCTTCTTCTGCATGGGCCACCTTGCATCCCCTCCAAACCCGGTCCAAAGCTTACGCATCACCTAAAATGGTTAAGAAAAATTGGGTGAGTCCACTGACTCAGTGCATAATCATTACACATGTTCCACACGTACGGGCTTAACCCATATCCACACAGTCCATACCGATAGATATGCAAAATGTATCCCAGCCCAATCCTAAGTCCATCGGTTACACCAACCTTAGCAGACTCCCTGCCCAAGGCCGTGGCTAATCCACCGATCACAACCGAGTGATCCCACATATCATACCTCGGCAGACCTGCTGCACAAGGCCGTGGCTGAGCCACCGATCACATCGTGATCCTCAAGTCCTACCTTGGCAGACTTGCTGCTCAAGGCCGTGGCGGAGCCACCGATCACATAAGTGATCCCAACATTAATCCGTCTGCGGTGATGCACTCAGCTATCAACCGCCGAGATGGGCACCTAGCCAACATCTCCCTTGATGAAGCACACAGCTAATCATCAAGCGCTAATGTAGCACGAGGCTGACATTAGACCACGTACATAAACATGTACTCCCCGTCCTTCTTTAATCAAAACCAATCCCCATGCACATATGTCAATGTATCATGTCAATCAACATATAGAGTGAGTATAATCACATGCTCATTACCATATCAAACAGGCACCATAAATAGTTTAATAACATAAACCACTAACCTGTTAACCGATTACCTCAAACAGGGGTATCCATCACTAAAGCCTTTACTGTCGGCTACCACATATCATACGCAAGTATACATATTAACAAACAATTAACCGGAGAAACAGTGCGATGGTTACGCACCTAATCACTTGGAGTTCTAAACTCTCGATCCAACGCTATCGCTAAGCGAGACTACGGCTATCTACCAAACCTGCTACTCTGACGCTGGTCCACACCCCGGTGGCCAATCTCGAACCGCCGAGACAGCTCTTTTCTTAAACTTCGGGATAGGGACTTTCCCTTGCCCTCCTTGACTGGTTGATGCCTCCATCAAAACGCTTAATCAGATAAAAGGGTTAATCCTCCAAGCTATAAATCTTAAACATCGAATCTTACCAAATATTTCTTACCAAAACACACTTGAATCCCGGAGACTACTATATGCCTCTGCCGATCTGCCACTTGCTCCTATATTCGGCCAAACAATGATATTAGCACCAAGGCCATTCGGCCAACCCAAACAACTCAAGGGTTGAAACCCGAGACCTTACCTATCGTCCCTTGAACACAAGCCTCCACACGTTAAATGCTCCTGCTTCACTTCCCTACAATCGGTAGTCATACATCCACATCAATAGCCTTCGGCTTAACGAATACTAAAAGAATAGACTACTAAAATAATCCTTACCACCACTTACCAACTGATTGCTAAAGATGAGAGACTTGGATTGAGTACCTCAAAATCCCGGAGACCCTACCATAAAATCGGTTCCAACATGTGATTAGCATACTTGTAATCAAATGCCGAAATTGGCTCTTACCTTTGTGAAAGTCGACAGAGAACAGAGAGGGAAAGAAATAGACATTCGACTAACCCACTACCTTCTCCAACCGATTGAAAGAAAAGAACCCAAAGTGATCCACACCCCACTTAATATTCGGCCAAGATGAAAACTAATAGGAGAAGGGAATTTCGGCACACCAAGAGGGAGAGATTCGGCTAGAGTCTTGAGGGTAGAAATGAAAGAAATATGGTTCAAGAAGAAAGGAGAAATCAGCACAAGGAGATTCGACCAGAGAAGAAAACTATTCGGCTTTGCAAAACTATGAGACAAAGAAGTAGATGTTGAGGTGCTTCAAGAGGTGTTGCGGCAACAGGGAAATGGAGAGTGTTTTCGATTTAGGAAAAAGTGAGATGAAGAATAAAATGAGAGGAAAAGTGACTTTGAACTTTCGACCAAGGTGAACAAGTGAAGGGAAAGAGGTGTTTTTGGTGAGGTTAGAGTATGAGAAGAAGAGAGTAGAAGGTGAAGGAGAAAGGGCCAAAATTCGGCACAAGGGAGCTCACCACCCCTTAAATAGGATTCGGCCACTCCCCCAAACCCTCATGGCCGAAAAAGACCCCATGACAACCCCTCTAGCCGTCCAACTCTTCTACCTCTCACCAAATCCCTTGATTCCTTCCTAAATTCACTCTACACCCTCCTTTCAAACAAATTCAAACCAAAACCAACTCAAGCCTTCTCTTATCCACACATTCAAAATAAGTTGACCCATTCAAAATCCTCCTTTAAAGTGCCATGGTCGAATCCAACACCTCTCCCTCTCATGACGCAAAAACAAAACCAAAATGCTGCCTTCGCAGCTCGAACTCTGGCCCCCTCTTGCTCCCTGAGGCGTCACCTTGCAAAGCTCCAAGTGGCGTCTCCCTTGCCACTCTACTAGCTCAATTCTTGATTCTTAACCTCCCAAATAATTCTCTTAAGACCTCTAAAGCCAAGCTCCCCTTTTTACACTAAAAACCAAAAATTTCCTAAGGCATTCCACTACCTTTTAGAGTTCTCAAGACCCCTAAAACTCACCCAACCACACACTGAAGTATGCCAACACCTGAGTTATGCTCTAAATGCATAACCCCTAGAACCCGGGTGTTACAGAAGATCTCGTGTAAGACCATGTCTGGGACATGGCATCGACATCGAGTTAAGAGATCCTGTGTAAGACCATATCTGGGATATGGCATCGGTATCATGAGGCAATCCCATGTAAGACCATATCTGGGATATGGCATTAGCATCGAGACACATTTTTAGTGAGATTGAGTGACCTCTAATATTCTGAGTAATTCACGGGGAAAAGAGCCATGTATGAAAGAGGCAATATAAAAGCTAAGTAAGTAAAATAGTAATAAGTTAAGTTGGTCAAGGTTGATAAAGAGCTTTATTTAAATTAAGAAAGATGAAGATTTGAATTTGTGTTACATTAGCGAAAGTGTTAATCTATGTCTTTAAGTGTTACAGGTACCATGATTAAAATACGAGTATGAAAGTAATATGTAATATGTGATGAGTAAGAGTAAGCATGAGTAAGTAAGCTCAAGCACTTGAGATTTATGTGTTCTTGTTTCGTGATGGATGAATTTATTATGAGCAAATATGTTGCTATATGAATTTTCATACAAACTTACTAAGCTATATGCTTACTTCTTTCTTTTCTTTCTTCCTTGTAGTTTCGCCAAGCTAGCTCAGGGATCGTAGACGTTAGAGCTCGGATCACACTGTCAATCATTATTTTGGTATAGTCAAGTTATTTTATTTTAAGTATGGCATGTATAGGGATTATGTCATTTTAAGTCATATCATATTGGGAGCCAAAGTGTTGGCTATTAAGGTTACTATTCTTTTTGTATATAGCCAAAGAAATTGGTTAATATTTGTTAAGTTTCACATCTTATTGATGATGAGTTTCATGAATTCTACAAGTGATGTTTCAAGGGTTATTCATAGTGTATAAAGGCCATGTTATGTATTACTTGAGTTGGTATAAGTGTGTTGATGCTTCAGGGTGACAATTGGCTTGGAAAATAGCCTCTAGGTGTCCACACGGGTAGACACACGGGCGTGTGTCTAGGCCGTGTGTGACACACGATCAACCTCTATAGGTGTGTTGATAGGCAATGTGTCCCCTACATTTAATTGTGAGAATTCAATTCGTCACATGGGCCAGCACAAGGGCGTGTGCTTAGGCCGTGTGCTCCTTAAGGGGTTGCTAACGTCATAAACAGAATACCCTTAGTTTTCACACACGGGTGAGGACACGGGCGTGTCTAGGCCGTGTGAAGGACACGGGCGTGTCTAGGCCGTGTGAAGACCCCTGTAGGTTCGAAATAAAAATAAATTGTATAAGGACTAGGGACATGGACGTGTGTGACCACACCGCCTGCCCATACGGACGTGTCCCAGGTCACACGGGCGTGTGACCCTTGTTTAGGCAAAAATTTTCAAAGAATGTAAAAGTTTCTGGTTGAAGTCCGAAACCTTCCGGATGTATGTTTAAGGCCTCGTAGGCCCATGATATGTATGTTATGGTTAAGAAGGAGAAGTTTTAAGTTGGAAGGAAATTTACAGCTCAATACTTCATGGTCAAGTAAAGTTAAGTACGGTAATGCCTCGTATCATGTCCTGGCGTCGGACACGGGTAATGGCTGTTACAATCTTGCACTTTTGAAAATCACAGGGGTATCATTTTTAAAACCTGAATACCGATACCTCTATTCTAGACCATAAAAATGTAGAATTTATCATGACATAGGTCATTCCAAATAGGTTCTAAACCTCATGCATCAATCGTCCTATAAAATAAACATCAAAATGTCTCAAATAACAGTCCCAAATACCAACTTTAAAGTTCACAAATTACCAAGCATAATAGGCATGCAAATAACCAAATATCATAATAAAACCAATATAAAGTCTACCACATTGCCTTTTTATTCCCCAAAACAAAAATAATTAAAAGAACACCAACTAATAGCAACTAAAGCTCTGGCTTTGATCACCCCTCGAGACCACACTGCTTACACCGGCACTACTTATCTACAATGGTTAAAAAGGAGTGGGTGAGCTTAACAAGCTTAGTGAATGCTCAAAACAACCACTACACAAGCAAGTCGCCATGCATCGACTAAACAAACATGTAACATATTCATATCATATTCAACTCTAGTATCATAAATCATCTTCTCTTTTTACCATTACACATTTATCACTTTAACCACATGATTATTTAAGCATATATCATAGCACATATAAACCATATTTAATCACATTCTGTCATATTATAAGATAGTTTGGCTCTTAAGGTTATGAAACGTAAAGTGGACTCTATCACCATTCATCGGATACACGGATCTCCATCATACTAAAATGACTCATAGAGTCGATCATGTCCCATAAGTGAAGCATATAGCGAACACTATCTAACACACTAAACACACATATCCCGGTGAATGAAGCTTAGCTCACATTCCTTTTCTCTTCGAAAACTATCCTTAGGCCTCAACGCCCCAAAACTAAATTAAAAGAGTAAGTACTCACAATCCTATGGCATGCCAACTATATCCAACGGTCTCATAATATCACAAGGCCAAAATATCCACATTATTATCACATATTTACTTACCAATTTTTCGCACATATTAACTGCATATTCACATCGTTAGCACATTATAATCACTGTCACATGGTATGAAAATATTCCCACATATTTACTGTCACGTATCATGAATAACATACCCACATATTCTCTTTCACAATAACCATTACAAGCTTATGGCACATGTTATAGAATCTCATGTATTTCACAATTGCACAAGCATACATATATCAAATTTAATCATAGGTGTGAGAACATTTTCTCTCAGAATTTAGAGTAGGGGGTTTAGGCTACCTCTAAATTCCAAATTACATAATGAAACATCTACAAGCAGCTATTCCAAAAAACTCACCAGAAATATACTTTCGCTGTAAAGCCAAAAGTTCATATAAGCTTCTTTTTGCCTTTGTCTTTACTTGTTGAAGGTCCTATAGACTCCGACACTTCAACAAGACAAACCACACAAACATAAAATTACCAATAAATCATTGACTCACCTTAAATAGTAAAAAACAATAGCCTACACTATTTTCTCTTCCAACAGAAACCTTCAACATAGAAACTTTAAGACTCAAATATCTCAACCCACACTTAATCTTTTCGCATGAAACAAATTCTGTTCATCTACAAAATCATTTACAACTAATTACCAACCTTTTAACTACACAAAACTACATGTTTTGAGGTATCGACATTTTTCAACAAGTTTTGGCCATTATGACAAAAAATCATTGAAACCCGAGAAATTCTTAACAAAACTTTAATGTAGCTTTAGAAACCTTCTAATAATGTTAAAAAAAGTTGAAAAACACTTTGAAACCATATTTTAATCCACAATCCCGAAATTCACTATGAACAACCAAATTTTTGGATTTTGTTTAAAACATGTGTTTTAAGGGCTACAAATTCAATTTAAGAGACTAGATATCATTTAGAAGTATTAGAAAGACAAATGATTACCTTGAGTGCAAGAAAAATGAGCTTTCACTCAAATCCAGGAAAACCCACTCTTAAAGAAGATGATGAAATTAATGAGGTTTTAGGATATTTTCTTGAATATTTATGAAGGTTTAAGGCTTTGGGAATGATGATAATCAAAGTATGTAGTTTGGAAATCAAAAATTAATTTGGAAAACAAGGGATGGTTACACTATGGAGAATGAGAAAGCTATCGTAAAAAATAAGCCGGACTCGTCCGTCAACTTAGTTAATATGCACTGGGGTGATCCTTGTGATTTGTTTCTATCTATATTAGTCCAACACCTATCATGCCATTTAATTCGTCCGAGGTTGTTTCTTTCTTTGAATTTACCTTTTCAACCTGCTTTAATGACTGACAACTATTTTTGTAGATCATAACTATTAGTGATTTGCAAAGCCACATACACACACAACTTGTTTAATTGGTGTTTAGAATTCATGCTTTGGAAAAGAATTGAGGATTATGGTTCACAATTGTTGTCTATGGTGTTTCTTTCCTTCTCGTTGATCAAGTATGGCTTTTTAGGAGTACTTTTTAAAGCTGTTCGCATAGATATAGGGAAAAAAATATTGTATTGTGCCACTGAATTTCTATTTCTGTTGGCTTTTAAATTCATCCACCGGCCTACAAATAATTCCTTTTTATGGTTCTCATAAAATTGAAACACTCTTTAATAATCGTAGCTCGATGCTTATTCACATTGATTGTTTAATTTGATTAAAGCCTACTATATAACGGAAGTTCTGTCTATATATATTTTTCCCACTCTTTTTAACATCTGAAAATTTTCGAATCTATAAACTTCTGGGTTGCTTGATTTAGAGCTAAGGATGTGAAAAGGATAGTCAATTCAGGCGTATCCTTTGAGACTATTGGTTTCTCTTTATTTTATTCTGTGAATTTTTTAATCGATAGACATTCTTCTATTAACTCAGTCCTAACTATCATTGTCTTTATTGGTGGGTCTATGATGTAGTTCAATTTCGTTAACATTACCTGAGATTTTTTAGACGATGAGTTCCATGTCTATTTGATTCTTCGATTCACTTTCCATTTCCTCCACTAGCTCCATATCTTCTCTTTCCAAAGTTCCATTTGATTCGCCTAAATATTCTATTGTCTGCTGATAAACCATAATAGTAACATATTTTAATCCCACATTTAGTATGATTTTGGATGATTTAAGCCTCGATTCATATAAAAAGGTGCTCTTAATCCTTTCTTTTCATGTCTTATACCCAGGAAAGCACCTGAGGATGAAAAGAGCATAAAACGGGCCCAAAACGGAGTAAATGGGCCATATCACGAAATCGACACGGCCTGGCCCAAAGATCACACGGTCATGCCTTGTCAAGCATCTAGAACACGGCCTTACCCTCGAGTCACACGGTCGTGCCTCATTAAAGAAGTCTGAACACGGCTTGAAGACTAGTCACACGGGCGTGTGACCTGGCCGTGTCCCTGTCGTGGCAAAGAGTAATTTCATTCGGATATGGATACTTTGGGGCGAAGAAACACATTCCAAGAGCCTATATAAACCCGCTAAGTACCACCTTTGAGGGGGCAGTGAAGCTAGGCCAAGGAGCCAAGCCGAAAAGGTCAGAATTGTGGGAATCACTCGAAGTTAGCCAGTTGATCCATCCCAAGAAGCCAGAATTCTACTCAAGATAGCGGATTTCTCCTTCAATTCCTTCAGGGAGTTTTAGGGTTTTCTTATGTTTTCTTTTATCTTTTCTTTTGAGATGTTTTATTTATTTGTCATGAACTAAACCCTTTAGATACCTGAAGGGAATGAAACCTAGATGAATCTTGTTATTGATTTCTAAATTATATGATAAATACTTAGTTGTTCTTAATTATGTGTGCTTAATCCAAATTTGATGTGCTTAGGTGGAGGGGGAGTAGACCCTACCTAAGAGTAGATCTAGCGTAATTAAGCGGAGTTGATCGCACGCCTAGAGATAGGGTGACGAGATTTTGCCGAATTAGGGTGAATCCTAATATGGGAATCCATAGATCGATTTACTGCTATTCTAGGGGGTTATTATTCGAGAAAGAGATTTCCATTAATTAACCTAGGGTTAGACGTTATTCGCCTCGAGAGAGGGTTTAATATACGTTATGGAGTCCTACGGATCAAACTAAGTGAATAAATCATATGGTTCAGTGTTAGATAACAAGTGAAGTCTAGGTGGAATCTTCCTGAGGGTATCGTCATGAACAACTGAGTTTTCCTTCAAGTTATTTCTCAATTCGTTCTTTTTGTCTTCGCGTCTTTAGCTTAGTAGTCCTTAATTTAGATTGAAGAAACTTCACTTTATTTTAGGCTAAATAATAAAAAGAAAGTTAGTATTAATACTTTTAGTTCCTTTGGATTCCATAATCCGGTCTTGCCTAAGCTATACTACTATTCGATAGGTATACTTGCCTTCAATCGTTCTCAGAGTTAGTTTCCAGGTTTGATCTCATTCATTATAAATTTAAAACTCTGATTTCAGTGATCAAGTTTTTGGCGCCGTTGTCGGGGAACTAAAATATTAAGAAAGCTCTATTTTTATTAATTTAGCCATTATTTTTATTTTTTCGCAATTTACTTTTATTTTTTTAGGTTAAATTTTGATTTCGCTAAATCTTCTTTCTTCTCCTAGTAGGTACCTCTAGTTTATGACTAGAAGGAACTCGAGAGGACCTTTGGTATACGATAGTGAAATTGAAGCTACCATCCGTAGGACTCGCAGAGAAATCAACCGAGCCCTAAATTACACAGAGAAAGATGAAGAAGGCAGATCCAATCCTACTGAAGGGATAGACGAGAATAACCCACAACCACATGATGTGGGGGAAAACAATTCTCCACGTACTATGTTTGATTATGCTAAACCGCATTTAACAGGAGCAGAATCGAGTATTGTTAGGCCTACTATAGCTGCTGATAATTTTGAATTAAAGCCTAACACAATACAAATGATTCAACAGTTTGTCCAATTTGATGGTTTGTAGGACGAAGATCCAAACACTCATATAGCTAACTTTTTTGAATTATGCGATACCTTCAAAATAAATGGCGTTTCTGATGATGCCATACGTCTTCGGTTATTCCCTTTTTTCATTAAGGAATAAAGCCAAACAGTGGTTAAACTCATTACCACGAGGATTAATCACTACATGGGAACAAATGACCGAAAAATTTTTATTGAAATATTTCCCACTGGCTAAAACGGCCAAATTACGAAATGATATCTCTTCTTTTGTGTAGATGGATTTAGAGACATTATACGACGCATGAGAGAGATACAAGGATCTCTTGAGAAGGTGTCCGCACCACGGTTTACCCTTATGGCTACAAGTCCAAACATTCTATAACGGTGTAAACCCCTCAATGAGACAACTAATCGATTCAGCCGCCGGTGGAACCCTTAACAACAGAACTCCTGAAGTAGCCTACGAGTTCATTGAAGAGATGTCACTGAATAACTATCAGTTGCAAGTGACAAGGATAAAACTGACAAAATCAGCCAGAGTTTACAACCTCGATGCAGTGACCACACTATCAATACAGATAAAGATGATAAATAATAAGCTTGATAGTTTGTGTTCTTCGCAGGTACACCCAGTCATGCAGTGCAACGCAAGTGTAACTGTGGCGAATCTTGAGTACCCACCCTACCAACCAGGAGCATAGAGCAAATAGATGAACTATATAGGTAATAATTTCAGATCCAATAATAATCCTTATAGTAATACTTACAATCCAGGTTGGAGGAACCACCCAAATATTTCGTGGGGAGGTCAAGGAAATCAAGGAAATCAAAGGCAACAACCTCCTCAAAACTTCCAAAATTCGCCCTATCAGCAAGAGAAGAAGCCAAACCTCGAAGTGATGCTGACAAAATTTATGGCAAACACGGAAAACCGTTTCCAAGAAAATGAGAAAACACTTAAATATCGACAAGCGTCGATGAAAAAACTTTCTAATTCAGTCAAAGAAGTCACTAATGCAGTCAGTTAACTTGCAAAGTTAATGGCAGAACGAACGCAAGGACGTCTACCAAGTAACATCAAGATTAACCCAAAGGAGAAAATTCAAGCCATCATAGCTCATGATAGCAAAGGATTAGACGAACCAAAAAAAGAGATAGACGAAGATAAAATAGAGGTAGCACAAGAAGAGCCGAAACCGGCAATCAAAGAGTACCAACCTCGCATACCTTATCCCGAAGCAATGAAAAGAGACAATTCAGAAGAACAGTTCAGTAAGTTTCTTAAACTTTTAAAGAAATTACATATTAACTTACCTCTTCTTGAAGCTCTTTTTCAGATGCCAGACTCGAGGGAATTTTTAAGACAACTATTGAGAAACAAACGCAAATTAGACGAAAAGCACCACGTAGAATTAAACGCAGCATGCTTAGCAATGTTACAGAATAAACTACCGCGAAAGCTAAAAGATCTAGGGAGTTTTACAATTCCATGTGTAATTGGTAGCTTAACTATTGATAATGCGTTAGCTGATTTAGGGGCAAGTATAAATGTCATGCCTTATTCATTGTTCAAACGACTAGGTCTAGGGAAGCCCAAACAAACTAGGATGAGTATTCAATTAGCTGATAAAACTATTAGAATTCCTAGGGGCATTATCGAAGATGTTCTTGTCAAAATCAATAAATTCGTTTTCCCAGTAGATTTTGTTGTCTTAGACATGGATGAGGATAATTCAATCCTCTTAATTTTAGGAAGACCATTCCTAGCAACTGCCAGGACTAATATTGATGTTGGTACAGGAGAACTCATTCTTCGTGTACGTGACGAATCAATCAGTCTTCAAGCTCTTGACTCGGCCAAGACAACACTCGATGAAGGTAAGAAAGTCACTTCAACTGATAATCAAATTGTTCAACTTTCATCGCAGGAAACAGTACAAGAACACAACCCTGAGCCGAATCATAAACCCCAAGCTAACAAAGAAGAATTACATAAGGAACGAAGCCTAAGGGTTGACAAACTAGAAAAGCAGAAGACACACGTCAAAGAAGAACAGGAACCACACAAAGTAACACCAGAAGAACTCGTAGGGACATCAAATCACTTCAAAATAGGAGACCAGGTACTGTTAGACAAAGCAAATCCGCGCATGGCCACAACAGACCTAAAAGCAAAGGGAGAATTTCCTCTTAAGGTACACAATATCTTCCCCACGGAACAGTCGAGGTAAGCAATCCAAAATTCGGCACTTTTAAGGTGAACGCTTCTCGACTTAAACTTTATCAAGAAAATAGAACTGTAAGTACAAGGAAAGATATTCAAACCTTTAAACCTCCCTGATTTTTTTACTAGAAAAGTCTAGCTTAAGACTATACACGGCCCTGTCTGTGACTATGTGGACCACCAACATCCCTGTACTGACATAGCAGAGGCCGTGCGAATCAAATCCCAACTAATCTCGACATCACGGAACCAACGACTACCACATGGGCACAGACAAAGTGGCACGGCCGTGCCCCACGACCGCGTGAAGCTACTGACTTACCAAGCACGAATAGGACACACCCGTGCCTCCTAACAGTGTCAACATACTAATTTCTCGAACACGGGCGTGATTGGCTAAAACACGGGCATGGTGAAACAACACGCATGGATACACGGCCGTGCGAGGCGGCCGTACAATTCGACATTCCCTCAGACCACGGGCGTGGGGATGTGCCAGACTTGAGCCTCTATTTAAACCCCACAGCCCTTCCCTTTCTCCCCATCTTCTTTCTCCCTTCTTTTTCTTTCAAAATTTCTTTTCTTTACTTAGAAAAGGTATCCAGACTCTTAAGCTACACTAAAATCATGCCGAAGAAGTGTAAGAAGGCAAGCATAATCTCCACAAAGGAGATCCTACACATAAGTTCATGCCGGCCGCTTCATCCAAACAACAAGCCAAGGGTCTTTGAGACCATTTAGTTTCTATTTTTCTTTTCTCTTTTTCTTCAATTTCCTTATCTTTACTTCTCTTCTACTCTAGTTAGTTTAATTTATTTTAGTTTCTTAGTGTTAGGTTCGCCAGGCTGCTATGGAATCATGCCACTTCCGCCACCGCCAGCACCTCCGCAGCCCTAGAAGTCACACCCACCTCGCGAACCATCCATCAATAAGGACTTTTCGGTCCATCCACCTTTTCTTTTATTTTTATTTTCCTTCTTAGTCTCCTTTCCTTTTTCTTTCTTATTTTAAATAATATATTTAGGTTATTTTAGATGTGTCTTAATAATCCCTGGCTAATCCTCTACGAGCTCCCCAATTTGTTCATCTAGCACAGGTTTGTCATCCAAACTGACCTCTTCAAACATACACACCACAACCTCTACCATCCTCCAGGGACACCATCCAAAATTCAGGGAGTATTCTTTCCCCTTCTCTTTTGATTTATCCCATAAATGTTATATCTATCTTTGTACATTAAGGGCAATGTACATCATAAATGTGGGGGGTGAATATTTATCTAAAGAAGGGCCTAACTTTCTGCATTATTCTCAAACTCGACCAAACTTTTTTTCATTATTCTCAAATCCCTCAACTTAGCCTTGTTTTTAAGAAAATTTTTCATATTACTAATTAGGTTGAAATTTCTGATGGTCTATGATTCTTATTGATATGTTTTGGATTAAGTCATAGTTAATTGTGCATTGATAATTAAATTTGAAGAACATTAGAGAATCGAGCATGATAAGTCTATTTTTCAAAATAAAATTTTTGCTAGGTTGTTAACCTAAATTTGAATATTGCTTTAAAATTTGAAATTTACAAGGTTGATGTCAAAACAACCTTAATTTTTGTGAGATTTTGAGCCTTATAGAGCATATAGTCTTTTTCATGCTCATTTTATTGATTATGAGTGTGTCAACTTTGAACTGTTATTCTAGAACTTGCCTCTATTATACATGTTGAGACCGCACCTATGATTTGATATACTGAGATGATAAAGGCACCTAGGATTTAACCCACTCACTCCACTAAATAGCCTACCTTAACAACTAACCCCTAGTGAACCCTATTGCTCCTAACAACCCTTTTTATTGACTTACCAACTAATATTAACCCAAAACCCCATTGTATTTGTTATCACCATTCCTTTTGACTACCCTTATATCGAGATTTGATTTGATGTGTTGTCTAGCTGTTATTTTTAAGTAATAGATTCATTCATTATTATGTAATATTATTAGTTTGTTCTAAAAAAATCGAAGTATTTTCATTATTAGTTCTATAATTAAATGAGCTTACATGTTAAAATTCCATATCTTGAGAAAAAAACTCGTATTATTAGTTTTCAATTGATGTAATCATTTAGGATTAGTTCAATTTTTGTTAGTTAGGGAATTCGTCAAGTCAACCTCGATTCTAACCTTCTAACTTAGCTTTATCCATACCTTTAACCCTAGCCCTGCTACAACCCTGTTAAAGACCTTTTGATTTGTGTATCATCTCATATTACAGTGGTGGAAATTTGATTTTCAGGCAAGCCTATGGGATTAACTTTTCAAGTTTGACTTCTGTGAGCTTAATTTTGAACCTTAAACACCTCGAGTGATTTGAGTGAATCTTTAGTGAGGATGTCAATCCTTGTTGATTTTGAATTAAAGGTAATTATTTAGATAAGGGGAGACACCTACGTTTTTGTGCTACAAATGTATGACTTTGATTGTTTGAATATTTAGGACTCTTCGAGTTAGATCATCCATGTATAATTTATCTATGAATTATGATGAGACATTGTTAATAGGAATTATGAATCATGGAAAGTTTGTCTTAATTGTAAATTGTGAATTTTGCTTGAGGACAAGCAAAAGCTTAAGTGTGGGGATATTTGAAAAACCATAATAGTAACATATTTTAATCCCACATTTAGTATGCTTTTGGATGATTTAAGCCTCGATTCATACAAAAAGGTGCTATTAATCCTTTCTTTTCATGTCTTATACCCAGGAAAGCACCCGAGGATGAAAAGAGCATAAAACGGGCCCAAAACAGAGTAAATAAGCCATATCACGAAATCGACACAGCCTGGCCCAAAGATCACACGGCCGTGCCTTGTCAAGCATCTAGAACACGGCCTTACCCTCGAGTCACACGATCATGCCGCATTAATGAAGTCCAAACACGGCTTGAAGACTAGTCACACGAGCGTGTGACTTGGCCATGTCCTTGTCGTGGCAAAGAGCAATTTCATTCGGATTTGGATACTTTGGGGCAAAAAAACACATTCCAAGAGCCTATATAAACCCCCTAAGTACCATCTTTGAGGGGGCGGTGAAGTAGGCCAAGGAGGCAAGTAGAAAAGGTCAGAATTGTGGGAATCACTCGAAGTTAGCCAGTTGATCCATCCCATGAAGCCGAAATTCTACTCAAGACAGTGGATTTCTCCTTCAATTCCTTCAGGGAGTTTTAGGGTTTTCTTATGTTTTCTTTTATCTTTTCTCTTGAGATGTTTTATTTATTTGTTATGAACTAAACCCTTCAGATACCTGAAGGGGATGAAACCTAGATGAATCTTGTTATTGATTTCTGAATTATATGATAAATACTTAGTTTGTTCTTAATTATGTGTGCTTAATCCAAATTTGATGTGCTTAGGTGGAGGAGGAATAGACCCTGCCTAAGAGTTGATCTAGCGTAATTAAGCGGAGTTGATCGCACGCCTAGAGATAGGGTGACAAGATTTTGCCGAATTAGGGTGAAACCTAATATGGGAATCCATAGATCGATTTAATGCTATTTTAGGGGGTTATTATTCGAGAAAGAGATTTCTGTTAATTAACCTAGAGTTAGACGTTATTCGCCTCGAGAGAGGGTTGAATATACGTTAGGGAGTCCTACGGATCAAACTAAGTGAATAAATCGTATGGTTCAGTGTTAGATAACAAGTGAAGTCTAGGTGGATTCTTCCTGAGGGTATTGTCGTGATCAACTGAGTTTTCCTTCAAGTTATTTCTCAATTCGTTCTTTTTGTCTTCGCGTCTTTAGCTTAGTAGTCATTAATTTAGATTAAAGAAACTTCACTTTATTTTAGGCTAAATAATAAAAAGAAAGTTAGTATTAGTACTTTTAGTTCCTTTGGGTTCGATAATCCGGTCTTGCCTAAGCTATACTACTGTTCGATAGGTACACTTGCCTTTAATCATTCTCAGAGTTAGTTTTTAGGTTCAATCTCATTCATTATAAATTTAAATCTTTGATTTCAGTGATCATCTACTGAAATGGATAATAGCATGGGAGTTTCCCTTCTTCACAAGAAACTATGACGACATTCTCCTCTCTGGTCAATTTCGGACTTAGCACCTCTTGGTACCTTTCTAATGACATATCATCGTGGCCATTATCATCTTGGGGACGAATTGGGGTTTATGGGTCTACTTAATTCAAGCATTAGTAATCGTTGATTCCTTTGGATCTCCCAATCTTCATAGACTCCTTCGTAAATATCTTCGTCATAATCGAAGTCTTCATTGAACCACATAAAATAAAAGTCATCTATGATTTTATGCTAAATAATTATTTGGTTGATGGTGTCTAAGATTCTAAAAAAAAGAAAATGTTAGAAATGTGAATTGAAAATCGTAACTATAACATACAAATTTCCAAATTATTCTTTTAAAATGCAAAAATTAAAATTAATCTGGTGGCGTTGCATTCCTAGAATCGGGGACAACAACTTGATCGCCTCTGAACGTACTAATGTCCAGAGTATGAATACTACAATAAATCCGCAAGTATACGAGTCGAGTTGTAATATAGTTTTTACAACAGAGTTGGTGAGTACTCCGAGGATCATACCCAAAGGAGGCGAGTGCTAGGTCAATTGTAATCTAAACACTAAAAGGATCAAATATGTATTTTAAAAAAGTTCTAGTACAAAAACAAAAAAAAAAGTGATTTAAGAGTTTTTTATAATGATAAAATAAAAGGAAATAACATAAAAGAAGTAAAAGTTCAAGAGACAGAAAAGTAGAATGAATCAAATCTCAATTATGGGTGATTAGCTCGCTTCAGTAATCCTTATCAACTATTGTTTCGGGTTCGTCGTCAATCAACTAGTCGCTACCCTAGTAGGACCTTCTAATCTTCCACTAATATAATGAGTCAACAAGAACTACTTATCTTCTGACCTCACAGTCCAGACTGCCTTGGGGTGAAGGTGTTAACGAATGGGAAATACCAATTTTGTGTTAGTTCCCACCTTGATGAAATCCCGGGGTTGTCAGGCCTAGGGTTTGTTTCACGTTCTTCCTTTCCTAAATAGTTGCTCCTCTGAGTAACCCTATAAAATAGTTAATAGATCTTACCTCCACTCGTTAATCCATCCTAGAGTGATTAGTTCCTCATGGCTTTCTGATAAATCGTAACAAATACATATTTTAATCCCACATTTAGCATACTTTTGGATGATTTATCCCTTGAATTATGGAATTTGGTGCTCTTAATCCTTTAATTTCATGTTTTATACTTAGGAGAGCACCGGAGGATGAAAGGAATGAGAAACGGTCCTAAAACAGAGTAAATGGGCCAAAGTATGAAATCAACATGGCCTGGTCCCAAGACCACACGGTCGTGCCTCGTTAACAGACCCGAACACGACTTGGGCACGATTCACACGGGCGTGTGCCATGGGCGTGTCCCTGACGTGACCTATTTGAGTTTGACTCGGATTAGGGTACTTAGAGGCAAAGAAAGCCATTCCAAAAGCCAATATAAACACTCTATAGGCCAACCTTTAGGGCGCGTCCAATTAGGCCGAAGAGCCAAGCCAGAGAGGCCAGAATTGTGGAATTTACTCGAAGAAAGCCAGTTGATTCATCTCAAGAAGCCGGAGTTATACTCAAGACGAAAGATCTTCCCTTCGATTTCCTTTAGGGGGTTTTAGGGTTTTTCTTATGTTCTGTTTTACATTTTCTTCTGAGATGTATTCTTTTATAATTATGAACTAAACCCTCAAATACCTGAGGGGGATGAAATCTAATATGGATCTTGTTATTGTTTTCTGAACTATATGATAAATACTTGATTTGTTCTTAATTATGTGTTCTTAATTCTTGCTTTGATATTTCAGGATATTGATTCAAGTATTGATGTGCTTAGGCAGTGGAGCAAAAGTCCCTGTTTAAGAGTAGATCTAGCATAATTAAGCGGAGTTGATCGCAACCCTAGAAATAGTATGACGAAAACCTGCCGGATTAGGGTCAAGCCTAATATGGGAGTCCATAGATCGAGTTAATGCAATTGTAAGGGTTTTAATTAGAAAGAGATTACAATTAATCAACCTAGGGTTAGACATTAGTAGCCTCAAAAGAGGTATTAATATAAATTAGGGAATCCTACGGATCAAGTCAAGTGAATAAATCGTCTGGTTCATAATTAAATAACAAGTGATGTCTAGGTGGATTCTTCCTCGGGTATTGTCTTAATCAATTGGTTTTTCCCACAAGTATTTTTCCCCAATTCATTCTCTTTGTCTTTGCATCGCTTAATAGTTAGTTAATTTTAGATTAATTAATAATTCACTTTTATTTTAGGCTAGATAATAAAAAGAAAGTTAGTATTAGTACTTTTGGTTCCTTTGGGTTCGACAATCCGGTCTTGCCACTAAACTATACTACTAGTGCGTTTGCCTCAATCATTGTCATAGTTAGTTTCTAGGCTCGATCATTCTTTTTATAAATTTTCAAGACTCTGACACACCATCAAGTTTTTGGCACCGTTGCCGGGGAACTAAAATATTAAGAAAGCTCAAATTTTATAACTTTAGCCATTTTTATTTTTTTGCAATTTACTTTTACTTTTATTTTGCTTTTAACTTTGCTAATTTTCCTTCTATTTGTTCTTAGCAGGTACCTCTATTTTATGGCTAGAAGGAACCCGACAGGACCCCTAATTTACGACAATAATGTTGAAGGTACTGTTCGCAGAAATCATAGAGAAATAAGGTGAAACTTAAATTACATAGAAGAAGAGCAAGAAATCGAAACCAATACCACCGAAGAGATGGCTGAGAATAATCCGCTACCTCCAAAGGTGGCCAAAAATCATGCTTCTCGAACTATGTATGATTATCCTAACCAAATTTAATAGGAACTGAGTCAAGTATTGTTAGGCCTGCTATTGCTGCAAATAACACTATTCAGATGATACAGCAATTTGTTCAGTTTGATGGTTTGCAGGATGAAGATCCAAACAATCACTTGGCAAATTTTCTAGAATTTTGCGATACCTTCAAAATAAATGGCGTTTCTGATGATGCCATTTGTCTTCGGTTATTTCCCTTTTCTTTGAAGAATAAAGCTAAACAGTGGTTGAATGCTCTTCCACGAGGATCAATCACTACATGGGAACAAATGACTGAAATTTTTTTATTAAAATATTTTCCTCCAGCTAAAAAGACCAAGTTAAGGAATAATATCTCTTCTTTTGTGTAGATGGATTTAGAAACATTTTACGATGCATGAGAGAGATACAAAGATCTACTAAGAAGGTTTCCACACCATGGATTACCCTTGTGGCTATAGGTCCAAACTTTTTATAATGGTGTGAACCCCTCAACCAGGCAATTAATTGATTCAGCCGTCGGCGGAACCTTAAATAATAAAACACTTGAGGCTGCTTACGAGTTCATTGAAGAGATGTCACTGAATAACTCTCAGTTGCAAGTCACAAAGACCAAACCAACAAAAGCAACTAGTGTTTTCAACCTCGACGCAGTAACTATGCTATCAAACTAGGTAGAATTTTTAAATAAAAAAATTGATGGTTTATGTGATTCTTTGTAGGTACATCCAGTCATGCAGTGCGATACGAATATAGGAGGGATGAACAACACAGACTATCCACCTTACAACCCGAGCGTTGAGAACGAGGAAGTTCACTATATGGGTAACAATTTTAAATCTCAAAATAACCCTTATAGTAATACTTATAATCCAGGTTGGAGGAACCACCCCGATTTCATTGGGTGGTCAAGGAAATCAGACACAACAACCCCCTCCAAACTTCCAACAATAGTCCTACCCACAGGAAAAGAAGCCGAACCTTAAAGAGATGCTGACAAAATTCATCGCAGTGTCAGAAACTCATTTTCAAAACACTGAGACAACACTTAAAAATCAACAAGCATTGATTCAAGGGATCGAGAACCAATTAGGGCAACTTCCCAAGATCATCTCAAAATGACCAGAAGGCAGCTTGCCAAGCAACACTGAAACTGACCCAAAGGAGCAACTTCAAGCCATAACAGCTCAGGATAGTGTAGGGTTGGATGAGCCCAAGGTAAGCCAAGAGAATGTGGTAGAGGAAGGTAAGAACGAGGTAAGTCATGATAAGCCAAAATCGATAATTAAAGAGTACCAACCTCGTATACCGTACCCCAATGTAATAATGAAGGACAACACAGACGAACAATTTGGTAAATTTCTTAAACTTTTAAGGAAATTACATATTAACTTACTGATTCATGAAGCTCTTTTGCAGATGCCAGATTTAAGGAAAATTTTAAAAGAGCTGTTAACAAACAAACGAAAGGTAGACGAGGAATCACATGTGGAACTAAACGCAGTATGCTCAGCAATGTTGCAAAATAGACTACCACAAAAATTAAAAGATCCAGGGAGTTTTACAATTCCATGCTTAATTGGTAGTTTATCTGTTGGTAATGCTTTAGCTGATTTAGGGGCAAGCATAAACGTTATGCCCTATAAAATGTTTAAACAACTAGGTCTAGGGAAAGCCAAACAAACTAGGATGAGCATTCAATTAGCTGATAAAACTATTAGAATTCCTAAGGGTATAATTGAAGATGTACTTATGAAAATTGATAAATTCGTATTCCCAGTAGACTTTGTCGTTTTAGACATGGATGAGGACAATAGTATCCCCTTAATTTTAGGAAGACCCTTTTTAGCAACTGCCAGGACTAAAATTGATGTCAGCGCAGGTGAACTCATACTTTGTGTAGGTGACGAATCAATCAGTCTTCAAGCTCTCGACTCAGGTAGGACATTGAGTAGTCAAGGCGAGAACATAAATTTTGTTAATAACCATTCGGTTAAACCTTCTTTTCAGGAAGCACCACGGAACTACACAATAGAGCCAGATCCTAGATCTCATGCCAACGAGCAAATAACTCATGAGGAACAAAGGCTTCAGATCGATGAGCTAGACGTGTGGAAGACACACTTCAAGGAGAAATTAGAAATACACAAAGTAGAACCAACGCCATTCCATGGGATAGACAAATTTAAGATCGGAGATCAGGTATTGTTAGATAAGGCAGACCCTCGAATACCTCCTCCTGACCCTAATACAAACAAAGAAATCTCTTTTAGGGTACTCAAGGTTTTCCCATACGGAACAGTCGAGGTAAGTAATCCTATATTCGACACTTTTAAAGTAAACGCTACTCGACTTGAGCTATATATTGATAATAGAACTAATAGCATGAGAAAGGATTTTCAACTCCTAAAACCACCATGATTATGCAAATGAGAGGTAAGTCTGGTTTAAGACTATAAACGAGTACTTTTCGGGAGGCAACCCGAGCACTAACCCCATTAATTTCACGTTTTTTCTTTTATTTTTCCTTTTTTAGCACCTAACTAATAACTAACCAAAAGTGTAGATTTCCATACCATACGGCATTGCACACGGCCGTGGCCGTGGATATTACAGATGTACGTACTGACATGGCAGAGATAGTACGAAACAAGACAAAAAATATCTTCAAGCCACGGGCTCCAACTAAACAGCACGGCCGTGCGACCTACCCATAGGCGTGAGAGAAACTAGTGAACCACCGCACGACCGTGCGACCTACGAGTTTATAGAGGAGATGTCACTGAATAACTATCAGTGGGAAGTTACAAGGACAAGGCCAGCCAAAGCAGCCGGAGTTTTCAACCTTGATTCAGTAACCGTATTATCAAATTAGGTAGAATTGTTACATAAAAAATTTGATAGTTTTTATGGTTCTTCGCAGGCACATCCAGTTATGCAGTGCGACGCAAGTGAAGGAGTGGTGAATCCTGAGTACCCACCCTACGGACAGGGCATGGAGAGCGAGCAGATGAACTATATGGGAACAATTTTCGTTCTAACAATAACCCTTATAGTAATACTTATAATCCAGGTTGGAAGAACCACCCCAATTTCTCATGGGTTGGTCAAAGAAATCAAAGGCAACAACCATCCCAAAACTTCCAACAACAGCCCTACCCACAGGAAAAGAAGCCGAATTTTGAAGAGGTGCTGACAAACTTCATAGCAGCATCAGAAACATGTTTCCAGAACGCAGAAGTAAAACTTGAAGCATTGTCAGAAGAATTCAAGGATCAGATCAGGCAACTTACCAGGTTAGTTTCTGAAATATGATCAGAAATCTTACCTAGGGAAAAAGAGCAGGTCCAGGCAGTGACAGTGAGAAGTGGAAAGGAGTTAATCAAAACAAAGAAGAAGGTACCACATGAACCCAATAAGGCAAAGATAACTCTGACCCGTGAGGAAATTAAACCAACAATCCCGTATTCAGCGAAGTTGAAGAAAGACCGCTTAGACGCACAATATGGTAAATTCCTTGAACTTTTCAAACAGCTACATATTAACTTACCTTTTGTTGAAGCTATTTTGCAGATGCCAACATATGCAAAATTTTTAAAGGAGCTTCTAACAAATAAAAGGAAGTTCGAGGAAATTTCAACAGTGGAACTTAATGAAGAATGTTTAGCTATCATTAAAAACAAGCTACCAACCAAATTGAAACATCCAAGAAGTTTTACTATTCCCTGTTTAATTGGAAGTTTGATATAGAAAAAGCATTAGCTGATTTAGGTGCCAACATTAGTTTAATGCCTTATAAAATGTTTAAGCAGCTTGGTCTCGGGGAACCAACACCAACTAGGATGAGTATTCAGTTAGCTAACAGATCTGTTAAGTATCCTAGGGGAATTGTTGAAGATATTCTGGTAAAAATAGATAAATTTATATTTCCCGTTGATTTTGTTGTGCTTGACATGAATGAGGACGTAGAGGTACCTTTAATTTTAGGGCGACCCCTTCTAGCAACTGTTAGGCCTATCATTAATGTTAGTGATTGTAAACTCGCACTAAGGGTAGGAGATGAAGAAATTGTGTTCCAAATTTATGATGCAATGCGATACTATAGAGAACAAGATGATTCTTGTTACTTTGTTGATGCCACTGATCACATTTTTCAAGTATCTTTGCAGGAAATCATGCATAGTGACACGATGGGACTGTGTCTTTCACAAGGTGAGGGGAAAGATAACGATATCGATGAAGTGAATCCCAATACATCATCCTCTAGACAGACGAAAATAGAGGACATTGAGATCAATGACGAACTAAAACAAAAACCCTCTATTGATGAGCCACCCAAGTTAGAACTGAAACGATTGCCAAAAAATTTGGAATACGCATTCCTGGGGGAAAATTCTGCACTTCCGGTAATCATCTCTTCAGAACTAGGACCCAAGGAGAAAGAAGATCTACTAAAGGTACTAAGAAAGCACAAAAAGGCCATAGCATGGAAAATGTCGGACATCAAAGGAATAAGCCCATCATTTTGCACCCACAAAATTTTAATGAAAGATGAGTATAAACCATGTGTGCAACCTCAGAGACGGTTAAACCCCAATATGAAAGAAGTGGTCAAAGTCGAGGTCATTAAACTTCTAGATGCAGTAATAATTTATCGTATTTCTGACAGCAATTGGGTAAGTCCTGTGCAGGTAGTTCCAAAGAAAAGAGGCATGACTGTGGTGCCCAACGAAAAGAATGAGTTGATTCCTACAAGAACAATTACAGGTTGGAGAGTCTGTATAGAATATAGGAAGTGAACGACGACACCAGAAAAGATCACTTCCCTTTACCCTTTATTGATCAGATGTTAGAAAGGTTGCCTGGGCACATGTACTACTGCTTCTTGGACGGACTCTCCGGCTACTTCCAAATCCCCATATTCCTGAAGATCAAGAAAAGACAACATTTACATGTCCATACGATACATTTTCTTATTGTAGAATGCCTTTTGGATTATGTAATGCTCCTGCTACTTTTCAGCGCTGCATGCTAGCCATCTTTGATGAACTTGTGGAAGATATTATGGAGGTATTTATGGATGACTTCTCGGTATTCGGTAACTCTTTCCACCTTTGCCTTAAAATTTTAAAACGAGTTCTAATAAGATGTGAGGAAACGAATCTTGTCTTGAATTGGGAAAAATGTCACTTTATGGTTAGAGAGGGGATTGTGTTAGGACATAATATTTCTAGTAAAGGGATTGAGGTAGATAAAGCTAAGATTGAAACCATAGAAAAATTACCTCCCCCTCAGTTAAGGCTATTAGAAGCTTTTTAGGACATGATGGATTTTATAGAAGATTCATTAAAGATTTCTCCAAATTTACTAAACCTTTAACGAGATTACTAGAAAAATATGTTCCTTTCAATTTTGATCAGGAGTGTTTAGATGCATTTAATATCCTCAAAGATAAACTAATAAATGCTTCAATTATAATTGCACCTGATTGGAATCTACCTTTTGAACTAAAGTGTGATGTGAGTGATTTTGCAGTAGGAGCAGTTTTGGGACAACGAAGAAACAAGAATTTTCAGCCAATTTATTATGCTAGCAGAACATTGACACATGCACAAGAAAACTACACCACCACGGAGAAAGAACTGCTAGCTGTAGTTTTTGAATTTGATAAATTTAGACAGTATCTGATATTATCTAAAGTTTTCGTTTACACTGATCATTCAGCTCTTCGTTATCTCTTAACTAAACTTGATGCAAAACCTCGACTCATACGTTGGATCTTACTCTTACAGGAATTTGATTTGGAAATACAGGACAAAAAGGGAGCTGAAAACCTTGCAGCAGATCACCTCTCCAGACTTGAGAACCCACATATCGAAGAGCTCGACAAAAGTGAGATAAACGACTCATTACCTGATGAACAACTCTTTTCTATAACCAACTTCGAGGTACCATGGTTTGCAGATATTACGAATTATTTAACTGCTAAAATCTTACCAAAAAGGTTAACACATCATCAAAAGAAACGATTCTTTGCTGATGCGAAAAACTATTTTTGGGAAGATCATTTTCTTTTCCGCATATATACAGATCAAGTAATTCGGAGATGCGTTACAAGGGCGAAAGCAAGCAAAATCCTGGAACATTGCCATCAAGCATGATAAGTCTATTTTTCAGGAATTAAAAAATTTGTTTTTGCTAGGTTGTTGATCCAATTTTGAATGCTACCTTGAAATATAAAAAATTCATAAGGATGATGTCAAAACACTCATAATTTTTGTGAGTATTTGAACCTTATAGAGCATACATTCTTTTTCATGCTCATTTTTTTTATTATGAGTGTGTCAACTATGAGCTGTTATTCTAGAACTTGCCTTGTTTATACATGTCGAGACCACATTTATGATTTGATATACTAAGATGATAAAGGCAATTAGGTTTTAACCCACTAATTCCACTAAAAAGCCTACCTCCATAATTAACCCCTAGTGAACCCCGTTGAGCCTAACAACACTTTTTATTGATTCACCTACTAACTTTAACCAAAAACCCTTTGTATTTGTTATCACCAATTTTTAATTACCCTTTTTTGTCGAGATTTGTTTTGAACAAGTTTCCTAACTATATTCTGTATTTCAGTTGTCAAAATTATTCATTGTTGTTTTAGTTTGTTCTTAAAAAAATGAAGTATATTCATTATTAGTTCTATGATTAAGTGAGCTTGCATGTTCAAATTCCAAATTCTCAAGGAAAAACCTCGTTTTATTAGTTTAAGATTAAGTTCATTTTTCTAGTTAGGAAATTTATCAAGTCAATCTCGATTCTAGCCCTCTAATTTCAGCCTGTAACTGCACCTTGTACCCTAACCCCGTTACAACCCTAACAAAGACCTTTTGATCTGTTTGTCATCTCATATTACAGTGGTGGAGATTTGATTTTCAGGCAAGCCTATGGGATTAACTTTTCAGGTTCGACTTATGAGTGATCTTCTTCTGAATCTTAAACACTTTAGAGTGATTTGAGTGAATCCTAAGTGAGGATGTCGATCCTTATCAATTTTAAATTGAAAAGGTAGTTATTTAAAAAAGGGGAGACACCTATGTTTTCAAGGTACAAAATTATGACTTATCTCGTTTGAATCTTTAGGACGCTTGGAATCAAATCATCCATGTATGAATTCTCTATGAATTAGGATAAGACATTGTTGATAAAGAATTACAGATCATGGAAAGTTTGTTATAATTGTAAGTTGAGAATTTTGCTTGAGGACAAGCAAAAGCTTAAGTGTGGGGGTATCTTATAAACTGTAAAAGTAACATATTTTAGACCCACATTTAGTATGTTTTTGGATGATTTATCCCCTATTTTATATAAAAAGGTGCTTTAATCCTTTCTTTTCATGTCTTATACCTAGGAAAGCACCCGAGGATGAAAAGAACACAAAAATGGCCTAAAACAGAGTAAATGGGCCTTTACACAAAATCGACACGGCCTGGCCCAAAGTCCACACGGCCGTGCCTCAACTCAGTCACACACGACCGTGCCTCAAAAGAAATCCGAACACGGTCAGGTCTCGATTCACACGGGCGTGTGGCATGGCCGTGCCTCTGATGTTGAAAAGAGAAATTTTAGTCGAAAAAGGATGCTTAGGGAGAAAGAATCGCGTTCCAAGAGCCTATAAATAAGTCCCGAGTATCACCTGTTGAGGGGGGCGAAAGCGAGGCCAAGGAGCCAAGCCGAGAAGGTTAGAATTAGAGAATAATGTGAGGATAGCCAGTTGATCCATCCCAAGAAGTGGGAATTATACTCAAGACGGAGGAATTCTCCTTCGATTCCTTCAGGGGGTTTTAGGATTTTTTCTATGTTTTGTTTCATCTTTTCTCTTGCGATGTTTTGTTTATTCATTATGAACTAAACCCCTCAGATACCTGAAGGGGATGAAACCTAGATGGATTTTATTATTTGAGTTTTAAGTTATATGATAAATTACTTAGTTTGTTCTTAATTATGTTGCTTAATCCAAATCTAATGTGCTTAGGTGGAGGAGGAATAGACCCTACCTAAGAGAAGATCTAACATAATTAAGCGGAGTTGATCGGGCGCCTAGAGATAGGGTTACAAGATTTTGCCGGATTAGGGTGAAATCTAATATGGGAGTCCATTGATCGATTTACTGCTATCCTAGGGGGTTATTATAAGCGAACGAGAGTTCCACTAATTAACTTAGGGTTAGACGTTATTCGCCTCGAGAGAGGGTTTAATATAGGTTAGGGAGTCTTACGGATCAAGCTAAGTAAAAGAAATCATATAATTTAGGGTTAATTAATAAGTGAAGTCTAGGTGGATTCTTTCTAAGGGTATTGTCACAATCAACTGAGTTTTTCCCCAAAGTTATTTTCTTATTCGTCTTCTTGTCTTTGTGTCCTTAGTTTAGCTGTCGTCAATTTAGTTAAAAAGCAATCTTCACTCTAACTTTAAGACTAAATAATAGAAAGAAAGTGAGTATTAATACTTTTAGTTCATTTGGGTTCGATAACCAGTCTTGCCTAAGCTATACTACTGTTCGATAGGCACAGTTGCCTTAATTTCGTTGTCAGAGTTGTCTCCAGGTTTGATCATTCTTTTATAAATATTTAAAACTCTGATTTTACAGCGATCAATGTGTATGATGCATGATTGGGTTGCTTGGTTACTGGTTGAATGTGATTTATGTTGTATGAGTTAGGGGGATAAAAAGAGCTTGGCAAATAGCCTTATTCTAGTCCACACGGGTAGGCACACGGGCGTGTGTCTAGGCCGTGTGTGACACACGGTCAGCCCCATGGGTGTGTGGTTAGGCTGTGTGTCCCCTGCATGTTAATTTTACAAGTCAGTATGCTTAATAGTAAATACACGGGCAGAGACACGTCTGTGTGTTTCGACCGTGTAGGAGGCAAGGCCACGGATATGGGCATGTGCCTAGGCCGTGTGATGTTTGCACTTAAATTTTGGGATTTAATTCGCCAGGCGATCTAAGGACACGGGCGAGTGGCTAGCCGTGTGATGCAAGTTAGTGTCGACCAAGGGCCAGGCACACGGGCATGTGTCAGGCCGTGTGATGCAAGTCAGTGTCGACCACGGGTGTGGAACACGGTCATGTGGCCCTATTTAGCTAAAAATTTTCTAAGTGCGTTAAAGCCTTCGGTGCATTTCCAAAATGTTCCATATATATGTTTAGGGCTTCGTAGGCCCATAATAAGAATGTTATGAAAATGAGTGAGAAGTTTGAAGTTGAAAAGAAATTTTATAGCCGATGTTGTATTTGTAAGTAAGTTAAGTTTAATAATTCCTCGTGCCCTATTTTGGCGTCGAATATGGGTAAGTGGTGTTACATTTAATGGTATCAAAGCTATGGTTTAGTCTGTTCTCGGACTATCGTAGTGTGTGTAAGAGTCTAGCTATACATGCCATAAACGTATATTGATAGTGTGGTGACATCTGACGATTTAAACTGTGTTTTCGTATAGAAAATGGATCCCGACCGAGCGGCTGCTGATGATGCTGCTTGTAATGCGTCGGATCCTGCGCAAAGGATCGCGCCTGTAGAGAGTAGACCTGCGACTATGGGTCAAGGACAAGAGGATTGGGAAGCCTTTCTTCCCATGATGAGTAACTGGTACAATGAGTTTGTACGAGCAAACCGTAATGCTCAACCTCCTCTACCCCCACCTATACCTCATTCAGTTCCCGTGGCTCCTCAAGGTATAGATTTTGTGAGAATAACCAAACCTTCAGACGATAAGATTCAAAAACAAGGGGCCAAGGAGTTCAGAGCTAATATAGACGATGACCCTGAGAGGGCGGAGTTCGGGCTTAAGAACTCTATGAGGGTATTTGATGATCTCTCTTACACACATGAGGAGAGCTTGAAATGTGTCGTGTCATTGCTGAAAGACTTAGCATATCAATGGTGGAAAATGTTGACATCGATAGTTCCAAGGGAGAAAGTGATGTGAGACTTTTTTTTGGAAGAGTTCCAAAAGAAATACATAAGTCAGAGATTTGTGGATAGAAACGAAAAGAGTTCCTCGAATTAAAGCAAGGCAAAATGGCTATGGCAGAGTATGAGCGCGAGTTTGTTAGGCTTAGCAAGTATGCACAAGAGTGTGTGTCTACAGAAGCTATCTTGTGCAAGAGGTTTGAGGACAGGCTGAATGAGGATATCAGACTGTTAGTTGGGATTTTAGAATTAAAACAATTTGTGGTGTTGGTTGATAGGGCATGCAAGGCTGAGGAGCTAAATAAGGAAAAGAGAAAAGCCATGAGTAAGGCCCGAGATGCAAGAAAGAGGCCAATGAGTAAATCGTACCAAACTCAATCAAAGAGGTCCAAGGAAATGAACCCTCAGACGACTGCGTCAATTGGATATTCACATTGAGATCGAGGTAATACAAACTCGGGCTCAAGATTTCAAGTTACCTCAATAGCAAGCGTGGGCAATCCAAGGTCAAACAAACCGGAGCGTCCTAATTGTGGTAGGCAACATGTTGGGCAGTGTTGGGGAAACAACCGAAATTATTACAAGTGTGGTTCACCCGAACAATTCATTCGGAACTGTCCAGAGAGGGATGAAAAGGATAGAAAACAAGAAGTGAGATCAAGCAATATATCATCGATGGGTAGACCACAAAAGAACCCGGGAGGTGGGACTAGTAGTAATGGTGGGCATAGAGACTCTGCTGTGAGATCAGAGGGTCGAGCACTCGTAAGGACTTATGCCATTCGCGCTCACGAAGAAGCATCATCTCCAGATGTGATAACGGGTACTTTTTCTCTTCACGATGTTTCTGTTGTTGTTTTGATTGATCCGGGGTCTACCCATTCTTATATTTGCATGAAATTGGCATCTAGCATGAGTTGATTGTTGAGTCTATGGAAATTGTAGTAAAAGTGTCTAACCCGTTAGGCAAACATGTGCTAGTTGACAACGTGTGTAAGAATTGTCCTTTAACAATTAAAGGTCATTGTTTTCCGGCTAACCTTATGTTGTTGCCATTTGATGAATTTTAATTGATTCTTGACATGGATTGGCTGACTACTCATGATGTTATAGTAAACTGTAGTAGTAAATTTATTTAATTGAGATTTGTAAATAGAGATGTCATTCGGGTTGAATCAGGTAAATTAGATAGTTTGCCTATAGTAATTTTGACTATGGTAGCCGAGAAATACATGAGAAAAGGGTACGAGTCCTATCCTGACTTTGTGTTGCATACACAAGAGTCAGAGGTAGGGATTGAGTCAGTGTCGGTGGTGTGCGAGTATTCGGGTGTGTTTCCGAAAGAGTTACCCGAATTACCTCCAGTTAGTGAAGTCGAGTTTGAATTTGAGTTATTTCCGGTACAACACCTATTTTGGTGGCCTCGTATAGAATGGCACCATTAGAGTTGAAAGAATTGAAGGTTTAGTTGCAAGAGTTAATGGATAAGGGTTTTACGAGACCGAGCTATTCACCATGGGGTGCTCGAGTACTTTTCGTGAAGAAGAAAGATGGGTCGAGGAGACTGTGTATATACTATAGACAACTCAACAAGGTAGCAGTGAAGAATAAGTATCCTTTGCCAAGGGTAAATGATTTTTTCGACCAACTGAAAGGAGCTACAGTGTTTTCTAAGATAGATTTAAGATCTAGCTATTACCAGTTGAGGGTTAAGGAACAGGATGTGCCAGAAACTGCATTCCAGACGGGTATGGCCATTATGAGTTTCTTGTTATGCCATTTGGCTTAACGAATGCTCCTGCAATCTTTATGGATTTAATGAATCGAATCTTCCGGGAGTATTTGGATAAATTCGTAGTTATTTTTGATAAACCATAATTTACACATATTTTAAGCCCATCCTTAGCTTACATTTGGATGAATTTAGATTGAATTTGATTGAATCCAATGCTCCTAATCTATTAATTTCATGTTTTATACTCAGGAGAGCTTAGGGAGTCGAAAAGAACGAGAAACGGGCCAAAAAGGGACAAAATGGGCCTACACGGCTTGGACCACAGCATACGGGTAGACCACACGACCGTATGTGGCAAGCCAGATCGAACACGGCCTAGACTATTGACCACGGGCGTGTCCCTACCAAAATAAGGATGAATTATATTCGGATTAGGATACTTGTGGACCAAGAAAGGCATCTCGAAGCCTATATAAACACCCTCGGAGCCAACTTAAACTGAGAGTTCAACAGGACGTCGAATAGACGCCGAGTAGAAGGAGAAAATACTTCAAGACAGCCGTCGAGAACAGCTTAGGAGAAGGATCTCCATCAAGACTGAGGATCTCCTATCAAGTTCTTTAGAAGTTTTTGGGTTTTCTTATGTTTTGTTGTTTTTCCTCTTCTATGATGTTTGCCTCTATCAGTATGAACTAAATTCCTCAAATACCTGAGGGGATGAAACCTAAGATGAATCTTATTATTGTTTGATTTATGAGATAAATACTTGTGCTTATTCTTAATTGTGAGTTCTTATTCATGTTTTGATAATTCAGGTTATTAATTCAAGTCAAATGTGCTTATTCAGTGGAGCAAAAGTCCCTATCTAAGAGTAGATCAACACAATTAAGCGGAGTTGATTGGAACCCTAGAGATAGGGCGACGAAAATCTACCAGATTAGGGTCAAACCTAATAAGGGAATCCATAGATCGAGTTAATGCGATAATAGGGGTTTTAATTAGAAAGAGATTTCAATTAATCAACCTAGAGTCAGTTGTTAGTAGCCTCGAGAGAGGTATTAATATAAATCAGGGATTTCTACGGATTAAGCCAAGTGAATAAATCGCATGAATCAAAAGTAATAACTGAAGTCTAAGTGGACTCTTCCTTAGGTATTGCCTATCTCATAAAAGTTGTCCAAAAGTATTTTCCCAATTTACTCTATGTCGTGTTCATTGTTAGTTTATTAATTTTAGATTAAAAACCAAATTCTCTTAATTATTAGGCTAGATAATAAAAAGATAATTAATAGTAGTACTCTTGATCCTTGAGGATACGATATTCCGGACTTACAACAACTATACTACTGTTCGATAGGTGCGCTTGCCTTAGTTGAAATAATAGTTAGTTGCCGGGGACTAAGATACTAGGAACGCTAAATTTTTATTACTTTATCCATTCTTATTTTCAATTTACTAATTTTTGTCTCTTTGCTTCTGGTAGGAACCTTCAGTTTATGACTAGAAGGAACCCGTTAGGACCTTTGATTTTTGACAGTGATATAGAAGGTACCGTTTGCGGAAACTGAAGAGAAATAAGGCGAAGCCTACAATGCATAGAAGAAGAGCAAGAGGACGATACCAATACTACCAAAGAGATGTCTGATAATAATTTGCTACCTCCTGTAGTTGCAGCAAACCCGGTTAATCAAAATCCTGCTCCTCGTACTATGTATGATTATGCTAAACCTAATTTAACAGGAAATGAATCAAGTATTGTTAGACCTGTTATTGCTGCAAATAATTTTGAACTGAAACCTAACACAACTCTGATGATACAGTAATTTGTTCAGTTTGATGGTTTGCAAGATGAGGATCCAAACAATCACTTGGCGAATTTCCTAGAATTTTGCGATACTTTCAAAATTAATGGTGTTTCTGATGATGCCATTTATCTTCGGTTATTTCACTTTTCGTTGAGGAACAAAGCTAAATAGTGGTTGAACTCGTTACCATGAGGATCAATCACTACATGGGAACAAGTGATCGAAAAAGTTTTGTTAAAATATTTCCCACCGGCTAAAACGGCTAAGTTGAGGAATGATATCTCTTCTTTTGTGCAGATGGATCCAGAGACACTCTACGATGCATGGGAGAGATAAAGGATCTACTAAGAAGGTGCCCTCACCATGGGTTACCCTTGTGGCTATAGGTTCAAACCTTTTACAACAGTATGAACCCCTCAACTAGACAATTGATTGATTCACCCGCCGGTGGAACCTTGAATAACAAGACTCCTGAAGCGGCTTATGAGTTTGTAGAGGAGATGTCACTAAATAACTATCAGTGGCAAGTCACGAGGACAAAGCCAACAAAATCCGCCAATGTGTTCAACCTCGACATAGTGACCATGCTATCAAAAGATTGATGGTTTGTATGGTTCTTCGCAGGTGCATCTAGTGATGCAGTGCGATGCAAATGGATGAGGGATGAACAATACAGAATACCCACACTACAACCCTGGCATAGAAAGCAAACAGATGAACTATATGGGTAATAATTCTAGACCTCAGAATAGCCCTTATAGTAACACTTATAATCCAGGTTGGAGGAACCACCCCAACTTCTCATGGGGTGGCCAAGGAAATCAAAGACAACAACCCCTCCCAGGCTTTCAACAGCAACCCTACCCACAAGAGAAGAAGCTGAACCTTGAGGAGATGCTAACAAAATTTATCGCGATGTCAGAAACCAGTTTCCAAAACCCCAAAACAGCACTCAAAAATCAAGAAACATTGATTCAAGGGATCAAGAACCAATTAGGACAACTTACTAAGCTGATCTCTGAACGACCATAAGGTAGTTTGCCAAGTAACACTGAAACTAACCCAAAGGAGCTTTCAAGCAATAACTGCTCACGATAGTGAAGGGTTAGATGAACCAAAATTGAGGCAAGAGAATGTGGTAGAGGAAGGTAAGGTTGAGGTAGGCCATGATAAGCCAAAACCGGTAATTACAGAGTACCAACCTCGTGTGCCATACCCTAATGCGATGAAGAAAGACCATACAGATGAACAATTCGGTAAATTTCTTAAACTTCTAAAGAAATTACATATTAACTTACCGTTCCTTAAAGCTCTTTCGCAGATGCCAGATTCAAGGAAATTTTTAAAAGAGTTTTTGACAAACAAACAAAAGTTAGACGAGGCATCGCATGTGGAGCTAAACGTAGCGTGCTCAGCAATTTTGTAAAATAAACTACCACGAAAGTTAAAAGATCCAAGGAGTTTTACAATTTCGTGCTTAATTGGTAGTTTATCTATTGATAATGCTTTAGCTGATTTAGGGGCAAGCATAAATGTTATGCCTTATAAAATGTTTAAACAACTAGGTCTAGGGAAACCCAATCAAACTAGGATGAGCATTCAATTAGCTGAAAAAACTATTAGAATTCCTAGGGGTATAATCAAAGATGTACTAGTAAAGATTGATAAATTCATATTTCTAGTAGACTTTGTCATTTTAGACATGGATGAGGACAATAATATTCCTTTAATTTTAGGAAGACCCTTTTTAGCAACTGCCAGAACTAAAATTGATGTTGGTACAAGCAAACTCATACTTCGTGTAGGTGACGAAATGATCACTCTTTAGGCTCTTGACTCGGCTAGGACATCGAGTAATCAAGGTGAAAACATCAACTCTACTAATGACCATTTGGTTCCACCTTCTTTACAGGAAGCATCACGAAACTACACAACTGAGGCAGATCCTAGACCTCATGTCAACGAGGAAATAACTCATGAGGAACGAAGGCTTCAGATCAATAAACTAGACTAGTGGAACACACACTACAAGGAGAAACTAAAAACACACGAAGCAAAAACAAAGCGACTCCATGAGCCAAACCAATTTAAGATCGGAGATTAGGTATTGTTGAATAAAACAGATCCTCGGATCACCACTTCAGACCTTGATACAAACAAAGAAATCCCTTTTGAGGTACTAAAGATCTTCCCATATGGAATAGTCGAGGTAACTAATCCCAAGTTCGGTGCTTTTAAGGCAAACACTACTCGACTTGAACTATATAGTGATTATAGAACTGATAGTAGGGGTGAGGAGTTTCACCTCCTCAAACCACCATGAATACGTGAATGAGAGATAAGTCTAGCTTAAGACTTTAAACGAGCGCTTTTCGGGAGGCAACCCGAACACTAACCCCATTAATTTTCATATTGTTATTTTTACTTTTAGCACCTAGCTACAAACTAACCAAATTAATAAAACGCAGGTTTCCCTACCATACGGCCTTACACACAGGCGTGGCCATGGCCATGTGTACACCACGAACTTGCACACCAGTGTGGCAGAGATCGTACGAACCAAGGATAAAAAATCACCAAAACACGGGCTGCGATAAAATGCCACGACCGTGCGATACGACCGTGGTCGACATTGAGAAAGTCACATAGGTGTACAACATGCCCGTGTCCCTAGGCCGTGGCCGACACTGAGTAATCTACATGGGTGTGGCAACCTCTACACAGGCTTGGGAGAAACTGTAACACCCCAAACTCGGCCCATACGCCACGGCCGAATTTAGAATGCCACTGCGGAAAACATTTGAAAAGATTTTAACTTAAAAGTAAAAACATAAAATTTGTTGTCTTTACTAAAACATTGTATAATTAAAATTCCAAATAAATTTAAGTTATTACAAATTCTTCGATTTAAAAACTCTAACATATATTTTAAAATATAAGTTGCTAAAAATAAAACATTTTCAAATAATAATATAATCGACAATCCAACTTAAAACATAATAAAAATCCTTAAATACTTAAAGTGGCCCTTATTACAATAAATAACCTTTCATAAATAAAATGTGTAAAACAAATAAAATATCTTCTGCATGGGCCACCTCGTATCCACTCCAACTCGGTCCAAGCTTTATGCATCACCTGCGATGTTGGTAAATATTTGGGTGAGTCAACAGACTCAGTGTGTAGTTATTTCACATGTCTCCACATATGGGCTTGGCCCACATCCACATTGATCCACATAATCAGTCATGAAAAAATGCATCCCAACCCAACCTAGTGTCCATCCATTACACCTACCTTGGCAGACCCGCTGGCCAAGGCCGTGGCTAATCCACCGATCATCTGAGTGATCCCACATATCTTACCTTAGCAGACCTGCTGCCCAAGGCAGTGGCAAAGCCACCGATCACCTAAGTGACCTCACATGTCAATATCCACGAGGTGACTCGAGGTCATCCTCAATCTACGGTGATGCACACAGCTATCATCCGCCGAGATGTGGCACCTAGCCAACACCTCCCTTGATGAAGCACATAGCTAACATCAAGCGCCAATGTAGCACAAGGCTAACATCAGACCACGTACATAAATGTACACCCCGTCCTTCGATATTCATATCCCAAATTCCCATGCTCATATATATATATATCATGGCAATAATATCATTTAAAACAAATATACATCACATGCCATCCCAATTTCATACATATACCATATATAAGTTAACGTCATAAAATACTGACCTGATTAATCGATTACCCATCATGGGTATCCACCATCTTAGCCATTCTTGCCGGCTACTAATCACATCATACACATATACATAATAGCACATAATAACAATCAAGAGACAGTGCGATAACTACACACCTGTTTTGGCACAATCGATCAAATCCCGAAACCCACGTCTAAACGATTTGCACCCTTGCGATTGTTGAACTCCTTCCTAGAGTAGTTGAAATCCCGAAAGACTTCCTATCCCTTAACGTTAGCCTACCGAAATCTTGATAACTACTTTCATGAATCCGACCATCACAAGAAAAGGGAGTTAATCTCCTTGACTTAATAAAATAATGAGAAACAAATAGAACGACAACCCCTTACCACAATATTAGAAACCGATTGAAAGCTTGATAGAAAAAGAATGTCGACGCCTTCCTCTCTATAGGCTCTAGATAGATTCGGCCACAGAACAGAAGAATGTATTCGGCTACTAGAAGAAGATAACAAGGGATTATAGGTCCGGCTTAGAGGACACTAGGGAGATTCGGCTATCACAAAAAAAAGTATTTCGGCTTTTGCAAATGATTAGAAAAAGAAGAGAAAAGGAGAAGAATAGGTACTTAACACTTTCGGCTTTTGAATGAAACTCTGAGAAGAACAGGTGAATACTATAATAATTCGGCTATGGTTTCCAAATGGTCATGAAACATTCGGCCTCAAGAGAGCAAATGGAGAGAAGAAGAAAACGCTAGTGACCTTAATGGTCTTTGAAGTTTCGAACACAAATCAAAGAGAAGGGAAACCGAAACTAAATGGCTTATGCACAAAAACGACACTTAGAGAGAAAAGAAAACTCTAATTTTCGGCACACCCTCCTTATCAAGCTTCAAAGCCGAAAATGCTACCCCCAAGAGCCCTATATTCGGCCATTACTCCCTCCCCTATCATGTCCCATTTTTCTCTCCTCATTTAACTCTTATCCTATCATTTCCCTTAATTCTTCCTATCATATCCCTTAATTATCACCTCATTTATCTCTTATCATCCATTCAAAATAAATGAAAATAAAACTACATTTATCAACTAATCTTAGCCAAAATTTAAAAGAAATACAAGCCTTATCTCATCCTTTTAGAAGCCTAAATGCCGTCCAACTCCTTCCCCCCTAGTCCATGAAACCGTCCATGTTCATGGACAAAATTCCATTAAAAGGTTTCCAAACCTCATCCCTTAATCCATGCCTTTTGTCCCCTTATCATACCATATTTTCTTGATTCCATACCTTAGTTAATCACTTGCCTTTTTCCTTTAGTCTACTATCCATAAATAACAAAGTCCATCCTTACCTTAATTAGAGTTTGACCAACACATGCCATACAATGCAAAAATAAAAGTCACCTTATTGCCATCCATGGGATTCGAACCTAAGACCATTAATACACTCCACACTCCACTTGCCACTTTACCAATTGACTCCTTGTGTTTAAATCCTCCAACAAATTTTCTTAAGGCCTATCTTGACTAGCTCCCTTTTAAGAATAAAAATCTAATATTTTTCTAAGGCATTCTTACATTCTAAAATTCTAAAAACCCTTAAAACTCATCCAAACACACACTAAGCCCACTTACACTTGAATTATGCACTACACGCATAAACCCTAATTCTAGGATATTACAGAAATAAACAAAACACAACACGGCTGTGTGATACGACTGTGTGACCCAACATCCCCATGGCATACGGGTGTGG
This sequence comes from Gossypium australe, assembly GCA_005393395.2. Lineage (NCBI taxonomy): Eukaryota > Viridiplantae > Streptophyta > Magnoliopsida > Malvales > Malvaceae > Gossypium > Gossypium australe. The sequence continues at coordinate 22,064,959 of CM016619.1, read as the reverse complement.
GAAGCCACCAGATCCCTGTTTCCTATTTAAACCCCCCTTTTCTCACCTTCTCCCCAAATTCTTTTTCTCCCAGACCCTAGCCACCACAACTTTTATTTGACTATTATCTCTTTCCTTTCCTTTTCCTTTTCCCCTTTCCCTCATTCTTTCTTTACACCACCATTCCAATGTCGAAGAAGCGAAAGGACCCTAGCACAGTCTCCCCGTGCGAGACCGATCTACATGAGTTCATGTCAGCTGCTTCATTTATCCGACAGGCCAAGGACATTTGAGTCCATTTAATTTTCCTTTGTCTTTTCTCTTCTCCTTTATTTTCCTTCTCTTTATCTTTCTTGTCTTTTATTTATATTATTATATTCTAATTTCTTTGATTTAGGTTCAAAAGGAGCTTGGGAATCACCACACCATGACCATGGTAGCCACCGCCACCTTCATCTATACTCGTCTTGCCGTTTCTTTTCCTTGATTCCATCTAAAATTCAGAAAGTTCACTTCTCTCCCTATCTTATGATTTTATATTATAGATATCTATCTTTTTACATTGAGGACAATGTACATCTTAAGTGTGGGGAGGTTATTGGTTTCATTACCATAAAATCCTTGAATTACGTCTTGTTCTTAAAGTAGTTTTTTCATGTTTACTATTAGAATCAAACCTCCGTCGATTTATGATTTTTGTTGATATGTGATCGTTGTTTTGTCGAGTTTGAAAATTTATAAAGAGAATGATCGAACCTAGAAACTAACTCTGACAATGGTTTAAGGCAAGTGCACCTATCGAACAGTAGTATAGCTTAGGCAAGACCAGATTGTCGAACCCAAAGGAACTAAAAGTACTAATACTAACTTTCTTTTTATTATCTAGCCCAAAATAAGTGAAGTTGTTGTTTAATCTAAAATTAACTAATTACTAAGCTAAAGACGCAAAGACAAAAAGAATAAATTGGGGAAATACTGTTGGGAAGACTTAATTGATTAAGACGATACCCTAAGGAGGAATCCACCTAGACTTCACTTGTTATCTAACACTGAACCAAACGATTTATTCACTTGACTTGATCCGTAAGACTCTCTAATGTATATTAAACCCTCTCTCGAGGCGAATAACGTCTAACCCTAGGTTGATTAATTGAAATCTCTTTCTAATTAAAGCCCCTAGAATCGCATTAACTCAATCTATGGACTCCCATATTAGGTTTCACCCTAATCCGGCAAAATCTCGTCACCCTATCTCTAGGCGTACGATCAACTCCGCTTAATTATGCTAGATCTACTCTTAAGCAGGGACTTTTGCTCCTCCACCTAAGCATGTCATACTTGAATTAATATCCCGGAAATATTAACACAAGAATTAAGCACACATAATTAAGAACAAATCAAGTACTTATCATATAGTTCAGAAAACAATAACAAGATTCGTCTTAAGTTTCATCCCTTTCAGGTATCTGAAGGGTTTAGTTCATGACAATAAAAGAAAACATCTCAGAAGAAAAGATAAAACAAAACATAAGAGATCCCTAAAATTCCCTGAAGGAATTGAAGGAGAGATCTGACATTTTGAGTAGAATTCCCGATTCTTGATCACTGGAAACAAAGTCTTAAAATTTATAAAGAGAATGATCAAACCTGCAAACTAACTCTGACAATGATTAAAGGTAAATGTACCTATCGAATAGTAGTATAGCTTAGGCAAGACCGGATTGTCGAACCCAAAGGAACTAAAAGTACTAATACTAACCTTCTTTTTATTATCTAGCCTAAAATAAGTAAAGTTGTTTAAATCTACTACTAAGCTAAAGACGCAAAGACAAAAAGAATGAATTGGGAAATAACTTGAAAGAAGACTCAATTGATTTAAGACGATACCCTCAGGAAGAATCCACCTAGACTTCACTTGTTATTTAACCCTGAACCATACGATTTATTCACTTGACTTGATCCGTAGGATTCCCTAATTTATATTAAACCCTCTCTCGAGGCGAATAACGTCTAACCCTAGGTTAATTAATTGAAATCTCTTTCTCATTAATAACCCCCTAAAATAGCAGTAAATTGATCTATGGATTCCCATATTAGGTTTCACCCTAATCCGGCAAAATCTCGTCACACTATCTCTAGGCATGCGAACAACTCTGCTTTAATTATGCTAGATCTATTCTTAAGCAGGGACTTTTGCTCCTCCACCTAAGAACATCTAACTTGAATCAATATCCCGGAAACATTAACACAAGAATTAAGCACACATAATTAAGAACAAATCAAGTATTTATCTTATAGTTCAGAAAACAATAACAAGATTCATTTAGGTTTCATCCCCTTCAGGTATCTGAAGGGTTTAGTTCATATCAATTTAAGAAACATCTCAGAAGAAAAGATAAAACAAAACATAAGAAATCCCTAAAACTCTCTAAAGGAATTGAAGGAGAGATCCACCGTCTTGAGTAGAATTCCGGCTTCTTGAAATGGATCAACTGGCTATCTTCGAGTGATCCCCACAACTCTGACCTTTTCGGCTTGGCTGCTTAGCCTAGCTAACCGCCCTCTTTCAAGTAGCACTTAGGGGGTTTATATAGGCTCTTGGAATGTGTTTCTTCGCCCCAAAGTATCCAAATCCGAATGAAATTGCTCTTTCCCAGAACAGGGACACGGCCATGTCACACGCCCGTGTGACATGTCTTTAAACCCATGCTCGGACTTCTTTAATAAGGCACGACCATGTGAGTCGGGGGTAAGGCCGTGTTCTAGATGATCAATGCAGCACGGTCGTGTGGGCTTAAGTCCAGGCCGTGTGGATTTCGTGATATGGCCCATTTACTCTGTTTTGGGCCCGTTTTATGTTCTTTTCATCCTCGGGTGCTTTCCTGGGTATAAGACATGAAAAGAAAGGATTAAGAGAACCTTTTTACATAAATCGAGGCTTAAATCATCCAAAAGCATACTAAATGTGAGGTTAAAATATATTATTTTTACAGTTTATCAAATACCCCCACACTTAAGCTTTTGCTTGTCCTCAAGCAAAATTCTCAACTTACAATTAAGACAAACTTTCCATGATTCATAATTCCTATCAACAATGTCTCATCATAATTCATAGATAATTTATACATGGATGATTTAACTCAAAGAGTCCTGAAGATTCAAACAGTCAAAGTCATACATTTGTAGCATAAAAACGTAGGTGTCTCCCCTTATCTAAACAATTACCTTTGATTCAAAACCGACAAAGATTGATATCCTCACAAAAGATTCACTCAAATCACTCAAAGTGTTTAAGGTTCATAAAAAAAGCACTCATAAGTCGAACCTGAAAAGTTAATCCCATAGGCTTGCCTAAAAATCAAATCTCCACCACTGTAAAATGAGATGATACACAAATCGAAAGGTTTTTATCAGGGTTGTAACGGATCTAGGGTTAAAGGTGTGCAATAAGGATGAATTAGAAGGTTAGAATCGAGATTGGATTGATAAGTACTTACCTAGAAAACAGTGAGATAATATTTACATTAACTGAAAAGTAATAATCCTTCTAACACGAGATTTTCTTTTGAAAAATACACTTTAACTGTATAAGCTCACCACTAATACTGAATATACTTCATTTTTTTAGGAACAAATCAAGTGATAAAATATAAATTTAACTACTGAACTAATTTAATTAGGTAACTTAATCAAATAATATCTCGATCAAAGGGTAGTCAAAAGGAATGGTGATAACAAATACAAAGGGGTTTTGGGTTAATATTAGTTGGTGAGTCAATAAAAAGGGTTGTTAGGATTAAACGGGGTTCACTAGGGGTTAATTTATGGAGGTAGGCTGTTTAGTGGAGTAAGTAGGTTAATTCCTAGGTGCCTTTATCATCTCGGTATATCAAATCATAAATGTGGTCTTAACATGTATAATCGAGGCAAGTTCTAGAATAACAGTTCATAGTTGACACACTCATAATCAATAAAGTGAGCATGAAAAAAGATATATGCTCTATAAGGCTCAAAATCTCACAAAAATTATGGGTGTTTTGACATCAACCTTGTAAATTTCAAACTTCCAGATAATATTCAGATTCAGCTCAACAACCTAGCAAAGATTTTAATTCTGAAAAATAGACTTATCATGCTTGATTCTCTAATATTCTTCTAATTTAATCATCAATGCACAATTAATTATGACATAATCTAAAACATATCAATAAAAATCATAAACCATCAGAAATTTCATCCTAATTAGTAATATGAGGAAATTACTTAAAAACAAGACTAAACTCAGAGATTTGAGAATAATGAAGAAAGTTAGGACGGATTTGAGAATAATGCAAAAAGTTAGGCCCTTACATTAATCCAATATTCACCCCCACACTTAAGATGTACATTACCCTCAATGTACAAAGATGTATATAAAATTTAAGCCAGAGGGAGAGGTGAAACTTCCTGAATTTGGACGGTTTCCCGGAGTTGGAAGTCGATAGGGGTGGTGGCTGCTGCCGAGCTCTGCGCTAGATGAAGAAATTGGAGAGCTCGTAGAGAATTAGCCAGGAGTTATTAAGACACAGCTAAAATAAACTAAATATATATTTAGAGATAAGAAAACTAAAGAACATGAAAATAAAAAGTAAAATAAAGTTAAAAGAAAAGGTGGATGGACCGACGAGTCCTTATTGATGGATGGTTCGCGAGGTGGGTGTGACCTCTAGGGCTGCTATGACAGGCCTATTTTGACCCTAATCGGAACGGTGGTTTCGGGACCATGAATCCGAGTCCGAGAAATATTTTTATATTATATTTTGTGTTTATTATATGTGAATTAATATGTGTGAAAATCTCGTAGAAAAATTTTATCGTTTGTGTGTTTAATTTAGAAAAAAGGACTAAATCGCGTAAAAGGTAAAAGTTGTAAACTATAGTGAAATATACCAAATTGATTGTGGCTTTATAAATGGAAGTCCTAAAAGGGTAATTGGCCCATTATTTAAGATAGTGGATGGCTTTGGACTAAATTACCCTTACTTTATAAGTTGGTTTTATTATTATTAAAAGGTTATATTAGTAATTAGTTTATTAAGTTAATATATGTTAAAATACCATAAAATAAGCCATCATCTTTTGGCTTTCTTCTTGGCCGAATGTTAAGGAAAGAAAAAAAGGGTTTGTGGCTTTGAAATTTCGGCATTTAGAAGCTCAAATTGAAGGTTAGTCTGACATTGGTTTTTGTTAATTTTTACGTTTTTGAGATCGTTGCTTAGTATATTACCCGGCCCATGCTAGAATTTCTAAGATTAGTGTGTATATATGATTCGGCCATTGATGAATTCTTGAGGTTTTGATGTTTGATGATTTTTAAATTAAAGATATGTTAAGGATTGATATGTTTTGTATTAGAAATTTTAGTAATTTGAGTATTTTGGGCTAATTTGTAAAAATAAAAATTTTAAGGGACTTGGTTGCAAAATAAATGAAATGTATGCCTTGGTATGAAGGTATAGAAGATTCGGCCCTAGAGTTTTATGTGCAAATTATGTGTATTTTGTGTTTTATGCAAATAGGACTAAATTGTAAAAATGTGAAACATTAGGGGTAAAATAGTAATTTGCCCATTTATGTGTTTTGGGACTAAATTGAAATGAAATGTGCTTGAATGAGACTATTTTTGATATGTTTAGATCAAGAACAAAGAAAAACGGAATTAGATCGGGGAAAAACGAAGGTTCTTGAATAGCCGATTTACACGGTCTATCGACAGCCGAGGTAAGTCCTTAAGCTGAAATATATTAAAGAGTTATTTATGAACATATTAAATGATAATGTTTGATAAGTTTTACTACATAATTATGTCATAGCCGAATGTATATAAGTATATTAGATTGATTGCATAATTTGATAATGTGATATGAATAAGTTTAGTTGAATTGGATATGTAATATAGTTATGAAATGTGTGTGGAATGATTGACGACATTGATATGTTTCAGGCTTTAAGCCTAGCAGGCCTAGTGCCGGTGACTTATTTCAGGCTTTAAGCCGGTGACTTATTTCAGGCTTTAAGCCTAGCAGGCCTAGTGCCGGTGACTTATTACGGGCTCTGAGCCTAGCAGGCCTTGTGCCGGTGTTATTTATCGGGCTTTGACGCCTAGCAGGCTTGATGCCGGTGATGTGTTTTACAAAGGATAAACCGAATGTTGTTCAAGGCAACACATAGCTAATGTATCTAGTTAAAGGCTCAGGTAAGCAAGTAAGGTAAGTTATGTATAAGGTTACTTGAGTTGAGTTAATACTATAAGAACAGTGTTAAGTACATTTGAGATTAAGATTGATGTGCATGAGTATTATATGATTGAATTTGAGCTTGAATGTACTATTGTGGAGATTCGGTTTTCAAATAGAAATGCTAAGAGTGAAAGGAATTTTAGTACGATAACATGGTTGATATGAATGCTGTACTTATATGATTTGGAGCATGTGATTCTGGTAATATATTTATTTTGTGTTTTGAAGAGATACAAGTTTATAGAAATGAAGTACAATTACTTAAGTTAATGAACTGTTAGTATTCGGTCCTGTATGAATGAACATATTTAAATGTTTATGTGCAATGTCATAAGTTGAATGATTTAAATGTTTAAGTGCTTGAATTTTATATTATTATGAGCTTAGGACTTACTAAGCTAGTAAGCTTACTTGTGTGAAATGTTCTCCTCTGTTTTATAGATTCAGTTAAGGCTACAAGCTCAAAGGGATCGTCAAGAAAGTCGTCCACACTATCAACTCTTTTGGTACTTAAATCTAGTTTAGTTCGAAAGGCATGTATTAGCTAGGTTATGTCGTTAATTAATGGTATTAGATCTTGTAAATATATGTATAGCCTTGCGAAATGGCTATTACTCTTGGCAAAAACCTTACTTATGTGTTAGATAGATTGGTTTGTATAAATGTTCTTGGTTGTGTGCTTTTGTTATGTTTTAAGTTTAGCTTGAAAGTATATATTATGACAGTTATATTGAGTAGTTAAGTTGAGTTGGTGATGGTAGTGAAAATGTCTATGCATGAATATTTGAAGTTGAGCACTAGAGTGTTTATTTGAGATAAGAGCATGTGGTTGAAGAATTGATTATACTTATGCAATTCCAATGGATATATTAGCTCATGTGTGTGTTAGGTTAATAGTATTTCCTTATGTTCGAATATAGAAATGTGCATAACTATGATTTATATACTTTTATATTTATAAATGGCTTGTGAGATTGTTCGAATTTTACTAGGTGCAAGAAATCACCAAATTCGACTTGTGTTAGGTAATAAACTTGAAATGTCATAAATGGGACTTTTATATTCAGCCAAATGCTTAAGTAAGTAAGTGATGTGTATTAAGTTGCATGTTTTGCTTAAATGTGAAAGAAAAAAAATAATAAAAGATCAATCTCATGAGTTATGTATTCAGCAATACATGGTATTAAGTAGAAAATGTACTTGTATGTATATTTGGTTTTGGATTGCATTTGCACATGGCTAATAAACATTATAAGCTTAGTTCGAATATGTCATTATATGATAAGCTCATGATTTATGTGTGTATTTTAAGACATGTATATTGAATTGATAAAATGGTATGGTATTGAAATGAATATGATTGAACTTTGAGATATGATTAGTATATCAGGTGTGATTAATAATTTAAGACTAAAATTTTAATTAGCAAAATGATATATCTGTATATGTATTTGTGGATAGGTTCTATGTGATTATGTGAATATATGAAAGCTGTATTTTCTTTGTAAATGCCTCGTAACCCTAATCCGGTGACGGATATGGGTTAGGGGTGTTACATTTTATTGGTATCAAAGCTTACGGTTTAGTCGATTCTAGGACTACCGTAGCGCGTGAGGGTCTAGCTATACATGCCTTTATTGTATATTTGATAGTGTGGTGACTTCTGACATTCTGAATTGTGTTTTATATAGTAAATGGATTCTGATCCTGAAAGAGCTGTAGCGGATGATGTAGAGAGTGTAGCGCCTGACCGTGCACACGGATCAGTGCCGGTAGACTCTCGACCAGTTTCGGGTAGCCATGAGGGGGAGGCTAAACAAGCCTTCTATCAGATGATGAACGAGTGGTTTACCCAGTTTATTCAGACTAACCCGGCTGTACCCCAACCTCCACCCCCGAATAATCCAACTTCGATACCTTCGGCACCCCCGATGATAGATCCGATGAGATCTAGTAGGCCTCCAGTTGATAAAATCAGGAAATTTGGGGCCGAAGAATTCAGGGCCAATGATGATGATGACGCAGAACGAGCTGAAATGTGGCTTGATAATACTATTCGGGTACTTGATGAGCTATCTTGTACTCTAGAGGAATGCCTGAAGTGTGCTATATCTTTACTTCGGGACACTGCATATCACTGGTGGAATACACTAGTATCAGTGGTTCCGAAAGAAAAAGTGACGTGGGATTTCTTCCAGAATGAATTCCGCAAGAAATATATCAGCCAGAGGTTCATCGACCAGAAACGTAAAGAATTTCTTGAACTAAAACAGGGGCAAATGACCGTGACTGAATATGAGAGAAAATTTGTCAGATTAAGCCAATATGCTCGGGAGTGTGTATCAACTGAAGCCATTATGTGTAAAAGGTTCGAAGACGGTTTGAATGAAGATTTAAAGTTGCTTGTTGGCATTCTTGAAATCAAAGAGTTTGTGACACTAGTCGAGCGAGCTTGCAAAGCTGAAGAGCTCGGGAAGGAGAAAAGAAAGGCTGAGACAGAAGCTAGAGACACTCGTAAGAGATCGTCGGGTAAGAATTTCCATTCCACATCTAAGAAGTTCAGAGATGACTTCAGCCGACAAAAAGCTACTTCAGATTTACCTAGACGTGATCGACCTCTAGTGGGCTCACGAGCTACCTCGATGGCCAGTGTTGGTAACGCTCCACAGAGTCGAGTTGAATGCAAGCACTGTGGGAAATGGCATTCCGGGAGTTGTAGATTCCATGATCGATCTTGCTTTAAATGTGGATCGTCAGATCATTTTATTAGAGAATGTCCAATGTTAGCTGAGCAGAATACAGTTTAGAACATTAAGTCGAGAAACACGTCAGCGCGAGGTAGGCCACCCAGACATTTAGGCAATGTAGGTGGTAGTCAGAGAGGAACGAAGAACACTACAGTTCGATCCAAGCCTAGAGCACCAGCTAGAGCTTATGCTGTACGAGCTAGAGAGGATGCTTCGTCCCCAGACGTTATTACTAGTACTTTCACACTATATGATACTACTGTGATTGCATTGATTGATCCTGGTTCGACTCATTCATATGTGTGTGAAACTTTGGCATCCAGTAAGACTCTACCTGTTGAGTCTACTGAGTTTGTGATTCGTGTGTCCAACCCTTTGGGTCGCTGTGTACTTGTGAATAAAGTGTGTAAAAGTTGCCCGTTGATGATTCGAGATTCTTGTTTCCCAGCTGAGCTAATGTTGTTGCCCTTCGACGAGTTTGATATAATTCTGGGAATGGATTGGCTAACTTTGTATGATGCAGTGGTGAATTGTAAAAGAAAGATCATTGATTTGAGATGCCAAAACGGTGAGATAATTCGGATTGAATCCAATAATTTGGATGGGTTGTCTACAGTAATATCCCAGATGTTAGCTCGAAAGTATGTGAGAAGAGGATACGAAGCTTACTTGGCTTATGTGTTGGATAATAAAGTGTCGGAAAAGCAAATGGAATCAGTATCGGTTGTGAATGAATACTCAGATGTGTTTCCTGAAGAATTACCAGGTTTACCACCAGTACGAGAGATTGAGTTTGGTATTGAACTAGTACCGGGGACGACTCCGATTTCGATAGCTCCGTATCGGATGGCACCTACCGAGTTGAAAGAGTTGGAAGCACAGTTGCAAGAGTTGACAGATAGGGGTTTTGCATGACCGAGTTTCTCTCCTTGGGGTGCCCCGGTTTTATTTGTGAAAAAGAAAGACGGGACTATGCGAATGTGTATCAACTATCGGCAACTAAATAAGGTAACTATAAAGAATAAGTACCCGTTACCTCGGATTGATGATTTGTTTGATCAGTTAAAAGGGGCTTCGGTATTTTCGAAGATAGATTTGAGAACAGGCTATTATCAGTTGCGAGTCAGAGATACAGATGTGCCAAAGACTGCATTCCAGACGAGGTACGGACATTTTGAGTTTCTGGTTATGCCTTTTGGACTCACTAATGCACCTGCTGTTTTTATGGATCTAATGAATCGAGTCTTCAGACAGTTTTTAGATCGGTTTGTAGTAGTGTTTATTGATGATATACTGATCTACTGCAAAAATGAAACCGAGCATGCCGAGCATTTGAGATTAGTGCTACAAACTTTGAGAGATCAATAGTTGTATGCGAAGTTTAGTAAGTGTGAGTTCTGGATGAAAGAGGTCAGCTTTTTGGGTCATGTTGTTTCAGCATCAGGTATTCGAGTCGATCCGAATAAAATTTCGGCTATACTTGATTGGAAGCCACCGAAGAATGTTTTTGAAATTCGAAGTTTTCTGGGACTTGCGGGCTACTACAGACGGTTTGTGAAAGGTTTTTCTGTGATAGCTACACCTTTGACAAAACTACTTCAGAAAGATGTAAAGTTCGAGTGGTCGGAAAATTGTCAGAAAAGTTTCGATCAGTTGAAAGCCCTTTTGACAGAAGCTCCAGTATTAGCTCAGCCTGAATCGGGTAAGGAATTTGTTGTGTATTCTGATGCTTCCTTAAGTGGTTTGGGTTGTGTATTGATGCAGGAAGGCAGAGTAGTAGCCTATGCATCGAGACAATTGAAGCCGCATAAAAGAAATTACCCAACGCATGATTTGGAACTTGCAGCCATTGTGTTCGCACTAAAGATTTGGCGTCATTACTTACTCGGCGAGAAATGTCACGTTTACTCGGATCAAAAAAGTTTGAAGTACTTGATGACTTAGAAAGACCTGAACTTAAGACAGCGCAGATGGTTAGAATTGCTAAAAGATTACGAATTGGTAATTGACTATCATCCGGGAAAAGCTAACGTTGTTGCGGACGCACTAAGTAGAAAATCATTGTTTGCTCTTCGTGCGTTGAACGCACATATGGTTATGTCCAGAGATGGTTCGATCATAGCTGAGATGAAGGCTAGACCGTTATTTATTCAGCAAATTAGTGATGTACAGAAGGTTGACAAAGATATGACTTCTAGACGAGCACAATGTGAAAATGATACAGAGTCAGAATTTCGAATTGGTAAAAATGACTATTTGTACTATAAAGGCCGATTATGTGTACCGAGAGATGCTGACTTAATTCAGATGGTTTTGGATGAAGCTCATAATAGTCAAATGTCGATACATCCGAGTAGCACAAAGATGTACAATGATTTGAAACAGTTCTATTGGTGGCCGGGCATGAAACGGGATATATCTGAATTTGTTTCGAAATGCTTAGTTTGTCAGCAAGTAGAAGCTGAGCATCAAGTGCCATCTGGACTACTTCAGCCAATCATGATACCTGAATGGAAATGGGATAGAATTACAATGGATTTTGTATCCGGTCTTCCTATGACACCGAGTAAGAAAGATGTCGTCTGGGTTATAGTTGATAGACTGACTAAATCAGCTCATTTTGTGCCAGTACGTACAGACTACTCACTTGAGAAACTTACTGAATTATATGTATCACAGATTGTAAGGTTGCATGGTGTACCGAGTTCCATTGTTTCAGACAAAGACTCGAGATTCACATCGCGGTTTTGGAAGAAGTTGCAAGATGCTTTAGGTACTAAACTTCATTTTAGTACAGCCTTTCATCCGCAGACAGACGGTCAATCTGAGCGAACTATTCATATACTTGAGGACATGTTGAGATGTTGCGTTCTCGAGTTTAAAGGTACGTGGGAATGATACCTACCTTTGATTGAATTTGCTTATAATAATAGCTTTCAATCCAGTATCAAAATGGCACCCTATGAGCTTTATACGGTCGTAAGTGTCGAACACCATTATACTGGACTGAGCTCAGCGAGAATAAGATACTTGGGGTTGATTTGATAAAAGAAACAGAACAGAAGGTAGCTATTATTAGAGGCAACTTGAAAGCTGCTTCGGATCGTCAAAAGTCCTATGCTGATTTGAAACGTAAAGACATTGAACTTCAGGTCGGAGATCATGTATTCCTAAAAGTTTCTCCGTGGAAGAAAGTACTCCGATTTGGTCGGAAAGGCAAGTTGAGTCCGAGATTTATCGGACCGTATGAAATCATCGAACGTATTGGGCCTGTTGCTTATAGATTGAAGTTGCCCTCTGAGTTAGAAAAGATACATGACGTATTTCACGTTTCGATGCTTCGTAAGTACAGATCAGATCCGTCTCATGTGATCACATCGTCAGAGATTGAAATTCGACCCGATTTGTCATATGATGAAGAACCGATCCGTATCTTAGCTCGGGAAATAAAAGAGTTGAGAAATAAGAGAATTTCTTTAGTAAAAGTACTATGGAATCATCACGGAGTTGAAGAGGCTATGTGGGATCCTGAGGATTCAATGAGGCAACAATATCCGACACTGTTTAACGGTAAGATTTTCGGGGACAAAAATCCTTAAGGGGGAGACTTGTGACAGACCTATTTTGACCCTAATCAGAACGGTGGTTTCAGGACCACGAATTCGAGTCCGAGAAATATTTTTATATTATCTTTTGTGTTTATTATATCTGAATTAATATGTGTAAAAATCTCGTAGAAAAATTTTATCGTTTGTGTGTTTAATTTAGAAAAAAGGATTAAATCGAGTAAAAGGTAAAAGTTGTAAACTATAGTGAAATATACCAAATTGATTGTGGCTTTATAAATGGAAGTCCTAAAAGGGTAATTGGCCTATTATTTAAGATAGTGGATGGCTTTGGACTAAATTACCCTTACTTTATAAGTTGGTTTTATTATTATTAAAAGGTGATATTAGTAATTAGTTTATTAAGTTAATATATGTTAAAATACCATAAAATAAGCCATCATCTTTTGGCTTTCTTCTTGGCCGAATGTTAAGGAAAGAAGAAAAGGGTTTGTGGCTTTGAAATTTCGGCATTTAGAAGTTCAAATTGAAGGTTAGTTTGACATTGGTTTTTGTTAATTTTTACGTTTTTGAGATCGTTGCTTAGTATATTACCCGACCCATGCTAGAATTTCTAAGATTAATGTGTATATATGATTCAGCCATTGATGAATTCTTGAGGTTTTGATGTTTGATGATTTTTAAATTAAAGATATGTTAAGGATTGATATGTTTTGTATTAGAAATTTTAGTAATTTGAGTATTTTGGGCTAATTTGTAAAAAACAAAATTGAGGGACTTGGTTGCAAAATAAATGAAATGTATGCCTTGGTATGAAGGTATAGAAGATTCGGCCCTAGAGTGTTATGTGCAAATTATGTGTATTTTCTGTTTTATGCAAATAGGACTAAATTGTAAAAATGTGAAACATTAGGGGTAAAATAGTAATTTGCCCATTTATGTGTTTTGGGACTAAATTGAAATGAAATGTGCTTGAATGAGACTATTTTTGATATGTTTAGATCAAGAACAAAGAAAAACGGAATTAGATTGAGGAAAAACGAAGGTTCTTGAATAGCCGATTTACACGGCTATCGACAGCCGAGGTAAGTCCTTAAGCTGAAATATATTAAAGAGTTATTTATGAACATATTAAATGATAATGTTTGATAAGTTTTAGTACATAATTATGTCATAGCCGAATGTATATAAGTATATTAGATTGATTGCATAATTTGATAATGTGATATGAATAAGTTTAGTTGAATTGGATATGTAATATAGTTATGAAATGTGTGTGGAATGATTGACCATATTGATATGTTTCAGGCTTTAAGCCTAGCAGGCCTAGTGCCGGTGACTTATTACGGGCTCTGAGCCTAGCAGGCCTTGTGCCGGTGTTATTTATCGGGCTTTGACGCCTAGCAGGCTTGATGCCGGTGATGTGTTTTACAAAGGATAAACCGAATGTTGTTCAAGGTAAAACATAGCTAATGTACGTAGTTAAAGGCTCAGGTAAGCAAGTAAGGTAAGTTATGTATAAGGTTACTTGAGTTGAGTTAATACTATGAGAACAGTGTTAAGTACATTTGAGATTAAGATTGATGTGCATGAGTATTATATGATTGAATTTGAGCTTGAATGTACTATTGTGGAGATTCGGTTTTCAAATAGAAATGCTAAGAGTGAAAGGAATTTTAGTACGATAACATGGTTGATATGAATGCTGTACTTATATGATTTGGAGCATGTGATTCTGGTAATATATTTATTTTGTGTTTTGAAGAGATACAAGTTTATAGAAATGAAGTACAATTACTTAAGTTAATGAACTGTTAGTATTCGGTCCTGTATGAATGAACATATTTAAATGTTTATGTGCAATGTCATAAGTTGAATGATTTAAATGTTTAAGTGCTTGAATTTTATATTATTATGAGCTTAGGACTTACTAAGCTAGTAAGCTTACTTGTGTGAAATGTTCTCCTCTGTTTTATAGATTCAATTAAGGCTACAAGCTCAAAGGGATCGTCAAGAAAGTCGTCCACACTATCAACTCTTTTGGTACTTAAATCTAGTTTAGTTTGAAAGGCATGTATTAGCTAGGTTATGTCGTTAATTAATGGTATTAGATCTTGTAAATATATGTATAGCCTTGCGAAATGGCTATTACTCTTGGCAAAAACCTTACTTATGTGTTAGATAGATTGGTTTGTATAAATGTTCTTGGTTGTGTGCTTTTGTTATGTTTTAAGTTTAGCTTGAAAGTATATATTATGACAGTTATATTGAGTACTTAAGTTGAGTTGATGATGGTAGTGAAAATGTCTATGCATGAATATTTGAAGTTGAGCACTAGAGTGTTTATTTGAGATAAGAGCATGTGGTTGAAGAATTGATTATACTTATGCAATTCTAATGGATATATTAGCTCATGTGTGTGTTAGGTTAATAGTATTTCCTTATGTTCGAATATAGAAATGTGCATAACTATGATTTATATACTTTTATATTTATAAATGGCTTGTGAGATTGTTCGAATTTTACTAGGTGCAAGAAATCACCAAATTTGACTTGTGTTAGGTAATAAACATGAAATGTCATAAATGGGACTTATATATTCGGCCAAATGCTTAAGTAAGTAAGTGATGTGTATTAAGTTGCATGTTTTGCTTAAATGTGAAAGAAAAAAAATAATAAAAGATCAATCTCATGAGTTATGTATTCAGCAATACATGGTATTAAGTAGAAAATGTACTTGTATGTATATTTGGTTTTGGATTGCATTTGCACATGGCTAATAAACATTTGGTTCGAATATGTCATTATATGATAAGCTCATGATTTATGTGTGTATTTTAAGACATGTATATTGAATTGATAAAATGGTATAGTATTGAAATGAATATGATTGAACTTTGAGATATGATTAGTATATCAGGTGTGATTAATAATTTAAGACTAAAATTTTAATTAGCAAAATGATATATCTGTATATGTATTTGTGGATAGGTTCTTTGTGATTATGTGAATATATGAAAGCTGTATTTTCTTTGTAAATGCCTCGTAACCCTAATCCGGCGACGGATATGGGTTAGGGGTGTTACAGCTGCTGAGGTGCTGGCGGTGGCAGAAGTGGTGTGATTCCCAAGCAGCCTTTAGAACTCCTCAGGCTGTGGTGGTGGTGGTCGTGATTCCCAAGGAGTGATTCCCTAGCAGCCTGACGAACTTGACACTAAGAAACTGAAATATATTAAACTAAATTAAGCTTAAGATTGTCAAAGAGAAGGAAATTAAAGCAAAAAGAGAAAAGAAAAAGAAAAGATAAATGGTCTCAAAGACCCTTGGCTTGTTGTTTGGATGAAGCGGCCAGCATGAGGTTATGTATAGGGGTCACCCTGGGTGAGATTATGCTTGGCTTCTTCTGCTTCTTTGGCATGGCTTCGGTGTGGCTCAAGAGTTATTGAGACTTGTTATGGAGAGGGAAATCTAAAAATAAGGGGGGGGGAAGAAAAGAAGTGAACAGTGGAAAGAATGGGGAAAGGAGGTTGGGTTTAAATAGAGGCTCAATTCTAGTACTTGCCCACGCCCATGGGCAGAGGCGTGTCGATGCATGCGACCACTTTGCACGGCCGTGTGTCTAGGCGTGTTGTTTCTCCATGCCTGTTTTTTAGCCAGACACTTTCGTTGATGACAAGCCAGTATGTTGGCACGGTTGGGAGGCACGGGCGTGTTCTGCCCGTGGTTTGCAAGTCAGTAGCTTCACACGGTCGTAGGGCACGGTCGTGCTACTTTGTCGGTGCCCGTGGGAGAGGGGTTGAGTCCTTGACTTCAAAATTTAGTTGGGACTGATTCGTACGGCCTCTGCTCTGTCAGTACGGAGATTTAGGTGGTCCACACGGCCATGGCCACGGTCGTGTGCAAGGCCGTGTGGCTTGGGAATTTGCACTTTTGTGTTAGTTTAAAAGCTAAATTTTCTGAACTAAGAAAAGAAAAGAAAATGAAAATAAATGCGAATGTGAATAGGGTTAGTGCTCGGGCTGCCTCCCGAGAAGAGCTTGTTTATAGTCTTAAGCTGGACTTTCCTTGTATTTGAATCAGGGAGGTTTAAAGGTTTGGATATTTTCCCTCATGCTTACAGTTCTATTTTCTTGATAAAGTTTAAGTCGAGAAGCGTTTACCTTAAAAGTGTCGAATGTTGGATTGCTTACCTCGACTGTTCCGTGTGAGAAGATATTGTGTACCTTAAGAGGAATTTCTTCGTTTACTTTCAGGCCTGATGTGGTGATGTGAGGGTCGGCTTTGTCTAACAGTACCTGGTCTCCTATTTTGAAATGGTTTGATGTTCCTATGAGCTCTTCTAGGGGCTCCTTAGGCTTTACTTTGTGCGGTTTCTGTTCCTCTTTGATTTGTGTTTTTTGCTCTTTTAGTTTGTCGATCCTAAGGCTTTGTTCATTATGTGATTCTTCTTTGTTGGTATTAGGTCTATGATTCGGCTCAGGTTTGTATCCTTGTGGTGTTTCCTGCGATGAAGGTTGCACAAATTGATTAGCAATTGAATTGTCTTTCTTAACTTCATCGATTGTTGTCCTGGCCGAGTCAAGAGCTTGAAGACTGATTGAATTGTCACCTACACAAAGCATGAGTTCTCCTGTGGCAACATCAATTTTAGTCTTGGCAGTTGCAAGGAAGGGTCTTCCTAAAATTAAGGGAATCGAATTATCCTCATCCATGTCTAAGACACCAAAATCTACTGGGAAAACGAATTTATCAAATTTTACAAGAACATCTTCGATAATACCCCTAGGAATTCTAACAGTTTTATACTGCTCATCCTGCTCTGTTTGGGTTTCCCTAGACCTAGTTGTTAAAACATTTTGTAAGGCATGACATTTATGCTTGCCCCTAAATCAACTAACGCATTATCAACAGTTAAACTACCAATTAAACATGGAATTGTAAAACTCCCTGGATCTTTTTGCTTTCGCGGTAGTATATTCTGTAACATCGCTGAGCATGCTGCATTTAGTTCCACATGTGGTTCCTCATCTAATCTGCTCTTGTTTGTCAAGAGCTGCTTTAAAATTTTTCTCGAATCTGGCATCTGAAAAAGAGCTTCCAGAAGAGGTAAGTTGATATGTAATTTCTTTAAAAGTTTAAGAAACTTACCGAACTGTTCTTCTGAATCATCTCTTATCATTGATTTGGGATAAGGTATGCGAGGTTGGTACTCTTTAATTACCTGTTTTGGCTTTTCCCGTGTTACCTCTATTTTACTTTCTTCTACCTCGTTTTCTTTTATTGAGTTGGCTTCATCTAACCCTTTACTGTCATGAGCTGTGATGGCTTGAATTTGCTCCTTTGGGTTAATCTCTGTGTTACTTGGTAGACGTCCTTGTGGTCATTTGGACATTAACTTTGCAAGTTGTCCGACTGCCTTAGTGACTTCCTCTACTGTCTTAGTAAGTTCCCTGACTCGGTTCTTGGTCTCTTCAACCTATGTTTGTTGACCTTTAAGTGTTTTCTCACTATCTTGCAGACGATTTTCTGTGGCTGCCATGAATTTTGTCAGCATCTCTTCAAGGTTTGGCTTCTTCTCTTGCGGATATGGCTGATTTTGGAAATGTTGAGGAGGTTGTTGTCTTTGATTTCCTTGATTTCCTTGACCTCCCCATGAAAAATTTGGGCGATTCCTCCAACCTAGATTGTAAGTATTACTATAAGGATTATTATTGGATCTGAAATTATTACCTATATAGTTCATCTGTTCGCTCTCTATGCCCAGTTGGTAGGGTGGGTACTCAGGATTCGCCACAGTTCCACATTGCGTCACACTGCATGACTGGGTGTGCCTGCGAAGAACATAAACTATCAAGCTTTTTATTCATCATCTCTATCTGTGTTGATAGTATGGTCCCTTTAGTCCTTGTAACTTGCCACTGATAGTTATTCAGTTACATCTCTTCAATGAACCCGTCGGCTGCTGCAGGAGTTCTGTTGTTCAGGGTTCCACTAGCGGCTGAATCAATTAATTGCCTCGTTGAGGGGTTTACACCGTTATAGAAGGTTTGGACTTGTAGCCATAAGGGTAAACCCTGGTGCGGACACCTTCTCAAGAGATCCTTGTATCTCTCCCATGCGTCTTATAATGTCTCTAAATCCATCTGCACAAAAGAACAGATATCATTTCGTAATTTGGCCATTTTGGCTGGTAGGAAATATTTTAATAGAAATTTTTCGGTCATTTGTTCCCATGTAGTGATTGACCCTCGTGGTAACGAGTTTAACCACTGTTTGGCTTTATTTCTTAATGAAAAGGGAAATAACCGAAGACGTATGGCATCATCAGAAATGCCACTTATTTTGAAGGTATCACAGAACTCTAAAAATTAGCTATATGAGTGTTTGGGTCTTTGTCCCCTAAACCATCAAATTGAACAAATTGTTGCATCATTTGTATTGTGTTAGGCTTTAATTCAAAATTATTAGCAGCTATAGCAGGCCTAACAATACTCGATTCTGCTCCTGTTAAATGCGGTTTAGCATAATCAAACATAGTACGTGGAGCATTGTTTTCTCCCACGTCATGTGGTTGTGGATTATTCTCGTCCATCCCTTTAGTAGGATTGGATCTGCCTTCTTGATTTTCCTCTATTTAATTTAGGGCTCGCCTCATTTCTCTTCGATTTCTTCGAGCGATAGCTTCAATATCACTGTCGTATACTAAAGGTTCTCTCAGGTTCTTTCTAGTCATAAGCTGGAGTTAGCTGCTGGAAAAGAAAGAAAATTTAGCAAAATCAAAATTTAACCTAAAATTAAAAGTAAATTGCGAAAAATAAAAAATAATGGCTAAAGTAATAAAAATAGAGCTTTCTTAATATTTTAGTTCCCCGGCAACAGCGCTAAAAATTTGATCGCTGGAATCAGAGTCTTAAAATTTATAAAGAGAATGATCGAATCTGCAAACTAACTCTGACAACGATTAAAGTCAAGTGTACCTATCGAACAGTAGTATAGCTTAGGAAAGACCGGATTGTCGAACCCAAAGGAACTAAAAGTACTAATACTAACCTTCTTTTTATTATCTAGCTTAAAATAAGTGAAGTTGTTTAAATCTACTACTAAGCTAAAGATGCAAGGACAAAAAGAATGAATTGGGAAATAACTTGAAGGAAGACTCAGTTGATTTAAGACGATGCCCTCAGGAAAAATCCACCTAGACTTCACTTGTTATTTAACCCTGAACCATACGATTTATTCACTTGACTTGATCCGTATGACTTCCTAATTTCTATTAAACCCTCTCTCAAGGCGAATAACATCTAACCCTAGGTTAATTAATTGAAATCTCTTTCTCATTAATAACCCCCTAGAATAGCAGTAAATTGATTTATGGATTCCCATATTAGGTTTCACCCTAATCCGAAAAACTCTCGTCACCCTATCTCTAGGCGCGCGAACGACTCCGCTTTAATTATGCTAGATCTATTCTTAAGTAGGGACTTTTGCCCCTCCCCCTAAGATTATCTGACTTGAATCAATATCCTGGAAACATTAACACAAGAATTAAGTTCACATAATTAAGAAAAATCAAGTATTTATCTTATAGTTCAGAAAACAATAACAAGATTCATCTAGGTTTCATCCCCTTCAAGTATCTGAAGGGTTTAGTTCATATCAATTAAAGAAAACATCTCAGAAGAAAAGATAAAACAAAACATAAGAAATCCCTAAAACTCCCTCAAGGAATTGAAGGAGAGATCCGCCGTCTTGAGTAGAACTCCGGCTTCTTGAGATGGATCAACTGGCTATCTTCGAGTGATTCCCACAACTCTGACCTTTTCGGCTTGGCTCCTTGGCCTAATTAACCGCCCTCTTTCAGGTAGCACTTAGGGGGTTTATATAGGCTCTTGGAATGTGTTTCTTCGCCCCAAAGTATCCAAATCTTAATGAAATTTCTCTTTGCCACGACAGGGACACGACCATGTCACACACCCGTGTGACTAGTCTTCAACCCGTGTTCGGACTTCTTTAATGAGGCACGGCTGTGTGAATCTAGGGTAAGGCCGTGTTCTAGATGATCAATGCAGCACGATCGTGTGGGCTTAAGTTCAGGCTGTGTGGATTTCGTGATATGGCCTATTTACTTCTTTTTGGGCCCGTTGTATGTTCTTTTCATCCTTGGGTGCTTTCCTGGGTATATGACATGAAAAGAAAGGATTAAGAGCACCTTTTCACATAAATTGAGGCTTAAATCATCCAAAATCATACTAAACGTGGGATTAAAATATGTTATTTTTACGGTCTTTCAGATACCCCTACACTTAAGCTTTTGCTTGTCCTCAAGCAAAATTCTCAACTGATAATTAAAACAAACTTTCCATGATTCATAATTCCTATCAACAATGTCTCATCAAAATTCATACATAATTTATACATGGATGATTTAACTCGAAGAGTCCTAAAGATTCAAACAGTCAAAGTCATACATTTTGTAGCATAAAAACGTAGGTGTCTCCCCTTATCTAAACAATTACCTTTGATTCAAAACTGACAAGGATTGATATCCTCACAAAAGATTCACTCAAATCACTCAAAGTGTTCAAGGTTCATAAAAAGAGCACTCATAAGTCAAACCTTAAAAGTTAATCCCATAGGCTAGCCTAAAAATCAAATCTCCACCACTGTAAAATGAGATGATACACAAATTGAAAGGTCTTTATCAGGGTTGTAACGGATCTAGGGTTAAAGGTGTGCAATAAGGCTGAATTAGAAGGTTAGAATCGAGATTAAATTGATAAGTACTTACCTAGAAAATACTGAGATAATATTTACATTGACTGAAAAGTAATAATCCTTCTAACACGAGCTTTTCTTTTGAAAAATAGACTTTAACTGTATAAGCTCACCACTAATACTAAATATACTTCGTTTTTTTTAGGAACAAATCAAGTGTTTAAGGTTCAGTAAAAGAGCACTCATAAGTCGAACCTGAAAAGTTAATCACATAGGCTTGCCTAAAAATTAAATCACCACCACTGTAAAATGAGATGATAAACAGATCAAAAGGTCTTTATCAAGGTTGTAACGGGGCTAGGGTTAAAGGTGTGGAATAAGGCTGAATTAGAAGGTTAGAATCGAGATTGAATTGTTAAGTACCTACCTTAGAAAAAATGAAATAATCCTAAATAATTACATCAATTGAAAACTAATAATACGAGCTTTTTCCTCAAGATGTGGAATTTCAACATGTAAGCTCACTTAGAAGAACTAATATTGAATATACTTTGTTGTTTTTTTTTTTGAACAATAATAAAAGATGAATTCAACTACAGAACTAATTTAATTAGGTATGTTAATCAAATCATATCTCGATCAAAGGGTAGTCAAAAGGAATGGTGATAACAAATATAAAGGGGTTTTGGGTTAATATTAGCTGGTGAGTCAAAAAGATAAAAAGAAAGGGTTGTTAGGATCAACAGGGTTCTCTAGGGGTTAATTATGAAGGTAGGCTTTTTAGTAGAGTAAGTGGGTTAATACCTAGGTGCCTTTATCATTTCGGTATATCAAATCATATGTGTGGTCTTAACATGTATAATCCAGGCAAGTTCTAGAATAGCAGTTCATAGTTGACACACTTATAATCAATAAAGTGAGCATGGAAAAGAATATATGCTCTATAAGGCTCAAAATCTCACAAAAATTATGGGTGTTTTGACATCATCCTCGTAAATTTCAAACTTCCAGATAATATACAGATTCAGCTCGACAACCTAGCAAAAATTTTAATTCTGAAAAATAGACTTATCATGCTTGATTCTCCAACATTCTTCTAATTTAATCATCAATGCACAATTAACTATGGCTTAATCTAAAACATATCAATAAAAATCATAAACCATCAGAAATTTCATCCTAATTAGTAATATGAGGAATTCACTTAAAAACAAGACTAAATTTAGGGATTTGAGCATACTACGTTTAATTCCACATGTGGTTCCTCGTCTAATTTGCGCTTGTTCGTCAAGAGCTGCTTTAAAAATTTTCTCGAGTCTGGAATCTGAAAAAGAGCTTCAAGAAGAGGTAAGTTGATATGTAATTTCTTTAAAAGTTTAAGAAACTTACCGAACTGTTCTTCTGTATCATCTCTTTTCATTGCTTCGGGATAAGGTATGCGAGGTTGGTACTCTTTAATTACCGGTTTTGGCTTTTGCCGTGTTACCTCTATTTTACCTTCTTCTACCTCGTTTTCTTATATTTAGTTGGCTTCATCTAACCCTTTACTATCATGAGCTGTGATGGCTTGAATTTGCTCCTTTGGGTTAATCTCCGTGTTACTTTGTAGACGTCCTTGCGGTCGTTCGGACATTAACTTCACAAGTTGTCCGACCGCCTTAATGACTTCCTATACTGTCTTAGTAAGTTCCCTGACTCAGTTCTTGGTTCTTCAACCTATGTTTGTTGATCTTTAAGTGTTTTCTCAGTATCTTGTAGACAATTTCTGTGGCTGCAATGAATTTTGTCAGCATCTCTTCAAGGTTTGGCTTCTTCTCTTACGGATATGGCTGATTTTGGAAATGTTGAGGAGGTTGTTGTCTTTGATTTCCTTGATTTCCTTGACCTCCCCATGAAAAACTTGGGTGGTTCCTCCAACCTGGATTGTAAGTATTACTATAAGGATTATTATTGGATCTGAAATTATTACCTATATAGTTTATCTGTTCGCTCTTTACACCCGGTTGGTAGGGTGGGTACTCAGGATTCGCCACAGTTCTGCTTGCGTCGCACTGCATGACTGGGTGTGCCTGCGAAGAACATAAACTATCAAGCTTTTTATTCATCATCTCTATCTGTGTTGATAGTATGGTCACTGCATCGAGGTTGTAAACTCCAGCTAATTTTGTCGGTTTAGTCCTTGTAACTTGCCACTGATAGTTATTCAGTGACATCTCTTCAATAAACTCATAGGCTGCTTCAGGAGTTCTATTGTTCAGGGTTCCACCTTCGGCTGAATCAATTAATTGCCTTGTTGAGGGATTTACACCGTTATAGAAGGTTTGGACTTGTAGCCATAAGGGTAAACCATGGTGGGAACACCTTTTCAAGAGATCCTTGTATCTCTCCCATGTGTCGTATAATGTCTCTAAATCCATTTGCACAAAAGAGGAGATATCATTCTGTATTTTGGCCGTTTTAGCCGGTGGGAAATAATTTAATAGAAATTTTCCGGTCATTTGTTCCCATGTAGTGATTGACCCTCGTGGTAATGAGTTTAACCACAGTTTGGCTTTATTTCTTAATGAAAAGGGAAATAACCGAAGACATATGGCATCATTAGAAACGCCATTTATTTTAAAGGTATCACAGAACTCTAAAAAATTAGCTATATGAGTGTTTGGGTCTTCGTCCTGTAAACCATCAAATTGAACAAATTGTTGAATCATTTGTATTGTGTTAGGCTTTAATTCAAAATTATTAGCAGCTATAGCAGGCCTAACAATACTCGATTCTGCTCCTGTTAAATGCGGTTTAGCATAATCAAACATAATACGTGGAGCATTGTTTTCTCCCACGTCATGTGGTTGTGGATTATTCTCGTCCATCCCTTCAGTAGGATTGGATCTTCCTTCTTGATTTTCCTCTGTGTATTTTAGGGCTCGCCTCATTTCTCTTCGATTTCTTCGAGCGGTAGCTTCAATATCATTGTCGTATACTAACGGTCCTCTCGGGTTCCTTCTAGTCACAAACTAGAGTTACCTGCTAGAAAAGAAAGAAAATTTAGCAAAATCAAAATTTAACCCAAAAATAAAATAAAATTGCGAAAAATAAAAATAATGGCTAAAGTAATAAAAATAAAACTTTCTTAATATTTTAGTTCCCCAGTAACGACGCCAAAAACTTGATCGCTGGAATCAGAGTCTTAATATTTATAAAGAGAATGATCAAACCTGCAAACTGACTCTGACAACGATTAAAGGCAAGTGTACCTATCGAACAGTAGTATAGCTTAGGCAAGATCGGATTGTCGAACCCAAAGGAACTAAAAGTACTAGTACTAACCTTCTTTTTATTATCTAGCCTAAAATAAGTGAAGTTGTTTAAATCTACTACTAAGCTAAAGACGCAAAGACAAAAAGAATGAATTGGGAAATAACTTGAAGGAAGACACAGCTGAATTAAGACGATACCCTCAGGAAGAATCCACCTAGACCTCACTTGTTATTTAACCCTGAACCATACGATTTATTCACTTGACTTGATCCGTAGGATTCCCTGATTTATATTAAACCCTCTCTCGAGGTGAATAACGTCTAACCCTAGTTTAATTAATTGAAATCTCTTTCTCATTAATAACCCCCTAGAATAGTAGTAAATCGATCTATGGATTCCCTTATTAGGTTTCACCCTAATCCGGCAAAATCTCGTCACCCTATCTCTAGGCGTGCGAACGGCTCCGCTTTAATTATGCTAGATCTAATCTTAAGCAGGGACTTTTGCTCCTCCACCTAAGAACATCTGAAGGGTTTAGTTCATATCAATTAAAGAAAACATCTCAGAAGAAAAGATAAAACAAAACATAAGAAATCCCTAAAACTCCCTGAAGGAATTGAATGAGAGATCCGTCATCTTGAGTAGAATTCCGGCTTCTTGAGATGGATCAACTGGCTATCTTCGAGTGATTCCCACAACTCTGACCTTTTCAACGTGGCTCCTTGGCCTAGCTGATCGCCCTTTTTCAGGTAACACTTATGGGGTCTATATAGGCTTTTGGAATGCGTTTCTTCGCCCCAAAGTATCCAAATCCAAATGAAGTTGCTCTTTGCCACGATAGGGACACAGCCATGTCACACCCCCGTGTGACTAGTCTTCAAGCCGTGTTTAGACTTCTTTAATGAGGCACGGCCGTGTGAACCGGGTATTGCCTATCTCATAAAAGTTGTCCAAAAGTATTTTCCCAATTTACACTCTGTCGCGTTCATAGCTAGTTAGTTAATTTTAGATTAAAAACCAAATTCTCTTAATTATTAGGCTAGATAATAAAAAGATAGTTAATACTAGTACTCTTGGTTCTTGAGGATGCGATATTCCCGACTCACCACAGCTATACTGCTGTTCGATTGGTGTGCTTGCCTTAGTCGAAATAATAGTTAGTTTTGAGCTCTATCATTTTTATTGATGACATACTAATTTATTCCCAGGATGAGAATGAACATGCAGAACACCTGAGAACTGTGTGGCAGTCTCTAAGAGATAAGTAGTTATATGCTAAGTTTAGCAAAAGTGAGTTTTGTCTCTGAGAATCTGATTTTTAGGACACATTGTGTCGGGTGATGGCATTAGAGTTGATCCGAGTAAGATCTCGTCTATTGTGGAGTGGACACCGTCGAGGAACGTGTCAAAAATTAGGAGCTTTTTGGGTTTAGTGGGGTACTACAGACAGTTTGTAAAAGGTTTCTCTGTGATTGCCACCCCGATGACGAAACTGTTGCATAAAGATGTTAAGTTTGAATGGACTGAGAAATGCCAACACAGTTTTGAGAGATTGAAAGCATTATTGACCGAGGCACCAGTTTTAGTACAACCTGATTCGAGAAAGGAGTTTGTGGTCTACAGTGATGCATCGTTAAATGGTCTTGGTTGTGTGTTGATGCAAGAGGGTAAATTAGTAGCTTATGCCTCGAGACAGCTAAAACCGCATAAGAAGAGCTATCCAACTCGTGACTTGGAGTTGGTTGCGATCATTTTTGCTTTGAAGATTTGGCGCCATTATTTGTATGATGAAAAATGCCAAATCTTTACTGATCACAAAAGTTTGAAGTACCTGATGAACCAAAAGGATTTGAATTTGCGACAACGACCGCTCGAGTTATTGAAGGATTATGAGCTAGTAATCGAATACCACCCGGTGAAAGTGAATGTGGTTGCAGATGCCTTTTGAACAGAAAATCATTGTATGCCTTGAGAGCTATGAGTGCGAGTTTAGCATTGTCCAATGATGGTGGTATATTGGCCGAGTTGAGGGCTAGGCCATTGTTTCTTCAACAGATATGTGAAGCCGAAAAGAATGATAGTGAGATGCAAGTTAAGAAATCTCAATACGAATCAGGAAATGATTCTGATTTTCGGGTTGGTACAAATGGTTGTTTGATGTTTCGTGATAGAGTTTGTGTACATAAGGATGACGAGTTGATCTGGAAAATTTTACATGAAGCACACAATGGTTGCCTGTCAATACACCCGGGCAGCACAAAAATGTACAATGATTTGAAGAAGTTGTATTGGTGGTCGAGTATGAAAAGAGACATCTCTGAGTTTGTTTCTAAGTGCTTGATTTGTCAGCAAATAAAAGATGAGCATCAAGTACCTCCGGGATTACTTCAACCAGTGATGGTTCCCGAGTGGAAGTGGGATCGGATCACAATGGATATTGTAACGAGGTTACCTATTACTCCGAAAAAGAAAGATGTTGTGTAGGTTATTATGGATAGACTAACAAAATCGGCTCACTTCATATTGGTGCTTGTGGATTACTCACTTGATAAGTTGGCCGAGTTGTATATTGTTGAGGTTGTATGATTACATAGGGTACCTATATCTATTATCTCGGATAGAGATTCGAGTTTTACTTTGAGGTTTTGGAAGAAGTTGTAAGAAGCCTTGGGTACAAGATTGAATTTTAATACTACGTTCCATCCTTAAACCGATGGCCAGTCCAAAAGAGTGATTCAAGTTCTTGAGGATATGCTCAAATGCTGTGTGTTAGGGTTTGAAGGTAGTTGGGAAAAATATCTACCTTTGGTTGAGTTTGCCTACAACAACAGTTATCAGTCAAGTATATGAATGGCGTCATACGAAACTTTATATGGTCACAAGTGTTGGACACCCTTGTATTGGACCGAATTTATGGAGAAGCAAATTCACGGGGTTGATCTAGTTAAAGAAACTGAGAAGAAAGTGAAAGTGATCCCTGATAGTCTGAAAGTTGCTTCAGATTGGCAAAAGTCATATGCAGATTTGAAAAGAAAAGAAATCAAGTTTCAAGTGAGCGATAAATTATTCTTGAAAGTATCCCTGTGGAATAAAATATTAAGATTTGGTCGAAAGGGCAAATTGAGTCCAAGATTTATAGGGCCGTATGAGGTTATTGAAAGGATTGGGCCAGTTGCATACCGGTTGGCTTTGCTGGCAGAGTTGAAGAGAATACACAACGTATTTCATGTGTTGACGTTGCGGCAATATCGTTCTGATCCTTCGCATGTGATCCCTCTGACCGAAATTGAGATACGACCGGACATGACTTATGAAGAAGAACCAATCAAGATTTTGGCTCGAGAGATTAAACAATTACGAAATAAAAGCATAGCCTTAGTGAAAGTGTTATGGAAAAAACACGGTGTGGAAGAGGCTACGTGGGAACCAGAAGAAGCCATGAGAGAACAATACCCAAACCTTTTCACCGATAAGATTTTCGGGGATGAAAATCTCTAAAGGGGGAGAGTTGTAACAGCCCGATTTTGGGGCTAGTCAGAACAGTGATTTCGAGAAAACTAATTCGAGGTTGAGGAATATTAATTCGACATCATTTTATGTGATATGGCATAATTATATGGATGTATGAAAATTTTGGTGCTTTAATTTTAGCAATTGTATGCTTAATGATGAAAAAGGACTAAATCGCATAAAGTGCGAAAGTTCTATTATACAAGGTAGAGGTGTCTAATAGCCATAGAATACTAAGTTGAAGGTCCTTAAAGTGCAATTAGGCCATTAAGAAGGTGTGGCCGGCCATAGAGACAAGGGGGACAAAGGCATTAAATTTTGGTCAAAATTTGGTGAAATTAGGTGATAAAAAAATTAATAAAATAAGGCAAAGAAAAAAGATATCATCTTTCACTATTCATCCATCTTCTTCCACCAAAAGTTGAAGAGAAAATAGGAGATTTTGGAGTCCAAACTTTTAGCCAAGCTATTCTCTTGCAAGTAAGTGATATTAGAGGTCTTTCTTGATTATTTTTGTACTTTTGGAACCCCCAAAGCTTGAGCTAGCTAATGAGGGACTATTTTGCTAAATGGTTGAAAGTTTAGGGGCTTTCCATGAGAATGTTCATGTTTTTTTACTGAGTTTTTATGGAAGAAAATGAATGTTAGTGAGTTAAGGAACAATTTTTGTGAAAGGTGTTACCATGAAAACACCTAAAAAGGGGCTTATGTGAAAAGGTTGTAATTGTGTAATAAATGCATGAAATGATGGGTTTTGTAAATTATTGTAAGAGAAATAAATGTTCAACTAAGCTTGTTTAATGTGAAAATGTGATGAAAAATTATTTAGGCCCTAGAGGCAAAATCGTAATTTTGTCAAAGTATAATGGTAAAATGGTCATTTTTGCCTAAGTAGAAATTTTGGTGTATTATGAGTTATGTAATGATTGAATGAGTAAATATTATTATTATAGATCAAGAAGAACGCGAAAACAACCTTGACCGAGGATAAGGCAAGGTTACGGACTAGACCGTTGACTAATACATTTTACACCGAGGCAATTTTATATGTAAACGATACATGTTTAATACATATGTTGTTACTTATTGGTGCATTGTATGAATGAGATCAAATATGAGTGAGATTGATTGAAATTAGTAGATAGTGAGTAATTCTCGTATGAACCTCGGAATAGATATGTAATTGTGGAAAAATATCTGTAATAATTATTTAGCGGGCTGTATGCGATACCAGCTTATCATTTATTCACGATGGGCTGTGTGCGATACCATCGATTATAGTATCATTTGGTGGGCTATGTGCGAAACCACCATAAATATTCTCGTTGGTGGGCTATGTGCGATACCACCCTATTATTGGTTAATGGTGGACTATGTGTGAAACCACCAGGTACTTAGTATTATTTCGAAGGGTCCATTGACAAATTGTTTAAGTAAATGTTTCATATGGCTTTGTGGTGATGAGTGTAGAAGATGTGTACAAGTAAATGTGAGCATTATGTTGTTATATGGTTGGAATGTGGTAAGAGATGAAACGAGTAAGCATGATTATGGAAATGTGAATTGTTCTTGCTTAGTATGTAATGTTATTGATTGATTAGCGTATGTTATGATGCTTACTGTTTACATGTAAACTTACTAAGCTTAAAGCTTACTCCCTTTCTTTTCCCTTGTTTATAGTGTCAAAGAGCCAATTCGAGATACGAAGATAATCAGAAGATCACCCACACTATCAGCTAATCTCGGTATATTTAGACTTAGCATTTTGAGTATGGCATGTATAGGGACTAGATTTAGTGAAATGTCATATTGTTTTGGCCAAATGTGTTGGCTCTTTTAAAGATGAACTCTTTTTGTATATAGCCATAGTTGATGGCTCATTGTTATTAATATGTGAAAAGATAATGTTATTCATGAATTTGTATGATGCATGATTAAGTTTCTTGGTTAATGGTTGAATGTGATTTATGTTGCATGAGTAAGGGGGATAAAAAGAGCTTGGCAAATAGTCTTGTTCTAGTCCACACGAGTAGGCACATGGGAGTGTGTCTAGGCTGTGTGTGACACACGGCCGCCCCATGGGTGTGTGGTTAGGTCGTGTGTCCCCTGCATGTTAATTTTACAAGTCACTATGCTCAATAGTAAACACACAGGCAGAGACACGACCATGTGTCTCAACCGTATGGGAGGCATGGCCACGGACATGGGCGTGTGACAGGCCGTGTGATGCAAGTCAGTGTTGACGATGAGTGTGGAACATGAGCGTGTGATATGTCACACGAGCATGTCCCTTCCTCCACACGAGCGTGTGGCCCTATTTATGCAACAGCCCAATTTTGACCCTAATCAGAATAGTGGTTTCGGGACCACAAATCTGAGTCCAAAAAATATTTTAAAAATAATTTCAGTATTTATTATGTGTGAATTTACTTGTGTTAAATTTTCGTGTTTTAATTTTGTCATTTGAGTGTCTAATTTAATAAATGGACTTAATCGCATAAAACGAAAATTTGATGGTTAGTTGTGAAAGTACCTAATTATTATTGTCTTTTTAATATGGAGGATTTGCATTGTAATTAGTCCCTTTTATATATAGTGGACTGCATGTGTGATTATAAATGACTTTATTATATGTATTTATATATTATAAAAGTTATAATTATTAATTATATATTATATTAATATATAATAATACATAAAATAAAAGAGAAATTCATTCATTCTTTTATGTTTTGTGACCGAAACAAAGAAAATAAGAAAGGAAGAAAACCATATTAGGTTCGGCCTTGATGTTTTTTGATTAAGGTAAGAGTTTTGTTCGGTTTTTGAAAATTTTTACGTTTTTGAGATCGTTGCTTTGAGTACTTTCCGACCCATGTCTTAATTTTTTATTTTGATGATGATTTTGTGTTTTGCCATTGAAGATACCTTGTGGTTTTTGTTGTTTGATGATGAAATAAGAAATATATGTGTTTGATTAACAAGTTTTGTCTTTGAATTTTTGATGAATTTGAATAATTTGGACTAAATTACAAAAATAAATTTTGGAGGGACTAAAATGTGAAATAAATGAAATGTATGGACTTTTATGAACATAGGTAATATTCGGCCAAGCATGGGTAATGTGAAATTTTGTGTATTTTGTGTTTTGTGCAAAAAGGACTAAATTGTAAAAAGTGTGAAATGTTAGGGGCAAAATTGTTATTTTCTCATTTATGTGTTTTTAGACTAAATTGAATGGAATGGTGTTTAAATAAGCTTAATTTGAATATGTTTAGATCAAGAACCAAATAAATCAGATCTGGACCGGGGAAAAAAGAAAGTAGTCGATTAGTCGATTTTACCGACCGATGACGTCCGAGGTAAGTCCTTAAGCAATAAAACATTGTAAATGATGTACGTAACTTAGTATATGATGATTTGGTAATTTTGTAACTATAATGTTGAGTAGCCGAATGTGATTATACCTAGAATTTGATATGATCAAGTTTAGTTCAGTTGAGATATGATGTTTGGAAGTTCATACAAGAATTATGAAATGCATATAAGTTCGATATATAAATGTGTGTGAGACAACTTTATAGTACCGTTATTCAGGCCGTATGCCTAGCAAGCCTTGTGCTGGTGAACTTAATCGGGCTTCGTGCCTAGCAGGCTTATTGCCGGTGAATAAATATCAGACTGTGGGTTTAGTAGGCTTTGTGCCGGTGGATAATATCAGGATTTATGCCTAGCAGGCTTTATGCCTGTAACATCCTGAAATAGGGGCTATTAGGTTTGAATTGTTTTGCATGTGTATGGCTTGATTGTGCATTAGTTAAGGTGTTTTAAGATCTAGATATAAGCCAAGGGTAGGCCCGAGCTGTAGGAAAAATTTTTGTTTTAAGTGTTAGTTAAAGGGAGCTAAGGGAGCTAGGCCTTAAGGGAATTAATGTGGAGGTTAAGACACAAGAATTCAGTTGGCAAAGTGGCAAGGGAGGTGCCACTTAGGGCCTTGGAAAGTGACGCCACAAGCAGTGTGAGGGGGGCTTAGGTTCGAATCCCATGGATGGCAATAAGGTGACTTTTATTTTTGTATTTGTACGGCATGTGTTGGTCAAAATTTACTTATGGTAAGGATGGACTTTGTTATTTATGGATAGTAGACTAAAGGAAAAAGGCAAGTGTTAACTTAAGGAATGAAATCCTAAGCTTTTGGTATGATAAGGGGACATAAGGCATGGATTAAGGGATGAGGTTTGGAAACTTTTCAATGGCATTTTGTTCATGAACATGGACGGTTTTATGGACTAGGGGGGTAGCCGAATTTTTGTGGTATATTTTGGTAAGGATGAGTGATTAGGTGTTTTTCCCATTTGGCCATTTTTTTGTATTTTTCCAAACACCTTTTCTTTTGTAGCCGAATTTGCATAGGGAGGTTTAGGCATTTCCTTGTGCGATTTCTTTTCCTGAAAGCTTTTGTGTTCTTTTTCTTTTGAGACCGTAAACCAAATAAGTGACCTCTCGTGCACCTCTTTCTCTTTTGATCATCTTTTGATATTTCTTTTCTTCCTTAATTTTCTTTGTGCCGAAAATGTGTTTCACTCATCTCATTCAACTTGTTTCTTTTTCTTTTCTCTTCTATTGACCAAAGCCGAAATTGTGAGTACCTATTCTTTTTCTTTTCTTCCCTTTTGCTATTCACTTTCAAAAGCTGAAATATTTCTTGTGTTAGCCGAACCTCTATTGAACCTCTCAACCATTTCTTTTCTTCACTTCTTTTCTTCAAAGCCGAAAGTACCATAGGCTGGAATCTGCTCCAAACGTTTCACAATAGTGGGTAAGAGTTCTCTTCTAATCGTTTTCTTCTATCTCTTTTGATTAGCGAAAGTCAAGAAGTCTAACTCTATTTTCTTGTTATGGCCGAATCTATGAAAGGTGATATCGGGTTTTCTGTAGGCTAAAGTTAGTAGAGTAGAGATCTTTCGGGATTGGAGTGATCAAGGTAAGCAAGGATTATTGTGGGGCCGAAGGCCATTTCATGTGTTCTTTTGGGTTGAGTCGAATCTAACATAAGGTTGTGTAGGAGGATTTCGGCAAGTTTCGGGTGCAAATCATTTAGGCTTTGGGTTTCGGGATTTAGTCGACTGTGCCGAAAAAGGTGTGTAGTTATCACACTGATCTCCTGTTGTTTGTGTGTTGCTATGAATATATATATGTATACGTATAATATGGTATGATAGCCGGAAATAATGGCTGAGATGGTGGCTACCCATGGTGGGTATTCAGTTAACCAGGTCAGTTTTATGATATTATTTTACCATGGTATATGTGTGGAATTGTGGTAAGCATGTGATGTATGCTCATTGGAATTTTACTGTTATTTGGCCATGATACTGACATATGCATAGGGATTGGGATATGAGTATTGAAGGACAGGGTGTACATTTATGTACGTGGTTTAGTGATGGCTACGAGCCTCACGTGGATTGATGATCGGCTCTGTGCCTCATCGTGGTTGGTATCGGCTTTGTGCCATATCGTGGTTGGTGATGGCTATGTGCCTCATCGTGATTTGATGTTAGCTACGAGCTACATCGTGGATTGACGTTGACTGAGGTCGGGTTGTGGAATATACTGTGATTTATTTCACGTGGACCAGTGGCTTGACCATTTGGTGGATGGCATTGCTTGCCAAATTGGTGTGTAGAGGTTGGAAGGTCGATTTAGTAATCCCCTGGTGTGTGGTGGCTGGATATGGGGGTATGTAGAGGATGGACCCTAGGCTGGGTTGGGTGAATTTTGCATTATTATTTGATATGTGGATTGGGGTGGTTTGGGCTAAGCCCATGTGTGGAAATATGTGGACTAATTACACACTGAGTCAGTTTAACTCACCCAATTTTTACCAAACAACGCAGGTGATACATGATGCTTGGACCGGGCTGGAGCTGATACGAGGTGGCCATGCAGAAGATGTTTATTTGTTTTAAGCACTTTATATTTTTAGTACTTTTGAGTAAATCTTTAGTGTAATAAGGCCACTTAAAGTATTTTGGGGATTCTATTATGTTTACGTTGGATTAATTATCGAGCTAATAACTGGGAATGTTTTCTTTCAAATAAAATATATCTTAAAAACTTATATTAAAGTTTTAAATCCGGGAATTTGTAACAACTTAGTTTTACTTAGAATTTTAAATATACCATGTTTTATAAATGACGGAAAATTATTAAGTTTTCACCTTTATGTTAAATTCTTTTCAAACTTTTTCCTCAATAGCATTCTAAATTCGGCCGTGGTGTTTGGGCCGGGTTTGGGGTGTTACAATGCCGGTGATTTATTATAAGTGTATGCTTCAATAGATTTTTAACGATGTGGAATTTATATACGGTAAATGAGCTCAACGTTCAGGTATGTGTAAACCTAATGGTTGTGAGAGATAAGGTAAATTAGTAAATTGCTATTTGATACTAGTTATATGTGATACATTTGAGGAATATATTTAAATTTTAGTAAGTGTATTCGGCCATATAAATGAATAGTATGACATTATGGAATTGATTTTAGATATTAGCATAGATGAGTCTTTTATATTCGACCAAATTGGTAAATGCATATGTGATGTATATTGAGCAAGAAAGTTGACAAAATGCTCTTGTATGTGTGAAAATAAGGTAAGTCGGTTGTTGAATTGATTATATAAATGCTAAAGTTACAAATGTGGAAAATGTGAATGTATATGTGATTGTGTATATGCGGCCAAATGGGGTATATGTGATTTAATAGTGAGATTTATATAATTTCATGTGTATTTGTATAATTAGCCATATGATACGCGATTGAAAGATTTAAATGATAACCTTGTATTTGAGAACATGTATATTCGGTTTGGTATATATATATATTCTTTGTTAACATAATATGTTTATAAAAAAATGCCTGTTCTGCGTGATGTCTTATTCGGTAATGCCTCGTAACCCTAATCTGGTGACGAATACGGGCTAAGAGTGTTACATTTGATTGGTATCAGAGCTATGGTTTAGTCGGTTCTAGGACTACCATAGCGTATGTGAGTCTAGCTATACATGCCATATTAAATCTGCGATAGTGTGATATCTCCCGACTCTAACGAAGAACTTTTTGATGAGATAGATAAGATTTTCAACAGATCTAATTCAGAAGGTACAGAAGTAAATATTCAAATAATTGTGTGGAGATGTGTTGATGATGAGTTGAGACTCATAAAGGTAAGAACCAAATTGTGTGACATGTTGTTATTGATAAATGTGGTAATTATATGAGCATATGAGATATGATATTTGAGTTATGATTACTATCTGAGATGCTCTGATTCTGAAATGGTGATTTGAGTTGGCATATGAAAAATGTGTTAATAATAAAAGGTGATTAAAAGAAAAGGTATATTAAATGATTTGAGAATGTGAAATTAGTAATGAACTGACTATTTGTGATAGTATGTATTATGTGCAATTGTGTGAGAGTTAAATTTGAGGCTCTACTACCCTCACCCCCTTGTCAGAAAAATGTTATAATTTTATTATAAGAGTTGGAATGAATAAGCTCACTAATGTGAAGTTTTAGAAAATCCGTGTAACACCCAAAACCCGGCCCATGCGTTTCGACCAGATCTGGCATGTCACGGCTTGTACTTTGAAAACTTTTGTTCGTGTGTTATGGAAATCATAAGCTAATTGGACATTTTTTTTTGGATAGATAGGTGGCATTTTAATTTTAAAAAAAATTATAAAATCCTTTGTATTATTATTATTGAGTATAATTATACCTTTGACATAATCTCATAGGTTGCAAAACATTAAAACTACTTAATTGGATAAAACTATGGAGCCTTATTACATTAACAATTCCAAAATAACAATAAAATAAAACTTAAAGAAATTCCAAAAATAAATTTGTAGAAATAAAACTTGATGGCCCCTCGAGTCCGTTTCGGCTCCCATGTCCACGATCTACTTTTCATCTGGAAGAGTAGAAAAAAGGAAAGCGTGAGTCACAAAGACTCAGTGTATAAATCTCAAAACACACATCGACCTGAGCCCACAAACACATTATGGGCTCTGGCCCATACAGGAAGGCATCAATCATAATCACATAATAAACATTAAAGAATGAATAACCCAACCCATCCTAGGTTTCCATCCTCTACACACCAACCCGTACCAACCATCACACCTTTGGAATTTCTACAATCAACCCTCCATCCGCTACACACCAAAACGACAGCCGTACTGCCTATTCCTATTAAGTAGGAATCATTAAACGTGTCATAGCCACCGATCACTATGCGACCTTATATTTAAATTATGTGGGATTTCTACCACCGATCACCAAGTGACCTATCATGCACTTCCCCTTCAATTATCATCATTCCCACCCCATGCATACATTCATAAAGAAAACATCAAGCAGACTTATATATTCTTCGATACACATAGGGAGTTCTATGTTTACGTACCTGGCATCCTTGCCTAACCCTTTTTAGGGTTCCATTCGACTGTCTATATAGCCTTATTCCGGCTTTTTATCCCATAACATACATAAATAGATATACATACAGGTTTATCAGCAGTGTGTTAGAGATCTACACAACTGGTTACCAATAAAACGATGCTTTCTATGTCGACGCTATCCTTAGTCGACACTCCTGATATCTGCCTAAGGTGTTGTTCAGAAGCCGGTCCACAACCAATTGGCCAATCTCGAACAGCAGATACCGCTCGTTTCTTAAACTTAGGGGTTCTTTCCTTTGCCTGATCCATATTTAATTCAATCAAATCCTTATCAGAGCTACTATAACAATATTTAATCGTTAATCCTCCTTATAGAGTTAAAATCATATATATATATATATATTGAACGAATCTAATAAAAATCTAGGGATAATCTTCTTACCTTAAAAATCCCGAAATTGGAGACTTATGATTTTCGGCTTTTTAGATCTAGTCGACTAAGCTTCCTTCAAATCCCGAATTACCGCCCATCATAAAACCATTAAACTACTAGCTTTCGACTTTTGCCTTTCAAAAACCGGGAATAGATTATGAGAACTAATCAAAAATCGACTCTTACCTTAGCTTAGGAGATTCGGCTAGCACTAGGGAGAGGATTCGGCAATGCCAATGGAAGATTTAAATGTCGGAAGTATAGAACAATTCCTCAAATAGGATGAATAAAAGAAAAAGCGATGGATGCTTCGGCTTTTTAGAGAAATCGGCACAAGGGAAAAGAAAGTGGGGAGAAGTTTCGACTTTTGAAGTAATTGAAGAAAGAAATTTGGAGACGGAGAGGCTAGGGAATTTCGGCTCTAAGGGAGAGGATTTTAGGGTTTTCAATGTCAGGAACAAGGAGCTAGCCCCCCTATTTATAGATTTTTGACACCTACTGCTAATTACCGAAAACGCCATTAAAATTTAAGCTAGAAGAGAGGAGAATTTCGGCACCCTCTATGCCATGCAGTAGCCGAATTTTACACTCCTCTAGGTGGTGGATTTTCGGCCAACACTTCCTTTGAAGATAAGCTCCTAACTTTTCTCCTTTTTATCTATGATATTATCACTTAAAAATCCACATAATTTTTCCTATTTTATAGCCCTGTAGCCGTCCACCTCTTGCTAACCCTAATGCCAAATTTAACTCACTTAAATTAAAAGATCTGGGCCTCATTAAACTTAAATTTTGGGCCCCTAAATCCCTTGTGTGTGGCGTCACTTCTAATTCCCTTATAGTGCCACTTATTGTTGGGCCACAAGCCCATGTTTGGCATTTTAAACATAATTACCACCTTTTTAATTCCTTAATGCCCAAGCTAATAATTTAATCAAGGCCTTAGCCTAATCCTGAGCCCAATTTGGACCCCTATCACTTAAATTAACCTATTAAAGTTATCCCTACACTAAATGCATAGGCCCATAAATTTAGGATGTTACAGTTCTACCCCCTTAAAGAAATTTCGTCCTCGAAATTACCTGATCAGAAAAGATGAGGGTATTGCTTCCTTATTGCTTCCTCGGGTTCCCACGTAGCCTCCCCAGAACCATGATTCCGCCACAGCACTTTAACCAATGGAACCGTTTTTCTTCTCAACACCTTGACATCACGATCCAAAATTTCTACTGGTTCCTCTTTGAAGGATAGATCAGGTCTTACCTCGATTTCCTCCACAAGCACAATATGGGACGGATCCGAACGGTATCGTCTTAACATAGAGACGTGAAATACATCGTGAATTTGACTTAGTTCCGGAGGTAACTCTAGTTGATAGGCTACTGGTCCTACTCGCTTCAACACCCGATATGGTCCGATAAATCTAGGACTTAATTTACCCTTTCGACCAAACCTTAGTACCTTCTTCCACGGTGACACCTTTAAAAATACTTTATCACCCACTGCAAACTCTATGTCCTTACGCTTTAAATCTGCATAAGACTTCTGTCTGTCCGATGCCTCCTTCAGTCGAACCCGAATCAATTCAACCTTCTCTTCGGTCTCGGTCACCAACTCCAGACCCAAAATCCGGTGTTCTCCTAGTTCTGTCCAGCATGTAGGAGTACGACACTTCCGCCCATACAAAGCTTCGTAGGGCGCCATTTGAATACTTGACTGGTAGCTGTTGTTGTAAGCAAATTCTGCTAACGGTAAAAACTCTTCCCAACTACCTTTGAAATCTATGACACATCCTCTCAACATGTCCTCTAAGATCTGGATCACTCGCTCAGATTGTCCATCGGTCTGAGGATGAAACGCTATACTGAAGTCCAACTTCGTACCCAACGCTTGATGCAACGCCTTCCAAAATCATGAGGTGAACCTAGGGTCCCTATCTGATATGATCAAGACCGGTACTCCATGCAACCTTACCACCTCTGCTATGTATAACTTAGCTAACTTCTGCAAGGAGTAGTCAACACGCACTGGTATGAAGTGTGCAGACTTCGTCAAGCGATCAACAACTACCCAAATCGCATCTTTCTTAGTGGGTGTGAGGGGAAGCCCACTAACAAAATCCATGGTGATTCTTTCCCACTTCCATTGTGGAATCTTCACTGGCTGTAATAATCCTGATGGTAACTGATGTTCCGCCTTAACCTGCTGACAGGTCAAACACTTACCCACCAATTCAGTTACCTCTTGCTTCAAACCCGGCTACCAGAACTGATCTCTCAAATCCTGAAACATCTTACTTCCTCCAGGGTGCATAGCGTATGCACTACCATGTGCCTCATTCAGAATCCTCCGCCTTAGCTCCGGATCTTTTGGCATGCAAACCTTCCCTCGGAAGCATAACAATCCTTCCTCATTCATACTGAATTCTGCTAGCCCATCCTTTGGGATTAGCTGTAATTTCCCCTTTAGCAACTCATCGGTCTGTTGCCTCTCCTTCACTTGACTAATCCAAGTAGGATTCACTTGAAGTTCGGATAATAAGCTTCCATCCTCATACAAACTAAGGTGAGCAAACATTGCCCTTAGGTCAGAGACTACTTTACGACTTAGAGCATCCGCTACTACATTAGCCTTACCCGGATGATATTCGATCGAGCAATCGTAATCCTTTAGTAACTCGATCCACCTTCTCTGCCTTAGGTTCAACTCCTTCTGAGTCAAAAGATACTTCAAGCTCTTATGATCTGTGTAAATGATAGATTTCTCCCCGTATAGATAATGCCTCCAAATTTTTAAGGCAAACACCACTGCTGCCAATT
This sequence comes from Gossypium australe, assembly GCA_005393395.2. NCBI lineage: Eukaryota > Viridiplantae > Streptophyta > Magnoliopsida > Malvales > Malvaceae > Gossypium > Gossypium australe. The sequence continues at coordinate 22,025,185 of CM016619.1, read as the reverse complement.
CCAAATCATGGGTGGGGTAATTCAATTCATGCGGTCTTAACTACCGAGATGCATATGCAACCACCTTTCCATCTTGCATCAACACACACCTTAATCCCGCGTGTGACGCATCACAGTAAATTACGAACTCTTTCCCCGCCTCCGGCTGAATCAACACCGAAGCCTCCGTCAGAAACCTTTTTAACTTTTCAAAACTCTCCTGCTGCTTATCAGACCAAACAAATGGAACTCCTTTCCGTAGTAACTTGGTCAACGGTGCCGCGACCGAAGAAAATCCTTCAACAAACCTTCGGTAATACCCTGCTAGACCAAGAAAACTCCTAATCTCAGCCACAGACCTAGGTGGCTTCCAATCCAACACTGCTTCAATCTTTCGAGGGTCAACCCTAATCCCTTTTGCCAACATAACGTGCCTTAGAAACGTTACTTCCCTCAGCCAAAATTAACACTTACTGAATTTGGCATACAACTACTTCTCCCTTAGGATCTGCAAAACTATTCGCAGATGAGCATCATGCTCCTCCTCTGACTTCGAATAAACTAAGATATCATCGATAAACACCACGACACACCGATCTGAGTAAGGTTGCAATACTCGGTTCATCATGTCCATGAACGCTGCTGGCGCTTTGGTTAATCCAAACGGCACCACCATAAACTCATAGTGACCGTAGCGAGTCCTAAAATCTATCTTATGTATATCCGCCTCCTTGACCCAAAGCTGATGGTACCCTGACCTCAGATCTATGTTAGAAAAGATTGAGGCTCCCTTCAACTGATCAAACAAGTCATCGATCCTTGGCAACGGGTATTTTTTCTTGATTGTTAGCTTATTCAACTGGCGATAATCAATGCACATACGCATTGATCCATCCTTCTTCTTAACAAATAACACCGGCGCTCCCCACGGTGACACACTCGGTCGAATAAATCCTCTATCCAACAACTCCTGTATCTGCGCTTTCAGCTCTACCAACTCCTTCGGTGCCATCCTATATGGAGCGATAGATACCGGTGCTGTTCCCGGAAGAAGATCGATACCAAACTCCACTTCACGATCTGGGGGTAATCCCGGAAGCTCTTCAGGGAAAACATCAGGAAATTCCTTTACTGTCCTAACGTCTCCAACAATCAGATTCTTGGCTTCTAGAGCCCGAACAAACAATAAAACTGCCTCGCACCCTTTCCTCACCATCCTTTCTGCTATTAGGGCAGTCACCACATTCGACAAGCAGTTCCCCCTTTCTCCTATCACTAACACTTCATCTCCCTCGGGGGTTTTTAATACCATACGCTTGGCTGCACAATCTAGATTAGCTAGATACTTGACAAGCCAATCCATACCTAAAATTAAATCAAACTCTCCGAACGGTAATTCCATCAAATCCGTTCGGAAAACTGTCCCCTGAACTTCTAGAGGTACTTCCCGATAAAGTTTATCCACTACTACCAATTGTCCTAACGGGCTAACTACAGTCATTGCCTTAGGGGTAATTTCAGATTCTAGCCTTAAAGTTCCCGATACGCTACTAGCTACGTACGAATGCTTCGACCCAATGTCAATTAATGCGGTGTAAGGCAATCCAAAAATTAAGAACGTACCGGTTATGACATCTGGTGCATCAGCCTCCTCTCGACGTCTGACAGCATAGACCAACCCCGGCTGTCTCGCCTCAGTGTTTCCTACCTTTTGGCCTGGTGCTCCACGACCCCGACCAACACCATTACCACCTTAGCCTGCACCACAACCACTTTGTGGTTGCTGACCTCCTCTGCCGGGCTGAGCATTCCCTCGACCCATGGTCCCTTCACTGTCTTTTTGCGGGCAGTTCCTAACTTGGTGGTCCGTAGATCCACACCTAAAACACTTTCCACTGCCTGCCCAACACTCACCGGCATGAAATTTGCCACATCGAGCACATTTGGGTGTCTGGTTAGTAGCAGCAGGTCTCTCTTCTCGTTTTGGTCCATCAGGCCTGGACCTTTTCTGAGTACGCCCGCTTGACGATCCAAGATTCCTCTTATTTCCACCTCTATATCTATCTCGATTTAATTTCTCAGTCCGCTTTACCTCCTCGGCTATCTTAGCCTTTTCTACTAGGACAGAAAATTCCCTCTCCCGCTGCGGGGCTATCAAAACACGCAAGTCATCCCTCAGGCCATCTTCAAACCTAACACAACGTTCATGCTCTGTGGCTACCATCCCACGAGCATATCAGCTAAGACGTAAGAACTCAACTTCATACGCAGCAACTGACTTACTCCCTTGCACCAGATTCAGAAATGCTCTTCGCTGCGCATCCATATAACTTGATCCAATGTATTTATTCTGAAACACCATTTTAAAGAAATCTTAGATGATATGGTCAGCCACAGCACCATCCTTTACTGTAAGCCACCATTGATAGGCTTCATCCCTCAAGAGCGATACAACTCCCTTCAACTTTTCCTCTTCCGTGAAATCCAAATCATCCATTATGCGTTGTACCGCCTCCAACCAATACTCAGCTGAACTTAAGGCTACATTAGAAATTCCCCTAAACACTTTTGCCCCATTGGCTCTAAGCCATTCTGGCACAGATTTCCGGGCTCCTGTGCCCATACCAGCCCCAGGAACCCTCTCTAAAACCCTTAGCATTGCCTGAGATACCGCGTTATCTCCGGCAGTCTGATCTTGAAATTCCTCTTCCGCGGCTGGCATCTCATTTCCAGAACCATGACCAGATCCTACTGGTTCCGACACCGTCATCCTACCCTTACCACGACCATGTGGCGGATGTCCTGGACCCCTTGTACTTATTCTACCGATTCGCATTTATCTGATTAGAAATTTTATGAACTATTAGTTTTCTTCCACTATTTTAACCACGAACAGTCTTATGAATAATAGCTTTAAGAGTAATTCTTTCGAATTCACATTCACCATACGGTCTCAAGTTCATATCCTTTAGGAAACACATACATTCAATCATGAACTCACGTTCATTATAGAAAAGTGTTGTTGTTGTTGTTCTTGTTGTTGTTTTCACTATCCAGGGGTATTTTCGTAATTTTATCCTATAGGGGTATTTTCGTAATTTTTCAAAATAAGGTTCCTTGGTGATTTTGTCAAATAAGGGCATTTTGGTAATTTTTGCATTCCCAGAGATATTTTGGTAATTTTGAAAACTGGGGGTATTTTGCTAATTTTGGAATCTGGGGCATTTTGGTAATTTTGAAATTCAGGGGCATTTCGGTAATTTTAAAGTCCGGGGCCATTTCGGTAATTTTGAAATTCAGGGGTATTTCGGTAATTTTGAAATTCAAGGGTATTTCGGTAATTTTGAAATTCAAGGGTATTTCGGTAATTTTGAAATTCAAGGGTATTTCGGTAATTTTGGAATTCGGGGGTATTTCTGTAATTTTACCAAAAAAAGGTAATTTGGTAACTCTACAAACCAGGGTTATTTTGGTCATTTTGCAAAACAAGGGTAATTTGGTAATTTTCTTCATAGCTGTGAACATTTTCAAATCAAGTGTATATATATATTTTTTGAAGTGCACAAAACTTAGGGGTTTTTGTTTGCAAAATAGGGTGGTTGGTCCCTTTCGGGTTTTAATTATGGGTTCAGCCCATGAACAAGTCCTTATAGCTAGAGTGAACAGTCACTACGCACCAGTTAAGATTCCAGCGAAGAGGAGGTGAGTCACTAGGACTGCTTAAATACCAAGCTCTCCCTGAATCCACTCCTAGGCATGCGTATGCCTATTGCCACACCCCGTTATGGCTAAAGTGAATAGTCACTATGCACTAGGTAAGATTCCAGCGAAGAGGAGGTGAGTCACTTGGGCTACTTAAATACCAAGCTCTTCCGGATCTACTCCTAGACATGCATATGCCTGTTGCCACACCTTAGTCTTGCGACTCGTTTACAGGTTTTGTTTAGGGAAATTAAGTCTTATGGAATTGAAGAGTTGTTTGTCTAAGCCTAGAGTCCATCAAGTTCTAATCTAGATAGTCTACGTCCCATAAAGCCCCCTAAGCCCACATTTATATCACAATCAGGAGTTCAGAATACTTACCTGGGTGGATTGGGTGCCGGTAAACTCGGACGCCATGTCTTCAAACCAAAATCTTTTTCTTAAATTCAAAATTTTTTTTTCTTAAAACACTTTTAGACCCATTTCACAGCCCGAGTTTTGAACTGGGCTCTGATACCAAAATTGTAACACCCCAAACCCGGCCAATGCGTTTCGACCGGATCTGGCATGTCACGGCTTGTACTTTGAAAACTTTTGTTCGTGTGTTATGGAAATCATAAGTCAATTGGACATTTTTTTTGGATAGATAGGTGGCATTTTTCTTTTAAAAAAAATTATAAAATCTTTTGTATTATTATTATTGAGTATAATTATACCTTTGACATAATCTCATAGGTTGCAAAACATTAAAACTACTTAATTGGGTAAAACTATGGGGCCTTATTACATTGACAATTCCAAAATAACAATAAAAAAAACTTAAAGAAATTCCAAAAATAAATTTGTAAAAAATAAAACTTGATGGCCCCTCGAGTCCGTTTCGGCTCCCATGTCCACGATCTACTTTTCATCTAGAAGAGTAGAAAAAAGGAAAGCGTGAGTCACAAAGACTCAGTGTATAAATCTCAAAACCCACATTGACCTGAGCCCACAAACACATTATGGGCCCTGGCCCATACAGGAAGGCATCATTCATAATCACATAATAAACATTAAATAATGAATAACCAAACCCATCTTAGGTTTCCATCCTCTACACACCAACCCGTACCAACCATCACACCTTGGGGATTTCTACAATCAACCCTCCATCAGCTACACACCAAAACGACAGCCGTACTGCCTATTCCTATTAAGTAGGAATCATTAAACGTGGCATAGCCATCGATCACTATGTGACCTTATATTTAAATTATGTGGGATTTCTACCACCGATCACCAAGTGACCTATCATGCACTTCCCCTTCAATTATCATCATTCCCACCCCATGCATACATTCATAAAGAAAACATCAAGCAGACTTATATATTCTTCGATACACATAGGGAGTTCCATGTTTACGTACCTGGCATCCTTGCCTAACCCTTTTTAGGGTTCCATTCGACTGTCTATATAGCCTTATTCCGGCTTTTTATCCCATAACATACATAAATAGATATACATACAGGTTTATCAGTAGTGTGTTAGAGATCTACACAATTGGTTACCAATAAAAAGATGCTTTCTATGTCGACGCTATCCTTAGTCGACACTACTGCTATCTACCTAAGGTGTTGTTCAGAAGCCGGTCCACAACCAATTGGCCAATCTCGAACAGCAGATACCGCTCGTTTCTTAAACTTAGGGATTCTTTCCTTTGCCTGATCCATATTTAATTCCATCAAATCCTTATCAGAGCTACTATTACAATATTTAATCGTTAATCCTCCTTATAGAGTTAAAATCATATATATATTGAACGAATCTAATAAAAATCTAGGGATAATCTTCTTACCTTAAAAATCCCGAAATTGGAGACTTATGATTTTCGGCTTTTTAGATCTAGTCGACTAAGCTTCCTTCAAACCCCGAATTGCCGCCCATCATAAAACCATTAAACTATTAGCTTTTGACTTTTGCCTTTCAAAAACCGGGAATAGATTATGAGAACTAATCAAAAATCGACTCTTACCTTAGCTTAGGAGATTCGGCTAGCACTAGGGAGAGGATTCGGCAATGCCAATGGAAGATTTAAATGCCGGAAGTATAGAACAATTCCTCAAATAGGATGAATAAAAGAAAAAGCGATGGATGCTTCGGCTTTTTAGAGAAATCGGCACAAGGGAAAAGAAAGTGGGGAGAAGTTTCGGCTTTTGAAGTAAGTGAAGAAAGAAATTTGGAGACGGAGAGGCTAGGGAATTTCGGCACTAAGGGAGAGGATTTTAGGGTTTTCAATGTCAGGAACAAGGAGCTAGCCCCCCCTATTTATAGATTTTTGACACCTACTGCTAAATACCGAAAACGCCCTTAAAATTTAAGCTAGAAGAGAGGAGAATTTCGGCACCCTCTATGCCATGCAATAGCCGAATTTTGCACTCCTCTAGGTGGTGGATTTTCGGTCAAACTTCCTTTGAAGATAAGCTCCTAACTTTTCTCCTTTTTATCTATGATATTATCACTTAAAAATCCACATAATTTTTCCTATTTTATAGCCTTGTAGCCGTCCACCTCTTGCTAACCCTAATGCCAAATTTAACTCACTTAAATTAAAAGATCTGGGCCTCATTAAACTTGAATTTTGGGCCCCTAAATCCCTTGTGTGTGGTGTCACTTCTAATTCCCTTATAGTGGCACTTATTGTTGGGCCACAAGCCCATGTTTGGCATTTTAAACATAATTACCACCTTTTTAATTCCTTAATGCCCAAGCTAATAATTTAATCAGGGCCTTAGCCTAATCCTGAGCCCAATTTGGACCCCTATCACTTAAATTAACCTATTAAAGTTATCCCTACACTAAATGCATAAGCCCATAAATTTAGGATGTTACAATCCGTGTTTGAAAGATTAGTAATGTGGCCAGAAAAGAGAATGAATCAGCAAATGAAGACAGTACTAAAAGAGATATTGGGCAGTTGTGAAGACTATTCAGATTTTGCAAAGTCACTATTAAAAAAGATGTAACACCCCAAACTCGGCCCAAACACTACAACCGGATCTGGTATGTCACTAAGGAAATTTTATAAAAAGACGTGACACTTTGGAAAACAATTATCAGGTTTAAATATTCATACTGAAAACTTAGTAATTTATTTAGTTATATAAGATATAAAGTTATAAATTACCTTGGTGAATTTTTAAATAAAAACCGGAATGTTATATATGTCTTAATTTAAATATTAAATGCCCAGTAATAAAAGCCCAACATAAAACCAAAACATAAATAATAGTCTAGTGGCCCAAGGCCTTATTACAAGGAAATTTAAAACCCATAATCAAAACTATTAAAAACAATATTCTAAGTAAAATCTTCTGCTGGATCAAGAACTCTCTCGCATGGCCACCTCGCGCTCCTCTCCAGCCCGGTCTGATGCACTAGGTGCTACCTGAAATTGTTAAATAATAGGGTGAGTCGCGAGACTCAGTGTGCAACCGTCATGCACCATTAGATTTGGGCCTTAACCCCACAGAAAATATAACAGAACATAATATATCAGAAATATGCAAAGCCCAACCCAAATCCTAGGTTTCCATCCGCTACACGCCACCCTTACCAGCCATTCACACCATTGGGGATTTCTACAATCAACCCACACCGCTACACGCCAATGATGGTAGTCATGCTGCGCATTGTCAGGTTATGGCCGTAGCCACTACAACAGGTCATGGCAAAAGACACTACAACAGTTTACGGCAGAAGTCGCTACAACAGGTCACGGTAGAAGCCGCTACAACAAAACACTTCCCCTTTCAATAAACCAAACCCCATGCAATCACAGAAAACAGCATACTTATCACATATGTCATCTTAACAGGAACATTCACTTAGGAATAACAGAGATCACTAACCTGGTGATTCGCTTTTACCCTCATTGGGTTTCAATCATTATGCCAAGATTTCAGCATTTATCATAATATAACAGATTAATAAACATATTTTAACAGGCAATCTAAATGGTGTGGAAGTGTTACACACCTGATATCGCGTAGTTTTACTCCCTTAGTTAAATCCTTACTCTTTGGATCTACAACCCTTAGTCTAAAACCTTGCTCAAAAGCTGGAAGAATACGAAGATTTGGGCTCCCCTACATTCGGCCAAGGGTTAATAAATACCCAAATTTACACGTTAAAAGTCAATAGATCTCCTTACCTTGAAATCCCGAAAGTAACACGACTTGAGTGTTACTGAACTCTATCTTAGAGATCTAAGCGAGTGACTCCCCTTCAAATCCCGGAATGCCGCAAATAAGAGAAAAACTTAAGATTAGTTCCTTATAGCCATTCGGCTAGAGTCCCTAAAATGCCAGAAAAGATTTAAATCTTACGAATCAATACTTACCTTTAGTTTCCTTCGAGATTCGGCACAAGTAGATACCCCAGAGAGAATTCGGCAAACACAGGAGATGAGATCTAAGGATTTCGGCTTTTATGGAATCCCGAAAAAGATGAACTGATGTATTTTCGGCTTTTAGAAGAAAGAAGAGAAAAGAATAATGGAGTTTTTGGCTTTGAGAAGAAAGAAGAGAAAAGAATAATGGAGTTTTCAACCTTTAGATGAAAGAAGAGAAAAGAATAATGGAGTTTTCAGCTTTTAGAAGAAAGAAGAGAAAAGAACAATGGAGTTTCGGCTTTTGAATCAAACTGAAGATGAGGGAATAGGGTTAGGAATTTCGGCTTCTACTCAGAGGAGAAGAGAAAGAAAAGATGGAAACCCTAAATGCTGAAAAATAAAGAAGAGAACCCTCCCTATTTATAGAAATTTCGGCACTTACCTATGAAAAACCGAAAGTGCCCTTCCTGATAACTAAAAATTAAGCAAATAAAAATGGAAAATTCGGCACCCCTTTGCCATAAAGAAACCGATTTCTTCCCTCCTCTAGGTGATGGAATTTCGGCCAACACCTAGCCTTGCAGATAGCTCCTATCTTTTCTCTTTTTATCTTCCATATTATCAACTATAATATCAATATTATCCCATTCACATAAATCCTCCTATTTTTGAGCCTTGTTGCCATCCACTCCACCTAACCCTAATGCCAAAAATTAGCTAACTTAAATTAAAATAATTGGGCTCCATGAAACTTAAATTTGGGCCCCTTACTCCCTTGTGTGGCGTCACCTCCTAGCTCCTCTTTAAATGCCGGATTTGGTCCAAAAACATGGGCTCCAAGTGGCCAAAACTTGGGCCTCGTCATTTACCAGTGACGCGAACTCCCTTCCCTCTTAGTGGCGCCATTTTGCCACTGGGCACAAGCCCAATCTTGATATTTTTAACATAGATAACTATCTTTAAAACTTATAATGCCCAAACAGAATATTTTAACTGAGGTCTCAGCCCATTCTTGAGCCCAATTTGGACCCCTAAACACTTAGATTAAGACATTAAACATATCCACCCATTAAACGCATAGGCCCAAAAATTCAGGATGTCACAGTTCTACCCCCTTAAAGAAATTTCATCCTCGAAATTTCCAACTAACTATTAATCGTACTACCCAAGTCTCACCACTATGCTTTCGCTGCGCACTCTAATAATGTATAAACATTGCACGCATACGGTTTCTATACCCAAAAATATAGCATCCACACAAAACATACCCGACTTAATGGTGATTGAACAATCCCGAACCTTATGCTCATCAGATCTGCACCTAAAACACGTTCCTAACTTCCTCCAACATTCACCCGGATGACGCCTTCTGCAATATTTGCAAACCCGGAAGTTTGGACGTACCTTAACATGCTTCACAGAACGAGACTGCAACCCTAGAAAACTACGATCTCTTTTTTTCTTACAGTCCACACACCCAAACCGAAGTGTTTCACCGATTTCTTTAACCTCTTTCTATAACATCCCAAAATTGGGCCTAGTAGGATTGGGCCCAATGGGCCTTGGGAGTAGTAGCGTTTAAAATTGGGAGAACAGGAGATCGGCTTTAGTGCAAGTTGGACTTATTAGATAAATGATTTTGCAAGGCTAGAGGGGTTCTATGAAGTCCTGGGATCGAACTTTGGCTTTGGGAAAATTTTGGTTTTAGGTGAAAAAAACCCTCGAAGTTGGCAGGTAGGATTTAAGAATAAAATGTGGAGGAAAATGACACAAGTGGAGTGTGTGGTGTAGTGGCAAAGTGACGCCACTTAAGGAGCAATGGGGTGACGCCACAAGGAAGGAAGGAGGTTCAAGGTTCAAGTCTTGGCTTTTGCATTTTGGTTTTCTTTTTACATGGACTTTAGAATTTGGCTATAGATTTATATTTAGTTGCACATGGTTTAAGACACAAGAGGAGCTTGTGCCCAAGTGGTTAGCAGCGTGGATTATGTTGCAAGGGAGCCTGGGTTCGAATCTCATGACAAGCAATGGAGTATTTATTTTGCGGATTGGACGGCAAGAGTTTCAGTTGAATTTAAACTCTACTGACGAAGGGATCCCACATCGGAAAGATACAAAGAAGGAAGGTGAAGAGCTAGCTATATAAAGAGCATCCTAGGAGGAGAGTAAACATACCTTGGTGGGCGTTTGGGCACAGGAGTGGTCGCAGAACGAGATTGCAACCCTAGAAAACTACAATCTCTTTTTTTCTTACAGTCCACGCACCCAAACCGAAGTGTTTCACCCATTTCTTTAACCTCCTTCAGTACCTCCCTTGTAACATCTGGGTTTTAGGGGTTATGCATTTAGTGCATAATTCAAGTGATAGTGAGCTTAGTGTATGTTGGATGTGTTTTAGGGGTTCCTAAAGCTCTAGGATAAAAAGGGGATGCCTTGGGAAAATATTGGATTTTTAAGTTTTTAGGAGAGCTAGGCTAAGGAGGCCTTAAGGAAATTTGTGTAGGAGTTTATGACACAAAGATAGCATGGGAAAAGTGGCTTGGGGCGCTACTTTAGGGGCTTGGAAGGGTGCGTCAAAAGGGAGCTGCAAGGGGATGGGGTTCGAATCACGTGGGCAGCATAAGGTGGGGTTTTATTTTGCAAATTTGCATCAAGAGAGGAAGGAGTAATGGACGGCATGTGGACTTCCACAAGGGATGAGATAAGGCTTGATTTTATTTCTTTAAATTCGGCTTTATGGTAAGGATAAATGTAGTTTTATTGAATTTATTTTGAATGAGTTGTATGGAGAGAAAATAGGAAAGAATTAAGGGATATGATAGAAAGAATTAAGGGATATGATAGAAAGAATTAAGGGATTATTTTTATTATTTTTTTAAATGTAGTGATAAAGGAGAAAAATGTGGGATATGATAGGGGAAAGAGTAGCGGACGAATGTGGGGCTCTTTGGGATGTCAAATTCGGTCATGTAGAGGGTGTTGAGTGCCGAATTTTACTTGTGAGGAGTGTTCATCTTGTTGCCGAAATAGTTGGCCATAGAATTCTCTCTTTCAAGCTTTCTTTTCATCTTTGTGTGTTGCGAAAATATGCTCCCTATTTCCCTTTGACAAAAGCCTAAAGTTAGAACTATTTGTGCATATATTTTCTTTCTCTTTTCACATCTCTTTCTTTTCTTTTATCTTGCTTAAACCGAAATCTCCCTTAAAGTTGCCATAGCCAAATATCCCATCATCATTTGAAGCCATAGCCGAATCTAAAAGGGGATCTTATTCTCTTTACCTTTGCTCAAAGCCTTGGAGCCGAAACTTTGATCTAGTTTATTCTTGGCCGAATCCTCTAAGCCTTCAACTCTCCCCACTCTTGCGTTTACTCTCTTCACCATTAAAATGCCGAAACACCATCTCTACCTTGTAGCCGAATCTCAATCTTGTATGGGCTTAACTCCATTTCTCCTCTGTGGCCGAACCTAGGAAGATGATTTTGGGAGGTTGATCATTAGTAGTAAGCAACGATAGTGGTGAGTATTTCCTTAGAAATCGGTTTGGGCTCTTATTCTTTAGTATGTCGAAATTAGTTTTTGGCCTTGGTATTTGGGTTGGCCGAACCTTAATAGGGCCTTGATTTCATGTTTTGTTCTTATGTAGTCAAGGGAAGATAGCGTTAAAGGAGTAAGGTTTCTCTCGGGATTGGATACATCAAGGTAAGGGATATGTAATATTCGGCCAAGGGCCATCTTTTCTAGATTATTGCTTGTAGCCGGTTCTAACATGCGGTGTATAGGATTTCGACAGTTTCAAGAACAAGAAGTGGTATTCGGGATTTAGATAATCAGGTAAGTGGTTGCTAACATTCGGCCATAGGCCATACTTTGGGTATAAGTGTGACCGATTGTGTACTTTGGTTTTAAGGGCAAATCGACAAGCATAAGGGCAAGTTTCGGGATTTGATCGATTGTGCCAAAGAAAAGGTGCGTAGTTATCGCACTGTTCTCTTGATTGTTTTAATGTGATATTATGTATATGTGATATGATGTGAATGGTAGCCGAAATAAGGGCTAAAATGGTGGATACCCATGATGGGTAATCGTTTAACCAGGTCAGTATTTTATGATGTTAATTTACATATGATATATGTATGAAAATGTGATGGAATGTGATGTATATTTGTTTCAAGTGATATGTTGTCACGATACATATATATGCATGGGGCCTGGGATATGATCAAAGAAGGAAAGAGTGTACATATTCATGTACATGGTCTAATGTTAGCCTTGTGCTACATTGGCGCTTGATGTTAGCTATGCGCTTCATCAAGGGAAGTGTTGGCTAGGTGCCACATCTCGGCGGATGATAGCTGTGTGCATCACCGTGGACTGAGGATGACCTCGAGTCACCTCGTGGATACATACATGTGGGATCACTTAGGTGATTGGTGGCTTAGCCACGGCCTTGGACAGAAAGTCTGCCAAGGTAAGATATGTGGGATCACTTAGGTGATCGGTGGATTAGCCACGGCCTTGGGCAGCAGGACTGCCAAGGTAGGTGTATTGGATGGACACTAGGTTGGGTTGGGCTTCATAATTGCATATTTATGCATTTTACATGACTGATTATGTGGATCAATGTGGATATGGGCCAAGCCCAACATGTGGAATTATGTGGATATATTGCCTTATCATCTGATATGTGATTGATGTGTGGATGTGGGCCAAGTCCATGTGTGGAGGCATGTGAAATAACTATGCACTGAGTCTGTGTGACTCACCCAATTTTTCTCAAACCTTACAGGTGATGCATAAAGCTTGGACCAGGTTGGAGTGGATACGAGGTGGCCCATGCAGAAGATATTTTATTTGTTTTACACATTTTATTTATGAAAGGTTATTTATTGTAATAAGGGCCACTTTAAGTATTTAAGGATTTTTTTTTATTTATGTTTTAAGTTGGATTGTCGATTATATTATTATTTGAAAATGTTTTATTTTTAGCAACTTATGTTTTAAAAATATATATTAAAGTTTTAAATCGGAGAATTTGTAACAACTTAATTTTATTTGGAATTTTAATTATACAATGTTTTAGTAAAGACAATAAATTTTTATGTTTTCATTCTAAGTCAAAATATTTTTCAAATGTTTTCCGCAGTGGCATTCTAAATTCGGCCGTGGCGTATGGGCCGGGTTTGGGGTATTACAATTTGGTATCAGAGCCCGGTTCAGAACTCGGCTTTGAGGGTTTTGGGCCCAAAAACATTTTTTTAAAAAATGGGCTTTTCAAAAACATAGACTTTCATTAACTATTTCAGGTTTGTTCTGGCATGGCACCTGTATCTCCGGCCCGAAGTCCACCAGGTAAGTACCCGATCTATTGTGTGATTTATTATATGATTTATTTGTGGGAATAAAGGGGACGTAGATTAGTATATTAAGGAATTATTGAACCCTAGGACTAGCTTACCCCAACAATTACATAAAAGTTTAATGCCTAAATAAACAAACCTGTGAACTAAGTCACCGAGTTAGGTTGTGGCAATCATTGTGCGCATGTCTAGGATTGGTTTCGGTGGGAGCTTGGTATTTAAGCAGTCCTAGTGACTCACCTCCTCTCCACTCGAATCCTACCTGGTGCGTAGTGACGGTTCATCCTAACCAAGAGGACTTATTCACGGGCTAAATTCAATAACTAAAACCCGAAAGGGACTAGCCATATTTTTATAAAAACCTTAGTTTTAAAATCACCGAATTACCCCCTGATCTATAAAAACCATTTTAGACTCTGAGAGTTTTTCCGAAAATTTCCGCTTTGCAAAAAAAAAAATTACCTAAATACCCCTGTGTTGTAAATTACTAAAATACCCTTAGTTTTAAAGTTACCAAGATACCCTCAACTTTTGTTAAAATATTCCCATTCTACAAAACACCAGAATCCCTAATTTTCAAAATATCAAGATACCTTGATTTGGGAAAATTTACTAAAATGCCCCTAACTTTCAAAATTACCGAAACAATCCCGATTTCCAAAATTTCTGCAAAACCCTTGTTTTGAAAAAAAATTTAAATACCTTCGAGTTTTGGAAATTCTAGAATTCCTTTGATTTGTCAAGATTATTTTTAAGTTGACCCCGATTTATTACCAAAATACCCCTATAGGACAAATTACAAAATTACCCCTAGGTTGGGAACGGACAGAAATGCCCATAATAGTGTGTTGAATGTTGTGAATGAATGAATGTGACTCTGAATTAGAATAGTGAACTTGAGATGAAAACTTTGATTGATCGAAAGAACCACTATTAAACTTCTTTTCATAAAACTGTTCGCGGATAAACAGTGGAACAAAAAGTACTAATGCATAAAGCTTTTTAATCAGACTAAAGCACGATCGTAGACATGAGCTCTAGGGGACGTAGCCGTAATGTGCAAGGACGTGGTAGAGGCAGAATGGCTGTGTCGAAACCCGTTAGATCGGGTCAAGGATCTGAGAATGAGGTACCACCACCACCACCACCACCAGCTGTTGGTGTGGAGCAGCAAGATCAGACGGGGGATGATGCTGTATCGCAGGCGATGCTGCGAGTTCTTAAGATGGTGGCTGGAGCAGGTGGAAATATGAGAGCTAGGAAGTCCGTACCCGAGTGACTCCGAGCCAATGGAGCTGAGGTGTTCCGTGGTGTATCTAGTGTGGCACCTAGTACAGCTGAGTATTGGTTGGAGGCGACCGAGCGAATTATGGATGAGCTGGATCTGACCGCTGAGGAGAAAGTGAAAGGATTGGTGGCGCTGCTACGCGATGAAGCGTATCAATGGTGGCTCACAGTTCGGGATGGTGCTACGGCTGAGGAACTCACTTGGGAGTATGTTAAGACGGCATACCAGAAGAAGTAAGTTGGTACTCATTACATCGATGCGCAGAGAAAGGCTTTTCTGGGGCTGGTTCAAGGGAACAAGTCCGTGGCGGAGTACGAGGCTGAATTCCTAAGGTTAATCCGATATGCTCGAGGACTAGTGGCGACAGAACATGAGCGATGTGTCTGATTTGAAGACGGACTAAGGGATGACCTGAGGCTGTTGATAGCTCCACAGCAGGAGCGGGAGTTCGCTCTGTTGGTAGAAAAGGCTAAGGTAGCTGAGGGGATTAAGGACTCGGTGAGGCAGAACAGAGAAAAGGATAGGAACCGGGATAAGAGGAGTTTTGGACCGTCAGAATCGTCTGAGAATTTTCAGAAAAGATCGAGGGTTGAGAATTCTGCTCGTGTTTCTAAGCCAGCTACTAGAAATCCGGACCGCCCGTGTGCTCGGTGTGGAAGGTATCATGTTGGCGAGTGCTGAAATCGGGACCGGGAGTGTTTTAGATGCAAGTCTAAGACTCATTTGATTAAAAACTATCCTCAGGATCCGAATAGGGCTCGGACAGCAGGTCAAGGTTATGTGCAGCCAGGCAGAGGTGGTCAGCAAGCGACAAGGGGTCATGGTCCGAATCATGGAGGGAATGATTCCGGTGGAGGTCGTGGAACACCAAATAGAGATGCTGAAGGTGCAGAAGCGAGGCAACCAAGGTGGGTTTACGCAGCCAGGCGTCGCGAGGAGGAAGATGTGCCAGATGTGACCACGGGTATGTCCCTTATTTCTAGAATACCCTTTATTGCCTTGGTTGCTATAGAGCTAGTTCGTAGTTGCGTTGCTAGTGAAGTGGATGAAACCTTGACTGTGAACCTTGAGACTGTGTATAGGAAATATGTTAGTTTTATTAAGATCAGAGTGCGCAGCAATAGCGTAGTGTGGTGAGTTAGGATGTACGATTGTTCATTAGTAAGTAATTTCGAGGACGAAATTATTTTTAAGGAAGGTAGAACTGTAACATCCGGGTTTTAGGGGTTATGCATTTAGTGCATAATTCAAGTGTTAGTGAGCTTAGTGTATGTTGGATGTGTTTTAGGGGTTCCTAAAACTCTAGGATAAAAAGGGGATGCCTTGGGAAAATATTGGATTTTTAAGTTTTAAGGAGGAGCTAGGCTAAGGAGGCCTTAAGG
Source organism: Gossypium australe (assembly GCA_005393395.2). NCBI lineage: Eukaryota > Viridiplantae > Streptophyta > Magnoliopsida > Malvales > Malvaceae > Gossypium > Gossypium australe. Next base: position 22,009,105 of record CM016619.1, on the reverse strand, counting down.
AAATTTGTGTAGGAGTTTATGACACAAAGATAGCATGGGAAAAGTGGCTTGGGACGCTACTTTAGGGGCTTGGAAGGGTGCGTCAAAATGGAGCTGCAAGGGGATGGGGTTCGAATCGTGTGGGCAGCATAAGGTGGGGTTTTATTTTGGAAATTTGCGTCAAGAGAGGAAGGAGTAATGGACGGCATGTGGACTTCCACAAGGGATGAGATAAGGATTGATTTTATTTCTTTAAATTCGGCTTTATGGTAAGGATAAATGTAGTTTTATTGAGTTTATTTTGAATGATATGGAGAGAAAATAGGAAAGAATTAAGGGATATGATAGAAAGAATTAAGGGATATGATAGAAAGAATTAAGGGATTATTTTTATTATTTTTTTAAATGTAGTGATAAAGGAGAAAAATGTGGGATATGATAGGGGAAAGAGTAGTGGCCGAATGTGGGGCTCTTTGGGGTGTCAAATTCAGTCATGTAGGGGGTGTTGAGTGCCGAATTTTACTTGTGAGGAGTGTTCATCTTGTTGCCGAAATAGTTGGCCATAGAATTCTCTCCTTCAAGCTTTCTTTTCATCTTTGTGTGTTGCTAAAATATGCTCCCTATTTCCCTTTGACAAAAGCCTAAAGTTAGAACTATTTGTGCATATATTTTCTTTCTTCTTTCACATCTCTTTCTTTTCTTTTATCTTGCTTAAACCGAAATCTCCCTTAAAGTTGCCATAGCCGAATATCCCATCATCATTTGAAGCCATAGCCGAATCTAAAAGGGGGTCTTATTCTCTTTTCCTTTGCTCAAATCCTTGGAGCCGAAACTTTGATCTAGTTTATTCTTGGCCGAATCCTCTAAGCCTTCAACTCTCCCCACTCTTGCGTTTACTCTCTTCACCATTAAAGTGCCGAAACACCATCTCTACCTTGTAGCCGAATCTCAATCTTGTGTGGGCCTAACTCCATTTCTCCTCTGTGGCCGAACCTAGGAAGATGATTTCGGGAGGCTGATCGTTAGTAGTAAGCAACGATAGTGGTGAGTATTTCCTTAGAAATCGGTTTAGGCTCTTATTCTTTAGTATGCCGAAATCAGTTTTTGGCCTTGGTATTTGGGTTGGCCAAACCTTAATAGGGCCTTGATTTCATGTTTTGTTCTTGTGTAGTCAAGGGAAGATAGCGTTAAAGGAGTAAGGTTTCTCTCGGGATTGGATACATCAAGGTAAGGGATATGTAATATTCGGCCAAGGGCCATCTTTTCTAGATTATTGCTTGTAGCTGATTCTAACATGTGGTGTATAGGATTTCGACAGTTTCAAGAACAAGAAGTGGTATTCGGGATTTAGATAAGCAGTTGCTAACATTCGGCCATAGGCCATACTTTGGGTATAAGTGTGACCGATTGTGTACTTTGGTTTTAAGGGCAAATCGACAGGCATAAGGGCAAGTTTCGGGATTTGATCGATTGTGCCAAAGAAAAAGTGCGTAGTTATCGCACTGTTCTCTTGATTGTTTTAATGTGATATTATGTATATGTGATATGATGTGAATGGTAGCTGAAGTAAGGGCTAAAATGGTGGATACCCATGATGGGTAATCGTTTAACCAGGTCAGTATTTTATGATGTTAATTTACATATGATATATGTATGAAAATGTGATGGAATGTGATGTATATTTGTTTCAAGTGATATGTTGTCATGATACATATATATGCATGGGGCCTGGGATATGATCAAAGAAGGAAAGGGTGTACATATTCATGTACGTGGTCTAATGTTAGCCTTGTGCTTCATTAACGCTTGATGTTAGCTATGTGCTTCATCAAGGGAGGTGTTGGCTAGGTGCCACATCTCGGTGGATGATAGCTGTGTGCATCACCGTGGACTGAGGATGACCTCGAGGCACCTCGTGGATACAAATATGTGGGATCACGTAGGTGATCAGTGGCTTAGCCACGGCCTTGGACAGCAAGTCTGCCAAGGTAAGATATGTGGGATCACTTAGGTGATCGGTGGATTAGCCACGGCCTTGGGCAGCAGGACTGCCAAGGTAGGTGTATTGGATGGACACTAGGTTGGGTTGGGCTTCATAATTGCATATTTATGCATTTTGCATGACTGATTATGTGGATCAATGTGGATATGGGCCAAGCCCAACATGTGGAATTATGTGGATATATTGCCTTATCATCTGATATGTGATTGATGTGTGGATGTGGGCCAAGCCCATGTGTGGAGGCATGTGAAATAACTATGCACTGAGTCTGTGTGACTCACCCAATTTTTCTCAAACCTTACAGGTGATGCATAAAGCTTGGACCAGGTTGGAGTGGATACGAGGTGGCCAATGTAGAAGATATTTTATTTGTTTTACACATTTTATTTATGAAAGGTTATTTATTGTAATAAGGGCCACTTTAAGTATTTAAGGATTTTTTTTATTTATGTTTTAAGTTGGATTGTCGATTATATTATTATTTGAAAATGTTTTATTTTTAGCAACTTATGTTTTAAAAATATATATTAAAGTTTTAAATCGGAGAATTTGTAACAACTTAATTTTATTTGGAATTTTAATTATACAATGTTTTAATAAAGACAATAAATTTTTATGTTTTCACTCTAAGTCAAAATATTTTTCAAACGTTTTCCGCAGTGGCATTCTAAATTTGGCCGTGGCGCATGGGCCGGGTTTGGGGTGTTACATCCCTAACTAGCTGAGTCAGCACATCAGTCCTAATACTTCCACGGCCTCGGCCGCAGCCTCTTCTTCCTTTTCTAGCGCTCATCGTTGATTCTCTAAATTAGAAATTTTATGAACTATTACTTTCTTTCTCTGATTAACCACGAACAATCTTATGGAAAGAAATTTTAAGAGTGATTCTTTCGAATTCGAACCTATCTACAGTTTCAGTCTCAAGTTTATCTCCTAATTCTAGAAACCACATACATTCATCGCATAGGGGGTTTTTTTTTTCATCATTTCTCTACCCGGGGGTATTTCCGTAGTTTTGTCCTACAGGGTATTTTCCAAAATAAAGTATCTTGGTGATTTTCTTTGAATTAGAAGTATTTTGGGTACATTTTTTTCTTTTTATAAAGCAAGGGTCTTTTGGAAAACAAGTTTTTTTTTCGAAGTAGAGATATTTTGATGTTGTTGTTGTTTTGTTCCCTTTTTTTTAATAAACAGGGATACCTTGGGAGGTTTTTTTTTTCTTTTGCAAACCGGGTTCTTTTGTAAATCTATTTTCAAGTAAATTTGCAAAACTTAGGTATTTTATAAAATCACGGTTGTTTGGAAATTTTCACAAACCAAGGACATTTTGAAAATTTTGCCAACCGAAGTGTTTCGGTAAATTTCACAAATTCTGGGGTATTCTGGAAATTTTCACAAATCAAGTGTATTTTGAAAATTTTACAAAACTTGGGGGTATTTTAGTTATTTTATAAATCAGGGGTAATTTTTTTCAAAATAAGGGTATTTTAGCAATTTTGTAAAAATAAGGTGGCTGGTCCCTTTCGGGTTTTAATTATAGATTCTGGCCCGTCAAAAAATCCTCGTGGCTAGGGTGAATAGTCACTACGCACCAGGTAGGATTCCAGCGAAGAGGAGGTGAGTTACTAGGACTGCTTAAGTACCAGGCTCTTCCGAATCCAATCCTAGACATGCGTATGCCTGTTGCCACACCCTAGTCTTGCGACTCGTTCGCGGGTTTTGTTTAGTGAAATTACGTCTTATGAGATTTAAGGAGTTATTTCAGCTAAGCCTAAAGTCCATCAAGTTCTAATCTAACTAATCTGCTTCCCATAAAGCCCATCGAGCCCACATATACTTCACAAAATGGTTTAGAATACTTACCTGGCGGACTTGGGCCGGAGACGCAGGTGCCATGCCGATGAAACCATCTTGTATCATTTATAAATATACATGTTTCATAAACCCATTTTTAGAAAACGTTTTGAGCCCAAAAACCCCCAGAGCCGAGTTTTGAACCGGGCTCTGATACCAATTTGTAACACCCCAAACCCGGCCCAAACACTACAACCGGATTTGGTATGTCACCAAGGAAATTTTATAAAAAGACGTGACACTTTGGAAAACAATTATCAGGTTTAAATATTTATACCGAAAACTTAGTAATTTATTTAGTTATATAAGATATAAAGTTATAAATTACCTTGGTGAATTTTTAAATAAAAACCGGAATGTTATACATGTCTTAACTTAATTTAAATATTAAATGCCCAGTAATAAAAGCCCAACATAAAACCAAAACATAAATAATAGTCTAGTGGCCCAAGGCCTTATTACAACGAAATTTAAAACCTATAATCAAAACTATTAAAAAAAATATTCTAAGTAAAATCTTCTGTTGGATCAAGAACTCTCTCGCATGGCCACCTTGCGCTCCTCTCCAGCCCGGTCCGATGCACTAGGCGCTACCTGAAATTGTTAAATAATAGGGTGAGTCGCGAGACTCAGTGTGCAACCCTCATGCACCATTAGATTTGGGCCTTAACCCCACAGAACATATAACAGAACATAATATATCAGAAATATGCAAAGCCCAACCCAAATCCTAGGTTTCCATCCGCTACACGTCACCCTTACCAGCCATTCATACCATTGGGGATTTCTACAATCAACCCACACCGCTACACGCCATTGATGGCAGTCATGCTGCGCATCGTCAGGTCATGGCCGTAGCCACTACAACAGGTCATGGAAAAAGCCACTACTACAGGTCACGGCAGAAGCCGCTACAACAGGTCACAGCAGAAGCCGCTACAACAGGTCACGACAGAAGCTGCTACAACAGAACACTTCCCCTTTCAATAAACCAAACCCCATGCAATCACAGAAAACAGCATACTTATCACATATGTCATCTTAACAGGAACATTCACTTAGGAATAACAGAGATCACTAACCTGGTGATTCGCTTTTACCCTCCTTAGGTTTCAATCATTATGCCGGGATTTCAACATTTATCAGAATATAACAGATTAATAAGCATATTTTAACAGGCAATCTAAATGGTGCGGAAGTGTTACACACCTGATATCGCGTAGTTTTACTCCCTTAGTTAAATCCTTACTATCTGGATCTACAACCCTTAGTCTAAAACCTTGCTCAAAAGCCGAAAGAATACGAAGATTTGGGATCCCCTACATTCGGCCAAGGGTTTCAAATTTACACGTTAAAAATCAATAGATCTCCTTACCTTGAAATCCCAAAAGTAACACGATTCGAGTGTTACTGAACTCTATCTTAGAGATCTAAGCGAGTGACTCCCCTTCAAATCTCGGAATGCCGCAAATAAGAGAAAAACTTAAGATTAGTTCCTTACAGCCATTCGGCTAGAGTCCCTAAAAAGTCGGAAAAGATTTAAATCTTACGAATCAATACTTACCTTTAGTTTCCTTCGAGATTCGGCACAAGCAAATACGCCAGAGAGAATTCGGCAAACACAGGAGATGTGATCTAAGGATTTCAGCTTTTATGGAAATCCTGAAAAAGATGAACTGATGCGTTTTCGGCTTTTAGAAGAAAGAAGAGAAAAGAATAATGGAGTTTTCAGCTTTTAGAAGAAAGAAGAGAAAAGAATAATGGAGTTTTCGGCTTTTAGAAGAAAGAAGAGAAAAGAACAATGGAGTTTCAGCTTTTGAATCAAAGTGAAGATGAGGGAATAGGGTTAGGAATTTCGGCTTCTACTCAGAGGAGAAGAGAAAGAAAAGTTGGAAACCCTAAATGTCGAAAAATAAAGAAGAGAACCCTCCCTATTTATAAAAATTTCGGCACTTACCTAGGAAAAACTGAAAGTGCCCTTCCTGATAACTAAAAATTAAGCAAATAAAAAGGAAAAATTTGGCACCCCTTTGCCATAAAGAAACTGATTTCTTCCCTCCTCTAGGTGATGGAATTTCGGCCAACACCTAGCCTTGCAGATAACTCCTATCTTTTCTCTTTTTATCTTCTATATTATCAACTATAATATCTACATTATCCCATTCACATAAATCCTCCTATTTTTGAGCCTTGTTGCCATCCACTCCACCTAACACTAATGCCAAAAATTAGCTAACTTAAAATTAAAATAATTGGGCTCCATGAAACTTAAATTTGGGCCCCTTACTCCCTTGTGTGGCGACACCTCGTAGCTCCTCTTTAAATGCCGGATTTGGCCCAAAAACATGGGCTCCAAGTGGCCAAAACTTGGGCCTCCTCATTTACCAGTGATGCCAACTCCCTTCCCTCTTAGTGGCGCCATTTTGCCACTGGGCCACAAGCCCAATCTTGATATTTTTAACATAGATAACTATCTTTAAAACTTATAATGCCCAAACAGAATATTTTAACTGAGGTCTCAGCCCATTCCTGAGCCCAATTTGGACCCCAACACTTAGATTAACGCATTAAACATATCCACCCATTAAACGCATAGGCCCAACAATTTAGGATGTTACAGTTCTACCCCTTTAAAGAAATTTCGTCCTCGAAATTTCCAACTAACTATTAATCGTACTACCCAAGTCTCACCACTATGCTTTCGCTGCACACTTTAATAATGTATAAACATTGCACGCATACGGTTTCTACACCCAAAAATATAGCATCCACACAAAACATACCTGACTTAATGGTGATTGAACAATCCCGAGCCTTATGCTCATCAGACCCGCATCTTAAACACATTCCTAACTTCCTCCAACATTTACTCGGATGACGCCTTCTGCAATATTCACAAACTCGGAAGTTTGGACGTACCTTAACATGTTTCATAGAACGAGACTGCAACCCTAAAAAAATACGATCTCTTTTTTTCTTACAATCCACGCACCCAAACCGAAGTGTTTCACCCATTTCTTTAACCTCTTTCAGTACCTCCCAAACTAGTTGAGTCAGCACATCAGTCCTAATACTTCCACGGCCTCAGCCGCAGCCTCTTCTTCCTCTTCTAGCGCTCATCGTGGATTCTCTAAATTAGAAATTTTATGAACTATTAATTTCTTTCACTGATTATGTAACATCCAAAAATTTGAGTATTATTTGTGTTGGCTCGAGTATGAATTTTGTGTGTTAGCATAGTCTTGTGAAGGCTTGATTTTATTTAGGAAGTTAGAATAATTTTTAGTATGGTTTATTTAATGAAGTGGATTAAGTGAACTTGACACTTAAGTTAATTTAGGTGTTAAATTATAGCACATGAGGAGTTAGTGGCATAGTGGATAAGGAACTTGAAAGGTTGCTTGAGGGAAATGGTTCGAGTAGCTTGGAAAGCATATTGAGGATTTTATTTTTGTACATTCTAGCATTGATGGACGGTCAAACTTTATTTATGATAGGTTGGACTCTTAATTTTGGTAAGTTGAATATTGGTTTAAGGAAAGCATGAAATTGGGGATAAGAATCTTAAGATTATGGAAGGTTGGGGAGACATAAGGCTAGGCTTTAGGAAGATGTTCTGGAAAGTATTCCAAGACTTTTAGTGCATGCATGTGGACGGCATGTATGGCTAGGGGGTGGCCGAATGTTGTTAGGAGGTTTGGGGGGGAGGATAGTTGGCCAACTTGAGCATTTGTGCATCTTTTGGCATTTGTTTTTCTTTCTCTCCAAGAACTCCCCTCCTTGGCCGAAAGTGTATTGTGTTTTTGGTGCAAATTTGCTTTTGGTTTTTAGCCTCATTTCGTTTGAACCAAATACCATTTTCTCTCTTTCATTTGTCCTTTTGAAACCGAAACTACATTTGTACTTTGTGCATTTTTGTGCACTTTTCTTCTTTGGTAAAATAGGTGTGGGCCGAATCTCTCAATCCCATATCTCCCTCTTTTCTTCTTTTGATATTGGTTCATAATCACATTTTCTTTTACTCTCTATTGGCCGAATCTTTCTCCATCTCAAATTCCATTTTTTTTTCATTTGCTCAAAGTTAAAACATCCATTTTCCATTCTATTTTTCTTTTCTTTTTACTTCACCATAGCCGAATCTTCTTCCTCTCTTTTGAGGTTATTTTGGCCGAATATTCAAGGGTAGATTCTCTTTGGTTTTCTTCAATCGATTTTGGATAATAGGTAAGTATTCATGGCCTTTTTCCTTCATTTCTTTCTCGATTCTATGTCATTTTCTTATGGACAAAGGCCGAATCTATGGGCATTTGTTGCAAGGTTCTAACCATTTTAGGAACCGATCATTCTTTTAGGCTCCTCGGGATGTTGGAAGCAATCAAACTAAGCCTCGTATCTTTGTCTATCGTTTTGGGTAAGATTTTAGGTAAGATTGGTATTTTGAAGCGATAACCCTTTGAGATTAAGTGGTATGGCCGAATGGCCTTTGTTAATAATCTTAGTATTGGCCGATTGTAGGACAAGGTGATCTAGTGCGATAGATCGGATCTTTGGAAGTTAGTTCTTGCGTTGGTGAAAGGTGTGTATCTTACACACTTTATAACTTGGTTCATATATGTATATATGTGTGTTAAATAACTATTCATGTTGTTAAAGCCGAAATGATGAGATCTTGATATGATACCATGATGGTATGAATGAGGATTCGGGTAAGTCCGTTTCGATATGTTGTTAATACATGTGGATTGAAAACATGATCTACGATTTATGATATTTTTGTTATGTAATTCATATCAAACTATATTGACATGATTTGTCTATCTATTGCATTGGTATGGGCAATATGAGAGGAGGGGGAAGATTGATATCGTGTCCTCGGACACCAGAGGTTTGGTACCTCCAGTGATTTGGTATCACATTTGTGTCTTTGGGACACCAGAGGTTTGGCACCTCATAGCGACTTGTCCCTGTGATCTAGCATCACCGTGGGTTGGCCCCACTTTTGAGATATGGGATCGTCGCCAGTGATTTGGTATCACACGTGGGTTGGCCCCACAGATGGATTATTCGGGACTTTGGTCACCAGTGATTTGGTATCACATTTGTGTCTTTGGGACACCAGAGGTTTGGCACCTCATAGCGACTCGTCCCTGTAGTTAACACCACCGTGGGTTTGTCCCACTTTTGAGATATGGGATCGTTGCCAGTGATTTGGTATCACACGTGGGTTGGCCCCACATATGTATTATTGTGACTTTGAGTCATCAGTGATTTGGTATCACAATATTGATTATCGTGACTTCGGTCAACAGTGGTTTGGCACCACCAGTGGTTTGGTACCACACGGGGTAGAAAAGGAGTTATGGATGGCTAGGTTGGGTGCATTATACATATATGTTGCTTGGTTATAATTTGTGTAAGTATGTGGCATTTACCCGGGAGAGGGAATATGCACTGAGTCCTGGTGACTCACCTTCTCCCTTATCTTTTCAGGTGATTCGTGAGATTGCGGATGAGGAGCCGGATGAACTCGAGGAGGCCATGCAATAAAATTTGGTTTTACATGAACTACCATTTGGGTACTTTATTTTAAGTTGGTTTTCATATTTTTTTGGATTTGTAATAAGGCCTGTTTATTTATGATTTGGATTATTTATATGTTTTGGATTTGATTTAAATTTGGCTTACAAATTACATGTTTGATATAATAATTTGAGCATAAAGTTTTCTAAATTACAAAATGCGATGGTTTTTAAAACGTTACCATCGGGTAACATAAATCATTTGATAATTTTAACATCTTAAGTATTTTCGAAAACTCATACTATTTTCAAAAAAACTCAACTTTTCTAAATTTCTTTTAGATACAGTTTTCAACCTAATCACTTTGGTTTCTTTAAAATATTAAAAAGTTTTCTAATCTATGGAATTGCAACTAAGTTTTAAAGGCTTATTTTTGAGATTTCAAAAGTAAATTATCAGCTTTCAATTTATTATACACTTGTTTTCTACAAACAAAGTTCAACAAAGAGTTTTTCACAAAATTTTAATCGTTAACTCGTTTTTCTTCAAAACGTTTTCCTTCGTGGCATGCCAGATTCGGTCATGGCGTATTGACCGGGTTTGGGGTGTTACAAATTGGTATCAGAGCTAAGTTCAAAAGCTCGGCTGTGGGCCCGAGGCCCAAAATGATTTAAAGTATGGTCTTAAAATGTTTTTGTTGAAAATTATATGGTTGGAAAAGCATGGCACCGAGTCTCCGGCACCAATCCGCCTGGGTAAGTACTTCAAACTATTGATTTTGATGATATGATATGATGATGTTGGCATGACTGAATAGTAGTAGGTACTACTCTAGAGACCCAAAAATATAGGTTTGATGTACTCGCGAAACAACCTATTATTAAAACTTTTCATAAAACTATGCTTTAAAGAAAGTGGAATATTGACTAATTCATAAAACTTTTAAATCAGATAAGTCGAGACTTTAGTCATGAGTACTTGAGGTCGGGGTCGTGTTATGCGTGGACGTGGTCGAGGTAGGATGGCTGTGTCTGAACCAGTGAGGTCTGGTCAAGGATCCGAGAATGAGGTACCACCAGCCCCACCACCAGCGATTTGAGTTGAGCATCAGGATCAAATGGGGGATGATGCGGTGTCTCAAGCGATGCTGCGAGTTCTTGAGAGGGTAGCTGGAGTAGGTGGAGGCGCGGGAGCTCGGAAGTCAGTACCTGAGCGAAGTCAGTACCCGAGGTATTTCGAGGTGTTTCGGGTGTAGCTCCCAGCTCGGCTGAATATTGGTTAGAGGCGACAGAGCGAATCATGGATGATCTGGATCTGAATACTGAGGAAAAGCTGAAAGGGATAGTGTCGCTTCTTCAGGATGAGTCATATCAGTGGTGGCTCACGGTTCAGAATAGTGCTGCAGCGGAGGATCTCGCTTGGGATTATTTCAAGGCAGCGTATCAGAAGAAATATATTGGGTCTAGTTATGTTGATGCGCAGCGTAAGGCATTTCTGAGTTTGGTCCAAGGGAGTAAATCCGTATCAGAATATGAGGCTGAGTTCTTAACATTGAGCCGGTATGCTGGAGGTATTGTGGCTTCGGAGCACGAGCGATGTGTCCGATTCGAGGATGGTTTGAGAGATGAGCTGAGGTTGTGGATTCCTCCACATCAAGAGCGAGAATTTGCTGCGTTGGTTGAAAAGTCTAAGATAGCCGAAGGGATAAAGGAATCTGGAAGGCAGAGTTACGATCGGAATAAGCATAAGAGAGGTTATGGATCATCTGGGTCAGCCGGTAATTCTCAGAAGAGGGTTAGGCAGAGTGGGCCGAATCAATCTGGAAGGCCTGTTACTGCTAATCAGAGACCAGCACAGTGTAATCAATGTGGGAAGTTTCATTGGGGCGAATGTTGGACCGGAGGAAAAGGATGTTTTGAGTGTGGCTCGCTAGATCATCGTGTGAGAGACTGTCCACGTAAGCAAGCCAGGAATCAGTTTGAAGGTCAATGTCGTGCTCAGTTCAGAAAGGAGGGACCAGCACCGCAGAGAGGTCGTGGTAATGGTAGAGGAGGTAATGGCTCTAGTCGAGGCTGCGGAGCATCGGGCAGAGGTGCAAGCAATACTGAGGCAAGACAGCCTGGTTTGGTGTATGCAGCGAGACGTCGAGAGGAGGATGATAGACGTGGGTTCGACGCATTCGTACGTTGCTAGTAGCATAGTTGAGACTATGAATCTAGATTCTGAGACTGCTTCTAGGAGGATGACAGTACTTAGTCCTTTAGGTCACTCTATAGAAGTAGATAAGCTGTATAGGGATGTACCCCTAGAACTTCAAGGGGTAGTGTTTGTAGCTGATCTGATGGAACTGCCGTTTGAGGAGTTCGATCTGATTCTTGGGATGGACTGGTTGGTCAAGTACCAAGCAAGTTTGGATTGCGCTTCTAAGCGCATGGTTTTGAAGACAGTTGAGGGTAAAGAGGTGGTCATGATAGGTAATAGAAGAGATTATCTATCTAACGTGGTATCTGCGTTGAAAGCTGTGAAGATGGTCAGGAAGGGCTGTGAGGCACATGTATTTCATGTGTGTGCGTTGGAAGCTAAGGAGTCTTCTGTGGGGAATGTCCGAACGATAAAGGAATATGCTGACATATTTCCTGAAGAACTTTCGGGACTGCCTCCGGATCGTGAAATCGAATTCGGTATAGATCTGTTACCCGGAACGGCGCCAGTGTCTATAGCTCCATATATGATGGCACCGAAGGAATTGATGGAATTGAAGGCTCAGATTCAGGAGTTGTTGGATCGAGGTTTCATTCGACCAAGTGTTTCGCCTTGGAGAGCGCCGGTACTTTTTGTCAAGAAGAAAGATGGTACGATGCGGATGTGTATAGATTACCGCTAGTTGAATAAGCTGCCGATCAAAAACAAGTATCCTTTGCCGAGGATAGATGACTTGTTTGATCAGCTTAAAGGGGCAGCGGTTTTCTCCAAGATTGATTTAAGGTCTGGGTATCATCAGCTAAAGGTGAAAGAGGCTGATATCCATAAGACGACATTTCGCACTCGGTATGGGCACTACGAGTTTCTGGTGATGCCGTTTGGATTGACTAACGCGCTGGCAGCATTCATGGACATGATGAATCGGGTTTTCCAGCAGTTTTTGGATCAGTTTTTTGTGGTATTTATAGACGATATTTTGGTATACTCCAAGTCAGAGGAGGAGCATAATGCGCATTTGCGAGTAGTGTTGCAGATTCTGAGGGAAAAGCACCTTTTTGCTAAATTTAGTAAGTGCGAGTTCTGGCTTAGGGAGGTGACTTTCTTGGGTCACGTTGTATCAGCCGAAGGGATTAGAGTAGATCCTCGGAAGATTGAGGCAGTGTTGGACTGGAAGCCGCCTAAGTCTGTGGCTGAGATTCGGAGTTTTCTAGGTCTGGCGGGGTATTACCGAAGATTTGTGGAAGGATTTTCCTTGATCGGCGCACCGATGACCAAGTTGTTGAGGAAAGGAGTTCCATTTGTGTGGACCGAGAAGCAGCAAGAAAGTTTTGACAAGTTGAAGAAGATTCTGACTGAAGCTCCGGTTTTGATTCAACCTGAGGCAGGCAAGGATTTCACGGTTTACTGTGATGCATCACATACTGGTTTGGGATGTGTGCTGATGCAAGAAGGGAAGGTAGTGGCTTATGCATCTCGACAGTTGAGACCACATGAGGTTAATTATCTGACGCATGACTTGGAATTAGCAGCAGTGGTTTTTGCTTTGAAGATATGGAGGCACTATTTCTACAGGGAGAAGTCGATAGTCTACACGGATCACAAGAGTCTTAAGTATCTTTTGACTCAGAAGGATTTAAACTTGAGGCAACGTAGATGGATCGAGTTGTTGAAGGACTACGACTGTTCCATCGAGTATCATCCGGGCAAGGCTAACGTGGTGGCAGACGCGTTGAGCCATAAGGTTGTGTCAGACTTAAGATCGATGTTTGCTCATCTTAGCTTGTATGACGATGGGAGTCTTTTGGCTGAATTGCAAGTCAAGCCAACTTGGTTAGAGCAAATCAAGGAGAAACAGTTAGAGGATGATGGTTTGAATGATCGGAGGTTGCAGGTTCAGAATGGTGGTTTAGAGGATTATAGTTTGTCCAGTGATGGAGTTCTGTGTTTTAAAGGGAGAGCTTGTATGCCGAAGGATGTTGAGTTGAGGCAAAGGATTCTTCGGGACGCACATAGCAGCCCATATGCTATGCATCCTGGAGCTAACAAGATGTATCAGGATTTAAGAGAGCAATTTTGGTGGCTAGGTCTGAAGCGGGAGGTAACTGAGTTTGTGGGTAAATGTCTGACGTGTCAGCAGGTCAAGGCTGAACATCAGTTACCGTCTGGGTTACTTCAGCCGGTGAAGATTCCACAGTGGAAGTGGGAGAGGATCACTATGGACTTTGTCAGTGGATTACCTCTTACGCCTAGCAAGAAGGATTCAGTTTGGGTGATTGTGGATCGTCTGACTAAGTCAGCTCATTTCATTCCGGTAAGGGTGTATTACTCGCTTCAGAGGTTAGCTAAGTTGTATGTAGCGGAGATAGTGAGGTTGCACGGTGTGCCAGTGTCGATCATCTCAGACAGAGATCCCAGATTTACGTTGAGGTTTTAGAGAGTGCTACATCAGGCTTTGGGTACGCGGTTGGATTTCAGTACCGCATTTCATCCACAGTCGGACGGGCAGTCGGAAAGGGTTATTCAGATTTTAGAGGATATGCTGAGAGGCTGTGTTTTGGACTTCAGAGGTAGCTGGGAAGAGTTTTTGCCATTAGCTGAGTTCGCATACAACAATAGTTATCAGGCAAGCATTAAGATGGCACCATATGAGGCATTGTATGGTAGGAGATGTCGCACACCTACATGTTGGACAGAGTTGGGTGAGCGTCAGATGTTAGGACCAGAGTCAGTTGTGGAAACTGAGGAAAAGGTGAAGATAATTCAGGCTCGTCTGAAGGAAGCTTCGGATAGGCAGAAGTCATATGCCGATCTCAAACGGAGAGATATAGAGTTTGCCGTGGGTGACAATGTTTTTCTGAAGGTCTCGCCATGGAAGAAAGTGTTAAGATTTGGGAGAAAAGGCAAGTTAAGTCCAAGGTTCATTGGACCGTTTAATGTGTTGAGACGAGTGGGACCAGTAGCTTATCAGCTTGAGTTGCCAGCAGAACTGAGTCAGATTCACGATGTGTTCCATGTCTCCATGCTTAGACGCTATCGTTCTGATCCATCGCATGTCGTGGCAGTAGGGGAAGTAGAGGTGAATCCAGATTTGACGGTGGAGGAGGAACCTGTGCAGATTCTAGATCGAGATGTAAAAGTTTTGTGTAGGAAGTCAGTTCCTTTAGTGAAAGTTTTATGGCGGAATCATGGCGTGGAAGAAGCTACGTGGGAACCGGAGGATGCGATGAGGCAACAGTATCCTCAACTCTTTTGATCAGGTAATTTCGAGGACGAAATTTTCTTAAGGGGGTAGAATTGTAACATCCAAAAATTTGAGTATTATATGTGTTGGCTCGAGTATGAATTTTGTGTGTTAGCATAGTCTTGTGAAGGCTTGATTTTATTTAGGAAGTTAGAATAATTTTTAGTATGGTTTATTTAATGAAGTGGATTAAGTAAACTTGACACTTAAGTTAATTTAGGTGTTAAATTAAAGCACATGAGGAGTTAGTGGCATAGTGGATAAGGAACTTGAAAGGTTGCTTGAGGGAAATGGTTCGAGTAGCTTGGAAAGCATATTGAGGATTTTATTTTTGTACATTCTAGCATTGATGGACGGTCAAACTTTATTTATGATAGGTTGGACTCTTAATTTTGGTATGTTGAATATTGGTTTAAGGAAAGCATGAAATTGGGGATAAGAATCTTAAGGTTATGGAAGGTTGGGGAGACATAAGGCTAGGCTTTAGGAAGATGTTTTGGAAAGTATTCCAAGACCTTTAGTACATGTATGTGGACGGCATGTATGGCTAGGGGGTGGCCGAATGTTGTTAGGAGGTTTGGGGGGGAGGATAGTTGGCCAACTTGAGCATTTGTGCATCTTTTGGCATTTTTTTTTCTTTCTCTCCAAGAACTCCCCTCCTTGGCCGAATGTGTATTGTGTTTTTGGTGCAAATTTGCTTTTGGTTTTTAGCCTCATTTCGTTTGAACCAAATACCATTTTCTCTCTTTCATTTGTCCTTTTGAAACCGAAACTACATTTGAACTTTGTGCATTTTTGTGCACTTTTCTTCTTTGGTAAAATAGGTGTTGGCCGAATCTCTCAATCCCATATCTCCCTCTTTTCTTCTTTTGATATTGGTTCATAATCACATTTTTTTTTTACTCTCTATTGGCCGAATCTTTCTCCATCCCAAATTCCATTTCTTTATCATTTGCTCAAAGTTAAAACATCCATTTTCCATTCTATTTTTCTTTTCTTTTTACTTCACCATAGCCGAATCTTCTTCCTCTCTTTTGAGGTTGTTTTGGCCGAATATTCAAGGGTAGATTCTCTTTGGTTTTCTTCAATCGATTTTGGATAATAGGTAAGTATTCATGGCCGTTTTTCCTTCATTTCTTTCTCGATTCTATGTCGTTTTCTTGTGGACAAAGGCCGAATCTATGGGCATTTGTTGCAAGGTTCTAACCATTTTAGGAACCGATCATTCTTTTAGGCTCCTCGGGACGTTGGAAGCAATCAAACTAAGCCTCGTATCTTTGTCTATCGTTTTGGGTAAGATTTTAGGTAAGATTGGTATTTTGAAGCGATAACCCTTTGAGATTAAGTGGTATGGCCGAATGGCCTTTGTTAATAATCTTAGTATTGGCCGATTGTAGGACAAGGTGATCTAGTGCGATAGATCGGATCTTTGGAAGTTAGTTCTTGCGTTGGTGAAAGGTGTGTATCTTACACACTTTATAACTTGGTTCATATATGTATATATGTGTGTTAAATAACTCTTCATGTTGTTAAAGCCGAAATGATGAGATCTTGATATGATACCATGATGGTATGAATGAGGATTCGGGTAAGTCCGTTTCGATATGTTGTTAATACATGTGGATTGAAAACATGATCTACGATTTATGATATTTTTGTTATGTAATTCATATCAAAGTATATTGACATGATTTGTCTATCTATTGCATTGGTATGGGCAATATGAGAGGAGGGGGAAGATTGATATCGTGTCCTCGGACACCAGAGGTTTGGTACCTCCAGTGATTTGGTATCACATTTGTGTCTTTGGGACACCAGAGGTTTGGCACCTCATAGCGACTTGTCCCTGTGATCTAGCATCACCGTGGGTTGGCCCCACTTTTGAGATATGGGATCGTCGCCAGTGATTTGGTATCACACGCGGGTTGGCCCCATAGATGGATTATTCGGGACTTTGGTCACCAGTGATTTGGTATCACATTTGTGTCTTTGGGACACCAGAGGTTTGGCACCTTATAGCGACTCGTCCCTGTGGTTAACACCACCGTGGGTTGGTCCCACTTTTGAGATATGGGATCGTCGCCAGTGATTTGGTATCACACATGGTTTGGCCCCACATATGGATTATTGTGACTTTGAGTCACCAGTGATTTGGTATCACAATATTAATTATCGTGACTTCGGTCACCAGTGGTTTGGCACCACCAGTGGTTTGGTACCACACGGGGTAGAAAAGGAGTTATGGATGGCTAGGTTGGGTGCATTATACATATATGTTGCTTGGTTATAATTTGTGTAAGTATGTGGCATTTACCCGGGAGAGGGAATATGCACTGAGTCTTGGTGGCTCACCTTCTCCCTTATCTTTTCAGGTGATTCGTGAGATTGCGGATGAGGAGCCGGATGAACTCGAGGAGGCCATGCAATAAAATTTGGTTTTACATGAACTACCATTTGGGTACTTTATTTTAAGTTGGTTTTCATATTTTTATGGATTTGTAATAAGGCCTGTTTATTTATGATTTGGATTATTTATATGTTTTGGATTTGATTTAAATTTGGCTTACAAATTACATGTTTGATATAATAATTTGAGCATAAAGTTTTCTAAATTACAAAATGCGATGGTTTTTAAAACGTTACCATCGGGTAACATAAATCATTTGATAATTTTAACATCTTAAGTATTTTCGAGAACTCATACTATTTTCAAAAAACTCAACTTTTCTAAATTTCTTTTAGATACAGTTTTCAACCTAATCACTTTGGTTTCTTTAAAATATTAAAAAGTTTTCTAATCTATGGAATTGCAACTAAGTTTTAAATACTTATTTTTGAGATTTCAAAAGTAAATTATCAGCTTTCAATTTATTATACACTTGTTTTCTACAAACAAAGTTCAACAAAGAGTTTTTCACAAAATTTTAATCGTTAACTCGTTTTTCTTCAAAACGTTTTCCTTCGTGGCATGCCAGATTCGGTCATGGCGTATTGACCGAGTTTGGGGTGTTACAGATTAACCAAGAACAATCTTATGGAAAGAAATTTTAAGAGTGATTATTTCGAATTCGAACCTATCTACAGTTTCAGTCTCAAGTTTATCTCCTAATTCTAGAAACCACATACATTCATCGCATAGGGTTTTTTTTCATCATTTCTCTACCCGGGGGTATTTCCGTAGTTTTGTCCTACAGGGTATTTTCCAAAATAAAGTATCTTGGTGATTTTCTTTGAATTATAAGTACTTTGGGTACATTTTTTTCTTTTTATAAAGTAAGGGTCTTTTGGAAAACAAGTTTTTTTTTTCGTAGTAGAGATATTTTGATGTTGTTGTTGTTTTGTTCCCTTTTTTTTATAAACAGGGATACCTTGGAAGGTTTTTGTTTTCTCTTGCAAACCGGGTTCTTTTGTAAATCTATTTTCGAGTAAATTTGCAAAACCTAGGTATTTTATAAAATCACGGTTGTTTGAAAATTTTCACAAACCAAGGATATTTTGAAAATTTTGCCAACCGAAGTCTTTCGGTAATTTTCACAAATTTTGGTAGTTTTACAATTCTGGGGTATTCTGGAAATTTTCACAAATCAAGTGTATTTTGAAAATTTTACAAAACTTGGGGGTATTTTAGTTATTTTATAATTCAGGGGTAAATTTTTTTTCCAAAATAAGGGTATTTTAGCAATTTTGTAAAAATAAGGTGGCTGGTCCCTTTCGGGTTTTAATTATAAATTCTAGCCCTTCAACAAATCCTCGTGGCTAGGGTGAATAGTCACTACGCACCAGGTAGGATTCCAGCGAAGAGAAGGTGAGTTACTAGGACTGCTTAAGTACCAGGCTCTTCTGGATCCAATCCTAGACATGCGCATGCCTGTTGCCACACCCTAGTCTTGCGACTCGTTCGCGGGTTTTGTTTAGTGAAATTACGTCTTATGAGATTTAAGGAGTTATTTCAGCTAAGCCTAAAGTCCATCAAGTTTTAATCTAACTAATCTACGTCCCATTAAGCCCATCGAGCCCACATATACTTCACACAATGGTTTAGAATACTTACCTGGCGGACTTGGGCCGGAGACGCAGGTGCCAAGCCGAGGAAACCATCCTGTATCATTTAGAAATATACATGTTTCATAAACCCATTTTTAGAAAACGTTTTGAGCCCAAAAACCCCCAGAGTCGAGTTTTGAACCGGGCTCTGATACCAATTTGTAACACCCCAAACCCGGCCCAAACACTACAACCGGATCTGTTATGTCACTAAGGAAATTTTATAAAAAGACGTGACACTTTGGAAAACAATTATCAGGTTTAAATATTTATACTGAAAACTTAATAATTTATTTAGTTATATAAGATATAAAGTTATAAATTACCTTGGTGAATTTTTAAATAAAAATCGGAATGTTATACATGTCTTAACTTAATTTAAATATTAAATGCCCAGTAACAAAAGCTCAACATAAAACCAAAACATAAATAATAGTCTAGTGGCCCAAGGCCTTATTACAACGAAATTTAAAAACCATAAACAAAACTATTAAAAACAATATTTTAAGTAAAATCTTCTGCTGGATCAAGAACTCTCTCGCATGGCCACCTCGCGCTCCTCTCCAGCCCGGTCCGATGCATTAGGTGCTACCTGAAATTGTTAAATAATAGGGTGAGTCACGAGACTCAGTGTGCAACCCTCATGCACCATTAGATTTGGGCCTTAACCCCACAGAACATATAACAGAACATAATATATCAGAAATATGCAAAGCCCAACCCAAATCCTAGGTTTCCATCCGCTACACGCCACCTTTACCAGCCATTCACACCATTGGGGATTTCTACAATCAACCCACACTGCTACACGCCATTGATGGCAGTCATGCTGCGCATCGTTAGGTCATGGTCGTAGCCACTACAACAAGTCATGGCAAAAGCCACTACAACAAGTCACGACAGAAGCTGCTACAACAGGTCAGGGCAGAAGCCGCTACAACAGGTCACGGCAGAAGCCGCTAACACAGAACACTTCCCCTTTCAATAAACCAAACCCCATGCAATCACAGAAAACAACATACTTATCACATATGTCATCTTAACAGGAACATTCACTTAGGAATAATAGAGATCACTAATCTGGTGATTCGCTTTTACCCTTGTTGGGTTTCAATCATTATGTCGAGATTTCGGCATTTATCAGAATATAACAGATTAATAAACATATTTTAACAGGCAATTTAAATGGTGTGGAAGTGTTACACACCTGATATCGCGTAGTTTTACTCCCTTAGTTAAATCCTTACTATCTGGATCTACAACCCTTAGTCTAAAACCTTGCTCAAAAGCTGGAAGAATACGAAGATTTGGGCTCCCCTACATTCGGCCAAGGGTTAATAAATACCCAAATTTACACGTTAAAAATCAATAGATCTCCTTACCTTGAAATCCCGAAAGTAACACAATTCGAGTGTTACTGAACTCTATCTTAGAGATCTAAGCGAGTAACTCCCCTTCAAATCCTTGAATGCCGCAAATAAGAGAAAAACTTAAGATTAGTTCCTTATAGCCATTCGGCTAGAGTCCCCAAAATGCTGGAAAAAATTTAAATCTTACGAATCAATACTTACCTTTAGTTTCCTTCGAGATTCGGCACAAGCAGATACCTCAGAGAGAATTCGGCAAACACAGGAGATGAGATCTAAGGATTTCGGCTTTTATGGAAATCCCAAAAAAGATGAACTGATGCGTTTTCGGCTTTTAGAAGAAAGAAGAGAAAAGAATAATAGAGTTTTCAGCTTTTAGAAGAAAGAAGAGAAAAGAACAATGGAGTTTTGGCTTTTGAATCAAAGTGAAGATGAGGGAATAGGGTTAGGAATTTTGGCTTCTACTCAGAGGAGAAGAGAAAGAAAAGATGGAAACCCTAAATACCGAAAAATAAAGAAGAGAACCCTCCCTATTTATAGAAATTTCGGTACTTACCTATGAAAAACTGAATGTGCCCTTCCTGATAACTAAAAATTAAGCAAATAAAAAGGAAAAATTCGGCACCCCTTCGCCATAACGAAACCGATTTCTTCCCTCCTCTAGGTGATGGAATTTCGGCCAACACCTAGCCTTGCAGATAGCTCCTATCCTTTCTCTTTTTATCTTCCATATTATCAACTATAATATCTACATTATCCCATTCACATAAATCCTCCTATTTTTGAGCCTTGTTGCCATCCACTCCACCTAACCCTAATGCCAAAAATTATCTAACTTAAATTAAAATAATTGGGCTCCATGAAACTTAAATTTGGGCCCCTTACTCCCTTGTGTGGCGTCACCTCCTAGCGCCTCTTTAAATGCCGGATTTGGCCCAAAAACATGGGCTCCAAGTGGCCAAAACTTGGGCCTCCTCATTTACCAGTGACGCCAACTCCCTTCCCTCTTAGTGGCACCATTTTGCCATTGGGCCACAAGCCCAATCTTGATATTTTTAACATAGATAACTATCTTTAAAACTTATAATGCCCAAACAGAATATTTTAACTGAGGTCTCAGCCCATTCTTGAGCCCAATTTGGACCCCTAACACTTAGATTAACAGATTAAACATATCCACCCATTAAACACATAGGCCCAAAAATTCAGGATGTTACAGAAAAAGTTAACTCTGATTAAATGACTTATTCAGGTATGTTATCTAAATAAAGTATTAACTAAAAGCTTTCCTGAATTGATTTCTATTAGTGATGGGATAATATGAAAATGGCTGATGACAGAATTAGACAGTGGATTGATGTTTGAATTGTATTGATGGTTGAATGCAATGGTTATAGTCGAGCAGTTATTATGATTCCATTTGGACATTCTACGTGTACATTTATCCTCAGAAGTATATGTGACTGTTTGATGTCAAAAAGAAAGTTTTACCGTATAAGAACATTAGTTAAACATATTAAAAGACGAAAGTATCATTGATCTATTTGGGTTATATTCGACATTGTTATGTCTTCCTTTCATAATTTATTCTATGGTGTGGATATGAAAGTTGACGGTAAAACCTGTATGAGGCTAATATTTTGTTTCTATTGGTTATTGCTCTGTTGAATATAAGTGAAGATTATATTACTTCTATTACTGTGGATTTCAGTATTTATGAGTGACATTGTTCTTTCTGGACATTTCTGGGATATCATCGGAACTAATATCATTCTATATGATTTGTAAATTTTCAGATATCCTGTGTAACTTTAAATGTTGAAATTTTGCTAGTGCGGTATTTTTATGATTCCATGTGATTATCTGCAAGAGATATCTATCTGACAGAGATGACTATGTCTATTACGATTATAATTTCTGGCTTTAAAAGTGAGAGTACAGTGGTACCGTTCTCAGAGTTATAGAAGATGTGTTTCTACAATGGTTGCTATTTAAATCATATTTGATTCCTTTTTATGCTCAAATGCTTCATTAACAGCTGAGATAATATTCATTATAGGATTGAGACATTGTTCCTAGTAAGGCTCAATGATTTCTATTTGGATAAAGTGATTTTAGTATAATTCAGAGTTTCGATGATTAATATGAGATAGCTTTATTATAAACTCTTTTCTACTTCTCGTGAAAGTTTGACAGTGATAAAAGTGAAAATGATAGAAGATCAAGACTAATTTGTATAAAGATATGCCTGGGGTCATCCTTCTAATGAGAATAAAGATTTCTTTGAAAAGACCGATTCAGTAGTTAATATGATTAGAATTATTTGATTGAAAAGTTAATTAGGATGTATGTGTTTGAATCTATCTATAAATTGGAAACAAACTTTGAATGTACATGTATGAATTGAAGTATAGTTTGAAAGAAGAATTTGTATTCTTAAAGACTCTGATGTATGTTTTTCGAACGAGGTACGGATACTATGAGTTTTTGGTTATGCCTTTCGGACTTACTAATGTAGCTACTATTTTCATGGATTTGATGAATCGAATCTTCAGATAGTATCTTGATCGGTTTGTGGTATTATTTATAAATGACATTTTGATCTATTCCCATGATGAAATCGAGCATGCCGAACATCTGAGATTTGTGTTACAGACTTTGCGAGATAAATAGTTGTATGGGAAACTCAGTAAATGTGTGTTCTGGTTACACGAAGTCTGTTTTCTAGGTTCTGTTGTATCCGCATCGGGTATTCGGGTTGACCCGAGTAAAATTTCAGTATACTTAATTGGAAACCTCCGAAAAATGTCTCTGAAGTTCAAAGTTTTCTGGGACTTGCTGGTTACTATAGACGATTTGTGAAGGGTTTTTCTATGATAGCTATTACAGAAAGACGTTAAGTTCGAGTGGTCGGAAAAGTGTCAGAAAAGTTTTGATCAGTTGAAAGCTCTTTAGATCGAAGCTCTAGTGTTAGTTCAACCTGAATCGGGTAAAGAATTTGTTATTTATAGTGATGCATCTTTGAATGGTTTGGGTTGTGTTTTGATGCAAGAAGCAAAGTTATAGCTTATGTCTAGAGACAGCTGAAGCCACACGAAAAGAATTATCCGACACATGATTTGGAGTTAGTAACTATTGTGTTCGCATTAAAGATTGGGCATCACTATCTGTTCGGTGAGAAATGTCATGTTTGTTCTGATCATAAAAGTCTGAAGTATTTAATGATTCTGAAATATCTGAGTTTGAGCCAACATCGATGATTAGAGTTGTTAAAAGACCACGAGCTAGTGATTGAATATCATTCGGGAAAGGCTAATGTTATTTCTGATGCTTTGAGTAGAAAATCATTATTTACTTTGTGTACAATGAATGCGTATATGGTGATGTCTGATGATGGCTAGATAATAGCCGAATTAAAAGCAAGACTGTTATTTGTTCAACAAATTTATGATACTCAGAAAGTTGATAATGAATTGTTAGCAAAGCGAGCTCAGTGTGAAACGATTATTAAATCTGAATTCCGAGTTGATAAAAATAATTGTTTGAGATTCAGAAACCGAATATGTGTTCAGAGAAATTCAGAGTTAATTTAGATGATTTTGAACGAAGCTTACAACAGTCAGTTATCTGTTCATCTGGGTAATATGAATTTGTATAATGATTTGAAACAGTTTTATTGGTGGTCTGGTATAAAACGAGACATATCTGACTTTGTTTCGAAATGCTTAGTCTGTTAGTAAGTAAAAGCCAAGCATCAGGTACCTTTTGGGTTACTTCAGCTGATTATGATACCCGGGTGGAAATGGGATAGGGTCACGATAGATTTTGTATCTAATTTACCATTGACACTGAGCAAGAAAGATGTAATCTGGGTTATTGTGGATAGTATGATTAAATTTGGTTTACCTTTGATTGAATTTGCCCATAATAATAGCTTTCAATTCAGTATCAAAATGGCACCCTACGAGGCTTTGTACAGTCGTAAATGTCCTACACCATTGTATTGGACCTAGCTCAGTGAAAGTAAGATACACGGGGTTGACTTGATCAAAGAAACAGAACAGGAAGTGATAGTGATCCGTGATAGCTTGAAAGCTGCATCAGATCATCAAAAGTCATATGCATATTTGAAATGTAAAGATAATTAATTTCTGATCGTAGATCAAGTGTTTCTGGAAGTTTCACCGTAGAAGAAAGTACTCAGATTCGGTCGTAAAGGTAAGTTGAGTCCGAGATTCATTGGGCCGCATAAGATCAAAGAGCGTTATCCAAATCTATTCATTGGTAAGATTTTCGGGGACGAAAATCCCTAAGGGGGGAGAGTTGTAACAGCCTAATTTTGACCCTAATCAGAATAGTGGTTTCAGGACCACAAATCTGAGTCCAAAAAATATTTTAAAATTAGTTTCAGTATTTATTATGTGTGAATTTGCTTGTGTTAAATTTTCATGTTTTAATTTTTTCATTTGAGTGTCTAATTTAATAAATGGACTTAATCGCGTAAAACGAAAATTTGATGGTTAGTTGTGAAAGTACCTAATTATTAGTCTTTTTAATATGGAGGATTTGCATTGTAATTAGTCCCTTTTATATATAGTGGACGGCATGTGTGATTATAAATGACTTTATTATATGTATTTATATATTATAAAAGTTATAATTATTAATTATATATTATATTAATATATAACAATACATAAAATAAAAGAGAAAGTCATTCATTCTTTTATGTTTTGTGACCGAAACAAAGAAAATAAGAAAGAAAGAAAACCATATTAGGTTCGGCCTTGATGTTTTTTGATTAAGGTAAGAGTTTTGTTCGATTTTTGAAAATTTTTACGTTTTTAAGATTGTTGCTTTGAGTACTTTCCGACCCATGTCTTAATTTTTGATTTTGATGATGATTTTGTGTTTTGCCATTGATGATACCTTGTGGTTTTTGTTGTTTGATGATGAAATAAGAAATATATGTGTTTGATTAACAAGTTTTGTCTTTGAGTTTTTGATGAATTTGAATAATTTGGACTAAATTGCAAAAATAAATTTTGGAGGGACTAAAATGTGAAATAAATGAAATGTATGGACTTTTATGAACATAGATAAAATTCGGCCAAGCATGGGTAATGTGAAATTTTGTGTATTTTTGTGTTTTCTGTAAAAAGGACTAAATTGTAAAAAGTGTGAAATGTTAGGGGAAAAATTGTAATTTTCCCATTTATGTGTTTTTAGACTAAATTGAATGGAATGGTGTTTAAATAAGCTTAATTTGAATATGTTTAGATCAAGAACCAAATAAATCAGATCTGGACCGGGGAAAAAAAAGTAGTCGATTTGTCGATTTTACCGACCGATGACGTCCGAGGTAAGTCCTTAAGCAATAAAACATTGTAAATTATGTACGTAACTTAGTATATGCTGATTTGGTAATTTTGTAACTACAATGTTGAGTAGCCAAATGTGATTATACCTAGAATTTGATATGATCAAGTTTAGTTCAGTTGAGATATGATGTTTGGAAGTTCATACAAGAATTATGAAATGCATATAAGTTTGATACATAAATGTGTGTGAGACAACTTTATAGTACCGTTATTCAGGCCGTGGGCCTAGCAAGCCTTGTGCTAGTGAACTTAATCGGGCTTCGTGCCTAGCAGGCTTATTGCTGGTGAATAAATATCAGATCATGGGTCTAGCAGGCTTTGTGCCGGTGGATAATATCAGGCTTTATTGTAACATCCCGAAATTGGGCCTAGGAGAATTGAGCCCAATGGGCCTTAGGCGTAGTAGCGTTTAAATTTTTAGAGAATAATAGATCGGCTTAAATGCAAGTTAGACCTATTGGATAAGTGATTTTGGAAGGTTAGAGGGCTTCTATGAAGTCCCGGGATCAAATATTGGCTTTGGGGAAATTTTGATTTTAGGTGAAAAAAACCCTGGAAGTTGGCAGATAGGCCTTAAGAATAAAATATGGAGGAAAATAACACAAAAGGAGTGTGTGGTGTAGTGGCAAAGTGACGCCACTTAAGGGACAAGGGAGTGACGCCACAAGGGAAGGAAGGAGGTCCAAGGTTCAAGTCTTGGCTTTTGGATTTTGGTTTCTTTTTGCTTGGACCTTAGAATTTGGCCCATAGTTTATATTTAGTTGCGCATGGTTTAAGACACAAGAGGAGCTTGTGGCCAAGTGGTTAGCAGCGTGGATTATGTTGCAAGGGAGCCTGGGTTCGAATCTCATGACAAGCAATGGAGTATTTATTTTGCGGATTGGACGGCAAGAGTTTCAGTTGAATTTAAACTCTACTGACGAAGGGATCCCACATCGGAAGGACACAAAGAATGAAGGTGAAGAGCTAGCTATATAAAGAGCATTCCAGGAGGAGAGTTAACACATCTTGGAGGGCGTTTGGGCACAAGAGTGGTCGGAGCGCGGATTAGCCCAGAGTCCTATCAGGTGTGTAACTCTCTCTACTCTAGTTGTAGAGCGGCAAATGTCGAAGTGCCGGTCACGGCAATAGTAGCCACACGAGCGTGCGAGCGCACGTGTGGGGCTTCGACGCGATAGTTGAGGCCATTAGTAGTATTCTTGTGGGTTGGGCTACTTGGGCCACGATGGGCCAAAGTGGGCCCAATGGGCCCGTGGGCCCATATGAGTAAATTGCATGATTGGTTAGTATATGTTGAACTAGACTAGGTGGAAGTTATATACGTGGCTAGATTCGTGTTTGGTGGGCCACACGAGCGTGTGGGCCCGGATAGGCCGAAATCGGGTTTTAGGCCCAATCGTCCGGTACAACCGGAAATGGTAGCTGAGTCGCTAGTGGCGACATTAGGCCTTCAGAAAGGCCATTGCAGGTGTGAATTTACGAAAATACCCTTAGTAGGTAAAATTACGATTATACCCTTAGAGGTTGATTAGCATGATTATGTTGTTTAGTTTTGGCCGATTGTAGGGGAAGGCTTGATCTCGCATATCTCGGGTTGTGGCTAGTGCTCAAAAAGTGTTAAGGAAGGGGGATCTAGTGCGTTAGATCTTGATCTACGGGATTTGATAGTCGCATTAGTAACCAGGTGTGTAAACTAACACACTTCTTGCTTTGTATATGTTTGATAAACTGATTGATTGGTAAAACCGAAATAGTATGGTTGAGTGATATGATACCCTATGGGGTATGTGCACGGATTCAGGTAAGTCCGTTTCATTATGAGTACTGTTATTGATACATGTTGTCATGATTTATGATGTATGTTCTATGAGATGCAACGTTAAACATGTTTGCATGGTTTGAATACTATACATGAGTTGGTATGATGATGGGTGATATGAGTGGAGAGGGCAGTGATATTTTGTGCTGACGAGCACCAGTGTTTTGGTAACACACTTTGTGACTTTGGGTCACCAGAGGTTTGGCACCTCAGCGTCTCGTCACCGTGGTTTCGCACCACAGTGGGTTGGCCCCACAAGGCGGTATTGAGGGATTGACGCCAGTGATTTGGTATCACACGATGGGTTGGCCCCATCAATTGATTTGTGACTTCGGTCACCAGTGTTTTGGTAACACACTTTGTGTCTTTGGGACACCAGTGGTTTGGCACCACATTGACGGATATCGTGTCTTCGGACACCAGAGGTTTGGCACCTCCAGTGATTTGGCATCACATCTGTGACTATACGTCACCAGTGGTTTGGCACCACCAGTGGTTTGGTACCACACGGGGTAGAGAAAGGTGTTGTGGATGGCTAGGTTGGGTGCATATTAATTGGATGCATGATCAGTATGATTATGTTTGTATTTGATAATTTACTAATCCGGGAAAAAAAAGGGGTTGCACACTGAGTCTTGGTGACTCATCGTTTTCCTTTAACCATTTCAGGTAGTGCATAAAGCTGGACCGGGATCGGAGAGGACAAGGTGGCCCATGCCGAAGATGATGTTCAATTATTTCATGCTTGATTTTGATATAAGTACTTTATTTGAATTGTTGGGTTGTAATAAAGGCCATTTTATGTTTTTGGTATTACTTTAACTATGGTTATTTAATTTAAGTTGCTAGGTGGAAATGATTTATGGGTTGCATCCTATTTATTCAAACCGGTTTTCATATACTAAAGCTTTAAAAATGCATAAGTTTTAATAATAAAGTTTTACTCAAAAGCTTCAATGGATAAGTTTTCCAAAATTCAACAAACTACAATGTTTTATCTTAAATTAGAAAGATTTTCAACCGACTTTCCCCAGTGACATAACCAGATTCGGTCGTAATGAATGGGCCGGGTTTGGGGATGTTACAGTTTGGTATCAGAGCCCGGTTCAAAACTCGGCTTTGAGGGTTTTGGGTCCAAAAACATTTTTTATGGGCTTTTCAAAGATTTGGGCTTTCATAAAATTTTTTTCAGGTTATTCTGGCATGGCACCTGTATCTCCGACCCGCAGTCCACCAGGTAAGTAACTCTACTTGATGAATTAATTTATATGTGAATATTATGGGCTTTTATGGGAACGTAGATTAGTGAACTAGGATCTGTTGAACCCTAGGACTAGTCTACTCAAACACATGCATAAGACTTAAGGCTACTAAACAAGCCTGTGAAGTAAGTCACCGAGTTAAGGTGTGGCAACCACTGTACGCATGTCGAGGATTGGCATTCAGTAAGAGCTTGGTATTTAAGCAGTCCTAGCGACTTACCTCCTCTTTACTTGAATCCTACCTGGTGCGTAGCTACGGTTCGCCTTAACCCAGAGGACTTGTTCATGGGCTAAACCGATTATTAAAACCCGAAAGGGATTAGCCTTACTGTTTTAAAACCCTTAGTTATAAAATTTTCAAACTTACCCCTTTGGTTTGTAAACCTTAAATCTAATTTTGAAAGACGTTTTCTCGATTTACCAAAATTTCCAAAATGCCCCTAGTGGCAAAATTACAAAAATGCCCTTGTATTGTAAAATTACGGTACTACCCTCAACTTCTGTTAAAATGATTTTACTTTGCAAAATACCAAAATCTCGAAATTTCAAAATGTTAAGATACTCTGGTATGGGGAAGTTACAAAAATACCCCTGTGTTGAAAATTACTAAAATGCCCCTGACTTTCAAGATTTCCGATTTAACTCCAATTTTAATAAAATTTCCCTACTTTGCAAAAGTATACAAAAACGCTATTTTCAAGATACTCTGATTTGAAAATTTACAAAATTACCCCTGATGAACAAAATTACCAAAATGCCCTTGGTTTCTCAATTTTCATAATTCCCTCGATTTTTACTAAAATGTTCTTACATTATGAAAATACCAAAAACTTCTGTTTTACAAATATCGAGATATCTTGATTTGGGAAATTTACGAAAATGCCCTTAACGTCCCCAATTACTGAAATAACCCCGATTTCTGAAATTTTTGCAACACATCTGGTTTGAAAAACAAATTTTTCCAAGATGACCCCTGAGATTTTGTAAACTTTGAAATATCTTTAATTTGAAAACTATTTTCAAATTGACCCTGAGTTATTACCGAAATACCCCTATAGGAAAATGTCGAAATTACCCCTGGGTTGGGAATGCTCAAGAAAGTGACATGGATGAATGAATGTGTCTTTAGTGAAGTATGTGAATGTTTGAATTAGAACAGAGAACTTGAGATGAAACTTTGATTGCTCGAAAGAACGATTTCCAGAAACTTCTGTTCATAAAATTTTCTCGTAGATAAAACAGTGGAACAAAATTCCTAATGCATAAAACTTTTAATCAGATTAAATCGCGATGCTAGATATGAGTTCTAGGGGACGTGGTTGTTGCGGACGTGGTCAAGCTGGAATCACAGCTTTATTAAGATCAGAGTGCGCAGCAAGAGCGTAGTGTGGTAGGATGTGCGACTGTTAGTTAGTTGGAAATTTCGAGGACGAAATTTCTTTAAGGAGGGTAGATTTGTAACATCCCGAAATTGGGCCTAGGAGAATTGAGCCCAATGGGCCTTAGGCGTAGTAGCGTTTAAATTTTTAGAGAATAAGAGATCAGCTTAAATGCAAGTTAGACCTATTGGATAAGTGATTTTGGAAGGTTAGAGGGCTTCTATGAAGTCCCGGGATCAAATATTGGCTTTGGGGAAATTTTGATTTTAGGTGAAAAAAACCCTGGAAGTTGGCAGATAGGCCTTAAGAATAAAATATGGAGGAAAATAACACAAAAGGAGTGTGTGGTGTAGTGGCAAAGTGACGCCACTTAAGGGACAAGGGAGTGACGCTACAAGGGAAGGAAGGAGGTCCAAGGTTCAAGTCTTGGCTTTTGCATTTTGGTTTCTTTTTGCTTGGACCTTAGAATTTGGCCCATAGTTTATATTTAGTTGCGCATGGTTTAAGACACAAGAGGAGCTTGTGGCCAAGTGGTTAGCAGCGTGGATTATGTTGCAAGGAAGCCTGGGTTCGAATCTCATGACAAGCAATGGAGTATTTATTTTGCGGATTGGACAGCAAGAGTTTCAGTTGAATTTAAACTCTACTGACGAAGGGATCCCACATCGGAAAGACACAAAGAATGAAGTGAAGAGCTAGCTATATAAAGAGCATTCCAGGAGGAGAGTTAACACATCTTGGAGGGCGTTTGGGCACAAGAGTGGTCGGAGCGCGGATTAGCCCAGAGTCCTATCAGGCGTGTAACTCTCTCTACTCTAGTTGTAGAGCGGCAAATGTCGAAGTGCCGGTCACGTCACGATTTTGGAAGGCTCTTCATCAAGCAATGGGAACAAGGTTAGACTTTAGTACCGCTTTTCACCCACAGACTGATGGTCAGTCTGAGAGGGTAATTCAGATTTTGGAGGATATGCTAAGGGGTTGCATCATTGATTTTAGCGGTAGTTGGGAGGAGTATTTACCCTTGGCTGAATTCGCATACAATAATAGCTATCAAGCTAGTATTCAGATGGCACCGTATGAAGCGTTATATGGAATGAGATGTCGTACCCCAACTTGTTGGATGGAGTTGGGTTAACGTCAGGTGTTGGGTCCAGAATTACTTTCGGAAACAAAGGAGAAAGTTAAGTTAATACTGGCCAGGTTGAAAGAAGCGTCTGATCGGCAGAAGTCTTATGCGGATCTAAAGCGGAAGGAGGTGGAATTTGCAGTAGGAGACCAAGTCTTTTTGAAGGTTTCTTCATGGAGAAAGGTAATGAGGTTTGGACGGAAAGGTAAGCTAAATCCTCGGTTTATTGGGCCTTATCGGGTGCTAGAACATGTGGGCCCAGTGGCTTATTGTTTGGAGTTGCCTTCAGAGTTTAAGCAGATACATGACGTATTTCGTGTCTCGATGCTAAGACGTTATCGTTCCAATCCATCGCACGTGGTGCCAGTGGAAGAAATTGAGGTAAGGCCAGATTTATCTTTTAAGGAGGAACCCGTGCAAATCTGGGATCGAGATATAAAAGTGTTGAGAAGGAAGTCCGTTCCTTTGGCCAAAGTTCTATGGCGAAATCATAGCATAGAAGAGGCGACGTGGGAGCCAGAAGATATTATGCGACAGCAGTATCCCCATCTCTTTTGACCAGGTAAATTTCGAGGACGAAATTTATTTTAAGGGGGGATGAACTGTAACACCCTGGATAATTGGGTCTGTGCATTTTATGTGTTTGACTGCTTAAAATATTAATATGAGAATTTGAGGTACGATTGGGGCTTAACTTGGGCTGAGGCCTTGTATTAAATATTTTGTTTAGACACTCTAAGGGCTTAAATTAAAGTTTTAATAGTTTAAGTGACATATTGGGCTTGTGGCCCAGCAACTAGGAGCAGTACAGGGGAGATTTAGGTGGCGTCACTTGAGTATGAGGAAGGCCCAATATTTGGCTGCTTGGAGCCCAAGTTTTAAGGCTAAATTTTGGCATTTAAAGGGGACAATAGGGGGGACGACACAAGGCTATTTTTTAGGGATTTTAATGTTTATTTTATGTGGATAATTAGGTAGATAATAAAGAGAGGAATTAGGGCTATTTTTGAGGAGATAATAGATCAAAGATTGAAGCCATCTTTAAGTGTTTAATGTTAGCTGAAATTATTAAGAATTTGAAAGGAAAAGGGCATTCGGTTTTGGCTTAAGATATGTGTGCCGAAATTCCTAGCTAGTTCTCTCATCTTTCTCTTTGCTTTGCCGAAATTTCTATACTATTCTCCCTCTCTTTTCTTTTCTTCTCTTCAGTTGGCCGAACCTCGGACAGATTCTTTTCTCATCCCATTCAAACACTTTAGCCGAAACCTCTAAGCTTCCCTTACTTTTTGCTTACTTTCTTTTAAGCTGAAACACCTCGCTTAGATTTTCTGAAAGCCGAAAATGTGAGATCTAGTCTTCTATATGTGGGCCAAAATCATTCTGGGGTACCCACTTATACTGAAATTTTGAAGAAATCAATAGGTATGTGTCGATTTTGAGTTTCTAATATTTCTCCGGCTTTTCAAAGTCTCTAGCCGAATGGCTATTTAAGTGACTAATCAAAGGTCTTTCTTATTTTTCGATATTTTGGGATCTGAAGAGGAGTCCAACGCCTAAATCTTTAAGGCAAGGTTCAGTAACCTTTGAGTCGTGTTATTTCGGGATTTCAAGGTAAGAGATCTATTAGTTTTAAACATGTGATTTGGGACTTATTTAACCTTTGCCGATTATTGAAGGGGCTAAATCTTTGTGTATTTTTCCGGCTTTTGAGTAAGGCTGTAGATTGAGGATAATAGATCCGGATAACAAGGACATCGACTAAGAATATTGGATTTCACGATATCAGGTGTGTAATTCTCCACACCATCTAGATCTGTTTGATTAATATATGATTATAAGTCTTGCATGTTTTGATAAATGCCGAAAACCCGACATAATGATAGAAACCCAAAGAGGGTATAAGCAAATCACCAGGTTAGTAAATGTTCTAATTAAATGATATAAGCATATTGGTTTTATGTGATTGCATGGGTTGGGCTTGATGCAAGGAGGAAGTTATACGTTGTAGTGGTTTTTACTGTGATCTGTTGTAGCGGTTCCTTACCGTGATCTGTTGTAGCGGCTTTTGCCATGATCTGTTGTAGTGGCTACGGCCATGATCTGTTGGTGAGCAGCACGACTGCCATCAAGGCGTGTAGCGGTGTGGGTTGATTGTAGAAATCCCCAATGGTGTGAATGGCTGGTACGAGGGCGTGTAGCGGATGGAAACCTAGGATTTGGGTTGGGCTTTGCATGTTATTTTTGTTATTTATATTTTGATTAATATGTTTTATGGGGCTAAAGCCCAAATCTAATGGTGCATGAGGGTTGCACACTGAGTCTCGCGACTCACCCTTTTATTTTAACCATCTCAGGTGACACTTAGGGCATCGGACCGGGCTGGAGAAGAGAGCAAGGTGGCCATGCGACAGAGCTTTGAGGATTTAGCACAAAAAAGACTTAGTTTAATATTTGATTTTCATTTAATTAATGGGTTTAAATTTCCTTGTAATAAGGCCATGGGCCACTAGGCTACCATATATGTTTTGGGATTTTGTTGGGCTTTTATTACTGGGCTTTTATTTAAATTTTATGTTTTCAATCAGGATAAGACATGTATGAAATTTCAGTTTTCTTTTAAAATCCACCAAGATAATTTATAACTTAATATTTTATTCTTTAATAAATTCTTAAGCTTTCGGAATAATGGTGTAAACCTAGTAATTCTTTTCCAAAATGCGACATGTTTTGCAAAAATCTCTTAAGTGACATACCAGATCCGGTTGTAGTGTTTGGGCTGGGTTTGGGGTGTTACACTAGTTATATGTGATACAATTGAGGAATATATGTAAATTTTAGTAAGTGTATTCGGCCTTATAAATGAATAGTATGACATTATGGAATTGATTTTAGATATTAGCATAGATGAGTCTTTTATATTCGGCCAAATTGGTAAATGCATATGTGATGTATACTAAGGAAGAAAGTTGACAAAATGCTCTTGTATGTGTGAAAATAAGGTAAGTCAGTTGTTGAATTGATTATATAAATGCTAAAGTTACGAATGTGGAAAATGTGAATGTATATCTGATTGTGTATATGCGGCCAAATGGGGTATATGTGATTTTAATAGTGAGATTTATATAATTTCATGTGTATTTGTATAATTAGCCATATGATACACGATTGAAAGATTTAAATGATAACCTTGTATTTGAGAACATGTATATTCGGTTTTGTTAACTTTGTGTTAATATATAATAGTTGGTATATATATATTTGCTTATGACTTACTAAGCTTAAATAGCTTACTCCGTGTGTATTCTTGTTTACTTCTATTCATAGATTTGGATATACGTTATGAGCTCGAGGATCGTCAGCAAGACTACTCATACTATCGACAGTTTCTTCGGTATTTTACTAAGTGATTTTGGTTTATGGCATGTATAGCATAGATGAAGTATTTGAGTTTGATTTTTGGGACTTGTATATATGTATAGCCATGCGAAAATGGCTTAATCATTATGTTTAGATTCAGTTAAATGAGTTCATGTTTAAGTGTTTAATGTGTTTGGTTTTATCATTTCGGCCATGGCTTATTTATATGTGGTATATGGTTGCTATGTTTAGTTAAATATTGCGGTAGAGGTTTTGATATATATATAAATACAATATGTATGGTATGTTTGGATTTGGTATTTAAGTGAGTTTGGTTAAGTCTTATAAAATGAACTATGTAT
This sequence comes from Gossypium australe, assembly GCA_005393395.2. NCBI lineage: Eukaryota > Viridiplantae > Streptophyta > Magnoliopsida > Malvales > Malvaceae > Gossypium > Gossypium australe. The sequence continues at coordinate 21,974,210 of CM016619.1, read as the reverse complement.
ATAAAGGTTAGAAGATATTTATATGTCCAAATGTGTATGGATTGGATGATTATAAGTCTGAATGTGTCTAGGTTATATTTTAATTGTTTCGGTTAATAAGTAAAGTGAATATGCTAATAAGGCTAAGGATATAATAATAAATGATAAGCATGACATTCGGTTTATAACATATATTAATTATCCGATTGTAGATTAACTTAGTTTGTGGTATGAATGAAAAATTTTGGTACAATTTAATATATATAAATTGACATGCGAATAATATGTGATTTTAGTTGTTATTTGTGTTCAAATTGGATTATGTTAACAAGGTCATATGCACATGTATTGAATTAACATGATTGGAAATCAGCTCATGTAAAAAAATTGTTTTGATTTATGTACGATATATGTCATATAATGATATACGTTGGGATATGCTTTAAATGTATAAATGCCGTGAGTTGCTAAGAATATTATTAATGGAATGAGTGACTAAACATGTAGTTTATTTGATTAATGATATGTATTTAAATGATTAAGTATAAGATGAGTTTGATATTTGTTAATAAATGAAATTGAAATAATAAATGTCCTATTGTTTGGTAAGTATAAGACGATAGATATGTTTGAATTTATAAAGATTAGTATGGTTTGATTTAAATAGAAAATATGCAATCTCATTCTGTTTGGATGATTTAATACATAAATGCTAGCTTTAATTTGAATGTTAAGTATGTGTCTTTGATCTGAATGTAAAGTATGTGAATATAATATTTTATGTATTGATTTTTTTTTTTTACTCTTGAATGTACATGACATGTTTATAAAAAAAAATGCCTATTCTGCGTGTTGTCTTATTCGGTAATGCCTCGTAACCCTAATCTGGCGACGAATACGGGCTAAGGGTGTTACAATTTAGGTAAAAATTTTCTAAGTGCGTTAAAGCCTTCGGTTTAATTCCAAAACCTTCTATATGTATGTTTAGGGCTTCGTAGGCCCATAATAAGAATGTTATGAAAATGAGTGAGAAGTTTGAAGTCGAAAAGAAATTTTATAGTCGATGTTGTATGTGTAAGTAAGTTAAGTTTAGTAAAGCCTCATGCCCTATTCTGGCATCGAATACGGGTAAGGGGTGTTACAGGCACCTCGATCAACTATGCTTTCAACTAATTGAAACTTTGTTGGCATTTCTCAGACCACTCAAATTTCACATCTTTTTGCAATAATCTCGTCATTGGCATAGTAATCATCGAGAATCCCTTGGCGAATCTTCTGTAATACCCGACTAATCCCAAAAAGCTTCTAACTTTGGATACATTTCTCGTAGGCTTCCAATCAACAACAACTGAATTTTTTCTCGGATCAACTTTGATGCCCTCAACTAATAAATATGTCCCAAAAAATCAACTTCTCGGAGTAAAAACTTCACATATGCTAAACTTGGCAAATAATTGCTTTTCACGTAAGGTTTGCAATATAATTCTCAAATGCTCGGCATGCTCAATCTCATCTCCAGAGTAAATCAAGATATCATCGATGAATACCACAACAAATTGATCTAAATACAATTTGAAAATTGTTTTCATCAAATCTATAAATATTGCAGGTGCATTAGTTAAACCAAACGGCATCAAAAGAAATTCATAATGTCCGTACCTGGTCCTGAACGTAGGTTTCAGCACATCAAAATGTTTAACTCGCAGCTGATGATAACCAGAACAAAGATCAATCTTCGAAAATATTGTTGCACTTTTCAACTGATCAAACAGATCGTCAATTCGCGGCAATTTATACTTATTCTTGATTGTAACTTTGTTGAGCTGGCGGTAGTCAATACATAATCTCATTGATCCGTCCTTTTTATTAACGAATAAAATAGGTGAACCCCAAGGTGAAAAACTGGGTCGAGCAAAACTTCTATTTGTCAACTCTTGCAACTGCACTTTCAACTCTTTCAACTCAGTAGGAGCCATTCTGTAAGGAGCTATCGATATCGGTGAGGTTCCAGGTACTAACTCAATGGCAAATTCAACTTCTCTAATCAGCGGTAACCCAGGTAACTCCTCTGGAAACACATCTGGATATTCGCATACCATTAGAACCGATTCTATCATCAACTCAGAATCTCTAAAATCAAATACATATTTAAGGTATGCATCACAACCTTTTCTCATATCTCTGTGCTGGTATAGCCGAAATAACAATAGGCATCCCACTCAAACTATCCGATTCAATATGAAGCTTTTCACCGTTCTGACACTTTAATACAATAAGCTTTCATCTATAGGTTAGAAAAGCATCATGTAGAGTCAGTCAATCCATGCCCAAAATCACATCAAACTCATCAAATGGCAATAGCATCAAACAAGCGGAAAGTTATAACCCCGAATCATCAAAGGAAAGTTCTTGCAAACCTTATCAACTAACACATACTAACCTAGGGGGGTCGACATTTTAACTACAAATTCAATGGACTCAACAGGTAAATTCTTACTTGATACTAAATTCGTGCATACATACAAATTGGGTTGATCCCGGATCAATCAAAGTAGTAACATCAGTATCAAAGAAAGAAAAAGTACCAGTAATAACATCTGGTGCTGAAGCTTCCTCTCGTGCACAGAAGTGTAAGCTCTAGCTGGTGCTCGTGCCTCATATCTCACAGTAGAGTCTTTTGTTCCAACACGGCTATTACTCACATTTCCCAGATTACAAGGTGGTCTACCTCTCGCAACAGTGTTGCTCGGTCGATTAATCTGAACTTTTTTTTCTCTAACTTCTCTGGGCAATCTCTTAGATAATTCTCAAATGAACCACACCTAAAACATGCCCCATTCTTCAATCTACAATCACCAAAGTGTCGTTATTACATTGCTTGCATTTAGGCCTATTGTCCCTGACACTACCCACACTTGCTACAGGCGTAGCCTGACGCTTTGGACTCAAATGTTGTTTACCTCTATCTCTACTAGAATACCTCACTGAAGCTGTGGAACAGTTGTGATGTTCCTTTGATCTCTTCAATGATGATTGATATGACTTTCCAGTTTATCTCTTTCTTGAATCTCTAGCTTCAAAATCAACTTTCTCTTTTCTTTGTTAAGCTCCTCGACTTTATGTGTTCGATCAACTAAAACAACAAATTCATTCAATTCAAGTATCCTGACTAAATGCTTTATATCTTCATTTAACTCTTCCTCAAACTGCTTACACATAGAAACCACGGTTGGAGAACATTTTCCGGGTATATTTCCTCAATCTAACAAATTCTCTTTAATATTTAGACACTAACATACAACCCTGTTTTTGCTCAAGAAATTCCTTGCATTTCTTATCAACATATCTCTAACTTATATATTTCTTTTGAAACTCAGTTTAGAAGAATTCCCAATCTATACGCTCTCTCGACACAACTAAAATCAATGTACTCCACCATTGGTAAGCTATGTCTTTCAATGGAGATACAACACATTTATCACACTCTGCCGGTGAACAAGATAACTCGTTGAAAACCTAGATCGTGTTTTCTAACCAGAATTTCCTCTCTCAGGATCATCTTCAGCGGTAGCTCTAAATTCTTCAGCCCCATATTTACGAATTTTATCAACTGGCAGCTTATTAACTCGCAATGGTTCCAAACCTTGAGGAACTACGGGGACCGGCTGGGGAACATGTGGGGGTTGAGGTCGTTGAACAGCCGAGTTCATTCGTACAAACTCAGTAAACCATTCATTCATCATCTGGAATAAGGCTTCCTTAGCCTCCCCTCCCCAGCCTTCAGATATGGGCCTTGTACCACTCGATGTTGCTTCATGCACGGAGGCTAGTGCGTTACTCTCAACTTCATCGAAGGGCTCGATTGTATATCATTACTGTATGTAAACATTTTCAAAACGAGTCAGGAGTAATCAGACTATCACAGATTATATAATAGCATGTATTTTTAGACTCACACACGCTACATTCAGTCTGAGAATTGACTAAACTGTATCTTTGATGCCAAAAAATGTAACACCCCTAACCCATATCTGACGCCGGAATAGGGTTATGGAGCATTACTAGAAGTTTACATCTCAAAACATTTAATTAGTCAAATGATTCAAAACATAACATCAATCATAATAATATCAATCAAACTCACACATATTGTCCATTATACGAGTCGTTAAGGCCCTAAAAACACTTTAGAAATGAACCAGGACTAAATAAAAAATGTATAAAATCTTTAGGAAAAATTTTAAAATTTTTTATTCTGTAGGGGTCACACGGCCATATGGCCAGGGTATGTGACTCACACGGCTGAGACACACGCCCGTGTCTCAGGTCGTGTGGCATTCGAAGTAGGGACACACGACCGTGTCCCAACCTGTGCCCGTGCCCGTGTAACTTTCCAACTTGGGTCACACGGACAAGCAATACGCCTATGTGCCAGGCCGTGTAATGGCCTGACTTGCAACCCTTCATAACTTACAAGGGACACACAATCGTGTCGCATGGCAGTGTGCCACACACGATTGAGACAATGCTCGTGTAGATGAAAAATAGGCCATTTTCAAGCCATTTTTGTAACACCCCAAACTCGGCCTATGCTTTAAGGCCAGATTCGACATGTCACGAAATAAATATACTTTGATTCCTTTTTAAGTAAAACAGTTTTCAAAATTTATATGAATTATTTATTGATTAAAAGATTTGATTGATAAATTGACAATTTGAGATGTAAAATATTATAAATTGTAACTTTGAAAATATCGTTAACAGTTTAAGAAAATTCTTTAAAGAAATTAAAAAAATATTTTCGAAAAAAATTTATGAAAAATCTTAAGAGTAAATTTCCGAGTTAAAAATATGAAAAATTTTTATTATGAAATCCTTGTTATATGTTCATTTTTGAATAAAACGTTACTTTAAGTTTGAAGAAAAATAAAATCTCAATTTGAAATACTTAAAGCAGTGTATAAATTAATCAAACAATAAACGAAACAAAATTTATTCCAGAGGCCTTATTACAACGTTAATTCAAAATAGCAAAGTAATTAAAAATACTAAAAGAAATCCAAATTCCAAATTTAAACGTTTATGAAGTATGGCCTCCACCAAGTCATCCACGGCCCAAGTCTCCATCACTAATCATTACCTGAAACGGATAAAGAAAACGAGGGTGAGTGTAACATCCTAAATTAGGGGCTAGGCATTTGATGTGTTTTGTGTGTATGCTATGTTTAAGGTGTTAGTTTACGGTGCATGGGGGTCTAGGAAAGGCTCGAGGATAAGCCGAAACCTTGGCCAAAATTCTCTTTTTGGGCACCTTGGTGGGAGAGCTAGCTAGGATAGGACTTAAGGGATACTGTTTGTATTTGGTTGACACAAGCAATGAAACACCCCAAACCCGGCCCACGAGCCTGGACCAGATCTTGTATGTTCCTCGATGGAAACCGATTCAAGATTCTTTTGTTACTTTGAAAAACTGTGTGTTTCAAAGATAGTTTGTTTGTGGGTTGGGCTCGAGATGGAAACAAGTTTATTTTTATATTGAAAACCCATTTATTTCAGGTGACAAAATATTTAAAGTTTATTTTAAATTAAATTGACTTAATCTTTAATTAACGTAAATTCGTAACATAGTAATTAAAACAACAGTGAAATCATCACTATGGCCTTATTACATCAAATAATTCCCAAAAATAAATTAAAGTGATTAAATAAAATAAAAATGTCCAAATTAAATAAAACTTTAAGCTGAGCATAGCCACCACAAGTTCTGCCGTCTCGGTCCATCACTGTTCATCACCTGAAACATGTTCCCACAACGGGGTGAGTCAACAAACTCAATGTGTAACCCATACTAAAATTTAATAGATTCAGGCATACCATACATATCATGTTCACATAATAATTCAAGATAATGATGCAATCCCGAACCCAAACCTAGATGCCATCCGGTACACATCCCCGTACCAACCTGCACACAGTGGGGACTACTAAGTCAACCCTCCTTCCACTACACTCCATCGAAGGCAGTCGCTGCAGTCGACGTGCTCATCCCCCATATAAAATTCGTGGCATAGCCACCAGATTAAATAATTGTGTCATGAGACACCACATTCAGATAATGTAACCGAAGTTACCACATTCAGATAATGTGACCGAAGTCACCACATTCAGATAGTGAGACCGAAGTCACCACATTCACTTCCCCTTTCTCATATAACCCGAATGCCCCATTTTATTCATAACATGCATATCATACTTAAATTCACATTCATGTCACTTTTCACATGTTAAAATATCGTAATCCTAGTAGGAGTAGGAAACGTACCTGAGCACTTTGTACCGTAACACGGTACCTTAGCCATATTCACATTCTTATAAACATGCACATATTAAATAATGCCATAAAACATATTAAGAATTAGTGTGGAATACACACCTGATTTGCTTAACGAATTCCTTGAAATCCCGAAAAACCGATCTATTGCTTTAGATCTCAATTCCTACATTTGGTAACCTTAATATGATAGCATAAAGTCTATTCGGCTATAAAACCAAATCCTAGTAGGATTAGTATAATTAAAACCTTCCTTGCCGATTGACCCAAGAATCAAGTCCCGAAATCTTTGCTATACTCTTCTTGCATTCGGCCAAAGCATTGAATCACTTAAACAAATTAGTTTCAGCCTTTGCAAAAATAAGGAATAGATCTTAACCAACAATTAAGGCCTTGGCTGAATGTATATAGGGACTTACCTTGAAATTCTCAAATCCCGGAATCCCTGTATACCTCTGTCGAAATCCCTATAGACTTATATATATTAGATCTAATTTTAAATCGTTTAAACATAAGAAATAACCTTAGATCGATTGCCTCACCTTAGATCTTTGAAAATCTCGATAGATCTCCTCTGGTAGTTGACCACCACTAAATCCCAAAATTCCCTTCCATAGTTTCGGCCAAATACAATATTAGGGATTAGTCCCTAAATTTCGACAGGCTTAAAAAAGAAAAGAAAGGAAACTGAATCTAGATCTTACCCTTACTTGGAGCAATCGATAGAACTCTTGCTTGAACCCTTAGCAGTATTCGGTTATGGAGTCTTGAAGACTAGTCGACTATGGCCTAGAGGTGTGTCAACACTTTGGATTCTGGAGGCTTAAAGAATCGGCAATGAGGGATAAAGAAGAAGTAGATTTCGGCTTGACAAAAATAAAAGAGAGGAGAGAATGTTGCTTAGGGAATTCGGCAGAGAGAAGAGGAGGAAGAAAAATTGATGAATAGCCCTATTTTTTTACTCTTATAGCCGAAATTACTACTCAGAATCCCTTACTTGGCCACCACTCTTCTATTCTGATAGCTTTATCCTTTGAATTATCACTTTATTAAAAGAATAATCCCTTATTTATCTCTTGAAAATAATCTAAAGTAAATCTATTATTTATCTCCTATTTAGCCGAAATTTAAAGAGAGTAAAACTCCTCTTTTAAAAGCCTTGTAGCCGTCCATCTCTCTGCTCCTTGTAGCAAAAATAAAACTCCTTTATTTGCTCCCCAAGTGACTCGAACCGTGGCCCAAATACACAAGCTTGTGGCGTCACTTTGCTGGGCTTTTAAGTGGTGCCTTCAAGCCACTTTGACAAGCCAGTTTGTGTGTCATATTCTTCCTATTAATTTTCTTAAGGCCACCTTGCCTTAATTTCCTCTTTTTAAACCTTAAAACTTGACATTTCTTTACATTTCCAAGTTTCCAAAAATTTTCGTTTGCCTCCTTTAAACTTAACATTTCCTTACATTTCCAAGTTTCCCGAAATGTTTACTTTCCTCTTTTGAATCTTTTCTAAATCATTTCTTTACATTTCCTAGTTTCCAAAAATGTTCACTTTCCTCTTTTAAACTTCACATTTCCATACATTTCTAGGTTTCCAAAAATGTTCAAAATGCATTCATAACACACATAGGACATGTCATTTCATACAATTAAACCAAAAATGCATAGGCCCTTTTCAGGATGTTACAAGCAAGGTGTTGGTAAAGTGGCAAGGTGACACCACATAAGGGGTTGGAAGGTGACGCCACAAGGGAGCAGAGAGGGAGCAGGTTCAAGTCACATGAAGCTCATTTTGGGAGTTATTTTTGGCGTCAAGGGGAGCAGAAGCAGAGTTCGGCAGGGACACTTCAGGATGGGAGAGTGGACTAAGTCAAATATTTCGAGTGAGTGGCTGAGAGGAAAAAGTGGAGTTTGAAGCATTCGAATTAATTCAAGTGAGTGTTCAGGAGTGAATTAAGGAGAAAAGTAAGGGATGGGCCTATGATCATGGTGTTGGCCGAATTTCAAACACTGGGTGTAGAGGGGGAAATCGGTTTTGGCTTGTTTAGGGTGTGCCGAATTTCAACTTTGGTCCTAGGCATTGTTATTCTCAAAAGTGCATTTTCGGCTTTGGAAGTGGTAGGTGCCGAATTTTTGCCTTCTTATTAGTTGCCGAATCGTTTAGTTTCATTTCCTTTTTCTTCCTTTTTCACTTCCTTTCTCATCTATCAGCTAGGGTGTTCTCCACTTTTATTCTTATTACTTCCTTTGCTAGCCAAATTCCCTTCCCCTTCCTTGTGTTTTCGTAAAGCGCCATAACCGCATCCAAGGTATCTCCTATACCCTTCCTTGCCAAGCCGAAATCTATTCTCTTCTTTTCTCTTCTTTATTTGTTCTATCTCAAAGCCGAAACCCCTAAACTCCCATTCTCTTCTCCATTTTCTGCTAAAACCGAATATTCCTTGTTTATTATTCTCTTCTCTAATTTCTTCTATAGGCCGAATCTCCCTAGCCATTCTCCTACATTCCTCTCCTGATTTCTCTAAAAGCCGAAACTCCTAAGACTCCATTGGAAGTTCTTTTATTTTCATATTCGGTTCTTTCATCTTGTTCTCTTTTACCGTAGTCATTGCCGAATCTTCTCTACTGCTGTGCTAGTGCTGAATTCTCTTAGGCATTATTTGAATCTTCTGTGTTAAAGTAAGAGGCGATTTCTTTATTTCATTATCTCTCATTCGGTTCTTGGGAGCCAAAGCCGAATGGCTATTTGGCTTGGTGAGGCCATCGTTTGGACTTATGTTTTCTTCTTATTTTCTTGCTTTCTTTGGGGGGCGCCTATTCTGGGAATCTAAGCTAATCGAATCGTCTGAATCCCAAGCCAGAAATCGTTAATCCCTGAACCCTATTTCTCTTTTTGGGATTTCAAGGTAAGGGGTTTTCTCGTTAGATTTTTGTTTAGATTCACTTATCGTTAATCGCTACCTTAACCCTGTATTGTGTTAAACAACCCTTGTTTCTTTATAGTATATCTGATCAAGATCTTTTGATGGAATCCAATACCAATCAGGCTAAAGAGGGGGTTGGACCTGTAAACCCAGCCCCTAAGTTTAAGAGACGTGCCGTGTCAGCAGTACGAGATTGGCCACCGGGTTGTGGACCGGCTTCAGAATAGAGTAGTAGGCAGATAGCAGTGGTTCCTGCTAGCGATAGTGTCGACATAGACAGTATTATTCTGTGTGTTATCAGGTGTGTAAAACTCCACACACTTTAGTTATTAGTGATATTAATTATATGGGCTGAAAAGCCGGAAAAGGCTTTGTAGACAGTCGTGAAACCCTTAAGGGTAAGGCTAAGGATGCCAGGTACATGACTGTATCTTTTCCTTGCATGGATAGATGTATGTGGTAAACCTGTACATTGTGGTTAGTGCGTTGCATTCATTGAGATGGATATGTTAATGTTGCGTTCATTATGATATGCATGTTATACTTGGGATAGGATATGTATTGAGGGGGAAGTGCTTGATTATGAGGTCACATAGTGATCGGTGGTTGAGCCACGTTATATTATGAGGTCACATAGTATCGATGGCTAAGCCACGTTGTACGATTTTGGTCACCTAGTGATCGGCATTATGACTGACAGTAGGACTGTCAAAGTGGCGTGTAATGGATGGAGGGTCGATTATAGAAATCCCCACGTTGTGAAAGGCTGGTACGGGTTGGCGTGTAGAGGATGGAAAAAAACTAGGTTGGGCTGGGACATGATGCATTCATTTATTTCTATGCCATATTGAGTGGGCTAAGGGCCAACATGCTTTGGTAGGCTATGAGCCGTTTACGTGTTGCGGGGAATTTACATATTGAGTCTCGGTGACTCACCCCCTTTGTTTAACCTTTCAGGTAATCAGTAGATCGTGGATATAGGAGCCGAGGCGGACTAGTGGAGGCCATAGAGTCTTTTCTTTTCATAAACTTTTTCCTGCTTTACTTAAATTTTTATTGGGGATTTTATTTGTGTAATAAGGCCTTCTTGAACTAATATTTGGTTTTTATTCTATTTATTTATTTTTCTCAATTAAGATTCGACACTATGCAACTTAATCACTAGATAAAAACAAATGGGGTTTTCAAAACACGAGAAACTCAAAGCACACGTTTTCTCTCCCGAATCATTAAACATAATGAATATTCGATTATTACAAATTGGAATTTTACTTGATCCAACAAATCACCGTTATAAAGACATCACCTTAAACGAGGAGTTTAAAAATCTACGGTTTTTCCTAAATCCAACAAAAATTCGTTTTCACTTCACCTTGTAACATACCGGATCCGGTCGTAACGTTTTGGCCGGGTTTGGGGTGTTATAGTGAGTTACTAGAACTCAGTGTGCATCCCACTTACCGATGTCCACTGGGCCAAATAGTCCATTAAGCAAATACTTGGGCCTAAGCCCATATACAATATTAATAATGTAATATAACATGAATATGAATTGCAATTCCCAAACCAAGCCTAGTATTTCCATCCGCTACACACCACCCGTACCAACCATCACACCTCTGGGGAGCTTTAGTCACCCACCCCGCCAACACACCAAATATAGGCATTAAGCCATTAATATCAAATTTGTGGACAAGCCACCAGATTAACAAAATTTACATGGCATTGCCATTTTTCATAGTTGTGGCAGAGCCACCAGAATTATGTAGCAGAGCTACCAGAACTTCTCTTCATCATTATCCCATCCCATGCAAATCATGTATATAATACATAGCCATTCACAACAATTTATTCAGATATTTCTTACAAACATTATGGTCCATTATGACAATTTATCAAGTTGGCCAATTAAGCAAATTATCATCTTGGCCCATTTAGCAATTTATAACAATTCGGCCCATATAGCAAATATCAAATGGCCCATATAGCGATTTATCAATTTGGCCCATATAGCAAATATCTCAATTTGGCCCATATAGCAAATATCTCAATTTGGCCCATATAGCAAATATCAAATGGCCCATTAAGGGTATTTTCGTGATTTTCACAGCCTTAATATCGATTTCATAATCTTTACCAAAATAGTGATAACTATGCCATTTGACCCAATTTCACCAAAGTGTGATTTAATCAAACGATTTACCATTAACACGTTTTAAATATCTAACCCATGAAATACGATGTGAGATTACACACCTGATTACAGTAAGTACTACGCTCTCTCGATCGTTGACACCTAAAATATTACAACGCTCAATTAGACATTACTCACTATTTAATAAATCTACTCTAAAACTAACGATCTAAGATTTTACCCTCGGGATCGCGAACAACTACTATTTGTCGATTTTCCTCGGTTGACGGTCCACAACCCGGTGGAAAGTCCCGAATCGCTGATGCCTCACAATTGCGAACAACCTCGAATAGTTGATTCTCACCGGATGAGGGTCCACAACCCGGTGGAAAGTCTCGAATTGCCAAAACAGCCCTTCGTTTGAATTTAGGAGTTGGGATCGTAAATCCGCTCCTCTTTCGATCACCAATCACTACCCCTTTTGATTCGATATTGTTTGCCTCCATTGAAAACAAATGTTAGTCCAAACTAATACTATGTTATTATGAACGATTGATCTTTGGAGTAAGGTTGGCTTACCACAAAATCCGAGTGATCCACGAATAAATCCCTATAATATAAGGTTACTCCTTTCCATTCTGATAATCATCTTAACTAATAAAGGATGATCATGAAATTCATGAAGAACTCTTACCTTAGAGATTTTTGAATCGAATCCTAGCGATTGCGAGATGACTTTGGAAGAATGATGGTTCGGCCTTCCATTATATCACTACGAAGAAGAAAGGGATCTTGTTTAAGAGAGAAACTAAGTGATGATTTCGGTCAAAAGACCTTCCCAAACCAACATATAGATTCGGCCATAGAAGGAAGAAAATGAAAAGAATTGAAAGAGTTCTTACCGATTATTCAAGATGTGAATGACAATCCGAATGAAAAAGAAAGATCAATAAAAGGATGGAAGATTCGGCTATAGAGGAATAGTGGACTCAATATTCGGCTATGGTGAAAAATATTAGAGTGGAAGTGATGCTTGAAGGATTTTGCGAAAAGAAAAGAAAAAGTAGAATGGTGGATTAGTGTCGATTTTTCAAGAATGATGAGTAAACAAAAGAAATGGTTTCAAAGTTTGTCTACATTCGGCAAGAAGAAGAAAAGAAATAAGAAAATGTGCACACTCAAGGTTCCAAATTTCTGCAAGAAGGAAAATTTGGAGAGAATAGAAAATATCACAAAAGTTGCATAAAGGTGTTTTGGCCAAAAACAATGCCCAAATTTTTAACATTTACTAAAGACAAATTCGGCTAGAGGAAAAGTGTTTTGGGAGAAAATAGCACACTTGATACTAAAGCAAATTTTACCAAAACAAACACTAAAATTTTACCTAAACACCATAGGAAAATTCAGCTATCCCCTCCCCTAATACACAAAACTGTCCACATGCATTACAAGGTTGGTCAATACTTGGCCATCCATACCTTCCAAAACAATTACCACGAATTTAGCCCTTTGTTCCCTCTACTTGCCTTTTCCCTTTTGATTCCTTTCCCCAACCTCAACCTTACCTTATTTCTTAGCAACCTTGCCAAAAATAAAGAAGTCAAACTTGCCATATTTACTCCTTGGCCGACACTTAAGGAAGGAATGCAAAAATAAAAGTCAGGATTTGCACACAAGGGATTCGAACCTCTTCCCTCAAGGTACCACAACTGACGACATAACCTCTTTACTATTTGTTCAATTATGCTAGCTACTTATTCAATTATTTCCATATGCTTCAAGGTCACTTACTCCATTTCCTTAAAGAGCTAAATAACAAAAATTTTTACTAGGTCCAAATAAACCCCGAGCCTTCTCAGGACCTCCTCAACATACAAAATTAATAATTTAACTAGCTTAACACCAAAATAATGCAACACATAAAATTCAAATTCTAGGATGTTACAATTTTCCTCACCCAAAACATGATCACTTATACAAGCAATAAGCACCTATTTTCAAGCATCCAAAATGTACCTAACACATGCATATTCAAGCTAGATCATCATGGTATTTGTTCATACAACCAATATGCCCAAAAGGCACCTCAATCACAACAACCAAACATGCCATAAATCAACCAACTTTTGTAACTATGTCTATGCTAAAAATTACCACAATGTTCACATACCATAATCACACTCAAATATACCAATTTGGCCATTCAACATCTATCATCACTAAACCATAGAAAAATTGACCATATGTCAACCACATCCAAACATACCACAATGACCACATTCAAACATATTAGAAGAACCATTCATAGCATGCATTTTATTTGCTATTCCAACTCCCACCATTTAAGCACCAAAATGCCAAAATATCAAAAATTAGAAGACCACATATACATGCCAACATAATAACCAATCCATCACCCAAAATACCATATTTACTAGCCAAACGTAATGGCTATTTCATCCAGTACAAAACATCTATACATGCCATTATAACCATGACTTAAAAAACATCAAAATCTACCGATATAGCCGATGGATAGTGTGATAGGTCTCCGACAAGCTTCCAACCCGAACGAGCTTCCGGTTCACTATAAGACATAGAAAATAACACAAAGTAAGTATACAATTCTTAGTAAGTTCGTATATCATAAAACTTAACTTCCATGTCTTAACATAACATTAAAATTTAGCATGGCACAATCCAACCAATAGCTTGGCCAAAGCCTAAGCATCAACAAAAACATGTTAACATACTTGAACATAAATCATAGGCAATTTAACATGGATGGCCATTAAACTTAAACATTAATCAATTGGATTTGTCATCCATCTCAACATAACATATTTGAATGAATTTCATATATACATGCCGTAATTCATATTAAACTCTTACCATTTTCTTTCAAACCCATGCCCATTGAACCGATTAGAATACCGTTGGATACATGGGATAGCTCAGACAAAGTGTGCTAAATATATAACTGTAGTCTGTCCTTTCCTTTACATATATGCTCACATGAGCTGTGAAAATAGTATGCTCACACGAGCTATGAAAATAGGCTTGCTCACACGAGTTGTGGGTCGGAACGTAGCTACACAGTGCTACTCCACAAGTTGTCGAGTATCTATAACAAATGTTGGAACTCAGCCACTAGTAGGACATTCAAGACCAGCACCCAAAACATGTAAACCTTAATGACATGTCATTTGTATCCTACGAATTCCTAAGGTTCAAACGGGGCTCGGTAGTCGATGTAACATCGTTGGATATGCAATAATTATTTACATGGCAATCCACAATACATATATATTTCAATATTAAGCATATAAACATTATGCAATTACACGAACATACCTCAATGATAAAATGTAGCAACAGAGTTAATTAGTCTAAAACTTTATCTTTGCTCCAATCTAAAGTCATACGAGGTTTATCTTGAACTAAATGAATAAATTCAATTAATTCAATAATCATTCAATTCAATTCAATCCAAATTCATATTTTTGCAAAATTATGCTTTTATCCCTAATATTTTAATTTTTACACAATGTCGTCCTTAAGCTCGTAAAATCAAATTCATGCAATTTCATCAGTAACCCATGCTAGCTAAATTTCATATAGTTCTCTATCAACTCATATAATTAAAATTTTCACAAATGACACCATGAATATTTCACATTTTCCAATTTAAACCCTAATTGACATTTTCAACAAAATTCACTTTGCAAAAGTTGTTTATCTAACAACAAAGGTTCTTTTTTTTTCATTAAACATCCAACAACTTGTATTCATTCATGTGAAAACCCTAGTCTTTTAACAGCTTCGCAAATTAGTCCCCGGGCTAGCTACATTAAGCTACAGTAACTCCAAAAACATACAAATCATTAAAAACGGAACGAAAAATCATACCATGGATGCTATGAGAGATCGCCAAATGTTAAAGCTTCTTCAATGGCTTTTCTTAAGCCTAATTTTAGTTGAAGATGAACATAGAAAGATGATCACCTTTGTTTTTTAATTATTTTACTAACATGTATTTATTAATTTACCAAAATAACTTTATAATTAAACCTTTAAATTTTCATTTTTAATGGCCATAATTGTCCAATCAAAATATCAATGGTTTATTTACAACATAAAACCTCTAAACATATAATTTCATAGCTATTAAATCCCTTTAGCTTATAGAACTCAAGTTTTGCAACTTTTGCAAATTAGTCCTCTCTTTTTTTACCGAATTAAGCATGCAAACGGTAGAATTTCTTAACGAAATTTTTATACAATAAAACTAGCATGATGTAGACATTAAAATAATAATAAAATAAATATTTTCATCTCGAATTTGTGTTCTCAAAACCACTATTTTCATTTCACTGAAAATGGGCTGTTACATGTTTGATTAGTTTTGTGCTTGATTTCCACTCCTTGGTTGCCTCCCCCTTTGAGATTAGAATGATCCCTCCAACTAGGGTTGTAGGTATTTGCATAGGGATCTCAACCCCTATTACATATGTAGCTCACTTATTTTGTTTGGTTCTCAAAATATGGCTCCGATTTTGTTTGTTTGACAATCAACGCCAAACTTTTCTAAAACTTGATGATATTGATCATCTTCCTTGACCATTTTGGTCGTTAGAGGCTTTGATTTGTTTGTGAACCTTTCATTAGGCCACATGTACCAATTTAGAGCCCGTCTATGATTTTGTAGGCTCGTTCAGATGTGTGGAACATGATAGATCCTCCAGTCACTCCATCTAGCTTGGATCTAATATTACCGTCAACACTGTTGAAAAATATCCAGATTTGGAGCCACGCTTGCAGTCCATGGTGTGGGAACTTCCTTAACATCAACTTGAAATTTCCCACACCTCATATAGGGATTCCCCTTCGTATTGCTTGAAATTGGCGATTTCTCGCCTAAGCTGAACAGTTTTACCAATTGGGAAAATTTTGTAAAGAAAATTTTCCGCTAAGTTGTCCCATGTGGTGATGAAACCTGGTTCTAATGAATCAAGTCAATCAATTGCATTGTCACATAAAGGAAAGAAAAATAACCGAAGACACACAACATCATCGGATACTCCGTTGTACTTGATGGTGTCACACAATTGTAAAAATTGCTTCAAGTGTTGATTCTTGTCCTACATCATGTTTCCTTTAAACTGTAGAGTATTGTGGATCATCTAAATGGTAGTCATCTTTACCTTAAAATTATTGGCGTTAATCGTCGACCTTTTAATACTGCCTCACACCGTGTCCAGTGTAAGAAAGGCATACTCATTGCAGACTCGGGCCATGCCTTTCAAACCATATAATTTTCAACAATAACATTTTAAAGCCATACTTTAAAACATTTTGGGCCTCGGGCCCACAGCCGAGCTTTTGAACTTAGCTTTGATACCAATTTGTAACACCCCAAACCCGGTCAATACGGCACGACCGAATTTGGTATGTCACTGAGGAAAATATTTTTGAAAGAATCGAATTAACAATTAAATTTTTTTGTGAAAAACTCTTTGAAATTCTTTATTTGTAGAAAATAAGTTAAAACTGAAATTTACTTTGAAATTACATAAAACTTTAAAACAAGTAAATAAATCATAAGTTAGAAAAGATTTATATCATTTTAAAAAAACTCGAATTATTACTTTGAAAACCATTTGCATTTGATTGTAGAAACTTAATTTTTTTGAAAATCATTTAAATTATCGAAAGCACTTAAGTTGTTAAAATTATCAAATGATTTATGTTACCCGATGGTAACGTTTTAAAAACCATCGCATTGTGTAGTTTAGAAAACTTTGTGCTCAATTTATTATAATAATCATGAAATTTATAAACCATATTTAAAACATGTTCAAAACATAAAAATAATCCAAAACATAGTTAAACAGGCCTTATTGCAAATCCATAAAATATGAAAACCAAATTAGAATAAAATACCCAAATGGAAGTTCATATAAAACCAACTTTTATTGCATGGCCTCCTCGAGTTCATCCGGCTCCTTATCCGCAATCTCACGAATCACCTGAAAAGATAAGGGAGAAGGTGAGTCACCAAGACTCAGTGCATATCCCCTCTCCCGGGTAAATACCACATACTTACACAAATTATAACAAAGCAACATATATGTATAATGCACCCAACCTAGCCATCCATAACTCCTTTTCTACCCCGTGTGGTACCAAACCACTGGTGGTGCCAAACCACTGGTGTCCAAAGACACAATTGTGATACCAAACCACTGGTGACCGCAGTCACGAATAATCCATCTATGGGGCCAACCCACGGTGATGCTAGATCACAGGGACGAGTCGCTATGAGGTGCCAAACCTCTGGTGTCCGAAGACACGAATGTGATACCAAATCACTAGAGATACCAAATCTCTGGTGTCCGAAGACACAAATGTGATACCAAATCACTAGTGACCGAAGTCACAATATCAATCTTCCCCCTCCTCTCATGTTGCCCATACCAATGCAATAGATAAACAAATCATGTTAATATACTTTGATATGAACCACATAACAAAATATCATAAATCGTAGATCATGATTTCAATCCACATGTATTAACAACATATCGAAACGGACTTACCCGAATCCTCATTCATACCATCATGGTATCATCTCAAAATCTCATCATTTCGGCTTTAACAACATGAATAGTTATTTAACACACATATATACAAATATGAACTAAGTTATAAAGTGTGTAAGATACACACCTTTCATCAACGCAAGAATTATCTTCCAAAGATCCGATCTATCGCACTAGATCACTTTGTCCTACAATCGGCCAATACTAAAATTATAAACAGAGGCCATTCGGCCTTACCACTAAATCCAAAGAGTTATCGCTTCGAAATACCAATCTTACCTAAAAGCTTACCCAAAACGAGAGACAAAGGTACGAGGCTTAGATTGATTTCTTCCAACGTCCTGAGGAGCCTAAAAGAAATCGGTTCCTAGAATGGTTAGAACCTTGCAACAAATGCCCATAGGTTCGAACTTTGACCACAAGAAATTAACATAGATAGGAGAAAAGAAATAATAGGAAAAACGGCCAAGAATACTTACTTATTAACCAAAATCGATTGTAAAAAGTAAAAGAGATTCTATCTTTGAATATTCGGCCAAAACAATTGCAAAAGGAAGTGGAAAGTTTCGGCAATATGGCTACCAAAGAAGAAAGATATGTGAATAGAAAAGAGAATAAAAGTGAGAGAGAGAATTCGATTTAATCAACAATGGAAGAAAGAAAAGAGAGAGTTTGAAGAAGAGAAAGGTTCGACCAAAAGAAAGAGAAAGAGAATGTGGTTGAGCAAAAATAAAAAGAAGAAAAGAGAGAGAGAGAGATGGGAGAAATAAGGTTCGGCCAACACCTATTTTGCCTAAAAGAAAAGTGTACAAAATTGCACCTAAAGATCAAATGTTGTTTCGGTTTCAAAAGGATAAATGAAAGAAAGTAAAAGTAGAATTTGGTTTCCAACAAAATGAGGCTAAAACCAAAAGCTATTTTGCACCAAAAGCATAACACACATTCGGCCAAGGAGAGGAATTTTGGAGAGAAAGAAAAACAATGCAAAAAGATGTTCAAATGACAAAAATTGGCCAACTATTCCCCCCAAGCTACCTATCACATTCGGCCACCCCCTAGCCACACATGCCGTCCGCATACATGGACTTCCAAGTCAAATCTATCCACCCAACACTTTCCAAAACCAATTCCATATATCATGCCTTATGCTCTCCCATCATCCTTTAATCACTTGATTTCCTTCCCAAACATCTAACTTACCTTAAACTAAAATTCAACTTACCAAAAGAAGAATTCGAAAGTCCAACTTTCCATATGTCAAGCTTGACCGTCCATTAAAGCTAGGATGAGCAAAATAAAATCCTTAAAATGTTTTCCATGCTACTCGAACCATTTCCCTCATGCCACCTTTCATGCATCTTAACCACCATGCCACTAACTCCCTTATGCTTTAATTTAACACTTAAATAAACTTAAGTGTCAAGCTCACTTAATCCACTTCATTAATTAAACCATACTAAAAATTTATTCTAGCTTCCTAAATAAAATCAAGCCTTCACAAGACTATGCTAACACACAAAATTCATACCCAAGCCAACACAAATAATACTCAAATTTTAGGATGTTACAGACATATTTTGTAACATCCCAAAATTGGGCCTAGTAGGATTGGGCCCATTAGGCCTTAGGCTTAGGAGTGTTTAAAATCTTCGAGAATATGAGAATGGTGTTATTGCAAATTGGACTTATTAGTTAAGTGAATTTGGAAGGTTACGAGGTTTCTATGAAGTCTCGGGTTTAATTGGGCTTTAGGAAAATTTTGGTATTTTAGCACTTTAAGGAGAGATGGTAAGTAGCTTCAAGACATATGGAAATTTATGAGTAAATAGCTTGCATAAATGAGCAATTGGTAAAGAGGATATGATGCCACATGAAGCACCTTGAGGGAAGAGGTTCAAATCCCATTGTGTGCAAATTTTGATTATTTTTGCATGCTTTCCTTAAGTGTCGGTCAAGAGGTATTTATGGTAAGGTGGACTTCTTATTTTTGGCAAGATGGCTAAGAGAAAAATGCAAAGTTGAAGTTGGGAAAAGGAATCAAGAGAAATAGGAAAGAAAGGGGGACATGAGGCTTATTCCATGGGTGATGTTTTGGAAAGCTTGGGTGGCCAAACTCTTATCCTAGGGGGCATGCATGTGGACGGTTTTTGGAGTAGTTAGGTGGCTAAAATTTTATTTGGAATTTGGTATAGTCTTAGCTTTGTTTTGGTCAAAAATCCTTTTGACAACTTTGTGCCATTTCTCTCAATTTTGCAACCCTCCTTGCCAAATCATAGTAGCACAATAGTGCATTGTTTTTCCTCTCAAATTCTTTTCTTTTCCTTTGCTTTGTACCGAAATTACAAGCCTTGGTGACCATATTTTCTTCTTTCTTTTTACTTTGGCCGAATTCCCTTAGCACAATTGTGCACTTTCTTGCTCTTTTGTCTGATCAAGATTTTCATCTATTGTTTATTTCCCTTTTGATAGCCGAAATTACCAAGGCACTCTTCTTCCATCCAATCTCTTCTTAATCAAATTGGTAAGTGATCGTATATTCCTCTTTTCATTTCTTTTTCTTTTTCTTCCAAGCCGTATATAGGTGAAGGGAGTGTATTGTGGTGATTCTTTCTCAAGCCGAATAAGGTGTGGCTAACATTGTTTTTGTGTTAATCACTTCTAAGGACTCGAAGTACTTTATCGGAGGGCCAGTCGAACACCTATCTCTCGTAATAAGAGACTCAGATTGTTGGTAAGTGTATAGATTTTTAATCAATCGAAATAATTGGTTGAAGTGGTAAATTCAGTTTTGGGATTAATTGTTGACCGATTGTATCTTTAGGTGCCGCGGAGAATATCGTGTTACGGATTCCGAATAAGGTGTGTAATCCCGTACCCTTCCGAATATATGTTTGAATTGGTGAGTAAATCTCACATCTCTCTGAAAGTTTACATGAAATATTTTGTGATTCGGTACAAATACCAAAGAAAACTGATAACCGGCATCCGTGATCACTCGGACGTGCGTATGCTCGTATTGGTAATCATGTTCTGTAATAAAACAGTTTCGATCAGAAATAGTGACGTATATTTAAAAAATCACGAAAAATAGGATAAAAGGAGTTACAAAGTGAGTAGGATATCAGATTAAAGCTTACTGTGTCTATTTTAATATGGAAGAAAAAGATAAGGAAAAGGAATTTTATATTCGGAGATATGTTAATTTTAGTGAAGCTAGTTCTAAATGACTTTGGGGTATTCTGTTCTGTCTTGGAAAAATCGTATAAAATTGTAATAAGTGAATTAAGAGTTATAATTGATATGTATGGATTCCTTAGTGAAAGTATTTTCAAAAAAACAAGTGGGAGCAGTAGATGAAAAATGTACAGTAAGATATTTGAGATTAAGTTAAGAGAGGTCAGAATCGTTGGATAGTGAAACAAGGGAATTTTCAAGGAATAAACTGTACTAAATGGTTAAGTTAAAAATTCTGGAAAAATAATAGTAGAAAGATATACGAGTCTAGTTTCAAGGAAAATTTACGGATTTAGATTTCGAGTTTCCAAACTCGAGTTATAGTCAGTTTAGTCAGTACGACGTAGATGGACAGTTTCGATTTTATGCCCCAAATTAGTAATTAGGCCTAGGTTGCGAAATTACCATCATACCCTTAGAGGGTAAATTACAGAATTACCCTTAATGGGTAGGATTACCGAATTACAAAAATGGCCCTAATAGGCCGAATTACGAAATGTCCCTATGGATCGAATTATGAAAATACCCTTTTAGGGCAAATGTGATATTTGATATATGGGCCAAATGTGATATTTGATATATGAGCCAAGTGTAATATGAACTATATGGGCCTCATGTGTTAATGGGCCGTTTCAATAGATTGAATAATTGGACGAATTGCTAGATTGATTAATGGGCCAAATTGCTAGTCTGCTTAAAGGGCCAAATTGCTAGATTGCTTAATGGGCCAACTTGTATTATGGGCCTTATGTTGAAATTATCTTATGAATATTGTTATGCTTTGTATATGCATACATGATTGCATGGGTTGGGATAAAAATTGAAGAGAAGTTCTGGTGGCTCTGCCACAATCTAGTTCGATGGCTCTGCCACAATCTAGTTCGGTGGCTCAGCCATAATCTAGTTCGGGTGGCTCTGCCACAATCTAGTTCGGGTGGCTCAGCCACAAACATATTAAATGGCTTAATGCCTGCGATTGGTGTGTTGGCCGGGTGGGTTGACTTGATCCCCACAGGTGTGCTGGTTGGTACGGGTGGTGTGTAGCAGATGGAAATTTAGGCTTGGTTGGGAAATTGCATAACACATGCATGTTATATATGATATTATGTTATGATTGTAATGGGCTTAGGCCCAAAATATTGCTATGTGTGTTCCGACACAGTGGATGATGGTAAGGGGATTACACACTGAGTTCTTGTAACTCACCCCCTTCTCTTAACCCTTGTAGGTAATGCTCCGTAGTGAGGACTTGGGCCCATGGATGACTCGGTGGAGGCTATACTTCCGAAATAGTGTTATCAAATTTTAAATTTCTATTTCCGTTTATTTTATTATTTTGCTATTTTGGTTTAAATTGTAATAAGGCCTCTGGAGTATTTTATTATTTGCTTCATGGTTGGTTTACTAAGTATTTTGCTTAAACTGTTTAAAATGAGAATTTTTTCTAAAAACGTAAATAAAGGTTTTCCAATAATTGATTAACAAATGGATTTCAAAATAAACTTTTACAAATATGATTTAACTCAAACTTTCTTCCAAATTATTAACGACATTTTCAAAAGTCACGGATTTAAAGTTCAATTCCTTGATTAGTGATTCATCAATCACTCTTTCAAAAATACTTGTATTTTATCAACGTTTCCACAATGTTTCAAGATGCTTTTGCAACTCTATTTCAAACGTTACATTGTTGTAAATCGTTTATTTCAAATATGCTTTCGGAACCAAAAAGGTTTATTAAAGATAATTATGTTTTCACGTAGACACAATTGCTTAAGTGTTTTGGGTTTTAACAAAGAGACCGTAATTCTCAAACAAGTTTTTTAACAATTGCAAAGATGGTTTTGAAAAACACTTCCATGTGGCACGCCAGATTTGGGCCTAACTTCTAGGTCGGGTTTGGGGTGTTACATATTTTAATCCCATATTTAGCATACTTTTGGATGATTTAAGCCTTGAATTGTGTAATTTGGTGCTCTTAATCCTTTGTTTTCATGTTTTATATTCAGAAAAGCACTGGAGGATGAAAAGAACGAGAAACGGGCCCAAAACAGAGTAAATGGGTCATATCACGAAATCAACACGGCTTGGGCCCAAGACCGCACGACCGTGCCTCCTTAACATACTCGAACACGGACTGGCCATGATTCACACGAGCGTGTGCCATGGGCGTGTCTCTGACATGAGAAAGAAGAGTTTCAGTCGGATTAGGGTACTTAGAGGCAAAGAAAGCCATTCTAAAAGCCTATATAAACACCCTAGAGGCCAACCTTCAGGGGGCGCCCAGCTAGGCTAAGGAGCCGAGCTAGAAAGGCCAGAATTGTGGGATTCACTCGAACAATAGCCAGTTAATTCATCTCAAGAAGCTGGAGTTATACTCAAGGCGAAGGATATACTCAAGACGGAGGATCTCTCCTTCAATTCCTTTAGGGGGTTTTAGGGTTTTCTTATGTTTTGTTTTATCTTTTCTTTTGAGATGTATTCTTTTATCAATATGAACTAAACCCTCAGATACCTGAGGGGGATGAAACCTAAGATGAATCTTGTTATCGTTTGCTGAACTATATGATAAATACTTGATTTGTTCTTAACTATGTGTTCTTCATTCTTGTTTTAGTATTTCCAGGATATTGATTCAAGTATTGATGTGCTTAGGTGGTGGACCAAAAGTCCTTGCCTAAGAGTAGATCTAGCATAGTTAAGCAGAGTTGCTCGCGCACTTAGAAATAGGGTGGCGAAAATCTGCCGGATTAGGGTCAAACCTAATATGGGAGTCCATAGATCGAGTCAATGCAATTCTAGGGGTTTTAATTAGAAAGAGATTTCAATTAATCAACCTAGGGTTAGATGTTAGTATCCTCGAAAGAGGTATTAATATAAATTAGGGAATCCTACGAATCAAGTCAAGTGAATAAATCGTCTGGTTCAGAGTTAGATAACAAGTGAAGTCTAGGTGGATTCTTCCTCGGGTATTGTCTTAATCAATTGGTTTTTCTCACAAGTTATTTTCCCCAATTCATTCTCTTTGTCTTTGCATCTTTAGCTTAGTTGTTAGTTAATTTAGATAAAAATCCTTTAATTATTAGGCTAGATAATAAAAAGAAAGTTAGAATTAGTACTTTTGGTTCCTTTGGGTTCGACAATCCGATCTTGCCATAGCTATACTACTGTTTGATAGGTGCACTTGCCTCAATCGTTGTCGCAGTTAGTTCTAGGCTCGATCACTCTTTATATAAATTTTTAAGACTTTGATAGACACGATCAATAACTCCAAAGCCACTGCAAGGATTCGAACTCCGATCCTTGAGCAGCCTGACACTCCTCTTAACCATTAGACCCGTAGGCCCATTCTGTTGAGTGTTTACCAATAAATTCTTATCAGCCCATTAACCAAAAGTCAGGCTTTACCCAATAAAAACCAAAATTTATCCCAAGTTAAAACTTGAACTTGAGACCTCCCAAATACACCCCAAAGCACATAACCTCTTAACCACATACATTTATATCAAAAAGAACCCAAACAAAAGTTTTGTTATTTTCATGCCCAATAATCGCAAAAACTGAAATTTTGGGGCGTTACAAATATGAATTTTTTCGCTAAGTCCTGGAATTTATTATGAAAAGATACAATATTCTTTTGTGGGGGATACAATAACCTTTATATATATTATTAAATTGACAATTCATAAAAGATTTAACTTGCGTCTAATGATTATTGTTACAACCTTTTATGAACCACTATATAGTAAAGTTTATATTAAAATCCTTGAAGGATTTAGGATGCTAGAAGCATATTAAAATTTTCAAGAAATTGTTTATTTATATGAATTGAAATAATTTGAACATATGTTGTAAATTTAACTTAGTGAATAGTAGTTGAAGGAGGATCATAAAAAGATCCAAAATTCCTATTTGTGTTTTTATAAAAGAATTATGATTAAAGTTTGTTATGATTGTTGAATCTCCTGAAGAGATCAAAATATATTTCCCTGAATTTCTCACTCACGACTTTTAAAAGAATGGTAATATAAATGCTTAGCAAATACATACAAATAGTCATTTGAAAAACTAGTGTTCAAGATTGAATACGTAGAATATGAAAAACTAGTCATTATAATCACCCCTTTTGATCAATAAACTACATCCTCTATTGCTTTCATATTTTTTTTTTGTTCTTTATTCTCTCCATCTCTCTTTATTTTATAACAACTATAACTTAGTGGAAGGCTGGTGACTACTTTTTATTAGTTTAAATGGTATATTTTAATGTTAAAAAGTAAATATTAAATATTAAATTTTAAACAAAAGAAAAGCAAAACATAATTTTTATATGTTTTTCTTCTTCGATGGGAAGAACTCAATTTCTAGAGCAAGGAAGATTCGACCAATCTATTTTCAATGCATGAGGGAGATTTTAAGGTTCGTTTTTAATAATTTTTATGTTTTTGAAATCGTTGCAATTAGGTTTAGCTAACCCGAGAATCAATTTGTTGAAATGTTAATGTTTAGAATTTTACCATGGATGAAATTGTGATGTTCTTGAAAATTTATGATAGATTATAAAGCTTGGTTGTTACATATAAGTATTTTGTTAAGTATTTTTTTGGAAATTTTAATGTTTAAGGACTAAAATGTGAAATTAGTAAAAGTACAAGGCCTTTTGGTTAAATAACAGTAAATATGGGATGTTATAAGATTTGGTCACAATCAGTTTGCATGAATTTTATTCAGAAACGATGAAATTGCAAGTTTCGGGTTTAGGGGTTAAATTGCAAAAAGGTAAAATTTGAAGGCAATTCTGTAAATTTTCATTATGAAGGGTTATACATTAAATTAATTATTTTAATTGTTGGAATGGAATTAATTAAATAAAAATGGTTAATTTGCATGTTTTGAACTTAAGGACTAAATTGTATAAAAGTAAAATGTTGGGGAAATTTTGTAAAAAATGCAAAAAAGGACTTAATTGCCTAAAATGAATTGATTTTTCAGTTAGAATCAGTAAATTGGATGGAATTGCTATTTTAGATCAAGAATGAGTGGAAAAATCGAGGAGAAGAGAAAATTACCAAATAGCCCCTATACTTAGTGATTGTTGTGATTTAGTCAGGTAAGTTTGTATGAACTGCAATCACTTAAATGTTGTTTAAATGGAATGTTTATTATGTTGTTTTGATGTAAATGAATCAAAATATAAATGCATCAAAGCTATGATGAATAGACGGATATTGAGTCCCGGTTAAACCTTAGGAATTCTTAGGATACAAATGACAAGCCATTAGGGATTTCATGTTTTGGGTGCTGGTCTCAAATGTCCTATCGATAGCTGAGGTCGTGCATTTGTTGTGGATTCTCCACAGCTCGTGTGAGCAGCATTGTGTAGCTTACATTCTAACCTACAGCTCGTGTGATCAATGATGTAAAGGAAAGGTTACGGTTATATGTAAAGGCACACTTCATGTGAGCTTTCCCAAGTTTTTGATGAAATTCAAGATGGTTCAACTGGTAAGAAAAGGGAATGAAATGGTAAGTTCTTAATTAAGATGTAACACGATGTTATAAAAAGATTGATGAATTAAATTATGTACTTATGTATGGGAAATCTACTTACGCTATGGATGAACTCATTTATATTATGGACAAGTGAACTAACTTATGATCTGATGATGTTGTTTAGGCTTATACTAAGCATTTGGAAATGGTAAGTAAGATAATGGAATTAAACATGATCATATGGTAACGATGATGAATTAAATGTTATGTTTATATATATATATATGGTTGATTTCATATGTATCATGAACAAGTATACTAAATTGTGAGTTTGATGGTGTTATATAGGATTTATTGATCTTATGACATCGGTAAAGGTTTATACTTATTTTATAAAGTTCATTATTGAGATGGTATATTATGTTTAAAGTTTATACAAGGTCTAAGTATTCATAGCTTACGCAGTTATTTTTCCTTTACTTTACAGATTATCGGAAGCTCAATCAATTGGAAGTTTGTCAGAGATCTATCACACTATCCAATGGACAATTTGGTAGTTTTTGGGTAATTTTGTTAATGTTTATAATGGCATGTATAGGGTGCTTTGTGATGATATTATGATATATATGTTAATGGTATTTTGACATGTATAAGCTTCAGAAAGCTAGGTTGGTTTGGTACATTTTGATGCTTTACCAAGTTATGTGATTTTGGTGAATTTGATATGCTTGTTTTTAAGGTTATCTTGGCAACTTGTTAATGACTTGAAATTGATTACTTGATATATTGTTAAGCTCATTTATGAGCTAGGTTATCATGTATAAGCCATTTGTATTGATGGCTTATGGATATACTAAATGGTTGAATTATTATGCTAGTACCTTGAAGTTAAGTTTATATGATGGACTTGTATGGCTTGATAAATAAGGTTATCTTGACCACTTATAGTGATTGAAAATCATGATCTTATAGTATGTTTTGAACGGTTGAGGATGATTAAATGTGGTATGTTTTAGTACCTATATGTACTAAATTGATAAGCATAAAATGTAGCTTATGAATATGTTAGGTAATTGATGTGCATGGTCATATGGTATGATAATGATGGTTTGGAATTGGCCTTTTCTAATGTGATTTAATTACATAATGAAGTTAGGTATTCATGCTTGAAATAAGGCAATATTGACATGTTAGATAGATGATGTTTGGACGGATATTTGGTGTCTTTGAATGACACATTGGTTACTTAAATTAGGACTTTGAAATGGCATTTTGGTTTAGGTGTTGGTAATGCTTAGTTTCCTTTGAAGTATACTTAAATATGTTGAAAGGTCATGTATGATATGGACTAGAAATGGTTTGATTTTAAGTAGATTTGGGTGTACTCGGCCTGAGACATGGGCGTATGACTCAGTCGTGTGATACACATGGCCTGGCGGCACGACCATATGTTATCTGATGATTTATCTAGGGTGTAAGTCAGTGTGTAACATCCTGAAAATGGGCCTATGCATTTTTGATTTAAGTATACGAAATGGCATGTCTTGTGTGTTATGAATGTATTATGAACATTTTGGAAAGTTGGAAATGATTTAGAAATGTTAAGTTTCAAAAGAAGAAAGTGAACATTTCTGGAAACTTGGAAATGTAAGAAATGTTAAGTTCAAAAGAGGAAAGTGAACATTTCTGGAAACTTGGAAATGTAAGAAATGTTAAGTTTAAAGGAGGCAAACGAACATTTTCGGAAACTTGGAAATGTAAGGAAATGTAAGGAAACGTTTTAGGAAAAGTTAAGTTCTGAGGTTAAGAGAGGGAAGTAAAGCAAGGTGGCCTTAAGAAAATTTATGGGTGAAATATGACATACAAATGGGCTTGGAAAAGTGGCTTGGAGGCGCCACTTAGGGCCTCTGGAGTTGACGCAACAAGCAGGTGCAATTGGGCCTGGGTTCGAGTCACTTGGGGAGCAAATAAAAGAATTTTATTTTGGTGCCAGGAACAAGAGAAGTGGACGGCATTAAGGCTCTATAGGGAGGTGTTTTATTGTTGTTAAAATTCGGCAAATAGATGGATAAATGATGGATTTTTATTGATATTTTATTAAGAGATAAGATATTATTGGATTAAGTTTTAGGTAATAATTAAAGTGATAAAGCTATCAAAATAGAAGAGTGGTGGCCAAGTAAGGGATTCTAAGCTAGTAAATTCGGCTATAAAAGGAAAAGAGAGGCCATTCAGCATTATTTTCTCTTCCTTGATAACCTCTGCCGAATTTTCTCTGCAACCCCTTTTCTTTTCTTCTTCATTCTTCTCCTCTCAATATTCCAAAAGCCGGAACTAGGAAATCTAACCCCATTATTATGTTAGTTGAAACTTGGAAAGAAGGCTCTTCGGGATTTCTGCCATTGTCGACAACTTCATAAGACAAGTCAACTATTTCGGGATTTAAGAATCTAAGGTAAGTCATATTTAACATTCGTCTAAGGGTTATTTGTTGTGAATAAATGTTAGAAATTGATCTAACATGAAGTTATAGGGATTTCGACAGACATCTAAGGCAAGGAATACTTTTGGGATTTACTAAGTGTCGACTACAGGGAAGGAGAAGTTCTCTTCCCGACGGTACACCATAGGCCGCGTGTTTCCTAGTTATTCGGTGAGTTTCGGGATTTAAAATACACAAGGTAAGTGTCTATAGCATTCGGCCAAGGCTTATTTTGATATCTAGATCTATTTCATACTTGTTTAAAAAGCCGAAACTAACCTGGGATGTGATTTAATGTTTGGCCTAATACAAGAAGGAATACATCAAAGTTTCGGGACTTGATTCTTAAGTCAATCGGCAACAAGGTAAGTTTTAGTGTACTAATCCTACTAGGATTTGGATTTATGGCCAAATGGCTCTTTACTAAGTATTAAATGATTGATTAAATGTAGAGATCTAAGATCTAAGGCATTAGATCAAGCTTTTTGGGATTTGGATTGGAAACCTTAAGCGAATCAGGTGTGTACCTCACACTATTTCTTGATATATTTATGGCAATAATTAATATGTATATGACTATAAGAATGTGTAAAATATGGCTAAGGTACCATGTAATGGTACAAAAGTACTCAGGTACGTTTCCTACTCCTACTAGGAATATGAAATTATGTTATATATGTAACATGTGAAAAGTGATAAGAATGTGAAATTATGTAATATGCATGATATGAATGATATGAGGCATTCGGGTTATATGAAAGGGGAAGTGAATGTGGTGACCTAAGACCACGATATCTGAATGTGGTGACCTAAGACCACGATATCTGAATGTGGTGACCTAAGACCACGAATTTTATAAGGGCGATGAGCACGTCGACTGCAGCGACTGCCTTCGATGGTGTGTAGCGGATGGAGGGTTGACTTATTAGTCCCCACGGTGTGCAGGTTGGTACGGGTGATGTGTAGCGGATGGCATCTAGGTTTGGGTTCGAGTTTGCATCATTATCTTTACTTGTTATGTGAATATGATATGTATGATATGCCTGAATTTGTTGGATTTAGTGTTGGTTACACATTGAGTCTGTTTGACTCACCCCGTTGGGGAACTTTTTCTTCCAGGTGACGATCAGTGATGGACCGGGCCGGCAGAAGCTTAGGGATGGCCATGCTCAGCAAGAAATTCATTTTATTTGGACTATTTTACTTTAAGTACTTTGGTTTAATTTTGGGTTTTAATTTGATGTAATAAGGCCATTGTGAACTATTTTATTTCTGTTTTATTTACTATGTTACGTAATTTTTAATTATTAAAGATTAAGTCAATTTAATTTAAAATAGTCTCTAAATATTTTGTCACCTGAAATAAATGGGTTTTCAATATAAAATAAACTCGTTTTCAACTCAAGCCCAACCCAAAACAATTTTTCTTTCAAAACACACAAGTTTTTCCTAAGTAACAAAAGAATTTGAACCCGTTTTTCCTGAGGAACATACCAGATCCGGTCAAGACTCGTGGGCCGGGTTTGGGGTGTTTCACAGTGAGTTACACGGCCTGACACACGGGCATGTGACATGCTGTGTGACCCTACTCAGAGGTTGCACGAGTGAGGACATAGTTTTGTGTCCCTAGTTTGAAGGTTACACGACTTGAGACACGGGCATATGTTATTGGGATGAAAGTAAGTGTAAATGTTACGGATTGTATGGTATTGCTCCGTAACCCTAATCTGACGACGGATATTATATAGTTGGTATAGATTACACGTTTTTAAACCATAGGCTTGACAACCCTAAGAAGTAACCATAGCTTAAATGAGTTTGGGAGATAAGTTTTGCCAAGTAAATCGTAATTTATCCTGGTTGAGAAAGTGAGATCGAAAGGTAAGCGAGCATCAACCAATTAATTAAAGAAATAGAGGTCAAGAGGTAATAGTTGGTTAGTTAATAGCTAATCCACCCTAAAACCCTAATCTGAAGTTATTACAACCCCTGAAACAAGTTAATCTTCTTGCTTGGTTTATTTGGTTTAGTCTTTTGTTTGTTTTATTGTTTATTTATTTTAGTTATATAATTCTTCATATTCATCTCTTTCTTGATTTATCGTAATATAGAATTTAACCATTACTATTTAGACTTATTTTTGTAAAGATATTTTCCATTGATTTAATCCATCCTCTCTTAGGTACAATCTTCAGAATACTTCCCTGTGTTTGTTTTAACACATACTATATTATAATTTGACTTGTATACTTATGGACACTGCCGATTTAAAAATTTATGTATTTTGGTGTGATATTTATACTATAAACGATAACACGTTCAGAGGTGGTCAAGTTGTTAGTACCATTGCCGTAAAGGTTCCGACATTAAGTCTTTAAAATATCTTTACAATTAATAAAAGAAATAGGAATGTTAAAGACTATAGATATGATATTTTTATTTCTTTTATTTTTAATTTTTGTTTAATTATTTTTACTGTTTTAATTTCTTTGTAATTTCTCAAGCTGTTTATGGCCCGAAGCAGAAGCACTCCAATTGGCCCATATCTAGATCCAAATATACTACTTAGACTCAATCTTCAGTTGATGAACACCAATCTACCTGTGGAAATTAAATTACACCGTGAGAATTTGTTATTTGAAAATCCACGAGAGCAATAAGAAAATATTCGGGAAGAAGTCTCAATGGATCAAAGGACATTGCATGAGTAGGAACTACTTTAGAGACCCAAAACTATAGGTTTGGTGTACTTGCGAAATCTTTTATTAAAACTTTTCATAAAACTGTGCTCTAAAGAAAGTGGAATATTGATTAATTCATAAAACTTTTAAATCAGATAAGTTGAGATCTTAGATATGAGTACTCGAGGTCGAGGTCGTGTTATACGTGGACGTGGTCGAGGTAGGATGGCTGTGTCTGAGCCAGTGAGGTCTGGTCAAGGATCCGAGAATGAGGTACCACCAGCGGTTGGAGTTGAGCATCAGGATCAAACGGGGGATGACGCAGTGTCTCAGGTGATGCTGCGAGTTCTTGAGAGGGTAGCTGGAGTAGGTGGAGGCGCGGGAGCTCGAAAATCTGTACCTGAGCGACTCCGAGCCAACGGAGCCGAGGTATTTCGAGGTGTTTCGGGTGTAGCTCCCAGCTCGACTGAATATTGGTTTGAGGCGACGGAGCGAATCATGGATGATCTGGATCTGAATGCCGAGGAAAAGCTGAAAGGGATTGTATCGCTTCTTCGAGATGAGTCATATCAGTGGTGGCTCACGGTTCGGAATGGTGCTGCGGCGGAGGATCTCACTTGGGACTTCTTTAAGGCAGCGTATCAGAAGAAATGTATGGGGTCTAGTTACGTTGATGCGCAGCGTAAGGCATTTCTGAGTTTGGTCCAAGGGAGTAAATCCGTATCAGAGTATGAGGCTGAGTTCTTAAGATTGAGCCGGTATGCTGGAGGTATTGTGGCTTCGGAGCACGAGCGATGTGTTCGATTTGAAGATGGTTTGAAGGACGAGCTGAGATTGTTGATTGCTCCACATCAGGAGCGAGAGTTTGCTGCTTTGGTTGAAAAGGCTAAGATAGCCGAAGGAATAAAGGAATCTGGAAGACAGAGCTACGACCGGAATAAGCATAAGAGAGGATATGGATCATCTGGGTCAGCCGGTAATATTCAGAAGAGGGCTAGGCAAAATGGGCCGAATCAGTCTGGGAGGCCTGTTACTGCTAATCAGGGACCAGCACGGTGTAATCGATGTGGGAAATTTCATTGGGGCGAATGTTGGACCGGAGGGAAAGGATGTTTCGAGTGTGGTTCGCTGGATCATCGTGTGAGAGACTGTCCACGTAAGCAAGCCAGGAATCAATTTGAAGGTCAAGGTCGTGCTCAGTTCAGAAAGGAGGGTCCGTCACCGCAGAGAGGTCGTGGTAATGGTAGAGGAGGTAATGGCTCTGGTCGAGGCCGCGGAGCATCTGGCAGAGGTGTAAGCAACACTGAGGCAAGGCAGCCTGGTTTGGTGTATGCTGCGAGGCGACGAGAGGAGGGCGACGCACCGGATGTCATAATCGGTACGTTCTTAATCTTTGGTGTTCCATATACTGCTTTGATAGATGTGGGTTCGACGCACTCGTATGTTGCTAGTAGTATTGTAGAGACCATGAGTTTAGATTCTGAGACTGCTTCTAGGAGGATGACAGTACTTAGTCCTCTAGGTCACTCTGTAGAAGTAGATAAGCTGTATAGAGATGTACCCCTAGAACTTCAAGGGGTAGTGTTCGTAGCTGATCTGATGGAACTGCCGTTTGAGGAGTTCGATCTGATTCTTGGGATGGACTGGTTGGTCAAGTACCAAGCAAGTTTGGATTGCGCTGATAAGCGCATGGTTTTGAAGACGGCTGATGGCGAAGAGGTGGTCATGATAGGTAATAGAAAAGATTATCTATCCAACGTGGTATCTGCGTTAAAAGCTGTGAAGATGGTCAGGAAGGGCTGTGAGGCATATGTAGTTCACATGTGTGCGTTGGAAGCTAAGGAGTCTTCTGTGGAGAATGTTTGAACTGTTAAGGAATATGCTGACGTATTTCCTGAAGAACTTCCGGGATTGCCTCCGGATCGTGAAGTCGAATTCGGTATTGATCTGTTACCCGGAACAGCGCCAATGTCTATATCTCCGTATAGGATGGCACCAAAGGAATTGATGGAATTGAAGGCTCAGATTCAAGAGTTGTTGGATCGAGGTTTCATTAGATCAAGTGTTTCGCCATGGGGAGCGCCGGTACTTTTTGTCAAGAAGAAGGATGGTACGATGCGGATGTGTATTAACTATCGCCAGTTGAATAAGCTGACGATCAAAAACAAGTATCCTTTGCCAAGGATAGATGACTTGTTTGATCAGCTTAAAGGGGCAGCGGTTTTCTCCAAGATTGATTTAAGGTTTGGATATCATCAGCTGAAGGTGAAAGAGGCTGATATCCACAAGACGGCATTTCGCACTCGGTATGGGCACTACGAGTTTCTGGTGATGCCTTTTGGGTTGACTAACGCGCCGGCTGCATTCATGGACATGATGAATCGGGTTTTCCAGCAGTTTTTGGATCAGTTTGTTGTGGTATTTATAGACGATATTTTGGTATACTCAAAGTCAGAGGAGGAGCATGATGCGCATTTGCGAGTAGTGTTGCAGATTCTGAGGGAAAAGCAGCTTTTTGCTAAGTTTAGTAAGTGCGAGTTCTGGCTTAGGGAGGTGACTTTCTTGGGTCACGTTGTATCAGCCGAGGGGATTAGAGTGGATCCTCGGAAGATCGAAGCGGTGTTGGATTGGAAGCCGCCTAAGTCAGTGGCTGAGATTCGGAGTTTTCTAGGTTTGGCGGGGTATTACCGAAGATTTGTGGAAGGATTTTCTTTGATCGCCGCACCGATGACTAAGTTGTTGAGGAAAGGAGTTCCATTTGTATGGACCGAGAAGCAGCAAGAAAGCTTTGACAAGTTGAAGAAGATTCTGACTGAAGCTCCAATTTTGATTCAACCTGAGGCAGGCAAAGAATTCACTGTTTATTGTAATGCATCACATACTGGTTTGGGATGTGTGCTGATGCAAGAAGGGAAGGTAGTGGCTTATGCATCTCGACAGTTGAGACCACATGAGGTTAATTATCCGACGCATGACTTAGAATTAGCTGCTGTGGTTTTTGCTTTGAAGATTTGGAGACACTATTTGTACGGAGAAAAGTCGATAGTCTACACGGATCACAAGAGTCTTAAGTATCTTTTGACTCAGAAGGATTTGAACTTGAGGCAGCGTAGATGGATCGAGTTGTTGAAGGACTACGACTGTTCGATCGAGTATCATCCGGGCAAGGCTAACGTGGTGGCAGACGCATTGAGCCGTAAGGTTGTATCTGATTTAAGATCGATGTTTGCTCGTCTTAGCTTATATGACGATGGAAGTCTTTTGGTTGAGTTGCAAGTCAAGCCGACTTGGTTAGAGCAAATCACGGAGAAACAGTTAGAGGATGATGGTTTGAATGATCGGAGGTTGCGAGTTCAGAATGGTGGTTTAGAGGATTATAGTTTGTCCAGTAATGGAGTTTTGTGTTTTAAAGGGAGAGCTTGTATGCCGAAGGATGTAGAGTTGAGGCAAAGGATTCTTCGAGATGCACATAGCAGCCCATATGCTATGCATCCTGGAGGTAGCAAGATGTATCGAGATTTAAGAGAGCAGTTTTGGTGGCTAGGTCTGAAGCGGGAGGTAACTGAGTTTGTGGGTAAATGTCTGACGTGTCAGCAGGTCAAGGCGGAACATCAGTTGCCGTCTGGATTACTTCAGCCGGTGAAGATTCCACAGTGGAAGTGGGAGAGGATCACTATGGACTTTGTCAGTGGATTACCTCTTACGCCTAGCAAGAAGGATTCAGTTTGGGTGATTGTGGATCATCTGACTAAGTCAGCTCATTTCGTTCCGGTAAGGATGGATTATTCGCTTCAGAGGTTAGCTAAGTTGTATGTGGCGGAGATAGTGAGGTTGCACGGTGTGCCAGTGTCGATCATCTCAGACAGAGATCCCAGATTTACGTCGAGGTTTTGGAGAGCGTTACATCAGGCTTTGGGTACGCGGTTGGATTTTAGTACCGCATTTCATCCACAGTCTGACAGGCAGTCGGAAAGAGTTATTCAGATTTTAGAGGATATGTTGAGAGGATGTGTTTTGGATTTCCGAGGCAGCTGGGAAGAGTTTTTGCCGTTAGCTGAGTTCGCATACAACAATAGTTATCAGGCAAGCATTAAGATGGCACCATATGAGGCATTGTATGGTAGGAGATGTCGCACACCTATATGTTGGACAGAGTTGGGTGAGCGTCAGATGTTAGGACCAGAGTTGGTTGCAAAAACTGAGGATAAGGTGAAGTTGATTCAGGCTCGTCTGAAGGAAGCTTCGGATAGGCAGAAGTCTTATGTCGATCTCAAGCGGAGGGATATAGTGTTTGCCGTGGGTGACAAAGTTTTTCTGAAGGTCTCGCCATGAAAGAAAGTGTTAAGATTTGGGAGAAAAGGCAAGTTAAGTCCAAGGTTCATTGGACCGTTTAAGGTGTTGAGACGAGTGGGACCAGTAGCTTATCAGCTCGAGTTACCAGCAGAACTGAGTCAGATTCACGATGTGTTCCATGTCTCCATGCTTAGACGCTAACGTTCTGATCCATCGCATGTCGTGGCAGTAGAGGAAATAGAAGTGAGTCCAGATTTGACGATAGAAGAAGAACCTGTGCAGATTCTAGATCGAGATCTAAAAGTTTTGCGTAGGAAGTCAGTTCCTTTAGTGAAGGTTTTATGGCGGAATCGTGGCGTGGAAGAAGCTACATGGGAACCAGAGGATGCGATGAGGCAGCAGTATCCTCAACTCTTTTGATCAGGTAATTTCGAGGACGAAATTTTCTTAAGGGGGATAGTATTGTAACATCCTAAAATTTGAGTATTATTTGTGTTGGCTTGGGTATGAATTTTGTGTGTTAGCATAGTCTTGTGAAGGCTTGATTTTATTTAAGAAGCTAGAATAAATTTTTAGTATGGTTTAATTAATGAAGTGGATTAAGTGAGCTTGACACTTAAGTTTATTTAAGTGTTAAATTAAAGCATAAGGGAGTTAGTGGCATGATGGTTAAGATGCATGAAAGGTGGCATGAGGGGAATGGTTCGAGTAGCATGGAAAACATTTTAAGGATTTTATTTTGCTCATCCTAGCTTTAATGGATGGTCAAGCTTCACATATGGAAAGTTGGACTTTCAAATTCTTCTTTTGGTAAGTTGAATTTTAGTTTAAGGTAAGTTAGATGTTTGGGAAGGAAATCAAGTGATTAAAGGATGATGGGAGAGCATAAGGCATGATATAAGGAATTGGTTTTGGAAAGTGTTGGGTGGATAGATTTGACTTGGAAGTCCATGTATGTGGACGACATGTGTAGCTAGGGGGTGGCCGAATGTGATAGGTAGCTTGGGGGGGAATAGTTGGCCAATTTTTGTCATTTGAACATCTTTTTGCATTGTTTTTCTTTCTCTCCAAAATTCCTCTCCTTGGCCGAATGTGTGTTATGCTTTTGGTGCAAAATAGCTTTTGGTTTTAGCCTTATTTTGTTGGAAACCAAATTCTACTTTTACTTTCTTTCATTTATCCTTTTGAAACCAAAACAACATTTGATCTTTAGGTGCAATTTTGTACACTTTTCTTTTAGGCAAAATAGGTGTTGGCCGAACCTTATTTGTCCCATCTCTCTCTCTCTCTTTTCTTCTTTTGATTTTTGCTCAACCACATTCTCTTTCTCTTTCTTTTGGCCCAACCTTTCTCTTCTTCAAACTCTCTCTTTTCTTTCTTCCATTGTTGATTAAATCGAATTCTCTCTCTCACTTTTATTATCTTTTTTATTTACATATCTTTCTTCTTTGGTAGCCATATTGCCGAAACTTTCCACTTCCTTTTTGCAATTATTTGGGCCGAATATTCAAAGATAGAATCTCTTTTACTTTCTACAATCGATTTTGGTTAATAAGTAAGTATTCTTGTCCGATTTTCCTATTATTTCTTTTCTCCTCTCTATGTTAATTTCTTGTGGTCAAAGGCCGAACCTATGGGCATTTGTTGCAAGGTTCTAACCATTCTAGGAACCGATTTCTTTTAGGCTCCTCGGGACGTTGGAAGCAATCAATCTAAGCCTCGTACCTTTGTCTCTCGTTTTGGGTAAGCTTTTAGGTAAGATTGGTATTTCGAAGCGATAACTCTTTGGATTTAGTGGTAAGTCCGAATGGCCTCTGTTTATAATTTTAGTATTGGCCGATTGTAGGACAAAGTGATCTAGTGCGATAGATCGGATCTTTGGACGATAATTCTTGCGTTGGTGAAAGGTGTGTATCTTACACACTTTATAACTTAGTTCATATTTGTATATATGTGTGTTAAATAACTATTCATGTTGTTAAAGCCGAAATGATGAGATTTTGAGATGATACCATGATGGTATGAATGAGGATTCGGATTAGTCCATTTCGATATGTTGTTAATACATGTGGATTGAAATCATGATCTACGATTTATGATATTTTGTTATGTGGTTCATATCAAAGTATATTGACATGATTTGTTTATCTATTGCATTGGTATGGGCAACATGAGAGGAGGGGGAAGATTGATATTGTGACTTCGGTCACCAGTGATTTGGTATCACATTTGTGTCTTCGGACACCAGAGATTTGGTATCTCCAGTGATTTGGTATCACATTCGTGTCTTTGGAAACCAGAGGTTTGGCACCTCATAGCGACTCGTCCCTGTGATCTAGCATCACTGTAGGTTGGCCCCACTTTTGAGGTATGGGATCGTCGCCAGTGATTTGGTATCACACGTGGGTTGGCCCCACAGATGGATTATTCGTGACTACGGTCACCAGTGATTTGGTATCACAATTGTGTCTTTGGACACCAGTGGTTTGGCACCACCAGTGGTTTGGTACCACACGGGGTAGAAAAGGAGTTATGGATGGCTAGGTTGGGTGCATTATACATATGTGTTGCTTTGTTATAATTTGTGTAAGTATGTGGTATTTACCCTGGAGAGGGGATATGCACTGAGTCTTGGTGACTCACCTTCTCCCTTATCTTTTCAGGTGATTCGTGAGATTGCGGATAAGGAGCCGGATGAACTCGAGGAGGCCATGCAATAAACGTTGGTTTTATATGAACTTCCATTTGGGTATTTTATTCTAATTTGGTTTTCATATTTTATGGATTTGCAATAAGGCCTGTTTAACTATGTTTTGGATTATTTTTATGTTTTGAACATGTTTTAAATATGGTTTATAAATTTCATAATTATTATAATAAATTGAGCACAAAGTTTTCCAAACTACACAACGCGATGGTTTTTAAAACGTTACCATCGGGTAACATAAATCATTTGATAATTTTAACAACTTAAGTGCTTTCGATAATTTAAATGATTTTCAAAAAAATTAAGTATCTACAATCAAATGCAAATGGTTTTCAAAGTAATAATTCGAGTTTTCTTAAAATGATATAAATCTTTTCTAACTTATGATTTATTTACTTGTTTTAAAGTTTTATGTAATTTCAAAGTAAATTTCAGTTTTAACTTATTTTCTACAAATAAAGAATTTCAAACAGTTTTCCACAAAAAAATTTAATTGTTAATTCGATTCTTTCAAAAATATTTTCCTTAGTGACATACCAAATTCGGTCGTGGCGTATTGACCGGGTTTGGGGTGTCACAATGTCTATATACGGTTTATCAAATACCCCACACTTAAGCATTTGCTTGTCCTCAAGCAAAATTCTCAACTCACAATTAAAATGAATTTCCCTAATTCATAATATTCATCAATAATGTTTCGTCATAATTCAAAGATAATTCATACATTGATAATTTAACTCAAAGGGTCCTAAATATTCAAACAATCAAAGTCATACATTTATAGCACGAAAACATAGGCGTTTCCCTTTACCTAAATAATTACCTCTGATTCAGAATTGACAAGAGTTGACATCCTCACTAAAGATTCACTCAAATCACTCAAAGTGTTTAAGCACTCAAAAGTCGAACATGAAAAGTTAATCCCATAAGCTTGCCTGAAAATCAAATCTCCACCACTGTAAAATGAGATGATACATAGATCAAGAGGTCTTTAAAAAGGGTTATAACGGAGCTTAGGTTAAAGGTGTGGATAAAGGCTGAATTAGAGGGTTAGAATCGAGATTGACTTGACAAATTACCTAAATAATTACATCAATTGAAAACTTCATTACTAATAATACGAGCTTCTTCTTCAAGATTTGGAATTTTCATGTATAAGCTCAGCTGATATAGGACTAATAATGAATATACTTCAAATTTGTTTTTAAGAACAAATCATAATACATAATAAAAGATGAATTCAACTACTGAAATAAAATAATTAGGCAACCGATCAAATCAAATCTCGACAGAAAGGGTAGTCAAGGAATGGTGATAACAAATACAAAGGGTTTTGGGTTAATATTAGTGGGTGAGTCAATAAAAAGGGTTGTTAGAATTGAAGGGGTTCACTAGGGATTAATTATGAAGGTAGGCTTTTAGTGGAGTGAGTGGGTTAAATCCTAGGTGCCTTTATCATCTCTGTACATCAAATCAATGATGTGGTCTTGACATGTATAATCGAAGCAAGTTCTAGAATAACAAATCAATGTTGACACACTCATAATTGAAAAGTGAGCACGAAAAGAATATATGCTCTTAAGAAGCTCAAAATCTCCAAAAAATTATGGGTTTTTGATATCAACCTTGTAAATTTAAAACTTCAAGGTAATAATTAGATTTATGTAGACAACCTAACAAAATTTTAATTTTTGAAAATAGACTTATCATGCTTGATTCTCTAGTCTCTTAAAATTTAAATCACTACTGCACAATTATCAGTGACTTAATCCAAAACATATCAATAAAAATCATGAACCACAAGAACTTTATTCTAATTAGTAATATGAGAAAATTACTTAAAGACAAGATATCATTCATGGCATAATTCAGGGATTTGAGAATAATGAGAAATTTAGGCATTTTCTCGAAATAAATATTCAACCCCCACATTTAAGATGTACATTTACCCTCAATGTACAAAGATATATATGAAATTTAAGAGAAAGGGAGAGGTGAAACTTCCTGAATTTGGATGGTTTCCTTGAGTTGGGAGTCCCGTGGTGTGGTGGCTGCTACCGAGCTCTGCGCTAGATGAAGAAATTGGGAAGCTCGTGAAAAATTAGCCAGGAAATAATAAGAATAATTCAAAATATACTAAATATATATTTAAAGACAAGAGAGATAAAGAGAATTAGTGTAAAAATTGAAATAAAACTAAAAGAAAAGATGAATGGACTGAAAATTCCTTATTGTTGGATGGTTCGCAAGGTGAGTGTGATTTCTAAGGCTGTGGTAGGGTGGTGGTTGTAGTCGAGGTGTGATTCCCTAGCAGCCTTTAGAATTAAAATCAAAGAAAATGAAATAAGATAAACTAAATTTAGTAGAAGAGAAGTAAAGATAAGGAAAATAAAGAAAAAGTGAAAAATAAAAATAAAAGCTAAATGGCCACAAAGACCCTTGGCTTGTAGAGTAGATGAAGCGGCCAGCATAAACTTATGTAGATCGGTCTCCCACAGAGAGACTGTGCTTGAATCCTTCCGCTTCTTCGACATGGCTGTTGTGGAGATCAAGAGTTTAGATAAGGGCTAAGGAAGAAAAGTATGGAAGGGGGGAAGATCTGAAGAATGGGGTAAGTGAAAGGAGGGAGGGGTGGGTTAAATAGAGTTTTGATGTCTGGTACATCCTGTGTACCGTGGGTGTGTCGAGTCACACGGCCGTGTCGGACGGTCGTGTTATGCTTCGTTCATTTCTCCCAAGCCCATGGGCAGGTCGCCACGCTCGTGTTTGGTAAAACTGTGTCGGCCACGGCCGCCTCGCACGACCGTGGTGTTTGATTAGAGTCCGTGGCTTAAAGATATTTTTCGTCTTATGTCGTACTATCTCTGCCATGTCAGTACGTACATCCGTAGTATCCATAAGGCCACAGTCACGACCGTGTGTAAGGCCATGTGGTGTGGAAATCTACACTTGGTTAGTTTATAGTTAGGTGCTAAAAAGGAAAAATAAAAGAAAGAATAAAAAATGTAAAAATTAATGGGGTTAGTACTCGGGTTGCCTCCTGAGAAGCGCTTGTTTATAGTCTTAAGCTAAACTTACCTCTCATTCGCATAATCAAAGTGGTTTGAAGAGTTGAACATCCTCTCTCATGCTATCAGTTTTACTATCATGGTGAAGTTCAAGTCGAGTAGCGTTTACTTTAAAGGTACAGAATGTAGGATTACTTACCTCGACTATTCCGTATGGGAAAACACTGAGTACCCTAAAGGAGATTTCTTTATTTGTATTAGGGTCAAGAGGAGGTATTCGAGGGTCTGCTTTATCTAACAGTACCTGATCTCTGATTTTGAATTTCTTTGTCCCTTGGAGTGGCTTTGGTTCTGCTTCGTGCAACCCTAATTTCTTTTTTAAGTGTGTCTTCCACTCGTCTAATTCATCGATCTGAAGCCTTCGTTCCTCATGAGTTATTTCCTTGTTGGCATGAGGTCTAGGATCTGGCTTAGTTGTGTATTCATGTAGTGCTTCCTGCGAAGAAGGTTTGAATGAATGGTTGTTAATGGAATTTATATTCTCACCTTAATTACTCGATGTCCTAGTCGAGTCGAGAGCTTGAAGATTGATTGATCCATCACCTACACAAAGTATGAGTTCACCTGCGCTAACAGCAATTTTAGTCCTGGCAGTTGCTAAAAAGGGCCTTCCTAGAATTAAGGGGATACTATTGTCCTCATCCATGTCTAAAATGACAAAGTCTACTGGGAATACGAATTTATCAATTTTCACGAGAACATCTTCAATTATACCCCTAGGAATTCTAACAGTTTTATTAGCTAATTGAATGCTTATCCTAGTTTGTTTGGGTTTCCCTAGACCTAGTTGTTTAAACAATTTATAAGGCATAACATTGGTGCTCGCCCCTAAATCAGCTAAAGCATTATCAATAGATCATCTACCAATTAAGCATGGAATTGTAAAACTCCCTAGCTCTTTTAATTTTTGTGGTAGTTTATTTTGCAACATTGCTGAGCATACTGCGTTTAGTTTCACATGCCATTCCTCGTCCAACTTCTGCTTGTTTGTTAAAAGATCTTTTAAAAATTTCCTTGAATCTGGCATCTGCGAAAGAGCTTCACGAATCGGTAAGTTAATATGTAATTTCTTTAAAAGTTTAAGAAACTTACTGAACTATTAATCTGAATTGTCTTTCTTCAACGCTTCAGGGTAGGGTATACGAGGTTGGTACTCTTTAATTACCGGTTTTGGTTTATCGTGACTTATCTTGACCTTACCTTTCTCTACCACATTTTCTTGGCTTAATTTAGGCTCATCTAACCCTACATTATCCTGAGCTGTTATGGCTTGAAGTTGCTCCTTTGGGTTAGTCTCAGTGTTGCTTGGTAAGCTACCTTGTGGTCGTTCAGAGATCAGCTTAGCGAGTTGCCCTAACTGGTTCTCGATCCCTTTAATCGATGCTTGTTGATTTTTAAGTGTTGTTTCGGTGATTTGAAGATGAGTTTCTGTCACCGTGATGAATTTCGTTAGCATCTCCTCAAGGTTCGACTTCTTTTCCTATGGGTAGGGCTGTTGTTGGAGGTTTGGAGGGGGTTGTTGTCTCTGATTTCCTTGACCACCCCATGAAAAATTGGGGTGGTTCTTCCAACCTGGATTGTATGTATTACTATAAGGGTTATTTTGAGATCTAAAATTGTTACCCATATAGTTCATTTGTTCGCTTTCCATGCAATGCTCGTAGGGTGGGTATTCAAAATTTGCCACACCTCCATTTGTTTCGCATTACATTACCGGATGTACCTGCAAGGAACTACATAAACCATCAACCTTTTTATTTAACGTTTCTACCTGATTTGATAGCATGGATACTGCGTCGAGGTTGAAAACACTGGCTATTTTTGTTGTCTTTATCCTTGTGACTTGCCACTGATAGTTATTTAGTGACATCTCTTCAATGAATTCATAGGCAACCTCGGTGTTTTATTATTCAAGGTTCCACCGGCAGCTGAATCGATCAATTGCCTCGTTGAAGGGTTTACCCCGTTGTAAAAAGCTTGGACCTGTAGCCATAGGGGTAATCCATGGTATGGACATATTCTCAATAGATCTTTGTATCTCTCCCATGTATTGTAAAGTGTCTCTAAATCCATCTACACAAAAGAAGAGATATCACTCCTCAACTTGGCCATTTTGGCCGGTGAAAAATATTTTAACAAAAATTTTTCGGTCATCTGATCCCATGTAGTGATTGATCCTCGTGGAAGAGAATGCAACCACTGTTTGGCTTTATTTCTCAAAGAAAAGGGAAATAATCGAAGACGGATGGCATCATCAAAAACACCATTTATTTTGAAGGTATCACAGAATTCTAGAAAATTTGCTAAGTGTGTGTTAGGATCCTCATCCTGCAAACCATCAAACTGAACAAACTGTTGTATCATCTGTATAGTGTTAGGTTTCAGTTAAAAATTATTTGTAGCAATAGTAGGCCTAACAATACTTGACTCAGTTCCTGTTAAATTAGGTTTAGCATAATCATACATCGTTCGAGGAGCATGATGTTCGGCCATCTCTGGATGTGGCAGATTATTCTCAACCATCTCTTCGGTGGTATTAGCTTCGATTTCTTGCTCTTCTTCTATGTAATTTAAGCTTCGCCTTATTTCTCTACGATTTCTGCGAACAGTACCTTTAAATCACTATAGTAAATCGGGGGTCCTGTCGAGTTCCTTCTATTCATTAACTAGAGGTGCCTGCTAGAAGAAAAGAAGAAAATTTAGAAAAGTAAAAATAAATTGCAAAAATAAAATAAATATAGTATGGCTAAAGT
Source organism: Gossypium australe (assembly GCA_005393395.2). Lineage (NCBI taxonomy): Eukaryota > Viridiplantae > Streptophyta > Magnoliopsida > Malvales > Malvaceae > Gossypium > Gossypium australe. The sequence continues at coordinate 21,929,535 of CM016619.1, read as the reverse complement.
ATTAAAAATGAAGTGTTCTTAATATTTTAATTCCCCGGCAACGGTGCCAAAAACTTGATCGTGTCTATCAGAGTCATAAAAATTTATATAAAGAATGATCGAGCTTAGAACTAACTGCGACAACGATTGAGGCAAGTACACCTATCGAATAGTAGTATAGCTGTGGCAAGATCGGATTGTCGAACCCAAAGGAACCAAAAGTACTAATACTAACTTTCTTTTTATTATCTAGCCTAAGAATTAAAGGATTTTTTTATCTAAATTAACTAACAACTAAGCTAAAGATGCAAAGACAAAGAGAATGAATTGGGGAAAATAACTTGTGAGAAAAACCAATTGATTAAGACAATACCCGAGGAAGATTCCACCTAGACTTCACTTGTTATCTAACTTTGAACCAGACGATTTATACACTTGACTTGATCCATAGGATTCCCTAATTTATATTAATACCTCCTTCGAGGCTACTAACATCTAACCCTAGGTTGATTAATTGAAACCTCTTTCTAATTAAAACCCCTAGAATTGCATTAACTCGATCTATGGACTCCCATATTAGGTTTGACCTAATCCGACAGATTTTCATCACCCTATTTCTAGGCGCGCGAACAACTCCGCTTAACTATGCTAGATCTACTCTTAGGCAGGGACTTTTGCTCCACCACTTAAGCACATCAATACTTGAATCAATATCCCGGCAATACCAAAACAAGAATTAAGAACACATAGTTAAGAACTAATCAAGTATTTATCATATACTTCAGCAAACAATAACAAGATTCATCTTAGGTTTCATCCCCCTCATGTATCTGAAGGTTTAGTTCATAATGATAAAAGAATACATCTCAAAAGTAAAGATAAAAAAAAACATAAGAAAACCCTAAAACCCCTTGAAGGAATTGAAGGAGATATCCTCCGTTTTGAGTATAACCCTGGCTTCTTGAGATGAATCAACTGGCTATTCTTCGAGTGAATCCCACAATTTTGGCCTCTTTGGCTCGGCTCCTTGGCCTAGCTGGGCACCCTCTGAAGGTTGGCCTCTGGGTGTTTATATAGGCTTTCAGAATGGCTTTCTTTGCCTCTAAGTACCCTAATCTGACTGAAACTCTTCTTTCTCACGTTAGGGACACGCCCATGGCACACGCCTGTATGAATCGTAGCCAAGTCGTGTTTGAGTTTGTTAAGAAGGTCTGGTCGTGTGGTCTTGGGCCCAGGCCGTGTTGATTTCGGGATATGGCCCATTTACTCTGTTTTGGGCCCGTTTCTCATTCCGGTGATCTCCTGAATATAAAAAATGAAAACAAAGGATTAAGTGCACCAAATTACACAATTCAAGGCTTAAATCAACCAAAAGTATGCTAAATGTGGGATTAAAATATGTTCATATTACGGTTTATCATTTATTTTGCTACAAGTTGTGGCTAAGAGTTGGGTTTTGAGTTGGGGGTTTTAGGAAAATTAGGGCTTATTTTCTTCTTTTCTAAAAAGCTTTTCTAAGCCGTCTTCTCTTTTTCCCCTAAATCGCTCTTGTTTTCGAAAATACTTTTCTTTTTCTTCTCCCATTCGTTTCTCTTCTTTTTCGATTAATTGTGGTGTTTCGCTAGCGGTTCTATCGATTCGGTAAGTATCGCTTAATTAAATTGCGTGATATTCTTTGGAGATCGTTTAAGAGGGGTTTTGTTTACTGTTTAGGGGATATTCAAGGTTCTGTGGGTCATTAATCGGGGTTCCAAACAGTGAGGAATCACCATTATTAGTTCAACGTAAATAAATCTTTCATTTCAGGATTTGCCTATTCTTAATAATCTGACTTAAGAGGCTGATTTTGGGTTCACTATGATCGATTTTAGGCTTTGGAGTGCCTTTGGTTGGATTAACAGCGAAAACGAACCAGGCGTGTACTTCGATTACGCAAAAAACGAGTGTCGATAAAAGCTAAAAAGTGGCCTTTCGATGCCACACGGACGTGTGGACTGCCCGTGTGGTAGCCTGCGTCGTGAGACACGGGAGTGTGACTGACAAGCCAGGCCGCGTGCACACCACATGAGCGGGATAGACACGAGCGTCCGGTGGCTTGTAGGCCATGTACGAGGCACGAGCTCAGGCAAGTGGGCTGTGTGACCCACACGAGCGTGTGGGCCCATACATGCCATGCATACGGACGTCTGAGCCTCTTTAATCTGAAACGTTCTGTAAGGTTGCATGGGTCGCCCAAGTCGATTGTGACTTGTAGTAGGGTCGGTAAAACTTAACTAGACTCCTAATTCTATGATAAATGTGTTCGCATAATATTCTTAGCATGTTTATCTGATTTGTTCTGTAAATAAATGTACGATCTGGTTGTCTGCTTTACAGCATGCCATACTTGTATGATGCATTGCATTGGGGCGGGTTTGACGAAGTGAAGGGAGTATCCGAAGGGCTTCATAAGCCGGTTATCTAGCAGCTAAGCTGCATACTTATGATATGAGCCGTGATGTGATACCTATTGGTGTGTAGGGTTGGATGGTTCGATTATATCCCCATATATGGTGTGCAGGGATGGGTGGGTCGATTTTATCCCCACATGGTGTGATGGGTTGGACGGAGATGGTGTGTAGGTTTGGTGGGCATGATATCCCTGATATCTGATCTGTTACGCATGCGATATCTGTATGGCTAAGGCCGAATAACTGTATGTTGTTATCTGTTTGTATGCATGCTACTTGTGGGGATGTACACACTGAGTTTGCAAAAACTCACCTCTTTGTTTATTTTATTTGTCAGGAAATCCTCAGCAGTGTGGTGGAGGGCTCGATGGTGACCCTAGTTGACATTTACGGATTTCTTTTGAATAATACTTTATTTTGACTAATTTAATTACATATATGTTTTGAGATTCTAAATTGTTGAATTATTGATTTATGAATTAATGATATTTTAGCTTCCGCATTAATTAAATGGTTTCACTTAATCCTTGCAGTAGAGATTCCACGACTTAAGTAAAGATAACAAACTGGACTTTTTTTTACTTGCTAAGGTTTTTCTAAAAGCACTCACATGTGGCACCGCCAGATTCAGCCATAGCGTCAAGGCCAGATTTGGGGGTGTTACATTTAGTGGTATTAGAGCAAGGTTCAAAACTCGGCTATGAAATTGGGCTTCAAAATTTGTTTTAAAGAATTACTTTTAAATGTTCTCAAATACTCTGATTAAGTTTGTTGTTTACCGAGTCTCCGACGCTGATCTTGTAAGTTCTCTTAAACTTTGATATATTCTATCTGAAGCATGCTTAAAATGAAATATTGTCTATATTTGTTTGAAATACTATGTATATATGGTGAGACTACTATAGGTAGTACTTTACTGAAACCCTTATGTAGTGAGCTTGTTACTTGCGATAACTGACTCTGAAACTATGATATTGTTTTCCATAAAATATTTGCTAATAATTATCGAAACTGTAAACTGATGTGCATAAAACTTCTAAATACAAATTAATTTGAAATTAGGATAAGCACACGTGGTACTCGTGGACGAGGTACTAGAGGCCGAGGTAGAGGCCGTAGGGGGATTCGAGCTGAGTTCTTTGCATCAGATACGATCCCTAAATAGGACACTAGTGAGACGCCGATGTCACCTGTTACTGAGATTGGTGGTGAGTCTCAGGACCGTGCAACTGGGGACGACGCATTGTCCTAGGCCATGCTGCGAATCCTGGAGAGAGTTGCTGGGGCTAATGCTGGATCTGGAGGCCGTGGGTTGGTTACGAAACGACTCCGGTCCAATGGGGCTGAGGTTTTCAGGGGTATCGCTAGAGTTGCTTCTAATGTGGCTGAGTACTAAATGGCGGCCACGGAGCGCATGATGGATGATCTAGATTTTTCTGCCGAACAAAAGCTCAAGGGGATGTTTAGTTGCTTCGTGATGAAGCATATCAGTGGTGGCTGACGGTTAGGGATGGCACTCAGCCTGTCAGTCTGACGTGGGATTTGTTTAAGACGGCCTTCCAGAGCAAGTATGTGAGGGCTAGTTATATCGACGCTAGGAGGCGTGAGTTCTTGAACCTTACTCAGGGAGATCGTTCAATGGTCGAGTATGAGGCCGACTTTCTGAGGTTGAGCCATTATGCGCGAGGCATGGTGGCGACTGATTATAAGCGCTGTGTCCGTTTTGAAGACGGTCTGAGGGATAATTTGAGGGTCCTGATTGCTCTGCAGAGGGAGCGAGAGTTTACCGTGTTGGTTGAGAAGGCCAATATTACGGAGGAGGTTAAGTGCACCGAGCGCCAGAACCGTGATAGAGAGAAGGCTAAGAGGGATATAGAGCCTTCGAACGCTGGGATGAGACCTAGGAAAAAGGCCAGATCTGATGGGGCCATGAGTGTTGGGGCTACTGTTGCACCTGCTAGGGTGGCGATTTGCCAGCTTTGTTATAGACGCCATCCGGGCAAGTGTTGGAGGTCTACTGGTGCTTGCTTGAGTTGTGGATCGACTGAGCATCGAGTTAAGGATTGTCCACTGAAGGGTAATCAAATGCAAGCTCCAGTTGCTGAGACTGCACAGCCACCAAGGGTAGTTCAGCAACCACCTAGGGGCCGAGGCCAAGCTAGGTGTGCAATGGTATGGGCTAGGGACAGAGAGCACCGGGCAGAGATGCTGGTCTGGCTAACGTGAGGTAGCCTGCCCTTGTGTATGCTGCACGTCTTCATGAGGATAGAGATGCTTCGGACGTCATCATAGGTACGTTTTTAATCTTTAATGTATCTTATGTTGCACTGATAGGCATAGGTTCTACACATTTCTATGTTGCATGTTCTGTGTTTGAGACTTTGGGAATACTATATGAGAGCACTTCTAGTGAGGCTTCGGTGGTGAGCCCATGGGGCAGTCTATTAGGGTTAGTAAATTGTTCAGAGACATTTTATTGGAAGTCCAAGGAACGATAATCCTAGCTGATCTGATGGAACTTTTGTTTGGGGAGTTTGACTTAATTATGGGTATGGACTGGCTGGTGAAGCATCGTGCAAGTCTGGATTGTGCTGAAAAGAAGGTGATTCTGAAGACCGATAAGGGTAATGAGATAGTCGTGATTGGAGAACGAACTTATCTGAGTAATGTGATATCTGCGTTGGTGGCAGATAAGCTGGTGAGGAAGGGATGTGAGGCATTTTTGTCCTACATAAATGTCTTTGATTCTGCAGGCTTATCGTTAAGGATATCCATACTGTAAAGGACTTTCCAGATGTTTTTCCAGAGGAGTTACCAAGATTGCCTCCGAGCCGTGAGGTAGAATTTGAAATTGAGTTGATTCCTGGTACAGCTCCGGTGTCTATCGCCCCTTATCGAATGGCACCGAAGGAGTTGGCAGAACTTAAGGCTCAGATTCAGGAGCTGTTGGATCGTGGGTTTATTCGTCCTAGTGTGTCTCCATGGGGAGCACCTATTTTGTTCGTAAAGAAGAAGGACGGTACGATGAGGATGTGTATCAACTACCACAATTGAATAAGTTGACAATTAAGAATAAGTACCCACTTCCGAGGATAGACGACTTATTCGACCAGTTCAGAGCAGCCTCTATGTTCTCGAAGATCAATCTGGGGTCAGGTTATCATCAGTTGAGGGTTAAGGAGGCCGATGTACATAAGACTTCATTTAGGACTCGATGTGGGCATTACGAGTTCCTAGTTATGCCCTTTGGGTTAACTAATGCGCCAGCGACGTTTATGGACTTAATGAACCGTGTGTTTTAGCCCTACTTGAATCAGTTTATGGTGGTGTTCATCGATGACATTTTGGTGTATTCTAAGTCTGAGGACGAGCATGACGAGCATTTAAGAGTGGTCCTGCAGATCCTTCGTGAGAAACAGTTGTATGCGAAGTTCAGCAAGTGTGAGTTCTGGCTTCGGGAAGTGACTTTTCTGGTTCATGTAGTTTCTGCTGAGGGGATTCGATTGGATCCTCGTAAGATTGAGGTTGTGGTGGATTGGAAATAGCCGAACAGTGTGTTAGAAATTTGAAGTTTTTTGGGACTGGCAGAATATTACCGATGTTTCGCAGAGGGGTTCTCGATGATCACAGCGTCGTTGAGTAAATTGTTGCGTAAAGGAGTTCCTTTTATTTGGATTGGCGCACAACAGCGGAGCTTTGAGAAGCTTAAAACAGTTTTGTCTCAGGCTCCAGTACTGGTACAGCCTGAACCTGGTAAGGACTTCGTGGTTTACAGTGATGCGTCACATGTGGGTTTGGGGTGCGTCTTGATGCAAGACGATAAGGTAGTTGCCGATGCGTCTCGACTGCTTAAGACTCATGAGGCTAGTTATCCGACGCATGGTTTGGAGTTGGCGGCAGTTGTTTTTGCATTAAAAATTTGGAGGCATTATCTGTACGGTGAGAAGTGTACATCTACACTGATCACAGGAGCCTCGAGTATCTCCTCACTCAAAAGGAGTTAAATCTTAGGCAGCGTCGATGGGTTGAGCTGCTTAAGGAATACGACTGTAGAATTGAGTATCACCCTAGTAAGGCCAATATGGTGGCCGGTGCATTAAGCCGTAGGGCTATGACCGATTTGAGAGCAATGTCCCCTCGATTGAGCCTTTATGACGATGAGAGTCTCCTGGCTGAGTTACAGGTTAGGCCGACATGGCTGGTTCAGGTTAAGGATAAGCAGTTAGGAGATGAGTCTCTTTAGTTGCGATTTTGTCAAGTTGAGACTGTGACTACTACTGACTTTGGGATTAATAGCGATGGGATACTGTGTTTTCGAGGTAGGATCTGTGTACCTAATGATGAGGATTTGCGACTGTCGATTTTGAGGGAAGCGCATAGTAGTCCTTATGCTATGCATCCTAGTGGAAACAAGATGTATCAGGATCTCTGAGAGTTGTACTAGTGGCCAGGGTTGAAACGTGAGGTTACCGACTTTGTTGCTCGCTATATGACTTCTCAGCAGGTTAAGGCTGAGCATCAATTACCTTCGGGTTTGCTACATTTGATTAGGATACCGATGTGGAAATGGGAGCGAGTAACGATGGACTTCGTTAGTGGGTTACCCTTAACACCCACTAAGAGGGATTCTGTTTTGGTCGTTATGGATCGATTGACAAAATCGGCACATTTCATCCCTGTTAGGACAGACTTCTCTCTACAAAAGTTGGCTAGGTTGTACATTTCCAAGATAGTGAGGTTGCATGGGGTTCCTGTTTTGATCATCTCCGATAGGGATCCTTGTTTGACGTCTCGGTTCTGGTAGAAACTTCATGAGGCTTTGGGTTCTCGTCTGGATTTTAGTACTGCATTTCATCCTCAGACAGATGGACAGTCAGAGAGGGTGATTCAGGTACTGGAGGATATGTTGAGAGGATGTGTTATGGACTTCCGAGGTAGTTGGGAGGAGTATTTGCCCTTGGCAGAGTTTGCTTACAACAATAGTTATTAGTCTAGTATACAGATGGCACCGTATAAAGCACTTTATGGTCGAAAGTGCTGCACTCCTTTGTGCTGGACTGAGTTGGGCGAGTGACGTGTTCTGGGTCCAGAATTAATTTCTGATACTGAGGATAAGGTCAGGTTAATTTGAGAGCATCTGAAAGCGACTTCTGATAGGCAGAAGTCTTATGTTGATATGAAGAGGAAGGACATCGAGTACTCTGTGGGGGACATGGTTTTCCTTAGGGTCTCACCATGGAAAAAGGTTCTGAGATTCAGTCGCAAGGGTAAGCTAAGCCCTTAGTTTATTGGGTCGTACCGGATTTTGAAGCGAGTATGGCTAGTTGAATATCAGTTAGAGCTACCTCCAGAGTTGGATCGTATTCATGATGTGTTCCATGTCTCGATGTTGAGACACTACTGCTCTGATCCTACGCACGTTGTGCCCGTGGAGGAGATTGAGATTAGATCAGATCTGATGTTCGAGGAGGAACCTATTCAGATTTTAGATCGCGACATTAAGGTCCTACTTAGGAAGTCTATTCCCTTGGTGAAGGTGCTGTGGCGGAATCATAGCATTGAGGAGGCTACTTGGGAGCCAGAGGATTCAATGCGGCAGAAGTATCCTCACCTTTTTTGATAAGGTAAAATTCGAGGACGAATTTTCTTTAAGGGGGTAGAGTTGTAACGCCCCAATATTTTGGTTTTCACGATTATTGGGCATGGTAATAATGGAACTTTTGTTTGGGTTCTTTTTGATATAAATGTATGTGCTAAAGAGGTTATGTGCTTTGGGGTATATTTAGGAGGTCCCAAGTTCAAGTTTTAACTTGGGATAAATTTTGGTTTTTATTGGGTAAAGCCTGACTTTTGGTTAATGGGATGATAAGAATTTATTGGTAAACACTCATCAGAATGGGCCTACGGGTCTAATGGTTAAGAGGAGTGTCAGGCTATTCAAGGATCGGAGTTCGAATCCTTGTAATGGCTTTCAAGTCGTGGCTAAGAGTTGGGTTTATCAAAATTCTAAGTTGGGGGTTTAGGAAAATTAGGGCTTATTATCTTCTTTTAACAAAAGATTTTCTAAGCCGTCTTCTCTTTTTCCCCTAAATCCCCCTTGCTGCCGAAAATACTTTTCTTTTTCCCCTCCCATTCGTTTCTCTTATTTTTCAATTAATTGTGTCGTGTTGCTAGCGGTTCTGTCAATTCAGTAAGTATCGCTTAATTAAATTGCGTGATATTCTTTAGAGATCGTTTAAGAGGGGTTTTGTTTACTGTTTAGGGGATATTCAAGGTTCTGTGAGTCATTAATCGGGGTTCCAAACAGCGAGGAATCACCGTTATTTGTTCAAGGTAAATAGATCTATCGTTTCAGGATTTGCCTATTCTTAATAATCTGACTTAAGAGGCTGATTTTGGGTTCGCTATGATCGATTTTAGGCTTTGGAGTGCTCGTGGTTGGATTAGCAGCGAAAATGAACAATGTGTGTAATTCGATTACGCAGAAAACGAGTTTCGATGAAAGTCGAAAAGTGGCCTATTGAAACCACATGGGCGTGTGGACTGCCCGTGTGGTAGCCTGCGTCACGAGACACAGACGTGTGACTGATGAGACAGGCCGTGCGCGCACCACACGGGCGTGCGGTGGCTTGTAGGCCGTGTGCAAGGCACGGGCTTAGGAAAGTGGGTTGTGTGACCCACACGGGCGTGTGGGCCCACACATGCCATGCACACGGGTGTGTGAGCCTTTTTAATCTGAAACATTCTGTAAGGTTGCACAGGTTACCCAAGTCTACTGTGACTTGTAGTAGGGTCGGTAAGACTTAACTAGACGCTTAATTCTGTGATGAATGCGTTCGCATAATATACTTAGCATGATTATCTGATATGTTCTGTAAATAAATGTATAATCTAGTTGTTTGCATTATAGCATGCCATACTTGTATGACGCATTGCATCGGGGTGGGTTTGACGAAGTGAAGGGAGTATCCGAGGGGCTTCATAAGCTCGTTATCTGGCAGCTAAGCTGTATACTTATGATATGAGTCGCGATGCGGTACCTTACGGTGTGTAGGGTTGGATGGGTCGATTGTATCCCCATATATGGTGCAGGGATGGGTGGGTCGATTTTATCCCCACATGGTGTGATGGGTTGGACGGAGATGGTGTTCAAGGTTGGTGGGCATGATATCCCTGATATCTGATCTGTTACGCATGCGATATCTGTATGGCTAAGGCTGAATAACTGTATGCTGTTATCTGTTTGTATGCATGCTGTTTGTGGGGATGTACACTGTAACAACCCAGTTTTGGGGCTAGTCGGAACAGTGGTCTCAAGACCACTAATCCGAGGTTGAGGAAAATTATTTTGACATTATTTTATGTGTCGTAATATGTTTATAAGGATGCATGAGAATTTTGGTACCTTAATTTTAACGATTGATTGCATAATTGCGAAAAAAGGACTAAACCGCATAAAGTACGAAAGTTCTAATTTACAAGGAAGAGGTGTCTAATAGCCATAGAATATTAAATTGAAGGTCCTTAAAGATTAATTAGGCCATATTGAGAATGTTGGCCGGCCATAGGAAGCTAGGGGGACAAGAGCATTAATTTTAGTCAAATTTGGTGACATTAGGTGATAAAAGATGAATAAAAAAATGCTAAAAAGGAAAGATATCATCTTTCACTATTCAGTCTTCACCTCCACTGAAAATTTCAAGCTTAGAGGGCTTTTGAATGCTTTAAAATTTCAACCAAGTTATCTCCCTACAAGTAAGTGATTTTAGAGGTCTTTCTTGGTGATTTTTGTGTTTATGGAACCCCCAAAGCTTAAGCTAGATAATGAAGGGACTAAATTGCATTATGGTGGGAAGTCTAAGGACTTGCCATGAGAGTATTTATGTTTTTAACTGAGTTTTTATTAAAGAAAATAAATGTTAGAGAGATGAGAAACAACTTTTGTGAAAGGTGTTTGCATGAAAACACCTAAATAGGACTTAAATGCAAAGAATGAATTTGTGTCATAAATGCATGAAATGGTGAGAATGGTGAGTAGTTGTAAGAGAAATAAATGTTCAGGTAGACTTGTTTATTGAGAAAATATGTTGAAAAATAAATTACGAGCCTAGGGGCAAAATCATAATTTTGCCATAGTAAAAGGGTAAAATGGTCATTTTTGCCCAAGTATAGATTTTGATGTATTATGATCATAGAATGATCTAAACGAATGAATTTCATTGTTATAGATCAAGAAGAGCGTGGAATGAACCTTGACCATGGAAAAGGCAAGGTGACGGATTAAATCGTTAGTTAAAACGTTTTGTACCGAGGTAAGTTTATGTGTAAGCATATTTATGTAAACATTATGTTACTAATCAGTGTATGGCATGATTGAGAACATGTGTGGTTCAAATGGATTGAATGTGGTAGTCATTGAATAATTACTGTGTGAACTATGAAATAGTCATATAAATGTGTAATGACGACACTTGTTGGTGGGCTAAGTGCGATACCACATTGTTGCTTAATTACGATGGGCTATGTGCGATACCATCGTCTATTCTCTATTTGGTGGGCTATGTACGATACCACCGTAACTAATCTTTTTGGTGGGCTATGTGCGATACCACCGTAACTAATCTTTTTGGTGGGCTATTTACGATACCACCCTAATAAAGGTTATTGGTGGGCTAAGTGCGAAACCATCGAGTAATTTAACTATGAGTAAAGGAACTAGAGATAGTGATGTGTTGTATCATGTGATTTTGTGATGCCAAGTGCAGGGGAGCCTGTTAATGAATGTATGCATTATGCTTATGGTATGGTGGGAATGTGGGAATGGAGAAAATGAGTAAGCATGATCATGAATGTAGATTGTTTCTTGCTTAGTATATAATGCTATGTAATTGTTTAATACATGTTGTAAGGTTATATTGTTTATGTAACACCCCAAACCCGGCCTAGACATTACGACCGGATCTGGCATGTCACATGAAAGGAATGTCTAAAAACTATGCTTTTGTTAAAAATTTCGTATTCTTTATATTTGTTGTGAAAAATCGAGTTTAAGTAATTTTGATTAAGAAACAGTTTATTAACATTTTAGGAAAATCCCGAATTAAACATTTAACAATAATAAGCAGTAACCAAATTAAAAGCTAAAATCAAATAAAACAATAGGCCTTATTACATAACAGAATCCCAAATTTAAAATAAAATGAAATAAGTCCAAAGTAACCATTTAAAATGAAAGAAATGCAATCTTGAGCATGGCCACCTCGAGTCCACCCCGGCTCCATATCTGCGGTTTAGGAATTACCTGCAAAATTAACTAAAGGGGTGAGTCATCGAGACTCAGTGTGTAATTCCCCATCCCGAAGATAACAAACCCTTACACAGTTCCATAAGCAAATATGTATGTCATGAAACCCAAACCTAACCATCCGAAACTCCCAATTCTACCCCGTGTGGTCACAACCACTAGTGACCGAGGTCACAAATAATATATGTATGTGGTCACAACCACTGGTGGTCAAAACCACTGGTGACCGAAGTCACAAATACTATGTGCGGGGCCAACCGACATTGTAGTCAAAACCACTGGTGACAATCCGGTATCGATATGTGGGGCCAACCCACTGTGGTTCCAAACCACTCGAACGAGTCACAAGGATAGATATGCATATGTGGTCAAAACCACTAAGACTTTGTCACAATAGTATAGAAAGCGGGGCCAACCCACTGTATGGTCACAACCACTGGTGACAGTCTATAATCATGCCTTCCCCCTCCTCTCATCATACCCATGCCCATGCCATGATCATTAGTCATAATAATTCATGTATGCAGTATGACATGTATGCAAATCATATATCAAAGATAACGCATGAAACGAATTACCATCATAATCAGAATAACAAATACGGCATAACCAAGCTAATCCACCTCTAAGGGTATAACAGTAATTTACCTTCTAGGGGTATTTCAGTAATTTCGTACCAGGAATGGCCTTTTCCAAGGCCCAATGTCGCCCCGAGCGACTCAACTACCATTTGTGTTCGAAATGGACTATTGGGCCTAAAACTCGATTTCAGCCCATCTGGGCCCACACGCTCGTGTGGCCCACCTAACACAAATCTAGCCACGTATATAAGTTCCACCTAGTCTAGTTCACTATATACTACATCATCATACAATTTATTCAATTGGGCCCACTTTGGCCCATCGCGGCCCAAGCAGCCTCAACCCACAAGAATACTACTGATGGCCTCAACTATCGCGTCGAAGCCCCACACGTGCGCTCGCACGCTCGTGTGGCTACTATTGTCATGACCGGCACTTCGGCATTCGCCGCTCTACAACTAAAGTAGAGAGAGTTACACACCTGATAGGAGTCTGGTGCTAATCCGCGCCCGACCACTCCTATGCCCAAACGCCCTCAAAGGTATGTTAACTCTCCTCCTGGAATGCTCTTTATATAGCTAGCTTCTTAGCTTCCTTCTTTGTATCTTTCCGATGTGGGATCCCTTCGTCAGTAGAGTTTAAATTCAACTAAAACTCTTGTCGTCCAATCCGCAAAATAAATACCCCTTTGCTTCTCACGAGATTCGAACCTAGGCTCCCTTGTAACATAATCCACGCCGCTTACCACTTGGCCACAAGCTCCTCTTGTGTCTTAAACCATGCGCAACTAAATATAAACTATGGGCCAAATTCTAAGGTCCACGCAAAAAGAAAACCAAAATGCAAGAGCCAAGACTTGAACCTTGGACCTCCTTCCTTCCCTTGTGGCGTCATTCCCTTGTCTCTTATGTGGTGTCACTTTGCCACTACACCACACACTCCACTTGTGTCATTTTCCTCCACATTTTATTCTTAAGGCCTACCTGCCGACTTCCAGGGTTTTTTTCACCTAAAATCAAAATTTCCCCAAAGCCAAAGTTCGATCCCGGGACTTCAGAGAAGCCCTCTAACCTTCCAAAATCACTTATCTAATAGGTCCAACTTGCATTTAAGCCGATCTCTTATTCTCCAAAAATTTTAAACGCTACTACTCCTAAGGCCCATTGGGCCCAATTCTCCTAGGCCCAATTTCGGGATGTTACAATTTACATGTAAACTTACTAAGCTTAAAGCTTACTCCCCCTTCTCTTTTTCCCTTGTTTTATAGAGTTTAAGAGCCAAGCCGAGATACGAAGATATCCAGAAGATCGCCCACACTATCAGCTCACCTTGGTATACCTAGATTTAATGATTTTGTACATGGCATGTATAGGGGCTAGACTAGTTAGATTATTTTGTCATTTTGGCCAAAATGTATTGGCTCTTGTTAAGATAACTATTTTGTATAGTGCCATGGTTGATGGCTCACCTTATCATTTATGAAATTGCAAAATTATCTATGGAAGTTCATATTGAAATTATGAGACGTTTATTAGTATGTCTGTAACACCCCAAACCCGGCCCAAAACACCACGGCCGAATCCGGAATGTTACTGGAAAAGTGTTGAAAAGAAGTCTGTTTTTAAGGTGAAAATAAGTTTTAAGTTCTAAAACAATTATTCCGCTTAAAAGGGGTTTGTAGTTTTGAAATAGCAATTTGCCGACGAATAAAAACTTCCGGGTTATGTAGAGCCCAAATCATTATTTGTGCGAGAATGTCGAGAAAACGAATTGTTTATAAGTAATCCGAATTTTGAAAAATTCAACTTGATTTTTAGGTTGCAAATGTTTTAAAGTCATTTTAATTAATTATCTGATAACGAATCCGACTTGAATCCATATTATCCCAAAGCAGTTAAAGTGGCCTTATTACATAATAAAAATAACCCAAATGATAACCAACAGTTTATAAATAGAGTTTACAAAAACAATTTCTGCATGGCCACCTCGAATCCACTCCAGCCCGGTCCAACGAGTTATGAATTACCTGCATCGTTTTTAAAAATAGGGTGAGTCACCAGACTCAATGTGCAATTAATCCACATGATTCCACAAATGGGCTTGGCCCCAAATCCACATCAAAACAATATACCACGCATAATGATGCAATATATTAACCTAACCCATCCTAGTATCCATCCGCTACACACTACCCGTATATCCATCCTCATACACACCTGGGGATTTCTACAATCGACCCTCCATCCGCTACACACCTTTTTGGCAATCTATGCTGACGGACACACTGCTCAAAGTCCACTTAGTGGTCTAGCCACTGATCCACGTGATTAAATCACAAATATCCACGATGAGACTCATGGTCATCATCAATCCACAATGAGGCTCAGGGTCATCATTAATCGTGACAGAGTCACCCACATATGAATATACACTTCCCTTTTAATCATTATATCCCGAAACCCATGCATATGCATCATAATATGATAAATGGAAATATAATAAAATATGAACATATCTAAGTATATATGTGTCATGCTTACATGCATCCACAACCATTTATCCTCAACTTTAACGTAGGTAATATACTAACCTAGTTTACCGGTTTACCCAATATAGGTAATAACACCACCACAGCCACCTTTTCGGCTACCACACAAGATACATACATTTAATTAAAATAACTAAGAAAATAATGTGATAATTACACACCTGATAACACGTAATACCACTCCCTCTATGTTGACACTATCGCTAATCGACACTACCGCTATTTGCCTACGATCTTGCTCCGAAGCTGGCCCACACCCCAGTGGCCAATCCCAAACTGCTGAAACTGACCGCTTCTTGAACTTAGGGGAAGGAACTACGTGTCCAACCCCTCCCTTCAACTGACTGGTACTCGATTCCATCAAATAGGATCTTGGTCAGAAGACCCGGTTAAACATTGAATCAAATAATAACGGAAGCTAAAAGAACACTTTGATTGAACGAACACCTTACCAAAGTCGACAGAATCCCGAAGACTATTCACTCACGCTTTAACGATCGTCGAAATCCCTAAACAAACCCATATTAGATTCAGCCTCACACTATGGTCAAAAGAAGTGGCCTTCAGCCGAACGTTATAACCTTCTTACCTTGATTGATCGAATCCCGAAAGATCCTTAATCCCCCTTAACGCTGGCTTAAAATAGAAGACCCGGAATCAATCCTTCATAGATTCGGTCACCCATAAAACAAAGTTAAGCCTTTGATTTCGACAAACCAAAAAGAAAAGAGCAAGATTCAAATAAAAGAAAACCCCTTACCACAATACTAGAAACCGATTGGAAGAGTTGGCACTAAATGAATGATGACGCTCCTAACAATTGACAAATGAAAGAGTTACCACCCCAGAGATACTCAGCTTAGAATGATTCGGAAAAGAGATGAGGCTTGAGGAAGAACAAAATAGAAGAAGAAAAGAAAGAGTAGAAATGAGAAAGAGAGAAAAGTAATGGTGAATGGAAGATTCGGCCAAGGTATAGAAGGGTTATTCGACTTTGATGATGAAGTGAGTTTAAAGCCACAAATATGAAAAGAAAAAGAGAAGAGGTGAGAGTGATATGGTTCGGATTTAGAGGAGAAAGATAGAGAGAAAAGAAGATGCACAAAATGCCCAAATGATCACTTCTATTTTCAGCTTTTGGTTATATGAAAAGAAAACAAAAGAAAGAGTTTTGACTAACACTTTCGGCTAAGAAAAGTAAAGAAGAGAAAGACTCCAAAATGCACACACTCAAGCTACTAAACCCACACTTTCAGCACACCCCCCCTCATGACCGAAAATGCCACCTCCTAACACCCCATATGTAATATCCCGGGTTAGGGGGTTATTTTGATGTGCATGTTATTGCATGTTTGTAGTGTGCTATGTTGTTATTTTTATGTTTTAGGGGCTTAAGTGTAGCCTAGGGGTATGCCTGAGTAAATTAGAAAATTTTGGTTTTTGGGTATTAGGTGAAGGGAGCTGAGGAAGCTGGGGTTTAAGAATTATTTTCGTGGTTTTATAGCACAAATAAAGTGTTGGCAAAGTGGCTGAGCAAGGGGCAACTTGGGAGCTAGGTGGCGTCATTTGCAAGGGAGGGGAGGTCCTGAGTTCAAGCTGCAGGATTCCCATTTTGGTTGTTTTTGGGACGGCATGGAGAAGAGGCAGAATGCAAGTGGAATTCTACCATGGACTTGGTCAAAAAGGTGACTTGGATGGTGGAGAGCGAAAAGGGGAGTAAGACTTGGTAAACTCATTTGAAATGAGTGGTTGGGAGCTTGTGGAGGGATGTGGCCGAATATGGAGGAGTGTTGTGGGGTGTTGGCCGAATTTTTGGGTGTTGGGGAAGAGGTTGGACGGCTTTGGTAAGTGAGTGGGAAGGCTATGCCGAAATTCACATGTGAATTTTTGGTTGTTCGGTCAAGGGGTAGTAGGCTAGGATCTTCTCATTTTGTCATTGGTAAGGTCACACTTTCTTTTTCCTTTTTGTCAAAGCAAGCCGAAATTCTAAGGCATTTCTCTCATTTTTTTCTTTGAAGCCAAAAGTGCAAGCAATTAGTTGACGAAATTGATTGGTTCCTCTCAATTTTCTTGGTAGCCGATTGTGCCTTGTTTTCTTTTTCTCTTCACTTGAGCAAACCGAAACAAGTTCTCTCCTCCTCTTACCATTTCTTTTCTTCTTTTCTCTTCTTGTTTAAAACACTTGAGCCGAAACTCCACCTCTCCAAAACATTTTCCATCTCTTCTCTTGCTAGCCGAAACCATATCAACTTGCCCAAGCGTTCTTCTACTTTCTTAAATCCTAGTGCCGATTTCTCCTTTTCTATTGTTTACAACTTAGCCGAATAATCCCCTCCCCTAGAAGTCCTGGTTTGGCCGAATATTAGGTGTTGGTAAGTACAAGGCCGAATGGCCATATCTCCTTTTGTTTTGGTTCTTTGTTGGTTATGGTTCGGGTAAGAGCCGATTTCTGTCCTTGCTAATAAGAGGGAATCGTCGGTTTGGAAACCGATTCTGTTTTAGGGCCTTGTGATCGTGGTGGTGTTTAGAGGAGGCAGTCAATTGAAGCTTTGACTGCAAGTGGCCGATTGGTAAGTAAAAGGGGTAAGCAGTTGGTATATTGGTGTTAATACAATTAGTTGATTTCGATTAAGGTTCAAGTGATTAATGATTCCATTTTCTTTTAGGTGGAGGCCGATTGTCAAAAAGAACCACTACTGGTTCGGGTATTGGTTAGGAAGCAAACCAATAGCAAGGTTAGGGATTGAAACTAACCCCTTTGGGTTTAAGATGTCTTTGGCCGAATGGTCTTAGTACCTAACCCCTATGTTTGGCCGATTGTAGGAGTTAGCAATCGAGGGATTTAGATCGTTTCGTGGGATTCTAGACTCGGTTTACCAGGTGTGTATACTAACACACTAATATTTAGTAATATTGTTAATAACCTGTGTGATGACTAATGAAATAGTGGTGACTGTCATGATACCCTCATGGGTATGATTTTGGACACGGGTAAGTCAGTGCTACTATTATGAGTTATTGATGATCTGTATGATATCATGATTATGGATATGTGACATGGGGTATGAGATTAGACATATTGGCATGATATGCATGATAGTATGATATGCATGATTACATGAGTTTGGCATGTTGATGGGTGATACGAGAGGAGGGAGCAGTGATATATTGTGCTGACGAGCACCAGTGCTTTGGTAGCACACTTTGTGACTTTGGGTCACCAGAGGTTTGGCACCTCCAGAGGTTTGGTACCTCAGCGTCTCGTCCCAGTGGCTCAGTACCACAGTGGGTTGGCCCCACAGATGATTATACGGGATTGACGCCAGTGTTTTGGTAACACACGATGGGTTGGCCCCATCACCAGATTTGTGACTACGGTCACCAGTGCTTTGGTAGCACATTGTGTCTTTGGGACACCAGAGGTTTGGCACCTCATTGCGACTTGTCCCTGTGGTTTGACCACCGTGGGTTGGCCCCACTTGAGATATGGGATCGTCTGCTAGTGTTTTGGTAACACACGATGGGTTGGCCCCATCATCATTGGATTTGTGACTTTGGTCACCAGTGCTTTGGTAGCACAATTGTGTCTTTGGGACACCAGTGCTTTGGTAGCACATTGACGGATATCGTGTCTTTGGGACACCAGTGCTTTGGGAGCACATTGTGGCTATATGTCACCAGTGGTTTGGCACCACCAGTGGTTTGGTACCACACGGGGTAGAAAAGGAGATATGGATGGTTAGGATCGGGTTGCATTAATCATGTTGCTATGTATGATGTGTGTTAGCATGTTGTTTTCTTGGGAGCGGGATTTACACACTGAGTCACTCGACTCACCCTCTCCTTTGACATTTCAGGTGACTCGTAGACGCGGACTTGGAGCCGGAATGGACTCGGGGTGCACATGCCATGCTGAATAAAGTTTTTACTCAGACTCTAGAACTTTTGGTACTTTAGCTTATTACTTTAAATTGGGTTTTATTTCGGATTGTAAAAGGCCTTTTAAGTTAAGTTTTATGCTGCCTATGGTTTAAGTTGATTTTGATATGTCTTAACAAAATAACTCGGAATAAATTTTACTAAAATTTGGAAAGATAATGTTTTCAAACTATAACGTAATGTGTTTTTAACTATACCATCGGGTATCACACTCAGTCTTTTGATAACCAAATTCAACTGGTTTCCAATTCTAACTTGTAATTCACCTAAATTTAAAAGTGTTTTATGTATCACTAAGAAATTACTGAGGTTTTAAATGGTTTAAACTCGTTTTAACTATACACTCTGGCTAAGTTTTCAAAATCTCCGGGTTTCGAATACGTCAACTGTTTTTCAAATAAGACTACCCAAATTTGTTTCAAGTACATCATGTTTTCATCCAACTTCTAAACGAAAAATCTGAACCTATTAGAAACAATTTTCCCCGTAGCATACCAGATTCGGACGTGGTGTCTTGTCCGGGTTTGGGGTGTTACATTTGTGGTATCAGAGCCAAGTTCAAAGGCTCGGCTGTGGGCCTGAGGCCCAAAATGGTTTTCAAAAGTCTGTTTAAATGTTTGTTTGAAAGTATGGTTTTGAAAGGCATGGCACCGAGTCTCCGGCACCAGTTCGCCCAGGTAAGGACCCCGGACTATTCTTTGTGATTTGATTGGATGTTATATGATTTGATGAATAGCAATAGTGTGCTACCTTAGAGATTGAAACTGATAGGATTCTGTGAACTCACGAGAACAAATCCTCTTTAATATTCATAAGACTCGCTTTTTAAACAAGTGGAATAAATACTGATGCATAAAATTCTTTAACCAGATACGTAGAAAGATTAGACATGAGCACTCGAGGCGGACGTGGTCGTAATACTCGTGGTAGAGGTAGGGGTAGAATGACGGTTTCTGAGCCCGTAGGATCTGGGCAGGGTTCAGAAAATGAGGTACCGGTTCCGCCACCAGCTGGAGGTGGTGAGTTCCAAGATCAGACTGGGGACGACGCAGTGTCACAGGCGATGCTGCGAGTGTTGGAAAGGGTAGCTGGGGCTAGTGGTGGTGCAGGAGTTAGGAAATCAGTTCCTGAACGACTCCGGGCTAATGGGGCCGAATTCTTCCGAGGTGTTTCTGGTGTTGCTCCTAGCACTGCTGAATATTGGCTGGAGGCAACTGAGCGGATCATGGATGATCTGGACCTGACAACTGAAGAGAAACTAAAAGGTATCGTGTCGCTTCTCCGGGATGAGTCATATCAGTGGTGGCTCACGGTGCGAGACAGTGTGGCAGCTGAGGATTTGACATGGGATTACTTCAGAGCTGCATATCAAAAGAAATACATCGGGGCTAGTTACATCGACTCCCAGCGAAAGGCATTTCTGAGGCTTGTTCAGGGAAGTAAATCTGTTGCTGAGTATGAGGCTGAGTTCCTGAAGCTGAGTAGGTATGCCAGGGGCATTGTAGCCACTGAGCATGAGAGGTGTGTTCGTTTCGAGGATGGTCTGCGAGACGAGTTGAGGCTGCTGATTGCTCCACAGCAGGAGCGCGAGTTTGCTGTCTTGGTTGAGAAAGCTAAGGTGGCTGAGGGTGTTAAGGAGTCAGTGCGGCAGAGTATGGACAGGAGTAGGCTTAAGAGGAGCTTTGGGTCTTCTGGTTCGTCGGGTAATCCGCAGAAGAGGGCTAGACCGAGTGGGCAGAATCAGTCTGCTAGGTTTGTTGCTGCTAGGCAGGGACCGCCGCAGTGTAATCAGTGTGGGAAAACTCATTGGGGTGGCTGTTGGACTGGTGGTAAAGGGTGCTTCGAGTGTGGGTCTCTGGAGCATCGCATTAGAGATTGTCCGCGTAGGATGGCCAGGATTCAGTCTGAGAGTCAGGGCCGTAATCCGTTCAGAGGTAATGGACCGCCACCGCAGAGGGGCCGTGGTAATGGCAGAGGTGGTTATGGATCTGGTCGGGGCCGTGGAGCACCGGGCAGAGGTGCGGGTAGTTCTGATGCCAGACAGCCTGGATTGGTATATGCTGCGAGGCGCCGGGAGGAGGCCGACGCACCGGACGTCATAACCGGTACGTTTTTGATTTTTGGTACTCCTTATACTGCTTTGATTGATGTGGGTTCTACGCACTCTTATGTTGCCAGTAGTATAGTAGAGACAATGGACTTAGACTCTGAGATATCTTCTAGGCAGATGACTGTGATTAGCCCTCTAGGTCACTCTGTTATAGTAGATAAACTGTTTAGGGAGGTACCCCTAGAACTCCAAGGGGTAGTGTTTGCTGCGGATCTGATGGAACTGCCGTTTGGGGAGTTCGATTTGATTCTTGGGATGGATTGGTTGGTCAAGTACCAAGCGAGGTTGGATTGCGCGGCTAAGCGCATGGTTCTTAAGACGGTTGATGGTGTTGAGGTGGCAATGATGGGTAATAGGAGAGATTACTTATCGAATGTGGTATCTGCTCTGAAAGCTGAGAAGATGGTCAGGAAGGGCTGTGAAGCGTACGTGGTTCATGTGTATGCCTTGGAAACTAAAGAGTCTGCGGTAGAGAAGGTTCGTACTGTTAAGGAATTTGCCGATGTGTTTCCTGAGGAACTTCCGGGTTTGCCGCCAGATCGAGAGGTAGAGTTTGGGATTGATCTGTTACCCGGGACTGCGCCAGTGTCTATTGCTCCGTATAGGATGGCACCAAAGGAATTGGTGGAGCTTAAGGCTCAGATCCAGGAGTTATTGGATCGAGGTTTTATCAGGCCAAGTGTTTCGCCGTGGGGTGCGCCGGTACTTTTCGTTAAGAAGAAAGATGGCACGATGCGGATGTGCATAGACTACCGCCAGTTGAACAAGCTGACGATTAAAAACAAGTATCCGTTGCCACGGATAGATGACTTGTTTGATCAGCTGAAGGGTGCTGCGGTATTCTCTAAGATTGATCTGAGGTCTGGGTACCATCAGCTAAAGGTTAAGGAGGCTGATATCCATAAAACAGCGTTTCGGACTCGGTATGGGCACTACGAATTCTTGGTAATGCCATTCGGGTTAACTAACGCACCGGCAGCGTTTATGGATATGATGAATAGAGTGTTTCAGCAGTATCTGGATCAGTTCGTGGTGGTTTTCATAGACGACATCTTGGTGTACTCAAGGACAGAGGAAGAGCATGATGAGCATTTGAGAGTGGTGCTACAGATTCTGAGGGAAAAGCAACTTTATGCTAAATTCAGCAAGTGTGAGTTCTGGCTTAGAGAAGTGACGTTCTTGGGTCATGTAGTGTCAGCTGAGGGTATTCGAGTAGATCCTCGTAAGATTGAGGCTGTTCTGGATTGGAAGCCACCTAGGTCAGTGGCTGAGATTCGTAGTTTTCTGGGTTTGGCTGGATATTACAGAAGGTTTGTTGAGGGTTTCTCGCTAATAGCAGCGCCGATGACTAAGTTGTTAAGGAAAGAGGTTCCGTTTGTATGGACTGGGAAACAACAGGAAAGCTTTGATAAGTTAAAGAAGATCTTGACTGAAGCTCCGGTTCTAATTCAACCTGAGGCTGGTAAGGAATACACAGTCTATTGCGACGCATCACATACGGGTCTGGGTTGTGTGCTGATGCAAGAAGGTAAGGTTGTGGCTTACGCTTCTCGACAGCTGAGGCCACATGAGGTCAACTATCCGACGCACGATTTGGAGCTAGCGGCGGTAGTTTTCGCCTTAAAGATTTGAAGGCACTACTTGTATGGAGAGAGATCGATAGTCTACACGGATCATAAGAGTTTGAAGTATCTACTGACTCAGAAGGATTTGAATTTGAGGCAGCGTAGATGGGTCGAGTTGCTGAAAGATTACGACTGTTCCATTGAGTATCATCCGGGCAAGGCTAACGTGGTGGCAGACGCGTTGAGCCGTAAGGTTGTTTCGGACTTAAGAGCATTGTTTGCCCATTTAAGTTTGTACGACGACGGGAGTATTTTGGCAGAGCTGCAGGTTAAGCCTACTTGGGTGGAGCAGATCAGAGAGAAACAGTTGTTGGATGAGGTTCTGAGTGCACGAAGGTTGCAGGTGCAGGATGGTGGTTTGGAGGGTTTCAGCTTGTCAAGTGACGATGTTCTGTGTTTTCAGGGTAAGGCTTGTATGCCTAAAGACGTTGAGCTAAGGC
This sequence comes from Gossypium australe, assembly GCA_005393395.2. Taxonomy (NCBI): domain Eukaryota; kingdom Viridiplantae; phylum Streptophyta; class Magnoliopsida; order Malvales; family Malvaceae; genus Gossypium; species Gossypium australe. The sequence continues at coordinate 21,906,559 of CM016619.1, read as the reverse complement.
AGAAGATTCTTCAGGACGCACATAGCAGTCCTCATGCTATGCATCCTGGAGGTAGCAAGATGTATAAGGATCTGAGAGAGCAGTTTTGGTGGCCTGGGTTGAAGAAAGAGGTGACAGAGTTTGTTGGGAAGTGTCTGACTTGTCAGCAGGTCAAGGCTGAACACCAGTTGCCGTCGGGTTTGCTTCAGCCTGTGAAGATTCCTCAGTGGAAGTGGGAAAGGATAACCATGGATTTTGTCAGTGGGTTACCGCTTACGCCAAGCAAGAAGGATTCAGTTTGGGTAGTGGTGGATCGTCTGACTAAATCAGCTCACTTTATTCCGGTGAGGGTTGATTACTCACTTCAGAAGCTAGCGAAGCTGTATGTTTCAGAGATAGTGAGGTTGCACGGTGTACCAGTTTCGATAATCTCGGATAGGGATCCCCGGTTTACTTCAAGGTTCTGGAAGGCATTGCATCAGGCTCTGGGTACTCGTTTGGATTTCAGCACGGCTTTTCACCCGCAGTCTGACGGACAATCAGAAAGGGTTATTCAGATCTTAGAAGACATGCTGAGAGGTTGTGTCTTGGATTTCAGGGGTAGTTGGGAGGAGTTTCTACCATTAGCTGAGTTTGCCTACAACAACAGTTACCAAGCGAGCATTAAGATGGCACCGTATGAGGCGTTGTATGGCAGGAAGTGTCGCTCACCTACGTGTTGGACAGAGTTAGGTGAACGTCAGTTGTTGGGACCTGAGTTAGTGGCTGAGACTGAGGATAAGGTTAAAGTGATTCAAGCTCGATTGAAGGAAGCTTCGGACCGGCAAAAGTCTTATGCCGATCTTAAGCGGAGGGATATAGAGTTTGCTGTGGGGGATCGAGTTTTTCTGAAGGTCTCGCCTTGGAAGAAGGTTCTGAGGTTCGGGAAGAAAGGTAAGCTAAGTCCGAGGTTTATTGGGCCGTATAAGGTATTGAGACGAGTTGGACCAGTAGCGTATCAGCTTGAGTTGCCAGCAGAGCTTAGCCAGATTCACGACGTTTTTCATGTTTCGATGCTTCGGAGGTATCGTTCAGATCCGTCGCACGTGGTAGCGGTGGAAGAGATCGAGGTGAATCCAGACTTGTCTGTGGAAGAGGAACCTGTGCAGATTCTTGATCGAGATGTGAAGGTTCTGCGTAGAAAGTCTGTGCCTTTGGTTAAGGTACTTTGGCGGAATCATGGAGTAGAAGAAGCGACATGGGAACCCGAGGATGCGATGAGACAGCAATACCCGCAACTCTTTTGACCAGGTAATTTCGAGGCCGAAATTATTTTTAAGGGGGGTAGAACTGTAATATCCCGGGTTAGGGGGTTATTTTGATGTGCATGTTATTGCATGTTTGTAGTGTGCTATGTTGTTATTTTTATGTTTTAGGGGCTTAAGTGTAGCCTAGGGGTATGCCTGAGTAAATTAGAAAATTTTGGTTTTTGGGTATTAGGTGAAGGGAGCTGAGGAAGCTGGGGTTTAAGAATTATTTTCGTGGTTTTATAGCACAAATAAAGTGTTGGCAAAGTGGCTGAGCAAGGGGCAACTTGGGAGCTAGGTGGCGTCATTTGCAAGGGAGGGGAGGTCCTGAGTTCAAGCTGCAGGATTCCCATTTTGGTTGTTTTTGGGACGGCATGGAGAAGAGGCAGAATGCAAGTGGAATTCTACCATGGACTTGGTCAAAAAGGTGACTTGGATGGTGGAGAGCAAAAAGGGGAGTAAGACTTGGTAAACTCATTTGAAATGAGTGGTTGGGAGCTTGTGGAGGGATGTGGCCGAATATGGAGGAGTGTTGTGGGGTGTTGGCCGAATTTTTGGGTGTTGGGGAAGAGGTTGGACGGCTTTGGTAAGTGAGTGGGAAGGCTATGCCGAAATTCACATGTGAATTTTTGGTTGTTCGGTCAAGGGGTAGTAGGCTAGGATCTTCTCATTTTGTCATTGGTAAGGTCACACTTTCTTTTTCCTTTTTGTCAAAGCAAGCCGAAATTCTAAGGCATTTCTCTCATTTTTTTCTTTGAAGCCAAAAGTGCAAGCAATTAGTTGACGAAATTGATTGGTTCCTCTCAATTTTCTTGGTAGCCGATTGTGCCTTGTTTTCTTTTTCTCTTCACTTGAGCAAACCGAAACAAGTTCTCTCCTCCTCTTACCATTTCTTTTCTTCTTTTCTCTTCTTGTTTAAAACACTTGAGCCGAAACTCCACCTCTCCAAAACATTTTCCATCTCTTCTCTTGCTAGCCGAAACCATATCAACTTGCCCAAGCGTTCTTCTACTTTCTTAAATCCTAGTGCCGATTTCTCCTTTTCTATTGTTTACAACTTAGCCGAATAATCCCCTCCCCTAGAAGTCCTGGTTTGGCCGAATATTGGGTGTTGGTAAGTACAAGGCCGAATGGCCATATCTCCTTTTGTTTTGGTTCTTTGTTGGTTATGGTTCGGGTAAGAGCCAATTTCTGTCCTTGCTAATAAGAGGGAATCGTCAGTTTGGAAACCGATTCTGTTTTAGGGCCTTGTGATCGTGGTGGTGTTTAGAGGAGGCAGTCAATTGAAGCTTTGACTGCAAGTGGCCGATTGGTAAGTAAAAGGGGTAAGCAGTTGGTATATTGGTGTTAATACAATTAGTTGATTTCGATTAAGGTTCAAGTGATTAATGATTCCATTTTCTTTTAGGTGGAGGCCGATTGTCAAAAAGAACCACTACTGGTTCGGGTATTGGTTAGGAAGCAAACCAATAGCAAGGTTAGGGATTGAAACTAACCCCTTTGGGTTTAAGATGTCTTTGGCCGAATGGTCTTAGTACCTAACCCCTATGTTTGGCCGATTGTAGGAGTTAGCAATCGAGGGATTTAGATCGTTTCGTGGGATTCTAGACTCGGTTTACCAGGTGTGTATACTAACACACTAATATTTAGTAATATTGTTAATAACCTGTGTGATGACTAATGAAACAGTGGTGACTGTCATGATACCCTCATGGGTATGATTTTGGACACGGGTAAGTCAGTGCTACTATTATGAGTTATTGATGATCTGTATGATATCATGATTATGGATATGTGACATGGGGTATGAGATTAGACATATTGGCATGATATGCATGATAGTATGATATGCATGATTACATGTGTTTGGCATGTTGATGGGTGATACGAGAGGAGGGAGCAGTGATATATTGTGCTGACGAGCACCAGTGCTTTGGTAGCACACTTTGTGACTTTGGGTCACCAGAGGTTTGGCACCTCCAGAGGTTTGGTACCTCAGCGTCTCGTCCCAGTGGCTCAGTACCACAGTGGGTTGGCCCCACAGATGATTATACGGGATTGACGCCAGTGTTTTGGTAACACACGATGGGTTGGCCCCATCACCAGATTTGTGACTACGGTCACCAGTGCTTTGGTAGCACATTGTGTCTTTGGGACACCAGAGGTTTGGCACCTCATTGCGACTTGTCCCTGTGGTTTGACCACCGTGGGTTGGCCCCACTTGAGATATGGGATCGTCTGCTAGTGTTTTGGTAACACACGATGGGTTGGCCCCATCATCATTGGATTTGTGACTTCGGTCACCAGTGCTTTGGTAGCACAATTGTGTCTTTGGGACACCAGTGCTTTGGTAGCACATTGACGGATATCGTGTCTTTGGGACACCAGTGCTTTGGGAGCACATTGTGGCTATATGTCACCAGTGGTTTGGCACCACCAGTGGTTTGGTACCACACGGGGTAGAAAAGGAGATATGGATGGTTAGGATCGGGTTGCATTAATCATGTTGCTATGTATGATGTGTGTTAGCATGTTGTTTTCTTGGGAGCGGGATTTACACACTGAGTCACTCGACTCACCCTCTCCTTTGACATTTCAGGTGACTCGTAGACGCGGACTTGGAGCCGGAATGGACTCGGGGTGCACATGCCATGCTGAATAAAGTTTTTACTCAGACTCTAGAACTTTTGGTACTTTAGCTTATTACTTTAAATTGGGTTTTATTTCGGATTGTAAAAGGCCTTTTAAGTTAAGTTTTATGCTGCCTATGGTTTAAGTTGATTTTGATATGTCTTAACAAAATAACTCGGAATAAATTTTACTAAAATTTGGAAAGATAATGTTTTCAAACTATAACGTAATGTGTTTTTAACTATACCATCGGGTATCACACTCAGTCTTTTTGATAACCAAATTCAACTGGTTTCCAATTCTAACTTGTAATTCACCTAAATTTAAAAGTGTTTTATGTATCACTAAGAAATTACTGAGGTTTTAAATGGTTTAAACTCGTTTTAACTATACACTCTGGCTAAGTTTTCAAAATCTCCGGGTTTCGAATACGTCAACTGTTTTTCAAATAAGACTACCCAAATTTGTTTCAAGTACATCATGTTTTCATCCAACTTCTAAACGAAAAATCTGAACCTATTAGAAACAATTTTCCCCGTAGCATACCAGATTCGGACGTGGTGTCTTGTCCGGGTTTGGGGTGTTACACCATATTCGGCCAACACTCACCTAGCCAACACCCCCCACGTTTTTCTCCTTAACTCCCTCTACATCACCCATTCAAATGAGTTTGAATCATTCAAACTCCACAAATAGCTCTCCACCACCTATTCAAAATGTTTGACCCATTCAAACCTCCACCTTTCAAGTGCCCTTGCTGAATCCACTAGCTCCCCCTCTTGACGCAAAATACAATTCCAAAATGCTATCCATGCTGCTCGAACCTCCTCCCCCTTGGAACTCCCATTTGACGCAACCCCCTGCACACCAGATGGCGTCTCCTTGCCACACCACCACTCCACTTGTTGTGTCAATTCTCACCATATTAAATCCCTTAAGGCCTAGCTCCACTAGCTCTCCCCTATAGGCTTCAAACTAGAAATTTCCACTAAGGCTCCTACCTAACCCCCAAGGTTTCCCGAAGCCCCCAGACACACTCAAACAGTCATGCAACACACACGAACACAATGTTGAATGGGTACATGTAGTGTAAATTATAGGGGTGCAAAGAGCTTGGCAAACAGCCTTGTTCTTGTCCGCATGGGTAGGCTCACGGGCGTGTGTCTAGGCCGTGTGAAGTATGCATCTTGCAATTGGAATTTGAATTGTCACACGGCCGTGCCTAGGCCGTGGGGAAATAATCAGAGGCGACCATGGTCCACGTAACACCCCAAACTCGGCCTAGAAGTTAGGCTCGAATCTGGCGTGTCACATTGAGGTGTTTTTCGAAAACTGTGTTTTCATTGAAAACCCTTCTTGATATTTAAAAACTAAAGTCCCAGTATGCAATTGTTATTAATAATAGACATTTATTAAGAAGTCATTACCTTCAAAACCTTGTTCGATGCGGAAGCTTAATTTACAACAATTGAGTTATGAAAACGTAATATTTACAATCAGTTGTGAAAACGAAGTGTTTTGAAAACAGATATTGTTTTGGAAAACCGCGATCAAATGTTGAGCATATTTAAAACATAATAAACTAAAAATCCCAAGATAAAAATCGAAATTTAAGAGAGGCATTATTAAAAAATATGAACCCAAAATAAAATAATAATAAGTAGAATATGAAAATCCGAAACTGCTCGTAGTGTGGCCACCTCCGAGTCCTCCAGTACGTCGAACCGCCTACTGAGGATTTACTGAGAAAAATTAAAAAGAGGGGGTGAGATTGTGAAAACTCAGTGTGTACAACCCTCGTCAGTATAAACATACATCACAACAATCCGGGCCGAAGCCTATTACATTAACGGTGGCAATTGGGCCTTAGCCTAATATAGCCTTGGTTGGGGCTTAACCCATATCATATGTCAAATATCATAAATATATGGGCCTCAGCCTATCTCTGTAATATAATCCATATATGCAATGCATTAATGCCCATACCAACCCTGCACTCCGTCTCCTGTCCAACCGTACACTCCTGTGGGGATTTAATCGACCCACCCATCCATACACTCCTTGTATAGCACCGGTTGTGACACTAACTTATCGGTGCAGCATGGCTGCTCGGTGGCTAAAAAGCCTTCGGTGGATCCACAATCGTCAAGCGACCATACGATCCTATTAGCACTTCATCCGTATTAATAATCCCTTCCCATGCAACATAATAACACATGAATGCAACATAAAATAATAATCATACGATAACAATCATAAATCGCATACAAGAATAACCATATAACATGTAGGGGCATTTTGTCATTTTGCCCTTTAAGGGCATTTCGGTACCCATTGAAGGTATTTCAATAATTTTACCCACCGAGGGTATTTCAATAATTTACCCACCGAGGGTATTTTAGTAATTTACCCACCAAGGGTATTTCGATAATTTCGCAAATCGAGGGTATTTCGATAATTTCACAAATCGGGGGTATTTCGATAATTTCGCAAACCAAGGGTATTTCAGTAATTTCGTAAACCAGGAGTATTTCAGTAATTTCGTAAATCAGGGGTATTTCAGTAATTTTGTCAACCCCTCAGAAGGTCTACAGTGGCCTCGAGCGACTCAAGTATTCTAAACGGAGATAATGATACGAATGGGCCTAAGGCCCATTCTCGGCCCAAATGAGCCCACACGCTCGTGTGGCCCATTTAGTCCAAATCTAGCCACAGATATGAGATTCACATAGTCTAATCCAGCATCTACTACACAATCATACAACTTATTCATATGGGCCCAAGGGCCCATTGGACCCACTTGGCCCCATTCATGGCCCAAACAACATCATCCCACAAGAATACTCATGGGGCCCTCTAACCTTCCAAACAACATCAACCCACAAGAATCCTCGGGGTTTTATTCACCTAAAACCAAAATTTCCCTAAAGCCAAAGTTTGAACCCGAGACTTCATAGAAGCCCTCTAACCTTCCAAAATGACTCACCTAATAGGTCTAGCTTGCTTAAATGCCGTTCCCATGATCTCAAAAATTTTTAAATGCTCCCGTGCCCAAAGCCCAATGGGCCCAATTCTACTAGGCCCAAATTCGAGGCGTTACAAATCTACCTCCCTTAAAGAAATTTTATCCTCGAAATTTCCAACTATCTAATAGCCGCACACTACCGGTTATACCACTACGCTTCTGCTGTGCACATTATCACTTCGCGTATTATCTGAATTAGAAATTTTATGAATTTAGCTCATAGTTCCAGTAATTAAACAAATGTTTTATGGAAGTAGTAGTTAAGAGTTATTTTCGAAATCGCAAGCTCACTACAGTTTTAGTCTCCTACAGGCCTCAATCTTACTCTAACTAAGAGTCTTAGTATAGTCTATCATCTAAAGTAAGCCTAGTAACTATCTACAGTATAACAGTTTTAAATAGAAAGGAGAACTTACCACACACAAAAAAAAACCTTTCCAAAACCACTTCAAAATCACTTGTAAACATCTTTAAAATAGAAACTAAAGCCCATTTCACAGCCCGAGTTTTGCAACTGAGCTCTGATACCACTAAATGTAACACCCCAACCTGACCTAGAAGTTAGGCTCGAATCTGGCGTGTCACATTGAAGTGTTTTTCGAAAACCGCATTTTCATTGAAAACCCTTCTTGATATTTAAAAACTAAAGTCCCAGTTTGCGATTGTTATTAATATTTGACATTTATTAAGAAGTCGTTACCTTTAAAACCTTGTTCGATGCGGAAGCTTAATTTAAAACAATTAACTTATGAAAACGTGATATTTACAACTCAGTTGCGAAAGCGAAGTGTTTTGAAAACAGATATTGTTTTGGAAAACCGCGATCAAATGTTGAGCAGATTTAAAACATAATAAACTAAAAATCCCAAGCTAAAAACCGGAATTTAAGAGAGGCATTATTACAAAATATGAACCCAAAATAAAATAAAAATAAGTAGAATAAGAAAATCTGAAACTGCTCGTAGTGTGGCCACCTCCGAGTCCTCCAGTACGTCGAACCGCCTACTGAGGATTTCCTGAGAAAAATTAAAAAGAGGGCGTGAGTTTGCGAAAACTCAGTGTGTACAACCCTCGCCAGTATAAACATGCATCACAACAATCCGGGTCGAAGCCCATTACATTAACGGTGGCAATTGGGCCTTAGCCCAAAATAGCCTCGGTTGGGCCTTAACCCATATCATATGTCAAATATCATAAATATCTGGGCCTAAGCCAATCTCTGTAATATAATCCATATATGCAATGCATTAATGCCCATACCAACCCTGCACTCCGTCTCATGTCCAACCGTACACTCTTGTGGGTATTTAATCTACCCACCCATCCATACACTCTTTATGTAGCACCGGTTGTGGCACTAACTTATCAGTGCAGCATGACTGCTCAGTGGCTAAAAAGCCTTCGGTGGATCCACAATCGTCAAGCAACCATGCGATCCTATTAGCACTTCCTCCGTATTAATAATCCCATCCCCATGCAACATAATAACACATGAATGCAACATAAAATAATAATCATACGATAACAATCATAAATTGCGTACAAGAATAACCATATAAGATGTAGGGGCGTTACAATCCAGCCATATGGGCGTGTGTCCAGGTCGTGCGACTCAAGTCAGTGTCGACCACGGGTGTTGAACACGGGCGTGTGAGATGATACACGGGCGTGTAAAATGATACACGGGCGTGTCATCTATTCCACGGGCGTGTGACCCCTGTTTAGGTGACAATTTTTTTTAAACGTGTCAAAGTTTACGATTTATGTCTGATATTTTCCGGTGATTAGTACAAGGCCCTATAAGCCCATTATAAATAAATTAGATGTAAGATTGAAAATGTTTGAATTTGGAATTGAATTCGCTAACCCAAAGTTATATGACCAAGTGAGTCGAGTCCGGTAATGTCTCGTGCCTGATTTCGGTACCAGATACAGGTAAGGGGTGTTGCATACACACTTAGTTTGCGAAAACTCACCCCTTTGTTTATTTTGTTTGTAAGGAAATCCTCAGCAGTAGATGGATCGGTGTGGCGGAGGGCTCGATGGTGACCACTAGTTGACATTCACGGATTTCTTTTGAGTAACACTTTAGTTTGTCTACTTTATTTACATATATGTTTTTGGATTTTAAATTGTTAAATTATTGATTTATTAATTAATGATGTTTTAGATTCCGCATTAATTAAATGGTTTCACTTAATCCTTGGAGTAGAGATTCCACGACTTAAGTAAAGATAACAAACTGGATTTTTTTTTAGTTGCTAAGGTTTTTCTAAAAGCACTAACATGTGGCACTGCCAGATTCGGCCATAGCGTCTAGGCCAGGTTTGGGGGTGTTACAATATTTTTATTCTGTTTTTGCAAAACTACTTCAATTGCATCCTCACTGGCTTTATACCTTTAGATATTTGGACTACTGGTCCAAAAACTTCACGAATTTAACTGTACTTGAGTTGCGCCTTTTTATTTTTATCAATTTATTCCATATCTATATTTCTCAATAGATTAATTCAAGATATTCCTTTTATTTTATTATTTCAATATTTCAATAATAATATTGCATGGAAAATTATTGTCAACCACTTTTATTATTCGGTTCCACATTTTCTTGAATTGACATAACTTATCGAGATCACTTAGTTTCATTATTTTAAAATTCAATTTCAGGTCCCTAAATCTATTCTGAAGTTTTACTTATTAGTTATGCCTTGGGTCTTTTCTGAAACACTGCCACTACTATATGACCATCTAGAAGAATTTTCATCTTTGGAATCGATCAATGTATTATTTATTCTAATTGATTGTCTACTGGGACTTTGATTCAAATTAAAATATTAGATAATATATAACACTTGGTTATTCTCATTAAGTTTGTAAATACATCTAATAGTTAACTTGTAATGAGTTATCATTATTGAACTTCTAGTTCAAATTACTCTCCCCCTAACTCATTACAAGTTATTATTTCTCTCCTTCTAATGTCGGGAAAACTATCGAATCAAAATTGTACTTACAAATCATGTCATAATTGAATCTCGAATACATTCAAAACATCTAATAATATAAACAAACTTGTAATTAATATATATTCCCAACTTTCTTTGAGGATTCACTCATCTTTGTTCATTGTGGTGGAGCAATTGGAACATATACACATACAAAAATTCAAAGATGAGAAATATTTAGCTCTTGATCAAGAACCAGTTGTAATGTGGAGTATTTATAATTTATTAGCTTGATGCGTTCAACATGTAAATCAATACAATCTCATGTTGAAATAGAAAGTTTTGTTCGCATAAGTAATAATTTAGCTATTAGTTGGAGGCATTTGATAAACAATTCAGCTAAATCATTTTGTGTTTGAACATGAGCTACAGAATGTTCAACTTTTATCCCAATTGATATGCAATAATCATTGAAAACTTGGGATGTAAACTCACCAACATTAGCAAGATGAATTGTTTTAATTGCATGATCTGAAATTAATCATTTAAACAAGCAATCTCACAAATGACAGGCTGCAAGTTGATAACGCATGTGATTATTTTGGAGGTGCATCTACCAAAATCATATAATATCAAAACCATCCACATGGTGGATGAATAGTCCCATATTCATTTAAAAAATGCAGGGCATTAAATATCAACTTTAGTTAGTGAGTTTCTAAGAATCAATTTTCATTGAGAACAAGCAACAAATGAGAATTCTATAAATTAAATAATCTTCTGGTTCTTTAATGAATGTCCATATGGATTCTCAATTAAATTTCTCATTATATATGCTCTAGGATGGTCTAGCTTGTTACGCGAAGTAGTAAATGCATTTGTATTAGTAAACTTCTTATTTACTTTAACATGTGTTTCAATTGTAGTAAAGTGTAACAAATTGATAATTTTATTGTCATTCTTTTTATTTTGTTTCCACATATAAATACTATTGTGACATTTACTATTGGAAATGTCTAAAAAAGTGTGAAGTCTATAATATCACTAAGTAAAAAACTAAATATAATTTTCAAACAATTATATGTAATATTCACTTTAGGGAATACGTCAAAATCTTCAAATATAAGACATTTGGTCCAGTGGTATGATTCTCGCTTAAAATGCTAGAGGTCCCGAGTTCAATTTAAAATATGTATAACCCAATCCTCTTTTTAATCACATGAAATATTTTTTTTCCTCATTCACAATCTCAATATGAGATCCATTATGAATATCTTTTAAAACTAATGCATTAACCATCACAAATTTGTGCTTTTTAGATATTGATATATTAGCTCTTTTGGAGCTTTCAACTAATTTTGTACTATCAAATATTGGAATATATTTGTTTATTTCAGTACCAAATAAGATAAATATTTTCTATCAGTAATGATAAAATTCATTACTACATTCCCATATCCTTCCTTAAAGAATATTAATAGAGACAAAATATTTGGGCATCAACCACATATGTGACCAATAATCTTTCATATCACATTGATAACATAAGTTGTAACATCCTAGAATTAGGGGTTCTCCATTTTATGCTATTCTATGTGTTTGGCTTGTTTAGCATGTTATTTTGGTGTGTCTGGGGGTCCTGGGGAGGCTCGGGTTCGAGCCAGAGCGTTAGAAAATTTTGGTTTTTGGGCTTAAGGGAGGAGAGCTGGTGGAGGCAGGCCTTAAGTTTATTTATGTGTGCTTGTTGACAGAAAGGAGTTTGTGTCCAAGTGGAGGTGGCGTCACTTGTAGGAGCAAAAGGGGAGGAGTTCAAATCCCATATGCCACATTATGGAGCTTTATTTTTGGCGCCAGGATGGAGAGGAGATGGCATTCGGCTGGGACTCTTCTAAAAGGAGTTTGAATGAGTCAACAAGTTCAAATTGGATGGTGGAGAGGTGCTCTAGGAGTTTGTGTAACACCCCAAACTCGGCCTAGACGTTATGACCGGATCTGGCATGTCACATGAAAGGAATGTTTAAAAAAAAACTGTGCGTTCGTTAAAAAGTTCGTATTCTTTTTGAAACTCCGCGTTTTGTGTTTTGTTTATAAAAGCCGATTCATTTTAATGCCCATTTTACAAAGTTGTTATTAATTTGAATAAAATTGTATTCGTTGTGACAACCGAGCTTAATTAATTTTGAATAAAAACAGTTTATTATCATTTTAGGAAAATCCCATATTGAACATTTAATAATGAACAGTAACCAAATTGAAAGCTAAAACCAAATAAAATACCAAAGGCCTTATTACAAACCTAAATAAAAAACCGAAATTTAAAATAAATACCCAGACCAAAAGTCCATGTAAAACTGAATGTATCTAATGCATGGCTACCTCGAGTCCATCCGGCACCTCATCCGCGATCTACGAGCCACTTGAAAAGATAAGGGAGAAGGTGCGTCACCAAGACTCAGTGCATAATCCCCCTCCCGGTTAATGCAACATGCATAACCAAGCAAATATATCATAATAATTCGTATGCAGTATGACATGTATGCAAATCATATATCACAGATACCGTATGAAACAAATTACCATCATAATCAAAATAACAAAAACGACATAATCAAGCCAATCAACCTCTAAGGATATAACAGTAATTTACCTTCTAGGGGTATTTTGGTAATTTACCCACTAAGGGTATTTCAGTAATTTCGTACCTGGAATGGCCTTTCTGAAGGCCCAATGTCGCCCCGAGCGACTCGACTACCAATTCTGTCTTTACCGGGCTATTGGGCCTAAAACCCGATTCCGGCCCATTCAGGCCCACACGCTGTGTGGCCCACCTAGCACAAATCTAGCCACGTATATAAATCCCACCTAGTCTAGTTCAACATATACTAAACAATCATACAATTTAGTCATTTGGGCCCACGGGCCCATCGGGCCCACTTTGGCCCATCGTGGCCCAAGTAGCTTCAACCCACAAGAATACTACTGATGGCCTCAACTATCGCGTCGAAGCCCCACACGTGCGCTCGCACGCTCGTGTGGCTACTATTGTCGTGATCAGCACTTCGGCATTTGCCGCTCTACAACTAGAGTAGAGAGAGTTACACACCTGATAGGACTCTGGTGTTAAACCGCGCTGCGCCCACTGCTGTGCCCAAACGCCCACCAAGGTATGTTAACTCTCCTCCTGGAATGCTCTTTATATAGCTAGCTCTTCACCCTTCTTCTTTGTGTCTTTCCGATGTGGGATCCCTTCGTCAGTAGAGTTTAAATTCAACTGAAACTCTTGCCGTCCAATCTGCAAAATAAATACTCCCTTGCTTCTCATGAGATTCGAACCCAGGCTCCGCTGTAGCATAATCCACACCGCTAACCACTTGGCCACAAGCTCCTCTTGTGTCTTAAACCATGCGCAAGTAAATATAAACTATGACCCAAATTCTAAGATCCAAGTAAAAAGAAACCAAAATGCAAAAGCCAAGACTTGAACCTTGGACCTCCTTCCTTCCTTGTGGCGTCACCCCCTTATGTCTTATGTGGCGCCACTTTGCCATTACACCACACACTCCACTTGTGTCATTTTCTCCATATTTTATTCTTAAGGCCTACCTGCCAACTTCTAGGATTTTTTTCACCTAAAACCAAAATTTCCCCAAAGCCAATATTTGATCCCGGGACTTCATAGAAGCCCTCTAATCTTCCAAAATCACTTACCTAATAAGTCTAACTTGCATTAATACCGTTCTCTAAAATTTTAAACGCTACTACTCCTAAGGCCCATTGGGCTCAATCCTACTAGGCCCAATTTTAGGATGTTACAAATCTACCCTCCTTAAAGAAATTTCGTCCTCGAAATTTCCAACTATAAGTATAGTCACACATCCTAACCTACAACACTACGCTCACGCTGCGCACTCTGATCTTAATAAAACTAATATACTTTCTATCTAAATACTGGAACCCGTCACATAACCAACTATCTAACACCGAAGCATACAGATATTTTCCACACATACATACAATTCCTACATTCAAGCATCACATCCACACATCGCAGAATAATACAATCATTCAGCATATAATAGAATAAAGTAAAAAGGAACTTACGGATTTGGTGCCGGAGACTTGGGTGCCATACTTCCAGAAAAGAGATATATATTTTTCTAAACCATCCTTTGAAAACATTTTTCAACACAAACCCACAGCCGAGTTTTTGAACTGGGCTCTGATACCATAATTGTAACACCCCAAACCCGGCCTAGATGTTACGACCGAATCTGGCATGTCACATGAAAGGAATGTTTAAAAAAAACTGTGCGTTCGTTAAAAAGTTCGAATTCTTTTTGAAACTCCGCGTTTTGTGGTTTGTTTATAAAAGCCGATTCATTTAAATGCCCATTTTACAAAGTTGTTATTAATTTGAATAAAATTGTATTTGTTGTGACAACCGAGCTTAAGTAATTTTGAATAAAAACAGTTTATTATCATTTTAGGAAAATCCCATATTGAACATTTAATAATGAACAGTAACCAAATTGAAAGCTAAAACCAAATAAAATACCAAAGGCCTTATTACAAACCCAAATAAAAAACTGAAATTTAAAATAAATACCTAGACCAAAAGTCCATGTAAAACTAAATGTATCTAATGCATGGCTACCTCGAGTCCATCCAGCTCCTCATCCGCGATCTACGAGTCACCTGAAAAGATAAGGGAGAAGGTGAGTCACCAAGACTCAGTGCATAATCCCCCTCCCGGTTAATGCAACATGCTTACACAAATCATAACCAAGCAAATATATCATAATAATTCGTATGCAGTATGACATGTATGCAAATCATATATCACAGATACCGTATGAAACAAATTACCATCATAATCAAAATAACAAAAACGACATAATCAAGCAAATCAACCTCTAAGGGTATAACAGTAATTTACCTTCTAGGGGTATTTTGGTAATTTACCCAGTAAGGGTATTTCAGTAATTTCGTACCTGGAATGGCGTTTCTGAAGGCCCAATGTCACCCCGAGCGACTCGACTACCAATTCTGTCTTTACCGGACTATTGGGCCTAAAACCCGATTCCGGCCCATTCGGGCCCACACGCTCATGTGGCCCACCTAGCACAAATCTAGCCACGTATATAAATTCCACCTAGTCTAGTTCAACATATACTAAACAATCATACAATTTACTCATTTGGGCCCACGGGCCCACGGGCCCATCGGGCCCACTTTGGCCCATCGTGGCCCAAGCAGCCCCAACCCACAAGAATACTACTGATGGCCTCAACTATCGCGTCGAAGCCCCACACGTGCGCTCGCACGCTCGTGTGGCTACTATTGCCGTGATCAGTACTTCGGCATTTGCCGCTCTACAACTAGAGTAGAGAGAGTTACACACCTGATAGGACTCTGGTGTTAAACCGCGCTGCGCCCACTGCTGTGCCCAAACGCCCACCAAGGTATGTTAACTCTCCTCCTGGAATGCTCTTTATATAGCTAGCTCTTCACCCTTCTTCTTTGTGTCTTTCCGATGTGGGATCCCTTCGTCAGTAGAGTTTAAATTCAACTGAAACTCTTGCCGTCCAATCCGCAAAATAAATACTCCCTTGCTTCTCATGAGATTCGAACCCAGGCTCCGCTGTAGCATAATCCACACCGCTAACCACTTGGCCACAAGCTCCTCTTGCGTCTTAAACCATGCGCAACTAAATATAAACTATGACCCAAATTCTAAGATCCAAGTAAAAAGAAACCAAAATGCAAAAGCCAAGACTTGAACCTTGGACATCCTTCCTTCCTTGTGGCGTCACCCCCTTGTCTCTTATGTGGCGTCACTTTGCCACTACACTACACACTCCACTTGTGTCATTTTCTCCATATTTTATTCTTAAGGCCTACCTGCCAACTTTCAGGGTTTTTTTCACCTAAAACCAAAATTTCCCCAAAGCCAATATTTGATCCCGGGACTTCATAGAAGCCCTCTAATCTTCCAAAATCACTTACCTAATAAGTCTAACTTGCATTAATACCGTTCTCTAAAATTTTAAATGCTACTACTCCTAAGACCCATTGGGCTCAATCCTACTAGGCCCAATTTCAGGATGTTACTGTTTGAATTGGTCAACCAATTCAAATGGGTGATGGAGAGTAAAATAAGGAGCAAATCATGGGAGTGGGGAGTGAGGTGATAGTTGGCCGAAAATGGGAACTTGGAAGAGGAGGGTGAAATTTGGCTAGGGGATCTTTTAGGAGGCATTCAGTCATATGTGGGGGGTGCCGAATTTGAGAGAGAGCTCTTTTGATTTCCATTTCCGGGTTTGCCTATCACTTGTAAGTGCCGAAAAGTCCATAAGTGCATCTTAGTTCTTTTACTTCTTTTTACATTTTATTCTTAAGGGCTTTCGGGTTTTCTTTTGGTCATTTTTTTTCCTCATCCCTTTCTTCAATTCTTCACAAGCCGAATTATCTTGAAGCCACTCCTTGTCGAACCACCCTCTTACCATTCTCTTTCAATTATCACCATAACCGAAACTTACCTCACTGATATCATCTCCCATTTTATTTCTATTCTCTTCCTCTTCTACACTCTTTTCTTCTCATAGCCGAAACCTTGAAGGAGCTTCATTGTCATCCTTTTATTTTCCTCTTAAGCCGAATAATCCCTTTGGTCCCAAGCGAATCGAGTTCACCTCGTTTATTTGATTGTTGAAGGTAATTGTAATACCCTAAAACCCGGCCTAGAAGTTAGGCCCGAATCTGGCGTGTCACATGGAAGTTTTTTTTTTTCAAAACCATCTTTGCGATTGTTAAAAACTTGTTGAAAATTACAGCCACTTTGTTAAAACCCAAAACACTTAAGCAGTTGTTATCTACTTGAAAACGTAATTATCTTTAAAAACCCTTTTTGGTTGCAAAAACATATTTGAAATAAACAATTTACAAAAATATGACGTTTGGAAATAGAGTTGCAGAAATATTTTGAAAGCATTGCGGAAACGTAGATAAAATACAAGTATTTTTGAGAGGTTGATTGATGAGTCGAAAATTGAGATAGTGAAATTTAACCGTGACTTTTAAAAATGTCGTCGATAATTTGAAAGAGAATTTCTGAGTTAAATCATTTGTAAAAGTTTGTTATGAAAATCATTTGTTAATCAATTTTTGGAAAACCGTTATTTATGTTTTTAGAAAAATCCCCATTTAAAATAATGTAGAAAAATAATAAGTACAGCTAAACATAAAACCAAATAAAATATCCCAGAGGCCTTATTACAACCTTAATTCAAAATAGCAAAGTAATTAAAAATACTAAAAGAAATCCAAAATCCAAATTTAACCGTTTACGAAGTATGGCCTCCACCGAGTCATCCACGGCCCATGTCTCCATCACTGATCATTACCTGAAAGGGATAAGGAAAATGGGGGTGAGTTACTAGAACGCAGTGTGTAACCCATTTACCGTTGTCCACTGGGCCAATATCCATTAGGCAAATATTTGGGCCTAAGCCCATATACAATAATGTAATGAATCTAACATGAATAAGAAATGCAAGTCCCAAACCAAGCCTAGGATTCCATCCGCTACACACCACTCATACCAACCAACACACCTGTGGGTGATCTTTAGTCAACCCACCCCGCCAACACACCAAACATAGGCATTAAGCCATTTATATCAAATTTGTGGACAAGCCACCAGATTAACAGAATTTACATGGCATTGCCATTTTTCAGATTTGTGGCAGAGCCACCAGATTTATGTAACAGAGCTACCAGAACTTCTCTTCATCATTATCCCATCCCATGCAAAATCATGTATATAATGCATAATAAATCACAATATAATAACAGTAATTTATTCGGATATTCATTACAAAAGTACAACCCATTATAACAAATTATCAAATAGGCCCATTAAGCAAATTATCAGATTGGCCCATTTAGCAAAATACCAGATTGGCCCATTTAGCAAAATATCAGATCGACCCATTTAGCAAAATATTAGATTGGCCCATTTAGCAAAATATCAGATTGGCCCATTTAGCAAAATACCAGATTGGCCCATTTAGCAAAACATCAGATCGGCCCATTTAGCAAAATATCAGAGTGGCCCATTTAGCAAAATATCAGATCGGCCCATGGAGGCAATCAATCAAATTGGCCCATTAAAGGCATTTCCGTAATTTGGCCTGTAAGGGTATTTTCGTAATTCAGTAATTTTACCCACTAAGGTTAATTCGATAATTTCGCAATCCAGACTTAACTACTAATTTGGGCATAAAAATTTAAAACTGTCCATCTGTGTCGTACTGACTAAATTGACTATAACTTGAGTTAGGAATCTCCAAATCTAAATCCGTAAATTTTTATTGAAACTAGACTCATATATAGTCTTACTAAAATTTTTCCAGAATTTTTGGCTCAACCATTTAGTACAGTTTATTCCTCAAAATTCCCCTTGTTTCACTGTCCAACGATTCTGACCTCTCTTACCTTAATTTCAAAAATATCACTGTATGGTTTTTATATAATGCTCCCACTTATTTATAATGAAAATAGGCTCACTAAGGAATCCATACATATAAATTATAACCAATAATTCACTTTGTACCATTTTATATGATTTTTCCAAGACAGATCAGGGAAACACGAAGTCAATCAGAACCAATCTCACTAAAATTAAGATATCTCAGAATATAAAAATCCTTTTCCTTCTCCGTTTCTTCCATATTAAAATAGACACGGTAAGCTTTAATTTGATATCTTATTCACTTTCTAACTTTCTTTATCCTATTTTTCGTGATTTGTCAAAAACACGTCACTGCTTCTAATCGAAACTATTTTATTACAAAATACGATTACCACTACGATCATACATATGCCCGAGTGATCACGGATGCTGGTTTTTAGTTTTCTTCGATATTTCGACCGATTCACAGAATATTTCATTCAAAATTTCAGAGAAGTGTGAGATTACACACCATTTTAGATATGTATACGGAAGGTACGGGATTACACACCTGATTTTGATTTACTAAAGAACCACTCGTCGTTGACCTAGAACAATACAAACCAAAAGTTAGCCTCGGATTTCCAAATTATTTCGTGTCACTTACACTTGAATCACTTACCACTATGTCCGAAGGTAGAATATATCGAGTGATTTGTCCCTAAAACATATAGTTGATTAGCCAACCTTTAATTCGATTAACACAATAACCAAAGGAGTTATTGAATGGACTATAAGAGAACTTCCTTACCTTGAACAATGAAATTCCTGTTTCTCACGATCGTCCTATGGCTTAAGTCAATTAAGCGACATTGTGATATTCGGTCTCCCACAATACCACTACAGAGAGGAGAATGATCTCATATGAGAGAGTAGAATAATATGATGGTGTCGGTTGATATGACCATCCCAAAACAATATATATATATATATATATATATATATATATATATTCGACACTAAGAGGAAGGAAAATATAATGTTGGAAGAACACTTACCATTAGATCAAAGAATGAGTATTAATTCGAATGAGAAGAAAGAATGATGGAAAAGGTGTATTTTTGAGGTTTCGGTTCTTCCAAAGGATAAAGAGTGAACAAATTTTGTCTCAATGGTTTAGGTGCATTCAGCAATCAAGAAGAAAGAAGAAGAATTTGCTTATAATCCACTTGAAGCTTCGGCTATCAAGGAAGATGGACAAAAGGTGAATATGTGACCAATACAAAGAGAAGAAAAATGCACTATTGTGCTAGAAGATTTCTGCAAAAGGGAATAGCAAATTGGGAGAAGATGACACTAAAGTTGCAAATGAGATTTTTGGCCAAAACAATACCAAGACCCTACCAAATGCCAAAGTAAAAATTTCAGCTACCTATCTACCCCCAAAACTATCCACATGCATAGCCGTAAGGGTCAAAATTTTGCCAACCATACTTCCCATAGCATTCTCCATGAAATAAGCCACTTGTTCCCCTTACTTACCTTTTCCTTTTGATTCCTTTCCCCAACCTCAACCTTTCCTTAATTCCTTAGTCACCTTACCAAAAATAAAGAAGTCAAACTCG
Source organism: Gossypium australe (assembly GCA_005393395.2). Lineage (NCBI taxonomy): Eukaryota > Viridiplantae > Streptophyta > Magnoliopsida > Malvales > Malvaceae > Gossypium > Gossypium australe. The sequence continues at coordinate 21,886,616 of CM016619.1, read as the reverse complement.
CCATATATACCTCTTGGCCGACACTTAAGGAAAGAGTGCAAAAATATTAACAAAAAATTTGCACACAAAGGGATTTGAACCTCTTCCCTTAAGGTACTACATGTGGCGCAATAACCTCTTTACTAATTGCTCATTTATGCAAGCTATTTACTCTTTTATTTCCATAAGCCTTGATGCCACTTACTATCTCTCCTTAATAGGCTTAAACACAAAATTTTACTAAGGCCCAACTTGAACCCAGAACTTCATAGAACCCCGTAACTTTCTAAAATCACCTTCCTAATAAGTCCAACTTGAAATAATGTCGTTCTCTTGGTCTCAAAAATTTTAAACATTCCTACGCCAAAGGCCTATTGGGCCCAGTCCTACTAGGCCCAATTTCGGGATGTGACAGTAATGTTCTTCTTTTCTCTCTTTTCATAAAAATCGAATCTTCTTCTCCTTCTATTTCTTTCGACTTCTTTCTCTTTTCTTATCTGCTCCTCTATCTCCTTCTTCACTAACCGAATCTCTATTTCTTTTCATCTCGAACCGATGCTGCTCGTATAGCCTAAGGAGTGAAGGGCTATTTTTCTCTGCCAAATCCATTTTGGCTTCTCACCACCATTATCAATGCAAGGTAACTTTGTGGAATACCTTTTCCTTCTCTAAGTTTCTTTTAAGCTGATTACTCAAGGGAAACCTTTGACTGTTAGGCCAAACTTCTGCTTCTCTCATGACTCATCTCTGATTCAGGAACGAATCAGTTGTTGTGTGATTCATCACTCATCAAGGTAAGGAGTCATTTCTTTTCAGGTTTCTGTTATAATTTCTTTTGCATTGCAGTCTGCCTTAACCAAATTTCCCTATTAGCCAATCAGTGTTTCACTTTGAGTACTGATCAAGGCTCTCTTCATGGATGCGAGTGCCAGTCAGTCTAAGGAGGGGAGTGGACCCGTAGTCTCTGCTCCTAAGTTCAAGCGACATGCTGTGTCGGCGGTTCGAGACTTTCCGCCAGGCTGTGGTAAGGAACCGACATCTGCCTGGGATAGACAAATCGCGGTTGTTTCTTCTAGTGAGAGTGTGGATGATCTAGAGTGTATAGTTTTACGCGTAATCAGGTGTGTAATGCTACACTTTTCTTATTATTTTGCGTTAATAACTGTGTTGGGTGAAAGCCAAAACGACTGTACAGACAGTCGAGATACCCTTGTGGGTAAGGTTGGAGATATCAGGTAAGTATCGTTATGATTTCCTTTCGTATAACATGATTATGTATGATTTGGTTATCTGTTGTATATCGTTAATATGGTTGCATGGGTTGTGGGATATGATTGAAAGGGGAAGTGTGATTCAGTGACTTCTGTCACAGTGGTCTGGGACCACGGTGGTTTGAAACCACGTAAACTTATACTTATCAGTGATTGTCACAGTGGTTTGGTACCACAATGGGTTGGCCCCTCATATACTTATCAGTGATTGTCACAGTGGTTTGGTACCACAGTGGGTTGGCCCCACGTATATTTGTCAGTGGCTATTGTCACAGTGGTCTGGGACCACAGTGGTTTGGAACAACAGTGGCTTGATGCCACGGGTGTTTGGCTAATTCAGGTGACGTAGAGGATGGAAAACTAGGTTGGGCTGGGTTGCATTGCATACATTTTTACTATGCCATGTTGTGAGGGCTAAGGCCCAATGTGCATCTATGGGCTTTAAGCCCGATTGCGTTATAAGGGGAATTACACACTGAGTCTTGGTGACTCACCCCTCTGCTTAACTTTGCAGGTAACCCCTAGCTGCGGATTTGGAGCCGAGGTGGGCTTTGAGGTGGCCATGCATTATTTCCTCGTAAATTTTCATTTCTTTATTTAAATATACTTTCTTATTTTGGGATTTTTTTGCAATGTAATAAGGCCTCCGTAATTTTAATTTGGGTTTTGACTTTTATGCTGATATTATATATTTTATGAACTGTCAAATATGGAGTATCCTAAAGTAAGAATATAAACAATTAGTTTTTTAAAGTGTTATCAAAATATGACAAGCAAATAACTAAGTAATTTAGAAATTTTCTTAAAACCACAAGCATTACTTTCAGATGTCACGTTTATATAATTCCTTAATTTCAGCTTTCACAATACAAACCTGTTTTCGATTGATAAGATTATTCATATTAAGTTTTTGTGAGAAAACCCTAAGGCCGAATTTGATTCTCAAATGCTAACACATCGCGAAATTTCTCCTATTTCAAAAGACCTTAAAACAACCTTTCCATGTGACATACCAAATTCGGTCGTAACGTTTAGGCCGGGTTTGGGGTGTTACAATTGTGGTATCATAGCCTAGGTTGCAACACTCGGCTGTGGGTTTGGGGTTCAAAAACGTTTTCCAAAATCGGTTTGAAAATGGTTTAGAAAAAATACATGTTTTCTGGAAGTATGGCACTCGAGTCTCCGGCACCAAATCCGTACGGTAAGTCTTCTGACTATTGGTTGATTTGTATGAAAAGATTATACTGTATTGTGTGGTGATTGTTAGTTTTAGGAGATTTCTCTTATTTTAGAGATTGAGAGCTTTAGATATATGTTTTGCGAAAAAACAACTTCTAAATCTATCTTCATAAGCTATCCGTTAATAAATAGTGGAAGATATACTAATTCATAAAACTTTTAATCAGATTAAGTCGAATCCATAGTCATGAGCACTAGAGGACGTGGACATGGTATTCGCGGCCGTGGTAGAGGCTGGGGTATTGAGGTTGGACCCTCAGAATCATGGCATAGGCCAGAAGGTGAAGTACCAGCATCACCGGTAGTGGAAGCAGGATCTCAGGATCGATCTGGAGGGGACGATGCTTTGTCTCAAGCTATGCTGCGTGTTCTGGATCGGGTTGCTGGAGCAAGCACGGGATTAGTAGCTCAGAAATCTATTTTTGAGCGACTCCGAGCTAATGGGGCTGAGATATTTAGGGGCATTTCTGATGTGGCTCCTAACGTAGCTGAGTACTGGCTGGAAGCGGTCGAGCGGATCATGGACGATCTTGACTGTACCGTGGAGGAAAAGTTGAAAGGAGTAGTGTCCCTTCTTAGAGATGAGGCATACCAGTGGTGGCTCACAGTAAGGGATGGTACATCGGAGGACCGTATTACCTGGGACTTCTTTAAGACAGCGTTCCAGGGAAAGTATGTTGGGGCGAGTTATGTGGACGCCCAGAGGAAGGCATTTTTAAACTTGGTCCAGGGGAAGAAGTCAGTGGTTGAGTATGAGGCGGAGTTCCTGCGTTTAAGTCGTTATGCCCGGGGTATCGTCGCAACCGATTACGAGTGCTGTGTTCGGTTTGAGGATGGTCTGAGGGACGAGTTGCGAGTACTAATAGCTCCACAACGGAAAAGAGAGTTTGCTAATCTGGTTGAGAAGGTAAAAATAGCCGAAGAGGTAAAACGGTTTGAGAGTCAGAATCGAGATAAGGATAGGGGTAGGAATAAGAGGAACTTTGGGTCGTCAGGATCTGGTGGGGTTTCCCAAAAGAGTCCTAGGTTTGATGGACCGAGTCGAGTTACGAAGCCTGTTACTGTTGGTCGGTCTCAACCGTATGCTAGATTTGAAAATTTTCATTCGGGGGAGTGTTAGGCAAGAAATAAAGGATCCTTCAGGTGTGGGTCTGTAGATCATCTGGTAAGGGACTGTCCGTAGGAGCCCAACAGGGCACGGCTAGTTGGTCAGGGTTATGCATAGGCCGGAAGAGGAGATCAGTAGCCGCTGAAAGGTCGTGGTCCAGCCAGAGGAGGAAATGGTTTTGGTCGAGGGCGTGGAACATCGGGCAGAGGTGCTGGGAGTACAGAAGCAAGGTAGCTTGGGTTGGTTTATGCAGCTAGACGTCGAGAGGACGACGATGCACCGGACGTCATAACCGGTACATTTTTCATTCTTGGTGTGCCCTTTACAGCTTTGATAGATATTGGGTCTACATATTCATATAGAATTTAAGGTTGCTTCTAGGGAGATGACTGTGATTAGCCCTTTAGGACAATCTGTAGTGGAGAACAAACTCTTTAGAAATGTGCCTTTAGAAGTGCAAGGGATTGTTTTCCAGGCTGACTTGATGGAGTTGCCGTTCGGCGAGTTTGACTTGGTTCTAGGCATGGACTGGTTAGTTAAGTATCGAGCAAACTTGGATTGTGCTGCTAAGCACATGATGTTGAAGACTCTTGAGGATAAGGATGTGCTGGTGATAGGTGAGAGAAAAAATTACCTGTCCAATGTGGTGTACGCATTAAAGGCTGAAAGGATGGTTTGAAAAGGGTGTGAGGCGTTTTTAGCTTTCATCACTACTTTGGAGGCCAAGGAATTGTCTGTAAAGGATGTTAGAAAGGTGAAAGAGTTCACGGACGTCTTTCCAGAAGAACTTCTAGGGTTACCTCTGGATCGCGAGGTGGAGTTCGGTATTAATTTACTTTCGGGAACAGCTCCGGTGTCCATTGCCCCATATTGGATGGTGCCAAAGGAGCTGGTGGAACTTAAAGCTCAGATTCAGGAATTGTTGGATCGTGGTTTTATCCGATCAAGTGTGTCTCCGTGGGGAGCACAGTGTTATTTGTTAAGAAAAAGGACAGATCAATGCGGATGTGCATCGACTGTAGGCAATTGAACAAGTTGACGATTAAGAACAAGTACTTATTGCCAAGGATTGACGACCTATTCGATTAGCTGTGAGGCGCTTCAGTTTTCTCAAAGATAGACTTGAGCTCAGGGTATCATCAGTTAAAGGTCAAGGAGGCGGATATTCATAAGACTGCATTTCGAACTCGTTATGGTCACTACGAGTTCTTAGTGATGCCGTTTGGGTTGACGAATGCACCAGCTGCGTTTATGGTTATGATGAACTGGGTATTCCAACCCTACCTGGATCGGTTTGTCGTAGTGTTCATAGACAATATCTTGGTTTATTCAAGGATAGAAGAGGAGCATGATTCGCATCTTCGGGTTGTTCTGTAGATTTTGAGAGAGAAGCAACAGTATGCCAAATGCAGCAAGTGTGAATTTTGGTTGAGGGAAGTTACCTTTTTGGGGCAAGTTGTTTCTGCCGAGGGGATTAGGGTTGATCCACGAAAGATTGAAGCTGTGTTGGAGTGGAAACCATCGAGGTCAGTAGCAGAAGTTCGAAGTTTCCTTGGGTTAGAAGGGTACTACAGAAGGTTCGTTGAGGGATTCTCGTTGATTGCCGCACCATTAACCAAGCTATTACGAAAAGGGATACCGTTTGTATGGACTGATAAGCAACAGGAAAGCTTTGAGAAGTTGGAGAAGATCTTGACGGAGGCACCAGTGTTGATTCAGCCTGAGGCTGGAAAGGAGTTTGTTGTCTATTGTGATGCGTCGCACACAGGGTTAGGATGTGTGTTGATGTAAGAGGGGAAAGTGATAGTGTATGCGTCTCGGTAGTTAAGACCACATGAAGTGAACTATCCCACTCATGATCTGGAGTTAGCTGCGGTAGTGTTCGCTCTGAAAATTTGGAGACACTACCTGTATGGGGAGAAGTCAATTATCTACACCGATCATAAGAGCCTAAAATATCTCCTTACCCAGAAGGAGTTGAATTTAAGGCAGCGGAGGTGGATTGAATTGTTGAAAGACTATGACTGCTCGATTGAATATCACCCAGGTAAAGCTAATGTAGTGGCGGATGCGTTGAGCCGTAAGGTGATATTAGATTTGAGGGCAATGTTTGATCATCTCAGTCTGTATGAAGATGGAAGCTTATTAGTCGAGCTTCAAGTGAAGCCTTCATGGATAAGTTAGATTAAAGAGAAGCAGTTGTCAGATGAATTGTTAAGTTCTCGACTTCAGCAAGTGGAAGGTGGTGAGACAGATGATTTTGGTCTTAACAGTGATGGGGTATTGTGTTTTCGTGGAAAAGCTTGTATGCAGAAGGATTCTGAGCTGAGACGGAAAATTCTGCAGGAAGCGCATAATAGCCCATACGCTATGCATCCCAGTGGGAGTAAAATGTATCGAGATTTGCGTGAACAGTTTTGGTGGCCAGGTCTGAAGTAAGAAGTTACCGAGTTTGTGAGTAAATGCTTGACGTGTCAGCAGGTGAAGGCAGAACATCAGTTGCCTTCGGGATTGCTGCAACCAGTGAAGATTCCACTCTGGAAGTGGGAGAGGATAACAATGGATTTCGTTAGTGGGCTACCTCTTACGCCTACTAGAAAGGATTCGGTGTGGGTGATTGTCGATCGGTTGACGAAGTCCGTTGACTTCGTACCGGTTCGTGTCGACTACTCATTGCAGAAGTTAGCCAAGTTATATATGGCAGAGATTGTGAGGTTGCATGAGGTACCAGTGTCTGTCATATCAGACAGAAACCCTAGGTTTACGTCGCGATTCTAAAAGGCGTTGCACAAAGCGTTGGGTACAAGACTGGATTTCAGCACGGCATTTCATCCACAGACTGATGGTCAGTCAGAGAGGGTAATTCAGATTTTGGAAGACATGCTAAGAGGCTGTGTAATTGACTTCAGGGGTAGTTGGGAAGATTTTCTACCGTTGGCAAAGTTTGCGTACAACAATGGCTATCAATCCAGTATTCAGATGGCACCCTATGAAGTGTTGTATGGTCGTAAGTGTCGTACTCCTACCTGCTGGACAGAGCTGGGTGAGTGACAGTTGTTGGGTCCAGAATTGGTTTCAGAGACAGAGGAAAAGGTTAAGTTGATTCAGACTCAGTTGAAGGAAGCTTCCGACAGGCAGAAATCTTATACAGATCTGAAGCTTAAGGATATAGAATTCACAGAGGGTGATCAGGTTTTTTCTGAAAGTTTCACCTTGGAAGAAGGTTTTAAGGTTTGGACGAAGGGCAAGCTGAGCCCCAAGTTCATCGGGCCTTATCGGATGTTGAAACGTGTGGGACCAGTGGCTTATCAGCTTGAGTTACCTCCGAAATTGAGATAGATACATGATGTATTTCATGTTTCAATGTTAAGGCGTTATCGTTGAGATCCATCTCATATAGTGCCTGTGGAAGAAATTAAAGTAAGACCCGACCTGTCTTTTGAAGAGGAACCAGTGCAGATCTTAGATGGAGATGTTAAAGTGTTGAGAAGGAAGTCAGTTTTGCTGGTTAAAGTTTTATGGCGAAATCATGATTCAGAGGAAGCCACGTGGGAGCCGGAAGATATGATGCGACAAAAATACCCTCACCTCTTTTGATCAGGTAAATTTCGAGGCCAAAATTTCTTTAAGGGGGTAGAACTGTAACATCCTAGAATTAGGGGTTCTGCATTTTATGTTATTCTATGTGTTTGGCTTGTTTAACATGTTATTTTGGTGTGTCTGGGGGTCCTGGGGAGGCTCGGGTTCGAGCCAAAGCTTTAGAAAATTTTTGGTTTTTTGGGCTTAAGGGAGGAGAGCTGGTGGAGGCAGGCCTTTAGTTTATTTGTGTGTGCTTGTTGACACAAAGGAGCTTGTGTCCAAGTGGAGGTGGTGTCACTTGTAGGAGCAAAAGGGGAGCAGTTCGAATCCGATATGCCACATTATGGAGCTTTATTTTTGACACCAGGATGGAGAGGAGATGGCATTCGGCTAGGACTCTTCTAAGAGGAGTTTGAATGAGTCAACAAGTTCAAATTGGATGTTGGAGAGGTGCTCTAGGAGTTTCAATTGGTCAACCAATTCAAATGGGTGATGGAGAGTGAAATAAGGAGCAAATTGTGGGAGTGGGGAGTGAGGTGATAGTTGGCTGAAAATGAGAACCTGGAAGAGGGGGTGAAATTCGGCTAGGGGGTGTTTTAGGAGGCATTCGATCATATGTGGGGGTGCCGAATTTGAGAGAGAGCTCTTTTGATTTCTATTTTTGGGTTTGCCTATTCCTTGTAAGTGCCGAAAAGCCTATTCCTAAGGGATTTCGGGTTTTCTTTTGATCATTTTTTTTCCTCATACTTTTCTTCAATTCTTCACAAGCCGAATTATCTTGAAGCCACTCCTTGCCGAACCACCCTCTTACCGTTCTCTTTCGATTATCACCATAACTGAACATTACCTCACTGAAATCATTTCCCTTTTTATTTCTATTCTCTTCCTTTTCTACACTCTTTTCTTCTCATAGCCGAAATCTTGAAGGAGCTTCATTGTCATCCTTTTATTCTCCTCTTAAGCCGAATAATCCCTTTGGTCCCAAGAGAATTGAATTCACCTCGTTTATTTGATTGTTGAAGGTAATGTTCTTCTTTTCTCTCTTTTCATAAAAACCGAATCTTCTTCTCCTTCTATTTCTTTCAGCTTCATTCTCTTTTCTTATCTGCTCCTCTATCTCCTTCTTCACTAACCGAATCTCTGTTTCTTTTCATCTCGAATCGATGCTGCTCATATAGCTTAAGGCGTGAAGGGCTGTTTTTCTCTGCCAAATCCATTTTGGCGTTTCACCACCATTATCAACACAAGGTAACTTCGTGCAATACCTTTTCCTTCTCTAAGTTTCTTTTAAGCTGATTACTCAAGGGCAACCTTTGACTGCTAGGCCGAACTTCTGCTTCTCTCATGAGTCATCTCTCATTAGGGAACGGATCAGTTGTTGTACGATTCATCACTCATCAAGGTCTTTTTGGGTTTCCGTTATTATTTCCTTTGTGTTGCAGTCTGCCTTAACCAAATTTCCTTATTAGCCAATCAGCGTCTCTTTTTGAGTACTGATCAAAGCTCTCTTCATGGATGCGAGTGCCAGTAAATCTAAGGAGGGGAGTGGACCCGTAGTCTCTGCTCCTAAGTTCAAGCGACATGCTGTGTCTGCGGTTCGAGACTTTCCGCCAGGCTGTGGTAGGGAGCCAACATCTGCCTGGGATAGACAAATCGCGGTTGTTTCTTCTAGTGAGAGTGTCGACGATCTAGAGTGTATAGTTTTACATGTAATTAGGTGTGTAATGCTCACACTTTTCTTATTATTTCGCGTTAATAACTGTGTTGGCTAAAAGCCGAAACGACTGTACAGACAGTCGGGATACCCTTGTGGGTAAGGTTGGAGATATCAGGTAAGTACCGTTATGATTGCCTTTCGTTTAACATGATTATGTATGATTTGGTTATCTGTTGTATATCGTTAATATGGTTGCATGGGTTGTGGGATATGATTGAAAGGGGAAGTGTGATTCAGTGACTTCTGTCACAGTGGTCTGGGAGCACGGTGGTTTGGAACCACGTAAACTTATACTTATCAGTGATTGCCACAGTGGTTTGGTACCACAGTCGGTTGGCCCCACATATACTTATCAGTGATTGTCACAGTGGTTTGGTGTAACACCCCAAACCCGGCCCAAATGTTACAACCAGATCAGGTATGCTACGGGTTAACCGTTGAAAACTTCTCTTTGAAGGGATTTGAAATCGTAGTTTGTTTAAGTGGGCATTTGATATATACGTGCCATTTAGAGTAAACCCTTTTCATTAAACGTGTTTGAAATTCCCATTTCATTACTTATAAGGATTAAGTCTTGAAAACAAGTTCAAAATATAAAACTTAACACATATAAATCGATAACCTAAGCTATGGAGCCTTATTATATAAATGGGCCCAAAATTAAACTTAAAGAAAAAAACAAAAAAACCGAAAATAATTTATGAAAATAAAAACTTGATGGCCCCTCGAGTCCGCCTCGGCTCCCATGTCCACGATCTACTGCTTATCTGAAAAATTAAGGAAAATAAAGGGTGAGTCACCAAGACTCAGTGTGCAAATCCCGAAAACACATTAAAGGCTTGGGCCCACAAATGCATTATGGGCCTTAGCCCATCCACAATGGCAACAAAATATTTACATGCAACATGGCCCAACCCAAACCTAATAGTCCATCCTCTACACACCAGCCCGTACCAACCAACACACCTCGGGGATTTCTACAGTCAACCCACCAACCGCTACACACCATATCGACAGCCATGCTGCCTATTCCTAACAGCCAGGAATGAATTTAACGTGGCTTGGCCACCGATCACTATTGTGACCTAACTTTATAATTCGTGGTTTAACCACCGATCACCAAGTGACCTATTAACATGCTCTTCCCCTTCTCCACATCAACCCCATCCCATGCATACATACATGCAGAATCAAAACATTATACTTGCTAAAAGTTCACAGACTACCACGTACATCGATACACATAGAGAAGTTTCTATGATTACGTATCTGGCATCCTTTGCCTACCCTTTTCGGGTAATATGACTGTCTTTACAGCTTTTTTCCGGCTTTTAGCCCATAACATAATTATTACATATTATTCAATGTGTTAGAGATTTACACACCTGATTACAGATAAGACGAGACTCTCTATGTCGATACGACTGCTATCTGTCTAAGGTGTTGTTCCGAAGCCGGTTCACAACCCGGTGGCCAATCCCAAACTGCTGACACTGCTTGCTTCTTAAACTTAGGGATTGGGTTTACAAATCCAATCCCTTCCTTCGCCTGGATGACATGTGATTCCATCACAAGACCTTATCAGTTGCTACCATCACAACATATGGTTGTTAATCCATATCACAAAGTTAAGATTATAAACACGATGAACGAACCTAACGAAAATCTGAAGAGAACCCCTTACCTTGAAATCCCAAAAGAGATAAAGTTTAGAGACTAGCAATTTTCAGCTTTTAGATCTAGACGATCTACTTCGATTCCCGATGCCGCCCAACACATAAACACAAGAAACCAACAATCTATTAGCCTTTCGGTTTTGTCTTCTAAAAACCGAAAGAGAAAAAGAATAGATCAGAAGAAATCGGCACCTAGCTTTACAGAGATTTCGGCAACTCCTAGAAGATTTCGGCTTTTAGTGAAGATATCGGCAAAGAAATCCCGAAAGAACAATGAACATTCAGCTTATAGGCACAGGATGAAGAAGGGAATTGAAATTAAGGTTTCGGCTCTTTGATACAGAAACAGTTGAGAAGAGAGGAGTAGAATAGAAGGAAAATGGTAAAGAGAAAAGGATTTCGGCAAACTAGAGGTAGTTCAGCTTTAGCAGAATAATGAGAAAAGAGATTGAGAGAATAAAGACCTAATTGCCGAAATTGAAGAGGAGAATGGAAGAATAAAACCCTAGTGCCGAAAATAAAAGATATTCCCCCTTAACCTAAATTTTGACAACTACCTCTAAAAAATCGAAAGTGCCCCTTTTGATAACTTAAAACTGATCAACTAATAAGGGAAATTTCGGTGCCCCATAGCCTCATTAAAACCGATTCCTTCCCCCTCTTAGAGTTGGAAATTCGGCCACCACCTTGACCTATAGATAATTCCTAAACTTTCTCCCTTATCAACATCTGATCACTCATCCTCAAGTGACATGGATAACACCATCTCTTCCTTCCTTTATCTGCCACATTATCCCACTCATTAAATCTTCCTATTTTTAAGCCTTATTGCCGTCCCACTCTATCCATTTAAATGTCGAAAATTAGCTAAATTTTAATTAAAATAATTGGGCTTCATGCAACTTGAGTTTGGCCTTCCCAGTTGACGCCACTTCCCTGCTCTTTAAGTGGCGCCACTTTGCCACTGGGCCACAAGCCCATTTGTGTCTTAAAACACAGATAACATCTTTTAAGCCTTATCTTATCAAGCTTTCCACTAGAGTGTCCAAGCAGAAAATTTTAACTAAGGCCTCGGCCCAATCCTGAGCCCAATCTGGACCCCTAAACACTCTAATTGGCACATTAAACGTAACACACATCAAATGCAAAGGCCCATTAATTCAGGATGTTACAGTTCTACCCCCTTAAAGAAATTTCAACCTTGAAATTACCTGGCTTGAATAGATGTAGATACTACTGCCGTATTGTCTCTTCTAGTTCCCAAGTAGCCTCCTCAGAACTGTGATTCCGCCATAGAACCTTAACCAACGGAACCGTCTTCCTTCGCAACACTTTGACATCACGATCTAAGATTTCCACTGGCTCCTCCTCAAAGGATAGGTCGGGTCTTATCTCAATTTCTTCCACTGGCACCACATGAGATGGATCCGAATTATATCGTCTCAGCATAGAGACATGAAACATGTTGTGAATCTGGCTTAACTCAGAAGGTAGTTCAAGCTGATAGGCTGCCGGTCCTACTCATTTCAACACCCGATATGGTCCGATAAATCTGGGACTTAATTTACCCTTTTGACCAAACCTTAATACTTTCTTCCATGGCGACACCTTCAAGAAAACCTTGTCACCTACTGCAAATTCTATGTCCTTACGCTTCAGGTCAGCATAGGATTTCTGTCTGTCTGCTGCTTCCTTTAATCGAGCCCTAATTAACTCAACCTTCTCCTCCGTCTCGGTAACCAAATTCGGTCCCAAAATCTGATGTTCCCCTAATTCTGTCCAACAGGTAGGAGTACGACACCTCCGCCCGTACAATGCTTCGTAGGGCGCCATCTGAATACTAGCCTGGTAACTGTTGTTGTACGCAAAATCCGCCAACTGTAGAAACTGTTCCCAACTACCCCTGAAATCAATGGCACAACCCCTTAACATGTCCTCTAAAATCTGAATTACTCGCTCAGACTGACCATCGGTCTGAGGATGGAACGCTGTACTGAAATCCAACTTCGTACCCAACGCTTGATGCAACGTCTTCCAAAATCGTGATGTGAACCTAGGGTCCCTGTCCGATATGATTGATACTAGTACTCCATGCAACCTCACTACCTTCGCTATATATAATTTAGCCAATTTCTGCAGAGAGTAATCAACCCGTACTAGTATGAAGTAAGCAGACTTCGTCAAGCGATCAACAATCACCCAAACCGAGTCCTTCTTAGTAGGCGTGAGAGGTAGCCCACTAACAAAGTCCATTGTGATCCTTTCCCACTTCTATTGTGGAATCTTCACCGGTTGCAACAACCCCGATGGTAACTGATGCTCCGCCTTTACCTGCTGACAGGTCAAACACTTACTCACCAATTCAGTTACCTCTCGCTTCAAGCCCGACCACCAAAACTGTTCTCACAAATCATGATACATCTTACTCCCTCCAGGGTGCATAGCGTATGGACTACCATGCGCTTCTTGCAAAATCCTACGCCTCAATTCAGGATCTTTCAGCATGCACACTCTCCCTTGAAAACATAATAGCCCTTCCTCATTAATACTAAATTCTGTCGATCCATCACTTGATCCTACCGAAAACTTCTCCTTTAGCAACTCATCAGTCTGCTGCTTCTCCTTAACCTGACTTACCCATGAGGGTTTCACTTGAAGTTCGGCTAATAACCTTCCATCATCGTATAAACTGAGGTGAGGAAACATCGCTCTCAAGTCAGAGATTACTTTACGACTCAGAGCATCCGCCACCACATTAGCTTTACCCGGATGGTACTCGATCGAGCAATCATAATCCTTTAACAACTCGATCCACCTTATTTGCCTTAGATTCAACTCCTTCTGAGTCAAAAGGTATTTTAAGCTCTTATGGTCGGTATAAATGACAGATTTCTCCTCGTACAGATAATGTCTCCATATCTTCAAAGCAAAAACCACCGCCGCCAATTCCAAATCATGGGTGGGATAATTTGCTTCATGCGGTCTTAACTGCCGAGATGCGTACGCAACAACCTTTCTATCCTGCATCAACACGCATCCTAATCCCATGTGTGAAGCATCACAGTAAATCACGAACTCCTTCCCAGCCTCCGGCTGAATCAACACCGGAGTCTCCGTCAAAATCCTTTTCAACTTCTCGAAACTCTCTTGTTGCTTGTCAGACCAAACAAACGGAACCCCTTTCCGTAACAACTTAGTCAACGGCGCTGCGATCAGTGAAAATCCTTCCACAAACCTTCTGTAATACCCAGCTAACCCAAGGAAACTCTGAATTTCTGCTACCGATTTAGGCGGCTTCCAATCCAACATCGCTTCAATCTTCCGACGGTCAACCCTAATCCCCTCTGACGACACAACATGACCTAGGAAAGTAACTTCACTTAGCCAAAATTCGCACTTACTGAATTTGGCATACAACTGCTTCTCTCTCAGAATCTGCAAAACCACTCGCAGATGTGAGTCATGCTCATTCTCCGATTTCGAGTAAACCAGGATGTCATCTATAAATACTACGACAAACCGATCCAAGTAGGGTTGGAACACTCGGTTCATCATGTCCATAAACGTTGTTGGCGCGTTAGTTAACCTAAATGGCATCACCATGAATTCGTAGTGACCATAGCGAGTCCTAAATGCCGTCTTATGAATATTCGCCTCCTTGACCTTAAGCTGATGGTACCCCGACCTCAGATCTATCTTCGAAAAGACTAAAGCCCCCTTCAACTGATCGAACAAATCATCGATCCTCGGCAACGGGTATTTATTCTTGATGGTCAACTTATTCAGCTAGCGATAATCAATGCACATACGCATTGATCCGTCCTTCTTCTTACCGAATAACACCGGCGCTCCCCAAGGCGACACACTTGGTCTAATAAACCTTCTATCCAGCAACTCCTGAATCTGCGCTTTCAATTCCACCAACTCCTTCGGCGTCATTCTATACGGAGCAATAGATACTGGAGCTGTTCCCGGAAGAAGATCGATACCAAACTCCACTTCACGATCCGGGGGTAATCCCAGAAGCTCTTCTGGGAAAACATCAGGAAATTCCCTCACCGTCCTGATGCCCCAAACAGTTAATTCCTTGGCTTCCAGAGCGAGAACAAACATTAGAATTGCCTTGCATCCTTTTCTCACCATCATTTATGCTCTTAAGGCGGACACCACATTTGACAAGCAGTTCCCCCTTTCACCTATTACCAACACTTCACCACCCTCGGGGGTTTTTAACACCATACTCTTGCCCGCACAATCTACCTTAGCTTGATACTTCCCCAGCCAATCCATGCCTAAAATTAAATCAAACTCCCCGAACGGTAATTCCATTAGATCCGTCCGGAAAACTATCCCCTGAACTTCTAAAGGTACTTCCCGATAAAGCTTGTTTACCACCACAGAATGTCCTAATGGGCTAACTACAGTCATCTCCCTAGAGGAAATCTCAGAATCTACGCCTAAGGTTTCAGACACCCTACTAGCAGCATATGAATGCGTCGACACAATGTCAATCAATGTAGTGTAAGGCAAGCCAAAAATTAAAAATGTACCGATTACGACATCTGGTGCGTCAGCCTCCTCCCGACGTCTGACAGCATAGACTAACCCCGACTATCTTGCCTCAGTGTTTCCTGCCCCTTGGCCTGGCGCTCCACGACCCCGATCGGAGCCGTTACCACCTCTGGCTGGACCACGACCTCTCTGTGGCTGCTGACCTCCTCTTCCCGGCTGTGCATTCCCTTGACCTGTGGGCCCTTCACTACCCCATTGCTGCGGACAGTTTCTAACTTGGTGGTCCATAGATCCACACCTAAAGCACTTCCCACTTCCCGCCCAACACTCACCTACATGGAATTTACCACATCGGGCACACTTCTGTGTCTGACTAGAAGTAGCAGGTCTCTCATCCTGTCTCGGTCCATCTAACCTAGGCCTTTTCTGAGTACGACCAGTTGCCCCTGACGATCCAAAATTCCATTTTCCTCCACCCCTATCTCTATCCCGATTCAATTTCTCTGTCCGCTTAACCTCCTCAACTATCTTAGCTTTTTCCACAAGCACAGCAAATTCCCTCTCCCGCTGTGGCACTATCAGTACACGCAGATCGTCCCTCAGAGCATCCTCAAATTGAACACAACGTTCATGGTCTGTAGCCACCATTCCTTGAGCATAACGGCTAAGGCGTAAAAATTCCGCTTCGTACGCAGCCACCGACCTACTTCCCTGAACCAGATTCAGAAACGCTCTACGTTGCGCATCCACATAACTTGTCCCAATGTATTTACTCTGGAATGCCGTTTTGAAGAAATCCCAGGTGATACGGTCAGCCACCGAACCATCCTTAACCGTAAGCCACCATAGATAAGTTTCGTCCCGCAGGAGAGATACAACCCCTTTCAGCTTTTCCTCTTCCGTGAAATCCAGATCATCCATTATATGCTCAACTGCCTCCAACCAATATTCAGCCGTACTCGGGGCTATACCAGAAATTCCCCTAAACATTTCTACCCCATTGGCTCTAAGTGGCTCCGACACAGATTTCCGGGCTCCTGTGCCCATGCCTGCCCCAGCAACCCTCTCTAAAACCCTTAACATCGCCTGAGATACTGCATCATCTCCGGCCGTCTGATCCTGAAATTCGGCCTCCGCAGCTGGAATCTCGTTTCCTGACCCGTGGCCAGATCCTACTGGTTCTGACACAGCTATCCTACCCCTACCACAGCCACGCGGCGGACATCCACGACCCCTTGTACTCATTCTACCGATTCGCGTTTATCAGATTAGAAATTTTATGAATTATTAATTTCTTTCACTGATTAACCACGAAAAATTTTATGAACAGTAGTTTAAGAGTAGTTCTTTCGAATTCTAAATTATATCTACGGGTTTCAGTCTCAAGTGTGTATCTCCTATTTCTAGGAACCACATACATCATCCATCATACATCAACATACAAGTAACATCCATGCACTCACATTCATCGCATAAGAGTTTTTTCATCATTTCTCTACCCAGGGGTATTTCCGTAGTTTTGTCCTACAGGGTATTTTGTAATTTCCTCAAAATAGGGTATCTTGGTGATTTTTCGAAGTAAGGGTATTGTAGTATTATCGCAACACAGGGGTATTTCGAAAAAATGTTTTTTCTGAAACAAGGGTATTTTGGAAGATTTATTTTTGCAAACCGGGTTACTTTTGTAAATCTAGGGGTTTTCAGGTAAATTTGCAAAACATAGGTATTTTGGTGATTTTGCCAACCGAGGGGTGTTTTAGTAATTTCACAAATTTTGGTAATTTTACAAATCTAGAGTATTCTGGGAAATTTTCACAAACCAAGGGTTTTTCGGAAATTTTACAAAACTTGGAGGGTATTTTTGGTAATTTTGCGAAATAGGGTGGCTAGTCCCTTTCGGGTTTTAATTGTAAATTTTGGCCCGTCAACAAGTCCTCATGGCTAAGGTGAACAGTCACTACGCACCAGGTAGGATTCCAGCGAAGAGGAGGTGGGTCACTAGGACCACTTAAGTACCAAGCTCTTCCTGAATCCAATCCTAGACATGTGCATGCCTGTTGCCACACCCTAACCCAGCGACCTGTTTACGAACATGTTTAATTAGATTAAGTCTTATGAATTTAAAGAGTTGTTTAAACTAAGCCTAAAGTCCATTAATGCCTAACATACTAGTCTACGTCCATCAAGCCCATCAAGCGCAATCATGCATATCATATTAAAAGTTAGAATACTTACCTGTGTGGATCGGGTGCTGGTAGACTCGAAGGCCATATCTTCATCCAAGACATTTTTCTCAAATTCACATCAAATTTTCAAAACACCACTAGACCCATTTCACATCTCGGGTTTTGAACCGGGCTCTGATACTAAAATGTAACACCCCAAACCCAGCCCAAATGCTACGACCAGATCTGGTATGCTACGGGTTAACCTTTGAAAACCTCTCTTTGAAGGGATTTGAAATCACGGTTTGTTTAAGTGGGTATTTGATAAATACGTGCTATTTATAGAAAACCCTTTTCGTTAAACGTGTTTGAAATTCTCATTTCATTACTTATAAGGATTAAGTCTTTCAAACAAGTTCAAAATATAAACATTAACACATATAAATCGATAACCTAAGCTATAGAGCCTTATTACATAAATGGCCCCAAATTAAACTTAAAGAAAAAAATAAAAAAACCGAAAATAATTTATGGAAATAAAAACTTGATGGCCCCTCGAGTCCGCCTCGGCTCCCATGTCCACGATCTACTGCTCATCTGAAAAATTAAGGAAAATAAAGGGTGAGTCACCAAGACTCAGTGTGCAGATCCCGAAAACACATTAAAGGCTTGGGCCCACAAACACATTATGGGCCTTGGCCCATCCACAATGGCAACAAAATATTTACATGCAACATGGCCGAACCCAAACCTAATAGTCCATCCTCTACACGCCAGCCCGTACCAACCAACACACCTCGGGGATTTCTACAATCAACCCACCAACCACTACACACCATATCGACAGCCATGCTGCCTATTCCTAACAGTTAGGAATGAATTTAACGTGGCTTAACCACCGATCACTATTGTGACCTAACTTTATAATTCGTGGTTTAACCACCGATCACCAAGTGACCTATTAACATGTTCTTCCCCTTCGTCACATCAACCCTATCCCATGCATACATACATGCAGAATCAAAACTTTATACTTCCTAAAAGTTCACAGACTACCACATACATCGATACACATAGAGAAGTTTCTGTGATTACTTACCTGGCATCCTTTGCCTACCCTTTTCGGGTAATACGACTGTCTTTACTGCCTTTTTCCGGCTTTTAGCCCATAACATAATTATTATAGATTATTCAATGTGTTAGAGATTTATACACCTGATTATAGACAAGACGAGACTTTCTACGTCGACACTATCAGGAGCTGATACGACTGCTATCTTTCTAAGGTGTTGTTCTGAAGCCGGTCCATGACCTGGTGGCCAATCCTGAACTGCCGACACTGCTCGCTTCTTAAACTTAGGGATTAGGTTTACAGATCCAATCCCCTCCTTCGCCTGAACGACATGTGATTCCATCACAAGACCTTATCAGTTGCTACCATCACAACAAATGGTTGTTAATCCATATCACAAAGTTAAGATTATAAACACGATGAACGTACCTAACGAAAATCTGAAGAGAACCCCTTACCTTGAAATCCCGAAAGAGATGAAGTTTAGAGACTAGCGATTTTCAGCTTTTAGATCTAGACGATCTACTTCGATTCCCGATGTCGCCCAACACGTAAACACAAGAAACCAACAATCCATTAGCCTTTCGGTTTTGTCTTCTAAAAACTGAAAGAGAAAAAGAATAGATCAAAAGAAATTGGCACCTACCTTTACAGAGATTTCGGCAACTCCTAGAAGATTTTGGCTTTTAGTGAAGAGATCGACAAAGAAATCCCAAAAAAACAATGAACATTCGGCTTATAGGCACAGGATGAAGAAGGGAATTGAAATTAAGGTTTCGGCTCTTTGATACAGAAACAGTTGAGAAGAGAGAAGTAGAATAGAAGGAAAACGGTAAAGAGAAAAGGATTTCGGCAGACTAGAGGTAGTTCGGCTTTAGCAGAATAATGAGAAAAGAGATTGAAAGAATAAAGACCTAATTGCCGAAATTGAAGAGGAGAATGGAAGAATAAAACCCTAGTGCCGAAAATAAAAGATATTCCCCCTTACTTAACCTAAATTTCGGCAACTACCTCTAAAAAATCGAAAGTGCCCATTTTGATAACTTAAAATTGATCAATTAATAAGGGAAATTTCGGCACCCCTTAGACTCATTAAAACTGATTCCTTCCCCCTCTTAGAGTTGGAAATTCGGCCACCACCTTGACCTATAGATAATTCCTAAACTTTCTCCCTTATCAACATCTGATCACTCATCCTCAAGTGACATGGATAACACCACCTCTTTCTTCCTTTATTTGCCACATTATCCACATTATCCCACTCATTAAATCTTCCTATTTTTAAGCCTTATTGCCATCCCACTCTATCCATTTAAATGCCAAAAATTAGCTAAATTTTAATTAAAAGAATTGGGCTTCATGCAACTTGAGTTTGGCCTCCCCAGTTGACGCCACTTCCCTGCTCTTTAAGTGGCACCACTTTGCCACTGGGCCACAAGCCCATTTGTGTATTAAAACATAGATAACATCTTTTAAGCCTTATCTTATCAAGCTTTCCACTAGAGTGTCCAAGCAGAAAATTTTAACTAAGGCCTCGGCCCAATCCTGAGCCCAATCTGGACCCCTAAACACTCTAATTGGCACATTAAACGTAACACACATCAAATGCAAAGGCCCATTAATTCAGGATGTTACATTTGGTACCACAATGGGTTGGCCCCACGTATATTTATCATTGACTATTGTCACAGTTGTCTGGGACCACAGTGGTTTGGAACCACAATGGCTTGATGCCACGGGTGTTTGGCTGATTCAAGTGACGTAGAGGATGGAAAACTAGGTTGGGCTGGGTTGCATTGCATACACTTTTACTATGCCATGGTGTGAGGGTAAGGCCCAACGTGCATCTGTGGGCTTTAAGCCCGATTGCGTTATAAGGGGAATTACACACTGAGTCTCGGTGATTCACCCCTCTGCTTAACTTTGCAGGTAACCCTTAGCTGCGGATTTGGAGCTGAGGTGGGCTTTGAGGTGGCCATGGATTATTTCCTCGTAAATTTTCATTTCTTTATTTAAATATACTTTCTCATTTTAGGATATTTTTTTTTGCAATGTAATAAGGCCTCCGTAATTTTAATCTGGGTTTTGACTTTTATGCTGATATTATATATTTTATAAACTGTCAAATATGGAGTATCCTAAAGCAAGAGTATAAACAATTAGTTTTTTTAAAGTGTTATCAAAATATGACAAGCAAATAACTAAGTAATTCAGAAATTTTCTTAAAACCACAAACATTGCTTTCAGATGTCACGTTTATATAATTCCTTAATTTCAACTTTCGCAATACAAACCTATTTTTGATTGATAAGATTATTCATATTAAGTTTTTGTGAGAAAACCCTAAGATCGAATTTGATTTTCAAATGCTAACACATCGTGAAATTTCTTCTATTTCAAAAGACCTTAAAACAACCTTTTCATGTGACATACCAGATTCGGTCATAACGTTTAGGCCGGGTTTGGGGTGTTACATAAGTTATATTTACCCTTTGAAAAGTTATCTTAAGAACTCTCATTGTTCTCTTATTTATTACTATATTCCCACTTTTAGTGGTTCATCAGTATATCTTTCATTTTCTATATGTTTACATTCACTTCGGGGAATGCAACAAATCTAGTAGGACAAACTTATAAACATTCCAATAGATTCTTTATTTCATAATCACCATCGCTAACATGCGTGAGATTTCAAATCAAAACCTATCTATTCATGTTGTCATGATTAGTCTCCAATTATAATAAAATGATATAATAAATAAAACATAGCAAAATATACCTGAAGATCTTTAACATCATCGTCATCACCTTGACTATTATCGCGAGCACTATTAAAAGTAGTAAAACAACTTTGTTTTCGTAATAACATTTATAATATAATAGTAAAATATTTTAATAAATAATCAAAATTTTCATATACGATGCTTGAAAATTATCTGATACACATTGTACCAAATTTCAATACCACATATATGTTATAAAATCTTATCTTGCACTAATAAATTATTTATAAATTCAATTTAAAAGATATCATACAATCATCCAACATTAGTAAGTTAATAAGAAGACTTAACAGATCCTATCAAATTTCCCTTTAATCAACAATGGTAGGTTAATAACACTTTCCACCATAATTAAAATTTCAAGAATATTTAATAACAAGAATTTAATAATCAAAATATCTAAATATTATGCATAATATAACTTAATTAAAAAAATTTCAAAAAAATGATTTACCAAAAAAAAAGCAAACATATCTAATAAACAATTATGTCTTTACATAAAAAAAATTTTAACCTAGAAAGGCAAAAGTCAAATACCATCAGAATGTGAAATTTATGTCAAATAAAAATTAATAGTAATCATACCTTAATTGAATAAGAAAATATGGTTGAAATATAAAAGTTTCTTACCAAATCTATACTTTACCCATGTTTATACAATAAATCAAATATAGTGAATAAGAACCATAATCCATTCTGAGATTGAATCTTTCAACATCTTGAAAAAGAAGTTATAAGACTGAAAGTTTAAGGTGAAAAGGAATTTGATATGTGGGATGACTTCGAAATATTTTGAAAAAAGAATAGAGAATAATCGTACTAATAACATGTCATAAAATAAAGAGAGATGGAGAGAATAAAGAACAAAGAAAGTATGAAAGCGATAAAGAATGTAGTTTATTGATCAAAAGGGGTGATTACAATGCTTCATTAGAGTGTCTATTTATAGGCATAAGAAGTATAAAAGAAGTAGAGATCTAATTCTAATAACTATTAAAATTTAAAATATTTTTGGCTTGGTTTATAGAAATGAGGTCCCGATAACTCATTTTCTAAAATCATTTGACTTTAGGGTCATACCACTTGAACCTAATTATTCTTTCAAATAGCATAAATTTTCAAATCAAAATTTATTCTAATATCATATTTGACTCGTGAATAATATTTACGAACTTACTCGTAGGATTTGTGGCCCCAAAACCACTATTTTCGAACCACTAAAAAACGAGTTGTTACAAACTAATCCTATCGAGAAACCCTTAATCCTCCATTAATCACGTCCCCATCCACTTGTTAATCTCCCTTAAGAGATTTAGCCACTCATTGTATTCATAATCTAAATCTCAATTGAAATAAACATGTAAATAAACATGATTAAATCTAAAGAGAAAAGAGATGTAGAAATAATCTCATCGATGTCGATTGAAGCACAAAGTAGGAAATCTCTTGATTGGGATAACAAGAATTGTTTCTTGTAAAGGCAAATAAACTGAAATACTTTTATTAAATAAAAGAACTCTTGGATCAAAATTGATTCCAAGAGAGAAGAACAAAGAGTTTATGAAGAACAAAAGAAAAACTTAATATAAATCCTAGTGTAAACTACAAGGGCTTTTGGATGCATCTAAAACAACTTAGTTACATCAAATCCCTATGGTTTTATTTATAAGAGTGTTGGTAACCCGAATTAGGTCTTTGACGCATCCTAGGTCTTCGTATAAAGTTGATTGTACGAACGAAAATAGCGTTGAAGTACTTGGGCACCATATCAACCCTATATCGTTTCGTAGGCCTTGCAGGGTGTGACATGACAACTAAAGTATAGGTTCTTGCATCCATGTCATGTTTTAGCGGCTCGAGAAGCTTGTACATCACTCGTCCCTTGATCCTACGTCCCTTAGGCCTATAATTCATCACCCTACACACTCAATTCCAGAAACTAGAACTATATAAGGCCCATGTAGACCTAATAGGTCACACACTTACAAAATGTGTAAAAACACTTATTTTACTAACCTTTACTACTTAACCACTAAATACCGAAAATGAAATAATTAATATTAAAATGGCTAGAAAACAAACTCCTTAAGAGCGGAAATATACCGAAATTACTATTACATTTGATGTCCGGTCAGTTGTTAAACCTCATTTTGTTACCAAAAAAAAAGTTTCATTTGTTACCAAAAAAAGTTTCATTTGTTATTTATATATTTTTTATAAATAAATTTAATACATAATTTTTTTTCACCTTGCATTTAAGTGTGCCATAATCTAATATAAATTATTTGTTTTGCTTTTTTTTTTCAAGTTGGTTGCTAAGTGAATTATAAACACACCCATGCAAAAAATATTAACAAAACTTATTTATCAAAAGTTTATATAAAAAAGAAATGGTTGAAATGATAAGGTTGTAACATCCTAAAATTGGGGTTATTTGTGATTAAACTGTTTTGCTTATGATTGGATTGTTGTGATGTTATTCGTGGTGTAGTAGGACTTAATTGTGAACTTTGAGTAGGCTTGAATAGTAGAAAAAAATTTTATTTGTAAGCTTTAAAGATAGGGAGCCTCAGTAGGTAGGGGTTACAAGTTTAAATGAGGGATTATTTGACGCTAAAAAGACCTTGGAAAAGTGGCAAAAGGGAGGCCACTTAAAGGCTAGAGTTGACGCCATCAAGGGGAGCAAGGGAGCCAGTGTTCGAGTTGCGGAATTCCCCTTCCTACTCTTTATTTTGGACGGAAAAAGAGAGAGAAAAGTGTTCAATTTTAAACTTTAGGATAATAAGGATATTATTAGCATTTTAATTAGATTTTATGTGAATAATCTAAAAGGGTGGCAAAGAGAAAAAGTAGGGATTTGACTTATTCAAATTCTTTTGAATAATTTCAAATGGTTGGCCTAGAGTGATTTGGGGTGTTGCCGAATTGTTGAACTCTTTGTTGAAGGGGGTGGACGGCAAGGAGACTAGGGGAAGGGGGAGAGTGTCGAATTCTCTTAAGGCATACTCTTCATTTTGTTCTTTTTTTTTCTTTTCTCCATTTGCAAGTAGCCGAATTTCCCCACTCTTTACCTTTGATTTTCTTTCTTTCTCTCCTTTCTCATTCCCTCAAAACTGAAACCACTATTAACCTCTTTCTCTCCTATTCGTTTTGCTTAAACACCAAAATCTTCTCTACTCTCTTCTTGTCTGAAACCTTTACCTCCCTTTCACATTATTTCCTTTTGCCATTAGCCGAATATCCTCCACTCTTGTTGCTGAAATTTCCTTCTCCTATTTAGAATCACTCTGACCGAATATTAAAGTTAGCATTGTCTCTTCGGGATTTCTTTTTCCAATCATTTGGTGAAGGTAGGTAATGGCCGAAACTCTCCTCCCATGTTCTTTTGTTCTTTGTCGACTTAGTTGAATGGTGAAGCTGAAATATACTGATGGTTGGCTAATCAGTGTTGAAACCGATTGTTATCTAGGTACTCCGGGATTTTGGAAATAGTCAAGTGAAGCCTCCATTCGTTAGCAATCAGTCTTGGTAAGTGGTGGTAAGGATCTATTTTAGTAAACCATTTGGTTGGTATTTGAAAGCCGAAGGCTATTGTTGTGGCTACTAATGATTGCCGATTGTAGGGAAGTGAAGCAGATTTACATATCGTGAGGTGGTTAGTGTTCAAAAGGCGTTTAGGTGAGGTTTTGGGGTCTTACGATTAACCCTTTGGATTTATTGGGTTTGGCCGAATGGTCTATGACACTAACCTTATGTGTGGCCGAATATAGGGGCAAGGATATCTTGTGTGGCCGATTGTCTCTTCAGGATTTAGAGCTATCGTTAGAAACAGGTGTGTACATACACACTTTATAACTAATAACTGTACTAAATAAACTATGTATGCTAAACTGGATTGATGTAGATTTGGATTCAATACCATAATGGTATAAGCAAGGATTCAGGTAAGTCCTTGTCGTTATGAGTTTCTTTATGCTTATGAAAGCATGACATATTTGGTATATGTGGCATATAATATATGGCTGATGATAAATCTGTTGGATGTGGTTAATAAACATATTGGCATGATATATGTTAAATGCATATCATTGATTGATGTGGGATTAAACGAGTGGAGGGGGAACTGATATTCGTGTCGACGGACACCAGTGGTTTGGTACCACATTCCGTGACTTCGGTCACCAGAGGTTTGGCACCTCATAGCGTCTCGTCCCCGTGGCTTAGCACCACAGTGGGTTGGCCCCATAGATGACATTATGGGATTGACGCCAGTGATTTGGTATCACACGTGGGTTGGCCCCACAACTTATGATTTGTGACTTCGAGTCACCAGTGCTTCGGCACCACCAGTGGTTTGGCACCACATTATTGATGAATATCGTGACTTTGAGTCACTAGTGGTTTGGCACCACCAGTGGTTTGGTACCACACGGGGTAGAGAAAAGGTGTTTGGATTGCTAGGTTGGGTGCATGTTAACTTAGTTATAAATTGTGTATGATGTTGCATTAAATCGGGGAAAGGGGTTACACATTGAGTCTTGATGACTCACCTTCTCCTTTAACATTTTTTAGGTGACTCGTAGCTCGCGGATGAGGAGCCGGATGGACTCGAGGTGGCCATGCAGTGAAATGTGGAATAAATGGACTTTGAATTATTTTTATTTTATTGTTGGTTTTATTTGATTCAAGTTGTAATAAGGCCTCCTAAGATTTTATTTTGATTATTTAGATGTTTTGGATAATTTGCTTAAACTGCTTAATGACTTTAAAAATGGTTAGATACGTTTTTTTAAATGCAAACGTAAATGTTTTCTGTGCCATCGGGTACACTTGATATTGGTAACAACCTGACTTAATAAATTTTAGCAACTAAGTTAAGTATGATTTTCTTTATACACCCTAACTGTTTTTAAAACAAGACAATATCTTTTACCTAAAATTGAATTGGCTAAGGCATACCAAATTCGGTCGTAATGTTTGGGCCGGGTTTGGGGTGTTACAAAATTAGTATCAGAGCCCAGTTCAAAGCTCGGCTGTGGGGGCCCAAGGCCCAAAATGTTTTGGTAGGCCTTTTTGAAATATTTCTGGGTTTTTGAACAGCATGGCATCGAGTCTCCGGCACCAATCTGCCCAGGTAAGTACCTCTAACTTTTGTATGGATTATTATTTGTAGAAGGGTAGGTATGGAACGTAGTTAGTATGATAGGTGTTTGAACCTTAGGACTAGTTTTACCCCAACAAAGTACATAAGACTTTAAATGCCTAATTAAACAAACCTACGACCAAGTCGCCGAGTTAGGGTGTGGTAACCCTGGTGCGCATGTCTAGGATTGGATCCGGAAGAGCTTGGTACTTAAGCAGTCCTCGTGACTCACCTCCTCTTCGCAGGAATCCTGCCTGGTGCGTAGCTTCGGTTCACCCTAACCAAGAGGACTCGGTCATAGGCTAAACACACTAAATAAAACCCGAAAGGGATTAACCCTGTTTTATGAAAGCTCTAAGTTTTAAAAATCATTACGATACTCCTTTTAATAGCAGCAAAAATTTATTTTTGGAAAAGTTTCAAAATATTTTTTTTCAACTTACCAAAATTACCAAAATGCCCTAGTGGCAAAATTACGAAAATGCCCTTGGTTTTTAAAATTACCGTATTACCCCGATTTCAATAAAATTTTCTTACTTTACAAAAGTATTCAACATTCTGTATTTCAAAATAATACCCTGACTTTGGAAATTTACAAAATTACCCCTGATTGACAAAATTACCAAAATACCCCTGGTTTTCTAAATTCTGCCATACTTTCAAATTGAGAATTTTTCGAAAATACTCCTCAATTTTAGAAATTACAAAATGTCTTGATTTACTAAAGTTTTCAAAATTTCTTAGGTTTATTACAAAAATACCCCTGTAGGAAAAATGACGAAAATACCCCTGGGATAGAAACGGACAGAAATGTCCGAAGAGTGAATGTGTATGAAAGGTATTAGGGAATGGATGTGCTTTTCTGTGTGAACTAGGATAGTGGACTTAAAACTTTGATTGATCGAAGAAATCCCTATTAAACTTTCTTCATAAAATTTCTTCGTGAATAATCAGTGAAACAGTTACTAATCCATAAAATTTCTTAATCAGACTAAGCCTCAATCGCTAGAAATGAACTCTAGAGGACGTGGTCGTCGTGGATGTGGTAGGGGCAGGATGACCGTGTCAGAACCCGTTAGGTCGGGTCAGGGATCTGAGAATGAGGTACCACCGCCACCACCACCCCCAACTTTTGGAGCTGAGGAGCAGGATCAGACGGGAGATGACGCAGTGTCACAAGCGATGCTGTGGGTTCTGGAAAGAGTAGCTGGAATGGGTGGAGGTGGAGGAGCTCGGAAGTCGGTACCTGAGAGACTTCGAGCTAACGGAGTTGAGGTGTTCCGGGGTGTATCGGGTGTGGCACCTAGCACGGCAGAGTATTGGTTAGAATCGACTGAGAGGACCATGGATGATCTCGATCTGACAAATGAGGAGAAGCTGAAAGGAGCGCTGTCGCTTCTAAAGGATGAGTCATATCAGTGGTGTCTCACGGTTCGAGATGGTGCTACGGTAGATGATCTTACTTGGGAGTACTTCAAAGCTGCTTATCAGAAGAAGTATGTGGGCACCGGCTACACGGATGCGCAGAGGAAAGCTTTTCTGGGGTTGGTACATGGAAATAAGTCAGTATCGGAGTATGAAGCAGAATTCTTGAGGCTGAGCCGCTATGCTCGGGGAATTGTGTCAACTGAGTATGATCGTTGTGTCCGCTTTGAAGACGGACTTAGGGATGATTTAAGGTTGCTGATTGCTCCACAGCAGGAGCGTGAGTTTGCTATCTTGGTGGAAAAGGCTAAGATAGCCGAAGGGGTCAAGGAGTCAGTGAGACAGAACTACGATAGGAACAAGCAGAAAAGAGGATTTGGGTCGTCTAGATCGGGTAGTAACGCACAGAAGAGGGCTAGACAGAATGGGCCGAAACAGACAGGGAGGCCCATGGCTACTAATCAGAGACCAGCTCAGTGTAATCGCTGTGGGAAATCATTCGGGAGGTTGTTGGACCGGTGAAAGGGGATGTTTTGAATGTGGATCTTTGGATCACCGTGTAAGGGATTGTCCTTGGAAGTTAGCTAAGAATCAGTTAGAGGGTCAGAACCGTGCTCAGGCTAGAAATGTAGGACCACCACAGAGGGGTCGTGGTAATGGTAGAGGAGGCAATGGTTTTAGTCAAGGTCGCGGAATACCGGCCAGAGGTGCAGGCAACACGGAAGCAAGGCAGCCTGGTTTAGTCTACGTAGCAAGACATCGAGAGGAGGGTGACGCACCGGACGTCATAACCGGTACGTTCCTAATTTTTGGTCTTCCATATGTTGCATTAATTGATGTGGGTTCAACGCATTCATACGTTGCTAGTAGTATGGTAGATGCTATGAACATAGACTTTGAGACTATTTCTAGGGAGATGACAGTAATTAGCCCTCTAGGTCACTCTGTAGTTGTAAACAAGCTATATAGAGATGTACCCCTAGAACTCCAAGGGGTAGTGTTCTTAGCGGATTTGATGGAGCTGCCGTTTCAAGAATTCGATTTGATTCTCGAAATGGATTGGCTAGTGAAGTACCAGGCAAGGTTGGATTGCGCTGCTAAGCGTATGGTTCTAAAGACGGCTGAGGGTGATGAAATGGTCATGATAGGTAATAGAAGAGATTACCTATCCAATGTGGTCTCTGTATTAAAGGCGGAGAAAATGGTCAAGAAAGGCTGTGAGGTATTTTTGGTTCGAATTTGTGCCTTGGAGGCTAAGGAGTCAGCAGTTGAGAAGGTCCGAACAGTAAGGGAATTCGCTGATGTGTTTCCAGAGGAACTTCCGGGTCTGCCTCCGGATCGGGAAGTTGAATTCGGTATAGACTTGTTGCTCGGGACAGCACCAGTGTCCATAGCACCGTACCGAATGGCACTGAAGGAATTGGTGGAGCTGAAGGCTCAAATTCAGGAGCTCTTGGACCGAGGATTTATCCGACCAAGTATATCTCTATGGGGAGCACCTGTGCTGTTTGTCAAGAAAAAGGATGGTTCAATGCGGATGTGTATCGACTACCGCCAACTGAATAAGCTGACGATTAAAAACAAGTATCCGTTGCCTCGAATTGATGACTTGTTTGACCAGCTGAAGGGTGCATCAGTTTTCTCGAAGATAGATCTTAGGTCGGGTTATCATCAACTTAAGGTGAAGGAGGTTGATGTTCACAAGACGGCATTCTATACTCGTTATGGGCATTACGAGATTTTGGTGATGCCATTTGGGTTGACCAATGTGCCGGCAGCATTCATGGACTTAATGAATAGAGTGTTTCAGTAGTACTTGGATCAATTTGTCGTGGTGTTTATAGACGACATATTGGTTTACTCAAGGACGGATGAAGAGCATGATAAGCATTTGCGGATAGTTCTACAAGTTTTGAGGGAAAAGCAGTTATTCGCCAAATTCAGTAAGTGCGAATTTTAGCTTAGTGAGGTGGCTTTCTTAGGTCACGTGGTGTCAGCTGAAGAGATTAGAGTGGATCCTCGTAAGATCGAAGCGGTGTTAGATTGGAAACCGCCTAGGTCAGTGGCAGAAATTCGGAGTTTTCTGGGTCTGGCAGGGTACTATCGAAGGTTTGTGGAAGGATTCTCTTTAATCGCGGCGCCGTTGACTAAGTTACTAAGAAAAGGAGTTCCGTTTGTATGGTCAGAGAAGCAGCAGGAAAGTTTTGACAAGCTAAGGAAGATTCTGACAGAAGCTCCAGTTCTGGTACAGCCTGAAGCGGGGAAGTTGTTCACGGTTTACTGTGATGCGTCCCATACTGGTTTGGGATGTGTGTTAATGCAGGAAGGAAAGGTAGTGGCCTATGCATCCCGTCAGCTAAGACCGCATAAGGTTAACTATCCGACTCATGACTTGGAGTTAGCGGCAGTGGTCTTCGCTTTGAATATATGGAGGCATTACTTGTATGGGGAGAAGTCGATAGTCTACACGGATCACAAAAGTCTGAGGTATCTTTTAACTCAGAAGGATTTGAACTTGAGGCAACTACGGTGGATTGAGCTGTTGAAGGACTACGACTGTTCAATTGAGTACCATCCGGGCAAAGCTAACGTGGTGGCTGACGCGTTAAGTCGGAAGGTCGTGGCGGACTTAAGGGCGATGTTTTCCCATTTGTGTCTATTTGACGATGGAAGTATTTTGGCGGAACTGCAAGTTAAGCCGACTTGGATCGAGGAGATTAAGGAAAAATAGTTAGTAGATGAAGGTTTGAATGCACGGAGATTGCAAGTTCAAGATGGTGGTTTAGAAGTGTATAGCTTGTCCGATGATGGAGTATTATGCTTTCAAGGGCGAGCTTGTATGCCGAAAGATGTGGAATTGAGGCAGAGAATTCTTCAGGATGCACATAGCAGCCCATACGCTATGCATCCGGGAGGTAGCAAGATGTATGGAGATTTGCAGAAGCAGTTCTGGTGGGCTGGGTTGAAGCGCGAGGTGACTAAATTTGTGGGAAGGTGTCTGACGTGTCAGCAGGTTAAGGCTGAACACCAGTTGCCATCAGGGTTACTTCAACCAGTGAAGATCCCTCAGTGGAAATGGGAGAGGATCACGATGGATTTTGTCAGCGGACTACCCCTCACGCCTAGTAAAAAGAACTCGGTTTGGGTAATTGTGGATCGACTAACCAAGTCAGCGCATTTCATACCAGTAAGGGTAGATTATTCGCTTCAGAAGCTAGCAAAGTTATATGTAGCCGAGATAGTAAGATTGCATGGTGTGCCAGTATCGATTATCTCGGATAGAGATCCGAGGTTTACGTCAAGGTTTTGGAGAACTTTGCATCAGGCTTTGGGAACGAGATTGGACTTTAGCACAGCTTTTCACCCACAAACTGACGGACAATCGGAAAGAGTGATTCAGATCTTAGAAGATATGCTGAGGGGCTGTATTTTGGACTTCAGTGGTAGTTGGAAGGAGTATCTACCGTTGGCAGAGTTCGCTTATAACAATAGTTATCAAGCGAGCATTCAGATGGCACCATTCGAGGCACTGTATGGACGGAAGTGCCGTACCCCTATGTGTTGGACGGAATTAAGCGAACGACATGTCTTGGGTTCGGAGTTGGTAGCAGAAACTGAAGATAAAGTTAAGATGATTCGGGCTCGTCTCAAGGAGGCATCAGATAGACAAAAGTCTTATGCCGATCTCAAGCGCAAGGAAATGGAATATGAGGTAGGAGATAAGGTTTTTCTGAAGGTGTCGCCTTGGAAGAAGGTGTTGCGGTTTGGGCGAAAAGGAAAGCTAAGCCCTAGGTTCATTGGGCCATATACAGTGTTGAAGCGAGTGGGACCGGTAGCTTATCAGCTCGAGTTGCCGGCAGAGTTAAGGCAAATTCATGATGTCTTCCATGTGTCGATGCTTAGGCGATATCGGTCAGATCCATCACATGTTGTGCCAGTGGCAGAGATTGAGGTTAACTCAGACTTATCTTTCGAGGAGGAGCCAGTCCAGATCTTAGATCGAGATGTCAAGGTTCTACGTAGGAAGTCAGTACCCTTGGTGAAAGTGCTATGGCGAAACCATGGTGCGGAGGAAGCTACGTGGGAACCCGAGGATGTGATGTGGCAGCAATACCCCCACCTCTTCTGATCAGGTAATTTCGAGGCCGAAATTATTTTAAAGGGGGTAAAACTGTAACATCCTAAAATTGGGGTTATTTGTGATTAAACTGTTTTGCTTATGATTGGATTGCTGTGATGTTATTCGTGGTGTTGTAGGACTTAATTGTGAACTTTGAGTAGGCTTGAATAGTAGAAAAAAATTTTATTTGTAAGCTTTAAAGATAGGGAGCCTCAGTAGGTAGGGGTTACAAGTTTAAATGAGGGATTATTTGACGCTAAAAAGACCTTGGAAAAGTGGCAAAAGGGAGGCCACTTAAAGGCTAGAGTTGACGCCATCAAGGGGAGCAAGGGAGCCAGTGTTCGAGTTGCGGAATTCCCCTTCCTACTCTTTATTTTGGACGGCAAGAGAGAGAGAAAAGTGTTCAATTTTAAACTTTAGGATAATAAGGATATTATTAGCATTTTAATTAGATTTTATGTGAATAATCTAAAAGGGTGGCAAAGAGAAAAAGTAGGGATTTGACTTATTCAAATTCTTTTGAATAATTTCAAATGGTTGGCCTAGAGTGATTTAGGGAGTTGCCGAATTGTTGAACTCTTTGTTGAAGGGGGGTGGACGGCAAGGAGACTAGGGGAAGGGGGAGAGTGCCGAATTCTCTTAAGGCATACTCTTCATTTTGTTCTTTTTTTTTTCTTTTCTCCATTTGCAAGTAGCCGAATTTCCCCACTCTTTACCTTTGATTTTCTTTCTTTCTCTCCTTTCTCATTCCCTCAAAATCGAAACCACTATTAACCTCTTTCTCTCCTATTCGTTTTGCTTAAACACCAAAATCTTCTCTACTCTCTTCTTGGTCGAAACCTTTACCTCCCTTTCACATTATTTCCTTTTGCCATTAGCCGAATATCCTCCACTCTTGTTGCCGAAATTTCCTTCTCCTATTTAGAATCACTCTGACCGAATATTAAAGTCAGCATAGTCTCTTCGGGATTTCTTTTTCCAATCGTTTGGTAAAGGTAGGTAATGGCCGAAACTCTCCTCCCATGTTCTTTTGTTCTTTGTCGACTTAGTTGAATGGTGAAGCCGAAATATACTGATGGTTGGCTAATCAGTGTTGAAACTGATTGTTATCTAGGTACTCCGGGATTTTCGAAATAGTCAAGTGAAGCCTCCATTCGTTAGCAATCAGTCTTGGTAAGTGGTGGTAAGGATCCATTTTAGTAAACCATTTGGTTGGTATTTGAAAGCCGAAGGCTATTGTTGTGGCTACTAATGATTTCCGATTGTAGGGAAGTGAAGCAGATTTACATATCGTGAGGTGGTTAGTGTTCAAAAGGCGTTTAGGTGAGGTTTTGGGGTCTTACGATTAACCCTTTGGATTTATTGGGTTTGGCCGAATGGTCTATGACACTAACCTTATGTGTGGTCGAATATAGGGGCAAGGATATCTTGTGTGGCCGATTGTCTCTTCGGGATTTAGAGCTATCGTTAGAAACAGGTGTGTACATACACACTTTATAACTAATAACTGTACTAAATACACTATGTATGCTAAACTGGATTGATGTAGATTTGGATTCAATACCATAATGGTATAAGCAAGGATTCAGGTAAGTCCTTGTCGTTATGAGTTTCTTTATGCTTATGAAAGCATGACATATTTGGTATATGTGGCATATAATATGTAACACCCCAAACCCGGCCCAAACCATAAGACCGAATTTGGTTTGCTACAGAGAAAACATTTTTGAAAACCATTTAAAACTTAGTCAAATTGCCTTTCAATTAAAATTTTATTTGTTAGAAATCACACTCAAAAGAAATTTGTTGAGTCAGGTTGTGTAAAAATTTTAGAGGTACCCGATGGTACTTTAAAACATTTTTGCGTTTAATTTGAGAAAAATATGTGCATCCATTTTAACATCATCAAGTAGTTTAACCAAACATTCAAAACACGCAGCAATAATAAAATAATTCTAGGAGGCCTTATTACAAACATAAACCCAAAAGAAAAATAGATAAAATCCAAAATTCATTTATTAAAAAGTCTCCACTGCATGGCCACCTTGAGTCCATCCGGCTCCTCACCCGCGATCTACGAATCACCTGAAAAATTAAAGGAGAAGGTGAGTCACCAAGACTCAATGTGTAACCCTTCCCCGGTTTAGTGCAATAACATACACAAATCATAACCAATTAACATGCATAAGTTTAAATGCACCCAACCTAACCATCCATACGCCTTTTTCTACCCCGTGTGGTACCAAACCACTGGTGGTGCCAAACCACTGGTGACATATAGTCACAAATGTGATACCAAATCACTGGAGATACCAAATCTCTGGTGTCCGAAGACACAATTGTGTTACCAAAACACTGGTGACCGAAGTCACAAATCAAGTGATGGGGCCAACCCATCGTGTGATACCAAATCACTGGCAGACGATCCCATATCTCAAAGTGGGGCCAACCCACGGTGGAATTAACCACAGGGACAAGTCGCTATGAGGTGCCAAACCTCTGGAGGTACCAAACCTCTGGTGACCGTAGTCACGATGTGTTACCAAAACACTGGTGTCCGTCGACACAATTATCACTGCCCCCTCCTCTCATCAACCCATATCAATCATTTATGCATATACAAAAATCATGTTGATAGATTTATTTAACAACATCCAATCGATTATCATAAGCCATATATCAAATAATACACATACCAAATGTGTCATGCTTCCCAAAAGCATCAAATAGTAATCTCATAGTCACAAAGACTTACCCGAATCCTTGTTAATACCATGATGGTATTACATCCATGTCTACATAAATCGATTAGACATAATATAACACTTAGCATATTAAAAAGTCATAAGATGTGTATGTACACACACCTGAATTTAACGAAAGCCTTAAATCCCGATTAGACAAATCGGCCACACAAACTTTCCTTGTCCCTATATTCGGCCAAAAATGAATATTAGAACTATGGCCTATTCGGCCAAACCAAAATAATTGTGAAGAAGGGTTCCTTGTGAACCTAAAACCTTACCCAAAAGCCTTCGAACACTATCCAACACACTCCTAAAAGAATCGGCCTCACTTCCCTACAATCAACCATCATCATTAAGGTTTATTAGCCTTCGGATTAAACGAAAACTTAAAAGAATGATCCTTTAAAATAAACCCTTACCACCTTACCAAAAACCGATTGCTAGAGGAGTCCCAAAGAAAACTATGTTGCCTTCAATATTCGGCCAAAGAGATTCAAGATAGAAGAAGAATATTTTTGGCACAACAAAGAGGTATATTCGGCTTTATGACAAAAAGAAAATAATGGGAAGAGAAATAGAGTTTCGGCAAAGAAGAGTGTATTAGAGAGTTTTGGTGTTTAAGCAAAATGAATGGGAGAACAAAAGGTTAATGCAAGTTTCGGTTTTTGAGAGAATGAAAAGGAGAAATAGATATTGAACAAATATGACCAAATGGTCAAAAAGTATTAGGCTTACCATAATGTAGAATTCGACCAAAAAGAAAAGTATTTGAGAGAAAATTGTTTTGCAACTTTTGCACCAAATGAACCAAATGACCAAAACAATTCCTAAGCCTTACCAACACTAGCATATTCGGCCAAAAACCCCCCCTTAGCCACAATGCCGTCCAAGTTCATGGCATAAAGGCCATGATTTTGTTTCCAAAACATTTCCCATAAACCAAGCCTTTGTCCCCTCAATTTACCATAACTTCAAGATATCTTACCAAAACCTTAGGAATCTTATCCCTTATTCCATGATTTCCTTAAACAACAATTCAACTTACCAAAATTATTAGTCCACCTATCATAATTATGTTTGACCGTCCATTAAAGCTATCATACAAAAAATAAACTTTAAAAATGCTATACCTACTACTTGAACCACTAACCTCATGCAACCTTTCAAGCTCTTTAACCAACTTACCACTAATTCATCTTGTGCTTTAATATACACTTAAATTAACTTAAGTGCTAAGCTCATTTAATCCTCTTCATTAAATAAGCCATACTAAGAATTTTCCTACTAAACCGAGCTTACTTAAGACCCCTAATTAAGTCTTATAACACCACAAATAATATCACAGAAATTTAAACACAAGCAAAATAATTCAATCACGAATAACCCCTATTTCAGGATGTTACATAATATATGGCTGATGATAAATCTGTTGGATGTTGTTAATAAACATATTGGCATGATATATGTTAAATGCATATCATTGATTGATGTGGGATTAAACGAGTGGAGGGGGAAGTGATATTCGTGTCGACGGACACCAGTGGTTTGGTACCACATTCCGTGACTTCGGTCACCAGAGGTTTGGCACCTCATAGCGTCTCGTCCCCGTGGCTTAGCACCACAGTGGGTTGGCCCCACAGATGACATTATGGGATTGACGCCAGTGATTTGGTATCACACGTGGGTTGGCCCCACAACTTATGATTTGTGACTTCGAGTCACCAGTGGTTCGGCACCACCAGTGGTTTGGCACCACATTATTAATGAATATCGTGACTTTGAGTCACCAGTGGTTTGGCACCACCAGTGATTTGGTACCACACGGGGGAGAAAAAGGTGTTTGGATGGCTAGGTTGGGTGCATGTTAACTTAGTTATAAATTGTGTATGATGTTGCATTAAATCGGGGAAAGGGGTTACACATTGAGTCTTGATGACTCACCTTCTCCTTTAACATTTTTCAGGTGACTCGTAGCTCGCGGATGAGGAGCCGGATGGACTCGAGGTGGCCATGCAGTGAAATGTGGAATAAATGGACTTTGAATTATTTTTATTTTATTGTTGGTTTTATTTGATTCAAGTTGTAATAAGGCCTCCTAAGATTTTATTTCGATTATTTAGATGTTCTGGATAATTTGCTTAAACTGCTTAATGACTTTAAAAATGGTTAGATACGTTTTTTTAAATGCAAACGTAAATGTTTTCTGTGCCATCGGGTACACTTGATATTGGTAACAACCTGACTTAATAAATTTTAGCAACTAAGTTAAGTATGATTTTCTTTATACACCCCAACTGTTTTTAAAACAAGACAATATCTTTTACCTAAAATTGAATTGGCTAAGGGATTTTCAAAGTGTTTCTCTGTAACATACCAAATTCGGTCGTAATGTTTGGGCCGGGTTTGGGGTGTTACAAAGGTTGAATGTTAAATTATGATGTATAATTTCAAATCTTGTAAAACTTAAATTTTTTATTGATTTTGTATAAAAAAGATAAAAATATCCCCATAATAATATAATTTTATTTGTAAAATTTTCATTTGAAAGGAAATTAAATTTTCATCCTTTTATTTTTCTATTAGTTAAATTTTGAAAATTTTCAACAATTACAAATAGCTCTCACTAATGTACGCAAGCTTCCCATTCTCGTTTAATTAGAAAATATATTTTCTTAAATAATATTTTTGTTATGAATATCTTATTAAGTGGATGTCCATCGTGATAAAGATAAAGTTTTGATGTACTTTAAATTCTAATAGTTTTTAGAATTGGATCTCTACTTCTTTTACACTTCTTATGCCTGTAAATAGAGACTCTAATGAAGCATTGTAATCATCCCATTTTATCAATAAAGTACATTCTCTATTGCATTCATATTTTCTTTGTTCTTTATTCTCTCCATCTCTCTTTATTTTACAACACGTTATCAGTACGATTCTCAATTTTTTTTTCTAAATCCACCTCGTTCTTATTTTTCATTTGATACCCCCAAAAAATTTTGAAACCCATACCTCAATTGCATTCTATCCTTTTCTAATCCCCCGTTGAATTACTTTCATTATTTTTCTAACCTAGCATTCAAATTGGTTGCTTGGCTACCCAAAATTGACAAAAAAAGAGGGGTTCAAACTTGTACAGCGATTTGTTTAAAGTTTTTGGGAGGAATCGAATTTAATTTCTGTATCGGCTTAAGGTAATCCTAAATTTTATATCACAAATTATTTTATGTTATTTTCTATTTTTTTCTCAAATACATTATTATAATTACATTTGACAAATAATATGATTACTATTATTTTACTAATATTTTTTTAGTGATTATAATCTCAAATCTTGCCAAACTTGAATTTGCCGCCCTAAACATCTCAGGCAAAAATTATTTGCCATTGGTGTTAGATGCTAAAATTCACCTAGATGCTAAAGGTCTAAGGAATACTATAGTAGAAAATAAAGAAGCATCTAACCAAGATAAGACAAAAGTAATGGTTTTCATCTGTCATTATATACATGAAGGATTAAAAGTGAAATATCTCATTTATTGAGTTTTAAAGATATTTGTATTAATGGATATCATATTGAGACCATGAATGAGAAAAATATTGAATATCTATATATTATTGATAAACCGTAATATGTACATATTTTAATCCCACATTTAGCATACTTTTGGATGATTTATCCCCTGAATTGTGAAATTTGATGCTCCTAATCTCTTAATTTAATGTTTTATACTCAGGGGAGCTTAGGGAGTCGAAAAGAATGAGAAACGGGCCAAAAAATGGAGAAAATGGGCCAAAGTAAGAAATCCACATGGCCTGGAGTTCGCCACACTGCCGTGCCACTTTAGCAGACTCAAACACGGCCCAAGGCTCGATTCACACGGGCGTGTCCCTACCGTAACCTATTTTAATTCCACTCAGAAAAGAATACTTAGAGGCAAAGAAAGACATTCCGAAAGCCTATATAAACACCCTAGAGGGCAACCTAAAGGGGAGGCCGAGGAGAAAAGCCAGAGAGGGCCGAGTTGTGGGATTTACTCGAAGACAGCCAGTTGATCCATCTCAGGAAGCCAGAATCATACTCAAGACGGAAGATCTTCCCTTCAATTTCCTTCAGGGGGTTTTAGGGTTTTTCTTATGTTTTGTTTTATATTTTCTTCTGAGATTTATTCTTTTATAAACATGAACTAAACCCCTCAAATACCTGAGGGGGGATGAAACCTAAGACGGATCTTATTATTGTTTTCTGAACTATATGACACATACTTGATTTGTTCTTAATTATGTGTTCTTAATTCTTGCTTTGATATTTCAGGATATTGATTCAAGTATTGATATGCTTAGGCAATGGAGCAAAAGTCCCTATTTAAGAGTAGATCTAGCATAATTAAGCGGAGTTGGTCGCACTCCTAGAGATAGGACAACGAAAATCTGGTGGATTAGGGTCAAACCTAATATGGGAGTCCATGGATCGAGTTAATGCAACTCTAGGGGTTTTAATTACAAAGAGATTTCAATTAATCAACCTAGGGTTAGATATTAGTAGCCTCGAGAGACGTATTAATATAAATTAGGGAATCCTACGGATCAAGTCAAGTGAATAAATCGTCTGGTTCAGAGTTAGATAAAAAGTAAAGTCTAGGTGGATTCTTCCTCGGTATTGTCTTCATCAATTGGTTTTCCGAAAAGTATTTCCCCAATTCATTCTCTGTGTCTTAGCATCTTTAGCTTAGTAATTAGTTGTTTTAGATTAAACAACAGTTCCTTTAATTCTTAGGCTAAATAATAGAAAGATAGTAATTACTAGTACTCTTGGTCCTTAAGGATACGATATTTCCGGTCTTGCCATAGCTATACTACCAAACGATAGGTGCGCTTGCCTTATTCGTTGTCATAGTTAGTTTGGACACGATCAAGTTTTTGGCGCCGTTGTCGGGGACTAAGATATTAGGAACACTTGATTTTTATTACTTTAGCCATTATTTTTTTTATTATTTTTATTTTTACTTTTCTAATTTTTCTTTTCTTATCTTTGCTTCTGATAGGTTTTTCTAGTTTATGACTTGAAGGAACCCATCAGGACCCTTAATTTTTTGACAGCAATATAGAAGGTATCGTTTGCAGAAACAGAAGAGAAATAAGGTGAAGCTTACAATACATAGAAGAAGAGCAAGAGGACGATACCAATGCTACCAAACAGGTGGCTGATAACAATACGCTACCTCCTGTGGTTGCCGTAAACCCGGTGAATCAAAATCCTGCTCCTCGTACTATGTATGATTATGCTAAACCTAATTTAATAGGAACTGAGTCAAGTATTGTTAGACTTGCTATTGCTGCAAATAATTTTGAACTGAAACCTAACACAATTCAGATGATACAGCAATTTATTTAGTTTGATGGTGTAACATCCGGGTTCTAGGGGTTATGCATTTAGTGCATAACTCAAGTGATGGTAGGCTTATTGTGTGTTTGGACGAGTTTTAAGGGGTTTGGAGAACCCTAGAAGGTAGGAGAAGGCTTAAGGAATTAGTGAATTTTTAGTGTTAAGAAAGGGAGCTTGGCTATAGAGGTCTTAAGAGAAATTTTGGAGAAGATAAGACACAAGAATTGAGCTAGTAGAGTGGCAAGGGAGGCGCCACTTAGAGCATGGGGAAGTGACGCCTCAAGGAGCAAAGGGGGACAGGGTTCGAGCTGCGAAGGCAGCATTTTGGCTTTTGTTTTTGCGTCAGGAGAGGGGGAGGTGTTGGATTCGGCTATGGCACTAAAAAGGAGGACTTTGAATGGGTCAAATTGTTTTAAATGTGTGGCTAGGAGAAGGGATGAGTTGGCTTTAGTTTGAATTTTTTTTGAAAGGAGGGTGTAGAGTGAAATGAGGAGGAAATCAAGGGATTGGGTGAGGGGAGAAGAGTTGGACGGCTAGGGGGTTCTCATGGGGATATTTCGGCCATGAAGGTTAGGGAGGAGTAGCCGAATCTATTTAATGGGGGTGTGCTCTTCCTTTACCCGAATTTTAGCTTTTTCTTCTAAAGCCTTCACTTTTTCTTCTCATACTCTACCAACACCAAAAACACCTCTTTCTTCTTCATTTGTTCACCTTGGCCGAAACTTCAAGAGACCATTGAGGTCACTTTTTCTTCCATCTTTTCTTCTTCATCTCACTTGTTCCTAAACCGAAATCTCCCTCAATTCTCTGTTGCCGCAACACCTCTTGAAGCACCTCATCTTTTCTTATAGTTTTTCAAAAGCCGGATACCATACTCTTTTACTATTACTTTCCATAGCCGATTGTTCATTGGCACCAAACCATATCCGAATCTTTTATCATTTTTCTCTAAAACTAAAAGCACTCTTAGCCGAAACCTTCTCTTTTTTTGCCGTTTGCTTAAGCTGATTATTTGGGGCCGTCAACTACACTCCCTTAGTCTTTTCTAGCGTATGGTAGTAAGTAATCTCTACTTTAGTGTTGGTTTTGTCTCTTTCTATTTAGGTGCCGAAATCAAGTGTTAGTCTTGGACTATACGGATGGCTAGAGGTGTTTAAGGCCATAACTTTATGTTTCTTTTGTGTATAGCCAACGAGGAGGAGCATTAAAGAGGACTCTTAGGTTTGATTACTCAAAGTAAGGGTAGTGTTCGGCCAAAAGCACTTTCTAATGTTTTTGGTATAGGGACTAAAACTAATATGGTTCTATTTGGGAAGTTCGACAGACTTTTAGGTGCAGCGTGTGATCTCGGGATTTAGCCGACTGTGCCAAGCAGGTGCGTAATTATCGCACTGTTTCTCCTGATAATTGTGTATTGATGTATATACTTATGTATGATGTGTGGTAGCCGTCAATAATGGCTTAAGTGGTGGATACCCATGTTGGGGTAATCGGTTACCAGGTTAGTAGTATGTGTTATTAAATTATTTATGGTGTATGTGTGATATGATAATAAGCATGTGATGTATATTCACTCTATATGTTGATTTGACATGGTACATTTACATATATGCATGGGGATTGGATTTGATCGAGGAAGGACGGAGTGTACATTTATGTACGTGGTCTAATGTGAGCCTCGTGCTACATTAGCGCTTGATGATTAGCTGTGTGCTCATCAAGGGAAATGTTGGCTAGGTGCCCATTTCGGCGGTTGATAGCTATGTGCGTCACCGTAGGCGGATTAATATTGAGATCACTCATGTGATCGGTGGCTCAGCCACGGCCTTGAGCAGCAAGTCTGCCAAGGTAAGATATGTGGATCACGATGTGATCAGTGGTGGAATAGCCACGGCCTTGGGCAGGGAGTCTGCTAAGGTTGGTGTAACGGATGGACCCTAGGTGGGGTTGGGCTTCGCAATTGCATATTTAATGAATGGACTGTGTGGATATGGGCCAAGCCCTATGTGGAGACATGTGTAATGATTATGCACTGAGTCTGTGGACTCACCCAATGTTTCTTAACCATTTCAGGTGATGCGTAAAGTTTGGACCGGGTTGGAGAGGATACACGGTGGCCCATGCAGAAGAAGATGTTTTAATGATTTTATGAATTTTTTTTCATATTAAGTACTTTGTTTAAGTATTGGTTGTAATAAGGGCCTTATTATTATGTTTGGCATTATTTTGATTATGGTTTGATTAAATTGAATTACTAAGTGAAAATGACTTTATTTTTAGCAACCTATTTACTTATATACACTAAAGTTTTAATTCGGATAAATTTTTTTTACAACAAAGCTTTACTTATAATTTCAAATGGACATGGTTTTCAAAAGATGACAAATTTTAATGTTTAATCTTAAGTGAAAAATATTTTCAACTGTCTTTCTGCAGTGACATACCAGATCCGGTCAAGGCTCGTGGGCCGGGTTTGGGGTGTTACAAATTGGTATCAGAGCCCGGTTCAAAACTCGGCTTTGAGGTTTTGGGCCCGAAAACAGTTTTTAAAAAAAATGGGCTTTTTGAAAATATGGGCTTTTAAGTAGTTTTTCAGAATATTCTGGCATGGCACTTGTACCTCCGGCCCGAAGTCCACCAGGTAAGTACTTCTAAATATTGAAGTGATTTGTTTATGTGACTGCTATGGGTTTATTTGGGCTCGTAGATTAGAATATTAGGACTGTTGAACCCTAGGACTAGTCTACTCAAACACGTGCATAAGACTTAAGGACTATTAAACAAACCTGTGAAGTAAGTCGCCGAGTTAAGGTGTGGTAACCATTGTACGCATGTCTAGGAGTGGTATTCAGTAAGAGCTTGGTATTTAAGCAGTCCTAGCGACTCACCTCCTCTTTACTCGAATCCTACCTGGTGCGTAGCTACGGTTCACCTTAACCAAGAGGACTTATTCACGGGCTAAACCCGATAACTAAAACCCGAAAGGGACTAGCCATACAGTTTTATAAAAACCCTAGTTTTTAAAATATTAACTTACCCTTTTTGATTTGTACAAACTATTTTGAAGACATTTCTCGAAATATTTTCGATTTGCAAAATTACGAAAATACCCATGTGTTGTAAATTACCAAAATGCCCTTGGTTTCTAAATTTTCGTATTACCCTCGACTTTTACTAAAATATTCCTATTTCACAAAATATCAGAAAATCTTATTTTGCAAAATATTGAGATACCCAGATTTGGAAATTTACAAGAATACCCCCGACTTACAAAATTACCAAAGTAACCCCCAATTTCTGAAATTTTTGGCAACACCTTTGATTTGAAAAATAAATTTTCAAGATGACCCCCGAGATTTTGTAAATTCTAAAATATCTTTAATTTGAAAACTATTTTCAAATTGACTCGAATTTATTACCGAAATACCCCTATAGGAAAATGACGAAATTACCCCTGGGTTGGGAATGCTCAAGAAAGTGACGTGGATGAATGAATGTGTCCTTAGTGAAGAATGTGAATGTTTGAATTAGAATAGAGAACTTGGAATGAAACTTTGATTGATCGAAAGAACCACTTCCGGAAACTTCTTTTCATAAAATTTGCTCGTGGATAAACAGTGAAACAAAATTCCTAATGCATAAAACTTTTTAAACAGATTAAGTCGTGACGCTAGATATGAGTTATAGGGGGCGTGGTCGCAATACTCGTGGACGTGGTAGAGGCAGGATGGCAGTATCGGAACCGGTTGGGTCTGGCCATGGGTCAGAAAACGATGTGCCGCCACCACCAGCTGTTGAGGTTGAACATCAGGATCAGATAGGAGAAGATGACGCGGCATCGCAGGCTA
The DNA here is from genome assembly GCA_005393395.2 of Gossypium australe. Classification (NCBI taxonomy): domain Eukaryota; kingdom Viridiplantae; phylum Streptophyta; class Magnoliopsida; order Malvales; family Malvaceae; genus Gossypium; species Gossypium australe. Next base: position 21,842,846 of record CM016619.1, on the reverse strand, counting down.
TGCTGCGGGTGCTCGAGCGAGTGGCAGGAGCTAATATGGGCCATGAGACTCGGAAGTCAGTACCCGAAAGACTTAGGTCGAACGGAGCTGAGGTTTTTAGGGGAGTGTCTGGGGTAGCTCCAAACGTGGCAGAATACTGGCTTGAGGCAGTTGAAAGGATTATGGATGACTTAGACTTAACTGCAGAGGAGAAGCTTAAGGGTGCTGTTTCGTTGCTACGGGATGAGGCCTACCAGTGGTGGCTCATTGTTAAGGAAAGTACCCCTGCCGATCGAGTGGATTGGGGTTACTTTAAGATCAAGTTCGAAGGGAAGTATATCGGAGCGAGTTATGTGGACGCTTAGAGGAAGGCGTTCCTCAATTTGGTGCAAGGTGGCAAGACAATAGCGGAGTACGAGGCTGAGTCTCTGCGTTTGAGCCGGTATGCTCGGGGCATCGTGGCTACCGATTATGAGAGATGTGTCAGATTTGAAGATGGGCTGGGGAATGAGCTGCGGGTTTTGATTGCTCCGCAACGAGAAAGAGATTTCGCCATCTTAGTGGAGAAAGCTCGGATAGCTGCGGAGGTCAAGAGGACTGAAAGGCAGAATAGAGATAGGGAAAGAAACCGGGATAAGAGGAGTGCTGGATCACCAGAATCGTTTGAGAGCTTTTGGAAAAGACCGAGGGTCAAGACTTCTGCTCGTATTTCTAAGCCAGCTACTGGGAATCCGGACCGTCCGTGTGCTCGGTGTGGAAGGTATCATGTTGGCGAGTGCTGGAATCGGGATCGAGAATGTTTTAGGTGTAAGTCCAAGACTCATCTGATTAAAGACTGTCCCCAGGATCCGAATAGGACTCGGACATTAGGCCAAGGTTATGTGCAGTCGGGCAGAGGTGGTCAGCAAGCGACAAGGGGTCGTGGTCCGAACCATGGAGGGAATGGTTCCGGCTGAGGTCGTGGAGCATTAGGCCGCGGTAATGGTGGCACTGAGGCAAGACAGCCAAGTCTGGTTTATGCAGTCCGTCGGAGGGAGGATAATGATGTGCCAGATATGTCAGCGGGTAAGTCCTTATGTCTGGAATATTCTTATTTGTTTTGTTGCTATAGTGGCAGTTTGTTTTATTGATAGTAAGTATCTAGAACCTTGAGTGTGGATTTGGAACTATACCTAGAAAATATGGTAGTTTCTTAAGATCAGAGTGCGCAGCTATAGCACAGTGTGGTGAATTAGGATGTACGACCGTTAGGCAACCAAGTAATTTTGAGGACGAAATTATTTTAAGGAGGGTAGAATTGTAACATTCGGGTTCTAGGGGTTATGCATTTAGTGCATAACTCAAGTGATGGCAGGCTTATTGTGTGTTTGGACGAGTTTTAAGGGGTTTGGAGAACCCTAGAAGGTAGGAGAAGGCTTAAGGAATTAGTGAATTTTTAGTGTTAAGAAGGGGAGCTTGGCTATAGAGGTCTTAAGAGGAATTTTGGAGAAGATAAGACATAAGAATTGAGCTAGTAGAGTGGCAAGGGAGGCGCCACTTAGAGCATGGGGAAGTGACGCCTCAAGGAGCAAAGGGGGACAGGGTTCGAGCTGCGAATGCAGCATTTTGGCTTTTGTTTTTGCGTCAGGAGAGGGGGAGGTGTTGGATTCGGCTATGGCACTAAAAAGGAGGACTTTGAATGGGTCAAATTGTTTTAAATGTGTGGCTAGGAGAAGGGATGAGTTGGCTTTAGTTTGAATTTTTTTTTTTGAAAGGAGGGTGTAGAGTGAAATGAGGAGGAAATCAAGGGATTTGGGTGAGGGGAGAAGAGTTGGACGGCTAGAGGGGTTCTCATGGGGATATTTTCGGCCATGAAGGTTAGGGGGGAGTAGCCGAATCTATTTAAGGGGGGTGTGCTCTTCCTTTAGCCGAATTTTAGCTTTTTCTTCTAAAGCCTTCACTTTTTCTTCTCATACTCTACCAACACCAAAAACACCTCTTTCTTCTTCATTTGTTCACCTTGGTCGAAACTTCAAGAGACCATTGAGGTCACTTTTTCTTCCATCTTTTCTTCTTCATCTCACTTGTTCCTAAACCGAAATCTCCCTCAATTCTCTGTTGCCGCAACACCTCTTGAAGCACCTCATCTTTTCTCATAGTTTTTCAAAAGCTGGATACCATACTCTTTTACTATTACTTTCCAGAGCCGATTGTTCATTGGCACCAAACCATATCCGAATCTTTTATCATTTTTCTCTAAAACGGAAAGCACTCTTAGCCGAAACCTTCTCTTTTCTTGCCGTTTGCTTAAGCTGATTCTTTGTGGCCGTCAACTACACTCCCTTAGTCTTTTCGAGCGTATGGTAGTAAGTAATCTCTACTTTAGTGTTGGTTTTGTCTCTTTCTATTTAGGAGCCGAAATCAAGTGTTAGTCTTGGACTATACGGATGGCTAGAGGTGTTTAAGGCCATAACTTTATGTTTCTTTTGTGTATAGCTAGCGAGGAGGAGCATTGAAGAGGACTCTTAGGTTCGATTACTCAAGGTAAGGGTAGTGTTCGGCCAAAAGCACTTTCTAATGTTTTTGGTATAGGGGCCGAAACTAATATAGTTCTATTTGGGAAGTTCGACAGACTTTTAGGTGCAGCGTGTGATCTCGGGATTTAGCCGACTGTGCCAAGCAGGTGCATAATTATCGCACTGTTTCTCCTGATAATTGTGTATTGATGTATATACTTGTGTATGATGTGTGGTAGCTGTCAATAATGGCTTAAGTGGTGGATACCCATGTTGGGGTAATCGGTTAACAGGTTAGTAGTATGTGTTATTAAATTATTTATGGTGTATGTGTGATATGATAATAAGCATGTGATGTATATTCACTCTATATGTTGATTTGACATGGTACATTTACATATATGCATGGGGATTGGATTTGATCGAGGAAGGACGGAGTGTACATTTATGTACGTGGTCTAATGTGAGCCTCGTGCTACATTAGCGCTTGATGATTAGCTGTGTGCTCATCAAGGGAAATGTTGGCTAGGTGCCCATTTCGGCGGTTGATAGCTATGTGCGTCTCCGTAGGCGGATTAATATTGAGATCACTCATGTGATCGGTGGCTCAGCCACGGCCTTGAGCAGCAAGTCTGTCAAGGTAAGATATGTGGATCACGATGTGATCAGTGGTGGAATAGCCACGGCCTTGGGCAGGGAGTCTGCTAAGGTTGGTGTAACGGATGGACCCTAGGTGGGGTTGGGCTTCGCAATTGCATATTTAATGAATGGACTGTGTGGATATGGGCCAAGCCCTATGTGGAGACATGTGTAATGATTATGCACTGAGTCTGTGGACTCACCCAATGTTTCTTAACCATTTCAGGTGATGCGTAAAGTTTGGACCGGGTTGGAGAGGATACACGGTGGCCCATGCAGAAGAAGATGTTTTAATGATTTTATGAATTTTTTTTCATATTAAGTACTTTGTTTAAGTATTGGTTGTAATAAGGGCCTTATTATTATATTTGGCATTATTTTGATTATGGATTGATTAAATTGAATTACTAAGTGAAAATGACTTTATTTTTAGCAACCTATTTACTTATATACACTAAAGTTTTAATTCGGATAAATTTTTTTTACAACAAAGCTTTACTTATAATTTCAAATGGACATGGTTTTCAAAAGATGACAAATTTTAATGTTTAATCTTAAGTGAAAAATATTTTCAACCGTCTTTCTGCAGTGACATACCAGATCCGGTCAAGGCTCGTGGGCCGAGTTTGGGGTGTTACAGATGGTTTGCAGGATGAAGATCCTAATAATCACTTGGTGAATTTCCTAGAATTTTGTGATACTTTCAAAATAAATGGCATTTCTGATGATGCTATTCGTCTTCGGTTATTTCCCTTTTCATTGTGGAACAAAGCTAAACAGTGGTTAAACTCGTTACCACGAGGATCAATCACTACATGGGAACAAATGACCGAAAAATTTTTGCTAAAATATTTTTTGTCGGCTAAAACGGCTAAGTTGAGGAATGATATCACTTCTTTTGTGCAGATGGATTTAGAGACACTTTACGATGCATAGGAGAGATACAATGATCTATTGAGAAGGTGCCCACACCATAGGTTACCCTTGTGGCTACAGGTCCAAACCTTTTACAAAAGTTTGAACCCCTCAACCAGGCAGTTGATTGATTCATCCGCCGGTGGAACCCTGAATAACAAAACACCTGAGACTGCCTACAAATTCATTGAAGAGATGTCACTGAATAACTATCACTGGCAAGTCACGAGGACAAGGCCAACAAAAGCCGCCAGTGTTTTCAACCTCGACGCAGTAACCATGCTATCAAATCAAGTAGAGATGTTAAATAAAAAGATTGATGGTTTATGTGGTTCTTCACAGGTACATCCAGTTATGCAGTGCGATATGAATGGAGGAGGGATGAGCAATACAGAATATCCACCTTACAACCCGAACGTTGAAAATGAGCAAGTTCACTATATGGGTAATAATTTTAGACCTCAAAATAACCCTTATAGTAATACTTACAATCCAGGTTGGAGGTACCACCCCAATTTCTCATGGGGTGGTCAAGGAAACCAAAGACAACAACCCCTCACAGGCTTCCAACAACAACCTTACCCACAAGAGAAAAAGTCGAGCCTTGAGGATATGCTAGCAAAGTTTATTTCAGCATAAAAAATTCACTTTCAAAATACTGAAACGGTATTGAATAATCAGCAAACATTAATTCAAGGGCTTAAAAATCAACTAGGACAGCTGACCAAGTTAGTTTCTGAAAGGCAACCAAGTCATTTACCTAATAATACCGAACCTAAACCACAAGAGCAGGTGAAGGCAATAACATTAAGGAGTGGGAAGGTATTGGTTGAAGCAGAAAAGAAGATGCAACAAGAAACTAATAAGGAAAAAGATGAGGAAGTCGATAATGTAACACCGGTACGTGAAGAATATAAACCATCAATCCCATATCTGGCAAAGTTGAAGAAAGATCGCTTAGACACACAATACGGTAAATTTCTTGAACTTTTTTAACAGTTACATATTAACTTACCTTTTGTTGAAGCTATTTCGCAGATGCCGACATACGCAAAATTCCTAAAAGAGCTTCTAACAAATAAAAGGAAGTTTGAAGAGATATCAACCGTAGAATAACCGTGTTTGAAAGTCTTAATATTTATACAATGAATGATCGAGCCTAAAAACTAACTTATGACAATGATTGAGGCAAGCGCACCTATCGAATAGTAGTATAGTTTAGTGGCAAGACCGGGATGTCAAACCCAAGGGAACCAAAAGTACTAATACTAACTTTCTTTTTATTATTTAGTCTAAGAATTAAGGGAATTGTTGTTTAATCTAAAATTAACTAACTACTAAGCTGAAGATGTTGAGACACAGAGAAGGAATTGGGGAAATACTTTTGGGAAAAACCAATTGATTAAGACAATACCCGAGGAAGAATCCACCTGGACTTCACTTGTTATCTAACTCTAAACCAGACAATTTATTCACTTGACTTGATCCGTAGGATTCCCTAATTTATATTAATACGTCTCTCGAGGCTGCTAACATCTAACCCTAGGTTGATTAATTGAAATCTCTTTCTAATTAAAACCCCTTGAGTTGCATTAACTCGATCTATGGACTCCCATATTAGGTTGACCCTAATCCGGCAGATTTTCGTCATCCTATCTCTAGGGTTGCGATCAACTCTGCTTAACTATGCTAGATCTACTCTTAAACAGGGAATATTCCTCCACTACCTAAGCACATCAATATCCTGAAATATCAAAACAAGAATTAAGAACACATAGTTAAGAAAAAAACAAGTATTTATCATATAGTTCAGAAAACAATAACAAGATACGTCTTAGGTTTCATCCCCCTCAGGTATTTGAGGGTTTAGTTCATAATTATAAAAGAATACATCTCAGAAGAAAATATAAGACAAAACATAAGAAAAACCCTAAAACCCCCTGAAGGAAATTGAAGGGAAGATCTTCCGTCTTGAGTATGATTCTGGCTTCTTGAGATGAATCAACTGGCTTTTTTCTAGTAAATCCCATAATTTTGGCCTCTCTGGCTTGGCTCCTCGGCCTACCTAAACTGCCCTCTGAAGGTTGGCCTCTAGGGTGTTTATATAGGCTTTTGGAATGTCTTTTTTTGCCTCTAAGTACCCTATTCCGAATAGAATTCAAACAGGTCACGTCAGGGACACGCCCGTGTGGCACGCCCGTGTAAGTCAAGTCCAGGTCGTGTTTGGGTCTACTGAAGAGGCACGACTGTGTGGCTTGGGCCCAGGCCGTGTGGATTTCGTACTTTGGCCCATTTTCTCTATTTTTGGCCTGTTTCTCGTTCTTTTCATCCTCCGGTGCTCTCCTAAGTATAAAACATGAAATTAAAGGATTAAGAGCACCAAATTCAGGGGTTAAACCATCTAAAAGTATGCTAAATGTGGGATTAAAATATGTACATATTACGGTTTATCTAATACCCCCACACTTAAGCATTTGCTTGTCCTCGAGCAAAATTCTAAACTCAGAATTAAAATGAACTTCCTTGATTCAAAATATTCATCAATAATGTTTCATCATAAACCATAGATAATCTATACATTGATAGTTTAACCAAAAGGGTCCTAAAGATTCAAGCAATCAAAGTCATATTCTTTGTAGCATGAAAATATAGGTGTTTCCCCTTACCTAAATAATCACCTTTAATTCAAAATCGACAAGAGCTGACATCCTCACTAAAGATTCACTCAAATCACTCAAAGTGTTTAAGGTTCAAAATTAAGCATTCAAAATTCGAACACGAAAAGTTAAACCCATAGGCTTGCATGAAAATCAAATCTCCACCACTGTAAAATGAAATGATACACAGATTAAAAGGTCTTTATCGGGTTGTAATGGGCTCGGGTTAAAGGTGTGGATAAAGGCTGAATTAAAAGGTTAGAATCGAGATTGACTTGACAATTTACGTCACTAGAAAAATGAACTAATCCTGAATAATTACATCAATTGAAAACTTGAAACACTAATAACACGAGCTTCTTCTCAAAATATGGAATTAATTGCTTAAGCTCAAACAACATAGAAATAATAATGAATAACTTTCCAGCGTTTTTTTATATAAGTATTTATAATAATAAGAAAGAACTTTAACAACTAAAATATAGAACATAGTTAGGCAACTGCCCAAAATCAAATCTTGACAAAAAGGGAGTCAAGAAAATGGTGGCAACAAATACAAGATGGGTCTTGGGTTAATATTAGTGGGTGAGTCAATAAAAGGGTTGTTAAGATCAAGGGGGTTCACTAGGGATTAATTGTGAGGGTAGGCTTTTAGTGGAGTAAGTGGGTTAAATCCTAATTGCCTTTATCATCTCAGTATATCAAATCAATAATGTGGTCTTGACATGTATAATCGAAGCAAGTTCTAGAATAACAAATCAATGTTGACACACTCATAATAAAAAAAATGAGCAAGAAAAGAATGTATGCTCTAAAAGGCTCAAAATCTCACAAAAATTATGGGTTTTTGATATCAACTTTGTAAATTTCAAACTTCAAGGTAATAATTAGATTCAGGTAGACAACCTAATAAATTTTTATTTTTGAAAATAAACTCATCATGCTTGATTCTCTAGTCTCCTAAAATTTAAATCATCACTGCACAATTATAAATGACTTAATTCAAAACATATCAATAAAAATCATGAATCAAAGGAAATTTCATTCTAATAGGAAAATGAGGAAATTACTTAAGAACAAGACATAATTCAAGGATTTGAGAATAATGCAAAAAGTTAGGAACTTTTCAAAATAAAATTCACCCCCCACACTTAAGATGTGCATTGCCCTCAATGTACAAATATAGATATTCATAATACAGTAGGAAAATAAAAAGAGACGGAGAGAGGTGAAACTTTCTGAATTTTGGATGGATTCCTTGAGTTGGATGTGTGGAAACTTGATTCGGAGGTGAAAGATAAGTTAGAGGAGGCGTGGTTGGTGGCGGTATGGTGGCTGCCAACAATCTCTGCGGTAGATGAAGAAATTGGGTAGCTCGTGAAGAATTAGCCAGGAAATAATAAGAAAAATTCAAAATAAATTAATTATTCATTTAAAGATAAGAAAGATAAAGCGGAAGAAAATAAAAAGTAAAATAAAATTAAAAGTCAAGATTAATGGACTGGAAAGTCCTTATCATTAGATGGTTTGTGAAGTGGGTGTGATTTCTAAGGCCGTGGTGTGGTGATTCCCAAGCAGCCTTTAGAACCTAAAACCAAGAAACTAAAATAAAATAAACTAAATTTAGCATAATAGAAATAAAGATAAGGAAAGTAAAGGAGAAGAGAAAAGAAAAAGAAAAATGAAATGGACTCAAGGGTCCTTGTCCTGTTGAGTTAATGAAGCGGCCGACATGAACTTATGTAGATCGGTCTAGCAGAGGGAGACTGTGCTAGGATCCTTCCGTTTCTTCAACATGGATAATGTGTAGACCAAGAGTTTGGAGAATGAAGAAGGGTGAAAATGAAAAGGGAGGGGAGTGTAAAGGGTATGGAAGAAGAGGAATAGGGAGTAGGTGAGAATGGGAGAGGGGTGTTTTAAATAGAAATATCAGATCTGGTACATCCCCACGCCAGTGTGTCATGGGCATGTTAAGTCGAACGGCCATATCGCACGGCCGCGCGGTGCTTCGTTCAGTTCCCCCATGCCTGTGTGCAGGTCGCCACGCCCGTGTTGATAAAATAGTGTCGACCACGGCTGTATCGCACGGCTGTGGTGTTTAGGCGGTGTCCGTGGCTTGAAGATATTTTTCGCCCTGTTTCGTACTATCTCTGCCACATCGGTACGGAAACCTGTGGTGTCCACATGGCCACAGCCATGGCCACGGTCATGTGGTTTGGAAATCTACATTTTAGTTAGTTTGTAGCTAAGTGGTAAAAGGGAAAGTAAAAGTAAAAAATATAAAAATTGATGGGGTTAGTGCTCGGGTTGCCTTCAGATAAGCGCTCGTTTAAAGTCTTAAGCTAGACTTACCTCTCATTCGCATAATCATGGTGGTTTGAGGAGTTGAAAATCCTTTCTTATGCTATCAGTTCTATTATCAATATGTAGTTCGAGTCGAGTAGCGTTTACTTTAAAAGTGCCGAATATAGGATTACTTACCTCGACTGTTCCGTATGGGAAAATACTGATTACCTTAAAAGGGATTTCTTCGTTTGAATCAAGGTCTAAAGTGGTGATCCGAGGGTCTATTTTATTCAACAATACCTGATCTCTGATCTTAAATTTGTTTGTCCCATGGAATGGTGTTGGTTTTGCTTCGTGTATTCCTAGTTTCTCCTTGAAATGTGTCTTCCACTCGTCTAGTGCATCGATCTGAAGACGTCGTTCCTCGTGAGTTATTTCTTTGTTGGCATGAGGTCTAGGATCTGGCTCAGTTGTGTAGTTTCGTGGTGCTTCTTGTAAAGAAGTTTTAAACGAATGGTCATTAATAGAATTTATGTTCTCACCTTGATTACTCGATGTCCTAGTCGAATCAATAGCCTAAAGAGTGATTGTTTGTCACCTACACAAAGTATGAGTTCACCTACACCAACATTAATTTTAGTCCTAGCAGTTGCTAAAAAGGGTCTTCCTAAAATTAAAGGAATATTATTGTCCTCATCCATGTCTAAAATGACAAAGTCTACTGGGACTACGAATTTATCAATTTTGACTAGTACATCTTCGATTATACCTTTACGAATTCTAATAGTTTTATCAGTTAACTAAATTCTCATCCTAGTTTGATTGCGTTTCCCTGGACCTAGTTGTTTAAACATTTTATAAGGCATAACATTGATGCTTGCCCCTAAGTCAGCTAAAGCATTATCAACAGATAAACTACCAATTAAGCATGGAATTGTAAAACTCTCTGGATCTTTTAATTTTCGTGGTAGTTTATTTTGCAACATTGCTGAGCACACTGCATTTAGTTCCACATGCGACTTCCGTTTATTTGTCAAAAGCTCTTTTAAAAATCTCCTTGAATCTGACATCTACGAAAGAGCTTCAAGAACGATAAGTTAATATGTAATTTCTTTAAAAGTTTAAGAAATTTACTGAATTGTTCATCTGTGTTGTCTTTCTTCATCACATTAGGGTATGGTATACGAGGTTGGGACTCTTTAATTACCGGTTTTGGCTTATCATGACTTACCTCAGCTTTACCTTCCTCTACCACATTATCTTGCCTTAATTTAGGCTCATTTAACCCTACACTATCATGAGCAGTTATGGCTTGAAGTTGCTCCATTGGTTTAGTTTCAGTGTTACTTGGCAAGCTAAGTTGTGTTCATTCGGAGATCAGCTTAGTAAGTTGCCCTAATTGGTTCTCAATCCCTTGAATCAATGCTTGTTGATTTTTTAGTGTTGTCTCGATGTTCTGGAAACGGGTTTCTGACACCACGATGAATTTTGTCAACATCTCCTCAAGGTTCGGCATCTTCTCTTGTGGGTAGGTTTGCTGTTGGAAGCCTGGGAGGGGTTGTTGACTCTGATTTCCTTGGCCACCCCATGAAAAATTGGGGTGGTTCCTCTAACCTGGATTATAAGTCTAACTATAAGGGTTATTTTGAGGTCTAGAATTATTACCCATATAGTGAACTTGCTCGTTTTTAGCGCTCGGGTTGTAAGGTGGATATTCTGTATTGCTCATCCCTCCTCCATTCATATCGCACTACATAACTTGATGTACCTGCAAAGAGTCATATAAACCATCAATCTTTTTATTTAACATCTCTACTTGATTTGATAGCATGGTCACTGCGTCGAGGTTGAAAACACTTGCGGCTTTTGTTGGCCTTGTCCTCGTGACTTGCCACTGATAGTTATTCAGTGACATCTCTTCAATGAATTCATAGGCAGCCTCAGGTGTTTTGTTATTCAGGGTTCCGCCGGCGGCTGAATCAATCAATTGTCTGGTTGAAGGGTTCACACCATTGTAAAAGGTTTAGACTTGTAGCCACAAGGGTAATCCATGTTGTGGGCACCTTCTCAATAGATCATTTATCTTTCCCATGCATCGTAGAGTGTCTTTAAATCCATCTGCACAAATGAAGAGATATCATTTCTCAACTTAGCCGTTTTAGCCGGCGGAAAATATTTCAATAAAAAATTTTTGGTCATTTGTAACACCCCAAACCCGGCCTAGACTTTATGACTTGATCTAGCATGTCACATCAAAAGGATGTTTAAAAGCTACGCGTTCGTTAAAAAGTTTGTATCCTTTTTGAAACTCCGAACTTTGTTGCTTGTGAAAACAAGATTTGCTTGAAATGTTTTCTTGTAAAAATGTTATTATTATTTTCGAAAACTTTATTTATTGTTGAAGCTTGATTAAGGAATTACGGAAACGAGATATTTTGAAAACGGTTATTGTCGTTTTAAGAAACCCAGTGTTTAATCATTAATAATTTAATGGTAGCCGAAATGAAAGTTTAAAAGGAAAATAAAATTCAATGGCCTTATTACAAAATATTAACCCCAAATTAAATAATCATAAGATGAAATAAAACCGAATTTACTAAGTTTTGTGAGAAGTAACTCCGATGTATGGCCACCATCGAATCCTCCGCAGCTCTAAATCCTCTAACGCTGGGGATTACCTGCAAGGTTAAGAGAAAGGGGGTGAGTTACGAGAACTCAGTGTGTAATCCCTTAAACGGTCACTATCTGGGCCTTAGCCCTTACAGTATTAATCTGGGCCTAAGCCCTATAATCATGGTAATGCAAATAATGAAATGCAGCCCAACCCAATCCAATAAATCACACCCCGTACCAACCAATTGTACCGTGTGGGGATCAAGTCAACCCACTCCGCCAAACGCACCAATAATGCAGTCAAGCTGCTAATCACGGTATATGTGGTTGAGCCACCAATATAGTATGCGGCATAGCCACTAAAACACTATGTGGCAGAGCCACCAGGCTACACTTCCTCAAATCAATAAACCAAACCCATGCAACATGTTATTTATGAAATGCATCAAAAGTATGAACAGTATAAATAAATATTCACATACACGATGTTTATCCACAATCAAGGGTATAACGACCATTTTCACCCCTTTGGGGTATTTCGGTAATCTTACCCATCGAGGGCATTTCGCTAATTCACCCATTAAGGGCATTTCGGTAATTTTACCCTCTAGGGGTATTTTGTTAATTTCACAAATTAGTGGTATTTTGGTAATTTTGAAATTCGAGGGTATTTCAGTAATTTCACAAATCAGGGGTATTTCGGTAATTTTACAATCTGAGGGTATTTCGGTAATTTCACAAATCAGGGGTCTTTCGATAATTTCACAAATTAGGGGTATTTCGATAATTTTGTAAACTAAGGGTATTTCAATAATTTGTAAACCAAGGTATTCTAAATAGAGATAACGATGCGAATGGGCCTAGGGCCCATTCTCAGCCCAAATGAACCTACACGCTCGTGTGGCCCATTTAGCCCAAATCTAGCCACAGATATGAGATTCACATAGACCAGTTTAGTTTATACTACACAACCATACAATTTATTCATATGGGCCCACTTGGCCCAAGGCAACCTAGACTCATGATAACACTCATGAGGGCCTCAACTATCGCGTTGAAGCTGCCACACGTGTGCTTGAGCGCTCGTGTGCCTACCATCACCGTGTGATCGGCTTTTTGACGTTTGCCGCTCTTCAGCTAGAGTAGGGCGAAATACACACCTGATAGGAATTTGGAGTTGATCCGCGCTCCGAACACTCCTATGCCCAAATGCCAACCCATGTATGCTTACTCTCCTCATAGATTGCTCTATTTAAAGCCAGCTTCTCACCTTCCCTCTTGCTAGCTTCCCAATGTGGGATCCCTCCTTCAGCAAAGTTTAATTCCAACATAAACTCTGGCCGTCCCAACTTAGCAAAATAAATATCCCTTTTTGCTTGCGATGAGATTCGAACTCAGGCTCCCCTGTAACTTAATCCACGCTGCTCGCCACTAGGCCACAAGCTCCTCTTGTGTTTAGAATCATGCGCAACTAAATATAAGTCTATGGGCCAACGTCTAAGTTCACTTAAAAATAAATCAAAATGAAATGCAAGCGCCAAGACTTGAACCTTGGACCCATTGCTTCCTTGTGTGGCGTCACTTCCTTGTCTCCTATGTGGCGTCATTCTCCACTAGACCACAACCCCTTTTGTGTCATTTTTCTCCACATTTTTTTCTTAAAGCCTACTTACGAACTCCCAGGGTTTTATTCACCTAAAACCAAAATTTTCTTAAAGCCCATGTTTGATCCCGGGACTTCATGGAAACTCCTTAACCTTCCAAAATCACTCACCTAATAGGTCCAGCTTGCGATAGTGTCGTTCTCTTGTTCTCAAAAATTTTAAGCGCTCCCCTGGTCAAGGCCCAATAAGCCTAATTCTACTAGGCCAAAATTTGGGTCGTTACATCATTTGTTCCCATATAGTGATTGATCCTCGTGGTAACGAGTTCAACCACTGTTTAGCTTTATTACTCAAAGAAAAAGGAAATAATCGAATATGGATGGCATCATCAGAAATGCCATTTATTTTAAAAGTACCGCAAAATTCTAGGAAATTCGCCAAGTGATTATTTGGATCTTTATCCTGTAAACCATCAAACTCAACAAATTGATGTATCATTTGAATTGTGTTGGGCTTCAGTTCAAAATTATTTGCAGCAATAGCAGGTCTAACAATACTTGCCTCAATTCCTGTTAAATTAAGTTTAGCATAATCATACATAGTTCGAGGAGCATGATTTTCGGCCACCTCCGAGGCAGCGGATTATTCTCAGCCATCTCTTCGGTAGTATTAATTTTGTCTTCTTGCTCTTCTTGTATGTATTGTAGGCTTCTCCTTATTTCTCTTCGGTTTCTGTGAGCTGTGCTTTCAATTTCACTATCGTAAAGTAAAGGTCCTGACGGGTTTCTTCTAGTCATAAACTAGAACACCTGCTAGAAGCAAAGAAGAAAATTTAGAAAAGTAAAAATAAAATTTAATTGCAAAAATAAAATATGGCTAAAGTAATAAAAATTGAGCGTTCTTGATATTTCAGTTCCTCGGCAACGGCGCCAAAAACTTGATCGTGTTTGAAAGTCTTAATATTTATATAATGAATGATCGAGCCTAGAAACTAACTTATGACAACGATTGAGGCAAGTGCACCAATCGAACAGTAGTATAGTTTAGTGGCAAGATCGGGATGTCGAACCCAAGGGAACCAAAAGTACTAATGCTAACTTTCTTTTTATTATTTAGCCTAAGAATTAAGGGAATTGTTGTTTAATCTAAAATTAACTAACTATTATGCTGAAGATGCTGAGACACAGAGAAGGAATTGGGAAAATACTTTTGGGAAAAACCAATTGATTAAGACATACCCGAGGAAGAATCCACCTAGACTTCACTTGTTATCTAACTCTAAACTAGACGATTTATTCACTTGACTTGATCCGTAGGATTCCTAATTTATATTAATACCTCTCTCGAGGCTACTGACGTCTAACCCTAGGTTGATTAATTGAAATCTCTTTCTAATTAAAACCCCTAGAGTTGCATTAACTCGATCTATGGACTCCCATATTAATTTTGACCCTAATCCGGCAGATTTTCATCATCCTATCTCTAGGTTTGCGATCAACTCCGCTTAACTATGCTAGAACTACTCTTAAACAGGGAATATTCCCCCACTGCCGAAGCACATCAATACTTGAATCAATATCCTGAAATATCAAAACAAGAATTAAGAACACATAGTTAATAACAAATCAAGTATTTATCATATAGTTCAGAAAAAAATAACAAGATCCGTCTTAGGTTCCATCCCCCTCTTGTATTTGAGGGTTTAGTTTATAATTATAAAAGAATGCATCTCAGAAGAAAATATAAGACAAAACATAAGAAAAACCCTAAAACCTCTGAAGGAAATTGAAGGGAAGATCTTTCGTATTGAGTATGATTCCGGCTTCTTGAGATGAATCAACTGGCTTTCATCGAGTAAATACCACAATTCTGGCCTCTCTAGCTTGGCTCCTTGGCCTACCTGAACCGCCCTCTGAAGGTTGGCCTATAGGGTCTTTATATAGGCTTTTGAAATGTCTTTTTTTGCCTCTAAGTACCCTATTCCGAATAGAATTCAAATAGGTCACGTCAGGGACACGCCCGTGTAGCACGCCCGTATAAGTCGAGTCCAGGCCGTGTTTGGGTCTGCTGAAGAGGCACGGCCGTGTGGCTTGGGCTCAGACCGTGTAGATCTCGTACTTTGGCCCATTTCTCTATTTTTGGCCCGTTTCTTGTTCTTTTCATCCTCCAGTGTTCTCCTAAGTATAAAACATAAAATTAAAGGATTAGGAGCACCAAGTTGCACAATTCAGGGGATAAACCATCCAAAAGTATGCTAAATGTGGGATTAAAATATGTACATATTACGGTTTATCATGGAACTTAATGAAGAATGTTCAGCCATCCTCCAAAATAAACTACCAACCAAACTGAAAGATTTAGGAAGTTTCACTATTCCCTGTTTAATTGGTAGTTTAAACATTGAGAAAGCACTAACTGATTTAGGTGTTAGTATTAACTCAATGCCTTATAAAATGTTCAAGCAGCTTGGTCTCGGGGACCCAAAACCTATTAGGATGAGTATTCAATTAGCTGATAGATCTATTAAATATTCTAGGGGAATTATTGAAGATATTCTGGTAAAATTTGAAAATTTTATATTCCTTGTTGATTTTTTTGTGCTTGACATGGATAAGGACGTTGACGTGCCTTTAATTTTGGGACGTCCCTTTTTACATACTGCTAGGGCTATTATTGATGTAGGTGATGGTAAACTTGCACTAAGGGTAGGCGACAAGGAAATTATTTTTCAAATTTACGATGCTATGCAATATTCTAGAGAGCAAGATGATTCCTGTTATTTTATTGATGCCATTGATCATTCTATTCAAGATTCTTTGCAGGAAATCATACATGACGACATGATGGAACTGTGTCTTACCCAAGGTGAGGGGGCATACGATGATACTAATGAATTGAATTCTAATACATCTTCCCCCAGACAAAAGAAAGACGAGGGCATTGAAATAAACGACGAAATAAAACAAAAACCCTCTATTGAAGAACCACCTAAATTGGAATTGAAACAATTACCAAATCACTTGGAATATGCATTCCTCGGAGATAATTCTACACTGCCAGTGATCATCTCTTCAGAACTGGAACCCAAAGAGAGAGACAAGTTGTTACAGGTACTAAAGGAACATAAAAGAGCCATTGCTTGGAAAATCTCTAACATTAAAGGAATAAGTCCATCATTTTGCACCCACAAGATTTTAATGGAAGATGAGTATAAACCATGTGTGCAACCTCAAAGACGTTTGAATCCCAACATGAAAGAAGTTATTAAAGTTGAGGTAATTAAACTTCTAGATACTGGAATTATTTATCCTATTTCTGAAAGTACTTGGGTGAGTCCTGTGCAGGTTGTTCCAAAGAAAGGAGGCATGACTGTTGTAGCTAACGAAAAGAATGAATTGATTCCTACAATAACAGTCACAGGTTGGATAGTATGCATTGACTATAGCAAGTTGAACGACGCCACGAGAAAAGATCACTTCCCTTTACCCTTTATTGATCAGATGTTAGAAAGATTATCCGCGCATATGTACTACTGCTTCCTAGACGGACTCTCTGGCTACTTCTAAATCCCAATAGCTCCTAAGGATAAAGAAAAGACAACATTTACATGTCCATATGGTACGTTTGCTTATCGTAGAATGCCTTTTGGATTATGTAATGCTCCTGCTACTTTTTAGCGCTGCATGCTAGCCATCTTTGATGAACTTGTGGAAGACATTATGGAGGTATTTATGGACGACTTTTTGGTATTTGGTAATTCTTTCCATCTTTGCCTTAAAAATTTAAAATGAATTCTAATGAGATGTGGGGAAACGAGCCTTGTGCTTAATTGGGAAAAGTGTCACTTTATGGTTCAAGAGGGGATTGTGTTAGGCCACAAAATTTCTAGTAAAGGGATTGAGGTTGATAAAGCAAAAGTTAAAACCATAGAAAAATTACCTCCTCCTAGTTCAGTGAAGGCTATTCGAAGCTTTTTAGGACATGCTGGATTTTATCGAAGATTTAGTAAGGATTTTTCTAAAACTGCTAAGCCTTTAACAAAACTACTAGGAAAAGATGTGCCTTTCGATTTTGATCAAGAATGTTTAGATGCATTTAACACACTAAAAAATAAATTAATAAATGCTCCAATTATAATTGCACCTGATTGGAATTTACCCTTTGAACTAATGTGTGATGCGAGTGATTTTGAAGTAGGTGCAGTTTTGGGATAGCGGAGAGACAAGCATTTTCAGCCAATCTATTATGCTAGAAAAACATTGACGGCCGCATAAGAAAATTACACCACCACAGAAAAAGAATTGCTAGTCGTGGTTTTTGCATTTGACAAATTTAGACAGTATTTGATATTATCTAAAGTTTTCGTTTTCACTGACCACTCAGCTCTTCGCTATCTTTTAACTAAATCCAATGCAAAACCTCGACTCATAAGATGGATTTTACTCTTACAGGAATTTGATTTGGAAATTCAAGATAAGAAAGTAGCTAAAAATCTTGCAGCAGATCATCTTTCTAGGCTTGAAAATCCACATATCGAAGAACTCTATGAGAGTGAGATAAATGACTCGTTTCCTGAAGAACAACTATTTGCTATATCTAACTCTGAGGTACTTTGGTTTGCAGACATTGCAAATTACTTAGCTACTAACATCCTACCAAAAAGGTTAACACATCATCAAAAGAAGCGATTCTTTGCTGATCCGAAAAACTATTTTTGGGAGGATCATTTTCTTTTCCGTATATGTGCAGATCAAGTAATTCAGAGATGTGTTACAAAGGAAAAAGCAAGCAAAATCTTAGAACATTGCCATTCAGGACTTTCAGAAGGACATTACAGCGGGATCAAGACAGCACATAAAATGCTCGAATCAGGTTTTTATTGGCCTACCTTGTTCAAAGACTTTAACAAGTATGTTGGTTCGTGTGATAGATGTCAGAGAACAGGTAATATCTCTAAACGTGATGAAATGCCTCAAACATATATGCTATCATGTGAAATTTTCGATGTATGGGGTATTGATTTTATGGGCCCATTCCTTAGCTCATTTGGGAATAAATACATCTTAGTAGCAGTGGACTATATGTCAAAATGGGTAGAAGCTCAAGCTTTACCTACTAATGATGCTAGAATGGTAGTGAGATTTCTTAAGAAACTCTTCTCTCGATTTGGAACACCCAGAGCAATTATTAGTGATAGCGGTACTCATTTTTGTAATACTCAATTTGACAAGGTCTTAAAGAAATATGGAGTACACCACAGAACAGCTACCCCGTATCACCCTCAAACCAGTAGACAAGTGGAAGTAGTAAATCGAGAACTTAAGTGTATTCTAGAGAAAATAGTTGAATCAAATAGGAAAGATTGGGCATTAAAACTAGACGACGCTTTATGGGCCTATAGAACAGTGTTTAAAACCCCCATAGGAACATCTCTATACAGACTTGTCTACGGAAAAAGTTGTCATCTACTATTTGAATTAGAGCACAAAGCTTTTTGGGCTATACAATTCTTAAATTACGATCTTAAACCTGCAAGTGAGAAGAGAATGATGCAGTTCAACGAGCTATATGAATGGCGAGCTAATGCCTATGAGAACTCACGTCTATATAAAGAGGCAACAAAGCGACACCATGATGCTCGTTTAAAGTAACCGAATCAATTCTAAGTAGGAGATTTAGTCCTGCTATACAATTCAAGGCTCAAATTGTTTCCTGGAAAGCTGAAATCAAGATGGTCAGGTCCATTCGTAATCAAAACTATTTTTCCCTATGGCACAATCGGGGTAACTCATTCGACTGAAAATGGTCAGCGACTGAAAATTTATAATGGTGAAGATTTTAGGGATATGAAAGAGGAGATTCGGCTCTGTGAACCTTCATTTAGGAATGAAAACAGGGTAAGTCTAGCTTAAGACTTTAAACGAGCGCTTCTCAGGAGGCAACCCGAGCACTAATATCACTAACATCCATATTTTTGGTTTTAGTATATAACTAAGAACTAACCAATTTAACAGACGCAAGATTTCTCATCTGCACGGCATAGCACACAGGCGTGGCCATGGCCGTGTGGAAACCACGAGGAGAGATATAGGCGTGGCAGAGCCTGTACAAGTCAAGGAAGAATAACTTTCCCCAACACGAGATGCGATAGAAGAGCCACGGACGTGCGATGCAGCCATGGTCGATTCTGAGTAAATGACACAGGCGTGCGACACGCCCGTGCCTCAAGGCCGTGGTCGAAACTAATTAACGAGCACGGGCATATAATTTTATGCATGAGAATGGATGAAGCGAACAATGAAGCACATGGCCGTGCAAGTCGACCGTGTCACACGACACGCCCATGGGACACGAGCGTGGAACGCGACTTAGACGCACCCAATTTCAAAAATTCACGAATCACACGGGCTAAAAAAGACCCCACGGGCGTGGCCACTAACCGTGTTCCCTTTTTCCTATTTAAACCAACCCACTATTTATCTTCTTCCCAAATCCTTCTCCACAAAACCCTAGCCTTTTTCCTTCTCCTTTACTCAGTCCGACCACCACTGTCGACACCCCCAGCCTTTCTCCTCTCCCTTTATGCTCATTACCTTCCTCCTTTCCCCCTTGTTCTACACGCCTGTGCTATATCCACACAACCATGCTTTTCCCTCTACAACCGTGCGCCATCCCCATGCCTCCGTCAGTTCATTCTATTCCCTTCACTCTCTACTTTATTACTTATTCCTATTTATTCTATGCTTGTTTTCAGATATTAAATTGATACCTTTAAATTTTTAGTATTTATTCTTGATAATTATTTTCAATACTAAGGTTTACTTAAATGTTATATTTGAATTCCTTGAACCTCTAGTATTAGGAGAAATTTTCATTGTGAATATCATAAGATTGAAATCTTGGACTCATAGGTACTATCATTATATGGGATGATATGCTATTGTGCAGGAACATAATGTCTTCTTCCCATGGCAAGAAAATCGCAGTCCCTGTTTCGAAAAAACGGAAAAGACCCGGCGCGACCTCCTCGAGCACCTCCGCCGAAGTACGCCATCCATTCCTACGATTTCTTCCAGGATCCCAGGAGGACCTTTATCAAATACTCCGCGTGCGACCTCTTGGTGTAATAAGCAGCATTGATTGGGCCGCTTTGGAGCAGGTCCAATTAGAAGACAACGTACGGGCTCTCCTGACTACTGATCCATGGGGGAAATTCTTTGAGATCATTGATCATTGATTTCAAAGTTTTAAATTTATAATGAGAATGATCGAACCTGGAAACAAACTCTGACAATGACTTGAGGCAAGTGCACCTATCGAACAGTAGTGTAGTTTAGGCAAGACCGGAATGTCGAATCCTAAAGGAACTAAAAGTACTAATACTTACTTTCTTTTTATTATCTAGCCTAAAATAAGTGAAGTTGTTGTTTAATCTAAATTTAACTAACTACTAAGCTAAAGACGCAAAGACAAAAAGAATGAATTGGGGAAATACTATTGGGAAAACTCAGTTGATTAAGATGATACCCTTAGGAAGAATCCACCTAGACTTCACTTGTTATCTAACACTGAACCAAACGATTTATTCACTTGACTTGATCCGTAGGATTCCCTGATTTATATTAAACCCTCTCTCGAGGCGAATAACTTCTAACCCTAGGTTGATTAATTGAAATCTCTTTCTAATAAAAACCCCTAGAATCACATTAACTCGATCTATGGACTCCTATATTAGGTTTCACCCTAATCCGGCAAAATCTCGTCACCCTATCTCTAGGCGCACGATCAACTCTGCTTGATTATGCTAGATCTACTATTAGGCAGGGACTTTTGCTCCTCCACCTAAGCACATCATACTTGAATTAATATCCCAAAAATATCAACACAAGAATTAAGAACACATAATTAAGAACAAATCACGTATTTATCATATAGTTCAGAAAATAATAACAAGATCCGTCTTAGGTTTCACCCCCTTCAGGTGTCTGAAGGGTTTAGTTCATAATAATAAAAGAAAACATCTCAGAAGTAAAGATAAAACAAAACATAAGAAATCCTTAAAACCCCTGAAAGAATTAAAAGAGAGATCCTCCGTCTTGAGTAGAATTCCGGCTTCTTGAGATGGATCAACTGGCTATCTTCAAGTGCTTCCCACAAATCTGACCATTCTAGCTCGGCTCCTTGGCCTAGCTACCCGCCCCGACAGAGGGCTTCTATCGAACTCCCTTTCAAGTTGCCCCCTTGGTTGTTTATATAGACTTTGAAATGCCTTACTTGGCCCCTAAGTATCCTAATTCAAGTAGAATTCCTACGAGGGTGTTTCAATAGGCTTTGGAATGTGTTTCTTTGCCTCCAAGTATCCTTTTCCGAGTGAAACTCTTCTACAGGGACACGGCCATGGCACACGCCCGTGTAAGTCGTGGCCAGGCCGTGTTCGAGCCTATTGAATGAGGCACGGTCGTGCGGTCTTGGGCCCAGACCGCGTGGATTTTGTGATATGGCCCATTTACTCCATTTTGGGCCCGTTTTCTGTTTTTTTCGTCATGGGTGCTCTCTTGGGTATGAAACATGAAAACAAATGATTAAGAGCACCAAATTACACAATTCAGGGCTTAAATCATCCAAAAGCTTGCTAAATGTGGGCTTAAAATATGTTACTTTTATGGTTTATCAAATACCCCCACACTTAAGCTTTTTCTTGTCCTCAAGCAAAATTCTCAATTCACAATTAAAACAAACTTCCTCGATTCATAATATTCAATAATAATGTTTCAGCATAATTCAAAGCTTATTCATACATGGATAATTCAACTCAAAGAGTCCTAAAGATTCAAACAGTCAAAGTCATAGTTGTTATAGTATGAAAACATAGGTGTTTCCCCTTACCTACCTCTGATTTAAAATCAACAAGAATTGACATCCTCACTAAAGATTCACTCAAATCACTCAAAGTGTTTAAGGTTCAAAATTAAGCACTCAAAAGTCATACATGACGAGTTAATCCCATAAGCTTGTATGAAAATCAAATCTCCACCACTATAAAATGAGATGATACACAGATCAAAAGGTCTTTAGTAGGGTTGTAACGGGGCTAAGGTTAAAGCTGTGGATAAAGGCTGAACTAGAAGGTTAGAATCGAGATCGAATTGACAAATTACCTATCTAGAAATACTGAGATGATAATTACATCAACTGAAAAGTAATAACCCTAATAATACGAGCTTTTCTTTTGATAAATAGACTTTAACTGTATAAGCTCACTTTTCATAATACTAATACTGAATATACTTCAATTTTTTTTAATTAAGAACAAGCCAAATAATAAAGGATAAATTCAACTACTGAAATAATATAATTAGGTAACTAATCAAATCAAATCTCGATATAAGGGTAGTCAAAAAGGAATGGTGATAACAAATACAAAGGGTTTTGGGTTAATATTAATGGGTGAGTAAAAAAAAAGGGTTGTTAGGATCAACAGGGTTCACTGGAGGTTAATTATGGAGTAGGCTTTTTGATGGAGTAAGTGGGTTAAAACCTAGGTGCCTTTATCATCTCGATATATCAAATCATAGGTGTGGTCTCAACATGTATAATCGAAGCAAGTTCTAGAATAACAGTTCAATGTTGACACACTTATAATCAATAAAGTGAGCAAGAAAAAGAATATACGCTCTAAAAGGCTCAAAATTTCACAAAAAATTATGGGTTTTTGATATCAACCTTGTAAATTTCAAATCTCAAAGTAATATTCAAATTTAGGTAAACAACCTAAAAAAAATCTAAATTTTGAAAAATAGACTTATCATGCTTGATTCTCTAGTATCCTTCAAATTTAATCATCAATGCACAATTATCAATGACTTAATCCAAAAGATATCAATACAGATCATAAATCAAAGGAAGTTTCACTCTAATCATAATATGAAAAACTCACTTTAAGACAGATATCATTCAGGGATTTGAGAATAATGAAGAAAGTTAGGCACTTTCTCGAAATAAATATTCACCCCCTACACTTAAGATGTACATTGCCCTGAATGTACAAAGATAGACAATATCAAAATGATCATAAAATCGTAAGATGGGGAGAGAAGTGAAACTTCCTGAATTTTGGATGTAGTCAATGAAAAGAAACCGGATAAGATTGGAGGTGAACATGGAGAAGCATCTCGAACCGTTTGAAATTGAGTCCTCGAAGCAGCCGTCCTGATTTTATTGTATCCTAAGCTAAATCTAAATGGTACGAATAATATGAAGAAAATAATAAAGAAAATAAAAAAATAAAAATAAAAATAAAAATAAAAATAAATTTAAATAATGGAAAATGAAAAAAGAAAGATATCGAGAAAAGGAAGGGAAGAAGGGGGTTAAATAGAAATTATGGATCTGGTAGTTGGCCCCGCCCTTGTACCTTCCTGTGGTGGCCACACGGCCACGGCCACGACCGTGTGCAAGGCCGTGTGGTATGGAAACTTGTACTTTGGTTAGTTTTTGGTTAGGTGCTAAAAGGAAAAATAAAAGTAAAAAATAAAAAAATGTAAAAATTAATGGGGTTAGTGCTCGGGTTGCCTCCCGAGAAGCGCTCGTTTATAGTCTTAAGCTAGACTTTACCTCTCATTCGTATGGTCATGGTGGATTGAGAAGGTGAAAATCCTTTCTCATGCGATCAGTTCGGTTATTGATATAAAATTTAGGTCGAGTAATGTTTTCCTCAAAAGTGTCAAAATTAGAATGTATTACCTTGACCGTTCCATCTAGGAAGATTTTGAGTACCTGATCTCCTATCTTAAGCTGGGTTGTCCCTTCATTAAGTGCGTCGTGGAGTTGCCTCGTTTTTTCTTCGTGTGTTTTTAGTTTCTCTTTGAGGTGTGTCTTCTATTCGTCTAGTTCATCGATCCACAGCCTTCGTTCCTCATAAATTTCTTCTTTATCTCCACGAGGTCTAGGATCTGGCATCTGCGAAAGAGCATCAAGAAACGACAAGTTACTATGAAATTTCTTTGGAAGTTTAAGAGACTTACCGTGAAACACCCCAAACCCGGCCCACGAGCCTTGACCGGATCTGGTATGTTCCTCGATGTAAACCGGTTCAAATTTCTTTTGTTACTTAGGAAAAATTTGTGTGTTTTGAGAGTAAAATGGTTTTGGATTGGGCTTGAGTTGAAAACGAATTCGATTTTATATTGAAAACCCATTTATTTTAGGTGACAAAATATTTAAAGTCTATTTTAAACCAAATTTACTTAATCTTATAACCATTAAAAATCCGTAACATAATAAATAAAAGAAAGAAAAATAAAGTAGTTCAACTATGGCCTTATTACATCAAATAATTTCCCAAAAATAAATTAAAATGCTTAAATAGAATAAAAGTCCAAATAATGAAATTTTCCTTGCTATGCATGGCCATCCTTAAGCTTCTGCCGAGCCCGGTCCATTACTATTCGTCACCTGAAAATAGTCCCACAACGGGGTGAGTCAACAGACTCAATGTGTACACAACACTAAGTCCAAATAAATTTAGGCATAACATACATATCATATTCACATAATAATTTTATGACAATGATGCAACCCAAAACCCAAACCTAGTTAACCATCCGCTACACTTCCCCCGTATCAACCTGCACACCGTAGGGACTATTAAGTCAACCCTCCATCCGCTACACTCCATCGAAGGCAGTCGCTGCAATCGACGTGCTCATCGCCCTTATAGTCTCGTGGTATTAGGTCACCACGTTCAGATATTGTGGTCTTAGGTCACCACATTCAGATATCGCGGTCTTAGGTCACCGCATTCAGATAGCGTGGTCTTAGGTCACCACATTCACTTCCCCTTTTCAATAACCCATATGCCCCATATCGTAAATATTATGCATTAACATGCCAAATTTCACATTCTTATCTTTATTCACATGTTACATATAACATATTTCATAATCCTAATAGGAGTAGGAAACGTACCTGAGTACTTTTGTACCATTACATGGTACTTAGCCATATTCACATTCTTATAAACATGCACATACTAATTATAGCCATAAATTTTATTAAGAAGAAGTGTGGGTACACACCTGATTTGCTTAGTGGTTCACTTAAATCCCGAAAAACTTGATTTAATGCCTTAGATCTCAATTCCTACATTCGGCCAACCTTAATATATTAGCATAAAGCCTATTCGGCTATAAAACCAAATCCTAGTAGGATTTGTACACTTAATACCTACCTTGTTGCGAATTGGGACACCAACAAATCCCGAAATCTTTGCTTTATTCCTCCTTGTATTCGGCCAGGCATTGAATCAATTAACTTGGTTAGTTTTCGGCTCTTAAACATTTAAAGAACAGATCAAAATACTAATCTAGGCCTTAGCCGAATATACATAGATGCTTACCTTCCAAATCTTAAATCCCGAAATTGTTCTTTGCTTCATTATTGCTGTCGAAAACCCTATAGACAAATGTTAGAGTTTAACCTAACATTAAAACACTATAGTATGGCCTATGGCCGCATCTTATATTCGCTTACCTTAAATGTTGAAATCCTGAAGAACTCCTTCTCTAGTCGACACCACCTAAATCCCGAAATTCCCTTCCATAGTTTCGGCCAAAACACAATATGAGGGATTAGTCCCTGAATTTCGACAGGCTTAAAAAGGAAAGAAAGGAAACCGAATCTAGATCTTACCCTTATTTGGAGAAATTGATTGCACCTTTACTTCAACTTTCAGAGATTCGGCTATGGCTAAATGATGCTCTCACAACTTTCGACTTTTGGAGGGATTAAAAAGAAAAAAGAAGGAAGAATAAAGATGGAGGATTCGACTAGAACACAAGGTATTTCGGCTTGGCAAAAATAAAAGAAGAAGAAGATTTGGTGAAGAGAATTCGGCAGAGGCTTCCAAAGAACAGAAAATAATACAGAATGGCCTCTCTTTTACTTTTATAGCCGAATTTACTAACTTAGAATCCCTTACTTGGCCACCACTCTTCTATTTTGATAGCTTTATCCTTTGAATTATCACTTTATTAAAAGAATAATCCCTTATTATCTCCTTGGAAATAATTTAAGATAAATCATCATTTATCCATCTATTAGCGGAAATTTTAAGAGAATCTAAACTCTTCCCTTGGGTTCCTTAGTGCCGTCCACTTCCCTGCTCTTTGTAGCAAAAATAAAACTCCTTTATTTTCTCCCTAAGTGACTCGAACCCTGGCCCAAATACACAAGCTTGTGGCGTCACCTACCTGGGCCTTAAGTGATATCTTCAGGCCTCTTTTCCAAGCCTGATGATGTGTCAAATTCCTCCTATTAATTTTCTTAAGGCCACCCTGCCTTAGTTTCCTCTTTTTAACCTTTAAAACTTGACATTTCTTTACATTTCCAAGTTTTCAAAAATTTTCGTTTCCCTCTTTAAACTTGACATTTCCTTACATTTCAAGTTTCCAGAAATGTTCACTTTCCTCTTTTGAATCATTTCTAAATCATTTCCTTACATTTCCTAGTTTCCAAAAATGTTCACTTTGAACTTAACATTTCCATACATTTCCAGGTTTCCAAAAATGTTCAAAATACATTCATAACACATAAGACATGTCAGTTCGTACAATTAAACCGAAAATGCATAGGCCCTTTTCAGGATGTTACAGTTCTACCCCCCTTAAAAATAATTTCGTCCTCGAAATTACTTACTAACGAACAGTCGTACTTCCTAGCTCACCACACTACGCTACTGCTGCGCACTCTGATCTTAAGAAACTATCATACTTTCTAGGCACATTCTCTTAGTTTACAATCAAGGTTCCATACACCTTACTAGCCACATAAGAACGAACTGACTTTACAACGAACAAGGCAATTAAGGTATTCCAGAAACACGTCCCCTAGAGCTCATTTCTACGATCGTGCTTTAATCTAATTAAGAAATTTTATGAATTAGCCTTTATTCCACTGATTACCCGCAAAGAAGTTTTATGAAAAGAATTTTAGAAGTGGTTCTTTCGTATTCATACATGCATACAGTCTTTACATTCATACATTCATCAATCAATTATGAACTTTCGTTCATTCAGAGAAATGTTGTAGTTTTCATTGTTGCTGTTTTTCCACTACCCAAGGGTATTTTTGTAATTTGCCCTACAGGGGTATTTTCGTAATTTTTTTTCAAAAATAGGGTTCCTTGTGGATTTTGTCAATAAGGGTATTTTGGTAATTTTGCATTCCCGGGGTATTTTTGGAAATTTTGAAATTCCAGGGGTATTTCAGTAAATTTTTACAAATCAGGGTAAATTTGTAAGGTTTAATAATTCAGGGGTATTTCAAAATTTATAAAACTTGAGGGTTATTTTTGAGAATTTTGTTTTCCAAATCAGTGATGTTGCAAAAATTTTGGAAATCAGAGTCATTTTGGTAATTTTGTAAGTTAGGGGCAATTTCGTAAATTTTCCAAGTTGGAGTATTTTAATATTTCGCAGAAGTAGAGTTTTTGGACTTGTTATAAAGTAATGAATTTTTTTTGAATAAGAACTGTGGGTATTTTCGAAATTTCATAAACCAAGGGCATTTTTTGTAATTTTACCACCAGGGGTATTTTAGTAATTTTGTAAATCAAGAAATATTTCAGAAAAATTTTATGGGATAGCTTGTATAAATCAAAAGGGTAATTTAGTCATTTTAAAACTAGGGTTTCCATAAAAATGTGGCTAATCCCTTTCGGGTTTTAGTTAGGGGTTTAGCCTATGAATAAGTCCTCTTGGTTAGGGTGAACCGAAGCTACGCACCAGGTAGGATTCCTGCGAAGAGGAGGTGAGTCACTAGAACTGCTTAAATACCAGGCTCTTCCAGATCCAATCCTAGACATGCGCACAATGGTTGCCACACCCTAACTCGACGACTTAGCCATAGGTTTGTTTAATTAGTCATTAAATCTTATGTAATAGTTGGGGTAAACTAGTCCTAGGGTTCCAAATACTTATCATACTACTCTACGTGCCATTCCAGTTCTACCCTTCTACAATTCATACTATAATTCACACAAAGGTTAGGGGTACTTACCTGGTGGACTTCGGGTCGGAGACTTAGGTGCCATGCCAGAAAACCTGCTTATCTTCAAAAACTCATTTGGGCTCGATTTGAAAACGTTTTGGGCCTTAAACCCCAGGCCGAGGGTTTGAAACTGGGCTCTGATACCAAATTGAAACACCCCAAACCCGGCCCACGAGCCTTGACC
Organism: Gossypium australe; assembly: GCA_005393395.2. Lineage (NCBI taxonomy): Eukaryota > Viridiplantae > Streptophyta > Magnoliopsida > Malvales > Malvaceae > Gossypium > Gossypium australe. Next base: position 21,814,426 of record CM016619.1, on the reverse strand, counting down.
GGATCTGGTATGTTCCTCGATGTAAACCGGTTCAAATTTCTTTTGTTACTTAGGAAAAATTTGTGTGTTTTGAGAGTAAAATGGTTTTGGATTGGGCTTGAGTTGAAAACGAATTCGATTTTATATTGAAAACCCATTTATTTCAGGTGACAAAATATTTAAAGTCTATTTTAAACCAAATTTACTTAATCTTATAACCATTAAAAATTCGTAACGTAATAAATAAAAGAAAGAAAAATAAAGTAGTTCAACTATGGCCTTATTACATCAAATAATTTCCCAAAAATAAATTAAAATGCTTAAATAGAATAAAAGTCCAAATAATGAAATTTTCCTTGCTGTGCATGGCCATCCCTAAGCTTCTGCCGAGCCCGATCCATTACTGTTCGTCACCTGAAAATAGTCCCACAACGGGGTGAGTCAACAGACTCAATGTGTACACAACACTAAGTCTAAATAAATTTAGGCATAACATACATATCATATTCACATAATAATTTTATGACAATGATGCAACCCAAAACCCAAACCTAGTTAACCATCCGCTACACTTCCCCGTACCAACCTGCACACCGTGGGGACTATTAAGTCAACCCTCCATCCGCTACACTCCATCGAAGGCAGTCGCTGCAGTCGACGTGCTCATCGCCCTTATAATCTCGTGGTATTAGGTCACCACGTTCAGATATTGTGGTCTTAGGTCACCACATTCAGATATCGCGGTCTTAGGTCACCGCATTCAGATAGCGTGGTCTTAGGTCACCACATTCACTTCCCCTTTTCAATAACCCATATGCCCCATATCATAAATATTATGCATTAACATGCCAAATTTCACATTCTTATCTTTATTCACATGTTACATATAACATGCACATTACATGGTACTTAGCCATATTCACATTCTTATAAACATGCACATACTAATTATAGCCATAAATTTTATTAAGAAGAAGTGTGAGAACACACCTGATTTGCTTAGCGGTTCACTTAAATCCCGAAAAACTTGATTTAATGCCTTAGATCTCAATTCCTACATTCGGCCAACCTTAATATATTAGCATAAAGCCTATTCGGCTATAAAACCAAATCCTAGTAGGATTTGTACACTTAATACCTACCTTGTTGCCGATTGGGACACCAACAAATCCCGAAATCTTTGCTTTATTCCTCCTTGTATTCGGCCCGGCATTGAATCAATTAACTTGGTTAGTTTTCGGCTCTTGAACATTTAAAGAACAGATCTAAATACTAATCTAGGCCTTAGCCGAATATACAAAGATGCTTACCTTCCAAATCTTAAATCCCGAAATTGTTCTTTGCTTCATTAATGCTGTCGAAAACCCTATAGACAAATGTTAGAGTTTAATCTAACATTAAAACACTATAGAATGGCCTATGGCTGCATCTTATATTCGCTTACCTTGAATGTTGAAATCCCGGAGAACTCCTTCTCTAGTCGACACCACCTAAATCCCGAAATTCCCTTCCATAGTTTCGGCCGAAACACAATATGAGGGATTAGTCCCTGAATTTCGACAGGCTTAAAAAGGAAAGAAAGGAAATCGAATCTAGATCTTACCCTTATTTGGAGAAATCGATTGCACCTTTACTTCAACCTTCAGAGATTCGGCTATGGCTAAATGATGCTCTCACAACTTTCGGCTTTTGGAGGGATTAGAAAGAAAAGAGAGGGAAGAATAAAGATGGAGGATTCGGCTAGAACACAAGGTATTTCAGCTTGGCAAAAATAAAAGAAGAAGAAGATTTGGTGAAGAGAATTCGGCAAAAGCTTCCAAAGAACAGAAAATAATGCAGAATGGCTTCTCTTTTCCTTTTATAGCCGAATTTACTAACTTAGAATCCCTTACTTGGCCACCACTCTTCTATTTTGATAGCTTTATCCTTTGAATTATCACTTTATTAAAAGAATAATCCCTTATTATCTCCTTGGAAATAATTTAAGATAAATCATCATTTATCCATCTATTAGCGGAAATTTTAAGAGAATCTAAACTCTTCCCCTGGGTTCCTTAGTGCCGTCCACTTCCCTGCTCTTTGTAGCAAAAATAAAACTCCTTTATTTACTCCCCAAGTGACTCGAACCCTGGCCCAAATACACAAGCTTGTGGCGTCACCTACCTGGGCCTTAAGTGATATCTTCAGGCCACTTTTCCAAGCCTGATGGTGTGTCAAATTCCTCCTATTAATTTTCTTAAGGCCACCCTGCCTTAGTTTCCTCTTTTTAACCTTTAAAACTTGACATTTCTTTACATTTCCAAGTTTCCAAAAATTTTCGTTTCCCTCTTTAAACTTGACATTTCCTTACATTTCCAAGTTTCCAGAAATGTTCACTTTCCTCTTTTGAATCATTTCTAAATCATTTCCTTACATTTCCTAGTTTCTAAAAATGTTCACTTTGAACTTAACATTTCCATACATTTCCAGGTTTCCAAAAATGTTCAAAATACATTCATAACACATAAGACATGTCAGTTCGTACAATTAAATTGAAAATACATAGGCCCTTTTCAGGATGTTACATACCGAATTGTTCCTCTGTGTGGTCTTTCTTTATCGTATTAGGGTATGGCACAAGAGCTTGGTACTCTGTAATTACCGGGTTTGGTAAATCCTGGCTTACCTCAACCTTACCTTCACTTACCGTAGGCTCTTGCCTTGGGTCAGACTCCACTAACCTTTCACTGTCATTAGCTGTTACGGCTTGAATTTGCTCTTTTGGGTTAGTCTCGGTGTTGCTCGGTAAGCTTTCTTGTGGTTGTTCTAAGATCAGCTTAGTAGGCTGACCTAACTGATCCTTGATCCCTTGAATCAATGCTTCTTGTTTCATTTCTATATTTTGGAAACGTGTTTCTATGGTTGCTATGAATTTTGCCAACATCTCTTCAAGGTTCGACTCATCATCTTGTTGGTGAGGTGGTTGTTGAAAATCTGGATTTTCTGTGGCTGCTATGAATTTTGTCAGCATCTCCTCAGGGCACGACTCCTCTTCCTGTTGGTGAGGTGGTTGTTGAAAATTTGGACGAAGTTCCTGTCTTTGGCTACTTTGATCATCCCACAAGAAATTGGGATGGTACCTCCAACCAGCATTATAAGTGTCACTATAAAAATTATTTTGATATCTAGAATAGTTACCCATATAGTGGACTTGTTTGTTCTCCATACCATATCCGTAGGTTGGGTACTCAGGATTCACCATGCCTCTTAGATTCGAGTCATAATGCATTACTAGGTGTACCTGCGAGAGACTACACAAACCATCAATCTTTTTTATTCATCATCTCTAGCTGGTTTGATAGCATGGTTGTTGGGTCGAGGTTGTAGATATCGGTTGCTTTTGTTGGCTTTGTCCTAATAACTTGCCACTGATAGTTATTTAGTGCCATCTCCTCTATCTGCTAGAATCAAATAAAAAAAAATTTAGCAAAGTAAAAAAATAAAAAATAAAAAATAATAATGAAAATAAATTGCAATAAAAAAATGGCTAAATTAATAAAAATTAAGCGTTCTTAATATTTTAGTTCCCTGGCAATGGCGCCAAAAACTTGATCATCGATTTCAGAGTTTAAATTTATAATGAGAATGATCGAACCTGGAAACTAACTCTGACAACGACTTGAGACAAGTGCACCTATCGAACAGTAGTGTAGTTTAGGCAAGACCGGAATGTCGAATCCCAAAGGAACTAAAAGAACTAATACTAACTTTCTTTTTATTATCTATCCTAAAATAAGTGAAGTTGTTGTTTAATCTAAATTTAACTAACTACTAAGCTAAAGACGCAAAGATAAAAAGAATGAATTGGGGAAATACTATTGGGAAAACTCAGTTGATTAAGATGATACCCTTAGGAAGAATCCACCTAGACTTCACTTGTTATCTAACACTAAACCAGACGATTTATTCACTTGACTTGATCCGTAGGATTCCCTAATTTATATTAAACCCTCTCTCGAGGCGAGTAACGTCTAACCCTAGGTTGATTAATTGAAATCTCTTTCTAATTAAAACCCCTAGAATCTCATTAACTCAATCTATGGACTCCCATATTAGGTTTCACCCTAATCCGGCAAAAACTCGTCACCCTATCTCTAGGCGCATGATCAACTCTGCTTAATTATGCTAGATCTACTCTTAGGCAGGGACTTTTGCCCCTCCACCTAAGCACATCATACTTGAATTAATATCCTAGAAATATCAATAAAAGAATTAAGAACACATAATTAAGAACAAATCAAGTATTTATCATATAGTTCAGAAAACAATAACAAGATCCGTCTTAGGTTTCACCCCCTTCAGGTATCTGAAGGGTTTATTTCATAACAATAAAAGAAAACATCTCAAAAGAAAAGATAAAACGAAACATAAGAAATCCCTAAACCCCCTGAAGGAATTGAAGGAGAGATCCTCCGTCTTGAGTAGAATTTCGGCTTCTTGAGATGGATCAACTGGCTATCTTCGAGTGCTTCCCACAAATCTGACCTTTCTGGCTCGACTCCTTAGCCTAGCTAACCACCCCGACAGAGGGCTTCTGTCGAACTCCCTTTCAAGTTGCCCCCTTGGGTGTTTATATAGACTTTGAGATGCCTTACTTGGCCTCTAAGTATCCTAATTCAAGTAGAATTCCTACTAGGGTGTTTGAATAGGCTTTGGAATGTGTTTCTTTGCCTCCAAGTATCCTTTTTTGAGTGAAACTCTTTTTTTCAGCGACAAGGACACGACCATGGCACACGCCCGTGTAAGTCGTGGCCAAGCCGTGTTCGAGGCTATTGAATGAGGCATGGCCGTGTGGTCTTGGGCCCAGGCCGTGTGGATTTCGTGATATGGTCCATTTACTCCGTTTTGGGCCCGTTTTCCGTTCCTTTCGTCATTGGGTGCTCTCTTGGGTATGAAACATGAAAACAAAGGATTAAGATCACCAAATTACACAATTCAGGGCTTAAATCATACAAAAGCATGCTAAATGTGGGCTTAAAATATGTTACTTTTATGGTTTATCAATCATCGAGCCCACATACCTAGAACTCACTTTGGAGCTTTGTTCCACATTTCACCTTCAGACAGTGATGACGTACCACGATGATCCCTACATAATCCAATTTCGCCTTGGAGGCATTATACGTGAATTCAGTGTCCCACACTTCGGGGCAGCGTTAGGACTCTACACTGACGAATTGATGGAGGATAATAAACTTGAGGACCTCCATCGACACATCCATAAATCCCCCTCCACCTGTTGGAACAACATAGTGGTCGTGTCCAAACTAACTATGACAACGAATAAGGCAAGCGCACCTATCGTTTGGTAGTATAGCTATGGCAAGACCGAAAATATCGTATCGTCAAGGACCAAGAGTACTAGTAATTACTATCTTTTTATGATTTAGCCTAAGAATTAAGGGAATTGTTGTTTAATCTAAAACTAACTAATTATTAAGCTAAAGATGCTAAGACAAAGAGAATGAATTAGGGAAATACTTTTGGCAAAACCAATTGATTAAGACAATACCCGAGGAAGAATCCACCTAAACTTCACTTGTTATCTAAGTCTAAACCAGACGATTTATTCACTTGACTTGATCCGTATGATTCCCTAATTTATATTAATACCTCTCTCGAGGCTACTAAATCTAACCCTAGGTTGATTAATTGAAATCTCTTTCTAATTAAAACCCCTAGAGTTGCATTAACTCAATCTATGGACTCCTATATTAGTTTTGACCCTAATCCGGCAGATTTTCGTCGTCCTATCTCTAGGAGAGCGATCAACTCCGCTTAACTATACTAGATCTACTCTTAAATAGGGACTTTTGCTCCACTACCTAAGCACATCAATACTTGAATCAATATCCTGAAATATCAAAGCAAGAATTAAGAACACATAATTAAGAACAAATCAAGTATTTGTCATGTAGTTCAGAAAATAATAACAAGATCCGTCTTAGGTTTCATCCCCCTCAGGTATTTGAGGGGTTTAGTTCATGTTTATAAAAGAATACATCTCAGAAGAAAGTATAAAACAAAACATAAGAAAAACCTTAAAACCCCTTGAAGGAAATTGAAGAGAAGATCTTCCGTCTTGAGTATGATTCCGGCTTCTTGAGATGGATCAATTGGCTATCTTCGAGTAAATCCCACAATTCGGGCCTCTCTAGCTCCGCTCATCGGCCTCCTCCTTTGGGTTACCCTCTAGGGTGATTATATAGGCTTTCGAAATGCCTTTCTTTGCCTCTAAGTAAGTTAATCTGAATAGAATTAAAACGAGTCACGGGAGGGACACGCCTGTGTGGAACGCCCGTGTGAATTGAGCCCAGGCCGTGTTTGGGTTTGCTAAAGTGGCACGACTGTGTGCCGAACTCGACGATGCTTTCCTAAGTATAAAACATGAAATTAAAGGATTAGGAGCATCAAATTCCACAATCCAGGGGATAAATCATCCAAAAGTATGCTAAATGTGGGATTAAAGTATGTGCATATTACGGTTTATCAAACACCCCCACACTTAAGCATTTGCTTGTCCTTAAGCAAAATCCTCAACTCCCGATTAAAATTCATTCTTCTTAACTTATAACTTCTCTCAATAATGTTTCGAAATAATCCATAGGTAATCATACATTGAGAATTCAACTAAAAGAACATCAAAGTTTCAAACAATCCAAGTTGAGCATTTTATTCATGAAAACATAGGTATTCCCCCTCATCTAAGTAATCACCTTTGATTCAAAATATCACAGAGTTAACACCCTCACTAAGGATTCACTCAAATCACTCCAAGTGTTTAAGGGACAATAAATTTAAGCACTCAATAGTCAACATGAAAAGTTATTACCATAGGCTTGTATGAAAATCAAATCTCCACCACTATAAATTGAGATGATACATCGATCAAAAGGTCTTTAAAAAGGGTTGTAACGTGGCTTGGTTAAGGGGTGTGCTCACAGGCTAGAAGAGGAGGTTAGAATCGAGATCGAGTTGACAAATTACCTAACTAGAAAAATAGACTAATAATGAAAAATTACATTAATAAAACGAGCTTCTTCTAAAGATGTGAGATTTACTGTTTAAGCTCATAAAAACATAGAACTAGTAATGAATATACTTTCAACTTCTTTTTTTTTAAGAACAAATCATACGTAAATAGGAAAGAATTTACAACTGAAATAGAGAACATAGTTAGGCAACTTTTCAAATCAAATCTCGATAAAAAGGTTAATAGGAAAAGTTCTTAATGAATCAAAAAGAATAAGTCTTGGGGGTTAATATAAGGGGTAAATCAATGAATGGTTTATTAGGATCAAAGGGGTTCACTAGGGGTTAATTATGGAGGTAGGCCCTTTGGAAAGTAAGTGGGTTAAATCCTAGGTGCCTTTATCATCTCAGTATATCAAATAAAAATATGGTCTCGACATGTATAATCGAAGCAAGTTCTAGAATAACAGATCAATATTGACTCGCTCAATGCAATAATAAAAGTGAGCACGAAAGAATGTATGCTCTAAAGGTTCAAAATCTCACAGAAATTATGGTTTTTGATGTCAACCCTGCGAACTTCAAATTTCAAGATCATACCTAAACTTGGGAAAACAACCTAGCAAATTTTTAATTTTCAAAAATCAACTTATCATGCTTGATTCTCTAAAGCCTTCAAGTTTAAACAATCAATGCACAACTACCTATGTTTTAATTCAAGACATATCAATAAATATCATAAATCAATCAGAATTTCTTCAAAAATATTCAGGGATTTGAGAATAATTCAAAAAGTTAGGGCTTAAAATTCACCCCCCACACTTAAGATGTACATTGCCCTCAATGTACAAAGATAGATATTCTAGAGATTAATAACATTATTTTAGAAGAGAAAGGGAGAGGTGAAACTTCCCGAATTTTGGATGAAATCCTTAGAAAGATAGACACGGTGAATACTAGGGTCGTGGTATGGTGATTCCCTAACAGCCTTTTGAACCAAAATTAAAGCAATCAAAATATAATAATATAAATTAAAGACAAGAAAGATAAAAGAATTTAAAAATAAAAGAAAACAAAAAAATAAATGGACTTAAAGGTCCTGGTTGCTGCCCACGCCCATGTGGTTTGATCAGAATCGGCCACGACCTAGGGGCACGGGCGTGTCTCACGCCTGTGTAGATTTCTTAGTGTCGACCATGGTCGTATCGCACAACCATGGTGTTTAGTCAGAGCCCGTGGCTTGGGGAAAGTTTTGTCCTGTTTTCGCACGATCTCCGCCACGCCCATGTATCTTTTCGTAGTGTCCACACGACCACGGCCACGCTCGTGTGCAAAGCCGTGTGGAGAGAGAAACCTGCGCTTTATTAAATTAGTTAGTTTGTAGTTAGATGCTAAAAATAAAAAAATATGACATTAGTGAAGTTAGTGCTCGGGTTGCCTCCCGAGAAGCACTCGTTTAAAGTCTTAAGCTAGACTTACCTCTCATTCACATAACCATGGTGGTTTGAGGAGTTCAAAATCCTTTCCCATGCATTCAGTTCTACTATCACTATATATTTCGAGTCGAGTAGCGTTTACCTTAAAGTGCCGAACTTGGGATTAGTTACCTCAACTGTTCCATATGGGAAGATATTCAGTACCTCAAAAGGGGTTTCTTTGTTTGTATCAAGGTCTGAAGTGGCGATCTGAGGGTGTGTTTTATCCAACAATACCTGATCCCCATTCTTAAATTGGGTTGTCCCATCCTTAAGTTTGACATGGTTTTGCTTTGGTTCTGCTTCGTGTGTTCTTGGTTTCTCCTTGACACGTGGCTTCTACTCGTCTAGTTCATTGATCTGGAGCCTCCGTTCCTCATGAGTTATTTCTTTGTTGGCACAAGGTGAAGAATGAAGCTCAGCTGTTTAGTTTCGTGATTTTTTCCAAAAAAGAAGGTTGAACTGAATGGTCATTAATAGAATTTACGTTATCACCTTTATTGCTCGATGTTCTAGCCTTGTCAAGAGCCTAAATAGTGATAGTTTCGTCACCTGCACGAAGTATAAGTTCTCCTGTACCAACATCAATTTTAGTTCTAGCAGTTGCTAAAAAGGGTCTTCCAAAAATTAAAGGAATATTATTGTCCTCATCCATGTCGAAAACGACAAAGTCTACTGGGAATATGAATTTGTCAATCTTGACTAGTACATCTTCGATTATACCCCTAGGAATTCTAATAGTTTTTTCAGCTAATTGAATGCTCATCCTAGTTTGTTTGGGTTTCCCTAGACCTAGCTATTTAAACATTTTATAAAGCATAACATTGATGCTTGCCCCTAAATCAGCTAAAGCATTATCAACAGATAAACTACCAATTAAGTATGGAATTGTAAAACTCCCTGGATCTTTTAATTTTCGTGGTAGTTTATTTTGCAAAATTGCTGAACACACTGCGTTTAGTTCCACATGCGACTCCTCGTCTAACTGCCGTTTATTTTTCAAAAGCTTTTTTAAAAATTTCCTTGAATTTGGCATCTGCGAATTAAGAAACGGTAAGTTAATATGTAATTTCTTTAAAAGTTTAAGAAATTTACCGAATTGTTCTTCTACGTGGTCTTTCTTTATCGCATTGGGGTATGGCACACGAGGTTGGTACTCTTTAATTACTGGTTTTGGCTTATCATGACTTACCTCAACCTTACTTTCCTCTACCACATTCTTTTGCCTCAATTTTGTTTCATCTAACCCTTTACTATCATGAGAGGTTATTGCTTGAAGTTGCTCCTTTGGGTTAGTTTCAGTGTTGCTTGGCAGGCTTCCTTGTGATTATTTAGAGAACTGCTTAGCAAGTTTCGCTAATTGGTTCTCGATCCCTTGAATTGATGCTTGTTGATTTTTGAGTGCTATATCGGTGTTTTGGAAATGGGTTTCTGACACTGCTATAAATTTTGTTAGCATTTGCTCAAGGTTCGGCTTTTTCTCTTGTAGGTAGGGTTGCTGTTGAAAGCCTGGGAGGGGTTGTTGTCCCTGATTTTCTTGGCCACTCCATGAGAAGTTGGGGTGGTTCCTCCAACCTGGATTATAAGTTTTACTATAAGGGTTATTCTAAGGTCTAGAATTATTACCCATATAGTTCATCTATTCGCTTTCTATGCCTGTGTTGTATGACAGATATTCTATATTGTTCATCCCTCCTTCATTTGTATCATACTGCATAACCTGATGTACTTGCGAAGAACTATACAAACCATCAATCTTTTTATTTAAGATCTCTACCTGATTTGATAGCATGGTTACTGCGTCGAGGTTGAAAACATTGGCAGCTTTTGTTGGCTTTGTCCTCATAACTTGACACTGATAGTTATTTAGTGACATCTCCTCTATAAACTCATAAGCCGCTTCAGGGGTTTTGTTATTCAGGGTTCCGCTGGCGGTTGAATCAATCAACTGCCTGGTTGAGGGGTTCACACAGTTGTAAAAGGTTTGAACCTGTAACCACAAGGGGAACCCATGGTGAGGGCAACTTCTTAATAAATCCTTGTATCTCTCCCATGCATAGTAAAGTGTCTCTAAATCCATCTGCACAAAAGAAGAGATATCATTCCTCAGCTTAGCCGTTTTAACTTGTGGAAAATATTTTAACAAAAATTTTTCGATCATTTGTTCCCATGTAGTGATTGATTCTCGTGGTAACGAGTTCAACCACTGTTTAGCTTTGTTCCTCAACGAAAAGGGAAACAACCGAAGACGAATGGCATCATCAAAAACACCATTTATTTTGAAAGTATCGTAAAATTCTAGGAAATTTGCCAAGTGATTATTTGGATCTTCATCCTGCAAACCATCAAACTGAACAAATTGCTGTATCATCTAAATTGTGTTAGGTTTCTGTTCAAAATTATTTGCAGCAATAGCAGGTCTAACAATACTTGACTCAGTTCCTGTTAAATTAGGTTTAGCATAATCATACATAGTACGAGGAGCAGGATTTTGATTCACCGGGTTTGCGGCAACCACAGGAGGTAGCGAATTGCTATCAGCCATCTCTTTGGTAGTATTGGTATCGTCCTCTTGCTCTTCTTCTATGTATTGTAAGCTTCACCTTATTTCTCTTCTGTTTCTGTGAACAGTACCTTCTATATTGCTGTAAAAAATCAAGGGTCCTATCGAGTTTCTTCTAGTCATAAACTAGAAAAACCCATCAGAAGAAAAGAAAAGAAAAGAAAAATTAGAAAAGTAAAATAAAAAATAAATTGCGAATAAAAATAATAGCTAAAGTAATAAAAATCAAGTGTTCCTAATATCTTAGTCCCCTGCAACGGCGCCAAAAACTTGATCGTGTCCAAACTAATTATGGCAACGACTAAGGCAAGCGCACCTATTGTTTGGTAGTATAGCTATGGCAAGACTGAAATATCGTATCCTCAAGGTCCAAGAGTACTATCTTTTTATTATTTAGCCTAAGAATTAAGGGAATTATTGTTTAATCTAAAACTAACTAATTACTAAGCTAAGGATGCTAAGAAAAAGAGAATGAATTGGGGAAATACTTTTGGGAAACCAATTGATTAAGACAATACTCAAGGACGAATCCACCTAGACTTCACTTGTTATCTAACTCTGAACCAGGCGATTTATTCACTTTACTTAATCCGCAGGATTCCCTAATTTATATTAATACCTCTCTCGAGGCTACTAACGTCTAACCCTAGGTTGATTAATTGAATTCTCTTTCTAATTAAAACCCCTAGAGTTGCATTAACTCGATCTATGGACTCCCACATTAGGTTTGACCCTAATCCAGCAGATTTTCGTCGTCCTATCTCTAGGAGTGCGATCAACTCCACTTAACTATGCTAGATCTACTCTTAAACAAGGACTTTTGCTCCACTGCCTAAGCACATCAATACTTGAATCAATATCCTAAAATAGCAAAGCAAGAATACATAATTAAGAACAAATCAAGTATTTATCATATAGTTCAAAAAAAATAACAAGATCCGTCTTAAGTTTCATCCTCCTCAGGTATTTGAGGGGTTTAGTTCATGTTTATAAAAGAATACATCTCAGAAGAAAGTATAAAACAAAACATAAGAAAAACCCTAAAACCCCTTGAACGAAATTGAAGAGAAAATCTTCAGTCTTGAGTATGATTCCAGCTTCTTGAGATGGACCAACTGGCTATCTTCGAGTAAATCCCACAATTCGAGCCTCTCTGGCTCCGCTCCTCGGCCGCCTCCTTTAGGTTACCCTCTAGGGTGTTTATATAGGCTTTCAGAATGCCTTTCTTTGCCTTTAAGTAACCTAATCCAGATAGAATTAAAACGAGTCACGGTAGGGACACGTCCGTGTGAATCGAGCCCAGGCCGTGTTCGGGTCTGCTAAAGTGGCACAGCCATGTGGCGAACTCATGGTCATGTGGACTACTTACTTTGGCCCATTTTCTCCGTTTATGGCCCGTTTCTCATTCTTTTCAACCTCTGATGCTTTCCTAAGTATAAAACATGAAATTAAAGGATTAAGAGCATCAAATTCCACAATTCAAGGGATAAATCATCCAAAAGTGTGTTAAATGTGGGATTAAAATATGTACATATTACGATTTATCACATAGCCCCCAGCTCGGCCAACTACGACCCCAGTCACTCCAAGGCAACAGCTCTCGCCCATCCTTGAGGTACTTACATGCCATTTTAGCTCATACACTGATGGATAGGCAAGAGAGCACCGGCGTCGTCAACACTCATGATGCCTACTTCCTATGGTGCATGGCGAACGGGCTCGTCTTTGACTTAGCCTACTTCATCACACGTGCCATCCAACACCAGATGGAGTAGCATAAATGAGGGGTCATTTCCATGGGACCCCATGTGACACGCCTCGCGAGATACTTTGGTCTCTTCAACAACGCAGCACAATCATCATCCCTCACCTTGATGGGTGATAAACTGTAAAAGTAACATATTTTAAGCCCACATTTAACATGCTTTTGGATGATTTAAGCCTTGAATTATATAGTTTGGTGCTCTTAATCATTTGTGTTCATGTTTTATACTTAGGAGAGCACTGGTAACGAAAAGAATGGAAAACGGGCCCAAAACGGAGTAAATGGGCCATATCACAAAATCCACACGACCTGGGCCCAAGACCTCACGACCGTGCCCCATTCAACAGCCTCGAACACGGCCTGGCCACGACTTACACGGGTGTGTGCCATGGGCGTGTCCCTGTCGTAGGAAAGAAGATTTTCACTCGGATTTGTATACTTAGGGGCAAAGAAACATATTCAGAAGCCTATATAAACACCCTAAGTATGACCAGAAAAGGGGGGGAACCCAAGGCTTTAGTCAAGGGGCGTACAGCTAGGCCAAAAAGGGCAGATTTGTGGAGCTTTACTCGAGGATAGCTAGTTGATCCATCTCAAGAAGTCAAAATTATACTCAAAACGGAGGATCTCTCCTTCAATTCATTCAGGGGTTTTTGGGATTTCTTATGTTTTGTTTTATCTTTTCTTTTGAGATGTTTTCTTTTATTGTTATGAACTAAACCCTCAGATACCTGAGGAGGATGAAACCTAAGATGAATCTTGTTATCGTTTGCTGAACTATATGATAAATATTTGACTTGTTCTTAATTATGTGTTCTTAATTCTTGTGTTGATATTTCCGGGAGAAAAAGTCCCTGCCTAAGAGTAGATCTAGCATAAGTAAGTGGAGTTGATCGCACGCCTAGAGATAGGGCGACGAGATTTTGTCGGATTAGGGTGAAACCTAATATGGAAGTCCATAGATCGAGTTAATGCAATTCTAGGGGTTTTAATTAGAAAGAGATTTCAATTAATCAACCTAGTGTTAGATGTTAGTCGCCTCGAGAGAGGAATTAATATAACTTAGGGAATCTTACGGATCAAGTCAAATGAATAAATCGTCTGGTTCAGAATTAGATAACAAGTGCAGTCTAGGTGGATTCTTCCTTGGGTATCGTCTTAATCAATTGGTTTTTCCTCAAAGTTATTTTTCCAATTTCATTCTTCTTTGTCTTAGAGTCTTCAGTTTAGTAGTTAATTAATTTTAGATTAGATAAACAATTCCCTTAATTCTTAAGCTAGATAATAAAAAGAAAGTTAGTATTAGTACTTTTGGTTCCTTTGGGTTCGACATTCTAGTCTTGCCTTAACTATACTACTATTCGATAGGTGCGCTTGCCTCAGATTGTTGTCATAGTTAGTTTCCAGGTTTGATCATTCTTTTTATAAATTTTAAGACTTTGACATCGCGAAAACAACGATCAAGTTTTTGGCGCCGTTGCCGGGGATCTGAAATATTAAGAAAGCTTAATTTTTATTACTTTAGCCATTTTTATTTTTTGAAATTTACTTTTATTTTTAACTTTGCTAATTTTCTTTCTTTTGTTCCTTTCAGGTACCTCTAGTTTATGACTAGAAGGAACTCAACAGGACCCCTACTTTACAATAGTGATATTAAAGGTACCGTTCGTAGAAATTACAGAGAGACAAGGCGAAGCTTAAACTACATAGTTGAAGAGCAAGAAGCCGAAATTAATACTATAGAAGAGATGGCAGAGAATAATCTGCCACCTCCAGAGATGGCCGAACATCATTCTCCACGTACTATGTATGATTATGCTAAACCTAGTTTAACAGGAACTAAGTCTAGTATTGTTAGGCCTACTATTGCTGCAAATAATTTTGAACTGAAACCTAACACTATACAGATGATACAACAGTTTGTTCAGTTTGATGGTTTGTAGGATGAGGACCCTAATACACACTTAGCAAAGTTTCTAGAATTCTGTGATACCTTCAAAATAAATGACTTTTCTGATGATGCCATCCGTCTTCGGTTATTTCCCTTTTCTCTGAGGAATAAAGCCAAACAGTGGTTGCATTCTCTTCCACGAGGGTCGATCACTACATGGGATCAAATGACCGAGAAATTTTTTTTAAAATATTTCCCACCGGCCAAAATGGCCAAATTGAGGAATGATATCTCGTCTTTTGTGCAGATGGATTCAGAGACACTTTATGATGCATGGGAGAGATACAAAGATTTGTTAAGGAGGTGCCCACACCACAGATTGCCTTTGTGGTTACAGGTGCAGACATTTTACAACGGGGTGAACCCTTCAACAAGGCAACTAATCAATTCAGCTGTCGGCGGAACTTTGAATAACAAAACTCCTAAAGCGGCCTAGAGTTTATAGAGGAGATGTCAATGAATAACTATCAGTGGCAAGTTACAAGGACAAGGCCAGCCAAAGCAGCCGGAGTTTTCAACATCGACGCAGTGACCGCGCTATCAAATTAGGTAGAGTTGTTACATAAAAAATTTGATGGTTTATATAGTTCTTCGCAGGCACATCCGGTTATGTAGTGCGACGCAAGTGGAGGAGTGGCGAATCTCGAGTACCCACCTTACGGACAGGGCACGGAGAGTGAACAAATGAACTATATGGGTAATGATTTCCGATCTAATAATAACCCTATAGTAATACTTATAATCTAGGTTGGAAGAACCACCCCAATTTCTCATGGGGCGGTCAAGGAAATCAAAGGCAACAACCATCCCAAAACTTCCAACAACAGCCCTACCCACAGGAAAAAAAGTCAAACCTTGAGGAGATGCTGACAAAATTTATAGCAGTCTCAGAAGTACGTTTCCAAGACATAGAAACACGTATCCAAAATATAGAAACAAAACTTGAGGCATTGACACCGAAGTTCAAGGTCAGATCGGGCAACTTACTAAGTTAGTTTTTGAAACACGATCAGAAAACTTACCTAGGGAAAAAGAGCAGGTACAAGCAGTGACGTTAAGAAGTGGAACAGAGTTAGTTGAAACGAAGAAAGAGATACCACATGAAACCGATAAGGCTAAGATAACCCCGACCTGTGAGGAAACTAAACCAACAATCCCATATTCAGCAAAATTTATTAAAGACCGCTTAGACGCACAATATGGTAAATTTCTTGAACTTTTCAAACAACTACATATTAACTTACCTTTTGTTGAAGCTATTTTGCAGATGCCAACTTATGCAAAAATTTTAAAGGAGCTTTTAACAAATAAGAGGAAGTTCGAGGAAATTTCAACAGTGGAACTTAATGAAGAATGCTCAGCCATCATCCAAAACAAGCTGCCAACTAAATTGAAAGATCTAGGAAGTTTCACTATTCCGTGTTTAATTGTTAGTTTGAACATAGAGAAAGCATTAGTTGATTTAGGTGCCAGCATTAATCTAATGCCTTATAGAATGTTTAAGCAACTTGGTCTCGGGGAACCAGAACCCACTAGGATGAGTATTCAGTTAGCTGGCAGATCTGTTAAGTATCCTAGGGGAATTATCGAAGATGTTCTAGTAAAAGTAGATAAATTTATATTTCCCGTTGACTTTTTTGTGCTTGACATGAATGAGGACGTAGAGGTACCTTTAATTTTGGGACGACCCTTTCTAGTTACTGCTAGGGCTATTATTGATGTTGGTGATGGTAAACTTGCACTGAGGGTAGGCGATGAGGAAATTGTATTCCAAACTTATGATGTCATGCGATATTCTAGAGAACAAGATGATTCTTGTTACTTTGTTGATGCCATTGATCAAATCTTTCAAGAATCTTTGCAGGAAATCATACATAATGACACGATGGAACTGTGTCATTCACAAGGAGAGGAGATAGATGACGATATCGATGAATCATTTCCCTTTAGACGGATGAAAATAGAGGATATTGAAATCAATGACGTACAAAAACAAAAATCCTTTGTTGATGAACCACCCAAATTAGAATTAAAACAGTTGCCAAAACATTTAGAATACGCTTTCCTAGGGGATAATTCTACGCTACCAGTAATTATCTCTTCAGAACTAGGACCCAAAGAAAAGGAAGACTTGCTAAAGGTATTGAGGAAACATAAAAGAGCCATAGCGTGGAAAATGTCTGATATTAAAGGAATAATCCTATCATTCTGCACGCATAAAATTTTAATGGAAGATGAGTATAAACCGTGTGTGCAACCTCAGAGACGTTTGAACCCTAATATGAAAGAAGTTGTCAAAGCTAAGGTAATTAAACTTCTAGATGCAGGAATAATTTATCCTATTTCTGACAGTACTTAGGTAAGTCCTGTGTAGGTAGTTCCAAAGAAATGAGGCATGACTGTTGTAGCCAACGAAAAGAATGAATTGATTCCTACAAGAACAGTCACAGGTTGGAGAGTCTGTATTGACTACAGGAAGCTGAACGACGCCACCAGAAAAGACCACTTCCCTTTGCCCTTCATTGATCAAATGTTAGAAAGATTATCTGGGCATATGTACTACTGTTTTTTAGACGGACTCTCCGGCTATTTCCAAATTCCAATAGCTCATGAAGATCAAGAAAAGACAACATTTACATGTCCATACGGTACGTTTGCTTATCGTAGAATGCCTTTTGGATTATGTAATGCTCCTGCTACTTTTTAACGCTATATGCTAGCCATCTTTGAATAACTTGTGGAAGACATTATGGAGTTATTTATGGACGACTTCTCTGTATTCGGTAATTCTTTCCACCTTTTCCTTAAAAATTTAGAACGAGTTTTAATAAGATGTGAGGAAACGAATCTTGTCTTGAATTGGGAAAAATGTCACGTTATGGTTAGAGAAGGGATTGTGTTAGGTCATAAGATTTCTAGTAAAGGGATTGAGGTAGATAAAACAAAGATTGAAACCATAGAAAAATTACCTCCCCCTAGTTCAGTTAAGGCTATTAGAAGCTTTTTAGGACATGCTGGATTTTATAGATGATTCATTAAAGATTTCTCTAAAATAGCTAAGCCTTTAACAAAATTACTAGAAAAAGATATTCCTTTCAATTTTGATCAGAAGTGTTTAGATGCATTTAATATCCTCAAAGATAAACTAATAAATGCTCCGATTATAATTGCACCTGATTGGAATTTACCCTTTGAACTAATGTGTGATGCTAGTGATTTTGCAGTAGGTGCGGTTTTGGGACAACGAAAAGACAAGCATTTTCAGTCAATCTATTATGCTAGTAAAACATTGACACCAGCACAAGAAAACTAGACCACCACAGAGAAAGAATTACTAGCTGTAGTTTTTGCATTTGACAAATTTAGACAATATTTAATATTATCTAAAGTTGTCATTTACACTGACCATTCAGCTCTTCGTTATCTCCTTACTAAATCTGATGCAAAACCTCGACTCATCCGATAGATCTTTCTCTTACAGGAATTTGATTTGGATATCCAGGATAAGAAGGGAGCTAAAAATCTTGCAGCAGATCACCTCTCCAGGCCTGAGAACCCACATATCGAAGAGCTCAACGAAAGTGAGCTAAACGATTCGTTCCCTGAGGAAAAACTATTTTCTATAACCAACTCCGAGGTACCATGGTTTGCAAATATTGCGAATTATTTAGCTGCTAACATCTTACCAAAATAGTTAACACATCATCAAAAGAAGCGATTCTTTGCTGATGCGAAAAACTATTTCTAGGAGGATCCCTTTCTTTTCTGCATATGTTCAGATCAATTAATTCAGAGATGTGTTACAAAGACGGAAGTTTCTAAACATGATGAAATGCCTTAAACATATATGTTATCATGTGAAATATTTGATGTATGGGGTATTGACTTTATGGGTCTGTTCCCTAATTCATTCTGAAATAAATACATCTTAGTAGCAGTAGATTATATGTCAAAATGGGTGGAAGCCCAAGCTTTACCTACTAATGATGCTAGAGCTGTAGTAAAGTTTCTTAAGAAACTTTTTTCTCATTTTGGAACACCCAAAGCAATCATCACTGATAGGGACACTCACTTTTGCAGTACTCAATTTGATAAAGTCTTAAGAAAATATGGAGTACACCACAGAACAGCTACCCCTTATCATCCTCAAACTAGTGGGCAAGTGGAAGTGGCAAATCGAGAGCTTAAGCGAATCGTAGAAAAGACAGTTGAATCAAACAGAAAAGATTGGGCAGTAAAAGTAGATGATGCTTTATGGGCCTATAGAACAGCATTTAAAACCCCTTGAGGAACATCCCCATACAAACTTGTCTACGGGAAAAGTTGTCATCTACCATTTGAGTTAGAGCACAAAGCATACTAGGCTATAAAATTCTTGAATTACGATCTTAAAACTGCAGGTGAAAAAAGAATGATGCAGATGAACGAGCTAGATAAATGGCGAGCTGAGGCCTAAGAGAACTCACGACTATATAAGGAGGCAACAAAACGACGCCATGCTGCTCATTTAAAACAATCAAAGCAATTCGAAGTAGGAGACTTGGTCCTGCTGTACAATTCAAGGCTCAAACTATTTCCTGGAAAGCTGAAATCAAGGTGGTCAGGCCCATTCATGATCAAAACTATTTTTCCTTATGGCACAGTCGAGGTAACCCATCCAACCCAAGGGACATTCAAGGTAAATGGTCAACGACTGAAACTTTATAATGGTGAAAATTTCAAGGAATTAAAAGAGAAGCTTCAGCTCTATGAACCTTCTTTTAGAAATGAAAACAGGGTGAGTCTAGCTTAAGACTTTAAACAAGCGCTTCTCGGGAGGCAACCCGAATACTGACTTCACTAACCTCATTAATCTTTACATTTTTATTTTATCTTTCCTTTTTATCATCCAAACCAAACTAACCAATATAGGGAAGCACAGGTTCCACCGCCACACGGCCTCACACACGGGCGTGCCCGTGGCCGTGTGGATGCCACGAGATGAAAAGCGGGCGTGCTGGTAGACGTGCGATATGAAGAAGAAAATTGTACACGAGCTATGATAATAAGACCACGGCCGTGCGATACAACCGTGGTCTATTCTGAGTAAACCAACACGGGCATGAGCCACGCCCGTGCTTACCAACCGTGTGCAACACTGACTATGTGAACACGGGCGTGGCAATCATAGCACGGGCGTGGAAGAAGCAAACACAATAGAACACGGACAAGAAACACGGGCGTGGGCAATATTACAAATGCGCCCAAATTCAAAAATCACAAAAAACACGGGCTAAACAAAAGAGACACGGGCATGGCACCTGCCCGTGTCCCCTTCCCTATTTGAAGAACATTACCACCGTCTCCCACAAAAGTTTCCCCCAAAACTTCAACCCTAGCCGTTCCCCTCAAATATTTCTACTCCCACTCTGGCCACCATCAAGAAATCCCCCACCATTGACTTCCCCTAGCCTTTATCTCCCTCCCTCTTTCAATTACCCATCAAAAAAAAAAAAAACCAATCCACGCCAGTGGCTTGTGCCTACACGCCCAACCCAAAGCTCTCTCACCGCCATGTTTCCCAACGAGTTGCAGCACACGCCCGTGGCTGGACGCTACACGCCCGTGCTCCACCCAACCAAGTCATCACCACCACTACTGGTCACCTCTTATTGTTACATTTACTGCCATTTTACTTTCTCATATTTAGAATTTTATTCATCTAATTAAGTTTAATAGCAAAATAGGTTAATTAGTTTCTCATTATTAGATTGATTTAAACATTTAATTTTGGTTTCAATAACAATGATTAGCATTAGATTGAATCACTCGTTCTTACATGCGAAATACGATTGAGTTATCTTTTTATGAATTGATCTTCCTTATATTTTAAATATTAATGGAACCCCTTGATAAATGTCTTGGTTGGAAATATACTTGAATTATTGCTTTTCGGTTCTTTTCAGGCCAATAATGTCATCATCACGAGGAAAGAAAATCGCAGTCCCTAGCTCCAAAAAACGAAAGGGATCCGATTCCTCATCAGCTAGCGCAACCTCGGAAGTGCCTATCCATTTTTTCAATTCCCTCCGGGTGTCCAAGAGGATCGTTACAAGATACTTCGGGCGTGACCACAGGAACAGGGAGATGTATTGATTGGGCCGCCTTGGAACAGATCCAGTTAGCCGACGACGTACGGGCCCTACTAACCACCGACCCCTGGAATCAGTTCTTCAACATCATCGAGCCTACCTATTTGGAGCTCACTCTAGAGATATGTTCAACATTTCACCTCCAGACAGTAATGTCACAACATGATGACCCCGGTACAATCCAATTCCGACTAGGGGGCATTATATGAGAACTTAATGTACCACAATTCAGGGCTGCATTGGGACTATATACCGACGACATCGTGGAGGAACATGATCTCTCAGAGCTTTCTCGCCATATCCACAAAGCCCCCGCGAGATGTTGGTACAACATAGCTCCCAACAACAACGAGTATGATCCTACTCGCTCCAAAGCAACGGCCCTTGCACCATCCCTAAGGTACATCCACGCGCTCTTAGCCCATACACTGACAGGTCTATGAGAGAGCACCGGCGTTGTCAACACTCACGACGCATATTTCCTGTGGTGCATGGCGAACGGGTATGTTATCGACTTAGCTTATTTCTTAGCTCGCACCACTCAACACCAGACGGAGCAGCACAGGAGAGGAGTCATATCCATGGGGCCTTACATTACATGCCTGGCTTGATATTCCGGTCTCCTCAACACCGATGCTCAAACCTTATCCCTTACACTGTAGGTTAGATGACCCCACAGGGCATCCAGACATTTTTACATAGGAGGATGATTCAACGCCGGCATGGGACAGACCCCACAAATATCGGTTAGCACCCATCACCGATGGGGAAGAGCCTAAAGACATTGTTGAAGATGTTCCTCCACCACAGGAAGCACCACAACAGAGCCATCGGACAGCTCATTCGGCTGTTTCACTCTCAGACATTTCTGCACGTCTCACTCAGTTCGAGCATTACTGTACGTAGAAATTCAATAACACCGCTCGAAGATTCGACAGCATTGATGCAACGCTTCAGCAGATCTATCATCACCTTCATATCTCATCGCTACCACTACCGCAAGATCCAGCCGATGCAGAGGACTTCTGAGTCCTTTTCTTTTTGTTTTTATGTTTATTTTCATTTTCATGTTTATTATTTTTAATTTCTTTCCCTCTATCTTTATTTATACTTTTATGTATGTTGATTCTGTCTTAGTTTACTGTCTAAAAAGACTTGAAAGTTTCATTACTATTATTAATCTCACTTTATCACCGGCTATCTAACCCTAAGTCTCCATAATGAAATCCATTCACTAAACTTAATTGATGACTTCGTAGATTAAATAGATTTAATGCAACACTCAAGGAACAAAAATACCACTTATACCTAGTCATCACATTCGTCATGGAATATCCCTCAAGGATTTCATCCATAATTCAGGAAGTTTCACTTCTCTCCCTATCTTTTGATTACTCTACTGCTATCATACATCTTTGTACATTGAGGGTAATGTACATCTTAAGTGTGGGGGGTGAATATTTATTTCAAGAAAGTGCCTAACTTTCTTTATTATTCTCAAATCCCTGAATGATATCTTGTCTTGAAGTAAGTTTTTCATATTATGATTAGAATGAAATTTCCTTTAATTTATGATTTTTATTGATATGTTTTAGATTAAGTCATTGATAATTGTGCATTGATGATTAAATTTGAAGAATACTAGAGAATCAAGCATGATAAGTCTATTTTTCAAAAATTAAAAAGTTCGTTAGGTTGTCTACCTGCATCTGAATGTTACCTTGAAATTTGAAATTTACGAGGTTGATATCAAATACCCATAATTTCTGTGAGCTTTTGAGCCTTTTAGAGCATATATTCTTTTTCGTGCTCACTTTATTGATTATGAGTGTGTCAACATTGATTTGTTATTTTAGAACTTGCATTGATGATACATGTCGAGACCACACCTTTGATTTGATATACAGAGATGATAAAGGCACCTACATTTTATTGACTATCTTCATAATTAACCCCTAGTGAACCTCGTTGATCCTAACAACCCTTTTATTGACTCACCCACTAATATTAACCCAAAACCTATCTTGTATTTGTTATCACCATTCCTTGACTCCCTTTTTGTCGAGATTTGATTTTGAACAGTTGCCTAATTATGTTCTATATTTCAGTTGTAAAAGTTCTTTCCTATTATTGATTTATTCTTAAAAAAAGAAGAAGAAGAGAAATATATTCATTATTAGTTCTATAATTAAATGAGATTACATGTTTAAATTTCAAATCTTGAAGAAAAAGCTCGTATTATTAGGTTTCAATTGATGTAATTATTTAGGATTAGTTCATTTTTCTAGTTGGGTAAATTGTCAATTCAATCTCGATTCTAACTTTCTAATTCAGCCTTTATCCTCCCCTTTAAGCCACGTTACAACCCTTTTAAAGATCTTTTAATTTGTGTATCATCTCATATTTTAGTGGTGGAGATTTGATTTTCATGCAAGCTTATGGGATTAACTTTTATGTTCGACTTTTGAGTGCTTAATTCTGAACCTTAAACATTTCGAGTGGTGTGGGTGAATCTTTAGTGAGGATGTCAACTCTTGTCGATTTTGAATCAGAGGTAATTATTTAGGTAAGGGGAAACACCTAACGTTTTCAGGACTATAAATGTACGACTTTGATTGTTTGAATCTTTAGGACCCTTTGAGTTGAATTATCCATGTATAAATCATCTATGAATTATAATGAAACACTATTGATGAATATTATGAATCAGGGAAGTTCGCTTTAATTATGAGTTGAGAATTTTGCTTGAGGGCAAGCAAAAGCTTAACTGTGGGGGTATTTGATAAACCGTAAAAGAAACATATTTTAAGCCCACATTTAACATGCTTTTGGATGATTTAAGCCTTGAATTATATAATTTGCTGCTTTTAATCCTTTGTTTTCATGTTTTGTACTTAGGAGAGCACCGGATGACGAAAAGAACGAAAAACGGGCCCAAAACGGAGTAAATGGGCCATATCACGAAATCCACACGGCCTGGGCCGAAGACCACATGGCCATGCCCCATTCAATAGCCTCGAACATGGCCTGGCCACGACTTACACGAGCGTGTGCCATGGGCGTGTCCCTGTCATAAGAAAGAAGAGTTTCACTCTGATTTGGATATTTAGGGGTAAAGAAATATATTCAGAAGCCTATATAAACACCCTAAGTAAGACCAGAAAAGGGAGGAACCCAAGGCTTTAGTCAAGGGGCGTCCAGCTAGGCCAAAGAGGGCAGATTTGTAGAGATTTACTCCAAACGGAGGATCTCTCCTTCAATTTCTTCAAGGGGTTTTAGGGATTTCTTATGTTTTGTTTTATCTTTTCTTTTGAGATGTTTTCTTTTATTGTTATGAACTAAACCTTCAGATACCTGAGGGGGATGAAACCTAAGATGAATCTTGTTATCGTTTGCCGAACTATATGATAAATATTTGACTTGTTCTTAATTATGTGTTCTTAATTCTTGTGTTGATATTTCTGGGATATTAATTCAAGTATGATGTGCTTAGGTGGAGTAGCAAAAGTCCCTGCCTAAGAGTAGATCTAGCATAATTAAGCGGAGTTGATCGCACGCCTAGAGATAGGGTGACGAGATTTTGCCGAATTAGGGTCAAGCCTAATATGGGAGTCCATAGATCGAGTTAATGCAATTCTAGGGGTTTTAATTAGAAAGAGATTTCAATTAATCAACCTAGGGTTAGACGTTAGTCACCTCGAGAGAGGGATTAATATAACTTAGGGAATCTTACGGATCAAGTCAAATGAATAAATTGTCTGGTTCAGAATTAGATAACAAGTGAAGTCTGGGTGGATTCTTCCTTGGGTATCGTCTTAGTCAATTGGTTTTTCCTCAAAGTTGTTTTTCCAATTTCATTCTTCTTTGTCTTAGAGTCTTCAGTTTAGTAGTTAATTAATTTTAGATTAGATAAACAATTCCTTTATTTCTTAGGCTAGATAATAAAAAGAAAGTTAGTATTAGTACTTTTGGTTCCTTTGGGTTTGACATTCCGGTCTTGCCTTAACTATACTACTGTTCGATAGGTGCGCTTGGCTCACATCTTTGTCATAGTTAGTTTCCAGGTTTGATCATTCTTTTTATAAATTTTAAGACTTTGACATCGCGAAAACAACGATCAATGGGCCAAATGTCTCCACAGGGCATCTCGACCATTATAAACATGAGGATGATCAAGCGTCGCCGTGGGACCGATCCTCCCCAATACTATCTAGCCTATTCCACTGAGGAGGAGGATCCCGAGGACATTAATGACGATGTCCCCCCACCACACGAGAGGCCACAATCGAGCCATCACCCAGTCCATGCGGTAGCTTCTCTTTCAGACATATCTAAGCACCTAACACGATTCGAGCAGCAATGCTTCCAGCGCTTCGATCACATCGACACCACCCTCCACCAGATATCTCAGGACCTTCACATTTCATCGCCACCCCCACCTCGTGAGCCATCTGGCGATAAGGACTTCTGAGTCCTTTTTCTCTTATCTTTGTTATTTTCATTTACTTTTTATGTATACAATACTAATTATCATTTTATTTTTACTTTTGACTAATTTTTATTTTAGTTATTTTTAGGTTTCATAACTATATTCGAATTTATATTTTCTGGCAATATTTGAGTAATCCTTAAATGTTAAAAACCGACTGATTTTATCACAGTTAAAAAGCCTAAAATAGCACTATAGAATATCCAACTCTAAAAGGAAAATCGACCACTGCCAACTCAAGGAATCCATCCAAAATTCAGGAAGTTTCACTTCTCCCTATCTCTTATGATTTCATGCTATTAATCTCTAGAAATATATCTTTTTACATTGAGGGTAATGTACATCTTAAGTGTGGGGGGTGAATTTTATTTTGAAAAGTTCCTAACTTTTTGCATTATTCTCAAATCCCTGAATTATGTCTTGTTCTTAAGTAATTTTCTCATGTTACTATTAGAATGAAATTTCCTTTGATTCATGATTTTTATTGATATGTTTTAGATTAAGTAATTGATAATTGTGCAGTGATGATTTAAACTTTAGGAGACTAGAGAACCAAGCATGATGAGTCTATTTTCAAAGAATTAAAAATTTGTTAGGTTGTCTACCTGAATCTAACTATTACCTTGAAATTTGAAATTTACAAAGTTGATATCAAAAACCCATAATTTTTGTGAGATTTTGAGCCTTTTAGAGCATACATTCTTTTCTTGCTCACTTTATTGATTATGAGTGTGTCAACATTGATTTGTTATTCTAGAACTTGCTTCGATTATACATGTCAAGACCACATCATTGATTTGATATATTGAAATGATAAAGGCAACTAGGTTTTAACCCACTTACTCCTAAAAAGCCTACCTTCATGTTTAACCCTTAGTAAACCCCTTTGATCCTAACAACCCTTTCATTGATTTACCCTCAACATTAACCAAAAAAAAAAACCTTTTGTTGAAATCCCTTTAATTAAATTGACCCATATTCTATCGAGATCTGATTTGAACGGATTACTTAACTTAACTATGATTTCCATTTCATCATTTACTTGATTTGTTCTTAAAAAAAAGTCATCAAAGTATATTCATTTTTAGTTCTTTGTTAATTGAGCTTATACGTTTAAATTCCACATCTTGAGAAGAAGCTCGTGTTATGAAATTTTAATTGTTGTAATTATTCGAGTCTTAGTTCATCTTTCTAGTTAGGTAATTTGTCAATTCAATCTCGATTCTAACCCTTTAATTCAGCTTTTATCCACACCTTTAACCGAAGCCCCATTACAACCCTTAAAAGACCTTTTGATCTGTGTATCATTTCATTCTATAGTGGTGGAGATTTGATTTTCATGCAAGCCTATGGGATTAACTTTTCATGTTCGACTTTTGAGTGCTTAATTTTGAACCTTAAACGCTTTGAGTGATTTGAGTGAATCTTTAGTGAGGATGTCAACCCTTGTCAATTTTGAATTAAAGGTAATTATTTAGGTAAGGGGAAACAGCTATTTTTTTGTACTTTAAAAACTATGACTTTGATTGTTTGAATATTTAGAACCCTTATGGTTAAATTATGAATGTATAAATTACCTATGAATTATGATGAAACACTATTGATGAATATTATGAATTGAGGAAGTTCATTTTAATTGTAAGTTGAGAATTATGCTTGAGGACAAGCAAATGCTTAAGTGTGGGGGTATTTGATAAACTGTAATATGTACATATTTTAATCCCACATTTAGCATACTTTTGGATGATTTATCCCCTGAATTGTGAAATTTGATGCTCATAATCTCTTAATTTCATGTTTTACACTCAGTAGAGCTTAGAGAGTCGAAAAGAACAAAAACGGGCCAAAAAATGGAAAAAAATGGGCCAAAGTAAGAAATCCACAAGGACTGGAGTTTGCCACACGATCATGCTACTTTAGCAGACTCGAATAAGGCTCAGGGCTCGATTCACACGAGCGTGTCCCTACTGTGACCTGTTTTAATTCCTCTCGGAAAAGGAAACTTAGAGGCAAAGAAAGACATTCTGAAAGCCTATATAAACACCCTAGAGGGCAACCTAAAGGGGAGGACGAGGAGCAAAGCTAGAGAGGGCCGAGTTGCGAGATTTACTCGAAGACAGCCAGTTGATCCATCTCAAGAAGCCCGAATTATACTCAAGACGGAAGATCTTCTCTTCAATTTCCTTCAGGGGGTTTTAAGGTTTTTCTTATGTTTTGTTTTATACTTTTTCTGAGATGTATTCTTTTATAAACATGAACTAAACCCCTCAAATACCTGAGGGGGATGAAACCTAAGACGGATCTTGTTATTGTTTTCTAAACTATATGATAAATACTTGATTTGTTCTTAATTATGTGTTCTTAATTCTTGCTTTGATATTTTAGGATATTGATTCAAGTAATGATGTGCTTAGGCAGTGGAGAAAAAGTCCCTGTTTAGTAGATCTAGCATAGTTAAGCGGAGTTGATCGCACTCCTAGAGATAGGACGACAAAAATCTGCCGAATTAGGGTCAAACATAATATAAGAGTCCATATATCGAGTTAATGCAACTCTAGGGGTTTTAATGAGAAAGAGATTTCAATTAATCAACCTAGGGTTAGACGTTAGTAGCCTCGAGAGAGGTATTAATATAAATTAGGGAGTCCTACGGATCAAGTCAAGTGAATAAGTTGTCTGGTTCAAAGTTAGATAACAAGTGAATTTTAGGTGGATTCTTCCTCGGGTATTGTCTTAATCAATTGGTTTTCCCAAAAGTATTTCCCCAATTCATTCTCTATGTCTTAGCATCTTTAGCTTAGTAATTAGTTAGTTTTAGATTAAATAACAATTCCCTTGATTCTTAGGCTAAATAATAGAAAGATATACGATATTTCTGGTCTTGCCATAGCCATACTACCAAACGATAAGTGCGCTTGCCTTATTCGTTGTCATAGTTAGTTTGGACACGATCAATTACAAATGTTGAATGTGGAAAGAAATATGTTTTGGAAAGACTACCTCTTTTTTCATCAAGTTTATACTATACACATATTAGTGAAATTGAGGCACACATTACTACAAACCAGAAGTTTTTAGAACCACGTACTTTTACTATTTGACATGACTTGTTAGGACATCCTGGATCTATTATGATGCAAAAAATAATTGAGAATTCAGTTGGGCACCCATTAAAGAACCAGAAGATTCTTGAATTCAAAGATTTCTCTTGTGATGCTTGTTCTAAAAGTAAACTGGTTATTAGACCATCACCAGCTAAAGTTAGAATTGAATCTTTCGTACTTCTGGAACGTATTCAAGGTGATATATGTGGGCCTATTCATCCACCATGTGGACCATTTAGATATTTTATGGTATTGATAGATGCATCTAGTAAATGGTCACATGTATGTTTATTATCAACTCGCAACCTAGCGTTTGTGAGACTACTTGCTCAAATAATTCGATTAAGAGCACAATTTCCAGATTATGCAATAAAAACTATTCATCTTGATAATGCTAGTGAGTTTACATCTCAAGATTTTAATGATTATTGCATGTCAATTGGGATAAAAGTTGAACATACTGTAGCTCATGTTCACACACAAAACGGCTTTGCTGAATCGTTTATCAAATGTGTAACACCCCAAACCCAGCCTAGACGTTATGACCGAATCCAGAGATGTCACAAAGAAGGGTTTGAAAACGGAGTCGTTTCGATAGAGCTTTGTGTAGTTGTTTGAAAAATCGTCCAATTTTTATAACTATCACTGATAGCATTATTTAAGCAAATCATTTGCGAAAATATAACTTACAGCAGAAGTCTTAGATATCGTTTTATTTTGATAGTCTAGTTCGTGTTTTCAAAAATACCTTTATTTTAGTAAAAACCATGTTTTTAGTCAACCGTCGCAGATAAAGAATCAAAACGAAAATCCAAATCCATAATAAAAACCAAACAGTCCAGAGAGTCCAATTAATACAAAACTCCCAGAAATAATCCTTAAATAAGTAGAACCTTTATTTAATGTCAATTCATAGACTAGTGGTCACCACGAGACTCTGTTGCACCGATCCGCATAAGCCTGTGGATTACCTGAACAAAACAGACAAACAGAAGTTAGTTTATGGAAACTCAATGTGTAACCCAACAAAAATAGACATGCTACACATACAGAAATCACATACACGGTCAGATTCAGATTTGGACTTAGGCCCTTTATAGATTGAGATAACAAAAATATATATGCAAAACAGATGTACAGATTCCTACCCCCATCCTCTACACACCAACTCTGACCATCCCATCACATCATGTGGGGGTTAAAAACACCCACCCAACCCTACACACCATATTGTTCCATTATGACACATGTCAGACAATGTACAGCCAAGCTACCAGAATATAGGTGATGGTCGCCATACAGAACACTTCCTCCACATATTCAAATCCCACCCCAATCATATATGTATATTCAGAATTATCATGCTTACATGTTCATATACAAATATCAAATAAATATACATCAGAATAATCAGACATGCATAACAGTGTCATACTTAGAGCAGAATATTAGACTATCAGATCTCACAGTGTTAGGGTTTGGTTA
Organism: Gossypium australe; assembly: GCA_005393395.2. Lineage (NCBI taxonomy): Eukaryota > Viridiplantae > Streptophyta > Magnoliopsida > Malvales > Malvaceae > Gossypium > Gossypium australe. Next base: position 21,784,473 of record CM016619.1, on the reverse strand, counting down.
GCCCTTACAGACCCTGTGGTAGGCCGACAGTCGATAGGAACAAGTCGTGCGACCCTAGGGAAATTTTCAAATTTATGGGCCCACACGCCCAACTTGGCCTAGCCCGTGTGGTCCACATGCCCACACTCACCCCACCACACAGTCGTGTCTAGCACATGGCCATGCCTTTGTCACACATATGACCGTGTCATGCACGCGGCCAACCACACAGCCAGGCACACACCTGTGTGGTGTCAACAATGTTGAAACACCCCAAACCCGGCCCACGAGCCTCGACCAGATCTGGTATGTTTCTCGAATAAAACGGTTCGAATTCGTTTGCTCTTTGAAAAACTTGGAGTGATTTTGGAGAAAATTTGATTTGGATTGGGTTTGAATTGGAAAGTCTGGGTTTTAATAAAACTTTAGTTACGTACTTGAAAACGACAAGTTAAAAAGTTTTTGCCGAGTTGTTAAGGTTTACCTTTAATTTTGAAAACCATTTGTGATTAAGTGTCGAATATGTAGAATTTCTTTTGAAAACATTACTTAAACTTTGAATTGTCAAAACAATCGTATCGTACTGAATTAAATAACATGCATGCATAAAACAGTTCAATCCTACTGGACTTATTACATCAAAACAAAACCCAAAATAATTTCAAGTACTTAAAATAAAAAGTCCAAATAAATATAAATTTCGTGCTGAGCATGGCCACCACTAAGCTCCTGTCGACCCGGTCCATCTATTGAGTGTCACCTGAAAAGATTTCCCACAACGGGGTGAGTCAAACAGACTCAATGTGTAACCGCCAACACAAAGTCCCAATAATTTAGGCATATCAAATCAATCATAAACATATAGCAAATATAGATAATGATGCATTCCCAAACCCAAACCTAGATAGCCAACCGCTACACATCACTCGTACCAACCATCACACCGTGGGGACTACTAAGTCGACCCTCCATCCGCTACACACCATCGAAGGCAGTCGCTGCAGACGACGTTCTCATCGCCCTTATAAAATCGTGGCATAGCCAGCAGATAACATTTTGTGACAATGGTCACCACATTCAGATTTCGTGACATGAGTCACCACATTCAGATTATTGTGGTACGAACCACCAGATCACTTCCTCTTAACATATCACCCATATGCCCCATGTCATACAATTCATGCAATAAACATGCCTTATTCTTTATTTCACATTCTTATCAACATTCACATATGTGCCATAACAGATCATATTATACTCATAGTAGGAGTAGGTAAACGTACCTGAGTACTTTGTACCATTACATGGTACCTTAGCCACATCTATCACTTTCTTATTAACACATGCATAAAAATAACACCATAAATCTATTAAGACTTGGGGTAGGGCTACACACCTGGTATACTTAACGCTTTCACTGGAATCCCGAAAAATCTACCAAAACCGATTGCACTCCTTCCTAATACCCACAGTTAAAATCGGTTAGGCACTAATACTAAAATATGGCCTTGGCCGAATGTCACATGTACTTACCTTGTGGATCTAAATCCCGAAAAGTGCTACTTGCTCTTGATGATGTCGAGATCCCTATAGCTATAGGTTAGATTCGGTTCTAATCACTTAAACACAATAAAATGGCCTATGGCCGAATATCATCCATAGCTTACCTTAGATCTTAAAAGTCCCGAAAGATCCCTTCTCCCTTGTAGTCGACAATAGACAAATCTCGAAAGATCCCTTCTCCCTTGTAGTCGACAATAGACAAATCCCGAAAGACCCCTTTGTAGTTTCGGCCAAGAAACATAAATGGCATTAGAATCTTGATTTCGGCTTTAAGAAAAGAAATAAAACGACAATAGTTGGATCCTTACCCTTAATATTGTAGTCGACTGCACACCTGCTTGACACCACTGAGGGATTCTGCTATAGACTAAATGTTGATCACAGGTTTCGGCTTTTGATGATCACTAGGAAAAATTCGGCTATGGCTCCAAATAGAGATGAAATCTTCGGCTTGTGGGAAAAAAAGGAAAGAAGAAGAAGTTGAGAAAATCGACAATGGTGACAAGGAGGATTCGGCTTTTAGGAGAATCCAAAAAGAAAAGAGAATGGTTGGCAGAGAGAATTCGGCAGAGGCTTAATTGGAAAGAAAATAAGGTAAATGGCCTTGCTCTCCTTCATTGGCCGAAAATATCACCCCTAGCTCCCCTTGTTCGGCCAACTCTCCTTCCCCCTATCTCATCCCTTCCTTTTCTCCTATTTTTCCTCTCTTTTATCCCTTAAAAATAATCTAAAATAAATCATTATTTATCTACTACTTAGCCGAAATTTTAAAAGAATTTAATCCCAACTAAAGCTCATCCCTTTAGTGCCTTAGTGCCGTCCACTACTGCTCATTCTTGCAGCAAAAATAAAATTCCTATTCGCTTCCCTTGTGACTTGAAGAAGCCCCTTGCACCCTGCATATGGCGTCACTTACCTGGGCTTTAAGTGGCGCCTTGCAGCCATTTTACCAAGCTGGTTCTTATGTCTTATTTCCCTTAGATATTTTCTTAAGGCCTATCAGGCTTAGCTCCCCTTATAAACTTAAAATCGAATAATTTCCAAGGGATTTGACTACACACTAAGGTTCACCAAAATTCACAATACACATTCACAACACACATAAGCATGCTATTTCATATAATTTAGTATTAATGCATAAGCTATAATCCAGGATATTACAGTTCTACCCCCTTAAAATAATTTCGTCCTCAAAATTACCTGGCTGAAATAAATGAGGGTATTGTTGTCGCATTGCCTCTTCTGGCTCCCACGAAGCTTCTTCCGATCCATGATTTCGCCATAACACTTTAACTAGAGGAACTGACTTCCTCCGTAACACTTTCACATCTCGTTCCAAAATCTAAATCGGCTCCTCCTCGTAGGACAAATCTGGCCTTAGCTCCACCTCTTCAACCGGTACTACATGAGATGGATCCGATCGATAACGACGTAGCATGGAAACATGGAATACTTCGTGCATCTGCTTCAACTCCGGTGGCAACTCCAACTGGTATGCCACTGGTCCAACTCGCTTCAATACCCGATAAGGTCCTATAAACCTTGGACTTAACTTCCCTTTGTGACCAAATCTCATCACCTTTTTCCAAGGCGACACTTTAAGAAACACTTGGTCTCCCACATCAAATTCTACTTCCTTTCGCTTGAGGTCCGCGTACGACTTTTGCCTATCAGATGCCTCCTTCAACCGTGCTCGGATCACATTAACCTTCTCTTCAGATTCTGCCACTAACTCTGGACCCAAAACGTGACGTTCCCCTAACTCCGTCTAGCACGTAGGAGTGCGACACTTCTGTCCATACAGTGCTTCATACGGTGCCATCCGAATACTGGCTTGATAACTGTTGTTGTATGCAAATTCCGCTAAAGGCAAATATTCTTCCCAACTTCCTCTGAAGTCTATCACACAGCCCCTCAACATATCCTCTAACACTTGGATTACTCGTTCAGATTGCCCGCCCGACTGTCGATGAAAAGCCGTGGTGAAAGCCAATCTGGTGCCTAAAGCTTGATGTAGTGCTTTCCAGAACCAAGAAGTAAACCTTGGGTCCCTATCCGAGATAATCGATACCGGCACTCCATGCAACCTCACAATCTCCGCCACATATAACTTTGCCAACTTCTGCAGAGAATAGTCGACCCGCACTGGAATGAAATACGCGGACTTTGTCAACCGATCCACTATCACCCACACCGAGTCCTTCTTAGTAGGCGTAAGGGGAAGCCCACTAACGAAGTCCATGGTGATTTTCTCCCACTTCCATTGCGGAATCCTTATAGGTTGAAGCAATCCTGACGGAACTTGGTGTTCAGCCTTAACTTGCTGACACGTTAAGCACTTGCCTACAAATTTGGCAACTTCTCTCTTAAGTCCACGCCACCAAAACTGTTCCCTTAGATCTCGGTATAACTTACTACCTCCAGGATGCATAGCATAAGGGCTACTATACGATTCCTGAAGAATCCTCCGCCTAAGTTCTTCGTTCTTCGGCATATAGATCTTACCCTTGAAACACAAAACTCCCTCGTCATTAACACCATAATCTTCCAACTCCCCATTCTGCACTTGCCGTAGCTTAGCACTTAGGTCATCATCAACCAACTGTCCCTCCTTCACCTCATTCAACCACGTCGGCTTAACTTGCAGCTCTGCCAGCAGACTTCCATCATCATACAAGCTCAGATGTGCAAACATCGCCCTCAGATTCGATACTACTTTCCGACTTAGGGCATCCACCACTACATTCGCCTTGCCCGGATGATACTCTATTGAACAATCGTAATCCTTCAATAATTCAACCCACCTTCACTGTCTCAGGTTCAACTCCTTCTGAGTCAACAGATACTTAAAGACTCTTGTGGTCTGTGTAGATCACTAACTTTTCTCCATAAAGATAGTGCCTCCACACCTTAAGAGCAAAGACCACTGCCGCCAATTCCAAATCATGAGTCGGGTTTCATGTGGTCTTAATTGTCGAGACGCATAAGCGACTACTTTCCCATCTTGCATCAGAACACATCCTAATCCGGTATGAGAAGCATCACAATACACCACAAAATCCTTCCCTGCCTCCGGCTGAATCAAAACCAGAGCTTCAATCAAGACCCTCTTAAACTTCTCAAAGCTCTCCTGTTGCTTATCCGTCCACACGAAAGGTACTTCCTTTCTCAACAACTTCGTCAGAGGTGCAGCTATTGATGAGAACCCTTCTACGAACCTTCTGTAGTAACCTGCCAATCCCAATAAACTACGAACCTCAACCACCGACTTAGGGGGTTTCCGATCTAGCACTGCCTCAATCTTCCTAGGATCCACCCTTATTCCTTCTGCAGACACTACATACCCTAAGAACGCAACCTCCTTAAGCCAAAATTCAAACTTGCTGAATTTGGCATAGAGCTTCTTCTCCCTCAACACTTGTAACACAACTCGGAGATGCTCATCATGTTCCTCCTCCGACTTGGAATACACTAAGATGTCGTCGATGAACACCACGATGAACCTATCCAAGTAGGGTTGAAAAACCCGGTTCATCATGTCCATGAACGCAGCTGGGGCGTTCGTCAAACCAAACGACATTACTACGAACTCAAAATGCCCATACCTTGTCCGGAAAGCTGTCATATGGATATCCATTTCCTTCACCTTAAGCTGATGATATCCAGACCTTAGATCTATCTTCAAGAAAACCGCTGCCCCCTTAAGCTGATCGAACAAGTCGTCAATCCTCAGCAAAGGGTACTTTTTCTTGATAGTCAGCTTATTCAACTGACGGTAATCTATGCACATACGCATAGTTCCGTCCTTCTTCTTCACAAACAAGACCGGTGCTCTCCACGGAGACACACTGGGTCGAATAAACCCACGATCAAGCAACTCTTGGATCTGAGCCTTGAGCTTAACCAACTCCTTTGGTGCCATTCTGTACGGGGCAATTGACAAAGGAGCTGTACCAGGTAGCAAATCTATTCCGAACTCCACCTCCCTATCTGGGGGTATTCCAGGTAACTCTTCCGGAAAGACATCCACAAATTCCCTTACGGTTCTAACTCCACCAACTCCTCCTTCTTTCGTATCCAACGCACAAACAAAGGCCAAAAATGCCTTACACCCTTTCCGAACCATTTTATCCGCCTTTAATGCTGAAACTACGTTAGACAAGTAGTTTCTTCTTTCTCCTATCATAACTACTTCCTCATCCTCTGGGGTCCTTAACTCCATTCGCTTAGCTACACAATCCAATATAGCTCGATGCTCCACTAGCCAGTCCATGCCAAGTATGAGATCAAATTCTCCGAAGGGTAATTCCATTAAGTCAGCAAGGAACACCATTCCCTGAATCTCTAGAGGTACTTTCCAAAACATCTTATTCACTACTACAGTTTGACCTAATGGGCTTACTACAGTCATCTCCCTATCAGATAGTTTAGAGGCTATGTCTAGAGTTTCAACTACTCTACATGCAACATAGGAAAGGGTAGAACCCACATCAATCAAAGCAAAGTAAGGCTTGCCAAATACAAGGAACATACCGGTTATGACGTCTGGCGCGTCTCTATCTTCCCTACGGTGAACTGCATATACTAAGCCCGGCTGTCTTGCCTTTGTATTACCAACACCTCTGCCAGGTGTTCCACGTCCTCTTCCAGCAACATTTCCTCTACCATTCAGACCACGACCTCGCTGAGGCTGCTGTCCGCCTCTTCCAGCCTGATTAAAACCCTGAGCTGCTGGTCGATTCCCATCCGGTTTCATAGGACAGTCCTTAATCATATGATCCTTGGACCCACACTTGAAACATCCTCTTGTCTTCTTCCAACACTCTCCTAGGTGCTTCTTTCCACACTGGTCATAGGTACGATACTGCCCTCCTGTCGCAGCCTGCTGACCTCGCGGCCCATCAACTCTAGGCCTCTTTTGGACATTCCCAGATGACCCTGACGGCCCAAAACCTCTCTTCTGCCTATTCTGATCAGTGTTCTGCCTCACAGAGTCCTTAATTCCTTCGGCTACCTTAGCCTTCTCTACCAACACAGCAAATTCCCGCTCTTGTGGCGGAGCTATCAATAACCTCAGATCATCCCTCAGTCCGTCCTCAAACCGGACACACCGCTCATGCTCTGTAGCTACGATTCCTCGAGCATACCGGCTCAATCTTAGGAATTCAGCCTCGTATTCTGCCACGGACTTGTTCCCTTGAACCAGCCCCAGAAATACCTTCCTCTGTGCATCTATATAATGAGTACCAACATACTTCTTTGAGTTCCTCAGCTGTAGCACCATCCCAAGTGAGTTCCTCACCTGTATGGTGTCAATAATGTTGAAACACCCCAAACCCTGCCCATGAGCCTCGACCAGATCTGGTATGTTCCTCGAATAAAACGGTTCGAATTTGTTTGCTCTTTGAAAAACTTGGAGTGATTTTGGAGAAAAATTTGATTTGGATTGGGTTTGAATTGGAAAGTCTAGGATTTAATAAAACTTTATTTACGTACTTGAAAACGACAAGTTAAAAAGTATTTGCCGAGTTGCTAAGGTTTACCTTTAATTTTGAAAACCATTTGTGATTAGGTGTCGAATATGTAGAATTTCTTTTGAAAACATTACTTAAACTTTGAATTGTCAAAACAATCGTATCGTACTAAATTAAATAACATGCATGCATAAAATAGTTCAATCCCACTAGCCTTATTACATCAAAACAAAACCCAAAATAATTTCAAATACTTAAAATAAAAAGTCCAAATAAAAATAAATTTCGTGCTGAGCATGGCCACCACTAAGCTCCTGCCGACCCGGTCCATCTACTGAGTGTCACCTGAAAGGATTTCCCACAACGGGGTGAGTCAAACAGACTCAATGTGTAACCGCCAACACAAAGACCCAATAATTTAGGCATATCAGATCAATCATAAACATATAGCAAATATAGATAATGATGCATTCCCTAACCCAAACCTAGATAGCCAACCGCTACACATCACCCGTACCAACCATCACACCGTGGGGACTACTAAGTCGACCCTCCATCCGCTACACACCATCGAAGGCAGTCGCTGCAGACGACGTGCTCATCGCCCTTATAAAATCGTGGCATAGCCACCAGATAACATTTTGTGACAATAGTCACCACATTCAGATTTCGTGACATGAGTCACCACATTCAGATTATTGTGGTATGACCCACCAGATCACTTCCCCTTAACATATCACCCATATGCCCCATGTCATACAATTCATGCAATAAACATGCCTTATTCGTTATTTCACATTCTTATCAACATTCACATATGTGCCATAACAGATCATATTATACTCATAGTAGGAGTAGGTAAACGTACCTGAGTACTTTGTACCATTACATGGTACCTTAGCCACATTTATCACTTTCTTATTAACACATGCATAAAAACAATACCATAAATCTATTAAGACTTAGGGTAGGGCTACACACCTGGTATACTTAACGCTTTCACTGGAATCCCGAAAAATCTACCAAAACCGATTGTACTCTTTTCTAATACCCACAGTTAAAATCGGTTAGGCACTAATACTAAAATATGGCCTTGGACAAATGTCACATGTACTTACCTTGTGGATCTAAATCCCGAAAAGTGCTACTTGCTCTTGATGATGTCGATATCCCTATAGCTATAGGTTAGATTCGGTTCTAATCACTTAAACAGAATAAAATGGCCTATGGCCAAATATCATCCATAGCTTACCTTAGATCTTAAAAGTCCCGAAAGATCCCTTCTCCCTTGTAGTCGACAATAGACAAATCCCGAAAGATCCCTTTGTAGTTTCGGCCAAGAGACATAAATGGCATTAGAATCTTGATTTCGACTTTAAGAAAAGAAATAAAACGACAACAGTTGGATCCCTACCCTTAATATTGTAGTCGACTGCACACCTACTTGACACCACTGAGGGATTCGGCTATAGACTGAATGTTGATCACAGGTTTCGGCTTTTGATGATCACTAGGAAAAATTCGGCTATGGCTCCAAATAGAGATGAAATCTTCGGCTTGTGGGAAAAAAAGGAAAGAAGAAGAAGTTGAGAAATTCGGCAATGGTGACAAGGAGGATTCGGCTTTTAGGAGAATCCAAAAAGAAAAGAGAATGGTTGGCAGAGAGAATTCGGCAGAGGCTTAATTGGAAAGAAAAGAAGGTAAATGGCCTTGCTCTCCTTCATTGGCCAAAAATATCACCTTTAGCTCCCCTTGTTCGGCCAACTCTCCTTCCCCCTATCTCATCCCTTCCTTTTCTCCTATTTTCCCTCTCTTTTATCCCTTAAAAATAATCTAAAATAAATCATCATTTATCTACTACTTAGCCGAAATTTTAAAAGAATTTAATCCCAAGTAAAGCTCATCCCTTTAGTGCCTTAGTGCCGTCCACTACTGCTCATTCTTGCAGCAAAAATAAAATTCCTATTCGCTTCCCTTGTGACTCAAACTCAAGCCCCTTGCACCCTGCATATGGCGTCACTTACCTGGGCTTTAAGTGGCGCCTTGCAGCCACTTTACCAAGCTGGTTCTTATGTCTTATTTCCCTTAGATATTTTCTTAAGGCCTATCAGGCTTAGCTCCCCTTATAAACTTAAAATCGAATAATTTCCAAGGCATTTGACTACACACTAAGGTTCACCAAAATTCATAATACACATTCACAACACACATAAGCATGCTATTTCATATAATTTATTATTAATGCATAATCTATAATCCAGGATATTACAAATGTGGTTTTTCAGCTTTTGTCGAAGCTCGATTTTCTGCGTTTTGCGTACACACCTGATATGATTTTGATGCGAAACCACTCCTGAGCCCTCTGAAACCTAAAAATAGAGTACCCCACACCTTTTAGCAACCAATTTACTAGCCTAATACGATTTAACCAAATATACAAAAATCGATTCACCGTTCACAAACACAGCCACGACCTCGAATCAGGCCATTGAAGTGAAATTGTCTGCCTCACAACCTTCACCTAAACACAGATTTCATCAATTAATCACCAATTAATGGTTCCCAATTAACACCACTAATATCTCAAAACCAACCATAATGACAACAAAGTTCTACTTACCAAACCAAAAGGAGAAACTGACAACTCCAACAGCACGATCGAAGAACGGATTCACGAACCAAATCAAAGAAGAAACAAAGTAGAGGTTTGCAGATAAGGAGAAAAGAAATGTCAAAAAGGGGAAACAGAAGAAATTTGACAGCAAATTTTCTTTGAAGGAGAGAGAAACCTTTTAACAAAAAGAAATAAAAATAAAAGATATCCCACATATCCCTTATTTTTCTCCCACTAACCTACTAACTCATAACTTCCTCATACTTTTAGCTCAATTGAAACACTATCAGTCAATTGGGAAAAAATTAACACCCATGCTAACGTCGGGATTCGAACACAGGACCTCCAACACACTAACTCCCTTACCATTCGAACCAGTAAGCTCATTCTGATATGAATTAATAGACAATTTTATGTAAGCCCACTCCACAAAGGTAAGGATTGGATAAAAAAAGTAACAAAATTTGCTAAAGGTGGGAATTGAAACCAAGACCTCATACACACACCCAGAACACTTAACCACTAAAGCAAATACACACTTATGTCAAATATTTACAGAAATAGAAATAAATTATTTAGGGCGTTACAAAACGCATTTAACTAATAGATAGGCCATTACTTATTAGAATAAAGCTCTCTGTTACAGCTTAGGGATATGTTATTTTGCATGTAGCAACACTTATGCGCATCAGACCAACAAGTTATAATAAATAATCCTCATTGCAATTGGCTTTTAGTCAGGAGCCAAATATTTCCCATCTTAGAATTTTTAGATGTGCAGTATATGTTCCAATTACTCCACCACAACGAACAAAGATGGGTCCTCAGAGGAGGTTGGGAATATCTGTTGGTTATGAATCTCCTTCTATAATTAAGTATGTTGAACCATTAACTGGAGATTTATTTACTCCGCGATTTGTTTATTGTCACTTTAATGAAACAATATTCCCAACATTAGGGGGAGAGAAAATATAGCTAGTAAAATAAATTACATGGAATGGATCATCATTATCTCAATTAAATCTTCGTACAAGTCAATGTGAAAAAGAAGTTCAAAGGATCATACATTTGGAAAACATCGCCAATCAACTGAGCTAAAGAGAATTACAAAATCTTATATACTAGCTGAAAATGCTCCAATAGGAATTGATATCCCAATAGGACAAACTTGTAACGCCCCAAAATTTGTATAATTATTTCTGTGTATTTATGACACACAATGTCTATCTGCTTCAGTGGTTATGTGTTCTGGGTGTGTGTGTGAGGTCCCAAGTTCAAGCCTGACTTAGGCAAATTTTGGTATTTTTAGATTATTAAGCCCTATCTCTGGTCAGTAGGCTTTTAGTTAAAAGTTTGCAAGTAATTTACAGAATGGACCTGCTGGTCTGGTGGTTAAGTGGAGTGTTAGTTTGTTAAGGTCCTGTGTTCGAATACTTGCGTGTGCAAAGGGGATAAATTTTGCTAACGATTTTGACAGGAGTTTGAGTTAAGGTGGATTCTGAGTAGTTGGGTGTAGTGGGAGTCAGGTGGAGAGATTTTAGGAGTGAATTAGGGATTATTAGGGACAATTCAAAAACCTAATTTTAGTTCTATTTTGTATTTTGAAATCCCCAAAAATTTTCCCTCATTCTTCTAACGTCAATTTCACTACTCCCCTGCCGAAATTCTCCCCCATCCCATCCCTTCCCTTTTTCGTTTCCTTTTCCATTAACTGGTTTGGTTTTGTACAACGATAGTGTGTTTGGTAAGTTTTTGTTTATGTTTTTTTCCTGAATGTGTTCGTGAAAAAGTGAATTAAGGCAAGTGTTCATTTGATTGTTAGGAGTCAATCACGGGGCTGGAGATTAGCCATTAACGGTGTGAGGTTGTAAAGTCCCTATTGTTCGTTCAGAGGTAAGGTTTTTGGTTGTTAAAGGATGTTTATCATGTTACAATTTCGGTTAATTTTTGCTAAGATCGCTGAATGCAAGTTTTGAATTATCGAATATAGGTTCTGGAGTGCTCGAGAATTGTTTTAGCTTCAATCGAAACAAGGTGTGTACCCGAAAACATAGAAAATGAAAATCAGTGAAAGTCAAAAAACGATACTGTCGATGCCACACGGTCGTATGGTAGGCTACGTGGTAGGCCGTGTACAAGGCTGTGAGCCACAACACGACCATGTGATCGACGAGGCCAGGCTGTACGTGAAGGACACGATCGTGTGATGGCTGGGCGAGGCCATGTACGAGACACGGGCTCGACCAATTGGGCCGTATGGACCACATGGGCGTGTAGGCCGTGTGACCACATTGGCGTGTAGGCGCACACTGGTGAACCACATGAGTGTGTGGGATTCTAGGCCAGGCAGTGTGATCCACACGGCCAGGGCCAATTTGGGCCGAGTGGGCCACACGGGCAAGCCACATGGGCGTGTGAGCCCATTTTTCTGAAATGATCTGTAAGGTTGTACGGGTCACCCAAGTCGAGTGTAGACCTACTGTAGGGTTGTTAAGCGTTACTTAGACCCCTGTTTACGTGATTTGATTATATGGTGTCGACTGATCATGATATCTGTACTGAAATGAATGTATGATCGGTTATTTGCATGTTGCATGTCATTTTTGGTATGTTGCATTGCATCAAGGAGGGTTAATGATATTGGAGGAACCATCTAAAAGGCTATTAGGCCTGTTATCTGGCAGCTCAGCTGCAATTATCTGATTATGTGCTGCATTTCGGTACAGCATGGTGTGTAGGGATAGGTGGGGTGGTTTTATCCCCACATGGTGTATAGGGTTGGTCAGAGATGGTGTGTAGAGGCTAGTGGGTAGGATTCTAATATTCTGTTCTGTTCTGCATGTTATATCTGATGGGTTGAGGCCCTAAAATGTATCTTATTTTGTATCTGAGTGGGCTAAGGTCCACATCCATTTCGTAATATGCTCAGACCCGAATTGTAAATATATGACTATTTTATGATATTATGATATGTGCATGTTTTCTATGGGGATTACACACTGAGTTTACGAAAGCTCATCCTTTTTCTGTTTAATCTGTTCAGGTAATCCCCAGCATTAGACGGATCGGTGCGGTGGAGGACTCGGCGGTAACCACGGTTCTGGACTTTTATGGGTTTTATCATGTTTTACGATTATTGGTCTATGTTGATGTAACTCGCAGACTTGTTGGGACTTTTGCTTGAATGGGGTTTTTATTTATTATTTTTTTATGGATTCATAACTGTTAGACGTAGGAAGACTCGATTTTCAAAAGCTAAAGTATTTTCTAAACCCTTGATCCCTTAAACGGTTTTTTCGAATATAAAAGGGGTTTCTCTAAAATGGATGGATTTATTTAATTAACTCAGTTTTCATAAAGTAAATGATTTCTAAAGCATTCGCAACGAATTACGTTTTAAACAATCGACTAGATGAGTAAGTGAATTCTGAAATCAATAAGAGTAATAAAATAAACATAGTTTTATCATAATAAATTAGTTTTCAAAATCCCATTCCATGTGACACCGTCAGATTCGGCCATAACGTCTAGGCCAAGTTTGGGGTGTTACAAAACTGTTAATGCAGAAGAAAGCAACCCATGCCTGAAGTGTGGAAGACCGGTTGGTTCCAAAGATAAAAATCCTCGTAAAAGGAAAGGAGCAAATACTCAAGGTGATTATATTATGGAGACAAGTTCCCAAAAAGAGGCCACAGATATAACTAATTATAATCATAAAACCTCAGAAGGGATTCATGTAACGCCCCAAAACTTAGGTACTTATTTTTGCATATTTTTAACATAAATACCTATCTGCTGTAGTGGCTAAGTGATTTGGGTGTGTTTGGGAGTGTCTGAGAAGTTCTGGGTTAGAGCCTAGGCTTGTGCAAAATTTTGGTTTTTGGGGAATAAAACCCTTGCCTTTCGTTGGTAGGTTTTTAAGTAAATGTGGGTAAAGTATGACATAAAAAGCCAGCTGGTCTAAGGGGTAAGTGGCGTGCTACCAAGGCCAGAGGACTGAGGTTCGAATCTTGGTAGTGGCAAGGGAATATTTTTTTGTTGCTGTGCTGTGGGAAGTGATGGAGTTTGACTGAAACACTGAAGTGGTTGAGGTGAATTCGAATTGAGTGGTTGAGGGAGGGTGTGATCAGATGGAGTGTTTTGAGGATGGATTTGAGAAGAAAATCAAGGGATGAGGGAAGAGGTAGTGGTGTGTCAAATTTGGACTCTGAGGCACTCAAGAATTCGGCTAGAGAGGGGTTCCTCATTTTTTGTTCTGTGTTGTTTTTCCCTCTGCTGAATTCTCCCTCTGCCAAAAAGCTCTTCTCCCATTTTTTCTTTTTCTTTCTTTTCTACGGCCACACTTTTCTAGTTTCTCTGTCGATTTGGACTGCTCCTCCTAACACCCACTTGTGTTGGCCAAACATCCCCTTCCTTTTTCTTTTCATCTTCCCATTTCTCTTTTTTCCTGCTATTGGTCGAGTAGACCTTAGTTGTTTCAATCGATTTCTTTTCTCTCTTCTCCCTAAACTGATTCTCCTCTTCTCCCTCAAATGTTGGGCTACTAATTTTTGGTTATGAGTACTGCCGAAACAAGTCATCTTCTTGTGCTGATTGACTCATTTCTTTTCGGTAAGTAAGTATAGCACTTAAAGTTTCGGCATTTGAGTTCTAAAGCGGGGTTGTGTTTAACTGTGTTTGACAGCAATAAATCGAAGGTGAAAGGTTGTGCTAGTGTCGAGCCCTTCCTCTAATCGGTTCTCTTACTCTTCTTCGGTAAGTTCTATAAAGAATCATCATTTCCTTTCCTTCTTCTGCCTTAAGTGTTAACTGATAACGATCGTATGACAGTTAAGGAAAGACTCTAGAAACTCCTAATTGATTGTTGAAGTCTAAGACTCGTGGGGAATCATCGTGGTTCGATTGAAGGTAACGCTACTCTATGAATGGACTGTTGATTTCGGGTTTCTTGTTAACCATAATGTAGGACTGATAGTGGTGTTTGATTGACCAAATGTAGGTTGGTGAGTGCCTGAACGACTGTTCGTGACGAATCGAAACTAGGTGTGTAAACACTGCCAAATCGTAAACTGGCAAAAGCCGAAAAAGGTATGAAAATCTATGCTATACGAGCGTGCACTCACTTGTATGGTGAACCGAATGCAAAAAACGTAGGCGTTAGTCTACCGAGGCCACCATGAGCGATTTCATGGTCTTGGGCCTTTTTGGGCCATGTTGGGCCGAAATGGGCCGTGTGGGCCCAACGAGCTTGTGGGCTCCACACGGGTAAACTGCACAAACGTGTGGAGAATTTTAGGCCAAGCTGTGTAAATTACATGGCCGAGCCCATTTTTGGGCTAAGTGGGCCTCACGAGCGTGTGGGCCCAGATGGGCCTGCATTATGGGCCTTGGGCCCATTTGTACTATATGACTGTTAAGGTTGCACAAGTCGCCCGAGACAACTATGAACCTATTGATGGGTCGATATGTACATATAGACCCGAAAATGATAAAATGACTGTTATGCTCTATGGTAAAATGATTGTTATGCCCCTATGTTATGTATGACCGTATATGAGCATGCCATGATATATATGTATATTGCATTCATGTGTGATATGTTGCATGGGATGGGATTAATATGATTGGAGGAAGTGTACTGTACTGGCAGCTCTGCTGCAACCGGTGCTAATTTTTGGAGTGTAGGGATGGGTGGGTGATTTTATCCCCACATGGAGTGTTGGGCTAGACGGAGTGGAGTGTAAAGGCTGGATGGGCAGAATTTCTAATTTCATGCTTAAACTGTTACTAATACTGTTATGGGCTAAGGCCCACACTGATACTGTAATGGGCTAAGGCCCAACTGGACTAAACTGCTATTGACTTGGGCTTAGGCCCAGACTGTACTTGCTTAAAAGCATGATTGGTTGTTTAATTGCATGGGGTTACACACTGAGTTTTCGTAAACTCACCTCTCTGTTTATCTGTACAGGTAATCCCTAGTCTTAGGCAGATCGGTGCTGCGAGGGATTTGGAGGTGGCCATTCAACCGCATTTATTTATACATTTGAGTTATTTCCTATAAATATAATTTGGGTTTTTGTTAAAATAAGGCTTCTTTAATTTTTAACTTATAATCTGGGGATTTTACTTATTTTAATTTACATTTTATTAGTAGTAGAACATGATTTTTCCAAAAGATAATTGGTTTTCAAAACACCACATTTTCGTAATTTAGATTAAAAGCTTTCGCATCAAAATCGGTTTTAAAATATAGTAACAAACTAATATTGTAACACCCCATACCCGAGTCCGCAGCTAAGACCGAATACGAGACATTACTATGCTTGAACTTGCTTAAACTTGTATTTACGGGCTATAAAATTTCGTTCTGAATTAAAAACTTCTCTTTCTTAAACAACTCATTCATCTCATACACCTACGAAGCCTTAAACACATATCTGGAAACTTTCGGAATTCAACCGAAAACTTTTCCTTAAAACAGGGGTCACACGCCCATGTGGCTTGGGACACCCTCGTGTACCCCTAAGACACGCCCATGTCTTCCAACCGTGGTCGACACTGACTATATTCACACGGCCTTGACACGTCCGTGGACTTAGACCATGGTCGGCACTAACTATATTCACACGGCCTGGGGCACACGCCCATGTTCTGACTGTGTGTCACACACGGCCTAAACAAACGGCCGTGGGATTAGCCCGTAGTCTAATCTAACTTAAAGTACTAAGGTGCAGGGGACGCACGGTGAAAAACCATAAAAGTAACATATTTTAATCCCAAATTTAGCATACTTTTGGATGATTTATCCCTTGATTTATGTAAAAAGGTGCTCTTAATCCTTTCTTTTCATGTTTTATACTCAAGAAAGCACCGGAGCATGGAAAGAAAGAGAAACGGGCTTAAAATGGACCAAATTGGGCCAAAGTGGAAATCGACACGGCCTGGACTTAAGCCACACGGCCGAGTCTCATTAAACAGTGTCGAACACGGCCTGATCACGATTTACACGGGCGTGTCACCTCATTAAAAGTCCGAACACGACCTAAAGACGATTCACACGGGCGTGTGCCATGGCCGTGTCCCTGTCATGAAGAAGAGAAATATCACTCGGAAAAGGATACTTAGGGGCAAATAAACCTATTTCAAAAGCCTATATAAACCCCCTAAGTGTAACCTGAAAGGGGGCGGTTAGCTAGGCCAAGGAGCTGAGCCAGAAAGGTCAGATTTGTGGGAAGCACTCGAAGATAGCCAGTTGATCCATCTCAAGAAGATGGAATTCTACTCAAGACGGAGGATCTCCCCTTCAATTCCTTCAGGGGTTTTAGGGATTTCTGATGTTTTGTTTTATCTTTTCTTTCGAGATATTTTCTTTTATTGTTATGAACTAAACCCTTCAGATACTTGAAGGGGATGAAACCTAAGACGGATCTTGTTATTGTATTCTGAACTATATGATAAATACTTGATTTGTTCTTAATTATGTGTTCTTAATTCTTGTGTTGATATTTCAAGGATATTAATTCAAGTATGATGTGCTTATGTGGAGGAGCAAAAGTCCCTGCCTAAGAGTAGATCTAGCATAATTAAGCAGAGTTGATCGCGTGCCTAAAGATTGGGTGACGAGATTTTGCCGGATTAGGGTGAAACCTAATATGGGAGTCCATAGATAGAGTTAATGCGATTCTAGGGGTTTTAACTAGAAAGAGATTTCAATTAATCAACCTAGGGTTAGACGTTATTCGCCTCAAAAGAAGGATTAATATAAATTAGGGAATCCTACGGATCAAGTCAAGTGAATAAATCGTCTGGGTCAGTGTTAGATAACAAGTGGAGTCTAGGTGGATTCTTCCTAAGGGTATCATCTTAATCAACTGAATTTTCCCAACAGTATTTCCCCAATTCATTCTTTTTGTCTTTGCATCTTTAGCTTAGTAAGTTGGTTAAATTTAGATTAAACAAAAACTTCAATTATTTTAGGCTAGATAATAAAAAGAAAGTTAGTATTAGTCCTTTTAGTTCCTTTGGGTTCGATAATCCGGTCTTGCCTAAGCTATACTACTGTTTGATAGGTGCACTTGCCTCAATCGTTGTCATAGTTAGTATTCAAGTTCAATCATTCTCATTCATTTATAAATTTAAAACTCTGAAATCAACGATCAAGTTTTTGGCGCTGTGGCCGGTGAACTAAAATATTAAGAAAGCTCTATTTTTATTACTTTAGCCATTATTTTTATTTTCCACATTTACTTTTATTTTTAGTTTAAATTTTTACTTTGCTAAATTTTCTTTCTTTTTTTTCTTAGCAGGTACCTCTAGTTTATGACTAGAAGGAACCCGAGAGGACCTTTAGTATACGATAGTGATATTGAAGCTACCGCTCGCGGGAATCGCAGAGAAATTAGGCGAACCTTAAATTACACAGAAGAAGAGCGAGAAGGCAAATCCAATCCTACTGAAGGGATGGACGAGAATAATCCACCACCACAAGATGTGGCAGAAAATAATGCTCCGCGTACTATGTATGTTATGCTAAACCTCATTTAACAGGAGCAGAATCAAGTATTGTTAGGCCTACTATAGCTGCTAATAATTTTGAATTAAAGCCTAACACTATACAAATGATTCAATAATTTGTTCAATTTGATGGTTTACAGGACAAAGACCCAAATACTCATATAGCTAATTTTTTAGAGTTCTGTGATACCTTCAAAAATAATGGCGTTTCTGATGATGCCATACGTCTTCGATTATTTCCCTTTTCATTAAGGAATAAAGCCAAACAGTTGTTAAACTCGTTACCACGAGGGTCAATCACTACATGGGATCAAATGACCGAAAAATTTTTATTAAAATATTTCCCACCGGCCAAAACGGCCAAATTACGGAATGATATCTCTTCTTTTGTGCAAATGGATTTAGAGACATTATACGATGCATGGGAGAGATACAAGGATCTCTTGAGAAGGTGTCCGTACCATGGTTTACCCTTGTGGCTCCAAGTCCAAACTTTCTATAACGGTGTGGACCTCTGAACGAGGCAACTAATTGATTCAGCTGCCAGTGGAACCCTGAACAACAGAACTCTTGAAGCAGCCTATGAGTTTATTGAAGAGATGTCACTAAATAACTATCAGTGGCAGGTTACAAGGACAAAACCAACAAAATCAGCCAGAGTTTTCAACCTCGATGCAGTAACCATGCTATCAACATAGGTAGAGATGTAAATAAAAAGCTTGATAGCTTGTGTTCTTCGCAGGTACATCCAGTAATGCAGTGCGGCGCAAGTGGAACTATGGTGAATCTTGAGTACCCATCCTACCAACCGAGCACAGAAAGCGAACAGATGAACTATATAGGTAATAATTTCAGATCTAATAATAACCTTTATAGTAATACTTATAATCCAGTTGGAGGAACCACCCAAATTTTTCTTGGGGAGGTCAAGGAAATCAAGGAAATAAAGACAACAACCTTGTAACACCCCAAACCCAGCCCAAACCATACCCCGTAATCATATCGGAATCGGACACATTTCATTTTATATGTACATGTGAATTGATAAATTATTATTTGCTATATTATGGGCTTTATTGCTATGATCGATTGGACTTTTAGTGTATTGTTACACATTGAGTCTGTTGACTCACCCCTCGTGGGATATCCTTTCAGGTGATGCTCGGACCGGGTTGGAGTGGATACGAGGTGGCCCATGCAAAAGAGGATTTTCTTTATACAATTTATGTTTCAGTATTTTAAGTATTTAATTATTGTAATAAGGGCCATTTTAAGTATTTAAGGATTTTTATTATGTTTTAAGTTAAATTGTCGATTATATTATTATTTGAAAATGTTTTATTTTAAACAACTTAATTTTATTTGGAACTTTAATTACACAATGTTTTAGTAAAGACAACAAATCTTTTATGTTTTAAACTCTAAGTCAAAAGTTTTTCAAACGTTTTTCCGCAGTGGCATTTCAAATTCGGTCACACAAATGGGCCGGGTTTGGGGTGTTACAAACCTCCTCAAAATTTCCAAAATCAGCCCTATCCACAGGAAAAGAGACCGAACCTAAAAGAGATGCTGACAAAATTCATGGCAGCCACAGATAACCGTCTCCAAGACACTGAGACCACCCTTAAGAATCAACAGGCATCAATCAAAGGGATCGAGAGCCAAGTTGAGGAACTTACTAAGACAGTTGGGTAACTTGTGAAGCTGATTTCCGAACTACAGTAAGGGCATCTACCAAGCAACACTGAGATCAATCCAAAGGAGCAAATCCAAGCAATAACAACTCAGGATAGTATAGGGTTAGATGAACCCAATTCAATACAAGAAAATGAGGTAGAAGAAGGTAAAGTTGAGGTAACACAAGAAAAGCCAAAACCAGTAATCAAAAAATACCAACCTCGCATTCCTTATCCCAAAGCGATGAAGAGAGACGATACAGAGCAACAGTTCGGTAAGTTTCTTAAACTTTTAAAGAAATTACATATCAACTTACCTCTTCTTGACGCTCTTTCACAGATGCCAGATTCGAGGAAATTTTTAAAACAACTCTTGAAGAACAAGCTTAAGTTAGACGAGGAGCCACATGTGGAATTAAACGCTGTATGCTCAGCAATGCTACAGAATAGACTACCGCGAAAGCTGAAAGACCCAGGGAGTTTTACAATTCCATTTTTAATTGGTAGTTTAACTATTGATAATGCGTTAGCTGATTTAGGGGCAAGCATAAATGCCATGCCTTATAAATTGTTTAAACAACTAGGTCTAGGGAAAGCCAAACAAACTAGGATGAGCATTCAACTAGCTGGTAAAACTATTAGAGTTCTGAGGGGTATAATTGAAGATGTTCTTGTAAAAATTGATAAACTCGTTTTCCCAGTTGATTTTGTTGTCTTAGACATGGATGAGGATAATTCGATTCCCTTAATTTTAGGAAGACCCTTTTTAGCAACTGCTAGAACAAAAATTGACGTTGGTACATGAGAACTCATACTTTGTGTAGGTGATGAATCGATCAGTTTACAAGCTCTTGACTCGGCCAGGACAACAACTGATGAAGGTGAGAAAGTAAATCCAGTTGATAACCAAGTTGTTCAACCTTCACCACAGGAAACACCACAAGGTTACAAACCTGAGCCGAATAATGGACCCCATACCAATAAAGAAGAATTATATGAGGAACGAAGCCTTAGGGTCGACAAATTAGAAGAGTGGATGGCACACATTAAAGAAGAACCAGAACCACACAAAGAAAAACCAAAGGAGCCCCCAGAAGAGCTCATAAGAACATCAAACCACTTCAAAATAGGAGACCAGGTACTGTTAGATAAAGCAGATCCTCACATCACCACATCAGACCTGAACACGAACAAAGGAATCCCTCTTCAGGTACACAATATTTTCCCATACAGAACAGTCGAGGTAAGCAATCCTATACTCGACACTTTTAAGGTAAACGCTTCTCGACTTAAACTTTATCAAGAAAATAGAACTGATAGCATGAGGGAAGATATTCAAACTTTTAAACCACCCTGATTTTTGCGAATACGATAAAAGTCTAGCTTAAGACTTTAAACGAGCGCTTCTCGGGAGGCAACCCGAGCACTAACCCTATTTATTTTCACATTTGTTTTCATTTTAGTTTCTTTTCTTCTCTTCGTCTTAAACACCTAGTTTTAAACTAACCAAAAGTGTAGATTTCCAGACCAGACAGCCTTGCACACGACTGTGGCCATGGCCGTGTGGAAGTACAGAATCTCCATATTGACAATGGCAGAAGAGGTAAGAGTCAGACAGAATCAAATCTTCAGGTTATGGACTCTAACCACCACCCCACGAGCACCGACAAAATCCCACGGTCGTGCGACGCTGCCGTGGTCGACACTGACTTCTTAGAAACGGGCGTGGCAATCTGAAAAATGGGTGTGGGAGAAACAACACGTCTCAAAACACGACCGTACGAGGTGGCCATGTGAATCAACGCGCCCTCGGTCCACGGGTGTAGGAGAGCATCAGAACCCAAAACTCTATTTAAACCCACCCTCTCTTTTTCCTTCTTCTCACCAACTCCCCATCTTCTTTCTTCCTTCTTTTCTCAGATTTCTTTCCTTGCCATAACAAAGTCTCCAACCTCTTGAGCTACACCACTCCAATGTCGAAGAAACGGTGGAATCCCAGTACAATCTCCCTCATGGAGACCGATTTACATAAGTTCATGCCGGCCGCTTCATCAACTCGACAAGCCAAGGGTCTTTGAGACCATTTATCTTTTGTTTTACTTTTATCTTCTCCTTTATTTTCCTTCTCTTTGACAATCTTATGCTTAATTTAGCTTATTTTATGTTAGTTTCTTAGTGTCAGGTTCAAAAGGCTGCTTGGGAATCACGCCACTTCCGCCACCGCCAGCACCTCCGCAGCCTTAGAGGTCACACCCACCTCGCGAACCATCCAACAATAAGGACTATTTGGTCCATTAATCTTTAATTTTAATTTTATTTACACTTTTATTTTCTTTCTTTTTATCTTTTTTTCTTTAATTATACATTTACTTTATTTTAAATGTTCTTAACAATTCCTGGCTAATTCTCTATGAACTCACCAATTTTTTCATCTAGCGTAGAGCTCGATAGCAACCACACCCCTATCGACTTCCAACTCCAAGAAACCATCCAAATTCAGGAAGTCTCACCTCCCTCACTCTCTCTCTCTCTCTCTCTCTCTCTCTCTCTCTCTCTCTCTCTCTCTCTTAAAATGCATATTTATTTTTGTACATTGAGGGCAATGTACATCTTAAGTATGGGGGTAAAAGTGCCTAACTTTTTACATTATTCTCAAATCCCTGAAGTATAAATTATTCTTAAGTAATTCTCTC
Organism: Gossypium australe; assembly: GCA_005393395.2. Lineage (NCBI taxonomy): Eukaryota > Viridiplantae > Streptophyta > Magnoliopsida > Malvales > Malvaceae > Gossypium > Gossypium australe. The sequence goes on along the minus strand of CM016619.1, from coordinate 21,761,957 downwards.
ATATTACTAATTAGGATGAAATTTTCGATGATTTATGGTTTTTATTGATATGTTTTTGAGTAAGTCATAGTTAATTGTGCATTGATAATTTAAATTTTAGGATACTAGAGAATCAAGCATGATAAGTCTATTTTTATCAAATTTAAAATTTTTAGGTTGTCTACCTAAATTTGAATATTATTTTGAAATTTGAAATTTACGAGGTTGATATCAAAATACCCATAATCTTTGTGAGATTTTGAGCCTTATAGAGCATTTATTCTTTTCCATGCTCACTTTTTAATTGTGAGTGTGTCAACATTGAAATGTTATTCTAGAACTTGCCTCGATTATACATGTTGAGACCACACCTTTGATTTGATATACAGAGATGATAAAGGCACTTAGGTTTTAACTCGCTTGCTCTACAAAAAGCCTACCTTCATAATTAACCCCTAGTGAACCCCTTTGATCCTAACAACCCTTTTTATTGACTCACCAACTAATATTACCCCAAAACCCTTTGTATTTGTTATCACCATTCCTTTTGACTACCCTTATATCGAGATTTGATTTGATTAGCTACCTAATTATATTATTTCAGGAGTTGAATTTGTTATTTGTTCTTAAAAAAATTCGAAGTATATTCAGTATTAGTATTATGAAAAGTGAGCTTATACAGTTAAAAAGACATTTATCAAAAGAAAAGCTCGTATTATTAGAGTTATTACTTTTCAGTTGATGTAATTATTTATTATCGTCTCAGTATTTCTAGATAGGTAACTTGTCAATTCAATCTCGATTCTAACCTTCTATTTTAGCCTTTATCCACACCTTTCACCCTAGCCCCATTACAACCCTATTAAAGACCTTTTGATCTGTTTATCATCTCATTTTACAGTGGTGGAGATTTGATTTTCAGGCAAGCCTATGGGACTAACTTTTCAGGTTCGACTTATGAGTGCTCTTTTCCTAAACCGTAAACACTTCGAGTGATTTGAGTGAATCTTTTGTGAGGATGTCAATCCTTTTCGGTTTTGAATTAAAGGTAATTATTTAGATAAGGGGAGACACCTACGTTTTCGTGATACAAATGTATGACTTATATTGTTTGAATCTTTAGGACTCTTTGAGTTAAATTATCCATGTATAAATTATCTATGAATTATGATGAGACATTGTTGATAGGAATTATGGATTATGGAAGGTTCGTTTTAATTGTAAGTTGAGAATTTTGCTTGAGGACAAGCAAAAGCTTAAGTGTGGGGGTATGTGATAAACCGTAAAAGTAACATATTTTAATCCCACATTTAGCATACTTTTGGATGATTTATCCCTTGATTTATGTAAAAGGTGCTCTTAATCCTTTCTTTTCATGTTTTATACTCAGGAAAGCACTGGAGGATGGAAAGAACGAGAAACAAGCTTAAAACAGACCAAATTGGGCCAAAGTAGAAATCGACACGGCCTAGACTTAAGCCACAAGGCTGTGCCTCATTAAACAGTGTCGAACACGGCCTGATCACGATTTACACGGGCGTGTCACCTTATTAAAAGTCCGAAAATAGCCTAAAGATGATTTACACGGGCGTGTGCCATGGCCGTGTCCCTGTCGTGGAGAAGAGCAATTTCACTCAAAAAAGGATACTTAGGGGTAAATAAACCTATTTCAAAAGCCTATATAAACCCCCTAAGTGTAACCTGAAAGGGGGCGGTTAGCTAGGCCAAGGAGCCGAGCCAGAAAGGTCAGATTTGTGGGAAGCACTTGAAGATAGCCAGTTGATCCATCTCAAGAAGCCGGAATTCTACTCAAGACGGAGGATCTCTCCTTCAATTCCTTCAGGGGGTTTAGGGATTTTTTATATTTTGTTTTATCTTTTCTTTTGAGATATTTTCTTTTATTGTTATGAACTAAACCCTTCAAATACCTGAAGGGGATGAAACCTAAGACGGATCTTGTTATTGTTTTCTGAACTATATGATAAATACTTGATTTGTTCTTAATTATGTGTTCTTAATTCTTGTGTTGATGTTTCTGGGATATTAATTCAAGTATGATGTGCTTAGGTGGAGGAGCAAAAGTCCCTACCAAAGAGAGATCTAGCATAATTAAGCGGAGCTGATCACGCGCCTAGAGATATAGTGATGAGATTTTGCCGGATTAGGGTGAAACCTAATATGGGAGTCCATAGATCGAGTTAATGCGATTCTAGGGGTTTTAATTAGAAAGAGATTTCAATTAATCAACCTAGGGTTAGATGTTATTCGCCTCGAGAGAGGGATTAATATAAATTAGGGAATCCTACGGATCAAGTCAAGTGAATAAATTGTCTGGTTCAGTGTTAGATAACAAGTGAAGTCTAGGTGGATTCTTCCTAAGGGTATTATCTTAATCAACTGAGTTTTCCCAACAGTATTTCCCCAATTCATTCTTTTTGCCTTTGCATCTTTAGCTTAGTAAGTTTGTTAAATTTAGATTAAACAACAACTTCAATTATTTTAGGCTAGATAATAAAAAGAAAGTTAGTATTAGTACTTTTAGTTCCTTTGGGTTCGACAATCCGGCCTTGCCTAAGCTATACTACTGTTCGATAGGTGCACTTGCCTCAATTGTTGTCATAGCTAGTTTTCAAGTTTGATCATTCTCATTCATTTATAAATTTAAAACTCTGAAATCAACAATCACATGGCCTAGACACACGCCCGTGTGTCTATCCGTGTGGGCACTTGAAGGCTATTTACCAAGCCAATTGCCACCCTGAAATCAAGATCAATCTCATATTCAATCCAACAACTCAAATTACTACATCTTTCATGAACAATACTACATGCTTCATTGATATCGATAAACATACATAGTCAATCTTGACCAATCACTTAGCCATATACAAAAGAATAATAAACTTGATAGCCCGTACTTTTGCCCCCCTTTTTTTTAAGACATACTCTCAAAATGAAATGTTCCTATACATGCCATACTTAATATAAACATCTTGGCTATACCAAAATAGTGATTGATAGTATGCTCCGCACTCCGAGGATGATGATCCACGAGATTTAGCTTAGTAAGTTTGCATATAATTCACATAACATCATACTTGTTTAACATAAACCATTTGGCATAAACAATGGCATCATAATTTCAGCTATTTAAGCTTACTTACTCTTACTGTTTCTTACATATCTCATGATAGTTACTATTCTCATGCTCATGAGGGAAACAAGGTACTTGTATCACTTGATCACATAGATCATCATACTTTACTATAATAATCATAATCTCTAATTCATCATTCATAACATGAATAATACTCATTTCCAACTTGATAATAGCTTTGCTTACTTAATTTTCTTGCTATCTCATTTAAGCTTTACTCATTTGCCCGATGAATTTCTATGAATAACCAAGGATACTAAATCTCATCCCACATATAACTCGATGCCAAAGCCATATCCTAGATATGGTCTTACATGGGATCTCTCATCTTGGTATTGATGCCATGTCTTGACATGGACTTACTCAAAGTCTTCCTTGTGTGTTCCCTTAGGAACTTACCATTGCCATGTCTTGACATGGTCTTATTTGGTATCTTTACTCATGAACTGGTCAATACCGAGCCTTGGCTTGGACTTACTTGAAATCTTCCTTGTTACTCACCAATGTCATGCCTTGGCTTGGACTTACATAGGATCTCTATCTCATGATAGCTTTTCAATGCCAAGACTTGTCTTGGACTTACATGACATCTTTGCTTGGAGACTCACTAATGCCATGCCTTGGCTTGGGCTTACATGGGTCTTCATCTCATAATAACTCTTCAATGCCAAGACTTGTCTTGGACTTACATGATAACTTTGCTTGATTGCCGATGCCATGCCTTGGCTTGGTCTTATACAGACTTTCTTATCTCATGTGGTAGATCGAGTATCCTAAGTAATTCAACTTCAATCGGGACTTTTTCATGCTTAATCTCATTGATTTCTTTATTTAACATAGCATTAAGCATTTCTATGGTAATAATGTACATTATACTAAGCAATTCAATGATTGTAATCATAAAGCTTAGAAGTCATACAAACTTATCTCGATATACAGAATGTATGAAGATATGCAATTTAGTCATCGACTTTATTCTTGCATCGATTTGGATCCGAGCTTCATTTTTCTTGATCTATAATAATAGTTTAGATCATTTAATAATCACATTGATTAAAATGACTCTTAACACATACTTTGGCAAAATTACTATTTTGCCCCTAAACTTTCTCATAATTACACTTTTGCCCCAAGGCTCGTAAAATGATTTTTTATTCATCTTTTGTGAACTTCATGCTTAGCTGATTCATTTTCTCAACTATAGCAATAAAAAAAATCTCACTAATTCTACCATGTATGGAAAATTTTATAATAATTACAAACTAGTCCTTACTATCATTTCTCATGAAATTCACTTAGAAAAAGATGTTTATCTAACATCAAACTCTCATAATCTTCCATAAAACATCATTTTACAAACATGTCATACATGGGTAGATTTTTGAACATGCATCTTAGCTCAACTTATAGCTAAAAATAGCTAATTCATGTTACGAGGACTCAAAAAACACGAAGAATATTAAAAACGGGGCTAAGATGAACTTACTAACAAGCTTGAAAAATTGAAGAACCCTAGCTATGGCTTCCTTCAAATTTTTGGCACTTCAGGAAAAAGATGAGAATGATTTTTGTCATCTTTTTCCTATTTTAATCATTTAATAGATAAATGACCAAAATGCCCTTCTCATTAAACTTTTACAAATTTCTAACTCATGTCCAATTTTGTCCAAAAATTGTAATTTGGGTAAATTGCTATTTAAGGACTTCTAGTTAATATTCTAAAGCTATTTAATACAAAAAGCTTCTAGAAACTCATATTTTACAACTTTTGCAATTTAGTCCTAATGGACCCTTTAATGGAAATTTCCATAAAATTTCTACGTGAAACTTTCATATCATCATGCAAACATCTCAAATACCTTAAAAACTCATTTTACTAACTCGGATTTGTAGTCTTGCACCACTATTCCGGCTAGGTCCTAAATCGGGCTGTTACAAATATGATCAATGTTCTACTAAAATAACTTAAGTTTTGAAAGAACAAGATACCTAAATTATGTTCAATATACATAAACAAGGTTTAAAGCATGGATTTTCTAAAGAAACGATGTTTTCAAAAAACATTTCAATGTGATATCGTCAGATTCGGCCATAACGTCTGGGTCGGGTTTGGGGTGTTACATTTAGTGGTATCAGAGTCAGGTTACAAAGACTCAGTTGTGGTTTTGGGTTTCTTCTAAAAACTCAAAATTTTCAAAAATAACTGTCCCAAGCAATTGAGAAGTATTGGGAAATATTTTTACTGATGTGTGGTACACCGAACCTCTAGTGTCGAAATTGTTAGTCCTCGAAAACCTCTATTTGCTTAAAGTGAAATATGGATACTGTCGAAACCATTTTTATTTTGGATTTTGAAAAACGGGAATCGACTTTAAAAATAAGGAGTCGCCACCAATCTTTTTTGTTTTGGTGTGATCGGATCACCTATAAAATATTTTGGTCTGCGTAATTAGAGAAAACGGGTTCGGGAGTCGGTTACGTGCGAGGAAGGGTTCGCACCCTCGCAACGCCCAAAATTGGTACCAAATCGATTAATTAATTTCCTTGCATCGAAAACTTGACAATATTTACGGTATAAAATTTTTAAAGAAGGTTAACTAACGCTGAATTAAATTTCAAGATTAACTCGTTTCAAAGGAATAAAAATGTCATACCCAGCACGTTAGGATATAACACGTTTATACTTTGACACCGAGATCATCTTTGATCTTCAAAACATATAATTAAAAGGGTAGTTGGTTATTTAGTTAAACGAAAAAAATCGACACCCAGCACGTTAGGATGTAATCTTTCGAACTTCTAAACATACAAATATTGCCTTGTTTTTCAAATAACTTTTTAAATAAGCGATTTTACAACTGACTCAAAATGTATTTTTATTGAATCAATGGGAACAGAAATATAATATCGAACATGAAAGAATAATATGCGAATACAAAATTTATACAAATGGATGACAAAAATAATAATATGAATATACAATTCAACATATACAAAGTCGATAATCTCACAACTCTTATTTTGGAAATACCAACATTATTAATTAAGAAATAACGAAAGCTAAAAATATAGGTAAGTGAAAACGAATTAAACTTAAATATAGCATAAAAAATAATAAGCAAATAACACCTGTCAATTTAAGTAATATATGTAAATAAATAAAAGAAACTTAATATAAAATAATGTACATATAAAAATAATAATAATAAAAACATGTATAGAATACGTAAATATAATTTTGAAGAAGTAAATTATACACAACAGATATATATATATAATAATATAAAATATATACATAATAAAATAGGGAATAAAAAGGAAATAAATTAAATAAATAAATAGATTTGAAGAAAAATATACCTATATACATAAATAGATAAAAACATATATACATAGTATATATATATATAAAATAATATGAAAACAATGATATATACATAGTATAAAAATAGTTTTAATATAAATTATAGGTATATATAAAAAGAATATATGTATATAAAAAAATTTAATGAAAATAACATGGAAAAATAATATTTGGATCCATAGAAAATATAGTATATAGTATTAATTTTAAAAAAGGATAATAAAAAAACAGTAAACATGTAACACCCCAAACCCGGTCAATACGCCACGACCGAATTTGGTATGTCACTAAGGAAAATATTTTTGAAAGAATCGAATTAACAATTAAATTTTTGTGAAAAACTCTTTGAAATTCTTTATTTGTAGAAAATAAGTTAAAACTAAAATTTACTATGAAATTACATAAAACTTTAAAATAAGTAAATGAATCTTAAGTTAGAAAAGGTTATATCATTTTAAGAAAACTCGAATTATTACTTTGAAAACCATTTGCATTTGATTGTAGAAACTTATTTTTTTTGAAAATCTTTTAAACTATCGAAAGCACTTAAGTTGCTAAAATTATCAAATGATTTATGTTACCCGATGGTAACGTTTTAAAAACCATCGCGTTGTGTAGTTTAGAAAACTTTGTGCTCAATTTATTATAATAATCATGATAACCATATTTAAACATGTTCAAAACATAAAAATAAATAATCCCAAAAGATAATTAAACAGGCCTTATTACAAATCCATAAAATATGAAAACCAAATTAAAATAAAATACCCAAATGGAAGTTCATATAAAACCAACTTTTATTGCATGGCCTCCTCGAGTTCATCCGGCTCCACATCCGCGATCTCACGAATCACCTGAAATGATAAGGGAGAAGGTGAGTCACCAAGACTCAGTGCATATTCCCTCTCCCGGGTAAATGCCACATACTTACACAAATTATAACAAAGTACATATATGCATAATGCACCAAACCTAGCCATCCATAACTCCTTCTCTACCCCGTGTGGTACCAAACCGCTGGTGGTGCCAAACCACTGGTGTCCAAAGACACAATTGTGTTACCAAAACACTGGTGACCGAAGTCACAAATCAAGTGATGGGGCCAACCCATCGTGTGATACCAAATCACTGGCAGATGATCCCATATATCAAAAGTGGGGCCAACCCACGGTGGAATTAACCACAGGGACAAGTCGCTATGAGGTGCCAAACCTCTGGTGTCCGAAGACACGAATGTGATACCAAATCACTGGTGGTTCCAAACCACTGGTGCCCAAAGACACAAATCGAATGATGGGGCCAACCCATCGTGTGATACCAAATCATTGGCGTCGATCCCATATCTCAAAGTGGGGCCAACCCACGGTGGTGTTAACCACAGGGACGAGACGCTATGAGGTGCCAAACCTCTGGTGGTACCAAACCTCTGGTGACCGTAGTCACAATGTGTTACCAAAACACTGGTGTCCGTCGACACGAATATCAATCTTCCCCCTCCTCTCATATTGTCCATACCAATGCAATAGGTAACCAAATCATGTTAATACACTTTAATATGAATCATATAATAAATATTATAAATCATAGATCATGTTTTCACTTCACATATAATAACAACATATCAAAACAGACTTACCCGAATCCTCATTCATACCATCATGGTATCATATCCAAATCTCATCGTTTTTCCCACTTTCATAATGTGATTAGTAATAACACACATATACATACATATATAAACCAAGCTATAAAGTGTGTAAGATACACACCTGATAATAGAGATAACTAAACTTCCTCGCTCATCGACACTCTCAGAATCTCGAACAACATCTATACGTGCTCTCTCTCCGATTGGTGGTTCATAACTCGATGAAGAACCACGAACGAACAATTGCTCGGGGGTACGAACGACTTCAAATAAACGATTATCACCGGCAGAGGGTCCACATCCCGGTGGAAAGTCTCGAACTCCCGACACAGCCCTTCGCTTGAAATTTGAGGGTATAGCAGAACCACCCCTCTTCCAAACACTATGAACTACTCTCTTCGAACCAATTCTTGATTGCTCCAAAGTCTAACGTTCACGGAAAGAAGATAATAAACGGACGATAGAGTCCCCAAAAACTTAATCAATTAGAAGACCATCTAAAACGATATAACAAGCATAAAGATCCTTACCCTTAGACTTACCAACCTTTGATTTGCTAAAGAAATGGCTTAAACCGATTGCTTCCGAAATCCCAATGAGCCCCTTTTTATCCAAAATCGATAGAAGAAAACCAAGGAGAGTCTACCCTTGAATATTCGGCCAAAATAATACTAAAAGGAAGTAGAAGGTTCGGCTATGGTGAAGTGAAAAAGAAAAGAAGAAAAAGAATGAAAGTAGATGTTTTATCTTTGATCAAATGAAAAAGAAATGGTATTTGAGATGGAGAAGTATTCGGCCAAGAGAGTGAAAAAGAAAGTGTGATAATAAACCAATGTCAAAAAGAAAAGAAAAGAGAGATGTGGGGGAGATGAGATTCGGCCAACCTATTTTGCCTAAAAGAAAAGTGCATAAAATGCCAAAATGAAGTTTTAGTTTCAAGTGCAAAGATGAGAGAAAGAAAATAGTATTTTTGGTTCAATGAAATGAAGGCTTAAAACAAAAGCAAAATTTGCACAAAATGTACAATAAACATTCGGCCAAAGAAGAGTTTTTGGAGAGGAAAAGCAAAATGCAAAAAGATGCACAAAAGAGGAATTGGCCAAATATTTCCCCCCTAAACCACCTAACAAAATTCGGCCACCCACCTAGACACCCATACCGTCCACATTCAACACTAAAAGCATAGGAATTGTTTCCAAAACATTTTCCACAAGCCAAGCCTTTTGTCCCCTCAATATACCATAACTTCAAGATATCCTTCCATAACCTTAAGAATCTTATCCCCAATATCAAGCTTTCCTTAATCATAATTTCAACTTACCAAAAGAAATAGTCCAACCTATCATAAACATAGGTTGACTGGCCATCAATGCTAATACACAAAAATAAACCTTCAAAATGCTAAACATACCACTCGAACCTCTAACCTCAAGCTACCTTTCAAGCTCCTTAACCAACTTGCCACTTACTCCTCTTGTGCTATAAATGAACACTTAAATTAACTTAAGTGCTAAGCTCACCTAATCCACTTCATTAAATAAGCCATACTAAAATTTATTCTAACTTCCTAATTAAAATCAATCCTTCACAAGACTATGCTAACACACTAAATTCATATCCAAGCCAACACAAAAATAAATAATATTCTAATTTTCCTAAAGCCCAATTCCCAATCGGCCCAATCCTACTAGGCCCAATTTTGGGATGTTACAGATCTACCCTCCTTAAAGAAAATTTCGTCCTCGAAATTTCCAACTAACTAACAGTCGTACATCCTATCTCACCACACTACGCTCTTGCTGCGCACTCTGATATTAACAACACTACTATACTACTAACAACATTTGAATACGTCAACCCACATCAATCAAAACAGTATATGGAAATCCAATGATCAAGAACATACTGGTGTTGACGTCCGGTGCGTCGCCCTCCTCTCGTCGTCTCGCTGCATACACTAACCCAGGCTACCTAGCCTCAGTGTTGCTTGCACCTCTGCCCGATGCTCCGCGGCCTCGACCAGAACCATTACCTCCTCTACCGTTGTCACGACCTCTCTGCAGTGACGGTCCCTCCTTTCTGAACTGAGCACGATCTTGACCTTCAGATTGATTCCTGGCTAGCTTAGTGGACAGTCTCTCACACGATGATCCAGCGAACCACACTCGAAACAGCCTTTTCCTCCGGTCCAACATTCGCCCCAATGAAACTTTTCGCATCCGTTACACCTTGCTGGTCTCTGATTAGCAGTAACAGGCCTCCCAGACTGATTAGGCCCACTCTGCCTAACCCTTTTTTGAAAATCTTCGTCCGACCCAGATGATCCATATCCTCTCTTATGCTTATTTCGATCGTAACTCTGCCTTCCCGATTCCTTTATCCCTTCGGCTATCTTAGCCTTTTCAACCAAAGCAGCAAACTCTCGCTCCTGATGTGGAGCAATCAACAGTCTCAGCTCGTCCTTCAAACCATCCTCGAATCGGACACATCGCTCGTGCTCCGAAGCCACAATACCTTCAGCATACCGGCTCAATCTTAAGAACTCAACCTCATACTCTGATACGGATTTACTCCCTTGGACCAAATTCAGGAATGCCTTGCGCTGCGCATCAACGTAACTACACCCGATATATTTCTTCTGATACGCTGCCTTAAAGAAGTTCCAAGTGAGATCCTCCGCTGCAGCACCATTCTGAACCGTGAGCCACCACTGATATGACTCATCACGAAGAAGCGATACAATCCCTTTCAGCTTTTCCTCGGCATTCAAATCCAAATCCTCCATGATTCGCTCCGTCGCCTCTAACCAATATTCAGCTGAGCTGGGAGCTACACCCAAAACACCTCGAAATACCTCGGCTCCGTTGGCTCGGAGTCGCTCAGGAACAGATTTCCGAGCTCCCGCGCCTCCACCTACTCCAGCTACCCTTTCAAGAACTCGCAGCATCACCTGAGACACTGCGTCATCTCCCGTTTGATCCTGATGCTCAACTCTAACCGCTGGTGGTAGAACTGGTGGTACCTCGTTCTCGGATCCTTGACCCGACCTCACTGGCTCAGACACAGCCATCCTACCTCGACCACGTCCACGCATAACACGACCTCGACCTCGAGTACTCATGCCTAACATCTCGTCTTATCTAAGCTAAAAGTTTTATGCTTTAATCAATATTCCACTTTCTTTAAAGCGCAGTTTTATGAAAAGTTTAATAAGAGGTTGTTCCGCGAGTACACCAAACCTATAGTTTTGGGTCTCTAAAGTAGTTCCTACTACTACACAATCATATCATCATCACCACATCATATCATCAAAATCAATAGTTTGATGTACTTACCAGGGCGGATTGATGCCGGAGACTCGGGGCCATGCCTTTCCAACCATAAAATTTTCAACAAAAATATCTTTAAACCATACTTTAAATCATTTTGGGCCTCGGACCCACAGCCGAGTTTTTGAACTTAGCTCTGATACCAATTTGTAACACCCCAAACCCGGTCAATACGCCACGACCGAATTTGGTATGTCACTAAGGAAAATATTTTTGAAAGAATCGAATTAACAATTAAATTTTTGTGAAAAACTCTTTGAAATTCTTTATTTGTAGAAAATAAGTTAAAACTGAAATTTACTTTGAAATTACATAAAACTTTAAAATCAGTAAATGAATCTTAAGTTAGAAAAGGTTATATCATTTTAAGAAAACTCGAATTATTACTTTGAAAACCATTTGCATTTGATTGTAGAAACTTATTTTTTTTGAAAATCTTTTAAATTATCGAAAGCACTTAAGTTGCTAAAATTATCAAATGATTTATGTTACCCGATGGTAACGTTTTAAAAACCATCGCGTTGTGTAGATTAGAAAACTTTGTGCTCAATTTATTATAATAATCATGATAACCATATTTAAACATGTTCAAAACATAAAAATAAATAATCCCAAAAGATAATTAAACAGGCCTTATTACAAATCCATAAAATATGAAAACCAAATTAAAATAAAATACCCAAATGGAAGTTCATATAAAACCAACTTTTATTGCATGGCCTCCTCGAGCTCATCCGGCTCCACATCCGCGATCTCACGAATCACCTGAAATGATAAGGGAAAAGGTGAGTCACCAAGACTCAGTGCATATTCCCTCTCCCGGGTAAATGCCACATACTTACACAAATTATAACAAAGTACATATATGCATAATGCACCAAACCTAGCCATCCATAACTCCTTCTCTACCCCGTGTGGTACCAAACCACTGGTGGTGCCAAACCACTGGTGTCCAAAGACACAATTGTGTTACCAAAACACTGGTGACCGAAGTCACAAATCAAGTGATGGGGCCAACCCATCGTGTGATACCAAATCACTGGCAGACGATCCCATATCTCAAAAGTGAGGCCAACCCACGGTGGAATTAACCACAGGGACAAGTCACTATGAGGTGCCAAACCTCTGGTGTCCGAAGACACGAATGTGATACCAAACCACTGGTGGTTCCAAACCACTAGTGCCCGAAGACACAAATCGAATGATGGGGCCAACCCATCGTGTGATACCAAATCACTGGCCTCGATCCCATATCTCAAAGTGGGGCCAACCCACGGTGGTGTTAACCACAGGGACGAGACGCTATGAGGTGCCAAACCTCTGGAGGTACCAAACCTCTGGTGACCGTAGTCACAATGTGTTACCAAAACACTGGTGTCCGTCGACACGAATATCAATCTTCCCCCTCCTCTCATATTGCCCATACCAATGCAATAGGTAACCAAATCATGTTAATACACTTTAATATGAATCATATAATAAATATTATAAATCATAGATCATGTTTTCACTTCACATATAATAACAACATATCGAAACAGACTTACCCGAATCCTCATTCATACCATCATGGTATCATATCCAAATCTCATCGTTTTTCCCACTTTCATAATGTGATTAGTAATAACACACATATACATACATATATAAACCAAGCTATAAAGTGTGTAAGATACACACCTGATAATAGAGATAACTAAACTTTCTCGCTCATCGACACTCTCAGCATCTCGAACAACATCTATACGTGCTCTCTCTCCGATTGGTGGTTCATAACTCGATGAAGAACCACGAACGAACAATGGCTCGGGGGTACGAACGACTTCAAATAAACGATTATCACCGGCAGAGGGTCCACATCCCGGTGGAAAGTCTCGAACTCCCGACACAGCCCTTCGCTTGAAATTTGAGGGTATAGCAGAACCACCCCTCTTCCAAACACTATGAACTGCTCTCTTCGAACCCATTCTTGATTGCTCCAAAGTCTAACGTTCACGGAAAGAAGATAATAAATGGACGATAGAGTCCCCAAAAACTTAATCGATTAGAAGACCATCTAAAATGATATAACAAGCATAAAGATCCTTACCCTTAGACTTACCAACCTTTGATTTGCTAAAGGAATGGCTTAAACCGATTGCTTCCGAAATCCCAATGAGCCCCTTTTTATCCAAAATCGATAGAAGAAAACCAAAGAGAGTCTACCCTTGAATATTCGGCCAAAATAATACTAAAAGGAAGTAGAAGGTTCGGCTATGGTGAAGTGAAAAAGAAAAGAAGAAAAAGAATGAAAGTAGATGTTTTATCTTTGATCAAATGAAAAAGAAATGGTATTTGAGATGGAGAAGTATTTGGCCAAGAGAGTGAAAAAGAAAGTGTGATAATAAACCAATGTCAAAAAGAAAAGAAAAGAGAGATGTGGGAGAGATGAGATTCGGCCAACCTATTTTGCCTAAAAGAAAAGTGCATAAAATGCCAAAATGAAGTTTTAGTTTCAAGTGGAAAGATGAGAGAAAGAAAATAGTATTTTTGGTTCAATGAAATGAAGGCTTAAAACAAAAGCAAAATTTGCACAAAATGTACAATAAACATTCGGCCAAAGAAGAGTTTTTGGAGAGGAAAAGCAAAATGCAAAAAGATGCACAAAAGAGGAATTGGCCAAATATTTCCCCCCTAAACCACCTAACAAAATTCGGCCACCCACCTAGACACCCATACCGTCCACATTCAACACTAAAAGCATAGGAATTGTTTCCAAAACATTTTCCACAAGCGAAGCCTTTTGTCCCCTCAATATACCATAACTTCAAGATATCCTTCATAACCTTAAGAATCTTATCCCCAATATCAAGCTTTCCTTAATCATAATTTCAACTTACCAAAAGAAATAGTCCAACCTATCATAAACATAAGTTGATCGGCCATCAATGCTAATACACAAAAATAAACCTTCAAAATGTTAAACATACCACTTGAACCTCTAACCTCAAGCTACCTTTCAAGCTCCTTAACCAACTAGCCACTTACTCCTCTTGTGCTATAAATGAACACTTAAATTAACTTAAGTGCTAAGCTCACCTAATCCACTTCATTAAATAAGCCATACTAAAATTTATTCTAACTTCCTAATTAAAATCAAACCTTCACAAGACTATGCTAACACACAAAATTCATATCCAAGCCAACACAAAAATAAATAATATTCTAATTTTCCTAAAGCCCAATTCCCAATCGGCCCAATCCTACTAGGCCCAATTTTGGGATGTTACAAAACAAATAAACAAATAAAATAATTAAAGGACTATACTGAAAACAGAGAAAAATTTGAGTGCTAGAAGTAATAAATTAAAAAAGAAAACGAAAAAGACTAAAACACATTGGCGTGCAAATGATTGGGGATTAAACTAGTAAATATTCCCAAACTCTAAACGTTGCGTTTAAACGGGGACCAAAATGAAAACGGAATACATATTAAGGGCGAAATTAAAAATAAAATAAAACTTGACTAAAAATAAATAAGATGCGGAGGGACTAAAAGAACAAATAAGCCATTAGGACCAAAACACGCGGATCATCCGGGTTTTCGGGTCGGGTTGGATCGGGGCTACTTTATGGGACGTCGTTTTGAAGCGACTTAATCAAGCTTCAAACGACGTCGTTTCTCATGATTTAAATCAGTAAATAAAACCTAAAAAACAACCAGAATAGTTTAATCCCTTTTTTTTCTAAACCACACCAAACCCTAGCCCCCCTTTGTTTTTATTCTCCGCCGCAGCTAAGGGAAACCCTTCCGTCTGACCACCAAAACGTCACTATAAAGGCGCTTGGTGGTACATAAAGATCCCAAGGGAGGCCCTTTCACACCAGCCTTGAAGTCCCACCCTTATCCGAACTCCGATTGCGATGGAGAGGACACGGACAGAACCAAGCGAAGGTATCTCCTCTCTCTTTTTGTTAATATTTGAAAATAAAAGAAAGCAGTGCTTGAAAATAGATTCAAAAACAAGAATGAACAATAGAAGAAAGATGTAATCGGAAAAAAGAAAACCTTTTTTGTTTCTGATATATTCTGTATGCGTAATCTGTATTCTGTATTCAAAAATTGTGAAGAAGATTACAGAGGTTGGTTGCGATCCTTTTAAAGGCCGAAATCGAAAATAAAAATGAAAATAAAATCAAGATACACTCTTTTTTTCTCTGTTACTCTCTACTGCTATTTGTTGTCGTAGTGCAGGTACGACCATCGTAGTACGGAGGCGTGGATGTGGCCGATTGGGCCTTGGGCTTTAAGGAAAAATTTGAGTATCATCTTATTGCTTGAGTTAATTTAGGTATGATTTTATTGTATGCCTAATTTAGTCTTGAGAATGCTTGGAATTAATTAGTTTAGAATAATTTTAGTATTAAAAATTTAGTGAAGTGGATTAGGTGAACTTGACACTTAAGTTAATTTAAGTGTTAAATTAAGCACATGTGGAGTTAGTGGCAAGGTGGTTAAGACGCATGAAGAGTTGCTTGAGGGAAGTGGTTCGAGTAGCATGATTAGCATTTTGAAGACTTTATATTTATGTATCCTAGCATTAATGGACGGTCAAGCTCTAATTATGGTAAGTTAGACTTTAGATTTTATGGTAAGTTGAATAATAATTTAGGTAAGCTTGATGTTTGGGAAAGAATCATGTTGATTAAGGATAATGTGAGAACATAAGGCATGTTGTAAGGTGTGTTGTTATGGCAAGTTTTGTGTGGATAGGTTTGACTTTGAAGTCCATGAATGTGGACAGTTTCATAGACTAAGGGGGTTGGCTTAAGTTTTGTGAGTGAATAGGAGGAAATAGGGAGAAAATTAGGAGTGTGTTTAATTCAAAATTACTTTGAATTGTTGGCAAAAGTATGGTTGCCGAATTTTGATTTGAGTAGGGGGAAATAGGGTGCCGAAACTTCTTTGTAGTTAGGTGACATTTTCGGCTAGTTTTGTAGGTGTTAGTCTTTGTTTTTATGTCAAGCCGAAATCTCCCTTTTGCTTTGTCAACTTCTTCCTAATTCTTTTGGTTGAAACAAACCCGATAACCCAAGTTGAATTGACGATTTACTCACTTGGTCTTTAAGCCAAATTGCATTTATTTCTTTTCTCTTTTTCTTCTTGGAAACCGAAACCATACTCTCCCATATCTTTCTTTTTCTTTGCCATTTCTTTGCTCAAAACCGAAAGTATCTACATCCTCTCTTTCATCTCTTTCTTTTCTTCTTTCAAACTCTTGAGCTGAAATTCTCTTCACTTTTCTCTGCCGAATTTCTCTCTTCCATTTTACTTCTCTTTTTCTTCCTCTTTTCCACTATTGCCGAATCTTTTTCTCTCTTTTGGTGTTATCTTGGCCGAACCCTATAGTCTCTTCCTCTCTTGTCTTTGCTTGTAACTTTAAAGAAACACCATAGCCAAATCCTCTATGCATTCAACTCCCTCCATTTTGGTGTGATCTCTCTTCATCATTCAAGTGCCGAAACCTTTCTCTTTGGGGTCTTGGAGCCGATTCTTTGAGGATGCTTTAGGAGTGGTGAGCAACGTGTGGTAGTAAGTACATTTCTTCCTTAGCAATTGGTTTTATTTATTTCTTCATGGGTGTGCCAAAATCAATGGATTAAGTCTTGGTTTTAGGCATGGCCGAATGTTCTTAGTGCCATAAGAAGGTGTTCTTTTGTGTGTAACTTAAGGAAGGGAACTCAGAGTGTGATTCGGGATTTGGTAGGAGACCAAATCAGCTTTAAGGGAGAAGGAAGAACCACGTTTCGAGATCGTGTTAGATTCGAGTAGTTCGAGATTTCACTAATAGGCAGGTGTGTGATTAACCCACCGTTTTCCGGGTTTTTGCTATATTTGTATGTGTTGATTATGTACTAACAAGTGCAGTAAAAGTTATGAGATAAATACCCTTAAAGGGGTATGTCGATAATCCGGTAAGTACCAAACCTGATGATATGTGATTATTAATATGAATATGTGTTATGACTATGCTTGATGAACATGCTCACGCATCATTATATTATATCATTATTTATGTTACATGTGCATGGGTTGGGATATGATATGAAAGAAGGTACGGGTGTACTTCGAGTATGTGGTTTGATGATAGCCTTGAGCTACATCGTGGATTGACGTTGACTAAGGTCACGTTGTGGATTAATTGCGATTTAGTTCGCGTGGCTTGATGAGTGGCTGTGTGCCTCATCGTGGTTGATATCGGCTATGTGCCATACCGTGGTTGATGAGTGACTATGTGTCCCATCGTGGTTTTGATGTTAGCTACGGCTACATCGTGGATTGGCGCTGACTGAGGTCGCGTTGTGGATTATTGTGCTTAATTGCACGTGGACGGCATTGATTGCCTTTGGAGTGAAAATGAGAGGGTGAATTGTTAATCCCCTGGTGTGTGGTAGGCTGGATACGGGGGTGTGTAGAGGATGGACCCTAGGTTGGGGTTGGGTGCACTTTGCATAATTTTATTTGATATGAGTAATTGATGTGAAAATGGGCCAAGCCCAATATGTGAATGTGGTTTGGGTTAAGAAATAGGCTAAGCCCAGTATATGAATGTGGATCAATGTGGAAATGGGTTAAGCCCGATATGTGGAATTATGCGGTTAATTACAATGTTACCTGATAAGTGATATGAATATGGGCCAAGCCCAGAATGTGTTATTAAGTGAATATGATATCTTGTTATCTAATATATGGGTCATTATGTGGTTAACATGTGGGTGGAATTCAGTGGACTAATTACACACTGAGTCTGAGTGACTCACCCAATTTTTCTCAAACCTTTCAGGTGATGCTCGGACCGGGTTGGAGTGGATACGAGGTGGCCCATGCAGAAGATAGTTTATTTGTTTCACACATTTTATTTATGAAAGGTTATTTATTGTATTAAGGGCCACTATATGTATTTAAGGATTTTTATTATGTTTTAAGTTGGATTGTCGATTATATTATTATTATTTGAAAATGTTTTATTTTAAACAACTCAATTTTATTTGGAACTTTGATTACACAATGTCTTAGTAAAGAAAAACAAATTTTTATGTTTTAAACTTTAAGTCAAAAGTTTTTTTTTTCAAACGTTTTTTCGCAGTGGCATTTCAAATTCGGTCATAGCAAATGGGCCGGGTTTGGGGTGTTACAATTTGGCATCAGAGCCTGGTTCAAAACTCGGCTTTGAGGGTTTTGGGCCCAAGAACATTTTTTTATGGGCTTTTCAAAGATTTGGGTTTTCACAAATTTTTCAGGCTTATTCTGGCATGGCACCTATATCTCCGACCCGAAGTCCACCAGGTAAGTACCTCTAATTTTTGTGTGAATTATTATATGATTGGTATGTGGGCATAATTGGGCTCGTAGATTAGTGAACTAGGAGCTATTGAACCCTAGGACTAGTCTACTCCAACACAGAATTGCATAAGACCTAAGTGCGTAATTAAACAAACCTGTGAAGTAAGTCGCCGAGTTAAGGTGTGGCAACCATTGTGCGCATGTCTAGGAGTGGATTCGGTAAGAGCTTGGTATTTAAGCAGTCCTAGCGACTCACCTCCTCTTTACTCGAATCCTACCTGGTGCGTAGCTATGGCTCACCTTAACCAAGAGGACTTATTCACGGGCTAAACCCAATAACTAAAACCCGAAAGGGACTAGCCATACTGTTTTATAAAAACCTTAAGTTTTCAAAATTACTCCTTTGATTTGTAAAACCATTTTATACTTGGAAAATTTTTCGAAATATTTTCGATTTACAAAATTACCTAAATACCCCTGGTTGTGAAAATTACCAAAATGTCCTTGGTTTCTAAAATTACCGTACTACTCTCGACTTTTACAAATATACTTTTGTTTTACAAAATACCAGGGATCCAAATTTTGCAAATTATTAAGATACTCTGATTTGGAAGATTTACGAAAATACCCCTAACTTACAAAATTACCGAAATAACCCCAATTTCAGAAATTTCTACAATACCTTTAGAAAAAAACTTTCAAAAGACCCTCGAGTTGTGAATGTAACATCCCGAATTTGGGCCTAGTAGGATTGGGCCGATTGGGCCATGGGCTTTAGGAAAAATTTGTGTGTCATCTAGTTACTTGTGTTAGCTCGGGTAGTATTGTTTGTGTGTTTAGTATATTTGTGTGAAGGCTTGGAAATATTAGGAAGCTAGAATAAATTTTAGTTTGGCTTATTTAATGAAGTGGATTAAGTGAGCTTAGCACTTAAGTTAATTTAAGTGTTCATTTAAAGCATAAGAGGAGTAAGTGGCAAGTTGGTTAAGGAGTTTGGAAGGTGGCTTGAGGTTAGAGGTTCGAGTAGCATGTTTAGCATTTTGAAGGTTTATTTTTGAATCCTTGCATTAATGGACGGTCAAACTTATTTATGATAGGTTGGACTATTTCTTTTGGTAAGTTGAATATGTGATTAAAGAAAGCATGAAATTTGGGATAAGATTCTTAAGCTTTTGGAAAGATGGGGGGATAAAAGGCTTGGCTTTAGGAGAATGTTTTGGAAACTTTGTCAAGGCTTTAGTGCATGTATGTGGACGGTATGTATGGCTAGGGGGTGGCCGAATTTTTGGTTGGTTGGTAGCTAGTTAGTGCCAATTTTTTTCTTTGGTTAGTAGGCATTTTCGGCTAGCTAGGTAGACATTCAACTTTTGTTTTGTGTCAAAACCAAAACTCCTTTGAACTTTACCAATTCTTCTCTTTTGTGCACCATTT
The DNA here is from genome assembly GCA_005393395.2 of Gossypium australe. NCBI lineage: Eukaryota > Viridiplantae > Streptophyta > Magnoliopsida > Malvales > Malvaceae > Gossypium > Gossypium australe. The sequence continues at coordinate 21,741,725 of CM016619.1, read as the reverse complement.
GGTATTTTATTTCTTTCATCTTCAAAGTTATTCTCTTTAGCCGAATGCACTTTGATCTTTTGGTGCAATTTTGAGCACTTTTCTTCTTTGGCAAATTAAGTGTTTGGCCGAACCTCTCTCTCCCTCATCTCTCTTTTCTTTTCTTTTGACATTGGTTCATAAACATTTTCTTTTTCACTCTCTTGGCCAAATATCTCTCCATCTCAAATACCATTTCTTTTTCATTTGTTCAAAGATAAAACATCTACTTCCATTCTATTTCTTCTTTTCTTTTTCACTTCACCAGAGCCGAATCTTCTACTTCCTTTTAGTATCATTTTGGCTGAATATTCAAGGGTAGACTCTCCTTGGTTTTCTTCTATCGATTTTGGATAAAAAGGGGTAAGTGTTCATGGACGTTTTCCTTTCTTTTCTTTCTCGTTTCTATGATGTTTTCTTATGGACAAAGGCCGAACCTTTGGGCATTGTTTTGCAAGGTTCTAACCATTTAGGATTCGATTATTCTCTTAGGCTCTTTGGGATTTTGGAAGCAATCGATTTAAGTCATTCCTTTAGCGAATCGGAGTTGGTAAGTCAAGTGGTAAGGATTCTATACTTTTAAAGTTGGTTGAGGAAGCCTAAGATTGATTGGATATTGTGATATGGCCGATTGTAGGACAAAGTGATCTAGTGCGTTAGATCGGATCTTCGGAAGATAGTTTTTGCGTTGGTGAAAGGTGTGTATCTTACACACTTTATAACTTGGTTTATATTTGTATGTTTATATGTGTTATTACTAATCATATTTTGAAAGTGGGAAAAATGATGAGATTTGGATTTGATACCATGATGGTATGAATGAGGATTCGGGTAAGTCCGTTTCGATATGTTGTTAATACATGTGGATTGAAATCATGATCTACGATTTGTGATATATTTATTATATGATTCATATCATAGTATATTGACATGATTTGTTTATCTATTGCATTGGTATGGGCAATATGAGAGGAGGGGGAAGATTGTGACTTCGGTCACCAGTGATTTGGTACCACATTGTGTCTTCGGACACCAGAGATTTGGTATCTCCAGTGATTTGGTATCACATTCGTGTCTTCGGACACCAGAGGTTTGGCACCTCATAGCGTCTCGTCCTTGTGGTTAATACCACCGTGGGTTGGCCCCACTTTTGAGATATGGGATCGACGCCAGTGATTTGGTATCACATGTGGGTTGGCCCCACAACTTGATGATTCATGTCTTCGGACACCAGTGGTTTGGAACCACCAGTGATTTGGTATCACATTCGTTTCTTCGGACACCAGAGGTTTGGCACCTCATAGCGACTTGTCCCTGTGGTTAATTCCACCGTGTGTTGACCCCACTTTGAGACATGGGATCGTCTGCCAGTGATTTGGTATCACACGGTGGGTTGGCCCCATCACTTGATTTGTGACCTCGGTCACCAGTGTTTTGGTAACACAATTGTGTCTTTGGACACCAGTGGTTTGGCACCACCAGTGGTTTGGTACCACACGGGGTAGAAAAGGAGTTATGGATGGCTAGGTTGGGTGCATTATACATATATGTTGCTTTGTTATAAATTGTGTAAGCATGTGGCATTTACTCGGAAGAGGGAATATGCACTGAGTCTTGGTGACTCACCTTCTCCCTTATCATTTCAGGTGATTCGTGAGATCGCGGATATGGACCCGGATGAACTGGAGGAGACCATGCAATAAATTTCGGTTCTACGTGAACTTGGGTTTGAGAACTTTACTTTATTTAAATTTGGTTTTATATTTTTATAGGTTTGTAATAAGGCCTCTTATATAATGATTTTGGATTATATTTATTCTTTGGATTTGATTTAAAATATGGCTTATAAATTACATGTTTGATTTAATAATTGAGCCCAAAGTTTTCTAAACTACACAACGCGATGGTTTTTAAAACGTTATCATCGGGTAACATAAATTAATTAACAAATTCAACAACTTAAGTGTTTTCGATAATCTAAATGATTTACAAATATTTAGTTACTACTATCTAATGTAAATGGTTTTCAAAGTAATAATTTGAGTTTTCTTAAAATGATATAAATGTTTTCTAACCTATGATTTATTCACTTATTTTAAAGTTTTATGTAATTTCAAAGTAAATTTCAGTTTTAACTTATTTTCTACAAATAAAGAATTTCAATGAGTTTTTCACAAAATTTAATCGTTAACTCGTTTTTCTTCAAAATATTTTCCTTAGTGACATACCAAATTCGGTCATGGCGTATTGACCGGGTTTGGGGTGTTACAAATTGGTATCAGAGCTAACTTCAAAAGCTCGGCTGTGGGTTCGAGGCCCAAAATGTTTTAAAGTATGGTTTTAAAATGTCATTATTGAAAATTTAATGTTTGGAAAGGCATGGCCCCGAGTCTCCTGCATCAATCCGACCTGGTAAGTACATCAAAACTGTTGATTTTGATAATTTGATATGATGATGTTGGCATGACTGTGTAGTAGTAGGAACTACTTTAGAGACCCAAGACTATAGGTTTGGTGTGCTCGCGAAACAAATTCTTATTAAACTTTTCATAAAACTGTGCTTTAAAGAAAGTGGAATAACGACTAATGCATAAAACTTTTAACTTAGATTAAACGAGACGTTAGACTTGAGTACTCGAGGACGAGGTCGTGTTATGCGTGGACGTGGTCGAGGTAGGATGGTTGTGTCTGAGCCAGTGAGGTCGGGTCAAGGATCCGAGAACGAGGTACCACCAGTTCCACCACCAGCGGTTGGAGTTGAGCATCAGGATCAAACGGGGGATGACGCAGTGTCTCAGGAGATGCTGCGAGTTCTTGAGAGGGTAGTTGGAGTAAGTGGAGGTGCGGGAGCTCGGAAATCTGTTCCAGAGCGAATCCGAGCCAACGGAGCCGAGGTATTTTGAGGTGTTTCAAGTGTAGCTCCTAGTTCGGCTGAATATTGGTTGGTGGCGACGGAGCGAATCATGGAGGATTTGGATTTGAATGCCGAGGAAAAGCTGAAAGGGATTGTATCGCTTCTTCGTGATGAGTCATATCAGTGGTGGCTCACGGTTCGGAATGGTGCTGCAGCGGAGGATCTCACTTGGGACTTCTTTAAGGCAGCGTATCAGAAGAAATATATCGGGTCTAGTTACGTTGATGCGCAGCGCAAGGCATTCCTGAATTTGGTCCAAGGGAGTAAATCCGTATCAGAGTATGAGGCTAAGTTCTTAAGATTGAGCCGGTATGCTGGAGGTATTGTGGCTTCGGAGCACGAGCGATGTGTTCGATTCGAGGATGGTTTGAAGGACGAGCTGAGATTGTTGATTGCTCCACATCAGGAGCGAGAGTTTGCTACTTTGGTTGAAAAGGCTAAGATAGCCGAAGGGATAAAGGAATCTGCAAGGCAGAGTTACGACCGGAATAAGCATAAGAGAGGTTTTGAATCATCTGGGTCGGACGAAGATTCTCAAAAAAAGGTTAGGCAGAATGGGCCGAATCAGTCTGGGAGGCCTGTTACTGCTAATCAGGGACCAGCACGGTGTAACAGATGCGGAAAATTTCATTGGGGCGAATGTTGGACCGGAGGAAAATGATGTTTCGAGTGTGGCTCGCTGGATCATCGTGTGAGGACTGTCCACGTAAGCTAGCCAGGAATCAATCTGAAGGTCAAGATCGTGCTCAATTCAGAAAGGAGGGACCGTCACTGCAGAGAGGTCGTGATAATGGTAGAGGAGGTAATGGTTCTGGTCGAGGTCGTGGAGCATCTGGCAGAGGTGTTGGCAACACTGAGGCAAGACAGCCTGGTTTGGTGTATGCACCGAGACGACGAGAGGAGGGCGACGCACCGGATGTCATCACCAGTATGTTCTTGATCATTGGAGTTCCATATACTGCTTTGATTGTTGTGGGTTTGACGTATTCAAATGTTGTTAGTAGTATAGTAGTTTTATTAATATCAGAGTGCGCAGCAAGAGCGTAGCGTGGTGAGATAGGATGTACGACTGTTAGTTAGTTGGAAATTTCGAGGATGAAATTTTCTTTAAGGAGGGTAGAATTGTAACATCCCGAATTTGGGCCTAGTAGGATTGGGCCGATTGGGCCATGGGCTTTAGGAAAAATTTGTGTGTCATCTAGTTACTTGTGTTAGCTCGGGTAGTATTGTTTGTGTGTTTAGTATATTTTTGTGAAGGCTTGGAAATATTAGGAAGCTAGAATAAATTTTAGTTTGGCTTATTTAATGAAGTGGATTAAGTGAGCTTAGCACTTAAGTTAATTTAAGTGTTCATTTAAAGCATAAGAGGAGTAAGTGGCAAGTTGGTTAAGGAGTTTGGAAGGTGGCTTGAGGTTAGAGGTTCGAGTAGCATGTTTAGCATTTTGAAGGTTTATTTTTGAATCCTTGCATTAATGGACGGTCAAACTTATCTATGATAGGTTGGACTATTTCTTTTGGTAAGTTGAATATGTGATTAAGGAAAGCATGAAATTTGGGATAAGATTCTTAAGCTTTTGGAAAGATGGGGGGACAAAAGGCTTGGCTTTAGGAGAATGTTTTGGAAACTTTGTCAAGGCTTTAGTGCATGTATGTGGACGGTATGTATGGCTAGGGGGGTGGCCGAATTTTTGTTTGGTTGGTAGCTAGTTAGTGCCAATTTTTTTCTTTGGTTAGTAGGCATTTTCGGCTAGCTAGGTAGACATTCAACTTTTGTTTTGTGTCAAAACCGAAACTCCTTTGAACTTTACCAATTCTTCTCTTTTGTGCACCATTTGGTATTTTATTTCTTTCATCTTCAAAGTTATTCTCTTTAGCCGAATGCACTTTGATCTTTTGGTGCAATTTTGAGCACTTTTCTTCTTTGGCAAATTAAGTGTTTGGCCGAACCTCTCTCTCCCTCATCTCTCTTTTCTTTTCTTTTGCCATTGGTTCATAAACATTTTCTTTTTCACTCTCTTGGCCGAATATCTCTCCATCTCAAATACCATTTCTTTTTCATTTGTTCAAAGATAAAACATCTACTTCCATTCTATTTCTTCTTTTCTTTTTCACTTCACCATAGCCGAATCTCCTACTTCCTTTTAGTATCATTTTGGCCGAATATTCAAGGGTAGACTCTCCTTGGTTTTCTTCTATCGATTTTGGATAAAAAGGGGTAAGTGTTCATGGACGTTTTCCTTTCTTTTCTTTCTCGTTTCTATGATGTTTTCTTATGGACAAAGGCCGAACCTTTGGGCATTGTTTTGCAAGGTTCTAACCATTTAGGATTCGATTATTCTCTTAGGCTCTTTGGGATTTCGGAAGCAATCGATTTAAGTCATTCCTTTAGCGAATCGGAGTTGGTAAGTCAAGTGGTAAGGATTCTATACTTTTAAAGTTGGTTGAGGAAGCCTAAGATTGATTGGATATTGTGATATGGCCAATTGTAGGACAAAGTGATCTAGTGCGTTAGATCGGATCTTCGGAAGATAGTTTTTGCGTTGGTGAAAGGTGTGTGTCTTAAACACTTTATAACTTGGTTTATATTTGTATGTTTATGTGTGTTATTACTAATCATATTATGAAAGTGGGAAAAACGATGAGATTTGGATTTGATACCATGATGGTATGAATGAGGATTCGGGTAAGTCCGTTTCGATATGTTGTTAATACATGTGGATTGAAATCATGATCTACGATTTGTGATATATTTATTATATGATTCATATCATAGTATATTGACATGATTTGTTTATCTATTGCATTGGTATGGGCAATATGAGAGGAGGGGGAAGATTGTGACTTCGGTCACCAGTGATTTGGTATCACATTGTGTCTTCGGACACCAAAGATTTGGTATCTCCAGTGATTTGGTATCACATTCGTGTCTTCGGACACCAGAGGTTTGGCACCTCATAGCGTCTCGTCCCTGTGGTTAATACCACCGTGGGTTGGCCCCACTTTTGAGATATGGGATCGACGCCAGTGATTTGGTATCACATGTGGGTTGGCCCCACAACTTGATGATTCGTGTCTTCGGACACCAGTGGTTTGGAACCACCAGTGATTTGGTATCACATTCTTGTCTTCGGACACCAGAGGTTTGGCACCTCATAGCGACTTGTCCCTGTGGTTAATTCCACCGTGGGTTGACCCCACTTTGAGATATGGGATCGTCTGCCAGTGATTTGGTATCACACGATGGGTTGGCCCCATCACTTGATTTATGACCTCGGTTACCAGTGTTTTGGTAACACAATTGTGTCTTTGGACACCAGTGGTTTGGCACCACCAGTGGTTTGGTACCACACGGGGTAGAAAAGGAGTTATGGATGGCTAGGTTGGGTGCATTATACATATATGTTGCTTTGTTATAAATTGTGTAAGCATGTGGCATTTACCCGGGAGAGGGAATATGCACTGAGTCTTGGTGACTCTCCTTCTCCCTTATCATTTCAGGTGATTCGTGAGATCGCGGATATGGAGCCGGATGAACTCGACGAGGCCATGCAATAAATTTCGGTTCTACGTGAACTTTGGTTTGAGAACTTTACTTTATTTAAATTTGGTTTTATATTTTTATGGGTTTGTAATAAGGCCTCTTATATAATGATTTTGGATTATATTTATGCTTTGGATTTGATTTAAAATATGGCTTATAAATTACATGTTTGATTTAATAATTGAGCCCAAAGTTTCCTAAACTACACAACGCGATGGTTTTTAAAACGTTATCATCGGGTAACATAAATTAATTAACAAATTCAACAACTTAAGTGTTTTCGATAATCTAAATGATTTACAAATATTTAGTTACTACTATCAAATGTAAATGGTTTTCAAAGTAATAATTTGAGTTTTCTTAAAATGATATAAATGTTTTCTAACCTATGATTTATTCACTTATTTTAAAGTTTTATGTAATTTCAAAGTAAATTTCAGTTTTAACTTATTTTCTACAAATAAAGAATTTCAATGAGTTTTTCACAAAATTTAATCGTTAACTCGTTTTTCTTCAAAATATTTTCCTTAGTGACATACCAAATTCGGTTGTGGCGTATTGACCGGGTTTGGGGTGTTACAGTGAAAATTTTAGAATGCATTTGATTTGTAAAGATTATTTTCGAATTGACCCCGGTTTATTACCAAAATACCCCTGTAGGACAAATGACGAAATTACCCCTGGGTTGGGAATGGACAAGGATGCCCATAGTAGCATGGTAAATGTTGTGGATGAATGAATGTGATTCTATTGATGTGAATGAATGTGAATGTGTGATTCTCTGAGCTAGAATAGTGAACTTGAACTAGAAACTTGGATTGATCGAAAGAACTACTCCTGAAAATTCTTTTCATAAAATTGTTCGCGCATAAACAAGTGGAACAAAAGTACTAATGCATAAAATTTCTTAAGTCAGATTAAATCACGACGCTAGATATGAGTTCTAGGGGACGTGGTCGTCGTGGACGCGGTAGAGGTTAAATGGCTGCGCCGGAACCATCGCTAGTGAAGCATCTAGAACCTTGAGTGTGAACTTGGAGACTGTGCCTAGAAGATAAGATAGTTTTATTAAGATCAGAGTGCGCAGTATAAGCGTAGTATGATGAGTCGGATTGCACGATTGTTAGTTAGTTGGAAATTTCGAGGACGAAATTTCTTTAAGGAGGGTAGAACTGTAATATCTCAAAATTGGGCCTAGTAGGATTGGGCCGATTGGGCCTTGGGCTTTAAGGAAAAATTTGAGTATCATCTTATTGCTTGAGTTAATTTAGGTATGATTTTATTGTATGCCTAATTTAGTCTTGAGAATGCTTGGAATTAATTAGTTTAGAATAATTTTAGTATTAAAAATTTAGTGAAGTGGATTAGGTGAACTTGACACTTAAGTTAATTTAAGTGTTAAATTAAGCACATGTGGAGTTAGCGGCAAGGTGGTTAAGATGCATGAAGAGTTGTTTGAGGGAAGTGGTTCGAGTAGCATGATTAGCATTTTGAAGACTTTATATTTATGTATCCTAGCATTAATGGACGGTCAAGCTCTAATTATGGTAAGTTAGACTTTAGATTTTATGGTAAGTTGAATAATAATTTAGGTAAGCTTGATGTTTGGGAAAGAATCATGTTGATTAAGGATAATGTGAGAACATAAGGCATGTTGTAAGGTGTGTTGTTATGGCAAGTTTTGTGTGGATAGGTTTGACTTTGAAGTCCATGAATGTGGACGGTTTCATGGACTAAGGGGGTTGGCTTAAGTTTTGTGAGTGAATAGGAGGAAATAGGGAGAAAATTAGGAGTGTGTTTAATTCAAAATTACTTTGAATTATTGGAAAAAGTATGGTTGCCGAATTTTGATTTGAGTAGGGGGAAATAGGGTGCCGAAACTTCTTTGTAGTTAGGTGACATTTTCGACTAGTTTTGTAGGTGTTAGTCTTTGTTTTTGTGTCAAGCCGAAATCTCCCTTTTGCTTTGTCAATTTCTTCCTAATTCTTTTGGTTGAAACAGACCCGATAACCCAAGTTGTAACACCCCAAACCCGGTCAATACGCCACGACCGAATTTGGTATGTCACTAAGGAAAATATTTTTGAAAGAATCGAATTAACAATTAAATTTTGTGAAAATCTCTTTGAAATTCTTTATTTGTAGAAAATAAGTTAAAACTGAAATTTACTTTGAAATTACATAAAACTTTAAAATAAGTAAATAAATCATAAGTTAGAAAAGATTGATATCGTTTTAAGAAAACTCGAATTATTACCTTGAAAACCATTTGCATTTGATAGTAGAAACTTAATTTTTAAAAAAAAATCATTTAAATTATCGAAAGCACTTAAGTTGTTAAAATTATCAAATGATTTATGTTACCCGATGGTAACATTTTAAAAACCATCGCGTTGTGTAGTTTAGAAAACTTTGTGCTCAATTTATTATATCAAACATGTAATTTGTAAGCCCAATTTTAAAACAAATCCAAAACATATAAATAATAATCAAAAACATAATTAAACAGGCCTTATTACAAATCCATAAAATATGAAAACCAAATTATAAAGAAAATACCCAAATGGAAGTTCATATAAAACCAACTTTTATTGCATGGCCTCCTCGAGTTCATCCGGCTCCATTTCCGCGATCTCACGAATCACCTGAAAATATAAGGGAGAAGGTGAGTCACCAAGACTCAGTGCATATTCCCTCTCCCGGGTAAATGCCACATAGTTACACAAATTATAACAAAGCAACATATATGTATAATGCACCCAACCTAACCATCCATAACTCCTTTTCTACCCCGTGTGGTACCAAACCACTGGTGGTGCCAAACCACTGGTGTCCAAAGACACAATTGTGATACCAAATCACTGGTGACCGTAGTCACGAATAATCCATCTGTGGGGCCAACCCACGTGTGATACCAAATCACTAGCGACGATCCCATATCTCAAAAGTGGGGCCAACCCACTGCGGTATTAACCACAGGGACGAGTCGCTATGAGGTGCCAAACCTCTGGTGTCCGAAGACACAAATGTGATACCAAATCACTGGAGATACCAAATCTCTGGTGTCCGAAGACACAAATGTGATACCAAATCACTGGTGACCGAAGTCACAATCTTCCTCCTCCTCTCATGTTGCCCATACCAATGCAATATATAAACAAATCATGTCAATATACTTTGATATGAATCATATAACAAAATCTCATAAATCGTAGATCATGATTTCAATCCTCATGTATTAACAACATATCGAAACGAACTTACCCGAATCCTCATTCATACCATCATGGTATCATACCAAAATCTCATCATTTCGGCTTTAACAACATGAAAAGTTATTTAACACACATATATACAAATATGAACCAAGTTACAAAGTGTGTAAGATACACACCTTTCACCAACGCAAGAATCTAACTTCCGGAGATCCGATCTATCGCACTAGATCACCTTGTCATACAATCGGCCAACACTTAAATTATAAACAAAGGCCATTCGGCCATATCACTAAATCCAATGAGTTATCACTTCGAAATACCAAGTCTTACCTAAACTTACCCAAATCGATTGACAAAGAAACGAGGCTTAGATTGATTGCTTCCAACGTCCCAAGAAGCCTAAATGAAATCGATTCCTAGAATGATTAGAACCTTGCAAACCAATGCCCAAAAATTCGGCCTATGTCCACAAGAAAGTGATATATAAAGGAGAAAGAAATAATAGAAAAATCGGCCAAGAATACTTACTCTTTTCCAAAATCGATTGAAGAAAACCAAAGAGAGTCTACCCTTGAATATTCGGTCAAAACAAAGACTAAAAGGAAGTAGGGAGTTTCGGCAATTTGGTTATGAGAGAAGAAAATATGTGAATAGAAAAGAGAATGAAAGAGAGAGAGAGAGAGAGAGAGAGAGTTCGATTTTAGCAACAATGGAGAAAAGAAAAGGGAGTTTGGAGAGGAGAGATTCGGCCAAAAGGAAGAAAAAGAATAAGAGAGAAAATGGGGTTAAGAGATTCGGCCAACTCCTTGTTTGCCAAAAAGAAAAGCGCACAAAAGTACAAATGTTGTTTCGGTTTCAAAAGGATAAAATGAAAGAAAGGAAATGGTATTTGGTTCAAACAAAATGAGGTTAAAATCAAAAGCAAAATTTGCACAAAAGCATAAGCTACATTCGGCCAAAAGAAAGAGTTTTTGGAGAGGAAAAACAAAATGCAAAAAGATGCACAAAAAGAAAAGTTGACCAACTATTCCCCCCCAAACCACCCAACCACATTCGGCCACCCTCCTAGACACCCATGCCGTCCACATACAATCAGTAAAGGCCTAAGAATACTTTCCAAAACATCATCCTAAAGTCTAGCCTTATGTCTCCCCAACCTTCCTTAACCTTAAGAATCTTATCCCCAATATCAAGCTTTCCTTAAACATATATTCAACTTACCACAAGATGAAAGTCCAACCTATCATAAACATAAGTTGACCGTCCATAAATGCTATGATGAAATAAAAATCCTCAAAATGCTTTCCTTGATACTCGAACCACTAACCTCAAGCAACCTTTCAAGAGCCTTATCCACTATGCCACTAACTCCTCATGTGCTTTAATTTAACACTTAAATTAACTTAAGTGTCAAGCTCACTTAATCCACTTCATTAAATCAACTACACTAGAATTTATTCTAACTTCCTAAATAAAAACAAGCCTTCACAAGACTATGCTAAGCACACAAACAATACTACCCGAGCTAACACAAGTAACTAGATGACACACAAATTTTTCCTAAAGCCCATGGCCCAATCGGCCCAATCCTATTAGGCCCAATTTCGGGTTGTTACACAAGTTGAATTGACGATTTACTCACTTGGTCTTTAAGCCAAATTGCATTTGTTTCTTTTCTCTTTTTCTTCTTGGAAACCGAAACCATACTCTCCCATATCTTTCTTTTTCTTTGCCATTTCTTTGCTCAAAACCGAAAGTATCTACATCCTCTCTTTCATCTCTTTCTTTTCTTCTTTCAAACTCTTGAGCTGAAATTCTCTTCACTTTTCTCTGTCGAATTTCTCTATTCCATTTTACTTCTCTTTTTCTTCCTCTTTTCCACTATTGCCGAATCTTTTTCTCTCTTTTGGTGTTATCTTGGCCGAACCCTATAGTCTCTTCCTCTCTTGTCTTTGCTTGTAACTTTAAAGAAACACCATAGCCAAATCCTCTATGCATTCAACTCCTTCCATTTTGGTGTGATCTCTCTTCATCATTCAAGTGCCGAAACCTTTCTCTTTGGGGTCTTGGAGCCGATTCTTTGAGGATGCTTTAGGAGTGGTGAGCAACATGTGGTAGTAAGTATATTTCTTCCTTAGCAATTGGTTTTATTTATTTCTTCATGGGTGTGCCGAAATCAATGGATTAAGTCTTGGTTTTAGGCATGGCCGAATGTTCTTAGTGCCATAAGAAAGTGTTCTTTTGTGTGTAGCTTAAGGAAGGGAACTCAGAGTGTGATTCGGGATTTGGTAGGAGACCAAATCGGCTTTAAGGGAGAAGGAAGAACCACATTTCGAGATCGTGTTAGATTCGAGTAGTTCGCGATTTCACTAATAGGCAGGTGTGTGATTAACCCACCGTTTTCCGGGTTTTTGCTATATTTGTATGTGTTGATTATGTACTAACAAGTACAGTAAAAGTTATGAGATAAATACCCTTAAAGGGGTATGTCGATAATCCGGTAAGTACCAAACCTGATGATATGTGATTATTAATATGAATATGTGTTATGAATATGCTTGATGAACATGCTCACGCATCATTATATTATATCATTATTTATGTTACATGTGCATGGGTTGGGATATGATATGAAAGAAGGTACGGGTGTACTTCGAGTACGTGGTTTGATGATAGCCTTGAGCTACATCGTGGATTGACGTTGACTAAGGTCACGTTGTGGATTAATTGTGATTTAGTTCGCGTGGCTTGATGAGTGGCTGTGTGCCTCATCGTGGTTGATATCGGCTATGTGCCATATCGTGGTTGATGAGTGACTATGTGTCCCATCGTGGTTTTGATGTTAGCTACGGCTACATCGTGGATTGGCGCTGACTGAGGTCGCGTTGTGGATTATTGTGCTTAATTGCACGTGGACGGCATTGATTGCCTTTGGAGTGAAAAGGAGAGGGTGAATTGTTAATCCCCTGGTGTGTGGTAGGCTGGATACGGGGGTGTGTAGAGGATGGACCCTAGGTTGGGGTTGGGTGCACTTTGCATAATTTTATTTGATATGAGTAATTGATGTGAAAATGGGCCAAGCCCAATATGTGAATGTGGATTGGGTTAAGAAATGGGCTAAGCCCAGTATATGAATGTGGATCAATGTGGAAATGGGTTAAGCCCGATATGTGGAATTATGCGGTTAATTACCCTGTTACCTGATAAGTGATATGAATATGGGCCAAGCCCAGAATGTGTTATTAAGTGAATATGATATCTTGTTATCTGATATATGGGTCATTATGTGGTTAACATGTGGGTGGAATTCAGTGGATTAATTACACACTGAGTCTGAGTGACTCACCAATTTTTCTCAAACCTTTCAGGTGATGCTTGGACCGGGTTGGAGTGGATACGAGGTGGCCCATGCAGAAGATATTTTATTTGTTTCACACATTTTATTTATGAAAGGTTATTTATTGTATTAAGGGCCACTATAAGTATTTAAGGATTTTTATTATGTTTTAAGTTGGATTGTTGATTATATTATTATTATTTGAAAATGTTTTATTTTAAACAACTCAATTTTATTTGGAACTTTGATTACACAATGTCTTAGTAAAGAAAAACAAATTTTTATGTTTTAAACTTCAAGTCAAAAGTTCTTTTTTTCAAACGTTTTTCCGCAGTGGCATTTCAAATTCGGTCATAGCAAATGGGCCGGGTTTGGGGTGTTACAATTTGGTATCAGAGCCTGGTTCAAAACTCGGCTTTGAGGGTTTTGGGCCCAAGAACATTTTTTTTATGGGCTTTTCAAAGATTTGGGTTTTCACAAATTTTTCAGGCTTATTCTGGCATGGCACCTGTATTTCCGACCCGAAGTCCACCAGGTAAGTACCTCTAATTGTTGTGTGAATTATTATATGATTGGTATGTGGGCATAATTGGGCTCGTACATTAGTGAACTAGGAGCTATTGAACCCTAGGACTAGTCTACTCCAACACAGAATTGCATAAGACCTAAATGCGTAATTAAACAAACCTGTGAAGTAAGTCGCCGAGTTAAGGTGTGGCAACCATTGTGCGCATGTCTAGGAGTGGATTCGGTAAGAGCTTGGTATTTAAGCAGTCCTAGCGACTCACCTCCTCTTTACTCGAATCCTACCTGGTGCGTAGCTATGGTTCACCCTAACCAAGAGGACTTATTCACGGGCTAAACCCGATAACTAAAACCCCAAAGGGACTAGCCATACTGTTTTATAAAAACCTTAAGTTTTCAAAATTACTCCTTTGATTTGTAAAACCATTTTATACTTGGAAAATTTTTCGAAATATTTCCAATTTACAAAATTACCTAAATACCCCTGGTTGTGAAAATTACCAAAATGTCCTTGGTTTCTAAAATTACCGTACTACCCTCGACTTTTGCAAATATACTTTTGTTTTACAAAATACCAGGGATCCAAACTTTGCAAATTATTAAGATACTCTGATTGGGAAGATTTACGAAAATACCCCTAACTTACAAAATTACCGAAATAACCCCGATTTTAGAAATTTCTGCAATACCTTTAGAAAAAAAATTTCAAAAGACCCTCGAGTTGTGAAAATTTTAGAATGCTTTTGATTTGTAAAGATTATTTTCGAATTGACCCCGGTTTATTACCAAAATACCCCTGTAGGACAAATGACGAAATTACCCCTGGATTGGGAATGGACAAGGATGCCCATAGTAGCATGGTAAATGTTGTGGATGAATGAATGTGATTCTATTGATGTGAATGAATGTGAATGTGTGATTCTCTGAGCTAGAATAGTGAACTTGAACTAGAAACTTGGATTGATCGAAAGAATTACTCCTGAAAATTCTTTTCATAAAATTGTTCGCTCATAAACAAGTGGAACAAAAGTACTAATGCATAAAATTTCTTAAGTCAGATTAAATCACGACGCTAGATATGAGTTCTAGGGGACGTGGTCATCGTGGACGCGGTAGAGGTTAAATGGCTGTGTCGGAACCATCGCTAGTGAAGCATCTAGAACCTTGAGTGTGAACTTGGAGACTGTGCCTAGAAGATAAGATAGTTTTATTAAGGTCAGAGTGCGCAGTATAAGCGTAGTGTGATGAGTAGGATTGCACGATTGTTAGTTAGTTGGAAATTCTGAGGACGAAATTTCTTTAAGGAGGGTAGAACTGTAATATCTTGAAATTGGGCCTAGTAGGATTGGGCCGATTGGGCCTTGGGCTTTAAGGAAAAATTTGAGTATCATCTTATTGCTTGAGTTAATTTAGGTATAATTTTATTGTATGCCTAATTTAGTCTTGAGAATGCTTGGAATTAATTAGTTTAGAATAATTTTAGTATTAAAAATTTAGTGAAGTGGATTAGGTGAACTTGACACTTAAGTTAATTTAAGTGTTAAATTAAGCACATGTGGAGTTAGCGGCAAGGTGGTTAAGATGCGGGAAGTGGTTCGAGTAGCATGATTAGCATTTTGAAGACTTTATATTTATGTATCCTAGCATTAATGGACGGTCAAGCTCTAATTATGGTAAGTTAGACTTTAGATTTTATGGTAAGTTGAATAATAATTTAGGTAAGCTTGATGTTTGGGAAAGAATCATGTTGATTAAGGATAATGTGAGAACATAAGGCATGTTGTAAGGTGTGTTGTTATGGCAAGTTTTGTCTGGATAGGTTTGACTTTGAAGTCCATGAATGTGGACAGTTTCATGGACTAAGGGGGTTGGCTTAAGTTTTGTGAGTGAATAGGAGGAAATAGGGAGAAAATTAGGAGTGTGTTTAATTCAAAATTAATTTGAATTGTTGGCAAAAGTATGGTTGCCGAATTTTGATTTGAGTAGGGGGAAATAGGGTGCCGAAACTTCTTTGTAGTTAGGTGACATTTTCGGCTAGTTTTGTAGGTGTTAGTCTTTGTTTTTGTGTCAAGCCGAAATCTCCCTTTTGCTTTGTCAATTTCTTCCTAATTCTTTTGGTTGAAACAAACCCGATAACCCAAGTTGAATTGACGATTTAGTCACTTGGTCTTTAAGCCAAATTGCATTTGTTTCTTTTCTCTTTTTCTTCTTGGAAACCGAAACCATACTCTCCCATATCTTTCTTTTTCTTTCCCATTTCTTTGCTCAAAACCGAAAGTATCTACATCCTCTCTTTCATCTCTTTCTTTTCTTCTTTCAAACTCTTGACCTGAAATTCTCTTCACTTTTCTCTGCCGAATTTCTCTCTTCCATTTTACTTCTCTTTTTCTTCCTCTTTTCCACTATTGCCGAATCTTTTTCTCTCTTTTGGTGTTATCTTGGCCGAATCCTATAGTCTCTTCCTCTCTTGTCTTTGCTTGTAACTTTAAAGAAACACCATAGCCAAATCCTCTATGCATTCAACTCCCTCTATTTTGGTGTGATCTCTCTTCATCATTCAAGTGCCGAAACCTTTCTCTTTGGGGTCTTGGAGTCGATTCTTTGAGGATGCTTTAGGAGTGGTGAGCAACGTGTGGTAGTAAGTATATTTCTTCCTTAGCAATCGGTTTTATTTATTTCTTCATGGGTGTGCCAAAATCAATGGATTAAGTCTTGGTTTTAGGCATGGCCGAATGTTCTTAGTGCCATAAGAAGGTGTTCTTTTGTGTGTAGCTTATGGAAGGGAACTCAGAGTGTGATTCGGGATTTGGTAGGAGACCAAATCGGCTTTAAGGGGGAAGGAAGAACCACGTTTCGAGATCGTCTTAGATTCGAGTAGTTCGAGATTTCACTAATAGGCAGGTGTGTGATTAACCCACCGTTTTCCGGGTTTTTGCTATATTTGTATGTGTTGATTATGTACTAACAAGTGCAGTAAAAGTTATGAGATAAATACCCTTAAAGGGGTATGTCGATAATCCGGTAAGTACCAAACCTGATGATATGTGATTATTAATATGAATATGTGTTATGACTATGCTTGATGAACATGCTCACGCATCATTATATTATATCATTATTTATGTTACATGTGCATGGGTTGGGATATGATATGAAAGAAGGTGCGGGTGTACTTCGAGTACGTGGTTTGATGATAGCCTTGAGCTACATCGTGGATTGACGTTGACTAAGGTCACGTTGTGGATTAATTGCGATTTAGTTCGCATGGCTTGATGAGTGGCTGTGTGCCTCATCGTGGTTGATATCGGCTATGTGCCATATCGTGGTTGATGAGTGACTATGTGTCCCATCGTGGTTTTGATGTTAGCTACGGCTACATCGTGGATTGGCGCTGACTGAGGTCGCGTTGTGGATTATTGTGCTTAATTGCACGTGGACGGCATTGATTGCCTTTGGAGTGAAAAGGAGAGGGTGAATTGTTAATCCCCTGGTGTGTGGTAGGCTGGATACGGGGGTGTGTAGAGGATGGACCCTAGGTTGGGGTTGGGTGCACTTTGCATAATTTTATTTGATATGAGTAATTGATGTGAAAATGGGCCAAGCCCAATATGTGAATGTGGATTGGGTTAAGAAATGGGCTAAGCCCAGTATATGAATGTGGATCAATGTGGAAATGGGTTAAGCCCGATATGTGGAATTATGCGGTTAATTACCCTGTTACCTGATAAGTGATATGAATATGGGCCAAGCCCAGAATGTGTTATTAAGTGAATATGATATCTTGTTATCTGATATATGGGTCATTATGTGGTTAACATGTGGGTGGAATTCAGTGGATTAATTACACACTGAGTCTGAGTGACTCACCCAATTTTTCTCAAACCTTTCAGGTGATGCTCGGACCGGGTTGGAGTGGATACGAGGTGGCCCATGCAGAAGATATTTTATTTGTTTCACACATTTTATTTATGAAAGGTTATTTATTGTATTAAGGGCCACTATAAGTATTTAAGGATTTTTATTATGTTTTAAGTTGGATTGTCGATTATATTATTATTATTTGAAAATGTTTTATTTTAAACAACTCAATTTTATTTGGAACTTTGATTACACAATGTCTTAGTAAAGAAAAACAAATTTTTATGTTTTAAACTTCAAGTCAAAAGTTCTTTTTTTCAAACGTTTTTCCGCAGTGGCATTTCAAATTCGGTCATAGCAAATGGGCCGGGTTTGGGGTGTTACACGTACGGAGGCTGTGCGCTGGCGTGGAAGAGTGGACAGCGGAGCGAATAAAGGCACGTACAAAGGAGACTGTTGAGGCGCTGGAATATTCTGGAAACCCTATGGGTTTCTAGAAAATTTTAAGATAATTGGGCTTAATGGGCTTGTAACTGTGTATTTGGGTTTGCATTTGGGCCACTAATTGGGTCTGCTGTAATTAGCATTTGGGTTGAGTGGTTTAATCTGTTATTGGGCCTATAAAACACACTGTTATTGGACTTTATTAATAATAATTTTTTTAGGTTTTTTAATTTTTGTTTTGTTTTTTGGTTTTGTTTGGCTAATTAGTTATGGCATGGGCCCGGGCAAATTTTGGGCCCTACAGCTGCCCCTCTTTGCTCATTGTCGTTTAATGAGAATAGAGCAAAGACTTTGAAAGGGCCAAATTTGCCCTGTCTGGTCGAATCTTGACTTCACTCGGTGCTTTTCTTCTTCGAGTAGCTTCATTCTATCCCACCGCGTCTTCAGGGGCATAGGAACTATCGCTTCGATCCGCTCCAATGTAATTTCAGGTAGAAGAGATTTGTAACTTCAGTCTTTTCCACTGGAACTTCAAGGAGATAAGGATTCAGAGAGAAGAGATTTGTAACTTCGATCTTCTTACTGAAACTTCTCGAAAATACAGACTGATCCTCAATAACCTCAGGGAGAAGGGATTTGTAGCTTCGACCTGCTCGACTGGGACTTCGACGTGATAGGAATTCAGAGAGAAGAGATTTGTAACTTCGATCTTCTTACTGAAACTTCTCGAAAATAAAGGTTGATCCTCAATAACCTCAAGGAGAAGGGATTTGGTGGCTTCAACCTACTCCACTGGAACTTCGAGGATATAAGATTTGCTATCTTCAGTCTACTCCACTGCAAACTCAGAGATGCTAGATTAGTATCTTCGATCTGATTCGCTTAGGAAGGCAAGATCTGCTATCTTCGACCTATTCCACTGCTGGTCAGGGAGATAGGGCTGATGGCTTAAATCTGTTCCACTACTGCTTAGGGAGACCAGATTTGTCGTTCAATCTTGGTTCCCTACTCCTTAGGGTGACAAGATCTACAATCTTTGACCTATTCCATTGCTGGTCAGGGAGATAGGGCTGATGGCTTAAATCTGTTCCACTACTGCTTAGGGAGACCAGATTTGTCGTTCGATCTTGGTTCCCTACTCCTTAGGGTGACAAAATCTACAATCTTCGACCTATTCCACTACTGGTCAGGGAGATAGGGTTGGCGGCTTAAATCTGTTCCACTACTGCTTAGGGAGACAAGATTTGCAGTTCGATCTTGGTCCACAACTGCTTAGGCTGACAAGATCTACAATATTCGACCTATTCAACTGCTGGTCAGGGATGTAACATCCTGAATTTACGGGCCTTTGCATTTGATGTATGTTACGTTCAATGTGCCAATTATAGTGTTTAAGGGTCCAGATTGGGCCGAGGCCTTAGTTAAAATTTTCTGCTTGGACACTCTAGTGGAAAGCTTGATAAAATAAGGCTTAAAAGATGTTATCTATGTTTTAAGACACAAATGGGCTTGTGGCCCAGTGGCAAAGTGGCGCCACTTAAAGAGCAGGGAAGTGGCGTCAACTGGGGAGGCCAAACTCAAGTTGCATGAAGCCCAATTCCTTTAATTAAAATTTAGCTAATTTTTGGCATTTAAATGGATAGAGTGGGACGACAATAAGGCTTAAAAATAGGAAGATTTAATGAGTGGGATAATGTGGATAGTGTGGCAAATAAAGGAAGGTAGAGGTGGTGTTATCCATGTCACTTGAGGATGAGTGATCAGATGTTGATAAGGGAGAAAGTTTAGGAATTATCTATAGGTCAAGGTGGTGGCCGAATTTCCAACTCTAAGAGGGGGAAGGAATCGATTTTAATGAGGCTAAGGGGTGCCGAAATTTCCCTTATTAGTTGATCAATTTTAAGTTATCAAAAGGGGCACTTTCAGTTTTTTAGAGGTAGTTGCCGAAATTTAGGTTAAGTAAGGGGGAATATCTTTTATTTTTGGCACTAGGGTTTTATTCTTCCTTTCTCCTCTTCAATTTCGGCAATTAGGTCTTTATTCTCTTAATCTCTTTTCTCATTATTCTGCTAGAGCCGAACTACCTCTAGTCTGCCGAAATCATTTTCTCTTTACCATTTTCCTTCTATTCTACTCCTCTCTTCTCAACTGTTTCTGTATCAAAGAGCCGAAACCTTAATTTCAATTCCCTTCTTCATCCTGTGCTTATAAGCCGAATGTTCATTGTTCTTTCGGGATTTCTTTGCCGATCTCTTCACTAAAAGCCGAAATCTTCTAGGAGTTGCCAAATCTCTGTAAAGGTAGGTGCCGATTTCTTCTAATCTATTCTTTTTCTCTTTCGGTTTTTAGAAGACAAAGCTAAAAGGCTAATGGATTGTTGGTTTCTTGTGTTTATGTGTTGGCCGGCATCAGGAATCGAAGTAGATCGTCTAGAGCTAAAAGCCGGAAGTCACTAGTTTCTAAACTTCATCTCTTTCGGGATTTCAAGGTAAGGGGTTCTCTTCAGATTTTCGTTAGGTTCGTTCATCGTGTTTATAATCTTAACTTTGTGATATGGATTAACAACCATATGTTGTGCTGATAGCAACTGATAAGGTCTTGTGATGGAATCACATGTCGTTCAGGCGAATGAGGGGATTGGATCTGTAAACCCATTCCCTAAGTTTAAGAAGTGAGCAGTGTCGGTAGTTCGGGATTGGCCACCGGGTTGTGGACCGACTTCGAAACAACATCTTAGACAGAAAGCAGTCGTATCGGCTTCTGATAGTGTCGACATAGAGAGTCTCGTTTTGTCTGTAATCAGGTGTGTAAATCTCTAACACATTGAATAATCTGTAATAATTATGTTCTGGGCTAAAAGTCGGAAAAAGGCTGTAAAGACAGTCGTATTACCCGAAAAGGGTAGGCAAAGGATGTCATGTACGTAATCATAGAAACTTCTCTATGTGTGTCGATGTATGTGGTAGTCTGTGAACTTTTAGGAAGTATAATGTTTTGATTCTGCATGTATGTATGCATGGGATGGGGTTGATGTGACGAAGGGAAAGAGCATGTTAATAGGTCACTTGGTGATTGGTGGTTAAACCATGAATTATAAAGTTAGGTCACAATAGTGATCGGTGGCTAAGCCACGTTAAATTCATTCCTGACTGTTAGGAATAGGCAGCATGGCTGTCGATATGGTGTGCAACGGTTGGTGGGTTGATTGTAGAAATCCCCGAGGTGTGTTGGTTGGTACGGGCTGGTGTGTATAGGATGGACTATTAGGTTTGGGTTGGGCCATGTTGCATGTAAATATTTTGTTGCCATTGTGGATGGGCTAAGGCCCAAAATATGTTGGTGGGCCCAAGCCTTTAATGTGTTTTCGGGATTTGCACACTGAGTCTTGGTGACTCACCCTTTATTTTCCTTAATGTTTCAGATGAGCAGTAGATCGTGGACATGGGAGCCGAGGCGGACTCGAGGGGCCATCAAGTTTTTATTTCCATAAATTATTTTCGGTTTTTTTTGTTTTTTTTTTAAGTTTAATTTTGGGCCCATTTATGTAATAAGGCTCCATAGCTTAGGTTATCGATTTATATGTGTTAATGTTTATATTTTGAACTTGTTTTAAAGACTTAATCCTTATAAGTAATGAAATGGGAATTTCAAACACGTTTAACGAAAAGGGTTTTCTATAAATAGCACGTATTTATCAAATACCCAGTTAAACAAACCGCGATTTCAAATCCCTTCAAAGAGAAGTTTTCAACGGTTAACCCGTAGCATACCAGATCTGGTCGTAGCGTTTGTGCCGGGTTTGGGGTGTTACATTTTTGGTATCAGAGCCTGGTTCAAAACTCAGGCTGTGAAATGGGTCTAGTGGTGTTTTGAAAATTTGATGTGAATTTGAGAAAATTTCTTGGATGAAGATATGGCCTTCGAGTCTACCGGCACCCGATCCACGCAGGTAAGTATTCTAACTTTTGATATGATATGCATGATTGGGCTTGATGGGCTTGATGGACGTAGACTAGTATGTTAGGCATTAATGGACTTTAGGCTTAGTTTAAACAACTCTTTAAATTCATAAGACTTAATCTAATTAAACATGTCCGTAAACAAGTCGCTGGGTTAGGGTGTGGCAACAGGCATACGCATGTCTAGGATTGGATTCGGGAAGAGCTTGGTACTTAAGCGGTCCTAGTGACCCACCTCCTCTTCGCTGGAATCCTACCTGGTGCGTAGTGACTGTTCACCTTAGCCATGAGGACTAGTTGACGGGCCAAAATTTACAATTAAAACTCGAAAGGGACCAACCACCCTATTTCGTAAAATTACCAAAAATACCCCCAAGTTTTGTAAAATTTCCGAAAAACCCTTGATTTGTGAAAATTTCCCAGAATACCCTGGATTTGTAAAATTACCAAAATTTGTGAAATTACTAAAACACCCCCCGGTTGGCAAAATCATCAAAATACCTATGTTTTGAAAATTTACCCGAAAACCCCTAGATTTACAAAAGTAACCCGGTTTGCAAAATTAAATTTTCCAAAATACCCCTGCTTTAAAAAAAACAACAACATCAAAATATCTCTATTTCGAAAAAAAATCAAGATACCCCATTTTGAGGAAATTACAAAATACCCTGTAGGACAAAACTACGGAAATACCCCTGGGTAGAGAAATGATGAAAAACTCTTATGCGATGAATGTGAGTGCATGGATTCTACTTGTATGTTGATGTCTGATGGATGATGTATATGGTTCCTAGAAATAGGAGATACAAACTTGAGATTGAAACCCGTAGATATAATTTAGAATTCGAAAGAACTACTCTTAAACTACTGTTCATAAAATTGTTCGTGGTTAATCAGTGAAAGAAATTAATAATTCATAAAATTTCTAATCAAGTAAACGTAAATCGGTAGAATGAGCACAAGGGGTCGTGGACGTCCGCCGCGTGGCCGTGGTAGGGGTAGGATGGCTGTGTTAGAACCAGTAGGATCTGGCCACGGGTCAGGAAACGAGATGCCAGCTGCGGAGGCCAAATTTCAGGATCAAACGGTCGGAGATGATGCTGTATCTCAGGCAATGTTAAGGGTTTTAGAGAGGGTTACTGGGGCAGGCATGGGCACAGGAGCCCGGAAGTCTGTGTCGGAGCGACTTAGAGCTAATGGGGCAGAAATATTTAGGGGAATTTCTGGTATAGCCCCGAGTACAGCTGAGTATTGGTTGGAGGCGATTGAACGTATAATGGATGATCTGGATTTCACGGAAGAGGAAAAGTTGAAAGGGGTTGTATCTCTCCTGCGGGACGAAGCTTATCAATGGTGGCTTATGGTTAAGGATGGTTCGGTGGCTGACCGTATCACCTGGGATTTATTCAAAACTGAATTCCAGAGTAAATACATTGGGACAAGTTATGTGGATGCGCAGCGTAGAGTGTTTCTGAATCTGGTTCAGGGAAGTAGGTCGGTGGCTGCGTACGAAGCGAAATTTTTACGCCTTAGCCTTTATGCTCGAGGGATGGTGGCCACGGACCATGAACGTTGCGTTCGATTTGAAGATGGTCTGAGGGATGATCTGCGTGTACTGATAGCAGCACAGCAGGAGAGGGAATTTGCTGTGCTTGTGGAAAAAGCTAAGATAGCTGAGGAGGTTAACCGGACAGAAAAACTGAATCAGGATAGAGATAGGGGTGGAGGAAAAAGGAATTTTGGATCGTCAGAGGCAACTGGCCGTACTCAGAAAAGGCCTAGGTCAGATGGACCGAGACGGGATGAAAGACCTGCTCTGCTAATCAGACACAGAAGTGTGCTCGATGTGGTAAAATCCATGTAGGTGAGTGTTGGGCGGGCAGTGGGAAGTGCTTTAGGTGTGGATCTACGGACCACCAAGTTAGAAACTGTCCGCAGCAACGGGGCAGTGAAGGGCCCACAGGTCAAGGACATGCTCAGCCGGGTAGAGGAGGTCAGCAGCCACAGAGAGGTCGTGGTCCAGCCAGAGGTGGTAACGACTCTGGTCGGGGTCGTGGAGCACCAGGCCAAGGGGCAGGAAACATTGAGGCGAGACAGCCGGGGTTAGTCTATGCTGTCAGACGTTGAGAGGAGGCTGACGCACCGGATGTAATAACTGGTACGTTTTTAATTTTTGGCTTGCCTTACACTGCATTGATTGGCATTGGGTCGACGCATTCATATGTTGCTAGTAGGGTGTCTGAAACCTTAGGCGTAGATTCTAAGATTTCCTCTAGGGAGATGACTGTAGTTAGCCCATTAGGACATTCTGTAGTGGTAAACAAGCTTTATCGGGAAGTATCTTTAGAAGTTCAGGGGATAGTTTTCCGGACGGATCTAATGGAATTACCGTTCGGGGAGTTTGATTTAATTTTAGGCATGGATTGGCTGGGGAAGTATCAAGCTAAGGTAGATTGTGCGGCCAAGAGTATGGTGTTAAAAACCCCCGAGGGTGGTGAAGTGTTGGTAATAGGTGAAAGGGGAACTGTTTGTTGAATGTGGTGTCTGCTTTAAGAGCAGAAAGGATGGTGAGAAAAGGATGCGAGGCAATTTTAATGTTTGTTCGGGCTCTGGAAGCCAAGGAACTAACTGTTGGGGACATTAGGACGGTGAAGGAATTTCCTGATGTTTTCCCAGAAGAGCTTCCGGGATTACCCCCGGATTGTGAAGTGGAGTTTGGTATCGATCTTCTTCCAGGAATAGCACCAGTATATATTGCTCCGTATAGAATGGCGCCGAAGGAGTTGGTGGAATTGAAAGCGCAGATTCAGGAGTTGCTGGATAAAGGGTTTATTCGACCAAGTGTGTCGCCGTGGGGAGCGCCGGTGTTATTCGCTAAGAAGAAGGACGGATCAATGCGTATGTGCATTGATTATCGCCAGCTGAATAAGTTGACCATCAAGAATAAATACCCGTTGCCGAGGATCGATGATTTGTTCGATCAGTTGAAGGGGGCCTCAGTCTTTTCAAAGATAGATCTGAGGTCGGGGTACCATCAGCTTAAGGTCAAGGAGGCGGATATTCATAAGACGGCTTTTAGGACTCGCTATGGTCACTACGGATTCATGGTGATGCCATTTGGGTTAACCAACGTGCCAGCAGCGTTTATGGACATGATGAACCGAGTGTTCCAACCCTATTTGGATTGGTTTGTCGTAGTATTTATAGATGACATCCTAGTTTACTCGAAATCGGAGAATGAGCATGATTCACATCTACGAGTGGTTCTGCAGATTCTGAGGGAGAAGCAGTTGTATGCCAAATTCAGTAAGTGCGAATTTTGGCTAAGTGAAATTACTTTTCTAGGTCACGTTGTGTCCGCAGAGGGGATTAGGGTTGACCCTCGAAAGATTGAAGCGGTGTTGGATTGGAAGCCGCCTAAATCGGTAGCAGAAATTTAGAGTTTTCTTGGGTTAGCTGGGTATTACAGAAGGTTTGTGGAAGGATTTTCATTGATCGCGGCGCCATTGACTAAGTTGTTACAAAAAGGGGTTCCGTTTGTTTGGTCTGACAAGCAACAAGAGAGTTTCGAGAGGTTGAAAAGGATTTTGACGGAGGCTCCAGTGTTGATTCAACCGGAGGCTGGGAAGGAGTTCGTGATTTACTATGATGCTTCACACACGAGATTAGGATGCGTGTTTATGCAAGATGGAAAGGTTGTTGCGTACGCATCTCGGCAGTTAAGACCGCACGAAGCAAATTATCCCACCAATGATTTGGAATTGGCGGCGGTGGTTTTTGCTTTGAAGATCTGGAGACACTATCTGTACGGGGAGAAATCTGTCATTTATACCGATCATAAGAGCATAAAATACCTTTTGACTTAGAAGGAGTTGAATCTAAGACAAATGAGGTGGATCGAGTTGTTAAAGGATTATGACTGCTCGATCGAGTACCATCCGGGTAAAGTTAACGTGGTGGCGGATGCCCTGAGTCGTAAAGTAATCTCTGGCTTGAGAGTGATGTTTGCTGACCTCAGTTTATATGATGATGGAAGTTTATTAGCCGAACTTCAAGTGAAACCCTCTTGGGTCAGTCAGGTTAAGGAGAAGCAGCAGACTAATGAGTTGCTAAAGGAGAAGTTTCTAGTAGGATCAAGTGATGGATCGATAGAATTTAGTATTAATGAGGAAGGGCTATTATGTTTTCAAGGGAGAGTGTGCATGCCGAAAGATCCTGAATTGAGGCGTAGGATTTTGCAAGAAGCGCATAGTAGTCCATACGCTATGCACCCTGGAGGGAGTAAGATGTATCGGGATTTGCGAGAACAGTTTTGGTTGCCGGGCTTAAAACGAGAGGTGACCGAATTTGTAGGGAAGTGTTTGACCTGTCAGCAGGTAAAGGTGGAACATCAGTTACCGTCAGGGTTGTTGCAGTCGGTAAAGATTCCCCAATGGAAGTGGGAAAGGATCACAATGGACTTTGTTAGTAGGCTACCTCTCACGCCTACTAAGAAAGATTCGGTCTGGGTGATTGTTGATCGTTTGATGAAGTCTGCTCATTTCATACCAGTACGAGTCGATTACTCTCTGCAAAAATTGGCTAAGCTATACATAGCGGAGGTAGTGAGGTTGCATGGAGTACCGATATCAATCATATCGAATAGGGACCCTAGGTTCACGTCGCGATTTTGGAAGGCGTTGCATCAAGCATTGGGTACAAAGTTGGATTTTTTAGTACAACGTTTCACCCTCAGACCGATGGTCAGTCTGAGCGGGTGATTCAGATTTTAGCATGTTAAGGGGTTGCGTCATTGATCTCAGGGGCAGTTGGGAAGAGTTTTTACCGTTGGCGGAGTTTGCGTAGAACAACAGTTACCAGTCTAGTATTCTGATGGTGCCCTGCGAAGCATTGTACGGGCGGAGGTTTCGTACTCCTACCTATTGGACGGAATTAGGGGAACGTCAGATTTTGGGACCAAAGTTAGTTACCGAGACGGAGGAGAAGGTTGAGTTAATTAGCGCTCGATTAAAGGAAGCGGCAGACAGACAGAAGTCCTATGCTGACCTAAGCGTAAGGACATAGAATTTGCAGTAGGTGACAAGGTTTTCTTGAAGGTGTCGTCATGGAAGAAAGTATTAAGGTTTGGTCGAAAGGGTAAATTAAATCCCAGATTTATCGAACCATATCGGGTGTTGAAACGAGTAGGACTGGTAGCCTATCAGCTTGAACTACCTTTTGAGTTAAGCCAGATTCACAACGTGTTTCATGTCTCTATGCTGATACGATATCGTTCGGATCCATCTCATGTGGTGCCAGTGGAAGAAATTGAGGTAAGACCTGACCTATCCTTTGAGGAGGAGCCAGTGGAAATCTTAGATCCTGATGTCAAAGTGTTGCGAAGGAAGACGGTTCCGTTGGCTAAGGTTCTATGGCAGAATCATAGTTTTGAGGAGGCTACTTGGGAACCAGAGGAAGCGATGCGGCAGCAGTACCCATATCTATTTTGACCAGGTAATTTCGAGGTCGAAATTTCTTTAAGGGGGTAGAACTGTAACATCCTGAATTAATGGGCCTTTGCATTTGATGTGTGTTACGTTTAATGTGCCAATTAGAGTGTTTAGGGGTCTAGATTGGGCTCAGGATTGGGTCGAGGCCTTAGTTAAAATTTTCTGCTTGGACACTCTAGTGGAAAGCTTGATAAGATAAGGCTTAAAAGATGTTATCTGTATTTTAAGACACAAATGGGCTTGTGGCCCAGTGGCAAAGTGGCGCCACTTAAAGAGCAGGGAAGTGGCGTCAACTGGGGAGGCCAAACTCAAGTTGCATGAAGCCCAATTCTTTCAATTAAAATTTAGCTAATTTTCGGCATTTAAATGGATAGAGTGGGACGGCAATAAGGCTTAAAAATAGGAAGATTTAATGAGTGGGATAATGTGGATAATGTGGCAGATAAAGGAAGGAAGAGGTGGTGTTATCCATGTCACTTGAGGATGAGTGATCATATGTTGATAAGGGAGAAAGTTTAGGAATTATCTATAGGTCAAGGTGGTGGCCGAATTTTCAACTCTAAGAGGGGGAAGGAATCGGTTTTAATGAGGCTAAGGGGTGCCGAAATTTCCCTTATTATTTGATCAATTTTAAGTTATCAAAAGGGGCACTTTCGGTTTTTTAGAGGTAGTTGCCGAAATTTAGGTTAAGTAAGGGGGAATATCTTTTATTTTCGGCACTAGGATTTTATTCTTCCATTCTCCTCTTCAATTTCGGCAATTAGGTCTTTATTCTCTCAATCTCTTTTCTCATTATTCTGCTAAAGCCGAACTACCTCTAGTCTGCCGAAATCCTTTTCTCTTTACCGTTTTCCTTCTATTCTACTCCTCTCTTCTCAACTGTTTCTGTATCAAAGAGCCGAAACCTTAATTTCAATTCCCTTCTTCATCCTCTGCCTATAAGCCGAATGTTCATTGTTCTTTCGGGATTTCTTTGCCGATCTCTTCACTAAAAGTCGAAATCTTCTAGGAGTTGCCAAAATCTCTGTAAAGGTAGGTGCTGATTTCTTCTGATCTATTCTTTTTCTCTTTCAGTTTTTAGACGACGAAGCCGAAAGGCTAATGGATTGTTGGTTTCTTGTGTTTACGTGTTGGGCGGCATCGAGAATCGAAGTAGATCGTCTAGATCTAAAAGCCAGAAATCGCTAGTCTCTAAACTTCATCTCTTTCGGGATTTCAAGGTAAGGGGTTCTCTTCAGATTTTCGTTAGGTTCATTCATCGTGTTTATAATCTTAACTTTATGATATGGATTAACAACCATATGTTGTGATGGTAGCAACTGATAAGGTCTTGTTATGGAATCACATGTCGTTCAGGCGAAGGAGGGGATTGGATCTGTAAACCCAATCCCTAAGTTTAAGAAGTGAGCAGTGTTAGTAGTTTGGGATTGCCACCGGATTGTGGACCGGCTTCGAAACAACACCTTAGACAGAAAGCAGTCGTATCGGCTTCTGATAGTGTCGACATAGAGAGTCTCGTCTTGTCTATAATCAGGTGTGTAAATCTCTAACACATTGAATAATCTGTAATAATTATGTTATGGCCTAAAAGCCGAAAAAAGGCTGTAAAGACAGTCGTATTACCCGAAAAGGGTAGGCAAAGGATGCCGATGCCAGGTACGTAATCATAGAAACTTCTGTCTGTGTATCGATGTATGTGGTAGTCTGTGAACTTTTAGGAAGTATAATGTTTTGATTCTGCATGTATGTATGCATGGGATGGGGTTGATGTGACGAAGGGGAAGAGCATGTTAATAGGTCACTTGGTGATCGGTGGTTAAACCACGAATTATAAAGTTAGGTCACAATAGTGATCAGTGGCTAAGCCGCGTTAAATTCATTCCTGACTGTTAGGAACAGGCAGCATGGCTGTCGATATGGTGTGTAGCGGTTGGTGGGTTGATTGTAGAAATCCCCAAGGTGCGTTGGTTGGTACGGGCTGGTGTGTAGAGGATGGACTATTAGGTTTGGGTTGGGCCATGTTGCATGTAAATATTTTGTTGCCATTGTGGATGGGCTAAGGCCCATAATGTGTTGGTGGGCCCAAGCCTTTACTGTGTTTTCGGGATTTGCACACTGAGTCTTGGTGACTCACCCTTTATTTTCCTTAATTTTTCAGATGAGCAGTAGATCATGGACATGGGAGCCGAGGCAGACTCGAGGGGCCATCAAGTTTTTATTTTCATAAATTATTTTCAGTTTTTTTTTTTTGTTTTTTTCTTTAAGTTTAATTTTGTGCCCATTTATGTAATAAGGCTCCATAGCTTAGGTTATCGATTTATATGTGTTAATGTTTATATTTTGAACTTGTTTTAAGGACTTAATCCTTATAAGTAATGAAATGGTAATTTCAAACACGTTTAACGTTAAACAAACCGCGATTTCAAATCCCTTCAAAGAGAATTTTTCAACGGTTAACCCGTAGCATACCAGATCTGGTCATAGCGTTTGTGCCGGGTTTGGGGTGCTACAAGGGAGATAGGACTAATGTCTCCGATCTGCTCCTGCAACTTCAGGATTGCCAGATCTGCTATCTTCGATCCGCTTCGCTCAGGTAGGCAGGATCTTCGAATTCACCAATGTTGATACAACGTCTTCTAGGGGACCTGTCCTATAAAATCAGTTTTGTTGTTTATGCTTATACAAAATGGTTAGGATGCAATGATCAGAATGAATCTCATGCTCCTAACTAAATGTATTATGGACGACATTTGCATGGATGCAGAATGTCATGAGAATGGTCTTTTTACAAAGATTAGGATGCAATGATTGGAATGAATCAAATGCCCCTAAATATATGTGCCTTATGGATGTCATTTGTACGAATGTAGAATGTCATGAGAATGATTTCTTACAATGATTAGGATGCAATGATCGGAATGAATCAAATGCTCCTAACTAAATGTGTTTTGCATGAATGCAGAATTTCATGAGAATAATCCCTTCTTAAAAGTTTAAGGCGTCATCGTTCATTGTTTATTAAGGCTCTATCCCTGATGTATTATACCGCCCTCTTGTTTGGCTGGTATTCTCAATAGAAAACCCGAGAAAACAAATATCTTGCTCAACAGATTTGCCCTACTGTAACTTCAGGGTTCATCTCACTAGGACTTAACGGTATAGGATCTGTATCTCTTCCCATCCATCCCACTGCGACCTCAAAATATAGGATTTGTTTCTTCTTCAATCCATCATATTGCTATTCAAAGGTATAAGATCTGTATTATCTTCCATCTATCCCACTATAACTCGGGGGTATAGGGTCTGTAGCTGGTTCCATCAACTGATCACTCCTCGGGTGACTCGACCAGATGTGTATGCATGATGCTCGCATGAATGCAGAATATAAATTTTCTCCGGAGAATGATTCCCATCTTACTCTTGGGTTAATGATGCCCATTTTTCGTCAGGATTGTATCACCAACTATTTTTAACAGAAAATCAAAGGAGATAGCCTCAATTTAGACTCTTCCTTAAACTTGGTGAGTTTTAAAACAATAGTCCTATTTCGAGTTCTTGTATTATTCAGAAGTTTCCAGAGTAATATGCGAAACTCATTTTATGAAAATATTATTAGTCCACTAATCGTTATTTCAATGCAAAATGCCTGAAAAAGATCATAACCATGGACAAGAAGGAAATTAATTAGGAGCATAGCTCGAAACAAGTAAACTAAGCAAAGATAGCTATCACAATTAAGAAGGAAATTTATTGTGAACATATTTTGAAAAGAATGATATAATCATAAATAACAAATTTAAAAATGGGTAAAATGGAAACTAGGTGCCCTAAATATTGCAGCCTGAGCTTCTTTGTTCAAACTTCGTGAGGACCATTCTGAGGTCAATGTGTGTTTTAGGGGATCCAGAGTACTTTGTTGATGCCCCAAGATGTATCATACCTCATCATTGTTAATTCAAGTATAGCAAGACTACTATGTGCCCCACTTTTGATCAAAATTTAAGCCGCCCTTTTTGGGTTTAAAACTCAAATCCCCTTTGATCTCAATGCGCCCTTTGTGGGTTTTCGCCTTGGCCTCTCATTTTCTTTCTTCTTTTTGAAAAAAAAATTCTTTATCTTTTTTTTTCAATATTATTTCTCTCATTTTCTTTCTTCTTTTCCCTTTTTCTTTTACGGATATTTCTTGACTGAATTCACCAGATTGGGCATATCCCTGCAACCCATTTGCTCAATGTTTCCAGAACAGACTTTTTCACTTCATAAAGTCTTTTCTAGTTTGGCCTCTATTTTCTCTGAAATCCTTTTGTATATGAAGGATCCTCTTCAATATCAGGTCCTTTTTGAAAATTTTCTAGGATAAACCTCATTGTCGCAAACCCGCATCATCTGACTGTAACAGATAGCTATTAACCTTTCCTCACAAATTTGATTGATCAGATCGGGATTGGATCCATTCTGCCTCATCCAACTTCAGTTCTGATAAAACTCGAAGAAAGGAATTTCGACTTCAATGAGAAATGTGTTGATCCAGTGAAAGTCCTGGCCAATGTTTGATGAGCATAGAGGGTAAATAGTAACTTCTGTATGCCAATCTTTACATGTCTCGGTCTTTCTTATGATCTTTTGTTTTTTCTTTTTGGTTGCCTTTGCTGCATTGTGATGTAGCACCTGATTTTTGAACAGACCGCAAACTTTTTACATTGTGCGATTAAATATGATCTTTTTGACATTTTTCTTCTATATTTTTTCTTTTTCTTTTTTTGTTCTGATAACTATCGAATTTGTAATATTGGCACATGAAACGACTTTTACCATTTTAGTGAAGTAACCGACATCCACAAAAATGAAATGATATTGGCCAAAAACTTTTGATGAGATTGACTTGATAACATCTATGCCCCACATGTAGGAAATCTTATTTCTGCATTGGGCTAGGCTTTGATCTTCATCTCCTTCCTTGGCTCGCGACGTAGGATCTGTTTTTTCATCCAGTATTAACAAATCAGAAGATATGTTACAATTTTTGTCATCTTCAAAGTCCTGAGATCTTTTAGACCCATATTTCATTCAAAATGGGAGTCCGTAACAGCGTCGCCCATGTCATTCATATCTGGGGACCCTTGTGGGTACGAAGGTAAATTTCAAGAATGATTATGGTATGATCATGAATAAAGAATGAAAGAATATCTAAATAGTAATCTAAAGTATGAAAGAATCTATAAATAGAAAGAATGGAAAAATATTTACTCAAAAAGATGCATTTTATTGAAATAAGGATTCTGAACACAAGCCTATTTCATAAAATGACTCTTATTACTTTTAGGCTGAAAGCAATAAACGTGTTTTGGATATTACTCTGGATTAACCTTAAAAATACATGTCTTTTCCACAGTCCTATTGTTCAAAACACTCTCAAGTATATAAAGGCTGATGCTTGGAAAACTTTTATTCCTTGGTTCACTCTTAGGATATGCCATTGGTGTTCTGACTTCCCCATTTCTAAGCTTTTGATGACTTCTTTAAGGAATCGTAACTCTCTTGCCCCCTCCTTCAATTATCGCAACTTAGTGCTCCGGTCGACTCATCGAACTTCAAAACCCTATTTTAATAAGCCTCTCCACCAATTTCTTAAATACAATGCAGTTATTGATTGAGTGACCCGTTATCCCCGCGTGATACTCGCATTGAGCATTCAAATCATACCATTTGGGGTATGGGGGTTGTATTGGTTCCATGTAATGAGGAGCCACCACATGTGCATCAAATAGGCTTTGATACAACTCACTATATGTCATTGGAATTGGTGTAAACTGGAGTTGCTTTGCACTGGATTCTTGTCTTGACGAGCCCTGATGGTCAGTGGTCACATCCCTTGGTTGACCTACAGTGACTAATTTGGGACGGTTGCTCAAGCTGTTCACTTCATTTTCCCTATTTCTCGAGGCTGATCTTTTGGCACTTTCTTCAGTATCTATCTTTCCACTCTTTATGGCATTCTCAAACATTTCTTCAGTCATTACGATATCTGAGAAGCTCTTTGTGGCACTCCATAGCATATGAGTGATAAACGGGGCCTTCAGTGTATTAATAAAGAGCATTGTGGTCTCTTTCTCCAAAAGTGGTGGCTGGACTTGGATAGCAACCTCTCCCCACCGTTGCGCATACTGTCTAAAACTTTCATTAGCCCCTTTCTCTATGTTTTGAAGAGTAATTCTGTCAGGAGTCATGTCTGTCACATGACTGTACTGTTTCATGAATGCTTAGGCCAAATCTCTCCATGAACCAATTCTGGCACGACTCAACTGGTTATACCATTTGGCTGCTGCTCCCACCAGGCTATTCTGGAAGCAATGGATCAACAGTTGGTCATTATTAATGTACCTCGTCATTATTCTACAAAACATGGTAATATGAGCCTCTGAGCAACTTGTCCCATTATACTTATCAAATTCAGGCATTTTGAACTTGTATGGGAGCACCAAGTCAGGGACCAAGCTTAAATCCTTGGCATCGATTCCATAATAGCTATCAGCACTTTCTAAAGCCTTAAACTTCTCCTCCAACCTTTTATATCTGTCTTCTAGCTGTCTTGGCAATTCTGTCTTTTGTCCTCTCTCCTTCAGCTATTTCATCCAAATCAGGGACATTAGTCATGATTGGATTATCTCCTGAACCTAAGCCAGTTTGGGGGTTCACTAAAGCATCAACATGGAGTTGTTGAGGCCTGATCGTGACAGATGGCCTTTGTACAATCACTTCAGGTAGTGCTTGCACGCGTGGTGGAGTATAATCAGGGGGATATTGATGATACTCAGTATTCCCCTCATCATTAACCATGGAGCTCTTTCCTTTATCCATATGCCCCTTCAATAGCTGCGTCATCTGAGTCATCATATCTCTCTGTGATTCTATCATTTTGTCCATCATATCCTACTGGATCTTAGCAAGCTGCTCTTGCATTTGCAGCTGAAGTTTATCCTGCATCTCCCTTTGGATTTGCTCAAGCTTCTCTAATCTCTGATCCATATCTTTCTTCTTGGTCCGGGTACCGTAGGGATGTTTGGTTTTGCCGGTGTCCAGGTTAATGCTGAAATAACTTCAACCAATCAGGGTCTTCTCATGAAATCTAATACATATGATGTAATGTCATGAAAACAGCGTAATGCAAATAATGTAATGCACATGCATACAATGGAATGAATGTAATGCAATCAAAACAAAAGGAAACACATTAGTGCGAGAGAAATAAACAACATAGAACACCTGACCGGGTGACCACTAGGGTTTGGCGTGGCTCTATCTAGGGTAGGCGCCTAGGGCTGCTATATGTGGCTTGGTTCTAAAGAATGGGTACTTGAACCAAAAGATTCCTCAATCCTCACCCGTTATAGGCTCATATGGATCGAGTTCAGTTCAGGGGAACACATTTCCCTATGGCCATGCGGAGATGAAAATCTCATGAAACACATAGGTACAGATGTATCCCGGAAGCGGTCCACTAGCCCATGCGGAGGTGAAAACCTCACGAAATCTTACTCCCACTTAAAGGTGTGACCACAATGGTCATGCAATGCAATACCAAACTATTTTATGAAACTCGACATTATAGCATAAACAAATGCGTAAAAAAAAACATGATTTTTCAAAACAATGTTCCAAATTTTTAATCAAAAGGACAAAAATTAATCAATTTATGGCCTGACTCTCAACTAGTCTCCAGCGGAGTCACCAAGCTGTCGAAACCATTTTTATTTTGGGTTTTGAAAAACGGGAATCGACTTTAAAAATAAGGAGTCGCCGCCAATCTTTTTTGTTTAGGTGTGATCGGATCACCTATAAAATATTTTGGTCTGCGTAATTAGAGAAAACGGGTTCGGAAGTCGGTTACGTGCGAGGAAGGGTTAGCACCCTCGCAACGCCCAAAATTGGTACCAAATCGATTAATTAATGTCCTTGCGTCGAAAACTTGACAATATTTACGGTATAAAATTTTTAAAGAAGGTTAACTAACCCTGAATTGAATTTCAAGATTAACCCGTTTCAAAGGAATAAAAATGTCATACCCAGCACGTTAGGATATAACACGTTTATACTTTGACACCAAGATCATCTTTGATCTTCAAAACATATAATTAAAAGGGTTTTTGGTTATTTAGTTGAACGAAAAAAATCGACACCCAGCACGTTAGCATGTAATTTTTCGAATTTTTAAACACACAAATATTGCCTTGTTTTTCAAATAACTTTTTAAATAAGCGATTTTACAATTGACTCAAAATGTATTTTTATTGAATCAATAGGAACAGAATATAATATCGAACATGAAAGAATAATATGCGAATACAACATTTATACAAATGGATGACAAGAATAATAATATGAATATACAATTCAACATATACAAAGTCGATAATCTCACAACTCTTATTTTGGAAATACCAACATTATTAATTAAGAAAAATCGAAAGCTAAAAATATAGGTAAGTGAAAACGAATTAAACTTAAATATAGCATAAAAATAATAAGAAAATAACACTGTCAATTTAAGTAATATATGTAAATAAATAAAAGAAACTTAATATAAAATAATGTACATATAATATATATATATATATATATATAAACATGTATAGAATACGTAAATATAATTTTGAAGAAGTAAATTATACACAACAGAGATATATATAAAATAATATAAAATATATACATAATAAAATAGGGAATAAAAAGGAAATAAATTAAATAAATAAATAGATTTAAAGAAAAATATACCTATATGCATAAATAGATAAAAACATATATACATATGTATATATATATAAAATAATATGAAAACAATGATATATACATAGTATAAAAATAGTTTTAATATAAATTATAGGTATATATAAAAAGAATATATGTATATAAAAAATTTTAATGAAAAAAACATGGAAAAATAATATCTGGATCCATAAAAAAATATATAGTATTAATTTTAAAAAAGGATAATAAAAAAAAAGAGTAAACAAATAATCAAATAAAATAATTAAAGGACTATACTGAAAACAGAGCAAAATTGGAGTGCTAGAAGTAATAAATTAAAAAAGAAAACGAAAAAAACTAAAACGCATTGGCGCGCAAATGATTGGGGATTAAACTAGTAAATATTCCCAGCCTCTAAACGTTGCGTTTAAAAGGGGACCAAAATGAAAACGGAATACATGTTAAGGGCGAAATTAAAAATAACATAAAACTTGATTAAAAATAAATAAGATGCGGAGGGACTAAAAGAACAAATAAACCATCAGGACCAAAACACGCGGATCATCCGGGTTTTCGGGTCGGGTTGGATCGGGGCTGCTTTATGCGACGTCGTTTTGAAGCCACTTAATCAAGCTTCAAACGACGTCGTTTCTCATGATTTAAATCAGTAAATAAAACCTAAAAAAACAATCAGAACAGTTTAATCCCTTTTTGTTTCTAAACCAAACCAAACCCTAGCCCCTTTTGTTTTTATTCTCCGCCGCAGCTAAGGGAAACCCTTCCGTCTGACCACCAAAACGTCACTGTAAAGGCGCTTGGTGGTACACGAAGATCCCAAGGGAGGCCCTTTCGCACCGGCCTTGAAGTTCCACCCTTATTCGAACTCCAATCACGACGGAGAGGACAGGGACAGAACCAAGCGAAGGTATCTCCTCTCTCTCTTTTTGTTAATATTTCAAACTAAAAGAAAGCAGTGCTTGAGAATAGATTCAAAAACAAGAATGAACAATAGAAGAAAGATGTAATCGGAAAAAAAAAGAAAACCTTTTTTGTTTTTGATATTCTGTATGCGTGATCTGTATTCTGTATTCGAAAATTGTGAAGAAAATTACAGGGGTTGGTTTCAATCCTTTTAAAGGCCGAAGTCGAAAATAAAAATGAAAATCAAATCAAAATACACTGTTTTTTTCTCTGTTACTCTCTGCTGCTATTTGTTGTCGTAGTGCAGGTACGGCCATCATAGTACGGAGGCGTGGACGTGGCACGTACGGAGGCTGTACGCTGGCGTGGAAGAGTGGACAACGGTGTGCATGGAGGCACGTGCAAAGGAGACTGTTGCGGCACTGGAATATTCTGGAAACCCTATGGGTTTCCAGAAAATTTTAAGATAATTGGGCTTAATGGGCTTGTAACTGTGTATTTGGGTTTGCATTTGGGCCACTAATTGGGTCTAATGTAATTAGCCTTTGGGTTGAGTGGTTTAATCTATTATTGGGCCTGTAAAACAGACTGTTATTGGACTTTATTAATAATAATTTTTTTGGGTTTTTTAATTTTTGTTTTGTTTTTTGGTTTTGTTTGGCTAATTAGTTATGGCATGGGCCCGGGCAAATTTTGGGCCCTACAGATACTATTATCAATAGTAGACTGTACTGAAATATTCTGTTTAGGGAAAACTGAGACTGTAGTAAGACTACGTTCTGCTACAACAAACTCTTAAATACTGATACTACTTTTCATAAGATATCTATTAAACAAATACTGGAACTGTAAACTGATGCATAAAATTTCTAGCCAGATAATACGTAAATAGATAATGAGCACCAGAAATACTCGTGGAAGGGGTACAAGAGGCCGTGGCAGAGGCCGTAGAGGTGCTCGAGCTAGGTCTTCGTCATCAGGCCACATGCCTAACGTCGAAGCTAAGGAGGCACCGACTTCACCTATGACTGAGACTGGGTCTAACGATTAAGCAGCTGGGGACGACGCATTGTCCCAAGCTATGTTGTGAATTCTAGAGAGGGTTACTGGGCCTAATATTGGTACTGTGGGCCGTGGGTCGGTCACAGAACGACTCCAGTCTAATGGGGCTGAGATCTTTAGGGGTATCACAGGAGTTGCCCCTAGCGTGGCGAAATATTGGATTGAGGCCACAGAGAGGATCACGGATGACCTCGACCACACCCCTGAACAGAAATTAAAAGATGCAGTGTCCTTGCTACGAGACAAAGCCTATTAGTGGTAGCTTACAGTTAAATAGGGTACTCAAGCTGATCGATTGACAGTGGAATTCTTCAGGACTATTTGTAACATCCTGAAACTAGAGGTCTGACATTTTTGCGCTATCGCACGTAGTGAGCTTGCTTAGCTTGTTATTTAGGTGTGTTGGGGGTCCTGGGGAGGCTCGGGTTCGAGTCTAGGCCTTGGGAAAATTTTGGTTTTGGGGCACTTTAGTGGGGAGAGCTAGTGGAAGCAGGACTTAAGGTTTAATTAAATGTGTTGGCTAACACAAAGAGCGAGATGGCCTAGTGGTGTGGCGTCACAAGGGAGACAGAGAGGGAAAGTGTTCGAATCCCACATGCAGCATATGAGAGTTTTATTTTGTTCTCAATGAGGAGAAGGGGTGGAGTTGGAGTGGAACTCTACTTTATGAAGGTTTGAATTGGTCAAACGGTTTGAATGAGTGATGGAGAGCATTGTGGGGAGCAAAATGTGGAGTGAATCAAGGGATTGAGGAGAGAGGAGTTGGTGGCTGAATTTTGGAGTATGGGGGGATGAGAATTTTGGCCAAAGTTTTGGCATTTTTGATAGTGCATATTCAGTCTTTGGGGGTGCCGTTTTCTCAAAAGAGTTCTTTGAATGAATCTTTTCATTTTTCATCCTTTGGCTAGTGCATTTTGAGTCTTTTTGCTTCAACTCTTTTCTGCCAAAACCTCAATTTCCCTATTCACTTCTCCCCATTTTCTTTAATCTTTCTCCTTTAGTTGTGTTGCCAAAACATCTATCAACCGAACCTTTCCCTACTCAATATTTTGACTTGTGTTCTTTAACTGTGCTTCCCATTCTCCTCTCATCTTTTTCTCTAGAATTTCTCCATAAGCCGAACCTCCTCTTTTATCCCATTTGAATCGGTTTCTCTATTCTTTTGCCAATAGCTGAACTAATCTTCTCTTCTTCTTTCCATTCGGTTCTCTTTGATCAAAGCCGAATATGAGTTTTCCCTCCATCTTGGGTCTCATTTACTCATTCATTTCTGTGGAAGCCGAAATCCTTTTTGAACAACTACCGTTTCTGTGGCACTTTGCTAAGTGTACCTATGGCCGATTAGGGGTGGATAATTCTGGTACGATTTTGTGAGTTCTTAGGGCTGAACAGCCAATACTTTGTGGTCCTGGAATAGCATTACTAACCTATGCTTTTCTTTAGAGGCTCAATCTCGCAATCGAAGGGAGTGAACCAGTTATTCGAGCATAGCAAGGGGTGGCCATCATTTTGGTATTTTGGAAAATAGTGCCGAGTATCACAAATCAAAATCAGGTGTGTAATCCCACACCCTCTAAAAGATTGCACGTGATGTTATACGAATCGACCAAAAGCCGGAAAGCCGGCATCTATGACCACTCGAGCGTGCGAACGCTCGTAGTGGTAAATTGAGATACGAACAATGACGGTAAGTCGTTGAGAGCGTTGCGAGCACTCTCGTGAAACTGAGGCTGTAACGGGCCTAATCGAGCTGAAACGGGCCAAATGGGCCCAATGGGCTGTCCGGCCCAATTGGGCAAAATTGTTGGAAAATTAGCAAACGATAGGTTCGATTACAAGATCTGCAAATCTGAGACCGAAACCATGTGTATTCGACCACACAAGCGAGTGGGCCCGTTTGGGCATAAAATGGATTTTTGGCCCAATAGTTCTATAGTGACCCAAAAAGGGTTATGTGTCGCTCGAGGTGACAGTAGGCCTTCAGAAAGGCTGTTAAGTGCGAAATTATCGAAATACCCCTGGAGGATAAATTACTGAAACACCCCTAGAGGGTAAGTGTACATATGGCCAATTAGGGGGTGGTAATTTATTTCATGCATCATTTGATTCACTACGATCTTGTGTGTAGGGCTGGGTGGGTTGACTTGGTCCCCATAGGTGTGTAAGGTTGGTACGGGGGTGTGTTTGGTTGGATTGGATTGGGCTGCACCTCTATTTGCATTATAATGTTTATAGGGCTAAGGCCCAGATTGTTACTGAATAGGGCTTCGGCCTAGTTTGCTTCTATATGGGCTTCGGCCCAGTCTGTTTTCGTATGGGCTCAGGGCCAGTTAATGACCGACTAGGGGATTACACACTGAGTTCTCGTAACTCACCCATCTGCTTTAATCTTGCAGGTGATCCCCAGCATTAGAGGATTTGAAGCGGTGGAGGACTCTATGGTGGCCATACATCGGGCCCTGAGCCCATACAAAAACTGACTGGGCCGAAGCCCATACAGAAGCAAACTGGGCCGAAGCCCTATTCAGTAACAATCTGTGCCTTAGCCCTATAAACATTATAATTCAAACAGAGGATGCAGCCCAATCCAATCCAACCAAACACACCCCAGTACCAACCCTACACACCTGTGGGGACCAAGTCAACCCACCCAGCCCTACACACCAAGATCGCAGTCGAGCTGTTGGAATATAAGCAGCTTTAAGCAGTCGGTAGGTCTACAGTCATCTCGGGTGACTCGTGCGACCCTAACAATCAAATCGGTGGGTCCACAGTCGTCTCGGGCGACCCGTGCGACCCTAACATATCTATCACTTCCTCCAATTACATAATCCCAATCCCATGCAGGATGTCATGTATGCAAAGCACATATCAAATGATGTATGAAATAAATTACTCATTCATTTGTGTGGAAGCCGAAATCTTTGTTGAACAACTACCGGTTTTGTGGCACCTTGGTAAGTGTACATATGGCCGATTAGGGGGTGGATAATTCTGGTACGATTTTGTGAGTTCTTAGGGCTAAACGGCCAATACTTTGTGGTCTTGGAACAACATTACTAACCTATGCCTTTCTTTAGAGGCACAATCTCGCAATCGAAGGGAGTGAACCAGTTATTCGAGCATAGCAAGGGGTGGCTGTCGTTTTGGTATTTTGGGAAATAGCACCGAGTATCCCAAATCGAAATCAGGTGTTTAATCTCATACCCCTCTGAAAGATTGCACGCGATGTTATGCGAATCAGCCAAAAGCCAAAAAGCCTGAAAGCCGGCATCTGTGACCACTCGAGCGTGCGAATGCTTGTAGTGGTAAATTGAGATACGAACAATGACGATAAGTCATTGAGAGTGTCGCGAGCAG
Source organism: Gossypium australe (assembly GCA_005393395.2). Taxonomy (NCBI): domain Eukaryota; kingdom Viridiplantae; phylum Streptophyta; class Magnoliopsida; order Malvales; family Malvaceae; genus Gossypium; species Gossypium australe. Next base: position 21,700,335 of record CM016619.1, on the reverse strand, counting down.
TCTCACAAAATTGAGGCTGTAACAGGCTTGATCGAGCCGAAACGGGCCAAATGGGCCCAATGGGCTATCCGACCCAATTGGGCAAAATTGTTGGAAAATTAGCAAACGATAGGTTTGATTGCGAAATCTGCAAATTTGAGATCGAAACCATGTATATTGGGCCACACGAGCGAGTGGGCCCGTTTGGGCCTAAAATGGATTTTAGGCTCAATAGTTCTGTAGTGACCCAAAAAGGGTCCTATGTCGCTCGAAGCGACAGTAGGCCTTTGGAAAGGCCGTTAAGTGCAAAATTACCAAAATACCCTTAGTGGGTAAATTACCAAAATACCTTTGGAGGGTAAATTACTAAAACCCCTTAGAGGGTAATTTACTAAAATACCCTTGGTGGATAAAATTATTGTTATACCCTTAAGGGTTGATTAGTATGATTTTATGTATTATGTTTAACTGTTTATCATGGTAATTTATTTCATACATCATTTGATATGTGGTTTGCATACATGACATCCTGCATGGGATTGGGATTATGTAATTGGAGGAAGTGATAGATATGTTAGGGTCGCACGGGTCGCCCGAGACGACTGTGGACCCACCGATTTGATTGTTAGGGTCGCACGAGTCACCCGAGATGACTGTAGACCTACTGACGGCTTAAAGCTGCTTATATTCCGACAGCTCGACTGCGATCTTGGTGTGTAGGGCTGGGTGGGTTGACTTGATCCCCACAGGTGTGTAGGGTTGGTACGGGGGTGTGTTTGGTTGGATTGGATTGGGCTGCATCCTCTGTTTGTATTATAATGTTTATAGGGCTAAGGCCCAGATTGTTACTGAATAGGGCTTCGGCCTAGTTTGCTTCTGTATGGGCTTCGGCCCAGTCTATTTTCGTATGGGCTCAGGGCCAGTTAATGACCGACTAGGGGATTACACATTGAGTTCTCGTAACTCACCCATCTGCTTTAATCTTGCAGGTGATCCCTAACATTAGAGGATTTGAAGCGGTGGAGGACTCTGTGGTGGCCATACATCGGGAATATTTCTCGGGAACTTAGTAAACTTTCGTTTTAGCTTTATTTTGGTTTTAATTTATTTTGAGTTAATTTTTTTGTAATGCGGCCATTGGTTTATTTTCTTTTAAGTTTTCCTTAATAACTGTTAAATTTATAAGTACGTGGTTTCTTAAAACGACACCAACTATTTTCAAAATATCACATATTCGCAATTCACTGAATTTAATTTCTGTTATACACAAAGTTTTCGGAGATAATAACAACAATAATGTTTTTACAAGAAAACCCTAAAAACAAATTCAAATTTCGTAAACAACAAAGCTTGAAATTTTAAAAAGAATACGAACTTTTTTTTACGAACGCGCAGTCTTAAACAACTCTTCTATGTGACATGCTAGATCCGGTCATAACATCTAGGCCGAGTTTGGGGTGTTACACTATTTTCCAAGGGATGTAGGTGGATGCTAGTTATGTGGATGCCTGGAGGAGGGAATTTCTAAATTTGAGTTAGAGCGATAATTCAGTGGCTGAATATGAGGCTGAATTTTTGCGATTAAGCCGCTATGCACATGGGATGGTGGCAACTGATTATGAGCGGTGTGTTCATTTCGAGGATGGCCTCAGGGATAGTCTGAGAGTGTTGATATCTCTATAAGGGTAGTGAGATTTTTCCATACTGGTTGATAAGGTGAAGATTGCCGAGGAGGTGAAGCGTACTGAGCATCTAAATAGAGAAAATGGTAGGGATAAGAGGATTCGGAGCCCTCAAGTTCTGTTTAGAGGCTGAATAAAGTGGCCAAAATGGATGGGCCAGTCAGAGTTAGGGCCCCTATTGCTACTACTGGACCGCAGCCATGTGGTGACTATGGTAGACGCCATCAGGGTGAATGTTGGAAAAGGATTGAGACATGTTTGAGGTGCGGATCACTAGAGCACCGTATCAGAGATTGTCCACGGAGGCCCGATCAAATACAAGCAACTGGTCGGGGTACTGTTCAACCACAGAGAGGTGTTCAGCAGCCAGTGAGAGGCCATGGCCAGGCCAGAGATGGAAATGGCATGGGCTGTGGTCGTGGAGCGCCGGACAGAGGTGCTGGTCATATTGAGGCGAGGCAGCCAACTCTGGTTTATGCTGCATGTCGTCGAGAGGACAGAGACGCCCCAGATGTTATTACTGGTATGTTCTTTATCCATAATGTACCTTATACTGCACTGATTGATGTTGAGTCTACACATTCGTATATAGCATGCTCGGTGTCTGAGACCTTGGGTATAATTGTTGAAACCACTACGAGTGAAATTACCATGTTGAGTCCTTTAGGGCAGTCAGTTAAAGTAAACAAATTGTTCATAGATGTACCTTTGGAGGTGCAAGGAGCCATCTTTTTGGCGGACTTAATGGAGCAACCTTTTGGTGAATTTGACTTAATACTGGGCATGGATTGGCTGGTTAAGCATCAAGTGAATTTGGATTGTGCTACTAAGCGAGTGGTACTGAAAACTGCAGAGGGGGATGAAGTGGTGGTAATAGGGGAACGTCAAAATTATTTTTCAAATGTGATTTCTGCCTTGAGGGCCGAGAAGTTGGTTCATAAGGGTTGTGAAGCTTATCTAGCCTTCATCAGTGGTGTCGATTCTGAGGTTCCATCTGTTAAAGGTATCAAAACAGTCAGATTTTTCGGATGTTTTCTCGATGAACTACCTGGATTGCCCCCAAATTGTGAAGTGGAATTTGGGATTGAGCTCCTACCAGGTACAGCTCCGGTGTTCATCGCCCCTTATACAATGACACCGAAGGAGCTAGTGGAGCTTAAGGGTTAGATTCAAGAGTTACTGGATCGAGGGTTCATCCGCCCTAGTGTGTCACCATGGGAAGCACCGGTGTTATTTATGAAAAAGAATGATGTATCCATGCGTATGTGTATCGACTACCGATAACTGAATAAACTGACTATTAAGAATAAGTACCCCCTATCGAGGATTGATGATCTATTCGATTAGTTTTGAGGAGCTTCAGTCTTCTCTAAGATTGAACTTCGATCGGGGTACCATTAACTAAGAGTCAAAGAGGCTGATGTTCACAGGACAGCGTTTAGGACTCGTTATGGTCATTATGATTTACTTGTGATGTCGTTTGGACTGACGAATGCATCGGCAATATTTATGGATCTGATGAACCAAATCTTCCAACCCTATTTGGATTCGTTTGTAGTGGTGTTTATAGATGACATCTTGGTGTATTCGAGAACTGAGGATGAGCATGACGCACATCTCCGAGTTGTTCTGCATATTTTGAGGGAGAAACAGTTATATGCTAAGTTTAGCAAGTGTGAATTCTGGTTACGAGAGGTAACATTTCTGGGCCATGTGGTATCTACTGAAGGGATTAGAGTGGATCCTCGAAAAATTAAAGCTATTTTGGATTGGAAGTCGCCTAAGACAGTATCTGAGATTCGAAGTTTTCTGGGTTTGGAATGGTATTACAGACGTTTTGTTGAGGGTTTTTCGTTAATTGTTGCACCTCTGACTAAATTGTTGCGTGAAGGGGTACCGTTTGTCTGGACTGATAAGTAGCAAGAGAGTTTTGAAAAACTTAAGAAGGTTCTGACGGAGGCCCTGTCTTAACACAGCCAGAGTTGGGGAAAGAATTCACTGTCTACAATGATGCATCACATGTCGGTTTGGGATGTGTGTTGATGCAAGAGGGTAAGGTAGTGGCATATGCGTCTCACCAACTTAAGTCCCATGAGGTGAATTATCCGACGCATGATTTGGAGTTGGCCGCGGTGGTATTCGCACTGAAAATCTAGAGGCATTACCTATACGGTGAGAAGTGTATCATTTACACAGATCACAAGAGCCTCAACTATCTCCTCACTCAGAATGAGTTAAATCTTAGGCAGCGTATATGGGTTGAGCTGCTTCAGAATTATGACTATTCGATTGAATACCATTTTGGTAAGGCCAATGTGGTGGCTGATGCACTGAGCCGCAGGACTATCACGGATCTGAGAGCGATGTTTGCTTGTCTCATCTTATTTGATGATGGTAGTTTGTTGGCCGAACTCCAAGTTAAATCAGCGTGGGTTGAATAGATTAAGGGTAAACAGTTGGAGGATAGGTCTTTGGGTCCTCGTTTCTGACAGATTGAGAATAGGGAAACTTCAGATTTTGGACTGAATAGCGAAGGGGTACTGTTTCTGTAGGAGAGTTTGTGTACCAAGAGATACTGATTTGAAGCAGTCTATACTGCGAGAAGAGCATAGTAGTACTTATGCTATGCATCTCGACAGGAATAAAATGTACCGAGGCCTTCGAGAGTTATATTGGTGGCCAGGTCTTAAGCATGAAGTTACCGACTTTATGAGTAAGTGTCTGACTTGCCAACAGGTTAAAGTCGAACACCAGTTACCTTCAGGGTTGCTTCAGCCAGTTAAAATTCCACTTTGGAAGTGGGAGAAGGTAACTATGGACTTTGTTAGTAGGTTGCACCTAACGCCAACTAAAAAGGATGCAGTATGTGTCATAGTGGATCGGTTGACCAAGTCAGCCCATTTTATACCAGTTTGGACTGACTATTCCTTGCAGAAGCTGGCTAAACTGTATGTGGCTGAGATAGTGAGACTGCATGGGGTACCGGTTTCCGTCATATCTGATAGAGATCCTCGTTTCACGTCTCAATTCTAGAAGAAGTTACATGAGGCTTTGGGTACAAGACTGGACTTCAATACTGTGTTTCATCCCCAGACAGATGGTCAATTAGAAAGGGTGATTCAAATACTGAAAGATATGTTAAGGTGTTGTGTAATAGATTTCCGAGGCTGTTGGGAAGACTATTTGCCTTTGGTAGAGTTTGCGTATAATAATAGCTACTAGTCTAGCATTCAGATGGCACCTTACGAGGTGTTATATGGCCGTAGGTGTCGTACTTCTTCGTGTTGGATTGAGTTGGGCGAGCAGTGTGTTCTGAGCCCTGAATTGGTTTTTGATACTGAAGACAAAGACAAATTAATTTGGGATCAATTGAAGGCGGCATCAGATAGACAGAAGGCTTATGTGGATTTGAAGCGCAAGGAGATTGAGTATTCTGTGGAGGACTTCATATTTCTTAAGGTCTCACCATGGAAGAAGGTACTGAGATTTGGACGGAAGGGAAAGTTAAGCCCTAGGTTTATTGTGTCTTACTGCATATTGAAGCGTGTGGGATCGGTTGCCTATCAACTTGAGTTACCTCCAGAGTTGGATTAGATTCATGATGAGTTCCACGTCTCTATGTTGAGGCGTTATCGTTCTGATCCCACGCACGTGATTTCGACTGAGGAGATTGAGATTAGACCTAACCTGGCATTTGAGGAGGGACCGGTACAGATCTTAGATCGTGATGTGAAAGTCTTGAGGAGGAAGTCTATCCCACTGGTTAAGCTACTTTGGCATAACCACAGTTCAGAGGAGGCCACGTGGGAGCCTGAAGAGGCGATGCATCAATAATACCATCATCTTTTTTGATAGGTAAATTTCGACGTTGAAATTTTCTTTAACGGGGGTAGAGTTGTAACGCCCCAAAACTTAGGTATTTTTTTGCATGTTTTTCGCATAAATACCTATCTGCTTTAGTGGCTAAGTGATTTGGGTGTGTTTGGGAGTGTTTGAAAAGTCCTGGGTTCGAGCCTAGGCTTGTGCAAAATTTTGGTTTTTGGGGAATAAAACCCTTGCCTTTAGTTGGTAGGTTTTTAAATAAATGTGGTTAAAGCATAACATAAAAAGCCTACTAGTCTAAGGGGTAAGTGGCGTGCTACCTAGGCCAGAGGACTGAAGTTTGAATCTTGGTAGTGGCAAGGGAATATTTATTTTGTTGCTGTGTTGTGGGAGGTGATAGAGTTTGACTGAAACATTGAAGTGGTTGAGGTGAATTCGATTTGAGTGGTTGAGGGAGGGTGTGATAAGATAGAGTGTTTTGAGGAGGGATTTGAGGAGAAAATCAAGGGATGAGGGAAGAGGTAGTGGTGTGCCGAATTTGGACTCTGAGGAACTCAAGAATTCAGCTAGAGAGGGGTTCCTCATTTTTGGTTTTATGTTGTTTTTCCCTCTGCCGAAAACCTCTTCTCCCTTTTTTGCTTTTTCTTTCTTTTTTGTCGCCACACTCTTCTAGTTTCTCTCTCGATTTGGACTGCTCCTCCTAACACGCTACTTGTGTTGGCTGAACATATCCTTCCTTTTCTTCTCTTCTTATCTTTCTCTTTCTCTTTTTTCCTGCTATTGGCCGAATAGACGTTAGTTGTTTCAGTAGATTTCTTTTCTCTTTTCTCCCCTAAACCGATTCTCCTCTTCTCCTTCAAGTGTTGGACTGCCGATTTTCGGTTCTAAGTACTGCTGAAACCAGTCCTCTTCTTCTGGCAATTGACTCCTTTCTTTTCGGTAAGTAAGTATAGCACTTAAAGTGGGGTTGTTTAACTGTGTTTGATAGCAATAAATCGAAGGTGAAAGGCTGTGCTAGTGCCAAACCCATCCTCTATCCGGTTCTCTCGCTCTTCTTTGGTAAGTTCTATAAAGAATCATTATTTCCTTTCCTTCTTCTGCCTTAAGTGTTAACTGATAACGATCGTATGGCAGTTAAGGAAAGACTCTGGAAACTCCTAATCGATCGTTGAAGTCTAATACTCGTGGGGAATCACCGTGGTTCGATTGAAGGTAACGCTACTCTATGAATGGATTATTGATTTTGGGGTTCTTGTTAACCATAAAGTAAGACTGATAGTGGTGTTTGATTGACCAAATGTAGGTTGGTGAGTCCCTGAACGACTGTTCGTGACGAATCGAAACCAGGTGCGTAAACACTGCCAAATCGTAAACTGGCAAAAGCCGAAAAAAGTATGAAAATTTACGCTACATGAGCGTGCACTCGCTCGTATGGTGAACCGAATGCATAAAACATGGGCATTAGACTACCGAGACCACCATGAGCGATTTCGTGGTCTTCAGCCGTTTTGGGCCATGTTGGGCCAAAATGGGTCGTGTGGGCCCAATGGGCTTGTGAGCCCCACATGGGTAAACTGCACAAGCATGTGGAGAATTTTAGGCCAAGCTGTGTAAATTACATGGCTGAGCCCATTTTTGGGCTAAGTGGGCCTCACGAGTGTGTGGGCCCAGATGGGCATGCATTATAGGCCTTAGGCCCATTTACATTATATGACAGTTAAGGTTGCACGAGTCACCCGAGACGACTGTGGACCTACTGATGGGTCGATAAGTACACCTAGACACCAAACTGATAAAATGACTATTATGCCCTATGGTAAAATGACTGTTATCCCCCTATGTTATGTATGATTGTATATGAGCATGCTATGATATATATGTATGTTGCATTCATGTGTGATATATTACATGGGATGGGATTAATATGATTGGAGGAAGTGTATTGTACTGGCAGCTCTGCTGCAAATACTGTTTAGTGTCGCAACCGATGCTGATTTTTGGAGTGTAGGGATGGGTGGGTGATTTTATCCACACATGGAGTGTTGGGCTGGACAAAGTGGAGTGTCGAGGCTGGATGGGTAGGATTTCTAATTGCATGCTTAAACTGTTACTGATACTGTTATGGGCTAAGGCCCACACTGATACTGTAATGGGCTAAGGCCCAACTGGACTGAACTGTTATTGACTTGGGCTTAGGCCCAGACTGTACTTGCTTAAAAGCATGATTGGCTGTTTAATTGCATGGGGTTACACACTGAGCTTTCGTAAACTCACCTCTCTGTTTATCTGTACAGGTAATCCCCAGTCTTAAGCAGATTGGTGCTGCGAGGGATTCAGAGGTGGCCACACAATCGTACTTATTTATAATTTGTGTTATTTCATATAAATTTAATTTGGGTTTTTGTTGTAATAAGGCCTCTTTAATTTTTAACTTATAATCTAGGGATTTTACTTATTTTAATTTACATTTGATTAGTAGTAGAACGCGGTTTTTCTAAAAGATAATTGGTTTTCAAAACACCACATTTTCGTAATTTAGAATAAAAGCTTCCGCATCAAACTCAGTTTTAAAATATAGTAACAAACTAATATAATCAATGTTCTACTAAAATAACTTAAGTTTTGAAAGAACAAGATACCCTAAATTCTATTCAAGGTACATAAACAAGGTTTAAAGCATGGATTTTCTAAAGAAACGATGTTTTCGAAAAACACTTCAATGTGATATCGCCAGATTCAGCCATAACGTCTAGGTCGGGTTTGGGGTGTTACAATTCAGGTACCTGAAAATGATAATAACGAAGAGATCTCGATAAGTTATGCTACTTCAAGGAAAATATGGAACCGAAAAAATATAGTTGTCGATAACAATTTTGTATATAATATTGCTATTGAAGTAGAAAAAGAAAATCACGATCCTGAGCCTAAATCTATTGATGAATGTAGAAATAGAAAAGATTGGCCAAAATAGAAAGATGCAATTCAAGTATAATTGAGTTCACTTTCTAAACGTGAGTTTTTGGACCTATAGTCCAAACACCTAAAGGTGTAAAGCCGATAGGATATAAATGGGAATTTGTGCAAAAATGAAATGAAAAAAATAAAGTCATTGTGGATTGATGATGACCCTGAGTCTCATCGTGGATATTTGTGATTTTAATCACGTGGATCAGTGGCTAGACCACTAAGTGGACTTTGAGCAGTGTGTCGTCGGCATGGACTGCCAAAGAGGTGTGTAGCGGATGGAGGGTCGATTTAGTAATCCCCAAGTGTGTGGTGGATGGATATACGGGAGGTGTGTAGCGGTTGGATACTAGGTTGGGTTGGGTTAACATATTGCATCATTATGCGTGGTATGTGGTTTGTTGTGGATTTAGGATCAAGCCCATTTGTGGAATCATGTGGTTTAATTGCACACTGAGTCTGGTGACTCACCTTGTTCTTCAAACAATGCAGGTAATTCGTAGTTCATTGGACCGGGCTGGAGTGGATCCGGGGTGGCCATGCAGAAGCTGTTGTTATTTCTATATACATTTTTAACTTTTAATTACATTTTGGGATATTTTTATTGTAATAAGGCCCCTTCAAATGTTTTGAGGTATCATGGTTTAACTCAGATTTATTATTGGTTAATTAAGTAAAAGTGGTTTTTAAGATATTTATAACATAAGAGTAACAAATGAAGTTTTTGTTTAAATTTTGGATCGCTTATAAACAATCGTTTTTTCTTGAAACACAAGCATGAATAACGATTTGAACTTTATACAACCCGGGATTTTTATTCTTCGACAAATTGCTAATTTTAAACGAGAAACCCCTTTTAAACGAAGTATTTGTTTTAGAACTTAAAACTTATTTTTCACCTTCAAAATAGAACTCTTTCCAACCTTTTTCCCCGTAACATTCTGAATTCGGTCGTGGTGTAACATCCTGAATTTATGGGCTTATGCATTTTGTGCTTAAAATATTAATTTAAGGATTTGAGGTGCAAATGGGACTCAGGTTTGGGCTGAGGCTTTGATCAAATATTTTGTTTAGACACTCTAGGGGCTTAAATTAAAGTTTTAGTAGTTTAATTGACATATTGGGCTTGTGGCCCAGCTACTCGGGGCGTAGTAAAGGGAAGCTATTTAAGTGGCGCCTTGGACTGGTGAGTAGGCCAAGTTTGGCCGCATAGGGCCCAAGATGTTGGGTAAAAAATTCGGCAGCCCAAGGAGAGCTAGGTGGGATGGCACAAGACTAATATTTAGGGAATTTTATTATGTTTTATTATGAGGATAATAAGCAGATAATGAATAGAGGAGCTGGTGCTAATTAGGGCTATTTTTGAGGAGATAATAGATCAAGATAAGGGAAAAGTTGAGAGCTCATCCAAGAGGCTAGAGTTGGCCGAAAATTAAACTTTGTAAAGGGGAGGAATCGATTTAGTATAGGCTAAGTATGTGCCGAAATTTGTTGTAAAAGTTCTCATCATTCTTCTCTTTTCTCTGCCGAAATTCCTACTCCATTCTTCCTCCCTTTTCTTTTTCTTCAGTTGGCCGAATCCTCTGACAGATTCCTTTCTCATCTCTTTCAAGACACTTTACTGAATCTTCAAGCCTCTTTTTGCTTTCTTTTCACTTTTCTTTTTAGCCGAAACCACATCAGTTCATCTTTTTCAGGATTTCTGTAAAAGCCGAAATCGTGAGATCTCGTCTCCTGTGATTGTCGAAATCACTCTGGGGTGTCTGCTTGTGCCAAAATCTAAAGGGAATTGTAGGTAAGTATTGATTTGTGGGATCCAAATCTTTTTTGGCTTTTCAAAGTCTCTAGCCGATTGGCTACTTAGCGACTAATCTTTTGTTTTTCTCTTATTTTCGGCATTCCGAGATCTGAAGTGGGGCCAATCGCATAGATCTCTAAGTTATAGTCCGGTAACACTCGAATCGTGCTACTTTCAGGATTTCAAGGTAAGGAGATCTATTGATTTTAGTGTGTAAATTCGGGATTTACTATCCTTTGGCCGATTATAGGGGAGGCCAAATCTTCGTATTCTTCCGACTTTTGAGCAAGATTTTAGACTAAGAGTTGTAGATCTGGATAGCAAGGATATTGACTGAGAGTGTAGTACTACGTGATATCAAGTGTGTAACTTCTCTCACCATTAGATTGAATGCTAATCTAGATGTAATATATCTTCTATACTCTGTTAAATGCCGAAATCCCGGCATAACGTTTGAAAACCCGAGGAGGGTAAAGGATAAATATCAAGTTAGTGATTTCTGCCATTCCTCAGTGAATGTTCTGTTAAACACGATATGTTTTATATGTCGATTTCTATGTATGCTTGGGGTTGGGTGATTGATGAAAGGGGAAGTGATCTGTTCTGGAGGCTTATGCCATTTCAGCCTGGTGACTCTGTCACAACTCTGTTTCTGGTGGCTTCTTCCATTTCAGCCTGGTGACTCTGTCACAACTTTGACGATGAGCAGCTAACTGCAGCATGACTGCCATCGATGGTGTGTAGCGGTGTGGGTTGATTGTAGAAATCCCCAATGGTGTGATTGGCAGGTAAGGATGGTGTGTAACGGATGGAAACCTAGGATTGGGTTGGGTTTTATGTATGTTATCTTCTATATTATGTCTATATTCTGATCTGTGGGCTAAGGCCCAATCTGTTGGTGCACGAGGGTTGCACACTGAGTTTCGTGACTCACCCTATTATTTTAACAATTTCAGGTGACACTTAGCGCATCAGACCGGGCTGGAGAGGAGAGCAAGGTGGCCATGCGATAGAGAACCAAGGACTTCCACAGAAGACTTTACTTTATTTATTTATTTTTAAGGAATTTATTTTAAGTGGGTTTTAAATATGGTTGTAATAAAGCCACGGGCCACTAGACGATTATACTTTGTTTTGGTTTTATTTTGGGCTTTCATTATTGTTAGACACTTAAATTTTAATTAAATTAAGGCATGTATTAAGATTTTGGTGTTAATTCATAAAACAACAAATGAAGTTTATATCTTATTTAAACCTATCAAGTTATTAAGTTTTCCCGAACAAAAGATTAAATACAAGAAAAATATTTCCCGAAATTGCGACATCTTTTACAAAATCTTTTTAGTGACATGCCAGATCCGGCTGTAGTGTTTGGGCTGGGTTTGGGGTGTTACAAATTGGTATCAGAGCCCGGTTCAAAACTCGGCTCTGGGGGTTTTTGGGTTCAAAACGTTTCTAAAAATGGGCTTTTGGAACATGCATGTTTTTAAATGATAACAGGTTTGTTAGCTCGGCATAGCACCTGCGTCTCCGGCCCAAGTCTGCCAGGTAAGTATTCTAAACCATTGTGTGAAGTATATGTGGGCTTGATGGGCTTTATGGGACGTAGACTATTTAGATTAGAACCTGATGGACTTTAGGCTTAGCTGAAATAACTTCTTAAATCTCATAAGACTTAATTTCACTAAACACACCCGTGAACGAGTCGCAAGACTAAGGTGTGGCAACAGGCATGCGCATGTCTAGGATTGGATCCGGAAGAGCTTGGTACTTAAGCAGTCCTAATGACTCACCTCCTCTTCGCTGGAATCCTACCTAGTGCGTAGTGACTGTTCACCCTAGCCACGAGGATTTGTAGACGGGCCAAAATCTATAATTAAAACCCAAAAGGGACCAGCCACCTTATTTTTACAAAATTGCTAAAATATCCTTATTTTGAAAAAAATTACTAAGATACCCATGATTTGCAAATATATCCTGATTTACAAAGTCAACAAAATTTTTCCTTAAAAAAAAAACACACACACACACACAACACGCAACAACAACCAAAAACCCACAAACACCTGAACACTACTATTTTCTTTGAAATCAAATTCTCCAAGATACCCCTGCTTAAAAAAAGCAATAATATATATATATACATATACCCCTTAGTTTTGTAAAATTTTGAAAATAACCTTGATTTGTGAAAATAACTAAAAATTCCTGATTTGTAAAAATTACTAAATTGCCCCTGATTTGCAAAATGACCAAAGTACCCCTGATTTTAAAATTACCAAAATACCCCTGAATTGCAAAATTACCTAAATACCTCTGGATTTCAAAATTACCAACATACCCTTATTTCATGAAATCAACAAGGAACACTATTTATGAAAATTACGAACATACCCCTATAGGATAAAATTACGAAAATACCCCTATGTATTGAATGTGGTTGTATGGATGTTGTCTGTATGTTGATTGTGGAATGTATGTAGTTTATAGAACTAGGGGATGTGAACTTGAGACTGAATTGTAAATTCGAAACAACTACTCTTAATATTACTATTCATAAGACTGTTCGTGGTTAATCAGTGGAAAGAATTAATGATTCATAAAATTCTTAATCAAATAAACGCCAATCGGAAGAATGAGTACAAGGGGTCGAGGACTGTCCACAAGTGGATCAGGTACAGCCAACGGGCCGAGGTTCTGATCAGACTAGGAGAGGTGACCAGCCTGGACCGAGGGGTCGTGGTTCAGGTAGAGGTAGAAATGGGGCTGGTCGCGGTCGTGGAGCTCCTGGTAGAGGTGCAGGTAATGTAGATGCAAGGCAGCCGGGTCTAGTTTATGCAGTTCGTCGATAGGAGGATGGTGACGCACTGGATATCATAATTGGTACGTTTCTTTTTACTGTTAACCCTGTTCTTGCCTTGATTGATATTGGGTCAACCCACTCCTATGTTGCATGTTCGATATCTGAGACCCTAAGTATAGACTCTGAAACAACTACTAGGAATATGATCGTAGTTAGTCCCCTAGGACAAACTAGGGTAGTGGACAAGCTATTTAAGGATGTACCGTTAGAGACTCAAGGGGTAGTGTTTCCGGCAGACTTAATGGAATTGCCATTTGGAGAGTTTGATCTTATCCTAGAAATGGATTGGTTGACTAAGCATCGTGCTAAGTTGGATTGTGAGGCCAAGCGTGTGGTGTTGAGTACCCCAGAAGGCGGGGAGGTGGTTGTGTTAGGGGAAAGAAGGAACTATTTGTCCAACGTAGTATCGGCATTGAAGGCTGTTAAGATGATTCGGAAAGGATGCAGCGCATTCCTAGCTTGTATTAGTGCTTTGGATGCTAAGGAGGTGACTGTCGATGAGGTTCGAACAGTCAAGGATTTCGTGGATGTCTTTCTAGAGGAGTTGCCAGGATTACCCTCGGATCGCGAAGTGGAGTTTGGAATAGAACTACTTCCGGGTATGGCTCCGGTATCCATTGCTCTTTATCGAATGGCACCGAAGGAGTTGGTGGAACTCAAAGCTCAGATCCAGGAGCTTTTGGATTGAGGATTTATCCGACCGAGTGTGTCTCTATGGGGAGCGCCGGTCCTATTCGTGAAAAAGAAGGACGGATCCATGCGTATGTGCGTGGACTATCGTCAACTGAATAAGTTGATGATTAAGAACAAGTACCCATTGCCAAGAATCAACGACCTGTTCGATCAGCTTAAAGGAGCTTCGGTCTATTCGAAGATTGATCTAAGGTCGGGTTATCATCAGTTAAAGGTGAAGGAAGGGGACATTCATAAGACGGCATTTCGAACACGCTACGGTCATTATGAGTTCTTGGTAATGCCGTTCGGTTTGACGAATGCGCCAGTAGCATTTATGGATATGATGAATCGGGTGTTTTAACTGATGATATTTTGGTTTACTCCAAGTCCGAGGAGGAGCATGATGCACATCTTCGTGTGGTGCTGCAAATCTTGAGAGAGAAGCAGCTGTACGCAAAGTTCAGTAAGTGTGAGTTCTGGCTGAAGGAAGTAACTTTCTTAGGGCATGTAGTTTCCGCAGAGGGAATTAGGGTAGACCCTCGGAAGATAGAAGCTGTATTAGATTGGAAACCGCCGAAGTCTGTGGCAGAAATTCAAAGTTTCTTGGGATTGGCAGGGTATTACAGGAGATTTGTTGGCACCTTTAATTAAGTTGTTAAGGAAGGGAATATTTTTTGTATGGACTGACAAACAGCAGGAGAGCTTTGAGAAGCTGAAGAGAATCTTGACAGAAGCGCCAGTATTAATTCAGCCAGAGGCGGGAAAAGAATTTACCGTCTACTGTGATGCGTCACACACAGGTTTAGGGTGTGTGTTAATGCAAGATGGAAAAGTTGTTGCATATGCATCTCGACAGTTGCGACCGCGTGAATTGAACTACCCTACGCACGATTTAGAATTGGCGGCAGTAGTGTTTGCTCTAAAGATTTGGAGGCATTACCTGTATGGGGAGAAGTCAGTTATTTACACGGACCATAAGAGTTTGAAGTATATCCTTACCCAGAAGGAGTTAAATCTGAGACAGAGAAGGTGGATCGAGCTGTTAAAGGACTATGACTGCTTGATCGAATATCACCCGGGTAAAGCTAACGTGGTGGCAGATGCGCTAAGTAGGAAGGTGATAGCGGATTTGAGGGTGATGTTCGCTCATCTCAGTCTGTATGAGGATGGCAGTTTGGTGGCTGAACTCCAAGTAAGACCTTTGTGGACAAGTCAGATCAAAGAGAAGCAACTTCTAGACGATGTTTTGAGTACTCGACTCCAGCAAGTGCGGAGTGGGGAAGGAGAGGACTATAGTTTGAATGGTGATGGAATTCTGTGTTTTCGTAAGAAAGTTTGTATGCCAAAAGATGTGGAGTTAAGACAAATGATTCTTCAGGAGGCGCATGCATCCTAGAGGGGTTAAGATGTATCGGGACTTGCGAGAGCAATTCTGGTGGCCAGGTCTGAAGCGAGAGGTAACGGAATTTGTGGGAAAGTGCTTAACATGCCAACAGGTGAAAGCAGAACACCAGTTGCTGTCGGGGTTGTTGCAACCAGTGAAGATTTCATAATGGAAATGGGAGAGAATCACGATGGATTTTGTTAGTGGGTTACCCCTTACGCCCACTAAGAAGGGTTCAATTTGGGTGATTGTAGATCGACTGATGAAATTTGCTCACTTCATACCGATTCGTGTTGACTACTCTTTGCAAAGATTGGCTAAGTTGTACGTGGCTGAGGTTGTGAGATTACATGGTGTACCTGTGTCGATTATATCAGATAGGGACCCTGGGTTCACGTCACGATTCTGGAAGGCTCTTCATCAAGCAATGGGAACAAGGTTAGACTTCAGTACCGCTTTTCACCCACAGACTGATGGTCAGTCTGAGAGGGTAATTCAGATCTTGGAGGATATGCTAAGGGGTTGCATCATCGATTTTAGGGGTAGTTGGGAGGAATATTTGCCCTTGGCAGAATTCGCGTACAATAACAGCTATCAATCCAGTATCAGATGGCGCCTTACGAAGCATTATACGGACAGAGATGTCGTACTCCTACTTGTTGGACGGAGTTAGTGAACGTCAGGTGTTGGGTCCAGAACTACTTTCGGAAACGGAGGAGAAAGTTAAGTTAATACGGGCTCGATTGAAGGAAGCGTCTGATCGGCAGTAGTCTTATGCGGATCTAAAGCGGAAGGAGATGGAATTTGCAGTAGGAGACCAAGTCTTTTTGAAGGTATCTCCATGGAAGAAGGTAATGAGGTTTGGACGAAAGGGTAAGCTAAGTCCTCGATTTATTGGGCCTTATCGGATATTGGAACGCGTGGGGCCAGTGGCTTATCGTTTGGAGTTGCCTTCAGAATTGGAGCAGATACAAGACGTGTTCCATGTCTCGATGCTAAGACGTTATCGTTCTGATCCATCGCATGTGGTGCCGGTGGAAGAGATTGAAGTAAGGTCAGATTTATCTTTTGAAGAGGAACCCGTGCAAATCTTGGATCGAGACGTAAAAGTTTTGAAAAGAAGTTTGTCCCTTTGGTCAAAGTTTTATGGCAAAATCACGACGCAGAAGAGGCGACGTGGGAGCCAGAGCATGTTATACGACAGCAGTATCCCCATCTCTTTTGATCAGGAAAATTTCGAGGCCGAAATTTTTTTAAGGGGGTAGAACTGTAACATCCTGAATTTATGGGCTTGTGCATTTTGTGCTTAAAATATTAATTTAAGGATTTGAGGTGCAAATGGGGCTCAGGTGTGGGCTGAGGCTTTGATCAAATATTTTTTTTAGACACTCTAGGGGCTTAAATTAAAGTTTTAGTAGTTTAATTGACATATTGGGCTTGTGGCCCAGCAACTAGGGGCGCGTAAAGGGAAGCTATTTAAGTGGCGCCTTGGACTGGTGAGTAGGCCAAGTTTGGCCGCATAGGGCCCAAGATGTTGGGTCAAAAATTCGGCAGCCCAAGGAGAGCTAGGTGGGACGGCACAAGGCTAATATTTAGGGAATTTTATTATGTTTTATTATGAGGATAATAAGCAGATAATGAAGAGAGGAGTTGGTGCTAATTAGGGCTATTTTTGAGGAGATAATAGATCAAGCTAAGGGAAAAGATGAGAGCTCATCCAAGAGGCTAGAGTTGGCTGAAAATTAAACTCTGTAAAAAGGGAGGAATCGGTTTAGTATAGGCTAAGTATGTGCCGAAATTTGCTGTAAAAGTTCTCATCATTCTTCTCTTTTCTCTGCCGAAATTCCTACTCCATTCTTCCTCCCTTTTCTTTTTCTTCAGTTGGCTAAATCCTCTGACAGATTCCTTTCTCATCTCTTTCAGGACACTTTAGCCGAATCTTCAAGCCTCTCTTTTCTTTCTTTTCACTTTTCTTTTTAGCCGAAAGCACATCAGTTCATCTTTTTTAGGATTTTCATAAGAGCCAAAATTGTGAGATCTCGTCTCCTGTGATTGCCGAAATCACTCTGGCGTGTCTGCTTGTGCTGAAATCTGAAGGGAATTATAGGTAAGTATTGATTTGTGGGATCCAAATCTTTTCCGGCTTTTCAAAGTCTCTAGCCGAATGGCTACTTAGTGACTAATCTATTGTTTTTCTCTTATTTTCGGCATTCCGGGATCTGAAGTGGGGCCAATCGCATAGATCTCTAAGTTATAGTTCGGTAACACTCGAATCGTGCTACTTTCGGGATTTCAAGGTAAGGAGATCTATTGATTTTAGTGTGTAAATTTGGGATTTACTAACCTTTGGCTGATTATAGGGGAGGCCAAATCTTCGTATTCTTCTGACTTTTGAGCAAGATTTTAGACTAAGGGTTGTAGATCCGGATAGCAAGGATATTGACTGAGAGTGTAGTACTACGCGATAGTAGGTGTGTAACTTCTCTCACCATTAGATTGAATGCTAATCTAGATGTAATAAATCTACTACTCTGTTAAATGCCGAAATCCCGGCATAACGTTTGAAAACCCGATGAGGGTAAAGGCTAAATATCAGGTTAGTGATTTTTTGCCATTCCTTAGTGAATGTTCTGTTAAACACGATATGTTTTATATGTCGATTTCTATGTATGCTTGGGGTTGGGTGATTGATGAAAGGGGAAGTGATCTGTTCTGGTTGCTTATGCCATTTCAGCCTGGTGACTCTGTCACAACTCTGTTTCTGGTGGCTTCTGCCATTTCAGCCTGGTGATTTTTTTCACAACTTTAACGATGAGCAGCTAGCTGCAGCATGACTGCCATCGATGGTGTGTAGCGGTGTGGGTTGGTTGTAGAAATCCCCAATGGTGTGATTAGCAGGTAAGGGTGGTGTGTAACGGATGGAAACCTAGGATTGGGTTGGGTTTTATGCATGTTATCTTCTATATTATGTCTATATTCTGATCTGTGGGCTAAGGCCCAATCCGATGGTGCACGATGGTTGCACACTGAGTTTCGCGACTCACCCTATTATTTTAACAATTTCAGGTGACACTTAGTGCATCGGACCGAGCTTGAGTGGAGAGCAAGGTGGCCATGCGATAGAGAACCAAGGACTTCCGCAAAAGAATTTACTTTATTTATTTATTTTTAAGGAATTTATTTTAAGTGGGTTTTAAATATGGTTGTAATAAGGCCACGGGCCACTAGACTATTATACTTTGTTTTGGTTTTATTTTGGGCTTTCAATATTGTTAGACACTTGAATTTTAATTAAACTAAGGCATGTATTAAGATTTTGGTGTTAATTCATAAAACAACAAATGAAGTTTATATCTTATTTAAACCAATCAAGTTATTAAGTTTTCCCGAACAAAAGATTAAATACAAGAAAAATATTTCCAGAAATTGCGACATCTTTTACAAAATCTTTTTAGTGACATGCCAGATCCGGCTGTAGTGTTTGGGCCAGGTTTGGGGTGTTACACGTGGTGTTTTGGGCCGGGTTTGCGGTGTTACAATTTGGTATCAAAGCCAGGTTTTAAACTCGGCCTTTGGGTTTTGAGGCCCATAACGTCTTCAAAATTGGTATTTAAAGTTACCTAAAAATTTTTTTTTAGTGGAATGGATTTGTGAGGGCATGACACTCGAATCTGCCGGCCCAGGTCCGCCAGGTAAGTCTTCTAACTGTTGAATGAATTGAATGAAAATGGTTATGTGGTGCATTGTTGTGGACACTAGGATTTAAGATATTCTCCTTAGAGACTGAAACCTTTAGGGATGTGTGCTCTTTACGAAAGAAAAACTTGAAATACTGCGTCATAAAACTACCCTTTTCAATCAACAAGTAGATAGAAAGCTAATGCATAAAATTTCTTAAAACAGATTAAAACGCGATGATAGGCATGAGTTCTAGGGGACGTGGTCGTAATGCGCGTGGGCGCGGTAGAGGTAGAATGGCTGTACCGGAGCCAGTTGGGTCTGGTCATGGTTCAGGGAACGAGGCACCGCCGCCGGCTGTAGAAGCGGAGTTTCAAGATCAAACGGGTGGAGACGACGTGGTGTCTCAGGCTATGCTGCGGGTTCTAGAGAGGGTCGCGGGAGCGAATATGGGTACTGGGACCCGGAAGTCTGTGTCTGAGCGACTCCGAGCGAATGGAGCCGAAATATTTAGGGGTGTCTCTGGGGTAGCTCCGAATGTGGCGGAATATTGGTTAGAGGCAGTTGAGAGGATCATGGATAACCTGGACTAGACAGCTGAGGTGAAGTTGAAGGGCGCTGTGTCCTTACTTCGGGATGAGGCCTACCAGTGGTAGCTCACTGTCAGAGAGGGTACTCCGGCAGACAGAGTTGATTGGAGTTTCTTTAAGATAAAGTTCGAAGGGAAGTACGTCGGGGCTAGTTATGTGGACGCACAGAGGAAGGCGTTCCTGAACCTAGTGCAAGGGGGTAAGTTAGTAGCTGAATATGAGGCAGAATTCTTACGACTGAGCCGATACGCCAGAGGGATGGTTGCAACTGAGTACGAGTGTTGTGTGAGATTTGAAAATGGGCTGCGAGATGAGCTGCGGGTGTTGATAGCTCCTTAACGGGAAAGGGACTTTGCTATTTTGGTAGAAAAAGCTCGGATAGCTGAGGAGGTTAAGCAAACTGAGAGGCAGAACAGAGATAAGGACAGAGGCAAGAATAAGAGGGGTTTTGGACCGTCAGCGTCATCTGGGGGTTTTCAGAAAAAGCCTAGGGTTGAGGGTCCTGCTCGTATTTCTTTGCCAGCTGCTGGGAATCAGTTTCGTGCATGTGCTCAGTATGGAAGGTCTCATGTAGGAGAGTGCTGGGGAAGGAGTAAAGAGTGTTACAGGTGTGGGTCAAAGGATCATTTGGTTAAGAACTGTCCTCAGGACATGGCTAGGACTCGGACAGTAGGTTAGGGGTATGTGCAGCCAGGAAGAGGTGGTCAACAGGTGTCAAGGGGTCGTGGTCCGAACCGTGGAGGGAATGGTTTTGGCCTAGGTCGTGGAGCACCGGGCAGAGGTGCTGGGAGCTCAAATGCAAGACAGCTTGGGTTGGTTTACGCAGCCAGACGTCGTGAGGAAAGGGATGCACCAGATGTTATCACGGGTACGTCTCTCATTTTTGGGTTACCCTTTACTACTTTAATTGACGTTGGGTCGACTCACTCCTATATTGCTAGTATGGTGTTTGGAACCTTGAATGTGAATCCTGAAATTGTCTCTAGGAAGATGACAGTACTTAGTCCTTTAGGGCAATCAGTAGTGGTAGATAAACTTTTTAGAGATGTGCCTTTAGAAGTTCAGGGGTCAGTGTTTCCGGCTGACTTGATGGTGCTGCCGTTTGGGGAATTTGACTTGATCTTAGGCATGGACTGGCTAGTAAGGTATCGTGCGAATTTGGACTGTACTGCTAAGCGCATGTCGTTGAAGACTTCTGAGGACAATGAGGTTTTGGTGACAGGTGAGAGGAGAGACTACTTGTCTAATGTAGTGTCTGCTCTTAAGGCAGAGAGAATGGTGAAGAAGGGGTGCTTGGCTTTCTTAATGTTTGTTAGTGCTTTGGATGCAAAGGAAGTATCTGTGGGGGAGGTTAGAACTTTAAAGGAATTTGTAGATGTTTTTACAAAAGAACTTCCAGGGTTGCGTCCGGATCGTGAGGTGGAGTTTGGAATCGACCTGCTGCCAGGTACAGCGCCGGTGTCCATCGCTCCTTACAGGATGGCACCGAAGGAGTTGGTTGAACTTAAAGCTCAAATCCAGGAGTTGCTAGATCGCGGTTTCATTCGACCCAGTGTGTCTCCATGGGGAGCACTAGTGTTGTTCGTAAAGAAGAAGGACGGATCTATGCGTATGTGCATAGATTACCGCCAGTTGAATAAGCTGACGATCAAGAACAAGTACCCGCTGCCGAGGATAGACGACTTGTTTGATCAGCTCAAAGGGGTTGCAGTCTTTTTGAAGATAGATTTGAGGTCGGGATATCACCAGCTTAAGGTGAAGGAAGCAGATATTCACAAGACGGCTTTCCGGACTCGATACGGGCACTATGAATTCTTGGTAATACCGTTCGGGTTGACGAACGCACCAGCTGAGTTCGTGGATATGATGAATCGGGTTTTTCAACCCTATTTGGATCAGTTCGTCGTGGTGTTCATAGACGACATTCTGGTATATTCCAAGTCAGAGGAGGAGCATGATGCACATCTTCTAGTAGTGCTGCGGGTTTTAAGGGAGAAGAAATTATATGCCAAATTTAGTAAGTGCGAATTTTGGTTAAGGGAAGTTGCTTTTCTAGGTCATGTAGTATCTGCAGAAGGGATAAGAGTGGATCCTCGGAAGATTGAGGCGGTACTGGATTGGAAACCACCTAAGTCGGTGGCGGAGATTCGCAGTTTCTTGGGGTTAGCAGGCTACTACAGAAGATTTGTCGAGGGTTTTTCCTCAATAGCAGCACCTTTGACTAAGTTGTTGAGGAATGAGGTACCTTTTGTATGGACAGACAAGCAGCAGAAGAGTTTCGATAAGCTAAAAAGGGTGTTGACAGAGGCTCCGGTTTTAATTCAACCTGAGGTAGGAAAAGATTTTGTGGTGTATTGTGATGCTTCTTATACGGGGTTAGGTTGTGTACTGATGCAGGAAGGAAAAGTTGTTGCCTATGCGTCTCGACAGTTAAGACCACATGAAGTTAACTATCCCACTCATGACCTGGAGTTGGCTGCAGTGGTTTTCGCTTTGAAAGTGTGGAGGCATTATTTGTATGGAGAGAAGTCGGTGATCTACACGGACCATAAGAGTTTAAAGTATCTGCTAACTTAGAAGGAGCTGGACTTGAGGCAGCGAAGGTGGGTGGAGTTGCTGAAGGATTACGACTGCTCGATTGAATATCACCCGGGGAAGGCAAATGTAGTGGCAGATGCACTGAGCCGGAAAGTAGTATCTGATTTGAGAGCGATGTTCGCTCATCTTAGCCTTTATGATGACGGGAGTTTGTTAGCGGAGCTGCAGGTGAAGCCGACATGGTTAAGTCAGGTAAAAGAGAAACAGTTGGTGGATGATGTTTTGAGTGCTAGACTTCTGCAAGTACAGGATAGGGGATTAGAGGACTACAGTGTGAATAGCGACGGAGTTTTGTGTTTCAGTGGTAGGGTTTGTATGCCAAAAGATGTAGAGTTGAGGCAGAAGATTCTTCGGAAATCGCATAGTAGCCCTTATGCTATGCATCCTGGAGGGAGTAAGTTGTATAGGGATCTACGGGATCAGTTTTGGTGGCTTGGATTGAAGCGGGAAGTTACGGAATTTATGGGGAAGTGCTTGACGTGTCAGCAGGTCAAAGCTGAACACCAAGTGCCTTCGAGGTTGATGCAACCAGTGAAAATTCCGCAGTGGAAGTGGGAGAGAATCACGATGGATTTCGTTAGTGGGCTTCCTCTTACGCCTACTAGGAAAGACTCGGTATGGGTGATTGTGGATCGATTGACAAAATCCGCTCATTTCATACATGTTCGTGTTGATTACTCTCTGCAGAGGTTGGCAAAGCTGTATGTGGTGAAGATTGTGAGGTTACATGGGGTGCCAGTATCGATCATATCAGATAGGGACCCTAGATTTATGTTGCGGTTTTGGAGAGCGTTGCATCAAGCTTTGGGCACCAGGTTGGATTTTAGTACAGTATTTCATCCGCAGACGGATGGCCAGTCTGAAAGGGTAATTCAGGTGTTGGAAGATATGTTGAGAGGATGTGTTATCGACTTCGGAGTTAGTTGGGAGGAAATCTTGCCCTTAGTAGAATTCGTGTACAACAACAGTTATCGAGCTAACATTCAGATGGCGCCGTATGAAGCATTGTATGGGCGAAGGTGTCGGACTCCTACTTGTTGGACAGAGTTAGGTGAATGTCATGTTTTAGGTCCGAAGATAGTGGCAAAATCAGAGGAGAAGGTTAAGGTAATCCGAGCACGGTTGAAGGAGGCATTTGACAGATAGAAATCGTATGCGGATCTTAAGCGGAAAGAGATAGAATTTGCAGTAGGTGACCATGTGTTTCTGAAAGTTTTGCCGTGGAAGAAGGTGATGAGATTTGGACGTAAGGGTAAGCTGAGTCCCAGGTTTATAGGGCCTTATCGGGTTTTGAAGTGAGTTGGACCAGTGGCATATCAGTTAGAGTTGCCTTCAGAATTGAAGCAGATGCATGATGTGTTTCACATCTCGATGCTACGACATTACCGATAGGATCCATCTCACGTGGTGCCAGTAGAGGAGGTTGAGTTAAGGCCAGACTTGTCTTATGAGGAGGAGCCGATTCAGATTTTGGAACGAGATGTGAAGGTGCTACGAAAGAAATCAGTTCCTCTAGTCAAGGTGTTATGGCGGAACCATGGTTCAGAAGAAGCTTCGTGGGAGCCGGAGGAGGCAATGCGACAGCAATACCTTCACCTATTTTGACCAGGTAATTTCGAGGCCAAAATTTCTTTAAGGGGGTAGAACTGTAACATCCGGGATTTAGAGGTCTTGCATGTATCTTGAATTTGTGTGTTCTTGTGTGGTGCATGGTTGTTTGAGTGTGTTTGGGGGCTTCGGGAAACCTTGGGGTTAGGTAGGAGCCTTAGTGAAATTCTGGTTTGAAGCTGATAAGGGGAGAGCTAGGGAGCTAGGCCTTAAGGGATTTAAGGTGGTGATTATGGACACAAAGAGGTGCAGGAGAGGAGTGGTAAGGTGACGCTACTCAGCATGTAGGGGGACGGCGTCACAAAGAGTGGGAAGAGTGGAGGTTCGAATCACGCTAGCAGCAGGGGAGTTTTATTTTATTTTGTTTTGGCTCAGGAGAGGGAGGTGTTGGACGGCAAGCAAACTCTAGAGGGATGGAGTGGAAGACTTGATCAAGCTATTCGAATGGGTGGTGGAGAGCTATTTGTGGAGTTTGAATGATTCAAACTCATTCGAATGGGTGGTGTAGAGGGAGTTAAGGAGAAAATCGTGGGGGGTGTTGGCTAGTGGAGTGTTAGCCGAATTTCTTGAGGGATTAAGAGGGGGTATTCGGTTTTGAGCTTAAGGAGAGGGTGCCAAAATTCTGTGCTGGTGTATAGTGGTTATTTTTCGGCATTTGATTCGTGCTTCATAATTTTGGTTTTAGTTTTTGATCTCATCCTCTTGTGCCGAAAATCACTTAACATTTCAACTCTTTTCTTTCTTTTTGACTCATAGCCTAAATCTAGAGGACCATTGGGGTCACTTTTGTTCATCTCTTCTTCTCATCTCCAAAAGCCGAAATACACCCTCCACCTTCACCATAGCCGAAACTTCTTAAACCTCAACCCTCTCTTCCTTTTATTTTCACCGATTTCTTCACCTTCAAAAGCCGAATAACCCTCCTAGCTATTGGAACCTTGGCCGAATCTCCCATTCACCATTGCTTTTCTCTTTTTTGTTCTCTACTCCTTCTTTTCTTCTTCTATTTCGGTTATTCCTCGAGTTTTATCTCTAGGCCGAATCTGTCAAAGCTGAATCTCCTTTGAGTGGTAAGCATTCTCTTCTTTAGGAATCGTGCTCTTTTCCTTTCCTTTTTGGTTGCCGAAACCAAATGTTTAATCCTGTTTCTTGGGGTGTGGCCGAATATGGGAAGGGTTGACATCGTGCTTCTTTTGGTTGTAGCAAGTGTGAAGGGCATTGTGGATCTTTCGGATTTCGACTGACCAAGGTAAGAAGGAGATACCTTTCGTTTGGCCGAAGGCCACTTTGCTTGGATTATGGGTGTTAGCCCAAATCTAACATTTGATCCATGTAGGGATTTCGACAATCTTTTGGTTCGAGTATAGACTTTCCGGGTTTTGTCAATTTTAGGTAAGGATATTCGATTAAGATATTATTTAGTTTTCATTTAGATTTGACGTAACGTGTTAACCGGGTTTTCTGACCAAGATTATATCTTATTGATTCGAGTACCAGTCAATGAGAGAAAGGGGTTGGACACATAGTCCCTACCCCTAAATTCAAGAAGCGGTCAGTTTCAACGGTTCGGGATTGGCCACCGGGGTGTGGGCCAGCTTCGGAGTAGGATCGTAGGCAAATAGCGGTAGTGTCGATTAGCGATAGTGTCAACATAGAGGGCGTGGTATTACGAGTTATCAGGTGTGTAATTAACACACTGTTTATTTATTTGCTTTAATTAAAATATATGTATTATGTGTGGTAGCCGAAACAGTGGCTGTGGTGGTGTTATTACCCATTTTGGGTAATCCGGTAACCAGGTTAGTATACTACCTATGTCGAGGGTGTGGTTAATAATTGTGGATCTATGTAAGCATGTCATATATGCATATCGGGTATGTTCCTATGATATATTGCCATTTCATCATATTATGCTGCATGTTCATGGGGTTCGGGATATATTGAATAAAGGGGAAGTGTGTACATTTATGTACGTAGGTGACTCTGTCACGATTAATGATGGCCTCGAGCCTCATTGTGGATTGATGATGACCTTGAGTCTCATCGTGGATATTTGTGATTTTAATCACGTGGATCAGTGGCTAGACCACTATGTGGACTTTGAGCAGTGTGCCGTCGGCATGGACTGCCAAAGAGGTGTGTAGCGGATGGAGGGTCGATTTAGTAATCCCCAGGTGTGTGGTGGATGGATATACGGGAGGTGTGTAGCGGTTGGATACTAGGTTGGGTTGGGTTAACATGTTGCATCATTATGCGTGGTATGTGGTTTGATATGGATTCGGGGTCAAGCCCATTTGTGGAATCATGTGGTTTAATTGCACACTGAGTCTGGTGACTCACCTTGTTCTTCAAACAATACAGGTAATTCGTAGTTCATTGGACCGGGCTGGAGTGGATCCGGGGTGGCCATGCAGAAGCTGTTGTTATTTCTATATACATTTTTAACTTTTAATTACTTTTTGGGATATTTTTATTGTAATAAGGCCCCTTTAAATGTTTTGAGATATCATGGTTTAACTCGGATTTATTATTGGTTAATTAAGTAAAAGTGGTTTTTAAGATATTTATAACATAAGAGTAACAAATGAAGTTTTTGTTTAAATTTTGGATCGCTTATAAACAATCGTTTTTCTTGAAACACAAGCATGAATAACGATTTGAACTTTATACAACCCAGGATTTTTATTCTTCGACAAATTGCTAATTTTAAACGAGAAACCCCTTTTAAATGAAGTATTTGTTTTAGAACTTAAAACTTATTTTTCACCTTCAAAACAGAACTCTTTCCAACCTTTTTCCCCGTAACATTCCGAATTCGGCCGTGGTGTTTTGGGCCGGGTTTGGGGTGTTACAATAAAGATCAATTTCGTCCTTGTGAGGATGGTGAAGAGTTTCTTGGTCCTGAAGTACCATATTTAAGTGTCATAGGGCCATTGATGTATCTTGCAAACAACACAAGACCTGATATAGCTTTCACTGTAAACTTATTAGCAAGGTTTAGTTCTTCTCTAACACGTAGATATTGAAATGGAATTAAACATGTAGTTAGATATCTCAGAGGGACTATTGATATGGGGTTATTTTATTAAAATGATTCAAAATTCCTATTAGTCTGCTATGTTGATGTTGGGTACTTATCGAACCCACGTAAATGTCGATCTCAAACAAGATATTTATTTACATATGGGGGTACTGCCATATCATGGCGTTAAACAAAGCAAATATTAGTTGCTACTTCTTCAAATCATGCAGAAATAATTGCAACGCATGAGGTAAGTCAAGAGTGTGTTTGGCAAAGGTTATTGACCCAACATATCCAGAAGATATGTAATTTGCCTTTAAAGGAAAATATGTCAACTATCTTATACGAAGATAATGCAGCATGTATAGCTCAATTGAAGGGTGGTTATACCAAAGGTGATAGAATGAAACATATTTCACCAAAATTATTCTTCACCCATGATCTTGAGAAAAAAAATGTGATATAAATGTTCAACAAATTCGTTCTAGTGAGAATTTAGCAAATCTTTTTACTAAGGCATTGCCAACTTAAACATTTGAAATATTACTACACAAGATTGGAATGCGTCGACTCAAAGATGTAATGTAATATTGCCATCAGGGGGAGTCTAAAAACAAGTTGTACTCTTTTCCTTTAACCAAGGTTTTGTCCCATTGGGTTTTCCTAATAAAGGTTTTTAACGAGATAACTTGTAATAGAAGATTGTGTATTCTTTTTCCTTCATTAGGTTTTTTATCCCACAGGGTTTTTCCTAAAAAGGTTTTAACGAGGCATATTATCTACCAATGGACATCCAAGGGAGAGTGTTATGAATATCTTATTAAGTGGATGTCCACCATGATAAAGATAAAGTTTTGATGTATTTTAAATTCTAATAGTTATTAGAATTAGATATCTACTTCTTTTATACTTCTTATGCCTATAAATAGAGACTCTAATGAAGCATTGTAATCATCCATTTTTATCAATAAAGTACATTCTCTATTGCATTGATATTTTCTTTGTTCTTTATTCTCTCCATCTCTCTTTATTTTATAACAATTTTATAATTTTAAAAGATAAACACATAAATTCACATGTATTACACGTGACCACATGACATGAGAACTAGTTTTATAAAATTTTATGAGATATAATACGCCCCCACATAAAAAGAATCATATTTAGAAGTTTTCTAGAACATCTTTATGTTTCATACATATATTTTTTTTAGTACATATATGATTTTATTAAGTTGGACATATTATAAGAAAAAAAAGGAATTCGTATTGAGATATTCATTGGGAAGTGTTGTAAATATTTTATTATTAAATGGATGCCCATTAAATTAAGATAAGTTTGATGTACTTTAGGATTCTAATGTTTACTAGAAATAGAGTTTTATATCATGTATACTTTTTATGTCTATAAACATAAATTTTGGAGAAATTTTGTAAATATTCCTATTGATCAATTAAAATACATTCTTTTCTTCTTCTATTTATTATTCATTTACTCTTTTTATTATCTATTTCATAAAATGTTATTATACTCAATTTAATTTTGTACTATTCTCTCTTTTTTCTTTTTCACGATTCCAAGCAAAAGGAAAATGGCCTCAAATCCAAAATTATTTTTCTATAGTAAATCCAACCAAAATTCTTTTATTTGCATATATGTCCTACCACAAATCTGAAACCATATGTCAAGAAAAACTACGTAGTGAGATTTGAACCCCAAGTTAATGGGTTAAACTATTCTTTTATAACCGCTCAGCCAAGTAAAGATTATTTCAGTTTTGTGTGAATAAAATTTTAAACCCTAGCTACAAGAGAAGAAAAGAAAATTGCGGCTAGATTCGAGCCCATTACTTTTGCTCGCCATCATTGCCTCAAACCACTCAATTATTCTCGGAGTTTTTAGACGCAATATGCAAAATTTCGCATTAAGGTTTTTCTATAAATATTTTATGACTAAATTAATTTTAATTCATGATTATTACGATTGATTTTTTTATTAACTTGTTTCATTTTATCTTTTCGAGGATGGTGAAAGATTTTATCCCAACATTGATTTTAATTCTCGGTTTTAGATTTATCGAGCAAAATTTGTATTGGTAAAGAGCTTCAACATATTTTAATTGTGATATAATTGTAATTTTTTATATTTTTTAAATATGATTGAATTATCGAGTTAAATTATTAAATATTGATGAGCTCATAAATTTTATCAATAAAAATTTGTAGTATATTAATTTCAAATGATTTTCTAATGTCTTATAATATATATATTTAAAAAATGTTGTATTGTAATAATCTTTTACTATTTTAAAAGCATGAGTTTTTGGTAAAAATATAATATCATGTTGTTTTATATTTGAGTACATATGGTAATTTTTGTTTGGATTATCTAAAAATTTCTTGATTGTTTATATATATATATATTGATTGCCGACTCAAAGATAAACTTTTGTGATATTGGTTCTCTTTAAATAAAAAATATTTTGGGACGTTTAAAAGTCCACCCTCCTAGATCTATTGCACTTCCCTAAGTGAATGC
Source organism: Gossypium australe (assembly GCA_005393395.2). Classification (NCBI taxonomy): domain Eukaryota; kingdom Viridiplantae; phylum Streptophyta; class Magnoliopsida; order Malvales; family Malvaceae; genus Gossypium; species Gossypium australe. Next base: position 21,671,134 of record CM016619.1, on the reverse strand, counting down.
AAGTATAAAAGAAATTTTAAATGATATAACCATGGACGAGATCAGTGGTGAGAACAATGAGAGTTCTCAAGACATACCTGTCTTATGCCCAAATATTTTGTTTTTGTTAATATTCTTTGAGGAAGGAAATATCTCTCCGCTGTCAATGTAACAATAAATACTATCCTTACAATTAGTAAATATTTATCTTATTTGATACTAAAATAGACCAATATTAGTGCAATATTTGGTAGTACAAATTTAGTTGAAAACTCTAGAAGAGCTAATAAATTAGTTAAAAGCACCAGAAGAGCTAATATATCTATATTTGAAACAAAAAAAAAAAGAATTTGAATCCTGACTTATATTAAAAAATTTTGAATTGACTGATTATCTTTGTGATTATCTTTTGACATCATCAGTATGAATGATTAAAAGTAAGATATTTGATTGTGAAATATCCCTGTGAAATATCCACTTGAATTGTGAAATATTTTAAAAGAAAGATATGAGCAACAGAATATAATAATTCTATCTAAATCTTGTTATGATTGTATATACCTGAAGTTGCAAAATTTAAAATTGTGACTATAACTCTATAGTATTGAGTTCTCAATTAAAATTATGCGGGGAGAATATTATTGATGAGGATTTGTTAAAGAAAACGTTTTCAACTTTTAATGCATTAAATGTGCTGTTAAATAACAAACTATTGTATGAAAAACCATAAAATTCGTTGCATTAGATTTGCTTCATTCCCTGAAAAGAATGTAGCAATATAAAAAGATGTAATCTTTGACGTGGATTTAGTAAGTGGCTATATAATAATTGTAAAAGGATGACAATATTAATTCGTCTTGCCATTAGAAGTGGAAAAATGAAGATAAATTAGTGAAGAACAAGAATTATCAAGAGAACCCTTTAAGGAGTCAAGATAACTTATGGTGTCGATGTGATATGAAAGGCCATTGATTGCATACTTGTCGTACACCTAAACATTAATTATGAGTTGCATCATTTTTGTGATTGTGACACTCATTAGTTAATTATTGGATGTCTTACTTGTAACACCCTCAACCCCGGACCATCGCCGGAACAGGGTTACGAGACATTACCAGACATATCAGACAATTTGCAAATAATTTTAAAATTAAAGATTCATAGTATAATTTTAATTAACTAATCCCTGTAATGAACTTTCAAAGTCTAAAGTCTGTATTAAAAGTGAAATGGGATTCGTTTAAGTATTTCAGAATATATTTTGTTTAATATAAATTTCGGCAGCATTTTTACGTATTATCACATAAAACCCCTTGCAAATTAAACCGTATTCATTTCAATCATAACCAATTCAACCAATTCATTTCACATATTCATTTTCTATTCTAAATACCTTCTAATCAAACTCAATCAATATAATATCAATTTAAATATATCAAAGTATTAGTTAGATTAAAATAGATAAACTTCTTTCATTATAATTCTTAAACTTGTAATACTAACATTTTTTTAACCATTTACATTCAAAACATAATAACCTTTATATACAACCTATGTACATGCCACATTACCAAAAGAAAGTATACATCACCAAAAGTTTGCTGAAGTCGGGTCTGACTTTGGATGCTGGTTCAGTACTTGACTTCTACAACCTGTGCACGGAAACAACCGTACGCTGAGTATACATATACTCAGTGGTATTACCATAATTCAAATTATAAACATAATAATCATATCATTAAATCATATAACTTTAATTTTACTAAACCAATTCAAACATAAGTTTGTCATTCTTAATATATTCATACAATTCAATTTTAGCTATTCAACAATTGAAATAATACACAATCATGTTGAGCCACTATCCATTTCTTGAATCAATGGTTCATACTTTCCATTCTCATACTCATATTCCAATCACATTTTTCAGTTCATGTTCTATTTTCACATTTCTTCCAGTGGCTCAACCATTTCATTTTATTCAATTTAACCTTTTCCTTATTTACCCCTATTAACAGACTCGGACTTTAGCGGGTACACGGATTCCAACCCAAACACACCTGTACGGCACATTGTGCCTAAAGCGATACATAGTACCTGATCAATATACGACACATAAGTGCCTGAAACGACACACGAGGTGCCTGAAATACGGCACATAAAGTGCCTGATATACGACACATAAAGTGTCTAATCGGCAAAGCCGATAAATCCCGTACTCTTCCAAATCCTATGGCATGCCAATTATATCCGACTCAGCCCGGCTAGTTAATAGGGTATTTCAGTTCTCAATTTCATTTTCATTTTCATAACAAATTCAATTTCAATACATATTCATCATTCAACTCAATTTCCATTCAATTCAATAAAAACACTTACCTTATAATTTACTTACCATATACATAAATTAATTTAACATTTAATGAATAAATAAATAATTTGAATTATAGTAATACAAACCCGAATTTGCTTGACTATTCCTCGGTAACCTTCTCCTTTCCTTTGTGGGTTGACGTCTCGAGTTCCTTGTTAGCTACAAAAATAATAATAATTTACATTATTAATTACAACATTAAATTACAATAAATAATTGAATTTTATTCAATTTCTACTCTTCCTCTTCATTCCACATTCTTTATACACAATTCTATTATTTACTTATAAGTTCTTTCAAAGTTGTCTACCTGAGTTATTGTCACTAAATTATCTATATCTTGAGTTACAGAACTCCGAATTAAGATCCGTAAATTTTATATGAAACTAGACTCATATATCTTCTTGTCATAAAAGTTTCATAATTTTTTATTTAGCCAATAAATACAGTTTATTCTTTGAAATCACCCCTGTTCTGTTGCCTGATAGTTTCGACCACTCTTTGCTAAAATTTAATTATCTTTTTGTAAAAAATTCAAATGATGTTCTAGTTTGTTTCTTCTAAAAATAGACACAATAAAGAATCTAACCATATAAATTATGTCCCACAATTATTTTTGTATAATGTTTAATGATTTTTCCAAGTCAGAACAGGGGATCTCGAAATCACTCTAAACCAGTCTCATAAAAATATAAATATCTCAAAATACAGAATTTCTTTGCTTTCTCTATTTTCATATTAAAATAGACACAATAAGATTTAATTTCATATCTCATTCATCTTCTAATTCCATTTCTACCATTTTTGGTGATTTTTCAAAGTTACTCTTCTGCTGCTGCCCTAAAACTGTTTTCTTATAGCTTGCTTTACAATTTAATCCTTTTACTAATTCTAACTTAAATTTCATTGAATTTAATCTCTAATTCATCTTTTTCTTCAGCATCAACTATACTTGAAAACCTATAAAATCTCAAAATATCAACTTAGTTTCATCAAAATCTTGCATTAAAACTTCTAAAACATCAATATTAAAAGAATAGGACTTGATTGACTTACCTTTTAAAGCTTAAAACCTTGAATCTTTAGTTTTTCTTTTTTCCTTCTTTTTCCTTCTTTCTTTCCTGCTTGTTTCGAAAGCTTCTGTTCTTTCTCCTTTTATGTTTCTTTTGTTTCTGTTTTTTTTTTTTATTTTAACTTATAACAATAGTAATATATTATAATTTAATATAATAAAACAATAAAAATCTTAGATTTTTATCATCATTTGCAGCTTCAGCTTATGCTAAATGGCTTAATTGTCATTTTAACCCTTTTACTTTCTTTCAATCTATAATTAAACTTTCACTCTTTATTCAATTTGATCCTTTTTCCTAATTGCTTTAAATTAAGCTAAATTCACTAAATAAAAATCTAATTAAACACACTATTAGACTCATAATTACTCTTAATGATTATTTGATAACTCGATTTACTAAGACGGAGGCCCAATAACACGCTTTTTCCGATGCCCACGGATTTTGGGTCATTACATTACTAGTAATAAATTTTCTCACCACTAGAAGTAAAGATATAGAGATAATTAATAGAACAATAAGAGTTTTCAATATAACCCCTCAAAGAAGAGAGACAATTTATGAAAAGTTATTGCTTATGTACTTGTGGTACACATGAAAATTTTATTATTCAATTAATATTTCTTAAAGGAAATGAAACATTTGCCCTATAGAAAATACAAAAGTACATACTATCCTTAAGGATAAGAAGCATTTTTCTTGTTTGGTAATGAACAAACCAATCTTGGTTGGCATAAAATTAATTTAAGGCTTTAGAAGAGCTAATATATTGTTACCTTATGTTTAATTTGGTAATGGAACATGTTAATCTTTCATACTACAAAATTGATTCAAGGCTTTAGAAGAGCTAATACATTGTTATCTGAAAAAATAAAGCAATAACTAATACATTATGTTCTAATCAATCTTAAAGAAATTATGTTTTAAAAAGATATTCGTTGTAACGGATATCATATTAAGACTATGGTTGAGGAGACGATTGATTTCTATATATTACATCTATTATATTGGGTAAGAATTTAATATTGAAAAATTAGCGTCTTTCCTCTAGTTTGTACTATGCGAATATTAGTATCGCTAAATCACATGACATGATAAACCAGAAGTTTACTAGTCCAAATATACAAATTAGTTAATGTGATCAGTTAGACTATCCTAATCAATAATAATGTGACAAAATGAGAATTTACATGGAAGTTTTTAAAGAACTTGAAGACTCTTTATTTTAAAGATTTTCTAAGTGTTGTTTGTTCCCAATGAAGATGATTTATTAAAATCTCACTAGAAAATGTTGAGATTGAATCTCTTGCATTTCTAAAAGAAATAACCAACAAGTGGATATTTTGATATAATTTTGGTAAATGCATCTACAAGTTAATCACATGTGAGTTATTAACTTCCAAGTTGTAGTTGGTGAGATTAGTTGTTTAATTATTTGTTTAAGAAAAAAATTTTGGATTACGCAATCGAGATAATTCTTGCTAATGTTGGTGTGTTTGTTTCTTAGGCTTTCAATGATCATTGTATGTTAAATTGTCGATGCAAGTAACTATCGCAAAAGTTTGTTGCTTTATGTATAAAATGATTTAGCAAAATTTATAAAGTAAATGCTTCCAATTAATAGCTAAAACATATCTTTCGTAAACAAAACTTATTGTATGCATGTACAAGGATATAATATTTTGAATTAATCAACACTTATACACGTCATGCCAAAAAGTTATGATAAATACTCCCCATTACAATTGACTTTTGGTCTAGAGCCCATTACAACCCATTTTAAAATTTTTGAACTTGCGATGTATGTTTAAGTTGCTACACCACAATGCACAAAATGGGTATTCAAAGAAAGTTAAAAATATAATAATTATGAATCTCTTTGTATTATTAGATTTCTTGGATCAAATTGGTGATTCAATTATGATAGGATTTGATGATTACAAACTATAATTTGATAATTTTCGCAAAATTAGGGGAGAGAAATAACAACTAAATGACATAAAGTAATTGAAATGAATTATCATTATCTAGATCCTCATAGAAATTAATTTGAACCAAAATTTCAAAAAGGAGAATTCACTTTATTGCAAATTAATTGTAAGATGTAATAAGAATGGTGGAGTGTCACATATCAGCTAAAGTTTTGATTTCAATCAAAGTCCCAGTAGGACAACTTGTTAGAATAAATGAAAGTAATGCATGCCTAAAGCATGATAGATTGATTGGTTCCAAAGATGAAAATTCTCGTAAAATAAAATAAAAAATCTAAATGGTCATATAGTGGAGGCGAATGCTTCAAAAGAGACCCAAGACATAACTAATAATTAAAACTCCAGAATAGATGAAAAGAAAGATATCTCAATAATTTATGTCAATATGAGAAAATATGGAACCATGAAACTAGAAAGTTATCGACAACAATTTTGCATGCAATTGTATTGTTGAAATAAAAAAAGAAATTGGGGATCTTGAATAAATTTGTTGAGAAATATAAACATGGAATAGACTGGCCAAAATGAAATGACGCAATGCAAGTAGAATTAAATTTGTGAGATTTTCGAACCAGTAGTCCAAATATCTAAATGTATAAAGCTAGTGAGGGTACAAATGAAATAAATTTGCAAAAATAAAATAACAAATATGAATATTTTTGCCAAGTCCTGAAATTGATTATGAAAAGATAATATTTGTGGTGGATGCAATAACCTTTAGATATCTTATTAATTTAACAATTCATGAAAGATTTGACATGTGTCTTATGATTGTTATTTCAATCTTTATATGAATCATTATATAGTGGAAGTTTATATTAAAATCCTTGAAGGATTTAGAATGCCAGAAGCATACAGAAATTCTCGGGAAATTGTTCAATATAGTTGTGTAAATATTTATATGAATTGATTTGAACATATGTATTAGTAAAGAATGGTCATGATCAAAGTTTTGTTATGATTATCGTTGGAACTCCTCACGAATTCAAAATATGTTTTCCTAAAAAAATTTCCTCACTAATGGCTTTCAAAAGAAAGATGATATAAATGCTTAATAAATATGTTTAAATGATCATTTGAAGCTAGCATTCAAGATTGAATATTATATGATGTTGTCATGAGGAGGAGAAAATACGTGTTGTACTCTTATTCCTTAACCAAGATTTTGTCCTATTGGGTTTTCCTGATAAGATTTTTAATGAAGCAACATGTTATGTATCGATATATATACGCATTCCTTTTCCTTTATTAAGATTTTTTTTTTGACAAAGTTTTTAAGGTTTTAACAAAACACATTATCTACCAAAGGACATTCAAAAGGAGGGAGTGTTATAAATATTTTATTATTAAGTGGATGTTCATCAAAATCAAGATAAATTTAATGTACTTTTAACACTTTAATGTCCATTTGAAGTAAAGTTTTATACCATTTATACTTTTATATCTATAAATATAAAGTTTAAAGTTTTATAGATATTTCCATTAATCAATAAAAATATATTCTCCTCTTTTTTTTTTTTTTCATTTACTTTCTTTATTATTTATTTCAAACATATCGCATTTTCTCTCGTCATACAAAACAAAGCTTTTATTATAAATCTGTTTTAAATCTTAATGGTTGATTTTTTGAGACTACAAGCTCAAATTTTATGGATTTTTTGAGAAATAATTTATTAACTTTAAAACTTCCGATTACTGCGGATTTAGACTAAAATATTTGGGTGATTTATAAATTTGAATTTTGGACTTCTGAGAATTAATGAGAATATGGGTTAATAGGTTTTAAGAGAGGAAAATGTTTGGGTTAATGGATTTGGTCTCAGTTTTTGAATCATTTCCTTTTTATTTAATTTTGAATATGGAGATTTGGCCTCTTAGTTTAAAATTTGTAGAGGTAATTCTTTAAAAAAAGAATAGGCAATAATATTTTATATCTTATAGAAAAAACCCCAAAAATTGGAAAATTACAATTAAAGACCCCAGATTTGACAAAATTTACAATTACATTCCTATTATATTCTAGAACTCTCAATGGTTGGGACAGGTGGTTGGGACAGGTGGTGACCTTCCAATGGCTAGCCACTTGCACAAGGACACTGCCGAGAGCCATGAACCTCAACCTGCAGCAGTATCATCTTTGATTTCAACATTCAACATCACACTATTAGAAGAAATAATCGTAAACTTCAAAATATATATATTTTTTATTGACAGTGAAATAAGCATAAATAATACTTTGATTATACTAAAAATTAATAAATATTTTGAATTAGTGCTTGGCCTGTGGACCCAGTTCTAATGCCATTCTCCTTAGAAAAAGAAAAACGCAAATGATAATAATAATCCTAAAACAAACCAAAAAGCATGGGCATGGAGAGAGGGTAACGCAATTAGAAATAGGAGAGGTATTTCATGCGTTATGCATGTGCATTACTTGCCCATGCACCATGCGATACGTTAAAGACTTACATGAAAATTCACCTTATGTTGCATGCATCAATAACGTACAAACTTAGGTCTCCAAATATTCACATTTGCAACACAGTATACATATTTTTTTAAATAAATTTTACCCTTCGTCCTCAAGCCTTGGATTCATTTAGAGAAACACTTATTAATAAAATAATTACGAGAAGCTCAAGTTACAATAATTCTTCTAAGTAGTAGAATATATATTTGGCATTGTATCATCTACATATAAGGTAATTATTTGATATACTGAAAATTTTTAACTCTATAAGTAGAGTTGTAATTTTGCAACAAGCCATATTTATTTTCAATACATTTAATTAAGGATATATGGTAAAATCTCAATCCATCTTATGGAGTTAAAAACTTTCATCGTCAATATACTAAATAATTATTCATATATTCATATTTATTATATTATATACAGATTTTTTTTGTAACACCCCGAACCCGGCCCACGAGCCTTGACCGGATCTGGTATGTCACAGAGTAAAAACGTTTCGAAAGATTTCGATTAATAGTGGAAATCTGAAAATATTGTTGAAGTTATAAAACGGTGTTTGGTAAAACTCAGATGGGTTGATAAACACGATCTAGTTGAAACCTTTTTCCTTTGAAAACATTTGATCATTTAAATTTTTAGAACCATCAAAGTTATTGTTAACTTGGCGGATTTTTGCTACCCGATGGTAACATCTTTGAAAACGTGTGCGAGTACTTATTTTAAAAACGTTACTATTAACCGATTTGCTTAACAGTTTATAAGTTCATTAGAAATATAATAGAAATAAAGTAAAAGCAACTACTTAAACATACGAATAATAATAAGCGGCCATATTACAACCCAATCGAAATTTAGTAAATAATAAACTTTAAGCGGTGCAAAATAAAATTTCAAGTCCACGGAACAAGCATGGCCGCCTCGAGTCCTCTCTGCCTCCATCTCCGCGGTCTACTCACCCGCAAAATGATATGGGAAGGGGTGAGTCACCAAGACTCAGTGTATAAATCCCCAACCCGAAAATACAACTCATACACAAGATATTATTACGACATGCAAATATGCAACCCAAGCTAGCCATCCATACTCCTTTTTCTACCCCGTGTGGTACCAAACCACTGGTGGTGCCAAACCACTGGTGACCGAAGTCACAAATATCAAATGATGGGGCCAACCCATCGTGTGGTACCAAACCTCTGATGACCATAGGTCACAATATCAACATGTGGTACCAAACCACTGGTGGTGCCAAACCACTGGTGGTGCCAAACCACTGGTGACCGAAGTCACAAATATCAATATGTGGTACCAAACCACTGGTGGTGCCAAACCACTGGGACTTAGTCACAAATTATATCAACGGTGTGGTCAAAACCACTGGTGGTGCCAAACCACTGGTGACCGAAGTCACAAATATCAAATGATGGGGCCAACCCATCGTGTGGTACCAAACCACTGGTGACAGTCCATAGAGATCATCTCCCTCCTCTCATCGATCCCACCATCATCATGCTCACATAACAAGTATCATGATCCCATATATCATGTATTCATATATAGCATAGCATTTAACAGCATATGATGGCGTACACAACATACATCATAGATCAAGCAATAGGGAACTTACCCGAAATCCAAGCTTTTGCCCACAAGGCAAAGTTACTACATGAGAGGTTATACATATATCATAATAACAGTCTATACTAATGAAGTGTGTGAGAGTTTACACACCTATTTAATCGAAGACCTAAAGAGGAATCCCGAACTACTCAATAACGAAAACCCGAAGAATCGATCTACCGCACTAAATCCCTTGCTCCTACATTCGACCAAACCACAGGGTCATTAACAAGGCCATTCGGCCACACCATTATATCCCGAAGGATTTATCATACTTGAAACGCTTACTAACGCGACTTGAAATCCCAAAGGCCTCTGTTTTCCTTAGCCGATTAGCCCCTAAAACCATAGCACACGTGCGGTTATCACTTAAATGCCATACTTGGCCCATAGTCGAACATAAACAGCCACTTACCTTGAAGACTCAAAACCCGAAAGGCTCCTTCCAAGCACCCTAGAGTCGGTTACATACAAAAAGAAACACTATTAAGACACTATATGCATTTGGCCAACCTTACTAAGGCCCGTTCTCAAGCTTACGGCATACCAAGAGAAAAAGAAACCGAATGCTAGAATGGGACACTTACCACCCTTCAAAATCGATAGCACCATCCTTTGGGGGGTTCAGCCTAAGCTCTAAATGGCAAGGAAAATTCGGCTACTCCAAAAGAAATAAAAGAGGAAGAAGAAGCAAACTTGGCACACAAAATAAGCATTCCACCAAGCCGAAAATACCACCCTAAACCTCTTTCCAAACCCGAACCTCAAGCTCTTGGAGTCCCCCTATTTTGGCCAAGAATAGTGTGGGAAGAAAAGAAAAACAATTTAAGAATTTCGGCACCCCTTGCTAATAGCAAAACTGACCATGAAAGTCCCCAAAGAAAACTTCACATTCGGCCAAGGACAATGGCAGGGAAAGAAAGACAAAACCAAGAATTTTGGCCATGCTTCTATTTCTTTTTGTGATAATTTCTATCACCAATTAAAAATAAAACTTGTTTATTCACTTACCCATCACTACCCTATCACCAATTAAAAAAATAAAACTTTGTTTAACAAAGTTCCCATCACCAACCCATCTTCCATTAAAATAATAAAATAAAAAATAAAATAAACCCCATACTTCAACAGCTTTTGAAAGCAATCCAATTTGCTTTCTTCAGCCCTTAGGTGCCGTGCCCATGCGCAGACCACCCTCACGCCAGAAAAAGGAAAAATTAAACCTCCAATGCTGCCCCTAGGTCTCGAACCCGAGACCTGCAGAAGGCACCCCAATGCAGCGCCCTTAGCCGCTCGGCTAAGGCGTCTTTTATGTCATAAACGCATCACAATTTCCCTTTAAGCTTTCCTTAGCTAGCTTCCCCTTCGCCTTAACACCAAAGCAAAAATAAAACGCCCAACTGCTATCTACGCCACTCGAACCTAGGACCAGCTGGGCTGCATACAAGTAACGCCCCAGGCCACTTGGACCAGGCGCTATTTTGTGATATAAACCCCCTTCAATTTCTTTTAAGGCTTCTTTCCCCAGCTCCATTGTCTCCACGCCAAAAATAAAACACACCTTGCGCTCCCAAGGTGACTCGAACCCGAGTCCCTTACACCAAGGCCCCTAAGTGGCGCTCCCAAGCCACTTTGCCAGGCCGACTTTCATGCCATAACCTCGCCGAAAATATTTTTAAACCCTCCTTTACCTAGCTCTCCTTCAACGCCAAAAATAAAACTCCCCAACGCGATTCCTAGGGTTCGAACCCCTGTTCTTCCGCACCTTCTAGCTCCCTAGGCAGCGCCCTAACCACTCTACCAACCACTTCCTTGTGTCATGCTTGGCACCAAAAATTATTTAAAGCTTCCTTACCTAGCTTTTTCTTCTCAAGGGTAAAAAAGAAGTTTTTAAAGCTAAATTAGACATGACCCGGGGTTATGACTAGACCATAACATATGCATTTCATCTCTTCAAGCATGCGAAAATAATAAAAAAATATTAAAATTGCGAACAACCCCTAATTCGGGATGTTACAGTTCTTCCCCCCTTAAAAATAATTTCGTCCCCGAAATTACCTGGATCAGAAGAGTTGGGGGTATTGCTGCCGCATCACATCCTCGGGTTCCCATGTGGCCTCTTCCCTACCATGGTTCCGCCATAACACCTTTACCAACGGTACCAACTTCCTCCTCAGAACTTTGACATCTCGATCTAGGATCTGTACCAGCTCCTCCTCAAAGGACAAGTCCGCGTTTACTTCAATATCCGCAATCGGTACGATGTGCGATGGATCTGACCGATAGTGCCTAAGCATTGACACATGGAAGACGTCATGAATCTGATTTAATTCTGCTGGCAACTCGAGCTGGTAAGCTACTGGTCCCACACGTTTCAGCACTATGTACGGCCCGATGAACCTAGGGCTTAGCTTGCCCTTCCGGCCAAACCTCAACACCTTCTTCCAAGGTGATACCTTCAAGAAGACCTTATCACCCACTGCATACTCCACATCCCGGCGCTTAAGATCAACGTATGATTTCTGCCTGTCCGATGCCTCCTTCAGACGAGTCCGAACTACCTTAACCTTATCTTCCGTCTCTGCCACCAACTCTGGTCCCAACATCTGACGCTCACCCAGTTCTGTCCAACAGGTAGGAGTATGGCATTTCCGACCATACAGCGCCTCATATGGTGCCATCTGAATACTCGCTTGATAACTGTTGTTATAAGCGAATTCTGCCAAAGGTAGGTACTCCTCCCAACTACCACGGAAGTCCAAAACACAGCCCCTTAACATATCTTCCAAAACCTGGATTACTCTCTCAGATTGTGCATCAGACTGCGGATGAAAAGCCGTGCTGAAATTTAACTTTGTACCCAACGCCTGATGTAAGGCCTTCCAAAATCTCGACGTGAACCGGGGATCTCTATCAGAGATAATAGACACAGGTACTCCATGTAACCGCACTATCTCAGCTATATACAGCTTGGCTGACCTTTAAAGCGAGTAGTCAGCCCTTATCGGTATGAAATGGGCCGATTTAGTTACCCGATCTACTATCACCCATATTGAGTCTTTCTTACTGGGTGTAAGGGGAAGCCCACTCACGAAATCCATCGTAATCCCCTCCCACTTCCACTGTGGGATCTTTACCGGCTGTAACAGCCCTGATGGCAACTGATGCTCAGCCTTAACTTGCTGGCATGTCAGACACTTGCCCACTATCTCAGTTACTTCCCGCTTAAGACCCAGCCACCAAAACTGCTCCCTTAGATCCTGATACATCTTATTGCCTCCAGGATGCATAGCGTACGGGCTGCTATGTGCTTCTTTAAGGATCCGCTGCCTCAAATCATCATCCTTAGGCATACATACTCTCCCCTGAAAATACAACACTCCATCACTCCCCAAGCTCAAACCTTCGGCCTCACCACTCTGTACTTGTAACCTCCGAGTACTCAAAACTTCATCGGTCAACTGCCTCTCTTTAACCTCATCGATCCAAGACGGTTTTACTCGCAATTCCGCCAGAAGACTACCATCCTCATAGAGACTTAGGTGAGCAAACATTGCTCGCAATTCTGCCACCACTTTACGACTCAAAGCATCAGCGACTATGTTAGCCTTGCCCGGATGGTATTTGATAGAGCAGTCGTAATCCTTCAGCAACTCAATCCACCTCCGCTGCCTTAGATTTAAATCTTTTTGAGTCAAGAGGTACTTCAGACTCTTATGATCCGAGTACACCACCGACTTCTCCCCATACAGATAGTGCCTCCAAATCTTCAAGGAAAAAACCACAGCAGCTAATTCCAAATCATGTGTCGGATAGTTACCCTCGTGAGGCCTCAACTGCCGTGACGCATAAGCGACCACCTTTCCATCTTGCATCAACACACACCCTAAACCCGTATGTGATGCATCACAATACACAGTGAACTCCTTCCCTGACTCAGGCTGAATCAAGACTGGTGCTTCTGTCAAAAACTTCTTGAGTTTGTCGAAACTCTCTTGCTGCTTCTCAGACCACACAAATGGAACTCCTTTTCTCAGTAACTTGGTCAACGGTGCTGCGATTAAGGAGAAATTTTCCACGAATCTTCTGTAATATCCTGCCAATCCCAGAAAACTTCGAATTTTCGTAACCGACTTTGGTGGTTTCCATTCCAATATTGCCTCAATCTTACTAGGATCCACCCTGATTCCCTCAGCTGAAACAACATGCCCTAAGAAAGTTACCTCCTTAAGCCAGAACTCGCACTTGCTGAATTTGGCGTACAACTGTTTCTCCCTTAGAACTTGTAGAACCACATGAAGGTGTGCGTCATGCTCCTCCTCAGACTTTGAGTACACCAAAATGTCGTCTATAAACACCACGACGAACCGATCCAGATAGGGTTGGAAAACCCGGTTCATCAAGTCCATAAACGCGGCGAGTGCATTTGTCAAACCAAAAGGCATTACCAGAAACTCGTAGTGCCCATACCGAGTTCGGAATGCCGTCTTATAGATATCAGCTTCCTTCACCTTAAGCTGATGATACCCCGATCTAAGATCGATCTTAGAGAAAACTGATGCACCTTTGAGTTGATCAAACAAATCATCAATCCTGGGCAAAGGATACCGGTTCTTTATTGTCAGTTTGTTCAGCTGTCGATAGTCTATGCACATCCTCATTGTTCCATCCTTCTTTTTGACAAAAAGCACTGGAGCTCCCCAAGGTGATACACTCGATCGGATGAACCCTCTATCCAACAACTCCTGGATCTGAGCCTTCAACTCCACTAATTCTTTCGGTGCCATCCGATATGGAGCTATAGATACTGGCGCGGTCTCAGGTAACAAATCTATACCAAACTCAACCTCACGATCGGGGGGTAGACTCGGGAGTTCTTCCGGAAATACATCAACATAATCCCTTACAGTCCGCACATCCCTAATAGCTGTATCCTTAGCTTCCAAAGCACGAACATGCACTACATATGCCTCACAACCCTTCCTAACCATCTTTTCCGCCTTCAATGCAGAAACCAGATTAGATAGGTAATCTCTCCTCTTACCTATCATCACTACCTCATCTCTTTTCGCAGTCTTTAACACCATGCGCTTAGCTGCGCAATCCAGGCTAGCTTGATACTTTACTAGCCAATCCATCCCGAGAATCAGATCGAACTCCCTAAACGGTAGTTCCATCAAGTTAGCCAAGAACACGACCCCTTGAAGTTCTAGGGGTACATCCTTATAGAGTTTATTTACTTCTACAGAGTGACCCAGAGGGCTTAACACAGTCATCTTCTTAGAAGTAAGCTCAAAGTCTAAGTTCAGAGTTTCCACAACGCTACTAGCAATGTATGAGTGAGTCGAGCCAATATCAATCAAGGTGCTATAGGGTACTCCAAAGATCAAAAACATACCGGTTATGACGTCCGGTGCGTCGCCCTTCTCTTGACGCCTCGCAGCATAAACCAAGCCAGGTTGCCTAGCCTCAGTACCACCGGTACCTCCACTCGATGTCCCACGACCTCTGCCAGCACCATTACCTCCCCTTCCTGCACCACGACCTCTCAGTGGCTGTTGGTTATCCCTCCTATTCAGTGGACGATCCTGACCCTCAGACCTCAGCCTCGCTGCCTTTTTCGGACAATCCCTAACTCGATGTGTCACGGATCCACATTCGAAGCATCCCCGATTACCTTTCCAACACCCTCCCGTATGAGACTTTCCACAACGAGCACACCGTGGCGACCATTGAGTACTAGCAGCAGGCCCAGTAGCTTGATCCGACCCGCCATATCTTGCCCTCTTCTGCTGATTCCCTGAAAACCCCGAAGATCTGGAGCTCCTCTTGTTCCAGCTCCTATCCTGATTCCGTCTAAAAGACTGTCTTACCCCTTCAGTAACTTTAGCCTTCTCTACTAGTACAGCGAACTCCCGTTCTTGTTGCAGAGCTATCATCATCCTCAGCTCATCCCTCAACCCATCTTCAAATCTGACACAGCGTTCATACTCAGTACCCACAATACCACGAGCATACCTACTCAATCGGAGAAATTCAGCCTCATACTCTGCCACTGTCTTATTACCCTGAACCAGGTTTAAGAAAGCCTTCCGTTGCGCATCCACGTAGCTAGCTCCTATATATTTCCTTTGGTAGGCTGCCCTAAAGAATTCCCATGTGAGATCCTTCGCCATCGCTCCGTCCCTTACAGTGAGCCACCACTGGTATGACTCATCCCGGAGTAGAGAGATTATACCCTTCAGTTTTTCCTCAGCTGTAAAATCCAGGTCATCCATGATCCTCTCAGTTGATTCCAGCCAATATTCCGCCGTACTGGGGGCTACACCTGATACACCTCGAAATATCTCCGCTCCATTCGCTCGGAGTCGCTCAGGTATAGATTTCCGAGCTTCTGTACCTCTACCTGCCTCAGCTATCATTTCTAGAACTCCCAGCATAGCCTGCGATACTGACTCGCCCCCCGTCTGATCTTGTCGTCCAACACCAAAAGTTGGAGGTGGTGGTGGAGGTGGTATTTCATTATCAGATCCCTGGCCCGACCTAACGGGTTCTGACACCGCCATCCAGCCTCTACCGCGTCCCTGACAGCCGTGACCTCTAGAACTCATCTCTTATCACGCGATCTGTCTTAAAAAGTTTTATGAGTTAGTCATTGTTTCACTGATTATTAGCGAAGAAATTTTTATGAACGGAGTTTAAAAGTTGTTCTTTCGATCAAAAAAGTTTCAAGTCTTCTATTCTAATTCAAGGATACACATTCACTTATTCCATCACCTTTTTGTCCAATTCCTATCCCGGGGGTATTTTCGTCATTTGCCCTACAAGGGTATTTTGGTAATAAAACAGAGTAAATTTGTAAATCTTAATAAATCAAGGGTATTTTTAAATTGTAAAACTTGGGGGTTCTTTTTGAGAATCTGTTTTCCAAATTGGTAGTGTTGCAAAAATTTTTGAAAGCCGGGGTTATTTTGGTAATTTTTGTAAGTTAGGGGCAATTTGGTAAATTTCCAAAATCACGACATTTTTTATATTTGCAAATTAGGGATTTGGGGTACGTTTGTAAAATAAGAGAAATTTTGTTGAATTTGGGGGTGGCTTAGTAGTTTTAGAAACTAGGGGCATTTTTGTAATTTCTATAAATCAAAATTTTTTCGAAAATTTTTGTAAAATAATGCTCATAAGTTTAAGGGAAATTTTTAAAAGTTTTAAAACTAAAGTTTTTATAAAAATAGGGCTAGTTCCCTTTCGGGTTTTAGTAATTAGGTTTAGCCTATGAACAAGTCCTTACGGTTAAGGTGAACCGAAGCTACGCACCAGGTAGGATTCCTGCGAAGAGGTGGTGAGTCACTTCGACTGCTTAAATACCAGGCTTTTCCGGATCCAATCCTAGACATGCGCACAAGGGTTACCACATCCTAACTCGGCGGCTTAGTCATAGGTTTGTTTGATTAGGCAATTAAAAATCTTATGCGATTGTTGGGGTAAACTAATCCTAGGGTTCACATACCTTTTATACTATCTACGTTCCATTTCTACCCCTTTACAGATAATAATTCATACAGAGGTTAAAAATACTTACCCGAGCGGATTGGTGCCAGAGACTCGATGCCATGTTGTTCAAAACAAAACCATTTTCATAATATTTCACAGAGGCCGATCAAGAAAACATTTTTGGGCCTTGGGCCCCCACAGCCGAGTTTTGAACCTGGCTCTGATACCAATTATGTAACACCCCGAACCCGGCCCACGAGCCTTGACCGGATCTGGTATGTCACAGAGTAAAAACGTTTCGAGAGATTTCGATTAATAGTGGAAATCTGAAAATATTGTTGAAGTTATAAAACGGTGTTTGGTAAAACTCAGATGGGTTGATAAACACGATCTAGTTGAAACCTTTTTCCTTTGAAAACATTTGATCATTTAAATTTTTAGAACCATCAAAGTTATTGTTAACTTGGTGGATTTTTGCTACCCGATGGTAACATCTTTGAAAACGTGTGCGAGTACTTATTTTAAAAATGTTACTATTAACCGATTTGCTTAACAGTTTATAAGTTCATTAGAAATATAATAGAAATAAAGTAAAAGCAACTACTTAAACATACGAATAATAATAAGCGGCCATATTACAACCTAATCGAAATTTAGTAAATAATAAACTTTAAGCGGTGCGAAATAAAATTTCAAGTCCACGGAACAAGCATGGCCGCCTCGAGTCCTCTCCGCCTCCATCTCCGCGGTCTACTCACCCGCAAAATGATATGGGAAGGGGTGAGTCACCAAGACTCAGTGTATAAATCCCCAACCCGAAAATACAACTCATACACAAGATATTAGTACGACATGCAAATATGCAACCCAAGCTAGCCATCCATACTCCTTTTTCTACCCCGTGTGGTACCAAACCACTAGTGGTGCCAAACCACTGGTGACCAAAATCACAAATATCAAATGATGGGGCCAACCCATCGTGTGGTACCA
The DNA here is from genome assembly GCA_005393395.2 of Gossypium australe. Taxonomy (NCBI): domain Eukaryota; kingdom Viridiplantae; phylum Streptophyta; class Magnoliopsida; order Malvales; family Malvaceae; genus Gossypium; species Gossypium australe. Next base: position 21,653,143 of record CM016619.1, on the reverse strand, counting down.
AACCTCTGATGACCATAGGTCACAATATCAACATGTGGTACCAAACCACTGGTGGTGCCAAACCACTGGTGACCGAAGTCACAAATATCAATATGTGGTACCAAACCACTGGTGGTGCCAAACCACTGGGACTTAGTCACAAATTATATCAACGGTGTGGTCAAATCCACTGGTGGTGCCAAACCACTGGTGACCGAAGTCACAAATATCAAATGATGGGGCCAACCCATCGTGTGGTACCAAACCACTGGTGACAGTCCATAGAGATCATCTCCCTCCTCTCATCGATCCCACCATCATCATGCTCACATAACAAGTATCATGATCCCATATATCATGCATTCATATATAGCATAGCATTTAACAGCATATGATGGCGTACACAACATACATCATAGATCAAGCAATAGGGAACTTACCCGAAATCCAAGCTTTTGCCCACAAGGCAAAGTTACTACATGAGAGGTTATACTTATATCATAATAACAGTCTATACTAATAAAGTGTGTGAGAGTTTACACACCTATTTAATCGAAGACCTAAAGAGGAATCCCGAACTACTCAATAACGAAAACCCGAAGAATCGATCTACCGCACTAAATCCCTTGCTCCTACATTCGGCCAAACCACAGGGTCATTAACAAGGCCATTCGGCCACACCATTATATCCAGAAGGATGTGTCGTACTTGAAACGCTTACCAACGCGACTTGAAATCCCGAAGGCCTCTGTTTTCCTTAGCCGATTAGCCCCTAAAACCATAGCACACGTGCGGTTATCACTTAAATGCCATACTTGGCCCATAGTCGAACATAAACAGCCACTTACCTTGAAGACTCAAAACCCGAAAGGCTCCTTCCAAGCACCCTAGCGTCGGCTACATACAAAAAGAAACACTATTAAGACACTATATGCATTCGACCAACCTTACTAAGGCCCGTTCTCAAGCTTACGGCATACCAAGAGAAAAAGAAACCGAATGCTAGAATGAGACACTTACCACCCTTCAAAATCGATAGCACCATCATTTGGGGGGTTCGGCCTAAGCTCTAAATGGCAAGGAAAATTCGGCTACTCCAAAAGAAATAAAAGAGGAAGAAGAAGCAAACTTGGCACACAAAATAAGCATTCCACCAAGCCGAAAATACCACCCTAAACCTCCTTCCAAAACCGAACCTCAAGCTCTTGGAGTCCCCCTATTTCGGCCAAGAATAGTGTGGGAAGAAAAAAAAAACAATTTAAGAATTTCGGCACCCCTTGCTAATAGAAAAACTGACCATGAAAGTCCCCAAAGAAAACTTCACATTCGGCCAAGGACAATGGCAAGGAAAGAAAGACAAAACCAAGAATTTTGGCCATGCTTCTATTTCTTTTTGTGATAATTTTTATCACCAATTAAAAATAAAACTTGTTTATTCATTTACCCATCACTACCCCATCACCAATTAAAATAATAAAACTTTGTTTAACAAAGTTCCCATCACCAACCCATCTTCCATTAAAATAATAAAATAAAAAATAAAATAAACCCCATACTTCAACAGCTTTTGAAAGCAATCCAATTTGCTTTCTTCAGCCCCTAGGTGTCGTGCCCATGTGCAGACCACCCTCACGCCAGAAAAAGGAAAAATTAAACCTCCAATGCTGCCCCTAGGTCTCGAACCCGAGACCTGCAGAAGGCACCCCAATGCAGCGCCCTTAGCCACTCGGCCAAGGCGTCTTTTATGTCATAAACGCATCACAATTTCCCTTTAAGCTTTCCTTAGCTAGCTTCCCCTTCGCCTTAACACCAAAGCAAAAATAAAACGCCCAACTGCTATCTACGCCACTCGAACCTAGGACCAGCTGGGCTGCATACAAGTAACACCCCAGGCCACTTGGACCAGGCGCTGTTTTGTGATATAAACCCCCTTCAATTTCTTTTAAGGCTTCTTTCCCCAGCTCCCTTGTCTCCACGCCAAAAATAAAACACACCTTGCGCTCCTAAGGTGACTCGAACCCGAGTCCCTTACACCAAGGCCCCTAAGTGGCGCTCCCAAGCCACTTTGCCAGGCCGACTTTCATGCCATAACCTCGCCGAAAATATTTTTAAACCCTCATTTACCTAGCTCTCCTTCAACGCCAAAAGTAAAACTCACCAACGTGATTCCTGGGGTTCGAACCCCTGTTCTTCCGCACCTTCTAGCTCCCTAGGCAGCGCCTTAACCACTCTACCAGCCATTTCCTTGTGTCATGCTTCGCACCAAAAATTATTTAAAGCTTCCTTACCTAGCTTTTTCTTCTCAAGGGTAAAAAGGAAGTTTTTAAAGCTAAATTAGACATAACCCGGGGTTATGACTAGACCATAACATATGCATTTCATCTCTTCAAGCATGCGAAAATAATAAAAAAATATTTTAAAATTGCGAACAACCCCTAATTCGGGATGTTACATTTTTTATATATAAGTGTGAACTTCATAACTACTAAAAGTGAATGATGTAAAATTCTTTAAATTTTTTAATTAGTAATGTTGTTTTATCTAAATATCTAATTTTTATTTTATTTAAAATTAAATTAATAAATATTAAAATAGATTTTACAGTTATAAAATAAATAGATAGGGAGTAAAAAGAAAAAAGAAAAAAAAGATGGGAGAGCAAAAGAGATTGTATTTTATTAATCAATCAAAATATCTACATTGCTTTTCAAAAGTCTTTATTTATATGCATAAGAAGTATAAATGAAGTAGATATCTACTTCTAATCACTATTAGAATTTAAAGTACATCAAAACTTATCTTGATCTTAATGGAAATCCACTTAATAAGATATTCATAACACTCCCCCTTTGATGTCCCTTAGTAAATAATGTGTCTCGTTAAAACCTTACAAAGATAAAAACCTTGTGGGAAAAAAATCCCTAGTGAAGGAAAAAGAGTACACATATCTATAATATGCATAATATGTTGTCTCACTAAAAATCTTACCAAGAAAACCCAATGGGACAAAACCTCAGTTAAGGGAAAAAGAGTACAACGCGTATTTACTCATCCTCATAAAAACATCACATAGTTTCTCATATTATACGTATTCAATCTTGAATACTATTTTTTCAAACGATTATTTGAATGTATTTGCTAAGCATTTATATCACCATCCTTTTGAAAGTCATGAATGAAGGAAAATTTTAGGGAAAATATATTTTGATTTCTTCAGGAGTTTCAACAATAATCATGGCAAACTTTAATCATGATTCTTCTATAAAAACACAAATAAGTATTTTGGATCATTTTATAATCCTCCTTCAACTACTATTTGCTATGTCAAATTTACCACATATGTTCAAATTATCTCAATTCATAGAAATGAACAATTTCCCGAGAATTTCAATATGCTTCTGGCATTCTAAATCCTTCAAGGATTTTAATATAAACTTTACTATATAGTGATTCATAAAAAGGTTGTAACAACAGCTATTAGATGCAAGTTAAATATTTTATGAATTGTCAGTTTCTACAAATCGAGCCTGTAAATATTTTTATTAAATATTTATGGAGTGAGTATATTGGTGTATTAAATTTTCGTCCGAAAATTTTAGTAATTAAATGGCTAATTAAGGATTAAACCGTAAAAAATATAGAAGTTAATCGGTATTGATTATTATTAGTTAAATTGCATGATTAAAAAATGTTTAAGGTCTAAAGTGGAAATAACCACTTTTCTTAAGTAGTGAACGGTAGGAATGTTTTAATCAGTGAAAAATTGTGAAATTTTAAAGGTTATTTTTATAATTAAAAAAAACAAAACAAAACATAAAACATAGAAACAATAAGCCATTATTATCTTCATTTTTCATCCATCACCGTTTCCACCATTTTTGAGTGAAGGAAGAAGGCTTCGAAAGTTTAAAATCATTCGGCCATTGCATGGTATGAAATTCTAAGCCCATTTCTTGTAATTTTTATATTTTTGAGATCGTTGTTGAGTAATCTAGCTAACCTGGGGACTAATTCGTAAATCTGTTAAAATTTTTGGGACTTGCCATTAATGAATTATAGGTGTTCTTGATGTTAGATGAAATATTTTTATGCTTGGTTACTATCTAGGACTATTTTGTAAAGGGATTTTTGATAATTTTGAATCTAAGGACTAACATGAAAATATATAAAATTTAGAATGTAAATTTGTAAAATTTTTAATGTTTAAAGGTTGATATGAGGTGCTGTTAAAATCGATTTTGGATATTAGGAGTTAAATTTGAAATTTTAAATAGTTCTAATTTTAGGGACTAATTTATAAATAAATTTTATGAGTCATATACATAAATATGAGTGTGACAATGTATTTCACTTTGATAAATTAAAATTAATTGTTACATAGATCAAGAACTAAACCATTTGGAGGATAACCGAGAAAAAAAAGGAAATTTACAAATTAGTCCTGTAACACCCCAAACCCGGCCCATACATTTCGACCAGATCTGGTATGCTACGGGTTGAACATTGAAAACTTTTGCCTTGTTGATTTTGGAAATCGGAGTTTAGTGAGATAGTAATTAAATAAATAAGCGACTTTAGGGAAAAACCGTGTATAATTTTTTTTTTATAACATGTTCAAAAAAAATCCCATTTTATTATTTCATGCAACTAAACCTTTGACATAATTTCGAAAATTCCAAATATTAAAATACTTAGTTGAAAATAAACTATGGGGCCTTATTACATAAACATTCCCAGAAATAAAATGAAACAAAAGAGAACACTGAATTAAAACAGAAATATATTTCTTTAATTAGAAGTCCCTATGGCCCCTCGAGTCCGTCTCGGCTCCCATGTCCACGATCTACGGCTTATTTGAAAGATTAGGAAAAAAAATGAAAGGGTGAGTCACCAAGACTCAGTGTATAAATCCCGAACACAATGACCCGAGGCCCACAAACACATTATGAGCACTGGCCCAAACATAAAGGCAACAATCATAATTACATGATAAACCATAAATGATGAATAGTCCAGCCCATCCTAGAATTCCATCCTCTACACACCAACCCGTACCAACCATCACACCTTGGGGATTTCTACAATCAACCCTCCATCCGCTACACACCATAACGACAGCCGTACTACCTATTCCTATTAATCAGGAATCATTAAACGTGGCATAGCCACCGATCACTATGTTACCTAACATTTGAACTTGTGGTTTAACCACCGATCACCAAGTGACCTATCATGCACTTCCCCTTCATTATCATAGTCCTTACCCATGCATACATACTTGAGAAACAAGGAAACAGGCTTTCACATATATCGATACACATAGAGAAGTTTCTATGATTACGTACCTGGCATCCCTTGCCTACCCTTTTTGGGTAATCCGACTGTTTATACAGCTTTTTTTCAGCTTTTAGCCCATAACATATAAATTACAGTTAAAAAGTGTGTTAGAGATCTACACACCTGATTATCGTTAGAACAAGACTTTCTACATCGACGCTATCCGTAGTCAACACAGCTGCTATCTGCCCAATGTGTTGTTCAGAGGCTGGTAACGAAACATTAGGTTAAGGCATGACTAACGAAGAGAAAACGGTTGATCATCTTAAGGAGAATTGAAATCCTTACCTTGAAATCCTAAAAAGTGATATGAGATTCAGGGACTAGTGTTTCCGGCTTTTAGATCTAAGAGATCTACTTCAACTCCCGCCGTCGCCCAAAATAAGAACATGAAAAGAGTGGAAACGTTAAACCGAACCCTAGTAGCCACCTGGCTTTAATTCTCAAGAACCGAAAGAGAAAGGAATAGATCTGAGTAAATCGGTTCTTGCCTTCACAGGGAAATCGACAACTCCAAGAAGATCCCGGTTTATGGAGAAATCGGCAGAAGAGGAAAAGAATGGAAACAGAAAGTGAAGTGAAAGGTTTCGGCTTTTAAGAAAGGTCCGAAAAAGAGATGAACAAGAAGAGGCTTAGGCGTTTTCAGATTTTAGAAGAAACTAACAGAAATTGCAGAGAAAGACTGAGAATTTCGACACAGAGAATAGGAGAAAAGAATGGAGTTCCAAATGTCGGAATTGAAGAGTACCACCCCCTATTTATAGAGAACTTCGGCACTTACCTAACAAATCCCGGAAGTGCTCTTCCTGATAGCTAAAAATTAAACAAATAATAGGGGAAAATTCGGCACCCCCTATGGCAAATAGAAACCGATTTCTCCCCCTTCCAGGAGATGGAATTTTGGCCAACTCTGCACTCAGCAGATAGCTCCTATCTTTTCTCCTCTATCTTAATCTATTCACACCTTTAGAAGAGGTCTAGATAACACCACCTCTCCCTACTATTATCAGAATAATATCCACATTATCCACCCATTTAATCCCCCTAAAATTAAGCCTCACTGCCGTCCCCCTCCTTGCTCCCTTCCAAGTGCCGAAAATGGCCCAAAGACATGGGCCCCTTGCGGCCAACCACTTGGGCCTCTACTCTTGCTAATGGCGCCACTTTATAACTCCTCTGCCGCACCACCTACTACTGGACCACAAGCCCACTTTGCAACTTAAAGCACCAATACCAACTTTTAAACCCTATAGTACCCAAACAGAAAATTTAACCAAGGCTTCGGCCCAATCCTGAGCCCAATTTGGACCCCTAATACTCAAATTAACTCATTACACATATTCACCCATTAAACGCATAGGCCTAAAAATTCAGGATGTTACAAGTCCCTACGAGTCAACTAATAGCATATCCTAGGTAAGTTCATAGTATAAATAAATATATGTATTTATTTATAACTTGTGCCATTATGTTTTGGTTGAATTGTATTTGATGTTGAATTTCGATATTAAGTTGTAGATTTTAAAATGCTTACAACTAAATACAAGTGAGAATTTGGATATTCGATAATTGATGATCATTTGGGATAATATGATTATATGATATTGAAATGAACTTAGTTGATTAATAGCATGTGTACGACTGTGTTTCTGGAAGTGCCTCTAAAAAATAATTGTAATAAACATTGTTAAATGCCTGATTGAACGAAGTAAACGATTAATAAGGTTAAACGCATGCGCTTGTACAGGATTGCACTCGGTGCCTCTTTTTGCACTTCAGTTCCTTTGTTTTGGTGCCTTTGTTAGCATTTTGCACAGAGCTATCATTTTTAAAACACGAATATCGATACCTCTGCCCCAGACAGTAAAAATTCAGCATATTTAAACATATAAACCATTCCAACACAAATCTATTCAACATGCATCTTTTACCATATCAAATAAATGTCAAAACAATTATAATCACGGTTTCAAACATCGAGAATAAGTCCGAGCAATAATCAACATATCACGATTCAAACCTTTAAATCCTAAGAACAAATAAGCTATGGAAACATCCAAAATATCATGGCAAAATTCATGCAACAATTCTACCACATTGTCTTTATTTCCCCAAAACATAAATGAATTAATAACACTTATGAAATAAAGCTAACATCTAGCTTGGATCACCCATCGGAAATCACACCGCTCATACCGGCACATAACTAATCTGCAATGGTTTTAAAGGAATGGGTGATCTTAACCAGCTCAGTGAATGCTCAGAATAACCACAATGTACACACAATATCAAAGGTTAAATAAGAGCATACTATAACACGTTCACAACCATACTCTAATCAAGTCAAAATAACATATTCACGTTTCATTAAGTCATAAAACTAACATATACTCCTACATGCAATTACACTCAACTCACTTATATATAATTCATTTAACAATAATTCATCAAGACCAAACAACGTATACAGCTTTAATAACCCACAAGTCTAGCTGATATATTCTCATGCATTCACAAGTTAAATAGAAATGATCCAAACCATAAAGATATGTGCAATTTACTATGAGAACATACTAACATTTTCATAAAACTTAAATAAACTCGCTTAGCATATTATTCACATGTTAACGTCCATCTCACATCATATTACCACAACAAATAAGATCACATTTAAACACTAATTCGCATAGCAACCACATACTCATTTAGGCATACATCACATTACACATATATACATTTTAAGATAATTTGGCACTTGAGGCTATGAAACATAAAAAATGGGTTCTACCACCACACATCGGATACATGGATTTCCAACACACCAAATGACTCATAGAGTCGTTCATATCCCAAAAGTGAAGCATAAAGCTATCACTCTCCAACACACCAAACATGTTCCATTGAATGGAGCTTAACTCACATTCCTTTTTCTCTCCAACATGTCTTAGGACCTTAACACCCAAATCAAATAACACATATAGGTGAGTACGCACAAATCCTATGGCATGACAACTATATCCAACGGTCTCATAAGGTCACAAGGCCAAAATATCCACAATTAAACAATTTTAGTTATTGATTTACTGCACATCATCTCTGTTTATATTCATCAATTCACATCAGAAACTTATAAATAATGCATGCTAATCAAATTCACATTTAATTGCACTTAAAGTGCCACAATAATGCTCATTGAGCCATCACGTATCTAACCACATATGAGTGCATTGAAATTAGTTTATCACATACATAACATCTTATATTAGCATTACATAATTCAACACATATGTATTTACCGGTTTTTGCACTTTCACTGCACATTTAAATTGCTAACACAACATCATCATTATTGTTCGGCATATTTAATATGCCCACAACACAATACAATTCACATTAGTCATCACACATGACTCATGTCACAATGTCGCATCATAATAATCAGTCCATAAATAATCTCATAATCACATATTTACCAAAAATAAAGCAAGGGAAATAGAAAGCTTACATTCGGAACTTAGGATAGGGATTTAAGTTATTCCTAAGCTCCCAATTAACACTATGAATTGTGTCTACTAACAACAATTCCAAACACTTACCGATTACGCTTTCAACGAAAAGTCGAAAGCTCAAACTAGCCTTTCCTAGCTCATAGATGGTTTAGCGAATTCGGAACTTCAACACAACAATTTGAACAACAACACATTCAAAAATCAGCTAATGACTCATTACAAATGTACAAAAACATAAGCCTAAACTAAGTTCTCATGTAACTGAAGCCTTTAACATAGTAAACTTTAAATCAAATATCTCGATCTATACTCAATCTTTTTGCCCAAAACCAATTTTGTTCATCTTATAATTCACCTACAACTAATTTCCAACCTTTAAACTTGTTAGGGATCGACCCAATTAAGCAACGAACAAGTAAAAATAGGAGAAGAAATTGAGAAATTGAACACACAAATTTAATGTGGAAAAACCCCTCCAAAGAGGATAAAAAACCACATGCAAAGATAATTTTACTATAATGACAAAAGAAGGAATAGTACAAAGATGGAGATAAAAACTAAACCCCGAAAAATAAAGAACCCTCAAAACATAAACACAAAAATTCTCCAAATGTGTTATGAGTTCTAATCTCTAATGGGTGTATTTTCTAAGGTTGTGAAAGAGTCTATTTATAGGCTAAATTCATAGGTGAAATAATAATAAAATAATCTAGACTAATTAGAGTTTGATTGAAACAAATAAATAGAGTTTAACTAGAAGATTATTTCTCAAATTTGATTGAAATAAGAGTCATACTCAACAAATCTCCATCTTGACTTATATTTGCACAATGCCATCTTTGCCAAAGCCTGCCACAGGCCTATCTTGGACTATGCAGGGAATTAACTGAGTCAAATCTATGCTTAGAAACTAGAAGACTACTAGCCTTTGACTTATACACTGCCAAATCAAAACTAACTTGGGTCTGATTTTCACGAACACAGTGCCCTAACATTTCAAAACCTACATCCAAAAGAGAACCTCTCTTTAATGAAACGATCATACCTTTTTCCCTTCGATGATCGAGTTGCCTCCGCTCAAAACGAGTTGACTTCGACTCCGTAACGGACGAGGGACATTCGATTTCACTAGTCACTATAGGACCTTCCAGAATATAAAGATTAATAGTTCTTTTACCTTTTAACAAAACGAGAGCTTCATGAGATACTTTAATGTCGCTCGACTCGATGTTGATTATGCATCCTTTCAAGTCTAAAATACTCAAGGAGATGAGATTCTTTCGTAAATCAGGTACATACCTGACATCTGAGAGTGTCCTAATCGTCCCATCATGTACCCTAATTTTGATAGTACCAATACCAATTACCTTATTGGATGAATCATTTCTCATGTGCACAACTCCACCTTCAACCAAACTGTATATGCAGAACCATTCTCTATTGAGACACATGTGGAAAGAACATCCCAAATCTAGGATCCACTAAGACATAAGCTTGGAGTTATCTCTCGTTGGCACTAACAAGAAATCATCACTACTTTTATTGGCCAATTAGCACTAGCTACATCTTCCTCGTTACTCTCAGCAACTCTTTTATTTCGCAGTTTATAACAATCTGCTTTGACGTGACCTAACTTTTTACAATAGCGACACCTTCTGTCTCGCTTCTTTGATGTTATCAAAATGGAAGACTGCCTATCTTCCTTGCTATCCGAACAAAAATCATTGTCAAGTTTGTCTCTACTCAACAAATGACCTTCACATGTTCAAACGAGAGTTTGTCTCTTCCATAAATCAGCGTCTCATTGAAAGACTTGTATAAGGGGGCAAAGAGAACAATAATAGCATAGCCTGATCTTCATCATCAACCTAAACCACAACATTCTTTAAATCATTTAAAAAAGTAATAAATTGACTGATGTGATCTCTAGGAAGCTCACATTCGTTCATGCGAAACGTAAATAGACGTTGTTTCATCACTAAACGGTTAGCTAGAGACTTGGTTGCATAAAGAGTTTCTAACCTTTTCCACAAGGCGGATGAGGTCTTCTCCATCAATACCTCCTGCAATTCCATATTTGTGAGGCACAACTGGATTGCAGACAAATGCCTTTTTATCAAGCTCTTCTCATTCTATTTAATTTATATTGTCAAGATTTTTCTCTATAGCAACCTTTTTCAAGCCAATTTGAACTAGAATTGTCATCAACCAAACTTGCCACAGATTAAAATTTGTGACACCAACGAACTTCTGAATTTCAAACCTTGTTGTTGCCATCTCTGAACGAGCTAATTTACGAAAATTGAACTAGCTCTGATACCACTTTTTGGGGATCAACTCGATTAAGCAACGAACAAGTAAAAATATCGAAAGAAATTGATAAATTGAACACATAAATTTAACGTGGAAAAACCCCTCCAAAGAGGATAAAAACTCATGGGCAAAGATAATTTTACTATAATGACAAAAGAACGAAGAGTACAAAGATGGAGATAAAAACTAAACCCCAAAACCCAAAAAACAAAGAGTTCTCAAAACGTAAACACAAAAATTCTTCAAATGTGTTATGAGTTCTAATCTCTAATGGGTGTATTTTCTAATGTTGTAAAAGAGCCAATTTATAGGCTAAATTCATATGTCAAATAAGAATAAAATAATCTATACTAATCAGAGTTTGATTAATAGAAATAAACAGAGTTTAACTAGAAGATTATTTCTCAAATTTGACTTAAATAGGAGTCATACTCAACAAAACTACACAAAACTACTCAATTCATGGTATCAACTTTTTCGACATGTTTTATGACTATTTTTCAAAAATTCATTAAAAATCAAGAATTCTTTAACGAAACTTCAAAGTAAGTTTAGAAACCTTATAATTACATAGAAATTAATTGAAAAACACTTTAAACCCACTATTTTACCCAAAATCTCGAAATCGACCATTAACATCCCAATTTTCGAATTTTATTTAAAACATGCGATTTAATGGCTAAAAATTTTGCTTGAAAGACCAGATGTTATTTAAAACTAATTAGGAATTGAATTGTTACCTTAGTTGATAAACACTGAGTGTTTAATCTATGATGTTCTTATTGGATTTTATGGAGGTTTAATAATTTGAAAAGTGATAGGAATCAAAGGAATTTAGGTTTGACAAAGAAAATTGTATGGGAGGACTTGGGACAGCATGGAACGACAAGAGTAAATAGAAGGGTGAAGTTAACGTGAAAATAAAACTAGGTGGGGGAAGATATAGGATGAATTTTAAAATTTTGTTATTTGCTTCATAAACAGAAAGAATTTTGACCATTTTACAAATCAGTCCCTAATTAAAAATTGAAAGTCTTTGGAACATTATTTTCAAAAATTGATTTAACAGTCCAAAAGCCATTGTCGAATATTTTTCCAGTTCACCATGCTACTAGATTTTCAAGCACTCTAGAGCTAAAATTCCTTAAATACCCCTAAAACTCCTGCACCCAATTTTGGGGTGTTACAAAAATTATATTGATTGAGTTCATGAATTGCTTGATAATAATATGTTAGTATGATTATTGAATTTTTAACTGACGAAATTGAATGAAAGATGAGTATGTGTTTAAAAGTTGGTTAGAAATGATATCAAAATGACCGGAGAGTTTACAGTTTATATATAAGTACCGCTCGATTTATAATTAAGATGTATTGTAACAGGGTTATCTATTTAAAATAAATGGTTTATTGTGAATAATATGGAAATATGTCATATTGATTGAATGGGAGATTATACAATTGACAAATGAAATGCTCACCTTGTTGACAAATGAAACGCTTACCTTGTTGTTGTGAATGTCTTTACAGGAAATGGTATAAAGTTAGTTATATTTGTTAATTAATTGAAAACTAAGCTAAAAGTTTAGTCTAATTATGTATAAACTTACTAAGCTTTATAAGCTTACTCTGTTTCTTTTCATGTTTTCTGTAGTTGACGTTTTGGAACTAGCCAGTCAGACCAACTTCAAGGCTCACACTATCAAGCTTCTGTTTTGGTAGAGTTTGAATCGTTTGTTTTGGTTTTGTGGCATGTATATAGGTTATCTTATTATATTTGTTTTGAAGTTTTAATTTGATATTGTAATGTATTGTAAATGGTTGGATTTTAAGATTTCTATAGTATGCAAATATGGTATATGATGAAAGCGTGTTAGAAATGACATATTTGATCTCAGATTATGAAATGTTGGAGAATGGTTAAAATTGGTGATAAACCGTAATATGTATATATTTTAATCCCACATTTAGCATACTTTTGGATGGTTTATCCCCTGAATTGTGGAATTTGGTGCTCTTAATCCTTTATTTTCATGTTTTATACTTAGGAGAGCACCGGAGGATGAAAAGAACAAGAAACGGGCCAAAAATGGAGAAAATGGGTCAAAGTACAAAATTCACACGGTTTAGGCTCAAGCCACATGGTCGTGCCTCCTTAGCAGACCCAAACTCGGCCTAGACTCAACTTACACGGGCGTGCCACACAGGCGTGTCCCTGTCGTGACCTATTTTAATTCCACTCGGTTTAGGATACTTAGGGGCAAAGAAAGACTTTCCGAAAGCCTATATAAACACCCTAAGTGTGACCTTAAAAGGGGTGGTTTAGGTAGGTCAAGGAGCCAAGCCAGATAGGCTGAATTGTAGGATTTACTCGAAGATAGCCAGTTAATTCATCTCAAGAAGCCGGAATCATACTCAAGACGGAAGATCTTCCCTTCAATTTCCTTTAAGGGGTTTTAGGGTTTTTCTTATGTTTTGTTTTATACTTTCTTCTGAGATGTATTCTTTATTAAACATGAACTAAACCCCTCAAATACCTGAGGGGGATGAAACCTAAGACGGATCTTGTTATTGTTTTCTGAACTATATGATAAATACTTGATTTGTTCTTAACTACGTGTTCTTAATTCTTGTTTTAATATTTCAGGATATTGATTCAAGCATTGATGTGCTTAGGCAGTGGGGGAATATTCCCTGTTTAAGAATAAATCTAGCATAGTTAAGCAAAGTTGATCGCAACCCTAAAGATAGGATGATGAAAATCTGCCAGATTAGGTTCAAACCTAATATAGGAGCCTATAGATCGAGTTAATGCAATTCTAGGGGTTTTAATTAGAAAGAGATTTCAATTAATCAACCTAGGGTTAGACGTTAGTAGCCTCGAGAGAGGTATTAATATAAATTAGGGAATCCTGCGGATCAAGTCAATTGAATAAATTGTTTGGTTCAGAGTTAAATAACAAGTGAAGTCTAGGTGGATTCTTCCTTGGGTATTGTCTTAATAAATTGGTTTTTCCAAAAGTATTTTCCCAATTCATTCTCTGTGTCTTAGCATCTTTTCCTTAGTAATTAGTTAAATAAACATTAATCACTTTTATTTTAGGCTAGATAATAAAAAGAAAGTTACTATTAGTACTTTTGGTTCCTTTGGGTTCGACATTCTGGTCTTGCCACTAAACTATACTACTGTTCCATAGGTGCGCTTGCCTCAATCGTTGTCGTAAGTTAGTTTCTAGGCTCGATCATTCATTATATAAATATTAAGTCTTTCAGAAATGATCAAGTTTTTGGCATCGTTGCCGGGGAACTGAAATATTAAGAACGCTCAATTTTTATTACTTTAGCCATATTTTATTTTTACAATTAAATTTTATTTTTACTTTTCTAAATTTTCTTCTTTGCTTCTGGCAGGAATTCTAGTTTATGACTAGAAGAAACCCGTCAGGACCGCTACTTTACGATAGTGAAATTGAAAGCACAGTTCGCAAAAATCGAAGAGAAATAAGGAGAAGCCTACAATACATACAAGAAGAGAAAGAAGACGAATTTAATACTACCAAAGAGATGGCTGAGAATAATCTGCTACCTCCAGAGGTGGCGGAAAATCATGCTCCTCGAACTATGTATGTTATGCTAAACCTAATTTAATAGGAACTGAGTCAAGTATTGTTAGACCTGCTATTGCTGCAAATAATTTTGAACTGAAACCTAACATAATTCAAATGATACAGAAATTTGTTCAGTTTGATGGTTTGCAGGATGAAGATCTCAATAATCACTTGGTGAATTTCCTAGAATTTTGCGATACTTTCAAAATAAATGGCATTTCTGATGATGCCATCCGTCTTCAGTTATTTCCCTTTTCTTTGAGGAATAAAGCTAAAAAGTGGTTGAATTCTCTTCCACGAGGATCAATCATTATATGGGAACAAATGACCTAAATTTTTTTATTAAAATACTTTCCACCTGCTAAAACGGCTAAGTTGAGGAATGATATCTCTTCTTTCGTGCAGATGGATTTAGAGACACTTTACGATGCATGGGAGAGATACAAAGATCTATTGAGAAGGTGCCCACACCATGGATTACCCTTGTTGCTACAGGTACAAACCTTTTACAACGAGGTGAACCCTTCAACTAGGCAATTCATTGATTCAGCCGCCGGTGAAACCTTGAATAACAAAACACCTGAGGCTGCCTACGAATTCATTGAAGAGATGTTACTGAATAATTATCAGCTACAAGACACGAGGACAAGGCCAACGAAAGTCGCCAGTGTTTTCAACCTCGACGTAGTGACCATGCTATCAAACCAGGTAGAACTTCTGACTAAGAAAATTGACATTTTGTGTGGTTCTTCGCAGGTACACCCAGTGATGCAGTGCGACATGATTGGAGGAGGAATGAGCAATACAGAATATCCACCTTACAACCCGAGCGCTGAAAACGAGCAAGTTCACTATATGGGTAATAATTCTAGACCTCAAAATAACCCTTATAGTAACACTTACAATTCAGGTTAGAGGAACCACCCCAATTTCTCATGGGGTGGTCAAGGAAATCAGAGAAAACAACCCCTCCCAGGCTTTCAACAACAACCCTACCCATAAGAAAAGAAGCAGAACCTTATAGAGATGCTGACAAAATTCATCGCAGTGTCAGAAACTCATTTCCAAAACACCGAGACAACACTAAAAAATCAACAAGCATCGGTTCAAGGGTTCGAGAACCAACTAGGGCAGCTTGCTAAGTTAATCTCAGAATGACCATAAGGCAGCTTGCCAAGCAACACTGAAACTAACCCAAAGGAGCAACTTCAAGCCATAACAGCTCATGATAGTGAAAGGTTAGATGAAGCAAAACTAAGGCAAGAGAATGTGGTAGAAGAAGGTAAGGTTGAGGTAAACCATGACAAACAAAAACTGGTAATTAAAGAGTACCAACCTCGTATACCATACCCCAATGCGACGAAGAAAGACAACACAGATGAACAATTCAGTAAATTTCTTAAACTTTTAAAGAAATTACATATTAACTTACCGTTTCTTGAAGCTCTTTCATAGATGTCAGATTCAAGGAAATTTTTGAAAGAGCTTTTGACAAACAAGCGGAAGTTAGACGAGGAATCGCATGTGGAACTAAATGCAATGTGCTCAGCAATGTTGCAAAATAGACTACCATGAAAATTAAAAGATCCAGGGAGTTTTACAATTCCATGCTCAATTGGTAGTTTATCTATTGATAATGCTTTAGATGATTTATGGGCAAGAATCAATGTCATGCCTTATAAAATGTTTAAACAACTAGGTCTAGGAAAACCCAAACAAACTAGGATGAGCATTCAATTAGCTGATAAAACTATTAGAATTCCTAGGGGTATAATTGAATATGTTCTTGTGAAAATTGATAAATCCGTATTCTCAGTAGACTTTGTCGTTTTAGACATGGATGAGGACAATATTATTCTTTTAATTTTAGGAAGACCTTTTTTAGCAACTGTCAGAACTAAAATTCATGTTGGTACAGGTGAACTCATACTTCGTTCAGGTGATGAGACAATCACTCTTCAGGCTCTTGACTCGGCTAGGGCATCGAGTAATCAAGGTGAAAACATCAATTCTACTAATGACCACTTGGTTCCACCTTCTTTACAGGAAACACCACGAAACTACACAATTGAGCCAGATCCTAGACCTCATGCCAACAAGGAAATAACTCATGAGGAATGAAGGCTTCAGATCGATGAACTAGACGAGTGGAAGCCACGTGTTAAAGAGAAACCAAGAACACACGAAGCAGAACCAAAGCAAAACCATGTCAAACTTAAGGATGAGGCAAACCAGTTTCAGATCAAGGATCAGGTATTTGTGGACAAGACAAACCCTCGAATATCTCCTTCCGACCTTAATACAAACGAAGAAATCCCTTTTAAGGTAATCGATGCTTTCTCATACGGAACAGTCGAGGTAAGTAATCCTATATTCGACACTTTTAAAGTAAACGCTACTCAACTCAAACTATATACGATAATAGAACTGATAGCATGAGAAAGGATTTTCAACTCCTCAAACCACCATAAATGTGCGAATGAGAGGTAAGTCTAGCTTAAGACTTTAAACGAGCACTTCTTGGGAGGCAACCCGAGCACTAACCCCATTAATTTTTATATTTTTTATTTTCCCTTTTAGCACCTAACTACAAGCTAACTAAAACACAGGTTTCTATACCCACTCGGCCCTGCACATGGCCGTGGCCGTGTGGATACCATAGATTTCCGTACCGATGTGGCAGAGATAGTACAAAACAGGACAAAAAATATCTTCAAGCCACGGACTCTGACTAAACACCATGGCTGTGCGGTACAGCCGTGGTCGACACTATTTTATCAACACGGGCGTGGCGACCTGCACACAGGTTTAGGGGAAACGAACGAAGCACCGTACGGTCGTGTGACTTAACACGCCCATGACACACGAGCGTGGGGATGTACCAGATTTGAGATTTCTATTTAAAACACCCATCTCCCATTTTCACCTACTCCTCATTCCCGTTCTTCCATACCCTTTATACTCCCCTCCCTTTTCATTTTCACCCTTCTTCATTCTCCAAACTCCTGGTTTACACCTTATCCATGTCGAAGAAACGAAAGGATCCTAGCACAGTCTCCCTCTGCAAGACCGATCTACATAAGTTCATGCCAGCCGCTTCATTAACTCGACAGGACAAGGACCCTTGGGTCCATTTCATTTTTCTTTTTCTTTTATCTTCTCCTTTATTTTCCTTATCTTTATTTCTCTTATGTTTAATTTAGTTTATTTTGTTTTAGTTTCTTGGTTTTAGGATCTAAAGGCTGCTTGGGAATCACCACACCACGACCACTGCCAACTCAAGAAATTCATCCAAAAATATTCAGGAAGTTTCACCTCTCCCTTTCTCACTTAATTTTATGCTATTAATCTTTAGATATATATCTTTGTACATTGAGGGCAATGTACATCTTAAGTGTGGGGGGTGAATTTTATTTTAAAAAGTTCCTAACTTTTTGCATTATTCTCAAGTCTCTGAATTATGTATTGTTCTTAATTAATTTCCTCATTTTACTATTAGAATGAAATTCCTTCGATTCATGATTTTTATTGATATGTTTTGGATTAAGTCATTAATAATTGTGCAGTGATGATTTAAATTTTAGGAGACTAGAGAATCAAGCATGATGAGTCTATTTTCAAGAAATTAAAATTTTGTTAAGTTGTCTACCTGAATCTAATTATTACCTCGAAGTTTGAAATTTACAAAGTTGATATCAAAAACCCATAATTTTTGTGAGATCTTGAGCCTTTTAGAGCATACATTCTTTTCTTTCTCAATTTATTGATTATGAGTGTGTCAACATTGATTTGTTATTCTAGAACTTGCTTTGATTACACATGTCAAGACCACATCATTGATTTGATATACAGAGATGATAAAGGCATTTAGGATTTAACCCACTTACTCCACTAAAAGCCTACCCTCACAATTAACCCCTAGTAAACCCCATTGATCTTAACAACCTTTTTATTGACTCACCCACTAATATTAACCCAAGACCCATCCTGTATTTGTTATCACCATTTTCTTGACTCCCTTTTTGTCAAGATTTGATTTTGAGCAGTTACCTAACTATGTTCTATATTTCAATTATTAAAGTTGTTTCTTATTATTGTAAATACTTGCTCTAAAAAAAAGTTGGAAAGTTATTCATTATTATTTCTATGTTGTTTGAGCTTAAGCAATTAATTCCACATTCTAAGAAGAAGCTCGTGTTATTAGTGTTTCAAGTTTTTAATTGATGTAATTATTCAAGTATTAATTTATTTTTCTAGTTAAGTAATTTGTCAATTCAATCTCGATTCTAACCCTTTAATTCAGCCTTTATCCACACCTTTAAACGAAGCCCCATTACAACCCTTAAAAGACCTTTTGATCAGTGTATCATTTCATTCTATAGTGGTGGAGATTTGATTTTCATGCAAGCCTATGGGATTAACTTTTCATGTTCGACTTTTGAGTGCTTAATTTTGAACCTTAAACACTTTGAGTGATTTGAGTGAATCTTTAGTGAGGATATCAACTCTTGTCCATTTTGAATTAAAGGTAATCATTTAGATAAGGGGAAACGCCTAATGTTTTCGGGTTATAAATGTATGACTTAGATTCTTTGAATCTTTAGAACCCTTTTGGTTAAATTATCAATGTATAAATTATCTATGAATTATGATGAAACACTATTGATAAATATTATGAATTGAGGAAGTTCATTTTAATTGTGAGTTGAGAATTTTGCTTGAGGACAAGAAAATGCTTAAGTGTGGGGGTATTTGATAAACCGTAATATGTACATATTTTAGTCCCACATTTAGCATACTTTTGGATGGTTTATCCCCTGAATTGTGGAATTTGGTGCTTCTAATCCTTTAATTTCATGTTTTATACTTAGGAGAGCAACGGATGATGAAAAGAACAAGAAACGGGCCAAAAACGGAGAAAATGAGCCAAAGTACAAAATTCACACGGTTTGGGCCCAAGCCACATGGCCGTGCCTCCTTAGCAGACCCAAACACGGCCTGGACTCGACTTATACGGGCGTGCCACACGGGCGTGTCCCTGTCGTGACCTGTTTTAATTCCACTCGGATTAGGATACTTAGGGGCAAAGAAAGACATTCTGAAAGCCTATATAAACACCCTAAGTGTGATCTAAAAAGAGGCAGTTCAGGTAGGCCGAGGAGCCAAGCCAAAGAGGCCGAATTGTGGGATTTACTCGAAGACATCCAGTTAATTCATCTCAAGAAGCCGAAATCATACTCAATACGGAAGATCTTCCCTTCAATTTCCTTTAAGGGATTTTAGGGTTTTTCTTATGTTTTGTTTTATACTTTCTTCTGAGATGTATTCTTTATTAAACATGAACTAAACCCCTCAAATACCTGAGGGGGATGAAACCTAAGACGGATCTTGTTATTGTTTTCTGAACTATATGATAAATACTTGATTTGTTCTTAACTATGTGTTCTTAATTCTTGTTTTTATATTTCAGTATATTGATTCAAGTATTGATGTGCTTAGGCAGTGGAGGAATATTCCCTATTTAAAAGTAGATCTAGCATAGTTAAGTGGAGTTGATCGCAACCCTAGAGATAGGATGACGAAAATTTGCTGGATTAGGGTCAAACCTAATATGGGAGTCCATAGATCAAGTTAATGCAACTCCAGGGGTTTTAATTAGAAAGAGATTTCAATTAATCAACCTAAGGTTAGATGTTAGTAGCCTCGAGAGAGGTATTAATATAAATTAGGGAATCTTACGGATCAAGTCAAGTGAATAAATCGTCTGGTTCAGAGTTAAATAACAAGTGAAGTCTAGGTGGATTCTTCCTCGGGTATTGTCTTAATAAATTGGTTTTCCCAAAAGTATTTTCCCAATTCATTCTCTGTGTCTTAGAATCTTTTCCTTAGTAATTAGTTAAATAAACATTAATTACTTTTATTTTAGGCTAGATAATAAAAAGAAAGTCAGTATTAGTACTTTTGGTTCCCTTGGGTTCGACATTCCAGTCTTGCCACTAAACTATACTACTGTTCGATAGGTGTGCTTGCCTCAATCGTTGTCGTAAGTTAGTTTCTAGGCTCGATCATTCATTATATAAATATTAAGACTCCCAGACATGATCAATTGGTTATAATGTTTGGATTATGTGCTAGTTGATGATTATTATATGTTTTGCTGGTACCAAATCAATAGTATGTTTGAAATTGGAGTTAGTTTTATTTTGGTAAAAGTTAGGTAAGTTTTAGTCGATAGAAAGGTGTGTTTTTGGATGACATTTATGGTGAGGTGCATATTGGTGTAAAAATATATGTATGTTTGTATGAGAAAATGAATAGATTGTATATTTTGAATTCGATTGTAATGGTACCATGATGGTACATTGGTTAGACACTTAGGAATGATTAATTTGAATTTTGGTTTGGCACTTTTGATGTGTTTTGAGTAATTGAATACATGGTTTTTGGTAAGCTTGGGATTTAAGTAAACCGTTGTTGAAAATCTTGCATTTCAAGGTATCATACAGCACACACGGTTTGACACATGGTCATATGCCTCACACGAACATGAGAAACGATCGTATGCTCTGTTCAATTTTAGTGATTTTAGGTCCACACGGCATCAGTTAGTTACACAATCAAGGGACACGACTATGTGTCTCCTCCTACACAGTCATTACCTTTGCACACGGTCTGGACACATGGCCATGTCTCTTCACCAAACGGGCAGAGCCTTGTCACACGGCCATGTGACCCTTGTTTTTAATTTTTGCCAAAATTTTTATAAAACTTTCAAACTAGTCCTGATTTGATTCAGATTTATTTTAAGGGTTTTGCATGCTCGATTAATGTCTGGTTTTGATTGAAAATCACATCATACTTGTATTAAATTTTATTTTAATAGATTTGTTGATTATTTATGCTAAATATAAGGCTTGGTTCTATTTGATTATCATAGAATGATTGTAATTATGTTATAATATGAATTGTTTGATCATTTATGTCGTTATATCAATTAAGATTGATGTTTGCATGTTTGTTATAATTCTTGATTTACTCATAATCTTTATTGTGCATGTAATTAAAGTGATTGATGATTTATGATTTGATTAAATGTTATAGAATGTATTATAATGTTCTAGTAATTGTTGTAGCATCCTCTTTCTTGGGCTCGGCGACGGGTCTAGGTATGGGGTGTTACAAAGTACTCTTGAATAAACACTCAATTTTGGTTGAATAATTACTTAATCTGTAACACCCCAAACCTGGCCCATTTACTTTGACCGAATTTGGAATGCCACTACGGAACACTTTCGAAAAATATCCTTTCTTAATAGTAAAACCGTTAAAAATTTGTTTCCTTTAATAAAAATATTTTCATGACTTATAATATTCTAAGTAAAAATCGAAGTTTGTTATAAACATATCGGATTCGAGCTTTGCTCGAGGAAATAAAGCCGTTTGCAATCAACCTTTCATATTAGGGCATAATAATAACGATACTTAATAAATGGACTGAAATACTTTAGTGGGCCTTATTACAATACACACTTAGTCAAAATACGGATAATGTAAATATTTAATTCATTAATCAAGAGATTCCTTTGCATGAAAATCCACTTTTGCATGGCCACCTTTGTATCCTCTCCGACCCGGTCCAAGCTTTACGCGCCACCTGAAAGGTTTAATAATAATAGAGTGAGTCACCAAGACTCAGTGCATAGTTAATACACATGTCCTCACATATGGGCTTGGCCCATAACCATTCAATCCATATATATAACATACAATTATAAATATGCAATTATGAATACACAATATTATAAATATGATTACGAATATACAATTACGAAGTCCAATCCACAAAGTGATCCACATATCTTTCTTTTGCACATTATTTCTTAAAGTCATGTCTAAGCCACCGATCCCATAGGGATCCCACATATCTTTCAATTCACAAATCATCAAGCACGAATGCAGCACGAAGTTCGGATTAGACCTCTCACATAGTGTACACCCTTTTCTTCAATAGTCATATCACAAGTCTCATGCGTACGTATATGTACCATAGCAACATTTTGTGCGAAACCAATATGTATATTTTATATATCATGGTCACATTTTACTCAGAACAATATACATCACATGTCAATCACTTTATTTTACATTCATCAATAATCAATTATTATCACAAATCACTGAAAGGTTAATATCATAACCTGATTATTCGATCACTTACCTTAGTATCCATACTTTTAGCCTTTATTTTGGCTAACATGCATAACATATTCGTTTACATAAAACAACACATACAACACAAATAATGAATAACAAACAAGAGTACAGTGCGATAACTACGCACCTGATTAAAGCGATATTCGATTTATCGATTTTAACATCAACTAAAGCCTCGAAAGCTTCTGTTTCTTTTATTGTTTAGCCCCTAGAACACACAATCGAAAATCGGTCACACTTGTACCAAAAACATGGCCTTAGGCCGAATACCATATGTCATTTACCTAGCTTATTTCGATCTCGAAATACTATTTGCCTTGATGTACCAAAATCCGAGAGCTCCCTTAAAGATTCCTTTCTTCAACTATACAAAAGAGCACACCAACATAGTTATTGAAGGTTTTGGCTACCCCATCTTAACACTCTTCAAAACCTTCAAAATAAAGATTCGGCTATCACAAAAATATTAAAAACATGGCCCTTGGCCAAAACTACACATCTTACCTATCTTTTCCAAGTCCCAAAATGTTTGCTTGCTCTTGTAGATACCAAATCCCTTGAATAGCCGAAACCAATAAGCTCTTTTAAAAGCTCCTTAACACTAGCACAATAAAAATACATCAATATGGCCTTAAGCATTTTCGGCCATTCTTAAAAATCAAAGTCTAGCCTTGATTTCGGCCTACAAAAAGAAGGAGAGAAGGAACCAACTCTTTAATAGAAGTACTTACCAACATTTGAAGAGGTCACAAACACATAGTTGATAGCACCTTCCATCAAGATTCGGCTAAGGTGTTTCGGCAATGTATTAATGGAGAGAAAAGGAGTGATAATGAGGCTATGTTTCAAATAATAATGAAACATGCGGCTACTCAACAATGAAGAAAACTTTAGTTAATCGAAATACTCCCTAGCCTCTCAAACTCGTAACAGAAGAAGAATAAAGCTCTCTCTTGAGATTTGGCTAAAGAAAGAAAACCATGCAAACACATAGCTAGCCAAAAACTCTCTAGTTCCTACCAAAAATCAAACTCAAGCCTTAGGTTTCTTTCTTTCTAGCTTCCAAAACCGAAAAGAAGGCCCCTAGGAAAACCATTTTCGGCCAACTCAAATGCAAAGAAAGCCAAAATCAATTATTTTTTTTTGGCCAAGCTTTTGCAACATAGTGCCGGCCATACCTTTTTTTCAACTCCAATGCCGCACATGTCTTTCCCCAAAAGCCATGACCCATCCTCAAAAATACATTATTTATTTTATCTTCTATCACCTTTCATAATTTGACAAAACATATCCCATACTTCTCTATTTCCATAAAATAATAATAATCCATCATTAAATAAAATAATAACACAATAACATAAAAGTTTGAAGTCCCATGCTTCCAATAACAAATAAAATAAAAATAATAAAACAATAAAAGGTTATTTTCCAAGCTCCCGACGACAATGCTTCCAAAAACCAAAACAATAAAGCATTGATTGATTCCTTGCCCATATCCAAATCCTTTTTCCAACAAATAAAATATGCAAACAAACAAATATAACCCATACTAAAAATAATAATAATAATACTCTCATACCCCAAGCAGCAGGGAAGTAAAAATAAAATAAAATATAATTAAAGCAACACCCATTCAAGCATGCGTGCATGTGCCATGCAACCTTACTCACGCTGGCCAAAACAAAACAAAACCCCAGGTGCAGTCCTCAGGTCTCGAACCCGAGACCTAGAGAGGACTCTTCAACGCCTCAGCCACTCGGCTATCCTGACTTTCATGTCATTATTGCTTCAAAAATTCTTTTAAACCTTACTTTCCTGGCTCCTATGTTTTAGCTCTAGAAGCAAAAATAGAAGGCTCCCAGTGAGACCTTCAGGACTCGAACGCGAGTCCCCTTAGATGCAGCTTTCAGCCAAGTCCTTAACCACTCGGCCACGGTGAATTTCATGCAAATAATTGTATCGCATTTTTCTTTTAAACTATCCTTGCCTTGGCTCCCTTCACTTTAGCGCTAAAATAAAAATAAAGCGCCTTATGCGATTTCCAGGACTCGAACATGAGTCCCCTTAGACTCAGCTCTCAAGCCAAGTCCTTAACCATTCGGCCAGTGTTTAATTCGTGCTAATAACGCGCCAATAATTTGTTTTAAGCCCTCCTTCAAAGCAGCGCTATTTTTCAAAATAAAAAATGCTTTTGCCGCACACGAGACTCGAACCACTGACTGTTTTGGCGCTGACCCTTAAGTGACACGCGGAATCCACTTTGCTGCCTGGACTTTCATGTCCATAGCTTTACAAAATTTATTATTAAGGCCTCCTCAGCCAAATTTCCATTTTTAACCCCTAATTTTCAAAATTTCCAAAATGCTCCCATTTTATCCTCGGGCTTTAGGAACTCTAATAACTCATCAAAACTCTCCCGAGGCCCACTAACACTCGGGTTATTTTCCAAACTCGCATCCCAACTTCGGGATATTACATAATCAATAAATCAAATCCATAATAAAAACATGTCAAATGTAAATAAAGTACAAGAATTTATCCTAATATTCATACAAACATTAGTTGATCAGGCTAACAAAATATAAATAAAAGAATAAAAGAAATGGATAAAGAAATTTGCTCGTGAATAAATATATAAGAGTGGTTCCAAAGCTATATTTGCTCACGATCGTCTTCACGTCGGAACAGGAAGAATTTCCACTATAGGAACATAAAATGAAAACTAAAAATTAAATCTTAAAGAAAATTTTTCTATCACAACCTAACCTCTTCTAATAAGGTTATAAATCTATTTATATAGGCAAACACTAGGGTACTAGGTGCTTAAAATGCCTTTGGAGTGATTAGGGTTTAATTAGGGAAAATAACACTAAGTGATTGTCCAAATTTGGCTAAATATTTCCAACTTTCGTCACGCAGTTGTGATGTTGGGAAAGCCCTTGTTGTAACGTTTCCAGAAATATACTATTTCCATAATTTGTCACGTTGTCATGACTTGGGTAAAATCCCTCGTCGTGATGTGGGGTAGTTTTTAACCCTGGTAGCTTTAAAGTTCTATGTTGCGACACGGACCTCCCTGTGTTGGCCTAATGGGTCATCGAAACATTAAAAACTATGTAAAAACATTTATTTTGCAACAATTTGAATTTAAGTATGCAATAAAATATATTAAAATGACTAGAAAACAAGCTCGTTAAGTGTCAAAAAGTACTTAATTTGCCACTACCAATTGTGACAGATCATGCACCTACCAGAGCTTATGCTATCTGAGCTAGAGAAAAGGTTGTTGCTCTTGATGTGATTGTTGGTACATTTTCTTTATTTGATATATATGTGCATGCATTGGTTGACCCTGCATCGACTCATTCATACATCTGCACATCATTAGTAACAGAGAGAAATATACCAGTAGAAATAATAGATTTTGAAGTACGGGTGACTAACTCGGTAGGCCACAATGTCATCGTCAGTAAAATTTGTAAAAATTGTCCACTGAAAATCCAGGATGATGAATTTTTTGCCAACTTGATGTTACTGCCATCTGATGAATTCGACGTGATCCTCGGTATGGGTTAGTTGACTTACCATAATGCAATGGTCAACTGTAGACAGAAAAGAATCTTATTGAAGTCTATGGAGGGAGAGATTATAAATTTAGAATCTAACTGTTACGAATGCCCAACTAATATAATTTTTGCAATGTCAGCTCAGGAATTTATTAGAAAGAGATGTGAGGTGTATTTAGCCTATATCTTGGATTCACGAATACTAGGATTTGAATTGGATCAAGTTCCTACAGTACGTGAATTTCTAGATGTATTTCTCGAGGAGTTGTTAGGCTTGCCACCTAAAAGTGAGGTTGAATTTGATATTGAGGTAGCACTTAAAACTACACCAATTTCTATTACGATGTATAGAATGGCTCCAAGTAAATTGAAAGAGTTAAAAGCTTAGTTGTAAGAACTTTTGAATCAAAGATTTATCTAACCGAGCGTATCACCGTGGGGAGCTCTAGTTCTGTTTGTGAAGAAAAAGGACAAAACCTTGAGATTGTGTATTCATTACCGACATTTAAATAAGGTAATGACAAAAAACAAACATCCACTTCCCTGAATTGATTATTTAGTCAATCAACTCAAGGGAGCAAGTTTGTTTTCAAAGATTGATCTTTGGTCGGGATATTATTAGCTCAAAGTTAAAGAATTGAATGTGCCAAAAATTGTTTTTTGTACTCGCTATGGACATTATGAGTTTTTGTTAATGTCGTTTGGGCATACCAATGCCCATACTGCCTTTATGGATTTGATGAACAAAATCTTTCAGTTGTATATTGATCAACTAGTTGTCTTATCAAACTTAAGACCAATTTTTCCAATAGCCTTTCTCGATTTGAATAAGTCAAATGCTCTTGTGATAATTAGAGCACTTGTTCATCTACTTACAATGTTGATGTCTACAAACATCAAGCATTTTTGCTTTTGACCTTTCTTTGCCTTTTCAATGTAAGTATAATAGAACCAAGCTTTAGAACCTTAGTCTTTGGCTCATCATTTTCCTTATTGATGGCATTCAACTTAGCTTGTTCTAGTTATCTCGCATCTTGCGTGAACTATCACAAAAGAAGCACTTCACTAGCTTAATTTCTTTTATTCTTTTACCATTTTTTGTTGGACTTCAACTTCCCTGACAGTGGCTTACCATTTTTAAATTTTCTTTCTTCATACCACCTTATCTCCCTTATCCTTAGGCTTGAAAGATTCAAACACGTCTAACTTTTTCATAGTGAGCTTGATCAAGGATTCAGTTGTAATTATGACTTTAGTAAGATCTTGTACACCTTTCCCTTGTAACTCTTGTTTGGCTTAAGGTTTAAGTCTATCCATAAATGAAGAATGCCTCTTTCTCACCTAGGTTATAAATTTGGAGCATAAGTTCACTAAACTCACGAACATACACACGAATTATGCCTTATTATGTATGTTACCACAACTTGGCACAGGCCTCACCTTTAGCATACTTTGGGTAAAAATACTATTTGAATTATATCTAGAACTCAACCCAAGTCCAAATACCAGTGCCAACATGTTTTTCATTTGTGCACTTACTAAGCTTGAACCCCCATGACGTACTCTTCTTGTACATATCAACCACCAACAAAATTGTAAGCGTTGCCTTGGTTAGAAAAATTAACTATCATAAGCTTGGAATTTTCCAAAAAAAAAAAAAAACTATCATAAGCTTGGAAAGTTAGCCTTGGCTGTAATTATATTTGCTTGAAAGCTGAGACATTACTTCCAAGCGTCCACCATAATAGTATATATAGACCATGCTTTACGACGATTACTCCATAAGTCTAAGATGTCCGATAGGGTAATAAAATTAAGCAAATTTAACTTGCACATAAAGCCCTGAACAACATTAAAATTACAGGTTTTGGCAAAACTTTATCATTGATACACACCGTCTTCTCAAAAGACAACATTAGTAGACTTATATCTTAGGAGCTATAGTTGATGGATATTTTGGCGTCTATGGATGCAAAGCCATACTCAACCTAAAAACTTGAAAGGGACAAATCTAGATTGCACATTAAAGCTCTCATACAAACAGTCCAACAATAAAGCTAAGTATGAGGCCTTAATTTATTTTTTTTAACATTAATCTCATTATAGGTTATTATCATATCTGCTTTTTTTTATACAATGCCTAGAACTACCCATAACCCCTTCCCAACCCTTAAATAGGAGGGAAATGCGCTTCAACACACTTGAATCTATGACCTACTGCACTGGCAACAATACTAATGCCAATTGAATTAAGAATCAATCGGTAAGTATGAGATCCTAATTATTAGGTTACAACTCATAAAAATGGGTATCAAAAGACTTTAAAGTTTTTAGTGATTCTTAGGTATTAGTAAATCAACAAATAGTGGCTATATGATGAAAGCGATAAAGATGGCTAAATATCACTACAAAAGTCAGTGAGTCGATATAGAAGTTCGAAAAGGTAGAAGTAACCAAGGTCCAAAAAAAATCTTGGCCGATTTCTTTTCTCATCTGGATTTTTTCTTAAAACATGTTTTTCATGCCAAAAAATTATCAAAATATTAATAAATTATTTGTCTAAATTTTCTGATAACATCTAAGCTTGAATATCAAGCTAAAAAAGTTAGAAAAACACCAATACCTTATTAAGCTTTCTCTCTAGCTTTCTTTTTCTCTCTATAAAACATATCAAAACCTAGCTTGAATGAAGAAATTGATAAATAAAATAAACTTAGAAATAAATTATTCACTTGATTTTAGTGAAAAATCATAATTTGGGATTGAATCTTGGCTTAGATCTTTTTTTAAAAAAAAAAGGAAATTTGGAAACGAACCTACCCCGTAATGGTCATCAATTTGGGGGAAGGAGTTGAACATTTTGCTCTGCGTTGGAGGTGTGCAAAACTTGAATCAACTCAAAAAAATAAAATAAAAATTTTAATTGTAAGTTATTCAAATCAAGTTGTTCAAGTTGTTCAGTTTATTGAGTCAACTCGAATAAATGAATAATTTTTCGAATTCGAATAAAATTGAATTTTTATAACTTGAAAATCCAAAAAAACGATTAAACAAAACCTCATCGTTTTGGGGTTTAAATGTATGCAAAACAACTTCGTTTCAATATTAAAATCTCTTAAGGTAAAAAACCTACACTTAAAACTTTTAATTTCATTCTTTCTTCCCCGACACTGTAAAGTCTTCCCCAAATTACAACCCTAACTTTTTTTTCTACCCCAAATTAAAACCCTATTCATTTGCAAGCAACAAAGTAACCATGGCAGCAATAGATAGAACCTAATGAAGTTTTGATTGTAGACAACAAGGCATGGCTACTTTATTCTAAACACATAACAACAGTACACATTATTTCTTGCAGGGATTTTTTCCTAATAATTTTCAAATGCAAGGTTGCAGGTGCAGTAGTCTCCACACTTGCAGTTGTCCTCAGCTCCCTCGAAGTGTGGTTTTGGGAAAAGTATCAATTGTGGTCATCTCAACGTTGTTCATATTAGGGTACATCTTGCATATCTACAAGATCATTAATGAATAGAGTTTCAAAACTTAATGAACTTATTTTTATCCCCAATTCCAACATGATTTTAGACTACTTTTTGTTAAATTTTATTGTTTAAGTAGAGAAATTTATTTTTTAATTTTGATATATTAGATAACTAATTCAAGGAGGCTCAACTCAAAGTTTATTGTTTGCCTGATATAATAAAAATTGATCTTATTTGAGATATGGCTTGCTTAATACAATAAAATTGGAAATAAAATAAAAAGCTTTTATGATATTTTTTGACTTATTTATTTTACTAATTTAACTTGAATAAATATATTTGGTTCGAATCGATTCGACTTAAATTTTATATGACTCACTCGATTTGAAAACTTTTCAAATTGAGTTTTATTAATAAAAAAATTCGTCAACTCAATTAACTCAAAAATTTTTCACTCAATTCGATTCAACTCGATCGCATGTTCATCCCTAACCATCCCTACTGCTAAAGTCTTATTATTATGGTCGATTGGCCACTTTAACATTTGAGTCAAAATTGGCTTCCAATTTTATCCTTTTCTCGATAAAATTTTTAAATTTTACAATTTAATCCCTATACTATCAAATATTTCAAATTTGGTTCCAAAGGTGAATTTCATCATACTAATACATATTCAAATTTACACTCAAGTCAAATAAATTATTATTTCCCTTTTTTGTCAAGTTACATTTTGATCCTCTAAATTATTGAAAATTGCAACTTGATCCTTTCATCACATTTTCATTTACTTTGTTTTTATAAGAATTCTTTTTCAAACAAATTTTCCAATTTTCTCGAGAAATCACTATATCTGCTATCAGAATAGTGTCACGTGCTTAACCGGAAGTTTTGGGGTGTTACTAATCCTAAGACAAATCTAATGAAAAATCTTAAAAACTAAAGCTTGGTCTCGCAATCAGATCTGGGTTCGGGAATATGGTTACATGTGGGGAAGGTTAGAGCACTCTTACAATGCCTATCCAAAGATAATCTTATAGAGCTCGATATTTAGGATTTCTAAGTTTAATTTTTAACCTTGATTCCAAAAAGCTGATACTGAAGCAAATCAACCTTCAAAAATTATCATCTAAAACTAAGCATAAAAATTAAATCTAAAGGACTGAAACTTTAAAATTCTAAAATTAAAGTTGAATCGAACATAGAATACTAAGAACTTAACGTGATGTTTGGGTGGGGGGAACAAAATAGCACTCTCCCCTTATTCATTGAATGGCAAACCATTCATTTGTTTGGTTGAAAGAATGGCTTATTCATGGAATGACCATTACTTCCCTATTCCTGATCCTCCTGTAATAGTCATTCTTTGGTGGCTATTCCATGCAACCTTAAATAACAAAACAAAATCTTTTAACATAATTTAATATAAAATATTATTTTCAAATTTTAGAAAATATAAAAATAAAATATTTTAATATAATTTAATATAAAAATAAAAAAATCTTTTAATATATACTTAAATATTATTCTTTGATAGAAAATATTATTCTTTAATATTAAATTGATGTGAAAAATACATTAAAATTTTAAAGGGCATATTCGTCATTCCAGTATTTTTTTTTTGTTATTAGATATCTATTCCTCTCAATCAAACCTATGAATATAATTACAATACTTATTCCATTCCATCCAATCAAACTACTATGATGCCTATTTAATTTATTACAACCCTATTCCTTTCCTGTCGACCAGAAGTACTATAAAATTCTAAAACTAGGAACTATCACTTATAAACAACTAACAAAATTAAATTTGCTTACTAGACTAAAGTCAGATTAAACCTAATAAAACTTAATACCTAAATCCTAGGTCTAAAATGAAAATAGAAATTGAATCCAATGATAATTCATAACCTAAATTTTAAACTAACAACCTAATTTAATCTATTAAAACCTAAAATATAAATTCTAAAGCTAAGAATTAGAATAAATCTCATAAAAAATTATAAATTAAAAATCTTATTAAATCTATTGAAAACTAAAATCTAAATTCTAGGGAGCTAAAAATAAAATAAACCTAATCCATAACCAAAGTTCTTGATTAACCTCTGATTAAATCTATCAAAAACCTAAAATATTTTATAAAAAACAGAGAAATGGAGAGAATAAAGGACAAAGAAAATATGAAAGCAAAAGAGGATGTACTTTATTGATCAAAAGAGATGATTACAGTGCTTCATCAGAATCTCAATTTATAGGCATAAGAAGTATAAAAGAAGTAGAGATTTAATTCTAATAACTATTAGAATTTAAAGTATATTAAAACTTTATCTTGATCATGATGGACATCCACTTAATAAGATATTCATAATACTCCCCCTTCGATGTCCATTGGTAGATAATGTGCCTAGTTAAAACCTTATTAGGAAAAACCCTATGGGATAAAAACCTAATGAAGGAAAAAGAGTACACAATCTATAATACGCATAATATGCTATGTAACACCCCAAACCCAGCCTAGAAGTTAGGCCCGAATCTGGCGTGTCACATGGAAGTGTTTTTCAAAACCATATTTCTTGTTGTTAAAACTTGTTTGAGAGTTAAAGCCTCTTTGTTGAAACTCAAAACACTTACGCAATTGTTATCCACTTGAAAACGTAATTACTTTTAAAACCTTATCTGTTGTGGAAGCATATTTAAAATAAACAATTTACGAAAATGTGATGTTTAAGAATTGAGTTGCAGAAGCATTTTGAAAACGTTGCGGAAACGTAGTGTTTTGAAGACAGTTATCATTTTGGAAATCGTATTCCACTTTTAGCAGTTAGAAAACATCATAAATAAATATCACAAATAATAAGTTAAAAATAGAGAGGCCTTATTACAACCCAAATCAAAATATTTAAAAGTAAATAATCAAAATAGCAAGCATAAGCAGTGTGTGGTCTTCTCCGAGTCCCTCGCAGCACCGATCCTCCTAATGCTTGGGATTACCTGCACAGTTAAAAATGGGGTGAGTTTACGAAAACTCAGTGTGTAATCCCCTTAATAGAGTAACAGTCAGTATACAGAAACAGAAACTGAAACAGTCTGGGCCAAAAGCCCTTTAACAGTAACAGTACAGTCCAATTCAAAGCATACGCGAGTCAAAGCCCACTACAATATCATTTGGGTCACAACCCATAACAGAATCAATTGGGCCTAGCCCAAACCAATAACAGAAAAAGTGGCCTAAGCCCAGTATAGTGACAGATCTCATAAACAGATATGCAACAGTATGAGGATGCATCCTACCCCGATAACATACCACCCGTACCAACCAACACACCATGTGGGGATAAAATCGACCCACCCAGCCATCAGACCAAGCTTAGCACCGATTGCGGCACTAAGTCAATAGAACGGCTCGGTGCCGTGGACAGAACGGCTAAAAGCCAAAGATATCGCGGCAATGCTGCCAGTTAACAGAATGGCTAAAAGCCATAAACAGAATGGTTATAAACCATAATCTGGATGGCACAGAGCCATAATCAGGATGGCACAAAGCTATCGGTAACTGTAAAAAGTTTGGCACATAGCCATTAGCGACGGTAGTATAATCGGCACATAGCCTTAGGTAATTATGATCGACACAGAGTCATCGATATATATGTTAGGCACATATCCACGGGTAAATACGATTGGCACAAATCCATAATCAAGATGGCACAGATCCATATTTAGGTTGGCACAGAGCCATAATCAGATTACGCGGCTTTAAGCCATCCGTTGGTCCACAGTCGTCATGTGACCCGTGTGACCTTAATAGATCAATACTGGATCCATAGTCGTCATGCAACCCGTGCGACCCTATCAGATCAATACTGGATCCACAGTCGTCATGCGGCCCGTACGACCCTATCAGATCAATACTAGATCCGCAGTCGTCGTGCAACCCGTGCAACCCTATCAGAACTTCCTCCGTATAAATGTCCCAACCCAATGCAATATGTCGTGTATGTCATGCCCAATCATTACACGTGTATGCAAAATGGCCACGCTTAGTAACAATCATTTAAACATGTAATAAAAGCATATAAGTCATACAACCACATTCAAATTAGTCAACTCATAATCTAAGTCAGTCATTTACCCCCAAGGGCAAAATAGTCATCTTACCCTATAAAGGTATTTCGGTGATCCTACCCTATAGGGGTAATTCAGTATTTCTACTTTACAAGGGTATTTTAGTAATTTTGCAAACTGAGGGTATTTCAGTAATTTTAGTAATTTTGCAAACCAAGGGTATTTCAGTAATTTTAGTAATTTTGCAAACCGAGGTATTTTGGTAATTTTGTAAACCAGGGGTATTTCATTAATTTTGCAAATCATAGGTATTTCAGTAATTTTACAAACTGAGGGTATTTCGATAATTTTACAAACTGTGGTATTTCAGAAATTTCATAAACTGAGGGTATTTCGGTAATTTTTCCAATTAGGGGTACTTCAGTAATTTTGCAAGTTAGGGGTAATTCAGTAATTTTATAAACCAAGGTATTCTACATAGAGATAAGATGCGAATAGGCCTAGGGCCCATTCTCGGCCCAAATGGACCCACACGCTCGTGTGGCCCACTTAACCCAAATCTAGTCACAGATATGAGATTCACATAGTCCAGTCCAATATTTACTACACAATTATACAACTTACTCGATTGGGCCCATGGGCCCATTGGCCCCACATGACCCCTTTCGGCCCATTGTGGCCCAAACAGCCTAAACTCACAAGACCACTCATGATGGCATCAACTATCGCGTTGAAGCTCCCACACGTGCGCTCACACGCTCGTGTGGCCACCATCGTCGTGTGACCGGCATTTCAGCATTTGCCGCTCTACAGCTAGAGTAGTGTGAAATACACACCTGATAGGAATCTGGAGTTAATCCGCACTCCGAACACTCCTTTGCCCAAACGCCAACCAAGGTATGCTTACTCTCCTCACAGATCGCTCTATTTAAAGCCAGCTTCTCACCTACTCTCGTGCTAGCTTCTCGATGTGGGATCCCTCCATCAATCCTCCAAAACTGCCCCAAATTAGCAAAATAGTCACATTTTGCATGCAAGGGGTTTCGAACTCAAGCTCCCTTGTAACTTAATCCACGCCGCTAGCCACCTTACCAACTAGCTCCTTGTATCAAGTTTTCCCCAACAACATTCTTAAAGCCTACTCATTTACATCCAGGGATTTATTCACCTAGACCAAAATTTTTCCTAAAGCCCAGGTTTAAACCCAAGACTTCATGGAAGCCCCCTAGCCTTCCAAAATCACTCACCTAATAGGTCCAACTTGCATTAGTGTCGTTCTCTTGTTCTCAAAAATTTTAAACACTCCTATGCCCAAGGCCCAATAGGCCCAATTCTACTAGGCTCAAATTCAGGGTGTTACAATTCTACCTCCCTTAAAGAAATTTCGTCCCCGAAATTTCCAGCTAACAGAGTAGTCGTGTAACAACTACCCCACTACGCTACCGCTACGCACTCTGATCCCAATGTCTTTAACACACATCCAAAACATCTATCTATCGTAGCAGATAGGTTACAATTTCTATATCCAGAACATCACATCCAACGTTTCCAAACACACACAGAATAAATACCAAAAATACAGTCAAATATCTAAAGAACCACCGTATTTCTAATTCACTATATTTAAATTTCTAAATAGGCAAAAGTATTCAGAAAACTTATGGATTAGGCGCCGGACAGTCAATGTACCACACTTTCAGAAAACCGTCAATACAACATTTCAGAACCTCAAATCTTTTTAAGCCTTTTTGAAACAACACTTTCAGAAATTCAATTTTGAAAACCCAATCCACAGCCGAGTTTTGTAAACCGAGTTCTGATACCACTAAATGTAACACTCCAAACCCAGCCTAGAAGTTAGGCCCGAATCTGGCGTGTCACATGGAAGTGTTTTTCAAAACCATATTTCTTGTTGTTAAAACTTGTTTGAGAGTTAAAGCCTCTTTGTTGAAACTCAAAGCACTTACGCAATTGTTATCCACTTGAAAACGTAATTACTTTTAAAACATTATTTGCTGCGGAAGCATATTTAAAATAAATAATTTACGAAAATGTAATGTTTAAAAATTGAGTTGCAGAAGCATTTTGAAAACATTGCGGAAACGTAGTGTTTTGAAGACAGTTATCATTTTAGAAATCGTATTCCACTTTTAGCAGTTAGAAAACATCATAAATAAATATCACAAATAATAAGTTAAAAATAGAGAGGCCTTATTACAACCCAAATCAAAATATTTAAAAGTAAATAATCAAAACAACAAGCATAACTAGTGTGTGGTCTTCTCCGAGTCCCTCGCAGCACCGATCCTCCTAATGCTTGGGATTATCTGCACAGTTAAAAATGGGGTGAGTTTACGAAAACTCAGTGTGTAATCCCCTTACTAGAGTAACAGTTAGTATACAGAAACAGAAACTGAAACAGTCTGGGCCAAAGCACTTTAACAGTAACGGTACAGTCCAGTTCAAAGCATACATGAGTCAAAGCGCACTACAATGTCATTTGGGTCACAGCCCATAACAGAATCAATTGGGCCTAGCTCAAACCAATAACAGAACAAGTGGCCTAAGCCCAGTATAGTGACAAATCTCATAAACAGATATGCAATAGTACGAGGATGCATCCCGCCCCGGTTCAGCCAACACACCACCCGTACCAACCAAAACACCATGTGGGGATAAAATCGACCCACCCAGCCATCACACCAAGTTTAGCAGTGGTTGCGGCACTAAGTCAACAAAACAGCTAGGCACCGTGGACAAAATGAATAAAAGCCATAGATATCGCAACAACGCTGGCAGTTAGCAGAATGGCTAAAAGCCATAAACATAATGGTTATAAACCATAATCAGGATGGCACAGGGCCATAATCAGGATGGCACAAAGCTATCGGTAACTGTAATAAGTTTGGCACATAGCCATTAGCGACGATAGTATAACCGACACACTCATGATGGCCTCAACTATCGCGTCGAAACTCCCACATGTGCGCTCGCACGCTCGTGTGGCTACCATCGCTGAGTGACCGGTATTTCGGTATTTGCCGTTCTATAGCTAGAGTAGTGCGAAATACACACCTGATAGGAATCTTGAGTTAATCTGCGCTCCGAACATTCCTATGCCCAAACGCCAACCAAGGTATGCTTACTCTCCTCATAGATCGCTCTATTTAAAGCCAGATTCTCGCCTACTCTCGTGCTAGCTTCTCGATGTGGGATCCATCCATCAATCCTCTAAAACCGTCCCAAATTAGCAAAATAGTCACATTTTGCATGCAAGAGGTTTCGAACTCAGTCTCCCTTGTAACTTAATCCATGCTGCTAGCCACCTTACCAACTAGCTCATTGTGTCATGTTTTCCCCAACAATATTCTTAAAGCCTACTCACTTACATCTAGAGTTTTATTCACCTGAACAAAAATTTTTCCTAAAGCCTACGTTTGAAACCAAGACTTCACGGAAGCCCCCTAACCTTCCAAAATCACTCATCTAATAGGTCCAACTTGCATTAGTGTCATTCTCTTGTTCTCAAAAGTTTTAAACGCTCCCATGCCCAATGCCCAATAGGCCCAACTCTACTTGGCCAAAATTCAGGGTGTTACATGTTACCTCATTAAAAACCTTACCAGGAAAACTCAGTGGGACAAAACCTTGATTAAGGGAAAAAGAGTGCAACGTGTATTTACTCCCCTTCATGAAAACATCACATATTTTCTAATATTCTACGTATTCAATCTTGAACACTAGTTTTTCAAATGACTATTTGAATGTATTTGCTAAGAATTTGTATTGCCATTCTTTTAAAAGTCATGAGTGAGAGAAATTTGGGGAAATATATTTGATCTCTTCAAGAGTTTCAACAATAGTCATAGCAAACGTTAATATTGATCATTCTATAAAAATACAAATAGATATTTTAGATCATTTTATAATCATCTTTCAACTACTATTGACTAAGTCAAATTTACCACATATGTTCAATTATTTCAATTCATATAAATGAATAATTTCTCGAGAATTTCAATATGCTTCTAGCATTCTAAATCCTTCAAGGATTTTAATATAAACTTTACTATATAATGATTCATAAAAGATTGCAACAATAACCATTAGACACAAGTTAAATCTTTTATGAATTATAAATTTAATAATATATCTAAAGATTATTGCATCCACCACAAAAGAATGTTATATCTTTTCATAATCAATACTAGTACTTAACGAAAAACTTCATATTTTTATTCCGTTTTTGCAAAACTACATCATTTGCACTCTCACTAGCTTTATACCTTTAGATATTTGGACTATTGGTCCAAAAATTCCACGAATTTAATTGTACTTGAGTTGTGTCTTTCTATCTTTGATCAATTTATTCCATATCTATATTTCTCAATAGATTTATTCAAGATCCTCCTTTTATTTCATTATTTCAATAATAATATTGCATGCAAATCATTGTCGACCACTTTTATTATTCGGTTCCACATTTTCTCGAATTGACATAACTTATCGAGATATCTTATTTTCATTATTTTAAAGTTTCAGGTACTTGAATCTCTTCTAAAATTTTACTTATTAGTTATATCTTGGGTCTCTTCTGGAGCACCCGCTTCTACTATATGACCATTTAGAATATTTTCTCCTTTACTTTTATGAGGATTTTTATCTTTGGAACCAACCGGTCTTCCACACTTCATGCATGGATTACTTTCTTTTGCATTAACAATTTTCCCTATTAGGACATCAATTCATATTGGAGCATTTTTAGTCGGTATGTGAGATTTAATGAACTTGACAGTTGATTTGTAAAATGAATTATCTGTTGAACTTATGGTTCACATTGCTTTGTACAAGGATCTTAGACATTGATAATTCATTTCAAGTACTTTATTAATCCAACTTTTTATTCTCTCCCACTAATGTTGGGAAAACTGACAACTCATGTCATAACTAAATATCGAATTAATAGCTCAAAAATATTATAAGGAGACTCATATAAATATACATTCCCAATCTCTTATTATGACCGTTCTTTGAGCGTTGTGGTGGAGCAGTTGAAACATATACCACAGATCTAAAAATTGCAAGATGGGAAATATTTGGTTATTGACCAAAAATCAATTGTAATGGGGAGTATTTGTAATTTATTGGCTTGATATATACAACATGTAAATCAATGCAACCTCATGCTAAAATAGAAAGTTTTGTTCTCATAAGTAATGATTTATCTATTAGTTGGAGACATTTGATAAACAATTTAGCTAAATTATTTTGTGTGTGAACATGAGCTATAGGATGTTCAACTTTTATCCCAATTGACATGTAATAATCATTGAAAACTTGGGATGTAAACTCACAAACATTAGCAAAATGAATTGTTTTATTTGTATAATCTGAAATTAATTATTTAAACAAGCAATCTCGCAAATAAAGGTTGCGAGTTGATAACGCATGTGATTATTTTATATATTCATCTACCAAAATCATATAATATCAAAACCATCCACATGATGGATGAATGGGCCCATATTCATTTCAGAAATGCTAGACATTAAATCAAACTTTAGCTAGCGAGTTTCTAATAATCAATTTTCATTGAGAACAAGCAACATATGAGAATTTGTAACATCCTGAATTTTTGGGCCTATGCGTTTAATGGGTGAACATGTGTAATGAGTTAATTTAAGTGTTAGGGGTCCAAATTGGGCTCAGGCTTAGGCAGAAGCCTTTGTTAAAATTATCTGTTTGGGCATTATAGGGTTTAAAAGGTAGTATCTGTGTTTAAAACATCAAAATGGGCTTGTGGCCCAGTGGTCCGTGGCGCCACTTAGGGAGCAAGGAGGTGACGCCACACAAGGGAATAAGGGGCCCAAATTAAAGTTTCATGGAGCCCAATTCTTTTAATTTAAGTTAGCTAATTTTCGGCATTTGGGTTAGGTGGAGTGGATGGCAACAAGGCTCAAAAATATGAGGATTTATATGAATAGGATAATGTAGATATTATAGTTGATAACATGGAAGATAAAAGGAGAAAAGATAGGAGCTATTTGCAAGGCTAGGTGTTGGCCGAAATTCCATCACCTAGAGGAGTAAAGAAATCAGTTTCTTTATGACAAAGGGGTGCCGAATTTTCCCTTTTTATTTGCTTAATTTTTAGTTATCAGGAAGGGCACTTTCGGGTTTTGATAGGTAGGTGTCGAAATTTCTATAAATAGGGGGTAGCTCATCAATTCCGGCATTTAAACCCTACTCTTTTCTTCATTCTTTGTGCAAAAATTCTCAGTCTTCCTTTGCAATTTCTTTTCTTTTGATTTCTTCAAAAGCCGAAACCTCCCAATCTTCTCAACATATTTTCTTCCAAAAGCCGAAACCTTCTCATCTCCCTATTCTTCTGCCGATTCTTTCAACTAAAAGACAAAACTAGTTAGATTTCTTCTTATTATCCTCTCTTCTTGATCTTCTCAAAAAGCCGGAATCTCAAAGGGGTAGTCGAATTCTTTGTGTTAAGGTGAGTGCCGATTTCCCTATCTCTTCACTTTCTCTTTCGGGTTTTAGAAGACAAAGCCGAAAAGCTAATGGTTTAATGATTCTATGTATTCTCTTGTTGGGCGACATTCGGGAATTGAAGTAGATCTCTTAGATCTAAAAGCCAGAAACACTAGTCCCTGAATCTCATATCACTTTTCGAGATTTCAAGGTAAGGATTTCAATTCTCCTTAAGATGATCAACCGTTTTCTTTTCGTTAGTTGTGCCTTAACCTAATGTTTCGTTACCGGCTTCTGAACAACACCTTAGGCAGATAGCGGTGGTGTTGACTATGGATAGCGTCGACTTAGAGGGTCTCGTTCTAACGGTAATCAGGTGTGTAGATCTCTAACACATTCTTTAACTGTA
Organism: Gossypium australe; assembly: GCA_005393395.2. Lineage (NCBI taxonomy): Eukaryota > Viridiplantae > Streptophyta > Magnoliopsida > Malvales > Malvaceae > Gossypium > Gossypium australe. The sequence continues at coordinate 21,612,182 of CM016619.1, read as the reverse complement.
ATTTATGTGTTATGGGCTAAAAAGCCGGAAAGTGGCTGCGTAGACAGTCGAATAAAATCCTAAAAGGGTTAGGCAAGGATGCCAGGTACGTAATCATGGACATCTCTATGTGTATCGAAATATATGAAAGTCTGTATGATGTTTTCTTTGTATGTGTATGCATGGGGTGGGATTGATATGATGAAGGGGAAGAAGGTCGCATAGCGATCGGTGGCTTTGCCACATATGTCACCTAGTGATCGGTCTTTATGACAGGCAGCTCAGCTGTTGAAATGCTACGATGTATTATTAAGGTCACATAGTGATCGGTGGCTATGCCACGTTTAATGATTCCTGAATAACAGGAACAGGCAGTACGACTGTCGTTATGGTGTGTAGCGGATGGAGGGTTGATTGTAGAAATCCCCAAGGTGTGATGGTTGGTACGGGTTGGTGTGTAGAGGATGGAATTCTAGGATGGGCTGGGCTATTCATCATTTATGGTTTATCATGTAATTATGATTGTTGCCTTTATGTTTGGGCCAGGGCTCATAGTGTGTTTGTGAGCCCAAGCCTTTTATGTGTTTTCGGGATTTGCACACTGAGTCTTGGTGACTCACCCTTTATTTTCCTTAAGTTTTCAGATGAGCAGTAGATCGTGGACATGGGAGCCGAGACGGACTTGAGGGGCCATCAAGTCTTTCTATTTCTATAGATTATTTTCGATTTTTCTTTAAGTTTTCTTTTTATTTATTTTGGGAATATTTATGTAATAAGGCCCCATAGTTCATATTCACCTAAGTAGTTTTTATTATTTGCAACTTATGAAATTAGGACAAAGGTTTAATTATACGAAACAATAATAATACAAGTTTTTTTTCCAAACGTCATTTATTATTCAAATATTGTCTAATTAACTTACGATTTCCAAAACCAACAAAGCAAAAGTTTTCAATGTGCAACCCGTAGCATACCAGATCCGGTCGAAACGTATGGGCCGGGTTTGGGGTGTTACAGAATTCTTTTAAATTAAAGAATCTTTAGTTCTTTAATGAATGTCCATATGAATTTTTAATTAATTCCCACATCATATATGATCCAGGATGGTCTAACTAGTCACGCCAAGTAGTAAATGCATTTGTATTAGTAAACTTCTGGTTTAGTTTAACATGCATTTCAATTGTACTAATAATGTCAATATAAATTCTGACAGATTGATCATTTTATTGTCACTAATTTTACTTTGTATCCACATGTAAGTGTTACTATGACATTTACTACTGGAAATGTCTAAATCAATGTGAGGTTCACAATGCCACTAAATCAACAAAATAAATATAATTTCCAAATAATTATATGCGATATTTGATTTATGGGAATAACAAATTTTATGCTTTTTAGATATTGATATATTAGCTCTTCTGGAGCTTTCAACTAATTTTGTACTATCAAATATTGGAATAATATTTGTTTGTTTTAGTATCAAATAAGATAAATATTTTCTATCTATAATGATCAAATTCATTACTACATTATCATATCATTCCTCAAAGAATATTAACAGAAACAAAATATTTAGGCATATGCCACATATATGGTAGATAATCTTTCATATCACATTGATAATATAAATTATCTTTACCCTTTGAAGAGTTATCTTGAGAACTCTCATTATTCTCTTATTTATTACTATGTTCCCACTTTTAGTGGTCCATGATTACATCTTTTATTTTCTTTATTTTTACATTCATTTCGGAGAATGCAATAAATCTAGTAGGACGGACTTATAAACATCCCAATAGATTCTTTATTTCATAATCACCATCACATGCGTGGGATTTCAAATCAAAATCTATCTATCCATATTTTCATGATTAGTCTCCAATTATAATAAACATAATATAATAAATAAAACATAGTAAAATATACCTGAAGATTTTTAACATTATTGTCATCATCTTGACTATTATCATAAGCACTATTACTAGTAATAAAACAATTTTATTTTTGTAATAACATTTATAATCTTATAGTAAAAACCATTTAATAAACAATCAAAATTTTTGTGTACAATGCTTGAAAGTTATTCGATACATATTGTATCAAATTTCAATACCACATATATGTTATAAAATCTTATGTTGCACTAATCAAATATTTATAAATTCAATTTATAATACAACCATTCAACATTAACAAGTTAACAAGACTCAATAGATCCTATCAAATTCCCCTTTAATCGACAATGGCAGCTTAATAACACTTTCCACCATAATTTTAATCAACACACAAGGGTATTTAATAACAAGAATTTAATAATTAAATCTATAAACATCTAAATATTATACATAATATAAATTAATTAAAAAACATATAAATTAATTAAAAAAACTTCAAAAAGAATGATTTATAAAAAAAAATAGAGAAAGCATACCATATTAATAGCAAACATATCTAATCAACAATTTTACATAAAAAAAATTAACCTAGAATGGCAAAAATCAAATACCATTAGAATGTGAAATATATGTCAAATAAAAATTAATAGTAGTCATACCTTAATTGAAAAAGAAAATATGGTCGAAATATAAAAGTTTATTACCAAATCTATACTTTACCCATGCTTGTACAATAAATCAAAGATTGGGAATAAGAACCATAATTCATTCGAAGATTGAATCTTTCAACATCCTGAAGATGAAGTTGTAAGGGTAAAAGTATAAGGTGAAAAGGAATTTGATTTGTGGGACGACTTCAAAATATTTGATATTGAGGAATCAAATTCCCTGTTTTCTATTGCTTGGCTCTATCGCTGGAGAACCCAAGGGTCTTGGGTTTTCAGCAGCAGAGCACCATACATAGTGGCTGGAAACTAAAAAGCGCTCTTTTCATTTTTAAACGAAAATCTTCATATCTTTTCCTTTTTCCTTTTAAAAAATAACACTAAAGACAAACTCTCTTTATAAAAAATAAATACCAAAATTATATATAACTTATACATAAATTTTGATCATGTATAATTTTATACGTGAAATTTTTATTTGATTCAATTCTTGTAAATTATTAACACAATATAATACTATTTTATATTTTATATTATATACATAAATAATTATATTTATCTAATATAAAAATAAATTAATATTAGATTTAAAAATTGAAAATAAAATGTACTTAAAAGTTAAGCTGGACTCCATCTTGGGCTTCGAATTAAAATTAAAACAAATTAGGCCAGAATTAATCTTTGGATTGAACTGATTAAAAACAAACTTGAACTTCAAAATTAATTGGGCTTAGGATTGAATTTTAAAACAAATTTGAGATTGAAAAACAATTTTAACATTCATTTGGGCTTTGAATTTTAAAATTAAGTTGGGTTAAAAATGGGCCTCATCATAAAGCCCATAAAAAATAAAATGTTTTAAACCCAAGTAATATTACTTTTATTTAAAATTGAATTTTTTAATTTTCTAAAAGAATAGTTTTATTTGGATTTTCTTTTTATTTTAAAAAACAAACATATGTGAATATCCAAATATCCACCCCTTCTCATGCTAATTTTTCAAAAAAAGAAAAAATAGACTTGGTTTAATTAATCTTAAATCAATTGAGACCAAAATAAATCATACTCTAATTTAATTTGTTTTCTAAGCAAAATTCAATTTGAAAGCCTAAAAATTTTGTGAAGGAAATTTAATCTGGTACTTAATTCAATTTCAAAATTAAATTAGTATTAATTTAACTATAGAATTGAAATAATCTTTAGAAAAACTACTCAATGAGTTCGAAACCCAATTGAGACAGCAAGCTCCGGACAAAATTAAGTATCTATAATATGGAAAACTTATGTTGTTGATATGTTGATATGTTGGAAACATAACTTGACATGGCTTCACTCACAATAGTGAAGCTATGACTTAAATAAAGTGTTAATGGCATCCTCTCATTGACATTGTATGGGCTATGAAAATGAAACGTGCCCACTGGTCATTCGTTTGACACGAATGATTAAACATTATTGTTTGTAAGTAATTATCATTTTCATCACGGAAAGATATAATGGTGACCATGATATAAAATTGATCGAATTAAGTGATTAAATTTAACCTAAATGGATCAAGGATATCCTATGAAAGTGACACACATATAAAATGATCATTGGATAAAACTTAAGATGATCATTGGATAAAACTTTAACTTAAGTAGTTTTTGTGATGGTATATGATGAGGAGATCAATCATGGTTCATTGAGTGGATTGACTTCATGACCAAATAAAGATTGCATAATAAGAACTAATTAAATGTATATGTTTGATTGGTCCCTCCACTAGCTCATCATTACTTAATAAGGATTGCATAATAAGAACTAATTAAATGTATGAATGGAAACAACATGAATGAAATATATTGTATGAATTACTCTCCATAGTAAATGCATATTCTCGAGAAGGCAAGAAATGACTTGAAATTTAATTTAATTTAGTTTATTTGGAGTATTATTTAATTGGATGAACAAATTAAATAATTGAGTTTAAAGTGATAATTAAATTAAATAGTCATCATTTTTATATTTTGTTCAAATTAATTAAATTAATTTTCACACAGATTCTAATATGACAAAGTCGTCATGATTTTAACGAAATTGGAATTAGGTTGTGTAAATTCTTTAACTGGATTAATTAATATTAAAAATAATTTTTTAAAAGTTGGATTGGATAATTATGGGTTTGGTTTTTATTTAATTCAAGAGGTATAAGCATGATAATACTCTAAAATGACATACTTTTATATGTGTTAATTACATATATATTTTGAGTATGATCCTACTAATTTGGGTTGTTTGTGGTTTTTTATCTTGTAGGGACTAAATTGATGGCAAAAGGAAATTTGGGGGTAAAAATTGTGAATTTAAAGACAAAATGGGTCAGCATGCGAAATAAGAAAGAAATTGTGCCAAAAATACAAAGTGTGAAATACCTAGGGGCAGAAATTCAAAGAAGAGATTTATGAACATAAGACTTTATTTAAATTTGAATTTTATTTTTTGGATTATTGTTAGGATTATTATGATATTGTTTATATTTAATTTCAAATTATATCTTTTAAACATTATCATCTAGAGTATAAATAGGAATAAACTAGGTTTTTTATGTACTATAAATAGGGGATGGAGTGACATAAATATTCACTTATCAATTCTGTAAAAAAACTCCTTCCCCCTAAAGCTCTTAGCCTTTTTGTTCTTTTTACTTTCCAATAAAATTCCATTCCATTAATCTTGTGTTTTTTTCCCGAAAAGCATGAGCCACTAAACTTATCTAGTCAAAGGATATCGAGATTCTCCAAAAAAAGGTTCATGAGGCTTAGAACCATCACTTAGCCTTCTCAACGAGTATTCATTGTTTCTCCGTATTACGAGAATGACGCTTCTATCAATGTCCTTCCAAAAGTGATATTTTCATCTTGTGCAAGAAACGACAGCTTTTTATGTTTTGGGGAAGGTTGCACAGTTAGTTCGTTAACTTACTGCGTTAGACATGTCAAGCCCAAAAGACGAAATGGCGTGGCATTCACCCTTGAAAAATGATGATCTAGTGTAAGACTGTCCCACAAAAGTAATGGCTGTCTAGAATCAGGTTCCTCTAAATCATAAGTCTAAAATCTAAATGGAGCTGGTGATCGTAGGCATCCTCTTCCACTATAATTGGCTTATTTTATCATGAGAATGATCACCTAAAAGTCTAAGATTGAACCCAATGAAGATCGAGATAACCAGAGGTTGGAATCCCTCAAATAGAAGAATTCGTTTCCTCAATTCTGTTTCCTTTTACAATTTCAATTTCAATTTATACAATTTCAACTTGTCTACATTTTTAATTCTGTTTTTTTTTCTAGGTACGCCGTTTTTCTTGGGCACGACTATGCCCAGGATTTCGAGGAATAAGAAGTTGTAGCAATCTAGTCCCTTAAGATATGACCCTACTTCCCTTATTCTATTCTTTTCGTTATTTCATAGGGATAGGCTATTTTTGGTGCTTTCAACGACACAGCAAATTTTGGCGCCATTGTCGGGGACTGGTAATGTACTAATCTTGTTTCTTTTTCTTATGACCATATCTGCTCTAGGAATTCTTGTGTTCTATTCACAAATAGGAAATACTACGAGAGCTAATCGCAAGGAAACGAAGTTACGAAAAAAGCAGTCAGAGGTGGTAGGAACTCAAAGTAGCCTACTGCCAGAAATAGAAGCAGTCGACGAAGTTGAGTCTAGAGTCGATCCACCAGAATATGTGCCTAACGCTAGGGTTAACGAAAACCCGAGTCTAGCACAGTAACATATGGCTCAAACAATTTGACAAATGGCCGAAGTTCTTGTAGAACAACAGTCGTTATGCATTATGTATCCTATTATGGATGCTAATTTTGAATTTAAGTCAGGATTAATTCAGTTGCTGCCGACTTTTCATAGATTACAAAATGAAAATCAACACAAACATCTAAAAGAGTTTTATATGGTTTGTGTTAGTATGAAACCTCAGGGTGTAACTGAGGATCAAATCAAATTACGTGTTTTCCCTTTTTCCTTAGCAGATTCTGCTAGGGAATGGTTATTTTATCTACCTCCTAGATCTATCATAACTTGGACTGATCTTTCCCGTTTGTTTCTCAACAAATTTTTCCTAGCATCATGTGCAACTGAGTTAAGAAGAGAGATTGTCAGGATAAGGCAAAAAGATGTAGAGTCTCTTTACGACTATTGGGAGCGATTTAAGAAGTTGTGTGCAAGTTGCCTATAAAATTGGATAACAGAACAGTCTTGTAACACCCCTTACCCGTATCCGTCACTGGAATAGGGTACGAGGCATTACCGAACTTAATCACATATAACCGATCATTTTTGAGTCACAAATTTCCATTCAAATTTAAAACTTTTCATTCATAATCATATTGTCCCTATTACAGGCCTACGAGGCCCAAAACATACTTTGGAAGTGGCTCGGGACTAAACCGAGAACTTTAAAATACTTAAAAAATTTTACCACAAAACAAGGTCACACGCCCGTGTCCTCGACCCATGTAACTCTCTATTTATGAGGTCATCAACCATTTAGGGTCGCACGGCCAAGTTACACGCCCGTGTGCTAGGCCGTGTGGCCATCCTTGTGGATGAAAGTTAAGCTATTTACCAAGCCTTTTTCCATCCAAAAACTCTTGCCTTTTTCCATCCAAAAACTCTTGCACACTTATACCAAGTTTATCAACACACATATGGCATTTTTTTAGGCACCCCAATAACCACATCATGGCATTCGCACACCATTTATAAATCACATTCATCATGCACAACCACACACACACTTAACTAATCATAGCATATAACTTACTCAACCATTCACATTTAGTATTTGCCACACATAATTATCACACATTCACTCATCCAACCCAAAAAAGCATGCACATTCATGTAATACTTCATCATAGACTTATAACATAACAAATATTGGCCACATCAAATGGCCTTATACAACAATGACCTTAAATTAGCATAGGCCAATACTCTAGGCCAACTCATAATAACATGTACACAAATGACCAAGTCCCTATAAATGCCACAGACTTAAAAATCTAGAATAAAAATCATCAATACCAATCCATAGCTTCATAGTGTGATAGAATCTCCGACGACCTCCAACTCGAGCTAGCATCTGTGACACTATAGGAAAAAGAAAGGAAGGGATGTAAGCTATATAGCTTAGTAAGTTAGCATGCAAATAATAAGAAATTAATTAATATGTTTTTACCAATCCTCACAATATGTTCTCAAGATAATACAATCATAATTGCACATAGTTCTACTATTTACTCACGTTCATCTCAAGCTATCTACTCGAGTCATAGTCACTAAATTATTTATATCTTGAGCTACGGAACTCCAAATTAAGATCCACTAATTTTAACTGAGACTAGACTCACATATCCTCTTACCATAAAAGTTTCAGAATTTTTGGTTTAGCCAATAAGTACAATTTATTCATTAAAGTCATCATTGTTCCGCTGTCTGACAGTTCTGACCCCTTTTCACTAAAAATTAATTATCTCCTCGTACGGGATTCAGATGATGTTGTCATTTGTTTCTTTTGAAAAATAGACTCATTAAGGATTTTAATCATATAAATTATAACCCATAATTATTCTTATACAATTTTTAGTGATTTTTCAAAGTCGAAATAGGGGATTCCAAAATCATTCTAACCCTGTCTTACAAAAATTCAAATATCTCATAATATGGATTTTTTTCTCTTACACCATTTCTTTTATGAGAAAATAGACTCAATAATATTTAATTTAATGTCTTATTCAACTTCTAATTCAATTTTCACCATTTTTGGTGATTTTTCAAAGTCACACAACTGCTGCTATCCAAAACTATTTTATTTCTAAATTTCACACTTTCATGTTTTCTTTATTGAAACACCCCAAACCCGGCCCACAAGCCCCGACCGGATCTGGCATGTTCCCTGAGTAAAAATTTAATTAAATCTCATTTTTGTCGTCTTGGAAAATATTGTGGTTTTGAAGCAAACAAATTTGTGTTACGATGAAGTTGAAAACCGTGTTATTATTAAAGTTTGTATTTCATTAAAACATTATCTTCATGTTTCAAAAATTATAGGTTGACAGGAATGCCGAATTATGGAGCCTATTATTAAGTTGAAAACCGTACGTGTTTAGGGGTCAAAACAATTGAGGTTGTTTTACGAAAAATGTTTAATCATTTGTTTGATGTTGATCGTATCAGAATAAAAATTAGAACGCATAAAGAAAACAGTTAAATAGTGGCCTTATTACAACAAAACAAAACCCGAAATAAATCCCGAAAACATAATAAGGAAAAAAACGTGATAAGTTTAATTATAAGAAAACCCGAAAATGTTGAGCTGAGCATGGCCACCACAAAGTCCCCGCTGACCCAATCCATATCGCTAAGTATCACCAGCAAAATGTTATCCCACGTAGGGTGAGTCAACAGACTCAATGTGTAACAGCTACACCAAAACCCAACCGATTATAGCCTTAAACATAACATTTCGGCAAAGCCCATAACATAGCATATCGAGTCATAACATATTTAATCACATTTATGCAAAAAATGAAATGCAATCCCGAGCCCCACCTAGATATCCATCCTCTACACACCACCCGTACCTGCCAATCACACCGTGGGGATTACTAAATCGACCCTCCATCCGCTACACACCCTCGAAGGCAGTCACTGCAGTCAACTGCACATCGCCCTTATAATCGTGGCAAGGCCACCAGATAATGTGATAGAGTCACCGGATTCATAATATGTGAAATAAGTCACCGGATAATGTGGTAAAAACCACCAGAACACTTCCCCTTTATCATTATCACCCATATGCCCATGCAACACACATATTATTCAGATATCATGCAATGTACCTTACCCCAAAGTCATAACGAAATCACACATATTTCATATCAATGTGCATAACATTATTAACTGAGTATTAAGGGGGTAACGTACCTGATTGCACTGTACCGTTGAATGGAACCCTTAGCCATGTTACTCGAATTTTCATAATCACATACTTAATATTAATACTATTAATCTATCGAGAAATCAATGTAGGGTTACACACCTGATAACACTGAGAACGACATTCTCGATACCGACAATCTCGCTAGCAGGGATAATAGCGATCTGCTTATCCCTTTCCGATGCTGGCCCACAATCCGATGGCCAATCACGTACGGTAGAAACCGAGCGTTTCTTGAATCTAGGGGTAGGAACTACCCCTTTCTCTCCTCCACTAGTACTCGCATCCATTGAGGAACACTTAATCAAAACCCGGTTAATTAATATGTAAGATCTAAACGAAACACAATCTATAACTTAAACACCCTTACCGAAATAAATCTGAATCCCGAGACTCCTCCTTTATCTCTGTCGAAACCCCCCCTAAAATACCATAGTTAGAATCGGCCAACCCCTAATAAACAATATGGCCTTTGGCCGAATATTACAACTCCCTTACCTTGCTTGCTCAAACCCCGGAAACTATTATCTGCTCCCGAAGTTGTCGAAATCCCTATATGGCTTAAGTTAGAATCGGCTTTAGTGCATTAAAACCAATAGAAGTGGCCCTTGGCCGAATGGTATACCTTGCTTACCTTGGATCTCCAAAATCCCGAAAGATCTCCTTCTAATCGTCGGCTACAAAGAATCCCAAAATCCACCTTCATGGTTTTGGCCAAATGAGATATAGAGATTAGTATCCTTGATTTCGATAAGCTAAAATAAGAGAAAGGGATTTGAATCAAAAGAGATCCCTTACCGAACAAGAGTGACCAAACGCAATGATCACTGGCTCTAAGAAATCAACAAGAGAAGAAAGATAATCGGCTTTCGGCTTTTGAAGAATCGTGAAAAGAAGAAGAAAAGAGGTTGAAGTTTGATGCGATTCGGCTTCGGTGACAAGAGGAAGGTTCGGCCTTAACAAAAGAGAAAAGAAGAGAAGTTTGGACCCTTTGAGAGTTGCGGCAATGGTGAGAATGAAAGAGTTTCGGCCTTAGCAAAATAAAAGAGAAGAGAAGAAGATGATCAAGGAAGAAAAGTGCACGAGTGGTCTCTTGTGGTTTACGGTCTCAAATGGCAACAGAATACGAAGGCTTTCGGGAAAAAGAAATTGCACCAAAAGATGCCTAACACCACCTTATGCATATTCGGCTTCCTCCCCCCAACTTCATGGCCAAAAATGTCATCCTAGGAGTCCCTTGGCCGGCCAACTCTCCCCCTCTTCTCAAATCCCTTCTTTTTCTCCTACTTTTCCTCTTCCCCCCTCATTCAAAAGTTTTTGAATGAGTCAACACTTATCTTTCTCTCTTAGCCGAATTTTCAAATGAATTTGACCAAGTCTAACCCTCATCCATTCAGATTCCTTGTGCCGTCCACCACTGCACTCCCTTGACGCAAAATAAAAGCCCAAAACGCTACCTGTGCTGCTCGAACCTAGGTCCTTTCACACTCCCTGAGGCGTCACTCTCCTGTGCTCTAAGTGGCGCCTCCCTTGCCACCTTACCAGCTAAGTTCTTGTGTCATAAGCCACACCCTAAACTCCTTAAGGCCTAGCTCCCTTAGCCCCTCTTTAAGGCTTAAAATCAAATATTTTTCTAAGGCATCTACCTACTCCCCAGGGTTCCCGAAGCCCCCAAAACACGTACCAATCACACACAAGCATGCTGCCACATACATTTAAGTTAAAACGCATAACCCCTAAATCCCGGATATTACAGTTCTACCCCCCTTAAAAAATAATTTCGGCCTCGAAATTACCTGGCTAAAATAGGTGAGGGTACTGCTGTCGCATTGCTTCCTTCGGCTCCCAAGAAGCTTCTTCCGATCCATGGTTACGCCATAACACTTTGACTAGAGGAACTGATTTCCTCCGTAACACTTTCACATCCCGTTCCAAGATCTGAATCGGCTCTTCCTCGTAGGACAAATCTGACCTCAGCTCCACCTCCTCAACTGGCACTACATGAGATGGATCCGATCGGTAACGACGTAACATCGAAACGTGGAACATATCGTGCATCTGCTTCAATTCCGAAGGCAACTCTAACTGATATGCCACTGGTCCAACTCGCTTCAAAACCCGATAAGGTCCTATAAACCTAAGGCTTAACTTTCCCTTGCGACCAAATCTCATCACCTTCTTCCACGATGAAACTTTAAGAAACACCTGATCTCCCACAGCAAACTCTATTTCCTTCCGCTTAAGATCTGCATATGACTTTTGCCTATCAGATGCCTCCTTCAACCATGCCCGAATTACCTTAACCTTTTCTTCGGATTCTGCCACAATCTCAGGACCCAAAACATGACGTTCCCCCAATTCTGTCCAACACGTAGGAGTGCGACACTTCCGTCCATACAGTGCTTCGTACGGTGCCATCCGAATACTTGCTTGATAGCTGTTATTGTACGCAAACTCCGCTAAAGGCAAGAACTCCTCCCAGCTTCCTCTGAATTCTATCACGCAACCCCTTAACATATCCTCTAACACTTGAATTACCTGTTCAGACTGGCCGTCCGATTATGGATGAAATGCCGTGCTGAAGTCCAACCTGGTGCCTAATGCCTGATGCAGTGCTTTCCAAAACCGAGACGTAAACTTCGAATCCCTATTCGAAATAATCGACACTGGCACTCCGTGCAGCCTCACAACTTCTGCCACATACAACTTCGCTAACCTCTGCAGAGAATAGTCAACCCGCACTGGTATGAAATGTGCAGACTTTATCAACCGATCCACTATCACCCATAGCGAGTCCTTCTTAGTAGGCGTAAGGGGGAGCCCACTAACGAAGTCCATAGTAATTCTCTCCCACTTCCACTGCGGAATCTTTATTGGTTGCAACAACCCTGAAGGTACTTGGTGTTCGGCTTTGACCTGCTGACACGTTAAGCACTTCCCTACGAATTCTGTAACTTCCCGCTCAAGAGCAGGCCGCCAAAATTGATCCCGTAGATCTCTGTATAACTTGCTTCCTCCAGGATGCATAGTATAAGGACTACTATGCGATTCCCGAAGAATTCTCTGCCTTAATTCCCCATTATTTGGCATACATACCCTACCTTGGAAACACAACACTCCGTCGCTGTTTATACCATAGCCTTCCAATTCCCCATTTTGCACTTGCCGTAGCTTAGCACTCAAATCGTCATCTACCAACTGTTTCTCTTTCACCTGACTTAACCATGTCGGCTTCACTTGCAACTCTGCTAACAAACTTCCGTCGTCACAAAGACTAAGATGTGCAAACATCGCCATCAGATCCGACACTACTTTCTGACTTAGGGCATCTGCCACTACATTCGCCTTACCCGGATGATACTTTATTGAATAATCGTAGTCTTTCAATAATTCCACCCATCTTCGCTATCTCAATTTAGCTCCTTCTGAGTTAACAAATACTTCAGACTCTTGTGGTCCGTGTAGATCACTGACTTTTCTCCATACAAATAGTGCCTCCACACTTTTAGAGCAAAGACCACCGCAGCCAATTCCAAGTCATGCGTCGGATAGTTAACCTCATGTGGCCTTAATTACCGAGACGCATAAGCGACCACCTTCCCATCTTGCATCAGAACACATCCCAATCCTGTGTGAGAAGCATCACAGTACACCACAAAATCCTTCCCTGCCTCAGGCTGAATCAAAACCGGAGCTTCTGTCAATACTCTCTTAAGCTTTTCAAAACTCTCCTGTTGCTTGTCTGCCCATACGAAAGGTACCTCCTTTCTTAACAACTTCGTCAGAGGTGCTGCTATTGATGAGAACCCCTCGACAAATCTTCTGTAGTAGCCTGCTAACCCCAAGAAACTACGAACCTCTGCAACAGACTTAAGTGGTTTCCAATCTAACACTGCCTCAATCTTCCGAGGGTCTACTCTTATTCCTTCCGCAGACACCACATGCCCTAAGAACGCAACTTCCTTCAGCCAAAATTCGCACTTGCTGAACTTGGCATATAGCTTCTTTTCCCTTAACACTTGCAATACTACCCGGAGATACTCATCATGTTCTTCCTCAGACTTAGAATACACCAAGATGTCGTCGATAAACACAACGACGAACTGATCTAAGTAGGGTTGGAAAACTAGGTTCATCATATCCATGAACGCAGCTGGGGCGTTCGTCAATCCGAACGGCATTACTAAGAATTCATAATGCCCGTATCTTGTCCGGAAAGCTGTCTTATGGATATCTGCTTCCTTCACCTTAAGCTGATGATATCCCGACCTTAGATCTATCTTTGAAAATACCGCGGCCCCCTTAAGCTGGTCGAACAAGTCGTCTATCCTCGGCAACGGGTACTTGTTCTTGATGGTCAGCTTATTCAACTGCCGGTAATCTATGCAGATACGCATAGTCCTGTCCTTCTTCTTCACGAATAGGACCGGTGCTCCCCATAGAGACACACTGGGTCGGATAAACCCACGATCCAGTAACTCTTGGATCTGAGTTTTAAGCTCAACCAACTCCTTTTGTGTCATTCTGTACGGAGCGATAGATACTGGCGCTGTACCAGGCAACAAGTCAATCCCAAATTCCACCTCGCGATCCGGAGGCAACCCTGGAAGTTCTTCCAGAAAGACATCCAAAAATTCGTTTACCGTCCTGACCCCTTCTACAGCTGTTTCCTTAGCCTCCAAGGCACTGACCAACATCAGAAAAGCTACACATCCTTTTCTTACCATCTTCTCTGCCTTAAGGGCAGATACTACATTCGACAAATAATTCCGTCTCTCGTCCATCACCACAATCTCTTCCCCATCGGAAGTTCTCAACGACATGCGCTTAGCAGCCAGTCCACATTCGCTCGGTACTTTACTAGCCAATCCATGCCTAAGATTAGGTCAAATTCCCCGAATGGCAGCTCCATTAAATCAGCTGGAAACTGCGGCCCCTGAACTTCTAAAGGCACTTCCCTAAAGAGTTTGTCTACTACCAGTGATTTCCCTAAAGGACTAAGTACAGTCATCTTCCTAGGTACAGTCTCAGAGTTCACATGCAGAGTTCCAGACACCTCACTAGCGATATATGAATGAGTTGACCCTATATCTATCAGAGCAATAAAGGGTAATCCAAAAATAAGGAACGTACCCGTTATGACATCAGGTGCGTCACCATCTTCCCTCCGCTGAACTGCATATATCAGTCCCGGCCGTCTCACCTCTGTGTTACCACCACCTCTGCCCGGTGTTCCACGACCTCTACCAGAACCATTACCTCTGCCATTCGGACCACGGCCTCTCGACGGCTGCTGTCCACCTCTGCCAGCCTGACTAAAACCCTGACCTGACGGTCAGCCACTATCTGTATCCACCGGACAGTCCCTAATCATATGATCTTTGGATCCACGCTAAAAACATTCCCCTGTCTTTTTCCAACATTCTCCCGGGTGCATCTTTCCACACTGAGCACAAGTACGGTACTGTCCTCCCCCAGCAACCTGCTGACCTCGCGGCCCATCAACTCTAGGTCTCTTTTGAAAATTCCCTGATGACCCTGAAGACCCATAGCTCCTCTTATTCCTACTCTGACCTCTATCCCGATTCTGTCTCTCATTCCCTTAACTTCTTCAGCTATCCGAGCTTTATCCACTAAGATTGCAAAGTCTCTTTCCCGCTGCGGGGCAATCAACACTCGCAGCTCATCTCGCAATCCATCCTCGAATCTAACACATCGCTCGTAATCAGTAGCTACAATTCCCCTGGCGTACTGGCTTAACCGCAGAAACTCCGCTTCATACTCCGCTACCGACTTGCTTCCTTGTACTATATTTAGAAACACCTTTCTCTGCGAGTCTATGTAGCTAGCTCCGACGTATTTCCCCTCAAACTTAGTCTTAAAATACCCCCAATCCACTAGATCTGCAGGGGTACCCTCTCTGACAGTGAGCCACCACTGGTAGGCCTCATCCCAAAGCAGCGAAACAGCACCTTTCAGCTTCTCCTCAGCAGTGCAGTCCAAATCGTCCATGATTCTCTCGACTGCCTCCAACCAGTACTCTGCTACATTCGGAGCTACCCCAGATACTCCTCTGAAAACCTCGGCTCCATTCGCTCTACGTCTCTCGGATACTGACTTTCGAGCCCCATTTCCCATGTTAGCTCCTGCAACTCGCTCTAAAACTCGTAGCATAGCCTGGGATACTGCTTCATCCCCTCCGGTTTGGCCCTGGAATTCTACTTCTCCAACCGGTGGTAACGGTGCCTCATTCCCAGGCCCGTGTCCAGACCCTTCTGGTTTGGACACCGTGATTCTACCTCTGCCACGTCCGCGCGTATTGCGACCACGTCCCCTGGAACTCATGTCTACTGTCGCGGTTTATCTATTTTTACGAAATTTTATGCATTAGAGTCTTTTCACTTCTTGTTTAAAGAGAGTTTTATGCAATAGAGATTTAATCCGTGGTTTTTTAGTAGGAGTACACATATACCTAGGGTCCGTGTCTCTAGAGTATAGTTTCCTAGGCCTATCAGCTAAAGTATTATACATTAGCATACTGAAATCAATTTATCAACCAAAAGAACTTACCTGGCAGACCTGGGCCGAGAACTCGGGTGGCACGCTTCCATAGGACCATTTTAACCAAAAATTTTCAAAAACCCGTTTTGGCTCAAATTTTGAAAACGTTGGGGGCTTCAAAACCCAAGGCCGAGTGTTTAAAATTGGGCTCTAATACAAAGTTGAAACACCCCAAACCCGGCCCACAAGCCCCGACCGGATCTAGCATGTTCCCTGAGTAAAACTTTAATTAAATCTCATTTTGTCGTCTTGGAAAATATTGTGGTTTTGAAGCAAACAAATTTGTGTTACAATCAAGTTGAAAACCGTGTTATTATTAAAGTTTGTATTTCATTAAAACATTATCTTCATGTTTCAAAAATTATGGGTTGAAAGGAATATCGAATTATGGAGCCTATTATTAAGTTGAAAACAGTAGGTGTTTAGGTGTCAAAACAATTGAAGTTGTTTTACGACAAATGTTTAATCATTTGTTTGATGTTGATCGTATCAGAATAAAAATTAGAACGTATAAATAAAACAGTTAAATAGTGGCCTTATTACAACAAAACAAAACCCGAAATAAATCTCGAAATCATAATAAGGAAAAAAAACGTGATAAGTTTAATTATAAGAAAACCCGAAAATGCTGAGCTGAGCATGGCCACCACAAAGTCCCTGCTGACCTGATCTATATCGCTAAGTATCACCTGCAAAAAGTTATCCCACGTAGGGTGAGTCAACAGACTCAATGTGTAACGGCTACACCAAAACCCAACTGATTATAGCCTTAAACATAACATTTCAGCAAAGCCCATAACATAGCATATCGAGTCATAACATATTTAATCACATTTATGCACAAAATGAAATGCAATCCCGAGCCCCACCTAGATATCCATCCTCTACACACCACCCCTACCTGCCAATCACACCGTGGGGATTACTAAATCGACCCTCCATCCGCTACACACCCTCGAAGGCAGTCGCTGCAGTCAACTGCACATCGCCCTTATAATCGTGGCATGGCCACCAGATAATGTGACAGAGTCACCGGATTCATAATATGTGACATAAGTCACCGGATAATGTGGTAAAAACCACCGGAACACTTCCCCTTTATCATTATCACCCATATGCCCATGAAACACACATATTATTCAGATATCATGCAATGTACCTTACCCCAAAGTCATAACGAAATCACACATATTTCATATCAATGTTCATAACATTATTAACTGAGTATTAAGGGGGTAACGTACCTGATTGCACTGTACCGTTGAATGGTACCCTTAGCCATGTTACTCGAATTTTCATAATCACATACTTAATATTAATACTATTAATCTATCGGGAAATTAATGTAGGGTTACACACCTGATAACATTGAGAACGACACTCTCGATACCGACAATCTCGCTAGCAGGGATAACAGCGATCTGCTTATCCCTTTCCAATGCTGGCCCACAACTCGGTGGCCAATCACGTACGGCAGAAACCGAGCGTTTCTTAAATCTAGGGGTAGGAACTACCCCTTTCTCTCCTCCACTGGTACTCGCATCCATTGAGGAACACTTAATCAAAACCCGATTAATTAATATGTAAGATCTAAACGAAACACAATCTATAACTTAAACACCCTTATTGAAATAGATCTGAATCCCGAGACTCCTCCTTTATCTCTGTCGAAACCCCCTAAAATACCATAGTTAGAATCGGCAAACCCCTAATAAACAACATAGCCTTTGGCCGAATATTACAACTCCCTTACCTTGCTTGCTCAAATCCCGGAAACTATTGTCTGCTCCCGAAGTTGTTGAAATCCCTATATGGCTTAAGTTAAAATCGGCTTTAGTGCATTAAAACCAATAGAAGTGGCCCTTGGCCGAATGGTATACCTTGCTTACCTTGGATCTCCAAAATCCTGAAAGATCTCCTTCTAATCGTCGGCTACAAAGAATCCCGAAATCCACCTTCATGGTTTCGGCCAAATGAGATATAGAGATTAGTATCCTTGATTTCGATAAGCGAAAATAAGAGAAAGAGATTTGAATCAAAAGAGATCCCTTACCGAACAAGAGTGACCAAACGCAATGATCACTGGCTCTAAGAAATCGACAAGAGAAGAAAGATAATCGGCTTTCGGCTTTTGAAGAATTGTGAAAAGAAGAAGAAAAGAGGTTGAAGTTTGATGCGATTCAGCTTCGGTGACAAGAGGAAGGTTCGGCCTTAACAAAAGAGAAGAGAAGAGAAGTTTGGACCCTTTGAGAGTTGCGGCAATGGTGAGAATGAAAGAGTTTCGGCCTTAGCAAAATAAAAGAGAAGAGAAGAAGATGATCAAGGAAGAAAAGTGCACGAGTGGTCTCTTGTGGTTTATGGTCTCAAATGGCAACAGAATACGAAGGCTTTCGGGAAAAAGAAATCGCACCAAAAGATGCCTAACACCACCTTATGCTTATTCGACTTCCTCCCCCCAACTTCATGGCCGAAAATGTCATCCTAGGAGTCCCTTGGCCGGCCAACTCTCCCCCTCTTCTCAAATCCCTTCTTTTTCTCCTACTTTTCCTCTTCCCCCCTCATTCAAAAGTTTTTGAATGAGTCAACACTTATCTTTCTCTCTTAGCCGAATTTTCAAATGAATTTGACCAAGTCTAACCCTCATCCATTTAGATTCCTTGTGCCGTCCACCACTGCACTCCCTTGACGCAAAATAAAAGCCCAAAACGCTACATGTGCTGTTCGAACCTAGGTCCCTTCAAACTCCCTGAGGCGTCACTCTCCTGTGCTCTAAGTGGCGCCTCCCTTGCCACCTTACTAGCTAAGTTCTTGTGTCATAAGCCACACCCTAAACTCCTTAAGGCCTAGCTCCCTTAGCCCCTCTTTAAGGCTTAAAATCAAATATTTTTCTAAGGCATCTACCTACTCCCTAGGGTTCCCGAAGCCCCCAAAACACGTACCAATCACACACAAGCATGCTACCACATACATTTAAGTTAAAACGCATAACCCCTAAATCCCGGATATTACATTTATAGTAACTTTCATAGTAACACTTACTCCATATCAATCTTACCAAAGTTCAATCACATATCGAGCACATCTCATAAGTTTACATACATATAACTGCACTTATTCATCACCTAGTCATTTTTGTTTGCACTTAGTCATATCCCGTTGAACACATCGAAATATTATTGGATACATCGGAAGTTTGCACATAAGTCCAAAGCTACTTCACATCACTTTTCACATAGAGGCTCGTTCTCAAGCTAATCACATTCACGGGTCTGCTCACACAAGCTTTCAGTCATACGTAACTACTCAGTGCTGCTCACACAAGCTGTCAAGTATCCGCAACACATACCGGATCTCGGGTCTGCTCACACAAGCTGTCGGTCATGATGAAACTACACGGTGTTGCTTACACAAGCTGTCGACTATTCGTAACACATGCTAGATAACTCAGCTACCGGTAGAACATACGGACCAACACCCGGATCACTTATTTCACTTAGATTTCATATAGGTTTCTAGTGAACATGTCACTCGTATCCATTTTTATTTCTAAGGTTCAACCGAGAAATTTCTCACTCGTCGATATTTTGTCAATTACATCAAATATTCAGCCACAATTCATACCATTTATCAAAATATGAAAACGTAAGTAAAATCAATGCATTATTTACATGCAAACTTACCTCGGTAGCACAATCGGTGAAAAGGACTTATTCGTCATATTCTTTGTTTTCCTCCGTTCTAGGTCCGAACCTCATTTTATTTGATCTATAATATCACATTTAGTCTATTTATTAGTCACATTATTCAATGTGATCCAAAAATCATATTATGGCAAAATTACATTTTTGCTCCTAAAGTTTCACATATTTAGACTTTTGCCCCTAGGCTCATAAAATGATTTTCATTCAATTTCTTTGTATTTTAAGCCTAGCCAAACCATTTTCATAACTACAACAGTCCACAATTTCCACTAATTCACACTTTTATGACAAATTTTATAACTTTTCCAAATTAGTCCTTTTTAACATCTTTACCGAAAATCACTTAGTAAAAGTCGTTTCTCTAACCATAAACATGCATAATCTACCTTTAAACATCAAAATACACACATATTCATCATGTTTCAAAACCCTAGACTTCAACCACATCTCAAAATATTGGTAGAAATAGATAGATCTTGTTACGAGGATTTCAAAAACGTAAAAATCATTAAAAACAGGGCTAGAACGGGCTTACAATCGAGCTTGGAAGCTTGAAAACCCCTAGCCATGGTTTCTCCATGCAAGTTTCGACCATGGATTGAAGATGGACAAAAGTTTGGCTTTTAATTTTGTTTTTAATTCATTTTAATTACTAAATGACCAAAATGCCCCTAACTTAAAAGTATTCTATTTCACCTATTTCGTGTCCATTTTTGTCCAACAAATTAACCAATGGTTTAATTATCATTTAAGGACCTCAAATTTAAAATTTCATAATAATTGGACACCTCTAACATGTAGAACTCAACTTTTGCAGTTTTTACAATTTATTCCTTTTGACTAAATTGAGTGCCCAAACGTCGAAATTTTCGAACGAAATTTTCACGAAATCATTTCATGAAATTTGTAACACCCCAAACCCGGCCCATTCGATACGACCAAATTTGAAATGCCACTGCGGAAATCGTTTAAAAATATCCTGACTTATGGTGGAACTTGAAAATTTTGTTCTTATTCAGAAACCATGTCCATTAAAAAATTCTAAATAATATAAGCTTGATAAAAATACCCGAATTAAAACTTTATTATATATATATAGATTTAAGAAAATGAAACCATTTGCGAAAGATTTCTCAATTGTCAATCCATAATAAAACATAATAATAAAGATACTTAATAAAAATACTTAAATACTTTAATGGGCCTTATTACAATAAACACTTAATCAAAATACTGAAAATATAAATACTTAATTAACTAAATAAAATGTCTTCTGCATGGGCCACCTCGTATCCACTCCAAACCCGGTCCAAGCATCACCTGCGATGTTGATAAAGATTGGGTGAGTCATACAGACTCAGTGTGTAATTAAACCACTGAATTCCACCCACATGTTAACCCCATATTAACCCATATATCAGATAACAAATATCATATTCACATATTACCACATTCTGGGCTTGGCCCACATTCATATCACATTCATATAATAGTGTAAGTAACCACATGTTTCCACATACTGGGCTTGGCCCATTACCACATTATTCCACATATCATATACTGGGCTTGGCCCATTTCTCATTCCAATCCACGTTCACATTTTGGGCTTGGCCCATTTCCACATTAATACCTCATTTCTCAGGTCACATAGAATTATGCAAAGTGCACCCAACCCAATCCTAGGGTCCATCCGCTACACACCCCCTTATCCAGCCTACCACACACCAGGGGATTAATAAATCACCCTCTCCTTTTCACTCCAAAAGGCAATCAGTGCCGTCCACGTGCAATAAAGCAGAAAAATCCACAACGCGACCTCAGTCAGCGCCAATCCACGATGTAGCCGTAGCTAACACCAAAACCACGATGATAAATATATCATCAACCACGATATGGCACATAGCCGATATCAACCACGATGAGGCACAAAGCCATTCATCAACCCACGTACTTGAAGTACACCTTGTCCTTCTTTCATATCATATCCCACCCATGCACATGCAACATAAAATAATGCCATGATAATGCATGTACATGTTATTTAGTATATTGTCACATATTCACATCAATAATCACATTTTATCAAATTCGGTACTTACCGAATTATCGACATACCCCATGAGGGTATCCATATCACAATTTCCACTGCACTAGATACCACACACATAACACATATAAAATATCACATACATACATAAACAGTCACATGCAAATATAACTTATATCCCGGAAAACGGTAGGCTAACTTCACACCTGATCACTTGAAGTTCTAAACTCTCGATCCCGACGCTATCGCTAAGCGAGACTACGGCTATCTGCCTATAGCTTTCTCCTGCTGCTGGCCCACACCCCGGTGGCCAATCCCGAACTGCCGAGACAGATCTTTTCTTAAACTTCGGGATAGGGACTTTCCCTTTACTTTCTTGACCGGCATCCATGTCCATTAATGATATCTTAATCAGAACCAAACGGTTAACCGATAACATCTCAATCTAAATATACCAAATCTAAACTATACTTACTAAATATTCTTACCAACGAATCGAATCCCGAAAGACTCCCTCAATGCACCTTGACGTTAGCTGCATATAAGAGAACATATCACTTATTGCCTTAAGAAAACATTCGGCCAACCCATAGCCAGAGTTTAATCACTTGATTCTGCACCCTTAAGAAAAATATCCAAAACCGATTACTAAAGGAATACTTACCACTATCGTTGCTTACCCTTAATGGTCAATCTTCCCAAATCACCTCCCTAGGTTCGGCCACATCCACGGAATAGAGTCAGATCTCCAACTTTCGGCTTTGAAGAGAACAAAAGAAGAAAAGAAGTGATAAGGGGTTTCAAATAAAGATTCGGCTATGGCTCATCAAATGGAGATGCAATATTCGACTTTTGAGAATCAAGGTAATGATGGTGTTTCTTTAGAGTTTCAAACAAAGAGAAGCTACTAGGTTCGGCTATGGCACTAATGGCAAATGGGGTATTCGGCCATATAAGAAAAGATGGAGGATTAAAGTTGGAAGGAAGGAAAAGACTAGGAAGGGAAGGTGAGAAGAAATTCGGCACTAAGAGAGAATGAGAGGAACAGATTTTCGGCAAAAGAAAATAGAATGAACAAAAGAATGGCCAAAAGATGATCACCCCTATTTATACTACACAATTTCGGCACTCCTACCTCCTCTCAAATTCCACTTCCTTCTCCTATAATAACTCTTGAACACACACATTCAAAATATATTAAATAAATCTATAATTATCTTCTATCTATTAACTTAAAATAAATCCACCTTTATCACCTTAATAAAATAAAAATTATCCATCATTAATCCCTTATCAACTCCCAAATCATCTCTTATCTACCTATAAAAGAATAATAAAATTAAATTAACAATTATCTACTACTTATCTAGCCGAAATTCAAAAATAAAATCCAGCTTAATCCTTACCTAATTAGAAGTCTAATTGTCGTCCATTACTTCCTTCTCTCTTGGCGCCAAAAGCCAAAAATAAAACACCCAACTGCTGCTCACACGCCTTGAACCCGAGACCTGCTGGAACCCTTAACTGCAGGTAACACCCCAGGCCACTTTGCCAAGGCGCCTCTTTGTGACATAATTCACCCTGAATTTCTTTTAAGACCTACTTAGCCCAAGCGCCTTCTTGCTGCACAAAAATAAAATGCCCTTTCTTGCTTCCTTCGCAACTCGAACCTGGGCCCTTATTGCCGCAAGCCACATATAGCGCCCCAAGTGACTCAAACCCAGGCCCAATTGCACCTGCTTGTGGCGTCAACTCCAGAGGCCCTAAGTGGCACCTCTAAGCCACTTAGACAAGCCCAATTGTATGTCATATTTTACCCATAAATTTTCTTAAGGCCACCCTGCTTTACTTCCCTCTCTTAACCTCAGAACTTAACTTTTCCTAAAACGTTTCCTTACATTTCCTTACATTTCCAAGTTTCCAAAAATGTTCGTTTGCCTCCTTTAAACTTAACATTTCTTACATTTCCAAGTTTCCAGAAATGTTCACTTTCCTCTTTTGAACTTAACATTTCTTACATTTCCAAGTTTCCAGAAATGTTCACTTTCCTTTTTTGAAACTTAACATTTCTAAGTCATTTCCTTACATTTCCAGGACATTTCCCTACATTTCCAGGACAAGACATTTCCTTACATCTTAGGGTTCCTAAAACTCCTCAGAACACATCCAACACACCCACTGAGCCCACTATCTCATGAATTACGCACGAACGCATAACCCCTAATCTTGGATGTTACAAAATTGTAGACCATAAAAATGTAATAAAAATAATTTTTTTTCTCGTCGAATTTGTGGTCTCGAAATCACTGTTCCGACTAGGCCCAAAATCGGGCTGTTACAAGTCTCTGCTCCGATATTTATATGCGGGCTTGAAGCCCATAGAAATGAATATGATAGATATCGCTAGTGGAGGTGTAACACCCTTAACCCGTAGTCATCGTCGGAATAGGGTTACAGAGCATTATCGGAGTTTACAGAGTGATTTCATATAATTCATGTCATTTACTTTTCATATCCAAAATTAATCATATTGTCCCTTGAGTAGACCCTCGAGGCCCAATTTAAACATTAGAATCAAGTTGGGACTAAATCGGGAACTTAGAAAATTTTTCGCAAAATTCCAAATTTTTTCTTATATACAGGGGTTAAACTCCAGTGTGGGTAGGCCGTGTGGCTCACAGGGCCATGTGACATGCCCATCTCTTAGGCCGTGTAGACATTCGATGTGAATCACATGGCCGTGTTCTAGCCTGTGTCCTTACCCGTGTAACTCCCTGACTTGTGCCACACGGTCTGCCACACGCCCGTGTACTAGGCCGTGTGGTCAATTTAATTTTCACAAATTAGGTGCAGGTTTCACACGACCATGACACATGCCCGTGTTCTGGGCCATGTAGCACACATGGCTAAGACACGTCCATGTGCCTAATTCTGAGTATTCTGTTTCTCAATTTTAGGATACAGGAGACACACGGCCAAACCACATGCCCATGTGCCAGGCCGTGTGTCACACAAGGTCAAGACGCATACCCGTGTGTCTACCCATGTGGACAAAATATGCCCATTTCCTAGCCCTATTTCTCACTCAAATTTAACCTTCAACCTACAACAACATTTGCATATATTTTCCAACCAACTCAAGTCATATAAATCAAGTAAACATCATTAATATATACATATATATATATATATGTATAAAATAGTATCACATATGATCAAGCTTACCTTCTTGTGATGATTTATATTTTACTCTAATTCAATTTAACCAAACCTTATGCATGTATGTATTAAACATGATATAATTTTATATTATCATACCAAAATATACCATTACTAGGCATTTCAAAGGCTAGATTACAAACATCCACTTATATATCATCATTGGAAAAATTAGCTTATACATGCCATTATGCCAAAGTAAGTTTTCTATTTATACCAAAACAAGCTGGAAGATAGTGTGATGATACTCCTACCGATCTCCAACCTTCAAGCTTCCAAGCACTATAAAACAGAGAAAAGAAAACCTAGTAAGCATTTAATGCTTAGTAAGTTCGCATAACAGGAATTTAACCTACCATATATTTACATTTAAGTATACAATAATGCATCCAAACAATTTGGCTTATAGCCTAAAACACAACTTCACAAATCATGTTAGTCAAATAATTCACATAATGCCAAGAACATGGATGAGCTCATCATTTAATGTCTTTCATATTCATATTTTTTCCATAATATTATTCCATATTACATGTACACTTTGATGACAAATCATTTCAAATTCAGTTTAGTCATGTCAGAACTTTACCCGTTGAATTTATTAGAAATATCGATAGGTACGCTAATATAGTACACTTTAATGTACACTACTATAATTCATTAATTCATTTCCAAGGGTATCCAATTAGGGCACATAATTGGGAAGCACACTCTCAATCCTTGTAACGATAACTCACACAAAGCCATTTCGGGAAGCTCATAAAGAGCCTATCGGGAAGCTTATCCAGGCTATATAACGGGAATCTCATAAGAGCCATAATCGAGAAGTTCACAAAGAAACTTATCGAGAAGTTCACAAAGAACTATATCGAGAAGCTCCGGATAGCCAATATCGGGAAGTTCAAGCAAGCACTATTAGGAAGCTCACAAAGAGCCAATTTAACGGGAAGCTCATGAAGAGCCTTTAATCGGGATGTTCATAAGCGCTAAGGTGTGTCTACAACAAATGTAGGATCACAGCCTATTGGGATGCTCCGAAGAGCTATAACGGGAAGCTCGCAAGAACCATATAACGGGAAGCTCGAGAGGGCTTATAACGGGACGCTCTTTCGAGCTATAATGTGTCTGCAACATATGCTGGACTACAAAAAATACAGGAAATCTTGTATCCATCGACTTTCATTTATTCAAACGGGATTTGACATTTATCGGGAATCATCGGATATTCAATCAAATTCACACACATGACAATTATACAACTCACATATACAACATTTGATTCAAACATATAAATGTACTCAATTTAGTTACACGAACTTACTTCGATACTTGTTCGTACACGAAATATACTAATCCAAAACTTTTTGTTTTCGTCAATCCAACTCAGTATTAGGTCTTTTAGGATCTATATAAATAAATTTAACATCAATTTAATCCATTTCATACTCAATTTAATTCAATTCACATCCTAGGCAAAATTACTATTTTGCCCCTATACTTTTATCAAATGACGATTTCGTCCCTAGGCTAGAAAATGAAATTCATGCAATTTAATCCTTATTTCAAGCCTAACCGAAATTTTCATATAACTTTTATAGCTTATGTATTTCACAAAATTCAAAATTTTTCCATAACTTTTACATCTTTACAATTTAATCCCTAAATCATATTTTCATGAAAATTCACTTTGTAAAAGTTTATCTATCAACAACCTTTCATTATCTACCATAAATTTCACAATTTTAGCATATTCGTCAATGGAAAAACTTCTATACTTTGATAACTTTTCAAATTAATCCCCAAAATAGATAGATCAAGCTATCCCAATCTTAAAAATATAAAATTACTAAAAACAGGACAAGAAAACATACCTAATTAAGCTTGATTAGTTTCCTTTCTCTCTCTTAGGGTTTCCATAGAATTTTTGGGGATGAAGATGATATAAAATGATATTATTTCTATTTAATTATTCATCATCCATTAATTTTTCCACTTTCGAATTTAGTCCTTGCCTTTTTCTAATTTTCCATGGATGATTCATCAAAAATATCTACTAACTTTTCTTTCATGATCTAGTTACCATATAAGGACCACAAGTTTTGAATTCCATATCTATTTGATCTTTCTAGCTATTAGAATTCAACTTTTGCATTCTATACAATTTGGTTCTTTCTCTAATTAAACACATAATCGGTAAAATTTTCTTATTAGAATTTTCATATAACATTCTTATCACAAAGCAGACCGTGCAATAATATTAAAATGATTTTTCTTTCCAACTCAGATTTGTGGTCCCAAAACCATTGTTTCGATTTCACTGTGGGAAACTTTCCTGGACTACCCATTTACACTAGTACATATAACCTAGGATGGAAATACCATCCTAACTTGAGTTTTGGGGCAAGCCTGCAGTATAACCAGCCATACCAAAATCAATTTCCACAACAAACGCAAGATTCAAGTATCTCTCTAGAAACCATGGTCAATAAATTAGCAGCTAATGTGCTTGATTTCCAAGAGCAAATACAATGGCAAACCGTTGATTTCCAAAAGGAAACAAAGGATTTTCAACAGAAAATCGAGGTGTCTATAGGAGAGTTAACCACATTAATTGAGAAAATGAACTCATAGGGAAAGCTAACATCACAAATGGAACCTAACCCAATACAACACACAAATGCAGTGACGTTGCGAAGTGGAAAAGTACTGGAACCAAATCTTGGCAGGAAACTTGATCAAGATTCTGCCCAGAAAAAGCAGGAGAACGATGAAAAGGTCTGAGCGAAACCTCCATTGCCCACAATTCAACCTCCGTTTCCAGGACAGGTGAACCAACATCGGAAAGGTAAAGAGGAAAAAGAGATCATCGAAATATTCAAACATGTTGAGATTAACATACCGTTGTTGGATGACATCAAAAAAATTCAACGATATGCCAAGTTCCTTAGGGAGCTTTGCACCAACAAGTGAAATTAACAGGAAATGAAAAAGTAAGTGTTGGTAAAATGTATCTGAGGTGTTGCAGCGAAAGATGCCAGCAAAATGTAAAGACAGAGGCATGTTTGCAATACCATGCAAAATAGGTCACTTAGGAATTAAAAAAGCTATGTGTGATTTAGGGGCCTCCATAAATGTAATGTCTTTTTCTATTTATGAATCACTTAATGTGGATTTTTTAAAGAAAACAGATGTTATCATTCAATTGACGGACAGGTCTATTGTGCATCCGGAAGGAGTCCTAGAGGATGTATTGGTGAAAGTTAATGGACTTATCTTTCAATGGACTTTATGTGGTGAAAATAGAATAGGATAACGCTTATAGGTCTTCAGAAATCTTGTTGGGTTGACCTTTCCTTAGTACGCAAGTACTAAGATTGACGTGCGTAGTGGAACCCTCACGATAGAGTTTGATGGGGAGATCGTGAAGGTTAACATTTATGGTGTTATTAGTCACCCTAGTGAAATTTTTAACGTAAATAGTGTCGATAAAATTGACTCATTAGTAGAAGAAACTTTTGAGTCACCTTATAAAGATAAACTTAAAACATTTTTTGATGATAATTTTGATTCAGGATCTATTTGCGAATCTATTAATGGATTATCGGCTCCTGTGAACACTAAACTTCTACCTTCTATTGTGCAGGCATTAGATTTGGAATTAAAACCACTTCCCGAGCATCTCAAGTGTGCATTTTTGGAGAATGATGAGACCATTGCCGACTTAAAAGTGATTAGCCTATTGACATGCACACATAAGATTTTATTGGAGGAAAATACGAAACCAAAGCAAGAGGCGCAAAGATGATTGAACCTAAATATGTGGGATGTGGTAAAAAAGGAGAATTTCCAAGCTCATACGACCAAAAAAATTTAGCTGGAACAACCCCAATATTAGTTAGGCCATCAAGCTAACGACGTTAAACAAGCACTTGTTGGGAGGCAACACAATTTTATTTTTTATATATTTTATTTTTATTTTATTTTTATTTTCTATTTTATTTTCTTGCATTTTAATAAATTTTCTCTCTCTTATTATATCTAAGAGAATCGATGAAACAAAAAAATAAATTTGGAAACATGTGGCGAAAGTAGTAACGAAAACAACATGGGGAGTGTTCTAAACCCTTTCTTTTTCATCATATTTATTAATATTATTTTTCACATTTAGGGCAATATGATTTAAGTTGGGGGGAGACATTCCTTATTATTTTTGTTGTTTTATCTACTGTTTTTACTATTGTGTTACTGTTGTTGCTGCCATGTGCTTGTTTTTGCCCACATTTATTTTTTTAATATATCTTGACCCTTTTCATGCCCAAGATTTTGACTAAGAATTACCCACTGTTTGACCTGCGAGCATGATTCCTGTCTACTGAGTTAGTTATGATTTTGCTATATTGATTTCATCTCTGTAAGAGTATACCCAAAGATCAATCATGAGATGGTTGTAATAACATACTTAATTTACCATGTTTATTAATATAAAGCGTTGTCATTATTATTTCAGTTTTTCTTTCTGTGTGTATAGATAAACTGTTTTGTAATAATGTCCTGAGAATAATATGATTATTCTTAAAAGATCCTTAGTCGAGTATTATTGTTGACTAGGACAATAATAATGCATTAAGACTAACATGTAGTTGATTGATGATAAAGAGTTGTCATTGATATGGAGTGTCAAAATCAATGCGTGAATATGTGTGTTAGAGAACAACATATTGGATTGACCCGCTATGAGTATGTTTCTTGGATTATTATGTAATTGTCACAACATTACTCATAGTGATTAATATGTATATGATCCTCAGACTTGAGATCATTATTATCCCAGCATCGTGAGTTGTATATTTTGATACAGTCAAACGTACACCGTAACAGGTTGTTATATAAAGGCTGATGTTGGATATACCACAATCTATGTAGAGGGATATGGTTGATCAATAAAGGATAAGTCCCTCCTACATAATAGGAGTAATATCTTCGGCCACTTGATTGAGTGAGACTAGAAATGCATGGCCATGCTCAAATAAGTTGATATGAGATGTCATACTAATTTGTATATCATAGTCACTCAAGATATCAAGAAACATGGGATGGATTATGCAAGTGTGACTATCCCATGACTTGTATCCGTTCCAGAGATAAAGGACTTAAGGATTAATGCATGAAAGGTTAATCACGAAAGGTTATGTCGAATCATGGCTTCTTGTAACTTAGGTAGCAATGATGCATTGCTAGATGCCACTCATTGTCTGTGACAATAGAATCGTTCTAGTATTACTGCTAACGTTGCAAGAACCTATAGGGTCACACCCTATGGTTGAAATGAACGGAATAAAATATAGTTGGTATTGTGCTTGGTTGTCACATAAATTAAATTAATTAAAGAATTAATTTAATTGGGCAATCAAATATTGAACATATTATATGTACAAGGATGTTGTACACATAATGATAACATAATTTTATTAATATATGAATTTGATTCATATATAAATTTAAATAAATATAGTTTACCGGAATCCTTATTATAATTAATGTAATTATAATTTTCAGATGTAATTAATGTAATTATAATTTTCGGTTAAAAACTTTATTGTATTTATTTAATCTTGTAATACATTCAAGACATACCAATTATAAAAGGCCCAATTAAGAGGATACCTATTATAAAAGGCCTAATGAGAAAGGCACCCATTATAAAAGGTATTAAAAGGAGACAAAACAAAATATGAAAACCCTAAGTGATTGCTTGTTAGGTCTAGCAGTCGTCAAGCAAATAAGCCTCCAAAACAGTTTTGGAGATTTCTTCCGTTCATAGTCAAACCGGGTGGATTACGTAGAGGCCGACATCGGAAAAGGTTGAGGCTTGATTCGACAGTAGATCAAAACTCTTGTTGCCAAGGCGTCGCTGTCTACTCAGATTGAAGTTTTGGTAATTTCGAAACCTTTATTTCACCCCGATTCGTTCCTCACACATGGATCCATGATTTGGATCGCCGGATCTAATTTTATTCTGCTGCGCCATGGGGTACCGGCGTTCCATCAATCTCCACTGTTTTATTTCTATTAGGCTAACATAATTATGATTAATGAAGTTAATACTATCTTGCTTATAGTAAAATTGATTAAGTCTAAATGCAAAAAGGACACTTATTTAAATTTATTTTTATGACTGATAGGTAATTGTCAAAACTTATTTTTGACACTTGATTGTTTTTCCTAGTCCTCCAAAATTGAATTTATGTTTCATTAAAAAAAATAAAATAAAATTTGATGATTCCTTGGTTATGAGCACAGCTTAAAACGTGACTGGCTGAATAACCGGGGTAGGGTGCTTGGGTTGTCATCCTACTTCACGTTAAAAGGTTGTGTGACGTGTTACGTAAAACTCCGCTAACCAGAATTAAACAAAAAAAAATTAAGAGTGTGTTGGGCTGAGTAACCGGGGTGGGGTGCTTGGGTTGTCATTCCACTTCGCTTCAAAAGGGTCAAAACATTCTTAACCAAAAAAATATAATAATAAAATAGGAGTGTGTTGGGCTAAGTAACCAGTGTGGGGTGGTTGCAGTGTCATCCCTCTTTGCGCCCAAAGGGTCAATACATTCTTAAGAAAAAAAAACTAAAATAAAAAGAAGAAGAATTTCATTTAGGGACTAACGGTGGAACAAATAGGATGTCTTGGTAAGTTTAGTAAATTACCTAATTTTCATGAAATAATCCAAGTTGATTTAAATTTTGTGTGTTTAAGTTGGAATACTTTTCGGTTTTACTCAAAGCAAGCTAAAGGTTCTTTTTATTTTCATATGCATTATGCCTAATTTTTATAAAATTTTGGAGTGATACTTCTTTCATGGTAAAATCTAAATTACACGGTGGGATAGGAACCATACTTGAGGGCAAGTATGATCTAAGTAGGGGGAATATGATAATACTCTAAAATGACATACTTTTATGTGTTAATTACATATATATTT
This sequence comes from Gossypium australe, assembly GCA_005393395.2. Taxonomy (NCBI): domain Eukaryota; kingdom Viridiplantae; phylum Streptophyta; class Magnoliopsida; order Malvales; family Malvaceae; genus Gossypium; species Gossypium australe. The sequence goes on along the minus strand of CM016619.1, from coordinate 21,580,135 downwards.
TGAGTATAATCCTACTAATTTGGGTTGTATATGATTTTTAATCTTGTAGGGACTAAATTGATGGCAAAAGGAATTTAAAGACAAAATGGGTCAACATGCGAAATAGGAAATAAATATTGCCAAAAATAAAAGGTGTGAAAGACTTGGGGATAGAAATTCAAAGAAGAGATTTATGAACATAAGACTTTATTTAAATTTGAATTTTAGTTTTCGGATTATTGTTAGGATTATTATGATATAGTTTAGATTTAATTTGAAATTATATCTTTTAAACATTATCATCTAGAGTTTAAATAGGAATAAACTAGGTTTTTATGTACTATAAATAGGGGATAGAGTGACATAAATATTCACTCATCACTTCTGTAAAAAAAAACTCATTCCCCCTAAGGCTTTTAACCTTTTTGTTCCTTTTATTGTAACATCCTAAATTTATGGGCCTATGCATTTAGTGTAGGGATAGGGTTAATATGTTAATTTAAGTGATAGGGGTCCAGATTTGGCTCAGGGTTAGGCAAAGGCCTTGGTTAAATTATTAGGTTGGGCATTATAGAGTTAAAAGGTGGTAATTATGTTTAAAATACCAACGTGGGCTTGTGGCCCAACAATAAGTGGCACTGTAAGGGAATTAGAAGTGACGCCACACAAGGGATTTAGGGGCCCAAAAATGTAAGTTTAATGAAGCCCAAATCTTTTAATTTAAATGAGTTAAATTTCGGCATTTAGAATTAATGAGGTGGACGACTACAAGGCTTAAAAATAGGAAGATATATATGGATTTTATAATTGATAATTAAGAAGATAAAAAGGAGAAAAGATAGGAGCTTATCTACAAGGAAGGTGATGGCCGAAAATCCATCACCTAGAGGAGTGTAAAATTCGGCTACGGCATGGCAAAGAGGGTGCCGAATTTCTCCTCTCTTTTAGCTTGAATTTTAAGGGCGTTTTTGGTTTTTAACAGTAGGTGCTGAAATATCTATAAATGGGGGGCTAGCTCCTTGATTCTGACACTGAAAACCCTAAATTTCTCTCCCATTGTGCCGAAATTCCCTAGCCTCTCCCTGTCTAATTTCTTTTCTCCAATTTCTTCAAAAGCCGAAACTCTTCTCCACTTTTTCCTCCTTGTGCCGATTTCTCTAAAAGGCCGAAGCATCCATAGTCTTTTCTTCTATTCATCCTATTTGAGAATTAGTTCTATACTTCCGGCATTTAAATCTTCCATTGGCATTGCCGAATCCTCTCTCTAGTGCTAGCCGAATCTCCTATGCTAAGGTAAGTGTCGATTTTTTGATTAGTTCTCATGATTTATTCCCAGTTTTTGAAAGGCAAAAAGCTGAAAAGCTAATAGTTTAATGGTTCTATGTTGGGCGGCAATTCGAGATTTGAAGGAAGCTTGGTCAACTAGATCTAAAAGCCGAAAATAGCTAGTCTTCAATTTTAGGATTTTAAGGTAAGAAGATTTTCCCTAGATTTTTACTGGATTCATTCATTATATGCAAGATCTAAACTTTAAGATGAGGATTAACGATTAAATATTGTGATAGTAGTTCTGATAAGGATTTATGATGGAATTAAATATGGATCAGGCAAAGGAAAGAATCTCTAAGATTAAGAAACGAGCAGTATTTGCCGTTCGAGATAGCAGTAGTGTCGACTAAGGATAACGTCGACATAGAAAGCATCATTTTATCGATAACCAGGTGTGTAGATCTCTAACACACTACTAATAAAACTGTATGTGTATCTATTTATATATGTTATGGGCTAAAAAGCCGGAAAGAGGCTGTATAGACAGTCGAATAAACCCTAAAAGGGTTAGGCAAAGATGCCAGGTACGTAAACATAGAACTCCCTATGTGTATCAAAAAGTATGTGATAATCTGTGATGATATCATATTTATGTTCTTGCATGTAAGCATGGGGATGGGATTAACATGATGAAGGGGAAGAAGGTCGCACAGCGAACGGTGGCTTCGCCACATAGGTCACATAGTGATCGGTCTTTATGACAGGCAGCACAGCTATCGATATATTTTTAAGGTCGCATAGGATTCGGTGGCTTCGCCACATAGGTCACATAGTGATCGGTGGCTTCGCCACATAGGTCACATAGTGATCGGTCTTTATGACAGGCAGCACAGCTGTCGATATGGTGTGTAGCGGATGGAGGGTTGATTGTAGAAATCCCCAAGGTGTGATGGTTGGTACGGGATGGTGTGTAGAGGATGGAAACCTAGGATGGGTTGGGTTTTTCATTATTTATTGTTTATCATGTGATTATGATTGTTACCTTTATGTATCGGCCAGGGCCCATAATGTGTTTATGGGCTCAAGTCGTTGTGTGCTTGAGGTTTATACACTGAATCTTGGTGACTCATGCTTTCCTTTTTCTCTACTCCTCCAGATGAGCAGTAGATCGTGGACATAGGAGCCGAGACGACTCGAGGGGCCATCAAGTTTTATTGCTATAGATTATTTTCGATTTTCTTTAAGTTTCTTTTATTTATTATTTTGGCAATATTTAAGTAATGAGGCCCCATAGTTTATATTCATCTAAGTAGTTTTATTATTTGCAACTCTTGAAATTATGTCAAAGGTTTAATTATACGGAATAATAATACAAGGTTTTCCTTTCAAATGTCACTTATTTATTCAAATATTGTCTAATTAACTTATGATTTCCAAAAACCAACAAAGCAAAAGTTTTCAATGTACAACCCGTAGCATACCAGATCCGGTCGAAATGCATGGGCCGAGTTTGGGGTGTTACAATTTAGTATCAGAGCCCAGTTCAAAACTCGGGCTGAGAAATGGGTCTAGAAGTGTTTTAGAAAAAAATTGAGTTTAAGAAAAAAAATTTTTGTTTGAAGACATGGCCTTCGAGTCTACCGGCACCCAATCCACCCAGGTAAGTATTCTGAACTCCTGATTGTGATATAAATGTGGGCTTAATGGGCTTTATGGGACGTAGACTATCTAGATTAGAACTTGATGGACTCTAGGCTTAGACAAACAACTCTTCAATTCCATAAGACTTAATTTCACTAAACAAAACTTGTAAACGAGTCGCAAGACTAAGGTGTGGCAACAGGCATATGCATGTCTAGGATTAGATCCGGAAGAGCTTGGTATTTAAGCAGTCCAAGTGACTCACCTCCTCTTCGCTGGAATCTTACCTGGTACATAGTGACTGTTCACTTTAGCCATGACAGGGTGTGGCAATAGGCATACGCATGTCTAGGAGTGGATTCAGGGAGCTTGGTACTTAAGCAGTCCTAGTGACTCACCTCCTCTTCGCTCGAATCTTACCTGGTGCGTAGTGACTGTTCACTCTAGCTGTAAGGACTTGTTCATGGGCTGAACCCATAATTAAAACCCGAAAGGGACCAACCACCCTATTTTACAAACAAAAACCCCTAAGTTTTGCATATTTCCAAAAAGATACCCTTGATTTGAAAATGTTCACAGATATGAAAAATTTACCCAAAAGCTCTATGTTTACAAGAGTAACTAGATTTTCCAAAGTGCCCCTGTTTTAAAACAAAAAAAACAACAACATCAACATACCCCCGAATCTGAAAATTATCGAAATACCCTCGGTTTTTAAAATTACCAAAATACCCCTAGATGTCAAAATTACTAAAATACCCCCAGATTTTAAAATTACCAAAATACCGCTGGATGTCAAAATTACCAAAATACTCCCCGATTTTCTAAATTACCAAAATACCCATGAAATTCAAAATTACCAAAATGCCCTGGATTTTAAAATTACCAAAATACCCCTGGATGTCAAAATTACCGAAATACCCCGAATTTTAAAATTACCAAAATACCCCTGGATTTCAAAATTATCGAAATACCCCGGGATTTTAAAATTACCAAAATACCCCTGGATGTCAAAATTACCGAAATACCCCCAGATTTTAAAATTACCAAAATTCCCTTATTTTACAAAATCACCAAGGAACCTTGTTTTGAAAAATTACGAAAGTACCCCTGGGTAGTGAAAACAACAACAACAACAACAACAAACATTTTTCTGTAATGAACGTGAGTTCATGGATGTTGATGATGGAATGTATATGTTTGCTAGAATTAAAGGATACGAACTTGAGCCTGAATGTGAATTCGAAAGAACTACTCTAAAACTATTATTCATAGGACTGTTCGTGGTTAATCAATGGAAGAAAGCTAATAATTCATAAAATTTCAAATCAGATAAAAGCGAAGTGGTAGAATGAGTACAAGGGGTCGGGGACGTCCGCCACGTGGTCGTGGTAGGGGTAAGAGGACAGTGTCGGAACCAGTAGGGTCTAGTCATGGTTCTGGAAACGAGATGCCAGCTGTGGAGGAGGAATTTCAGGATCAGACTGCCGGAGATGATGCAGTATCTCAGGCAATGTTAAGGGTCTTAGAGAGGGTTGCTGGGGCTAGTATGGGCACAGGAGCCCGAAAATCTGTGCCGGAGCGGCTTAGGGCCAACGAGGCAGAAGTGTTTAGGGGAATTTCTGGTGTAGCCCCAAGTTCAGCTGAGTATTGGTTGGAGGCAGTAGAACGCATAATGGATGATCTGGATTTCACGGAGGAGGAGAAGTTGAAAGGGATTGTATCTCTCCTGCGGGATGAAGCCTATCAATGGTGGCTTACGATTAAGGATGGTACAGTGGCTGACCGTATCACCTGGGATTTCTTTAAAACGGCATTCCAGAATAAGTACATTGGATTGAGTTATGTGGATGCGCAGCGTAGAGCATTTCTAAATTTGGTGCAAGAGAGTAGGTTAGTGGCTGCGTATGAAGCTGAGTTCTTACGCCTTAGCCGTTATGCTCGTGGGATGGTAGCCATGGAGTATGAACGTTGTGTTAGGTTTGAAGATGGCCTGAGGGATGATTTGCGTGTTTTGATAGCCCCACAGCGAGAGAGGGAATCCGCTGTCCTAGTGGAAAAGGCTAAGATAGCCGAGGACGTAAAGCGGATTGAGAAACTGAATCGGGATAGAGATAGGGGTGGAAGTAAGAGGAATTTTGAATCGTCAGGGGCAGTTGGGCAAACTCAGAAAAGACCTAGGTCAGGCGGGCCAAAACGGGATGAGAGACCTGCTGCTGCTAGTCAGACACAGAAGTGTGCTCGATGCGGCAAATTTCATACCGGTGAGTGTTGGGCAGGCACTGGGAAGTGTTTTAGGTGTGGATCTATGGACCACCTAGTTAGAAACTGTCCACAGCAACGAGACAGTGAAGGGGCCACAGGTCAAGGCAATGCTCAGCCGGGTAGAGGTGGTCAACAATCACCAAGGAGCCGTGGTCAAGTCAATGGTGGCAATGGCAGAGGACATGGTTGTGGAGGTACAGGTGCGTACTCTATGCAGCACACCGCTAAGAGGACAAGGACGCTCTAGATGCGAATACCGGTGCGTACTCTACCATAGTATACTAAGTGTTTCTTCTGGCTTTAGAATTAGAGTGCGCAGCGAAAGCATAGGGGTGAGACTTGGGTAGTACTATTAATAGTTACTTGGAAATTTCGAGGGCGAAATTTCTTTAAGGGGGTAGAACTGTAACATCCTAAATTTATGGGCCTATGCATTTAGTGTAGAGATAGGGTTAATATGTTAATTTAAGTGATAGGGATCCAGATTGGGCTCAGGATTAGGCAAAGGCCTTGGTTAAATTATTAGATTGGGCATTATAAAGTTAAAAGGTGGTAATTATGTTTAAAATACAACGTGGGCTTGTGGCCCAACAATAAGTGGCACTGTAAGGGAATTAGAAGTGATGCCACACAAGGGATTTAGGGGCCCAAAAATGTAAGTTTAATAAAGCCCAAATCTTTAATTTAAATGAGTTAAATTTCGGCATTTAGAATTAATGAGGTGGACGGCTGCAAGGCTTAAAAATAGGAAGATATATATGGATTTTATAATTGATGATTAAGAAGATAAAAAGGAGAAAAGATAAGAGCTTATCTACAAGGAAGGTGATGGCCGAAAATCCATCACCTAGAGGAGTGTAAAATTCGGCTACTGCATGGCAAAGAGGGTACCGAATTTCTCCTTTCTTTTAGCTTGAATTTTAAGGGCGTTTTTGGTTTTTAACAGTAAGTGCCGAAATATCTATAAATAGGGGGCTAGCTCCTTGATTCTGACACTGAAAACCCTAAATTTCTCTCCCATTGTGCCGAAATTCCCTAGCCTCTCCCTCTCTAATTTCTTTTCTCCAATTTCTTCAAAAGTTGAAACTCTTCTCCACTTTTTCCTCCTTGTGCCGATTTCTCTAAAAAGTCGAAGCATCCATAGTCTTTTCTTCTATTCATCCTATTTGAGAATTAGTTCTATACTTTCGGCATTTAAATCTTCCATTGGCATTGTCGAATCCTCTCTCTAGTGCTAGCCAAATCTCCTATGCTAAGGTAAGTGTCGATTTTTGATTAGTTCTCATGATCTATTCCCGGTTTTTGAAATGCAAAAAGCTGAAAAGATAATAGTTTAATGGTTCTATATTGGGCGGCAATTCGAGATTTGAAAGAAGCTTGGTCAACTAGATCTAAAAGTCGAAAATAGCTAGTCTTCAATTTCAGGATTTTAAGGTAAGAAGATTTTCCCTAGATTTTTACTGGATTCATTCATTATATGCAAGATCTAAACTTTAAGATGAGGATTAATGATTAAATATTGTGATAGTAGTTTTGATAAGGATTTATAATGGAATTAAATATGGATCAGGCAAAGGAAAGAATCCCTAAGATTAAGAAACGAGCAGTATTTGCCGTTCGAGATAGAAGTAGTGTCGACTAAGGATAGCATCGACATAGAAAGCATTGTTTTATCGGTAACCAGGTGTGTATATCTCTAACACACTACTAATAAAACTGTATGTGTATCTATTTATATATTTTATGGGTTAAAAAGCCGGAAAGAGGCTGTATAGACAGTCGAATAGAACCCTAAAAGGGTTAGGCAAAGATGCCAGGTACGTAAACATAGAACTCCCTATGTGTACCGAAAAGTATGTGATAATCTGTGATGATATCATATGTATGTTCTTGCATGTAAGCATTGGGATGGGATTATCATGATGAAGGGGAAGAAGGTCGCACAGCGATCGGTGGCTTCGCCACATAGGTCACATAGTGATCGGTCTTTATGACAGGCAGCACAGCTGTCGATATATTTTTAAGGTCGCATAGCGATCGGTGGCTTCGCCACATAGGTCACATAGTGATCGGTCTTTATGACAGGCAGCACAGCTGTCGATATGGTGTGTAGCGGATGGAGGGTTGATTGTAGAAATCCCCAAGGTGTGATGGTTGGTACGGGATGGTGTGTAGAGGATGGAAACCTAGGATGGGTTGGGTTTTTCATTATTTATTGTTTATCATGTGATTATGATTGTTACCTTTATGTATGGGCCAGGGCCCATAATGTGTTTATGGGCTCAAGTCGTTGTGTGCTTGAGATTTATACAGTGAGTCTTGGTGACTCACTCTTTCCTTTTTCTCCACTCCTCCAGATGAGCAGTAGATCGTGGACATGGGAGCCGAGACGACTCGAGGGGCCATCAAGTTTTATTGCTATAGATTATTTTCGGTTTTTTTTTAAGTTTCTTTTATTTATTATTTTGGAAATATTTATGTAATGAGGCCCCATAGTTTATATTCATCTAAGTAGTTTTATTTTTTGCAACTCTTGAAATTATGTCAAAGGTTTAATTATACAAAATAATAATACAAGGTTTTCCTTTCAAATGTCACTTATTTATTCAAATATTGTCTAATTAACTTATGATTTCCAAAAACCAACAAAGCAAAAGTTTTCAATGTACAACCCGTAGCATACCAGATCCGGTCGAAACGCATGGGCCGGGTTTGGGGTGTTACATTTATTTTTTAATAAATTCCATTCCATTAAACTTGTGTTTTTTTTTCCCGAAAAGCATGAGCCACTAAACTCATCTAGCCAAATGACATTGAGATTCCCCCAAAAAAGATCCATGAGGCTTAGAACCCGCACTTAGCCTTCTCAACGAGTATTTATCGTTTCTCCGCATTACGTGACTGACGCTTTCGTCTATGTCCTTCCAAAAGTGATCTTTTTATATTGTGCAATGAATGGCCGCTTTGTATGTTTTGGGAAGGTTGCACAGTCGGTTTGTTAACTTATTGCCTCAGACGTTGTTGAGCCTAAGAGACGAAATGGCATGACATTCACCATTGAGAAATGATGATCTAGTGTAAGACGGTCCCACAAAAGTGACGGTTGGCTAGAGTCAGTGAAACACCCCAAACCCGGCCTACGAGCCTTGACCGGATCTGGTATGTTCCTTGAGTAAAACGGTTCAAAACTTGTTTGTTTCTTTGGAAAACTTTATGTGATTTTGGAGAAAAATTGATTGGTGTTGTGTTCGAGTTGTAAACGAGTTTATCTTTGAAGTCTAGATTTTACTAAAACTTTATTTACAATAAGTAAAAAACATTGCCGAGTTCTTAGAGTTTATTGTTTAAATTGGAAACCATTTGTGTTAGGTGTAAAAACATTTTAAGTTTTATTTTTAAGAAAAGTTACTTAAACTTTAATTTGATAGGAATCGTGTCATAATAAAATAATTAAAATGCATGCATAAACAGTTTCATACCAGTGGCCTTATTACATCAAAAACAAAACCCAAAATAAATTCAAAGTACTTAAAAATAGAAAATCCAAATAAATTAAATTTCGTGCTGAGCATGGCCACCACTAAGCTCCTGCCGACCCGGTCCATCACTGAGCGTCACCTGAAAAATATCCCACAACGGGGTGAGTCAAACAGACTCAGTGTGTAACAGCCAACACTAAGTCCCAGCGATTCAGGCATATCAGATCATACATATACATATAACAATTATAAATAATGATGCAATCCCGAACCCAAACCTAGATAACCATCCGCTACACAACACCCGTACCAACCATCACACCGTGGGGACTACTAAGTCGATCCTCCATCCGCTACACATCATCGAAGGCAGTCGCTGCAGACGACTTGCTCATCACCCTTATAAATTTTGTGGCATAGCTACGAGATAATATTTTGTGACATAAGTCACCACATTCAGATTTTGTGGTATAAACCACCGGATTACTTCCCCTTTTCATATCACCCATATGCCCCATGTCATACAAATTATGCAAATCATGCCTTATTTCACATTCTTATCAATATTCACATATGTGCCAAATTCCAAATATTCATATTATTTATTAACATAATGTTAAGATTACGTACCTGAGCACTTTGTACCATTGCATGGTACCTTTGACCACATTTCACATTATTATAAACACATATATTAAATTGATGCCATAAATCTATTAAGAGTCAGTGTGGGTTACACACCTGGTTCACTTAACGAGTTCACTGAAATCCCGAAAATCCCGATCTAATACTCTAGATCCTCAGTTCCTACATTCGGCCATCCTTAAGCATGTTAGCAACAAGCCATTCGGCTAAATAATCAAATCCCGAAGGATTATTGCAACCAAAATCCTTACCTTGCTGCCGATTTGATTACTAATCAAATCCCGAAACTCCGTGATATTCCTTCTTGCAATCGGCTAGACACCAAATCCCTTAACTAGTTAGTTTTCGGCTTTTGAATAAATAAGAAACAGATCTAAGTCACTAAGTTTGGCCCTGGCCGAATATCACGTGCACTTACCTTGTGGATCTAAATCCAGAAATATCACTTGCCCTTGGTCTCTGTCGAAATCCCTATGGCATATGTTAGATCCAATTCTAACATTCAAATAAATGGCCTTCGGCCTAATCTTACATTTTACCTACTTTAGATCTGAAATCCCAAAGATCTCCTCCTTAGAAGTCGGCTACTCCAAAAATCCCAAAAGATCCTTCCAAGTTTCGAAAAACAAGAATATTAATGGGATTAGTCCTTAACTTTTGGCTAAAAGAAAAAGATAGGAAATCGAACAACACTCAGTCTTACCTTTAATGTTGAAATCGACAGTCTTCCTTCCTGACACCACTTGAGAGACTCGGGTATAGGCTAGGTAATGATCAACAAGTTTCAGCTTTTGGAGCTTAATAAAAAATCGGCTTCAACAAGAGTGAAAAGGAACGATATGGAACTCAAAAAGAATCGGCAATGATGGTCTTTAGAGAGGGGTTTCGGCTAGAACAAGAAAAAAAAGAGAAAAATGATGGCTTTGGAGAGAAAAGAGTAATTGAAAGAGAGACTCAAATGCTTAATGAATTTCGGCTATTCTCCCTTAATAAACTTGGCCGAAAATCACCACAAAGGAGTCCCTAGGCCGGCCAACACTTCCCCCCTTATCAGCTCCCTTATTTTTCTCTTTATCACCTTATTTAAAATAATAAAAATAAATACACATTTATCTCTTATCTTAGCCGAATTTTAAAAGGATTAGACCACATCTTAAACTCATCCCTTAGTGCCCCATTTCCGTCCACCTCTCTTGCTCCTTGTAGCAAAATAAAACTCTTTTATTTGCTTCCCACGTTGCTCGAACCTAGGCCCTTGCACCCTGCTTGTGGCGTCACATACTGAGGCCCTAAGTGGCACCTCTAAGCCACTTAGACAAGCCCATTTTTGTGTCATATATCCCCTACTAATTTTCTTAAGGCCTCCTTTGCCTAGCTTCCTCTTAAAGACTTAAAATTAAATAATTTCTAAGCCATTCACCTACACCCTAAAGTTCTCAAAATTCATACAACACAATCAGAACACACATAGGCATGCTACTTCATACAATTTAACATTAATGCATAAGCCATAAATCCCGGATATTACAGTTCTTCCCCCCTTAAAATAATTTCGACCTCGAAATTACCTTGCTAGAATAGGTGAGGGTATTGCTGTCGCATCGCTTCTTCCGGCTCCCACGAAGCTTCTTCCGATCCATGATTACGCCATAACACTTTGACTAAAGGAACTGATTTCCTCCATAGCACTTTCACATCTCGCTCCAAAATCTGAATTGGCTCTTCCTCGTAGGACAAATCTGGTCTTAATTCCACCTCCTCAACTGGTACTACATGAGATGGATCCGATTGATAACGATGTAACATAGAAACATGGAATACGTCGTGCATCTACTTCAATTCCGAAGGCAACTCTAACTGGTATGCCACTGGTCCAACCCGCTTCAATACCCGATAAGGTCCTATAAACCTTTGACTTAACTTCCCTTTGCGACCAAATCTCATCACCTTATTCCAAGGTGACACTTTAAGAAACACTTGATCTCCCACAGCAAATTCTATTTCTTTCCGTTTGAGATCTGCGTATGACTTCTGTCTATCAGATGCTTCCTTTAATCGTGCCCGAATTACCTCAACCTTCTCCTCGGATTCTGCCACAATCTCTGGACCCAAAACTCGACGTTCCCCTAATTCTGTCCAACATGTAGGAGTGCGACACTTCCGACCATATAGCGCTTCATACGGTGCCATCCGAATATTGGCTTGATAGCTTTTGTTGTATGCAAATTCCGCTAAAGGCAAATACTCTTCCCAACTTCCTCTGAAGTCTATCACACAGCCCCTCAACATATCCTCTAACACTTGGATTACTCGTTCAGACTGACCGTCCGACTGTGGATGAAATGCCGTAGTGAAGTCTAATCTGGTGCCTAAAGCCTAATGTAGCGCTCTCCAAAACTGAGACGTAAACCTCAGATCCCTATCCGAGATAATCGATACTGGTACTACATGCAACCTCACAATCTCTGCCACATACAGCCTTGCCAACTTCTACAAGGAATAATCAACCCGCACTGGAATGAAATGCGCGGACTTTGTCAACCGATCCACTATCACCCATACCGAGTCCTTCTTAGTAGGCGTAAGGGGAAGCCCACTAACAAAGTCCATGGTGATTCTCTCCCACTTCCACTGCGGAATTCTTATCAGTTGAAGCAATCCTGACGGAACTTGGTGTTCAGCCTTGACTTGCTGACACGTCAAGCACTTGCCTACAAACTCTATAACTTCTCGCTTAATTCCAGGCCACCAAAACTGTTCCCTTAAATCTCTGTACAACTTACTTCCTCCAGCATGCATAGCATAAGGGCTACTATGCGATTCCTGAAGAATCCTCTGCCTTAACTCCTCATTCTTCGGCATACAGACCTTACCCTTGAAACACAATACTCCCTCGTCATTAATACCATAATCTTCCAACTCTCCATTCTGTACTTGCCGTAACTTAGTACTTAGATCCTCATCCATTAACTGACTTTCTTTCACCTCCTTCAACCATGTCGGTTTGACTTGCAATTCTGCCAGCAGACTTCCATCATCATACAAGCTCAAATGTGCAAACATCACCCTCAGATCCGACACTACTTTCCGACTTAGGGCATCCGCCACTACATTCGCCTTGCACGGGAGATACTCAATAGAACAATCGTAGTCTTTCAATAATTCCACCCACCTTCGCTGTCTCAGGTTCAACTCCTTCTGAGTCAGCAGATACTTAAGGCTCTTATGGTCTGTGTAGATCACTGACTTTTCTCCATAAAGATAGTGCCTCCACACCTTAAGAGCAAAGACCACAGTCGCCAGCTCTAAATCATGCGTCGGGTAGTTAACCTCGTGCAGCCTTAATTGCCGAGACGCATAAGCAATTACCTTCCCATCTTGCATCAATACGCATCCCAATCCTGTATGAGAAGCGTCACAATACACCACGAAATCCTTTCCTGCCTCAAGCTGAATCAAAACTGGAGCTTCAGTCAAAACCCTCTTAAGCTTCTCAAAGCTCTCCTGTTGCTTATCTGTCCATGCGAAAGGTACTTCCTTTCTCAACAACTTTGTGAAAGGTGCGGCTATCGATGAGAATCCTTCCATAAACCTTCTGTAGTAGCCTGCCAATCCCAAGAAACTACGAACCTCAGCCACCGACTTAGGTGGTTTCCAATCCAACACTGCCTCAATCTTCCTAGGATCCACCCTTATTCCTTCGGCAGACACTACATATCCTAAGAACGCAACTTCCTTAAGCCAAAATTCACACTTGCTGAATTTGGCATAGAGCTTCTTCTCCCTCAACACTTGTAACACAACCCGGAGATGCTCATCATATTCTTCCTCTGACTTGGAGTACACTAGGATGTCGTCTATGAATACAACGACGAACCTATCCAAGTAGGGTTGAAAAACCCGATTCATCATATCCATGAACGCGGCTGGGGCGTTCGTCAACTAGAACAGCATTACTAAGAACTCATAATGCCCGTATCTTGTCAGGAAAGCCATCTTATGGATATCCACTTCCTTCACCTTAAGCTGATGATATCCAGACCGTAAATCTATCTTCGAGAAAACCGCAGCCCCCTTAAGCTGACCGAACAAGTCGTCTATCCTTGGCAAAGGGTACTTGTTCTTGATGGTCAGCTTATTCAACTGACGATAATCTATGCGCATACGCATAGTTCCGTCCTTCTTCTTCACGAACAAGACCGGTGCTCCCCATGGAGACACACTGGGTCGGATAAACCCACGATCAAGCAACTCTTGGATTTGAGCCTTGAGCTCAACCAATTACTGTGGTGCCATTCTGTACGGAGCGATTGACACAGGAGCTGTACCCTGTAGCAAATCAATTCCGAACTCCACTTCCCTATCCGGGGGTATTCCAAGTAACTCCTCCGAAAAGACATCCACAAATTCCCTTACAGTTCTAACTCCACTAACTCCCCCTTCTTTGGCATCCAACGCACTAATGAAAGCCAAGAATGCCTTGCATCCTTTTTGAACCATCTTACCAGCTTGATTAAAACCCTGAGCTGCTGGTCGATTCCCATCTGGTTTCATAGGACAATCCTTAATCATGTGATCCTTGGATCCACACTTAAAATAGCCCCCTGTCTTCTTCTAACACTCTCCTAAATGCATCTTTCCACACTGAGCACAAGTACGGTACTGTCCTCCTATCGCAGCCTGCTGACCTCGCGGCCCATCAACTCTAGGCCGCTTTTGCACATTCCCAGACTACCCTGCTGATCCAAAACCTCTCTTCTGCCTATTCCGATCAGTGTTCTACCTCACAGAGTCCTTAATCCCTTCGGCTACCTTAGCCTTTTCTACCAACACAGCAAATTCCCGCTCTTGTTCTGGGGCTATCAATAACCTCAGATCATCTCTCAGTCCGTCCTCAAACCGGACACATCATTCATGCTCAGTAGCCACTATCCCTCGTGCATACCGGCTCAACCTTAAGAATTCAGCCTCGTCCTCCCTACGGACTTGTTCCCTTGAACCAGCTCCAGAAATGCCTTCCTCTGCGCATCAATGTAGTTAGTACCAACATACTTCTTCTGGTATGCCGTCTTAACATATTCCCAAGTGAGTTCCTCAGCCGTAGCACCATCCCGAACTGTGAGCCACCATTGATATGACTCATCACGGAGAAGCGACACCATCCCTTTCAGCTTCTCCTCAGCAGTTAAATCGAGCTCATCCATAATTCGTTCGGTCGCCTCCAACCAATACTCAGTCGTACTGGGTGCCACACCAGATGCACCACGGAACACCTCAGCTCCATTGGCTTGGACTCGCTCGAGTACAGATTTCTGAGCTCCCATATTTCCACTTGCTCCAGCCACCATCTCAAGAACTCGCAGCATCGCCTGCGATACTGCATCATCCCCCGTCTGATCTTGCTGTTCAACACCCACAGCTGGTGGTGGGGGTGGTGGTGGTACCTCATTTTCAGACCCTTGACCCGACCTAACGGGTTCTGATACGGTCATTCTGCCTCTACCACGTCCTCGCACATTACGGCCACGTCCCCTAGAGCTCATTTCTACAATCGCGCTTTAATCTGATTTAAGAAAGTTTTATGCATTACCCTTTATTCCACTGATTATCCGCGAAGAAGTTTTATGCAAAGGAGTTTTAGTAGTAGTTTTTTCGATCATTCTGAGTTTCAAGTCTTCTGTCCTAATTCAAAGAAACATATCCATTCAGTAGTATCTACCATACACATTCACTCTTTGAACATTTTTGTCTGTTCCTATCCCAGGGGTATTTTCGTCATTGGTCCTACAGGGGTATTTTGGTAATAAATCGGGGTAATTTCCAAAAATCTAAAAAGGCACACCGAAATTTTAAAAACTCATGGGTATTTTTGAAAGATAAATTTTTCAAATCAAAGGTATTGCGGAAATTTTGGAATTCGGGGTTATTTTGGTAATTTCGTAAACGAGGGGTAATTTAGTAAATTTTCCAAATCAAGGTATCTTGGTATTTTACAAAATAGAAGCTTTTGGTATTTTGTAAAGTGAGAAGATCGTAATAAAAATTTAGGGTAGTATGGTAATTTTATAAACCAAGGGTATTTTAGTAATTCACAAACCAGGGGCATTTGGGCAATTTTGTAAATCGGGAATATTTTGGAAAAATTTTCAAAAATAATTTTCCTACAAATCAAGAGGTAATTTGAGGATTTTTAAAACTAGGGTTTTTATAAAATAGTATGGCTAGTCCCTTTCGGGTTTTAATTATTGAGTTTAGCCCGTGAATAAGTCCTCTTGGTTAGGGTGAACCGTCACTACGCACCAGGTAGGATTCGAGCGAAGAGGAGGTGAGTCACTAGGACTGCTTAAATACCAGGCTCTTCCTGAATCCAATCCTAGACATGCGCACAATGGTTGCCACACCCTAACTCGGTGACTTAGCCACAGGTTTGTTTAATTAGGCATTAAAGTTTTATGTGATTCTTGTGTTGGGGTAGACTAATCCTAGGGTTCAAGAACTTAATATACTAATCTACGTTCCCATTATACCCTTCTACAAATCATACTGTAAATCACACAATAGTTAGGGGTACTTACCTGGTGGACTTCGGGTCGGAGACTCAGGTGCCATGCCAGAAAACCTGCTCATTTCACAAAAATTTTCACAAAATTCACTTGGGCTCTATTTTAAAAACATTGTGGGCTTTAAACCCAAGGCCGAGAGTTTAAAACTGGGCTCTGATACCAAGCTGAAACACCCCGAACCCGGCCTACGAGCCTTGACCGGATCTGGTATGTTCCTTGAGTAAAACGGTTCAAAACTTGTTTGTTTCTTTGGAAAACTTTGGGTGATTTTGGAGAAAAATTGATTGGTGTTGTGTTCGAGTTGTAAACGAGTTTATCTTTGAAGTCTAGATTTTACTAAAACTTTATTTACAAAATATTAAGTTAAAAACATTGCCGAGTTCTTAGAGTTTTCTGTTTAAATTGGAAACCATTTGTGTTAGGTGTCAAAACATTTTAAGTTTTATTTTTAAGAAAAGTTACTTAAACTTTAATTTGATAGGAATCGTGTCATAATAAAATAATTAAAATGCATGCATAAACAGTTTCATACCAGTGGCCTTATTACATCAAAAACAAAACCCAAAATAAATTCAAAGTACTTAAAAATAGAAAATCCAAATAAATTAAATTTCGTGCTGAGCATGGCCACCACTAAGCTCCTGCCGACCCGGTCCATCACTGAGTGTCACCTGAAAAATATCCCACAACGGGGTGAGTCAAACAGACTCAGTGTGTAACAGCCAACACTAAGTCCCAACGATTCAGGCATATCAGATCATACATATACATATAACAAGTATAAATAATGATGCAATCCCGAACCCAAACCTAGATAACCATCCGCTACACATCACCCGTACCAACCACCACACCCCGGGGACTACTAAGTCGACCCTCCATCCGCTACACATCATCGAAGGCAGTCGCTGCAGACGACTTGTTCATCGCCCTTATAAATTTTGTGGCATAGCCACGAGATAATATTTTGTGACATAAGTCACCACATTCAGATTTTGTGGTATAAACCACCGAATTACTTCCCCTTTTCATATCACCCATATGCCCCATGTCATACAAATTATGCAAATCATGCCTTATTTCACATTCTTATCAATATTCACATATGTGCCAAATTCCAAATATTCATATTATTTATTAACATAATGTTAAGATTACGTACCTGAGCACTTTGTACCATTGCATGGTACCTTTGACCACATTTCACATTATTATAAACACATATATTAAATTGATGCCATAAATCTATTAAGAGTCAGTGTGGGGTACACACCTGGTTCACTTAACGAGTTCACTGAAATCCCGAAAATCCCGATCTAATACTCTAGATCCTCAGTTCCTACATTCGGCCATCCTTAAGCATGTTAGCAACAAGCCATTCAGCTAAATAATCAAATCCCGAAGGACTATTGCAACCAAAATCCTTACCTTGCTGCCGATTTGATTACTAATCAAATCCTGAAACTCCGTGATATTCCCTCTTGCAATCGGCTAGACACCAAATCCCTTAACTAGTTAGTTTTCGGCATTTGAATAAATAAGAAACAGATCTAAGTCACTAAGTAGGGCCCTGGTCGAATATCACATGCACTTACCTTGTGGATCTAAATCTCGAAATATCACTTGCCCTTGGTCTCTGTCGAAATCCCTATGGCATATGTTAGATCCAATTCTAACATTCAAATAAATGGCCTTCGGCCTAATCTTACATTTTACCTACCTTAGATCTGAAATGCCGAAGATCTCCTCCTTAGAAGTCGGCTACTCCAAAAATCCCGAAAGATCCTTCCAATTTTCAGAAAACAAGAATATTAATGGGATTAGTCCTTAACTTTCGGCTAAAAGAAAAAGATAGGAAATCGAACAACACTCAGTCTTACCTTTAATGTTGAAATCGACAGTCTTCCTTCCTGACACCACTTGAGAGATTCGGCTATAGGCTAGGTAATGATCAACAAGTTTCGGCTTTTGGAGCTTAATAAGAAATCGGCTTCAACAAGACTAAAAAGGAAGGGTATGGAACTCAAGAAGAATCAACAATGATGGTCTTTAGAGAGGGGTTTCGGCTAGAACAAGAAAAAGAAGAGAAAAGTGATGGCTTTGGAGAGAAAAAAGTAATTGAAAGAGAGACTCAAATGCTTAATGAATTTCGACTATTCTCCCTTACTAAACTTGGCCGAAAATCACCACAAAGGAGTCCCTAGGCCGGCCAACACTTCCCCCCTTATCAGCTCCCTTATTTTTCTCTTTATCACCTTATTTAAAATAATAAAAATAAATCCACATTTATCTCTTATCTTAGCCGAATTTTAAAAGGATTAGACCACATCTTAAACTCATCCCTTAGTGCCCCATTGCCGTCCACCTTTCTTGCTCCTTGCAGCAAAATAAAACTCTTTTATTTGCTTCCCACGTTGCTCGAACCTAGGCCCTTGCACCCTGCTTGTGGCGTCACTTACTGAGGCCCTAAGTGGCGCCTCCAAGCCACTTAGACAAGCCCATTTTTGTGTCATATATCCCCTACTAATTTTCTTAAGGCCTCATCTGCCTAGCTTCCTCTTAAAGACTTAAAATTAAATAATTTCTAAGGCATTCACCTACACCCTAAAGTTCTTAAAATTCATACAACACAATCAGAACACACATAGGCATGCTACTTCATACAATTTAGCATTAATGCATAAGCCATAAATCGCGGATATTACAGTCAGGTTCCTCTAAATTGTAAGTCTAAAATCTAAATAGAGCTAGTGATCATAGGCATCCTCTTCCACTATAACTGTCTTATTCTATCATGAGAAGGATCACCTAAAAGTCTAAGATTGAACCCAAGGAGGATCGAGATAACCGGAGGTTGGAATTCCTCAAATCGAAGAATATGTTTCCTCAATTCTGTTTCTTTTTACAATATCAATTTCAATTTATACAATTTCAACTTGTCTACATTTTTAATCATGTTTTTTTTCCAGGTACACCATTTTTCTTGGGCACGACTGTGCCCAGGATTTTGAGGAATAAGAAGTTGTAGCAATCCAGTCCCTTAAGATATGACCTTACTTCCCTTATTCTCTTCTTTTCGTTATTTCATAGGGATAGGCTATTTTTTGTGCTTTCAACGACACACCAAAGCGCATATAATTAGACCCAACTTTGACCGACCCACCTAGCCCAACAAGGGCAAGGTGTTGTTGCGACACGCAAAGGGTAATATTACTTGGCGTGGTTGACTATGAGGATTGTGAATCCTAATAGGACTTCGTTTTATACTAAATACTTATTTTATGTACTCTAAATTCTAGCATAACTCTTTAAAATTTCCTTCTATAAATATATATGTTGGAAAATCAGTTAAGAAATAGTTTTTACATTTACAGCGAAAGTTTTAAAAATTTTTAAAATTGAGCTCTATTGTGATATTTATAGTAATAAACCCTAAATCATAATAGTATTTGCTCTTTGTGCGAGATAGATCTAGTCAATCATGACTTTTAATCGAACGATCTTCTCCATTATTCTCATACCACGAATCGTATCGAGTGTGGGTGCAAGCAACACAAACCAATAACACAATAAAGAAAACGCTTTACTTACTTTTAGTTGGAAAGTAAGATTTCTCTATAAAAATTGATAAAGACTGTAATTCCCATAAAATAGAATTTATTTGAAGTAAATAAATTTACACTAGTTACTGACAAAATAACAATATCTCAATATTGTATGAAGTGTATCTTTAGGTCAATTAGTGCTCTCTATTTATAAGAAGAGGTACAAGAATCCTAGTTGAACAAGCCCTTGTAAATAATATTATTTAAATGGAAAACACAATCTCACTCTAAGTGAGATAAAGGTGCGCAACACACCTCAGTTTCTAACGACTATATTTTTTAAGCACTAATACCGATACAAATGCAATTGTACCAACACAAGTCTATTTGCAACTATAGTAAAACAAGAATTTAATGCTTCCAACGGCTAGAATTCATCCCCAATGGCCATAAACATCCACAAACTTCTTTGTTGGTATAAATATATGTTAAAGACACATCAAATCACATGAGATGACACATCCAAGCATAGAAATCAAGAGAAAAGCCTTCAATTCTTTATTTTTTTCATTTTATCTTGTACATATTCATTGAGAGCTTATTGAACTATCTTTTTTTACTCTCAAATATTTGTATTTAGAGCTTCAATTTGAAAACAAAGGCATACTAGAGGTTCATTGTTAGTTTGCTCATCTTCTCTGTAACACCCTAATACCTAATCCGACTATCATATTTAGTATGGGGATGTTACATTAAATGTCAGAGTATTAATAAATCATATGTAATAAGCGAAGCCTCTTTTTTGAATATCTGTATATCATCGAAACACTAATAACAGTTACCAATATTAAGGATGAGCTTGATAAATTTTTTCAAACATTTTCGCTTTTGAAATAGTTTATTAAAGTGAAATAAGGACCATTGTGAAAAATAAGAGACATGGTCGTGTGGATCTCGAAGACCGCATAGTTCCAAAAAAAATTCTTCCAATATTTACATGGCCATGTGGTTAGCCCATGCCTATCACACGGCCGTGCGATTGGCCCATGTGGATTTTGGAAACCGTGTGGTTTGAAATTTAGGAGATAATGTCAATTTCACAATTTTAAGATTTATGTAACTGCACACAAAACTTCAAATGCAACCAAACCAATCTACATTTTAAGCATATAAATCACTAATAGCACTAACATATTATCATACACCACAAGCATATGAGATTTTGATCAAATTCTCAAATTGCTAAAGTTTGTGTTTTAGTCCCAAACTATATTATCTATGTACATGCCAATTAAGCCAAAAATCCAGTATCATGCTTTCTTCCAAGCTTAACAATGTGATGAGATGAACTGACCATAATCATTATCCTAGCTCTTCAATTTATCTTCTACCTACAAGTTGGAAACAAACGCGTTAAGCCGAAAAGGCTTAGTAAGTACAACAAGAATTTAAACCATTAAAATATCAATTTCTATTAACTGCCTTATATTATACTTCCAAGATCTTTTTCTTATTAACATCAATTAGCAATAAAATGGAGAGTGCTCTGTGAAATTCGGATATGCAAGGGGAACATTTGAAACGAAATCAGAAAAAGTACAAAAGAAATTGGCAGGACGCGGTGGATTCCGGAATAGAATCTGTTCAGGAGTCGGGTGATGATGGGATGGAGGCTTCACATCCATGGTCATTTGCTGATATGGTGAAAGGGAATAATAAACATGATGAAGGGATATGGGCTGATTAGAAAAATGAGGGTTCGAATGATGTGATGTCCTTCGGGGATGAAGACTCGAATGATGAGTAGATGGAAAGTGGTGAGGGTGCCATCACCTTCTCTATGGAAGAAAAGGCAGTAATGAGAAAGCCTTTGTAACAGCCCGATTTAGGGCTTAGTCAGAATAGTGGTGCGAGACCACGAAACCGAGATGAATTTATGAGTTTTTAGAGTTCATGCCATGTTTGCTTGTTATTGTGAAAGTTTCATGAAGCAATTTTGTTAAATTGTTGATGAATGGTCCAAAAGGACTAAATTGCAAAAGTTGCAAAATATGAGTTTCTAGAAGCTTTTTGTATGAAATAGCTTTAGAATAATAATTATAAGTCCTTAAATAACAATTTGCCCAAAATTTAATTTTTGGACAAAATTGGCCTTGAGATGCTATTATAGAAATTTTTAGTGATAAGGGCATTTTGGTCATTTGTCTAATAAGTGATTAAAATAGGAAAAAGATGATAAAAAAATCTATTCATCTTCTTCCCCCTTGTGCCGAAAATTTGAAGACTCCATAGCTAGGGTTCTTCATCTTTTTCAAGCTTGCTAGTAAGTTCATTTTAGCCCCGTTTTTTTTATATTCTTCATATTTTCGAAGTTCTAATATTATGAATTAGCCATTTTTAGCTATTAAATGAGCTAAGATGCATGTTCAAAAATTTACCCATGAATGACATGCATGCTAAATGATGTTTTATGGAAGTTTATGAAAGTTTGATGTTAGATAAACATCTTTTCCTTAATGAATTTCATGAAAAATGATAGTAAGGACCATTTTGTAATAGTTATAAAATTGGTCATACATGCTAGAATTAGTAAGAATTCATGATTGTATAATAGAGAAAATGGTTCAGCTATGAATAAAGTTTTAGAAAGTTGTATGAAAATCATTTTACGAGCCTTGGGGCAAAAGTGCAAATATTAGAAAGTATAGGGGCAAAATAGTAATTTTTCCAAAGTTTGAGTAATGAGTCAATTTAGTCAATATGATTATTAAATGATCTATTTATGATTATAGATCAAGAAAAACGAAGCCCGGGTCGAAACCGAGGCAAGAACAAAGTCGAGGACTAAATTGCATAACTACATACATTTTGTATATTGAGGTAAGTTTGTATGATTTCTAAGCATTATGATTTCTATCATTGAATTGCTTAGTGTAACGTATATTGTTATCATGGAATGCTTAATGTTTTGCTAAACAAAGAAATTAATGAGATTAAGTATGAACAAGTCCCGATTGAAGATGAATTTCCCAAGATACTCGATCTACACATGAGATAAGAAAGTCCGTATAAGACCAAGACAAGGCATGGCATCGGCAATCAAGTAGATATTTCATGTAAGTCCAATGCAAGCTTGGCATTGAATAGATATCATGTAAGTCCAAGGCAAGCTTGGCATTGATCAAGTTATCAAGCAAGATATCATGTCAGTCCAAGGCAAGCTTGGCATTGATCAAGTTATCAAGCAAGATATCATGTAAGTCCAAGGACCCAAGCTTGGCATTGAGTAAGATATCCTGTAAGACCAAAGACTCAAGCTTGGCATTGATTCAAGAAGAGATAATCCATGTAAGTCCATATCTAGAACATGGCTTTGGCATCAAGTTCATGGCAAGAGATTTAGTATCCTCGGTTATTCGCAGAAATTCATCGGGCAAATGAGAAAGTTAAAATGAGATAATAAGAAAACTAAGAAAGCAAAGCTATCATCAAGTTGAAGTTGAGTATTATTTATACCATGATGATGAGATAGAGATCATGATTATTATATAAAGTATGATGATCAATGTGATTAAGTGATACAGGTACTTTGTTTACCTTACAAGTATGAGAATAGTAAGTATCATGAAATAAGTAAGAATCATGTATGAGTAAGTAAGCTATATAGCTGAAAAATGATACCATTGTTATGTCAAATGATTTATATGAAGCAAGTTTATCTGATTCATGTTATACATGCAAACTTACTAAGCTAAGTGCTTACGTCTTTAATTGTTTCTTTCTATGTAGCCCCGCCAAGCTAACTTATGGATCATCGGAGTCAGAACTCGTAGCACACTATCAACTTTTATTTTGGTATAGCAAAGTTATTTTACTAAGTATGGCATGTATAGGAAGCATTCATTTTGAGAACATGTCTTAAGAAGGGCCATTGTATGGGCTAACAAGTTTATTATTATTCTTTTGTATATGGCTAAGTGCTTGGCCAAAATTTACTAAATATGTATGTTGTTAAATCCAATAAAGTATGTTGTATAGTTCATTAAAGATGCGTTGTTTTTGAATTGTATTAATTTAAGTTGAGTTGATCTTGATTTCAGGGTGGCAAAAGGCTTGGTAAATAGCCTCTAAGTGCCCACACGGTTAGACATACGTGCGTGTGTCTAGGCCGTGCCAACCCTGCATCTTAATGTTTTAAATTAGGATAGACCACGGTCATGTCCCACGGCCGTGTGCATGAGCCGTGTAGGACACACGGTTTGGACATAGGCGTCTGCCCAAGCCGTGCGGATCAAGTCAGTAACTTCACACGGTTGGTAGACATGGATGTGTCGAGGCCGTGTGAATATAGTCAGTAGCTCCCCACGGTTGTAGGCATGGGCGTGTCTAAGGGTACACAGGCGTGTCCCAAGTAACATGGGCGTGTGAACCCTGTTTCAAAGATGAGTTTTTGATTAAGTGTACAGAAGTTTTTAAATACGTGTTTAAGGCCTCATATGCCCATGATACGTATGTTTTGATCAAGAAAGAAGAGATTTAAGTCGGCTCAAAATTTTACAGCCCGTAAGAGTATGTTCTAGTAAATCAAGCATGGTAATGTCTCGTATCCAGTCCTAGCATAGGACTCGGGTATGGGGTGTTACAGCCTTGGTGTAATGCTTTGGTCATGAAGTTGTTATGCTAGGGTGTTATGCTAGGGTGTGTGTCAAAATTGATCTGATGAAGCCATTACAACCGAAGCTTTTAATGGAGAAGAAACATGTGAAAGTGGAGTATGAGTGGCTTTAACTAATTTGCTTTGATTGTGAGATATTCGAGCATCGGAAGGAGGATTGTCCCAGACTTAAGGCCACTAGTCCAAAAATGGAGGTCACGCTTACAGTGGTGCCGAGGACGCAAGTTGCAGTTGAAGGTCACGCCTGCAGTGGTGCCAAAGATAGAAGTTTTTGTCGAGGATCAGGTTTATAGTCCATGGATGTTGGTGTAGCATCATAAACGGAAGTCGGTAAAAGCAAAATTTTGAAGGGAAATAATCAGGTGGATGGTTCTTTGGAGCGTGACTTACGGAACAGATCTACTAATTCCAGAGAGTTTGTCTGGAGAAGAAAATCTGGAGAGGGAGATTTTTATCAACATAAACCACTAGATAAGGATAAGGAAAGAGGGACTCATGTCTCACCTAAGTCTACGGGAAAGGAAGCGAATTTTAAAGAAAAATAAACAAGGGCGGGAAAGGGCATCTTAGTTCTTTTAATTCAGTCGGATTTACTTTCAAAGTAGGCTCGGATATATATGGGCCAAATGTTGTTGCTTCTTCTAGGAAGTAGTTGAATAATAGGCCTAAGTCGGGTCGTGCTTCTGGTAAAGGCAGTGTAAAGGGGCCAGCTCAATTCGTAAATTGTAACCAAGAAAAAGGAAGGGTCTATATAATTAAAGAAAATGAAATTATTAAGTCTGTAGAAGCTGCATATGGGAGGCTACAGGGTTTGAAATGGTTGAATGATATCAATAGATCTATGGGATGTGAATGTTTGTGAGGCTCATTGGTTGAGTCAGGAGAGATAGAGTTGTAATTAGTGAACAATGAACAATTTGTAGTCAATCCTCAACATATGGAAATTAAGGCAATAGATGCTTCCATGCAAGTTGAAAATGGTGTTGAACACCAAACAATTGAACATGTTTTCCAATGAAGTTGATAGTTTGGAATAGTAGAGGTTTAAGTTACGTTAAGTTACGAAGAACGATGAGAGAGTTGGTGAAAGATAATAAACCAGATGTTCTTTGCTTAATTGAAATAAAATCTAATGAGACCATGGTGAAAGATTTGGCTAAGAAGCTTAAGTTTTCCTTTTCTTTTACTGTTCCAGCACAAAGTATGGTTGGTGGACTTGCTTTATTTTGGAATGCAGAAAAAATTGATGTAAATGTTTTGGATTTGTCTAAACAATGTATACATACTGCCATGTTGATTAATTCAATTCGGCAGGTGTTCTCCTTTGTGTATGTTAGACTAAGTTGTGCTTGGAACGATTATTTTTTAGTGGAGCTTAGGGTTTTTGCAGAGATAATCGATTCTCCTTGATGTGTTTTGGGTGATTTTAATGATTTTGCAGTGGCTGGTGAAAGGTGGGGTGGTAGTTCGAGTTCTCATAATGTTATTAATCTCATTGTAAAATTTAAAGATTGTTGGAGTAGTTGTGATTTACTGGATGTCGGCACTTTTGGTTGTCATGTCACTTGGGTAAGAAAGAATGGTGGAAGGATTATTTTGTAGGAAAAACTTGACATGATATGTAACACCCCAAACCCGGACAAGACACCACGTCCGAATCTAGTATGTTACGGGGAAAAACGTTTTTGAGAGGTTAGATTTTTCGTTTAAAAGCTGGGTGAAAACATAGTGTATTGGAAGAAAACTTGAGTAGACTTGTTTGAACTCAAATGGTGTATTCGAAACCCGGAAATTTTGAAAACTTAACCAATAAGTGTAGTTAAAAGCGAGTTGATTTCATTTAAAACCTCAATAGTTTCTTAGTGTTACTTAAAACCTTTTTTTTTTTAACTTACTAGAAAAAAAATGAGTTTGATTTGAAAATCATTTGAGTTTACTTTATATCAAAACATAGTGAGATACCCGATGGTAGAGTTTAAAACACATTGCGTTATAATTTTGAAATCATTGTCTTTAGTAAAATTTCAACCCAATTATTTTGTTAAGGCATAATAAAGTCTATTTAAAACATAACCATCATAAAACATAATTAAAAAGGCCTTTACAATCCAAAATAAAACCCAAATAAAAGTAAATAAGCTTTAAGTACCCAAATCAAATAGTCTGAGCAAAACTTTTATTAAAGCATGGCATGTGCACCCCGAGTCCATCCCGGCTCCATGTCCGCGTCTACGAGTCACCTGAAATGTCAAAGGAGAGGGTGAGTCGAATGACTCAGTGCATAAATCCCGCTCCCGATAAAACAACATGCTAACACACATCATACATAGCAACATGATTAGTGCAACCCGATCCTAACCATCCGTATCTCCTTTTCTACCCCGTGTGGTACCAAACCACTGGTGGTGCCAAACCACTGGTGACATATAGTCACAATGTGTTACCAAAACATTGGTGTCCCAAAGACACAATATCTGTCTATGTGGTGCCAAACCACTGGTGTCCCAAAGACACGATTGTGATACCAAATCACTGGTGACCGCTGTCACAAATCCGATGATGGGGCCAACCCATCGTGTGATACCAAATCACTAGCAGACGATCCCATATCTCAAGTGGGGCCAACCAACGGTGGTGTCAAACCACAGGGACGAGTCACAATGAGGTGCCCAACCTCTGGTGTCCCAAAGACACAAATGTGGTACCAAACCACTGGTGA
The DNA here is from genome assembly GCA_005393395.2 of Gossypium australe. Lineage (NCBI taxonomy): Eukaryota > Viridiplantae > Streptophyta > Magnoliopsida > Malvales > Malvaceae > Gossypium > Gossypium australe. Next base: position 21,553,355 of record CM016619.1, on the reverse strand, counting down.
CCGTAGTCACAATAATCGAGTGATGGGGCCAACCCATCGTGTGATACCAAATCACTAGCAGACGATCCCATATCTCAAGTGGGGCCAACCCACGGTGGTGTCAAACCACAGGGACGAGTCGCAATGAGGTGCCAAACCTCTGGAGGTGCCAAACCTATGGTGACCCAAAGTCACAAGGTGTGTTACCAAAACACTGGTGCTCGTCAGCACAAAATATCACTGCCCCCTCCACTCATATCACCCATCAACATACCATACTCATGTGATCATGCATATCATACAAGTCATGCATATCATGCTAATATGTTTAACCTCATATCCCATATCACATATATCCATAGCCATGGTATCATATAGATCATCAGTAAACTCATAATAATACTGACTTACCCGAGTCCAAGATCATACCCATTAGGGTATCATATCAATCATCACTGTTTCATTAATTATCACACAGGTTATCAATCATATTACTAAACAGAAGTGTGTTAGTTTACACACCTGGTATAACGAAGGCCTTAATCCCAAAGAACCGATCTACAATCTTTAAACTCCTTGCTCCTAGAATCGGCCAAACATAGGGATTAGGTACTAAGACCATTCGGCCATAACCATTAATCCAAAAGGATTTATCAAAAGCCCTTACCCTTCACCTGATTTGGTTTCCTACCAAATCCCGAACCAAATAGTGGTTCCCTTTGACAATCGGCCAACCTATAAAGAAGAAAATATTAATCTCTTGAAGCTTTGACTAAACGAGAACTAAGAGAATAAACTAACAACAATACCAACCCTTACCCTTACCTACCAATCGGGTACAAGGAAGGAAGACTCTTCTTGATTGCTTCCAAAATCCAATACCCTGTAACGAGATGATTAATCAGATGATTAACTCCTTTCAACCCCCAACCAACATAGGCTCTTAATCAACCAAAACGTCATGGCACAAGAGAGAAAAGAGAAATGGCCATTCGGCCAAGAACTTACCCACCTCCAAACGATTGGAACAAGAACCCCCAACAACAACCAATACTCGGCCAACAACACAAGGAGAAGGGAGGAATTCGTTCAACACCCTACGGTTTTAGAAAGAAAAGGGAGATGGAGAAGAAGATTCGGCTTTATCACAAAATAAGACACAAGAGAATGAAAAGAAGGGTTGATATCGGCCACCAAGTGAAAGAAGATTCGGCTCAAGAGCTTTTGAAATGGAAGAAAAATAAAAATGGATGGGAACAAGTACTTACGGTTTTGAAAGGAAAAGAGATGGAAAATGTGTTTTGGGAACTAGAGTTTCGGCTTAATAAAAAGGTAAGATACAAATGAAAGATTCGGTTAGGTGGGAGATATGAATTCGGTACAATAGTTATGAAAGAATGGAAATATGAGGAAGAGGGATCACTAAATTCGGCTCCAACAATTGAAAAAGAAAAGAATTGTTTGAGAACTTTCGGCCACAAGCACAAGCAAAGTTTCGACAACACCAAAGTTTGTATTTTCGGTTTCAAGTGATGAAGAAAAGAAATACGAGAAAAGCTCTTTTGGGAGTTTCGGCTACTATGACAAATGAGAGCTTTGTTTTGACAAAAAGTGACCGAAAAAGACTACCAAAGTTGCCAAAATGAATTCGGCACTTCTTTCCCCCACACCAAGCCGTCACTCCCCCTCTAACTCCCCCCCTAAAATTCGGCCAAATCCCCCACAACACTCCACTCCACACATTCAAACCACCTTGACCAAGTCTTCCTCCACTATTTGCTCCCCACCTTCCCTTTGAACGGTTTGACCCAGTCCAAGGTAGAATTTGAATTGCCTTCTACCTCATCCTCCATGCAGTCCAAAATTAAGCCAAAAAGTGAGGTCTTTGCGGCTTGAACACAAGACCTCCACCCCAAGCAGTTGACGCCACACCTAGCTCCCCAAGTAGCGCATGCCCTGCCACCAAGCTAGCTCCTCTTTTGTGCAACAAGACACCCAGTAAAATACATACTCCTCAGCTCCAACAGCTCCCTACACCTAGAGCTCAAAAACTAAATTTTTCCTACCTACTCAGCCACACTCCTAGCCTACAACCGAGCCCCTAAAACATAGAAATAGCAGCATAGTACACCAACACATGCAATATCATGCAACATCCAAATAGCCCCTAACCCGGGATATTACAGTTCTACCCCCCTAAAAAAAATTATTTCGACCTCGAAATTACCTGATCAGAAGAGTTGCGGGTATTGCTGTCTCATCATATCCTCGGGTTCCCACGTAGCTTCTTCTACGCCATGATTCCGCCAAAGTACCTTAACCAAAGGCACAGACTTCCTACGCAGAACCTTCACATCCCGATCTAAAATCTGCACAGGTTCCTTCTCCATAGTCAAATCTGGATTTACCTCGATCTCTTCCACTGCTACCACATGCGACGGATCTGAAAGATAACGCCGAAGCATCGAAACGTGAAATACGTCATGAATCTGGCTAAGCTTCGCTGGCAACTCAAGCTGATACGCCACTGGTCCCACTCGTCTCAGCACCTTATACGGCCCAATAAACCTCGGACTTAGCTTGCCTTTCCTTCCGAACCTCAACACTTTCTTCCACGGTGAAACCTTCAGAAAAACCCGATCCCCTACAGCAAACTCTATGTCTCTCCGCTTAAGATCGGCATAAGACTTCTGCCGGTCCGAAGCTTCCTTCAATCGAGACTGAATCAACTTAACCTTGTCTTCGATCTCAGCAACCAACTCGGGTCCCAACAACTGACGTTCACCTAACGCCGTCCAACACGTAGGTGAGCGACACTTCCTACCATACAACGCCTCATACGGTGCCATCTTGATGCTCGCTTGGTAACTGTTGTTGTAGGCAAACTCAGCTAATGGTAGAAACTCCTCCCAACTACCTCTGAAATCCAGGACACAACCTCTCAGCATATCCTCTAAGATCTCAATAACCCTTTCTGATTGACCGTCAGACTGTGGGTGAAAAGCCGTGCTGAAATCCAAACGAGTACCCAGAGCTTGATGCAACGCTTTCCAGAACCTTGACGTAAATCTAGGATCCCTATCCGAGATTATCGAAACTGGTACACCGTGCAACCTCACTATCTCTGACACATACAACTTCGCTAGCTTCTGAAGTGAGTAGTCAACCCTCACCGGAATAAAGTGAGCTGATTTAGTCAGACGATCCACCACTACCCAAACTGAATCCTTCTTGCTTGGCGTAAGCGGTAATCCACTGACGAAATCCATGGTTACCCTTTCCCACTTCCACTGAGGAATCTTCACAGGCTGAAGCAAACCCGATGGCAACTGATGTTCAGCCTTGACCTGCTGACAAGTCAGACACTTCCCAACAAATTCTGTCATCTCTTTCTTCAAGCCAGGCCACCAAAACTGCTCTCTAAGATCCCTATACATCTTGCTACCTCCAGGATGCATAGCATAAGGACTGCTATGTGCGTCCTGAAGAATCTTTTGCCTCAGCTCAACATCTTTAGGCATACAAGCCTTACCTTGAAAACAAAGAACCTCATCACTAGACAAGCTGTAACCCTCCAAACCACCATTCTGCACTTGCAACCTTCACACACTCAGAACCTCATCCAATAACTGTTTCTCTCTGATCTGCTCAACCCAAGTAGGCCTAACTTGCAACTCTGCAGAATACTCCCGTCGTCATACAGACTCAAATAAGCAAACATCGCTCTTAAGTCCGAAACAACCTTACGGCTCAACGCGTCTGCCACCACGTTAGCCTTGTCCGGATGATACTCAATCGAACAGTCGTAATCTTTCAGCAACTCAACCCATCTACGCTGCCTCAAATTCAAATCCTTTTGAGTCAGTAGATACTTCAGACTCTTATGATCCGTATAGACTATCAATCTCTCTCCGTACAAGTAGTGCCTCCAAATCTTTAAGGCAAAAACTACAGCCGCTAGCTCCAAATCGTGCGTCGGATAGTTGACCTCATGTGGCCTCAGCTGTCGAGAAGCGTAAGCCACAACCTTACCTTCTTGCATCAGCACACAACCCAATCCCGTATGTGATGCATCGCAATAGACTGTGAATTCCTTACCAGCCTCAGGTTGAATTAAAACCGGAGCCTCAGTCAAAATCTTCTTTAACTTATCAAAGCTTTCCTGCTGTTTCTCAGTCCATACAAACGGAACTTCTTTCCTTAACAACTTAGTCATGGGCGCTGCTACCAACGAGAAACCCTCAACAAACCTTCGGTAGTATCCGGCCAAACCCAGAAAACTCCGAATCTTCGCCACTGACTTAGGCGGCTTCCAATCCAAAATTGCCTCAATCTTACGAGGATCTACCCTAATCCCCTCAGCTGACACTACATGACCCAAGAAAGTCACTTCTCTAAGCCAGAACTCGCACTTACTGAACTTAGCATAGAGCTGCTTTTCCCTCAAAATCTGCAACACCACTCGCAAATGCTTATCATGCTCTTCCTCTGTCCTTGAGTACACCAAGATGTCGTCTATGAAAACCACGACGAACTGATCCAGATACTGCTGAAACACCCTATTCATCATATCCATAAACGCTGTCGGTGCGTTAGTCAACCCGAACGGCATTATCAGAAATTCGTAGTGCCCATACCGAGTCCGAAACGCTGTCTTATGGATATCAGCTTCCTTAACCTTTAACTGGTGATACCCAGACCTCAAGTTGATCTTCGAGAATACCGCAGCCCCCTTCAGCTGATCAAACAAGTCATCTATCCGTTGCAACAGATACTTGTTCTTAATCGTCAGCTTATTCAACTGGCGGTAGTCTATACACATCCGCATCGTACCATCTTTCTTCTTGACAAAGAGTACCGGCGCACCCCACGGTGAAACACTTGGCCTGATAAAACCTCGATCTAATAACTCCTGGATCTGAGCCTTAAGCTCCACCAATTCCCTTGGCGCCATCCTATACGGAGCTATAGACACTGGCGCAGTTCCGGGTAACAGATCTATCCCAAACTCTACCTCGCGATCCGGCGGCAAACCCGGAAGCTCCTCAGGAAACACATCAGCAAATTCCTTAACAGTACGAACCTTCTCTACAGCAGACTCTTTAGCCTCCAAAGCATACACATGAACCACATACGCTTCACAGCCCTTCCTGACCATCTTCTCCGCTTTCAAAGCAGATACCACATTTGATAAGTAATCCCTCCTATTACCTATCATAGCCACCTCATCACCCTCAACCGTCTTAAGAACCATGCGCTTGGCCGCGCAATCCAACCTCGCCTGGTACTTGACAAACCAGTCCATCCCAAGAATCAGATCGAACTCCCCAAACGGCAGTTCCATCAGATCAGCAGCAAACACTACCCCTTGGAGTTCTAGGGGTACATCTCTAAACAACTTATCTACTACTACAGGTGACCTAGAGGGCTAATTACAGTCATCTGCCTAGAAGATATCTCAGAGTCTAGATCCATGGTCTCTACTATACTACTGGCAACATACGAGTGCGTTGAACCCACATCAATCAAAGCAGTATAAGGAGAACCAAAGATCAAGAACGTACCGGTTATGACGTCCGGTGCGTCGCCCTCCTCTCGGCGCCTCGCAGCATACACTAATCCAGGCTGTCTGGCCTCAGAACTACCCACACCTCTGCCCGGTGCTCCACGGCCCCGACCAGAACCATTACCACCTCTGCCATTACCACGGCCCCTCTGCTGTGGCGGTCCACTACTCCTGAACTGATTACGGCCCTGACTCTCAGACTGAATCCTAGCCAACCTACGCGAACAGTCCCTCACGCGATGATCCAGAGAACCACACTCGAAGCAACCTTTTCCTCCAGTCCAGCAGCCACCCCAATGAGATTTCCCACACTGATTGCACTGCGGCGGTCCCTGCCTAGCAGCAACAAACCTAGCAGACTGATTCGGCCCACTCGGTCTAGCCCTCTTCTGCGGATTACCCGACGATCCAGAAGACCCAAAGCTCCTCTTATGTCTATTTTTGTCCATGCCCTGTCTCACTGACTCCTTAACCCCCTCGGCTACCTTAGCCTTCTCAATTAAGATAGCAAACTCGCGCTCCTGCTGAGGAGCAATCAGCAGTCTCAACTCGTCTCGCAGACCATCCTCGAAACGAACACACCTCTCGTGTTCAGTGGCCACAATACCCCTGGCATACCTACTCAGCTTCAAGAACTCAGCCTCGTACTCCGAAACAGATTTACTCCCCTAAACAAGCCTCAGAAATGCCTTTCGCTAGGAGTCAATATAACTAGCTCCAATGTATTTCTTTTGATATGCAGCCCCAAAATAATCCCATGTCAGATCCTCTGCTGCCACACTGTCCCGAACCGTGAGCCACCACTGATATGACTCATCCCAGAGAAGCGATACGATGCCCTTCAGCTTCTCTTCAGCAGTCAGGTCCAGATCATCCATGATCCGCTCAGTTGCCTCCAGCCAATACTCAGCAGTGCTGGGAGCAACACCAGATACCCCTCGAAAGAATTCGGCCCCATTTGCCCGGAGTCGCTCAGGCACAGATTTCCTAACTTCTGCACCACCACCTACTCCAGCTACTCTTTCTAACACTCGCAGCATCGCCTGTGACACTGCGTCGTCTCTAGTCTGATCTTGGAACTCACCACCTCCAGCTGGTGGCGGAACCGGTATCTCGTTTTCTGAACCCTGACCAGATCCTACGGGCTCAGAAACTGTCATCCTACCCCTACCTCTACCACGAGTATTACGACCACGTCCGCCTCGAGTGCTCATGACTAAATCTATACGTATCTGATTTAAGAGTTTTATGCATCAGCATATATTCCACTATTTTAAGGCAAATCTTATGAATATTTAAGGAGATTTGTTCTCGCGAGTTCACAGAATCCTATCAGTTTCAATTTCTAAAGTAATCCCACTATTTCTAATCATACAACCATAGTATATCCAACAAATCACAAGCAATAGTAAGGGGTACTTACCTGGGCGAACTGGTGCCGGAGACTCGGTGCCATGCCTTACAAACCATATATTTAAAAAAAACAAAGACTATCAAACAAACTTTTAAAACGTTTTGGGCCTTGGGCCCACAGCCGAGCCTTTGAACTTAGCTCTGATACCACAATTGTAACACCCCAAACCCGGACAAGACACCACGTCCGAATCTGGTATGTTACGGGGAAAAACATTTTTGAGAGGTTAGATTTTTCGTTTAAAAGCTGGGTGAAAACATAGTGTATTGGAAGAAAACTTGAGTAGACTTGTTTGAACTCAAATGGTGTGTTCGAAACCCGGAAATTTTGAAAACTTAACCAATAAGTGTAGTTAAAAGTGAGTTGATTTCATTTAAAACCTCAATAGTTTCTTAGTGTTACTTAAAACCTTTTTTTGTTTTTTAACTTACTAGAAAAAAAATGAGTTTGATTTGAAAATCATTTGAGTTTACTTTATATCAAAACATAGTGAGATACCCGATGGTAGAGTTTAAAACACATTGCGTTATAATTTTGAAATCATTGTCTTTAGTAAAATTTCAACCCAATTATTTTGTTAAGGCATAATAAAGTCTATTTAAAACATAACCATCATAAAACATAATTAAAAAGGCCTTTACAATCCAAAATAAAACCCAAATAAAAGTAAATAAGCTTTAAGTACCCAAATCAAATAGTCTGAGCAAAACTTTTATTAAAGCATGGCATGTGCACCTCGAGTCGATCCCGGCTCCATGTCCGCGTCTACGAGTCACCTGAAATGTCAAAGGAGAGGGTGAGTCGAATGACTCAGTGCATAAATCCTGCTCCCGATAAAACAACATGCTAACACACATCATACATAGCAACATGATTAGTGCAACCCGATCCTAACCATTCGTATCTCCTTTTCTACCCCATGTGGTACCAAACCACTGGTGGTGCCAAACCACTGGTGACATATAGTCACAATGTGTTACCAAAACACTGGTGTCCCAAAGACACAATATCTGTCTATGTGGTGCCAAACCACTGGTGTCCCAAAGACACGATTGTGATACCAAATCACTGGTGACCGCAGTCACAAATCCGATGATGGGGCCAACCCATCGTGTGATACCAAATCACTAGCAGACGATCCCATATCTCAAGTGGGGCCAACCCACGGTGGTGTCAAACCACAGGGACGAGTCGCAATGTGGTGCCCAACCTCTGGTGTCCCAAAGACACAAATGTGGTACCAAACCACTGGTGACCGTAGTCACAATAATCGAGTGATGGGGCCAACCCATCGTGTGATACCAAATCACTAGCAGACGATCCCATATCTCAAGTGGGGCCAACCCACGGTGGTGTCAAACCACAGGGACGAGTCGCAATGAGGTGCCAAACCTCTGGAGGTGCCAAACCTCTGGTGACCCAAAGTCACAAGGTGTGTTACCAAAACACTGGTGCTCGTCAGCACAAAATATCACTGCCCCATCCACTCATATCACCCATCAACATACCATACTCATGTGATCATGCATATCATACAAGTCATGCATATCATGCTAATATGTTTAACCTCATATCCCATATCACATATATCCATAGCCATGGTATCATATAGATCATCAGTAAACTCATAATAATAATACTGACTTACCCGAGTCCAAGATCATACCCATTAGGGTATCATATCAATCTTCACTGTTTCATTAATTATCATACAGGTTATCAATCATATTACTAAACAGAAGTGTGTTAGTTTACACACCTGGTATAACGAAGGCCTTAATCCCAAAGAACCGATCTACAATCTTTAAACTCCTTGCTCCTAGAATCGGCCAAACTTAGGGGTTAGGTACTAAGACCATTCGGCCATAACCATTAATCCAAAAGGATTTATCAAAAGCCCTTACCCTTCACCTGATTTGGTTTCCTACCAAATCCCGAACCAAATAGTGGTTCCCTTTGACAATCGGCCAACCTATAAAGAAGAAAATATTAATCTCTTGAAGCTTTGACTAAACGAGAACTAAGAGAATAAACTAACAACAATACCAACCCTTACCCTTACCTACCAATCGGGTACAAGGAAGGAAGACTCTTCTTGATTGCTTCCAAAATCCAATACCCTGTAACGAGATGATTAATCAGATGATTAACTCCTTTCAACCCCCAACCAACATAGGCTCTTAATCAACCAAAACGTCATGGCACAAGAGAGAAAAGAGAAATGGCCATTCGGCCAAGAACTTACCCACCTCCAAACGATTGGAACAAGAACCCCCAACAACAACCAATACTCGGCCAACAACACAAGGAGAAGGGAGGAATTTGTTCAACACCCTACGGTTTTAGAAAGAAAAGGAAGATGGAGAAGAAGATTCGGCTTTATCACAAAAGAAGACACAAGAGAATGAAAAGAAGGGTTGATATCGGCCACCAAGTGAAGGAAGATTCGGCTCAAGAGCTTTTGAAATGGAAGAAAAATAAAAATGGATGGGAACAAGTACTTACGGTTTTGAAAGGAAAAGAGATGGAAAATGTGTTTTGGGAATTAGAGTTTCGGCTTAATAAAAAGGTAAGATACAAATGAAAGATTCGGCTAGGAGGGAGATATGAATTCGGTACAATAGTTATGAAAGAATGGAAATATGAGGAAGAGGGATCACTAAATTCGGCTCCAACAATTGAAAAAGAAAAGAATTGTTTGAGAACTTTCGGCCACAAGCACAAGCAAAGTTTCGGCAACACCAAAGTTTGTATTTTCGGTTTCAAGTGATGAAGAAAAGAAATACGAGAAAAGCTCTTTTGGGAGTTTCGGCTACTATGACAAATGAGAGCTTTGTTTTGACAAAAAGTGACCGAAAAAGACTACCAAAGTTGCCAAAATGAATTCGGCACTTCTTTCCCCCACACCAAGCCGTCACTCCCTCTCTAACTCCCCCCTAAAATTCGGCCAAATCCCCCACAACACTCCACTCCACACATTCAAACCACCTTGACCAAGTCTTCCTCCACTATTTGCTCCCCACCTTCCCTTTGAACGGTTTGACCCAGTCCAAGGTAGAATTTGAATTGCCTTCTACCTCTTCCTCTATGCCGTCCAAAATTAAGCCAAAAAGTGAGGTCTTTGCGGCTTGAACACAAGACCTCCACCCCAAGCAGTTGACGCCACACCTAGCTCCCCAAGTAGCGCATGCCCTGCCACCAAGCTAGCTCCTCTTTTGTGCAACAAGACACCCAGTAAAATACATACTCCTCAGCTCCAACAGCTCCCTACACCTAGAGCTCAAAAACTAAATTTTTCCTACCTACTCAGGCACACTCCTAGCCTACAACCGAGCCCCTAAAACATAGAAATAGCAACATAGCACACCAACACATGCAATATCATGCAACATCCAAATAGCCCCTAACCCGGGATATTACATGATATTATAGAATTCACATGCTTTGCTAGATAATCCTAATGCCAAAGCTATTGTGCTCCCTCGCTTATGTTCAAATCATCATCTAATTCTTTTTTTTATACTAATTTTGTTCGGTTTGGTTCGGCGAGTAACAAGCTTTTCCGCTTTGAAGCTGCTTCGTTATCACACTCAGAGTTCAAATTGATGTTTGCATCAGCTTGAGGGAAGGATAATGGTAGCTTAATTAAGGTAATTGAGAAAGTTACCAGGGATATTAAGGTTTGGAAGAAAGATGTCTTTGGTAGTATTAAAAAAAACTAAAGTTTTTTTAGCAAGAATTCTGGGTATTCAACAAAGTGCAGATTTTTGGGCTTCATATTTTCTTCAAAGACTTGAATCTTGCTTACAGAAAGATTATCATCAAGTGCTGCAACAAGAAGAAGTCCTATAGCTCCAAAAATATCGACTTAATTGGGTATAAATGGGTAAGAGAAATACGAAGTTTTTTCACATGAGTATCATGGTGAGAAGGCACCATAATTTTGTGACAAGCTTGATGGTTGGGGGGAATTGGGTTGTTGATCAAGATGTTTTGGGGAGGCATGTCACTGAGTTTTTCTCCTCTCTCTTTGGTTAGTAATCTTGTGAACCGTTGGAAGCAACTTATGATGTTTTCAGCTTTAAGTTATCAAGTGAAGAAATAGCTAGTGTGACAAATAACCTCAAGGTGGTGGAGGTGCAAAATGCAATGTTCTCCATGAAGGGTTTTAAGGTGTCGGGTGTTGATGGAATTCAACTAATCTTTTATCAAAAGAAATTGGGATATGGTTAAATACACACTTTTTAAGTTTGTGCAAAAGGCTTTGAAGGCTGGGGAAGTGGATTTGGATCTGTTGAAGGCGCATATGGTGCTTATTCTGAAAGGTTTTAGGGCAACAACTATAAAGGATTTTTGTCCAATCATTTTACTAAACACCTCCTATAATATTTTTTCGAATGTGATAATTAACCGCCTTAGGCCTATTCTGCAAAAAATTATCGGGCCATATCAAAATAGCTTTCTTGCTTGTCGTTGTACTACTGATAATATTTTGATTACTCAAGAAGTGGTGCATTCTCTAATGGGTAAGAAGGGTCGGCAATGGGCTATGGTTTGCAAGATTGACCTGCATAAAGCTTATGATAGTTTGTCTTAGAGTTTTGTCAAAGAAGTGTTATTGTTTTTTTTATATTCCTGGGAGTTTGGTGGATTTAATTATGTTTTTATTTGATCTTACAGTGATACTTTACCAGCTTTTAAGCCTAAAATGGGGCTCAAGTAAGGGGATCCACTCTCACCATATTTATTTATTATGGTCATGGAGCGACTTTCCTTTATGATTTTGGGGAAAGTGGAACAAAGGCTATGAAAACCAGTGAAAACATCTAAATCGGGTCTAGGGATTTTGAATCTTTTCTTTGCAGATGATTTAATGTTTTTTTCATATGCTTCTGATGATCAGATTTTGATGGTTAGAGATACTTTGAAGGAATTCTCCTAGGCTTCTGGTCTCTAGGTTTGTCATGATAAATCAAAGCTTTGGGTGTCGCATAATGTTCCTTTGGCCAGAGTTGAATGTCTTAGTCAGTTATATGGTATTCCCTTAGCCTCTGAGTTAGGGACGTATCTCGGAGTTCCAATAATACATGGGAAGGTAATCAATAAGTTGTCCAATTGGAAAGGGAAAGCATTAAGTTATGCAAGGAGAACTTTAATTCAGTCTGTTTTGAGTTTGATTCCCACTTATACGATATAGACAACAATGTTGCCAATTTCAATATGTGAACATCTTGATCAGTGCAATAGAAATTTCTTATGGGGAGGCAGTGTAGATGTAACACCCCTTGCCCGTATTCGAGCCAGAACAGGGTTTGAGGCATTACATAGTTGATCTTACTTAAACATCTCAAATAAGGTTATAAAATTTCATTTAACCTCATCGCTCGCACATACTCGGCTTAGGAAACTCTTAACATACTTCCGAGGAATGTCAGAGTCTTTCTGAGAACTTTCACGAGTTCGAGAACTTTTTAATAAAACAGGGGCCACACTCCCGTGTAGGCCTAGGGACATGCCCGTGTACCCCTAAGGCATGCCCGTGTCTTCCACCTGTGGTCGACACTGACTAATTTCACACGGCTTTGACACGTCCGTGCATTCCGATTGTGTTCGATTGTGGATAGAATCACACGGCTTTGACACGCCCGTGTCAGTAGCCCGTGTGCCAAACCTTGGCATTCTAACTTATCCACACGGCCTATACACACACCCGTGTACTTCAGCCGTATTGGGATTCAAATCCCAAGTGAAAAGTGCAGACTTCATACGGCCTGGACACACGCCCATGTGCTAGCCGTGCCTCCCACATGGTCTAGACACACGCCCGTGTGTCTACCCATGTGGACAATTATTAGGCTATCTACCAAGCCCTATTTCACCCTACATTGCATACATTCAAATGCTATTTCAAAACATTCTCAAATCATTAATAAAAAACACATGAATTAACACATTTGATTCATAAAAAAGAAGTCTTCCCCCTCATACATGGGGTAGAACTATTTTTAGTACAATTTCAATTGACTTTTATCTTCATCTATGTCTATATACAATCGTCCCATAACTTATTTTGGGCCAACACATTTGGCACATTAACAATGACTTAATCAACCTTAAGTACTAGCCCTATACATGCCATAACTCAAAGGGACTTGATACCTCATACCAAATGTCTACTCTATAGTGTGAAAATATCTCCGGCGATCTCCAACCCGAGCTAGCTAAATTAACCTATAAGACATGAGAAAGGGAGAGGAGTAAGCAATATTGCTTAGTAAGTTTATCTGCATAAACTGACAGTTACTAATATTCATTGAATATAGATAACCATAAAGTATTATACTGAGTTTTTCCCCTTAACTCATGGTTACTTACTCAACCACTCTTGAAGCTTACTCAGTCTATCTTTTACCACATTCTTACCATGCCGCAAGCCAATTACTCGTTTAATTAGTACACATTCTTGCACTGATCACCACAAGATCATATAAAACAACACATCAAGAATTTTCAATAAGTCACTCATACTACTAATCTCTCGGTGGTTACGCACTTAGCCCACCATTGATCTCTAATAGGATGGTATCGCACACAGCCCACCAATCATTTATACTTATGGTGATTTCGCACTTAGCGCACCAATCCTTTATAAGCGATGGTATCGCACACATCCCATCGATTACTAATTAATCAGGTGGTAACGCACATAGCCCACCGATAATAATATAATTGATGGTATCGCATACAGCCCATCGATTACTAATTAATCAGGTGGTAACGCACATAGCCTACCGATAATAATATAATTGATGGTATCGCACACAGCCTACCATTACCATCAATAAGGTGATGTCGCACATAGCTCACCGTTATTTTTACATTCATGGATAATAATCCACACGCACTTATATTTTTACTTAACTTTCTACAATACCCATTCGCGTTCACACAGTGTATTAATAAATCTATCTCATACAACTAAGGTGTATTGATTACACATAACCCACTAGAGGTTCATCATATATTGAATTCATCTTAATTCAATTCTAATCACATACTTGTACTTCTCGTGGCACAACCACGTACTTTCTCTCTTTCAACATACTCGTTGAATCACTCAAATTGTTAAATAACTCTCTTGAGTCTCATACACATAGTGTGACAATGACATTGTACCCCAATAGTGTCTTACTCGAGACCTTAACTATTATCATATCATGCTATATACATTTCCCATTACTCTTAGATTCAATTCTCTTGTCATTTCATCAAGAGATATAAGTATGCATTTCATACAACATTGGAACATTAACTCGTACGTAATTGCAATGTTTGCACATGAACTTACCTCATTTTCGAAAGGGCCAAAAGGGACCTTTTAGCCCACATTTCTCTTTTCACCCGTTCTAGGTCCAAAACTCATTTTCTTTGATCTAGAACAATGGAATTTACTGATTTAATCACTTATAAATCATAATATACCATAATCTACACTTTAGGAAAAAATGACTATTTTGCCCCTACACTTTGGCAAAATTATGATTTTGCCCCTAGGCTCGTAAATAAATTTTTATCACATTTTCTTGTTAAACAAGCCTAGATAAACATTTAATCCTCTTATAACTATCCATAATTTCAACTATTTCATGCCTCAATGAACAAATTATAACTTTTGCATTTTAGTCTCAATTAGGTGTTTTCATAACAACACCTTTCATAAAAGTTGTTTATCACCATCCTAACATTCATTTTCTTCCATAAAAACTCAGCTAACAACTTGAAATCTCACATGGAAAATCTCTAAACTTTTTACCATAATGCAAAATAGTCCCCTCTTTAGAAAGCTTAAGCTTTAGGGATCTCAAAAGTACAATTTTCTTCAAGAAATACCATTCAAATCACTTACTTGAGTGGAGTAAAGCTTGATGAAATTTTGAGCTTTCAAACACCCCTTATTTGCTGAAACTTTCGGTGGAGAAGAAGAGAGGAAAGATGATATCTTTTTCCTTTCTTTATTTTATTATAAAACATCAATTTAAGCCACCAACTTTGACCAAAATTAAAAGCTCTTGTCCCTCTTGTCTACATGGCCGACCAACACATCCTAGATGGTCTAATTGCCCTTTTTATACCTTCAATTAATATTTCATGGATATTTGGTGCCTTTAGCCTATAGAATGGAACTTTCGCACTTTATGCGATTTAGTCCTTTTTCGCGATTTAGCATGAAATCGCTAAAATTAAAGCACCAAAATTTCCATATATCCTTATAAACATGTTATAACACATAACATGAAAATAATTTTCTCTAACCTCGAATTAGTGATTCCAAGATCACTGTTCCGACTAGCCCCTAAATCGGGCTGTTACAGTAGAAAAATCCAATTGGCATCTTGTAAGCTGGGATAGAGTATGCTGACCGAAGGGAAATGGTGGCATTGGTCTTCGAAAGGCAAAACTTTCTAATGTGGTGTTAATGGCAATGGTGGGTTGGAAATTACAAACAAGACAATAGTCTTTGTGTAATGAAATTTTTCAACGGAAATACCTTCATGATAAACAATTTATTGAGGCTGTGAGTCATGGTAATTTTTTTCAACTTGGAGGGGTTTGTTGCAACCGCAGAATTGTATCAGGAGAAGGATAAGGTGGCGGATTGGAGATGGCAAATTGACCAAGTTATGGGCCGATTAGTAGGTAGGTGAGGGTCTTTTGTTACATGCTGTGACCCAGATGGATGCTACACTGGACACCAACTTGAAAGTGGAATCAATTTTGACCCAATATGCTTCTTGGCAGCTTGATAATTTAACTTCATTACTCACTTAATCCAAGCTTGATAAAAATCGAGCAACAACGTCATTCATGTTTATTGCGTAGGGTGATCGTTGTGTTTGGGGTTGGGAGAACCATGGTTTGTTTTCCGCAAAGTCAACTTATAGAGGCCTAGCAAATCTTAATAGTAGTAATGTTTGGAAAGGAAAAAATGTCATGGGTTTGGAAATGTAATAGCCCGATTTAGGGCCTAGTCGGAATAGTGGTGCGAGACCACAAATCCGAGGTGAATTTATGAGTTTACAAAGTTTATGCCATGTTTGCATGCTAGTATAAATGTTTCATGAAGCAATTTTATTAACTTGTGGTGGATTGGTCCAAAAGGACTAAATTGTGAAAAGTTGCAAAATATGAGTTTCTAGAAGCTTTTTGTATGAAATAGCTTTAGAATAGTAATTAGAAGTCCTTAAATAACAATTTTTCCAAAAATATTATTTTGGACGAAGTTGGCCTTGAGATGGTGTTATATAAATTTTTTTAAGAAGAACGGCATTTTGGTCATTTGTCTAATAAGTGTTTAAAAATAGGAAAAAGATGATAAAAATCTCATCATCTTCTTCCCCTATTGTCGAAAATTGAAAGAAGCCATAGCTAGGGTTCTTCAATTTTTGAAGCTTGCTAGTAAGTGCTCCTAAGCCCGATTTTTTATATTCTTCGTACTTTTGAAGTCTTGGTAGCATGAGTAAGCTATTTTTAGCTATTTGATGAGCTAAGATGCATGTTTAAAATTTTAGCCATGAATGACATGCATGCTAAATAATGTTTTATGGAAGTTTATGAGAGTTTGATGTTAGATAAACATATTTTCCTTAAGGAATTTCATGAAAAATGATAGTATGGACCTTTTTGTAATGATTATAAAATTTGGTCATACATGCTAGAACTAGAAAGAATTGATGATTGCTATAGTAGAGAAAATTATTCAGCTAAGCATGATGTTTAAGAAAGTTGCATGAAAATCATTTTACGAGCCTAAGGGCAAAAGTGCAAATATGAGAAAGTATAGGGGCAAATTAGTAATTTTGCCAAAGTATGAGTTATGAGTCAATTTAGTCAATATGATTATTAAAAGATCTATTTATGATTATAGATCAAGAAAAACGAAGCCCAGATCGAAACCGAGGCAAGAACAAAGTCGAGGACTAAATTGCTTAACTACATACATTTTGTATTTTGAGGTAAGTTTGTATGAGTTCTAAGCTTTATGATTTTATCATTTAATTGCTTAGTATAATATACATTGTTATCATGAAAGATTTAATGTTATGTTAAACAAAGAAGTCAATAAGATTAAATAAGAGAAAGTCCCGATTGAAAATGAATTACCTTGGATATACGGTCCAGTATATGAGATAAGAAAGTCCGTATACGACCAAGCCAATGCATGGCATCGGCAATTAAGCAAGTTATCATGTAAGTCCAAGGACCCAAGCTTGGCATTGAATAAGTTATCATGTAAGTCCAAGGACCCAAGCTTGGCATTGAATAAGTTATCATGTAAGTCCAAGTACCCAAGCTTGGCATTGAACAAGTTATCATGTAAGTCCAAGGACCCAAGCTTGGCATTGAACAAGTTATCATGTAAGTCCAAGGGCCCAAGCTTGGCATTGAACAAGTTATCATGTAAGTCCAAGGACCCAAGTTTGGCATTGATTCAAGAAGAGATCTTACACCTGAGTCCATATTTAGAGTATAGCATTGGCATCAAGTACATGACTAGAGATCTAGTATTCCCGATAATTCATAGAAATTCATCGGGCAAATGAGCAAAGCTAAAATGTGAAAACAAGAATGTTAAGAAAGCAAAGCCATTATCAAATTGAAATTGAATATTATTCATGTTATGAATGATGAATTAGAAGATATGATTATTATGTTTAAGCATGCTGATCAATGTGATCAAGAGATACAGGTACCTTGTTACCTTATAAGTATGAGATTAGTAAGTACCATGGGAGAAGTAAGAATCATGTATGAGTAGTAAGCTTTATAGATGAGATAATGATACCATTCTTATGTCAAATGGATTATATAAAGCAAGTTTATTTTTTTTATGTGTTATACATGCAAACTTACTAAGCTAAATGCTTACGTCTTTGATTGTTTCTTTCTATGTAGTCCCACCAAGCTAAATTGTGGATCATTGGAGTCGGAGCTCATAGCACACTATCGACCCTTATTTTGGTATAGCCAAATTATATTACTAAGTATGGCATGTATAGGAATCATTCATTTTGAGAACATTTATTTTTTGTAAGGCCATTATATAGGCTATCAAGTTATCATTCTTTTGTATATGGCTAAGTGGTTGGCCAAACTTGTTTAAGTTGTTTGTATATAGATGTCAATGAAATATGTAGTAATGTTCATAAAATTTATATTATTAATGATTTGTATTGGTTGAAGTTGAGTTGATCTTAATTTAAGGGAGGCAAATGGCTTGGTAAATAGCCTCTAATTGACCTACACAGTTAGACATACGGGCGTGTGTCTAGACCGTGTTAACCCTGCACCTTAATGTTTTAAATCAAGTTAGACCACGGTCATTTTACACGGCCGTGTGTATGAGCCGTGTAAGACACATGTTCAAAACATAGGCGTACGCCCAGGCCGTGTTGAGAAAGTCAGTATATCAAGGTATAGTACACGGCCTAAGTCCATGGGCGTGTGTATAGGCCGTGTGATTCAAGTCAGAATGTTAAGGTTTCATACACGGGCTATGGCCACGGGCGTGCCATGATCGTGTCAAATAAGTAAGTGTTGACCACGGTTGGGAGACATGGGCGTGCTTAGGGGTGCACGGGCGTGTCTCAAACCACATGGGCGTGTGACCCCTGTTTCAAGGGAAAGTTCCCGATTGATTTCTGAAAGTTTACGAACATGAGTTTAAGGCCTCGTAGGCCCATGAGATGTACGAGTTGTATACAAAAGAGAAGTTTTTAGTTTGGGACAAAATTTTATAACCCGAAATTTCATGATTAAGCAAGTTCAAGCATGGTAATGTCTCGTATCCAGTCTAAGCCTCGGACTCGGGTATGGGGTGTTACAGGAAACTTCCAGTGCCTGAACGAGTTTGTTTCTTTATTTGGCTTATGCTTTTCAATTTTTTGAACACATCCGACAATTTACGTCACAAGGGACTTAATATAGAGTCTAACTGGCGTCTCTATGGAGAGGATTTGGAAAATGCCAATCATATATTTTATAGGTGCCCTTTTATGGTTTGTAATTGGGAATGTGTAGGTAGGCGATTTGGGATTCAATTTGATGAAAAACATGAGTTGGTAGATTGGTTGTTCACCATCATCAATAACAAGATCCGGGTAAGTCATGGTTGTAATTGGAATTCTTTGTTTCTTTTATTGTTATGGAGTATTTAGAAGGCTAGGAATGATTTAGTTTTCAATGTTAAAACCCCAAGTGTGGATGCTATTCTTGCTTATGCTACTAAACTTACCTGTGAAATAGGGCTGGTGTTTTCTTCTTCTATGAGTTTAGGTGGTGCTTCAAGTTAGATTGTGAAGTGGAAACATCTTCCAAAGGGTGTCTTTTTGTTAAATACAGAAGGATCTAGACGGAATAATGATGGTCATGCCTCGATTAAGGGATTAATTCGGAATGCTGCAGGGATTTGGATGTCGGGGTTTGTGATCAACATTGGAGTGGCGAACAGCCTTAAACCAGAGTTATGGGGCATACAGCAATGGTTATTACTAGCAAAGGAGAGAGGATTTTCGCCTTTGATAGTAGAGCTCAATGCAGCAGCGGTTGTTCATTTTCTTAAGTCCACAATGATTGATTCTCATCCTTGTTACACCTTGCTTAAAGATTTCTTGGAACTCATCAAGGGTGATTGGATTATGGAAATTAGACATATTTTCCATGAAGGCAATAGGTGTGCGGATAGGTTAGTGAACATGGCTCATGATGCATCGTATGGTGTTCCTATATTTGATGCTTCCCCTCAACAGGTTAGAGTTTTGATGGAGGAAGATATGTTTGGCTTTGGCACGCTAAGACCATAGTTAACGTCTATTTATGTTTTCTTTTCTTGTTCTTATATAGCAAAAAAAAAAAATCAATTAGCAAATCTTTTTTATACAGATACTTATCGTGACTTACCTTGTCACATTAACCATTCTTTTTTATCACATTGAATTTATAGCCCATGATAGACTGAATAGAACACTTAGGATATACAGAATAGATGCAGAGTTGCACCAAAGTGCATTAATAGAACAGAGTCGCACCGATGTGCTGTATTAGAACAAATGGCACGGATGTGCTAACAGAACAGAGGGCACTGTAGTGCTTAATAGAACAAAGGGCGCGCTAAATATCCTAATAGTTCACATCTCATCTACATGGGCTTTACTTTTATAGAACCACAACATTTACTCAATCAACAAATATAATATAACATTTCGCCTTTCACAATTTAGCCCTCATTTCCATAAATACACTATAACTTGTAAATTTCATTACACATTTGTTGTTTATAACATTATATCTTTAATATTATTCATTTAAGCCCTCATCTCAACATTTCAAAATATCATGACATATTTTGTTTACTTTACAAATTAATCTATTGTTTTCCACTATCATCATAAATCACTTAAATTTCATAACATAAACTAAAATTTGAATCATACACATTAGTATTCACTAATAATTTCTACGTACAACATTAATAGATTAGTAATTAAACTATCTAATTAACATAATTTATAACTAAATTGGAATTAGACAAGGTAAAATTCTTGATGTACTTACAACCAAGGCTTGGATTTCTATTCTTATTTTCTCCCTTTTCAAGAATCGCTATTGATGCTTCTTCTCATGAAACTAAGGTGACTACTAGTTTTCTCTATTGAATTTACTAAGAAAACATCAAAGAAATTGGAAGAACTGAGCTTGGAATGGCTTAAAAATGGTGGAAGGACCCCAATGTAATAAAACAAAAAATTAGATAGATAGGTTTTGGGAGTGATGTTTTGGCTTCCTACACAAGAGATGAATACTTTTCATCTTTTCTACTAATTTCTACAAAATTCTATATAAAAATCTTCATTTAAATAATTAAAATAACAGTTTTTCAATCTAATCCACCAATGGTAATTTAACACAATTTCATCCTTAATCATTGAGTTTATTTTTTTTAATCATCTAATTGAAGTAATTAATATTTAACCCTTCAACTTTCTCTACTATACCATGCATGATTCATGCTTTATTTTGCAAATTTCATTTCTAGTCCTTCCTCCTTTTTCATCAATTCCGTGAATTCTTGTCTCTCTCTCTCTTTTTTTGGCTTTTAACTTCCTATTTTAGCCACAATACTCTCTATTATTCTACAATTTAATCAATATCTCAAATAATTTATTTATATTGTCTGGAGAAGCCTACGACGAGTATCTGTGATCTAAGCTGGAAGGCAAGCACGACATCAACATTGCGCTTTTCAAACTCTTGACATAATTCCACAGGTGAAACCCAAAAATGATGGAGACCATCATGGTACTTGATTCACTCCAATGAGGCAATTTCCAACATGCAGCAGTGGTTCCCCATATCCTCACTAGGGTGTTTATAAATCTCAATGTTGAACCAACTCATTAACAAATCAAATACTAAGACGACATAGCTATCAAATTGAATAATGAATTTACTGTGATGTGATTATAGCAAAAAAATGTGGCAATTTTTTCCTACCTGTTGGAACCTGCCGATATATATGGCTGTATTGTTTGGATTAAATTTGCTTAATAGTTTCCTTTTCCTAAAGAAAATATTTTCAGTATAACCCACTTGATGGCTGATAAGGTGATTTGTTGGTTTCTTAATATTTTCTTCTTCCGGGTAAAAAAAAAAAGTTTGGAAATTAGTTTCAAACCAAATAAGCTATTTCTTAATGGTAAATGGATTGTTGTTGAAGAAAAATATGGCCAGGATCAGAGGCCGCCGTCCCTCTAAAATGAAATTTTTTTTTCATTTAAATTCTTTAAAATTTTAAATTAGTAAAGGTAAAATTGTACTTTGACCCTCCTAAAAATGATCAAATTTAAAATTGTAAAGATATAGACTATTAAAATGGTAAAATTATATTTTTATTAGCGTAGAACTTAAAATTTAATTTTGATCTCCCTAAAAAAATTTTCTAACTTCGTCCCTAAATAAAATTTTAAGAAAAGAAATAACGAATCGTAAAAATATCAAAGAAAACAAAGATTGTGAGAAAAGTGAAGGCTACTACTAACGTGGTACAAAAAATACATCCATCGTAAAAATCATTCTATTTTGAGAATAAAGATATTTAAGTACCTTAGTTTGAGTGATTAATTGTTTAAATCATGTCTATCCCTTATAATTCTAATGTGTTATTATTCACTCCCATATATGTAATATATGTAATTTAAATTAAGCTTTAATTAAGAATTATTTATTATTAAATTTATGTATAATATTAATTATTATAAAATATCATCTACAAAATAACTTTCAATTTTCAAAAGGAAATGCTATTGTAATATTTTGTAACAAATATATTTTATGTTGTGTTTGTTTAACTAAGATCAACTACTAAATATTGATTTCAAGAAAATTTATCAATCAAAAAAAAAATTTGTAACATCCCTCACTCGTCTCTGACATCGGATTAGGGTGCGAGTGTAACATCCTAAAAATAGGGGTCTGGCATTTTTGCATTATTGCATGTGTTGTGCTTGATAACATTGTTATTTGGGTGTGTTCAGAGGGTCCCGGAGAGGCTCGGGTTCGAACCCAGGTCCTGGTGAAATTTTGGTTTTGGGCACTTTAGCGAGGTGAGCTAGTGGAGGCAAGACTTAAATGTAATTGGTTGTATTTTGTTATCACAAGAAGCAAGGTAGCCTAGTGGGTGGCGTCACAAGGGAGCATGGAGGAGGGAGAGTGTTTGAATCCCACATGCTGCAAAAGGAGTTTATTTTTGTGCTCAGGAAGGGGAGGTAGCTGAGTGGAGACCAAACTCTGCAGGAGAGAGAGAGGACTTGGTCAAAATGTTTGAATAGGTGATGGAGAGTGAATGGTGGAGCATATCATGGGATATGGTTGAGTAGAGGAGTTTGGCCGAAAATGGGAAACGCAGGGGGGTGAGTAAGGTAGCAAATTCGGCTTTGGGTAGGAGAAAAGTTAGAAAACTGAAACCTCTTAGAGTGTGTGTGCCGAAAATTCTCTTGTAATTATAAGCATTTTGCATTTTTGGTTTTTGCTACTCAATATTCTCGGGTTCTTTCCTTTGGCATTTGCATTCTTTCTTCTTGTTTTCTCTTCTCAGGACTTAGCCAAAAGTCACTTTCCATCTTTCCTCTATTTGCATCTTTCGTCTGCACCATCAACACCATAGCCGAAACTCCCTTTTTCTTCTGTAGTGTTCCTTCTACTCATCTTTTCTCTCTTTTCATCTAATTCTAGCTAGTACGTCTTGAGCCGTGTGCTGCAGCTCTCTTCTTGGCCGAAACCCCTACTTCTTTTTCCCTCCTAGTCTTCAAGTGGTTGACTCTATTCTTTCTCATCTTTCCGTTTCCATTGCGGTGTGCCCCAAAATTGAATAGTGGTTCTTGCGTTTTGCTGTTGTGCCGAATCTTTTCTTCCATTCGACTTCTCTCTGAGTTTTGGTAATGGCTTCTTCTCTTTGAATGTTATTATTCTTTCTTTCTCCCTTACTCATTCTTTTCTCCTTGGACCGAACATAACATTCTCCCATTCTCATCACATCTTACCTCCTTTTCTTTTAAGCTAAGTCGAAACACTCTTTTGGGGGTAGGTCGATTCTTCTGATTAACAACGGATGAGGATTGTTAACGTCAGTTGCAGTAAAGGAACGTGTGGTGGTAGTCAGAAGGCGGGGCTAAATATCGAGACTCAGTAGGGGGAGATCATGTTTGTGGGTCAACAAAGAATGGTTCTGCTAGTAATCTAAAACAGGTGTGTAATCTCACACCCTTCTAAATGCCCGCATGTGATGACCTGCGAATCAGCCAAAAGCTGAAAAGCCGGAAAACCGACATCTGTGCCACTCGAGCGTGCGAGCGCTCGTAGTGGTAAATCAAGAAACGAGTAGCGACGGTAAGTCGTTGAGAGTGATACGAGCGCTCTCACGACACTGGGGCTATAACGAGCCTAACCGAGCCGATATGGGCTTAACAGGCCCAATGGGCTTTCCGGCCCACATGCGCGAAGTTGGTGAAAAATCGTCAAAGGGTAAGTGGGGTTGTGAAATCTAGACATCTGAAACTGGAATCATGCGAAATAGGCCACACGAGCGTGTAGGCCCGTTTGGGCCTGAAATGGATTTCAGGCCCATTAGTTCCGAAGAGACCCAATAAGGGTCCCTTGTCGTTCGAGGCGACGGTAAGCTATTGAAAAGTCATAACTGATAAATTACTGAAATACCCTCGGTGGGTAAATTACTGAGATACCCTTATTGGGTAAAACTACTGTTACACCCTTAGGGGTAGATTTGGTATGGTTGAGTATAACTGTGATACATTTTGCATACACTGAATTATTATGCCATGACATGTTGCATTGGGATGGGTTATAAAGTTGGGGGAAGTGTTATGTAACACCCCAAACCCGGCCCATGCGTTTCGACCGGATCTGGCATGTCACAGCTTGTACTTTGAAAACCTTTACTTTGTTGGTTTTTGAAATTCGTGAGTTAATTATACAATATTTAAGTAAATAAGTGGCATTTTAAAAAAATAAAACCTTGTATTAAGTATTATTAATTATAAATAAACCTTATCATAAAAATTCATAAGTTGCTTAATATTGAAAACGACTTAGTTGAATGAAAACTAGGGGCCTTATTACATAAATATCCTCGAAATAACATTGAAATAAATTAAACTTAAAGAAACCTCAAAAGAAAATAACTTGTAGAAATAGAACTTGATGGCCCTTCGAGTCTGTCTCGGCTCCCACGTCCACGATCTACTGTTCATCTGGAAGAGTAGAGAAAAGGAAAGCGTGAGTCACAAAGACTCAGTGTATAAATCTCAAAACACACATTGACCTGAGCCCACAAACACATTATGGGCCCTGGCCCATACAGGAAGGCATCAATCATAATCACATAATAACAATAAAGAATGAATAACCCAACCCATCCTAGGTTTCCATCCTCTACACACCATCCCGTACCAACCATCACACCGTGGGGATTTCTACAATCAACCCTCCATCCGCTACACACCAAAACGGCAGCCGTACTGCCTATTGCTATTAAGTAGGAGTCATTAAACGTGGCATAGCCACCGATCACTACGTGACCTTACATTTAAAATTATGTGGGATTTCTACCATCGATCACCAAGTGACCTATCATGCACTTCCCCTTTAATTATCATCATTCCCACCCCATGCATACATACATAAAGAAACATCAAGCAGATATATATATTCTTCGATACACATAGGGAGTTCTATGTTTACGTACCTGGCATCCTTGCCTAACCCTTTTTAGGGTTTCATTCGACTGTCTATACAGCCTTATTCTGGCTTTTAGCCCATAACATACATAAATAGATTTACATACAGGTTTATTAGTAGTGTGTTAGAGATCTACACACCTGATTAATGTTGATATCCTTGCTAAACCGATCTACAACTTTGCTCAAAAAGCCGGAAGGATGTGAAACTAGGGCCTCTCCTATATTCGACCATGGTTAGTGTTCTACCCAATTTTATGTATTTGAATAAACAACTCTTCTTACCTTAAAATCCCGAAATTGAAGACTAATGATTTTCGGCTTTTAGATCTAGTCGACCTAGCTTCCTTCAAATCTCGAAAAGCATTAAACTATTAGCGTTCGGCTTTTGCTTTTCAAAAACCGGGAATAGATTATGAGAACTAAATAAAAATCGACTCTTACCTTAGCTTAGGAGATTCGGCTAGCACTATAGAGAGGATTCGGCAATGCCAATGGAAGATTTAAATGCCGGAAGTATAGAATAATTTCTCAAATAGGATGAATAAAAGAAAAAGAGATGGATGCTTCGGCTTTTTAGAGAAATCGGCACAAGGGAAAAGAAAGTGGGGAAAAGTTTCGGCTTTTGAAGAAATTGAAGAAATAAATTTGGAGAGGGAGAGGCTAGGGAATTTTGGCACCAAGGGAGAGGATTTTAGGGTTTTTCAATGTCAGAAACAAGGAGCTAGCACCCCTATTTATAGATTTTTGACACCTACTGCTAAATACCGAAAACGCCCTTAAAATTCAAGCTAAAAGAGAGGAGAATTTCGGCACCCTCTATGCCATGCAGTAGCCGAATTTTACACTCCTCTAGGTGGTGGATTTTCGGCCAACACTTCCTTTAAAGATAAGCTCCTAACTTTTCTCCTTTTTATCTATGATATTATCACTTAAAAATCCATATATATCTTCCTATTTTTAAGCCTTGTAGTCGTCCACCTCATTAATTTCTAAATGCCGAAATTTAACTCATTTAAATTAAAAGATTTGGACTTCATTAAACTTACATTTTTGGGCCCCTAAATCCCTTGTGTGTGGCGTCACCCTATCTTCATTTAAAGTGCCGAAATTGTCCTAAAAACATGGGCTCCTTGCGACCCAAAACTTGTTCCTTTTTAACTGTTAATGATGCCATCTTAAAATAATTTAATCTGGGCCTTTGCCTAATTCTAAGCCCAAATTTAGACCCATATCACTTAAATTAACAAACTAATTCTATCCCTACACTAAATGCATAGGCCCATAATTTTAGGATGTTACAGTTCTACCCCCTTAAAGAAATTTCGTCCTCGAAATTTCCAACTAACTAGTAATCATACTACTTAAGTCTTACTACTATGCTTTCGCTGTGCACTGTAATTCTAAAGCCAAAATAAGCACTTAGTATACTATGGTAGGGTACGCACCGGTATTCGCATCTAGAGCGTCCTCGACCCCTTGTACTCATTCTACCAATTCGCGTTTATCTGATTAGAAATTTTATGAACTATTAGTTTTCTTCCACTGTTTTAACCACGGACAGTCTTATGAATAATAGCTTTAAGAGTAGTTCTTTCGAATTCTCTTTCATATCCTCTAAGAAACATATACATGAACTCATATTCATTACAGAAAAGTGTTGTTGTTGGTGTTGTTGTTGTTGTTCTCACTACCCAGGGGTATTTTCGTAATTTTTATCCTATAGTGGTATTTTCGTAATTTTTTAAAATAAGGTTCCTTGGTGATTTTGTCAAATAAGGGTATTTTGGTAATTTTGCATTCTCAGGGGTATTTTGGTAATTTTGAAAATTGGGGGTATTTTGGTAATTTTGAAATCTGGGGGTATTTCGATAATTTTGAAATTTAGGTATTTCGGTAATTTTTGAAATTCGGGGTATTTCGGTAATTTGAAATCTGGGGGCATTTCGGTAATTTTACCAAACAAGGGTAATTTGGTAATTTCTTCAAACTAGCGTTATTTTGGTCATTTTGCAAAACAAGGGTAATTTGGTAATTTCCTTCATGGCTGTGAACATTTTCAAATCAAGTATTTTTTTTGAAGTGTACAAAACTTAGGGGTTTTTTTTGCAAAATAGGGTGGTTAGTCCCTTTCGGGTTTTAATTATGGGTTCAGCCCGTGAACAAGTCCTTATTGCTAGAGTGAACAGTCACTACGCACCAGGTAAGATTCCAGCGAAGAGGAGGTGAGTCACTTGGACTGCTTAAATACCAAGCTCTTCCGGATCTACTCCTAGACATGCATATGCCTGCTACCACACCTTAGTCTTACGACTTGTTTACAGGTTTTGTTTAGTAAAAATTAAGTCTTATGTAATTGAAGAGTTGTTTGTCTAAGCCTAGAGTCCATCAAGTTCTAATCTAGATAGTCTACGTCCCATAAAGCCCATTAAGCCCACATTTATATCACAATCAGGAGTTGAGAATACTTACCTGGGTGGATTGGTTGCCGGTAGACTCGAAGGCCATGTCTTCAAACCAAAAATTTTCTTAAATACAATTTTTTTCTTAAACACTTCTAGACCCATTTCACAGCCCGAGTTTTGAACTGGGCTCTGATACCAAAATGTAACACCCCAAACCCGGCCCATGCGTTTCGACCGGATCTGGCATGTCACAGCTTGTACTTTGAAAACCTTTACTTTGTTGGTTTTTGAAATTCGTGAGTTAATTATACAATATTTAAGTAAATAAGTGGCATTTTAAAAAAATAAAACCTTGTATTAAGTATTATTAATTATAAATAAACCTTATCATAAAAATTCATAAGTTGCTTAATATTGAAAACGACTTAGTTGAATGAAAACTAGGGGCCTTATTACATAAATATCCTCGAAATAACATTGAAATAAATTAAACTTAAAGAAACCTCAAAAGAAAATAACTTGTAGAAATAGAACTTGATGGCCCTTCGAGTCTGTCTCGGCTCCCACGTCCACGATCTACTGTTCATCTGGAAGAGTAGAGAAAAGGAAAGCGTGAGTCACAAAGACTCAGTGTATAAATCTCAAAACACACATTGACCTGAGCCCACAAACATATTATGGGCCCTGGCCCATACAGGAAGGCATCAATCATAATCACATAATAACAATAAAGAATGAATAACCCAACCCATCCTAGGTTTCCATCCTTTACACACCATCCCATACCAACCATCACACCGTGGGGATTTCTACAATCAACCCTCCATCCGCTACACACCAAAACGGCAGCCGTACTACCTATTCCTATTAAGCAGGAGTCATTAAACGTGGCATAGCCACCGATCACTACGTGACCTTACATTTAAAATTATGTGGGATTTCTACCACTGATCACCAAGTGACCTATCATGCACTTCCCCTTTAATTATCATCATTTCCACCCCATGCATACATACATAAAGAAACATCAAGCAGATATATATATTCTTCGATACACATAGGGAGTTCTATGTTTACGTACCTGGCATCCTTGCCTAACCCTTTTTAGGGTTTCATTCGACTGTCTATACAGCCTTATTCCGGCTTTTAGCCCATAACATACATAAATAGTTTTACATACAGGTTTATTAGTAGTGTGTTAGAGATCTACACACTTGATTAATGTTGATATCCTTGCTAAACCAATCTACAACTTTGCTCAAAAAGCCGGAAGGATGTGAAACTAGGGCCTCTCCTATATTTGGCCATGGTTAGTGTTCTACCCAATTTTATGTATTTGAATAAACAACTCTTCTTACCTTAAAATCCCGAAATTGAAGACTAATGATTTTCGGCTTTTAGATCTAGTCGACCTAGCTTCCTTCAAATCCCGAAAACCATTAAACTATTAGCATTCGGCTTTTTCTTTTCAAAAACCGGGAATAGATTATGAGAACTAAATAAAAATCGACTCTTACCTTAGCTTAGGAGATTCGGCTAGCACTAGAGAGAGGATTCAGCAATGCCAATGGAAGATTTAAATGCCGGAAGTATAGAATAATTTCTCAAATAGGATGAATAAAAGAAAAAGCGATGGATGCTTCGGCTTTTTAGAGAAATCGGCACAAGGGAAAAGAAAGTGGGGAAAAGTTTCGGCTTTTGAAGAAATTGAAGAAATAAATTTGGAGAGGGAGAGGCTAGGGAATTTTGGCACCAAGGGAGAGGATTTTAGGGTTTTTTAATGTCAGAAACAAGGAGCTAGCCCCACTATTTATAGATTTTTGACACCTACTGCTAAATACTGAAAATGCCCTTAAAATTCAAGCTAAAAGAGAGGAGAATTTCGGCACCCTCTATGCCATGCAGTAGCTGAATTTTACACTCCTCTAGGTGGTGGATTTTCGGCCAACACTTCCTTTGAAGATAAGCTCCTAACTTTTCTCCTTTTTATCTATGATATTATCACTTAAAAATCCATATATATCTTCCTATTTTTAAGCCTTGTAGTCGTCCACCTCATTAATTTCTAAATGCCAAAATTTAACTCATTTAAATTAAAAGATTTGGGCTTCATTAAACTTACATTTTTGGGCCCCTAAATCCCTTGTGTGTGGCGTCACCCTATCTTCATTTAAAGTGCCAAAATTGGCCTAAAAACATGGGCTCCTTGCGACCCAAAACTTGTTCCTTTTTAACTGTTAATGATGCCACCTTAAAATAATTTAATCTGGGCCTTTGCCTAATTCTAAGCCCAAATTTAGACCCCTATCACTTAAATTAACAAATTAATTCTATCCCTACACTAAATGCATAGGCCCATAATTTTAGGATGTTACATGTTATACTAGTGGCTATGCCACAAGATACTGATACTGGTGGCTATGCCACAATATACTGATTTCAGTGGCTCAGCCACATATACTGATATTGGCAGCTTTGCTGCATTTATACTGGTTGCTCGACTGTAATTTTCGGAGTGTAGCGGATGGGTGGGTCGATTTAGAAATCCCCACATAGAGTGTAAAGCCGTTACGAGTGGAGTGTAACGGATGGACTATTAGGTTGGGGGCTGCATTTTCTGTTTGCATTAACATGATTTTGGGGCCATGGGCCTAAATTGATACTGTACTGGAATTGGGATTATACACTGAGTTCTTGTAACTCACCCCGTTGTTTCAACCTTGCAGGTCATCCCCAGCGTTAGTGGATTTGGAGTTGTGGAGGACTCTGAGGTGGCCATACACCGGGAATTAATCTTGTAAACTTAGTAAATTTATGTTTTGCTTTATTTTAGTCTAATTATTAATTTGGGTTAATATTCCTATAATAAGGTCATTCATCTATTTTCTTTTAATTTTTTTTAATAACTGCTAACTTTATAGATTTGTAGTTTTCCTAAAACGATACCTACTGTTTTCAAATATATCACATTTTCGTAATTCACTGAAATGGATTTCAAGAACGAGTTTTTGGGTATAATAGCAATAATAACAACAATCATGTTTTACAAGAAAATCACAAGAACAAATTTGATTTTTCTCAGACAACAAAGTTCAATGTTTCAAAAAGGAATCCAAACTTTAAACTTTTTAACAAATGCGCAAGTTTTTAACAACCCATCTATGTGACATACTAGATCTGGTCATAACGTCTAGGCCGGGTCTGGGGTGTTACATTTTATGGTATCAGAGCCAGGTTGCAAAACTCGTCTTGTGGAATGGGTTTGAAAACGATTTCCAAAAAAAAATTGGTTGGAAATATGGTTTAGAAAATATATGTCTTTTTGGAAGTATGGCACCCAAGTCTCCGGCACCAAATCCGTAAGTCTTCTAACTTTGTCTGATAATAGGATGGAATCACTTTAGTAAGAAACTACTAGAGTTAGTGGTAGTATACTGAGATTGTTAGCTATAGGAGCTAAGCCTATAGAGACTGGGACATTAGGAAATTCGAACTGCGAGAACAACTCTTATAACTGCTTCTCATAAAACATTTGTTAATAAACATTGAATTATATACTGAATCATAAAATTTCTAATCAGATTAACTCGATTCAGCAACATGAGTACAAGAGGACGTGGACGTGGTAGACGTGGCCGTGGTAGGGGCCAATGTGCTGGGGTTGGGTCCGAAGCATCGGGGCAATGCCTGAGATGGAAGCACCTGCATCACCAATGGCCGAAACAGTGTCTCACGACCGAACTGGAGGGGATGATGCTTCGTCCCAAGCTATGCTGCGAGTTTTGGAATGGGTTGCTGGAGCAAGTACTGGATCGGTAGCCCGAAAATCTATTCCTAAGCGACTCCGGGCAATCGGGGCTGAGGTATTTAGGGGCATTTCTGGTGTAGCTCCAAGTGTAGCTGAATACTGGTTAGAGGCAGTTGAACGAATTATGGATGACCTGGACTGCACTGTAGAGGAGAAATTAAGAGGAGTAGTGTCTCTCTTGCAAGATGAGGCATACCAGTGGTAGCTCACAGTGAAGGAAGGTACTCAAACGGATCGTATCACCTAGGATTTCTTTAAAGCGGCTTTCCAGGGAAAATATGTCGGGGCGAGTTATGTGGATACTCGGAGGAAGGAATTTCTGAACTTGGTTCAAGAAAATAAATCTGTAGCAGAATATGAGGCAAATTTTCTACGTTTAAGTCGGTACACTCGGGGAATAGTCTCGACAGATTATGAGCGTTGTGTACTGTTCGAAGATGGTGTGCGGAATGAGCTGCGGGTACTGATAGCTCCGTAGCGGGAAAGAGATTTTGCTGTATTAGTGGAGAAAGCCAAGATTGTTGAGGAGGTGAAACACACTGAACGTTAGAATCGTGACAAGGATAAGGGCAGGAATAAGAGGGATGTTGGGCCTTTTGGTTCTTCTGATAGATTTTAAAAGAGGCCTAGATTTAATGAGCCGACCCGAACTGGAGTTTTGTTTGCTACTAACAGACCGCAGCCTTGTGCAGTGTGCGGGTTATTTCATCAGGGTGAATGTTGGAAGAGAGTTGGGGCTTGCTTCAGGTGTGGGTCAAGAGACCACAGAATCAAGGACTGTACGTTGAAATCGGGTCAGACACCAGCTGCGAGACAAGGCTGTGTTCAGGCAGAGAGAGGTGGTCAGTAGCCACCGAGAGGTCGTGGCCCAGCCCGAGGGGGAAATAGGTTTGGACGAGGTCGTGGAGCACTAGGCAAAGGTGCTGGAAATCCAGATGCAAGGTAGCCGGGGTTGGTTTATACGGCTAGACATCGAGAGGATGGCGACGCACCGGACGTCATAACCAGTACCTTTCTCATATTTGATGTGCCCTTTACCGCTTTAATTGATATTGGGTCTACTCATTCATATGTTGCATGTACTGTATCTGGGACTTTGGGTTTAAAATTTGAGATTGCTGCTAGAGAAATGTCTGTGATTAGCCCTCTAGAACAATCTGTGGTAGTGAACAATTTGTTTAGGGATGTGCCTCTAGAAGTTCAAGGAGTAGTGTTCCCGACGGATTTGATGGAACTGCCGTTCGGTGAGTTTGATCTTATTCTAGGCATGGACTGGCTAGTTAAGTATCGTGTAAATTTCGATTGCGCTGCTCAGCGTATGGTTTTAAAGACTCTAGAGGATGAAGAGGTGATTGTGATAAGAAAGAAGAGATTATCTGTCCCATGTGATTTTGGCATTAAAGGCCGAAAAGATGGTACGGAAAGGGTGTGAGGCGTTTCTAGCTTTCATCAGCACATCTAGGGGTGTGCAAAATTCGGGTAAAACCGAAAAAATTCGGTTAACCGACCGAATTCGGTTAATCGGTCGGTTAACCAAATTTTTTCAGTCGGGGGTCGGTTAATAATTTTTTGATTTTTTGGTTAACGGTTAATTCGGTTCGAAACCGGTCGGTTAACCGAATTTTTTCGGTTAAACCGAAAAAATTAAAAAATAAAATTATAATGTATAAAAGCCCACTTACCCAGTCCCAACCAAATACCCAAACCCAATTACCAAGCAAGCCCAAATACCCAACCCCCAATTACCCAACCCAACCAAATTATATCATTTTATTTTTATTAATAATTTAATAAATAAAACACTAAACTCCCTACAGTACTCAATCAGTAAACACGATAGAAAAACAATACCCCTTTCAAACTTCAAATCCCTAATTGATAACTCCGGTCCCAAAGTCTCTACTAGGCCAGCCACCTTCCGTCCGTCACTCCGGCGTGTACCAGGTCAACCTCCATCACCGGCGAGTTTAGGTAGGTTGTTTACCAACCTCTTAAAATTCGATGTTTAATTTTCTGAGTTTAGGCAGTGTCAATTTAGGGGTTCTTTTAATTTTTTTGTTCTTCCCGTCCTTTGATTTTTATAGTCATATTTAGTTGAGAAATAGCCTTTGCAGTGACGGATTCAGCTTTTCTTTAATCAGTTTTGTTCCTTCTTTCTTGAAAATCTGTGTTGCATATAGATTTGAGTTGTTAACAAAAGCAATATATTTTGTTCTGGTTTGGAGATTTTACCTTTAAAATCCTTGTGTTTTCTGGGTTTTTCTTGTAATCATTAATTGTGTCTTAGTTACCTGTATTAAAAATGAAATTTTATGAACAAGGGATTTAGCCATTTTCGAGACTCGTTCTGCCTCTTTAACTGCTTCAGCTGCAACAAATGACTTATTTTCTGCTTCAGCAATAAGATAGGCAGCAGTCATTGAAGCTTCTTCAACTGCATCGCAAGTTGTATGACTAGCATTTTGCGACTGCTTAAGCTTCGTGCCCTTTTGTTTTGGGCTTGTCGTCTTCGTCCCGAATGTCTCATCTTTTAGTATCTTGTACCGATTTTGCACCTGCATCATTACAAAGATAAAGCAAAACAAATTCCATATATATAGGGTTTAAGCTAGCAAAACAAACTGTGAACACAATTTTAATCTCAAAAAAATATATAGGCTTTAACAGCCGCTATTCCCGCTATCTTGTTACTTTTAGAAAGAACTCTTCTCTTGAACAATGAGATTGGGGTGAGACGAGGTGAGAAATGAAGAGCAGGCTAGTGACTATATCTGCAAAACAAAGGAAAAGAAAAAAGTTAAGAAAAGATAAAGGAACTGCACAAATGAGACAGAACGTAACAAATCATATAACCCTTGTAAAGAATGCCTACAATGATTGGATTAACTTTTGACTAAAGTTGCTTTTACTCATTGTAAAGAAAATACCTAATTATGGTTTTAGCTCCTTTACTATGCTAAACTTTGGGATTTAGTCATTATACTTAACTTTGGGATTTAGTCATTGTAAAGAAAATACCTAATTTGATATTTTTAGCACTTTCATTATGCTTATAGAATTACGTTTTATGTGGTTTGGCATGTCTTAGAAAGTACCAAATGTTGGACTTACATTTGGTATGCTTATAGAATTACTATATTACTGTAGAATGTAGATTGTATACACTTGTGGACCTGTGGATGCTTTCGTTATATGCTTACTTTGTGTTCACCTTTTCTGTCAAAACTTACATTTGATTTTTTTAAATGCAGATATTTCTATTATACGCTAAACTTTTGCACTTGTTTTTTCCTTTTTGTAGGTTTAATGCAAATGGAGATTTTTTGGAGAGAAGAAATAGATACAAATGAACAATATTAAATACTTGCATTTCAATTATGTATTAACTTAAAGATTTATGTAATGATTTTAAACAAATTATGTAGTGTTAAATCGGTTAAATCGGTTAAATCGGTTAAATCGGTTAAATCGGTTAAATCGGTTAAATTGGTTAATTCGGTTAATTCGGTTACATCGGTTAAATTGGTTAATTCGGTTAATTTTTAACCAAAAATTTAAAAAAATATAATTTCCGGTTAATTCGGTTAACCGACTGAATTAACCGAAAAAAATTCGGTTCGGTTAATTTTTTTGAAAAAATTTCGGTTCAGTTAACGGTTAAAAATTTTAAAGTGTCGGTTAATTTGGTTAATAACATTTCGGGTCGGTTAACCGAATGAACACCCCTAAGCACATCGGATGTTAAGGAATTGTCTGTTGGGGATGTCAGAACCGTGAAAGAGTTCTTGGACGTATTTCTCGAAGAGCTTTCGGGGTTGCCCCCAAATTGTGAGGTCAAATTTGGCATTGAGCTACTTCCGGGAATGGCTCCGGTGTCCATCGCCCCTTATAGGATGGCACCGAAGGAGCTGGCAGAACTAAAAGCTCAGATCCAAGAGCTGTTGGACCGTGGATTTATCCGACCAAGTGTATCTCTGTGGGGAGCACCGGTATTGTTCGTGAAGAAAAAGGATGGGTCGATGCGTATGTGCATTAACTATCGTCAGTTGAACAAGTTAACTATTAAGAAAAAATATCCGCTACCAAGGACTGACGATTTGTTTGATCAGTTGCGAGGAGCTTTAGTTTTCTCGAAGATAGATTTGAGATCGGGATACCATCAGTTGAGGGTTAAGGAGACGGATATTCCCAAGACTATTTTCTAAACTCGTTATGGGCATTACGAGTTTCTAGTAATGCTGTTCGGATTAATGATTACACCAGCCGCTTTTATGGATATGATGAATCGGGTCTTCCAACCCTATCTAGACCGGTTGGTGGTGGTATTCATAGACGACATCTTGGTGTACTCAAGAAGTGAGGAGGAGCACGATTCACATCTTCGGATTGTGTTGCAAATATTGAGAGAGAAGCAACTTCACGCCAAATTCAGTAAGTGTGAGTTTTGGCTGAAAGAAGTGACCTTTTTAGGGCATGTTGTGTCTGCCAAGGGGATTAGGGTTGACCCTCGGAAGCTTGAAGCTGTGTTAGATTGGAAGCCACCAAAGTCAGTATCAGAAATTTAAAGTTTTCTAGGTTTGGCTGGGTACTACAAAAGGTTTGTTGAGGGGTTTTCGTTGATTGCTGCACCCTTAACTAAGTTACTGCGTAAGGGAGTGTCATTTATTTGGACTGATAAACAGTAGGAAAGCTTTGAAAAGTTAAAGAAGATTCTGACTGAGACACCAATGTTGATTCAGCCTGAGGCGGGAAGGAATTTTTTGTCTATTGTGATGCATTGCACACAGGT
Organism: Gossypium australe; assembly: GCA_005393395.2. Classification (NCBI taxonomy): domain Eukaryota; kingdom Viridiplantae; phylum Streptophyta; class Magnoliopsida; order Malvales; family Malvaceae; genus Gossypium; species Gossypium australe. Next base: position 21,517,086 of record CM016619.1, on the reverse strand, counting down.
TTGGGTTGTATGCTAAAGAAGAGAAGGTGGTAGCATATGCATCCCGTCAATTAAGGCCGCATGAGATGAACTATCCCACACATGATTTAGAGCAAGTTGCTTTGGTGTTCGCACTGAAAATATGGAGACATTACCTGTATGGGGAAAGGTCAATCATTTACACCGGCCACAAGAGTTTGAAATATCTCCTTACCCAAAAGGAGCTGATTTAAGGCAACGGAGGTGGATAGAGTTGTTGAAAGACTACGACTGCTCGATTGAGTATCACCCGGTTAAAGTGAACGTAGTAGCAGATACATTAAGTCGTAAGGTGGTATCAAATTTGAGAGCAATGTTTGCTCACCTCAGCCTTTATGAGGATGGTAGTTTACTGGCAGAACTTCAGGTAAAGCCGACATGGATTAGTCAGATTAAGGAAAAATAGTTTTTGGATGAATCGTTGGGTTCTCGGCTTCAGCAAGTGAAAAGTGGTGAGACAGTGGATTTTAGGTTGAACAGTGAAGGGGTATTATGTTCCATGGAAGAACTTGTATGCCGAAGGACTCTGAGTTGAGGCAGATGATTTTACGAGAGGCGCATAGTAGTCTATATGCTATGCATCCCGGTGGAAACAAGATGTATCGAGACCTGCGTGAACAGTACTGGTGGCCAGGGTTAAAACGTGAGGTTACTGACTTCGTGAGCAAGTGTTTAACATGTCAGCAAGTGAAGGCGGAACATCAGTTGCCTTCGGGGTTGTTACAACTGGTGAAGATTCCACTTTGGAAGTGGGAGAGAATAACCATGGATTTTGTTAGTGGGCTACCCCTAACACCTACTAAGAAAGATTCAGTGTGGGTGATTGTTGATCGGTTAACTAAGTCCGCTCACTTCATACCAGTGCGCACTGACTATTCGCTACAGAAGTTGGATAGGCTGTATGTGGCAGAGATTGTGAGGCTACATGGGGTGCCAGTGTCTATCATATCGGACAGGGACCCTAGATTTACATCTCGGTTCTGGAAGGCATTGCATAAAGCTTTGGGTACATGACTAGACTTTAGCACAGCGTTTCATCCACAGACTGATGGTCAGTTGTAGAGGGTAATCCAGATTCTGGAAGACATGTTAAGGGGCTGTGTGATTAACTTTAGAGGTAGTTGGGAAGATTATCTGCCGTTACCGGAACTCGTGTATAATAACAGCTATCAATCCAGCATTTAGATGGCACCTTACAAGGCGTTATATGGACGTAGGTGACGTACCACTACCTGTTGGACAGAATTAGGTGAGCGACAGTTGTTGGGTCCGGAATTGATTTTAGAAATGGAGGAAAAGGTTAAGTTGATTCGGGACCGGTTAAAAGAAGCTTCTGATAGACAGAAGTCGTATGCGGATCTGAAGCGTAGAGAGATAGAATTTTTAGTGGGGGAACCTTGGAAGAATGTTTTAAGATTTGGACGGAAGGGCAAGTTGAGCCCCAGATTCATCGGGCCTTATCGAGTGTTGAAACGTGTGGCACCAGTCACTTATCAGCTTGAGTTTCCCTTGGAGTTGAATCAGATACATAATGTATTCCATGTTTCGATGCTGAGGCGCTACCGTTCAGATCCATCTCACATGGTACCAGTAGAAGAAATTGAGAAAAGGCCTGATCTGTCTTTTGAAGAAGAACCGGTGCAGATTTTGGATCGGGATGCTAAAGTGTTGAGGAGGAAATTGATTCCATTGGTCAAAGTGTTGTGGCGTAATCATAGCTTGGAAGAAGCCACTTGGGAGCCAAAGAGGCATTGCGACAGCAATACCCTCACCTCTTTTAATCAGGTAAATTTCGAGGCCGGAATTTCTTTAAGGGGGTAGAACTATAACATCCTAAAAATAGGGGTCTGGCATTTTTGAGTTATTGCATGTGTTGTGCTTGATAATCTTGTTATTTGGGTGTGTTCTGGGGGTCCCAGGGAGGCTCGGGTTTGAACCCAGGTCCTGGTGAAATTTTGGTTTTGGGCACTTTAGCGAGGTGAGCTAGTGGGTGGCGTCACAGGGGAGCATGGAGGAGGGAGAGTGTTCGAATCCCACATGCTACTAAAGGAGTTTATTTTTGTGCTCAGGAATGGGAGGTAGCTGAGTGGAGACCAAACTCTTCAGGAAAGAGAGAGGACTTGGTCAAAATGTTTGAATAGGTGATGGAGAGTGAATGGTGGAGCATATCATGGGATATGGTTGAGTGGAGGAGTTTGGCCGAAAATGGGAAGTGCATGGGGGTGAGTAAGGTAGCAAATTCGGCTTTGGGTAGGAGAAATGTTAGAAAACTGAAACCTCTTAGAGTGTGTGTGCTGAAAATTCTCTTGTAATTCTAAGCATTTTGCATTTTTGGCTTTTGCTACTCAATATTCTTGGGTTCTTTCCTTTGACATTTGCATTCTTTCTTCTTGTTTTCTCTTCTCAGGATTTAGCCAAAAGTCACTTTCCATCTTTCCTCTATTTGCATCTTTCATCTGCACCATCAACACCATAGCCGAAACTCCCTTTTCTTCTGTAGTGTTCCTTCTACTCATCTTTTCTCTCTTTTCATCCAATTCTAGCTAGTACGTCTTGAGCCGTGTGCTGCAACTCTCTTCTTGGCCGAAACCCCTACTTATTTTTCCCTCCTAGTCTTCAAGTGGTTGACTCTATTCTTTCTCATCTTTCAATTTCCATTACGGTGTGCCCCAAAACTGAATAGTGGTTCTTGCGTTTTGCTGTTGTGCCAAATCTTTTCTTCCATTCGACTTCTCTCTGAGTTTTGGTAATGGCTTCTTCTCTTTGAATGTTATTATTCTTTCTTTCTCCCTTACTCATTCTTTTCTCCTTGGACCGAACATAACATTCTCCCATTCTCATCACATCTTACCTCCTTTTCTTTTAAGCTAAGACGAAACACTCTTTTGGGGGTAGGCCAATTCTTCTGATTAACAACGGATGAGGATTGTTAACGTCAGTTGCAGTAAAGGAACGTGTGGTGGTAGTCAGAAGGCGGGGCTGAATATCGAGACTCAGTAGGGGGAGATCACGTTTGTGGGTCAATAAAGAATGGTTCTGCTAGTGATCTAAAACAGGTGTGTAATCTAACACCCTTCTAAATGCCCGCGTGTGATGACTTGCGAATCAGCCAAAAGCTGAAAAGACGGAAAACCGACATCTGTGCCACTCTAGCGTGCAAGCGCTCGTAGTGGTAAATCAAGAAACGAGTAGCGACGGTAAGTCGTTGAGAGTGATACGAGCGCTCTCACGACACTGGGGCTGTAACGGGCCTAACCGAGCCGATATGGGCTTAACAGGCCCAATGGGCTTTCCGGCCCACATGGGCGAAGTTGGTGAAAAATCATCAAAGGGTAAGTGGGGTTGTGAAATCTAGACATCTGAAACTGGAATCATGCGAAATAGGCCACACGAGCGTATGGGCCCGTTTGGGCCTAAAATGGATTTTAGGCCCATTAGTTCCGAAGAGACCCAATAAGGGTCCCGTGTCGTTCGAGGCGACGGTAAGCTATTGAAAGTCATAACTGATAAATTACTGAAATACCCTCGATGGGTAAATTACTGATATGCCTTCATTGGGTAAAATTACTGTTACACCCTTAGGGGCAGATTTGGTATGGTTCAGTATAATTGTGATACATTTTGCATACACTGAATTATTATGCAATGACATGTTGCATTGGAATGGGTTATAAAGTTGGGGGAAGTGCTATACTAGTGGCTATGCCACAATATACTGATATTGGTGGCTATGCCACAATATACTGATATTGGTGGCTATGCCACAATATACTAATTTCAGTGGCTCAGCCACATATACTGATACTGGCAGCTTTGCTGTGTTTATACTGGCAGCTCGACTGCAATTTTCGGACTGTAGCGAATGGGTGGGTCGATTTAGAAATCCCCACATAGAGTGTAAAGCCGTTACGGGTGGAGTGTAACGGATGGACTATTAGGTTGGGGGCTGCATTTTCTGTTTGCATTACCATGATTTTGGAGCCGTGGGCCCAAATTGATACTGTATGAGGCTTAGGCCCAGACTGAGACTAAGACTGTAACTGGAATCGAGATTACTCACTGAGTTCTTGTAACTCACCCTGTTGTTTCAACCTTGCAGGTGATCCCCAGCGTTAGTGGATTTAGAGCTGTGGAAGACTCTGAGGTGGCCATACACCGAGAATTAATCTCGTAAACTTAGTAAATTTACGTTTTGCTTTATTTTAGTCTAATTATTTATTTGGGTTAATATTCCTGTAATAAGGCCATTGGTCTATTTTCTTTTAAGTTTTCTTTAATAACTACTAACTTTATAGATGCATAATTTTCCTAAAATGACACCTACTGTTTTCAAATATATCACACTTTCGTAATTCACCGAAATGGATTTCTATTAGGAACGAGTTTTTGGGTATAATAGCAATAATAACAACAATAATGTTTTACAAGAAAATCAAAAGAACAAATTTGATTTTTCTCAAACAACAAAGCTTAATGTATCAAAAAGGAATCCAAACTTCAAACTTTTTAACAAATGCGCAAGTTTTTAACAACCATTCTATGTGACATCCTAGATCCGGTGATAACGTCTAAGCTGGGTCTGGGGTGTTACATTTTATGGTATCAGAGCCAAGTTGTAAAACTCAGCTTGTGGAATGGGTTTGAAAACGTTTCCCATAAAAATTGGTTGGAAATATGGTTTAGAAAATATGTCTTTTTGGAAGTATGGCACCTGAGTCTCCAGCACCAAATCCGTAAGTCTTCTAACTTTGTCTGATAATAGGATGGAATAACTTTAGTAAGAAACTACTAGAGTTAGTGGTAGTATACTGAGATTGTTAGCTATAGGAGCTAAGCCTATAGAGACTGAGACATTAGGAAATTCGAACTGCGAGAACAACTCTTATAACTGCTTCTCATAAAACATTTATTAATAAACACTGAATTATATACTGATTCATAAAATTTCTAATCAGATTAACTCGATTCAGCAACATGAGTACAAGAGGACGTGGACGTGGTAGACGTGGCCGTGGTAGGGGCCAAGGTGCTGGGGCTAGGTCCAAAGCATCGGGGCATATGCCTGAGATGGAAGCACCTGCATCATCAGTGACCGAAACAGCGTCTCACGACCGAAATGGAGGGGATGATACTTTGTCCCAAGCTATGCTGCGAGTTTTGGAATGGGTTGCTGGAGCAAGTACTGGATCGGTAGCCCGAAAATCTATTCCTGAGCGACTCCGGGCAAACGGGGCCGAGGTATTTAGGGGCATTTCTGGTGTAGCTCCAAGTGTAGTTGAATACTGGTTGGAGGCAGTTGAACGAATTATAGATGACCTGGACTGCACTGTAGAGGAGAAATTGAGAGGAGCAGTGTCTCTCTTACGAGATGAGGCATACCAGTGGTGGCTCACAGTGAAGGAAGGTACTCAAGCGGATCGTATCACCTGGGATTTCTTTAAAGCGGCTTTCCAGGGAAAATATGCCGGGGTGAGTTATGTGGACGCTCGGAGGAAGGAATTTCTGAACTTGGTTCAAGGAAATAAATCCGTAGCAGAATATGAGGTGGAATTTTTGCATTTAAATCGGTACGCTTAGGGAATAGTCTCGATGGATTATGAGCGTTGTGTACGGTTCGAGGATGGTCTGCGGGATGAGCTGCGGGTACTGATAGCTCCGTAGCGGGAAAGAGATTTTGCTGTATTAGTGGAGAAAGCCAAGATTGCTGAGGAGGTGAAATGCACTGAGCGTCAGAATCATGACAAGGATAAAGGCAGGAATAGACTATTTTTTTCATTTAAATTCTTTAAAATTTTAAATTAGTAAAGGTAAAATTGTAGTTTGACCCTCCTAAAAATGATCAAATTTAAAATTATAAAGATATAGACTATTAAAATGGTAAAATTATATTTTTATTATCGTAAAATTTAAAATTTAATTTTGATCTCTCTAAAAAAATTTCCTAACTTCGTCCCTAAATAAAATTTTAAGAAAAGAAATAATGAATCGTAAAAAGATCAAAGAAAACAAAGATTGTGAGAAAAGTGAAGGCTACAACTAACGTAGTACAAAAAATACTTCCATCGTAAAAATCATTCTATTTTGAGAAAAAAGATATTTAAGTACCTTAGTTTGAGTGATTAATTGTTTAAATCATGTTTATCCCTTATAATTCTAATGTGTTATTATTCACTCTCATATATGTAATATATGTAATTTAAATTAAGCTTTAATTTAGAATTATTTATTATTAAATTTATGTATAATATTAATTATTATAAAATATCATCTACAAAATAACTTTCGATTTTCAAAAGGAAATGCTATTGTAATATTTTGTAACAAATATATTTTATGTTGTGTTTGTTTAACTAAGATCAACTTTTAAATATTGATTTCAAGAAAATTTATCAAACAAAAAAAAAAATATTTTTGTAACATCCCTCACTCGTCTCTGACATCGGATTAGGGTACGAGATGCTACCGTACATAGCAAAACAAAATCATGCTATATCAATCCAAATTTCTCTATACAAACTTTAATCATCAATCATATAGTCAAAAACATGTTATTCATACATTATCGGGGCTTGATCGAGCTTAGGGAAGCTCTAAAATAACTTCAGAACAAAACAAGGACTCATTTGAAACTTTTCAAAAAAGTATGGTAAAAATGTAAAATAGGGGACACACGGTCGTGTGACTAGCTGAGGTCGTGTGGAGCTAAAGCACACAGTCGTGTCCCCAAATCGTGGAACAGATTGATGTCATATACTTTAGTGTCACACGATCGTGTCGCTAAACCGTGTAACTAACTGTGGTCTGTATGATTTAGGTGACAATTGGTTCTTTATAAAAATATATAAAGATATAAATATCTCTAAAATTATATTTGTTTCTTTGTAAAAAGAATAAATTTTTAATAATTTTATAATTGAATTAAAATTTAATTAATGAATAATATGAATTCAATTAGAGGTGTTCATGGCCGGGCCTGGCCGGGTTCGGGCCGGGCTCAACTAAAAATTTAGGCCCATTCATCGGGCTCGGGCCTGGCCGGGCCCAAAAAATGAGCCTAAATTTTTTCCAAACCCGGCCCATATAAAAATGTTAAAGCCCGGGCCCGGCCCAGCTCGCCCGTATTAAATTTTTATATAATTTTTAAATATATATAATACATCAAAATACTAAAAAAATCAAAATAAATATTTCCCAACAAATTGAAAATAAATTTTAAAAAATATGTAGACTTAAATAACACTAAGAAAGATAGATGTATCTTAACAAGCAAATACCTCTGAAATAATAATAAAATTAACAAATGCATTTAAAATAATAACAAAATTAACAATAAAATAAGTTTTATACAATATCTAATCAATAACAACAAAATAGTAGCAACATAATAGTAATATGGTAGTAAAATAGGGAGAAAACAATAAGAAAATAACATTCAAAAATAAAAAAAAAAAGCAGATTTTTTTGTCATTTATTGAGTTCGGGCCGGGCCAGGCCAAAAATACCTTACCCGAGGCATGACCCATTTTTTAAACGGGCCTTATTTTTTGTCTAAGCCTATTTTTCGGGCTTATAATTTTTTCCAAACCCTCCCAAATTTCAGTTGAGCCTTCGGGCCGGGCCGGGCTGCCCTGCCATGAACACCTCTAAATTCAATATATAGTTAAAATCGGTTGAAAACGTAGGAGTTTGAATATACCATTAACTCAAATGGAAAGAGAAAAAGAAGGTTTTTTTTTTTTTATTTATAAAAAAAAACAAGGGATAATGAGGATTATGATGATGCTGATTGCCTACCAAATCTGTGATGATCTCCTTTACTCTCTTTAAAAATGACTCATTGAATTTTAATGCAATGGGTAATGATTACCATGACTTTGCAAAAAGATTTATTGTCATTATGAAGTTATCCTTTTTCAAGTTACAAACTGTAAATGGAACTTAGAACTTACAATTTTTGCAATTTCTGGGATATTTTTCTTTTGGGTACATTTCAAAATTTTGTTTTGGAAGAATATTTCCACTTTAGTTGTATGGGAAAGTAGTTGGCTTAATTTGTATATTTAAACGCATTCAAAATGTGAATTAACAGGAGTACAATCTTATATTGGATGCATTAGTGTAAAACATTATTCCCAAAGGTTGGACATTAAGGGTGGTTAAAAATATTATTCTTCATATGCTGCAGTATAAGGTTAATCTATTTTTGGGTTCAACTTGGTAATAGTTTTCACAATGAGATTTGAATTTTTTTTATTTCTAAATTAGTCTCTGAACTAAGTAATTATTTCTATAGTGAAGCCTGAATTTCAGGAAAATATCAAGAACTAATTTGCACCCCAAAAATATTTCAAGTCCCAAAGTAGAAAAAATTACCAAGTTTAGGGACAAACTTAGATAAAAAAAAGTGTAGGCCCCAATGTAGAAATAATTACCAAATTGAAGGACTAATTTGGACAAAAAAATTTAAATCTCAATATGAGAATATCTACCAAGTTCAAACCCCAAATAATATATTAATTCTGCATGAGATAACAACAAACTAATTTTGATTGGTAATTTTTAGCCACTCAAATAACTTGTTTTTGGCAAAGAGGTGGAAAATTTTTACTTATTTTGTAGAAGTTTTATATTTTACAAAAGTTTTTATTTATCATTCTAATTTCAGCTTTAAAATTGTACTAATTATTTTTGTTTTATGTTTAACTATTTTAAGAAATATGTATTAAATAATTTTTTTCAAGTAATCAAATAAAATATGTGTTATTTATTTTTGAGGTTTAAAATTTATTTTAAAATTATAAAAAAGAAAAAAAGAAATAGGATTTCCCTCGCAACCTAGGAGCTACCTGTGATGTAGATTTGTAAGTTAGTGAAAGTGCGCATCGTAATCATGAAAATGAGGAAAAGGAGAGCAGTGCTCTCAATTGCAGTGGCCATTGGTGGGACAAAGATTCGTTAAGCTTTTTCAATCACTATCTGCATCTCTCTTACCCTACATGTCTTTTCATACCACTCATCCTTCTCTCTAATATATATAATTCACCAAAATTGGTTATGGGAGCTTTCTTGGGCAATATACTCAAAAAAAAATATATATATTTATAGAAAAAGGTTAAAAATTTTAAAATTTACGGAAAAGGTCATTTTAAAATTTATTTATTTATATATTTTGTTAACATTTTCTTATATTATAAAATTATCTTTTGAGATCTTTAATCTTGTTACATTTTAGAATTGTTAATATATACAAAATAACTATTAAAAAAAAGAGAACAAATTGCACATATGAAACTTGTACATGCAATAATCTTCTATTTAATTTTAAATGTTTGAAGTTAATATTGATTGTTTTATACTTTATTTTCACGACTTTTAAAATATAACTTCATTCTCTCTATTACTTTTCAAAATTAATCAAACTTTATCATAAATTAAACTAATCAAAAAATATTTTCTTTTATATTTTTCAGCGGTGAGTATTGGAGCTTCCCCTCCTCTCGTCTTTGGTCCCGTTTTCAAAAGCAACATTGTGGCCATTCCAAAGCTACACTCCAACAATTACACAGTATCTTTCTCATATAAAATACAATATTCCTTTTTACTTTCCATACCTAGGACACTGCTTTCAGATTGAACGAATATGCAATTCCATGTTTGAGAATAAGTAGCTAAGCTAATCCCTCAAATATTTGTCATCACTTCCTTAAAACTCCCATCAAACCCAAAGCAAATTAAGAAAACATGATGATCCCCAGGTTAATAGAATCCATACAATTCAATTTCAAAGTACTGCTGCAATGTGACAAACATTCAGCAGTTATTCCTCTCCCTCCATACAAATATAGACAACCCTATTCCACAAATCCTGGTGATGAGTTGCTGAAAAGATTTTACCTTTGCCATTACTTGGGTAAAAGATTAAAAAAAAAATCAGTGTCGATAGCTAAAGGTCCAAATAAATTGCATCTCATAGTCAGCATTAGATTAGTGCAACAATATAGTAATAATAACACGATTTGATCAGGCATCTCATAGTCAGCATTAGATTAGTGCAACAATATAGTAATAATAAAGTATAAAACAAATCAATATTAACTTCAAACATTTAAAATTGAATAGAAGATTATTGCATGTGCAAGTTTCATATGTGCAATTTGTTCTCTGTTTTTTAATAGTTCTTTTGTATATGTTAACAATTCTAAAATGCAACAAGATTAAAGATCTCAAAAGATAATTTTATAATATAAGAAAATGTTAACAAAATATAAAAAAAAATTGTTTTGTAAAAAAAATATCAAATGTAGTGTAGCCTTTAATCTCATGTTGTTAGTTAAAATAGGAAGTAATCCCATATTGTTTAGGAACAAGCTGCAAAACTATTCATGAGTCTATATATACACATATCTCATATCCCACTTTGCTCAAGAAAACAAGGGAAATGAGACTTTCGATCTATATAAAGATTTCCTTTGTAAGTTATATTTCCTTATTAATTGATGATACCTTAAAAAAAATGGTGTTGTCATTTTGAGCCTTTATAAAGGTTTATTCTCGTAAATTTTTAAAAAATATTAGAATAGTTTTTTTAAAAAAAACACGGGCTAAAAAGCGTCCTTGGGGGAGCTTTTTGCCACGTCAGCAAAGCGCGCCCTCAAGGACGCGTTTTTGGCTGATGTGGCAAAAGCGCTCCCCCAAGGGCGCGCTTTCCTGCTGCATCCCCACAAAACGAGCTGACGTGGACGCGTTTTGTGGGGAAATGACCATTTTCCGTAAATATATTTTTTTGGGTATTTTTGGGTATATTGCCTAGTTTTCTTTAATATATTTTTATAACTTTATGAATAAATTTAAAATGTGCTAATCGAAACTTTATCAATATCTGTTTTTTTAAATAAATATATTATGTTTGTTTTTTATTTATAAAATATCTTAATTCGGTTAACATTATTACTATTAAAATATTTTAAAGGGTGTATATTTTAGCGCACTTAAACGCATAATATCTTTCACTTTAAAGATTGAAGATTATGGGTAGTTTAATAATTATATGAGTTCAGCCCTTAACTTTTGCTCTTTCGATTACTTTGGTATTAATTCTTTTTTATCACTTTGGTTTTTAACTTTTAATGTTTAGTCAAATTATTCTCTTTCTCTTTTTGAATAGAAAAGTTAAATATATCATCAAATTTTTAATAACACTAAAGTAAACTCGTGTGACAATCTATTTATATTTCATAAAAATTTCAAAAGTTCATAAAAACTTTTTTTAAAAAAATATTCATGTCAATAGTACAATATACATAAATTGTTATGTGGACTATCACATCAACATTAAATAAACATTAGAGCTAAATTTATAGTTAAATTTGAATTTTTTTAAAAGTACAATGACGTTTTACTTTGAAATTGTATATAGTAAAAGAATCTTTGATGTGACAAAGGGAAATAATGACATCAAAGGATGCTTTTATCCATGGGTAGACACGCAACACTATAAGGTAGTATTCTTTAGGGTTAATACTTGTAGTAATTTTCATATTGGGGTTGAACTTTTTGTTAAAGTTAGTCCCTAAATTTGATAATTATTTCTTATATTTCTTTAAAATAAGTTGGAATAAAAAAAAACTCAGATTCTAATTTAAGAACAATTGTTAAGTTCAATGGTTAACTTGGACAAAAAAAAGTTTAAGCTTCAACGTGGAAACAATTGTCTAGTTTAAACCCCAATATAAAAATAATTATTAAATTCAAGAATCAACTTAAATAAAAAACAAATTCAAACTCGAATGTGAGAACTATTGCCAAATCTAAACTCAATTTGAAACCGTTACGTCAAATTAGAACCCATAAAAGAAAAAAAAGTTTAGGTTAGTTGACGTAGAATAATTAAGTTTGAAATGAGGAAATAGGTTGGTGTTGACATAGGGTAAAACATTTGTAAAAAGGTGAAAAGGATGTGCCATTATTGAGCAAGGAATGCCAAAAGGCTGATGAGATAAGGAAAGGGGTAAAGAGAATGAAGTAGGACAGGCTTAACGTTAATTGATACCCCTCTTCCAGATTTAGCATTTGTCTTTTTATTATTATGACTGTGTCTCTCCCTCAATTAAAAAGAAAAAGAGAGATGGGATCGGAAGAAGTTGGACCATTGAAAGGAAATAACTAACGCTTTTTATTTGCTGTTCTTTTATCCAATGTATTTCTCTCTCATTTTAGATTAATGTTCACTGATGTGATATTTTAGATAGGTTTTATGCATGTTAGTACGTATTCTACTTTAGACTAAACATGTGTTTATAAGATGTGATTCGCCTATGTAGTGATGTGTAAACCCACATTGCACAGTCCTATATGCGATCTTAAGTGTGATCTTGTGAGAGGGTAGTTTCCCTCATGCGAACACTAATTGTCAAGCAAGCTCAATACGCGAGTTCAATATGCAAACTGTGTAGAATCTAACCTAAACCCATTCTAATTATGAGTCGATAATAATAAATATCATAACAAATATTTAAAAAATATATATATATATCTACAACCTAAATTATTAAATTATTTTAATTTATAGCTTGTCAATTCCAGCATATATCATATATGATTTTGACAGCAAACTACAAATAGAATAAACACTTGACAAAAAATATCTATGCTACAGATTAAGTCCCTAATTAGTTAGTTTTACCGGATACCATCTCGATTGAGTAAAGACCAAAAGTCTAAAATACTATTGTTTTACAAAGTAAAGTCTAAAATATCTTTATATAATTTTTTTAAAAAAAATATATACACAAATAATGACATTTAAACTTAAGACATTAGACTATATTTGGTTTTAGGACAAAAAGTCATTTTCGTTATCTTGGAAGATGGAGATGCAGATCGTTGAAGAAAACATGTTTGGTTGAAATATTAAAATCATTGAAATATTAAAAAATGATTTTTGGAAAATGAAAATATATGAGAACTAGAAAATAATAAAAAAAGTTATTATCATTGTTTCACTAAAAATTATTTTAAAAGTAAAAATGATGAAAATAAAGTTTTTTAACTTTAAATAAATTGGCTCTAGTTCAAATAAAATCTTCTCTTTTTAATTTTTTTTAAACTATTAAATTTGGTATACTGGTTGAAACCCATATAAATGTAAATCTATTTTATTTCTCATGTTTCTATTATATAAAAATAGTTACCACACAACTTTGACTTGTACGGGATTCTTCAACGTCTTTACTTTATAATTTCACGAAAACCTCATTTAATTATTTATATTAATTTTTTATAAACATATTTATTATATAATTTTATTTTTCACTCATATAATGAGCATGTCATAATATAATATATTTTATCTCTTTATTTGCAAGTAAAATTAATAAGTGAAGGAAAATTATCAAAATACAATGCAATTTTTTTTTTTAAAAAATCTAATATATTTCAAAAACCTTTGATTATGCTTGACATTTAAATTTTAATTTATATGAAAATCCTAAATAGATGTTTTACTATTTTTTCTTAATTTTTACTTGTATTTTAAATTTTAAAAATCTATTTGGTTTCTTCTTATTCAAAAAACAAAAAAAGTAGATAATGTTAGTAACAATAAAATATCATTTTAGATTAAGATATTTATAAAATGACAATTTAAAAATAAACTAGATATCAATAACTATTTACGTTAACTCAAAATGTTTTTACTTTGATTTTATATAAGATAGGTTAAATTTAAATTAATTTTAAAATTAAAAAAAATTATATTATATTAACTTTAATGATCAAACTTAAAATATCTAAATAACTTGAATCTAAAAATAATCCGGTTGAAAATCATCCATGTATTGAATTAAACTCGAATAACTTAAAAATAAAATGTCCATAATCCAAAAATGACTTAGCCTCAAACTTGAAATAATCCAAACATGAAATTAACTCGACTCAAAATAATCCAAAATTTTAAAATTTAAATCGACACAACCCAAAATCAACCCGACTCAACCCGTCTATATATATATATAAGCAATAAAAAATTACTTCTTAATCCATGGAGTAACTAAAGATAGGCAGATCTAATGAAGTATAAATTATTGAGTAATGAATGTAGGATTATTTATGCTTATTTATCAACTGTGTATAATCCACCCAAACAGCCCTTCTAGACCTTCCACCCATTAAAATCTTGATCATCTTTGTGTTTTTGCCCTCATCCGCAACCTAAAAGTGCATGCAACTAGGCAAATTGTCAACCCCACAATCTCCAAATTCTTATTGGCTACTCATAACCCTCACTTACCTTTTCATCTTATTTATAGTATTAAATAATCTTCTTCCCCTACAAGCACCATCATTTGCCCATGCTTTTAAACTCTTTAAACCAATACTGAATGTTAGGTTTACAGTTGGACACCTCCCTTTTCGTTTTTCACTAATCATACCACATTAGCTTCTTTATACAAAGAGAGTTTTATAAACCAGCTTTCCTCTCCATTTGCTCTAATGGCCACTCTTGAATGAGCCTTTCTTTATCTCCAGTTGCTGTGTTTGTAAAAGCTTTTAAGTTCTTTTGTTGTATTGCTTGGAATTGATACATTGAAGATGCAAATTTCTGATCATATGCTAAGATCTTTTACCATTACTGCATTAGCTTATGTTTTCCTTTTACCACTTGTTTCTTGCTCATCCTATGGAGAGATTATCAGCAATCACACCAGCATTAAGGAAAATTTGCATAAGGTAAGTCAATTGTTTGTAGTTCTCTTTCTTCTTTATGGATAGTGAGTAGTGAGCATATAGGAACATCCGAACATGCATGCAATATTATTTGTCTGCTATTATTAGGATTTGAGTTTAACCAACAATATTGCAGACGAGTCCTCAAATGACATCTTATATCGCTGTTCATGGCCTTATCCTCTGGGTTTCCATGGGGTTCTTAATGCCTGTTGGTATACTTACTATTAGAATGGGCAACAAAGAGGAAGGTGGTAGAAGGGTTAAAGTTTTATTCTATCTTCATGCAATATTTCAGGTAATTATCTTATCTTCATCCCTTCAGCAAATATTTTACATATAATATGCTTTATTTCACCAATATTATAAACCTACGTTTCACTTTAATGATGCTGTCTAGTCCACCATTTTTAATTTCTTAAAACACCACAAGGTTTTCCATTTACTGATATCTAAACTAACCCCAGTCAGATTTATCATGAAGACTTGAATAAGACGAAAGGGAGATCATCTACTTTAATTTTCCATATACTTTTATATGCTCATATCTTAATGTTTTGGTTTGCTCAGATGTCTGCAATATTAAAGTGATTATTTAATTTTTTATTTACTGTAATCACTCACGAGTTAACAGTGTATTTTTTTTATCACTAGATTATAAAAAATTATAAATTGTTCACTTAATTATTTCATTTTTTTTTCACAAGCGGGCTAACATAAAGAGGAAAACACCCAAAAATTCAATATAGTAGGGTGACCAAAAAATATTTTACAAATAGTTAGGTGACTATTTTATAACTTTTTATAGTTTAAGTAACAAAAAAATTTTACAAATTGTTAGATAGCTATTAATGATAACTATTAATGTAGTTTACCCATTTTTAAATATATTTTAACAAAAAAATTTCAGAGTTAAACAAAATTCAGAGTTACTAACCTAAAAAACACTTTCACAAATTCAACTCAATAATTTTTTAATAATTTTATTCCTTTTATTAATAATAATAATTTTTTTTAAAAAATTCTTTTTATATTATATATTTTATTTATCCATACAGTGGGCGTCGCAGCTAAACTAATTAAGGGTCCAAATTGCTTTAAAGCTATAGTTTTTCAGAAAGCTAGCTGTTGTTCTTATGATTACTATTGGGGGTTTCCATTTGGCAGACACTTGCAGTGCTGCTTGTAACTGTTGGAGCTGTAATGTCCATAAAGAATTTTGAGAATTCATTCAACAACCACCACCAAAGACTAGGTCTGGCTCTTTATGTTGTCATTTGGATGCAAGCTTTGATTGGAATTTTCAGGCCTCCTAGGTAACCATCAATTCAATTTCTTTTAAGAAAAATATTAAATAAATTCATTATCAATTTTTATTTTTCTTTTCTTACAGAGGAAACAAAAGAAGAAGTACATGGTACTTGACACATTGGATTCTTGGAACAGTGATATCAATGGTGGGGATTATTAACATCTACACAGGTCTAGAAGCCTACCATAAGAAAACATCAAAAAGTACAGGAATTTGGACCATACTTTTCACAGCTCAAGTCTCATTCATTGCTTTGTTTTACCTCTTCCAAGACAAATGGGAGCATATACAAAAGCAAGCCTCCCACCCATCCCTACCCTCTGATCAAGAGAATGTAATTGTAGTCACTCAAAGGGTTAACCAAAAGGTGATGTTGCCTCAACCATGTGCCAAACGTAATGCACTTACCAATTTGTTTGACTAACTTTGGATTCTTTTAATGCGTTTCAAACCCCCCTCTGTGTCTATCTAAGTTGTCAAAAAGTTTTCATACTCTACTTTTTGATGCCTTTGATGCTGATAGAGAAAAAGCAAAAACACACCCCTTGATGAACAGTTTTGATGGAGTGTATATGCTTCAAAAAGTAGAGTATGATCAGAAACTTTATCTTTTTTTTATATGATAGATATTCACTTTTGTTGTGGTGAAAATTTGGATTTCTGGGTTGGGGTTTATAAGAAAAATGAAAAAAAATGGAACTGGTAAATGTAATTAACTTTTGTAAATTTGTTATACAAGGATGCTGATGGATGTAGGAGTGAATTATAAACTTTCACTAGTTTATAAATTTACGATGGATCAGTAGATTAGGTATAGGAATTTATTCTAACTATCAACAAATTCTTAAAGTTTTAGGTAGGATGGGATTGTGATTCTTTTACTTCTTAAGTTATAATGACAAATTGAGATAATTGACTAGAAGAACTCAGTAGAGAAATTTTGTATTATATGATGGAAAGTATAGATTGCAAATTAATATATGATGGAAAGTATAGATTGCAAATTAATATGAGCACTATTCAAATTAAAAGTGATGATTTATCATATTATAAATTTAATTATTCATAAGTATTATTCAAATTAAAAGTGATGATTTATCATCCAATGAATACATTTCCATGGGACATGTTTCTCCCAAGGAGTATGTCCAATATGAAGGGTTGTGGCTCTTTAAATTGTATTCATTGAGTGCATATAAATAGAGACATTATGATGCTGACAAATATACAATTACAATCAATCTTATTTTCAAAAACTAGAATAAGAGTTAGGAAATTCCTCGATTTTGCTAATCAAAGGAAATTCAAAACTTCATTATATCTCGGGAGGACTTTTGTCTTAAACCTTTAGCAACTTTGTGTGGGGGCAAATAGTTCTCTTTCGAAAGTGTCATTCATGCCTCGAAGTCTACTATTTATTTCCATACAAGTCTCCACTTCTATCGTCTCCACTCAAATATCCAACAGTCAAAGAGAACTATTTTTGAAGATGGCGACGGAGGCTAACACCGCATTCAAAGTGATGAACCAAGAGTTTGTGAAACTTGACCAATTTGATGGTTCAAACTTCAATCGTTGGAAAGACAATATGTTGTTCCTTCTTACTATCTTAAATGTGGCGTACGTTCTGGATCTAAACCTACAACCCGTGGAGGATCTCGCCCTCAATGCAAATTCCGGAAAAATTGCGAAAGTGGCTGAAATCAAGAAGAAACGCGAAGAAGACAATTTCACATGTCAAGGACTCATCCCTAACACCTTGTCTAATCGATTGTATGATCTTTACATGTCGATGCAATCCCCGATGGAAATATGGAAAGCTTTTGAAGAGAAATATAACAACGAGCGACAAGGTACTAATAAATTTTTAATGATGAAGTATTTTGAATTCAAAATGCTCGATAATATCCTGATCATGGATCAAGTCCATGAATTACAAGTCATTGTAAGCAGGCTTCGTGACTTGAAAGTTGTTATTCTGAACTGTTACAAGTTGGGGCTATCATCTCGAAGCTGCCCTCGTCTTGGAACAATGATCGGAAGAAACTTCTGCATATGGCAGAGGACTTCACTGCAGAGAAAATACTTAGGCAAATGCGAATTGAAGAGGAAAATTGAAAGAGTGATGCGGTGTATCTTCCCTAAAGTTCTAAAGTGAACCACGTGAACGAGTCCAAGAACTCTCGAAATGGTAAGCGAAAGGCCACATCTGAGACCAATGATGTGTAAGATAAGAAGAAAAAAACTCGCAATTGTTATAATTGCAATAAGAAAGGACACTATATTAAGGATTGCAGACTTCTTAAAAAGAAGCAAGATGCAACAACTTCCAAAGCCTATATGGTGGAGGGCATAGACTTAGTGGCCATGGTTATGGAAGGGATAAAAAATTTGGAGATTGGTATGATTACTGAACTCAACATAGCCATAACTGATAAGTCCTGTAATTGGTGGCTCAACCCTGGAGCTACTGTCCCTGTGTGTAATGACCAACAACAATTCAAGAGTTATGAACCAGTGGCAAACTGTGAAATGCTTGTGGACAACTATCAATCAGTTAAGGTGCTCGATCAAGGGACAGTGGAACTCAACTTCACATTTGGGAAGAAATTGACTTTGACTAATGTGTTGCATGTTCCCGATGTGAGAAAGAATTTAGTGCCCGCAAGTATTCTATGTAACAAGGGGTTCAAGATTATCTTGGAATCTAATAAGTTTGTCTTGCTTAAGGGTGATATATATGTAGGAAAAGGATATTGTTACGAGGGTATATATGAATAAATTTAATTCTTCTGCTTATATTGTTGAATCTTATCCTTTGTGGCATGCGCGTTTAGCACATTTTAATTTTAAAACTTCACAATATATGCAAAAGAATGGTTACATAAGTTTACGTAATGATGAGTTTGAGGATAAATGTGAAATTTGTATTCAATCAAAAATTACCAAGAAGCCGTTTCCTAATAAGTGTGGAAAGTACTCACAAGTGTTAGATTTAATTCATTCAGATGTTTGTGAATTAAATGGAACACTAACAAGAGGTGGAAAATGATATTTTATCACTTTTATAGACGACTTCTCTAGATTTATTTATGTGTATCTCATGAGAAGTAAATAAGAGGCTTTTGGTATGTTTAAACGTTTTCAAAATGAGGTTGAGAATTTGTTTAGTAAGAAAATCAAAGTGCTTTGTAGCGATAGAGGCTATGAATATTTTTCAAATGGATTTAATATATTTTGTGAGGAACAAGGTGTGGTACATGAGTGTTCCGCGCCTTATACTCCGCAACAAAATGGTTTGCCAGAAAGAAAGAACCGTACTTTAGTAGATATGGTTAACTCGATATTGTTAAATGCTAAACTTCCATATAATCTATGAGGTGAAGCATTATTGACTGCGTGTTATATTCTTAACAGAATACCATCGAGAAAATTCAAAGTATCTCCATATGAGTTATGGAAGGGTCGAATGCAAACTTAGATTATTTCAAAGTGTGGGGGTGTTTGGCATACTATAGAGTTCCTGATCAATAGAGAACAAAGTTAGGTCCAAGAGCCGTCAATGGTGCATTCGTTGGATATGCCCAACACTCTAAGGCTTATCGTGTTCTTGACTTAGTGTCAAATACAATAATTGAAACAAGAGATGTTGTATTCATTGAAAATAAGGTTTTCAATGATTCAACAGATTCGAAAACAAAATATCAACCAATGATTTCAAGTTATCAAACCAAAAGAAGTCTTTGTGATAATAAGGATACGGAGCCGAGGAAAAGTCAAAGAGTGAGAAAAGTAAAGGACTTTGGTCCTGGTTTCATTTCCTTGTAATCTCTAGCATTCCTTGTTGTGGGAAATAGAAAATCTGTAATTAGGAAGATCCCCATAATGTTTAATGTGGATTGTAACACCCCTTACCCGTATTCTACGCTGAAACTGGATACGAGGCGTTACCGTACTTAACTCACATGGTCAAACAACTTTGGGCTATCAAATTCCATTCCAAATTAAAAACTTTTCCATACACACCTCAACATCCTTATAATGGGCCTACGAGGCCCTAAACATGCTTCCGGAAGGTTCTGGAAATTAATAGGAAACTTTCACGCACTTAGAAAAATTTTGCCTAAACAGGGGTCACAAGCCCGTGTGAAATGGGACACTCCCGTGTGGGCAGGCCGTGTCGTTACACACGCCCATGTCCCTCACCCGTGGTCGACGCTGACTTATTTCACATGACTGGACACACGCACGTGTCCTTGGTCCATGTCCCCCATACAGCCTCGACACGCTCGTGTCTTAGCCCGTGTGCCAAAACCTTGACATTTTGTTTATGACGTCATCACCTCACTATGGTCACACGGCCAAGGCACACGCCCGTTTCCTTGGACTGTGTGTCGAATTAAATTCCAACTTCAAGGTGCAGATTCACACGGCCTTGGCACACGCCCATGTCTTTGGCCGTGTCTCCCACACGGCTGAGCCACACGGCCATGTCTCTACCCGTGTGTTTACTATAAAGCTTACTGACTTGCAAAACTAGCATGCAGGGGACACACAGCCTGGTCACACACCCATGGGACTGACCGTGTGTCACGCACGGCCTAGACACACGCCCGTGTTCCTACCCGTGTGGACAAAAACAAGGCTATTTGCCAAGTTCTTTTCACCACCCTAATTCACACAACATAAATCCATCCAACAATTCACTAAACAACTAAAATTTGTAATATACACTTCCATGAATAACTTCATCTTTTCATATATAATAATGAGCCCTTGACTATGGCTATTTACCAAAGAGTTCATCTTTAAAGGGGCCAACACACTCTTGGCCAGAATAACAAAACAATTCACCTAGTCTAGCCCCTATACATGCCATACTCAAAACACTAAGTCTAGATATACCGAGATGAGCTGATAGTGTGGGTGATCTTCCAATTATCTTCGTATCCCAACCCGGCTCTTTAGCACTATAAAACAAGGGAAAAGAAAAGGGGAGTAAGCTTTAAGCTTAGTAAGTTTACATATAAACAAATGACATCATAACATATGATATTCAACATTTAGCATTACAAACTAAGCGAGGGCACCTCATATTTTATAGTCACACTTACTCGTTTCACCTTTTACAACATTCCAACCATGTCATGAGCATAATGCTCACATTCATTAACATACAACCCTGCACTTATCACCACATAATCACATGAAACAACACATCATAATAATACCAATCACTCCGTGGTTTCACACTTAGCCCACCATCAATGTATAACAGGGTGGTATCGCACATAGCCCACCAACATGAATAATTACGGTGGTATCGCACATAGCCCACCAAATGATATTATAGACGATGGTATCGCACACAACCCATCATAATGAAGTAATAAGGTGGTATCACACATAGCCCACCTACAAATATAATGAAGGTGGTATCCCACACAGCCCACCAACAATTATTACGGACATTAATCCACATTTACATGTCTATTTCACGTTCATACAAGAATTATTCATTATCTACCGAATTCAATCCACTTGAGCCATAATTGTTCTCAATCATACAAATACACGAATAAGCAACAACAAACATATTTAAGATGCATTGTTTACACATAAACTTACCTCGGTGCAAAATGCGTCAATTTATAGTTTAATCCGTAACCTTGCCCTTTCCACGGTCAAGGTTAATTCCACACTCTTCTTGATCTATAACAACAAAATTTTATTCATTCAATCATTTTATGACCATAATACGTCATAATCTCTACTTAGACAAAAATGACCATTTTGCCCTTGTACTATGGCAAAATTACAATTTTTCCCCTAGGCTCGTAAATCATTTTTCATCATATTTTCTCATAAACCAAGCCTAGCTGAACATTTATTACACTTACAACTACTCATAAATCCAATTGTTTCATGTATTTATTACACATTTATAGTCTTTGCATTCAAGTTCTATTTAGGTGTTTTCATGCTAGCACCTTTCACAAAAGTTGTTTCTCCTTAGCCGAATCTTCATTTCTTACCCTGATAATTCACCTTTTGTTCTCTCATATTCTCAAGCCAAAACATATTCTCTTTTTCTTCTCTTTGCGTTGATTCTCATTTTTCTTTTGGCCGAATCTCCTTGTGTATTCATCTCATTCATTCGTTCTTATCTCAGAAGATTGCCGTCACTCTATTCCCTAACCTTCTCAATTGGATTCTCCTTAGTGTGGTAAGTATTCTTTTTCCCTTTCAATTCTCTCTTCTCTCTTGTTGGTTGCCGAAGATATTAACATTGTTATTTCTTTTAAACCGAATCTTACATGGTATTTATTTAGGTACTTAATCGGTGCCTTAATCCAAGCCTTATAGTCTCCGGGTTTTGTCGATCTAGGTAAGGAATCTTTACATATTGAGCGTATATCCTTATTTTTCTCTACTTCGATGCCTTAATCCGGTCTATTGACCAAGATCTCTTTCATGGACTCAAATACCAGCCAAGCAAAGGAAAGGGTTGGACCCGTAGTCCCAGCCCCTAAGTTCAAAAAGCGAGCGCTGTCTGCGGTTCGAGATTGGCCACCGGGTTGTGGACCAGCTTCAGAATAGAATAGTAGGCAAATAGCAGTCGTTCCTGCTTACGATAGTGTCGACATAGAAAGCATAATATTGCATGTTATTAGGTGTGTAAATTCCACACTCTGTTATTAGTTTGTGTTATTAACTGTATGGGCTGAAAAACCGGAAAGACTGTCTAGATAGTCGTAATACCCTTTTGGGTAAGGCTAGGGATGCCAGGTACGTGACTTTAACGTTCCCTTTATGAGTATGGATGTATGTGGTAATCTATTACTTTGCTTGATAACATGTTGCATTCATTATGATATGTATGTTATGCATGGGCTTAGATTATGATGTGAAAGGGGAAGAATTTGAGACTGTCACGGTGGTTTGGTACCACAAGTGGGTTGGCCCCACATATATCTGATTTAGTGAACATGTCTCGGTGGCTTGGTGCCACGGTGGTTTAATACCACGTATATACGATTTAGTGACTCGTCCCAGTGGTTTGGTACCACAGTGGGTTGGCCCCACTGTAAGAGTATGCCCAAAGATCAATCATGAGATGGTTGTAATAACATACTTAATTTACCATGTTTATTAATATAAAGCGTTGTCATTATTATTTCAGTTTTTCTTTCTGTGTGTATAAATAAACTATTTTATAATAATGTCCTGAGAATAATATGATTATTCTTAAAAGATCCTTAGTCGAGTATTATTGTTGACTAGGACAACAATAATGCATTAAGACTAACATGTAGTTGATTGATGATAAAGAGTTGTCATTGATATGGAGTGTCAAAATCAATACATGAATATGTGTGTTAGAGAACAACATATTGGATTGACCCGCTATGAGTATGTTTCTTGGATTATTATGTAATTGTCACAACATTACTCATAGTGATTAATATATATATGATCCTCAGACTTGAGATCATTATTATCCCAGCATCGTGAGTTGTATATTTTGATACAGTCAAACGTACACCGTAACAGGTTATTCTATAAAGGCTGATGTTGGATATACCACAATCTATGTAGAGGGATATGGTTGATCAATAAAGAATAAGTCCCTCCTACATAATAGGAGTAATATCTTAGGCCACTTGATTGAGTGAGACTAGAAATGCATGGCCATGCTCAAATAAGTTGATATGAGATGTCATACTAATTTGTATATCATAGTCTGCTCAAGATATCAAGAAACATGGGATGGACTATGCAAGTGTGACTATCCCATGACTTGTATCCGTTCCAAAGATAAAGGACTTAAGGATTCATGCATGAAAGGTTAATCACAAAAGGTTATGTCGAATCATGACTTCTTGTAACTTAGGTAGCAATGATGCATTGCCAGATGCCACTCATTGTTTGTGACAATAGAATCGTTCTAGTATTACTGCTAACGTTGCAAGAACCTACAGGGTCACACCCTATGGTTGAAATGAACGGAATAAAATATAGTTGGTATTGTGTTTGGTTGTCACATGAATTAAATTAATTAAAGAATTAATTTAATTGGGCAATCAAATATTGAACATATTATATGTACAAGGATGTTGTACACATAATGATAACATAATTTTATTAATATATGAATTTGATTCATATATAAATTTAAATAAATATAGTTTACCGAAATCCTTATTATAATTAATGTAATTATAATTTTCGGATATAATTAATGTAATTATAATTTTCGGTTAAAAACTTTATTGTATTTATTTAATCTTATAATACATTAGGATACCAATTATAAAATGCCCAATGAAAAAGACACCCATTATAAAAGGTATTAAAAGGAGACAAAGCAAAAGTAGAAAACCCTAAATGATTGCTTGTTAGGTCTAGCAGCCGTCAAGCAAATAAACCTCCAAAACAGTTTTGGAGATTTCTTCCGTTTATAGTCAAACCGGGTGGATTACGT
This sequence comes from Gossypium australe, assembly GCA_005393395.2. NCBI lineage: Eukaryota > Viridiplantae > Streptophyta > Magnoliopsida > Malvales > Malvaceae > Gossypium > Gossypium australe. Next base: position 21,492,547 of record CM016619.1, on the reverse strand, counting down.
AGAGGCCGACATTGGAAAAGGTTGTGGCTTGATTCGATAGTAGATCAAAACTTTGTTGCCAAGGCATCGCTGTCTACTCAGATTGAAGTTTTGGTAATTTCGAAACCTTTATTTCACCCCGATTCGTTCCTCACACATGGATTCATGGTTTGGATCGCCGGATCTAATTTTACTTTGCTGCGCCATAGGGCACCGACGTTCCAATACCCACATATATATTCAACAGGGATTGTCACGGTGGTTTGATACTATGGTGGGTTGGCCCCACGTATGTTAATAGTGACTCTGTCACAGTGATCTAGTATCACGGTGGTCTGGAACCATGAGTGGTTTGGTACCACGTATGAGGCGTGTAGCGGATGGAGGGTTGATTGTAGAAATCCCCACGGTGTGATGGGCTGGTACGGGCGGCGTGTAGAGGATGGAAAAACTAGGTTGGGCTGGGACATATTGCATTCATTTCTTTCGTATGCCATCTTGAGTGGGCTAAGGCCCAATATGTGATTGTGGGCCATGAGCCGTTTATGTGATATAGGGGATTTACACACTGAGTCTTGGTGACTCACCCCTTTTCTTAACCTTGCAGGTAATCAGTAGATTGCGGATCTGGGAGCCGAGGCAGACTCGTGGAGGCCATAAAAATGTTTCTTTTCGTAAACTCGTTCCTTTCTACAAACTATTTTAATTGGGGATTTTTGTTATGTAATAAGGCCTTTCTAAGTTAATATTTGGTTTTTATTATTTATTATTTATTTAAGATTTGTCACTATTATGTTTTAACCATGAAAGTGAAGATGGGATTTTCAAAATACGAGTAACGTAAAACAATTGTTTTCCTTCATGTATCACCAAATATAACGAATATTCAATTAACACAAATTTGAAATTTTTCTTAAACGACATATCACTGTTTTCAAAACATCATCGTAATCGAAAAGTTTTCAAACTTACAATATTTTCCTAAATTCAACAAAAATTTGTTTTTACTTTACCCTGCGACATACCAGATCTGGTCGTAACGTCTAGACCGGGTTTGGGGTGTTACAATTTTGGTATCAGAGCCTAGGTTGCAAAACTCGGCTGTGGAATGGGTTCAACAAGGATTTATAAAGTGGATTTAAAATGTTATTTAAGGAAATGTTTTAGTTGGAGTATGGCACCCGAGTCTACCGACACCCGATCCACGCGGTAAGTGTTCTAATTGTTGGTTGTTTTGCATGAAACAATTATGTTGTGTTATGACTACTAGTATTAAGAGAACCAAACTTTAGAGACTGAAACCTCTAGGTATAGATATGAATCTGCGAGAATTACTTCTTAATGCTATTTCTCATAAAACTGTTCGGTATTAAACAGTGAAGGAAAGTACTAATTCATAAAACTCTTAATCAGATTAAGTCGTATCGGTAGCTATGAGTACTAGGGGACGTGGACGTGCTGTGCCCGGCCGTGATAGAGGCTGAGGTGTTGGGTCTGAACCCTCAGAATCAGGACATAGGTCAGGAAATGAGACGCCAGTACCGCCAGCTGCGGAAGCAGGTTTTCAGGATCAAACGGGTGGAGACGATGCGGTGTCTCAGGCGATGTTGCGAGTTTTGGAGAGGGTTGCAGGAGCGAGCACAGGATCAGTGGCTTGGAAATTTGTGTCTGAACGACTTCGAGGCAATGGAGCAGAAATGTTTAGGGGTGTCTGGTGTAGCTCCTAATGTAGCCGAGTATTGGCTAGAAGCAGTAGAGCTCATTATGGATGATCTTGATTTTACGGTGGAAGAGAAGTTGAAAGGAGTTGTGTCTCTTCTGCGGGACGAGGTGTATCAATGGTGGCTGACAGTCAGGGATGGTGCAGTGGCTGACCGTATTTCCTGGGATTTCTTTAAGGCAGCACTCCAGGGTAAGTACATCGGATCGAGTTATGTGGATGCGCAGTGTAGGGCATTTCTGAATTTGGTTCAGGGAAATAAATCGGTGGCTGAGTATGAGGCGGAATTATTACGTCTAAGTCGTTATGCTCGGGGTATTATTGCTACAGACCATGAGCGTTGTGTTCGGTTTGAGGATGGTCTGAGGGATGATTTGCGAGTGCTGATAGCTCCACAACGAGAAAGAGAATTTGTTATTTTAGTGGAAAAGGCTAAGATAGCCGAGGAAGTGAAGCGGTCTGAAAAACAGAATCAGGATAGGGATAGAGGTAGAAATAAAAAGAATTTTGGATCGTCAGGATCAGCTGGGCGTTTTTAGAAAAGACCTAGGTTGGATGGGCCGAGTCGGGTTGTGAGACCTATTGTTGATAGTCAGCCTCAGAGGTGTACTCGGTATGGTAAATTTCATTTGGGCGAGTGTTGGACGAGTAATAGAGGATGTTTCAGGTGTGGGTCTACTGATCATCGGGTGAGAGACTGTCCACAGGAACTGGGCAAAGCGCGGCCAGTAGGTCAGGGTTATGCTCAGCCGGGTAGAGGTGGTCAGCAACCGCAGAGAGGTCGTGGTCCAGCCAGGGAAGGTAGTGGTTTCGGTCGGGGCCGTGGAACACCAGGTAGAGGTGCAGGGAGCACAGATGCGAGATAGCCAGGGTTGGTCTATGCAGCTAGACGCCGAGAGGAGGGCGATGCACCGGATGTCATAACCGGTACGTTCTTAATTTTTGGATTGCCTTTTTCTGCATTGATTGATATTGGGTCGACATATTCCTATGTTGCTAGTGTGGTATATGGAACTTTAAACATAGACTCTGAGATTGCGTCTAGGGAGATAACTGTACTTAGCCCTTTAGGACAATCTGTAGTGGTGAACAAACTCTTTAGGGATGTACCTCTAGAAGCTCAGGGGATGGTTTTCCCGGCTGATCTGATGGAACTGCCGTTCGGGGAGTTCGATTTAATCTTAGGTATGGATTGGTTGGTAAAACATCGAGTGAACTTGGATTGTGCTGCTAAGCGCATGTGTTAAGGACTCCGAAGGATGATGAAGTTTTAGTGATAGGAGAAAAGAGAAACTATTTTTCAATGTAGTGTCTGCTTTAAGGGCAGAAAGAATGGTGAGGAAAGGATGTGAGGCATTCTTAACTTTTGTTCGGGCTCTAGAAGCCAAGGAGCTAACCGTAGGAGATATTAGAACTGTAAAGGAGTTTTCTGATGTTTTCCCAGAAGAGCTTCTAGGATTACCTCTGATTGTGAGGTGGAATTCGGTATTGATCTTCTTCCGGGAACAGCGCCGGTGTCTATTGCCCCATATAGAATGGCGTCGAAGGAGTTAGTGGAACTGAAAGCGCAGATTCAAGAACTGTTGGATCGGGGTTTTATCCGACCGAGTGTGTCACCTTGGGGAACACTGGTGCTATTTGTTAAGAAGAAAGATGGGTTAATGCAGATGTGCATCGACTATAGGCAGTTGAACAAGTTGACGATCAAGAATAAATACCCGTTGTCGAGGATTGACGATCTATTCGATCAATTGAAGGGGGATTCAGTCTTCTCAAAGATAGATTTGAGGTCAGGATATCATCAGCTTAAGGTCAAGGAAGTGGATTTTCACAAGACGGCGTTTCGTACTCGCTACAGTCACTATGAGTTTCTAGTGATGCCATTTGGGTTGACCAATGCACCAGCAGAGTTTATGGACATGATGAACCGAGTATTCCAACCCTACCTGGACCGGTTTGTTATGGTATTTATAGACGATATCTTGGTCTATTCAAGATCGGAAGAGGAGCATGATTCACATCTTCGGGTGGTTTTACAAATTCTGAGGGAGAAACAGTTGTACGCCAAATTCAGTAAGTGCGAATTTTGGCTAAGTGAAGTTACTTTTCTGGGCCATGTTGTGTCGACAGAGGGGATTAGAGTTGATCCCCGGAAAATTAAAGCTGTATTGGACTGGAAGCTGCCTAAGTCGGTGGCGGAAGTTCGGAGTTTTCTTGGGTTGGCTGAGTATTACAGAAGGTTTGTTGAGGGATTCTCATTAATTGCGGAACCATTAACTAAGTTGTTGCGAAAAGGAGTACCGTTTTTCTGGTCTGAGAAGCAGCAGGAAAGTTTTGAGAAGCTAAAAAGAATCTTGACTAAGGCCCAAGTGTTGATACAGCCTGAGGCTGGGAAGGAGTTTATTGTTTACTGCGATGCGTCACACACAGGATTGGGATATGTGTTGATACAGGAAGGGAAGGTGGTAGCATATACGTCTCGGTAGTCAAGACCACATGAGATGAATTATCCCACACATGATTTGGAATTGGCAGCGATAGTATTTGCCTTGAAGATTTGGAGACATTATCTGTATGGGGAGAAGTCCGTCATTTATACAGATCACAAGAGCCTAAAATATCTCCTTACCCAGAAGGAGTTGAATTTAAGGTAGAGGAGGTGGATTGAATTGTTAAAGGATTATGATTGCTCGATCGAATACCATCTGGGTAAATCTAACATGGTGGCGGATGCATTAAGTCGTAGGGTGATCTCTGATTTGAGAGCAATGTTTGCTCATCTTAGCTTATACGATGATGGAAGTCTATTAGCTGAGATTCAAGTGAAGCCTTCTTGGGTTAGTCAGATTAAAGAGAAGCAGTTGGTTGATGAGTTGTTAAAGTTGAAGTTTCAGTTGATGGCAGGTGGGGGAATAACGGATTTCAGTATGAATAGTGATGGGGTATTATGTTTTCAAGGAAAAACTTGCATGCCAAAGAATCCTGAGTTGAGATGTAAGATTTTACAGGAAGCGCATAGCAGCCCATACGCTATGCATCCTGGTGGAAGTAAGATGTATCGGGATCTGCGAGAACAGTTTTGGTGGCAGGGACTGAAGCGAGAGATAACTGAATTTGTGAGCAAATGCTTGACGTGTCAACAAGTGAAAGCAGAGCATCAGTTGCCTTCGGGGTTATTACAGCCAGTGAAGATGCCACAGTGGAAATGAGAGAGGATCACGATAGACTTTGTTAGTGGGCTACCTCTTACGCCTACTAGGAAGGATTCGGTATGGGTGATTATCGATCAGTTGATGAAGTCTGCTCATTTCATACCGGTTCGTGTTGACTACTCTCTACAGAAATTAGCTAACCTGTATGTAGCAGAAATTGTGAGGTTGCATGGGGTACCCGTGTCTATCATATCTGACAGAGACCTCAGGTTTACATCGAGGTTCTGGAAGGCGTTACATCAAGCATTGGGTACAAGATTGGATTTCAGTACAGCATTTCATCCACAGTCTGATGGACAGTCTGAAAGGGTAATTCAAATCTTGGAAGATATATTGAGGGGCTGTGTCATAGACTTCAGAGGTAGTTGGGAAGAATTTCTACCGTTGACGGAATTCGCATACAATAACATCTACGAATCTAGTATTCAGATGGCACCGTATGAGGCGTTGTATGGTCGGAAGTGTCGCACTCCTACTTGCTGGATAGAGTTGGGCGAGCGACAGTTGTTGGGTCCAGAATTGGTTTCTAAAACGGAGAACAAGGTTAAGTTAATTCAGGCTCGATTAAAAGAAGCTTATGACAGAAAGAAGTCTTATGCTGATCAGAAGCGTAAGGACATAGAATTTGCAGTGGGTGACCGGGTTTTCTTAAAGGTGTCACCGTAGAAGAAAATTCTAAGATTTGGACGGAAGGGTAAGCTAAACCCCAGATTCATCAGGCCTTATCGTGTATTGAAACGTGTGGGACCGGTAGCTTATCAGCTCGAGCTACCTTCAGAGTTAAGTCAGGTTCATGATGTGTTTCATGTTTCAATGCTGAGACACTACCGTTCGGATCCATCTCATGTTGTGCCAGTGGAAGAAATCGAAGTAAGGCCTGATCTATCCTTTGAAGAGGAACCAGTTCAAATCTTGGATCGTGACGTTAAGGTATTGCGGAGAAAGACGATTTTGTTTGTTAAAGTGTTTTAGCGGAATCACGGTTCAGATGAAGCTATGTGGGAGCCAGAGTATGCGATGCGGCAGCAATACCCTCATCTCTTTTGACCAGGTAATTTCGAGGCCGAAATTTCTTTAAGGGGGTAGAACTGTAACATCCTGAATTAGGGACTTTGCATTTAATATGTTCCTGTGTGTATGCTATGCTCGATGTGTTAATTTGGTGTGTTTGGGGGTCCAGGGAAGGCTCGGGGTTAAGCTGAAGCTTTGGCCAAAATTTTAATTTTGGGCACTTTAGGGGAGAGCTAGTTGAGGCAGGGTTTAAGTGGTATAGTTTGGGTTTGATGACACAAGAAATGTAATAGTAAAGTGGCAAGGAGACGCCACTTAAGGTGCAGGTAAGTGACGCCACAAGGGAAGCAGTGAGGGAGCAGGTTTGAGTCACACAATTTGCTTTTTGGGAAATTCTTTTGGCCTCTGGAAGGAACGAGGTGGAGTTCGGTTAGGACACTTCAAGGGGGAGTGTTGAATGGGTCAAACAATTCAAATGTGTGGCCATGAGAGGAAGAGGGAGTTTGAATTATTCAAACTATTTTGAGTGAGTGAACAAGAGTGAATTTAGGAGGAAAATATGGGATTGAGGGTTGTTGAAGGTAGTGGCCGAATTTTGGATGCTTGAGGAAGGGGGGAAGAAATCGATTTGGCTTGTAGTGGGTGTGTCGAAAATCAATTAGGGTCATAAGTCATTTGGGTTCTCTAGAAGTGCATGTGGTTTTGGAGAGTGTGGGTGTCGAAATTTTGAGGTGATTAGTAGCTAAATATTGAGAGTTCTTTTCCTTTCGGCATTTGGTGTTCTTCATATTGGCAACTTATGATTCTTTTCTTTGAATAGCCGAAACCCCCTAAGGTCTTTGTTCATTCTTTATTTAGGCAAAACCGAAACCTTCTCCCCCTCTTTAGCATTTTTGGTCGTGTGTGCATTGCTTCATCACCCAAAAGCCGAACCCTCCTACCATTTCTTTTTCATGATACCTCTTTTACTCAATTGTTTCTTCAAGAGCCGAACCTCAACTCTCTTTCTTGTTCTCTGTTATTTTCTTTCTTTCTTTTGTTCATATTAGTGGCACATCTCTTAATCATCTGAAACCGAAACCTCTTACCACCTACACCATCTCATTATTTTCATCTCTTTACGTTGATTCTCATTTTTCTTTTGGCCGAATCTCCTTGTGTATTCATCTCATTCATTTGTTCTTATCTCAGAAGATTGCCGTCACTCTGTTCCCTAACCTTCTCAATCGGATTCTCCTTAGTGTGGTAAGTATTCTTTTTCCCTTTCAATTCTCTCTTCTATCTTATTGGTTGCCGAAGACATTAACCTTGTTATTTCTTTTAAACTGAATCTTACATGGTATTTATTTAGGTACCTAATCGGTGCCTTAATCCAAGCCTTATAGTCTCCGGGTTTTGTCGATCTAGGTAAGGAATCTTTACATATTGAGCGTATATCCTTATTTTTCTCTGCTTCGACGCCTTAATCCGGTCTATTGACCAAGATCTCTTTCATGGACTCAAATACCAGCCAAGCAAAGGAAAGGGTTGGACCCGTAGTCCCAGCCCCTAAGTTCAAAAAGCGAGCGGTGTCTGCGGTTCGAGATTGGCCACCGGGTTGTGGACCAGCTTTAGAACAGAATAGTAGGCAAATAGCAGTCGTTCCTGCTTATGATAGTGTCGACATAGAAAGCATAATATTTCGTGTTATCAGGTGTGTAAATTCCACACTCTGTTATTAGTTTGTGTTATTAACTGTATAGGCTGAAAAGCCAGAAAGACTGTGTAGACAGTCGTAATACCCTTGTGGGTAAGGCTAGGGATGCCAGGTACGTGACATTAACGTTCCTTTTATGAATATGGATGTATGTGGTAATCTATTACTTTGCTTGATAACATGTTGCATTCATTATGATATGTATGTTATGCATGGGCTTGGATTATGATGTGAAAGGGGAAGAATTTGAGACTGTCACTGTGGTTTGGTACCACAAGTGGGTTGGCCCCACATTTATCTGATTTAGTGACCATGTCTCGGTGGCTTGGTGCCACGATGGTTTAATACCACGTATATACGATTTAGTGACTCGTCCCAGTGGTTTGGTACCACAGTGGGTTGGCCCCACATATATATTCATCAGGGATTGTCACGGTGGTTTGATATCACTGTGGGTTGGCCCCACGTATGTTAATAGTGACTCTGTCACGGTGATCTAGTATCACGGTGGTCTGGAACCATGAGTGGTTTGGTACCACGTATGAGGCGTGTAGCGGATGGAGGGTTGATTGTAGAAATCCCCACGGTGTGATGGGCTGGTACGGGTGGCGTGTAGAGGATGGAAAAACTAGGTTGGACTGGGACATATTGCATTCATTTCTTTCGTATGCCATCTTGAGTGGGCTAAGGCCCAATATGCGATTGTGGGCCACGAGCCGTTTATGTGATATAGGGGATTTACATACTGAGTCTTGGTGACTCACCCCTTTTCTTAACCTTGCAGGTAATTAGTAGATTGCGGATCTGGGAGCCGAGGCAGACTCGTGGAGGCCATAAAAATGTTTCTTTTCGTAAACTCGTTCTTTTCTACAAACTATTTTAATTGGAGATTTTTGTTATATAATAAGGCCTTTCTAAGTTAATATTTGGTTTTTATTATTTATTATTTATTTAAGATTTGTCACTATTATGTTTTAACCATGAAAGTGAAGATAGGATTTTCAAAATACGAGTAACGTAAAACAATCGTTTTCTTTCATGTATCACCAAATATAACGAATATTCAATTAACACAAATTTGAAATTTTTCTGAAGTGACATATCACTGTTTTCAAAACATCACAGTAATCAAAAAGTTTTCAAACGTACGATATTTTCCTAAATTCAACAAAAATTTGTTTTTACTTTACCCTATGACATACCAGATCTGGTCGTAACGTCTAGACCGGCTTTGGGGTGTTACACCTTATGTGGTAATTAGCCCTTTTGTGGTGGAGATGGACATAAAAGGCCATTAAATGAATGAAATTATAAAGTTTTAACTAGGGGTAAAAAGGTAAATGTAATACCCAAACCCGACCTAGAAGTTAGGCCCGAATCTGGAGTGTCACATGAAAGTGTTTTTCAAAACCATCTTTGTGATTGATAAAGACTTGTTTAAGAATTAAAGCCTTTTTGTTAAAACTCAGAACACTTAAGCAATTGTTATCTACTTGAAAACATAATTACCTTTAAAACCTTATCTGTTGCGGAAGCATATTTGAAATAAACAATTTACGAAAATGTGATGTTTAGAAATAGAGTTGCAGAAGCATTTAGAAAACATTGCGGAAACGTAGTGTTTTGAAAACAGTTACCGTTTTGGAAATCGTATTCCAGTTTTAGCAGTTAGAAAACATCATCAATAAATATCAGAAATAATAAGTTAAGAATAAAGAGGCCTTGTTACAAAATTATTAACCCAATGAATTAAAATAAAATGAAATAGAGTCGCTAAGTTTAACTTTAAAGCATATCTGACGTGTGGCCACCTCCGAGTCCCTCGCAGCTCCAAATCCTCTAAGACTGGGGATTACCTGCACAGTTAAAAACGGGGTGGGTTTATGAAAACTCTGTGTGTAATCCCCTTATTAGAGTATCAATCAGTATACAGAAACAGAAACTGAAACAGTTTGGGCCAAAGCCCTTTTAGAGTAATAGTACAGTCAGTTCAAAGTATACGTGAGTCAAAGTTCACTACAATATCATTTGGGTCACAGCCCATAACAGAATCAATTGGACCTAGCCCAACCAATATCAGAGCAAGTGGCCTAAGCCTAGTACAGTGACAGATCTCATAAATAGATATGCAACAGTATGAGGATGCATCCCACCCCGATCCAGCCAACACACCATCCGTACCAACCAACACACCTTGTGGGGACCAAGTCAACCCACCCAGCCAGCACACCAATAACGCAGTCTAGCTGCTAATAATAATGCAGCAAAGCTGCTAGTAACAGTAAATGTGGCTGAGCCACCAGGATCAGTATACGTGGCAGAGCCACTAAATCAGTAAATCATGGCATTGCCATTAGTACAATACTTCCTCCAAAATACAAAAGTCCCAACCCCATGCAATATGTCATGTATGTCATGCTCAATCATTACACATGTATGCAAAATGGCCATGCTTAGTAACAGTCATTTCAACACATATTAAAAACATATCAGTCTCATGACCACAGTCAAATTAGTAAAACATAGTCATGCGATCACAGTCAATCAGTCAAATTATAGCACAAGTCAATCATTTACCCACAAGGGCAAAACAATCATCTCACCCTATAAAAGTATTTCGATAATCCTACCCTACAGGGGTATTTCGATAATTCCACCTTACAGGGGTATTTCGGTAACTCTACCCTACAGGGGTAATTCAGTAATTCTACCTTACAAGGGTAACTCAGTAATTCTACCCTATAAGGGTATTTTGGTAATTTTGTAAACTAAGGGTATTTCGATACTTTCACAAATCAAGGGTATTCTAGTAATTTTGCAATCTAAGGGTATTTCAGTAATTTTACAAATCGAGGGTATTTCGGTAATTTCCCAAATTAGGGGTATTTCAGTAATTTGTAAACCAAGGGTATTTCAGTAATTTGTAAATCAAGGGTATTTCAGTAATTTGTAAACCAAGGGTTTTTTAGTAATTTGTAAACCAAGGGTATTTTAGTAATTTGTAAATCAAGGGTATTTCAGTAATTTGTAAACTAAGGGTTTTTCAATAATTTGTAAACCAAGGGTATTTCAGTAATTTGTAAATCAAGGGTATTTTAGTCATTTAAAAACCAAGGGTATTTTAGTAATTTGAAAACTAAGGGTATTTCAGTAATTTGTAAATCAAGGGTATTTCAGTAATTTATAAACTAAGGGTTTTTCAGTAATTTGTAAACAAAGGGTATTTCAGTAATTTGTAAATCAAGGGTATTTCAGTAATTTGTAAACCAAGGGTTTTTCAGTAATTTCATAAATCAGAGGTGTTTAAGTAATTTTATAAATTAGGGGTATTTCGATAATTTTACCCTTTGAGGGTATTTCTGTAATTTTACGACCTCCTAGAAGGTCTACAGTCGCCTCGAGCGACTTAAGAAACCTAATTCGACTTAACGGTGAAAATGGGCTTGAGGCCAATTACCCTACCCAAGTGGGCCCACACACTCGTGTGGCCCATTTAGCCTAGAAGCAACCGCGGCTTTGCGATGGCATAGCCCAAATCAATAACTTGTCACATCACAGACATTTCATCTGTGTGGGCCCACAAGCCCATTGAGCCCACACGGCCCCCTTTCAGCCTTATGCGGCCCAAAGCACCTAAGTCATGTGCGCGACATGATAAGCCTATCCACTTTCCATTTAACAGTCTAACTTGCATTCGCGGGCCCTACGACCCATCGAGGTCCATTCTAACCCAAGTGACCCACTACGGCCCAAGCCCATAAATTCCTTCATGGTGGCCTTTCTCATCACACGCTCACGCTCCGTGAGCTCGGTTTCACCACACGCGCGATCGCACGCTCGTATGGCATCGCTTGCTGATATTTCAGCTCTTCGGTATAACGCCGATCAATAGTTAAGATAATACAATATACGCACCTTCGGCTTTTCAACCGATTAACAATCAGAACAGTGTATACGGATACACACCTTATCACGTAGAGTACTCAATAATCACGAGCGTCGTCACCTGCACTAGCGCGATCAACTGCGATTTGCCCAGTTAAACCAAAGTATTCTAAACAAAGATAATGATGCGAGTGGGCCTAGGGCCCATTCTCAGCCCAAACGCTCGTGTGGCCCATTTAGCCCAAATCTAGCCACAGATATGAGATTCACATATACATGTCCAATATCTACTACACAATCATAAAATTTATTCATATGGGCCTACTTGGCCCAAGGAAGCCTAAACCCATGAGAACACTCATGAGGGCCTCAATTATCGCGTCAAAGCTCCCACACCAGCGCTCTCACGCTCGTGTGGCTACCATCACCGTGTGACCGGTATTTCAGCATTTGTCACTCTACAACTAGAGTAGTGCGAAATACACACCTGATAGGAATCTGGAGTTGATCCGCGCTCCGACCACTTCTATGCCCAAATGCCAACCAAGGTATGCTTACTCTCCTCATAGATTGCTCTATTTAAAGCCAGCTTCTTGCCCACTCTCATGCTAGCTTCCCGATGTGGGATCCCTCTTTCAGCAGAGTTTAAATCCATCACAACCACTTGCCGTCCCAACTTAGTAAAATAAGTATCCCTTTTTGATTGCAATGGGATTCGAACCCTTGCCCTCTCCTATGCTCCTGACGCTACATGCCACCACAACATAAGCTCCTTTTGTGTCTTAAAACATGCGCAACTAAATATAAGCCTATGGGCCAAAGTCTAAGTTCCTTTAAAAAGAATTCAAAACGAATTGCAAGCGCCAAGACTTGAACCCAAGCTCTCCCTTGCAACCTTAATGACGCCTTGCCGCTAGACCACTCACTTTCTTGTGTAATTTTTTTCCCACATTTTATTCTTAAAGCCTACTTACTTACTCTACGATTTTATTCACCTAAAACCAAAATTTTTCCTAAAGCCCAGGTTTGATCCTAGGACTTCATGGAAGCCCCCTAACCTTCCAAAATCACTCACCTAATAGGTCCAACTTACATTAGTGCCGTTCTCTTGTTCTCAAAAATTTTAAATGCTCCTATGCCCAAGGCATAATAGGCCGATTCTACTAGGCCCAAATTCGGTCGTTACAGTAAAATATGAATTAAACAAAACCAAAGTGATTTTTGTGTTCATCTTTTACATCTCTTCATCGAATATTAAAAGAAAGATAGGGCTTGGAATGTTTAACATCTCGACATACTTGTGATCTTGATTGAGGTACGAAATTTGTTCGATTATTGATAATTTCTATGTTTTTGTGATCATTGCTTTGTGCTTTAGCTAACCCATGCTTTAATTTTAGAATTTGATGGTGATTTTGAGATATGCCACTGATGAATGTTTGAGTTTTGTGATAGTTGATGATGAAATATGGAATATATGTGAAAGACAAACATATTTTGTCTTTGAATTTTTAGTGAAATTGAGTAATTTGGGCTAAATTGAGAAAAGTGTAAATTGAGGGACTAAAATGTAAAATAAATAAAATATGTGGATTTGTATGGACATTAGAAAAATTCGGCTAGGCATGGGTGGAAAGAAATTATGTGTATTTGATGATTTTATGAAATAGGGACTAAAGTGTCAAAATGTGAAAATATGAGGGGTATTTTGTAAAATACCCTAAAATGTGTGTGAGGACTAAATTGAATGAATTGGTGATTGAATGAGTTGAATTTGAATGTGTATAGACCAAGAAAGGAGAAGTTCGAATCGAGATCGAGGCAAAGACAAAGTGCTTGATTAATTGACCGTTTTGGTATTTCGACGTTCGAGGTAAGTTCAAACATAATATGTGTATTTAAATATGTTTATTGTTATGAAATGAATGTTATGCTATTATTGAATTGTGAATGCTATGTGAGGACTAGAGTTATGTGGCACTAAGTGTGCGTATTCGGAAATGTGACCGATGATTAGCACTGGGTGTGCGAATAAGCTTCAGCTTTGTGGATGGCACTGTCTGTGCGATACTGATTTAAGATCGGTTTGATATAGATGCACTAAGTGTGCGACGTTAATTAAGCTTTGGCTATTGGTTTGGGCACTAAGTGTGTGATTGAATCGAAGAAGTGACGAAAGTTGATCGAAATGAAATATTGAGTATTGAGTAGCATATGTGATTGATAACTAAGTGTTGGATAAGGTACGTTCGGAACCTATGTGGTTGATGAAATTATGAATGAGTTCATGGAAGGTTAATTGAACATAATAGCTTTGGATGATATGGTATATGTGATTATGAATTAATCAATGTGATGGTTGTTTTTAGTATAATGTATTACATTACGAACTTACTAAGCTTTGAAAGCTTACTATGTAATTTGTTCCTCTGTTTTACAGTGTCAGTAAAGCTAGCTCAGATTCGAGGATCCTCAGCATCTCTATCACACTATTGGCAATCTAATTTTGTACTTTTGAAGATGTGTATATTTGAATATGGCATGTATAGGCTAGTTGTTTTGAAATATGTTTGAGATGTGTAAATTGCCATGTGATGTGGCTAGATAAATGTTGGCAATATGCATGTGTGGATTTGGTATATGATGCATATTATGATATAGCTTGATGGTAACGAAAATGTCTTATGAATGGTAAGCTTAGTGATGGATTGATGCTATTGTGATGTAGGGATATTGTGGATGAATCATGCTTGGTAATGCATGTATATTAGTTGTGCAATTTGGTATAAAAGTTGACATGATTAGAAATAAGATTGGATGGGATGATATGTTGATCATTTGACATGTAATTGGTTGCCAAATTGTTTGTGAGAATAGGCTTGTATGTGCTTGTAGTTATGACCCTTGTGTGGGTGGAAAATTGGCCTTGCAAATGGCCTATTTTACATACACGGCCAAGGGACACGGGCGTGTATCTCTACCGTGTGGTTTAAGGGCCACTTCGAGGTGTCCCTGAGCAGGTTACACGGTCGTGGCACACGGGCATGTCTGGTGGTCATGTGACTAAGTCAGCAGCTAGCCTAATTTCACACGACCATGGCACATGGGCGTGTCTAGTGGCCGTGTGGACAAGTTAGTATGTATGCCCTTTTTTGGCACGGCCTGGACACATGGGTGTGTCTGGTAGCCGTGTGAGGCACACGGTCTGACTGTACGGGTGTGTGACTTCTGTAGCGTTGAAAAATGTTTAAAATTTTGGAAAAATTTTCTAAGTGCTCGGTTCAGTCCCGAACCTCCTCTAATGCATGTTTGAGGTTTCGTAATCCTCAATAAGGGATTATATGATTATAATTGAATATGTTTGATTGATGATTAACTATGTGTTGAGAAATGAACGTGAGGTATTTTGAAAAGTTCAGAAATTTTTAGTAACGCCTCTTAACCCTATTCTGGTAACGGTTTCGGGTCAGGGGTGTTATATTTTATTGGTATTAGAGCTACAGTTTAGTAGATTCTCAAACTAACGTAGCGCGTGTGAGTTTAGCTATACATGCCATATATATATTTGCGATAGTGTGATGAATCCTGACAGTTGAAAATGTGTTTTCATATAGTAATGGATCCTGATTGAGCAGTTGCTGATGATGCAGAGAGTAACGCGGCTGCTCCCGCTCAAGGGACAGCACCAACCACATCTAGGCCGAATAATAGTAGCGATGGAGGAGAGGCTAAGCAAGCCTTCTTCTGAATGATGAGTGAGTGGTTTTCGGAGTTCGTTCGAACGAATCTGGCTGCTCCACAACCTCCACCCCCACAAGTACCTGTAGTGCTACAAGTTGTGGATCCGATCCTACTAAACAAACCTCCTATGGATAAGATTCGTAAGTACGGGGCCGAAGAGTTTAGGGCCACAACTGATGATGATGCTGAGCGAGCTGAGTTTTGGCTCGAGAATACCATTTGAGTATTTGACAAGATGTCGTTGACTCCTGATAAATGTATTAAATGTGTTGTATCGTTGTTGAGTGATACCACATATAACTGGTGGAAGACATTGATATCTGTGGTTCTGAGAGAGAGAATCACCTGGGATTTCTTTCAAGCTGAATTCAGAAAGAAGTATATAAGTCAACGATTCATTGATCAGAAACGTAAAGAGTTTCTAGAGCTAAAACAAGGCCGTATGTCAGTTACAGAGTATGAACGTGAATTTGTGAGATTAAGTCAGTATGCATGAGAATGTGTTTCTACCGAAGCTACCATGTGTAAAAGATTCATTGAAGGGCTGAATGAAGACATTAAATTGTTGGTTGGGATGCTTGACATAAATGAATTTGTTGTGTTGGTTGAAAGAGCTTGTAAAGCCAAGGAGCTTAGCAAATAAAAGAAGAAAGCCGATTCTGAGGCTAGAAATGAAAGAAGAAGATTGATGAGTAAGTCATTTCAACCTTTGACGAAGAGATTTAGAGATGCAAGGAATCGATCAAACGCTTCGTTTGGACATTCGAGTAGAGACCGCGTGAGACAAAGTGTTGGACCAAGAGTTCAAATTTCGACTGAATCAAGTGTTGGTAGTGTTAAAAGGAACAAGCATGAGTGTAGACAGTGTGGAAGACGACATGTAGGAGAATGTTGGGGCAAGTACAATAATAGAACCTGCTATAAATGTGGATCACGAGATCATTTTATTCGAGACTGCCCAAAGTTAGCTGAGGAAGAAAATGTTCGGAGTGCAAGACCGAGTAACGCGACGGTTAGAGGTAGACCTACCAGAAACATCGAAAATGTGAGTGGAAGTCAGAGAGGAACGACAGATACAGCTGTGAGATCTGAGGCGAGAGCACATGCTCGACCCTATACTATACGCTCGCGAGAAGAGGCGTCATCTCTAGACGTCATTACTGGTACTTTTACTCTATTTGATACCGATGTGATTGGATTAAGAGATCCATGTTCTACTCATTCCTATGTCTGTGTGAATCTAGTATCAAGCAAAACTCTACCTATTGAGTCTACTGAAATTGTGATTAGAGTATCAAAACCTTTAGGCAAGTGTGTCTTGGTGGATAAGGTGTGCAAGAATTGCCCATTGATGTTTCGGGATATATGCTTTCCGGCTAATTTGATGCTGTTACCATTCGATGAATTTGATATTATTCTAGGTATGGATTGACTTACTTTACATAATGCTATTGTGAATTGTAAAAGAAAAAGTATCAATTTGAGAAGTCAGAATGGTGAGATAGTTCGAATTGAATCCAGTGATTTGAATGGGTTACTAGCTGTTGTATCTTCGATGAAAGCTATGAACTATGTGAAAAAGGGTTGCGAAGCATATATGGCATATGTGATTGATACAAAGGTGTCAGAGAAGAAAGTTGAATCGGTACTTGTGGTTTATGAGTTTCCAGATGTGTTTCCTGAAGAGTTACCGGGATTACCTCCAATACGAGAAGTTGAGTTTGGAATTGACTTAGTGCTAGGGACGACTCCTATTTCAATAGCTCCGTATAGAATGGAACCAACAGAATTGAAAGAGTTGAAATCTCAGTTGCAAGAATTGGCAAATAGAGGATTTGCACGACCAAGTTTCTCGCCCTGGGGTGCTCCTGTGTTGTTGTGAAAAAGAAAGGCGACAATATGAGAATGTGTATTGATTACCGATAGTTGAACAAAGTGACGATAAAGAACAAATATTTGTTGCCTTGTATCGATGATTTGTTCGATCAATTGAAAGGAGCTACAGTGTTTTCTAAGATAGATTTGAGATCAGGCTACTACCAGTTGAGAGTAAAAGATTCTAACATTCCGAAAACTGCTTTCAGAACGAGGTATGGGCACTATGAGTTTTTAGTTATGCCTTTCGGACTAACAAATGCTCCTACGGTGTTTATGGATTTGATGAACTGGATATTTAGACCGTATTTGGATCGCTTTGTTGTAGTGTTTATTGATGATATTCTAATTTATTCATGTGATGAGATGCAACATGCCGAGCATTTGAGAATTGTACTACAGACTCTGCGTGAGAAGCAATTGTATGCAAAGTTTAACAAATGTGAGTTTTGGTTGCGTGAGGTTGGTTTTCTGGGACATATTGTATCAGCTGTGGGAATACGAGTTGATCCGAGTAAAATCTCAGCTATTCTAGAATGGAAACCCCCGAGAAATGTGTCTGAAGTCCGTAGTTTTCTGGGACTAGCGGGATATTATAGACGATTTGTGAAAGGCTTCTCGATGATTGTGACTCCGTTGACGAAGTTGCTACAGAAAGATGTTAAATTCGAGTGGTCAGAAAAGTGCCATAAGAGTTTTGAGCAGTTGAAAATGTTGTTGACGAAAGCACCAGTGTTAGTTCAACCTAAATCAGGCTAAGAGTTCATAGTTTACAGTAATGCATCGTTGAATGGTTTGGGCTATGTGCTGATGCAAGAAGGCAAAGTCATCACTATGCTTCGAACCAGTTAAAGCCGCATGAGAAGAACTATCCAACGCACGACCTTGAATTGGCCGCGATTGTGTTTGCATTGAAGATTTGGCGTCACTATCTATTTGGTGAGAAATGTCATACTTATACCAATCATAAGAGCTTGAAGTACTTGATGACTTAGAAAGAATTGAATTTGCGACAAAGAAGATGGTTAGAATTGCTGAAAGACTACGAACTTGTGATTGATTATCATCCGGGCAAAGCTAATGTTGTTGCTAATGCCTTAAGTCGAAAGTCTTTATGTGCCTTGCGAGCTATGAGTACGCAGATAGATCTATGTGATGATGATTTAGTTTTGGCTAAGTTGAAAGTAAAGCAGATGTTCGCACGTCAGATTTGTGATGCCCAGAAAAGTGATGTTGAAATGATGACTAAACGAGCTCAATGTGATTTGAATTCTGATTTAGAATTTCAAGCTGATAGTGATGATTGTTTGAGATTCAGAGA
The DNA here is from genome assembly GCA_005393395.2 of Gossypium australe. NCBI lineage: Eukaryota > Viridiplantae > Streptophyta > Magnoliopsida > Malvales > Malvaceae > Gossypium > Gossypium australe. Next base: position 21,474,107 of record CM016619.1, on the reverse strand, counting down.
TCGGATCTGTGTTCCGAAGAATTCAGAGTTAATTCAGTTGATTTTGAATGAAGCTCACAATAGCTGTTTGACTATTCATCCGGGGAGTACGAAAATATATAATGATTTGAAACAGTTTTATTGGTGGCATGGTATGAAACAGGACATCTTTGACTTTGTGTCGAAATGTTTAATATGCCAGTAAGTTAAAGCGGAACATCAGGTTCCATCTAGTTTGTTACAACTAATTTTGATTCATGAGTGGAAATGGGAGAGAATCACGATGGACTCGGATTGCCGTTATCTCTGGGAAAGAAAGATGCAATCTGGGTGATAGTTGATAGGTTGACGAAATCAGCTCATTTCATTCCGGTGAGAACAGATTATTCACTTGATAAGCTAGCTAAATTGTATATCTCTGAGATTGTGAGATTGCACGGGGTGCCACTATCTATTGTGTCTGATAGAGATCTGAGATTTACCTTGCGATTTTGGAAGAAATTGCAAGAGGCTTTAGGCACAAAGTTTCATTTTAGTACTGTATTTCATCCATAGACGGATGGTCAATCCGAGTGGATTATTCAGGTTCTCGAAGATATGTTGAGATGCTGTATACTTGAGTTTGAAAGTACGTGGGAAAAATATTTGTCGTTGATTGAGTTCGCATATAATAATAGTTTTCAATCTAGCATTAAAATGGCACCGTATGAGGCTCTTTAAGGTCAAAAATGTGGAACTCCATTATATTGGACAGAGCTAAGTGAGAATAAAATTCACGGGGTTGATGTAATAAAAGACACTGAGTAGAAAATAAAGGTGATTCATGACAGTTTGAAAGCGGCCTCAAATCGTCAGAAGTCTTATGCAGACTTGAAACGAAAAGATATTGAATTTGAAGTTGGTAACAAAGTGTTTTTGAAAGTGTCTCTGTGGAAAAAGATACTTCGATTTGGTCGGAAAGGCAAGCTGAGTCCGAGGTTCATTGAACCGTATGATATCGTTGAACAAATAGGGCCGGTTGCTTATAGATTGCTGTTGCCACCTGAATTAGACAAAATTCATAATGTATTTCATGTGTCGATGTTTCGACGGTACAGATCTGATCCGTCTCATTTGATTGCTCCTACTGAAGTTGAGATTCAGTCAGACTTGTCATACAGTGAGGAACCAATTCGAATTTTGGCACAAGAGACCAAAGTGTTGCGAAACAACATAATTTCCTTAGTGAAAGTGTTGTGGCATAAACAAGGAGTTGAAGAGGCTACGTGGGAGCCTGAAGACATGATGAGGGAACAATATCCGAACCTATTTATTGGTAAGATTTTCGGGGATGAAAATCCCTAAGGGGGAGAGTTGTAACAGCTCGGTTTAGACCCTAGTCAGAATAGTGGTTTCGAGACCACAAATCTGAGGTCAAAAAAATATTTTAACATTATTTTCTGTGTTCATTATATGTGAATTAGCATGTGTGAAAATTTGGTGTGAAAATTTTATTGTTTGCGTGTTGAATTATGAGAAAGGATTAAATCGCATAAAATGTAAAAGCTGTGTGCCAATTGATAAAGTGTCTAATAGGCATGGCTTTTTAAATGAGAAGTCCTTATGTGGTAATTAGTCCTTTTGTGGTGAAGATGGACATAAAAGGCCATTAAATGAATGAAATTATAAAGTTTTAACTAGGGGCAAAAAGGTAAAATATAAATTAATCAATATTAAACAAAACCAAAGTGATTTTTGTGTTCATCTTTTACATCTCTTCACCGAATATTGAAAGAAAGATAGGGCTTGGAACCTTTAACATTTCGGCACACTTGTGATCTTGATTGGGGTACGAAATTTGTTCGGTTTTTGATAATTTCTATATTTTTTTGATCGTTGCTTTGTGTTCTAGCTAACCCCTGCTTTAATTTTAGAATTTGATGATGATTTTGAGATATGCCATTGATGAATATTTGAGTTTTGTGATAGTTGATGATGAAATATGGAATATATGTGAAAGATTAACATATTTTGTCTTTGAATTTTTAGTGAAATTGAGTAATTTTGGCTAAATTGAGAAAAGTGTAAATTGAGGGACTAAAATGTGAAATAAATGAAATGTGTGGATTTGTATGGACATTAGAAAAATTCAGCTAGGCATGGGTGGAAAGAAATTATGTGTATTTGATGATTTTATGAAATAGGGACTAAAGTGTCAAAATGTGAAAATGTGAGGGGTATTTTGTAAAATGCCCTAAATATATGTGTGAGGACTAAATTGAATGAATTGGTGATTGAATGAGTTGAATTTGAATGTGTATAGATCAGGAAAGGAGAAGTTCAGATCGAGATCGAGGCAAAGACAAAGTGCTCGATTAATTGACCGTTTCGGTATTTCGACGTCCGAGGTAAGTTCGGACATAATATGTGTATTTAACTATGTTTAATGTTATGAAATGAATGGTATGATATTATTGAATTGTGAATGCCATGTGAGGACTAGAGTTATGTGGCACTAAGTGTGCGTATTCAGAAATGTGACCGAGAAGATTAGCACTGGGTGTGCGAAATGATATAAGCTTCGGCTTTGTGGATGGCACTGTGTGTGCGATACTGATTTAAGATCTGTTTGATATAGATGTACTAAGTGTGTGATGTTAATTAAGCTTCGGCTATTGATTTGGGCACTAAGTGTGCGATTGAACCGAAGAAGTGACGAAAGTTGATCGAAATGAAATATTGAGTATTGAGTAGCATATGTGATCGATAACTAAGTGTTGGCTAAGGTACGTTTAGAACCTATGTGGTTGATGAAATTATTAATGAGTTTATGGAAGGTTAATTGAACATAATAGCTTTGGATGGTATGGTATATGTGATTATTAATTAATCAATGTGATGGTTGTTTTTAGTATAATGTATGATGTTACGAACTTACTAAGCTTTGAAAACTTACTGTGTGATTTGTTCCTCTATTTTATAGTGTCAGTAAAGCTAGCTCAGATTCGGGGATCCTCAGCATCTCTATCACACTATCGGCAATCTAATTTTGTACTTTTGAAGATGTGTATATTTGAATATGGCATGTATAGGCTAGTTGTTTTGAAATATGTTTGAGATGTGTAAATTGCCATGTGATGTGGCTAGATAAATGTTGGTAATATGCATGTGTGGATTTGGTATATGATGCATAATATGATATAGCTTGATGGTAACAAATATGTCTTATGAATGGTAAGCTTAGTGATGGATTGATGCTATTGTGATATAGGGATATTGTGGATGAATCATGCTTGGGAATGCGTGTATATTAGTTGTGCAATTTGGTATAAAAGTTGACATGATTAGAAATGAGATTGGATGGGATGATATGTTGATCATTTGACATGTAATTGGTTGCCAAATTGTTTGTGAGAATAGGCTTGTATGTGCTTGTAGTTATGACCCTTGTGTGGGTGGCAAATTGACCTTGCAAATGGCCTATTTTGCATACACGGCCAAGGGACACGGGCGTGTGTCTCTGCTGTGTGGTTTAAGTTTTCCTTCGAGGTGTGCCTGAGCAGGTTACAAGGCCGTGGCACACGGGTATGTCTAGTGGCCATGTGGACAGTTCAGTATGTATTCCCTATTTTGGCACGGGCTGGACACATGGGCGTGTCTAGTGGCCGTGAGAGGTACACGGCCTGACCGCACGGGCATGTTACTTTTGCAGTGTTGAAAAATGTTTAAAATTTTGGAAAAATTTTTCTAAGTGCTCGGTTTAGTCCCGAACCTCCACTAACGCATTTTGAGGTTTCGTAAACCTCAATAAGGGATTACATGATTATAATTGAATATGTTTGATTGATGATTAACTATGTGTTGAGAAATGAGTGTGAGATATTTTGAAAAGTTCAGAAATGTTTAGTAAAGCCTCTTAACCCTATTCCGGTGACGGTTTTGGGTTAGGGTGTTACACGAAGGATCAGAACGATATCGTCGCAACATCGATACATGAAACATGTTGTGTATTTTCTCTAACTCTATCGGCAAAGCCAACTGGTATGCCACTGGCCCAATCTTTTCGGTAACCTCATACGGCCCTATGAATCGCGGACTCAATTTCCCCTTTTTACCAAATCTCAATATTTTCTTCCACAGGGATACTTTCAAAAATACTTTGTCGCCAACTTGAAACTCAATTTCTTTTCTTTTTAAATCCGTGTACAACTTTTGTTGGTCCGAAGCAGCTTTTATACTATCACGGATCACTTTCACTTTCTCCTCGGTCTCTTTAACTAGGTCGACCCCATGAATTTTCTTCTCATTAAGCTCGGTCCATTACAAAGGAGTCCGACACTTACGACCATATAAAGCCTCGTACGGTGCCATCCGTATAATCGACTAGTAACTATTGTTGTAAGCAAACTTAACCAAAGGTAGATATCTTTCCCAACTACCTCCAATCTCTAACACACAGCATCGGGGCATATCCTCAAGGACTTGAATCACTCTTTCAGATTGGGCGTCGGTTTGAGGATGGAATGCGGTACTAAAATTCAACCTTGTACCTAAGGCTTCCTGCAACTTCTTCCAAAACCTCGAAGTAAATCCCAGATCTGTATCCGAGATAATAGATATAGGCACTCCATGAAGTCTCACCACCTCAGCAATATACAACTCAGCTAGCTTATCAAGTGAATAATCTACTCGCACTGGTATAAAGTGAGCTGACTTCGTTAGTCTATCAACAATAACCCATACGACGTCTTTCTTTTTCGGAGTCATAGGCAACCCCGTCACAAAATCCATGGTAATCCGACCCCACTTCCATTCGGGAACCATCACCGGCTGAAGCAATCCCGAAGGCACTTGGTGTTCGGCTTTCTCTTGTTGACAGATCAAACATCTTGTCACAAACTCAGAGATGTCTCTTTTCATACCCATCCACCAATAAAATCTCTTCAAATCATTGTACATTTTCGTGCTACCGGGATGTACTAACAAATGACCACTGTGTGCTTCATGTAAAATTTTCTGGATCAACTTATCATCTTTTAGTACACAAATTCTATCGTGAAACATTAAACAACCATTCGAACTCACCAGAAAATCAGAATCATTACCCGATTCACACTTAGCTCTCTTAGCTTGCATCTCATTATCATTCTTTTGAGCCTCATTTATATGTTGAATAAATAGCGGTCTAACCATCAATTCGGCCAATATAGCACCATTATCAGACAAAGCTAAGCTCGTGCTCATAGCTCTCAAAGCATACAAAGATTTCCTGCTCAAGGCATCTGCAACTACATTCTCTTTCCCTGGATGGTAATCAATCACTAGCTCATAATCTTTCAATAATTCGAGCCACCGTCGCTGCCGCAGATTTAAATCCTTTTGATCCATCAAGTGCTTTAAACTCTTATGGTCGGTGAAGATTCGACACTTCTCACCATATAAATAATGGCGCCAGATCTTCAAAGCTAAAATGATCGCGGCCAACTCCAAGTCGTGAGTCGGATAATTCTTCTCATGTGGTTTTAGCTGTCTCGAGGCGTAAGCTACTACCTTACCCTCTTGCATCAACACACAATTGAGTCCGTTAAATGATGCATCACTATATACTACAAACCCCTTTCCCGACTCAGGTTGCATTAAAACCGGCGCTTCAGTCAACAAGGTTTTCAATCTCTCAAAACTCTGTTGACATTTCTCTGTCCATTCAAACTTGACATCTTTATGCAACAGTTTCGTCATCGGGGTAGCAATCATGGAAAACCCTTTTACGAACCGTCTGTAGTACCCCACTAAACCCAAAAAGCTTCTAAGTTCTAACACATTTCTTGGCAGTTTCCACTTCACAATAGCCGAGATCTTACTCCGATCAACACTAATACCATCGCCCGACATAATATGTCCTAAAAATCTGACCTCTCGGAGCCAAAACTCACTCTTGCCAAACTTAGCATATAACTTCTTGTCTCTTAAAGTCTGCAAAACAATTCTCAGGTGCTCTGCATGATCACTTTCGTTCTGAGAATAAATCAGTATATCATCGATGAAGACAACTACAAACTTGTCCAAATACGGCCGAAAGACACAGTTAATTAGATCCATAAAAATAGCAGGACCATTCGTTAGACCAAACGGCATGACAAGAAACTCATAATGGCCATACCTCGTCTGAAATACAGTTTTCGGCACATCCTGCTCCTTAACACTCAACTGGTAATATCCAGACCTTAGGTCTATCTTAGAGAACACCGTAGCTCCTTTCAGTTGGTCAAATAGATCATCTATCCTTGGCAAAGGATACTTATTCTTGACAGTCACTTTGTTGAGCTGTCTATAATCTATGCATAATCTCATCGACCCATCTTTCTTCTTCGCAAAAAGTACTGGAGCACCCCACGGTGAATAGCTCGGTCTTGCAAAACCCTTGTCCGTTAACTCTTGCAGCTGAACCTTTAATTCTTTCAATTCCAATGGTGCCATCCTGTATGGAGCAACCGAAATAGGTGCTGTACCCAGAACTAACTCAATTCCAAACTCGACCTCTCTAACCGGAGGCAATCCGGGTAACTCCTTCGGAAACACATCAGGATAATTGCATACCACCAGTACTGATTCAATCTTTACCTCTGACTCTTGAGTATTCAGCACAAAGGCGAGATAAGACTCATATCCTTTACTCAAATATTTCTCGGCTACCATAGTTGAAATTATCACTAATAGATTATCCGATCTACTTGATTCAACTCGAATGACATCCCCATTTTTACATTTCAATTCAATAAACTTGCTACCACAGTTCACTAAAACATTCTGAGCCGTCAACCAATCCATACCAAGAATCAAATGAAACTCATCAAACGGCAACAACATAAGATTTGCCGAAAAACAATGATCTCTAATTGTCAAAGGACAATTCTTACACATCTTGTCGACTAGCACATGTTTGCCTATCGGGTTTGACACCTTTACTACAAATTCCGTAGACTGAACGATTATGTTCTTACTAAATTCCAATTTCATGCAAATATATGAATGGGTAGACCCTGGATCAATCAAAGCAATAACGGAGGTGTCATGAAGAGAAAAAGTACCCGTTATCATATCTGGAGATGATGCCTTCTCGCGAGCGCGAATGGGATAGGTTCTTGCAGGTGCTCGACCCTTTGGTCTCATAGCAGAATCTCGAGGTGCACCTCTACTACTAGTCCCTCCTCCCGGGTTCTTTTGTGATCTACTCCTTGAAGATACATTCCTTGATCTTACCTCTTGTTTCCTTTCCTTGTCGTCCCACTCAGGGCAATTTCGGATGAAATGACCGGGTGAACCACACTTGTAACAGTTTCAATTATTCCCCCAACACTCCCGAGTGTGCTGCCTACCACAATTTGAACACTCCGGTTTGGACTTCGGATTGCCTTGCCATCGATGTGGCTTGAACTCTCGAGCTCGAGTAGCTAGTGCCTCGATCTCTATGTGGATATCCAGTTGATGTAGTCGTCCGAGAGTTCATCTCCCTGAACTTCTTTGATTGAGCTTGGTATGATTTACTCATTGGCCTTTTTCTTGCATCTTGGCCTCACTCATGCCATTCCTCTTTTCCTTATTCAATTCCTCAGCCTTACATGCCCTATCAACCAACACTACAAACTCTTTTAATTCTAAAATCCCAACTAGAAGTCTGATATCCTTATTCAGCCCATCTTCAAACCTCTTGCACAAGATAGATTCTGTAGACACGCACTCTTGTGCATACTTGCTGAGCCTAAGAAACTCACGCTCATATTCTGCCATAGTCATTTTTCCTTGCTTTAACTCAAGGAATTCCTTCCGTTTCTGATCACCAAATCGCTGAGTTATATACTTATTTCGGAACTCTTCCAAAAAAGAAGCCGCACGTCACTCTCTCCTTTGGAACCACCGATGTTAATGTCTTCTACTAATGATCGGCCGAGTTTCTCAGCAAAGACACGGCGCATTTCAAGCTCTCTTCAGGTGTGCAGGAGAGTTTATCAAACACTCTCATCGAATTCTCAAGCCAGAACTCTGCCCTCTCAAGGTCATTGTATATATTAACTCTAAACTCCTCAACCCCTTGCTTCCGAATCTTGTCTACCGGGGGCTTGGTTATTCTCATTACATCTACACCTTGAGGAGCCACAGGAACTGGCTGAGGTATAGGAGGGGGTGGAAGAGGTTGAGCATTAGGGTTTGCTTGTACATACTCCGTGTACCAATTACTCATTATTTAGAGAAAGGCTTCCCGCGCCTCTTCTCGTTGACCCCTAGTCTCGGGTCCACTCTCTACAAGTGCGGTCCCTTGTGCGGGAGCTAGCGCATTACTAGCTGCGTCATCAGTAGCCTCTCGATCGGGATCCATTTACTATGTGAAAACAAAGTTTAGAATTGTTAGAAGCCACCACACTATCAATATACGCTTATGGCATGCATAGCTAGACTCTAACACACACTACGGTAGTCCGAGAACTGACTAAACCATAGCTCTGATACCATTAAATGTAACACCCCTTACTTGTATTCTACGCCAAAACCAGATACGAGGTGTTACCGTACTTAACTCACATGGTCAAACAACTTTGGGCTATTAAATTCCATTCCAAATTAAAAACTTTTCCATACACACCTCAACATCCTTATAATGGGCCTACGAGGCCCTAAACATGCTTCCGGAAGGTTTTGGGAATTAATAGGAAACTTTCATGCACTTGGAAAATTTTGCCTAAACAGGGGCCACACGCCTGTGTGAAATGGGACACGCCCGTGTGGGCAAGTCGTGTCGTCACACATGCCCATGTCCCTCACCCGTGGTCGACACTGACTTATTTCACACGACCGGACACACGCTTGTGTCGTTAGCCCGTGTCCCCCACACGACCTCGACACGCCTGTATGCCAAAACCATATTGCAATTTAGTCCCCTCATTAGCTAGCTTAAGCTTTGGGGGTTCCAAAAAATACAAAAATCATCAAGGAAGACCTCTAAAATCACTTACTTGTTAGAAAATATGTTGGCTGAAAGTTTGAGCTTCAAAACTCTTGTTTCTTGCTGTAAATTTCGGTAGGAGAGGAAGAGAAATGAAAAAAGATGATAGCATCCCTTTACCAATATTATTTTATTCATTTTTATCACCTAATATCACTAAATTTGACCAAAATTTAATGCTCTTGTCTCCCTAGTCTCTATGATCGGCCAACACACCCCAATTGGCCTAATTGCATATTAAGGACCTCCAATTTAATATTCTATGGCTATTAGACACCTCTACCTTGAAAAATAGAACTTTTGCACTTTATGTGATTTAGTCTTTTTTCACAATTAAACATAAAATCGCTAAAATTAAAGCACCAAAATTTTCATATAGCCATATATTAATGCCATAACACATAAAATAACTCAAACATAATTTTCCTCAACCTTGGATTAGTGGTCCTGAGACCACTGTTCCGACTAGCCCCAAAATCGGGCTGTTACATGGATGGTGATCCACAATCCTATGGTGAAGCCATGACTTCTAGGGATGCAACATTTTAGAAAGAGGTGATCAAGGATGAATTGGATTCAATATTATCCAACAATACTTGGATTCTAGTTGATCTTTCTCAAGGATCGAAGTCTATCGGGTGTAAATGGGTGTTTAAAAGGAAGAATACTCCAACAGGGGGTTCTCCAACCTTTAAGGCTAGGTTGGTGGCTAAAGGATTTAGGCAAAAAGAATGCCTAGATTATTTTGACAGTTATGCACCAGTGACTAGGATAATCTCCATTTGAATTCTTATAGCACTTGCATCTATCCATAAGTCACATGTACATCAAATGGATGTTAAGACGAATTTTTTGAATGGTGATCTCGAAGAGGAAGTCTGCATGGAGCAACCAGAAGTTTTTGTGCTTCTTGGGAATGAACATAAGGTGTGTAAGTTGATCAAGTCATTATATGGTTTAAAACAACCGCCTAAACAGTGGCATGAGAGATTTGACTCTGTTATCTTGTCATAAGGTTTTTTACATAATGGTGCGGATAAATGTATTTACACTAAATTCACCGATAGGTATGGTGTAATTATTTGTCTCTATGTAAAAGATTTGTTGATTTTTGGTACAAACATGGAAGGTGTTCGTGAGACCAAAGAGTATTTAGCCTCAAAATTTAAAATGAAGGATCTCAATGAGGTAGATACAATTCTAGGTATAAAGGTGAAAAAACATGAAAAGGGCTTTGCACTAAGTCAATCTCGTTACATTGAGAAAGTATTGGAAAAGTTTAAACACTTGAATATCAAGGATTCAAACACTCTATACGATTCGAACGTCAAGTTAAGTGAGACTAATGGCGGGGCTATAGCGCAACTTGAGTACGCTAGTGTAATCGGAAGTCTAATGCATGCAATGCATTGTACTAGACCTGATATCGCATTTGTTGTGTGCAAATCGGTGAGATTTACAAATTTTCCTAGTACCGATCATTGGAAAGGCATTTGTAGGATTTTTGGCTATCTTAAGAAAACAAAAAATTTGGGATTATTCTATAGTGATTATCCTGTAGTACTAGAAGGTTACTCGGATGCAAGTTGAATTACAAGTCTAAGTGACAATAAGTCCACATCGGGATGGATTTTTACAATAGAAGGTGGAGCCATTAATTGGGCCTCCAAGAAACAAACTTGCATCTCACGTTCAACTATGGAGGCTGAATTTATAGCCTTAGCGGCTACTGGAAAGGAAGTGGAATGGCTAAGAGATCTCTTGCTAGATATAAAGTTGTGGCCACAACGAAGGTTCACTATTTTCATATATTATGATAGTGAATCTACCATGTATCGAGCATACAATAAGGTGTACAATGGAAAGACTGGACATATAAGTTTGAGACATGAGTATGTGAGATAATTGATTAAGGACGGTGTGATAACTATTACCTATGTTAAGTTAATTGACAATTTAGTGGATCCATTGACAAAATGTTTGTCAAGAGATTTGGTTAATAGTATCACCACTAATATGGGATTAAAATAGTTAAGTTAATTGACAATTTAGTGGATCCATTGACAAAATGTTTGTCAAGGGATTTGGTTAATAGTATCACCACTAATATGGGATTAAAATAATTCTATCACATCATTGATAATGGAAACCCTACCTTGTTCTAGCCAAAAGTTAGTTTCAAGGTTCAAAGGGTAATAACAAATTATCGAATGACAACATACATTAAGAATCAGGATTTGGTGTTTATATTTTAGGAGGATGAGTTTTACTCTTAATGGATGAACATTAATTGTCATGAAATCCACCTATATGGACAAGAAGTGTTGTCGCTTCAACGAGATTTTCTTTATGGTTTTATCTTGTACATGTTCATGAAAGAGGATAAGCGCATGGTTGAAGCGATTATGTGTGAAATATTTCCGGTATTAACTTTAAGAATGATGGTTGAAGCGACTAGCCACCATTCACTTTGTTGATACTTTGAGAGTTTGCACTAAAGGAAGGTTCAATCTGCGAACACCCTTCTTTATGTATAATCATTCTATACTTGTTTTCTAGAATTAACAATCTAGTGGGGGATTGATGGAAACTATAGATTACAAATTAATATGAGCACTATTCAAATTAAAAGTGATGATTTATCATCTTACAAATTTAATTATTCATAAGCACTATTCATATTAAAAGTGATGATTTATCATCCAATGAATACATTTCCATGGGACTTGTTTCTTCCAATGAGTATGTCCAATATGAAGGGTTGTAGCTCTTCAAATTGTATTCATTGAGTGCATCTAAATAGAGGCATTATGGTGCTCACAAATATACAATTACAATCAATCTTATTTTCAAAAACTAGAGTAAGAGTTAGGGAATTCCTCGATTTTGCTAATCAAAGGAAATTCAAAACTTCGTTGTATCTAGGGAGATCCTTTGTTTTAACTATAACACCCCTTACCCGAGTTCTACGCCAGAATCGAGCCCGAGGCGTTACCGTAATAAAACCACTTGATCGCCACTTAGGCTCATCGTGATTACTCTCTTAAGTCACCTCAACAACCTCAATCTCGACTTACGAGGCCTCACTCATATACACGAGGGCTCTCGAGACAATCTCGGAACTTTTTCCCAATATTAAAATTTTTCTCTTTTATCCAGGGCTCACACGCCCGTGCAAGATGAGACATGCCCGTGCATAGACCCACACGCCTATGCTCTACAACCGCGGTGAATATTGACTACATACACACGGCCTCAAAGCCTAGTCACACGCCCGTATGGCTAGTCGTGGTCTATCCTGACTTAAAATGTTAACATGCAGGGAACACACGGCCAAGTCACACTCCCGTAGGCTGACCGTGTGTCACACATGGTCTAGATACACGCCCGTGTGTCTATCCACATGGACAAAAACAAAGCTATGTGCTAAGTTCCTTTCACCCCTCTAGCATACACAATCTGCATTCATTCAACACATCCATAATCAACTCAAATTGAAGTGTAATCTCACATAGATAACTACATCTTTTCATATAAAAGAATAGCCAACAATTATGACATTATACAAAATAAGCTATCCATCTAAAGGCCAACACAACTTAGCCATTTACAATAAAAATTCACTACCTTGTCTAGCCCCTATACATGCCATATACAAAACATTTATACAATATACAACAAAACATCATTCCTCGATAATTCATCCACACAGCTAATTAACTCAATAATATAACCACACAGCTAATTTCTTAGTGGTTTCGCACTTAGCCCACCACAATCAATTTATAAGGTAGTATCGTACTTAGCCTACCTCAAAGGTAATCATAGTGGTTTCGCACATAGCCCACTAGATGATATACCTAACGATAGCATTGCACATAGCCAGCTCATCATCAATATGCATTAGGATGGTATCGCACTTAGCCCACCATTTAACATTACCACTACACATTCTCATATCTACTTACTTAATCATTCATCCATTCACAATATCTACCACATTCATTCCACATAGGTTCCCAAACATGCTACACATTAGCTAGCATTAACAAATTGTAAGTATGAACGCATTGTTTATGCATAGACTTACCTCGATACTCAAAAGTATAGAAACATGCAATTTAGTCCAACACATTGCTCTTGCCTCGGTTTAGATCCGGGCTTCGTATTTCTTGATCTATAATGAATAAATCAGCTTATTCAATACAAACATTGACTAAATTGATCCACATCTCATACTTTAGTAAAATCACTATTTTGCCTCTAAACTTCCTCATATTTACACTTTAGCCCCAAGGCTCGTAAAGTGATTTTTATTCAACTTTCTAGCCTTTCATGCTTAGCCGAATCACTTACTCAATTAAAGCATTCATCAATTCTCACTAAATCACACATGTATGACCAAACTTAAGACTTTCACAAACTAGTCCCCACATGCATTTTCCATGGAAATTCATTTAGCAAAAGATGTTTCTACTACATCAAGTTTTCATATTTTCCATAAAACATCAAAATACATGCATGTCATACATGGGTACATTTTTGAACATCCATCATAGCTCATTAAATAGCTAAAAATAGCTTACTCATGCTACTAGGACTTCAAAAATACGAAGAATATCAAAAACAGGGCTTAGATGCACTTATTAGCAAGCTTGAAAAATTTGAAGAACCCTAACAATGGCTCTTGAAATTTTCGGTAGCCTTGGAGAAGAAGATGAGTGAATTTTGTCATATTTTCTCTTATTTTAATAATTTAATAGCCAAATGACCAAAATTCCCTTTTTGATAAACTTCCTATTTTAACTCATCCATGCCCAATTTTGTCCAAAAACTAAAAATTGGGAAAATTACTCATTAAGGACCTCTAATTAATATTCTAAAGCTATTTCACACAAATAGCTTCTAGAATCTCACATTTTGTAACTTTTGCAGTCCTTTTGGACAATTTAACCGCAATTTCACAAAATTGCTTCATGAAACTTTCACACTAGCATGCATACATAGCATAAGCCTAAAAAACTCATACATATACCTCGAATTTGTGGTCTCGCACCACTATTCTGACTAGGCCCTAAACCGGGATGTTACAACTCTCCCCCTTTAGAGATTTTTGCCCTCGAAAATCTTACCAGTAAAGAGGTTTGGATGTTGCTCTCTCATAGCTTCTTCCGTTTCCCACGTAGCCTTTTCCACACCGTGTTTCTGCCACAACACTTTCACTAGTGCTATGCTCTTATTTCTCAACTGTTTCACTTCTCGAGCCAAGATCTTTATCGGCTCCTCTTCATAAGACATATCCGGTTTTATCTCAATTTCCGTCGAAGGAATCACATGTGAAGGATCAGAGCGATACCGTCGCAACATTGACACATGGAACACATTATGAATCTTTTCCAACTCTGCCGGTAAAGCCAACTGGTACGCTACAGGCCTAACTCTGTCTGTAATCTCATACGAACCTATGAATCTTGGACTCAATTTCCCTTTTTGTCCAAATCTCATAATCTTTTTCCACGGGGACACTTTCAAAAATGCTTTGTCCCCCACCTCAAACTCAATCTCTTTTCTTTTCAAATCCGCGTACGACTTCTGTCGGTCTGAAGTAGCTTTCAGACTATTACGGATTACTCTTACTTTCTCTTCAGTTTCTTTTACCAAATCAACTCCATGGATTCGTTTCTCTTTAAGCTCGGTCCAATACAGAGGAGTCCGACACTTACAACCATACAAGGCCTCATACGGAGCCATCCATATACTCGACTGATAACTGTTGTTATAAGCAAATTCGACCAAAGGTAGATATCTCTTCCAACTACCCTCTTATTCTAACACACAGCATCGGAGCATATCCTCAAGAACTTGAATCATTCTTTCAGACTGACTATCGGTTTGCGGATGGAACGCAGTACTGAAATTTAACCTCGTACCCATGGCCTTTTGCAACTTCTTCCAAAACCTTGAAGTAAACCTCGGACCTCTATCCGATATAATAGACATAGGCACACCATGCAATCTTACTATCTCTGCCACATACAACTCAGCTAGCTTATCCAGTGAATAATCAACACGTACTGGGATAAAGTGAGTCGACTTCATCAGTCTATCCACAACAACCCACACAGCATCTTTCTTTTTCGGAGTCATCAGCAACCTCGTCACAAAATCCATGGTAATTCAATCTCACTTCCATTCGGGTACTATCACTGGCTGAAGCAATCCCGAAGGCACTTGATGTTTAGCTTTCACTTGTTGACAAATCAGACACTTTGTCATAAATTCTGAAATATCTCTTTTCATACATGGCCACCAATATAACTTCTTCAAATCATTGTACATTTTTGTACTGTTCGGATGTACTGACAAACATCCACTGTGGGCCTCATGCAAAACCTTTCGAATCAACTCCTCATCTTTAGGTACACAAATTCTGCCATGGTATAATAAACAACCATTCGAACCCACTCAAAAATCAGAATCACTTTTAGATCCACAATATCTCTCTTAGCTCGCATCTCACTGTCATTCCTCTGAACCTCACATATTTGTTGAACAAATAGTGGCTTAGCTCTCAACTCTGCCAAAATAGCACCATCATCGGCTAATGCTAAACTCGTGCTCATAACTATTAGAGCATACAAGGATTTCCTACTCAAGGCATCCGCAACCACATTCGCTTTTCCCGGGTGGTAATCAATGACTGACTCATAGTCTTTCAATAACTCAAGCCACCGCCTCTGCCTCAAATTCAGATCCTTCTGATCCATCAAATATCTCAAACTCTTGTGATCCGTAAAGATTCGACACTTCTCACCATATAAGTAATGTCGCCAAATCTTTAATGCGAAAAAAATCATAGCCAACTCCAAATCATGAGTCGGATAATTATTCTCGTGTGGTTTTAGCTGTCTCGAGGCGTAAGCGACTACCTTACCCTCTTGCATCAACACACAACCAAGACCATTAAATGACGCATCACTGTAAACTACAAACTCTTTCCCCGATTCTGGTTGAACCAAAACCGGTGCCTCAGTCAACATTGTTTTCAGTTTCTCGAAACTCTGTGGACAAGTTTCATTCCATTCAAACTTGACATCTTTATGCAAAAGTTTCGTCATCGATGTAGAAATCACAGAAAACCCCTTTACGAAACGTCTATAATATCCCGCTAATCCCAAGAAACTTCTAATTTTCGACACGTTCCTCGGCTGTTTCCAATCCACAATAGCTGAAATCTTACTTGGGTCAACTCTGACACCATCACCTGACACAATGTGTCTTAGAAATCCAACCTCTCGGAGCCAAAACTCACTCTTGCTAAACTTAGCATACAACTGCTTACCTCTTAAAGTTTGTAAGACAATTCTCAAATGCTCTTCATGATCGTTCTCATCTCGAGAGTAGATTAATATGTCGTCAATGAAGACAACTACAAACTTGTCCACATATGGTCTGAAAACACGATTCATCAGATCCATAAAAATCGCAGGTGCATTTGTTAAACCAAACGGCATGACTAAAAACTCGTAATGGCCATACCTTGTTCGAAATGCAGTTTTCAACACATCTTGTTCTTTCACTCTGAACTGATAGTAACCAGACCTCAGGTCTATCTTGGAGAACACTGTAGCTCCTTTCAATTAGTCAAAAAGATCATAAATCCTTGGTAAAGGATATTTATTCTTTACCATCACCTTGTTGAGCTGTCTATAATCTATACACAATCTCATAGACCCATCTTTCTTCTTCACAAATAATACCGTAGCACCCCACGGTGAGTAGCTCGGTCTTACAAAACCCTTATCTGTTAACTCTTGCAACTGAACCTTCAGTTCTTTCAACTCTAAAGGTGCCATTCTATATGGAACAATTGAAATCGGTGCCGTTCTTGGAATCAACTCAATTCCAAACTCAACCTCTCTCACTAGAGGTAATCTGGGTAACTCTTCTAAGAATACATCTGGATACTCGCATACTATCGGAATTGTTTCAAACTTTACTCCAATCTCTTAAGTATCCAACATAAAAGCAAGATAGGACTCACATCCTTTTCTCAAACATTTCTCAGCCATTAGAGAAGAAATCATCACTGGTAGACTATCTGGTCCACCTGATTCAACCCGAACAACATCTCCACTCTCACAAAACAATTCAATAAACTTGCTACCACAGTTCACTAAGACACTATGGGTAGTCAACTAATCCATGCCTAGGATTAAGTCAAACTTATCAAACGGCAACAACATCAGATTTGCCGAAAAACAATGACCTCTAATTGTCAAAGGACAACTCTTACACACCTTGTCCACTAACACATGCTTTCCTAACGGGTTTGACACCTTAACCACAATATCTGTAGACTCAACGGTCATGCTCAAACTAGATGCCAATCTCATGCAAATATAAGAGTGAGTAGACCCTGGATCTATTAAAGCAATAACAAAGGTGTCATAGAGAGAAAAAGTACCCGTTATCACATCTGGGGAGGATGCCTCTTCGCGAGCGCGAATAGCATACGCCCTCGCAGGTGCCCGACCCTCCGGTCTCACAGTAGAGTCTCTGACGCACCTCTACCACTAACCTCACCTCTTGGGTTTCTTGGTGGTCTACCCCTTATAGGCATATCACTTGGTCTCATCTCTTGCTTCTCTTCCTTATCATCCCTCTCGGGGTAGTTTCGGATAAAATGGTCGGGGGAACCACACTTATAACATTTCCGACTATTTCCCCAACATTCTCCTATGTGATACCTACCACAACTTGGACACTCCAGTTTACTCTTCATATTGCCCACACTTTCCATTGAGGTAGCTTGGACTCTTGAACCCGAACGAGTATTGCCCAAGTCTCGATGCGAATAACCCACTGGTACTGTCATCCGAGGATTCACTTCCTTGGATATTTTTGACTAGGCTTGATACGACTTGCCCATCGGCCTCTTTCTTGCATCTCGGGCTTCACTCACAGCCCTCCTCTTTTTTGTACTCAACTCTTTGGCCTTATTTGCCCTTTCAACTAACACCACAAACTCTTTCAACTCTAAAATACCCACCAGGAGTTTGACCATCTTCGAACCTTTTACACAAGATGGTCTCTGTCGACACACATTCTTGAGCGTATTTACTGAGCCTAACAAACTCACGCTCATATTCAGCTACTGTCATTCTTCCTTGCTTCAACTTAAGGAATTCTTTTCTTTTTCGATCAGTAAACCGTTGGCTTATATACTTCTTCCGGAACTCTTCCAGAAAGAAGTCCCACATCACCCGCTCTTTTGGGACCACTAACGTTAATGTCGTCCACCAATGGTATGCCGAATCTCTCAGTAAGGATACGGCACACTTCAAACTCTCCTCTGGTGTACATGAGAGTTCATCGAACACTCTCATCGAGTTCTCTAACTAGAACTCCGCCCCCTCAGGGTCATCATCTGCCTTAGCTCTAAACTCCTCAGCCCCGTGCTTCTTAATCTTATTCACCGGGGGTTTCGATATCCTCACTACATCAATACCTTGAGGAGCCATAGGATTTAGCTGAGGTATAGGAGGAGGTGGAGGAGGTTGAGCATTAGGGTTCGCTTGAATATAGTCCGAGTACCAATTACTCATCATCTGGAGAAAGGCTTCTCGTGCCTCTTCCCCTTGACCCCTAGCCTCGGGTCCACATTGTACAGGCACGATTCCTTCCGCAGGAGCCGGCGCTTTACTAACTGCTTCATCAGCAGTAGATTGATCGAGATCCATATACTATATAAAACAAGATTTAAAATCATCAGAGACCACCACACTATCATTGTACACTTATAGCATGTATAGCTAGACTCTTACATCCGTTACGGTAGTCCTAGAACCGACTAAACCATAGCTCTGATACCACTAAGTGTAACACCTCTTTCCCGAGGTCTACGCCAGAACCGAGCTCGAGGCGTTACCGTAATAAAACCACTTGATCGCTACTTAGGCTCATCCTGACTACTCTCTTAAGTCACCTCAACAACCTCAATCTCGACTTATGAGGCCTCACTCATATGCACGAGGGCTCTCGAGACTATCTCGAAACTTTTTCTGAATCTTAAAATTTTTCTCTTTTATATAGGGTTCACACGTCCGTGCAAGAAGAGACACGCCCGTGCATACACCCACACGCCCATGCTCCACACCTATGGTGAATACTGACTACATACACACGGCCTCAAAGCCTAGTCACACGCCCGTGTGGCTAGTCCGTGGTCTATCTTGACTTAAAATGTTAACATGCAGGGAACGCACGGCCAAGTCACACTCCCGTGGGCTGACCGTGTGTCACACATGGCACGTTCGGAGCCACCCCAGACACTCCTCTAAAAACCTTGGCTCCGTTTGACCTAAGTCTCTCAGGCACTAATTTTCGAGCTCCATTGCCCACATTAGCTCCTGCCACTCGCTCTAGCACTCACAGTATAGCCAACGATACTGCGTCATATCCTCCAGTTTGATCTTGATCCTCCACGCCCACTGTTGGCGGCGGCACATCATTATCTGACCCATGGCCAGACCCAACCGGTTCCGATATTGTCATTCTACCTCGAATACATCCACTAGAACTCATGTCTAAAGTCGCGATTGAATCTGATTAAAAATTTTTATGCATTAGTACTTTTTTCTACTGTTTATCCGCGAGCAGTTTTATGAAAAGAAGTTTTAGTAGTTCTTTCGATCAATCAAAGTCTTAGTTTCAAATCCTCTATTCTAATTCAGAGAATCACATTCATTTATCCACAACATTCATCACACTATTATGGGCATCTTTGTCCATTCCCAACCCAGGGGTATTTTCGTCATTTGTCTTACAGGGGTATTTTGGTAATTAATCGGGGTCAATTCGAAAATAATATTTACAAATCAAAAGCATTCTAAAATTTTCAAAACTCGAGGGTATTTTGAAAATTTTCCCAAATCAGAGGTATAGCAGAAATTTTGGAAATCGGGGTTATTTTGGTAATTTCATAAACCAGGGGTAATTTGGTAAATTTTCCCAACCAGGGTATCTTGAATTTTTGCAAAATAGGGTTTTTGGATACTTTTGCAAAGTAAGAAAATTTTATTAAAAATCGAGGGTAGTATGGAAATTTTAGAAACCCAGGGCATTTTTGTAATTTTTTCAACCAGGGGTATTTAGGTAATTTTATAAATCGGGAATATTTCAGAAAAATTTTATAGAACAGTTTTTACAAATCAAAAGGGTAATTTGAGGATTTTAAAACTAGGGTTCTTATAAAAATACGGCTAGTCCCTTTCGGGTTTTAGTTATTGGGTTTAGCCCGTGAATAAATCCTCTTGGTTAGGGTGAACCGTCACTACACACCAGGTAGGATTCGAGTGAAGAGGAGGTGAGTCACGAGGACTGCTTAAATACCAAGCTCCCACCGAAACCAATCCTAGACATGCGTACAATGGTTGCCGCACCCTAACTCGGCGACATACTTCACAGGTTTGTTTGGTTGCACTTAAGTCTTACGTATCTTGTGTTGGAGTAGACTAGTCCTAGGGTTCAATAGCCCTAATTTGCTAATCTACGATCCCATATTGCCCATAAAATTCACATATACAGATCACTTCAATAGCTAGGGGTACTTACCTGGTGGACTTTGGGTCGGAGATACAGGTGCCATGCCAGAATAACCTGAAATAGTTCATAAAAATATATGTTTTTGAAAAGCCCATCCTTTTAAAAAAATGTTTTTGGGCCCAAAACCCTCAAAGTCGAGTTTTGAACCGGGCTCTGATACCAAACTGTAACACCCCAAACCCGGCCCATACACCACGGCCGAATTTAGAATGCTACTGCGGAAAACGTTTGAAAATATTTTTGACTTAATAGTGAAAACATGAAAATCTGTTGTTATTGGTAAAACATTTCATATTTAAAACTCTAAGTAAAACTTTGATGTTACAGATTATTCGGGTTTAAAACTTTAATATATGTTTTTAAGATATAAGTTGCTAAAAATAAAATTATTTACAAATAGTAATTTAATCGTCAATCCAATTAAAACATAACGACAAACTTCAAATACTTTGAGTGGCCCTTATTACATCAAATAATTATTCAAAAATACTTAAAATATAAAATACGTAAACAACTAAAATATCTTCTGCATGGCATAAAAATAAACTTCTGCATGGCCACCTTTGTATCCACTCCAACCCGGTCTAAGCATCATGAATCACCTGCGATGTTTGGTAAAAATTTGGGTGAGTCAAACAGACTCAGTGTGTAATTAGTCCACTGAATTCCACCCACATGGGCTTAGCCCACAACCAAACCATATCATATAACAATGCAAGTTATCCACATAATGCCATATATTGGGCTTGGCCCATTATCACATTAATCCTCATGTCAGATACTCAAGACAAATAATTCACATGATTTCAATTATTGGGCTTGGCCCATATCCACATCACATATCATATAATAAGGCAATTTATCCACATGAGTCCACATATTGGGCTTGGCCCATTTCCACATTAATCCACATGCCAGATAATGAGTTTATGCAAAGTGCACCCAACCCAGCCTAGGGTCCATCCTCTACAAACCCCCGTGCCCAGCCACCACACACCAGGGGGTTACTAAATCGCCCTGCAACCTCTACACACCAATTTGGCAATTAATGCCGTCTACGCGAACTAAATCGCAAATAATCCACAACGCGACCTCAGTCTGCGCCAATCCACGAGGTAGCCCATAGCTAACATCAAAACCACGATGAGGCACATAGCTACTCATCAACCACGATATGGCACATAGCCTATATCAACCACGATGAGGCACAGAGCCACTCATCAATCCACGTGAGGCTCGTAGCCATCACTAAACCACGTACTCGAAGTACACCATGTCCTTCTTTCATATTCATTTCCCATCCCATGCACATGCAACATACAATAGTGCCATGATAAATAATGCATGTACATGTTATTCAGGTATTCAATCACATATACATATTAATAACCACATCACATTCAGATTGATACTGACCTGATTATCGGCATACCCCCTTAAGGGTATCCATTTCATAATTGCCACTGCACTTATTAGCACATACATAACACATACAAATATAAGCATATACCCGGAAAACGGTGGGTTAATCACACACCTGATAACTTGAAGTACTACTCTTTCAATCCCGATGCTATCACTAAGCGACACTACGGCTATCTGCCTACCTTCTTGTTCTGACGATGGCCCACACCCCGGTGGCCAATCCCGCACTGCAGAGACTGTTCTCCTCTTAAACTTAGGGATAGGGACTACCCCTTGTCCTCCTTGACTGGTATTCACCTCCATCCACAACCCTTAATTAGAACATTTGGTTAAACAATAATTTTCGAGATCTTAATCGAATAAACTACCATAATCTAAACATCCTTACCGAAATGGATCGAAATCCCAAAAAAGCTTCTCTTACTTCTGTCGATTTACCCTTAAAAGCCAATGTCAGAATCGGCCAACACTTAAATACCAAATATATGGCCTTAGGCCGAAAGTCGCACTTCCTTACCTTACTAACCAAATCCCGAAAACCACTACTTGCCTTTGAAGTTGTCGAAATCCCTGCTAAACAACTATTAGAATCGACTATGAACCAAAAACCTATGAGAACGGCCCTTGGCCAAATACCACATAACACCTACCTTGATGAGTCGAATCCTTATTGCTCCCTTATGCGAGCTACAAATAAAACACAAGATTATGGCTTAATAAACATTCGGCCATCCCTTAGAAATCAAGACCAACCATTGATTTCGGCACTCTTAAAAGAAAGAATCCAAAACTGATTACTTAAGGAAGAAAATACTTACCTCTTCACACTTAAAACGAAACTAAGAGCAAGAGATCGATGGTATCACCCTCAGAGAATCGGCTTTAAAATCCTAAAGAGAAAGGTTTCGGCACTTAATGGTGAAGAGAGAAAACGCAACAATGGAGAGGGTTTAATGATTAGAGAAATCGGCCATGCAAAGAAATAGATTCAAGGTTTCGGCTAAGATTCTTAATGACAAAGGGTCATTCGGCCATTCAAGAAAATGGTGATGAATTAAAGTTAAATGAGAGAAAAAGAATAGGAAGAGAAGGTTAGGAGAAATTCGGCAAGGCACTAAAAGAGAAAGAAAAAGATGAATGCTCATAAAAGGCAATTCGGCACTCCCCTCTCAACACCTCAAAGCCGAAAATAGTCACCAAGAGAGTCCCTTGGCTGGCCACTAGCTACTTCTCTTATCAAATCCCACTTTCTTCTCCCATTTTATCTCTTATCTACCCATTTAAAATAAATAAAATAAATCCACAATTATCCAACTCTTCTAGCCAAATTTTAAAAGGATTAACCAAGCCTTTATCCTCATCTCCTCATCATCCCTGTGCCGTCCACTACCTCACTTCCTTGCAGCAAAATAAAACTCCCATATTGCTTCGTCTGCCACTCGAACCTGAGCCCCTCTCCCTTGCTTGAGGCGTCACCTACCAAGGCCCTAAGTGGGGCCTTCATGCCACTTTACCAAGCCAAATTCTTGTGTCCTTACTCCCCTACAAATTTCCTTAAGGCCTCCTTAGCCTAGCTTCCCCTCTTCAAGCTTAAAATCTAATAATTTCCTAAGGCATTCTTCTACATCCTAGGATTCTCAAAACCACTAAAACACATCCAATCACACACTAAGCCCACTATCACTTGGATTATGCACTAAGCGCATAACCTCTAAATCTAGGATATTACAGTTCTACCCTCCTTAAAAATAATTTCATCCTCGAAATTACTTACTAACGAACATTCGTACATCCTAACTCACCACACTACGCTACTGCTGCGCACTCTGATCTTAATAAAACCAACACACTTCCTATGCACAATCTCAAAGTACACAGTCAAGGTTCCAAACACCTCACTAGCAATACAAGAATGAGCTAACCCTACAACGAACAAGGCAAATAAGGACATTCCAGAAATAAGGAACGTACCCGATATCACATCTGGCACATCTTCCTCCTTTGCGAAGACTGGCTGCCTAAACCAATCTTGATTGTCTCGCATCTGAACCTTCAGCCCCTCTGCTTGGTGTTCCACGACCTCGGCCAGAACCATTTCTTCCATGGTTCGAACCACGACCCCTCGTCGCTTGCTGACCACCTCTGCCAGGCTGCACGTAACCCTGGCCTACTGTCCGAGCCCTATCCTTCGCTTGAGGACAATTCTTAACCAAATGAGCCTTAGACCCACACCGAAAACATTCCTTGCTATTACCCCAGCACTCTCCTGCATGAGCTCTCCTACACTGAGCACATAGACGACTCCGATTCTCAGCAACTGGTACAGGTGCACGTACAAAATTCTCAATCCTTGGTCTTTTCTGAAAATCTCCAGATGCTTCTGATGATCCAAAACTTCTCTTGTTCCAGTTCCTATCCTTATCTCGGTTCTGTCTCACAGTCCTCTTAACTTCTTCAGCGATCCGAGCTTTCTCCACTAGAATAGCAAAATCCCTTTCTTTCTGCGGAGCAATCAACACTCGCAGCTCATCTCGCAATCCATCTTCGAATCGGACACACCTCTCGTAATCAGTAGCCACGATCCCCTTGGCGTACTGACTCAACCGCAGAAATTCGCCTTCATACCCTGCTACCGACTTACTTCCTTGTACCAAATTTAGAAACGCCTTCCCCTGCGAGTCCAAGTAACTAGCTCCAACATACTTCCCTTCAAACTTAGCCTTGAAATATCCCCAATCCACTCGATCCGCTGGGGTACCTTGTCTGACACTGAGCCACCATTGATAAGCCTCATCCCGAAGCAGCGAAACAGCACCTTTCAGCTTTTCCTCTGCCGTGCAATCCAAATCGTCCATTATCCTTTCGACTGCCTCCAGCCAGTACTCCGCCACGTTCAGAGCCACCCCAGACACTCCTCTAAAAACCTCGGCTCCGTTTGACCTAGGTCTCTCAGGCACTGATTTCCGAGCTCCATTGCCCACATTAGCTCCTGCCACTCGCTCTAGCACTCGCAGTATAGCCAACGATACTGCGTCATATCCTCCAGTTTGATCTTGATCCTCCGCGCCTACTGCTGGCGGCAGCACATCATTATCTGACCCATGGCCAGACCCAACCGGTTCCGATACTGTCATTCTACCTCGACTACGTCCACTAGAACTCATATCTAAAGTCGCGATTGAATCTGATTAAAAAGTTTTATGCATTAGTACTTTGTTCCACTGTTTATTCGCGAGCAGTTTTATGAAAAGAAGTTTTAGTAGTTCTTTCGATCAATCAAAGTGTTAGTTTCAAGTCCTCTATTCTAATTTAGAGAATCACATTCATTTATCCACAACATTCATCACACATTATGGGCATCTTTGTCCATTCCCAACCCAGGGGTATTTTCGTCATTTGTCTTACAGGGGTATTTTGGTAACTAATAGGGGTCAATTCGAAAATAATCTTTACAAATCAAAAGAATTCTAAAATTTTCAAAACTCGAGGGTATTTTGAAAATTTTCCCAAATCAGAGGTGTAGCAGAAATTTTGGAAATCGGGGTTATTTTGGTAATTTCGTAAACCAGGGGTAATTTGGTAAATTTTCCCGACCAGGGTATCTTGAATTTTTGCAAAATAGGGTTTTTGGATACTTTTGCAAAGTAAGAAAATTTTATTAAAAATCGAGGGTAGTATGGTAATTTTAGAAACCCAGGGCATTTTTGTAACTTTTTCAACCAGGGGTGTTTAGGTAATTTTGTAAATCGGGAATATTTCAGAAAAATTTTATGGAACAGTTTTTACAAATCAAAAGGGTAATTTGAGGATTTTAAAACTAGGGTTCTTATAAAAATACGGCTAGTCCCTTTCGGGTTTTAGTTATTGGGTTTAGCCCGTGAATAAATCTTCTTGGTTAGGGTGAACCGTCACTACGCACCAGGTAGGATTCGAGTGAAGAGGAGGTGAGTCACGAGGACTGCTTAAATACCAAGCTCCCACCGAAACCAATCCTAGACATGCGTACAATGGTTGCCACACCCTAACTCGGCGACATACTTCACAGGTTTGTTTGGTTGCACTTAAGTCTTATGTATCTTGTGTTGGAGTAGACTAGTCCTAGGGTTCAATAGCCCTAATTTGCTAATCTACGATCCCATATTGCCCATAAAATTCACATATACAGATCACTTCAATAGCTAGGGGTACTTACCTGGTGGACTTTGGGTCGGAGATACAGGTGCCATGCCAGAATAACCTGAAATAGTTCATAAAAATATATGTTTTTGAAAAACCCATCCTTTTAAAAAAATGTTTTTGGGCCCAAAACCCTCAAAGCCGAGTTTTGAACCGGGCTCTGATACCAAACTGTAACACCCCAAACCCGGCCCATACACCACGGCTGAATTTAGAATGCTACTGCGGAAAACGTTTGAAAAGATTTTTGACTTAATAGTGAAAACATGAAAATCTGTTGTTGTTGGTAAAACATTTCATATTTAAAACGCTAAGTAAAACTTTGATGTTATAGATTATTCGGGTTTAAAACTTTAATATATGTTTTTAAGATATAAGTTGCTAAAAATAAAATTATTTACAAATAGTAATTTAATCGTCAATCCAATTAAAACATAATGACAAACTTCAAATACTTTGAGTGGCCCTTATTACATCAAATAATTATTCAAAAATACTTAAAATATAAAATACGTAAACAACTAAAATATCTTCTGCATGGCATAAAAATAAACTTCTGCATGGCCACCTTTGTATCCACTCCAACCCGGTCCAAGCATCATGAATCACCTGCGATGTTTGGTAAAAATTTGGGTGAGTCAAACAGACTCAGTGTGTAATTAGTCCACTGAATTCCACCCACATGGGCTTAGCCCACAACCAAACCATATCATATAACAATGCAAGTTATCCACATAATCCCATATATGGGGCTTGGCCCATTATCACATTAATCCTCATGTCAGATACTTAAGACAAATAATTCACATGGTTTCACTTATTGGGCTTGGCCCATATCCACATCACATATCATATAATAAGGTAATTTATCCACATGAGTCCACATATTGGGCTTGGCCCATTTCTACATTAATCCACATGTCAGATAATGAGTTTATGCAAAGTGCACCCAACCCAGCCTAGGGTCCATCCTCTACACACCCCCGTACCCAGCCACCACACACCAGGGGGTTACTAAATCGCCCTCCAACCTCTACACACCAATTTGGCAATTAATGCCGTCCACGCGAACTAAATCGCAAATAATCCACAACGCGACCTCAGTCTGCGCCAATCCATGATGTAACTCGTAGCTAACATCAAAACCACGATGAGGCACATAGCTACTCATCAACCACGATATGGCACATAGCCTACATCAACCACGATGAGGCACAGAGCCACTCATCAATTCACGTGAGGCTCGTAGCCATCACTAAACCACGTACTCGAAGTACACCATGTCCTTCTTTCATATTCATTTCCCATCCCATGCACATGCAACATACAATAGTGCCATGATAAATAATGCATGTACATGTTATTCAGGTATTCAATCACATATACATATTAATAACCACATCACATTCAGATTGACACTGACCTGATTATCGGCATACCCCCTTAAGGGTATCCATTTCATAATTGCCACTGCACTTATTAGCACATACATAACACATACAAATATAAGCATATACCCGGAAAACGGTGGGTTAATCACACACCTGATAACTTGAAGTACTACGCTCTCAATCCCGATGCTATCACTAAGCGACACTACGACTATCTGCCTACTTTCTTGTTCTGACGCTAGCCCACACCCCGGTGGCCAATCCCGCACTGCAGAGACTGCTCTCCCCTTAAACTTAGGGATAGGGATTACCCCTTGTCCTCCTTGACTGGTATTCGCCTCCATCCACAACACTTAATCAGAACATTTGGTTAAACAATAATTTACGAGATCTTAATCGAATAAACTACCATAATCTAAACATCCTTACCGAAATGGATCGAAATCCCAAAAAAGCTTCTCTTACTTCTGTCGATTTACCCTTAAAAGCCAATGTCAGAATCGGCCAACACTTAAATACCAAATATATGGCCTTAGGCCGGAAGTCGCACTTCCTTACCTTACTAACCAAATCCCAAAAACCACTACTTGCCTTTGAAGTTGTCGAAATCCCTGCTAAACAACTATTAGAATCGGCTATGAACCAAAAACCTATGAGAACGGCCCTTGGCCGAATACCACATAACACCTACCTTGATGAGTCGAATCCTTATTGCTCCCTTATGCGAGCTACAAATAAAACACAAGATTATGGCTTAATAAACATTCGGCCATCCCTTAGAAATCAAGACCAACCATTGATTTCGGCACTCTTAAAAGAAAGAATCCAAAACCGATTACTTAAGGAAGAAAATACTTACCTCTTCACACTTAAAATGAAACTAAGAGCAAGAGATCGATGGTATCACCCTCAGAGAATCGGCTTTAAAATCCCAAAGAGAAAGGTTTCGGTACTTAATGGTGAAGAGATAAAATGCAACAATGGAGAGGGTTTAATGATTAGAGAAATCGGCCATGCAAAGAAATAGATTCAAGGTTTCGGCTAAGATTCTTAATGACAAAGGGTCATTCGGCCATTCAAGAAAATGGTGATGAATTAAAGTTAGAGAGAAAAAGAATAGGAAGAGAAGGTTAGGAGAAATTTGGCAAGGCACTAAAAGAGAAAGAAAAAGATGAATGCTCATAAAAGGCAATTCGACTCTCCCCTCTCAACACCTCAAAGCCGAAAATAGTCACCAAGAGAGTCCCTTGGCTGGCCACTAGCTACTTCTCTTATCAAATCCCACTTTCTTCTCCCATTTTATCTCTTATCTACCCATTTAAAATAAATAAAATAAATCCACAATTATCCAACTCTTCTAGCCGAATTTTAAAAGGATTAACCAAGCCTTTATCCTCATCTCCTCAGCATCCTTGTGCCGTCCACTACCTCACTTCCTTGCAGCAAAATAAAACTCCCATAATGCTTCCTCTGCCACTCAAACCTGAGCCCCTCTCCCCTGCTTGAGGCGTCACCTACCAAGGCCCTAAGTGGCGCCTTCATGCCACTTTACCAAGCCAAATTCTTGTGTCCTTACTCCCCTACAAATTTCCTTAAGGCCTCTTTAGCCTAGCTTCCCCTCTTCAAGCTTAAAATCTAATAATTTCCTAAGGCATTCTTCTACATCCTAGGATTCTCAAAACCACTAAAACACATCCAATCACACACTAAGCCCACTATCACTTGGATTATGCACTAAGCGCATAACCCCTAAATCTAGGATATTACACTGATAGTGTGGGCGATCTTCCAATTTATCCTCGTATCTCGATTCAACACTTTTACTCTATAAGACAAGGGAAAAGAAAGAGAGTAAGCTTTGAGCTTAGTAAGTTTACACATAAATAATTAAGCATCATAGTATAAGCTAAACAACAATTAGCATTATACTAACATATAATACACAACTATGCTTACTCCTTTTATCCCTTACCACATTTCCAACACATCATGAGTCATATACTCATAACCATTGAAATGCACCCCTACATTCAATATCACATTTATACAATATACAACAAAACATCATTCCTTGATAATTCATCCACATAGCTAATTAACTCAATAATATAACCACACAGCTAATCCACACTGCTAATTTCTCAATGGTTTCGCACTTAGCCCACCACAATCAATTTATAAGGTAGTATCGCACTTAGCCTACCTCAAAGGTAATCATAGTGGTTTCGCACATAGCCCACTAGATGATATACCTAACGATAGCATCGCACATAGCCAGCTCATCGTCAATATGCATTAGGATGGTATCGCACTTAGCCCACCATTTAGCATTATCACTACACATTCTCATATCTACTTACTCAATCATTCATCCATTCACAATATCTACCACATTCATTCCACATAGATTCTCAAACATGCTACACATTAGCTAGCATTAACAAATTGTAAGTATGAATGCATTGTTTATGCATAGACTTACCTCAGTACTCAAAAGTATAGAAACGTGCAATTTAGTCCACCACCTTGCTCTTGCCTCGGTTTAGATCTGGGCTTCGTCTTTCTTGATCTATAATGAATAAATCAGCTTATTCAATACACACATTGACTAAATTGACCCATATCTCATACTTTCGTAAAATTACTATTTTGCCCCTAAACTTCCTCATATTTACACTTTAGCCCCAAGGCTCGTAAAGTGATTTTTATTCAACTCTCTAGCCTTTCATGCTTAGCCGAATCACTTACTCAACTAAAGCATTCATCAATTCTCACTAAATCATACATGTATGACCAAACTTAAGACTTTCACAAACTAGTCCCCACGTGCATTTTCCATGGAAATTCATTTAGCAAAAGATGTTTCTACTACAACAAGGTTTCATATT
Source organism: Gossypium australe (assembly GCA_005393395.2). Classification (NCBI taxonomy): domain Eukaryota; kingdom Viridiplantae; phylum Streptophyta; class Magnoliopsida; order Malvales; family Malvaceae; genus Gossypium; species Gossypium australe. The sequence goes on along the minus strand of CM016619.1, from coordinate 21,443,664 downwards.
CTTCCATAAAACATCAAAATACATGCATGCCATACATGGGTACATTTTTGAACATCCATCATAGCTCATCAAATAGCTAAAAATAGCTTACTCATGCTACTAGGACTTCAAAAATATGAAGAATATCAAAAACGGGGCTTAGATGCACTTACTAGCAAGCTTGAAAAATTTGAAGAACCCTAACAATGGCTCTTGAAATTTTAGGTAGCCTTGGAGAAGAAGATGAGTGAATTTTGTCATATTTTCTCTTATTTTAATCATTTAATAGCCAAATGACCAAAATTCCCTTTTTGATAAACTTCCTATTTTAACTCATCCATGCCCAATTTTGTCCAAAAACTAAAATTTGGAAAATTACTCATTAAGGACCTCTAATTAATATTCTAAAGCTATTTCACACAAATAGCTTCTAGAATCTCACATTTTGCAACTTTTGCAATTTAGTCCTTTTGGTCAATTTAACCGCAATTTCACAAAATTGCTTCATGAAACTTTCACACTAGCATGCATACATAGCATAAACCTGAAGAACTCATACATATACCTCAGATTTGTGGTCTCGCACCACTATTCCGATTAGGCCCTAAACCAGGATGTTACATTAACCCTCTAGCAACTTTGTATGGGAACAAATAGTTCTCTTTGGAAAGCGTCATTCGTGCCTCAAAGTTTACTGTTTACTTCTATACAAGTCTCCGGTTCTATCGTCTCCATTCAAATATCCAACATTATATATGGTAATTTATCTATCCGAAATTTTTCATTTGTGAAAAAGAAAAAAAAAATGCACGAGTTGTCTAATAAAACTCCTATCCTATAGTACGTAGATGATAGTCAAGGAAGTTTTACCTAGAATAAGGGTGTGTGTAACATCCCATACCCGACCAGGTCGCCAAGCCTGAATATTAGGATGTCACACCACTGTCTCATCAACAATCATAGCCAAACATGCGATTAATGTCACATTATTAATTTTAAACATATATATAGAGTTCCTAAGTCACGAATAATCAAAACAACATTATATTAAGCCATACAAACATCAATTGAGCTTATTGCGCAATTATAGCATGCATATGAATCATTTAGGAAAATTTCAATACAATTCACGTAGGTATCAGTACTGAAACTGAGGTATCGATACAGCTTGGAAAATCAATACCAAAACAACATTCTGTTTCTCGTCTAAAATCACAATCCAAGAAAATATCCGTACATTTCAAAAAGTATCGATTTTTTTACCCTGAGTATCGGTACCCGTGATATGGTATCAATACCAAATCACAATACTAACTTCTTGCACTTTCGAAAATCATGGAAGTATCATTTTTATAACCCGAATATCGATACCTCTGCTCCAGACCACAAAATACAACACATTTAAGAGTTTAATCCATTCCAACCAATATCTAATCAACATGCATCATTTACCTCTTTAAACGAATGTCAAAACAATCAAAATAACAATTCAAAAGACCCAAAACATGTCCGAGCAAGAATCAACATACCAAACCTATAATTCCTAAGAACAATTAAACTATAAAATATCCAAAACATCATGGCAATATCATGCAACATTTCTACCACATTGCCTTTATTTCCTCAAATCATGAACCTACGAATAATGTTAATGTCTCACTTTGATCAATCCCTTGGAACCACATCACTCACACCGAAACGCTACTAATCTGCAATGGTTTTAAAAAGGAGTGAGTGAACTTAACAAGCTCAATGAATGTTGAAGTAACCATAAAGTATACACAATATCAAAGGTTAGACAATAGCATACTACAACACGTTCACAACTATATTCTAACCAAGTCAAAATAACATATTTACTTTTCTTTAAATCATAAACTAACATACACTTCTACATGGAATTACACTCAACTTGCTTATATATGTAATTCATTTAACAATAACTCATTAAGAATAAATAACGTATCTATGCTTTAATAACGTCACAAGTGTAGCTAATATATTCACATGCATTCATAAGTTAAATGGAAATGACCCAAACCACAATTACATATGTAATTTACTATGAGAACATAGAAACATTTTCATGAAACTTAAATCAACTCATTTAGTATATTATTCACATGTTAATGCATCCATCTCACATCGTATTATCACAATACATAAGATCACATTTAAATGGTAATTTGGTAATTGAGGCTATGAAACATAAAAGTCGACTCTACCACCACACATCGGATACACGGATCTCAAACACACCATTTGACTCATAGAGTTGAATATATCCCAAAAAGTGAAGTATAAAGCTAACACTCTCCAACACACCAAATGTGTCCCGTTGAGTGGAGCTTAGCTCATATTCCCTTATCTCTTCAACTTGTCCCAGGGCCTCAATGCCCAAAAACACAATATATATAGGTGAGTACTCACAATCCCATGGCATGCTAACTATATCCAACGGTTTCAAGAGATCACAAGGCCAAAATATCCACAATTACACAATTTAATTATTGATTTAATGCACATCATCTCTGTTCATATTCATTAGTTCAAATCGCAGTCTCTTACACATTACACATTTATCGGATTCACATTTATTTGCACTTTAGTGCCACAATAATACTCATTGAGCTATCACATATGTGTGCATTAAAATTAGTACATCATATATCACATACAATTATTCTCACATATTACCTATCATAATAATATCACATTCCACAATTCAACAAATATGTACTTACCGAAATATCGCTTACTTCCACTGCATATTTGCATTATTAACATATCATTATCACTGTTATTTGGTATGTATATCATGCCCACAACACGACACAATTCACAATAGTCATCACATATGTCTCATATCACAATATCATATCATAATAGTCAATCCACAATTATTCATTTAAACACATGATTTGCCAAAATAAAACAAAAGCAATATAAAGATTAAACTTAGAATTTAGGATAGGGGTTTACAAGTAGCGATTCCAAACACTCATCGATCACATTTTCGCCTAATTGTCGAAAACTTAAACTAGCTTTTCCTTGCCTTTCGCCTTGCACGTAGTAGGCTCCAATGGTTTCGATGCTTCACACATAATAACCACACAATATACACAATAAAAAATCAACCAAAGATTTACTTCAAACAATCAAAACACAAGTCTAAGCTACATTCTCTTGTATTCAAAACCTTCGACATAGCAAACTTTAAATTCAAATATCTCGGTCTATACTTAATATTTTTGCCTAAAACAAATTCCATTCATCCAATTATTCACCCACAACATATTTTCAACCTTTAAACTACACAAAACTACCCAATTAATAGTATCAAAATTCTCGACATGTTTATGGCAATTTTCACAAAAATCTATTAAAACGTTGGAAATAGTCAATGAAACTTTAAAGTAAGTTTAGAGACCTTCAAATCATGTCAGAACCAATTGAAAAACACTTTGAAACCATATTTTTACCCAATATCTTGAAATCCACCATTAACGACCCAATTTTTGGCTTTTATTTAAAACATGTAACTCAATTTAAAGTATCAAATAACATCAAAAGCTAATAAGGAATCGAATCGTTACCTTAGTTAACAAAAAACCGAACGTTTGATCGGAAACTTGAAAACCCAAAAATTCAACAATGAAGAAATCTATGGTTTTCTTGGATGTTTTTCTTGAAATACTATAGAGATTTATGGCTTGGGGAATGATAGAAATCTAAAGAATTAAGTTTGGGAATCAAAATTGAATGAGAGGAGCTTTGGAATGCAATGGATGACAAAGAAAAAATATGGAGAAAAGACTTAAATGAGTTTTATAAAGATGAAGGGGAAAATATGTGAAAATTAAAATTTGATTTAAATTGCCTTTTAAAAACTCATAGTTTAAACCCTTCTACAAGTCCGTCCTTATTTCAAAATTGAAAGTCTTTTGAACATTATTTTCAATAATTTTTTTAATTTTCAAAAATGATATAGACAAAAATATTTTTGAATACCATGCTAACGGAATTACTAAGCTCACTAGAGCTAAAATCCCCATTTTACCCTCGAAACTTCTAGGCCCAATTTTGGGGTATGATAGTGTGTTTGATAAATCATTTAAAATTTTCAACAAAAAAGTGTTGAATGAGATAACATTACAAACAACTTTCATATACCGATGACTCAAAAATTATCGCTAAAATAAATAAATAAAATTCAGTCTCAAAACCCTATATCGACAGTTAAAATAGCTATTGTGATGAAGAAATATAATAGTTGGTATATGTATAGTTGATATAAACTTTTACTGATGGTATGTTGACGGAAATTGTGATTGTCGAAATAACTATAAAGTCCTAGAACGACAGGTAGAATGTTAGTAAAGTAGCAATTGTCTATATATGTACCATGATTTGCTTAGTACATATAGCATTAGATATTTATGTCAGTATAAGTACAATGTGAAATTTTTATCATATCCTTAGACATATAGCAACAATACGAACTGTTAGGATCTTACTAATATAAATATATTGATAGTTCTTCTTGCATTAGTATAAGGGGAATTTTCTATTATATCCTTGAACAAATAACAACAGTATTAATTATTGATATATGGTCCAATTATGAATTTTGTAATTTCAATTAATAATATTAATTTATTTATATCCTTTAATTCAATATACTTTAAAAATATTAGTCTAAGCATAATCTTTAACCAAATCCAACTATGTTTCTTTTATAATATTAAACAAAATAATATTAATATATTTATAATCCACTACAAGTCAGAGTTCATACTTAAACTATATTGGGCTAGCAAATAGGCAGCTTTTTCTGAGTTTCTTTTAGCAAGTTTAAAAGAGCATTCAAGAAAATCATGAGCAATCCTTTTGCCTAGCTTCAATTGCAAATCCTGAATATGAAAGGATAATCTTTGAATCTTGCAGCTTGTTGATAACTTACATTGTGTCTCCATCCAGAATAATTCACCTATGGTATTCGTCACGGATTCTAGCCAGTCCACACTTGTCCAAGTTTCAGATTCCACAACCTCTATTATGGACTTGCAAGCAAGTGATGCTAATTTAACAACTATACATTTCCTTAAAGCATGAATCTTTATTTCATTAGTGGCTCGTTAACATTTACAACTAATATTCAATGACATGAGAACTTAATTAGCATATAACACAATATTAATATACATTATATACAAGAAAGCCAAGACCCACTATACACAAGAAATTATTTTTCAAAGCTTAAACATTTAATGTAAGAGCACCATGTAGATGGTAAATCAAAGTAATCTATTAGCTTTTGGATGAAAAAGTCACCGATCATCATTAATCTCTACCTGCCAGCCATAGAATATTACAAAAAATTATCAATACTAATACATTTAGCTTCTGATTTTGAAACTAGTTCTTAATCATTGAAACTAGTTTAAAACACCCATATATTTAAAATTGATTTTGAGTTCAAGTTTCATGAAAATCTCAATAAACAATGGCAAATAAATGCATGAATAAAAAATAACCTTCTATAAAAGGACCAACTTAAAAGAAAACAGATATAAACATTGTTAGTACTTGATGATCGATCAATTGACATGGCACTGAAAGTAAAAAGAGTCACGAACATAAGAGTAAATTGAAATTGAAATTGAAACTATCTTAAAAGGAAACTCAGTTCTTGATTCATCAAAACACAAACCTTGAAACTTGATTTTCATACAAAGCTATTGATTTTCAATTAAACACCAAATCGATTCAAATTCATCACAAAAAATGAAGAGAAATTTATGCAAAGGCCTAAAAGAAAAAATATTGTAGAAACCATAACTCAACGTATATAATTATCAAACAAAATCCTAATAGATTTCTACAAATTATTTAAGTAATCTTTAGTTTTAGTCCCTTTAGCTATTTTTGGAAAACCTAAAAAAAAAGTTTAGATGCTCCATTGTATGGTTAAAATTCCCTTTGCATAAGACCAATAAGGAAACCTACCATTAGAAAAACAAAACAAGCAAAAATTCAGTGAGAAAAATTAGTATAATTGCACAGTCTTCTAATCCAAATAAAGTAGTGTCAAATAATGCAAGAAGTTCAATATCTCATTTTTTTAAAAAAGTAAACATTAAAGGAGTAAGGCCAAGAAAAATACTTGTTGCATCATGAAAGATGAAAAAATGTAGCAACTTAACGCATGTACTTGCTACCAAATATCCTCATCTTGAGCAATTATCATCACTAATGAGAATGTACTTATATGGGTGTGCATCGCATTTATCATCCACCATGCCCTCGCATACCACGACCACTTATACCACGAGTACTCATTATACTTATCTATAGTTCAGAAATTCTAAGGATTAGTGTTAGAATTAAGTGACCCGAATCCTTATTTAAATAAAATACAATGTTAAAATAAAATAAAAGTAAAATCCATATAGAACTATACTTCTTTTATTTTATTTTAGAATAAGGTTTTTAAACCTTATTAAACTCTATCTATTTTATATTGATTAGAATAAGGTGTTTCAATCTTACTACACTCCTATTAGAATATGGCTTTACAAGCCTATAAATAGACATAGTCTATTCCTCTTGTAATTATTTTCGAATCCAACATAGTGAATTTTTTTCTCCTCTGCCCGTAGTTTTTTTCCCGAAAGGGTTTCCACGTAAAATCTGTGTGTTCTTTATTTTTATTTCTCTTTTCCTTGAGATATATTTGTCATTACCGATGTTATCTTTTTCACAAATTGGTATCTGAGCTTCCGAGTTTTTCATCTCGATCACGGTAATGGCATCTTTGAAGTATTAAATTCTGCTGTTGGATCGTAACACCAGATTCGGGTTGTGGCAGATAAAGGTGCAGGCAGTTCTTGCACAGATGGACTTAGAGGAAGCCCTGCTAGGGGTAGATAAGATGCCTTCGACATTGACGGAGGAAGAGAAGAAGCGCAAGGATTGAAAGGCGTTAATACAGTTGCATCTGCATTTGTCTAACAAAATTTTGTAGGATGTGATGAAGGAGAAGACCGCCGCTATATTATGGAAGACGCTGGAACAAATATGTATGTCGAAAACTCTAACCAGCAAGTTGCATATGAAGCAATGTCTTTATGCTCATCATTTTGAGGAAGGTGTGTCTTGTAACGACCCGAATTTGGGCCTAGTAGAATTGGGCTTATTAGGCCCTGACCAGGGGAGCGTTTAAAATTTTTGAGAACAAGAGAATGACACTAATGCAAGTTGTACCTATTAGGTGAGTGATTTTGGAAGGTTATGGGGCTTCTATGAAGTCCCGGGATCAAACTTGAGTTTTAGGAAAATTTTGGTTTTAGGTGAATAAAACCTTGGGAGTTAGTAAGTAGGCTTTAAGAATAAAATGTGGAGAAAAATGACACAAAAGGGGTTGTGGTCTAGTGGAAAATAACGCCACATAGGAGACAAGGGAATGACACCACAAGGAAGCAAGGGGTCCAAGGTTCAAGTCTTGGCACTTGCATTTTATTTTGTTTTATTTTTTTAAGTGAACTTAGACATTGGCCCATAGACTTATATTTAATTGCGCATGATTTTAGACACAAGAGGAGCTTGTGGCCTAGTGGCTAGCGGCGTGGATTAAGTTACAGGGGAGCCTGAGTTTGAATCCCATTGCAAGCAAAAAGGGATATTTATTTTGCTAAGTGGGGACGGCCAGAGTTTGTGTTGGATTTAAACTCTGCTAAAGGAGGGATCCCACGTCGGAAAGCTAGCAAGAGGGAAGGTGAGAAGCTGGATTTAAGTAGAGCAATCTATGAGGAGAGTAAGCATACCTGGTTGGCGTTGGGCAAAGGAGTGGTCAGAGCGCGGATCAACTCCAGATTCCTATCAGGTGTGTATTTCGCACTACTCTAGCTGTAGAGCGGTAAATGCCGAAATGCCGGTCACACGACAATGGTAGCCACACGAGCGTGCGAGCGCACGTGTGGGGGCTTCGACGCGATAGTTGAGGCCATCATGAGTGTTCTTATGGGATGGGCCGAAATAGGCCATGTGGGGCCAATGGGCCCGTGGGCCCATATGAATAAATTGTATGATTGTGTAGTAGATATTGGACTGGTCTATGCAAATCTCATATCTGTGGCTAGATTTGGGCTAAATGGGGCACACGAGCATGTGGGCCCATTTGCGCCGAGAATGGGCCCTAGGCCCATTCCCATTGTTATCTTTGTTTAGAATACTTTGATTTATGAAATTACTAAAATATCCTCAGATCACAAAATTACCGAATTACCCTTGGTGGGTAAATTATCGAATTGCCCTTAATGGGTAAATTACCGAATTGCCCTTAGTGGGTAAATTACCAAAATACCCTTGGTTGCGAAATTACTAAAATACCCCTGGGTTGCGAAATTACCAAAATACCCTTAGAGGGTAAATTATCGAAATACCCCCAAAGGGACAAAAACGACCGTTATACCCTTGATTGTGATTAAATATCGTGTGTATGATTTTATTTACACTTTTATATATTGATGCATTGCATGTTATCATGTTGCATGGGGCGAGGATAATGATTGAAGAGCAGTGTAGACCGGTGGCTCTGCCACACACGCACACACACACACACACACATATATATATATACACGTAGTATAACTCTGGTGGCTCAGCCACAAATATTGTGATTAGCAGCTTGTCTGCATTATTGGTATGATTGGCGGGGTGGGTTGACTTGATCCCCATAGGTGACGATTGGTTGGTACAGGGGTGCATTGGCTGGATTGGGTTGGGTTGCATTACATTATCTGCATTCCATCATGGCATTACCACGATTATAGGCCTTGGGCCCATATTTGTTACCGTAAGGGCTAAGGCCCAGTCAGTGATCATTTAGGGGATTACACACTGAGTTCTCGTAACTCACCCCCTTTCCCTTAACCTTCCAGGTTATCCCCAACGTTGGAGGATTTGGAGCTGCGGAGGACTCGGTGGTGGCCATACATCGGAGTAGTTTTCACGTAAATCCAATTGTATTTTATTTATGATTATTTAATTTGGGTTTAATATTATGTAATAAGGCCATTGGATCCTATTTCATTTTAAACTTTCGTTTCAGTTATTTTTAAATTATTAATGATTAAACTCTGGGTTTTCTTAAGACAATAATAACAGTTTTACAAAATATCACGTTTCCGTAATTTCTTAATCAAACTTCAGTAATAAACAAAGTTTTCAAAAATAATAATATCATTTTTTACAAGAAAACAATTATAGCAAATCTGAATTTCACAAACAACAAAGTTCGGAGTTGCAAACATTTTTAATGAATGCGTAGTTTTTTAAGCAACCCTTTTATGTGACATGCTAGATCCGGTCATAACGTCTAGGCCGGGTTTGGGGTGTTACATGTCTGTACATTAACATTTAACAATGTTTAAAGAAATTCTCTCAAATTGGAGGCCATGGGGGTTTAGTATGATAAGGAAGATCTAAGGTTGATTCTACTTTATTCGTTGCCCCCCATCTTATTCAACCTTTAGAGACAGGATTTTATATAGCCGCGAGTCTCTCACAGTTGATGAGGTTTATGATTTGTTGACCTTGTATGATAAGATGAAGCATCTTGTGGTTAAACTGGACTCTCAAATAGAGGGTCTCATTGTTCGTGGGAGATAAGATCAGAATGCTGATGATGATCGTGGAAGGACACAGGAACGGAATCCTCGCGATAAATCTAAGGGTAGATTGAAGTCTTCAAACAGAGGTAAAACTTGTAACTTCTGCAAGAAAAAAGGGCACATTAAATCTGAGTGCTATAAGCTATAGAGCAAGATTAAAAGGGAGGCTACGAATCAAAAGGGAAAACAACCAGAAAATTTTGGTGAAGCTGATGTTGTAGAAGACTACAGCAATGGTGAACTTCTACTCGCTTCTATCAACAATTCTAAAGTGAGCGAAGCATGGATACTTGATTTAGGCTGCACCTTCCACATGAGTCCCAATCGGGATTGGTTTACAACTTACGAAATAGTGACTGAAGGTGTTGTTTTGATGGGAAATAATGCTTCATGTAAAATCGCAGGTGTTGGAAAAATTAAATTTAAGATGTTTGATGGAGTTGTCAGAACACTTAATGGTGTACTACATGTTCCAGAATTGAAGAGAAATTTAATTTCGTTGAGTACTCTTGATTCAAAAGGGTACAGATACACAGCTAAAAGTAGGGTTTTAAAGATTTCCAAAGGTTCCCTTGTTGTGATGGAAGGGCAGAGAAAGACTGCCAAGTTATATGTTTTGTAGGGTTCTACTGTTACTGGTGATGCAGCTGTCGCTTCCTCTTCCTTGTCAGATGATGATATTACTAAACTTTGGCATATGCGCCTAAGGCATATGAGTGAGAATAGCATGGCAGAATTGAGCAAAAGAGGACTTCTTGATGGGCAAGGATTTTGCAAACTAAAATTCTGTGAGCTGGGTTTTTGAGAAGTAAAAGAGAGTTCGATTCACCAGAGGAATCCATAACACAAAAAAAAAACAAAACGTTGGAGTATATTCATTAAAATCTGTGGGGGCCATCTAGAGTACCTTCGAGAGGTGGAGCTAATTATATGCTAACTTTTATTGATGATTTTTCCAAAAAAGTTTGGGCGTTCTTCCTGAAGCAGAAAATCGATGTGTTTTCTGCATTTAAGTCATGGAAAACTATGATTGAAAAACATACGTGAAAACAAATAAAATACCTTTGCACAGACAATGCCTTAGAGTTCTGTTTTTCTTGGTTATAAAGCTAGTGTAAAAGGGTATAAGTTATGGTGTCTTGAAAATAAAAAAGTTGTGATTAGCAGAGATGTTGTTTTTGATAAAACTGCTATGCTACCTAACTTATCTCTTAAAGGTTCTTCCAATAAAGAAAATCAAAAGTAGGTGGAGAATCAGATTAATACAGAGTCGCCTCCTCAAGCCAGTACAAAAATTGAGAATAGAGTTGCTTCTTCACCATAATACTCTATCGCCAAAAATAGAACTAGAAGAGAAATTAAACCTCCAATGAAGTATGTCAAGGCTGATCTAGTTGCTTATGCTTTAAATGTGGCTGAAGATATAGATGCAAACAAAAAACCATCTAATTATTCTGAGGCGGTTAGATGTGAAGACTTAGAAAAGTGGAGTGGATGTTTGCTATGCAAGAAGAGATTGAATCACTCCACAAAAATAAAACATGGGATCTTGTGAAACTTCTTAAAGGTAAAAAAGGTTGTTTGTTGTAAATGGGTGTTTAAAACGAAAGAAGGGACTCCAGGAGTTGAAGAACCTAGATATAAAGCAAGACTTGTTACAAAGGGTTACAATCAAATTCCAGGAGTGGACTTCACAGATGTGTTCTCCCCAGTTGTGAAGCATAGTTCGATTCGAGCTTTGTTTGATATTGTGGCAATACACGATTTGAAGATTGAGTAGTTAGATGTAAAAACTGCATTTTTACATGGAGAACTTAAGGAGGATATTTACATGCAACAAAAGGGTTTTACAGTATCAGAAAAAGAAGACTATGTTTGCTTGCTGAAAAAGTCCCTTTACAGTTTGAAATAGTCACTAAGACCGTGGTATAAGAGGTTTGATTCCTTTATAACTTCTCATGATTTCAAAAGAAGTAGTTTTGACAGTTGTGTTTACTTTAAGAAAAACAGTGATGGTTCTTTTGTGTATCTAATTCTTTATGTTGATGCCATGTTGATATCAGCAAAAGATAAAGGAGAGATAAGAAAGGTCAAAGCCCAACTAAGTGAAGAATTTGAGATGAAAGATTTGGGACTAGCAAAGAAGATACTTGGTATGGAGATTCTCAGAGATAGAAAAACAAGTAAATTATACCTAAGTGAGAAGGTACACATTGAGAAAGTTCTTTGCAGGTTCAATATGCAGAGTGCTAAGCCTGTTAGTACTCCTTTAGCAGCCCATTTCAGACTTTCATCGGCTTTGTCTCCACAATCAAATGATGAGATTGAGTACATGTCAAATTTTCCATACTCTAGTGCAGTGGGATCTCTCATGTATGTTATGGTTTGTTCACGTCCAGATTTACCATATGCAGTCATTGCAATTAGCAGATACATGGCAAATCCTGGTAAAGAACATTGAAAAGTAGTTCAATAGATTTTAAGATACTTACGAGGTACTACTGATGTTTGCTTACAGTTTGGAAGAACTAGAGATGGAGTTATTGAGTATGTTGATGCTAATTTTGCTGGAGACCTTGATAGAAAAAGATCTCTCACAGGTTATGTCTTTACAATCGAAGGTTGTGCAATCATTTGGAAAGCCACTTTGCAAACTACAGTCGCTTTGTCTACCACTCAAGCTGAGCACATGGCGATTACTGAGGCTTGTAAAGAAGCTATTTGGTTGAAGGGACTCTTTAGTGAACTCAATGAAGACATTCAAATCAGTACAGTATTTTGTGACAGTCAGAGTGCAATCTTCCTTACAAAAAATCAAATGTTTCATGAGAGAACAAAACACATTGATGTTCGGTATCATTTTGTTCTTGACATTGTTGCTCGTGGTGATATTGTTGTGAGCAAAATTAGTACTCATGAAAATCCTGCAAATATGATGAGTAAGTCACTTCCTATAACCAACTTTGAGTATTTCTTAGACTTGGTTGGTGTTCATCTTTGAAGTTAAACCTTTAAGGGGTTTTATAGAAGAGATGGAGAACTTGTTCGTTGAGAGTTCGCGATGAAGAACTTGTTCATTGAGAATTCGTGTCAAGGTGGAGATTGTTAGAATTAAGTGACCTGAATCCTTATTTAAATAAAATACAATGGTAAAATAAATAAAAGTAAAATCCATCTAGAACTACACTTCTTTTATTTTATTTTAGAATAAGGTTTTTTAGACCTTATTAAACTCCATCTATTATATATTGATTAGAATAATGTGTTTCAATCTTACTACACTCCTATTAGAATATGGATTTACAAGCGTATAAATAGACATAGTCTATTCCTCTTGTAATTATTTTCGAATTCGACATAGTGAATTTTTTCTCCTCTGCCCGTGGTTTTTTCTCGAAAGGGTTTCCACGTAAAATCTGTGTGTTCTTTATTTTTATTTCTCTTTTCTTTGCGATATATTTGTCATTACCGACGTTATATTTTTCACAATTAGATTAGGTTATTTTAAATCTTAAGTCTAAAGTTTAACAGAAGTATCTCAGTCTTTAGTTAAAGTAAAGTAATCTTTATTCTACAATTTACCAATTTGTCTAAAATAGCTACAGTACAAGTATCTTACTTGGATCGACATTGGAGCCTCAGATTCACGTTTCCAAAATCTTAGTAAATTTTATGTAAATTTACCCATATCATAATTCTCAAAAATTTCCTTTCAAATTAAAAAATTATGCATGCAAATTTTTTAAACTAAAAGGCGCAACTCGAGTTTTGAACTTGGCTCTAATACCACCAAATGTAACACCCCAAACCCGACCTAGACGTTATGACCGGATCTTGAAGGTTACATTGACTAATTTAAACTAGATTGCTTATATTTTTAAACATCTTTTTCATTTTAATGAAGATAATTTATACGAAAACATGTTTAGTTTATCTTTCAGTAAACTTAGCTGTTGTCAGGCGTGTAACTTCTAAAACATTAGTTGTTTGCGACCAAGTTAATTTAAAAATCCATACCATTATCTTAGATCTCTCTTGGAAAACCCATTTGTGTGTTTTGATTTGCAATGAAAAACAACTTATTTAATTTTTGAAAATCGGCATCAAATTTTAATAATAGAAAAGTCATGCATGTGGTTTAATTAAACTATCTTATCAAATCCCAATAAAAGTTTAAATTCAATATTAACGTCCCAAAAATTATAAACAATCTATTTTTTAAAACATAAATAAACCTTTAAAGAAAACCAGTTTGTTTATATGAATCTGAACCAGAGTTTTCAAACGCCACTTGATCATAGTCTTGAGGATTACCTGAGAAGATAAAGCAATTGGGAGTGCTAGAAGCCTAGTGTGTGACACGAACCAAAACAAAACATATATTCACATAATGCACAGGTAACATATCAAAGCAGAAATTCGGATACAGAGCATGCTTAACAGTGCAATGTCATACAGAATAATCCTACCCTCAATTACTACACACCATCTCTATCCCACTCAACACACTAATTAAGGTAATTATGTACCCATCCAACCCACACACCAAATTGTGGTCATGTGCCACTGTATCATTATGCAGTCGAGCTGTCATATATAATGCGAAAAACCACCAGAACAGATAAGCAAATTTTGCAGGTAAACTACAACATAATAATAGTCTGCCCAATGCACATTCAACATCATAACACATTTAGATATAATTAGATTAAACATGCTCGTTTATGAACATAACAGAACAGAAACATGCTAATAGTATATAAAGATTTTACAAATAAAAAATACATATAAAACCTTAGTCGAAATTAAAGAATAGAGGCATGCTCACACAATTACACATACAACAACTCTACGAATTTCCCAAATCTAACATGCTCACAGAATGGTTGCAGCTAAAACCATACATAATGAATTAACCTTATCATACATCTGACGTACTTACATAACCAATTACAAGTTTTTGCTAACTCACACATCTGACCTGACTAAACCGTTCGAAATGGGCCCACATTCTTGTGTGGCCCATATGCCCTACCTATCCAGTCCATGTGGCCCACATGGTCGTGTGACATCGACTCTCCATTTCGGTTTCGCATGATTGCAGTAATTTTCGAGTTTAGAGTCACACACCTGATCGTTTTTGGGATATCCGCACTACAGCAACAACCAAATTATGCATATGACATCCGTAACTTAATCAATTATCAAAAGTTGTCACATCCCAAAACTCGGGTTAGTAGAATTGGGTATTGGATTGTGGGCTCAAGAGAAAATTTGGGTTTTGTGTCGTAGAAGCTGAAATAGGATAAAATAAATAAATAATTAATAATAGTAAAAATAATTATTATTAAATTAAATAAAATAATAATGGTATTAATAATTTGGGCATTAGTAAAAATTAATAGAGACTAATTTGGAATAGTGATTAAAGTAGAGGTTCAATGTGTAACTTAATACTAGTTGTTAAAAAGGGAGTTATTAGAACAAGGGAAAAATAAGAGAGGATTTAGAGGGCAAATAGCCCAATTTTAAAAAAAAGTTAGCCACCTGCCGTCCCAATTTCCCTCTATGCTTTTTCATTTTAAAAATTTGTTAGATCTAAGATTGAAATTTTTCTCTCAAATTTTTTACACCTTTTAGTTTTTCTTGGCATCCAAACCCTGTATTCCTTCAATTTTGCAAGAAAATCACTCTTTCTTCTCCAATTTCTCACCTAAACTTAGCTCGTTTTTGCTTAAGTGTTACAAGTTCGTGGAGGTTTTCAAACTAAAGGTAAATGTATTATTTTCTTATGTATTAAATTTTTATTAGGTGTTTTTAATTCGAATTTTCATAGATCTAAGCAAGAAAATTAAAGATCCATGGTTTTTAAGCTATCTTTTGCATAGAAATGGTGAATCTCATATTAAAGATCTAAGATATGTTTTTACAATGATTTTTAGTATATTTTGACGAGATTAAGAGGTTTACAAATTCAATTTATCAAAGTCTTAAAGTAATTCATGAATTAAGTGGTTGTCTTTTGAGAATGAGGATGAACAATGTTTTTTGCCAAAAAAAAACTATTAATTAAAGAAATTGAGAAAAGTTAAAGATCTAGATCTATAATTAAACCTTATCTAGGAGGTTAGGAGCTACAGGTTAAGGATTTAATTAAGTTCAAAAGAAAAAAATTAAGTGAAATAGATAGTACAAAATAAGCTGAATAAGTATGTGTGAGTAGAGAGTCATTGTATGAACATAAAGAGAGTAAGCTAGATTGTTTTTGAATACTTAATAATATGTATATTTTTGTGCGAAGCTGAAAATATTAGTGGAGCCTCAACAAACTAAGATAAAGGCCAGCAGAAAGTTGTCTAGTTCGACGAGTCGTGATTAGCTACAGGTGAGTGCACCTGTATGCTGTATTTTTGCATGAATTACGAGATCTGAAATGTCAAAATGAGGCCTACGAACCCCTTTGTGGTATGAAAACTTTGGCTTTTTCTTGTGCAAACCGTTGAAGTCTTACTTAAGTTTCTAGATATGCTTGCTATGAAAAGTTGAGAGTATCAAATGTGTGTGAATGAATTGTGAATTAAAGGTTGTGTGTGTGTGTGTGTGTGAACATTGTGAGTTGTCGTGCTAATGAGTGTATATATAATATACGCGTAAATAAGTACGCATATATACAATATATATGCGTAAATGGTCTTGTGATTGTTTGCTGAAGTTGACATGATAAGGCTGAGAGCATTAATTGTTGCGTCTCTGGGTGAGTTTATTGGATGAGAAATTAAAAAGGTAGGTGTGCTTATTTATATAATATAGAGAAAGAGGTTTGGTTTTATATATATGTAGGAGCATGGGAGAAGCCAGGAAATTTCAAGAGGGGGTCGAGATAATGAAAAATAATAAATTTAAAAATAAAAATTAATTAAAGAAAAAAATTTATTAAATAAAAATAAACTAGAAAGAAATCTTAAAATTTACTTGAATTGCACTCTTCGATCCTTGACCTCACTAAAATCATCAATTATTTCGTTTATATCAATTTTTTCTGCAATTTCTTTCTCAATGTACACAACCAAAGAACTTCTTAAAAAATCATCTTCTATCTTGCTACGAAGTCGAGTCTTCACAATCTTCATAGCAGAAAAAACACATCTGAGGATGCTATTGAAACTAGAAGAGTCAATATAAGACAAATCAAGTTGTCAACAAGTGGGTACATGACTGACTTTCCACTCTCACCTAAGCTTCTGTAAAGTTCAAAAAGTGTTGATATTTTTCTCAAATCAAGATGCTTACATACATCAAGTTCATAATGCTTCAACTCATATGGGAGACGTTCTTTCTCTTGTTGTGAAAAATCTTCTAGATAGAACTTGTTTACAAGAATGCAAATTTTATCAATATCAAATAACTTGAAAAACTCCATGGGATCTAAAGCTGTAGTAAGAGTGAGAAGCTCGATAACATTTTCGTTAAACATGCCCTTCAATTCTTGCAACTGAGTATCTATTGTAGCAAAAAAATATATCCACTCGATAATGATGCACCACTGTAACATCTTCCTTCTTGTTGCGACTACGACCTACAATGTATTGAGAATTCATGTCTAGAAAATCCAACTCCCAAGTTTCACAAAAAGATATCACATTTTTCAACAATTCATTCCATCCATCATCTCTCAACGTTTGAATTAAATCTTTCGTTGTCAAAACTAAACTCATGGCATTTAATATATCTTGATAATGGAGTTGCAAAGCTTGAAAAAGGTTATCAGTAATCCCTAAAACTTCCTTCATCATATGCAAAATAAAAATAAACTCAAAAGATCTCAATCTATTATATGCATTATGAGTATCTCCTTACTAAGAATAGTTAGAAGCGGTATTTTTTAGATTTTCAAGAACTGTGCTAGTAGCATTGTACATCTTTAGTAAACGAGTAACTGAGTTTAAATGGGAACTCCATCAAGTCTCACCAGGACATTGTACAGTGCCAATCTAATTCATTCCTGTTCCACTTGCTAACTCATCGATGGATACCAAACGACTTATTTCAGTTGCTTGGGATTTTTGTAATTCATTGTGTCGTTTGGAAGAAATCAAAGAAATATTAACAATATCAAATAAGTCTTTAAAGAATTGATGCACTTCAACCACTACTCTAGCTGCTGCAACTAATGCTAACTGAAGACGATGAGCAAAACAGTCAACATAATAAGCATATCGAAAATAATTCAAAATCAAAGCTTGCAAGCCGTTACATTCCCCACGCATATTGCTTGCTCCATCATAGCCTTAACCTTGGGTATTTTGTATGTCAAAACTGTGTTGCAAGAGAACATTAAAAATCACATTCTTCAAAGTTAATAATGCAGTATCTTTAACATGGACTATATCAAAAAATCGTTCTTTTACCTGTCCTTGTTTATCAACAAATCTCAAAATAATTGTCATTTTCTCTTTTTTTGACTCGTCTCTCGCTTCATCCACAATAATGCTGAACTTTTTGTCACCAATTTCTTCACGAATTACATTACGAACTCTACTAGCATAAATTTGCAATATCTCTTTTTGTATTGTTGAAGAAGTATAAGTAGCATTTTGTAGAGCACTTTTCAAAACATATTCAACTTTCTCATCATATGGTGCTAATAGTGATAACAATTCAAGAAAGTTCCAACAATTTTTTGACCCGAGCTTTCATCATGACCTCTAAAAGCACACCCTTGAAATGACAACCATCGAACAACATCTGTACTAGTTTCCAAACGCAGAGGATTAGCTGAAATTTGTTGTGTAGTTTGTTTATCAAGTGATACTTCAATATGTTGAGCTTGATTCATTAAATCTACATAAGCTCGTTGTGTATTGTTATGCAGTGAATTCAGATATTTTCCTATATGTGCCGAAAAAGCACAATTGCATCCATCGTGTACCTTTTTCCAATTACTAAAGCCATTATGAGTAAATGCAGTTGATCCAAAACAACTACTTGATTGCTATTAAAAAGAAAACAAAGCAAACAAAATATTGCATCTTTAGAAGGTGAATATTCTAATCAGCAAAATTGTTTAAACCATGATGGTTGAAAATAACAAGGATGCTTTTTTGAATTGGAAGCAAGATATTCTGAAATAGTTTGATATGGTCCAGCCTTATTATAAGCTCTTCGAATTTCATCACGCATATTAATCGAATACTCATATATTTGCTTACGTAACCCAGTTTCACGTTGTAAGTTAGACAAATCAAGTGCCTTATCTTCAACTCGAGGAATTTTAGAAGGACGAGCGTAAGAGTTTAAAGGAACAAACGATGAAGGTGGTACCTCAATTTGTGATGCTTCTGAAGGTGATTGTGTAGTCTCTGTACTTTTCTTTTTAAAAAACGAATCAATTGTTTTCGACTTCATAACTACAATATCTTAAAAGATAAATAAAATTAATAACTATAAAATAAAATAAAATTATAAACTTTAAAACACAATAAAAACAATTGTAAAACTGTAAGAAGATGAAAATAAAAACCTTAGAAGATGAACTCGAAGCCGCGTTTTAAGGACAAACATTGATGACAATAGTTGTTAATAGCAATAGGAAAATAGACTTCTTTTTTACTAGTTAACAAATTGAATTTTAACCTAAATTCACATTTAATATATATTAAAAACTATCATATAAAAAAAGAAAGTTGGAAATATATCAATATTACATTTAATGTTATATTAACATTGATTATAGTAATATATTATAAAATATTTAAAGTTAAAAAGTTAAAATATATTATATGGAAAAAATAAAAAAAATAAAGATTTTTTTAATGTTCAAAGTTGAAAAGGGGGGCCAAACAACAATTTAAGAGGGAGCCAAAGTTTCCAAATATTAAGGGATTAAATAATAAACATTCTTTTTTATAATTTTAGAGGAGGCCGAGGCCACTGCCAGCCCTCCAAATTCCTCCCTGTGCGGGAGTTTTATTTTATATAATATATATACTACACATATGCGTGGTTCTATTGTATACAAAATATATATTAGTGTGGGTTGTTGTATATATATTATATGCGTGGGTTTTATTATATAATATATATATACGTTTCTAGGTTTTGTTTCATCTAATATACATAAAAATATATGAGAAATTTGACGTGATAGAAGGTCATTGAATAAATATATATAATATATATTTGTATATGGTTTTGTAATATTTATGAAAGAATATAAAAGTAAATAATATAATGCGGACTTTTATAATATGCAAATTTTATCGATAATGTGCATTTATGCATGTACGAACCCGTATGTGAATTATGAGTCTTACGATATTGCAAGCTTTCATTAGTGCAAAATTATATTATTATGAATGCTAGGTGCGAGCTCAATAGTAATGTGAGCCAATTATATTGTGTAATAAAATGTGATTAAATAGATATGTTGGCAATGTGAACACTTGAAACTGTTGGATATCATTGCATGCTATAGAATTGTGAGTACTCACCCTTTTCATTATGTGTTGGGCATTGTGGCCCGAAGATAGTGTTGAAGAGATAAAGGAATGTTGAGCATAGCTCCTCACCATAGATACCGTAGTGTGTTTAGAGAGAGTGTGTAACACCCCAAACTCAGCCTAAAAGTTATGACCAGATATTGAGGAATTACATCAACTCTTTCAAAGCTTTTGTTCTAATCAAATTCAGTGCATGTTTCGAAAACAAAAAATTGTAGCAAAAGCTCTCATAGATGTTTTGAGAAACCAAAGTTCGAAAACACTTATTTAAAAACCCAGAATTCAAATTCAAAGTCGTGCGTTTTGAAAGTACAAACGTTGGTAGGTCATTTTCAATATTATGATAATCATTCATTAAAAATCATATATTTTATTTACAGAAAATATTTAAGTGATTACTTAATTTTGCAGTGAAAAAATATCAGAGTTTTAGTTTTGAAAATTGTAATTCATTTTTTTGTTAACTCGTATGATTTTGCAATTTTACGATTGAAAATATAAAAAACAAACTGACGAACCAAAACAAAAAGCGAAACACAACCCAAAAACATATTACAGTCCCAAAAATCCAAAAATATTACTACTGTAAATAACCATATTTATTTAACCGCGAAAAGACAATCTGAGCTCCAACACTCTGTCTGGTTGTAAGTCAGATGTTCACCTAAAATGTATCAAACAAATGAGTGAGCTTAAAGCCTAGTGTGTGACCCGACCCAGAAAAAAAATTTTCTTATGGTTTTGCATATACAGTAATCAAATCAAAATTCCGTATCACTTTACATAACAGAGCATATCATATATCTTGTCAGAGCTTATCATATATTATATCAAAGTGTCATAATTTCCGAAACATATATCAGAATGGAATTTCATAATTTCATAATCATAACCTCAAACACATACTCTTATACAGAATCATATGTGTGTTCATAATTAGGTACAAATGTAGAAACAGATCCTACCCCCATATATTACACACCAACTTTGTCCAACCAATCACAACAGTTAGGACTACAAGAGTCCATCCATCCAATCACACCGGGTCGTGGTGGCATGCCACTCATAATAGTGCAGTTGAGTTGCCAAACATATATTGTGGTTTAACTGCCAAAAATGCAGTAATATTGCTTCAACAACTTCCTCTAATATCAAAACCCACCCTAATGCACATGCAGAATCATAATATCATATGCTCATATTACATAGTCAAATTGAATAGCTTATCAGAACAAATAACATAATAAGTTTAACACACATGGTTTACAAAATATTCATGCTTAACTCATGTACCTCCTTATAGCAAATCATAATGCATTATTATACTTATCGGAACTCAACTAACATACCTCCTACACTTACCCATGTCTGTTTACTAAAACTTACGCTTTTCTGGGCCTACATAATGTCCATGGACCCAATTTTTGAACCCTTTAATCGGGCATCAAAATTAGCCCAAAAGGCCCACACGGCCCAAAAATCTAGCCCGTGTCCACACGGGCTGCAAGATTTCACACGACCATGTTTTCCACACAAGCTACAAAAACACACATGTCAGTGTGCCCCACATGGTCTGGCACACAGCCTACCATATGGGAAAAATTGATTGATTGCGTAACTAGAACCCACGAATCCTACAATTGTTCATCAAATCATACCAACTAATCGTAAAAAAGAAGCATTCAAAATAACATATTATTATCAAAATTCCAGCCCTTACAAAGAAACTCAAGTTCTTACCACTCGAAAATAGCAACCAAACCAAAACTTAATCCGTTGGAGAAATTTGATTATCATTTCCCTCACCTAACCAAAACCATCAGAATGTTTACACCACAAAGATCAAGAATTAAACACTAACCAACCAAAACCTTGCTCAAAAGCAAATTAAAGCTAAAGTAATAGAAAAATAATTTAACGAACTTACACCACGCTTAGACTACGATTGAAGTACGAATATCACCCAGGAATCACAGAAGAAAATGGAACAGTAGCAAGCAAAAATCAAAGAAGAAGGAGAAAAGAAAACAAAAGAAAGAAGAAGAATGGAGAAGAGGGGGATAGAAGAATGTGAGAGTGGAAAGTGGGAGAGATAATTTCTGTAACATCCCAAAAACGGGGCTATTTGGAAATAAATTATTTTTCTTATGTATGAACTGCTGTGTCATTATTTATGGAATAATAATGATCAATTTAAGGCTTTGTGTTGGTTCGATTTGGTAGGAAATTTTAGTTTTTAACTTTTAAGATAGGGAGCCTTAGCAGGAGGGTGTTATAAGAATAAATGGGGATAATTTGGACATAAAATGAGCCTAGACTAAGTGGCAAAGTAAGCCCACTTAAGAGCTACATGTGACGCCACCAAGGAGCAAGGGAGAGCTTGTGTTCGAGTCGCGGAAATCCCTCTTTTTGTTCTTTGTTTGGACGGCACAAGGGAGAGAGATTTTATCTCCTTAATTCTTTTTATTATCTATTTAGATAATAGAGATAATAATGAGGATATTATTATTATTTATAAAGGGTTTATTAATTAGATTTTTACTTGGATAATAAGATATTGTGAGCATTTTAATTGGTTTTTAATTCCTTAATATTAAGAAGATAAATTAAGGATATTACTATTATCATTTTAATAGTGTGATAATGTAGGATAATTAGGGGGATTATTAGATTAAAAGGGTTATTGGATATTAGTTGGATTATCAAAGGATTTATGGGATTAATTCAAAATTAATTTGAATTAATTAGAAGGGGTGGACGGCAAGTCTATAAATACATTAGTTGACCCCCTTGTTTTTCTTTTCTCCAATTTTTGCTAAGTGACGAATTTGCTAAGTCTCTTCTTCTCAATTTTCGGCTAGCAATCACCTATTACATTTTCTTTCTTTCATTTTCCCAAAACCGATTTCTACATCACCATCTTTCTCTTCTTCTACTTTTGATTTCTGACCAAAACACCTACTCTCTCTTTGCCATTATTTTTCCTTCCTTTCAAGTTATAGCCGAATCTATTTTTAACGTGGGTGCCGAATCTCTCTTTCTTCTTTGAACCCATCTAAGCCGAATTTTTGAGCAGGATAGATTTCCTTGAATCTTCCTTAGCAAGTGATCAAGAAGGTAAGGTGCTTAGGCGAATACATATGGGTTTCTTTGGTATGTACTGTCGACTTTTACAAGAAAAGTGTCAATTTCAGCAGTGTTGATAAGGCCTCTAAACACTTTTCGATGATCAATTCTCTTTAGGTACTCCAAACTCGCAAGCAGTTGATTCAAGCCTCTAATTCCTAAAGTGTTCGGTTTTTGGTAAGTGAGGGTAAGATCTATTTTAGTTAGTTATTTGATTGTCCTTTAAATTGAAGACTACTGAATGTGAGTGTGGCAATGGCCGATTGTAGGGGGGAACGAAATACATAGTTTGGTGGCTAGTACTCAAGGGCGCTAGGTAAGGCTTTCGGGTTAAATCTTAACCCTTTTGGTATTATGGTTTTGGCCGAATGGCCTAGGATACTAACCCTTGTGAATGGCCGAATATAGGGGCAAGGACATTAAGTGTGGCCGATTGGTTGTTTTCGGGATTTAGACTCCTCATTGGTATCAGGTGTGTACATACACACTTATAGCAGTTAATATGTGTGATAAATATATGTTGCTTGTAAATCTATTTGATGTAGATACGGAATAGTACCTTAAATGGTACAAGCAAGAATCCCCGATAAGTCTTTGTTTACATGAGATTATTATGATGCTTTTGGGAAGCATGAATTATTTAATACATGTGATAATGTATGAGCTCTGTGATGACTGTGATATGGGTTGATGAGTGGAGGGGGCAGTGATAATGTGCCGACGGGCACCAGTGTTTTGGTAACACACCGTGACTACGGTCACCAGAGGTTTGGTACCTCCAGAGGTTTGGTACCTCAATAGCGACTTATCCCTGTGGTTAACACCACCGTGGGTTGGCCCCACTTGAGATATGGGATCGTCTGCCAGTGATTTGGTATCACACGATGGGTTGGCCCCATCACCCGATTTGTGTCTATGGACACCAGTGTTTTGGTAACACATTGTGACTATATGTCACCAGTGGTTTGGCACCACCAGTGGTTTGGTACCACAACGGGGTAGACAATGGCGTATGGTTGGCTAGGTTGGGTACACATTATTCTGCATATTAATTGTTATTTGATGTGTATGAAAATGCTTTAAAATGGGGGAAGGGTTATATACTGAGTCTTGGTGACTCACCTTCTCCTTTATATTTTTCAGGTGACACTTAGATCGCGGATGTGGAGCCGGGTTAACTCGAGGTGGCCATGCAGTGGATTTAATTTAAATGAACTTAAATTTCAGTTTGATAATTTTACTTTGGATTTATTTTATTGGTTGTAATGAGGCCTCCTGAAACTTCATTTCCGTTATTTTTACCTATTGGATATTGTTTTGAACTATGTTATTATTAATGTTGAATTTAAATCACATTTTCCCGATTAAACACGAAAAATGTTTTAAATGCCATCGGGCACGGTTGAAATTTGTTTTATAACTTAATTTAAATTTTTTTTTAATAAACACTAAGTATGATTTTATCAAGATAATCAAATCCGAAAAGTTTTCAACAAAGCATATTGGGTTTCAAAATGGTTTTCAAAAAGGTTTTCCCCGTAACGATCCAGATTCGACCATAGTGTTTGGGCCGGGTTTGGGTTGTTACAAAATTGGTATCAGAGCCCAGTTCAAAGCTCGGCTGTGGGGGCCCAAGGCCCAAAAATGTTTTGGTAGGCCTTTTGAATTGTTTTTGGGTTTTAAGCAGCATGGCCCGAGTCTCCGGCACTGATCCGCCCAGGTAAGTACTTTTAAACCTCTTGGTGAATTATATTCTGTAGAAGGGTAGGAAGCATGGAACGTAGATAGACTTATAGGACTTGGACCCTAAGGTTAGATTACTCAAACACAAACGGAACATAAGACTTAAAGAACTAAACCAACCCATGACTTAGTCACTGAGCTAGGGTGTGGTAACCCCTGTACGCATGTCTAGGATTGGATCCGGAAGAGCTTGGTATTTAAGCAGTCCTCGTGACTCACCTCCTCTTCGCAGGTATCCTACCTGGTGCGTAGCTTCGGTTCACCCTAACTCAGAGGGCTCAGTGGTGTGGCAACCTCTGTGCGCATGTCTAGAAAGGTTCAGTGGGAGCTTGGTATTTAAGCGGTCCGCGTGACCCACGTCCTCTTCACTCGAATCCTGCCTGGTGCGTAGCTTTGGTTCACCCTGACCAAGAAGGCTTGGTCATAGACTAAACCTAATGCCTAAAACCCGAAAGGGAATTAGCCATGTTTTGAAAGGAACGAAACAACAGGAACCCTAATGTTTTCAAAATTTTTTGCAATAACTCTTTCAAATCGGAAAACATCATTTTTACAACGTTTTCTTCGAAAAACTTGATTTGTGGAAAATTACGAAAATGCCCTTAGGGGTAAAATTACTAAAATACCCTCGGTTCATAAAACATCAGTTCAATGGTTTTTGCTCAAAATTTCAATTATTTCACAAATATTCAACCACTCAGTTTTGAAAATCATCAACAAAATATTTTGGTTTTGGAAAATTACGAAAAAGCCCTCAAATTGCAAAATTACCAAAATGACCTTGACTTTTGAACTTTTTGCAAACAGCAACGTTTTGAGAAAGAAAAACTTGCAAAAGGAATCCTCAGAGTTTTACAACTGTTAAAATACCCCTGACTTATTAAAATTACAAAATTGCCCCAAATGACAAATTACCAAAATACCCCTGGGTTCAAAGTGATGATGTATCTTTAAAATGTTACAACTTTTTCAGAAAAACCCTCCAGTTTCGGGAATTTCAAAACGACCTACTTTACTAAAGTTTTAAAATTCCTTTATTACGAAAATACCCTTATAGGAAAAATGACGGAAATACCCCTGGGTTAGAAATGGGCAGAAATGTCCGAAGAGCAAATAGGTATGGAAAGTATTAAGGAATGGATGCATGAACTCCTTTGTGTGAACTAGGATAGAAGACTGAAACCTTGTTTGCACGAAAGAATTTCTAATTAAAATTTCGTCATAAAATTTCTTCGCGGGTAATGAAGTGGAACAAACGCTAATGCATAAAAATTTTCTTAATCAGATTAAAAGCGCAAGTAGATAGAATGAGTTCTAGAGGACGAGGACGCCGTGGACGAGGTAGGGGTAGGATGACCGTGTCAGAACCTGTTGGGTCGGGACAGGGTTCTGAAAATGAAGTACCACCGCCACCACCACCTCCTACTTTTAGGGCCGAGGAGCAGGATCAGACCGGTGGTGAGGCGGTATCGCAAGCGGTATTGCGAGTTCTGGAGATTGTGGCTGGGGCTGGTGGAAATCTAGGAGCTCGGAAATCTGTTCCCGAGCGAATCCGGGCTAATGGAGCTGAGGTATTTCGGGGCGTGTCGGGAGTGGCGCCCAGTGCAGCAGAGTATTGGCTGGAATCTACAGAAAGGATAATGGATGATCTTGACCTGACCGAGGAGGAAAAGCTGAAAGGGGCGGTGTCGCTTCTAAAGGATGAAGCGTACCAGTGGTGGCTGACAGTCCGGGATGGAGCCACAGCTGATGATCTCACGTGGGACTACTTTAAAACTGCTTTTCAGAAGAAATATGTGGGCACCAGTTATACAGATGCTCAGAGGAAAGCCTTCCTAGGGTTAGTGCAAGGGACTAAGTCAGTAGCGGAATATGAAGCAGAGTTTTTAAGACTGAGTAGGTATGCTAGAGGCATCGTGGCTACTGAACACGAGCGCTGTGTCCGCTTTGAGGACGGACTCCGAGATGATTTGAGGCTGCTGATAGCTCCGCAGCAGGTGCGTGAGTTCTCATCCCTAGTGGAAAAGGCCAAGGTGGCCGAAGGGATCAAGGAGGCTGTGAGGCAAAGTTATAGTAGGAATAACCAGAAGAGAGGATTTGGGCCAGCTGGGTCAGGTGGTAATGTCCAGAAAAAGGCTAGGCCAAGTGGGCCAAATCAGGCAGCAAGGCCCATGACTACTAATCAGAGGCCGACTCAGTGTAACCGCTGTGGAAAGACCCATTGGGGAAGTTGTTCGATTGGCGATAGAGGATGTTTTGAGTGTGGGTCGTTGGAGCATCGTGTCAGAGATTGTCCTCGGAAACTAGCCAAAAATCAGCCAGAGGGGCAGAATCGTACGCAGGATAGAAATATGGGACCACAGAGGGGTCGTGGTAATGGCAGAGGAAACAACGGTCCTAACCGAGGTCGTGGAACTCAGGGCAGAGGTTCGGGCAACACAGAGGCTAGGCAGCCTGGCTTAGTCTATGCAGCTAGGCGTCGCGAGGAGGGTGACGCACCGGATGTCATAACCGGTATGTTTTTAATCTCTGGTTTTCCTTATGTTGCATTGATTGATGTGGGTTCAACGCACTCGTACATTGCTAGTAGTGTGGTAGGAACTATGGACCTAGACTCTGAGATTACTTCTAGGAAGATGACGGTATTAAGCCCTCTAGGACACTCTGTAGTCGTAGACAAACTTTATAGAGACGTACCCCTAGAACTCCAAGGGGTAGTTTTCGTTGCTGATCTGATGGAACTACCATTTGGGGAGTTCGATTTGATCCTTGGAATGGACTGGTTGGTTAAGTATCGGGCAAATTTGGATTGCGCGGCTAAGCGCATGGTTCTTAAGACGGCTGAAGGTGGTGAAGTGGTTATGATAGGTGATAGAAGGAATTACCTATCCAATGTGGTGTCTGCCTTGAAGGCGGAAAAGATGGTCAAGAAGGGTCGTAAGGCGTATTTGGTTCGAATCTGTGCTTTGGAAGCTAAGGAGTCAGTAGTTGGAAGGGTCCGAATGGTTGGGGAATTTGCTGATGTGTTCCCAGAAGAGCTTCCGGGTCTGCCTCCAGATCGGGAAGTCGAATTCGGTATAGACTTGCTACCCGGAACGGCACCCGTGTCCATAGCACCATACCGAATGGCACCTAAGGAACTGGTGGAGCTGAAGGCTCAAATTCAGGAGCTCTTGGACAGAGGATTTATTCGACCAAGCATATCTCCGTGGGGAGCACCCGTGTTATTTGTCAAGAAGAAGGACGGTTCGATGCGGATGTGCATCGATTACCGCCAATTGAACAAGCTAACGATAAAGAACAAGTACCCGTTGCCTCGGATTGACGACTTATTTGACCAATTAAGGGGTGCGTCGGTATTTTCAAAGATTGACCTTAGGTCGGGTTATCATCAATTAAGGGTGAAGGAAGTGGATGTTCACAAGACGGCATTCCGAACTCGGTATGGGCACTACGAGTTTCTCGTAATGCCATTTGGGTTGACCAATGCACCGGCGGCGTTCATGGATTTAATGAATAGAGTATTTCAGCAGTACTTGGATCAATTCGTCGTGGTATTCATAGACGACATATTGGTCTATTCTAAGACGGAGGAGGAACATGACAAGCATTTACGGATAGTTCTGCAAGTATTGAGGGAGAAGCAATTATATGCCAAATTCAGTAAGTGCGAATTTTGGCTGAAGGAGGTGGCTTTCTTAGGCCATGTAGTATCAGCAGAAGGAATTAGAGTAGATCCTCGCAAGATTGAAGCAGTATTGGATTGGAAACCACCAAGAACAGTGGCTGAAATACGAAGCTTTCTGGGTTTAGCGGGGTACTATCGGAGATTCGTAGAAGGATTTTCTTTAATTGCAGCACCATTAACGAAGCTGCTAAGAAAAGATGTTTCATTTGTATGGACGGAGAAGCAGCAAGAAAGCTTTGATAAGCTAAGGAAAATTTTGACGGAAGCTCCAGTTTTGGTACAGCCTGAAGCGGGAAGGTTGTTTACTGTCTATTGCGATGCATCTCATACTGGTCTGGGATGTGTGTTAATGCAAGAAGGAAAGGTTGTAGCCTATGCGTCCCGTCAGTTAAGACCACACGAATTGAACTACCCAACTCACGACTTGGAGTTAGCCGCAGTCGTTTTCGCACTGAAGATATGGAGACACTACCTTTATGGGGAGAAGTCGATAGTCTACACGGATCATAAGAGTTTGAGGTATCTTCTGACTCAGAAGGATCTGAACTTGAGACAGCGTCGGTGGATTGAACTTTTAAAGGACTACGATTGTTCAATCGAGTATCACCCGGGCAAGGCTAACGTGGTAGCTGACGCGTTGAGCCGGAAGGTTGTGACGGACTTAAGAGCGATGTTTGCTCGGTTGAGCCTATATGATGATGGAAGTCCCTTGGCGGAACTTCAAGTAAAGCCAACATGGATCGAGGAGATTAAGGACAAGCAGTTAGTGGACGAAGGGTTAAATGCTAAGAGATTGCAAATTCAGGATGGTGGTTTGGAAGGGTACAGTCTATCTAGTGATGGAGTGCTATGTTTTCAAGGGCGAGCATGTATGCCAAAAGATGTGGAGTTGAGGCGGAAAATTCTCCAAGATGCTCATAGCAGCCCATATGCTATGCATCCGGGAGGAAACAAGATGTATGGGGATTTGCGGAAGCAGTTTTGGTGGCCTGGGTTGAAGCGTGAAGTAACGGAATTTGTAGGAAGATGCTTGACATGTCAACAGGTTAAGGCTGAACATCAGTTGCCATCAGGGCTACTTCAACCGGTAAAGATCCCTCAATGGAAGTGGGAACGGATCACTATGGATTTCGTTAGTGGGCTACCCCTTACGCCCAGCAAGAAGGACGCAGTTTGGGTGATTGTGGACCGGTTAACCAAGTCAGCCCACTTCGTACCTGTAAGAATGGATTATTCACTCCAGAAGCTAGCAAGGTTATATGTGGCTGAGATAGTCAGATTGCATGGTGTGCCAATGTCGATTATCTCGGATAGGGATCCGAGGTTCACGTCGAGGTTTTGGAAAGCGTTGCATCAAGCTTTGGGTACACGGTTGGATTTCAGTATAGCCTTCCATCCACAGTCTGATGGACAATCGGAGAGAGTGATACAGATTTTAGAGGATATGCTGAGGGGTTGTGTCTTGGAATTCCGAGGTAGTTGGGAAGAATTCCTACCATTAGCAGAATTTGCCTACAACAATAGCTATCAAGCGAGTATCCAGATGGCACCATACGAAGCATTGTATGGACGGAAATGCCGTACTCCTACATGTTGGACGGAGTTAGGTGAAAGACAAATCTTGGGTCCAGATTTGGTTGCAGAAACTGAGGACAAAGTTAGGGCGATTCGGGATCGTCTTAAGGAAGCATCGGATAGACAGAAGTCTTATGCTGACTTGAAGCGCAAGGAGATGGAGTATGAGGTAGGTGACAAGGTTTTTCTTAAGGTGTCGCCTTGGAAAAAGGTGTTGAGATTTGGGCGAAAAGGGAAGCTGAGCCCAAGGTTCATTGGCCCATATACAGTTGTAAAGCGAGTGGGACCGGTAGCTTATCAGCTAGAGTTGCCGGCAGAACTGAGTCAGATACATAACGTCTTTCACGTATCAATGCTGAGACGGTATCGGTCAGACCCATCGCACGTTGTGCCAGTGGCAGAGATCAAGGTGGATGCGGACTTATCTTTCGAAGAAGGACCAGTTCAGATCTTGGATCGAGATGTGAAGGTTTTACGTAGGAAGTCAGTGCCCTTAGTGAAAGTACTATGGCGGAACCACGGTTTGGAGGAAGCCACGTGGGAGCCCGAGGATGTGATGCGGCAGCAATACCCTCACCTGTTTTGATCAAGGAATTTCGGGACGAAATTTATTTTAAGGGGGGTAGAACTGTAACATCCCAAAAACGGGGCTATTTGGAAATAAATTATTTTTCTTATGTATGAACTGCTGTGTCATTATTTATGGAATAATAATGATCAATTTAAGGCTTTGTGTTGGTTCGATTTGGTAGGAAATTTTAGTTTTTAACTTTTAAGATAGGGAGCCTTAGCAGGAGGGTGTTATAAGAATAAATGGGGATAATTTGGACATAAAATGAGCCTAGACTAAGTGGCAAAGTAAGCCCACTTAAGAGCTACATGTGACGCCACCAAGGAGCAAGGGAGAGCTTGTGTTCGAGTCGCGGAAATCCCTCTTTTTGTTCTTTGTTTGGACGGCACAAGGGAGAGAGATTTTCTCTCCTTAATTCTTTTTATTATCTATTTAGATAATAGAGATAATAATGAGGATATTATTATTATTTATAAAGGGTTTATTAATTAGATTTTTACTTGGATAATAAGATATTATGAGCATTTTAATTGGTTTTTAATTCCTTAATATTAAGAAGATAAATTAAGGATATTACTATTATCATTTTAATAGTGTGATAATGTAGGATAATTAGGGGGATTATTAGATTAAAAGGGTTATTGGATATTAGTTGGATTATCAAAGGATTTATGGGATTAATTCAAAATTAATTTGAATTAATTAGAAGGGGTGGACGGCAAGTCTATAAATACATTAGTTGACCCCCTTGTTTTTCTTTTCTCCAATTTTTGCTAAGTGACGAATTTGCTAAGTCTCTTCTTCTCAATTTTCGGCTAGCAATCACCTATTACATTTTCTTTCTTTCATTTTCCCAAAACCGATTTCTACATCACCATCTTTCTCTTCTTCTACTTTTGATTTCTGACCAAAACACCTACTCTCTCTTTGCCATTATTTTTCCTTCCTTTCAAGTTATAGCCGAATCTATTTTTAACGTGGGTGCCGAATCTCTCTTTCTTCTTTGAACCCATCTAAGCCGAATTTTTGAGCAGGATAGATTTCCTTGAATCTTCCTTAGCAAGCGATCAAGAAGGTAAGGTGCTTAGCCGAATACATATGGGTTTCTTTGGTATGTACTGTCGACTTTTACAAGAAAAGTGTCAATTTCGGCAGTGTTGATAAGGCCTCTAAACACTTTTCGATGATCAATTCTCTTTAGGTACTCCAAACTCGCAAGCAGTTGATTCAAGCCTCTAATTCCTAAAGTGTTCGGTTTTTGGTAAGTGAGGGTAAGATCTCTTTTAGTTAGTTATTTGATTGTCCTTTAAATTGAAGACTACTGAATGTGAGTGTGGCAATGGCCGATTGTAGGGGGGAACGAAATACATAGTTTGGTGGCTAGTACTCAAGGGCGCTAGGTAAGGCTTTCGGGTTAAATCTTAACCCTTTTGGTATTATGGTTTTGGCCGAATGGCCTAGGATACTAACCCCTGTGAATGGCCGAATATAGGGGCAAGGACATTAAGTGTGGCCGATTGGTTGTTTTCGGGATTTAGACTCCTCATTGGTATCAGGTGTGTACATACACACTTATAGCAGTTAATATGTGTGATAAATATATGTTGCTTGTAAATCTATTTGATGTAGATACGGAATAGTACCTTAAATGGTACAAGCAAGAATCCCCGGTAAGTCTTTGTTTACATGAGATTATTATGATGCTTTTGGGAAGCATGAATTATTTAATACATGTGATAATGTATGAGCTCTGTGATGACTGTGATATGGGTTGATGAGTGGAGGGGGCAGTGATAATGTGCCGACGGGCACCAGTGTTTTGGTAACACACCGTGACTACGGTCACCAGAGGTTTGGTACCTCCAGAGGTTTGGTACCTCAATAGCGACTTATCCCTGTGGTTAACACCACCGTGGGTTGGCCCCACTTGAGATATGGGATCGTCTGCCAGTGATTTGGTATCACACGATGGGTTGGCCCCATCACCCGATTTGTGTCTACGGACACCAGTGTTTTGGTAACACATTGTGACTATATGTCACCAGTGGTTTGGCACCACCAGTGGTTTGGTACCACAACGGGGTAGACAATGGCGTATGGTTGGCTAGGTTGGGTACACATTATTCTGCATATTAATTGTTATTTGATGTGTATGAAAATGCTTTAAAATGGGGGAAGGGTTACATACTGAGTCTTGGTGACTCACCTTCTCCTTTATATTTTTCAGGTGACACTTAGATCGCGGATGTGGAGCCGGGTTGACTCGAGGTGGCCATGCAGTGGATTTAATTTAAATGAACTTAAATTTCAGTTTGATAATTTTACTTTGGATTTATTTTATTGGTTGTAATGAGGCCTCCTGAAACTTCATTTCCGTTATTTTTACCTATTGGATATTGTTTTGAACTATGTTATTATTAATGTTGAATTTAAATCACATTTTCCCGATTAAACACGAAAAATGTTTTAAATGCCATTGGGCACGGTTGAAATTTGTTTTATAACTTAATTTAAATTTTTTTTTTGTTAATAAACACTAAGTATGATTTTATCAAGATAATCAAATCCGAAAAGTTTTCAACAAAGCATGTTGGGTTTCAAAATGGTTTTCAAAAAGGTTTTCCCCGTAACGATCCAGATTCGACCATAGTGTTTGGGCCGGGTTTGGGTTGTTACAATTTCGGAAAATTTCATAACTACCCACATCCCACTAAATCCCATTCATTAACAACCCATCAAATTCCCTCATAGTTCAAAACAAAAACAATTTCCACTTTATACACACGAGGACTCAAACACGGGACCAAAAGGTAAGTTGAAGCCTTATCACTGAACCAGTAGGCTCATTCTATCGTAACTTGCATAGAAATAAGATTTAAGTCAAAAGATCAAGGATAAGAATTGAGATAAAAATTAACAAAATTTCAAAAGATAGGATTTGAACTTAGGACCTCTCGCACACATACATAACATGCAACCACTGAACTACATTAAATTACTTATCATAATTTTCCTAACCTTAATCCAAAATAGGGCGTGACCTTTCTTAGTTTCACTGACCCAATTTCTTCTAACTCGGTTTTCCGGGATGTGATAGTATGAGCATACATGCTACACTTGCATGGAGATAGCATACGAGTTTATGAGTAATGTGGTATGTTTTGGAGATCCGTTTATCCAATGAACATATAATTTGATTATGTTTCATATTTACGAATTGCCAATATATCACTGTGTTGTGTATGAAAGTTGTGTTATATGTGAATTGTTAAAGTATGTTTAAATCCTAACATGTCTGGTGTCTTTACTTGTGTTGTATGTATGTGTACGCTCTGAGCTTTACCAAGCTCACACTCTTTACTTTACCTTGTAGATAAATAGTTCGTGAGTTAGCGAGGATGGTGGCAAATAGTGATCCATCGCAAGGCATTTTTTTAGAGTATATTTGTTAAGCTTTTAAACTCCAAAGTGAAGGCAATGTGGGTTGTTCTAAGGGTTTAGTACTAAAATTCAAATTAGACTTTTTAAATAAAATTTTCAACGGTTGTAAATAGACATTACGGACTGTTTGATTCATTCAGACTTTTTGAACGTTATAATTACTTGTTTGATTGCTTATCTAGATGGTTTTAATTACTTGTTTAATGTGGTGATAATTAAATGAACTAACAAAAATTTTGCAACTAAGGGAGACCACCGAGTATTAAGGTACTAATTCCCTGGATGAAATAATTAATTTAGAAAAACATGCACTTAGGACTAATTTCTTATATGAAATATTCTGCAAATGTGTGGTGTGTATGGTTAGTTGGTGTGGTTTGTAAAATTTTAAATGGAGAGTCACCTCGGTGGCTAATGTGATGTTCGGAATTTGGGTCGGACCATCCCATCCAGGTTTGGGCCGTCATAAGAACACACCAAAACTAAATCAATTATTCAGCCATTACTCAATCAAAACATTTGGTCAAAAACAATTAGGGCATTTGGCCTTTACAAAAATTCACACAAACCAAGCCCCTAACTAGGATTCGACCACTTACCCAAAGGCGATTCCTAAGGCACTCAGTTCACTGAAAGAGAGTTATGTGTCTCACAATCCTCCCCTGTCAGATTTGCAAACAATTAAACCATCATATTACATCCAACACCAATAAATAACCTTTCAACTAAAAACTAATCCAAAAACATCCTTCTTAAACAAAAACGAACAAACTATACTTACAGGAAAACTTACCAGTATCTCATAAACTCCAAATCACACATACCAACAACAAAATAGAAGAAAAAAGGGTGACAAAGAGGAAAAGATTAAGGGATTGTTATTGAGAAATTATGGATGAACGCAAGAAAAAGAAAGGGGCAGAGAAAAACGACAAGGAGGAGGTTTTTTTGTAACAAAAGTGAAAAAAATGAAAAGTTGGAATTGAAGGAGAGTGTGGGACGACACAAAGGAGAATTTTTAAGGGATGATTCTCAAAATTTTAAAAAAGAGTAAAATCATATCAAATCAGATTAGTTATTATCTCATCAGATTATTAGGTTTGAGTTTGACTAACTTCTTGACAACTTGGGCAGCACAGTAAGGAGGAAACAAAAATAATTTCTATTTTTGCACACAAAAGGATTTGAACTTGGGACCTAAAGGTAAGTTAAGGCTTTACCATTGAACCAACTGACTCTTTCTTGCGTGCAAACATACAAAAATTAACAATAATCTAGGTGTGACTAGATAAAAATTGGGATAAAAATAATCAAAACTCAAGGGAAGAGAATCAAACACAGGTCTTCAAACACACAACTAGAACACTTAACCACTAGGCAAAATTAATTACTTGTCACAATTAAGCAATTCAAAAATTAAGAAAGTTGGGTCGTTACACCCCCTAATGTTGGGAAAACTATCTCATAATAATTGACAACTTATGTCATAACTAAATTTCTAATTAATATCTCAATGATATTTATTAATATAAGGATACTCATATCAATGTACATTCCTAACCTCCTATGATGACTCATATTTGTGTGTTGTGGTGGAGCAATTGGAACATATACGCACATTCAAAAATTCAAAGATGGGAATTACTTAGCTCCTAACCAAAAGCCCATTGTAATAGAGAGTATTTATAAATTATTGGTTGGGTGCGTACAAGTGTTGTATCATGTAAATCAACATAATCTCATATTGAAATATGAAGCTTTGTTCTCATAAGTAATGATTTAGATATTAACTGGAGGCGTTCAATCAATAATTTCTCTAAACTAGTATGCATATAAATAACAAGCTTTACAAAAGCTTTTCAAACTTGTATACAACAATCAATAAAAAACTTAGATATAAACTCATCAGCATTAGCAAGATAAATTATCTTAATTGCAAAATCTTAAATTAATTATTTAAACAAGCAATCTCACAAACTTCAGGTTGCAAGTAGACAACAAATATGTGATTATTTTGTAAATGCATCTCTCAAAGTCAAATAGTATCAAAAACCATCCGCATGGTGCATGAATGGGCACATATTCATTTAAAAAATACAAAACATTAAATCTCAACTTTAGCTAATGAGTTTCTAATCATCAATTTTCTTCAGGAACAAGCAACTCATGATAATTTTTTTAATTTAAAGAATCTTCTGGTTCTTTAATGAATGTCCATATGAATTCTTAATTAATTTTCTCATCATATATGATTCAAGATGGTTTAACTAGTCACAAATAGTAAATGTATTTATATCAATAAACTTCTGGTTTACTTTAACATGCTTTTCAATTGTACTAATGATAAACCGTAACATTTAGCATGCTTTTGGATGATTTATCCTTTGATTTATGTAAAAAGGTGCTCTTAATCCTTCCTTTTCATGTTTTATACTCAAGAAACCACCCGAGGATGAAAAGAACGAGAAACGGGCTTAAAATGGACCAAATTGGGCCAAAATAGAAATCGACACGGCCTGGGCCCAAGACCACACAGCCGTGCCTCATTAAAAGTTCGAACACGGCCTAAAGACGACTCACATGGGCGTGTGCCATGGCCGTGTCCCTGTCATTGAAAAGAGCAATTTCACTCGGATTTGGATACTTAGGGGCAAAGAAACACATTCCGAAGCCTATATAAACACCCTAAGTATGACCAGAAAAGAGGGAACCAAAGGCTTTAGTCATGGGGCGGTTAGCTAGGCCAAGGAGTCGAGCCAGAAAGGTCAGATTTGTGGAAATCACTCGAAGATATCCAGTTGATCCATCTCAAGAAGCCAGAATTGTACTCAAGGCAGAGGATCTCTCCTTCAATTCCTTCAGGGGGTTTTAGGGATTTCTTATGTTTTGTTTTATCTTTTCTTTTGAGATGTTTTCTTTTATTGTTATGAACTAAACCCTCAGATACCTAAGAGGGATGAAACCTAAGATGAATCTTGTTATCGTTTGCTGAACTATATGATAAATATTTGACTTGTTCTTAATTATGTGTTTTTAATTCTTGTGTTGATATTTCTGGGATATTAATTCAAGTATGATGTGCTTAGGTGGAGGAGCAAAAGTCCCTGCCTAAGAGTAGATCTAGCATAATTAAGCGGAGTTGATCGCACGCCTAGAGATAGGGTGACAAGATTTTGCCGGATTAGGGTGAAACCTAATATGGGAGTCCATAGATCAAGTTAATGCGATTCTAGGGGTTTTAATTAGAAAGAGATTTCAATTAATCAACCTAGGGTTAGATGTTATTCGCTTCGAGAGAGGGTTTATTATACATTAGGGAATCTTACGGATCAAGTCAAATGAATAAATCGTCTGGTTCAGAGTTAGATAACAAGTGAAGTCTAGGTGGATTCTTCCTTGGGTGTCGTCTTAATCAATTGGTTTTTCCTCAAGTTATTTTCCCAAACTCTTTCTCTTTGTCTTTGCATCTTTAGTTTAGTAGTTAATTAATTTAGATTAGAAAAATAATTCCTTTTATTCTTAAGCTAAATAATAAAAAGAGAGTTAGTATTAGTACTTTTGGTTCCTTTAGGTTCGACATTCCGGTCTTGCCTAAGCTATACTACTGTTCGATAGGTGCGCTTGCCTCAAATCGTTGTCAGAGTTAGTTTCCGGGTTTGATCATTCTTTTTATAAATTTTAAGACTCGACAGACACGATCAACTAATAATGTTAATATAAAATTTCATAATTGATGATTTTATTGTCATCCCTTTTACTTTGTATCCACATATAAGCAGTATTGTGATATTTAGTTTTGGAAATGTCTAAATCAATGTGAAGTCCATAATTTCATTAACTCAATAAAAAAATTTTAATTAGCAAACAATTATATGCAATATTTACTTCAAGGAATATGTCAAAATCTTTAAATGTCCAAATTAAATTTAATGATAAAAAGTGATTATAAAATTTGTTATAGTTATTGCAAACATTCACTTCAAGGAATGTGCAAAAAATAATTTAGATAATAATGTAAGCGTATATCATATTCTTTACCAATAAGATTATATAGATATTATTCGCTTCAAGGAATGATTGATAAGTACAAATCATTTATCATTCTGTTATTAGAATGAACATTTAGCAACATTCCGAATCATACATCTTCTTTTTATCTAATTGTAAATAATGACAATAGGTTCCATTTTTATAATTATTATGTATTGCTACATTCACTTCGAGGAATGGAGCAGAACTAGTGGAACGAATAACTCGTTTTTTTTTTTTTTTGTCATAAGAAGGCATGAGATCACTTTAGAATGCTTCAAAAACCCTTTCACAAAACTTTTGCATCATCAATTAATTAGAAAGAAATAGTCAAGTCATTTATGGAGTTTATTGTAAATCAAATGTATGGATAAAAATTGATATTTAAAATTAATTAGAAAGAAATAGTCAAGTCATGTATGGAGTTTATTGTAGATCAAATGTATGGATAAAACTGAGATCTGAAATATCAAACTTGATATAATGCATGAAATTTAATATTATAGACATGCATGAAATTTACTTCAAAATAATACATTTCATGTTCACTAAAACCTTTCCATTTATAATTGATCGTATCATTCCTCTAAATAATTAACAAATGGAATAATATAAAGCTATGAACTACCTTTAACAACTCTGCAAAAGTAACAAGTTTCTTAGGGCTATATAATAGGAAAAATATAAGTCATTTACAAAATTAAACCACGTGAGTTTCTTTTTTCATGCTTCTTACCAAACAACAATTGGTTAATACAAATGAGGTCCATAGAAATGCCAATGGTCAAATTAATATGATAATTTTCATTTTTAGTTTATGAAAATGTTTCCAACCAAAATAATTCAAGAATTAGAAATGACAGCAATTAAACTTGAAATTTTATATTATAATCAACCCAAAAATCAATTTAGACATTCCTCAAAATTGTCTTTAGAACTACACATGTATTAGTATTGAAAAAATTAAATTTGTATAACCAAATTAAGAAGGGACATTAGAGGAACATTATCTATATATGAATAATCATAAAATTCATTGATTTATCAACACAAATTTGCCTACTAAATATGTTTTAGTCAAATATATTATTTAATTATAGAACCAACTATAGCGACATAAATAAGTTAATTAATATTCATTTTCATGAACAAATAATATGCTTAAAATAATAAGTAGCCCATGGAATCCAAACTTAAAAAGGAATACCATCTCAAATATTTAAATCATATATCAAGTCAATTTAATATAAAGATGCCATTGTTGAGGAACAAAAATGTAAAGATAGAGATCTAATAAGTTGATATACCTTTCTTGTTTGACATTGAGTCTTGATGATTTTATCAAGTAAGTGTTAGAATTAAGTGACTCGAATCCTTATTTAAATAGAATACAATGGTAAAATAAAATAAAAGAAGAATCCCTATAGAAATACACTTCTTTTATTTTATTTTAAATAAGGTTTTTTAAACCTTATTAAACTCCATCTATTTGATATTGATAAGAATAAGGAGTTTTAATCTTACTACACTCCTATTAGAATATGGCTTTACAAGCCTATAGATAGACATAGTCTATTCCTCTTGTAAGTTGATTCGAATTCGACATAGTGAATTTTCTTCTCCTTTGCCCGTGGGTTTTTTCCCGAAAGGGTTTCCACGTAAAATTTGTGTGTTCTTTATTTTTATTTTTATTATTATTTTCTTTGCGAAATATTTGTCATTACCGACGTTATACTTTTCACAAATTGGTATCAGAGCTTCTGGGTTTTTCATCTCGATCACGGTAATGGCATCTTTGAAGTATGAAATCCTGCTATTGGATCGTAACACCAGATTCGCGTTGTGGCAGATAAAGATACAGGTAGTTCTTGCACAGATGGATTTAGAGGAAGCCCTACTAGGGGTAGATAAGATGCCTTCGACATTGACGGAGGAAGAGAATAAGCGTAAGGATCGAAAGGCGTTAACACAGTTACATCTGCATTTGTCTAACGAAATTTTACAGGATGTGATGAAGGAGAAGACCGCCGTTGCATTATGGAAGAGGCTAGAACAAATATGTATGTCGAAAATTCTAACTAGCAAGTTGCATATGAAGCAATGTCTTTATGCTCATCGTTTGGAGGAAGGTGCGTCTGTGCATGAAAACTTAATAGTGTTTAAAGAAATTCTCTCAAACTTGGAGGCCATGGAGGTTCAGTATGATAAGGAAGATCTAGAATTGATTCTACTTTGTTCGTTGCCCCTGTCTTATTCAACCTTTAGAGACACGATTTTATATAGCTGCGAGTCTCTCACAGTTGATGAGATTTATGATTCTTTGACCTCGTATGATAAGATGAAGCATCATGTGGTTAAAACTGACTCTTAGGGAGAGGGTCTTATTGTTTGTGGGAGACAAGATCGGAATGCTGATGATGAACGTGGAAGGACACAGGATCAGAATCCTCGCGGTAAATCTAAGGGTAGAACGAAGTCTTCAAACAGAGGTAAAACTTGTAATTTCTGCAAGAAGAAAGGGCACATTAAATCTGAGTGCTATAAGCTACAGAACAAGATTAAAAGGGAGGCTGCGAATCAAAAGGGAAAACAACCAGAAAATTCCCGTGAAGCTGATGTGGTAGAAAACAACAGCGATGGTGAACTTCTAGTCGCTTCTGTCAACAATTCTAAAGTGAGCGAGGAGTGGATACTTGATTCGGGTTACACCTTCCACAGGTGTCCCAATCAGGATTGGTTTACAAATTACGAAACAGTGTCTGAAGGTGTTGTTTTGATGGGAAATAATGCTTCGTGTAAAATTGCAGGTGTTGGAACAATTAAAGTTAAGATGTTTGATGGAGTTGTTAAAATACTTAGTGACGTACGACATGTTCCAGAATTGAAAAGAAATTTAATTTCGTTAAGTACTCTTGATTCAAAAGGGTATAAATACACAGCTGAAAGTGAGATTTTGAAGATTTCCAAAGGTTCCCTCGTTGTGATGAAAGGCAGAGAAAGACTGCAAAGTTATATGTTTTGTAGGGTTCTACTATTCTTAGTGATGCAGTTGTCGCTTCCTCTTCCTTGTCAGATGATGATATTACTAAACTTTGGCATATGCGCCTAGGGCATATGAGTGAGAATGGCATGGAAAAATTGAGCAAAATAGGACTTCTTGATGGGCAAGGAAGTTGCAAACTGAAGTTTTGTGAGCACTACATTTTTGGGAAGCAAAAGAGAGTTCGATTCACCAGAGGAATCCATAACAGGAAGGGAATATTCATTCTGATCTGTAGGGGCCATCAAGAGTGCCTTCGAGTGGTGGAGCTAATTATTTGCTAACTTTTATTGATGATTTTTCCAGAAAAGTTTGGGCATTCTTCCTGAAGCAGAAAAGCGATGTGTTTTCCGCATTTAAGTCTTGGAAAACTATGATTGAAAAACAGACGACAAACAAAATACCTTCCCACAGACAATGGCTTAGAGTTTTGTTCTGATGAGTTCAATAAACTGTGCAAGTCAGAAGAGATCGTGAGACACTTGAAGGTTCGTCATACTCCACAGCAAAATGGCGTTGCAGAACGAATGAACATAACGATCATGGAGAAGGTTCAATGTATGTTGTCAAATGCTAACTTACCAAAGTGGTTTTGAGCTGAAGCAGCCTCTACTGCACGTTTTTTGATCAACCGATCTCCATCCATTTCCATTGAGAAAAAGACTCCACAAGAGGTATGGTCTGGTAATCCTACTAATTATTATGGTTTAAAGATCGTTGGATGTCCTGCGTATGCTCATGTTGATAATGGAAAATTGGAACCGAAATCCATTAAATGTGTTTTTCTTGGTTATAAAGCTGGTGTAAAAGGGTATAAGTTATGGTGTCCTGAAAATAGAAAAGTTGTGATTAGTAGAGATGTTGTTTTTGATGAAACTGCTATGATACCTAACTTATTTCATAAAGGCTCTTCCAATAAAGAAAATCAAAAGCAGGTGGAGCATCAGAATAATACAAAGTTGACTCCTCAAGCCAGTACAAAAATTGAGAATAGAGTTGCTTCTTCACCACAATACTCTATTGCCAAAAATAGAACTAGAAGAGAAATCAAACCTCCAAAGAAGTATGCTAAGGTTGATCTAGTTGCTTATGCTTTAAATGTGGCTGAAGATATAGATGCAAACCAAGAGCTATCTAATTATTCTGAGGCGGTTAGCTGTGAAGACTCAGAAAAGTGGATGTTTGCTATGCAAAAGGAGATGGAATCACTCCATAAAAACAGAACATGGGATCTTGTGAAACTTCCTAAAGGTAAAAAGGTTGTTCGCTATAAATGAGTGTTTAAAAAGAAAGAAGGGACTCTAGGAGTTGAAGAACCTAGATATAAAGCAAGGCTTGTTGCAAAAGGTTACAGTCAAATTCTAGGAGTGAACTTCACAGATGTGTTCTCTCCAGTTGTAAATCATAGTTCGATTCAAGCTTTGCTTCGTATTGCGGCCATGCATGATTTGGAGCTTGAGCAGTTAGATGTAAAAACTGCATTTTTACATGGGAAACTTGAGGAAGATATTTACATGCAACAACCAGAGGGTTTTATAGTCTTAGAAAAAGAAGACTATGTTTGCTTGCTGAAAAAGTCCCTTTACGGTTTGAAACAGTCACCAAGACAGTGGTACAAGAGGTTTGATTCTTTTATGACTTATGATTTTAAAAGAAGTAGTTTTAACAGCTGTGTTTACTTTAAGAAAAGCAGTGATGGTTCTTTTGTGTATCTACTTCTTTATGTTGATGACATGTTGATAGCAGCTAAAGATGAAGGAGAGATAAGAAAGGTCAAAGCCCAACTAAGTGAAGAATTTGAGATGAAAGATTTGGGACAAGCAAAGAAGATACTTGGTATGGAGATTCTCAGAGATAGAAAAGCAAGTAAATTGTACCTAAGTCAGAAGGGGTACATTGAGAAAGTTCTTTGCAGGTTCAATATGCAGAGTGCTAAGCCTGTTAGTACTCCTTTAGCAACCCATTTCAGACTTTCATCAGCTTTGTCTCCACAATCAAATGATGAGATTGAGTACATGTCACATGTTCCATACTCTAGTGCAGTGGGATCTCTCATGTATGCTCTGGTTTGTTCACGTCTAGATTTACCATATGCAGTCAGTGTAGTTAGCAGATACATGGCGAATCCCGGTAAAGAACATTAGAAAATAGTTTAGTGGATTTTAAGATACTTACGAGGTACTACTGATGTTTGCTTACAATTTGGAAGAACTAGAGATGGAGTCATTGGGTAT
Source organism: Gossypium australe (assembly GCA_005393395.2). Taxonomy (NCBI): domain Eukaryota; kingdom Viridiplantae; phylum Streptophyta; class Magnoliopsida; order Malvales; family Malvaceae; genus Gossypium; species Gossypium australe. The sequence goes on along the minus strand of CM016619.1, from coordinate 21,400,065 downwards.
GTTGATGCTGATTTTGCTGGAGACCTTGATAGAAGAAGATCTCTCACTGGTTATGTCTTTACAATCGGAGGTTGTGCAATCAGTTGGAAAGCTACTTTGCAAACTACAGTCACTTTGACTGTAACACCCCAAACCCGGACAAGACACCACGTCCGAATCTGGTAGGTTACGGGGAAAAACGTTTCTAAGAAGTTCAGATTTTTCGTTTGAAAACTGCGTGAAAACACCGTGTGCTTGAAAACACTTTGAGTAGACTTGTTTGCAAAACCTTTGATGTGTTTAAAACCCGGAGATTTTGAAAACTTAGCTAGAATTTGTAGTTAAAACGAGTTTAAGTCATTGAAGACCTCATTAGGTTCTTAGTGATACATAAAATGCTATTGAACTTAGGTGATTCACAAGTTAGAATTTGAAACCAGTTGAATTTGTTTGTCAAAAGACTTAGTGTGATACCCGATGGTATGGTTTAAAATCACGTCGCGTTATTATTTTGAAAACATTATCTTTCCAGGTTTTAGTAAAAATTTATACCGGCTTATTTTGTGAAGGCATATTAGGTCTAATTAAAACATCAACCAACTTAGACATAAATTAAAAGGCCTTTACAAACCAAAATAACCCAATTTAAAGTAATAAGCTAAAGTACTAAAAATTACTGAGTCTGAGTAAAACTTTATTCAGCATGGCATGTGCACCCCGAGTCCATCCCGGCTCCAAGTCCGCGTCTACGAGTCACCTGAAATGTCAAAGGAGAGGGTGAGTCGAGTGACTCAGTGTGTAAATCCCGCTCCCGAAGAAACAACATGCTAACACACATCATACATAGCAACATGATTAATGCAACCCGATCCTAACCATCCATATCGCCTCATCTACCCCGTGTGGTACCAAACCACTGGTGGTGCCAAACCACTGGTGACATATAGTCACAATGTGCTACCAAAGCACTGGTGTCCCAAAGACACAATATCTGTCAATGTGCTACCAAAGCACTGGTGTCCCAAAGACACAACTGTGCTACCAAAGCACTGGTGACCGAAGTCACAAATCCAATGATGATGGGGCCAACCCATCGTGTGTTACCAAAACACTAGCAGACGATCCCATATCTCAAGTGGGGCCAACCCACGGTGGTCAAACCACAGGGACAAGTCGCAATGAGGTGCCAAACCTCTGGTGTCCCAAAGACACAATGTGCTACCAAAGCACTGGTGACCGTAGTCACAAATCTGGTGATGGGGCCAACCCATCGTGTGTTACCAAAACACTGGCGTCAATCCCGTATAATCATCTGTGGGGCCAACCCACTGTGGTACTGAGCCACTGGGACGAGACGCTGAGGTACCAAACCTCTGAAGGTGCCAAACCTCTGGTGACCCAAAGTCACAAAGTTGTGCTACCAAAGCACTGGTGCTCGTCAGCACAAAATATCATACTCCCTCCTCTCATATCACCCATCAACATGCCAAACTCATGTAATCATGCATATCCTATTATCATGCATATTATGCCCACATACCCAGCATAAACTCTCATGGCATACATAAATAACATAGGTCATGATATCATATAAATCATCAATAACTCATAATGATATTAGTAATAACTTACCCGAATCCAAGCTCATACCCAAATGGGTATCATATCAATCCATCAACTGCCATAAATTTTAATAGGCATACAGGTTTATTAATAATATTCCTAAATATAAGTGTGTTAGTATACACACCTGATAGCTACGAGTCTACAATCCAACGAGAACGATCTAAGCCCCTAAATTACAAGGTCCTACAATCGGCCAACACTAGGGGTTAGGCAACACTAACATTCGGCCAACAACCAATTAATCAAAAGGGTAGAAAAATCAATCCCGTACCTTCACTTGCGAATAATTTGGTTTCCAAACAAACCCGAACCAATAGTGGTTCTTCTAAGACAATCGGCCCTCACCAATCGGTTAACAAAGAACACTGATTCCTTGCTCCAATGATCCTATACGAGATGATTACCAAAGGTTAACATCCTTCCATAACAAAAATTAACATATTGAGATCAAAGAAATGACCATTCGGTCAAGAGCTTACCAACACCCAACACCAAAATTCGGCCAACCCAACACCAGGGAAGAGGATTCGGTCTAGGCTTCAAAAGAAGAGGATTCGGCCTAGGTGTTCCACACCCTTCTTTCGGCTTTGAATACAAGGAAAAGAGAATATAGATGGGGAGAAATAAGGGTGGTATTCGGCTAACACCCAAAAAGATGGAAAAAGAAGAAAAGAAGGTGTATTCGGTTTGCAAGAGAAGAAATAGAGAGAATATCTTGGAGGTTAAAGTTTCGGCTAATGTAGATTTTAAGAAAACAAGAAAGTTGAGAAGAAGAGAGACTAGTTTCGGCTCAACATCAAAGAACAAAAAGACCACAATGGGAAAGGCATTCGGCATACACAAATGAAAGAGGGAGAGATATGGTTGAGGGCTTTCGGTTTGCCAGAGAAAGAAATGGAGAGTGAGTCTTGAAGGATGGGTTTCGGCTAACTCTGACAGGAGAAGAAAAGAAGAAAATAAGAGAACTCTCTTTTGAAATTCGGCTACAATGACAAAATGAAAAATTGCTAGACACTCCTCTCTTGACCGAAAGTGCTCAAATGCCTAGGAGGATTTCGGCTAACAACATGTGACCAAAAGTGTACCAAAATTCTAAAATGAATTTCGGCTCACACAACCCATCCCAAGCCGTCACTTCCTCCCCCCAAACTCTCCCAAAATTCGGCCATGATCCCCCAAACAACTCCCAACCACACATTTCAAACATCATGACCAAGTCTCCCTCCACATTTTACTCCCCACCTTCCATTTGAATGGGAAGACCAAGTCCAAGGCAGAGTTCAAATCTCATACTCCTCTTCCCTCCTATGCCGTCCAAAATAGATGACAAAAAGGGGACTCCTGCTGCTCGAACACTGGACCTCCACTCCTTGAAGTTGGCGTCACCCCAAGCTCCCCTTTGCCACTCTGCCAGCTTTTCATTTGTGCAATAAAACCCCAAAAATAATTCTTAAACCCCAGCTTCCTCAGCTCCCCTCACCTAGCACCCAGAAACTAACATTTCCTAAGTTACTCAGGCATACACCTAGGCTATAATTAAGTCCCTAAAACCCCGAAATAACAACACAGCATACTACATACATGCAAAACATGCCAAGACAAAAATAGCCCCTAACCCGGGATATTACAGTTCTACCCCCCTTAAGAATAATTTCGGCCTCGAAATTACCTGATCAAAAGAGTTGCGGGTATTGCTGTCTCATCGTATCCTCGGGTTCCCACGTCGCTTCCTCTACACCATGATTCCGCCAAAGCACCTTAACCAAAGGCACAGACTTCCTACGCAGAACCTTCACATCCCGATCAAGAATCTGTACAGGCTCTTCTTCCATAGTCAAGTCTGGATTCACCTCGATCTCTTCCACTGCTACCACATGCGACGGATCTGAACGATACCTCCGAAGCATTGAAACGTGGAAGACGTCGTGAATCTGACTAAGCTCTGCTGGCAACTCAAGCTGATACGCTACTGGCCCAACTCGTCTCAAAACCTTATACGGCCCAATGAACCTCGGACTAAGCTTGCCTTTCTTTCCGAACCTCAGAACCTTCTTCCAAGGCGAGACCTTCAGAAACACTCGATCCCCAACAGCAAACTCTATATCTCTTCGCTTAAGATCGGCATAAGACTTCTGCCGGTCGGAAGCTTCCTTCAATCTAGCTTGAATCAACTTAACCTTGTCTTCTGTCTCAGCTACCAACTCAGGTCCTAACAACTGGCGTTCACCTAACTCTGTCCAGCACGTAGGTGAGCGACACTTCCTACCATATAACGCCTCATACGGTGCCATCTTGATGCTCGCTTGGTAACTGTTGTTGTAGGCAAACTCAGCTAACGGTAGAAACTCCTCCCAACTACCCCTGAAATCCAAGACACAACCTCTCAGCATGTCTTCTAAGATCTGAATGACCCTTTCTGATTGCCCGTCCGACTGCGGGTGAAAAGCCGTGCTGAAATCCAACCGAGTACCCAATGCTTGATGCAATGCTTTCCAGAACCTTGAAGTAAACCTGGGATCCCTATCCGAGATTATCGAAACTGGCACACCGTGCAACCTCACTATCTCTGAAACATACAGCTTCGCTAGCTTCTGAAGTGAGTAGTCAACCCTCACCGGAATAAAGTGAGCTGATTTAGTCAGACGATCCACCACTACCCAAACTGAATCCTTCTTGCTTGGCGTAAGCGGTAACCCACTGACAAAATCCATGGTTATCCTTTCCCACTTCCACTGCGGAATCTTCACAGGCTGAAGCAAACCCGATGGCAACTGATGTTCAGCCTTGACCTGCTGACAAGTCAGACATCTTCCAACAAACTCTGTCACCTCTTTCTTCAAACCAGGCCACCAAAATTGCTCTCTAAGGTCCTTATACATCTTGCTACCTCCAGGATGCATAGCATGAGGACTGCTATGTGCGTCCTGAAGAATCTTCTGCCTTAGCTCAACATCTTTAGGCATACAAGCCTTACCCTGAAAACACAGAACCTCATCACTCGACAAGCTGTAACCCTCCAAACCACCATTCTGCACTTGCACCCTTCGCGCACTCAGAACCTCATCCTCTAACTGTTTCTCTCTGATCTGCTCAACCCAAGTAGGCTTAACCTGCAGCTCTGCCAAAATACTCCCGTCGTCATACAAGCTCAAATGGGCAAACAGTGCTCTTAAGTCCGAAACAACCTTACGGCTCAACGCGTCTGCTACCACGTTAGCCTTGCCCGGATGATACTCAATCGAGCAGTCGTAATCTTTCAGCAACTCAACCCATCTGCGCTGCCTCAAATTTAAATCCTTCTGGGTCAGTAGATACTTCAGACTCTTATGATCCGTGTACACTATCGATCTCTCTCCATACAGGTAGTGCCTCCAAATCTTTAAGGCGAAAACTACAGCCGCTAGCTCCAAATCGTGCGTCGGATAGTTGACCTCATGTGGCCTCAGCTGCCTAGAAGCGTAAGCCACAACCTTACCTTCTTGCATCAGCACACAACCCAGACCCGTATGTGATGCATCGCAGTAGACTGTGTATTCCTTACCAGCCTCAGGTTGAATTAGAACCGGAGCCTCAGTCAAAATCTTCTTTAACTTGTCAAAGCTTTCCTGTTGTTTCCCAGTCCATACAAACGGAACCTCTTTCCTTAATAACTTGGTCATCGGCGCTGCTATCAACGAGAAACCCTCAACAAACCTTCGGTAGTATCCGGCCAAACCCAGAAAACTACGAACCTCAGCCACTGACCTAGGTGGCTTCCAGTCCAAAACAGCCTCAATCTTACGAGGATCTACTCGAATCCCCTCTGCTGACACTACATGACCCAAGAACGTCACTTCTCTAAGCCAGAACTCGCACTTACTGAACTTAGCATAGAGTTGATTTTCCCTCAAAATCTGCAGCACCACCCTCAAATGCTTATCATGCTCTTCCTCCGTCCTTGAGTACACTAAAATATCGTCTATGAAAACCACCACGAACTGGTCTAGATACTGCTGAAACACCCTGTTCATCATATCCATAAACGCTGCCGGTGCGTTAGTCAACCCGAACGGCATTACCAGGAATTCGTAGTGCCCATACCGAGTCCGAAACGCCGTCTTATGGATATCAGCCTCCTTAACCTTTAGCTGATGGTACCCAGACCTCAGATCAATCTTAGAGAATACCGCAGCACCCTTCAGCTGATCAAACAAGTCATCTATCCGTGGCAACGGATACTTGTTTTTAATCGTCAGCTTGTTCAACTGGCGGTAGTCTATGCACATCCGCATCGTGCCATCTTTCTTCTTGACAAAAAGAACTGGCGCACCCCACGGCGAAACACTTGGCCTAATAAAACCTCGATCCAATAACTCCTGGATCTGAGCCTTAAGCTCCACCAATTCCTTTGGTGCCATCCTATACGGAGCAATAGACACTGGCGCAGTCCCGGGTAACAGATCAATCCCAAACTCTACCTCTCGATCTGGCGGCAAACCCGGAAGCTCCTCAGGAAACACATCAGCAAATTCCTTAACAGTACGAACCTCCTCAACAGCAGACCCTTTAGCCTCCAAGGCATACACATGAACCACATACGCATCACAGCCTTTCCTGACCATCTTCTTCGCTTTCAGAGCAGATACCACATTTGATAAGTAATCTCTCCTATTACCTATCATAGCCACCTCATCACCATCAACCGTCTTAAGAACCATGCGCTTAGCTGCGCAATCCAACCTCGCCTGGTACTTAACCAGCCAGTCCATCCCGAGAATCAGATCGAACTCCCCAAACGGCAGTTCCATCAGATCAGCAGCAAACACTACCCCTTGGAGTTCTAGGGGTACCTCTCTAAACAGTTTATCTACCACTACAGAGTGACCTAGCGGACTAATCACAGTCATCTGCCTAAAAGATATCTCAGAGTCTAAGTCCATTGTCTCTACTATACTACTGGCAACATAAGAGTGCGTAGAACCCACATCAATTAAAGCAGTATAAGGAGTACCAAAAATCAAAAACGTACCGGTTATGACGTCCGGTGCGTCGCCCTCCTCACGGCGCCTCGCAGCATACACCAATCCCGGCTGCCTAGCCTCGGAACTACCTGCACCTCTGCCCGGTGCTCCACGGCCCCTACCAGATCCATAACCACCTCTGCCATTACCACGGCCCCTCTGCGGTGGCGGTCCATTACCTCTGAACTGATTACGGCCCTGACTCTCAGACTGAATCCTGGCCATCCTACGCGGACAATCTCTAATGCGATGCTCCAGAGAACCACACTCGAAGCAACCTTTACCTCCAGTCCAACAGCCACCCCAATGAGTTTTCCCACACTGATTGCACTGCGGCGGTCCCTGCCTAGCAGCAACAAACCTAGCAGACTGATTCTGCCCACTCGGTCGAGCCCTCTTCTGCGGATTACCCGATGAACCAGAAGACCCGAAGCTCCTCTTAAGTCTACTCCTGTCCATGCTCTGTCTTACTGACTCCTTAACACCCTCAGCTACCTTAGCCTTCTCAACTAAGACAGCAAACTCGCGCTCCTGCTGAGGAGCAATCAGCAGCCTCAACTCGTCTCGCAGACCATCCTCGAAACGAACACACCTCTCATGCTCAGTGGCTACGATGCCTCTGGCATACCTACTCAGCTTCAGGAACTCAGCCTCGTACTCAGCAACAGATTTACTCCCCTGAACAAGCCTCAGAAATGCCTTCCTCTGGGAGTCGATATAACTAGCCCCGATGTATTTCTTTTGATAAGCGGCCCGAAAATAATCCCACGTCAGATCCTCAGCTGCCACACTGTCTCGCACCGTGAGCCACCATTGGTATGACTCATCCCGGAGAAGTGACACAATACCCTTCAGCTTCTCTTCAGTCGTCAGGTCCAGATCATCCATGATCCGCTCAGTTGCCTCCAGCCAATATTCAGCAGTGCTAGGAGCAACACCCGAAACACCTCGAAAAAATTCGGCCCCGTTAGCCCGGAGTCGCTCAGGAACTGATTTCCTAACTCCTGCACCACCACTAGCCCCAGCTACCCTTTCCAACACTCGCAGCATCGCCTGTGACACTGCGTCGTCTCCAGTCTGATCTTGGAACTCACCACCTCCAGCTGGTGGCGGAACCGGTATCTCATTTTCTGAACCCTGCCCAGATCCTACGGGCTCAGAAACTGTCATTCTACCCCTACCTCTACCACGAGTATTACGACCACGTCCACCTCGAGTGCTCATGTCTAATCTTTCTACGTATCTGATTAGAGAATTTTATGCATCAGTATTTATTCCACTTGTTTAAAAAGCAAGTCTTATGAATATTTAAAGAGGATTTGTTCTCGCCAGTTCACAGAATCCTATCAGTTTCAATCTCTAAGGTAGCACACTATTGCTATCATCAATCATATAACATCCAATCAAATCACAGAGAATAGTTCGGGGTACTTACCTGGGCGAACTGGTGCCGGAGACTCGGTGCCATGCCTTTCAAACCATACTTCCAAACAAACATTTAAACAGACTTTTGAAAACCATTTTGGGCCTCAGGCCCACAGCCGAGCCTTTGAACTTGGCTCTGATACCACAAATGTAACACCCCAAACCCGGACAAGACACCACGTCCGAATCTGGTAGGTTACGGGGAAAAACGTTTCTAAGAAGTTCAGATTTTTCGTTTGAAAACTGCGTGAAAACACCGTGTGCTTGAAAACACTTTGAGTAGACTTGTTTGCAAAACCTTTGATGTGTTTAAAACCCGGAGATTTTGAAAACTTAGCTAGAATTTGTAGTTAAAACGAGTTTAAGTCATTGAAGACCTCATTAGGTTCTTAGTGATACATAAAATGCTATTGAACTTAGGTGATTCACAAGTTAGAATTTGAAACCAGTTGAATTTGTTTGTCAAAAGACTTAGTGTGATACCCGATGGTATGGTTTAAAATCACGTCGCGTTATTATTTTGAAAACATTATCTTTCCAGGTTTTAGTAAAAATTTATACCGGCTTATTTTGTGAAGGCATATTAGGTCTAATTAAAACATCAACCAACTTAGACATAAATTAAAAGGCCTTTACAAACCAAAATAACCCAATTTAAAGTAATAAGCTAAAGTACTAAAAATTACTGAGTCTGAGTAAAACTTTATTCAGCATGGCATGTGCACCCCGAGTCCATCCCGGCTCCAAGTCCGCGTCTACGAGTCACCTGAAATGTCAAAGGAGAGGGTGAGTCGAGTGACTCAGTGTGTAAATCCCGCTCCCGAAGAAACAACATGCTAACACACATCATACATAGCAACATGATTAATGCAACCCGATCCTAACCATCCATATCGCCTCATCTACCCCGTGTGGTACCAAACCACTGGTGGTGCCAAACCACTGGTGACATATAGTCACAATGTGCTACCAAAGCACTGGTGTCCCAAAGACACAATATCTGTCAATGTGCTACCAAAGCACTGGTGTCCCAAAGACACAACTGTGCTACCAAAGCACTGGTGACCGAAGTCACAAATCCAATGATGATGGGGCCAACCCATCGTGTGTTACCAAAACACTAGCAGACGATCCCATATCTCAAGTGGGGCCAACCCACGGTGGTCAAACCACAGGGACAAGTCGCAATGAGGTGCCAAACCTCTGGTGTCCCAAAGACACAATGTGCTACCAAAGCACTGGTGACCGTAGTCACAAATCTGGTGATGGGGCCAACCCATCGTGTGTTACCAAAACACTGGCGTCAATCCCGTATAATCATCTGTGGGGCCAACCCACTGTGGTACTGAGCCACTGGGACGAGACGCTGAGGTACCAAACCTCTGAAGGTGCCAAACCTCTGGTGACCCAAAGTCACAAAGTTGTGCTACCAAAGCACTGGTGCTCGTCAGCACAAAATATCATACTCCCTCCTCTCATATCACCCATCAACATGCCAAACTCATGTAATCATGCATATCCTATTATCATGCATATTATGCCCACATACCCAGCATAAACTCTCATGGCATACATAAATAACATAGGTCATGATATCATATAAATCATCAATAACTCATAATGATATTAGTAATAACTTACCCGAATCCAAGCTCATACCCAAATGGGTATCATATCAATCCATCAACTGCCATAAATTTTAATAGGCATACAGGTTTATTAATAATATTCCTAAATATAAGTGTGTTAGTATACACACCTGATAGCTACGAGTCTACAATCCAACGAGAACGATCTAAGCCCCTAAATTACAAGGTCCTACAATCGGCCAACACTAGGGGTTAGGCAACACTAACATTCGGCCAACAACCAATTAATCAAAAGGGTAGAAAAATCAATCCCGTACCTTCACTTGCGAATAATTTGGTTTCCAAACAAACCCGAACCAATAGTGGTTCTTCTAAGACAATCGGCCCTCACCAATCGGTTAACAAAGAACACTGATTCCTTGCTCCAATGATCCTATACGAGATGATTACCAAAGGTTAACATCCTTCCATAACAAAAATTAACATATTGAGATCAAAGAAATGACCATTCGGTCAAGAGCTTACCAACACCCAACACCAAAATTCGGCCAACCCAACACCAGGGAAGAGGATTCGGTCTAGGCTTCAAAAGAAGAGGATTCGGCCTAGGTGTTCCACACCCTTCTTTCGGCTTTGAATACAAGGAAAAGAGAATATAGATGGGGAGAAATAAGGGTGGTATTCGGCTAACACCCAAAAAGATGGAAAAAGAAGAAAAGAAGGTGTATTCGGTTTGCAAGAGAAGAAATAGAGAGAATATCTTGGAGGTTAAAGTTTCGGCTAATGTAGATTTTAAGAAAACAAGAAAGTTGAGAAGAAGAGAGACTAGTTTCGGCTCAACATCAAAGAACAAAAAGACCACAATGGGAAAGGCATTCGGCATACACAAATGAAAGAGGGAGAGATATGGTTGAGGGCTTTCGGTTTGCCAGAGAAAGAAATGGAGAGTGAGTCTTGAAGGATGGGTTTCGGCTAACTCTGACAGGAGAAGAAAAGAAGAAAATAAGAGAACTCTCTTTTGAAATTCGGCTACAATGACAAAATGAAAAATTGCTAGACACTCCTCTCTTGACCGAAAGTGCTCAAATGCCTAGGAGGATTTCGGCTAACAACATGTGACCAAAAGTGTACCAAAATTCTAAAATGAATTTCGGCTCACACAACCCATCCCAAGCCGTCACTTCCTCCCCCCAAACTCTCCCAAAATTCGGCCATGATCCCCCAAACAACTCCCAACCACACATTTCAAACATCATGACCAAGTCTCCCTCCACATTTTACTCCCCACCTTCCATTTGAATGGGAAGACCAAGTCCAAGGCAGAGTTCAAATCTCATACTCCTCTTCCCTCCTATGCCGTCCAAAATAGATGACAAAAAGGGGACTCCTGCTGCTCGAACACTGGACCTCCACTCCTTGAAGTTGGCGTCACCCCAAGCTCCCCTTTGCCACTCTGCCAGCTTTTCATTTGTGCAATAAAACCCCAAAAATAATTCTTAAACCCCAGCTTCCTCAGCTCCCCTCACCTAGCACCCAGAAACTAACATTTCCTAAGTTACTCAGGCATACACCTAGGCTATAATTAAGTCCCTAAAACCCCGAAATAACAACACAGCATACTACATACATGCAAAACATGCCAAGACAAAAATAGCCCCTAACCCGGGATATTACATTGACCACCACTGAAGCTGAGTACATGGCGATTATTGAAGCTTGTAAAGAAGCTATTTGGGAGCTCAATGAAGACCTTCAAATCAGCAAAGTATTTTGTGACAGTCAGAGTGCCATCTTCCTTACAAAAGATCAAATATTTCATGAGAGAGCAAAACACATTGATGTTCGGTATCATTCTATTCGTGATATTATTGCTCGGGGTGATATTGTTGTGAGCAAAATTAGTACTCATGAAAATCCTGCAGATATGATGACTAAGTCACTTCCTATAACCAAGTTTGTGCATTTCTTAGACTTGGTGTTCATTGTTGAAGTTAAACCCTTAAGGGGTTTTATGGAAAAGGTGGAGAACTTGTTCGTTGAGAGTTCGCGATGAAGAACTTGTTTATTGAGAATTCGTGTCAAGGTGGAGATTGTTAGAATTAAGTGACCCGAATCCTTATTTAAATAAAATACAATGGTAAAATAAAATAAAAGAAGAATCCCTATAGAACTACACTTCTCTTATTTTATTTTAAATCAGGTTTTTTAAACCTTATTAAACTCCATCTATTTGATATTGATTAGAATAAGGAGTTTCAATCTTACTACACTTCTATTAGAATATGGCTTTACAAGCCTATAAATAGACATAGTCTATTCCTTTTGTAAGTTGATTCGAATTAGACATAGTGAATTTTCTTCTGCTCTTCCCGTGGTTTTTTTCCCGAAAGGGTTTCCACGTAAAATATGTGTGTTTTTTATTTTTATTTTTATTTTCTTTGTAAAATATTTGTCATTACCAACGTTATATTTTTCATAGTAAGCAAATAAAGCTCCAGTAGTAGACCTTGAGTCCAATAAAAATTCATCAATAGCAAAATTTCAAAATAACTTATATGATACTAATACACCCCAACATCAAGAACACTGAATCAAATTTATACCGATATCAAATTCCAAAACCATATGTTGTCTAGAATTTAGAATATTTATTATATTCAAATTGAAACCATAAAATAAACACGTAAAACAATTAGTTTAATGATGACTAAGAACTGATGCAAAATCACATATTATGATGAACCTTAGGCCTTGATTAATAAAAATGATCGATAAAATTATAGATCGTTATTACAAATTTATCAATTTATAACATTAAAATTAATCTATCATCATTCAAACATAATCACCAAACAATTTGTAACGCCCCAAAATATTTATTTCTGTTTCTGTATAATTTTAATACAACTATGCATCTTCTTCAGTGGTTAAGTGTTCTCTCTGTGTGTGTGAAGTCCCAAGTTCAAGCCCTAGCTTTAGCAAATTTTGCTTCTTTTTGGAATTAAGCCTTATCCTGGATTTGCCGGCTTATATTAAATTATCTGAAATTCCATATCAGAATGAGCCTATTGGTTCGAGTGGTAAGGGTGTTGGAGTGTTAGAGTGTTGGAGGTCCTGTGTTCAAATTCCTACGCGAGCGTGAGAGATTATTTTTGCTCTGTTATCGGTGAGAGTTCTGGTTGAACCGAAATACTGTGTTGGTTGAGATGTAGTGGGTTTAGTGGGAGAGATTTGAGGGATTTGGGGATAATATATTTTATATTTATTTTTATTTTCAAATTCCCCAAAAATTTTGCCAACTTTTGACGTTTTTTCCCTCTCCTTCCCCTCTGTCATTTTCTCTGTTTCCTTCCCAAACGAAATATTTTCTTTTTCTCTTTTCTATACTTGTTTGACAAAGCCTGCTTCCTTGTCGCAGATTTTCGACTTGTTGCGTTATTCGTTTGGTAAGCGGTAGTGTGTTTTGTTGATGAGGGAGTCTTTATTTAATCCGTTTGGTTTCATTGAATTCAGGTTGATGTTGTACTTGTGTTTGACAACAACAAATCAGGAGAATAGGGGCTTCTCTCATTCAGAGTCGTAATCGAATCGTCGGGGTATTAGAATAAGTCTTGGATTTTGGTATTGGGTTCGTAATTACGAGCTACTCGTGAATTAAGTCTAACTTTAAGCGTTGGTTTGCCAATTTTTAGGTCTTGGAGTGCTCGGGAGTGTTTTTGTAGTGAAACGATACTAGGTGTGTACCCGAAACACAAAAATCGAGCTTTCAGCAAAAGCCGAAAAAGGCCATTGTCGACGCTACACGGGCGTGTGGTCACCCGTGTGGCAAGCCATGTGTGATAACACGACCATGTGATCGACGAAGGCTAGGCCGTGCACAAGACACAGCTGGGGTGCGGCCGTGTGGGCCACATGGGCTAAATAGAACTGGGCGTGTGGGCCACACGAGTGTGTGGGCTCACACAGACACGCCACACGGGCAATGTCAATCTGGGCGTGTGGGCCCACACGGGCAAGCCACATGGGCTTGTGGGCCCATTTAGCTAAAATGTTTCCTAGGGTTACACGAGTCGCCCAAGTCGACTATGAACCTACCGTAAACACTACTTAGACCCTAAATTGTGTGACTTGAATGTATAATGTATGTATTGATCATGTTAAATTTATGCATATTTACTGATCCGTATGTGTGACTGATAATTGGATTTTAGCATGTAAGCATGTATTTTTTGTATGTTTGCATTGAGCATGTTTAGTTGCACCTGCATTGGGGTGGGATGATTGATTATTGGAGGAAGTGTACTGAAAGACTTTCATGCCTATTATCTAGCATCTCAGCTACAATATTACTAATATGTGCAGCATTCGGTACGACTTGGTGTGTAGGACTGGGTGGGTGTTTTAAACCCCACATGGTGAGTAGGGATGGTCAGAGATGGTGTATTGAGGCTGGTGGGTAGGATACTGATTTCTGTTACTGTGTGCATACTGTATCTGAGATGGGCTAAGGCCTAAATTATATCTGAAACTGTATCTGAATGGCCTAAGGCCTAAACTGTATCTGAATCTGTAATGGGCTTAGGCCCTAGACTGCATTTGACTGATAATTGTTGTTTGACTGTATGCATGTCTTTTGTGGGGATTACACACTGAATTTACGTAAACTTACCCCTTTCTGTTTTATCTGTATAGGTAATCCCCATACTTAGATGGACCGATGCGGCGGAGGACTCAGCGTTGACCACATGTCTATTAAACTACTTAAAATCCATATATGGTTTTTATTTCCTATTTTGTTTGAAGTATTTTTAATGTAATTTGGGATTTTTGGACCGTTTGCCTTTATTTTGGATTTTAACTGTATTCATGGAATTTTAAACTGGAAAACTCAACGAAAACTCGGTTTAATTAAAAAAACATTTTTCCTAAATGTGAACAGTTTTCTTTAAATATTACGGTTTTAAAAGCTTCTGCTATAGAATATGTTTTTAAACGTACCAAATTAACGAGAAAATAATTTTGAAATTAACGAGGGATAAATAGAAGCTAATAAAGGGAAACAGTCTTAACTTGATAAATTCGGTTTCAAATCTCATTCCATGTGACATCGCCAGATTCGGCCATAACGTCTAGGCCGGGTTTGGGGTGTTACACAATTATCAAATAGCATATATTAAGAAAAACAATTTTTTATGAACAAAAATCTAGGTACATATAAGCATGTGATGTGATAAGTAAATTTACCTAAATTTCTTATCTTTTACTAAAGTTTCAATACCACGATAAACAATCCGTAAAAATTGACATAAAATTACTTTTGATTAAAATCTATATTGAGATCAAATCTTTTACCATCCTTAAAATATAGATTTAAAATAAACTAAACAAAATCATCATAATTATTAAAGACTTTAATAAAAATCTAATATGAAACGTTAAATAAAAATTCCTTGCAAAACTTTTTACATCTTATGTCTAAATCTTCGAATGAAAAATTATGGAGGATAAGTCTGATCTTTAACAAATAAAATTTTTATTTCTAAGCAATATCGTACTTATAGTGTATTATAAAAATAAGTAGAATGTCACCTGTTCAAGCTTTCATGTAAACATATTGTTTATACGACAGCGGGGTATTATTGGATATTGCTGCAAAACAAACTCTTCCATTTTTTTTTTTTTTTGAGAAATTCTTTTTCTTCTTTTAAGCTATTAAAGAAAGGTGTAATACCAAAAAAGAGCCCTTTGCGTTTTGCCTTCTTGCCGCTTTAGTCTTCCTCACTTACAAATATCATCATTAGTCCTTTTAATTTTTAATTTCTTCTTAAAGTGCATTAATTGTTTATTTAATTTCAAAATTACATCCCCTTATAAAAAATGGCCTTTTTATACATACAATTTAAGTTCTTTAATTTTCATACCACTTCTATATCTATATATTATTTTTAAAAGTAAAAATTCAATTTTATACTTTTCTTTTCCACTATTTTAATCCATTTATATGATTATCTAAAATTAAACACATTATGTTAATTACAAATTTATGAAAAATCAATAAAATAAATACTATTATTGAAGGCAAAAATCTATTCCATTCAAATTTATTTATATACTTACATGGAAAATATTAAATACAATCATCCCAATGACGAACCTGAACAAATTTAAATTAAACACATATTAACTAAAAACTGTGTACTTTATTTTTGCCTTCATTATTTTAAATTTAATTTTTATAAGTAACCATATTTTTTATAGTAAAATATATGACATAGATCATTTCATTCGTCAGCTATTTGAATGAAAGAGTGTTTCACACTTAAACAGGTTTGAGTTACATAACTTTAATCTTCTTTCTTACCATTCTGACTTATGCTACCTACTTTCCTTTCAATAAGTACAAATCTCTTCTGCACAACAAGTTTTTCCCAAATCATAGCTTCAAATTTAAGTATCTCATTGCAGTGGGTTAAATATAAAATTAGTAGTTGAACTTGTTCACTTCTCTCAAATTGGTGCTTATGATTTTTTTTTCCAGATTGGTACTTGAACTTTTTTCTCTGTCTACTATATTGATGCCCAAGCCTAACGTCGGTACTTTTTCTGCTGACGTGACAACACTAGCCATTCGCACGCCACCACGTGGACTGTTATTTGGAGCTTTTTTGTAACACCCCAAATCTGGCATAGATGTTATGGTTGGATCTAGCATGTCACATCAAAGGTTGTTTAAAAGCTATGCGTTCATCAAAACCCCTCCTCAGTTTAAAAACTTTGAATTCTTTTAAAACTCCGAATTTCGTTGCTTACAAAAACATGAGTTGCTCAAAGTTATACTCTTGCAAAGATGTTTTTATTTTCGAAAACTTTGTTGGTTGCAGATGTCTGACTTAAGTAGTTGTGGAATCGTGATATTTTGAAAATAGTAGTTACTATTTTAAAAACCCATGTTTAACCGTTTAACAATTCATACCTAATAGAATTACCAAGCGAAAGTTTAAAAAGAAAATCCCAATGGCCTTATTACATAAAATAATAACCCAAAAATAATATAAAATAATATAAAATAAGTTAAATCCAAAAATTACTAAGTTTCGTTAAGAAGCAAATCCGACGTATGGCCACCTCCGAGTCCACCACAGCTCCAAATCCTCTAACGTTGGGGATTACCTGCACGGTTAAAAGAAAGGGGTGAGTTACGAGAACTCAGTGTGTAATCCCCTATAACGGTCACTATCTGGGCCTGAGCCCATACGGTATCAGTCTGGGTCTAAGCCCTATTCGGTAACAACCTAGGCCTGAGCCCCAAAGTCATCTCAATGTATGTGAATATGTGCCCACTCCAAACCTACCAGCCGTCTAACTCTCCACCCGTACCAACCAATCGTACCATGTGGGGATCATGTCAACCCACCCCGCTAATCCACACCAATATTGCAGTCAAGCTGCTAATCACGAAATATGTGGCTGAGCCACTAAAAACGGTATGTGGCATAGCCACTAATACGGTATGTGGCAGAGCCACCAAAAACGGTACTTCCTCCAATCATCAAACCCAACCCACGCAACATGATATGAATGCAATGTATTACAAGTATAAACAGATTAAATAAAATCACATACACGATATTTAACCACAATTGGGGGTGTAACGGTCATTTTGTCACCTAAGGGTATAACGGTAATTTCTACCCCTTTAGGGGTATTCCGGTAATTTGCCCATCAAGGGTATTTCGGTAATTTACCCTCTAGGGGTATTTCGGTAATTTTACCCACTAAGGATATTTCGATAATTTTACCCATTGAGGGTATTTCAGTAATTCCACAAACCAAGGTATTCGAAACAAAGATAACAATGCGAATGGGCCTAGGGTCCATTCTCGGCCCAAATGGACCCACATGCTCGTGTGGGCCATTTAGCCCAAATCTAGCCACAGATATGAGATTCACATAGTCCAATACAATATCTACTACACAATCATACAATTTATTCGTATGGGCCCACAGGCCCATTGGCCCCACATGGCACATTTCGGCCCATTGAGGCCCAAACAGCCTAACCCACAAGAATACTCATGATGGCCTCAACTATCGCGTCGAAGCCCCCATACGTGCGCTCACACGCTCGTGTGGTTACTATTGCCGTGTGACCGGCATTACAGCATTTGCCACTCTACAGATAGAGTAGTGCGAAATACACACCTAATAGGATTCTGGAGTTGATCCGCGCTCCGAACACTCCAATGCCCCAACGCCAACCAAGGTATGCTTACTCTCCTCATAGATTGCTCTATTTAAAGCCAGCTTCTCACCTTCCCTCATGCTAGCTTTTCGATGTGGGATCCTTCCTTCAGTAGAGTTTAATTCCAACACAAACTCTGGCCGTCCAATCCGCAAAATAAACACTCCCTTGCTTGGCATGAGATTCGAACCTTTGCCCTCTCCTATGCTCCTGACGCTACATACCACCACAACATAAGCTCCTTTTGTGACTTAGAACATGCGCAACTAAATATAAGCCTATGGGCCAGAGTCTAAGTTCATTTAAAAAGAAATCAAAATGAATTTCAAGTGCCACGACTTGAACCTTGGACCCCTTGCTACCTCTATGACGTCACTTCCTTGTCTCCCATGTGGCGCCGTTTGCCACTATACCATAACTACTTTTGCGTCATTTTTCTCCACATTTTATTCTTAAAGCGTACTTACTAACTCCCAGGGTTTTATTCACCTAAAACTAAAATTTTTCCTAAAGCCCAGGTTTGATCCCGGGACTTCATAGAAGCTCCCTAACCTTCCAAAGTCACTCATCTAATAGGTCCAACTTGCATTAGTGTCATTCTCTTGTTCTCCAAAATTTTAAACGCTCCCCTGGTCAAGGCCCAATAAGCCTAATTCTACTAGGCCCAAATTCGGGTCATTACAAACCTACCCCCTTAAAGAAATTTCGTCCTCGAAATTTCCAACTATATAATAGCCGCACAACGTAGGTTACCGCACTACGCTTCCGCTGTGCACCCTCATCCCAATAACACTACAACACATCTAACTTAATCTTGAAACCTCTTACACACAAGCAATCATCTAGCCACTAAAACAAATAGATATTTATCACACATGCATACAATTTCTATATTCAAACATCACATCCAAACAAAACGCACACAGAATAAATATAAAAAATACAGTCATTTCAGCATATAACAAAGTATAGTGTCAGGAAACTTACGGATTTGGTGCTGGAGACTCGGTGTGCCACACTTTCAGTAACTACCAAGTTAAAAATTTAAACACTTAAGGAAAAATTTCAAAACCCATCCACAGTCGAGTTTTACAATCGGGCTCTGATACCATTAAATGTAACAGCCCAAACCCGGCCTAGACGTTACGGTCAGATCTAGCATGTCACATCAAAGGTTGTTTAAAAGCTATGCGTTCATCAAAACCCCTCCTCAGTTTAAAAACTTTGAATTCTTTTAAAACTCTGAATTTCATTGCTTACAAAAACATGAGTTGCTCAAAGTTATACTCTTGCAAAGATGTTTTTATTTTCGAAAACTTTGTTGGTTGCAGATGTCTGACTTAAGTAGTTGCAGAATTGTGATATTTTGAAAACTGTAGTTACTATTTTAAAAACCCGTGTTTAACTGTTTACAAATTCATAACTAACAGAATTACCAAGCGAAAGTTTAAAAAGAAAATCCCAATGGCCTTATTACATAAAATAATAACCCAAAAATAATATAAAATAAGTTAAATCCAAAAATTACTAAGTTTCGTTAAGAAGCAAATCCGACGTATGGCCACCTCCAAGTCCACCACAGCTCCAAATCCTCTAACGCTGGGGATTACCTGCACGGTTAAAAGAAAGGGGTGAGTTACGAGAACTCAGTGTGTAATCCCCTATAACGGTCACTATCTGGGCCTGAGCCCATACGGTATCGGTCTGGGTCTAAGCCCTATTCGGTAACAACCTAGGCCTGAGCCCCAAAGTCATCTCAATGTATGTGAATATGTGCCCACTCCAAACCTACCAGCCGTCTAACTCTCCACCCGTACCAACCAATCGTACCATGTGGGGATCATGTCAACCCACCCCGCTAATCCACACCAATATTGCAGTCAAGCTGCTAATCACAAAATATGTGGCTGAGCCACTAAAAACGGTATGTGGCATAGCCATTAATACGGTATGTGGCAGAGCCACCAAAAATGGTACTTCCTCCAATCATCAAACCCAACCCACGCAACATGATATGAATGCAATGTATTACAAGTATAAACAGATTAAATAAAATCACATACACGATATTTAACCACAATTGGGGGTGTAACGGTCATTTTGTCACCTAAGGGTATAACGGTAATTTCTACCCCTTTGGGGGTATTCCGGTAATTTGCCCATCAAGGGTATTTCAGTAATTTACCCTCTAGGGGTATTTCGGTAATTTTACCCACTAAGGGTATTTCGATAATTTTACCCATTGAGGGTATTTCAGTAATTCCATTAACCAAGGTATTCTAAACAGAGATAACAATGCGAATGGGCCTAGGGTCCATTCTCGGCCCAAATGGACCCACATGCTCGTGTGGGCCATTTAGCCCAAATCTTGCCACAGATATGAGATTCACATAGTCTAATACAATATCTACTACACAATCATACAATTTATTCGTATGGGCCCATAGGCCCATTGGCCCCACATGGCACATTTCGGCCCATCGAGGCCCAAACAGCCTAACCCACAAGAATACTCATGATGGCCTCAACTATCGCGTCGAAGCCCCCATACATGCGCTCACACGCTCGTGTGGTTACTATTGCCGTGTGACCGGCATTTCAGCATTTGCCACTCTACAGATAGAGTAGTGCGAAATACACACCTAATAGGATTCTGGAGTTGATCCGCGCTCCGAACACTCCAATGCCCCAACGCCAACCAAGGTATGCTTACTCTCCTCATAGATTGCTCTATTTAAAGCCAGCTTCTCACCTTCCCTCATGCTAGCTTTTCGATGTGGGATCCTTCCTTCAGCAGAGTTTAATTCCAACACAAACTCTGGCCGTCCAATCCGCAAAATAAACACTCCCTTGCTTGGCATGAGATTCGAACCTTTGCCCTCTCCTATGCTCCTGACGCTACATACCACCACAACATAAGCTCCTTTTGTGACTTAGAACATGCGCAACTAAATATAAGCCTATGGGCCAGAGTCTAAGTTCATTTAAAAAGAAATCAAAATGAATTTCAAGTGCCACGACTTGAACCTTGGACCCCTTGCTTCCTCTATGACGTCACTTCCTTGTCTCCCATGTGGCGCCATTTGCCACTATACCATAACTCCTTTTGCGTCATTTTTCTCCACATTTTATTCTTAAAGCGTACTTACTAACTCCCAGGGTTTTATTCACCTAAAACTAAAATTTTTCCTAAAGCCCAGGTTTGATCCCGGGACTTCATAGAAGCTCCCTAACCTTCCAAAATCACTCACCTAATAGGTCCAACTTGCATTAGTGCCATTCTCTTGTTCTCCAAAATTTTAAACGCTCCCCTGGTCAAGGCCCAATAAGCTCAATTCTACTAGGCCCAAATTCGGGTCATTACAAACCTACCCCCTTTAAAGAAATTTCGTCCTCGAAATTTCCAACTATATAATAGCCGCACAACGTAGGTTACCCCACTACGCTTCCGCTGTGCACCCTCATCCCAATAACACTACAACACATCTAACTTAATCTTGAAACCTCTTACACACAAGCAATCATCTAACCACTGAAACAAATAGATATTTATCACACATGCATACAATTTCTATATTCAAACATCACATCCAAACAAAACGCACACAGAATAAATACAAAAAATACAGTCATTTCAGCATATAACAAAGTATAGTGTCAGGAAACTTACGGATTTGGTGCTGGAGACTCGGTGTGCCACACTTTCAGTAACACTATCACTTTCCAAGTTAAAAATTTAAACACTTAAGGAAAAATTTCAAAACCCATCCACAGTCGAGTTTTGCAATCGGGCTCTGATACCATTAAATGTAACAGCCCAAACCCGGCCTAGACGTTACGGTCAGATCTAGCATGTCACATCAAAGGTTGTTTAAAAGCTATGCGTTCATCAAAACCCCTCCTCAGTTTAAAAACTTTGAATTCTTTTAAAACTCTGAATTTCATTGCTTACAAAAACATGAGTTGCTCAAAGTTATACTCTTGCAAAGATGTTTTTATTTTTGAAAACTTTGTTGGTTGCAGATGTCTAACTTAAGTAGTTGCAGAATTGTGATATTTTGAAAACAGTAGTTACTGTTTTAAAAACCCGTGTTTAACTGTTTACAAATTCATAACTAACAGAATTACCAAGCGAAAGTTTAAAAAGAAAATCCCAATGGCCTTATTACATAAAATAATAACCCAAAAATAATATAAAATAAGTTAAATCCAAAAATTACTAAGTTTCGTTAAGAAGCAAATCCGACGTATGGCCACCTCCGAGTCCACCACAACTCCAAATCCTCTAACGCTGGGGATTACTTGCACGGTTAAAAGAAAGGGGTGAGTTACGAGAACTCAGTGTGTAATCCCCTATAACGGTCACTATCTGGGCCTGAGCCCATACGGTATCGGTCTGGGCCTAAGCCTTATTCGGAAACAAGCTGGGCCTGTGCCCCAACGTCATCTTAATGTACGTGAATATGTGCCCACCCCAAACCTACCAGCCGTCTAACTCTCCACCCGTACCAACCAATCGCACCATGTGGGGATCATGTTAACCCACCCCGCCAATCTACACCAATATTGCAGTCAAGCTGCTAATCACGAAATATGTGGCTGAGCCACTAAAAACGGTATGTGGCAGAGCCACCAAAAATGGTACTTCCTCCAATCATCAAACCCGACCCATGCAACATGATATGAATGCAATGTATTACAAGTATAAACAGAGTAAATAAAATCACATACACAATATTTAACCACAATTGGGGGTATAACGGTTATTTTGTCACCTAAGGGTATAACGATAATTTCCACCTCTTTGGGGGTATTCTAGTAATTTGCCCATCAAGGGTATTTCGATAATTTATCCTCTAGGGGTATTACGATAATTTTACCCATTAAGGGTATTTCGATAATTTTACTCACTGAGGGTATTTCGATAATTCCATAATCCAAGGTATTCTAAACAGAGATAATAATGCGAATGGGCCTAGGGCCCATTCTCGGCCCAAATGGACCCACACGCTCGTGTAGCCCATTTAGCCCAAATCTAGCCACAAATATGAGATTCATATAGTCCAATACAATATCTACTACACAATCATACAATTTATTCATATGGGCCCACAGGCCCATTGGCCCTACATGGCCCATTTCGACCCATCGAGGCCCAAACAGCCTAACCCACAAGAATACTCATGATGGCCTCAACTATCGCATCGAAGCCCCTATACGTGTGCTCACACGCTCGTGTGGCTACTATTTCCGTGTGACCGGTATTTTGGCATTTGTCGCTCTATAGATAGAGTAGTGCGAAATACACACCTGATAGGATTCTGGAGTTGATCCGCGCTCTGAACACTCCTATGCCCAAACGCCAACCAAGGTATGCTTACTCTCCTCATAGATTGCTCTACTTAAAGCCAGCTTCTCACCTTCCCTCATGCTAGCTTTTCGATGTGGGATCCTTCCTTCAGCAGAGTTTAATTCCAACACAAACTCTGACCGTCCAATCCGTAAAATAAACACTCCCTTGCTTGACATGAGATTCGAACCTTTGCCCTCTCCTATGCTCCTGATGCTACATACCACCATAACACAAGCTCCTTTTGTGACTTAGAACATGCGCAACTAAATATAAGCATATGGACCAAAGTTTAAGTTCATTTTAAAAAAAATCAAAATGAATTTCAAGCGCCACGACTTGAACCTTGGACCCCTTGCTTCCTTTATGGCATCACTTCCTTGTCTCCCATTTGGCGCCATTTGCCACTAGACCACAACTCCTTTTGTGTCATTTTTCTCCACATTTTATTCTTAAAGCCTACTTACTAACTCCCAAGGTTTTATTCACCTAAAACCAAAATTTTTCCTAAAGCCCAAGTTTGATCCCGGGATTTCATAGAAGCCCTCTAACCTTCCAAAATCACTCACCTACTAGGTCCAACTTGCATTAGTGTCGTTCTCTTATTCTCAAAAATTTTAAACGCTCCATTGGTCAAGGCCCAATAAGCCCAATTCTACTAGGCCCAAATTCGGGTCATTACATTTGTTCTTTTTTTTATTTTTATTTTTCATTTTCCCTCATTTTCTTCTTTTCTTTTTCCTAACCTAGCTACACCACTACCAGGCCACCATCCAGCCTCCTCCTATGAGCTCTTCGACCAACAATAAAAATATGTTTATGTGATTACTAGATTTTTATTGTCTTCTAACTACTTTGATGTATGAGCCAAAAAATCCTCTAGTGTTTCTTTAAAGCATGCCATTTGAGTTTTTATTATTATCATTATTGCTTATAAAGTTAAACATTGGGATTTTATTGCGAAACAAAACATTAAATTCTTCGATAAAAAGCTTTAAATCTTTAGAAGCCTATAAAGTAAGAAGATAATAATCCAATGGAGTTGCCTGCATATGCCATTTTTTGTTCTTTCTCATATTTTCTCAAGAAACAAATAGAAAAAATCCAACTATCCAGAAATTGAAAAAAGAGAAAAAAAATATTAAATGTGAAAATCCAAACAAGAAGATGAACTGTAACGCCCCGAATTTTGGGCCTAAATGAATTGGGCTTTGGGCTTTGGGTCTCATAAATTTTTTTTTAGAAAGAAAATGACAAATGACATGTTGGCTTTAAGGGTTTAATAAACTTGAAGTGTCTAGGGGTGTTGGAGAAGTCCTGGGTTCGAACTTTGAGGAGAAGAAATTTTTAATTAATTATTAAATGAACCAAGGCGGTGAGTAGTTGGGCTTTTAAATAAAAATAAGGAAAAATGGCATCAAAGAGCCTTGTGGTGGAGTGGCTATGTGACGCCACTTAGGGTATAGGAAGGTGGCGTTATGGGCTAGCAAGGAGATCCTAGGTTCGAATCCTAGCTTAGTATTTTTAGGAGTTTAATTTTGGCTTTTTAGAAGGTTGGAAGTGGTGTGATGATGGACTCTAAGGAGAGTGATCAAAAGAGAAAAGTTAGGAAGGGATTAAGGAGCTTATCGTGGAGAAAAATTAGGAGATGAGGTATGTGGAAGAGGTTGAGCCGAATTGGGAATTTGGGGATAGGAAATTTGGCTATAGGCTATAAATAGGTGTCGATTTTGGGGTTCTAGGCTAATGCCAAATTCTTTCCTTTTATTTTGCCGAAAACTATTTTTCTCTCCAAATACCTGAAAGCCAAAATCCCTTATTCTTCCTCTTCTATTTTGCACCGATTTCTTCCTTTCCTTCTCATCAAACTATTTTCTTTCCTTTGCTTCTAGTCTATTTCTTTTGTGCCGAATATTCTTGGTACCTAAAGTCTAGTATTCCTTTTTGCCGAATCCCTTATGTGCCACCCTTTTTCTTCCACAATTTGATCAAAGTAATCATTTTTTTTCAGCTAATTAACCGAATATTCATTCTCTCCCTCTTTCAAATCTACTATTCTCCTCGCGTTGGCTAAATCTTCTGGGACTAGCTATTGCATTCATTTGGCCGATTGATAAGGAATTTACGATGAGCAAAGGGGGATCTAGTAAAGTGTCAGTAAAGATGCCGACTGAATGTGAGCAAGTGATCACTACTCCCAAGTTTAAGCGACGTAAGGTGTCGGCGGTTTGGGGCTTTCCGCCTGGATGCGGAAGGAGGACTACAATGGACCTCAGATTAATTAGGCAAATCGCAGTCGATCAAGACAAGTATAGGTTGTCCTTCGGTGAGTGGTTGTAGTGGATTTACTTTAATTTATTAAGTAAGTGACTAATGGAGTGTAATGTTTGAATATTGGTTCTAACGATTATGAGTACTTAGTACTCCAGGTGGTAAGGTGTGTACTTCTACCCTATGATTCGATAGTTTAATATAAAGCTGAATGTGTGTACATACACTACACACAATAGATCGGCAAATCCTGAAATGCCGAAAAGCCGAAAGTTTGGCTACGGTAGTCTTGCGAGTGCGCGAACACTTGTAAGTGGGTATTCGA
Source organism: Gossypium australe (assembly GCA_005393395.2). Taxonomy (NCBI): domain Eukaryota; kingdom Viridiplantae; phylum Streptophyta; class Magnoliopsida; order Malvales; family Malvaceae; genus Gossypium; species Gossypium australe. The sequence continues at coordinate 21,374,258 of CM016619.1, read as the reverse complement.
TACGATGCCATAGACCCCATGAGCGATCTCATGGACTTGGGTCACATTTTGGCCAACTGGCCAGAATGGGCCAAATGGGCCCGACGGGCCATTGAGCCTAAACAAGAAAATGTTGATAACTTGGTAATATGTGATGAGCTAATTAAGTTTATTGGATGATTTGGAAAGGATTCGGGCCTAGTGCGCCATATGAGTGTGATTGAGCCTAATGGGCTGTAGAAAAATGTGATTGGGTCTGATGGGCTATATGAGTGTGTGAAAGCCTGTAACTTGCTAGGGTTTTATAATGGACTTTTAGGCCTAGTTCTGATAAATCCTTAAACAGCATAAAACTTATTAATTTATCAATTTCGTCTGTGGACAAGTCATAATGTTAGAGTGCGGCAATGGGCATATGCATGTCTAGGATTGGATCTAGGGAGAGCTTGGTACTTAAGCGGTCCTAGTGACCCACCTCCTCTTCTCCGGAATCCTACCTGGTGCATAGTGTCTGTTCACTTTAGCCAACGAGGTCATGTTGACAGGCGAAAAGTTCGTAATTTAAAACCCATACTGTTAAGAATTACTGAAATACCCCTGTAGGGTAGGATTACCGAAATACCCTTGATTTGTGAAATGACTAAAATACCCCTATGTGTTGAATGTAAGATTTATGGATGTTACTCGTATATTTGCTGCATTCATATGATATTCTATTTAGGATGCATATGGGTGGGAATTATGGTACGGAGGAAGAATTTGAGGATCGCATGGTTGCTTGACGACCGTGGATCCACCGTTGGCTTTTTAAGCCCAATATATGATTAGCAGCTTTGCTGCAACGTTAGGTAGTACCGCAACCGGGCTACCATTGCTGTGCAGTGGATGGGTGTGTCGATTTAGAAATCCCCACAGGTGTATATGGTTGGAAGGGAAATGTTGTGTAGCAGATGGACTATTGGGGAGGGTTTGCACAGCATTGCATGTACGATATTATTGTGATATTATTGTGATATTCATGTGATATGGGCTTTGGCCCAAAGGCCACCGCTGCTAAGTTGGGCTCAGGCCCAAAATGGCTGATGATTGCTTTATACTCATTGAGGGTTGTACACATTAAGTTTTTCGAAACTCACCCCCTCCTTTCAAACTTTTCAGGTGAACCTCAGTAGGCAGTTCGACGAATGGTGGGACTTAGAGGTGGCCAGCTAGCAATATATTATTACTTGGATTTTCTTTAAAATTCTTAGTATTTTGAAATTATTTTGGTTTGGATTGTAAAAAGGGCCTTGTATCTCCAATTTGACTTTACATTTGGGTTTTATTATTGTTTCAACTGCCTAATTATTAAACTTAAATAAATTTCTAAAGTTTAACATGGTTTTCAAAATAACTATAACATAAGGACGTTTTCCTAAAACATGGGCTTTCATCATAACTTAACAAGTTTTCCTAAGCTATGGCTTTTTTCAATTATTACGTTTTCGCAACTCCATTATTAAATACCAAGTTTTATAAATTGTTTGTTTTTAAAACTTCCGCAACTAAAAAGGGGTTTGGACTCAATATTTTACTTTATGAAGGGTTTTCAATGAAAACAAGGTTTTCACTAAAACACTTCAATGTGACACGCCGGACTCGGGCCTAACTTCTAGGCTGGGTTTGGGGTGTTACATGAACCCAAGATTCAAAATATAAAACAGAGATAAACTCATAACCTAGAAGCTAAAAAGAAAGCATCGTAAAAAAAGGAACCCTATTTTTTTTTGTAACACCCCTCACTCGTCCTCGTCGTAGATTTCGTGTTCCAAGATGCTACAGTAATTAACAGAACAATTACAAAAGACTTAAATCAAAATTTCATTCAAATATTCATTTATTCTAATGCAATTACACAAATCATACTTTGTAAACAAAACCGGCCTTTAATCAAGTTTACGAAAGCTCTAAAATTGATTTGAAATCAATCAAGGACCATTCTGAAACTTTTACAAAAAAGAGGGTAATAATACAAAATAGGGGTCATATAGTCGTGTGGCCAGGCTGGGCCAGTGTAGAATGGAGTGACACGGTCATGTTCTTAAGCCATGTAACTCATTGGTGTCATATGGATCTAAAAGTAATAATTCAACAAAATGCTACACGGTCGTGTCACTTGCCCATATGTGACATACGGCTGTGTGTTAGCCTGTGTATAACAAAATATGTCATCTTATGCATGATACAATCCAATTTCAATAAGTGACCTAAAATGCACCTTTCCAACCAATGTAACTTGTCCAAACTTGTTCACTCCATAATAAAATATAACATAAACACTACCCTAAACATACAACCAATATGACACAATTGAAACCAACACAAACATTAAACATAGGTCACTACAATTCATACCTTAAACCTTAACCATTTTATACCACATACTAGTTCATATACATATCATCATCCAAACTTTACCGTTCATATTAACATTCTTAATACCAAACTTTGGAACAAACCATCCATCATTTAGCAAGTTACCATATATGCTTATATATAAGAACAACCATACCAAAACACACTAATTAACTTGCAAAAGTTTAACCATTCTATGTACATGCCACAAATAACTAAGCTCATAACATCAAAAGTCTATCAAATTGGAAGACAAAAGGTGTGCATTTCTCACTGATCCGATCGACACATTCCGGGCGTCCAAATTCTGCAAAGAAAGTAGTAAGACATGTAAGTATTATAAATACTTAGTAAGCCCATACAATATAGACACTTTACTTACCTCAAATACTTGTCACATAATATTCAATATGCAAAACATTTATTCCTATCAAGCATAATACAACATCATCAAATAGGTAAGATCTTTGAATTATAATCATACATATAATCTCAAATAACCATATGTTAAGCACTAGTCAATTTGTATTTCATATCCCTATCATGTTCATCTTTTTCCAATATCAATTCATAGTTCCAAAATTTTCCATCTTTTATTATTACCCAATGAAACATCATAAAAGAACTCAGTACACAAGTGAAAATAATGTCAAATACTCGTCGGGGTTAATCGTAAACACCAGTGTCAGGTTACCTGTTTGAGCTAAACCTATACAATAAATAGCCTGGTCAGTGCTTAATATACATGCAAGGTTACATGTCCGGGCTAAACCTATAAAATGATATCAAGTTACTCGTCTGAGCTAAACCTGTGTCACATGTATCTTCGAGTCTGCAAAAGAAATGATGGAGCTTGGAATCATCGGCCATCAATCTGTAACCTCGTATATGAGAATTTTAGCATGTTCATTAGGATTTAGTTTCAACACTTCTAATTTCGTATTATTTCATTACGATTAAGTCTAACTCTAATTCGAGTACTATTTCTTAATCAATCCAAACTTTCAATAAAACAAAAATATAATTGTACCTATTTATTCTGTAAGAACTTACTTGGCAAAACAACAATAAACACAACGTCATGGACTATTCTGTGATTTTCCCTTTTTGTTTCACATATTTCCTCCTTGTTCAAACCTTGATTTATAATATAAATTTACTTCAATTTAATCACTCAAATATCATATAACAGTCTGTTACAAAATATATGTAAGCTCAATTTCATTTTTTTTATTATTTCTTCAAGTTTTACATTTTATTCAATTTTGTCCCTCAAACCGAAAACATTATAACTTTCAAACTTGAGCTTCGATTTCAAAACCAATCTCAAATTCATCCTTAGCTAACTTACTAGCAGTGCATAACATATAATTTTCACCCAACTGTTTACAAATTTTACATTTTAGTCCTTAATAGCTAAACTATCAAATTCTCACTTTACAATTTAATCCTAATATCATTTAAGCTCAACATGCAAGCAATTAACACTAGAAACTTCAAAAATCCTTCAATGGTAACTTTTCAAAACCTTAACAATTTCATAAAATAGTCCCTGGGCTAGCTAAATCGAACTCTCAAGATCTCAAAAACATAAAATTTACGAAAAACAGACTTAAAAATCACTTACATTCATAGTTGGAAAGCTTGGAAAGGTTCGACCATGGCTTCCTACTATTCTTTCGTACTTCAAACGGTGGAAACAAAGAAATGATGAAGATGACCATAAAGATTTAACGTTTTTAACATATTATAATGTAATTTTTAATTTATTTTACGCATGTTTAACTAAAAACACCTATCCAACAATCCACCATAAGTAAATATGGCATAATTTCCATATAAATCCAATCAAATTTACCATTTGCCCCATTTAATTAATATAATTCAATGCCGATTAACTTTTATAGTTTTGATGATTTAGTTCTTATACTTAAATTAATCATCCAATCACTAAAAGTTTTGGACCAAACTTCAATTCACCTATATAACAGCTCCATAAATATTTAATAAAAATATTCACGGGCGTAGTTTACGAAAACAAGGTCTCGATACCTCATTTTCCAAAACCACTTGACTTTAGGATCGAACCACTTATACTTAATTAGTTATCCAATTAATAAAAATTACTCGATCAAAATTCACTATATCATTATACTTGACTCATAAATATTAAATAATAGTATTTACAAGCTTACTCGTCGAAATTGTGGTCCTAAAATCACTGTTTCTGACACCACTGACAAAGGGGTTGTTATATTTTTGTTCTTTCTCATATTTTCTCAGGAAACAAGTAGAAAAAAATCCAACTACCTAGAAACTTTATTTACAGTCAGGTTTCAATAACGAGTTCTTCATTTCAGGTCTATTGGGTAATTCGAATCTTTGTAGCCCGAAGTTGAACCCGCTTCCTTCATGCTCAAGAATCAAACCTAGTACCTTCTACATCAAACAAAGAAGCAGCAGCAATAGTAGAAGGTGAAGGAGAGGAGTTGAAATCAGCCATTGAAAGCAAATGTGTTCAGCAAAGAAAAGAAGAGAAAATTAAATTGGGAACAAGAAAGATCACCGGGAAAAAGAAAGAAAAAAAAGGGAAATACTTTTAAAAATATTTTTATTGATTTTTAATATTTTTTATATTATGATATCATCATGAGTCATTTATGTCACATGTGACAATCTTATTCTACCACCTGTCATGAACTTAACGGCGTTAGACTCAGGTATCGATTTAGTTGTTGGAAAAAAAATTCGAGCACCAATCTGGGATAAAAAAAACCATAAATACCAATCTAGGAGAAGTGGACAAATTCGGGTACCAATTTTATTTTTAACCCCATTGCAATCAATTAAAGCTACTAAATATTTATTATTTTATGCTTCATATACTTCAAAAACTGAAAAATTAATTAAAATTATTATTTAAATATTAAATTAAAGGATAAACTATATAGATAATCATCCAACTTTTCAAAATTTTCATTTTAAGCATTTAAAAAATGAAAATTGCAAAATGTGCACTCACATTATATAATTTATTCATTTCGATTAAAATTATTAATGGAAATCCTACATGAATTTTTTAATAATAAAATTATTTATAAATTTTCAGCTAATATTATAATTTTCATGTCAACCTTTACAAGCACCCACTTTTGTTCCATCTTCCTCTACTTCATTTTTCCCAACCCATTAATTCTCTCTTATTATCATCACTAAGAAGAGAACTATTATGGCAATGGACATAATCTTCCCTGTTATCGCCATTGTTGTTGATTCATAGAAGTAGAACCTAGTTTTATCCATAGTTTTGAAAAGAAAAATGAGATTTTGCAAAAATACTTGATTTTTATAAATTTTATGAGCAAAAAAATGGCAAATAACTCAATGAGAAACAATCTAAAATTGCAGAACTCAACTGGGATTTTGTTTTCTAAGCAAATGGAGGATACCCGAATGGGAAAGTTTTAAGTTTTTTTCTTTCTAAATGAACTGGAATTCATCACCAAAATAAATTAATCATGTTATACACCAATGATCACCAACCCGAGTCCTAGATAAGATCCGGGTCACCTACTCGTGACCCAAATAGGAATCACAAGAGGACAATAGAGGAGTTCGTATATTTATCTCGCAAGGCGAGCTCGCGAATATAGCTCACACAAATTGAGTGAGGATCGGGGCCCCAGTCCGAATATACCCAATTTGCTCTCGAAAGGCCCAAGGTGCTCAGAGAAGGGAGACCACGAGCTCTACATGCGACCCACAATGAAACACATGTCCAACAGGCCTAAAGCCCACTTAGAATGTCAGTCCCAGAAACAGAGAGGACTGTGTACACTACAGACGACCCATGGCAAAACACATGTCCAGTAGGCCTGAAGCCTGCACGGAATGTCAGTCCTAAGAACGATGGTGTAACACCCCAAACCCGGCATGGACATCATGTCTGGATCAGGCGATGTCACATGGTAGTGTGTTTGAAAACCATAACTTTGCTTAAAATAATTCCCATTTAGAAACCCTTTATTATTACTTATTAATTCTAAAATCGTGTTATTTAATCAGTCGAAAGTTTTCAAAACGTTTATTCAATGCGGAAGCTTTTAGAATAGTTTGCGTATTTGTAAGGATTTTGTTAAAACGTTTGTTTCTTTTGAAAACTCGAGATATCATAATACTAGCAGTTATAAACCGTAACCAATAAAAATCCCAAACTAAAAAAAAATCCATAGAGGCCATATTTACAATAAAATACCCAAATAAAATTTAAAATCATAAGTACGAAACAGTGTCAAGAGATCATGTGGCCACTGCTGAGTCCTCCGTCGCACCGGTCTGCCTAAGTTTGGGGGTTACCTGTATAGATTAGACAAAAGGGGTGAATTTAAGTAAACTGGGTGTGTAATCCCCATAAGGATAAACAGACAGTATGCAATTAATCACAGTCTGGGTCTAAGCCCTTTTCAGTAACAGTATCAGTTTGGGCCTTAGCCTATTTCAGTATAGAAGAAGTCATGTAGTAGGGCATTAGCCTCTCACAATAACAGTAACAGTAATAGATATACAGTCACAGAATCCTACCCAGCCAGCCTCTGCACACCATCTCTGTCCAACCTTACACTCCATGTGGGGATATAATCAATCCATCCATCCCTAAACTCCAAATAGTACTGTAAGCGGCATTAGACAGTAGTTTGCAGCTGAGTTGCCAGTAAGTTAGGCTCAAAGCCTTTCAGTACACTTCCTCCGATTAACATCAACCCCCAACCCAATGCAATGCAATATACAGTTATGACATGCTATCTCATGGTAATAGTACATACAATATTAGATCAGTAGAATCTCATCATGCTCAATAACATGCATTGATGGGCTCGAAACTAACTAATATTTTGACAAAGGCAAGCGCACCTATCGAACAGTAGTATAGCTATGATGAGTTTGGAATATCGTATCCTCAAAGACTAAAATTACTAGTAATAACTATCTTTTTATTATTTAGCCTAATAATTAAGGGGATTTGTTATAATCTGAAATTTAACTAACTAATTTACTATGAACACGACAGAGAGTGAAGAGAGTAATTGAATAAACTAATGAATAAAGACAATACCCAAGGAAGAATCCACCTAGACTTCACTTATTATTATGACTCTGAATTAAACAATTTATTCACTTGCCTTGATCCGTAGAAATCCCTAAATTATGTTAATATCTCTTTCGATACTAAGAACATCTGACTCTAAGTTGATTAATTGAAATCTCTTTCTAATTAAAACCCCTATCGTCGTATTAACTCTATTTATGGATTCCCTTATTAGATTTGACTCTAATCCGGCAGATTTATGTCATCCTATTTCTAGTGTTGCAATCAACTCCGCTTAATTATGCTAGATCTTCTCTTAAGCAGGGACTTTTTCTCCACTGAATAAGCACATTGAACTTGAATTAATATCCTGAAATATTAAAGCAAGGGTTAAGAACACATAATTAAGAACAAAAACAAGTATTTATCATGTAATTTAGATAATTAAATAATAAGATTCATCATAAGTTCCATCCTCCCTAGGTATTTAGGGAGTTTAGTTCATAACGTAAGAGGATGACATCTAAGAATAAAGAAAACAACAAGACATAAAGAACCCAAAAACTTCTAAGGAACTTGATAGATCTTCAATCTTAGAGTGGATTTGCTTCTGAGATGAATCCGACTTCTTCCTTCAAGTAATTTCTTCGTTCTACTCTGCGTGCCCCCTTTAGGTCTTCTTCTAATGTGTATTTATAGACTTTAGAATGCCCAAAAACACTAAAAATTGACTTTTTCCGGATGAAAACGAAACAGGGTGCGATACGGACACGGGCTTGTGATCAGCCCATGTGAGAGTGCCCAGGACGTGTGCAAATTTGGGTGGCTCGCGATCACACGGGCTGGTACACGGGCATGTGCTCAGCCCGTGTGGTACTGGCTTGGCCGTGTAGATCCTTAAGATGGCCCGTTTTGTCCGATTTTAGTCCGTTTTCCATTCCTTTCGCTTCCTTATGCTCTCCTAAGTATAGAATCATGAATTTAAAGGATTAGGAGCATTGAATTCACAAAATTATATAATAAAACATCTAAACACACGCTAAGCGTGGGATTAAAAATGTGTTACTTTTATGGTTTATCATGCATATATATATATATATATATATATATATAAACATATCAATCATACAATCATTTCAGTCAATTAGGGGTCTAGGTAAGCTTACCAACCTTACAGTAGGTTCACAGTCAACTTGGGCGACCCGTGCAACCTTAGCAACAAAGCAATGAAAATGGGCTCACCCGCCCATACTGTCTGCCCGTGTGGGCCCACATGCTCGTGTGGCCCACACTGTCCAAGATGACCTTGGTCGTGTGGGCCACACGGCCTGGCCCAAAAATCCCACACACCCGTGTGGTTCACTCGTGTGGGCTATACAGCCCAATTTGGTCCAGCCCGTGTTTCGCACACGGCCCGCCTCGTCGATCAGACGCCTGTGTTCCGTCACGCGACCTATCACACGGACGGCCACACGTCCGTGTCGCGTCAACAGCCCCATTTTTTGTCTTTTCACCGATTTCCATTTTCAGTGTTGTGGTTACACACACCTGCTTGGATCTTGACGTTTAAAACTACCGAGCACTCTCGGTACCTAAAATTGGCAATATACAATTGATTAATTGATTAAACCATAAAATTCCTCTAAATCTCGAAGCACTGTAATCATTTTTCGAGCAATAAGCCATTACCTTATATCGAGTAGCAAGAATTCCCCATCTTCAAAATGTTGATGAGCAATCAACAACCTTTCGGTAAACCCCTAACAACCAAAAGAATCCATATAAACACTTATCCTCATCCTAGTTAAAAGTTTAAACAAAACTCACCATAAGAGCAGAGAGGACGATGCGTAGGAAGAAAGTAAAAGATAAAAAAGACCAGAAAAGGGGAAGAAACAAGGCAAAGGTTCAGCTAGGGAAAGAATATGAGAAACGTCAAGAGACTTCCAGCAAGAAAGGGAGAAACCGAAAATTGAGAAGAAAACTAAATCTACCATATTTCACTTACTGTACAGACGGAAACAAAGGTTGCCACAAAAGAACGATTGAAGCAAAGAAAAGCAAAAAGAAACGTCAAGAGTGGGGAAAGAGAAGCAGAATTCGGCAGCAAAGGAAAGAATTAAAGAATGAAAATCGTAGAGACGAGGGAGAGAAGTCGTAAAAAAATGGAGAGAAAACTGACTCTTTTTTTCGAAAAAGAAAAAAATGATCAGATTTTGGATATTCCCCCTCATAATCCCCTAATTTTCTCCCACTTATCCTTAAATTTGCTCCCACACTTCCCCACACCCCTCAAACACTCCAAAATCGTCCACTACTTCCCCACGCACCTCAAACACTCAACATTTTACAAAACTTCAAACTCTTACACGGTAAGTACAAAAAAAAAAACTCCCTTGCACGCACAGGGATTCGAACTTAAGTCCACCAGCATATTGACACTCCACTTAACCACCAGACCAGCAGGCCCATTCTGGCATATTTTTACAAATAATTAAATAAAAGTCTACTATCTAGAGATAGTGCTTAATTCATATAAAAACAAAAAATTTGCCCAAGTCAAGGCTTGAACCCAGGACTTCTCAGGCACTCCTAGAACCCTTAACCACTGAGGCAGATACACAGTTATGTCAATTAATACAGAAACATAAATAGGTTTTTTTGGGGGGGCGTTACAGATGGAGTCGAGAAAAAATAGTGGGGTCAGGTCATGAGCTGTAATAGTATAAATACCCGAATGCTCCTATTGATGAAACATGAGAAAAAGTGACTCAACAATTGGTGTGCGGTGAGCATGGACGAACTTTCGATCATTAGATTTCAACAAGGTTGGTTTTTTTCTTCAGTTAGAGAATAGAAATAGCTCACACAAATGAGAAATTTCCCGTCAACATTTCATCAGAATAGGTATGAGCCTCAAGCTTTGACGGTCAGCATAATAAAATGGATTTGTTTGTCAGATGGTTTGCCAATAGACCGAAGAACTTCGGCAATGCGGTTCGTCAGGGAGTATCTAACCCCCTAGACTTGAATGTTTCTGCCGACTAGGGGTTGTCACTTCCTTCTAACCAAGAGGCACCCCCACAACAATTCTTTGCCTTCCAAGAGCAAATAAAATTCATGATGGAGTAAATTTTCGTTCAGGAGGCGTAGTTTGAGCAATAATAGGCTCTTCAGCAGGAGCTGCTGAAGTTGAACGAGGAGTTGAGAAGAAAGGTGAATTATGATAACTCTGGCTTTCACAAAAACATGAACACATAGGACGAGGTCTCGAGCATGAAGGTGAAAGAGTGGCAAAATGAGATGGATGAGTTACAGAGAGATGTGAGGGTGTTACACCCTGAATCTCGGGACATGGATTGGTTGTTCTGCTCCAACAACCCATTGGCCTGAGATCGCAGCAGTGAACTTACTACATAACTTCAAGGTCACAAAGGAAATGTTCAAGGGAAGGAGGGACTCGCGAGCCCACTTGATTCAATACAATGACTACATGAATGTATTAGGGGCATCAGACGCAGCAAAGTGCTAGGTCTTTTTTACGACACTTAAGGGAAGCGCCAATAACTGGTATTTGTCTCTTCTCCAAGGTTCAGTTAGGAGCTTTTCATAGTCGAGACAGATGTTTTTAGGAAGATTTAGAGCCCACAGAGTAATCATGAACACACCTATGGGGTTAATGTCAGTAAAGTAGAGAGAGGGTGAATCCCTCCAAGATTATATGAAGAGGTTCCATGCAGAGACCCTCAACACAATGAATTTGGAGGACCAGTGGGCCATAGATGCTTTTATAATACTCATTTACTGATAACAGACCACAAAGTTTGGCTAACTTGTACGAGCAAGCCCACAAGTTCGCGTAGGAAGAGGAAATGAAAAGGGCATCTTGCGGCACCTTTCAAAGGGAAGACAAACAATCTAAGAAAAGGGAAAGACCTTGATAAACCGTAAAATATACATATTTTAATCCCACATTTGGCATACTTTTGGATGATTTATCCCTTGAATTGTGGAATTTGATGCTCTTAATCCTTTAATTTCATGTTTTATACTTAGGAGAGCATAGGAGGATGAAAAGCACGAGAAACGGGCCAAAGTAAGAAATCAACACAGCCTGGAGTTCACCACACGACCATGCCACTTTAGCAGACTCGAACACGGCCTTGGGCTCGATTCACACGAGCGTGTCCCTGCCATGACCTGTTTTAATTCCAATCGGAATAGGATACTTGTGGGCCAAGTAAGTGATCGCTGGAATCAGAGTCTTAAAATTTATAAAAGGAATGATCGAACCTGCAAACTAACTCTGACAATGATTAAAGGCAAGTGTACCTATCGAACAGTAGTATAGCTTAGGCAAGACCAAATTGTCGAACCCAAAGGAACTAAAAGTACCAATACTAACCTTCTTTTTATTATCTAGCCTAAAATAAGTGAAGTTGTTCAAATCTAATCTAACTACTAATAAGCTAAAGACGCAAAGACAAAAAGAATGAATTGGGAAATAACTTGAAGGAAGACTCAGTTGATTTAAGATGATACCCTCAGGAAGAATCCACCTAGATTTCACTTGTTATTTAACCCTGAACCATACGATTTATTCACTTGACTTGATCAGTAGGATTTTCTAAGTTATATTAAACCCTCTCTCGAAGCGAATAATAACTAACCCTTGGTTGATTAATTGAAATCTCTTTCTAATTAAAACCCCTAGAATCGCATTAACTCGATCTATAGATTCCCATATTAGGTTTCACCCTAATCAGGTAAAATCTCGTCACCCTATCTCTAGGCGCACAAACGACTCCGCTTTAATTATGATAGATCTATTCTTAAGCAGGGACTTTTATTCCTCCACCTAAGAACATCTGACTTGAATCAATATCCCGGAAACATTAACACAAGAATTAAGCGCACATAATTAAGAACAAATCAAATATTTATCTTATAGTTCAGAAAACAATAACAAGATTCATCTAGGTTTCATCCCCTTTAGGTATCTGAAGGGTTTAGTTCATAACAAATAAAGAAAACATCTTAGAAGAAAAGATAACATAAAACATAAGAAACCCCTAAAACTCCCTGAATAAATTGAAGGAGAGATCCGCCGTCTTGAGTAGAATTTCGGCTTCTAGAGATGGATCAACTGGCTATCTTCAAGTGATTCCCACAACTTTGACCTTTTCGACTTGGCTCATTGGCCTACCTAACTGCCCTCTTTCAGGTAACACTTAAGGGGTTTATATAGGCTCTTGGAATGTGTTTTTTCGCCCCAAAGTATCCAATCCGAATGAAATTGCTCTATGCCATGATAGGGTCATGTCACACGCCCGTGTGACTAGTCTTCAAGCCATGTTCGGACTTCTTTAATGAGGCACGGCCATGTGAATCGGGGGTAAGGCCGTGTTCTAGATGATCAATGCGGCACGGCCATGTGGGCTTAAGTCCAGGCCGTGTGGATTTCGTGATATGGCACATTTACTCTGTTTTGGGCCCGTTTTATGTTCTTTTCATCCTCGGGTGCTTTCTTGGGTATAAGACATAAAAAAAAAGAAAGGATTAAGAGAACCTTTTTATATGAATCAAGGCTTAAATCATCCAAAAGCATACTAAATGCGGGATTAAAATATGTTACTTTTACGGTTTATCAAATACCCCCACACTTAAGCTTTTGCTTGTCCTCAAGTAAAATTCTCAACTTACAATTAAAACAAGCTTTCCATGATTCATAATTCTTATCAACAATGTCTCATCCTAATTCATAGATAATTTATACATGGATGATCTAGCTCGAAGAGTCCTAAAGATTCAAACAGTCAAAGTCATACATTTGTAGCATAAAAACGTAAGTGTCTCCCCTTATTTAAATAATTACCTTTGATTCAAAATCGACAAGGATTGACATCCTCACTAAAGATTCACTTAAATCACTCGAGGTGTTTAAGGTTCAAAACTAAGCTCTCAAAAGTCAAACATGAAAAGTTAATCCCATAAGCTTGCCTGAAAATCAAATCTCCACCACTGTAAAATGAGATGATACACAAATCAAAAGGTCTTTATCAGGGTTGTAACGGGGCTAGGGTTAAAGGTGTGGATAAAGGCTGAATTAGAAGGTTAGAATCAAGATTGAATTGACAAGTACCTACTTAGAAAATACTGAGATAATATTTACATTAATTGAAAAGTAATAATCCCACTAACACGAGCTTTTCTTTCGAAAAATAGACTTTAACTGTATAAGTTCACCACTAATATTGAATATAGTTCGATTTTCTAAAGAACAATAATAAAAGATGAATTCAACTACTGAACTAATTTACCTAGGTAACTTAATCAAATCATATCTCGATAAAAGGGTAGTCAAAAGGAATGGTGATAACAAATACAAAGGGGTTTTGGGTTACTATTAGGCGAGTCAATAAAAAGGGTTGTTAGGATCAACAGGGTTCACTAGGGGTTAATTATAAAGGTAAGCTTTTTAGTGGAGTCGGTGGGTTAAATCCTAGGTGCCTTTATCATCTCTGTATATCAAATCATAGGTGTGGTCTCAACATGTATAATCGAGGCAAGTTCTAGAATAATAGTTCATAGTTGACACACTCATAATCAATAAAGTGAGCATGGACAAGAATATATGCTCTAATAGGCTAAAAATCTAACAAAAATTATGGGTGTTTTGACATCAACCTTGTAAATTTCAAACTTCCAGATAATATTCAGATTCAGCTCGACAACGTAGCAAAGATTTTAATTCTGAAAAATAGACTTATCATGTTTGATTCTCTAATATTCTTCTAATTTAATCATCAATGCACAATTAACTATGACTTAATCTAAAACATATCAATAAAAATCATAAACCATCAGAAATTTCATCCTAATTAGTAATATGAGGAAATTACTTAAAAACAAGACTAAATTCAGGGATTTGAGAATAATGAAGAAAGTTAGGCTGGATTTGAGAATAATGCAAAAAGTTAGGCCCTTTCTTCAAATAAATATTCACCCCCCACACTTAAGGTGTACATTGCCCTCAATGTACAAAGATATATATTCAATTTAAGAGAGAGGGAGAGGTGAAACTTTCTGAATTTGGATGTTTTCCCGGAGTTGGAAGTCGATAGGGATGGTGGCTAATACCGAGCTCTGTGCTAGATGAAGAAATTGGGGAGCTCGTGAAGAATTAGCCAGGAGTTATTAAGAAACATTTAAAATAAACTAAATATATAAATAAAGATAAGAAAGATAAAGAAAAAGAGACTAAGAAGGAAAATAAACTAAGACTAGAATATAAATGGGTTTGAGAATCCTTATTGGTAGATGGTTCGTGAGGTGGGTGTGACTTCTAAGGCGACGGAGGTGCTGGCGGTGGCGGAAGTGGTGTGATTCCCAAACAGCCTTTTGAACTTCTTAGGCTGCGGAGGTGGTGGTCGTGATTCCCAAGGTGTGATTCCCTAGCAGCCTGAAGAACCTAACACTAAGAAACTAAAATATATTAAACTAAATTAAGCATAAGATTGTCAAAGAGAAGGAAATTGAAGCAAAAGAGAAAAGAAAAAGAAAAGATAAATGGTCTTAAAGACCCGTGGCTTGTTGTTGGAATGAAGCGGCCGACATGAGCTTATGAATGTCAATCTCCCTAAGGAGACTACGCTTGCCTTCTTCCGCTTCTTCAACATTGAAGAGTCTGGAGACTTTGTTATGGAGAGGGGAGAAAAAGGAAGAAAGGAGAATCAGAAAAGTAGTGGAAAGTGGATGAGAAGAATGGGGAGGGGGTTGGTGTTTAAATTGAGGCTAAATTTTGGTACTTGCCCACGCCCGTGGGCTGAGGGCGTGTCGATGTACATGGCCACTTTGCACGGCCGTGTGCCTAGGCGTGTTGATTCTCCATGCCCATTTTTCAGCCAGCCGCGCCCGTTGGTGACAAGTCAGTATGTTGGCACGGTTTTAAGACACGGGCGTGTTCTGCCCATGGTTTGCAAGTCAGTAGCTTCACACGATCGTAGGGCACGGTTGTGCCACTTTGTCGGTGCCTAGCTATAAGTACGCCCGTGTTTCATCCCCTGTCTTCCACACGGCCACGGGCACGCCTGTGTGCAAGGCCGTGTGGCCTAAACCTGCACTTCATTGGTATGGAGTTAGACGCTTAAAAGTAAAATGTTAGTGAATTAGTGCTCGATTGCCTCCCGAGAAATGCTCGTTTAAAGTCTTAAGCTAGACTTACCCTGTTTTCATTTCTAAACGAAGGTTCACAGAGCTGAAACTCCTCTCTCATATCCCTAAAATCTGCACCATTATAAATTTTGAGTCGGTGACCATTTACCTTGAATGTGCCTTTAGTGGGGTGAGTTACCTCGATTCTGCCATATGGAAAAATTGTTTTGATCATGAATGGGCCTGACCATCTTGATTTCAGCTTCCCAGAAAATAATTTAAGCCTTGAGTTGTATAGCAGGACCAAGTCCCCAACTTCAAATTGTTTCGACTTCTTTAGACAAGCATCGTGGCGCCGCTTTGTTGCCTCATTGTATAGTTTCGAGTTTTCGTAGGCCTCAGCTCTCCATTCATCTAACTCGTTCATCTGCATCATTCTTTTCTTTCCTACAATTTTAAGATCAAAAGTTAAAAACTTTATGGCCCAAAAAGCTTTGTGTTCTAACTCGAATGGTAGATGACAACTTTTCCCGTATACAAGTTTGTATGGGGATGTCCCTAGAGGGGTTTTAAATGCTGTTCTATAGGCCCATAAGGCATCACCTACTTTTAATGCCCTATCTTTTCTATTCGATTCAACCATTTTTTCTAGGATGCGCTTAAGTTCTCGGTTTGCTACTTCAACTTGCCCATTGGTTTGAGGGTGATATGGGGTAGCTATCCTGTGGTGTACTCCATATTTTTTTAGAACTTTTTCAAATTGGGTATTACAGAAATGAGTTCCCCTATCACTAATGATAGCTCTAGGTGTTCCAAATCAAGAGAACAGTTTCTTGAGAAACTTAACTACTACCCTAGCATCATTGGTATGTAAAGATTCGGCTTCCACCCATTTTGACATGTAATCAACTGCCACTAGGATGTTTTTATTTCCAAATGAACTAGGAAATGGTCCCATAAAATCAATACCCCATACATCAAATATTTCACATGATAACATATATGTTTGAGGCATTTCATCACGTTTAGAAATATTACCTGTTCTTTGGCATTTATCACACGAAACGACATACCTGTTGGCATCTTTAAATAGAGTGGGCCAATAAAAACATGATTCGAGTATTTTATGTGCTCTCTTAATGCCACTGTAGTGTCCTCCTGAAGGTCCTGAATGACAATGTTCCAGGATTTTGCTTCCTTCTGCCTTTGTAACGCATCTTTGAATTACCTGACCTGCACATATACGAAAAAGAAAGGGATCTTCCCAAAAATAGTTTTTTGCATCAGCAAAGAATCGTTTCTTTTGGTGATGTGTTAGTCTTTTTGGCAAGATGTTAGCGGCTAAATAATTCGCGATATTTGCAAACCATGGTACCTTAGAATGTGTTATAGAAAAGAGTTGTTCTTCAGGAAATGAGTCGTTTATCTCACTTTCATTGAGCTCTTCGATATGTGGATTCTCAAGTCTGGAGAGGTGATTTGCCACAAGATTTTCAACTCACTTCTTATCTTGTATTACCAAATCAAATTCCTGTAAAAGTAAAATCCATCGTATAAGTCGAGGTTTTGCATCAGATTTAGTTAAAAGATAACGAAGAGCTGAATGGTCAGTGTAAACGACAACTTTAGACAATATTAAATACTGCCTAAATTTGTCAAAATAAAAAATATAGCTAGCAATTCTTTCTCTGTGGTGGCGTAGTTTTCTTGTGCGGGTGTTAGCGTAGTAAATTGGCTGAAAATGTTGCAAAACTGTTGCAAAATCACTTGCATCACACATTAGTTCAAAGGGTAAATTCCAATCAGGTGCAATTATAGTTGGAGCATTTATTAATTTATCCTTAAGGACATTAAATGCGTCTAAACATTCCTGATTAAAATTGAGAGGAACATCTTTTTTTAGTAATTTTGTTAAAGGCTTAGCTATTTTAGAAAAATCTTTAATAAATCTTCTATAGAACCCTGCATGTCCTAAAAAGCTTCTAATAGCCTTAACTGAACTAGGGGGAGGTAATTTTTCTATAGTTTCAATCTTTGCCATATCTACCTCAATCCCTTTACTAGAAATCTTATGTCCTAATACAATCCCTTATCTAACCATAAAGCGACATTTTTCCTAATTCAAAACAAGGTTTGTTTCCTCACATCTCATTAGTACTCGTTTTAGATTTTTGAGGCAAAGATGTAAAGAATTGCCGAATACTGAGAAATCATCCATAAATACCTCCATAATGTCCTCCACAAGTTCGTCAAAGATTGCCAACATGCAGCGCTGAAATGTAGCAGGAGCATAACATAATCCAAAAGGCATTCTACGATAAGCAAACGTACCGTATGGGCATGTAAATGTTGTCTTCTCTAGATCTTCAGGAGCTATTGGGATTTGGAAGTAGCCGGAGAGTCCATCCAAGAAACAATAGTACATATGCCCGGATAGTCTTTCTAACATTTGATCAATGAAGGGTAGAGGGAAGTGATCTTTTCTGGTAACATCATTCAGCTTTCTATAGTCTATACAGACTCTCCAACCTGTAAATGTTCTTGTAGGGATTAACTCATTCCTGTCATTGGGCACCACAGTCATACCTCCTTTCTTTGGAACTACTTGTACAAGACTTACCCAAGTAAAAATAGGATAAATTATTCCTGCATCTAGAAGTTTAATTACCTCGGCTTTGACCATTTCTTTCATGTCTCTGAGGCTGTACACACGGCTTGTATTCCTGTTCCATTAAAATTTTGTGGGTGCAGAATGATGGGCTTATACCCTTGATGTGAGAAATTTTCCAAGCTATGGCCCTTTTATGTTCTCTTAGTACCTGTATCAACTCCTCTTTTTCCTTGGGTTTTAGTTCTGAAGAGATAATTACTGGTAGCGTAGAATTGTCCCCAAGGAATGCGTATTCTAAGTGTTTTGGCAATTGTTTTAATTCCAGATTGGGTGGTTCATCAATGGAGGGTTGTTGTTTCAGTTCGTCATTGACTTTAATACTTTCTTCTTCCATTTGTCTAGATGAAGATGTATTCAAATTCAACTCGTCGTCTTCATCTCCTTCCCCCTCTTCTTGAGTTAGGAACAGTTCCATCGTGTCATCATGTATGATTTCCTGTAATGAGTTTTGAATGATATGATCAGTAGTATCAACAAAATAACAGGCATCATCTTGTTCACTAGAATACCGCATGGCATCATAAATTTGAAAAATAATTTCCTCGTCGCCTATCCTTAATGCAAGTTCACCGTTACCTACATCGATAACAGCCCTAGCAGTAGCTAAAAAAGGATGCCCTAAATTTAAGGGAACGTCAATGTCTTCATCCATGTCTAACACTACAAAATCAACAGGGAAAATAAATTTATCAATTTTTACCAAGACATCTTCGATAACTCCTCTAGGATATTTAATAGATCTATCAGCTAACTGAATACTCATCCTAGTGGGTTTTGGTTCCCCAAGATCTGGTTGTTTAAACATTTTGTAAGGCATTAAATTAATACTGGCACCTAGATCTGCTAATGCCTTCTTAACATTTAGGCTACCAATTAAACAAGGAATAGTAAAACTTCCTGGGTCTTTTGATTTGGTTGGTAAATTGTTTTGAAGGATGGCTAAGCATTCTTCATTAAGTTCCACCATTGATACTTCTTCAAGCTTCCTTTTATTCGTCAGGAGTTCCTTTAAGAATTTTGCGTACGTCGGCATCTGTGAAATGGCTTCAATAAAAGGTAAGTTAATATGTATTTGTTTAAAAAGTTCAAGAAACTTACCGTATTGGGCATCTAATCGTTCTTTCTTCAACTTTGCTGGATATGGGATTGGTGGTTTACTTTCTTTGCGTATTGGATTTACGTCCTCAACTCCCTCATCCTTTGTGTTGTTATCTTCGTGTGGTATTTTTTTCTTCGGTTCGACTAACTCCTTTCCACTTCTTAGTGTAACTGCTTTTACCTGTTCTGATTCTTTAGAAAAAATCTCTACCCGTATTTCACAAATCATCTCAGTAAGCAGTCCAACTGACTTAGTGAGTTCCCCAACTGACTTAGTAAGTTCCCCGACTTGGTTCTTGGTCTCTTCAACCGATATTTGTTGATTTTTAAGTGTTTTCTCAGTATCTTGAAGACGGTTTTCTGTGGCTGTCATGAATTTTGTCGGCATCTCTTCAAGGTTTGGCTTCTTCTCTTGTGGATATGGCTGATTTTGGAAATTTTGAGGAGGTTGTTGTCTTTGATTTCCTTGATTTCCTTGACCTCCCCATGAAAAATTTTGGTGGTTCCTCCAACCTGTAAGTATTACTATAAGGATTATTATTGGATCTAAAATTATTACCTATATAGTTCATCTGTTCGCTCTCTGCACCCGGTTGGTAGGGTGGGTACTCAGGATTCGCCACAGTTCCAACTGCGTCGCACTGCATGACTGGGTGTACCTACGAAGAACACAAACTATCAAGCTTTTTATTTATCATCTCTATCTGTGTTGATAGTGTGGTCACTGCATCGAGGTTGTAAACTCCGGTTGATTTTGTCGTTTTAGTCCTTGTAACTTGCCACTGATAGTTATTCAGTGACATCTCTTCGATGAACTCGTAGGCTGCTTTAGAAGTTCTATTGTTCATGGTTCCACCGGCGGCTGAATCAATTAATTGCCTCGTTGAGGGATTTACATGGTTATAGAAGGTTTGGACTTGTAGCCATAAGGGTAAACCATGGTGTGGACACCTTTCCAAGAGATCTTTGTATCTCTCCCATGCGTCGTATAATGTCTCTAAATCCATTTGCACAAAAGAAGAGATATCATTTCGTAATTTGGCCATTTTTACCGGTGGGAAATATTTTAATAGAAATTTTTCGATCATTTGTTCCTATGTAGTGATTGACCTTCGTGGTTACGAGTTTAACCACTGTTTGGCTTTATTTCTTAATGAAAAGGGAAATAATCGAAGACGTATGGCATCATCAGAAACGCCATTTATTTTGAAGGTATCACAGAACTCTAAAAAATTAGCTATATGAGTGTTTGGGTCTTCGTCCTGTAAACCATCAAATTGAACGAATTGTTGAATCATTTCTATTGTGTTAGGCTTTAATTCAAAATTATTAGCAGTTATAGCAGGCCTAACAATGCTCGATACTGCCCTTGTTAAATGCGGTTTAGTATAATCAAACATAGTACGTAGAGCATTGTTTTCTCCCACGTCATGTGGTTGTGGATTATTCTCATCCATCCCTTCAGTAGGATTGGATCTGCCTTCTTGATTTTCCTCTGTGTAATTTAGGGCTCGCCTAATTTCTCTGCAATTTCTTCAAGCGGTAGCTTCAATATCACTATCGTATACTAAAGGTCCTCTCGGGTTCCTTCTAGTCATAAACTAAAGGTACCTGCTGGAAAAGAAAGAAATAGAATTTAGCAAAATCAAAATTTTAACCTAAAAATAAAAGTAAATTGCAAAAAATAAAATAAATAATGGCTAAAGTAATAAAAATAGATCTTTCTTAATATTTTAGTTCCCCGGCTACGGAGCCAAAAACTTGATCGCTGGAATCAGAGTCTTAAAATTTATAAAAAGAATGATCGAACCTGCAAACTAACTCTGACAATGATTATAGGCAAGTGTACCTATCGAACAGTAGTATAGCTTAGGCAAGGCCGGATTGTTGAACCCAATGGAACTAAAAGTACCAATACTAACCTTCTTTTTATTATCTAGCCTAAAATAAGTGAAGTTGTTCAAATCTAATCTAATAACTACTGAGCTAAAGACGCAAAGACAAAAAGAATGAATTGGGAAATAACTTGAAGGAAGACTTAGTTGATTTAAGATGATACCCTCAGGAAGAATCCACCTAGACTTCACTTGTTATTTAACCCTGAACCATACGATTTATTCACTTGACGTGATCCATAGGATTCCCTAAGTTATATTAAACCCTCTCTCGAAGCGAATAATAACTAACCCTAGGTTGATTAATTGAAATCTCTTTCTAATTAAAACCCATAGAATCGCATTAACTCGATCTATGATTCCCATATTAGGTTTCACCCTAATCCGACAAAATCTCGTCACCCTATCTCTAGGCGCGCGAACGACTTCGCTTTAATTATGCTAGATCTATTCTTAAGTAGGGAATTTTGCTCCTCCACCTAAGAACATCTGACTTGAATCAATATCCCGGAAACATTAACACAAGAATTAAGCGCACATAATTAAGAACAAATTAAATATTTATCTTATAGTTCAGAAAACAATAAAAAGATTCATCTAGGTTTCATCCCCTTCAGGAATCTGAAGGGTTTAGTTCATAACAAATAAAGAAAACATCTCAGAAGAAAAGATAACACAAGACATGAGAAACACCTAAAACTCCCTAAAGGAATTGAAGGAGAGATCCGCCGTCTTGAGTAGAATTCCGGCTTCTAGAGATGGATCAACTAGCTATCTTCGAGTGATTCCCACAACTTTGACCTTTTCAGCTTGGCTCCTTGGCCTAGCTAACCGCCCTCTTTCAGGTAACATTTAGGGGGTTTATATAGGCTCTTGGAATGTGTTTCTTCGCCCCAAAGTATCCAAATCCGAATGAAATTACTCTTTGCCACGATAGGGACACGGCCCTGTCACACGCCCGTGTAACTAGTCTTCAAGCCGTGTTCGGACTTCTTTAATGAGGCACGGCCGTGTGAATCGGGGGTAAGGCCGTGTTCTAGATTATCAACGCGGCACGGCCGTGTGGGCTTAAGTCCAGGCCATATGGATTTCGTGATATGGCACATTTACTCCGTTTTGGGCCAGTTTTATGTTCTTTTCATCCTCGGGTGCTTTCCTGGGTATAAGACATAAAAAAGAAAGGATTAAGAGCACCTTTTTATATGAATCGAGGCTTAAATCATCCAAAAGCATACTAAATGCGGGATTAAAATATGTTCCTTTTACGGTTTATCAGTAAGGCATCCCGAAAGCCTATATAAACACCCTAGAGGGCAACCTAAAGGGGGAGTTCGACAGAAGGCCTCTGTCAGGGCTTTTGACGGAGAGCAAAGCTAGAGAGGGCTGAATATAGGGAATTACTCGAAGAAAGCCAGTTGATCCATCTCAGAAGCCAGAATCAGGATCAAGACTGAGGATTTTCCCTTTAAATTTCTCCAAGGGGTTTTAGGGTTTTTCTTTATGTTTTGTTACTTAATTTTTTCTGAGATGTATTCTTTTATAAACATGAACTAAGCCTCTCAAATACCTGAGGGGGATGAAACCTAAAACGAATATTGTTACTGTTTTCTGAACTGTATGATAAATACTTGATTTGTTCTTAATTATGTGTTCTTAATTCTTGCTTTAATATTTCAGGATATTGATTCAAGTATTGATGTGCTTATTTAGAGGAGCAAAAGTCCCTGTTTAAGAGTAGATATAGCATAATTAAGCGGAGTTGATCACACTCCTAGAGATAGGACGACGAAAATCTATCGGATTAGGGTCAAACCTAATATGGGAGTCCATAAATCAAGTTAATGCAACACTAGGGGTTTTAATTAGAAAGAGATTTCAATTAATCAACCCAAGGTTAAACATTAATAGCCTATAAAGATGTATTAATATAAATTAGGGAATCCTACGGATCAAGTCAAGTGAATAAATCTTCTGGTTCAGAGTTAAATAACAAGTGAAGTCTAGGTGGATTCTTCTTCGGGTATTGTCTTAATCAATTGGTTTTCTTAAGAGTATTTTCCCAATTCATTCTCTGTGTCTTGGAATCCTTAGCTGAGGAATTAGTTAGACAAACATCAATCCATTTTATTTTTAGGCTAGATAATAAAAAGAAAGTTAGTACTAGTACTTTTGGTTCCCTTGGGTTCGACATTCCGGTCTTGCCACTAAGCTATACTACTGTTCGATGGGTGCGCCTGCCTCGATCATGGTGATAATTAGTTTCTAAGCTCGATCATTCATTATATAAATATTAAGACTTTCAGACACGATCAAGTTTTTGGCGCCGCCGCCGGGGAACTGAAATATTAGGAACACTCAGTTTTTATTAGTTTAGCCATTTTTCTTTTATTTATTTATTTTTTTCTAATTTTTATTTTTAGTTTTCTAATTTCTCTATTATTTGTTCTGATAGGTTTTTCTAGTTTATGACTAGGAGGAACCCGTCAGGACTGTTGCTTTTTGACAGTGAAATTGAAAGTACAGTTCGTAGGAATCGGTGAGAAATAAAGCGAAGCCTACAGTACATAGAAGAATAGCAAGAAAACGAAACCAACACTACCGAAGGGATGGCTGATAACAATTCGCTACCTCCTATGGTTGCCGCAAATCCAGTGAATCAAAATCATGCTCCTCGTACTATGTATGATTACGCTAAACCTAATTTAACAGGAACTGAGTCAAGTATTGTTAGACCTGCTATTGCTGCAAACAATTTTGAACTGAAACCTAACACAATTCAGATGATACAACAATTTGTTCAGTTTGATGGTTTGCAGGATGAAGATCCAAACAATCACTTGGTGAATTTTCTAGAATTTTGTGATACTTTCAAAATAAATGGCATTTCTGATGATGCCATTCGTCTTTGGTTGTTTCCCTTTTCGTTGAGGAACAAAACTAAATAGTGGTTGAACTCGTTACCACGAGGATCAATCACTACATGGGAACAAATGACTGAAAAATTTTTGTTAAAATGGTGATAGTTAGTTTCTAGGCTCAATCATTCATTATATAAATATTAAGACTCTCAAACACGATCAGACCTCGTAGTAGGCAGGGCCCTCTTGGCCATTCGTTACGAGTAAGAAATGATAGGCCACAGAGAAATCAAGCTCAAGGTATTTCTCCTAGGGTTCGCTGTAACACCCCTAATCCATCTTCATCATCGGATTAAGGTTACGAAGCATTACTATACAATCAAAAATATTTGAACATTTTAATATTCAAAAATTTAATCACATCATAAACTATTCTTTCACATGCACATTGTCCCTAAATTGAGCCCTCGAGGCCCTAAAAATAGCTTAGAAGTAATACGGGACCAATTTGAAATAAATCAGAAAGTTTGGGAAAACGATGCAAAATTTGTAAAACAAGGGTTACGCGCCCGTGTCTCAGGCCGTGTAACCTTTGAACTAGGCACAAATGGCTGTGTCCCAGCCCATTTCCTCACCCCATGTAACTCTTTGAGTAGGGTCACACGGCCGTGTGCCAGGTCATGGGTTAGGTCGTGTAACTCACTAACTTAGAACCTTCAGAAATTCTCAGATGACACACGGCCATGTCACCAGGCCGTGTGCTTCACACTACTGATTCACATGTCCGTGTCAAGCCGTGTGAACCCAAATTTCACTTAAATCAAACCATTTTGACATTCAGCTCATTTGTGCACACTTAAAAAGGTACCTAAACAACATCCAAACATACGTCAAAATGCCATTTCAAAATCTTAGATCAACTAACAAATATGCCATTCAAAGGAACCACAATTATAACACAACGTTACCAAAACATGTGATTATAACTTAATTCCATGCATAAAGACTTCATTCTATTATGTGCCTAAAACACAACATAATTAAACATTTCTAAGTCAACATCTTGTACCAAAATACCATACACATCAATTAGCAAAAAGTGACCAAAAAGACTTACTTAATCAAGAATTATAAGTCCATCAACCATACTTAAACATCAAGGCACAAACATACCAAATTACCATTTACATATTCATCAAAGCACCATTTTAAACCACTTTATACATGTTAATATTGTCACTTCCGAACATAATAACCTAGTTCAAATATAAACTAAAACATGTCACAAGTAACCATTTTAAAAATATCATCAACATGCCAAGAAAACCATATCAACATGCACTTTAAAGTAACCATGTAACGCCCCAATTTTCTTTAATTTAGGCTTTTGTAATATGGTGAGACAAATCTGTATCTGTTTCAGTGGTTAAGTGTTCTAGGTGTATGTGAGAGGTCCCAAGTTCAAGCCTTGACTTGGGAAAATTTTGGTATTTTTATGAATAAAGCCCAAACTCTGGTTAGTAGGCTTATAAGCAAAAGTGTGTAAGTAATTAACAGAATGGGCCTGCTGGTCTAATGGTTAAGTGGAGTGTTAATGTGCAAGGAGGCCTGGAGTTTGAATCTCTGCGTGAGCATTATTTTTGCATGTCACGTCCAGAGTGTTTGTGTTGGACTAAAAATCTGATAGTATGGAGAGAATTAAGGGGAAAAGGTTGGGGGTTAACAGTTTCTGTTCAGTACTGCCTCTCTTTTTTGAAAAAATTTGGCTAGCACTTTCTTTTTCTTTCTCTCTTGTTGCTGCTGAATTCCTCTTCCATTCCCTCTTTTGCTGATGAAATTCTACTGCTTTCCCCTTATATTCTGGTTCTTTTTCTCCAATTGTTTCTATTATTCAGATTTGATACGCGCGTTTGGTAAGTTGTGGATTGGATTAATCTTAGCCGCTCCTTTGAATGTTTAAGTTTTTCTAAAGGGTTTTTGTTAGGTGTAGGAGTTATTTGAAAGGCTGGAATCAGCGTTGCGTCAATTTGACTCGAAGTAGTGATCGATTTGTTAGCGATAAGTCGAGTTTGGGTAATTCCTTAATGACGAATTCGTTAGTTTAAATCTCTAAATTGCTAAATCGAGGCTGTGTATGCTGCTTTGTAGGCTTTGGAGAGCTTAGGAGTGCTAACGCATCAAAAACGATACAGATGTGTACCCAGAAATACAGAAAATGAGGTTTCAGCAAAAGCTGAAAACCTTACTGTCACGCTACATGAGCGTGTGGCTGCCAGTGTGGTAGGCCATGTGTAAGACTGTAAGTCACCACACGGTCGTGTGATCGACGAGCCAGGCGTGCGCGAGTGACACGCCCGTGTAACAGCCGGGTAAGGCCGTGTGCGACACACAGGCTCGACCAATTGGGCCATGTGATCCACACAGCCAAGGTAAATTTGGGCCATGTGGGCCACACGGGCAGGCCACATGGGCGTGTGAGCCCATTTTTCTGTAATGTCCTGTAAGGTTGCACGGGTCACTCTAGTCGACTGTGGATCTAATGTAGGGTCGGTAAGCTTTACCTAGACCCCTAATTATGTGACTTGACTTTCTGGTTTCTATATAGAGCATGAATTCTGATATCTGAATGTATGAACTATGTCTGCATAATAGCATGTCATTTTATGTATGTTGCATTGCATAGAGGTGGGTTGATGATTCAGAGAAGTGTCTGAAAGGCTCTCAAGCTTGTTATCTGACAGCTCAGCTGCAACTTTCTGACATTCGATACAACATGATGTGTAAGGATGGGTGGGTTGATTTTTATCCCCACATGGTGTGTAGGGTTGGACAGAGTTGGTGTGTAGAGGCTGGTGGGTAGGATTCTGCTATTCTGTCTGATCTGTTTGTTATGTCTGAAATGGGCTAAGGCCCTAAAACATATCTGATTCTGTATCTGAGTGGGCGAAGGTCCACACCGTTTCTGTAATGGGATCAGACCCGAACTGTGAATTTATGTTCGTTATCTGATATTACTGTGTGCATGCTTTCTGTGGGGATTACACACTGAGAAAAAACTCACCCCTTTCTATTTAATCTATTCAAGTAATCCCCAGAAGTAGACGGGTCGGTGCAATGGAGGACTCGATGGTGACCACGATTCTGAACCCTTATGGTCTTATTTTATTTTTTTCATTTACGATTTTGATTATATCTGGGTATACCTTGTAATATGACCATTACAGATTTTTGTTTAATTTGGGATTTGTGACATTTACGGTTAAAAGTAGGAACACTCGAGTTTTCAAAATAAACCAATGTTTTATCAAATACACACGAACTCGCAAATTACTTTTAAAAGCTTCCGCAACGGATAATGTTTTGAAAATGGTCAATGAATGAATAAACGACACGTTTTTTACGGTAACCTAAGATATCGAAAGTGAGCTTACATGTTTAAATTTCAAATCTTGAAGAAAAAGCTCGTTTCAATTGATGTAATTGTTTAGGAGTAGTCATATTTCTAGTTAGGTAATTTGTCAAGTCAATCTCAATTCTAACCCTCTAATTCAGCCTATATCCATACCCTTGAACCTAAGCCCCATTACAACCCTGTAAAAACCTTTTGATTTGTGTATCATCTCATATCTTAGTGGTGGAGATTTGATTTTCATGCAAGCCTATGGGATTAACTTTTCATGTTCGACTTTTGAGTGCTTAATTCTGAACCTTAAACACTTCGAGTGGTTTGAGTGAATCTTTAGTGAGGATGTCAACTCTTATCGATTACGAATCAGAGGTAATTATTTGGGTAAGGGGAAACACCTAACATTTTCAGGACTATAAATGTATGACTTTGATCGTTTGAATCTTTAGGAACCTTTGAGTTGAATTATCCATGTATAAATTATCTATGAATTATGATGAAACACTATTGATGAATATTATGAATCAGGGAAGTTCGTTTTAATTATGAGTTGAGAATTTTGCTTGAGGACAAGCAAAAGCTTAAGTGTGGGGGTATTTGATAAACCGTAAAAGTAACATATTTTAAGCCCACATTTAGCATGCTTTTGGAAGATTTAAGCCTTGAATTATGTAATTTGGTGCTCTTAATCCTTTGTTTTCATGTTTTATACTCAGAAGAGCACCGGATGACGAAAAAAACGGAAAATGGACCCAAAACAAAGTAAATGGGCCATATCACGAAATCCACACGGCCTAGGCCCAAGACCACACGGCCGTGCCTCATTTAACAGCTTCGAACACGGCCTGGCCACGACTTACACGGGCGTGTGCCATGGGCGTGTCCCTGTCGTGGAAAAGAAGAGTTTCACTCAGATTTGGATACTTAGGGGTAAAGAAACATATTCAGAAGCCTATATAAACACCCTAAGTATGACCTAAATGGGGGGAACACAAGGCTTTAGTCAAGGAGCGTCCAACTAGGCCAAAGAAGGCAGATTTGTGGAGATTCACTGGAAGATAGCCAGTTGATCCATCTCAAGAAGTCGGAATCATACTCAAGACGGAGGATCTCTCCTTCAATTCCTTCAGGGGGTTTTAGGGATTTCTTATGTTTTGTTTTATCTTTTCTTCTGAGATGTTTTCTATTATTATTATGAGCTAAACCCTCATATACCTGAGGGGGATGAAACCTAAGATGAATCTTGTTATCGTTTGTTGAACTATATGATAACTATTTGACTTGTTCTTAATCATGTGTTCTTAATTCTTGTGTTGATATTTTCGGGATATTAATTCAAGTGTGATGTTCTTAGGTGGAGGAGCAAAAGTCCCTGCCTAAGAGTAGATCTACCATAATTAAGCGGAGTTAATCGCACGCCTAGAGATAGGGTGATGAGATTTTGCCGGGTTAGGGTGAAACCTAATATGGGAGTCCATAGATCGAGTTAATGCAATTCTAGGAGTTTTAATTAGAAAGAGATTTCAATTAATCAACCTAGGGTTAGACGTTAATCACCTCGGGAAAGGGATTAATATAACTTAGGGAATCTTACAGATCAAGTCAAATTAATAAATCGTCTGGTTCAGAGTTAGATAACAAGTGAAGTCTAGGTGGATTCTTCATTGGGTGTCATCTTAATCAATTGGTTTTTCCTCAAAGTTATTTTCCCAATTTCCTTCTTCTTTGTCTTAAAGTCTTTAGTTTAGTAGTTAGTTAATTTTAGATTAAATAAAAATCACTTTAATTATTAGGCTAAATAATAAAAAGAGAGTTAGTATTAGTACTTTTGGTTCCTTTGGGTTCGGCATTCCGGTCTTGCCTTAACTATACTACTGTTCGATAGGTGCGCTTGCCTCACATCGTTGTCATAGTTAGTTTCCAGGTTTGATCATTCTTTATATAAATTTTAAGACTTTGACATCGCATAAAACAACAATCACATGGTATATTTTTCGTTTAAGAACATTAATTCACCTTTTCATAACCATTTGACCCATTTGATTAATAGAAATAAACTTTTGCATCTTTTACAATTTAGTCCTTTTTAATTAATTAACTATCTAAACATTAAAATTTCTTAATGAAAATTTAATACAACCTTAATAATATTCTATAAATATTTAATAAAATATTTACAGCTCGGTTTATAGAAACGAGGTCCCGATACCTTATTTTCTAAAATCACTTGACTTTAGGGTCATACCACTTGAACCTAATTGTTTATTCAAATAGCAAAAATTGCCAATTCAAAATTTATTTTAATATCATATATGACTCATAAATATTAAATAATAACATTTACAAACTTACTTATTGGATTTGTGGCCCCGAAACCACTGTTTCTGACACCACTAAAAAATGGGTTGTTACATCCCCCAAGAACCGCGAGCAAAGTACACCAGATGATACATCCCCTAGAACAGGTTTGAAGCTTACACCCCCTTGTATGCCATCCGTACCTACATTCTCAACCAAGTCAAGAGCCTTGGCATCTTACCTAAACCAACCCCGATGAGGAGTACAATGAAAAGATTGAATTCATGGGAAAGATGTGTCTTCTATGATGAAATGGGGCACAAAACTGAGGATTTCTTCACGCTAAAGGATGCTATAGAGGAGTGGTGCAAAATGGAAAACTCTCAGAGTTTGTAAATCATAGTGGTCCCTAACAGGGTCAAGGCTCACGCAACGATCTCATGGGTAAGTAGAAGCTTAGAGCTACCATCCACGTGATTGTAGTCACAGATGAAGAGTGGATAGGTTCCAATGCAAATAAGAGGGCGCATATGAAAAGTTTGATGTCGGTTAGCGCTACCAAGAGGTGACGTCAACAGGAAAGGTAGAGTCTTGAATTCGATATTGATGATAAGGAGTTAGTCTGCGACAAAGAGGGTAATGATTAGATAGTTTTTTCGGCAACAGTTACAAGTTTCAAAGTCAAAAGAATACTTGTGAACAGTAGCAGCACGGTTAAGGTGTTGTCCTAGGATGCATACCAGAAGATAAGGCTGAAAGAACAATCGTTGTCTGAAACTAGTCATTTGTATGGATTTGTGAACCATTCTGTTGAGGTGAAAGGCTCTATCACCTTATTAGTCACCTTAGGGGATGACAAGCACACAACAGTAGAATATGTTTAGTCTACGTGGTAGACCACCCAATAGCATACATTGTTATCTTTGAGTGACTGATAATTAGGATGGCAAGGATGGTGATTGCAACGTCTACATGAAGATCAAATTTCTGACAAAAACTAGGGTTAGATTCTTATGCTCAGATCAGTAAACTACGAGGCAATGCCATATGTTGTCTGTCAATCAAACAAGGGAGCCTGTTGTCGAAGGACAAAGTTTGCAGGAAATAGTAAGGGACGACAAGATAAGCAAAAAACCTAATGCCGCAAAGCATACTAAGACTTTGTAGCTATTTTGTGAAAATGAGAAAAACAAGCTACCAGAACCTCGTCAGCGTTGGTGGTAGAAGAAAAAAGCATGTTAGTCCGATATTTAAAGAATAATTTAGACATTTTTTCTTGGTCAACAGTGGATATACCGGGAGTGGACCCTTAAATAATCGTCCACAAGTTGAATGTCCTCCTAAAAGCAAAGCCAGTGAAGCAGAAGAAGAGGAAGTTCACGCAGTAGGTAGTAGAAGGTATAAGGCAAGAGGTAGCCAAATTGTTGTCAGCGGGTTTCATTAGGGAGGTAGAGTTTTCGGATTGGGTCTCCAATATGGTCAAGATGAAGAAAGAAAATGGAAAATGGAGAATGTGCATTGACTTTACTAACCTCAACAAGGCGTGCCCTAAGGACAATTTTCTTTTACCTTCTGTTGACCATCTAGTCGATGCTTCTATAGCTCACAGGTTCATAAGCTTCATGAACACTTTCTCAGGCTATAATCAAATTCTTTTAGATCAGGATGACCAGGAAAAGATGACTTTCATCACCAAAGAAGGGCTTTTCTGCTATCGGTTATGCCTTTTGGCCTTAAGAACACATGAGCAACTTATCGGAGATTAGTAAATAGAATATTCAGAAACCAGATAGGTCGCAAGTTAGAAGTCTACATAGATGGCATATTGGTAAAAAGTGGATCAATAGGGAAACATGTATGAAGCTTGTCCGATACGTTTGTAGTTCTAAGGGCTTACAACATGAAGCTGAATCTTGAGAAATGTACTTTCGGTGTGCGAGCTAGCAAGTTTTTAGGCTTCTTGATTTCGAAAAGGGGGATAGAAGTAAACCTAGAGAAGATCTATGTGATAATAGAAATGTCTCCACCACAAACCATAAAGGACATACAATGCCTCATAAGCAGAGTAGTGGCACTTAACATATTCATCTCTAGAATGGCAGACAAGTGTCTCCCTTTCTTCAAAGCTTTAAGAACCTATTTCTCATGGACTGAGGAATGTCAGACAACATTCGAAGAATTGAAGTTGTATCTTACCTCCTCTTCACTTTTGAAATCATATCGGGTAGGAGAAACCCTCTATCTATATTTGGCTACCTTAGAGGAAACAATAGCAGTAGTGTTAACTAGATCAGAGGGCGTTCATCAATTTCCAGTGTATTACACCAGCAAAGTACTCCAGAACGGTGAGCTGAGGTACTCAAAAATAGAAATGTGTATTTTTTTCTTTGATAGTTGTAGCTTGCAAGTTACGACCATACTTCCAAGCCCACGAAATCGTTGTTGTGACCAACCAACCTATGAAGGAGGTGTTGTCCAAGGCAGATACTTTAGGAAGGGTAACAAAGTGGAGTATCGAGCTGGCTGAATTTGGAATAGACTTCACTCTGAGGACAATGATAAAAGGGCAAGTGTTAGCTGATTTCATGGACGAATGCTCTTTTGAGAAAGCTATTGACAAAGTAGGTAATATAGCTTGCAATTTATAATATTGGATAATGAATATCCTGTAAAAATTGTATGTCACATGAACATGGTTAACAATTCAATCTCCTATATATTTTATGACGAGGCACGATGAGTTCAACACTTTATACTAAGATATCTATTTTCATTTGTTGTGCGCCATTTAGTAGCTAACCCACCTCCAAAAAGTGTACATGTAACTAATAATTCAAAAAGTTGGCTAGTTTATATCGATGGCTCCGCAGCCAAAACAAGATCAAGAGCAGGTGCACTCATAATTGACCTTAGTACCAATGAATGGCAGTACGAATTATTATTTGAGTTTCAAACATCCAATAACACTGTTGAGTATGAAGCTCTGGTATCAGAACTACAGTTAGCACGCCAACTAGGAACGAAACACCTAATTGTCCACACAAATTCACAGCTGGTGGTAAAATAGATGAACAGCAAATATGATGTAAATAAGGAGGTGCTGAAGAAATATCACTCTATCGCAATCCAGCTACTCGCAAAGTTTGAGAAAGTTTGGATTAAACACCTCCCGAGAAGTGACAACACACGTGCCTATAGTTTGCACTATGCATCCTCTATTGTCATCGAACAAAGAGGGAAAATTCTACTGATCATAGAGAGACCTTGAGGTATGACACACTACGAGTATTATGCATAAATAAGAAGGAAACTTGGATGACTTTAATAGTTCAAACTCTTCGAGGTGAACAACAAAAACCAAGACAAGAAGGAGCTCACAAAGCTACAGTGCAAAGCTGCAAGATATGTGATCATCACAAATTACAAATACCTACATAACCTCTAATGCATGAATCGAGTATTTGAATGTTGCAAACTCGTTTAATCGCATAATAAATTAAAACAACATATTTTGTCCTACGTTTGATAGATACATCCTTCTGGAGGGGGTACTATATAGAAAAAAGGTTTTCACATCCATTGTTGTGGTGTCTATCACCACTTAAAGCTGAATAAATAATGTGGGGAATTCACAAGGGAATCTGTGGTGATCACTTAGGGGGAAGATTTTTCGCACAGAAAATCTTTAGGCAGGGATATTATTGGCCAACGATCCAAAAAGACATGCATGAATTAGCTCGCACATGCGGTTCCTGCCAGAGATATGCCCAAGTGCAAATACAACCAGCAAAATGTCTTCAGGTCATGTCAAGCCCTTATCCATTCACAACATGGGGGGTTGACATGCTTGGCACATTCCCTATGGCTACGGCATAAAAGAAATTCATAGTGGTTGCGATGGACTACTTTGCTAAATGGATTGAGGTTGAAGCCCTAGTAACCATCACTGAAAAGCAAATAGAGTCTTTCTTATGGAAGTCTGTTGTGTGTAGGTTCAGTGTGCCAAATTTGATTATCACGGATAATGGCACGTAGTTCTAAGAGAAATTTAAGAGCTTTTGTATTGACCTATATATTTCTCTGGTTTATAGCTCTATTAAGACACTGCTGATGATTAGGCAAGTAGAAGCTATGAGTAAGAAAATCTTAACAACCCTGAAGAAGAAAGTCGGAGAAGCTAAGGGCACATGGTTAGAAGAGAAACAACTTTCTCCCTTGTTTATAGAGCAGAAGATGTAATCCCTACAGCAATTGGTATGATGTCTCACAGAACCCAGCACTTTAATGAAGAAGCTAACCAGAAGGCTATCAAACTCAACCTTGACCTGATTGATGAGCTCAGGGAAACAGTTGGAGTTAGATATGCAGCACGCGCTCAGCAGGTGACCTGCTACTACAACATCAAGGTTAAAAACAGGCAGTTCCAAGTGGGTGACCTTGTCTAAAGAAATATTAAAGCTAGTTTAACAGATTCACAATAGGGAAAAATGGCACCAAACTGGGAGGGGCCATATAAAGTTGTAGAAAAAATTGGTTATGATGCATACAAGTTAGCAAGGATGGAGGGCACAATTGTCTCGCGAACACGAAATGATAGACACCTAAAAAATACTATGTATAGTCCCTTACTCCTCGAATAAAAGATGTCTTCTTACTAACACTTGTACTTGTAACACCCCAAACCCGGCCTAGAAGTTAGGCCCGAATCTGGCGTGTCACATTGAAGTGTTTTCCACCATATGATTCTCTCTCTCGGAACCACAGATACCAATGTTTTCCACCAGTTATAAGTCGTGTCTCTCAACAAGGAAACTGCACATCTAATGCACTCATCAGGATTCAATGACATCTCATCGAATACTCTGATTGTATTCTCAAGCCAAAACTCAGCTCACTCAACATCTTCATCAGATGTGGCCCTCGGTCCCGTATTTTCGAATCTTGTCTACAGGTGGTTTATTCAATCTGATCGAATCTACAACTTGTGGCACAACAGGTACTTGTGGGGGTGGAGGTTGTGGAGCAGTCAGATTCGTTCAGACGAACTCCGTAAACCACTTGCTCATCATTCGGAAGAAGGCTTGCTTAGCCTCTCCTCCCTCACCACTTTCATTCGGCCTAGATGTGGTCGGCGCTGTCTCTTGAGTGAGAGCAGGCACATTGCTTTCTACATCGTCAGCAATTGCTTGATCGGGATCCATTACTATATGAAAACACATTTTCAACTGTCAGCATTCATCACACTATCACAATTTTATAATATGACATGTATAGCTAAACTCACAGGCGCTACGTTAGTCCAAGAATCGACTAAATCGTAGCTCTGATACCAATAAAAATGTAACACCCCTAACCCAAAATCATCGCCGGATTAGGGTTAAGAGGCATTACCGGACAATAGGATCATTTCACAACTCATTTACGACACAAAGTCAATCATCATAATAATACATCAAACATAAACAATTAGTCCCTTATTAAGGCGTATAAGACCTTAAACACATGCTAGCGAGGGGTCGGGACTAAACCAAAACACATACAGAAACTTCATGGAAATTTAAAACTTTTTCAAAGTTTCAGGGGATACACGCCCGTGGAGGTAGGCCGTGCGCCTCCTACAGCTACTAGACACACCCGTGTGTCCTCCCCATGGTCGAAACTGACATTTGCTCCACGGCCACCAAGCACGCCCGTGTACTTTGGCCGTGGTCGATCCTGTCAAAAACCACACGGCTACCAGGCACGTCCGTGTGCCGTGGCCGTATGCTCTTAGGCCATACACTGACTTACGCCCACGGTCACTAGGCACGCCCGTGTGCCACAACCGTGTGGCAAAAATAGGCCATTTGCAAGCCCAAAATGCCACCCACATGGGTCAATCCTACAAGCACATTTGAGCATCTTTATACACACAATTTGGCAACCAATTTCATGTCCAATAATCATCATATCATCACATATAATCTCATTTCTAAGCATGCCATTTTATACAACCAAATTACATGTAAATCTAGGTATAAATCATCCATAACTTCACTAAATCACTAAGGCATTAATTCATCATTGAACTCACCATTTATAAGCTAATTCATTACCATCATGCTATATCAAAATATGCACCAAATACCATATTCGCTCATGCACATTACCAACATTTAGCTAGCCATATCACATGGCTATTTACACATCTCACATATGAGTCAAAACAATTAGCCATTCATGCCATATTTCAACAATGTACATCTTTCCAAAAGTACTAAATAGAATGCCAATAGTGTGATTGAGATGCTGACGATTCCCGGATCTAAGCTAGCTTTACTGACACTGCAAAGCAAAGAAACATATCACACAGTAAGCTTTATAAAGCTTAGTAAGTTCGTAACATAAAACATTAAACTAAACCAACCATTACATAGATCAATTCTCTCTTATACATACCATATCATCCATAGCTAAAATTATCCATTCATCCATTCATAGCTTTATCTATAAACTCATCAACCACAAAGGTTCAATACATACCTTAGCTAACACATAGTTATTCAATTTCCAAGCTACTCAATGATTGATATTACAAGTCTATCATCCTCTGATATTCTTTCAATTTAATCGCACATTCAGTGCCATATACATGGTCGATACATATTAGTCATCGCACACTTAGTGCCTAATCTTTCAACCGACTTATCTCGATATCGCACACACAGTGCCACGTCAAATAACCAAAGCTTTCATAACATCGCACACACAGTGCTATTCATCTCAATTTCAATTTCAATTTTTCACTCTTAGTGCCATCAACTAAATCTTGCACATAGCATTTCAATTTCATACACATATACACATTCATTTTATAATGCTAAACCATATCTTAATAACATGTATTATATTCGAACTTACCTCGGATGTCGAACTATCGAAATGGTCGATTAATCGAGCACTTTATCTTTACCTCGATCTCGATCCGAACCTCTCCTCTCTTGGTTTATATACATTCAAATTCAATGCATTCAATTTCCAAATCATTCATTTTAGTCCAAACACACATATTTAGGGAATTTTACAAAATAGCCCTCACATTTTCACATTTCGACACTTTAGTCCCTAATTCATAAAATCATCAAATATACAAAATCTCAAAACACATATGCTTAGCCGAATTCTTCTCATGCTAATACGAGCTCACACATTTCATTTATTTCACATTTTAACCCTTCAATTTCTCATTTTCTCAATTAAGTCCAAAATACTCAATTTCTCTAAAAATTCTAATACAAATTATGTTAATCCAACACCAAGTTTTCATATTTCACTATCAACTAGCATATAGCTCAAGCATTCATCAATAGCTCATCACAAAAACATCATCAATTCACAAAATTACAACATGGGTTAGCTAGAGCATGAAGCAACGATTTCGAAAACGTAGAAATTATCAAAAACGGAAACCAAAACAAACCTTAATTTTTTACTTAAAGCTTGCCGAATGTTCAAGGCTTTAAAACTTCTTTTCTTTTCTTTGTTTTTCGGTGGAGATGGATGAACAATCCACTACTCCTTTTCTTTGTTTTATTATAGTTTATAATATATATATAATATTAACTTTAACTTATAAGTTAATATATATATATATAAAAACATATATATAAACACATATCAATATTTAATGTCGTCCACCACATATATTTTTGGCTAATTACAACATTAATCCTCCACTTTATAAAGACAACAACAATTTAGCACTTATAAATCAGCACATAGCTTTTACACTTGATACGATTAAGTCCTTTCTCTTAATTTGAGACACAGTCGATAAAATTATCACACAGAATTTTCACACAAACTATATCACATATAATAAACACCAAGAATAATATTAAAATATTATTCCAACCTCAGATTTGTGGTCTCGAAACCACTATTCTGACTAGGGTCTAAACCGTGCTGTTACAGTGGCCTTCTCCGACTCTCTCGCAGCACCGATCCGTCTAAGGCTGGGGATTACCTACACAGTTAAAAACGGGGTGAGTTTAAGAAAACTCAATGTGTAATCCCCTTACTAGAGTAACAGTCAGTATACAGAAATAGAAACCTAAACAGTATGTGCCAAAGCCCGTTTAACAGTACCAGTACATTACAGCACAGATCAGAGCATACGTGGGTCAAAGCCCACTACAACATTAGTTGGGTCACAGCCCATAACAACACCAATTGGGCCTAGCCCAAACCAATACAGAACCAGTGGCTTAAGCTCAGTACAGAGTCAGATGTCATAAATAAATATGCACAGTATGAGGATGCATCCCACCCCGATCCAACCAACACACCACCCGTACCAACCCTACACTTACATGGGGATAAAATGGACCCACCCACCCACACACCACTGTTAGCACCGATTATGGCCCTAACTGAAATCGCAGCAAAGCTACTAGTATATATATAAGGCTCTAAGCCTTCAGTAGCGGTATTATAATTGGTACAAAACCATCAGTAACTGTAATACAATTGGCATATAGCCATTATCGACGGTAATATAATCGGCACACAGCCTTGGGTAAATATGATCGACACAGAGTCATCGGTATATATGTTAGGCACATAGCCACGGGTAAATACGATTGGAACAAAGCCATAATCAAGATGGCACAGAGCCATATTTAGGTTGGCACAGAGCCATAATCAGATTACGCGACTTTAAGCCGTCCGTTGGTCCACAGTCGTCATGCGACCCGTGCGATCTCAACAGATCAATACTAGATCCACAGTTGTCATGCGACCCTTGCGACCCTATCAGATCAATACTGGATCCACAGTCGTCATGTGACCCGTTCGACCCTATCAGAACTTCCTCCGTATCAATGTCTCAACCCCATGCAATATGTCGTGTATGTCATGCTCAATCATTACACGTGTATGCAAAATGGCCACGCTTAGTAACAATCATTTAAACATGTAATAAAAGCATATTAGTCATACAACCACAGCCAAATTAGTCAACTCATAGTTTAAGTCAGTCATTTACCCCAAGGGTAAAATAATCATCTTACCCTATAAAGGTATTTCGGTGATCCTACCCTATAGGGGTAATTCAGTAATTCTACTCTACAGGGGTATTTCAGTAATTTTGCAAAATGGGGGTATTTCAGGGTATTTCAATAATTTTGCAAACTGGGGTATTTCGATAATTTTGCAAACCAGGGGTATTTTTGTAATTTTGTAAATTGGGGGTA
The DNA here is from genome assembly GCA_005393395.2 of Gossypium australe. Classification (NCBI taxonomy): domain Eukaryota; kingdom Viridiplantae; phylum Streptophyta; class Magnoliopsida; order Malvales; family Malvaceae; genus Gossypium; species Gossypium australe. The sequence continues at coordinate 21,335,186 of CM016619.1, read as the reverse complement.
TTTTGGTAATTTTATAAACTAGGGGTATTTCAATAATTTTACAAACCAGAGGTATTTCAGTAATTTTGCAAACTGAGGGTATTTTAGTAATTTTACAAACCGAGGGTGTTTCAGTAATTTCAAAAACTAGGGGTATTTCGGTAATTTTACAAACTAAGGGTATTTCGGTAATTTTGCAAACCAGGGGTATTTTAGAAATTTTGCAAATTAGGGGTACTTTGGTAATTTCACAAACCGAGGGTATTTCTGTAATGTTACAAATTAGGGATACTTCGGTAATTTCACAAACTGAGGGTATTTCGGTAATTTTACAAACCAATGGTATTTTAGTAATTTTATAAACCAAGGTATTCTAAACAGAGATAACGATGCGAATGGGCCTAGGGCCCACTCTCGGCCCAAATGGGCCCACACGCTCATGTGGCCCATTTAGCCCAGATCTAGCCACAGATATGAGATTCACATAGTCCAGTCCAATATTTACCACACAATCATACAACTTATCTGATTGGGCACACGGGCCCATTGGCCCTACATGGCCCCTTTCGGCCCATCGTGGCCTAAACAGCCTAAACCCACAAGAACCCTCATGATGGCCTCAACTATTCGTCGAAACTCCTACACGTGCGCTCACACGCTCGTGTGGCTACCATCGACGTGTGACCTGCATTTCGGCATTTGCCGCTCTACAGCTAGAGTAGTGCAAAATGCACACCTGATAGGAATTTGAAGTTAATCCGCGCTCTGAACACTCCTATGCCCAAATGCCAACCAAGGTATGTCCTACTCTCCTCATAGATCGCTCTATTTAAAGCCAGCTTCTCGCCTACTCTCATGTTAGCTTCACGATGTGGGATCCCTCCATCAATCTTCCAAAACCGTCCCAACTGCAAATAAATATCCATTTTTTCTTGCAATGGGAGTCGAACCCTTGCCCTCTCCTATGCTCCAGACGCTACATGCCACCACAACACAAGCTCCTTTTGTGAATTAAAACATGCGCAAATATTTATAAAACCTATGTGCCAGTGTCCAGATTCTTATAAGAGCCAAAAATTAAAGAAATCCTGCAAGACCAAGATTTAAACCCAAGCTCCCTTACACCCTTAATGACGCCACAACCACTAGGCCACATGCTTCTTTGTATCACTTTTTTATCAAAATAATTTAAAAGACCTATATCCAAGCATCTAGGGTTTTGTTCACTTAAAACCAAAATTTTAGATAAAGCCCAGGTTTGAACCCAGGACTTCTCCAACACTTTCCAGGGCCCTTAACCACTATAGCAGGCATTTAATTGTGTCATTTCCTTGTACAATTAAATACCTATTTGCAGCCTCCTTACAGACCCATACTCAAGGCCCAATACTTCTAGGCCCAAATTCAGGGCGTTACAGTATCGAAAACCCATACAGTTAGTAAGAGTTAAAAGCTCTCAACTATCATTCTAAGGCTTGCAGGTTTAATTCCACAGCCCCCAAAATAGTTAGAGAGAGTTAAAAGCTCCTATCTGTTATTCTAAGGCTTGCATGTTAATATTGCAACCCCCAAACAGTTAGCGATAATTAAAAGCTCCCAGCTATCATTCTAAGGCTCGCAGGTTCAAAATTGCAGCCCCGAAACAGCTTCTTTAACACCTCATTCTGCTTGTACAGCACTCCATTCTACCCCATCATTTCTAGAAATTGCTCGTAATCCCTCTCACGAAAGGCTTTGAGCTCTTTATAGCAAACCTCAGCCCCATCGACATTTTCTTTAACACTCAGGCTAACTGTAATAATCTTCGCGAGCAAATTATGTAGAAAAGAGGTAAGCTGGGGAAACAGAGGCACCTTGTGACCACTCAATGTTCCAGCACCATGCATTCGGTCCTTAACAGTCCCAGGAGCCGAAACCTCAACATCATCTATCACTCATTGTAGCTCTCTTGCATTCAAATACCTATGAACTGAGAGGAGCTCGTTATCTTTGACTGCAAATTCTTCAACATGATGTGGAGAAGTAGGAGCACAGGGTGAAGTTGGAAGAGAAGGGTTATCAACAGCAGTAATGGGGAACTCACCTGTGGAGAGAAAGGTTATCAACAGCAGTAATGGGAAACTCACCCGCGGAGTAGAGTTCGCAGGAGAGGTAACACCGGCGATCACCATAGCGGAATCCCCAACAAGATCTTCTTTCATTTTTTAACGATATTCTAGCCTCCCATTATCCGTCTCCTCCTCACTGCTGATTACCATGTTGACAGCTCCCACCCCAGTTCTACGCTTTTTGCGCACTGCTAAAAGTCTAGTTCGCAGGCCCAAAGCATCTTCTATCTCCTTAGAAGTGCTAAGTGTTTCCTCAGAGTCACTTCTTGAAGCCTGAGTTATGTCTGCACCACAAACAATCCAAACATTAGTGGGAGCAGTTAAAAGATTAATAGGAGCAACCTTTTCTACCCGTAAGGGGGCCACCATTCATGGACGAGGTTTTATCCTGCAATAACTGTAGAAGTAGTTTGCGGGCTCCTCGTGAAGACCCGACAGAATTCACCCAAGTCATCACTGTTAACACTCGGCAATTCCATGCGGCCATGACTAATTTTCAGTAGCTTCCCCTAAGGCTTTGGCGACTTCTCTACTATCACCTGGCCTGTAACCCGTTAGAACTGTGACCTTTCAAGCAATACAAAAACACATTTCTCACAGTGATAAGGTCCTCCATGATCAAGGGACTCCCTATGCAAAGCCTTGCCAGCTGAGCCTTCCCACAATCTGTCCCTATGGTTCGCTTGAACAAACACATATCCTGGCTCGACAAGGACCACTCCATAGGAAAGCCGAACCAATCAACAACCTTGTATCTAACCCTAATATGTTTCTCCCATTTTAGCCAAAGGTTAGTGCATCAGTTCACAACTATTGTTTCGTATTTCAGACAAAGAGAGAAATAATAGAAGCCTGCCCAATCCCCTCAATTCTGTGTAACAGCCCAGTTTTAATGATGTCAAAAACAGTGGTTTTGGGACCATAATTTCGATGAGTAAATTATTATTTTATTATTTATTATAGGTCTACCGAATTATATTAAGGTCATATTAAAATTTTGTTAAGAAATTTTAAAGTTTACATAGTTAATTTGGTAAAAAGAACTAAATCGTAAAAGGTGTAAAAGTTGAGTTCTATTAGTTAAAAGGTGCAAATGGCTATGAAACATTAAAGTAAAGGACTTGAATGGTAAATAAACCATTTAATTAATTAGTTGGATAGTTATGGATATTGTTTTGATGAAATTATGATAAATTTTTAAGGTTAAAATGGTAATTAGGTAAATAAACTTAAAACTAAAAGAAATTAAAACAAAGTATCATCTTATTCTTCTTCCTTAACCGATTTTAAGAAAGGAGAGACTCCATTGTTGGTAGCCTGGTTCGGCTAGGCTTAAGTTGGTGCATGGTATGTATTTTTCAAACCATTTCTAATGATAATAGAGCTCAAGCCACTTCAGTATCAAGTGTTGGCAACATAAAAGACATTAAGCCCGAGTGTCAACAGTGTGGAAGATGGCATTTTAGAGATTGTTGGGTGAAAAATAATAATAGAGCTTGTTACTGATGTGGTTCATGAGATCATTTTATTAAAGACTATCCTGAGATGGTTAAGAAAGATAGACCTCATAATGTGAGACCGAGTAATATGTTGACTAGAGGAAGACCACCAAGAAATGCTAGGAATGTGAGTGGTAGTTAAGGGGCGACAAGGGACTCCACTGTGAAATCTGACGCTAGAGCACCTGCCAAAGCCTATGCTATTCGCGCTCGCGAAGAAGCATCGTCACCAGATGTTACTACCGATACCTTCTCTCTTTATGACACTAATGTGATTGCTTTAATTGATCTTGGATCCACACATTCGTATGTTTGTGAGAATTTAGTGTCTAGTAAGAAATTGCCTGTTGAAATTACTAAATTTATGATTAAAGTATCGAACCCATTAGGCAAGTATGTTCTAGTTGACAAAGTAAGCAAGAACTGTCCTTTAACGACTCGAGGTTACTATTTTCCGGCTGATTTGATGCTATTTCCATTTGATGTGTTCAATATGATTCTGGGAATGGATTGGTTGACTTTACATGATGCTGTTGTGAACTGTAGATGAAAGATTATAGAATTGAAGTGTCAAAATAATGAAATTCTTCGAAATGAATCAAAAGAATCGAATGAATTGCCTATTGTGATTTCATCTATGTCAGCTCAGAGATGTGTGAGAAAAGGTTGCGAAGTCTATCTTGCTTATGTTTTGGATACAAAAGTGTCTGAATCAAAGATTGAATCGGTACATGTTGTTTGTGGATATCTGGATGTATTTCCTGAAGAATTACCAGGGTTACCACCTATTAGAGAGGTTGAATTTGCTATTGAATTAGTGTCAGGAACTTTGCCAATATCTATAACTCCATACAGAATGGCTCCGACAGAGTAGAAAGAGTTAAAGGCTCAATTGTAAAAGTTAACAGATAGAGGTTTTGCACTACCGAGTTTTTTGCCGTGGGTGCGCCAGTATTGCTTATTAAGAAGAAAGACTGGTCAATGAGTATGTGTATTGATTATCGTCAGCTTAATAAGGTTACGATAAAGAATAAGTATCCGTTGTCGAGAATAGATAATTTTTTTGATCAGTTGAAAGGTGCAATAGTGTTTTCAAAGATTGATTTGAGATTGAGTTATTATCAATTGCGAGTTAAAGACTCAGATGTATTGAAAACTGTGACCAGAACGAGATACGGACATTATGAATTCCTTGTTATGCCTTTTGGACTAAATAATGCTCCTGCTATTTTTATGGATTTGATGAATCGGATCTTTAGACCGTATTTAGATAGATTTGTTATTGTGTTCATTGATGATATTCTAATCTATTCACGAGATGAGTCTAAGCATGCTGAGCATTTGAGGATTGTGTTGCAAACCTTGAGAGATAAGCAACTGTATGTTAAATTTAGCAAATGTGAGTTCTGGCTCTGGGAAGTTGGATTTTTGGGGCACATTATTTTTGCGGAAGGTATAAGAGTTGATCTGAGCAAGATTTCTACAGTTATTGACTGGAAACCACCTAGAAATGTATTCGAGGTCAGAAGTTTTCTGGGATTGGCTGGTTACTATCGAAGCTTCGTCAAAAGGTTCTCGATGATTGCTACACCGATGACCAGACTGTTACAGAAAGATGTCAAGTTTGAATGGTCCAAGAAATGTCAACAAAGTTCCGATCGATTGAAAGCATTGTTAACTGAGGCACCAGTGTTGGTTCAACCTAAATCGGGTAAAGAATTTGTGATTTACAGCAACGCGTCACTTAATGGTTTAGGTTGTGTGTTGGTGCAAGAGGGAAAAAAAGTAGCTTTACCAATAGAGTCAAAAAGGCAAATTGAGTCTGCATTTCATCGGGTCGTATGAGATCATCGAAAGAATAGTGCCAGTGGCATATCGACTAGCTTTACCAACAGAGTTAGAAAGGATCCATAATGTGTTTCACATATCAATGTTGCGTCGATATTGATTGGATCCTTCACATGTGATTTCTCCGTCAGAGATTGAAATTTAACCTGATATGACATATAACAAAGAACCGATCAGAATTCTAGCATACGAGGTTTAACAGTTAAGAAATAAAAGCATAGCTCTCGTGAAAGTAATTTGGCAATGACACGATGTTGAAGAGGCTACGTGGGAACCCGAGGAAGCTATGAGAAAACAATACCCTAACCTATTCGCTGGAAAGATTTTCGGGGACGAAAATCCCTAAAGGGGAGAGTTGTAACAGCCCATTTTTGGTCAAATCAAAATAGTGGTTTCGGGACCATAAATCTAAAGTCAAAATATTTTTTTATTATTATTTAAATGTTTACAGTATGATTGGGTAATTGTGTGAAAATTTCATCAAGAAATTTTATCGTTTAAATGGTCAATTCGAGAAAAAGGACTAAATCATGTAAAGTGTAAAACTTGAGTTTTAGCTAAAGGTGTCAAATACCTATAGAACCTTCAATTTAAGGTCCTTATGTGGTAAATATACCATTATTAGTGTTAGTGGACTTTTATGGACATCTTTTAAGTGAAATTTTAATGAATTTATAAAGGTTAAACTTGTAATTTGGTTATTAAAGGCTTAAATAATAAAAACCAACAATTTTAATTCATTATCATCTCTATAGCCGAAAATTTAGGGCTTGGAAAATCCATGGAAACACTTTGAAGGTTCGGTCACATTGAAGCTAAATAGTAAGTCCGTTTTTGTTCAGTTTTTAATGATTTCTATGTTAAAGATTTTGAAATTGTTAAAGATTTATCATGTTGCCATTTTTGAATGCTTAAGTAATTTGATGATTTATGATAGATTTGGAAGGTTTAATGTTAGATTAATAGCTTTTATAAAGTGATTTTTGACAAAAATGTCAAAAAGGGATTAAATTGAGAAATATGTAAATTGTGTGGTAGAAATGTGAAATAAATGAAAAATATGGGCTGCTAGGGGTATTATGGTAATTTTTCTAAGTATGGGTGTTTTGAAATTTCATGAATTTGTGATTTTGTATAATAAGGACAAAATTGTAAAAGATGTGAAACTTTAGGGCCAAAAGTGAAAATATGCCTTAAAGAGTGTTTTGGACTAAATTGAATAAATAGATGATTAAATAAGTTAATTTTGAATATATTTAGATCAAGAAAAGAAAAATACGGACTTGGATTAGGGAAAAGATAAAGTTATCGACTAACCGACTAGATTCGTCGTTTGCACATCCGAGGTAAGTTCGTATGTTAATAAGCATTATTATAATTGAGATTTAATGCTTTATATTGAATTGTTGATGAATAAAATTGTACGAAAATATTTGACAAATCTTGGGTTATGTATCAGCACTTAGTGTGCGAGATCGAGATAGCTTCGGCTATGTATGGCACTTAGTGTGCGATTTGGAATAGCTTCGGCTATATATGACACTTAGTGTGCAAGACCCGGATAGCTTCGGCTATGTAAGGCATTTAGTGTGCGAGATTATAATAGCTTCAACTACGTATTGGCACTTAGTGTGCGAGATATCTAGTATTCGACAGTATTTTGAAAAGGTATGAGTTCGTTACGAATTTGTACAGGTATGTACATGTAAAGTATGAGATTCAAATAGAAGAAGTTATGAATTTGCATATAAGTATATGATTAAGCATATCGAAAGCTTGTTATTTGATAAATCGTAAAAGTAACATATTTTAAGCCCACATTTAGCATGCTTTTGGATGATTTAAGCCTTGAATTATGTAATTTAGGTGCTCTTAATCCTTTGTTTTCATGTTTTATACTCAGGAGAGCACCCAATGATGAAAAGAACAAAAAATGGGCCCAAAACAGAGTAAATGGGCCATATCACGAAATCCACACGGCCTGGGCCCTAGCCACACGACCGTGCCCCATTTAACAGGTTCGAACATGGCCTGGCCACGACTTACTCTGGCGTGTGCCATGGGCGTGTCCCTGTCGTGGGAAAGAAGAGTTTCACTCAGATTTGGATACTTAGGGGCAAAGAAACATATTCAGAAGACTATATAAACACCCTAAGTATGACCAGAAAAGAGGGAACCCAAGGCTTTAGTTAGGGGACATCCGACTAAGCCAGAGGAGGCAGATTTGTGGAGTTATACTCAAGACGGAGGATCTCTCCTTCAATTCCTTCAGGGGGTTTTAGGGATTTCTTATGTTTTGTTTTATCTTTTCTTTTAAGATGTTTTCTATTATTATTATGAACTAAACCCTCAGATACCTGAGGGGGATGAAACCTAAGATGAATTTTGTTATCGTTTGCTGAACTATATGATAAATATTTGACTTGTTCTTAATTATGTGTTCTTAATTCTTGTGTTGATATTTCCGAGATATTAATTCAAGCATGATGTGCTTAGGTGGAGGAGAAAAAGTCCCTGCTTAAGAGTAGATCTAGCATAATTAAGCGGAGTTAATCACGCGCCTAGAGATAGGGTGACGAGATTTTACTGAATTAGGGTGAAACCTAATATGGGAGTCCATAGATCGAGTTAATGCAATTCTAGGGGTTTTAATTAGAAAGAGATTTCAGTTAATCAACCTAGGGTTAGACGTTAGTCGCCTCGAGAGAGAGATTAATATAACTTAGGAAATCTTACGGATCAAGTCAAATGAATAAATCCTCTGGTTCAGAGTTAGATAACAAGTGAAGTCTAGGTGGATTCTTCCTTGAGTGTCGTCTTAATCAATTGGTTTTTCCTAAACTTATTTTCTCAATTCCATTCTTCTTTGTCTTAGAGTTTTTTAGATTAGTTGATAGTTAATTTTAGATTAGATAAACAATTCCCTTAATTCTTAGGTTAGATAATAAAAAGAGAGTTAGTATTAGTACTTTTGGTTCCTTTGGGATTCGACATTTCAGTCTTGCCTTAACTATACTACTATTCGATAGGTGCACTTGCCTCAAATCGTTGTCATAGTTAGTTTCTAGGTTCGATCATTCTTTATATAAATTTTTAAGACTCTGACACGCGATCAAGTTTCTAGTGCCATTGCCGGGGAACTGAAATATTAAGAACGCTCAATTTTTATTACTTTAGCCATTTTTATTTTTTGCAATTTACTTTTATTTTTTAGTCTATTTTTATTTTTGCTAATTTCTTTCTTTTGTTCCTTTCAGGTACCTCTAGTTTATGACTAGAAGGAACCCGACAGGACCCCTACTTTACGACAGTGATATTGAATGTACAGTTCGCAAAAATCGCAGAGAAATAAGGCGAAGCTTAAACTACATAGAAGAAGAGCAAGAAGCCGAAATTAATACTACAAAAGAGATGGCAGAGAATAATCTGCCACCTCTAGAGATGGCCAAACATCATGCTCCACGTGCTATGTATGATTATGCTAAACCTAGTTTAACAGGAACTGAGTCAAGTATTGTTAGGCCTAATATTGCTGCAAATAATGCTGAACTAAAACCTAACACTATACAGATGATACAACAGTTTGTTCAGTTTGATGGTTTGCAGGATGAGGATCCTAACATACACTTAGCGAATTTTCTAGAATTCTGTGATACCTTCAAGATAAATGGCGTTTCTAATGATGCCATCCGTCTTCGGTTATTTCCCTTTTCTCTGAGAAATAAAGCCAAACAGTGGTTGCATTCCCTTCCACGAGGGTCGATCACTACATGGGACCAAATGATCAAAAATTTTTATTAAAATATTTTCCACCAGCCAAAACGACCAAGTTAAGGAATGATATCTCTTCTTTTGTGCAGATGGATTTAGAGACACTTTATGATGCATGGGAGAGATACAAAGACTTGTTAAGGAGGTGCCCACACCACGGATTACCATTGTGGCTACAGGTCCAAACTTTTTACAATGGTGTGAACCCTTCAACACGGCAACTAATCGATTCATCTACCGGTGGAACCCTGAACAACAAAACTCCTAAAGCAGCCTACGAGTTTATAGAGGAGATGTCACTGAATAACTATCAGTGGCAAGTTACTAGGACAAGGCCAGCCAAAGCAGTCGGAGTTTTCAACATCGACATAGTGACCGCGCTATCAAATCAGGTAGAATTGCTACATAAAAATTTTGATGGTTTATATGGTTCTTCGCAGGCACATCCAGTTATGCAGTGTGACGCAAGTGAAGGAGTGGCGAATCCTGAGTACCCACCCTACGGACAGGGCATGGAGAGCGAACAAATGAACTATATGGGTGATAATTTCTGATCTAACAATAACCCTTATAGTAATACTTATAATCCAGATTGGAAGAACCACCCCAATTTCTCATGGGGCGGTCAAAGAAATCAAAGGCAACAACCATCCCAAAACTTCCAACAACAGCCCTACCCACAGGAAAAGAAGCCGAACCTTGAAGAGATGCTGACAAACTTCATAGCTGCCTCGGAAATACGGTCTCAAAATACAGAAACACGTTTCCAAAAGATAGAAACAAAACTTGAGGCATTGACACAAGAGTTCAAGGAATTCGGGCAACTTGCAAAGCAAATGCCTGAGAGACCACAGGGAAGACTACCAAGCAACACCGAGACTAACCCAAGAGAGCAAGTTCAAGCCATAACAGCTCAAGATAGTGAAGGGTTAGACGCGCCTAATTCAAAACAAAAGAAGGTGGTAGAAGAAGATATTATTTGAGGTCAATAACAAGCCAAAACCGGTAATCAAATAGTACAAACCTCGCATACCATATCCCGAAGCAATAACGCAAGACGACACAGAGGAACAGTTCGGTAATTTTCTTAAACTTCTAAAGAAATTACATATTAACATACCGTTTCTTGAAGCTCTTTCGCAGATGCCAAATTCCAAGAAATTTTTAAAGAAACTATTGACAAATAAGAGGAAGATAGACGAGGAATCGCATGTGGAATTGAACGCAGTGTGCTCAGCAATGTTGCAAAATAAACTACCACCAAAATTAAAAGATCCAGGGAGTTTTACAATTCCATGCTTAATTGGTAGTTTATCTATTGATAATGCGTTAGCTGATTTAGGGGCAAGCATAAATGTCATGCCTTATAAATTGTTTAAACAACTAGGTCTAGGGAAACCCAAACAAACTAAGATGAGCGTTCAATTAGCCGATAAAACTATTAGAGTTCCTAGGGGTATAATTGAAGATGTACTCGTGAAAATTGACAAATTCGTATTCCCAGTAGACTTTGTCGTTTTAGACATGGATGAGGACAACACGATCCCCCTAATTTTAGGAAGACCATTCTTAGCAACTGCCAGAACTAAAATCGATGTTGATGCAGGCGAACTTATACTCTGTGTAGGTGAGGAGACAGTCACTCTCCAAGCCCTCAATTCAGCTAGAACATCGAATAGCCAAGGCGAGAAAGTAAATTCTATTGATAACCATTCAGTTAACCCTTCTTTTCAGGAAACACCATAGCATGATCCCAATCCTTACCCCTGTACCAACAAAGAAATAACTCATGAGGAACAAAGGATTCAGACCGATGACCTAGAAGAGGAGAAGACGCACCTTAAAAAAAAAACTAGGGAACCGAAGCGGAACCAAGGGCACTCTACGAGACAAACAAGTTCAAAATTGGAGATCAGGTACTGCTAGACAAAGCAGACCCACGAATATCTCCACCTAATCCTAACACAAGCAAGGAGATCCCTTTTAAGGTAATCGATGTTTTTCCATACGGAACAGTCGAGGTAAGTAACCCTGTTTTCGGCACTTTGAAAATAAACGCTACTCGTCTTAAACTCTATCATGATCATGGAACTGCCAGCACGAGGAAGGACTTTCAACTCCTCAAACCACCATGAATATGCAAATGAGAGGAGAGTCTAGCTTAAAACTATAAACGAGCGCTTCTCGGGAGGCAACCTGAGTACTAACCCCATTAACTTCTATATTTTTCATTCTTATTTTATTTATCCTTATAGAACCTAACTATAAACTAACCAATAGTGCAGAATTTCAAGCCACATGGCCTTGCACACGGCCGTGGCCGTGGCCATGTAGAAATGCCGAATCCCCGTACTGACATGGCAGAGATGGTACGAGTTAGAGCGAATCAGTTTTCAAGTCATAGACTCAACTACCATGCCACGACCGTGCAGTGCGGCCGTGACCGACACTATTAGATCACACACGGGCGTGGCACCTTACCCATGGGCGTGGGAGAAATGAACAACAGCACAACACGGCCATGCAACATGGCCATGTGAATTGACACGCCCAAGGTACACGGGCATGGAGACCTGAACATGGGCGTGGGAGAAGCGAAGAAGGCGAAACACCGCCCCGCGATACGGCCGTGTGAATCGCCACGCCCACGATACATAGGAGTGTGAATGTACCTGACTTGAAAATTCTATTTAAACCACCCACCCCTCCCTCTTCTCACCCATTCAACCCATTTAATTTTCCTTTTCTCAAACTTCTCCCTACTTTCCTTCTCTAACCCTTGCCACAACCATTGAGCTACACCACATCTATGTTGAAGAAGCGAAAGGATCCCAGCACAGTCTCCCTCATGGAGACCGATCTACATAAGTTCATGCCGGCCGCTTCATCCACTCGACAAGCCAAGGGTCTTTGAGACCATTTATCTTTTGTTTTACTTTTATCTTCTCCTCTATTTTCCTTCTCTTTGACTATCTTATGCTTAATTTAGTTTATTTTATTTTAGTTCTTAGTGTCAGGTTCAAAAGGCTCTAGGGAATCACACCGGAACCACGACCACTACCTCAATGCAGCCTTAGAGGTTCTAAAGGCTGCTTGGGAATCACACCACTTCTGCCACCGCCAGCACCTCCGTAGCCTTAGAGGTCACACCCACCTCGCGAACCATCTAACAATAAGATGAGGCAACTCCACGAAGAACTTAATAATGGGACAACCCAGGTTAAGATAGGAGATCAGGTACTCAAAATCTTCCCAGATGGAACGGTCGAGGTAACACATTCTAATTTCGACACTTTTGAGGAAAACATTACTCGACTTAAATTTTATATCAATAACCGAATTGATCGCATGAGAAAGGATTTTCACCTCCTCAAACCACCATGACCATACGAATAAGAGGTAAAGTCTAGCTTAAGACTATAAATGAGCGCTTCTCGGGAGGCAACCCGAGCACTAACCTTACTAATTAGTTTAGTTTATTTCTTTTCATGTTTAGGCACAGGTTCTCCATACTCACACGGCCGTGGCCATGGCCGTATGGGTGCCACAAGTAGGAAAATAGACACGGACTGCATCTCTATTTAAGCCCCCTTCTTCCTTTTTCTTTTCCAGTTGTCTTTCTTCTTTCATTTTCCATTATTTACTTTTATTTTTACTTATTTATTTATTTTTTTCTTTTTTCTTTTCTTCTTTTTCTTCATGTCATTTAGATGTAGCTTAGGATACAATAAAATCAGGAAGGCTACTTCGAGGATTCAATTTCAAACGGTTCGAGGCGCTTCCCCATGTTCACCTCTAATCTTATCCGGTTTCTTTTCATTGACTTCATCCAAAATTCAGGAAGTGTCACTTCTCCCCCCATCTTATGATTTTATGATTATTTTGATACTATCTATCTTTGTACATTGAGGGCAATGTACATCTTAAGTGTAGAGGGTTAACTATAGTATTATTTGAAAATCCCTGAATTATGCCTTGTTCTAAAGTAAGTTTTTCATATTATGATTAGAATGAAATTTTCTTTGATTTATGATTTCTATTGATATGTTTTAGATTAAGTCATTGATAATTGTGCACTGATGATTAAATTTGAAGAATACTAGAGAATCAAGCATGATAAGTCTATTTTTCAAAAATTTAAAAAGTTTGTTACGTTGTCTACCTGAATCTGAATGTTACCTTGAAATTTGAAATTTATGAGGTTGAAATCAAATACCCATACTTTTTGTGAGACTTTGAGCCTTTTAGAGCATACATACTTTTTCGTGCTCACTTTATTGATTATGAGTGTGTCAACATTGATTTGTTATTCTAGAACTTGCATTGATGATACATGTCGAGACCACACTTTTGATTTGATATACAGAGATGATAAAGGCACCTAGGTTTTAACCCACTTACTCCACTAAAAGTCTACCTTCATAATTAACCCCTAGTGAACCCCGTTTAATCCTAACAACCCTTTTTATTGACTCACCCACTAATATTAACCCAAAACCCTTTGTATTTGTTATCACCATTCCTTTTGACTACCTCTTTGTCGAGATTTGATTTTGAACAGTTGCCTAATTATGTTCTATATTTCAATTGTAAAAGTTATTTCCTATTAATTGACTTGTTCTTAAAAAAAAAGAAGAAAATTTTGAAATATATTCATTATTAGTTCTATGAGCTTATACATTAAATTCCAAATATTGAAGAAGCTAATACTAGAGTATTATCAACAGTAGTATTATTAGTTTCCAATTGATGTAATTACTTATATTCAGTTTGTTGTTTCTAGTTAGGTAATTTGTCAAGGCAATCTCGATTCTAACCCTCTAATTCAGCCTTTATCCACACCTTTTACCCAAGCCCTGTTACAACCCTGTAAAGACCTTTTGATTTGTGTATCATCTCATATTCTAGTGGTGGAGATTTGATTTTCATGCAAGCCTATGGGATTAACTTTTCATGTTCGACTGTTGAGTGCTTAATTTTGAACCTTAAACACTTTGAGTGATTTGAGTGAATCTTTTTTGAGGATGTGAACTCTTGTCGATTTTGAATCAGAGGTAATTATTCAGGTAAGGGGAAACACCTATGTTTTCATACTATAAAAACTACGACTTTGATTGTTTGAATCTTTAGGACTCTTTGAGTTGAATTATCCATGTATGAATTATCTTTGAATTATGATGAAACATTATTGATAAATATTATGAATCGAGGAAGTTTGTTTTAATTGTGAGTTGAGAATTTTGCTTGAGGACAAGCAAAAGCTTAAGTGTGGGGTTATTTGATAAACCGTAAAAGTAACATATTTTAAGCTCATATTTAGCATGCTTTTGGATGATTTAAACCTTGAATTATGTAATTTAGGTGCTCTTAATCCTTTGTTTTCATGTTTTATACTCAGGAGAGCACCCAATGATGAAAAGAATGGAAAACATGCCTAAAATGGAGTAAATGGGCCATATCACGAAATCCACACGGCCGTGCCCCATTTAACATGTTCGAACACGGCCTGGCCACGACTTACACGGCCACATGCCATGGGCGTGTCCCTATTGTGGGAAAGAAGAGTTTCACTCGGATTTGGATACTTAGGGGCAAAGAAACATATTCAGAAGCCTATATAAACACCCTGAGTTCGGCAGAAGCCTTCTGCCAAGGCTTTTGTCGAGGGAACCCGAGGCTTTAGTCAGGGGGCGTCCAGCTAGACCAAAGAAGGCAGAGTTGTGGGAATTTACTCGAAGAGAGCCAATTGATCCATCTCAAGAAGCCGGAGTTATACTCAAGACAGAGGATCTCTCCTTCAATTCCTTCAGGGAGTTTTAGGGATTCTTATGTTTTGTTTTATCTTTTCTTCTGAGATGTTTTCTATTATTATTATGAACTAAACCCTCAGATACCTGAGGGGGATGAAACCTAAGATGAATCTTGTTATCGTTTGCTGAACTATATGACAAATATTTGACTTGTTCTTAATTATGTGTTCTTAATTCTTGTGTTGATATTTTTGGGATATTAATTCAAGTATGATGTGCTTAGGTGGAGGAGCAAAAGTCCCTGCTTAAGAGTAGATCTAGCATAATTAAGCGGAGTTGATCGCGCGCCTAGAGATAGGGTGACGAGATTTTGCCGGATTAGGGTGAAACCTAATATGGGAGTCCATAGATCGAGTTAATGTAATTCTAGGGGTTTTAATTAGAAAGAGATTTCAATTAATCAACCTAGGGTTAGACGTTAGTCGCCTTGAGAGGGGGATTAATATAACTTAGGGAATCTTACGGATCAAGTCAAATGAATAAATCATCTGGTTCAGAGTTAGATAACAAGTGAAGTCTAGGTGGATTCTTCCTTGGGTGTCGTCTTAATCAATTGGTTTTTCCTCAAAGTTTTTTTTTTCAATTTCATTCTTCTTTGTCTTAGAGTTTTAGATTAGTTGATAGTTAATTTTAGATTAGATAAACAATTCCCTTAATTCTTAGGTTAGATAATAAAAAGAGAGTTAGTATTAATACTTTTGGTTCCTTTGGGATTCGACATTCCGGTCATGCCTTAACTATACTATTGTTCGATAGGTGCGCTTGCCTCAAATCGTTGTCATAGTTAGTTTCCAGGTTTGATCATTCTTTTTATAAATTTTTAAGACTCTGACACGCGATCATTGTTACCATGAATTACATGTTAAATAGTTTAAGTTGTTGATTTATGTAATATGATTTGTTGAGTTTAATTCATACGAGCTTACTAAGCTTTATAGCTTACTTTGTGTAATTTTTGTGTTTTATAGTGAAATCGAAGCTAGCTTGGATTCAGGGATCGTCGGAGACCGTTTCACACTACCACCTATCACTTGGTACCTTTGAACTTTGGTATATTAAATATATGGCATGTATAGGGACTTTGAGTCATGTTAGTTATGTTTTGGTAATGACTTTGGCCAAATGAATTAGCTTGTAAATGTTTATATTTTGGGTTGTAAATATAGCCATGAGAGTTGGCTTAATTTGGTGAATTTTGGTTATGTGCATATATGTGAATATATGGTTGATATTAGATGTGAATTATGTCTGTGAATTTGTTTAAAATAATGTATGTTTAGTAAAGGTATAGTTAGTTGAATTGGTATGTTTTGATGGAGTAAGGTTTAAGGTTATAAGCATGTTGAATATTGGTATTGAAAATGGTATGGATTAGTCTTGATTGTGGCTGAATTGAATGTTATTTATGCTATGATTTGGTACCATTTGAGCTTGTTTAGGTATGTGCAAAATGGGTGGCAAAATGGCTTGTTAAATAGCTTATTTTTGTCCACACGGGTAGAGACACGAGCGTGTGCCTCAGCCGTGTGTGACACACGATCAAGTTACACGGCCGTGTCCCCTAGTGTTGAAATTGAAATGAAGTCAGTATGCTCTACACTTGTAACACCCCAAACCTGGCCCAAACACTATAGCCAGATCTGGCATGTCACTAAAAAGATTCTGTAAAAGATGTCGCAATTTCGGGAAATATTTTTCATGTATTTAATCTTTTGTTCGGGAAAACTTAATAACTTGATAGGTTTAAATAAGATATAAACTTCATTTGTTGTTTTATGAATTAACACCAAAATTTTAATTAGTTTAATTAAAATTCAAGTGTCTAACAATAATGAAAGCCCAAAATAAAACCAAAACAAAGTATAATAGTCTAGTGGCCCGTGGCCTTATTACAACCATATTTAAAACCCACTTAAAATAAATTCCTTAAAAATAAATAAATAAAGTAAAGTCTTTTGCGGAAGTCCTTGGTTCTCTATCGCATGGCCACCTTGCTCTCCTCTCCAGCCCGGTCCGATGCGCTAAGTGTCACCTGAAATTGTTAAAATAATAGGGTGAGTCACGAAACTCAGTGTGCAACCCTCGTGCACCATCAGATTGGGCCTTAGCCCACAGATCAGAATATAGACATAATATAGAAGATAACATACATAAGACCCAACCCAATCTTAGGTTTCCATCCGTTACACACCACCCTTACCTGCCAATCACACCATTGGGGATTTCTACAATCAACCCACACCGCTACACATCATCGATGGCAGTCATGCTGCAGTTAGCTGCTCATCGTCAAAGTTGTGACAGAGTCACCAGGCTGAAATGGCAGAAGCCACCAGAAATAGAGTTGTGACAGAGTCACTAGGCTGAAATGGCATAAGCCACCAGAACAGATCACTTCCCCTTTCATCAATCACCCAACCCCAAGCATACATAGAAATTGACATATAAAACATATCGTGTTTAACAGAACATTCACTGAGGAATGGCAGAAATCACTAACATGATATTTAGCCTTTACCCTCCTCGGGTTTTCAAACGTTATGCCGGGATTTCGGCATTTAACAGAGTATAGTAGATTTATTACATCTAGATTAGCATTCAATCTAATGGTGAGAGAAGTTAAACACCTGATATCGCGTAGTACTACACTCTCAGTCAATATCCTTGCTATCCAGATCTACAACCCTTAGTCTAAAATCTTGCTCAAAAGCCGAAAGAATACGAAGATTTGGCCTCGCCTATAATCGGCCAAAGGTTAGTAAATCCTGAATTTACACACTAAAATTAATAGATCTCCTTACCTTGAAATCCCGAAAGTAGCACGATTCGAGTGTTACCGAACTATAACTTAGAGATCTATGTGATTGGCCCCACTTCAGATCCCGGAATGCCAAAAATAAGAGAAAAAATAATAGATTAGTCACTAAGTAGCCATTCGGCTAGAGACTTTGAAAAGCCAGAAAAGATTTGGATCCCACAAATCAATACTTACCTATAATTCCCTTCAGATTTCAGCACAAGCAGACACCCCAGAGTGGTTTCGGCAATCACAGGAGATGAGATCCCATGATTTCGGCTTTTATGAAATTCCTGAAAAAGATGAACTGATGTGGTTTCGGCTAAAAAGAAAAGTGAAAAAAAAGCAAAGAGAGGCTTGAAGATTCGGCTAAAGTGTCTTGAAAGAGATGAGAAAGGAATCTGTCAGAGGATTCGGCCAACTGAAGAAAAAGAAAAGGGAGGAAGAATGTAGTAGGAATTTTGGCAGAGAAAAGAGAAGAATGATGAGAACTTTTACAGCAAATTTCGGTACGTACTTAGCCTATGCTAAACTGATTCCTCCCCCTTTACAGAGTTTAATTTTCGGCCAACTCTAGCCTCTTGGATGAGCTTTCATCTTTTCCCTTATCTTGATCTATTATCTCCTCAAAAATAGCCCTAATTAGCACCAACTCCTCTCTTCATTATCTGCTTATTATCCTCATAATAAAACATAATAAAATTCCCTAAAAATTAGCCTTGTGCCGTCCCATCTAGCTCTCCCTGGGCTGCCGAATTTTTGACCCAACATCTTGGGCCCTATGCGGCCAAACTTGGCCTACTCACCAGTCCAAGGCGCCACTTAAATAGCTTCCCTTTACTGCGCCCCTAATTGCTGGGCCACAAGCCCAATATGTCAATTAAACTACTAAAACTTTAATTTAAGCCCCTAGAGTGTCTAAACAAAATATTTGATCAAAGCCTCAGCCCAAACCTGAGCCCCATTTGCACCTCAAATCCTTAAATTAATATTTTAAGCACAAAATGCACAAGCCCATAAATTCAGGATGTTACAACACTGTCTCACACACGGGCGTGTGATCGGCTATGTGGCACAAGTCAATATACCCCCTAATTGGCACACAGCCTAGCACACGGGCGTGTGATGTAGCCGTGTTGCATAAGTCAATATACCCTACAGGTTTGGCACGGCCTGGCACAAGGGCATGTGTGGCCACTTCGAAGGGCACACGGGCTAGACACACGGGCGTGTGGTTGGCCGTGTGACACAAGTTAGTAAGCTCACTTGTTTGGACACAGGCTGGGACATGGCCATGTGCTCCCAATTCGAATGTCCACATGGACTGTGACACGGGCGTGTCTGGTGGCCGTGTGAGACACACGGCCCGACCACACGGGCGTGTGTCCCTTATTTTGAGAAAAAAATTGGTAAGTGTTGAAAAATCTTCCAAGCTTTTGGTTTAGTCCCGAATCACTCCTAATGCATGTTTAAGGCCTCGTAGGCTCGTTTAAGGGACACTATGATTGATTGTATTTAAATTGTATATGAAATGTATGATTAAATGTGTTGAAAGTTCAGTAATTCTCTATAACCCTATTCTGACGATGAATACGGGTGAGGGGTGTTACAAACCATGTACAAGGGTACTAACTTGTGATTTTGGTGATGTTGTATAGGCTTATGCCAAACTTATGGTCTTGGTTGATTTTATACTTATGCTTTATATTATGAAAATGAAATGGTAAGTTATGTTTTGGTTTATATGAGCTTACTAAGCATTCATTGCTTACGTAGTTGTTTTCCTTTGTTTTCCAACCTAGAAAACCTTTGTTTGCTTTACGAGCTTTGAATACACAGTTTACATTGATTGATGATGGTTTTATACTAGCTGAGTTAAAAGCTAAACCGGTGTTTTTACAACAAATTTGTGAGGCTCAGAAAACGGACGCTGAATTGATTGCAAAGTAGAAATAGATTGTGTCAACACCTGATTCAAACTTTCATGTTAATTCATATGGTAGTTTGTATCTCAGAGACAGAATTTGTGTTCTGAGGAATTCTGATCTTATTCAGAAGATTTTACAGGAAGCTAACAGTAGTAGCTATCGATACATCCTGGTGGAAATAAAATGTACGGTGATTTGAAACATATGTACTGGTGGCTAGGTATGAAACAAGAGATTTCAGAGTTTGTATCGAAATGTTTGATCTACCAACAAGTTAAAGCCGAGCATCAGGTACCTTCCGGTTTGTTACAACCTGTGATGATTCCAGAGTGGAAATAGAAACATTTTACAATGGATTTTGTATCGGAATGACCTATATCTTCAAGAAAGAAAAATGTTGTGTGGGCCATTATAGATCATTTGACATAATTCACGCATTTCATTTTAGCACGTACATATTATTCACTTGGAAATTGGTGGAATTGTACGTTTCTAAAATTTTTAGATTGCACAGTGTGCCGGTATCTATTATCTCTGATAGAGATATACGATTTACGTCTCGATTTTAGAGTAGTTACATGAAGCTCTGGGTACTCGATTGCATTTCAGTACAATGTTCCATCCACAGACTGACGGTCAATCTGAGCGAGTAACTCAGGTACTTGACGATATGTTCTGATGTTTTGTTTTAGAGTTCGAAGGTAACTGGGAGAAACTTCTTTCGCTTTTTGAATTTCCACACAATAACAGTTATCAAGCCAGCATTAAAATGGCATCGTACGAGGCTTTGTATGATCAAAAATTTGAACTTCATTATATTAGACTGAGCTGAGTGAGAAAAATTTATTCGATGTTGATTTGATTCGAGAAACTCAAGAAAAGGTCAAAGTAATACGTGACAGTTTGAAAGCTGCTTCTGATAGTTAGAAATCTTACGTAGATTTGAAAAGGAAAGGTATAGAATTCCAAGTCGGTGACAAAAGTATTTATAAAAGTACCACATTGGAGAATAGTTCTCCGGTTTGGCCAAAAAGGAAAGCTTAGTCCGCAATTTATCGGGTAGTATGAGATCATTGAGAGGATTGGACCAGTAGCTTATCGATTGGCTTTACCGTCAGAGTTAGATAAAATTCATAATGTGTTTCATGTGTCAATGTTACGGTGGTACCGATCAGACCCTTCACACGTGATTTCACCTGTAGAGGTTGAATTCAACCAGATATGTCGTACAGTGAAGAACCGATCAGAATTTTAGCTTGGGAAATTAAAGAGCTAAGAAATATAAGAATAGCTTTAGTTAAAGTTCTCTAGCAACGTCACGGATTGAAGAAGCGACCTGAGAATCGGAAGAAGATATGAAAGTGAAATACTCGAACCTATTTTCTGGTATGATTTTCGGGAATAAAAATTCCTTTAGGGGGAGAACTATAACAACTCGTTTTCAGTGATGTTAGAAACAGTGGTTTCGAGACCACAATTACGAAGAGTAAATTATTATTTTATTATTTATTATAGGTCTATGGGATTATATTAAGGTCGTACTAAAATTTCGTTAAGAAATTTTGAAGTTTACATAGTTAATTTGGTAAAAAGGACTAAATCGTAAAAGGTGTAAAAGTTAAGTTCTATTAGTTAAAATGGTCAAATGACTATGAAACTTTAAACTAAAGGACTTGAATGGTAAATAAACTATTTAATGAATTATTGGATAGTTATGGATTTTTTTATGAAATTATGATAAATTTTTAAGGTTAAAATAGGAATTAGGTAAATAAACTTAAAACTAAAAGAAATTAAAAAAAAAGTATCATCTTATTCCTCTTCCTTAACCGTTTTAAGAGAGGAGAGACTCTATTATTGTTAGCTTGGTTCGGCTAGGCTTAAGTTGGTGCATGGTATGTATTTTTCAAACTGTTTCTAATGATTTTTATGTTTTTGCGTTTGTTTTAGCTTAATCTAGCTAGCCCGGGGATTAATTTGTAAAATTGTTAAAGGTTGAGGGTTATGCCATAGATGTTTTTGAGTAGTTTTTGTTGTTAAATGATGGGTTATGAATCTTTGTTGTAAAATAAGCAAGTTTTGTTAAGTGACTTTTGATGAAATTGCATTTAGGGATTTATTTATGAAAATAGTAAAATTTCATATTAATTTTATGAAATGATAGTTTAATTGGGTTAGTATAAGTCCTTAAGAAATTCGACTATCTTGAATGTAGGATTAAAATGGTTAGATTTCAATTTATGAGCTTAAGGGCTAAAATGTAAAAAGTTAAAATATTAAGGGCAATTTGGTAATTTTGCATAATTATGAAATGAGTATTCAATTGAATACTAGAAGCATTTAATTGATTGAAATTACCTATTTAGATCAAGATGAACCACGTTCGAACTTAGATCGAGGAAAAGCTAAAGCTTCAGACTAGTTCGATTATATCACTGGGCCCCTAATTGTCGAGGTAAGTCCGTATGAACAATAATCGTATTCTATTTTTTAAAATTGAATGTTTACTAAGTTAGTACTAATGTATATGGATCGATATACAAATCTATCAATGCTGTGACAAATTAACGGATATTGAGTCCCGGTTGAACATTAAGAATTCTTAGGATACAAATGACATGTCATTAGGGATTTCATGTTTCAGGTGATGGTCTTGGATGTCCTACCGATGGTTGAGGTTCTATACTTTTTACGGATACTCCACAACTCATTTGAGTAGCTTACATTCTGACCCACAGCTCGTGTGAGCAGGCCCATTTCACAGCTCGTGTGGGCAACGATGTAAAGGAAATGTTACGATTATATGTAAAGGCACACTTCGTGTGAGCTTTCCCTAGTATCCAATGTAATTCTAGATGGTTCAATGGGTTTGAAAAGGAACAAAATGGTAAATGTTTAGACGGAATGTATCATGAACTTATAAAAAGGAATTATGAACTAAATGATGAGATTACATATGCAAATCTACTTGTTTATGGATGAACTCATTTGAACCATGTACAAGGGTACTAACTTGTGATATTACTAATGTTGTATAGGATTATGCCAAACTTATGGTCTTGGTTGATTTTATACTTATGCTTTATACTATGCAAATGAAATGGTAAGTTATGTTTTGGTTTATACGAGCTTACTAAGCATTCATTGCTTACGTAGTTGTGTTCTTTTGTTTTATAGATTATCAGAAGCTCGATTTGGTTGGAAGCTCGTCGAAGACCTATCACACTATCCAGCAAGCTTTTTGGTAGTTTTTGTGTATTTTGGCCAAGGTTTATAATTGCATGTATAGGATGGTTTATAATGGTGTTTTGATGAACAAGTAAATGGTAAATTTGGTATGTTTTGTGCCTTGAAGTTTATGTTTGTTTGATGAATTTGTAATGCTTGTTAAGATATGTCATTTTGATCATTTTTAAGGCACTTTATGGTATGTTTGGAGAGGTTTAATAATTATAATTTTGTGGTATGTTTTGGTAAGCAATTGAACTAGGTTATGATGCTTAAAATAAGGAATTGTTGGTTTGTTTTGGCATGTTATGTTTAGATGTTAATTGTAGTGCCTTTGAATGGCATATTGGTTAATTGAGTTAGGATCTTAAAATGGCACTTTAATGTGTGTATGAATGATGTTTTTGGTCCTTTGAAAGTGTGTACAATTGAATTGGATGTTGATGCATGAAATGGTTTTGAAATGGCTTGATTTTAGGTAAATTTTGGGTTCACACAGCGTGAGACACGGACGTGTGACTCAGCCGTGTGAGGCACACGGCCTGGCAATACGATCAAGTGTCATCTGAGGATTGCTTAGGGTCCAAGTCAGTGAGTTACATGGCCTAGCACACAGGCGTGTGGGGCAACTCAGAGAGTTACACGGCCTGGCACAAAGGCTTGTGACACGGCCGTGTGACCCTACTCAATGAGTTACACGAGTGAGGACACGGGATGGGACACGACCGTGTGTCTTTATTTTGAAAGTTACACGACCTAGGGCCATGTCACACGGCCATGTGACCCCTGCTTTTGCAATTTTTGCATATTTTTCCTAAACTTCCTATTTTGTTTCAAATTAGTCTTGAATTACTTCTAAGCTATTTTTAAGGCCTCGATGGCTAGATTTAGGGACAGTATGCATGTGTATGAATGGTTTATGATATTATTAACATGTTGAATGATATGATGATTAAATGTTTCTAATAATACGGTAATACTCTGTAACCCTAATCCAGTGACTGAGACGGGTTAGGGGTGTTACATTCTTAGCCTTCAACAAATACAAGCTCTGGAAAATGGCGAGCTGCAGTACCTTATTTCAATAATGGAGGTTGATGAAATACAACACTACAATCCACTAGGAGAACCCACAGAGTTGCCCAGGAGCAATCCCATACTCGCTCGGAAGGCTGTAGAAAAAGGATGAAATGGTAGATGAAACCTAGCCCCCAATACATGAAGGGGAAGCAGGAAACCACCGTCGCTTGTATCGCTAAGGCTATGCTCCCCTGCAAGAATAGAAAATTCATGCGTGAAATAAGGAATCTTGATCCCTCGCACACACAAACTCTGTCTTATCTCTTTGTACATCATAGTATAGGGAAAAACTTCAGCCTCGGCGGAGGTCTTGGAAACACGATGTCGCGGTGGACAACAGGGCAATAATCGGTCGCCAGCATATTCGACGAAGGAAAGATAAGAAAGAAACAGAGAAATTTTTTTTTACCTTAAGAAAAGTCTTCAATTGATTTTGATTTCAATAGTGAGTAAGCGTACATCTTAGGGCTCCAGAAAACCCCTCTTTTAAAGAAAATTTTCCCCGTGCTTTCACAATTCAAATAGCCGAGAAGTTCCAACAGTAAGATACGTGCTAACATGATCCACCTGAACACATGGAAAAGTACACATCAGATTCTAATGACTGACGCGTATCTTACAATCTAGAATAAATGTGAAATGATGGCCCTAAGGAGTGCCACTTTATAACATTCTTTAGGCCCAATGGGGGGACTATTGTTATACACTAGTGATCACCAACCTGAGTCCTAGATAAGATCTGAGCCACCTCCCCGTGACTCGAATAGAAACCGCAAGAAGACAGCAGGAGAGTTCATAGATCTAGCTCGCAAGGCGAGCTCGCGGATCCAGCTCGCACGAATTGAGTGAGGATTGTAACCCCGGTTCGCATATACCTAAGGTGCTCACAGAAGGGAGACCATGTGCTCTACAGGCGACCCAGTGTGAAACACGTGTCCAATGGTCCTAAAGCCCACTCAGAATGACAATCCCAGAAACAGAGAGGACCGCGTACACTATAGGCAACCCAAGGCGAAACACATGTCCAATGGTCCTAAAGCCCACTCAGAATAACAGTCCCAGAAATAGAGAGGACCGCGTACACTGTAGGCAACCCAAGGCGAACACGTGTCCAGCAAGTCTGAAGCCTGCACTGAATGTCAGTCCTAGGAACGATGGAGTCGAGACAAAACAGTGGGGTCAGGTCATGAGCTATGCTAGTATAAATACCCGAATGCTCCTGTTGATGAAACATGAGAAAAAGTGACTCAACAAATCATAAAATAAAGAGAAATGGGAATAAATTCTAAAAATCAAGGATTTCTTAAGCAATAGATATATATTTGAAGAGGTGGGTTTTAAAGGGAGAAGGAAAATGTAGATAAAACTTACAAGACAATTCAAAGAAGGGGTCTAAGAAAAATGACCATTTTAAGGACCTCACAAACTTGAAAGAGTCAAAGGAAAAACATAGATTTTCTTTTGGTATTCACTTTGAAAGAGATAACAAAAGAAGGAGGTTGAGCTTAAGGGAAGTTGAGGAAGATAGAATAAGAGTGGGTGTGCTTGTAAAGGTTGAAGAAGCTAAATTGGTAGCTAAGAAGGTACAACAACCTATCATGGAGTGTTAAAGTTTATATTACCCAAATCTCATCACTTGTTGAAGAAATAAACACAATGGCAAAATAAGAGGATTTGTGGGGGCGAGAGGCCGAGGGTCGTAAGCCCATTAAGCACAAAACTGGACTGGGGTTGCGACCGGTACGGACCATACCACACAAGTTGAGTCTGTATAGAACTACACTTCTACTATTTAACTTTGATTAGAACAAGATTTTTCAACCCTTATATTGATGTAGTTGAAACTCATCTTATATCATTCGGTTTTCAACATTAGTGAATTTCTTTTCCTTTGCCCATGGTTTTTCCCTGAAAGAATTTTCACGTGAAATCTGTGTGTTTTTTTTCTTATTGCTTTGCAATTGTTCTACCGTCATTATCAACGTTTATTATAACACAGAGATAATGGAGGAATCTGGATATGCAAATGCAATGGTGTTAGTTAATTATCTATAGAGGTTTCAATTGCAAACTAATGAACAATTTTTATTTTTCGCAGACCATTAATTCAATTGCTGTAAATGGAGTTGAAAAGGATGAAACTTAAAAAAGTTTTTAAGCTTTCAAAAAAAAAACTGTTTCAATCTTTTTTTCTGCTTAAAAAGTAACAGTGACATGGAAATTATAATATTTGTTGGAAATTCACAAATAATTTTATTATTCACAACAGAAATTCAACAATTTTAGTGGGAGTGATTGAAACAAACAAATTATATAACGTGCTCATTTTGCAAATTTTTTTTGATGCGTAATGAAAATTTTTAAAAGTTTAGTGACTATTTATATAGGTTATCCTAAATTAAATCATAATAAATGGGTTACTATTTAGTACACGAACAATGTATGTTTTTATTCTAAAAGTAGTCTTGAAAAATTTACATGTATTTTTTTAAAATAATTATTTTTTAATATTTTATTATGTCTTTATAAAACACTTGTCAACCCTTGACCCTACTTGGGAGTCTAAAAACTCCACTAGCAGTGTATCAAATAATTTCCCTTAAGGGTTAGTATTTTGTACATGGGCCATGTACTTTTTTTTATTCCACAAACAACCTTGAAAAATTAGCATGTGTCTCTTTTTTTAATATTTTATTATATCCTTATAAGACAATTGTCAATCTCTTATCTTGCTTGTGAAATTTAAAAACTTTATTGGTAATGTACCAGATAATTTCTTTAAGTGTTAGTATTTAATACACTCGCAATGTATTTTTTTTATTCCACAAACAACATTAAAAAATTGACATGTGTCTCCTTTTTTAAATATTTATTTTTAATATTTTACTATATCCCTATAAAATACTTGTCAACCCCTGACCTTACTTGTAAAGTCTAAAAACTCTATTAACAGTATACCAAATAATTTCTCTTAAAAGGCTAATATTTAGTATACTTGTGTGATTTTTTATATATAATAGTCTAAACATGTTAAAAATAAAAGAAATTAGATGGTGATAAAGGATTTAATAATTAAATTAAGAAAATTGAAAAATATTTTTTAAAATTAAACAATGTTTTAATCTTTTCAAATAATATTATTTGTAAAATTTTAAAAATTTTAAAAATAATAAATAATAATAATCAAACAAACTAGTTTAAATTTAATACAATTATTTTTTTTCTTTAATATATAAAAATTCGAATAAGAGATTCAAAATTCAAGATAAACAAGATTGAAATATAAAGAAAGTACAAATTTTAGAGTCGGTCAAGCCAAAGACCCTATCCGAAATTAACTCAAGCTCAATTAAGGTAACAAAATATTATTTTTCTTCTTTTAGGATAAACCGCGATAAAAGTATCAGAGTCGTTGTACTTAAGGACAGATTACATTTTGGCCCTTCTATTGAAAGAATAGATAAATTAGTCCTTTCGTTAAATTTTATCTATTAAATGATGACGTGAAAGGTTAAATCCATACTATAAATTATTTTTTATGGGTAAACTATAAAAATGATTACCCAACTATTAATTAGCCACTTTAGTTCATGTGGTCTCTTTTTATTGGTCTAATAACAAAATTAGCTCTCTAATGTTGACACATTCTATCAATTTGATCCTAAGTATTAAAAAATTAACAAATTTAGCCCTCAATATTTACAAAATTTGTCATTTTAGTTCTAATTCTAAAAAATTCAATAAATTTGGCCCTCAACATTTAAAAAATCTATCAACTTTGTCCTAACTCTAAAAATTAAAAAAAAATTAAAAATTAATTTGAGCCCTTTATAACTCATTGGCTAACCCAAGTGAGATATTAAAATAAGAAAAAAGAGTACCCTCTTTCAGGTCACTTGCAAAAGAGCTCTAAAAAATTGGGATAAAATACAAAAAAAAAAATTAAGATCCAAAAGAAAATGAAGGCATTAAAAATGTTATATGTTCGTGTAGTAATGCAACCAATTATTCCAGAAAGGTTCCAAATCAATTGGTTTGGTCTAGTGTGAAGCTTAAATTATAGTAAAAGAAATTGTTGCAAATGACTTGAAGGAGATTACTCTTTTTCTTATTTTAATATCTCACATGGGTTAGTCGATGGGTTATAAAGGGAGAAATTTTTTTTTTAAAAAAAATAACTTTTTAAAAGTTTTAGAGTTACAACTAAATTGATAGATTTCGTAAATGCTGAGCTCAAACATTTAATTTCAAAAAGTTTAGTGATTGAATTGAAAAAATGAATATTTGAGTAACCAAAATAGAATGAAAGGCATAGTTGGGTGACTATTTTTATAGTTTACCCATAAAAAAATAATATTTAACATGGATTTAACGTTCCACAAGATCATTTAACTGATAAAATTTGACGGATTGATTAAATTGCATATTTCAAAAATGTATATGGGTTAATTTGTGCATTTTTTCAATAGAAGGGTTGATACAATCCCTCCCTAAGTATAGGGACTTCACTGATAGTTTTACCGATAAACAATTGATTGCAATGTAGAATATTAAAGAAAAACAAATAAGATTCTGTCAAGAGAAATTTTCAGGCATTAGCAGTGAAAGAAGAGGGTGGAGTCGCTAACGGAATCCTCCACCATGCCCAACAAACACAGTTCCGTACAACTCAAAAGCCCAATTCTGCAAAAAGGAAAGAAAAGAGTTGTTAATCGACTCCGCTGGGGATCGAACCCAGAATCTCTGGTTCCGTAGACCAGCGCCTTATCCATTGGGCCACGGAGTCTAACCGTTCTCAGAAGCCTAAAACATTTTAGTAAAATTGTATAGTTAAAGGAATAAAAAATTCTTTTTACACCTATTAAATTAATTATAAAATTTATTAAATAGAAAATAGTTAAAATATACGAAGGTACCTAAACTTTGTAACTTATACCTAAACTCTTTTTTAACCTAATTGGTATCTAAACTTGAAAACAGTAAGCCAACTTGGTTTTTTTTGGGTACTTGGCTAGCACTGTTAAAATAAGATGACGTGAAATTAACGACCAATAGCACTAGGGGCGAGTAAAACTCGATTCAATTTGAAAAAAAATCAAATTTTAAGTTAATCGAATCTAGTTATTCGAATTATTCGAGTCAACTCGAATAAGTAATTCGAGTTTCGAGTTCAAATCAAGTTGAATTTTACAATTCAAAAAATTCAAATAACATATTGGTGTAAATACCTTTTTGGTCCCTGTCAAGAGCAAATTGGTTTCTCTCAACAAAATTACAAAAAAAAAAGTCAAAATAATTTTCAAAAATTCAAAATAATTTTAAAGATTCAAAATATTTATAAAAATTCTAAAATTTATATTTGTAAAAAATTATAAAAAAATATATAAAGAAAGTTAAAAAATTAAAAAATTTCTAGAATAATAATTTTGGGATCTAAATAAGTTAATTAATGATTTAAGTTTATCGTACTAAAGTATTTTTTTTATTTTGCTTTGAAAAAGTTTTCAAATATATATGGTTTCAAATTTATTTGATCTAACATGGAATTAGTTATATTCTAACAGTATTTTAATTTGACATGTTTAATTTTTTAATTTAACTCCAACAATTTCACTCGATTTGATTCGACTCAACTTAATTTAGAAAATTTTCAAATCGAGTTAGGATGATAAAATATGACTCATTAACTCAATTAACTTAAAAAATTTTCACTCAATTCGGTCGAACGCTCACCCCTAAATAGCATGATGACCTAGCGTATAAATGAGACACTAATATTCGCAAACTACTCGAGTTTGATTCAAAAAACTCGAATTCAATTCGATAATTATTGAGCTGAGCTCAAGCTATTGATCGAATCGAGTTCAAGCACCTTAATACTCGGCTCGAGCAGCTCGGGAGCCTATTTGAGGTTTTATATTTAAAATATATTTAAAATATGTATATTATAAAATTACATTTTCACCCTTACTATATATATTAGCTTAATAGCTCTTTTTTTTCATCCTAAAACCCTTGTAGCTACACACCCCACCCTTTTTCTCTATCGAGTGTCGACTTGTAACGACCCGATAGTCACGGGAAATCTGAAAGTTTATTTTCGGGTCTCCGTTTTCGTAAAACAAATTCGTAAATATTTATTAAAAATATTTATGAAGTTAGTTGTGTGGTTAATTAGATCTTGGTTAGGTGAATTAGCTTGAATTAAGAGTAATTAGGAAAAAGCTAGGGTTTTCAAGGGTTCAAACCTTAATTAGGAAGTCAATTTAGTCCTTTTTCTTATACATTTTATGCTTTTAGAATCCTAGAACTAAATACTACCCAACCCATGTCAAAATTTTAGAAATTATTGAATTTTTAGATGTTTTTCATGTTGAATAATTAGAATATTTGGGACTAAATTGATAGATTTTTAAGATAGAATTGAAAAAGGATTGAATTGTCGAATAAATTGTAAATTTTGAGTATTAGGGACTAAATTGTAAAAAATTAAAAATTTAGGGATTTGAGTGAAATTAGAGAGTTGAATTTAGTTTAAAGTGAAAATTGAATGAAAATACAGAATTAATTGTGAAGAAATAAAGTTAGTCTCAGTTTAGGACTAAATTAGAGTTTAGGCAAATGTTGAATAAAAATTGAAATGTTTAATGTGAAATTGAATTGAATTGTATTAATGAATTTTAATTATTTTAATTTCATAGCAAACGTTGTGCCGAAAACCTCGACTAAGAAAGGAAAAGATAAAGTCGACGAGGAGTAGCTCAGAAGTTCTGGTTTGCATTTCTATAACCCGAATCTAATTATTAATTGTTGTATTTTGATTAAATGTTATGGTAAGTGATTAAGGTGAGAATTATTATGTTTTACAATTGAAATAGATTGATTTAGTATGTGATAAATTTATTGAATTTATATTGATTGAATTAGTGTGTATATATATATATATATATATATATATATATATTGAATATATTGATTATTTGAATTGAAATGAATATTGGTTGTATTTGGAAAGTGAATTGAAACCCTATTAACTGTATCGGGTTGAGTCGGATATAGATGGCATGCCATGGGATTGGAAGAGTTCAAGGAATTCTTCGACTTCGAGTTGATGAGACACTGGATGTCAATCTATTACTTCGGATTAATTCGATGAGGCACTGGGTGCCAAACTGGTGTGTTTTGGTTGGATTCGTGTATCCGTCCGAGTCCGAGTCGTGTTAATAGGGGCAATTAAATGAAATGATATTATGATTGGAATTGAAAATGGAAATGAGACAAATGAATTGTGCACTTTATTGTGAAAAGCTATTTGAGATAGCAATTGATGAGAAAATGAAAATGTTAAGATTGATTTGTTATGAATTGATTAAATTGAATGACTATTGTTATTATAAGATTAAATGTGCATATTACTTTATTTTACTTTTAATATTCGGATTATGGAAATACCACTGAATTCATACTCAGCGTATGGTTTTGTTTTCTGTGCACAGGTTAGGTACTTAATTTTGATCGCCGATTGACAATGAAACAACGATCCCAATCTCAAACGTGGTGATGTTTATCCTTTTGTGTTGGCATGTACCTAGGGTGTCTAAATAATAGTTATTTTATGAATTGTTTGTAAATAAGGTTATAAATATAATGTTAGATTGGTGTATATATATATATATATAAACATGTGAAATTAAGTTAATGATTAAGTGTTCATGAATTAGGCAAAATAAATTGAATTAGGCATGATTTAAAATAATGATTTGAATGATGTTTTAATGATATGAAATGATGATATAATTGTGGTACCTATGAGGGTACATTGGTTAGGCACCTAGGATGATTATTTTTTTATATGTTTTTAATGTGTTGATTGTGTTTTAAACTAGTTAAACGAATGATTTTTGAATTGCTTAATGTTCAAGCTTGCAGGGAATGGCAAACTTGTTATTTAAGGTACATTCTGGCCACACAGCCATGTAAACCCTACAGCTTTAAAATTTTTTAATATTTCGCGAAAAATTCTATGAGCTTCCGAATTAGTCATGACTTGTGTCTATCACGTATTTTGGGCCTCGAGGGCTCGAATAAAGGGACAATATGTATGTGATGTGTCTCTAACTAACTACGATCACAATAAAGGTAAGCGCACCTATCGTTTAATAGTATAGTTATAGTAAGACCGGAAATATCGTATCCACAAGGACCAAGAGTACTAGTAATTACTATCTTCTTATTATCTAGCCTAAGAATTGGAGTGATTTCTTTTAAACTAAAATTAATTAAAAGCACGACAGAGAATGAATTGGGAAAATACTTTTAGACAACTTTATGAAAGAGGCAACACCCAAGGAAAATCCACCTAGACTACACTTATTACTTCTGGTTCATACGATTTATTCACTTGACTTAATCTGTAGAAATCCCTGATTTATGTCAATATCTCTTTCAAGACTAAAAACAACTGACTCTAGGTTGATTAATTGAAATCTTTCTAATTAAAACCCCTATTGTCGCATTAACTCAATCTATGGATTCCCTTATTAGATTTAACTCTAATCCGGCAAATTTATGTCGTCCTATATCTAGGATTGTATTCAGCTCCGCTTATTTGTGTTCATCTACTCTTAAACAGGGACTTTTGCTCCTCTGAATAAGCACATTCAACTTGAATCAATAACCTGAATTATTAAAACAAGAATAAGAACTCACAATTAAGAATAAGAACAAGTATTTATCTTATAGATCAAATAATAAGATTCATCTAGGTATCATCCCCTCAGGTTTAAGGGATTTAGTTCATACTGATAGAGGGGAACATCTTAAAATAAGGAAAACTACAAAACATAATAAAACCCAAAAACTTCAAGAGAAATTGATAGGAGATCTTCAGTCTTGATGGAGATCCTTCTTCCAGGCTACTCTCGATGGCTGTCTTTGAGTATTTTCTGCTTTCTATTCCGTGTGTCCCTTAGGTCCTCCCCTAGGGTGTTTATATAGGCTTTAGAGCACCTTTCTTGGCCCACACATAGTCTTTTCCGAATAGAATTAAACTTGGGTCCGGCAGGGACACGCCCGTGGGTGAAAACTTAGGCTGTGTTCGATTCTGTTCGTCACACACGACCGTGTGGCCTACCGGTGTGCGATAGTCCAAGCCGTGTTGATTTTTGAGGTAGGCCCATTTTGTCCCTTTTTTGGCCCGTTTCTCTCTCTTTTCGACTCCCTAAGCTCTCTTGAGTGTAAAACATGAAATTAAAAGATTAGGAGCATCGAATTCATCAAATCTAATGAAAATTCATCCAAAAATAAGCCAAACATGAGGTTAAAATATGTATAAATTATGGTTTATCAGTATGAGTTTGATTGGTTTTGACTTGAATATTATATGATATGAAATGTTTTGAAATTATGTCTGTTTGATCGGTAATGCTCTGAAACCCTATTGCGGCAACGGATCTGGGTTAGGGGTGTTACACGACTATCGTACAAGTCACAGCCCTTTCTCCACCTTAACGGCACAAGCTTGATGGGATTGTGTTTTTCACCGAACGACAACAACATCTACACCCTGGAGTTGTTTGAGAGCTTGAGAAGTATTAGGTAATTCTATTTTTATTTTTATTTTTTTCTTATTTTTGAGGGAATCTTATTTTTTAAGAGTTAATGAGAGATTACAAATTTGGGTTAAAAGTGGAGTTGGGTAATGAATGTTGTTGAATTGTTTTTATTGACATCTTGTTTTAATGGCAGTAAGTTATAGATTTTGGTTTAGTAGTTGGTGATTAACTATTTAAAATTCATCGTCATAACCTAATAATAACACTTTTATTTTTGGATTAAATCACCTTGATTAGAACAGAGTTTTGTTGCGAAATTATCGAATGATGTGGAAGTGAACACAGTCGTCAACAAGTAATAAAGTAGTAAGTATAGAGTTATCGTCTCCACAGGAACTGTATAAATAAGGCAAAAATTGTGAAATTATCAATTGACAAGTTAGTGATTGAAATAATTAAAAGTGAATTGAATTAACTAATTAACATGATTAATGTTATTAAGTTTGCAAAACAAATGAAAATGTTAACACAGAATAATGAGCAATATACAAGAACACAAGTTTAATCACAATGACATGAAAGAGTTAGAAAAATTTCTTTCCTTAACTTAAAATTATTAAAAACAATGTTAATTATGTTATAGAAAAATCGTGGCAAATTGACTATTTACTAACCTAGAATTTATAAGTTATGAAATCATACTTTTTAACCTATAAGTTTCTTAAGCATACTTCTATGTTTAATTAACTTCAAAGTTTCATAAGCAGACATCATATTTAAGGGTTATACAAGGTAATAATATTGCTAAATATCACTACTAATTCAACCAGTAAGAGATCAAACATGCACCATTCAAATAGTGTCTACTAATTACCATCTTGTTTGGATTAAGTAATTAGTTCATATGCTTCCCTACATTAATTATGCATGAGTAAGCATGTACATGATATTATCTGAATGAGTAACAACCAATGCACATAACAACATCAAAAGAGTATTAATAACATAAGCTAAAGGATTGCAATCAATTTAGCATCAATAAAATTAAGTCATTATCGTTAAATTGAAAGCAAAAGAGTAAATGACAATCATGTTTATCAACTTGAACAAAATAAAAGATTAAAGGAAAAAAAACTATAAGACGATTTTGGTGGTTTTCATGGCACTGCTCATGTTACTCCTCATCATCTATTCTCTTTTGATTCAATACATAAATGCTCTAAAAGTGTCGAAATTGGCTACTTTCAAAACCCTCTGAATTGCTTTCTCAATTCTATGTTGGCTGCTATCAAATGTGGTGTGAGTGATGATTGAAGTGTAACTAGTGCCCCCCTTTTATACTAGTGAAACCCCTTAATTCTATACTATTTTTAGCATGGTCATCCCTTGAATATCTCCATGTAGGTGGCAATCCTTGATTAGTGAAGGAGTGGACGACATGCTTTACTAAGTTGAGGAAATTGATTGAATTGTGGAAAAAGGTGGACAATCACCTTGATTTGTAGAGGGGGAGGTCCTTGATCCTCTCCATGCTGATTTGGTGGTTAAATTAGGTGATTTCCAAGTCATATGGACGGTTTGGGCTCCTTCCTCCCTTAGTAGGTTGTCCAGACTTGTTAACCCACTTTAAAGTTGGGTCAAGAGGAGTTTTGAGGTGCAATAAACATCTTTAGGGCGTCCAAAGATAACAACACATCACCCCAATATCATAAGTCTTTGTGGGTCAAATGAGCCCTATTTAATAACTTGACCTATATGGGGCGTTCTGTGTGTAATGGTCACATGCTTTAATCCACGGCCTGTGACATTCTCCCCCACCTATTCTCACAACCCTTTCATTGCGTCCTTGAAATGACACTAGTTGGACTCATCTCGAAACTCTCTCGATGCCCCGATCGGTTCTTGACTAGCCTCTTTGTCAGGTAGTCCCACCTTTTGAAACACTTACCTTGGCTTCCATTGTCTCCTTAATCAAACTGTTTCTCTCCTTTTTAGTACATCTTGTTCGCAAGAGCCTATTGCTCTGACTTGTCCACCTTATGACTTGCCTTAGACCAGTCCCCTTGATCCACACAAATAGGCTTCGGTGTGGCTATGTTCAACATCAAGTTAACTTTGAGTATTCTCGCTAACTCTGGTTTGTAAACCCCTTAGCTTATCCTCTTCAAAACTCTAAAAGGGCCTCTATGTCCTTGTCAAGCCAAGTCAAAATTAAAAACACTACCAAAGTGTTTGAGATGTATCTCACTTGTTGCATTTACTCATCTTAGCTGCCCAGTTTGCATCGCCATTTTTCCCTCAAAGTCTGATGCACAAACCACATCTCTCTTAGGTGGTAGCATCACTGGTAACTCAACAGGCTTTATATTAGTTTGTCGCCCCTCTAGAATTCCCAATGGGGTCTTTGTAGCACTCATCAGATCTATCGAGTCAATGTTCTTTCCCTCATGAACATCCTTAGCTGGTTGGATTACCGACAATACATTTGTTCACCCTTCATGTCTTGATTCACCGGCACAACACATTGTTATTGTCAAGTATCTGGGATGCAAATATAGTCGACAAAAAGAACCAAAAGACCATTAATCTTGTCAAGGAAATTTAAGTCAAGAACAAATTTGTAATCATCCAAGTGAATTACCTCTAAGTCTTCCATGCCTTTCTACTAACGGATTTGTAGCTCAACTCATTGTGCTACTCCCATAGTTGGGACCTATTTGGAATTAATAGTATTAACCTTCTTAGTTGATTCACTAACTGAGAAACCAAGTTTACCCACAGCTTTTTCTGATATAAACAGGTATGATGCCCCCGTATCAATAAGAGCACTCTTCCTTTGACCTGCGATGTTGATGTCCACATACATCAACCCTTTCAGCTTGTGGTCCATTTTCTCTTTCGTAGAATTGAGTATCATTAGCCCAAGCTTCAAATCCTCTCCCTGGCTCTGCTTCCACTTTTTTTATTGATCACGGAAGTCTTGGATCGTATCATATGCGGACCACACACAAGAAGCACTTCACTGGCTTTTTCTCATTCTCATTGCCCCTCTTGATTCAACCCCGTGCACAATTGAACCAAGCCTCATTGAAACTTTTTCTAGCTCATCATCCTCTTTTATAGAAAAAAACACGGATCACTTTAGAAGTCCCTCACCAATGTAAACCTTCACAAATGATGCATTTCAATGGCACTTTCTTATTTTCCCACGACATTTTGGGTTTCCTTTTCCCATTATGACCACCATTATCGTTGCTAAACTTAACCTGCCCATATTCATCTTCCCCATAACTTCCCTTCTTTTTGGACTTGGAAGACTCAAACTTGTATTTCCTCGGAACAAGCTCGATTGAAGACTCTGCTACGATCATGGCTTTGGATAGTTCTTGGACCCCTCAACGTTTCAATTCCTTCTTAACCCACGACTTCAAACCATCCGTGAAAAATAAGAATGTCTCTTTCTCACTCAGATCTATGATTTGGAGCATCAATTCACTGAACCCCTTCACATACTACCGAATTGTGCCTTATTACGAAAAATGACGCAACTTAGCCCGAGCCTCCGTCTCGGAATATTGGGGGTAAAACTACTCCTTGAACTCATTCTGGAACTCCTCCTAAGTCCCAGTCAGAACATGATCACACTTTTCATCTGTGGACTTACAACTCCACCAAAGAAGAGAAAAAACAGTAAAATATCGAGCAATAGTATTTATCTTAGCATCATCATCCTTAATGTTGTCACATCCTAAAAATCGAGTCAGTAAAATTCGGTATTAGATGGTGGGCTCGAGAGAAAAATTAGGTTTAATATCATAGGAATTAAGATAGAATAAAGAAATTAATTAGTTAGTAATAGTAAAAATAATAATAATTAAATTATATAATTATGGTATTAAGAATCGTGGCATTAGTAAAGATTAATAAAGACTTATTTGGAATAGTGGTTAAAGTAGAGGTTAAATGTGTAAATTAAAAACTAGTGGTTAAAAGGGGAGCTATAAGAACTAGACTTGGTCATGGGTTGGGCAAAAATTTAGGCAAAAATTTAGGCTCAAAAAATGGGCTTGGACAAAAAAATAAGGCCCGTTTAAAAAATGGGTCGGGCCTTGAGTAAGGCATTTTTGGCCCGGGCCCTGCCCGAATTCACTAAAGGACAAAAAAATCTGTATTTTTTTTTGTTTTTGAATGTTATTTTCTTGTTGTTTTCTCCCTATTTTGCTATCATTTTACTATTATGTTGCTACTATTTTGTTGATATTGTTTGGATATTGTATAAAACTTATTTTATTGTTATTTTTGTTATTATTTTAAAGGCATTTGTTAATTATTGTTATTTTAGAGGCATTTGCTTGTTAGTTTGCATCTAACTTAGTGTTATTTAAGTCTACATATTTTTTAAAATGTATTTTCAATTTGTTGGGAAATATTTATTTTGATGTTTTTAGAATTTTTGATGTATTATATATATTAAAAATAATATAAAAAATTAATACGGGCGGGCCGGACAGGGCCGGACCTAAATTTTAGCATTTTTATTCGGGTCGAGCCTGGACAAAATTTTAGGCCCATTTTTTAGGCCCGGCCCAAACCCGACTCGGCCCGACCCATGAACACCTCTAATTAGAACAAGGGAAAAAAAAGAGAGGACTAAGAGGGCAAATAGCCCAATTTTTAAAAAAAGTTAGTTGGCTATAAAAAAAGCCACACCCATCGTCTGGTTATTTTTATTTTGTTTCCCTCCATCCTTTTTCATTTTAACATTTTGTTAGATCTAATATTGAAAGTTTTCTCTCAAAATTTTCTACATCTTCTATATTTTCTTTGCATCAAAAGACTCTATTCTTTTAATTTTGCAAGAAAATCACTATTTTTGCTCCAATTTTTCATCTAAACTTGGCTCGTTTTTGCTCAATTGGTACAAATTCGTGGATGTTTTCAAACTAAAAGGTAAATCTATTGTTTTCTTATGTATTAACTTTTTATTAGGTGTTTTTAATTTGAATTTTCATAAATCTAAGCAAGAAACTTAAAGATTTATGATTTTTAAAGCTATCTTTTGTATAAAAATGGTGAATCTCATAATAAAGAGTTAAGAGATGTTTTTAAAATGATTTTCAATTTATTTTGACGAGATTAAGAGGTTTACAAATTCAATTTATCAAAATTAATTAATTGCATGAATTAAATGGTTTTCTTTTGAGAATGAGGATGAACAATGTTTTTCCGAAAAAAATATTAAAAGAAATTGAGCAAAATTAGAGATCTAGATCTGTAATTACATTTTAATTAGGGAGTTAGGAGGTAGAAATTAAGGATTTAATTAAGTTAAAAAGAAGAAATTAAGCGAAATAGATTGTACAAAATAAGTCGAATAAGTATGTGTGAGTGGAGAGCCGTTGTATCAACACAAAGAGATAAGCTAGATTGTTTTTGAATGCTTAGTAATATGTATATTTTTGTCTGAAGCTGAAAACGTTGGTGGAGCCTCAACAAATTGAGATAAAGGCAAGCGAAAAGTTATCTAATTCAACCAGCCGTGGTGAGTTGCATTTTGTATATTGTGTTTTTGCATGAAGCAGACCCCTTGTGGTATGCCAACTTTGGCTTTTCTCAGTTGAAACACTCGAAATTTTGTTTGAATAGCTGGACATGCAAGCTGTGTAAAATTAAGGTTGCCAAATGATTAAATAAAACTCACGCGCACATTGTTATTATATAAATATGCAAGCTGTAAACTGTAAATTTTGACGTGATAAAGGTGATGGAACCATTAATTGTTGCATGTGTGGGTAAGCTAAATATTGAAGATAGACTGAAGTGCTAAAAGGTAGGTGTCATATATATAATATATATAATATTTAATGTAGGCTGAAGTGCTAAAAGGTATGTGTTGTTTATATAATATATATATGAGTGGGGTTGATAAATATATATGTGTGG
Source organism: Gossypium australe (assembly GCA_005393395.2). Taxonomy (NCBI): domain Eukaryota; kingdom Viridiplantae; phylum Streptophyta; class Magnoliopsida; order Malvales; family Malvaceae; genus Gossypium; species Gossypium australe. The sequence continues at coordinate 21,295,641 of CM016619.1, read as the reverse complement.
GTTGTTATACATATATTATATTATATGCGTGGGTCTTAATATATATACTTATGGGTCTAGTTCTATATATATTTATGGTATTTTAATATATGCTAAAATTTGACATGATAAATGTCACTAAATAGATATGTATAAATGTGTAAGTATATATTCGTATATGGTTATGTAGTACTTGCGAATGGACATAAAAATAAATAATGCAGATTTTTATAACATACAAATTCTATTGATGGTGCACATTTATGTATGCACAAAACCCTTAAGTGAATTATGAGTTTTATGATATTGCGAGTTTTGATTAGTGAAAAATTATATTATTGTGAAATGCTAAGTGCGAGCCAATTATATTGTGTAATAAAGTGTGATTAATTAGATATGTTGGCAATGTGAACACTTGAAACCGTTGGATATCATTAGCATGCCATAGGATTGTGAGTACTCACCCTTTCATTATGTGTTGGGCATTGTGGCCCGGAGATAGCGTTGGAGAGATAAGGGAATGTTGAGCATAGCTCCATTCACCGTAGATAGCGTGGTGTGTTTGGAGAGTGTGAGCATACGTGCTACACTTGTATGGAGATAGCGTACAACTTTATGAGTCATGTGGTGTGTTTTGGAGATCCATTTATCCAATGAGTATATAATTTAACTATGTTTCATATTCACGAATTGCCAATATATCACTGTGTTGAGTATGTAATTTGTGTTATATGTGAATTGTTAAAGTATGTTTAAATCCTAACATGTCTAGTGTGTATATCTGTGTTGTATGCATGCGTACTGACTGAGCTTCTCCAAGCTCACACTCCTTACTTTACCTTGTAGATAAATAGTTTGCAGGCTAGCGAGGAGGGTGGCAAATCGGTGATACATAGTAAGGCATTTTTTTAGAGTATGTATATTGAGATTTTAAACTCAAAAGTGAAGGCAATGTGGGTCGTTCCAAGGGTTTAGTACTAAAATTAGACTTAGACTTTTTAAATAAAATTATCGAGTTGTAAACGGACATTATGGTCTGTTTTTTTAGGGATTTTTGAACATTATAATTGCTTGCTTGATTGCTTGTTTAGATGGTTTTATTACTTGATTAATCTGATGATAATTAAATGAACTAACAAATTTTTGCAATTAAGGGAGACTGTCGAGTATTAAGGCATGCCTTATACCTTTTGATTGTGTGAATGAAATGATTAATTTAGAAAAGTGTGGACTTAGGTCTAATTTCCTATATGAAATATTTTGCAAATGTGTGGTGTGTACGGTTGGTTGGTGTGGTTCATAAAGTTTTAAAGGAAGAGTCACCTCAGTGGCTCATATGATGTTCGAAATTTGAGTTGGAACCATCCTGGTTAGGTTTGGGCGTCACAGATTCCCACACAAAATTATTACTCCATCTCCCATAAGAAATTGTCTACTTCCTTCGTAGACCTTGCTCCTTTAAACTTCTCTTGTTTAGGGACATTAAACTCTGGTTTAATGTTGCACTCAACACCCCTTTACCCATAACAGCTTTGCACACAACAAGCTCTCCCTTAAACTCCTCAATTTTTGTGTTCAAAGCTGCCACTGTGGCTTCATTTTCATCCTTCATAGTTGTCATCCTAGCTTCAAGAGCATTTTTTTTCCTGTTAGCTTACCCACAGCAATATTGAGGAGCACTTCCACTACGTCCATATTGGAACTAAGGGCCTCCGCCACATATTCCTTGAACTACTGTTTCATCGGGTTTAATTCATCAGTGCGTGTCTCCACTACCTCAAATGTTTCCTTCACTTCCTTCATGGATTCCTCAAGATGGACTATACGACTTCCTAAAGCCGACAGCATATCCTTTGATCTGCTTTATTTCTTGCCCTTCCTAGGACAGGTTTTCATTAGGGTATTTTACTCATTTGCTTCTTTCGGCATCTCAACGGAACCTTCGAACCCTAGCTCTAATACCAACTGTCATGGGGCTAGACCTTTAGTTTGGCAAACCACGTGGCCTTAGGCGATATCTTGGGTTCGAAACTTTCCTAAGTTAGCCTACTCTCGAAAACTGAGAATTCTTACAAAAATTCTCTAAGTCACCAAATTATAACAGAAGCAAACTCGAACAAAAGAGCAACGAAAAATAGAAAAGCCAAAGAAAAGTGATGCACACAAGATGTTTGAGTAAATGCTCTCAATGTATTCTTTAGCTTAGAAAGAATAAAGTGATTACAAATGCATGGGGAGGCCTCTATTTATAGTTGAGCTCCCCATAACCAACAGTATAGATTGAGTTACATTGACGGTCAAGATTAGAGTTTATCTACAATTAAGAGCCTTAAGGGATTTAAACTCTATACAATATTATCCCTTTAGGATTTACACTATTTATCCTTATAATTCTAGTTATACTGGAGTGTTTCATTAGGCCACCAAAGCTTCAAGTAGATGGATTTTTTCCACGGGTTCCACGAATCGAACTAGTTCTTGTGGGTCAAGTGAACCTCATTTAATAAGTTGACCTCTATAAAGCATTTTGTGCGTAATGGTCATGGGTTTTGATCCGCAACCCATGCCATTTTTACCATGTTTCGTAAAATGTCATATTGGCTTGTTTGGCAGGTTGCCTGCACTAATAAGATTTATTCTTTTATACATGCTTTTATTGTAATTTTATGCATAAATTATTAAATGTTGAAAATTATCTTATAACAAATTTTATTTTTTTAAAAAAATATAATTTAATGATTTAATTTTAGGTTAACGAACCATATGTTAATTAAATTATTTTACTTAACCTTTTAACATAGAAAAATTATTAATTTGAAATTTAAATAAATTAATTAAATGTTCATATTTAAATTTTATTAATTTTGGCGTAAATTAGTATAATGTGAATTCTACATTTAAATATTAATTAATTAAATTAAAATTAATAAACTAGTAAAATTATATATTTAGATGACATGATTATTAATTTAAAAAAATTAAAATGTATTTACTATGTTCAGCTTTGATGGTTATGGTGTCTGCTATTGGTAGGTTAGGAAATCAAATTATAAGCCAGAACTGATCCAGCTGTTGCTGCTAACAGCTACAGTGTTTTCTGCTCCTGAAAGCAAGAAAGTTCCAAAGAAAATGCCAACTAAGCCATTCCCATTATTCTTAATTTATGTTTTAAGGCTACTAACCACATTACTTGTATGTTAGATTATGCCTTAAGATTCCTAAATAATGCCTACTTATCATTGTCGAGAATCTTTCAAGGTGTTTCTTTTAACATGATATATCATTTCTAAATTGAAATAAACTTATAAACTATTGTAGCTCTAATTAATATATATTATATTTACTCTACCATTCATATTTTAATTCATGATCATATGTATAATGCCATGTCAACTTATTATTTTCATATATTCCTCATTAAAAATTCAATAATTGGATTAACACCTATCATTTGCATCAAGATTGAAATTTCAGAATTTGAAATTTATAGGGACTTAGAATGATCTAATTGGAGAAAATAGACTAAATCTACAACTATACACATAGTACAGGACTAGTAATTGAATTTAACCAAACTTGGCTCAGGACTAAAATTTATCAAATAAAAGTATAAGGACTAAATCCATAACTTTTGCAAAGTACAAAGACTAATAACATAATTTGATAAATTTAATAAGGTATGATATAAGATGATTGTGAACAGGAACTAGGAACTTAAAAATGATTTTGTTAGTGGTTAAACCAACAAAACGTAGCTGTCCAATACTTGATTATTACCATAATCTTTGCCTATAAAAATGGCATTTCAAATCTTTAATTCATCTTTTAAGTCAAGCTCAAAACACACGACTCACTTCAATAGCTTAGCTTCTCTCTCACTTTGTAATTCTTAAAGAGGGCGTACCTATTTTTGGCTCGGTCGGAAATGGAGGGTAGCAAGGTGGCCATGATTTTGATTGTCTACATTGCGGTTGTTGCTGTTTTCGCCACCGGGATCACCGCTTTGAGGGAAGATCAAGGGGCAATTCCACCATCACCAATGGAAAGTGGGGGAGTGGCTCTGGTTGTTCCTGCTGCACTGGCTGTCTTAGCTTCAATGGTTGCATGGTTCTTTTGAATTTAATTCCTTAATTTTACATTGTCCAAACTCCAAACTCCAAACCCCTTTCCTTTTCTTCCTTCTTTCAAGTTTGTTTATGTATTGACTATCCTAATAACATTACCTCTAATAATATAGACATAATCTGCTTCAACGATAGAGATAATATCCTAGTGGTTCCCACGCATATGCTGTCCTCCAGACAGCTTTAAATGGTTCTGTTCTGCATTCCATCAACAAGGAGATACAAGATAAATACCAAAAATTTAAAACTTTAAGAGCATCTTCAACATCAGTTTTCTTGACCTGCCATTATACACGCACCAATGCATATAAAAGTATACAACTGAAGCAACAACAAATGTTGATGATGGCTTTTAAAAGTGGGGATTTTGCTACAACCATCATCATCATGCTATTAATGCCCCTAATTAAAGGAGCAATAATATAGCATAGGTTAAGCTTTTCCTAATCTAAGGCATAGTTGTATAGTAGTGCCATTATTTATAACTACAAAGACAAATAGAGAGAAAACAACTAACCTCCGTATCCCGTTGTTCAAATTAATTTCCCCTCCACCAAGTATGAGTAAAACCACGGCTTTGTTTATCCAAGGAATAACCAAGAAGGTCAAATTTATCATCTCCCATTGCCATCTTGTAATTGTTTTCCGGTCTTCAGGACTGTACCCCCTTTGTTAATCAGAAAGACATTATTGGGTAGCCTATAAGGAAAGTCCCACATTGGAAAATCGCTCTTTCAGGATTTAGTTCCACAAGAGAGGTAACCTTGATTTTTTCCTGGAAATGCTTTATACGTCACGAACTCCAGGCTTGCAGGTCATCCTCTAGAATTGATAAGATCTGATGATCTCTGTACTGGGAGAGACCCATAAGTTGCCATATTCTGCTTAACCCAGTAGCTATGCTGCCTAATACTAGTTAGGAAATGAATCATTATTGGACTTGGAGGTGATGTTTAGATACATCGCGATTGGATAAAATTAATTCTAGGAATTTATATGTATATCTAAACCGAATGAAAGGGCAAGAAGTAGATGGATGAAGGAAAAGACAACAATTGGGTGGTAGATACGTCTTCCTTAATTCCTTACCTGACTCCATAATCTATATTTGACTTGACCTCCCCTTTTCCATTTTCTTTCCTCTTTTCTCCGACGAATACACCATACATACGCTGTCAAAATCAGCCTCTCTCTCTTTCCTCTTTTTCTTCTCTCAACCCAGACAGAGAGTGAGAGATAGAGCGGTTAATGCATTTCTCCTTCCTCTTCCCACTTCTGCAACGTATACACACCATAGTATGACTCAGTTTTCGTGGAAACTGAATCAACAGTTATTTTGTAGTAAAGCATTTCAAAGAATCTCACAGAACATGACTCTATGGCCTAATAGGTATAGCGGTTAATGCACTTCTCCTCCCTCTTCTCACTTCTGCGACGTATACACCATAGCATGACTCGGTTATCGTGGAAACTGAATTAACAGTTATTTTGTAGTAAAACATTTCAACGTGCCTCTTAAAACACGACTCCATGGCCTAATGGAATCAATAAGAAGGCAATGTGAAGCAAGGTTTGAATTTAACTTTGAAAAGCTTTTCAAAATCTCATATTGATGTAGAGGTGGCGAATGAAGATGAGTTAGATACATGGAGGTTTACAGGGTTCTATGAAGCGCCAGTGGAGCATGAAAGAAGAGAGTCATGGAAACTATTAAGATTCTTAAAGCGCAAGAATATCAAGCCATGGCTAATTACCGGAGATTTTAACGAAATTCTTTTCTCTTCTGAAAAGAAAGGGGGAAGAATCCGAGAGGAAAGTCAGATGGCTGCATTCAGGGAGGCACTTGAATATTGCGAGATGTATAATTTGGGGTTTTCTAGACAGTGGTACACTTGGGAAAGAGGTCATCTGGCTGACAACAATATTAGAGAGAGGCTTGATAGAGGAGTGGCAACCACAGAATGGTGGAATCTTTTCCCAGGGTATAAAGTCAATCATTTAAAACACAGTTTCTCGGATCATTGTCCGGTTGTCGTGGATACATGTGGGGTGGATGGGTTGCGAGAAGGGGTGCAACAATGGCATTTTCAATTTAACGCAGACTGGATTCTGAATTCAGGATTTGAAGAGCGGATAAAATAGGAATAGAACTCAAATAATTTGGATGTGTTAGAGAAATTAAAGAAATTGGGGTTGAATTTGAGTACTTGGGCAAAAAAAGGAGAGAAGGCTAAAAGAACGACGAACCGAAGAATTAAATGGCAGATTGTTTGAGTTAGGAGCTGGCGAGATCAGTAATGCAACTTTGGAGGAAATTACAAATATTAAATTAGAGTTGAATTTCGAAGCGGATAAGGAGGAGCTTTTCTGGGAACAAAGGGCAAGAGTTAATTGGCTTCGTATGGGAGATAGAAATACAACATTCTTTCACAAGAGTGCGACACACCGCAAAAGGAAAAATATGGTTAAGGGACTGGAAAGCTAAGCTGGGAACTTGATTTCTGATATGGATGAAATCCTTATTTTGGCTACAGAATATTTCAAAGATTTTCTTTCATCTAAAGAAGTAAATTGTGATAGATTGAGTCTTTTTTACCATGCATCATGGATGAACACAACAACATGTTAATGGCGGCCTTTGAAGAAGACGAAGTTGTTAGGGCTATAAAATCCATAGCACCCCTTAAGGCATCAAGGAAGGACGATTTTCCTGCAATATTCTATCAAAAATACTGGCATATTGTAGGGGAGGAAGTTACTAGATATTGCTTGGATGTTCTTAATGGCTGAAGAAATGTAGAGGAGATAAACAAAACGAGCATCGTTCTTATTCCTAAAGAGAAGTCACCGAAGTCAATGAATAAGTTTCGTCCCATTAGTCTTTACAATGTGATTTATAAAATTATTTCAAAGGTACTTGTTAATCATTTTTAACAAGTGCTTGATTTATGTATTGAAGATACACAAGGGGCATTTGTAACAGGAAGGCAAATCACAAACAACATCTTCGTGGCATACGAAATCTTGCATTCATTCAAAAGAAGAAGAGGAACATCGAAGAAAAGCTTTGCTTTAAAACTTGATATGAATAAAGCATATGATAGAATTGAATAGAGTTTTTTAGAAAAAAAATGATATGTAGCATGGGTTTTTGTGAGGGCTGGATTTTACTTATTATGAGATGTATCACTAGTGTCGTGTATACAGTGGTGATCAATGGTAGGCATGGAGAAGAATTCAGGCCTCAACGAGGGCTACGACAAGGTGATCCATTAAGTCCGTACTTGTTCCTCATTTGTACGGAAGGTTTCTCAAGGTTAATTGCACTAGCCAAAAAGGAGGGGAGGCTTTCTGGGACAAGAGTGGGAAGAGGAAACGTCTTGGTATCACATCTATTTTTTGCAGACGATAGTGTGTTGTTTGGTGAGGCTTCAGGTGAAGGGGCATATAATATGAAATGTGCGATTCATGAGTATGAAAAGATCTCGGATCAATTGGTAAACTTTTACAAATCTCTTATCTATTTCAGTGGCAATGTTGATTTGGAAACACAAGCACAGGTGGGAAGGATTTTGGGAGCGAGAATATCTAATAATCCAGAAAGATATTTGGGGCTGCCAACTATGGTAGGCTGTCGAAAAAAGCACGCTTTTGTGGCTATTAAAGAGCGCTGTGTTAAATTATTGAGTAATTGGAGTATGCATTTTTTATCAGCTCGGGACAAAGAGGTATTTTTAAAATCTATTTTACAAGCAATTCCGATCTATGCAATGCAATGCTTTAAGTTACAGATTTTTTTTTTTGTCAAGAGCTCGAGAATTTAATGAGCAAATTTTGGTAGCGCAATACTAAAACAAATAAAGGTATCCATTGGTGTAAATGGAGTGAAATGTGTATCCCCAAAGCGAAGGGAGGGTTAGGTTTTAAAGATTTGTCAAAGTTCAATTTGGCCCTACTAGCGAAGCAGGGGTGGAAAATTATCATGCAGATTGTTTGTTTGCGCGCGTAATAAAAGCTAGGTATTTCCCAAAAGGGGATGTTATGAGTGCTGGTTTAGGATCTTACCCTTCGTATACCTGGTGTACGAGCCCATTTGCCCGGCCCATTTCACAACAGACAAACCTAAATCAATTAGACCAAACCCTAAAGCAAAAAAAAAACAACAAAAGAAAAAACCCTAATGCAAGTGGCGCCGCAGCCTAGCCCCCACTTGCCCTGCCTTCTGACCAGCAGTCCCGTCCCCTTAACCTGCTCCACCGCCCACTGTCATTGCAGCACCTGCAAACACGCAATAGACAACAATGGCAGCAAAAGAGAAATATATTGTATTTTTATTTTGGCTCTTTTCTTCCATTTCGGATATAAAAACCGAAGGAAAACAATGTATTCGGAGGGGGAATTTTCTTTGAATGAAAAAATAGGGACTTTTACAAACATTTTGAAAAAAAAAAACGAATAGAAAAAGGTGGTTCTTTAATCTTTCCTTTCTCGACTGTTCAATATTGCTTCTACTTTTATTTCGATTCATCTTGTATTTCCTTTTTTAAAATTTTTTAAACAAAATAATAAAATAATAAAAGAAAAGAGAAAGGGGCTTACTGGAGTTACCCCGTAGCCGCGTCGTCGCCTCGTGTCCATCGACGGAGGTTTCTCTCCACGATCGGGTTCGGGTACGAAGGAGGGGGTGAAAGGAGACCTTTCTCTTTCGGGGTTTTAGCCAAGAAGGCTAGGCCTTCAATTAGATTCCGAAACAGGGCACAAAGGCCCATCTCCACTCATCGTTGACCACCGAACCGTGGTGGTGCGTCGATCGGACGGAAAGGGGAGAGGGAAAGAAGCTTTAACGTTTTGGTTTCTTTTTTTTTTCTGAACTGATATTGAAATGAAATAGATTAAGAAAGGGTATTTTAAGCTTTGAAGAAAACGGCGCCGTTTGGCTGTAAGGTTAGCTGCGTATATCCCTTCAATGGGATAATTGCGCGATGGCCCCTTCCCCTTTTTCTGTGTTTCTGGTTTCAGCCCAATTTAGCTTTTTTCCTTTTTAAAATTCACCCTACTATTTCATTTGTGTTTTAATTGAGTCCTGCACCGAAATGCTGCCTATCAGGGAGGGTTATTCACCCATTTGGTCCCTGTGAGTTTAGGCGCATAACGATGTGGTCCTTGTTCGCCTTTTCTTTGATTTATTGCGATTTTAGACCTCTGACTTTCATTCTGATTTCATCATAGTCCTTGATTTGCTTAATCAGTTATTTATTTGTTTTTCTTTAAAGAAAATCATGTTATTATTTTACTATTACTATTTTATTATTATCACTATATTATTACTCTCATCACTACATCACTATATTTATATTATCATTACTATATTATTATTACTATATTATTATATCATTATTACTATTATTATCTTTGTTATTATCACTTCTCACTCTATCATTTTTATTTCTATTTTATTATGATTATTATTATTTATTTTTATTATTTTTATAACCATATTATTATTATATTATTATTAGCACTATTACTATATTATTATTTTTTTATATGTCTATATATCTCTTATTATTTCGTTTACTAATTGTTATTATGATTACTATCGTCATTATTTATTTTTCTTTACATTTTCTTTATTATTTATTTTATTGTTGTTTTTTATTTTATGTATTTGTCATTTTCGTTCCAATATATTATTATTATCATTACTTTATTACCATTATTATTATTATTATTATTATTATTATTATTATTATTATTATATATTATTATTATTATTATTATTATTATTATTATTATCATCCTAAAACTAGTTTTTTTTAAACTGTTTTGTATATTATCAACTCTATCTCCTATATATCTTGCTATGCATATACGTATATATGTTATAATACTATTATTCGTATTCTCTTTGCTTATTATCTTTTGTTTTCGCATCTTGTGTTATTAATATTATTACCACCGTACTTTCTACCATCGTTTGCTTCACGCTAATTTTTCTCGATGCCTTAGTTTTTATAAACAACCGATATTTCGTATTAGAGATTCGGGAAGATCGAGCCCTAACTTATTGGGTTCCAGTTTTTCTCGTTTAATCTAAATCACGAAATACCTTTTTTTAAAATCATTATATAAGTTTTGAATAAAATACTTGTTCTCGGAAATTCGAAATGTTGTGTCCTAACTTACTGGACTCGACATCTAGATACTTCGGATAAGTTTCTTTTTCTATTAAAATAGGGGCAATATTCCTAATTTGGACCTTCGAGAAAACGAACCCTAACTTACTGGGTTCTGATTTCTCGTTTGACAAATGACGGGAAATCCTCTTCAAATATAAAACTAAACTTTAAAAGGCGAGCTTAGTTTCGGGAGTCTAAAGTATTGCGCCCTAACTTACTGGACATGATGCTTTATCTCTTCGAAAATAAGAGAGCCTTAACGCCCCTTCCAATTCCTTCAAGTTTTGGAAATAAAAAGTATCTATTTTCAAATCATTCCAAAGTTTTCAACATTAGGACATCGATCAAACAATTTGGTACCAATTTTGGGCGTGTCGAGGGTGCTAATCCTTCCTCGCACGTAATTGACTTCCGAACCCATTGTTCTCAAATTTTCGTAGACCAAAAAGTGTTTTAGTAAAACAAAGGTGATCCGATCACACCCAAATAAAGATCGGTGGCGACTCCCTTCCTTTTCGTTTTCAAACTTCTAGTCGACCGCGTCGTTTACTGTTCTATCAAAAAATGGTTACGACAGCTTGGCGACTCCACTGTGGACTTCGAGAGTCAGGCCATAGATTTATTGATTCTTGTCCTTTTGATTAAAATTGGAAAATGGTTTCAAAAATATCATGCTTCTTTTAATGCACTTTCAATATTGGGTCTCGTAAATACTTTGGCATTGCATTGCATGACCGTTGTGGTCACACCCTTTAAGTGGGAGCGAGAAGCTATGCCTTCGTGAGGTTTTCACCTTCGCATGGGCTAGTGGACTGCTTTCGGGATACATCCGTACCTATGTCTTCGTAAAGTTTTCACTTCCGCATGGCCATGGGGAAATGTATTCCCCTGAACCGAACTCAGTCCGTATGAGCCTATAATGGGTGAAGATCGAGGAATCTGCTGGTTTGGGTACCTCAACTATAGAACTGAACCGTATATAGTGAACCCTAGGAGCCCACCTTAGGTAGAACTACGTCAAACTGTAGTGGTCACCCAGGTAGGTGTTTGTTCTTTTTCACTGGCTTTATATTTTACGATACTAACTCGTTGTGTTTTATTTTTGTGCATATCATCTCATTTCTTTAGAGGTATCGATTCACGGTCAGTTTCTAAGTTAGAAAGCTGGTTATGGAAAACGGGTTCCTTGATAAAGTGGAAGACAATGCAGTCGTTTGTATATAGTTAGAACCTAGGCAGTTAAAAGGGCCTGGATCCATTTGAGCAAAAGGAAATGGGGCAGTGCTAAAATCTTAGCCACCTGTGCTTCTTGATGTTGTTCTGATCAAAGCTGATTTGGAAGTGAAGAAGATTGTACGACATTTTATGACCAGGCATGGTTTTGGAACTAAAAGATGAAAGTAATTATACTCACCAATCACTTCAAAGTGAGCGGGAAGGATACGGATAGACACTTCTACCATTATAGCGTTTCTCTTTTATGAGAAGATAATCACCCTGTAGACGACAAGAATGTTGGAAGGAAAGTGATTGGCAGAGTGCGAGAGACCCGTGACAAGGAATTGGCTGGAAAGGACTTTGCTTACGACGGGGAGAAAAGTTTATTTACTGTTGACGCTCTTCCAAATAACAAGCATGAGTTCACAGTTGTATTGGAAGATATTACATCCAACAGAAACAACGGTAATGCAAGACCTGATGACTCAAATGGGCAAAACAAGAAGAGAATTAAACGGCCTTATCGGTCAAATCAGCTTTGTTGCAAAGACACCCATGCAAGCAACTCAAAATGTTCGGCGCGGACAGGAATCTGAAAACTCTCAAGAAGCGCTGAGGGTGATGGATGTCATTTTAAGGTAGCACGCTGCGAAACAGGGGTGTTTACTTGTTTGCCAATCTTTCAAGATAATCAGAGCAACTTCACAGACACTGGAGGAGGTGCCCTTGGCTATAGAAGTTTCCATTCAAGTTTCATAGCCACTCAATGAGGCCTTTCCCTGAATATTGATGATAATTCGTCCTAGTCCGGTTGTGGATTTTTTGCCAATCAAAATGCCATAGATCCATACTCCCTGGACTGGACCATGGCTAAACGAAGCCTTAAGAACCTGAGGATAAAAGTCAGTCCATCCAATCATGAGTACAAGATCACATGGATTGAGCGAACAGTTGTGCAAAGATCAGTTGTTTTTATTGAAGCAGAAAAGTATGAAGAATGTCAATGGAAGCTGAGAATCCAGAGATTACTGTCTATAATTATTTTCGACCATCACAACACACAGACGCGCTTCTTTGCAGACTTGCCATGCTTTAATGTTGGAGAGCCGAAATGGCCTACACATATTCCTTTGGAGCTCCATTTCTTGATATATTTGCAATTAACAAAGTGCTAACTAGAGAGCTTCTGTGGTTAAGACAAGAAGCCTCAGGAAAGAATGAAAGTCTTATCCAATGCTTCACAAGGGAACAACCATAGTGCCGAGCCGATGCTGCGTTCTTGTGGTGTTTCTATCAGCACTAATTTCACCCAAGTCGAATGTCGTATTCTGTCAGTACCAAGGGGCAATGATGGAAATTTCTTTCCGAAGAATAGGCGTTGGATTTAGTGGAACCATCTAGGATGGAAAGATAGGTTGTTGTGAACTTCTTGGCTCATCGTTGCGATCCAAACAACATTGCAAGGGATTTGGTTCGTGTGAAGAAGTGAAAGGAATTTGTATTGACCCCATTTGATAGATCCAAAGAGACGAACCAGAATAGACGACTTTCACCTATGGTTAGAATGGGAAAAGCTATTGAACAGGTACAATCTAAAATGTCTGGAGCTCTGCAGTTCCTTCTTCGTCTAGAAAAACTCTAATCTTTATGAGCCATGGAAGCGGAAGAATCCCTCGGAGTATGACGCTAGCTAAAGTAAATGGTCAATACTTTTCTGGAAAACTGATGCTAAGCTGGGATAGTCTCCTCACTACTCTTGAAGCTGTAACTCTGCAATCGAGTTGAAGTTAAGTCTGAACAAGATTAAGGAAATGAAGTGTAGTTAAAATCAGCATTACACAATTACGAACTGCGGATCGAGCCTTTTGAAACGAGAGAGGAATGTTGGAAAGAAGAACTTCATCATTCTTATGATCATCGAGTTAAAAAGTCGAGATTACCTCATGAGGGAAATGATAGTTCAGATTCAAGAGATAGCTGGTCGTCTACAGATTTTGGCATTACAGGTGGATATGTTAAGTCTGATCATAGTCAAGAGCTAACTCCATTGCTTGGGAAATCGAAACCTTTAGGGCTTAGGACGAAAGCATATAGTAGTCCGTTTTATGTAAAAGAACTTGTTTTCTAATAAAGTTTTCTAAAATGAAGTTGATCAGAATCGATGCCTCTTTGCATTCATGCATTCGCACTATATTGCATGCGCATTACATTGCATTCATTTGCATTAGACCTTTACAAAAAGGACCCTAATTAGGTAAAATGTTTCAGTTAACCTGGAAAACATGGAACAAAGGTTGGTGAGGATAGAGCAAAGGCAAATACAGATGCAAGAGCAATTGTCCCAAATTCAACAAGAAGTGCGAGAGCAAATGCTAGATTTCCAAAAGAACGTGATCGGCTAGCTAGCTCAGTTATTAGCCGGAAGACTTGAAAAAAGGAGTGACCCAGTGGCCAACAATGCAGATGATGATGAAGACATCATTTATTCCCCTAAAAAGTGCCCCGACTCAACCAGGCGCGCATTCCTGTGGGGTACCTGTCATTATCGGATCTCAATATAGGAGTGATACCTCAGTACTGCTGAACTCTCTGATCGGCCCCGGTAATGATCAAGTCAATCGTGTTGTTATTGGCCTACCAGAGGCAAAGAAAAAGGGAGAGAGGACTTCAAAAGCCCTGAAGAGGAAAGACAAGGATGTGGATAACACGAGTGGGTATACCAAGGGTCACTCGAAGCCGTTTACAATAAACCAGCCAAAAGGGGCAGTCACCAGTCACTCGGTCCCCCCAAAGCAAAAACCCAATCCAAGATCGAGTTCAGACAAGCTTCAGTTTACTCCTATTCCCATGACGTATAGGGAGTTATACCAGAACTTATTTGATACGCATGTTGTAGCTCCTTGTTAAATAAAGCCACTGCAACCTCCATACCCAGAATGGTATAACCTAAATGTCCAGTGCGAGTATCACGCGAGGGTTACAGGGCATTCGATAGAAAATTGCACAGCTTTCAAGAAGTTGGTGGAAAAATTCATCAAAATGGGTATTGTGGAGATAGATGACGCGCCAAAAACAGAAGCATGAACTTGGGAGCGTTTTGAGCAATGAGACTGCGGAAGAAATTCCTGTAGTATTTAGGAGCTTACCTGGAGTAATGTATGAAATATACTTGTTGCTTTAAGCCTAGAAGCAATAAGATCTCGTTTGTGAAATAGGCTCGTGCTCAGAATTACTATTTTAGTAAAATACATCTTTTTGAACAAATATTTTTCTTTTTCATGCTATACATTCTATTGAATATTCTTTTATTCTTCATTCATAAATAACCATTCTTGGAATCATTTGTTCTCTAGAAGTTACTTTCATACCTACAATGGGTCCCAGATATCAATGACATGAGCGACGCTGTTACTGACTCCCTTTCTAGTGGGATATGTGTTTAAAGGGATCTAAGGACTTGGAAGATGACAGAGATTGCAACTTATTTCCTAACTTGTTAAAAGTGGTAGATCTTACCTTACGAAGTGACAGCGGACACTACGAGCTAACGAGGGAGATGAAAATGGAAGATTAGCCCACTGCAGGAATAAGGCAAGGCATCATTGAGTTATCTTCAAGAATTCAAAGATGTTATCATATAATCACCAAGACACACCTAGGCTACTGAAACGTGGGTATGCTGTTAAGATTGATATTTAAAGAACCCATGTTAATGGTTCTACAAAGGACAGGAGATTCACAGATTCCCTATATGTGGGGCATGGACGTTATCAAGCCAGTCTCCTCAAAAGCTTTTAGCCAACATCGATTCATATTCATGGTCATTGGTTACCTCACTGAAAGGGAGAAGGTCGCTTCATATGCCAAAGTTACAAAGTCAGCAGTTATCAAATTCAAATTTCAAAAAAAAAGGAAGAAGAAGAAGAAGAAGTGTGTGGCAATAAGGAATGCCAGAAAGAAACGTGTTTAATGTAATGACACAAATTTACAGTCTGTTCAAAGACCAGACACCATATCGGTGCAGCAATGGCAGCCAAAAACCATTCAAAATTTTTGAAAAATGACTGAGACTTGTAAAGGTTGGCATAGAGAAGTTACCATTTACCTTCTAGGTTTCTTGAACGTTGGCTAGGACTTTCACTGGGGCATCTTTCCCATTGGTTTATTAAAAGGGAAACAATTGTTGAAAGATAAGATTCCTTTTCCCAAGCTTTGATTTTGATTAGATGAAACAGAATGTCTACAGTAAGCTTGATTGAAAGTACTCATGGTCCAATGTACCAAAAATGGATGATATGGGCTTATGACAAAAATATTCGCTCAAGAGAATTTCAAGAGAAGGACCTGGCATTAAGAAGGGTTCTTCTTATTCAAAAGGACTCCAAAGGAAAAGTAAATGCCTTATGCAGCAAAGAAGGCTTGTTCTAGGGAAACATGGATACTAATCAAGATGGATGGCAAGGACCTGCCCAATCCGGTGAATTCAGATTCAAAAAAAAAATGAAAACAACACGAAAATAGAAAAAAGGGAAAAAAGGAGAGGCCGAGGCGAAAACCCGCAAAGGGCGCCTTGAGATCAAAGGGGATTTGAGTTGAAAACCCGAGAAGGGCAGCTCAAATTTTGATCGAAAAAATCAGTCTGGTGATCCCTGAGTTTGCAGGGATCAGATTGAAGATAGCAGATTTGACCTTCCTGAAGTTGCAGGAAGCAGATCAAAGACATCAGTCTGGTGATCCCTGAGTTTGCAGGGATCAAATTGAAGATAGCTGATTTGACATTCCTGAAGTTGCAGGAAGCAGATCGAATACATCAGTCTGGTGATCCCTGAGTTTGCAGGGATCAGATTGAAAATAGCAGGTTTGACATTTCTGAAGTTGCAGGAAGCAGATCGAATACATCAGTCTTGTGATCCCTGAGTTTGCAGGGATCAGATTGAAGAAAGCAGATTTGACATTCCTGAAGTTGCAGGAGCAGATCGAAGATAACAAGTCTGGCGATCCTGATGTTACAGGAGCGGATTGAAAGAGCAGATCGAAGATGCAAGACTTATCTCCCTAAAGGTGCAACAGCAAATTGGAGCTGCAAATCCTATCTTTTCGAAATGGCGATGGTGCGAGTCAAAGCAACAAGATGCGATGGATGAAACTAGGCTAAAAAAGAAGTCGGGGCTTAGCAGGCCCGGGCAAAATGGGCCTTTTGAAAGTCTTTGCTCCATTCTCGTTACACGACAATGAGCAAAGAGGGGCAGCTGTACGAGCCTATTTGCCCAGCCCATTTCACAACAGACAAACCTAAATCAATTAGACCAAACCCTAAAGCAGAAAAAACAACAAAAGAAAAAACCCTAATGCAAGTGGCGCCGCAGCCTAGCCCCCACTTGCCCTGCCTTCTGACCAGCAGTCCCGTCCCCTAACCTACTCCACCGCCCACTGTCATTGCAGCACCTGCAAACACGCAATAGACAACAATGGTAGCAAAAGAGAAATATATTATATTTTTATTTTGGCTCTTTTCTTCCATTTCGGATATAAAAACCGAAGGAAAACAATGTATTCAGAGGGGGGAATTTTCTTTGAATGAAAGAATAGGGACTTTTACAAACATTTTGAAAAAAGAAAACCGAATAGAAAAAGGTGGTTCTTTAATCTTTCCTTTCTCGACTGTTCAATTTTGCTTCTACTTTTATTTCGATTCATCTTGTATTTCCTTTTTTTTTAAAATTTTTTAAACGAAATAATAAAATAATAAAAGAAAAGAGAAAGGGGCTTACCGGAGTTACCCCGTAGCCGCGTCGTCGCCCCGTGGTCCATCGACGGAGGTTTCTCTCCACGATCGGGATCGGGTACGAAGGAGGGGGTGAAAGGAGACCTTTCTCTTTTGGGTTTTTAGCCAAGAAGGCTAGGCCTTCAATCAGATTCCAAAACAGGGCACAAAGGCCCATCTCCACCCATCGTTGACCACCGAACCGTGGTGGTGCGTCGATCGGACGGAAGAAAGGGGAGAGGGAAAGAAGCTTTAATGTTTCGGTTTCTTTTTTTTTTATGAACTGATATTGAAATGAAACAGATTAAGAAAGGGGATTTTAAGCTTTGAAGAAAACGACGCCGTTTGGCTGTAAGGTTAGCTGCGTATATCCTTTCAATGGGATAATTGCGCGATGGCCCCTTCCGCTTTTTCTGTGTTTCTAGTTTCAGCCCAATTTAGCTTTTTTCATTTTTAAAATTCACCCTACTATTTCATTTGCGTTTTAATTGAGTCCTGCACCGAAATGCTGCCTATCAGGGTGGGTTATTCACCCATTTGGTCCCTGTGAGTTTAGGCGCATAACGATGTGGTCCTTGTTCGCCTTTTCTTTGATTTATTGCAATTTTAGACCTCTGACTTTCATTCTGATTTCATCATAGTCCTTGATTTGCTTAATCAGTTATTTATTTGTTTTTCTTTAAAGAAAATCATATTATTATTTTACTATTACTATTTTATTATTATCACTATATTATTACTCTCATCACTACATCACTATATTTATATTATCATTACTATATTATTATTACTATATTATTATTATATCATTATTAATATTATTATTTTTGTTATTATCACTTCTCACTCTATCATTTTTATTTCTATTTTATTATGATTATTATTTTTTATTATTTTTATTATCGTTTTTATAACCATATTATTATTATATTATTAGCACTATTACTATATTATTATTTTTTTTTATATGTCTATATATCTCTTATTATTTCATTTACTAATTGTTATTATGATTACTATCGTCATTATTTATTTTTCTTTACATTTCTTTATTATTTATTTTATTGTTGTTTTTATTTTATGTATTTGTCATTTTCGTTCCAATATATTATTATTATCATTACTTTATTACCATTATTATTATTATTATTATTATTATTATTATTATTATTATTATTATTATTATTATTATTATTATTATTATTATTATTATTATTATTATTATTATCATCCTAAAACTAGTTTTTTTTAAATGTTTTGTATATTATCAACTCTATCTCCTATAAATCTTGCTATGCATATACGTATATATGTTATAATACTATTATTCGTATTCTCTTTGCTTATTATCTTTTGTTTTCGCATCTTGTGTTATTAATATTATTACCACCGTACTTTCTACCATCGTTTGCTTCACACTAATTTTTCTCGATGCCTTAGTTTTTATAAACAACCGATATTTCGTATTAGAGATTCGGGAAGATCGAGCCCTAACTTACTGGGTTCCGGTTTTTCTCGTTTAATCTAAATCACGAAATACCTTTTTTAAAATCATTATATAAGTTTTGAATAAAATACTTGTTTTCGGAAATTCGAAATGTTGCGTCCTAACTTACTGGACTCGACATCTAGATACTTCGGATAAGTTTCTTTTTCTGTTAAAATAGGGGCAATATTCCTAATTTGGACCTTCGAGAAAACGAACCCTAACTTACTGGGTTCTGATTTCTCGTTTGACAAATGACGGGAAATCCTCTTCAAATATAAAACTAAACTTTAAAAGGTGAGCTTAGTTTCGGGAGTCTAAAGTATTGCGCCCTAACTTACTGTACATGAGGCTTTATCTCTTCGAAAATAAGAGAGCCTTAACGTCCCTTCCAATTCCTTCAAGTTTTGGAAATAAAAAGTATCAATTTTCAAATCATTCCAAAGTTTTCAACATTAGGACATCGATCAAACAATTTGGCACCAATTCCGGGCGTGTCGAGGGTGCTAATCCTTCCTCGCACGTAATTGACTTCCGAACCCATTTTTCTCAAATTTTCGTAGACCAAAAGCATCATTTTAATAAACCAAGGTGTTTTATTAAAACAAAGGTGATCCGATCACACCCAAATAAAGATCAGTGGCGACTCCCTTCCTTTTCGTTTTCAAACTTCGAGTCGACCGTGTCATTTACTGTTCTATCAAAAAATGGTTACGACACCTGGCGCAGTATTTGAGGAGCCAGACAACTTCTCGATGAGGGGATGGGGTGGCGAATTGTTAATGGGGATTTAATCAATATATGAAATGATAGTTGGCTTCCGGGACTTGGCAGTGGCAGAATAAAATGTCAGAATATGGATATTAGGCTTACTCAAGTATCAGATTTAATTGATAAGGAAACCAATACCTGGAAGCAGGACATCATTCGATCGCTATTTGGAGAGGAGCAGCTGAAGTGCATTTTCACAATCCCATTGGCAAGTAGTAGACCACGAGATGCACTTGTGTGGCGAGGGGATAATACTAGGGTATATACAGCAAAGAGCGGCTACAGATGGCTTATTACAAGGGGTACTATAATACATAATAAAATTCCTACTAATTTCTTTACAAAATTATGGGAGCTTTAGGTGCCAAGTAAAATTCGTATTCTCATGTGGAGAATTGATAACAACCATTTACCCACGTTGCATAATCTAAAAGCCCGTCAACCCTTTATGCCCGGTGTGTCAATCTGAGGAGGAATCGGTGGAACACCTTTTTAGGGTTTGCTCCTTCACACAGTAGGTTTTGCGGGGTTTAGAAGCGCCATTTTCAACATACAACAGAGAATCCAGTTGGAAAAGTTGGTTAGCAACAGAATTTGAAAATCAGAGTATAGAAGCATGCAAAATCAAATCTATCGCCTATTAAGCTATTTGGTATAATCGCAACAAACTCTATCATGAAGGAGTACAATAGCATGTGAATGAAGTTGCTGGGTTTATCAAGGCCTACTATGCAGAAATATCTAGTGTAGCAACCTAAAATTTGCTCGGGCGCTAGTTGAGGCAATTATTGAAAATTTAAAAACAGAGTTTCGATTTTATTTAAAAAAGGGAGTCGTCACCAATCCTTTTTCCTAGATGTGATCAGACACCTAATAAATCCTCTTTTAAAAGAAAAATTATTTTTTGAATTTTCTTAAAAAAAAAGGCCGAGTTTAGGTCTACATCAAAATTCCAGAGAAAAAATAGGGTTCGGGAGTCAGTTACGCGCAAGGAAGGTATTAGCACCCTCGCGACGCCCAAAATTGGTATCTTGTTAAGCGCGCGTTGTCTTAATTTTCAAAATTACGAGTTCAATTTAATATTTAATCGTGATTCGACTGAAACACGAGAATTTTAATAAATTATATATTATTATATATTCATTTAAATATAATTTGATAATTTTCAAAATAAATAAATTAATAAATAAACATTTTATTTTAAAAACACGAGAGTTTTTTTTGAAACACAAGAATTTTTGAAAACGCGAAATCTTTTGAAAACACGAAATCTTTTGAAAACACAAAAATTTTTAAAAAACACGAAAATTTTGAAACACGAGAATTTTTTAAAACACGAAAATTTTTGAAACACAAAAATTTTGATAAATTACATATTATCGTATTATATACATTTTAAAAATGAAATTTCCATAATTTAAAAATAACCACAAAAATAATCATTTTATTTTAAAACCTGAGATTTTTTTAAATTTTTTCGATTTTTAAAAGGGCGTATCGTATTTAACACGAACCAATAATATTCACCCACCATAGCGATGAAATCAACGACTTAGTGTCAAACCGATTCGTTGCCTTATTTATTAAAATGATTTAAATTAAAAAATAAAATAAAATACAATTAAAAATAAA
Source organism: Gossypium australe (assembly GCA_005393395.2). NCBI lineage: Eukaryota > Viridiplantae > Streptophyta > Magnoliopsida > Malvales > Malvaceae > Gossypium > Gossypium australe. The sequence continues at coordinate 21,274,488 of CM016619.1, read as the reverse complement.
AATGCTAAAAAAATATCAATAATATTAAAACGAGATGTCATCAAAAATACACGAATTAAATTAAAAGTGGGTAAAAAAATTACCGAAAAACCCAAAATACAGGCCTGATCGAACAAGTTACGCGACTCGATTTTTTTTCTCTTTTTTTCCTTTCTTCTTCTTTTTTTGCTAATTAGGCTGCTGACTGGCCTGCTGTTTGGCTGGCCTGTTGGACTGCCCTTTTTTTTGGTGGGCTGTTTTTTTTGCTGGGCCCGCTGTTGGTGCGGGTCTGGTCGGCCCGACTGCTTTTAATTTTTTAATTTTTTTCCTTTTTTTCCTTCTTTCTTCTTCTTCCTTCTTCTCCTAGCCCGCCGCCGCCGTAGTCACCGTCGTGGCCGCCTTATCCCTCTTCTCTTCTCTTTTCTCTCTTTTTTTCTTTCTTCTCCCTTTTGTTTTTTTTTCGTGGGTCACTTTTTTTTGTTGGGGGTTTGATTTTTGGGGAAAAATCCTCTTTTATAGTATTGTTTTTGCAGGTATTAGGTGGCTAGAGATGAGGGAGACATGCCCTAGGCTAGTGGCCGAAAAATTGAGGGAGTGGGTGCCCCAAATCATGCAATCTGGTAGAAGGACCAAATCGCAAATGTAGTAAAATTAGCAGGGTCAAAGTGTAATTTTGAAAGAGTTAAGGGGTTAAAATGTAATTTTAGAAAAGTTGATGAGTCAAAATGTAATTTTGGAAAAGTTAAGGGGTCAAAATATAATTTTGGAAAAGTTAAGGGGTCAAAATGTAATTTTGAATTTTTTGTATTTTTCAATTTTATTTTTTTATTTTTTAAATTTTGAAAATTAAACACGAAATTGAGCCAGACAAAATTTAGTGCTTACAGTTGCCCCTCTTTGCTCATCGCTGTGAAACAAGGATAGAGCAAAGACTTAAAAGTACTAAATTTTATTCGATTGTCCAATTTTTATTCTTTATTGAAAAACAGAAATCGAAAATAACTCGGCATGCGACCCGAAGCACAACTCACCTCTCGGATTATGAGTTGATCTTTGAAAAATAAAAATTTTAAAAATACCTCGGTTTGTGTCCGAGGCTCAACTCATCTCTCGCAATATGAGTTGATTTTTTTGAAAAACAAAAATTAAAAATACCTCGGCATGTGACCCGAGGCTCAACTCACCTCTCGCAATATGAGTCGATTTTTGAAAAGGAAATTGAAAAATACATCGGCTTGTGACCCGAGGCCCAACTCACCTCTCGCATTATGAGTTGATTTTTGAAAAAGAAATTAAAAAATACCCGACGTGTGACCCGAGGCTCAACTCACCTCTCGCATTATGAGTTGATTTTTTGGAGCAAACAGAAATTGAAAATACCTCGGCATTTAACCCGAGGCTCAACTCACCTCTCGCAATATGAGTTGATTTTTTTGAAAAATAGAAATGAAGTAATTTTTTTAAATATCAGAATTTCAAAACATATCATCTGGTGGAACTCGGATGTCTTCTTTTTACTTGATTTAGTATAGCTATCATCAAAACCTCTTGCTCTACTAGAGTACCCGTATATGTCATGCATGATGTTATCATGATATGCACGTGTTTGTCTTAAATGCTTTTATACCTACATGATTATGCCCTACGCCTTGGGCTTGTTTGTCATATATCTCTTTTCGTTACGATTTTCATGATGACTTGCATTCATTGCTTTGATTCTTGACTTTCCTTTCAGGTTTTGTACCCGTCCTCGAGTAATCTGTGTTTCTCGTATATCACCCTTTTGCCCCCGTTGAACTTTGTCCTTGCTTTAAGGCTCTTGTACTTACCAAATTCTCATCTGAGTAATGCTCAACATTCCTTTTGTTTAGAGTATGTCATGTCACTATTTATTATTTAAATAAACCATACATGAGATGCATGAAAATGAAAAAGTAGGTATGAAAGAAATACCTCACATTCATATTTATTTCAAAAGCAATAGGCAAAGAAAATTGGCAAGGAATAGTTCAATAAAGAAAACATTATAAAGAAAGGAAAGCAGATTCAATTGTCACAAATGCTTTAGATATCCAACGCATAAACTTCTCCATGTTTCTTCATCCTGAATCTTTTCGAGCACGGCTTCTTTTGTAGAAGATTTCGAGCTTCTAAGAATGCTTTAAATATTGTAACTTCGTCCTTTGACTCCCCGTTCAAAATGTCTTGCTCCTTAAGCCTGAACCCCCTTCATTAGGACGCCCTTTCAGGTTTTCATCCTAATCTTTTTTGTTTATCAAGACGCCCTTTTCGGGTTTTCATCTTGATCTCCCCTTCTTTTTTCTTTTTCTTTTAGGCATAATATTTCTTCACAGCATCTGAGTTCACTGGATTAGGCAACTCCCTCCCATCCATCTCAGTGAGAATCAGAGCACCGCCCGAGAAGGCCTTCTTTACAATGTACGGCCCTTCCCAATTTGGTGCCCATTTTCCTCGAAAGTCTTTTTGTATTGGGATAATCTTTCTCATTACGAGTTCTCCCTCGCGAAATTCTCTTGGCCGCACCTTCTTGTCATAGGCCATGGTCATTCTCTTCTGGTACATCTGTCCATGACAGGTTACCTTTAAGCGTTTTTCTTCGATAAGATTTAGCTGGTCATATCGAGCTCGAACCCATTATGATTCCTCTAGTTTCAACTCCATTAAGACTCGTAGAGAGGGGATCTCAACTTCGATGGGCAGCACAACTTCCATTCCATAGACCAGAGAGAAAGGAGTTGCTCCCGTAGATGTCCGCACAGATGTGCAATATGCATACAAAGTGAATGGTAGTTTCTCGTGCCAGTCTTTATATGTCTCGGTCATTTTCCCAATAATCCTCTTAATATTTTTGTTAGCTGCTTCTACTACTCCGTTCATCTTTGGGCGATAGGGTAAGGAATTATGATGCTTTATTTGAAATTGCTCGCACACTTCTTTTATCATCTTGTTGTTCAGATTTAAAGCGTTATCTAAAATGATTCTCTCAGGCAAACCATATCGACATATGATTTCCTTTTTTAAGAACCTGCAAACTGCAGTCTTTGTCACATTAGCAAACGAATCGGCTTCTACCCATTTTGTGAAATAATCTATAACCACAAAAATGAATGGGTGTCCATTAGAAGCTTTTGGGGAAATTGGCCCTATAACATCCATGCCCCACATAGAAAAAGGCCACGGAGAAGTCATGACATGAAGGGGCGAAGGGGCTGGATGAATTTTATCGCCATAAATTTGACATTTGTGGCACTTTCGTGCATAACTAATACAGTCATTTTCCATCGTCAGCTAGTAATAACCGAGTCTCATAATCTGCCTAAGCCATAGTGAAACCATTGGCATGCGTCCCACAAATTTTTTCATGGACATCTTCAAGTATTTTTCTGGTTTCAACAGCATCCACGCATTAGAAGCACTTGATCTTTTCCTCTTTTGTACAGGATATCCCCATCAAGAACAAATCCAACCGCCATTCTTCTGATTGTTCTTTTGTCGTTCTCATTTTCTTGCTCAGGATACCTTTGATTCTTGACATATTCTAAGATATCATGGAACCATGGCTATCCATCTGTCTCTTTTTCAATGCTAAAACAATGTGCAGGGACCTCATATATGCTCATTTGGAGAGGCATTATTTCTGTTTTTCTGTTTACTTTGAACATTGAAGCCAAAGTGGCCAGGGCATCAGCCAATTGGTTTTCTTCTCGTGGGAAGTAATTAAAAGTCACTTCTTTGAATTCTTTAATCAGTTCCGCAACTAGATCGCGATATTTAACTAATTTCGAATCTCTCACTTCCCAATCTCCACAGATTTGGTAAATCACCAACGCTGAGTCCCCGTACACCTCTAAGATTTTGATGTTTCATTCAATAGTTGCACGAAGTCCCATGATGCAAGCCTCATATTCCGCTATATTATTGGTACAGAAGAAATTTAATATGGCAGTAAGCGAATAATGGTTCCCTTCTGGTGACACTAAGACTGCTCCAATCCTATGCCCCAATACATTCGACTCACCATCAAAGCTCATCTTCCATGATTTCTCTTTTGACGATTCACATTTTTTTTTGTAATGCACAGCAAGTCTTCATCTGGGAAATCAAATCTCAATAGCTCGTATTCATCCGTTGTTCGAGATGCTAAGAAGTCAGCTATTACGCTCCCCTTTATTGACTTTTGGCTCACATAGACAATGTCATACTCCGATAATAGGATCTGCCATCGTGCCATTCTTCCTGTGAATGCAGGTGATTCCATCATGTACTTTATTGGGTCCAACTTTGAAATTAACCATGTCGTATGATACAACATATATTATATGCCTGAGCCTCCGAACTACCCAAACCAAAGCGCAACAGAATTTTTCAATTGACGAATACTTTACCTCATACTCTGTGAACTTTTTGCTGAGATAGTAAATCACCTTTTCTCTTTTCCCCGACTCATCATGTTTCCCCAGTACGCAACCCATTGAATTTTCGAACACAGTCAGATACAATATTAACGGTCTTTCGGGAGTTGGCGGTACTAGCACCGAGGGACTAGAAAAATACTGTTTTATCTTGTCAAAAGCCACTTGGCACTTCTTGTTCCATTCCCTCGGATTATGTTTTCGAAGGAGTCAAAAAATTGGGTCACACTGATTGGTAAGTTGAGCAATGAATCGAGCGATGTAGTTCAACCTCCCTAAAAATCCTCTGACTTCTTTTTGTGTGTGCGAAGGTGGTAGTTCTTGTATGGCTTTTATCTTATTTGGATCAACCTCAATACTTCTCTAGCTGACAATGAAGCCTAGTAATTTTCCCGAGGTAGCCCCAAACGTACACTTGGCTAGATTAAGCTTCAGCTGGAACTTTCTTAGTCTTTCAAACAACTTCCTAAGGTTCTCAACATGCTCTCTTTCCCCCCGAGATTTGGCAATCATATCATCGACATAGACTTCTATTTCTTTATGCATCATGTCATGGAACAACATCACCATGGCCCTCTGATATGTTGCCCCAGCATTTTTAATCCGAACGGCATCACCTTATAGCAGAATGTCCCCCACATCGCTACGAAGGTAGTTTTCTCCATATCCGTAGGAGTCATCTTTATCTGATTATAACCCGGGAATCCATCCATGAAAGAAAATAATGAATGTTTTGCTGTGTTATCCACCAACGTATCGATGTATGGCAAGGGAAAATTATCTTTAGGACTTGCTCGATTCAGATCGTGATAATCCATGCACATTCACACCTTGCCGTCTTTCTTTGATACCGGGACTATATTAGCTACCCATTCTGGATATTTGGAGACTTGTAGAAAGCCAGCATCAAATTATTTATTGACTTTTTCTTTTATCTTTAATAGCATTTCAGGTCTCATTCGTCTTAGCTTCTGTTGAATGGGTTTGCATTTTGGTTTCAGTGGGAGTCTATGGACCACTACATCCTCGTTCAACCCTGGCATGTCCTGATAGACCATGCATATACATCTTTGTACTCACGAAGCAAGGCGATCAAATCATGTTTGGCGTTCTCTGAAATAGAGGTCCAAATCTTCACTTCTTGCCTCTTTTTTTCATTTCCCAAGTTTACTGTCATTCTTGATGGGGTAGAATCTGTTTATCTTCTTGTTCTACCATTCTTAGTAGGTCAGGAGACGGAACAAGATCTTTAGCATTTTCCTCAGCTTCGAATTCTCCTAAACAAATAGCTTTCTCGAAATCAATTTCAGGACTTGTAACGGGATTGCTCATGTCGTTGATATCTGAGCACCTGAAAGGTGAATGGAAAAGAAAACTATAGACGAGCATCAAGGTATTGGAACCAATAAACATAATGTTATGGCATGATATGAGATATATGTAAGGACAGGTTGTGAAAAGAGGGAATAATTATGAAGTTAATGAGAATGAAAAGACCATGACAAAATGTATCTCCATTAATGTTCATTTAAATAATAAAGAGCAAACATAAGCTCTTACAAAAGAATCCCACTATTACTTAGGGGCACACAAAAAATAGAGAGTTAACATTTAGTATTACTCTGGAGAAAACTTAGAAACTACAAGAAGATCCACATCAGCCCAATTGTTCAAAACGAATCCAAGAGGACAAGGGCGTATCATTGAAACATCTTTAATTGCATCATCCCCTTTGTCAGTAACATTTATACTGACTTTCTGAAGACCCTTTTCAATCAATAACAGCGTGCTTCGTGAATTATCTCGCCTGGGTACATTATTCCTGCAGATGTAAATGTTTTTAACAAAGGAGAATACGCTATAGGCTCTCATTCCAATTCCCGACCTAAGGCTCTTGCAATCCTCCTTTCTTGATCTTTCTGCAACTGTTTTCTTCTTTGTCGTATATTCGGCTTGAACCCTAAATCGTATCGAGCCTTGTGGTGTACTGGTTTTAGTGCTCTAACTATCCCTTGCTGATATCTTCCCAAACCTTTCTTCGCTCGGGCTCTCTTTCCCACAGTCAGCTTAATTCCCATCTTGGTATTCCTTGACAGCTTGGGTGTGGGAATCCTATTTCCTTTAGCAACAAATGTAGCATCGATAAATTCTAAGGAACGGAAGGAACATTCTACTGCATCTTTGTTTATTTCGATGTAGGGTGTCTCAGCAGAGATAGATGCAATAGATGCAACAATTTCTTCTTCATCAGAGACTGTGATCAATCGACTATCCATGATAAACTTTACTTTTTGATGGAGAGATGAAGGAATTGCCTCAGCAGAATGGATCAAGGCCTCCCTAAAAGGCAATTATACGAAGGCGTGATGTCCATGACCTGGAACTCGATATCATATGTACATGGGCCCACTTCTAGAGGAATTTCGATCTTCCCCATAACCTCTCGTCGTGTCCCATCAAATGCCCTTACTGTAGAGTGACAAGGCCTCAGATAAGACATATCAATTGGCATCCTAAAAAGCATGGCCAAAGGCATGACATTGAGTGCAGACCCGTTGTCAATGAGGACATTCAGTATTATATAACCCTTGCAACTAGTTGTGATATTCAATGCTTTTACGGAGCCCCTACCATTTGGCGGTATTTCGTCATCACTAAAAGAGATGAAATTATCCACATTCAGGTTGTTCACCCACCTATCAAGCTTTTCAATAGATACGTTGCTCGCCACATAAGCTTGATTTAACACTTTCAGCAAAGCATTCCAATGTGATTCTGAATTCAACAGTAGGGATAATACTGAGATTCGCACTGGTTGCTTGTTTAATTGTTCTACGACGTTATATTCAATGTGCTTAATGAACTTCAAGAATTCATGCGCTTCTTCCTCATTCACAGGCCTTTTAACTTCTTGTTCGGACGGAGTTTCAAACTCGACCTCGGCCTCATGCATCGGTGCCTTTCCTTTCTGGTTCAAGTCACCAGTCTTCTTCCTTGGTTCAACCACCTCAGGAGAATAACATCTCCTACTGCGGGTAAAGTGTCCTACTTCACCAACACTTCCAGTCATAGCTTTGGATTTTTCACCTTCGGGTATGATAATGTTGACATCATATTTCCATGGTACCGCATTGTTGTCCTTGTAAGGGAAAGGAGATGGAACTTCAATTATCATCTTTGGTTTCACTTTTTCCATTTTTGCCTCGTAATAAATCACCAAAGGTCGATCAGCGCTATAAGGGGAACCTAATAATTGATTATCAGAAGCGCATACTTCTCATTCATCGGCCTTTTCCACTCTGTTAAAGATCTCGACCTCCTAGTTGTCCATCATGACTTGAAGTAATTTTCTGAATCCCTCACAAGACTGGATGATATGCCCTTCAATACCATGGAGATTAACAAAAATATTGACTTTTTTTGTTTCCTTCTTTGAAAATTCTGTTGGGATAACAGAACGGCCCTTTTTCAACCATTACCTCTCAAACCTTCTGCAAAGGTGTCTTTATTTCAGAAACACAACTTTTGGCTCACCGCCTGCCTTCCTTTGTCACCGCGTTCACGTTCCCTTCAGTATGGTTAGGGAGCGAATTTCCAGGCATATTACTAGCTCTATCAAATCGTAAAATGTCTGCATCAATAAGACCTTGAACCCTCATTTTAAAGGCAAGACAATTTTCTGTAGAATGGGCTAGTTTTCAGCGTGGTACATGCAACTAGCATTAGGATCGTACCATTTTGGGTATAGAGGCTTCAGGGGTGCCATATAGTGTGGGGATATTAATTGTTTTTCCAATAGTTTTGGGTACAACTCTCCATATGACACGGGAATAGGGGTGATTTGAGGTTTTTCAGTATTGGGTCTTGCCGGTCTTTGTTCATTTTTGGGTTGGCTTTGAGCAGGCATGGTATTTGGTGGGAACATGGTGAATAGCCTTTGGTTATTTATGGCGTAGATGGGGTAAGGAGGAAGTGCTTGATAGTAAGGGCTTTGGGGAGGAAAGTAGAAGTTTGGAGGTGGGCGATATCGAAATCGTGGTTGGGTTGGGTATGGATTAGAAGTGTAGTGGCTCTCGGTTCCCACCATATAGGTTTTTGCCTCCTTTTTCCTTACAGGTACTGCCTTTTTTGAGCTATCAAGACCTTCCATCCTTCCACCCTTGATGGCGTTTTCTATAAGCTCCCCAGATATTACAATGTCTGCAAGTCCTTCGTAGCGCTTCCTATCAACTTATCATAAAACGGCGCTTTCAAAGTGTTGATGAAGAGGACTGTTATCTTTGTTTTAGTTAACGGGGGTTCTACTTGAGCCGAGATATCCTTCCATCTTTATACGTATTGTTTGAAAGTCTCTGTCGACTTCTTTTCCATCATTTGCAAAGTTGGTCGATCAGAAACCATACCTAATACATGCTTCTATTGCTCACAAAATACTGATGCTAAGTCTTTCCATGATCGAATCTTTTCTTTACTGAGCTGATTGTACCATCGAAGAGCTGATCCGACCAAGCTATCTTGGAAGCAGTGTATCAACAATTTATCCTCATTCACGTAACCAGTCATCTTCCTACAAAACATGACAAAATGCGCCTCTGGACATCTCATCCCATCATACTTTTCAAAATCTGGCGCTTTGAATTTCGGGGGTAGAACCAGATCGAGCACCAAACTGAGCTCTTTGGCACTCAACTCAGAGAATACTTCTGTACCTTCTATTGCTTTGAGCCTTTCTTCGAAGATCTTATACCTATCTTGAGCGTCATAATGATTAGTTTTCAACTTTGATATTTCCACCGGATCGTCCAGATCTGGAACAATTGGATCAGCAGGATTAGCTCCGGGGTTCGATACGAATATACCTTGCCCTAGATGAGCAGGTGCTGCAGGTTGTTGCTCCAAGCCTATAGGTTCCCCTTGAAGATATCCTCTTTGCATTGCACGGGCATGAGGTGGAGTGAATCCTGGGGGATAGAGCGGATCCTGATCATGATTAACTCTTGACTAAAGCTCCGTGATGTCAGGGCTCTGCATAGGTCCCTTTCCTTTAACCAAAGCTGTCATCATCTCCATCATTTTGGCCATTTGATCCCTTTGCTCGAGTGATTCCTCTCGAGATCTCACCATCATGTCTCTCGCCTCCTGCTGTGACTTGGCCAATTGCTCTTGTAACTCTCTTTGGATCCTTTCCATCCTTTCAATTCTTTTGTTGAGTTCAGCATCCATAGCACTAGCTTTTAGACGTGTTCTATAAGACTGACGTGATTCCAGATTTGTAGTGTCGCAATTGTGGATTATACGGTTTTAACCTCAGTGAATGATTAGGGTAATATGCACATGCAATGAATGGATGAATGGATAAATGACAAATGAATGTTAGTCATGAATAAATATGTAATAAATTGGTGTTGATTTCAAGATAGCCCCATACTTAGGCATTTTATTAATCAAAAGAGTCCATAACAAAACGTTTTGCCATATCTAATTTAACAATTACACGAATTTCCTAGCCCAATCGCCTTGTTTCTTCACTCGCTCTAGGAACTCTAACATGCTTGATCTTTGGCTCGGAGGGAATTTGCAACTGAGAGCTTCGGCTTCATCTGATAATTGCACAATTTACACAGCCGCCTTGCGAATTTCATTGATCAAACTACCGAGATGCATATCTTTTTCTTGGAGAGCTCTTTCGTAGGCGCAAGTGTCTCTGTCATGCTGACCATTCTTTTCTTCTAGGGCTTTTAGGAGAGCATCCAAATGCTGCTGATGAGCTTGTAGCGTATTTTCTAAATCTTGTATTTTCCCTCTTAGCTCTTTACGCTCAGACTGACTAGTCATTAATTCTGCAGACACGGTTTCGTATTCAACATTCTTATTCCTTAACTCTATCATGGCACGCGCAACTTTTTCCTCTTTCTTCTTCGCTTTCCCTTTCTAGAATTCCATCCCACCTTTGACGTTGCTTAGTTCTTCCTTCCATTCCGCCGATGATTTGCCCAACCCACTATTCCTTATAGTGCCTCTTAATTTCTTATTTTCCAAATGAAGATCCCTTATGTAACACCCCTTAACCCGTACCCGTAGCCGAATTAGGGTTATAAGGCGTTACCGAACTAGACACAATTTTTCACAGTCATTTATGGAATAAACCCAATACACATATTTACGTTTTTCCATATCCACAAATAATGGACAAGACTTACTTTACAAACCATGTTCCATAAAGCAATACATCATAACTCCTAATCTATACAAGTTTTGAATCAAGTTTCCACCTAACAACCCCAAATTTCGTATGTCAAACATATATGATACATCCATCTCATTAACCGAATATCAGCATATTATTTTATACATTCTGCAAATATGCATATTAAAAAGGATAGGTCCATGATACTTAAATAGCTTATCATTCACACTTATGACACTCGGACAGTATAGCATGACCAAACAAACACATCATCCTACCATAATATGCGCAATGTCCCTAAAACATAAGCCATGTCAATCCATAATTTTCAATTCATTTTACCTTATTAATTCATGGATACAAGATCATTGAATAACCTACCAAACACACATGATATGTGACTAATTCAAATTATATATATAAATACAGCCAATCCATTGACCATATATTCGGTTCTCAATATAAAACTTCAATGATCAACCCAAAGCATTAGTATATACATTTTCATGATCATCTCTGAATTATACCAAGCACATAATAATCTAAGTGGAGATATTCACACGACATAATAAGCATACTTACACATATATATGATCATTTCTATACAACTACATTTAACTTCCAAGTATTATAAGCATACGTCTTATACCAAAGATTAAAACAGACCATTATATCAAACATATAAACGATGCTTAATCCCAAAGTAACAGCCTTATTCGCAAGGCCATATATATACATTTACAAAACCGAACATCATTCATTACTTATCAAAATACAGCCTATACATGCCTTTGATTCAAAAAAGTAAACATATATATATACCAAAGAGAGTGATAGTGTGGTCGACTTTCTTGATGATCCCCTGAGCCCGTAGTTGAATCAAAGATCTATAAAACAGAAATACAAACACATACAGAGTAAGCTCACTAGCTTAGTAAGTCTTAAGCAAAAGATAATTCACTAATCAAGCACTTTAACATTTTAATCAATAAATGTAGGACATTGTATATGTATACTTTGATATGCAATTGATACAAAATTGAATACTAGTAATATATTAACTCAATTACTTATACTTCCCTACCATCAACCTACAACTCATCAAAGCACAAAGTACATATATTACATGAATCGCATGTTTATAATCATGTAAATTCAACATTCAGATCCATTACATTATCACACCAACAATTCTATTATTTCTATATTCATACACGTCGATTATAAGCTCAAATTCACATAACATCTTTCTTAACATAATATTTCAACTCAAGTAACATTAATCACAACTTACCTTACTTCTGATGAATTCAAATGGGACTTATGCTTACCTGAGTTTTTAACTCAATAGATTCACTATGTTACACCTAGAGCAATTTATGGTTCCTTCGTTTTAAAGTATCACCGGCATTAAGCCTGCTAGGCACGAAGCCCGAATACATCACCGGCACTAGGCCTGCTAGGCACGAAGCCCGAATATATCACCGGCACTAAGCCTGCTAGGCACGAAGCCCGAATATGTCACCGGCACTAAGCCTGCTAGGCACGAAGCCTGAATATCAACAGATTCAACTTTGCGATACACAGTACTTAGTACTAAACTATTAACCATCTCATATTCTTCATTTTACTTTCACCTATTAATCTAAACATACATATTCATATTATATTAACCAAATTAATTTCACTACAAATTCATACTCCACATTCGGCCAACATGTATATTTATGCTTTAAATATTCAAACATCATCATATACTATGTTCGTAAATAACTCTTTGGTGTATACTTGCTTAAGGACTTACCTCGACTGTCGACGGACCGCGTAAACCGGCTACTCGAGAACCTTTGTTTTCCCCCGATCCAAATCCGTTTTTTTTTGTTCTTGATCTAAACACATTAAAATTTAGCTCATTCAAGTACATTTCATCTCAATTTAGTCCCTAAACATATAAATAGGCACTTTACCATTTTACCCCTACTATTTCACATTTTCACAATTTAATCCTATTTGCATAAAACACAAAATACACCAAATTTCTCAATACTACTTAAGGGCCGAATACTCCCAAGGACTATACAAGTTCCTTTCTTTCACTTATTTCGCAAATAATCCCCTCTAAAAATTTATTTTTTTGCAATTTAGCCCAAATACTCAAATTTACCAAAAATTCAAAGACAAAACATATTAATCTTTAACATATATTTAATTTAAAATCATCAAACATCATAAACCATATGAACACATAAATGGCCGAACCTCATATACACATGATTTTCAAAAATTCAAGCATGGGTCAGGTAATTTACGAAGCAACGATAAAAAAAAACGTAAAAATTAACAAAAACCGAAATCAAACTAACCTTGATTTTAAGCTTTAAAGTGCCGAAATTTTAAAAGGAATGAAACCCCTTTTCTTCTTCAACATTCGGCCAAGAGCCACCAAGATGATAATGATTTTTTTCTTTTATTTATTTTAACATATAATAAGTTAATACTATATTATTAATATAACCCTTTTAATAAAATAAATCTAACATATATAATAAGGGCAATGGTGACTTTAGCCACCCACTAAGTTTAAAATTGGACTATTTACTCTTTTAATACCCCACTTTAAAAAGCCATCATCAAATAGGCACTTTTCACTATAGTTTGCTACTTTTACTTTTTACGTGATTAAGTCCTTTTTCTAAATTAAACACACAAACGATAAAATTTTTCTACGAGACTTTCACACACATTAATTCACATATAATAAACATAAAATATAATATTAAAATATTTCTCGGACTCGAATTCGTGGTCCTGAAACCACTGTTCTGATTAGGGTCAAATTCGGTCTGTTACAACTCTCCCCCTTAAGGATTTTCTTCCCCGAAAATCTTACCGTTAAACAACGTCGGATATTGTTGCCTCATTGAGTCCTCAAGCTCCCACGTAGCCTCTTCAATTCCATGCCGATTCCATAGTACTTTCACTAATGGAATCTTTTTGTTTCTTAACTCTTTCATTTCCCGAGATAAGATACGGATCGGTTCTTCCTCATACGTCATATCGGGTCGGATTTCAATCTCAGATGGAGCAATCACATGTGACGGATCTGCTCTATATCTACGGAGCATCGAAACGTGAAATACATCGTGTATCTTTTCCAATTCAGAGGGTAACTTCAATCTATAAGCAACAGGCCCAATACGTTCGATGATTTCATACGGTCCGATAAATCTCGGACTCAGTTTGCCTTTCCGACCAAAACGAAGTACTTTATTCCACGGAGATACTTTCAAGAATACCCGATCTTCGACTTGAAATTCTATATCTTTACGTTTCAAATCAGCATAAGACTTTTGACGATCTGATGCAGCTTTCAAACTATCTTTGATTACAGCCACTTTCTGTTCAGTCTCTTTAATCAAATTAACCCCTTGTATCTTATTCTCACTGAGCTCGGTCCAGTACAAAGGTGTACGACACTTGCGGCCATATAGAGCTTCATAGGGTGCCATTTTGATACTTGATTGAAAACTGTTATTATAAGCAAATTCAATCAAAGGTAAGTACTTTTCCCACGTACCTTCAAACTCGAGAACGCAACATCTCAACATGTCCTCAAGTGTTTGAATGGTTCGCTCAGATTGACCGTCTGTCTGCGGGTGAAAGGCGGTGCTAAAATGGAGTTTAGTACCTAAAGCATCCTGTAACTTCTTCCACAATCGCGATGCGAATCTCGGGTCTCTGTCTGAGATAATAGAACTTGGCACACCATTTAATCTCACGATTTGAGATATATACAACTCAGCAAGTTTATCGAGTGAAAAGTCCATATGAACCGGTACAAAATGAGCTGATTTGGTCAGTCTATCTACTATAACCCAGACTGCATCTTTCTTGCTCGGTGTCATAGGCAAACCAGATACAAAATCCATAGTGATTTTATCCCATTTCCATTCAGGTATCATGATCGGCTGAAGCAACCCAGAAGGCACTTGATGCTCGGCTTTTACTTGCTGACAAATTAAGCACTTTGACACAAATTTAGGTATATCCCGTTTCATGCCAGGCCACCAATAAAACTGTTTCAAATCATTATACATTTTTGTGCTACCCGGATGTATCAATAATCGACCACTATGAGCCTCACTCAGAATCATCTGAATCAAATCTGAGTTCTTCGGAACACACATTCGGCTTTTAAAGTTCAAACAGTCATTTGCATCAATTTGAAACTCCGATTCCGTATCTTTTTCACACTGAATTCGTCTAGTAATCAAATCTTTGTCAACTTTCTGTGCATCACAAATTTGCTGAATAAACATCGGTCTTGCTTGTAACTCTGCTATGATCGAACCATCACCAGACATAACCATCTGTGCGTTCATCACACGAAGAGCAAATAATGATTTTCGACTTAACACATCTGCAACAACATTGGCTTTTCCCGGATGGTAGTCAATCACCAACTCATAGTCTTTCAACAATTCTAACCATCTGCGTTGTCTCAAGTTTAGATCTTTCTGAGTCATCAAATACTTTAGACTTTTATGATCCGAATAAACGTGACATTTCTCGCCGAATAAGTAATGACGCCAAATTTTCAATGCGAAAACAATGGCTGCTAATTCCAGATCGTGAGTCGGATAATTTCTTTCGTGCGGCTTCAATTGTCTCGAAGCGTAGGCTATAACTTTACCTTCCTGCATCAAAACGCAACCCAACCCATTCAAAGAAGCATCACTAAAAACGACAAATTCTTTACCCGATTCAGGCTGAGCTAACATTGGAGCTTCGGTCAAAAGGGCTTTCAGCTGTTCGAAACTTTTCTGACACTTTTCCAACCACTCAAACTTGACATCTTTCTGTAGTAGCCTTGTCAAAGGTGTAGCTATCATAGAAAAACCTTTTACAAACCGTCTGTAGTATCCCGCAAGGCCTAGAAAGCTTCAAATTTCGGAAACATTCTTTGGTGGTTTCCAATCGAGTATAGCCGTTATTTTGTTTGGATCCACCCGAATACCTGATGCTGAAACAACGTGACCCAAGAAACTAACTTCATTCATCCAGAACTCACATTTACTAAACTTTGCATACAGCTGTTGATCTCGCAAAGTTTGTAGCACTAATCTCAAATGCTCAGCATGCTCGGTTTCATCTTTGGAGTAGATCAGTATATCATCAATAAACACTACTACAAACCGATCCAAAAACTGTCTGAAGACCCGATTCATTAGGTCCATAAAAATAGCAGGTGCATCAGTGAGTCCAAAAGGCATAACCAGAAACTCAAAATGTCCGTGCCTCGTCTGGAATGCAGTCTTTGGCACATCTGTATCTCTGACTCGCAACTGATAATAACCCGATCTCAAATCTATTTTCGAAAATACCGAAGCCCCTTTCAACTGATCAAACAAATCATCAATCCGAGGTAGCGGGTACTTATTCTTTATAGTTACCATATTCAGTTGCCGATAATCAATACACATTCACATCGTTCCATCTTTCTTCTTCACAAAAAGAACTGGTGCACCCCAAGGAGAGAAACTCGGTCGTGCAAAGCCCCTATCTGTTAACTCTTGCAACTGTGCTTTCAACTCTTTTAACACAGTAGGTGCCATCCGATACGGAGCTATCGAGATTGGACTCGTTCCCGGTGCTAATTCAATGTCGAACTCAATCTCTCATACTGGGGGTAAACCCGGTAGTTCTTCAGGAAACACATCTGTGTATTCACACACAACCGGTACAGATTCAATATACTTTTCAGACACTTTTTTATCCAGTACATAGGCCAAATAAGCTTTGCACCCTTTTCTCACATACTTTCGGGCTAACATCGAAGATATTACTGTAGGAAACTCACTTAAATCACTGGATCCAATTCTGATGATCTCACCGTTCTGACATCTCAAATCAATAAGCTTTCTTTTGCAATTCACCACTGCATCATGTGAAGTTAACCAGTCCATTCCCAAAATTATGTCGAACTCATCGAAGGGCAACAACATTAAATCGGCTGGGAAGCAAGAATCCTGAATCATCAACAGGCAACCTCTACACAGTTTATTAACAAATACACATCTACCTAAAGGGTTGGACACACGAATCACAAACTCAGTAGACTCAACTGGCAGGGTCTTACCGAATACTAGAGTTTCACACATATGAATGAGTCGAACCAGGATCAATCAATGCAATCACAGTAGTATCATAAAGGGTGAAAGTACCGGTAATGACATCGGGGGAGGAAGCATCCTCTCTGGCTCGTGTAGCATAAGCTCTAGCTGGAGCTCTAGCCTCTGATCGTATTACGGTATCCTTCGTCCCTCTCTGACTGCCACCTACATTGCCTGAATGTCTGAGTGGTCTACCCCGTGCTGGCGCACTGCTCGGTCTAGTGTTCTGAGTTGCATTTTGCTCGGCTAACATCGGGCACTCTTGAATAAAATGATCCGACGATCCACATTTAAAGTAGGACCGATCACGAACTCTACAACTCCCAGGATGCCATTTCCCACAATGTTTACACTCGGCCCGGTTCTGTAGAACATTACCGACACTAGCTATCGACGTGGCTCGGGAACTCACTGGAGGTCGATCACGTCTAGGCAAGTCTGAAGTGGCTTTATGTCGACTGGGGTCATCTCTGAACTTCTTATGCACAGAATGGAAAACTTTACTCGATGATCTTTTTTGAGTGTCTCTAGCTTCTACTTCAGCTTTTCTTTTCTCCTTTCCGAGCTCTTCGGCTTTACAAGCTCGCTCGACTAATGTCACAAACTCTTTGATTTCAAGAATGCCAACACGTAACTTTATGTCTTCATTCAGGCCGTCTTCAAATCTTTTACATATAATGGCTTCGGTAGATATACACTCCCGAGCGTAACGGCTCAATCTGACAAACTTCCACTCATATTTCGTCACAGTCATGCGACCCTGTTTTAATTCCAAAAATTCTTTCCGTTTCTAATCGATGAATCTTTGACTGATATATTTCTTACGGAACTCAATTTGGAAGAAGTCCCAAGTTACTTTTTCTTTCAGAACTACGGATACCAGTGTGTTCCACCAGCGATAGGCAGTGTCCCGAAGTAGAGATATAGCACACTTTAGGCATTCATCTGGAGTACAAGATAACTCATCGAGTACCCGAATAGTGTTATCAAGCCACATCTCGGCTCGCTCTGCATCATCATCATCATTGACCTTGAATTCCTCGGCCCCATATTTCCTGATTTTATTAACGGGAGGCCTGCTAGATCTCATCGGATCTATCATCGGGGGTGCTGAAGGTACCGGAGTTGGATGATTCGGGGGTGGAGGTTGTTGTACAGCCGGATTAGCCTGAATAAACTGGGTAAACCATTCGTTCATCATCTGATAGAAGGCTTGTTTAGCCTCCCCCTCATGGCTACCCGAAATTGAAAGAGAGTCTAATGGCGCTGATCCACACGCGGGACCAGACGCAACGCTCTCCACATCATCAGCTACGACATTATCGGGATCAGAATCCATTTACTATATAAAATACAATTGAAATTATCAGAAGTCACCACACTATCATATATACAATTCAAAGGCATGTATAGCTAGACTCATACGCACTACGGTAGTCCTAGAATCGACTAAACCGTAGCTCTGATACCAATTAAATGTAACACCCCTTAACCCGTACCCGTCGTTGAATTAGGGTTATAAGGCGTTACCGAACTAGACATAATTTTTCACAGTCATTTATGGAATAAACCCTATATGCATATTTACGTTTTTCCATATCCACAAATAATGAACAAGACTTACTTTACAAACCATATTCCATAAAGCAATACATCATAACTCCTAATCTATACAAGTTTCGAATCAAGTTTCCACCTAACAACCCCAAATTTCGTATGTCAAACATATATGATACATCCATCTCATTAACCGAATATCAGCATATTATTTTATACATTCTGCAAATATGCATATTAAAAAGGATAGGTCCGTGATACTTAAATAGCTTATCATTCACACTTATGACACTCGGACAGTATAGCATGACCAAACAAACACATCATCCTACCATAATATGCGCAATGTCCCTAAAACATAAGCCATGTCAATCCATAATTTTCAATTCATTTTACCTTATTAATTCATGGATACAAGATCATTGAATAACCTACCAAACACACATGATATGTGACTAATTCAAATTATATATATAAATACAGCCAATCCATTGACCATATATTCGGTTCTCAATATAAAACTTCAATGATCAACCCAAAGCATTAGTATATACATTTTCATGATCATCTCTGAATTATACCAAGCACATAATAATCTAAGTGGAGATATTCACACGACATAATAAGCATACTTACACATATATATGATCATTTCTATACAACTACATTTAACTTCCAAGTATTATAAGCATACGTCTTATACCAAAGATTAAAACAGACCATCATATCAAACATATAAACGATGCTTAATCCCAAAGTAACAGCCTTATTCGCAAGGCCATATATATACATTTACAAAACCGAACATCATTCATTACTTATCAAAATACAAACTATACATGCCTTTGATTCAAAAAGTAAACAGATATATATATACCAAAGAGAGTGATAGTGTGGTCGACTTTCTTGATGATCCCCTGAGCCCGTAGTTGAATCAAAGATCTATAAAACAGAAATACAAACACATACAGAGTAAGCTCACTAGCTTAGTAAGTCTTAAGCAAAAGATAATTCACTAATCAAGCACTTTAACATTTTAATCAATAAATGTAGGACATTGTATATGTATACTTTGATATGCAATTGATACAAAACCGAATACTAGTAATATATTAACTCAATTACTTATACTTCCCTACCATCAACCTAGAACTCATCAAAGCACAAAGTACATATATTACATGAATCGCATGTTTATAATCATGTAAATTCAACATTCAGATCCATTACATTATCACACTAACAATTCTATTATTTCTATATTCATACACGTCGATTATAAGCTCAAATTCACATAACATCTTTCTTAACATAATATTTCAACTCAAGTAACATTAATCACAACTTACCTTACTTCTGATGAATTCAAATGGGACTTATGCTTACTTGAGTTTTTAACTCAATAGATTCACTATGTTACACCTCGAGCAATTTATGGTTCCTTCGTTTTAAAGTATCACCGGCATTAAGCCTGCTAGGCACGAAGCCCGAATACATCACCGGCACTAGGCCTGCTAGGCACGAAGCCCGAATATATCACCGGCACTAAGCCTGCTAGGCACGAAGCCCGAATATCAACACATTCAACTTTGCGATACATAGTACTTAGTACTAAACTATTAACCATCTCATATTCTTCATTTTACTTTCACCTATTAATCCAAACATACATATTCACATTGTATTAACCAAATTAATTTCACTACAAATTCATACTCCACATTCGGCCAACATGTATATTTATGCTTTAAATATTCAAACATCATCATATACTATGTTCGTAAATAATTCTTTGGTGTATACTTGCTTAAGGACTTACCTCAACTGTCGACGGACCGCGTAAACCGGCTACTCGAGAACCTTTGTTTTCCCCCGATCCAAATCCGTTTTTCTTTGTTCTTGATCTAAACACATTAAAATTTAGCTTATTCAAGTACATTTCATCTCAATTTAGTCCCTAAACATATAAATAGGCACTTTACCATTTTACCCCCACTATTTCACATTTTCACAATTTAATCCTATTTGCATAAAACACAAAATACACCAAATTTCTCAATACTACTTAAGGGCCGAATACTCCCAAGGACTATAAAAGTTCCTTTCTTTCACTTATTTCGCAAATAAGCCCCTCTAAAAATTTATTTTTTTGCAATTTAGCCCAAATACTCAAATTTACCAAAAATTCAAAGACAAAACATATTAATCTTTAACATATATTTAATTTAAAATCATCAAACATCATAAACCATATGAACACATCAATGGCCGAACCTCATATACACATGATTTTCAAAAATTCAAGCATGGGTCGGGTAATTTACGAAGCAACAATCACAAAAACGTAAAAATTGACAAAAACCGAAATCAAACTAACCTTGATTTTAAGCTTTAAAGTGCCAAAAATTTAAAAGGAATGAAACCCCTTTTCTTCTTCAACATTCGACCAAGAACCACCAAGATGATAATGATTTTTTTCTTTTATTTATTTTAACATATAATAAGTTAATACTAAATTACTAATATAACCCTTTTAATAAAATAAATCTAACATATATAATAAGGGAAATGGTGACTTTAGCCACCCACTAAGTTTAAAATTGGACTATTTACTCTTTTAATACCCCACTTTAAAAAGCCATCATCAAATAGGCACTTTTCACTATAGTTTGCTACTTTTACTTTTTACGCGATTAAGTCCTTTTTCTAAATTAAACACACAAACAATAAAATTTTTCTACGAGACTTTCACACACATTAATTCACATATAATAAACACAAAATATAATATTAAAATATTTCTCAGACTTGGATTCGTGGTCCTGAAACCACCGTTTCGATTAGGGTCAAATTCGGTCTGTTACACCTTAAGTCATTTCTCATGATCTCAGCTTCTTTCTGGACTTTCTCGGTTCTGGATTTTTCAATTTGAACATTGATCTTCAGCTGGTAGTTTTCATCTTGAAGAGAACTAAAATCCCATAGCAGTTTAGCCTTTTCACATTCAAATTCATGTCTTGCCATTTCCAGGTCGAACGACATTTATTCTGAGAAAGGATTCTAGAAAGTGTAATTCGTCAACGAGATTTGTAACAGTCCGAATTTGGCCCTAATCGGAACGGTGGTTTCGGGACCACGAATCTGAGTCCGAGATATATTTAAATTATATATTATGTGCTTATTATATGTGAATTAATGTGTGTGAAAGTTTCGTAGGAAAATTTAATCGTTTGTGTGCTTAATTTGACAAAAGGGCTTAATCGCGTAAAATGAAACTTTGATAGTTAAATATGTAAGGGCTAAATTGTTGTTGTCTCTTTAAATTGGTGTTTTTAAAAGGCAATTCACCCATTTTTAAGATAGCAGCCGGCGATGTACCATAATAACCTTAAGTAGTAATATTATTTATTTTATAACGGAAGGTTAAAATAGTAATTAAACTAATGGTTAATATATATGATAATTAAAACAAAAAAATAAGCCAATGCTTTGTTCATCTTCTTTGGCCGAATGCATGCAAAAGAAGAAAAGAAAATAGCCAAGTTAGTTCGGCACCTATTTAGCTAAATTAAGGTGTGTAACTAGCTCGGTTTTTGTTAATTTTTACGTTTTTGAGATCGTTGCTTCGAATATTAGTTGACCCATGTTAGAATTTTTGAATTTGAGCATGCTTGATGTTCGGCCATTGTTATGTTCTTGTAGTTTTTGATGTTTGATGATTTTATATTAAAGATATGTTAAAGATTAACAAGTTTTGAATTGGAAATTTTGGTGAATTTGAGTATTTTGGGCTAAACTGCATAAATGAATTTTTGAGGGGACCAAAATGCAAAATAAATGAAATAAATGGACTAGTAGGGTCCCTATGAATATTCGGCCCTTATGTGTTATAATGAAATTTTGTGTATTTTGTGTTTTGTGCAAATAGGACTAATTTGTAAAAATGTCAAACATTAGGGGTAAAATGGTAATTTTCCCATTTATGTGTTTTGGGACTAAATTGAGATGAAATGTGCTTGAATGAGCTAAATTTTAATGTGTTTAGATCAAGAACAAAGAAAGACAGATTTGGATCGGGGAAAGACAAAGGTTATCGAATAGTCGGTCTTCGTTGTTCATCGATAGTCGAGGTAAGTCTGTAAGCAATTTAATATCATTAACATCGATTATATCATGGTTTATACGCTGAGTTATGAAATTTGTGATCATGGAATATGGTAAAGCCAAATTTGGATAGTGAATTATGGAAATGAAATGTTGTTAAATTTTTAATTGAAATGATATGATAAGTGATATGAATAATATGTGATTTATGAAATTGTGGACAGCATGTAATGTGAATGAGTTGATAATAATACCGTTATTCGGGCTTCGAGCCTAGCAGGCCTTGTGCCGGTGATTTTTATCGGGCTTTGAGCCTAGCAGGCCTTGAGCCGGTGAAGTATTTCGGGCTTATTGCCTAGCAGGCTTAACGCCGGTGTATATTTTAGGCTTTGATGCCTAGCAGGTGTAATGCCGGTGATGTGATAAAAATGGATAAATTACGAATCATACAAGGTGAAACACATTTAATGCTATGAGCTAAAAGCTCAGGTAAGTACAAGCCTTTTCTTTTATAATTATAAAGAGTATGGTAAGTTGATGTAGCATTATTTGAATTAGGTATGACATGATATAGTTGATGATTCGATGAGAAATTTGATATATGCTATTGAGCTTATCATGGTTGTGTATGAACATTGAATAATAGAATATGAGTTTAAATGTGTTATTTTGGGAAAATCGACTATAGGTGAAAAATGTTAAGAGTGAAAGAGTTTGAATATACTTGCACATGCTTACAAATGAGTATATGTGATTGATATGAATGTTGTACTCACTTGACTTGAAGTATGCTAATACTTGTAGCATAATTTTTGTGTTTTAATAAACTACATGCGTATGGTAACAAAGTACAAACACTTATATAAATGAATTGATAGTATTCGGCCATGTTTAAATTACATGTGGGAATGTTTCTATTAAATGTTATAAACTTAAATATTAAAATGTTTAAATGTTAGATGATTATATTAAAATTTGCTTGAGACTTACTAAGCTAGTGAGCTTACTTTGTGTGTGTTCCTTGTTTCATTTTATAGATCTCAATCAAGCTATGAGCTCAGAGGATCATCACTAAAGTCATTCACACTATCGGCTCATGTTGGTACCTATAAGGTTTTAAACTTTTGTTCCTAAGGCATGTATAGGCTAGCTAAGTTTATGAATGATGTTAGGTTAATGTATATAAGCCATGCGAATGTGGCTAGTACTTAATGTTAATGTTTGAAGATACAAATCTATCCTTGATGTCATATGCGTGTATGTTTTGGTTGGAAAATGAATGAATATGTTAGATATATAATTGTATATATGTTTCATGTTGAATAAGTATGTTTATGCGTGAATGATTGCTATGAGGTCATTATATGTAAATTTTGCTAATCATTGGAAATGGTCATAGGTAGAGATTTATCAAGAATGGGATTAGTATTGATATATATATATATATATATATATAACTTTCGAATGTATGTTTATGTATATTAGTCTTACGAAAATGATTTGAATTGAATCATTAAAATTTAACATAGTTATTATAAGTTCTTAAATCAAGTGTTAAGAGTGTTTGCTTTATTAGTTTAGCCATGGTTTAATTATAGGTAATATATGAATGCTATGTCTTTTAAACAATGTGATGAACGAGTTGATTCATGTATATGGAAACTCATTGAAGTGATTATGTACTTGGGTGTTTGATGAAATTGTTGTCCGTGTTTTAGTGTTTAAAATATGGTTTATGAATCCATGGGAAATGTGCGCATCATACATATATGATTGTATGAGCTACAATAGTATATTCGAACATGTATATGTTATCATAATTACATATGTGATTAATTTATTATAAAGAGGAAATTTTGTGTAGTTGGCTTTGTTATATGTGAATATAGATTGAATCATGGATATGTGAATATTCAGCTATAGAAATAGTATATCTTGTCTATGCTATGTATATATATATATATATATTTGATATATGATATAGAGTGTTATAATTTTAATAAGTATAATTATAAACATGTGATTAATTTGAACCTAGAAATATTTATTATTAAGGTTCGAAATGGTTAATAAGATAAGTGTATTGATGTATTTCTTTTGAAGCATGGAAGTATAAATGTCTGTTTTTGAGTGAATATTATTTGGTAATACCTCATAACCCAAATCTGGTGACGGATGCGGGTGAGAGGTGTTACAAGATTTGTTGACTATTCACTCGTCGCTGTCTCCATATGTCATAATCTTGAGTGATAATATCAGTATAGAGAGCTAACTCCATTAGGTAAATTTCCTTCCAAGACTTTGCAGTATCTCGGACTTTTTTCATGTAACCTTCACTTGTAAAGGCAAACTCAAACTGTGCCAATCCCCCGGTAGCTGGTATGAATTGTCGTGAAGCAAACTGCCTTTGAACCATTAACGGAGCATATCCAACTCCTCCCCATAATCCGAGTAAAGGCACTCAATCTTGGCTTCCACATTTGTATAACAGAACCGAAGGATGGATCCATGGTGCTCTCCAAGTTATATCTTCGGCGCGGAGGTTCTGAAAAACTGAGACCCACTACTGTTTGGTGACATCCTTTGGCCAATCTTTCCCAAGGTAAGCCTCCAATAAAGCAAATGTTTTTGAAAACATATGGAAAGGTGTGCGCTCCACTTTCCAGAAGTGGCTTAGAATCCAAACATTAAGTAACTATGCGCATCCGATAAAACGTCCTTCCTCTTTCCTCCTACAACTACTTAGAGATCTGAAAGTCTCGGCCAAGATAGTTGGGACGAGGTTGATTCCTTACCTCAACTTTTCGAAGAAATCTACTACCGCAACTTCTATATGCCCAAGAACCTTTGGGAAGACGATTAATCCGTAAATGGTCAAAGCAAACAGATCCACTCTCTTCACAATATCTAGATAGTTTTGAACTAAGTCTCGCAGAGAAAACCACGGAACACAACTGACTTCGTTCTTTTTCTTTATCTGTTTTTCAGCCCATGTATCGGTCATTCCCGTCAAGTTCATTAACTTTTTCTTGAAGGTCATTGGTTTGGGCTCTTTCACATATATCTTGTTGAATTGTACATTGTCAATGTGAAGCAAGGCGGCATACTCTTCTATGGTCGGAGTCATATCTTCCTAATTGAAAGTGAAATATTAGTAAGCTGGGTCCCAGAATCGAACCATGGCTTGAATAAACTGTTCATCTATGTTGACGGCGATCAAGTGAGCTATATCCCCGTACTTTTCAGTGAAGATGCCCTTCGTGTCTGAGTCCCAATGTTTCCAGATCCTAGTCAAGTCTTCGAGGTTATTCTGACAGGCATTCGAAGTCACATGCTCATGAAGATTGGAGACACATCCTTCCTTTAAACTGTCCCTTTTTGCTTTCTGGGTTTTCAAAGACAAGTCTTGGACTACGGCATATTTTTCTTGGTTACTTGCGTAATTGACTCCTCCATCAGAAACCCGTTTTTGGCAACCAATCTTTAGTCAACACTTTTCTAATAAGATGCCTATGATGCATGACGAAAAATAAAATGAAAACAAATAGCTTTGGTTAGTAATAAGTATAAAAGAAGAAAAAACTATGGAAAATCTAACAAATTAAACTCTCCAATTATGTATTTTGGTAAAACCGGCCTACATTTTTTTATTTTATATTATTTTGTTTACCCCATCATGCTTTACAAAAACCTACCCGACATACTCATTAGATAATCTACCCGATCCAATTTATTAAACGGACTCGATTCCCTTGCATAAAAAGTGTAAATGTAAAAAAAATAAAAGGTAAGAGGCGTTTCTCCCATGTACTTATTTTGATGACTACTAAACGGACGAAGGTTCGGCACAGCTCTAGTTAGGTGGCTCGTACGATTCACTATATGCGGTTTCGGTTCTAGAAAGGTACTCGAATTGTTCGTACTGTCGTCTACTAAGATTAGTACGGAGCCTCGGTCATTGCCCATCACAGGCTCACGAGTTCAATTCGAGGGATTACATTTACTTATGCCTATGCGGAAGGACAAGTTAACTCACGAAAGCATAAGTCATATGTAACCCGGAAGTATTCACTAGCCTGTGCGGAGGGACGAGTTAACTCACGAAGGCATAGCATATACTTTCACTTAAATGGACGGAGCCCGGGTATAGAGCTCATGTTATGCAAAAATGCAAGTGCACGGTGTGTGGGGAGAAACTCACAAACCTTTTTCGTTTTTATTTTAAAACTAAAAAACTAGAACCGTAAAACTTAAAGTTGAAAAACAAAAAGATAAAAAAAAACAAGTTAGAAAAATATTTACAACATGATGCAAATGAATGATTTTTCAAAAAACCAAAATTTAAGGATCACGATTAAATGTTAATTTGAACAAGGAATTTCAAAAATTTTGATAACACACGTTTAACACCAAACTTGACTCTCAAAAAAAAAGGTCCCAAGTGGAGTCGCCAGCTGTAGCGACCTAAAATTTGCTCGGGCGCTAGTTGAGGCAATTATTGAAAATTTGCAAACAGAGTTTCGATTTTATTTAAAAAAGGAAGTCGTCACCGATCCTTTTTCCTAGATGTGATCGAAAACCTAATAAATCCTCTTTTAAAAGAAAAATCATTTTTTGAAATTTCTTAAAAAAAAGGCCGAGTTTAGGTCTACGTCAAAATTCCAGAGAAAAATAGGGTTCGGGAGTCGGTTACGCGCGAGGAAGGTATTAACACCCTCGCGACGCCCAAAATTAGTATCTTTTTAAGCGCACGTTGTCTTAATTTTCAAAAATACGAGTTCAATTTAATATTTAATCGTGATCCGATTGAAACACAAGAATTTTAATAAATTATATATTATTATATATTCATTTAAATGTAATTTGATAGTTTTCAAAAATAAATAAATAAACATTTTATTTTAAAAACACGAGAGTTTTTTTAAAACACAAGAATTTTTGAAAACGCGAAAACTTTTGAAAACACGAAAATTTTTAAAAACACAAAAATTTTGAAACACGAGAATTTTTGAAAACACGAAAAGTTTTGAAACTCGATTTTTTTTTTAAAACACGAAAGTTTTGATAAATTACATATTATCGTATTATATACATTTTAAAAACGAAATTTCGATAATTTAAAAATAACCACAAAAATAATCATTTTATTTTAAAACCCAAGAATTTTTTAAAATTTTTTTTGATTTTTAAAAGGGCGTATCGTATTTAACACGAACCAATGATATTCACCCAACATAGCGATGAAATCAACGACTTAGTGTCAAACCGAGTCGTTGCCTTATTTATTAAAATTATTTAAATTGAAAAATAAAATAAAATAATGCTACAAAAATACCAATAATATTAAAACGAGATGTCATAAAAAATACACGAATTAAATTAAAGTGGGTAAAAAATTACCGAAAAGCCCAAAATACGGCCTGATTGGACAGATTACGCGACTCGATTTTTTTCTCTTTTTTCCTTTCTTCTTTTTTTTTTTTTTTTGCTGATTGGGCTGCTGGTGGGCTGCTGTCTGGCTAGCCTATTGGGTTGGCTGTTGGGATGCCCTTTTTTTTGCTGGGCTGCTTTTTTTTCTGCTGGGCCTACTGCCTCTAGGCCTGCTGCTGGTGCGGGTCGGGTCTCCGCGGGTCAGGTTAGGTTGGCCCGACTGTTTTTAAATTTTTTTTATTTTTTCTTTCTTTTTTTTCCTTCTTTCTTCTTCTTCTTCTCTTAGCCTGCCGCCGCCGTAGTCGCCATTGCCGCTTCACGCCGTCGTGGCCGCCTTCTCCCTCTTCTCTTTTCTTTTCTCTCTTTATTTTTCTTTCTTTCTTCTCCCTTTTGTTTTTTTTTTTTTTTTGTTGGGGGTTTGATTTTTGGGGAAAAAAAATCCTCTTTTATAGTTTTGTTTTTGCAGGTATTAGGTGACTAGGGATGAGGGAGACCATGCCCTAGGCTGGTGGCCAGAAAATCGAGGGAGTGGGTGCCCCAAACCATGCAAACTGCTAGAAGGACCAAATCGCAAATGCAGTAAAACTAGTAAGGTCAAAGTGTAATTTTGGAATAGTTAAAGGGTCAAAATGTAATTTTGGAAAAGTTGAGGGGTCAAAATATAATTTTGGAAAAGTTGAGGGGTCAAAATGTAATTTTTATTTTTTGTATTTTTTAATTTTTTTATTTTTTTTAAATTTTGAAAATTAAACACGAAACTAAGTCGAACAAAATTTAGTGCTTACATCTAGTATGGGGGAGATCTTAAAGAATACACATGAAACTACATACTCAGTTTGGAAACCACCGGACAATGATATCATAAAAATTAATTTTGGCACTTCCTTTAATCAAATCACAAGATGTTCTATTTCGGGAATCATTGTACAAAATAAAGAAGGTTTGACTATGGTATCTTGTACCTTTCCATGGGAAAACATCTCAGACCCAGTTATGGCCGAGGCAAGGGCGTGTCTGCAAGCCATTATTATGGCAAAAGAGATGGGTTTCCAGGACATTTGCATTGAAGGAGATGCGCTGACTATTATACGAAAACTGAACTTTACAGAAGAAGATAGATCGTGTATTAGCAGTTTGATTAAAGAAATCAAGGGGAGAGTTTCCAATTTCAGAAGATTGAGTTTCAAGCATGTACCAAGGGAAGCCAACAAAGCTGCTCACGCGATGGCGAAGGAAGGAGCTCAATACAAGCATCCCCGATATTGGATAGAGGAGGTGCCGCACGTGGTGGAGGTTCTGGTGAATCAAGAGAGAAAAAGCAATGATTATGGAGGTTAGATGGAGAGGTAGAGTTCGGGCTAAGTGGTTTTTGGTTGCCCGATGAACTCGTGATCTTGACAGAGACTGTGGTTCTAGAAAGGTTTGATTTTGGGAGAAAATCGGTCTCTTCAATGGTTGATACAAGGTTTTTTTTTTAGTTTTCAAACGTTGGAGAAGAAGGGTTACCAGGGCTAAGTTTTTCATTTCTGCCGATTCATTTTACTTTGCAAGTACTTTTGAACAGTTTTTAATTATGTTTTCTTTTTGCATTTTCAAGGCATCGTTTTGGTGACCAGTTATTTTTTGACAGCTATTGTTTCCTTCTTTTAAGGCTTGTAACTGCACTTAATGCTTCTTCAAATCAATAATAGTATCAGTTGCTTCAAAAAAAAAACTTATAAAATCATAAAAATTATTTACTTCTTTTTATTAACTATATAGTTTTCTTGAATTACAATAACAGGGTAAAGCCCGAACAACAAACGCGACTCGAACTCAGGTCACAACTAGGATGATAAACACCCTTGGCCATCAGGCTATCACATAGGGTTCAATGTGAGGGATGCAACACGAGGACTTCTTAGGAGGTCACTCATCCTAATACTATTCTCACCCAACCACGCTTAAGTGTCACATAATGTTATATTATGCATATGAACTATATGATTTGACAAAAAAAATTACATGTCAAATTTTCTTTGGTTGGTTTAGCTTACTAACTATGTTAACACTACGTACCATAATAATATATATATACATTGATGTTAAGCATTTTTAAAATACAATATCAGATTAAATTTTTTTAAAAAAAAAGTACAAATATCATAATAAAATATATATTGATAATTTAAATACCACATTAAACTTTTTTTTTTAAATAATATGATATTTTGCCTTAAAAACTATATATATAAAAAAAAGGATGTTAGGCTCTTATATATAAGCCTTATAATGTGAAGGTTGATTTTTATTTTTTTTAAATCATGAGTAGATCAAATAACTGTCACATATATTAAATCCTGTGTCATGATTCAATCAATTTATAAAATAAAATTATTATTATAAATGTCCATATTTTTAACTTAATTTTAAATCTTTTAATTTCACCATTTTAACTAAAACTTACTACATAAATAGATTTAATTTGAGTCAAAGATGAATGTAGTGAGCTTTGGAGCATCATGCAAACCGAAGATCATTGATATGATATTTTGATTTAAATAGTCCAGTCTTCTCAATCACTAAACATAATTTAGAGCATAACATTAAGAGTAGTTTAAAGAGGGGGTGGGGGACATGACTCCTAAGCACTTCCATTTGACTTAAAACTTAATATTACAACACTAACTGATACATTTTTGGCTCAATTATTGAAGCAAGCCAACGCCTCTCTCTCTCTCTCTATCTTCCCTAACCAATGCAAAACTAAATGACAAAGACTTTCAAGGCTTGAAGGCCGAAAAGGCAACCACTGAGTTGTGTCCACCAAATCCGAATGAATTCGAAATTGCTGAGAATCATAAACAACTCGGTTAGACTTATAGGATTCTGGTCTAAATCAACTGAAACAAGATAGGATTAGGATTCAGGAGTCTTACCAACATTAACTTCGTGCTGTTTCTTTTGGTTGGCCACAGTGTCAAACTCAATTGAAGGCTCTGGATTCTGCATTAAACAAATGCATACAATAGATCACTTCATCTATACTGATAAAGCCAGATGTGATCCAGACAACCATTGTCGGGGATCAGCAATACATGGTACATTAAACATTAAACAAGCAACTAGCACATACAAATTGATTTATCGAGGGATGCAGCCATCCTGTTGTGATGGCCTTCACTGTGGCAATGGCTTCTAAACCACCCGATGCGCCCAGACAATGCCCTATCATGGACTGAAACAAGAAGCAAAGCAATTAGCCAATTGCAAGGTAGCAACATTAGAGTACACAGTCACCTCAAATTTTGCAAAACTAGGTAGAAAGAGAAGGTACCTTTGTTGCATTGATTTTGATGTCTGATGTATTCTTGAATACCTTTTTAATAGCATTGATCTCAGCTAGATCACCAGCAAGAGTAGAAGTTGCATGTGCATTGATGTAATTAACCTGAAAAATAGGACTTGCTTATCTTGCACAATTTCCACCTTTGAAATTATGCATAAATTTCAGAAAATAATTACAATCTGAATCCTATTATTTGCACTTTTGCATATGAAGTAAACACCACCACCACTTAAGTATCTTAACCATTAGGTCAGTTCTCTTTGTAGTCTAACTTAAAATGAAGCGTCGATCTAATGGATAATATGACAGGTGATGAAAGAGAAAGGTAATTAGATGCACTTTTCAAGGAGACTCAACTCAAAGAATGCCGCTATATTTACCATAAAACAGACAATTCATTGGAGCTTGAATTTAGTTTTTCTTGTTAGACTTTTGGCCTACAATGCAACAGGAAACTAGCAAGCAAACGCAGCAGTGGAGCTGAACCTAGTGCAGCAGCTAGTTTTGTTTATTTTGATAGATTTTGCTCCTATGTAACTTTGTTTAATCCTTTTGTAATGTAATAGCTAAGCTAGTAGGACATAATGTTTGATTTGAATTGATGTAATGGCTAGTGTATTAGCTATTATTTTATGTATAATCTAAGATTGTATTGGTCAAAGTCTAGTGGGAGTGGTTGATTCACTAGGTAATAGTCTTTTTGACTATTCAATTCTTGTATTTTATGTATATATCCACATATCAATGAAATGGTTGAAAAGTTTAGCCATTAATTTGTGTGTCTTCAAGTTCATTTGTTAAGTTTCTGGTTTTCTCATTTTCTTCTTTTGTTTTTCACATGAAATCATATGCACATTACATGCATTGTTCATACTAAACTGCTGTCATTGTTCCAACAAATGGTAATCAGAGCCTGTCATCTTTGAGGGCTTCCATCGTTGGTTGTTGTTTTGTGTAAGAAAGCTTAAGAAAGAAGAAATCGAGGCTGCTGAACTTGTTGTAATAGGACGAATTACACAACACCTCCACCACCTGTGTTCACTGGTGAAAACTACCATATTTGGTCAGTAAAGATGAAAACACAACTTCAGGCACAAGACTTGTGGAGTGCAGTTGAGAATGATGCTGAGCCACCTCCATTGAGAGCTAATCCCACCATTGCTCAGATTAGGCAGCACAGTGAGGAACGAGCCAAGAAGCACAAGGCTATGGCCTGCCTGCAAAATGGAGTGTTAGATGTGATATTCACTCGAATCATGGCTTGTGACTCACCTAAGCAAGCATGGGAGAAGCTGAAGGAGGAGTTCATGGGATCTGAAAAGACAAGGCAACAACAGCTAATTAACTTGAGGAGAGACTTTGAGAACTTGAAGATGAAAGAAGCTGAGACTATCAAGCAATATTCGGACAGAATAATGGCCACTGTCAATAGCATAAGGTTACTTGGTGAAGACTTTAGTGAAAGTAGGGTTGTTGAGAAGGTGATCACCACTCTTCCCGAGAGATTTGAGTCAAAAATCTCCTCATTGGAAGACTCAAGAGACCTCACAGCCATTACTCTGTCTGAACTTGTGAATTCTCTCTATGCACTCGAGCAAAGAAGGGCCAATAGGCAGGAAGACCATTCTGAGGAAGCCTTTCAAGCAAAGACAAGAGAATGCTCAAGTCAGAAAGGAAAGAAGCTTTGGCTCGATAAGAAGGAGAAACCAAGAAGAGAGTCAGGCAAGAGGAAGTTTCCACCATGCAAACACTGCCAAAAGAACTCACATTTGGAAAAGTATTGCTGGTACAGACCAGACATTCAATGCAGGAGTTGCAAGCAATTTGGACATGTAGACAAGGTCTGCAAAAACAAAGGCAAGGCTCCTGGACAACATATTAAGGCTCAAGCTGCTGAGGACCTTCAAGCTCAGGAGGAGCATGTCTTCACAGCAACATGCTTTGCAACATCTAGCAAGGCTAAAGTGGAGTGGCTAGTGGACAGTGGTTGCACACACCATATGGCAGCTGATGAAGGGCTATTCAAAGACCTTAACAGAAGTTTTGCCTCAAAAATCAGAATTGGAAATGGAAATCTGATTGAAGCCAAGGGCAAGGGCAATGTGATGATCAACACCACCTCAGGTAACAAAGTGATTTCTGATGTACTCTTTGTACCTGAAATAGATCAAAATTTGCTAAATGTTGGACAGTTGGTAGAAAAAGGTCATTTACTTGTTTTTGAGAATGGTTCTTGCACTGTTAGAGACTCTCATGGTCAGGAGCTAATAACAGTAGCAATGACTGATAGGAGTTTCATGCTTGATGTGAATATGCTTGAAAAGAAGGCCTACACTAGTCTGGTTGATAGTGCAAGCCTATGGCATAAAAGGCTTGGCCATGCCAATTTTAAATCATTAGACTTGCTGCATAGATTGAATCTGGTTGATGATTTGTGTAAGGTTGAAGTCAAACATTCTGTTTGTGAAGTCTATCAGCTTGGTAAGCAAGCTAGATTGCCCTTTCCAGTTAGCAAGGCATTTAGAGCTCGAGAGAAGCTTGAGCTGGTTCATTCAGATATCTGTGGACCAATGAAGACTCCTTCCTTAAATGACAGCAGGTATTTTGTGCTGTTTATTGATGATCTGACTAGATTTTGCTATGTTTATTTCTTGAAGCAAAAGTCTAAAGTTTTTGAAGCCTTCAGCAAATTCAAAGCTCTAGCTGAAAACCAAGCAGGCTGCAAGATTAAGGCCTTGAGAACTGACAATGGCTCAAAGTACCTGTCTGATAAATTTTAGAAGTTTGTGAGCAAAATGGGATCCATCACCAAATGACCACGGTGTATACTCCTCAACAAAATGGAGTATGTGAAAGGAAGAATAGAACAGTGATGGACATGGCCAGATACTTGCTATTTGAGAGCAAGCTGCCAAGCAAATTTTGGGCTGAGGCTGTCAATACCTCAGTGTATCTGCTTAACAAGTTGCCAACACATGCTGTCAAGGATATGACACCTTTTGAAGCATGGCATGGACTCAAGCCTACTGTTTCACACTTGAAGGTGTTTGGTTGTGTCTGCTATGCTCTCGTACCAGCAGAAAAGAGAACTAAGCTAGAAAGAAGAGCTGTTCCAGGGATATTTGTTAGCTACAGCAGCACAAACAAAGGTTACAAGGTGTTTGATCCTGTGACAAAGAAGATCTTGGTGAGTAGAGATGTCAGGTTTAATAAAGAGAAGGTTTGGAGCTGGAATGATTCAAGCACAAGTCAGATTGAAGAAGATCAACTGGACAGTAGCCTTGAAACTGTTGAAGCTGAGCCTAGCAATGAAGATTTTGATAATGCTCCTACAAGAGGTACAAGAACTATTGCTGACATCTACCAAAGATGTGATGTTGCAATAGTTGAACCTTCAGATTTTGAAGAAGCTACCAAAGATAAGCAGTGGAAAAGGGCCATGGAAGCTGAATGGAAATGATTCACAAGAATGACACTTGGAAATTGGTGGACAGACCAACTCATAAGAAGGTCATTGGTGTCAAGTGGGTATTTAGAGCTAAGTATAATGCTGAAGGCTCCTTAAACAAGCACAAGGCAAGGCTTGTGGTCAAAGGATATAGCCAACAATATGGGATAAACTTCATGGAGACATTTGCTCCGGTAGCTAGGCTAGATACCATTAAACTTTTGTTTGCTATAGCTGCTCAGAAACAATGGAAGCTTCATCAATTAGATGTCAAGTCAGCATTTCTTAATGGTTTTCTTAAAGAGGAAATTTTTATTGAGCAACCAGATGGATTCAAGAAAGAAGGAGATGAAGACAAGGTCTATAGGCTGAAGAAAGCACTGTATGGCTTGAAGCAGGCACCAAGGGCCTGGT
Organism: Gossypium australe; assembly: GCA_005393395.2. Lineage (NCBI taxonomy): Eukaryota > Viridiplantae > Streptophyta > Magnoliopsida > Malvales > Malvaceae > Gossypium > Gossypium australe. The sequence goes on along the minus strand of CM016619.1, from coordinate 21,239,435 downwards.
ATGACAAGATAGACACTTACCTGTGTAGGCTCGGGTTTGAAAAGAGTGTTAGTGAAGCAACACTCTATGTAAAAAAGTCAGAAGGAGAAACCTTGCTGATTGTATCTCTTTATGTTCATGACTTGCTTGTAACAGGAAGCAAAGATGAATTGATTTCTGAATTCAAGATGCAAATGCAAGAGGTTTTCGAAATGACAGATTTGGGGGTCATGACATACTTCCTTGGAATGGAAGTAAATCAATCTGATCATGGCATCTTTATCAGCCAACATGCCTTTGCATTAAAGATCCTTAACAAATTTTGCATGCAAAATTATAAGACAGTTAGCACACCTGTTGCACAAGGAGAAAAGCTGACCAGTAGTGGAGATCATGTAAGAGTTGATGAGAAGGAATATCGAAGCCTAGTGGGATGCCTGTTATACTTAACAGCAACTCGACCAGACATTATGTTTGGTGTTAGTCTCCTATCAAGATTTATGCATTGTTGTAATGTTGTTCATTTCAAAGCTGCTAAAAGGATACTCAGATATGTCAAAGGTACTTTGGGGCATGGAATTAAGTTTAAAAGTGAAAAGGAGCTCAAACTAACAGGCTATTCTGATAGTGATTGGCCTGGTTCGGTTGATGATATGAAAAGTACCTCTGGTTATTTCTTCACACTTGGCTCAGGTGTATTCTGTTGGAGCTTAAAGAAGCAACAGACTATTGCTCAGTCTATAGCAGAGGTTGAATATATTGCAGCATCTGCAGCTGTTAATCAAGCCATCTAGCTTAGAAAGCTTTTATGTGATTTAAATGAAGAACAAACTGAGCCAACAGAAATCTTGGTTGATAACCAATCAGCAGTTACCATAGCCAAGAATCCTGTTTTTCATGGCAAGACAAAGCACTTTAAGATCAAATTTCATTTTGTTAGAGAGGTTGAGCAGTCTAAAGAAGTTAGTCTTGTTCATTGTAGCTCACAAGACCAATTGGCTGACATTCTAACCAAGCCTCTTGGTACATCAATGTTTGAGTTTTTGAGGAACAATATTGGTGTTTGTTGCATACAGTCCAAGGTGGAGTGTTAGACTTTTGGCCTGCAATGCAACAGGAAACCAGCAAGCAAACGCAGCAATGGAGCTGAACCTAGTGCAGCAGCTAGTTTTGTTTATTTTGATAGATTTTGCTCCTATGTAACTTAGTTTAATCCTTTTGTAATGTAATAGCTAAGCTAGTAGGACATAATGTTTGATTTGAATTGATGTAATGGCTAGTGTATTAGCTATTATTTTATGTATAATCTAAGATTGTATTGGTCAAAGTCTAGTGGGAGTGGTTGATTCACTAGGTAATAGTCTTTTTGACTATTCAATTCTTGTATTTTATGTATATATCCACATATCAATGAAATGGTTGAAAAGTTTAGCCATTAATTTGTGTGCCTTCAAGTTCATTTGTTAAGTTTCTGGTTTTCTCCTTTTCTTCTTTTGTTTTCCACATGAAATCATATGCACATTACATGCATTGTTCATGCTAAGTTGCTGTCATTGTTCCAACATTTCTAAGAAAATGCTTGCAAAGGTGTCAGCAAAACTAGATGGAAAGTAACAACATAACATACATGACCATAAACCTCTAGAAATAATACCAAATTCGATTACTCCAATATATTAAGAGAGTTGCGTGAAAAAACCGAGAATTACCTCCTCAGGGGACACACCAGCATCTTCAAGACTTCTCTCAATGCATGAAGACACCCCAAAACCATCAGCTCTTGGATCAGTCATGTGATGAGCATCACAATTAACAGCTCCACCCAAATACTCAGCAATAATTGGTGCACCTCTTTTCATTGCATGTTCCAAGCTTTCCATTACCTAGAAAGCAAAACACATCTCATAATAGAAGCCCATTGCATTTCCATCCCCATCCAGACAAGACAATTGCATAACTATAAAGCCAAAAAAGTAACAACGGAACCAAAAAACTGTGCATAAAAGAAATAAACCATTAACTCAAGACCATGCCTGATTAACCTAGTAGTTCAATAAAGGACAGAAATTGGTTTTGATAATGACATAAACATTTATACTTCATTCCTACTGAACACCACAATAATGAGTATGAAAGTTAACACAAACAGTGAATTAGGCTCATCCGTGTCAAACGGATTTTATATTATAAAGGAACCAGTCAGTATCTCATTGAATGTGCACACACCCAAGAGCCAGTCTCCGTCAAAGATGTACCTTAAACCTGGGAGAAAATGCCTACTTCTCTTAACAACAGTATCACATATCACCAATGGAGACAAAACACAATGATAAATTGCTTACCCTAGATAGACAGCATAACAATCAACAAGAAGCTAAATCATGCATATATAGGAGTTTGGTTCATAAATGCAAGCTTACCAAAACACCAGCACCTTCACCCATTACAAAGCCATCTCGATCTTTGTCCCATGGTCTTGAAGCAGTTCGAGGATCATCATTTCTTTGAGACAATGCCCTACAGGCAACAAAACCTCCCAGCCCAATAGGAATGATTGCAGCCTCAGTTCCACCAGCAATCATCAATTCAGCCTCACCTCGACGGATGTGATTAGCAGCAGCATAAAAGCAATAATTGGAGGTAGCACAAGCAGTTGAAATTGAATAATTGGGACCCATAAAACCAAGTTCAATTGCAAGCAAGGCAGATGACATGTTTGTTATAGAATAAGGAATGAAGAATGGTGTTATTTTTCTATAACCTCTCTCTATCAAATTTTGAACGCCATCAGAGAACACTGTAAGGCCACCCATACCAGTTCCAACAAGCACTCCAGTTCGCTCCTTATCAATCTGCAACAAGTACAAATTCAAAAATTTCTTAAGCACTATGGGAGAATACAACGAATATATAAGCTAAAAAGAGCCAGAATAATAAATACAACATCCCGTGGTACTCGCATAATTCTAAGAATAGATATCACTCTCAGCTCTCAAGATATCTACTTTTCTTGAATCTTTCATTCTGTAGGGTAAGCAATCATCCATGAGGATCATAAACTTAGTCAGGAATTTTGCCTTTCTAAACACCATTTCCAAGGAATATTTCTGGTGGATGCATCACATTTGAATGTAAAATTAGTAGTGTGATGAATAAATCGCTTTCAAATATATGATCACATTAATATTATTGCGGACAAAAAAGCTATGAGCATATCGAATGACCAACTCAACAGTGAAATTGAACAAAACAATTCTGATGACCCCATTGCTTACATCACTTTATGAATCAGATATGATGAGTCACAAAGTACATAACACAACAAAGATTCCTTGGAACTGATTAGGAGAAAGCAGAAAACGTTTTTTCTTAGCAGCTCCTTTGCATAAAAATAATGACAAAAGTTGCAGATAAAAACACTTATAAACTCAAATAACACACAAAAAAAAAAAAAAAACTGCAGCAAGCAAACATGCAGTAACAAGCAAAGAAAAGCATCAGGATACGTAGAATTAAGCTACAGTTGAAAGGATTTCGAGCGAATAAAGAAACAACTCTCTGGTGTAAATGTTCCACACTGTGGAAGCCAATACAAGAATAAGCTTTGGATCTATAGTTAAAGAACAAAAACACAAGCGAATCAATAGCAAAGCAAGAACCACCCATTTCTTAGAACAAGTCGATTAATGAAAAAAAAAACACTAAAGAAGAAGAAAAAGAACCTTGGATAAGTTATCGGCGCCGAGATCAGCATCTTCCAACGCCTTCTTGCCTGCAACAATGCAGTACCTCAAGCAATCGTCAAGCCTCCTATCGTTCTTTCCATCAATGTAACCTTCAGAAGTGAACCCCCGGATCTGACCGGCGAACCGAGTAGGAAACTTGGAAGCATCGAAGCGGTCGATGAGTCCGATCCCGCTCTCTCCAGCCAGCAGCTTTTCATAGTAAGCATCCACATCGTTCCCAAAAACGGAAACCAACCCCATTCCCGTAATAACGACCCGTTTCTTGGGGTCCTTCTCGCGCTTGGGAGCTGGAACAGTGGGGGATGAAGCGGTAATGGAAGAGAATTTCTTGGCAGGCCTGGGAGGGAGTGTTGATACATTGGGAAAATGGGGATTGGGTTTGGGGTTTTTGAGAGGTTTTAGAGAGGAAGGTCGAAGAGAAGAAGAAGGTTGAAGAGCTTGCATGGTTGAAGGCCAACACCAAGGCGATGATAACAATGTGAAGACTGAAGAGAAAAGCAAGACGTTCAATAGACAGCCAAATCTAACTGCAAATATATTCAAATAAAACAAAAAATCGTAGCCAATGCGTTGTGTTAGTGTGTTTATATATATAAATTATAAAGGTTGAAATCTTGGGTTGGGAAATTCTTGAAGTTGGAGAGGGCGTTGAGCTACACTTGACAGCCAGCTACTTACGCAAAGTGGGATCCATTAAAACTTAAATAAATCTCAAATCTCTTCACCGTTGGTCCCATTGGTCGAGTTGTGTATGCACGTTCGCAGTGATTTGTATAAGAATGATATGAATCGGAAGTTAGGCCCGCCGTAAGGAATTACGTATCTGTGAATGGGTATAATGGGCTATGAAAATTAGGCCTGCCGCAGTTTGCCAAGACAAGCCCAATAATTTATTACTCGACCTAGCGCGTTGAAGTCCAAATCCCAACTCGGTCCGATCCGACTACAAACAGGCGAGTCGTGGCGCTGTGACCCGGCTGAGACTTGGCATTTAGCAAAGCAGAAGCTCTCGGTCCAGACTCCAGGCTAACCACAAAAAAGAAGAAGAAGATGGTATTGGTAAAGAAAGCTCCAATCAAGGTCCAAAAGTTCTTCTTCGTCTTCAACCTCCGCTGCCTATGCTAGGTTATCAACACCCCCCAATCAGTATTTCTCCCTTTTATTAATTAGGTTCATTTCTTTTTGCCGGTAAGGGATTTTCGGGGTTAACAAAGTATGTGTGTTGTTAGTAAAATGGTGTTAAGGATAAAAAATCAAGTGAGAAAATGAAGACCTCAGCTAAACAGAGTCGTAGTGAAGCCCCAAAATGAAGCAGAACGGCTTTGTTTTACTTTTTGTGAGTAATCCTTATGTAATCGTTTACGATCATAGATTATTTCTTTAATGTTTTAGCCATAATTTTCGTTTCGGGTGTTGAATTGAAGTCACTCTGTATGCTTGTTGACGGCCTTCATCATGCAACTGGTATGCCGGTTCTTAAGTTAAGAGTTTACGCTATATGAAGCCTTGGATGTCCTACCTTTTTCAAATTCATATAGAATATAATGTATGTGTATACATATATTCTGGATGGTGAACATTGGTGTCTGTATCAAAGAGTTTGCCTGCTAGTTTTTGTTGATAGAACCCAAATCTAACTGATTTTTCCCTTTTTTATACTGAAGGGAGGATTTTCATAAGGTATTTCAAGAGCAGAATCCGGATATCGAGTCAATGCGTGATGTATTTTATGGTTTGGAAACACAAATCTTAAGCCAGCATATGAATCTATGTCTTTCTGTCTCTAACATATATGTTCATGGATACTGCAATGTATTGTTTCAGATTGGAAAAGGCCTGCGGTGAGAAGTGGAAGATGATGACATATGAGGTTTGTGCTTTGTAATCTTGATTTGGGTCTCTTTATTCCCTATTGCTTACAAGTTCATTTGATTTCCATATGAATTGACCATGTTCACCATTGTAAATCATAATCTGGTTGTTCTCAGGCCGTTGAAAACTAGCCGTTATGATAATTTATATTGACCTCTTGTGAATATGTTTTTAAGAGTTAGTTGGTGGAAATGGTTCTATTTGTGTCCGAGAGCAATGCCGTTTTTAGTAATGATAAATTGTCTTGTTCTGGTTAAAATAATAGCCCATGATCTGTGTGATGCCGACTTGTCAGAGCCTACTTAAGTTCTCTTTATGTACAAGATGCAAAATAACGGTTGGCTCGTCACATTTGCATAAAATAATATCCCATGATCTTGCTGCACCATACTTTTAAGACGCGCATATTATTGCTCGGTGATAAAATTGTACCATTTTTTCGTTATTTCCATTAGTTCCTTGGCCTGGCTAGGGGTGCAGAAGTTAGTAGCTTGTATAGGGATAATGTGGCAAGAATGCCAATGATCTTAAGGGTTTATTGTTTATGTATTCCTGATTTGGACAAGATAAAAATAAAGGACCATAGAGAAAATGAGATACCAATGTCAGGGTTGTTTAACATTTTAATTTCAATTTCATCTTTGATAGGAAAAAGTAAAATATTATGATATCGCAACTGAGAAACGAGCAGAGTTTGATAGAACCGTGGAAGAATACATTAAATGAAAGGTATATTGCTTTAGGTTTTATATTGTATTTTATCCACGAAGAAAGTCTTTAATATGTATTTGATGAAGAGCTGCAACAAATAAGCAGTAGCTATCTTGCTCTACATTTCCCTTGCCTGAAACTGGTGAAGATCAAGAAACTTTAAAATGATTCGGACTTTGATGAATAAACCTTGGGGTTGATATACTTAGAAATTCACTGTTTCAGTAGGAATAGATGCAGTGGTTATGATTTATAAGATTTATATTGGTGAATTGAATTCAGACATGCCTGTATCATTTTTATGTTATTTACTGCTTGGATGTCACCATTATGTTATTACCGTGCGGACTTAATAGTTCATATGACCATTGTTCAAGAAAATATTCATGAGTTGATGGCTATTAAGATCTGATACTTTCTTTAATCTGCTTTTATTCGAGGAATTTGGATCCAATTCTATTCAAGAACACACCATGATCTACTTGTATATTTTTAATTGAGAGATTTAAAAGCATGGTGTCTGTAGCAATTTTGACTACTAAGTTATTTAGATTCAGCTTGTTTGGTAGCTATTTTGGACAAGAGCAGCAAAGAAGATGATGCTTCAATGTCGCTCATTCGCTGTTTGACCCTCTCGCGAAGCTGCCCCATTGCTTTCCTCATCTCAATAAGCTCATACAGATTGAGCTCATTAATAGGTTTTCGGAACTTGGATCTTTTACGAGCCACCTTGACCGCCTCATCGAGCATCTCTCCTCGCTTCATCTCTGCCTGCAGCTTCTTGAGAATGGCGTTAAGTCGTCGATTGAGCCTTTCAACTTTAGCCTCTCTCTGAGGCTGAGCAACAAGTTGTCTTGGAATAGAAACTCTCGATCTCAGGTTCAGAGTTAGAAACCGCTCTGCCACCGCCTCAACACTTGGATGCCCAAATGAGTAAGGCTTGCCGCCAGGGGAGAAAACAACGATGGCAACTTGAGCAGCGCAAAGGGTAGCGAGCTCGTTCGCTTTCTTGAATAGCCCTGAGCGGCGTTTCGAGAAAGTGACCTGCCTTGAGCCACTATCCTTCACCATTTTCATCTCGATTTTTCGCCGACCCATGATTTTGTGTTTTCTTTCAGAAATATTTTGGTGGCATAAGATGTGCTGAATACATCAACATTTATAGTAAGAAATCAGTGAAAACTTGAAGGCCATTTGAATTGGAAATATTTCTATATTATTTGATACTGCCAAATACTAAATAATCTTTCATTATTTTATGTATAATTAATTATCCCAACATGGAAAGAATTTAAGCATGTTTTCTAATTTGGGTTAGTCCATTCATTATGGAACTTTTAACATTGTTTTGTTGGCACAATTTAATTCTATTCTAAAAATAACAAATTATAGAAAGAAATTCAATCTTTAGCTATTTTTATTGGATTCTCCCTCTTTTAAATCATATATCATCAACATTTTTTGTGGGGACATTTGGTTCATTTGCAAGGTTAAATGGGTGATTTTCTTCTAGAGAAACTAACCAAATTTGATTTTAAAGAATAATTAAAAAATGAAATATGAATAAATCCTAAAAGGAAATATATATATATATATATATATATATATATATATACATATATAACTACAAAAAATAAAAAGATAGCAGAATTCCACCAAAACAACTTACCATACATTCATTTCCTTTACTTGGCAATGTTTTCTATTTAGGAAACTTGATTTGTTGTGGCTTAAAACAGTGTAAAAGGCAAACCTACCAAAAAAAAGGGGTTCATTCTTATCCCCACTCCCCACCCAAATAAAAAATCTACCTATTTTTAAAATCATCCATTGAGTCTTATTTGATATGCATTGTTATCCATGTAAGAGGACGTGGGTTTGAGTGTACTAAAACGCATTATTCGAAGCGTTATTGATAGTTGTAGGCATTGTTTTAAAAAGCGCAGATATAATCAAAACATATAATGAGATTATTCAAAAAAATTGATGTACTTCATAATTACATTTCTAACAAATTGTTAAATTAAATAAAAAAGGCTGTATTGTATTTAGTTCTTTTATACAATTACTATAATCATTTATGTCCTAAATTAACCCCCTAAACCCTTAATTTAGAAGATAATATACGCTTATGCTCGTACAAATATACATTCTTCTAAATTGAGTATATTAATTAATTATTAATAAAATATATTATTTTAAATTAATTATCATTTAATTAGTGTTAAAGTTATATACCAATTAGAATTAATATTTACCATTATAAATAGCATTTGTTACTTAAGCATTTTCAAGCAAATAACATCTAATAATATCACCAAAAAAAAAGAGATGAGATTATTAACATTGGTAAGTTTGAAGTGTCTAAAAAATAATGGAGTTTCTAAAGAGGAAATTTCAAGTTATATTCCAATGACAATATTGCGGAGAGAATTAAAAGATCATTTTAATCGATGATGAGGTAAACTTATAATATTCTAAATTTATTTTAAACTTATTCCTCATTCTATTATTTAATATAATTTTAATTTTACTTTATGCTTTTTATTTAAGGTTTAATATCATTTTTAGCCCTTATACCATATGGAAATTCTCACTTTTAACTTTTTTACTATTTTTTTCAATCACTTTATTTCGTCTACTTTCATTTCGTCACTCAATATAACCTATTGACCATTTTCTCTAAAAAAGTATAACAATCAAAAGCTAACATGTTAATCCACATCATTTTAATGACTAAAATGCCATTAATAATTTTTTAAATGTTTTTTCATGAATATTTCATTTCTTTTCGAACATGAAATATTTTGAGAATCTGGAAATGTATTGTTCATCTTTAAAATGGGAACAACACAAAATTTTGTCAATTTTTCAAGAAAGATGGAAGCTCATACTTCATTACTACTCAGCATCCCAGATTGGTCCAAGATTCTTAAAGCGAAGTATAGGGAACACGGTGGTGATGAAGATGTTGACGAGAAATGGCTACAGTGTCGGATCGACTAACAATGACGAACTGAAGGCTTGAATTTAAGACCCTCAATGAACCCTTCTATGTTTTCCCTGGGTTTTCTAAGAAAACTAAGCCGGCCAGTCAAAGGAGGATGAAGGTAGCCTTTGATTAGAGCTCTGACATCGGAATAAGCTAGTTAGTGGAATTAAGAACAAAGTGAGTTGCTAGGTTTTTACTTGGGTTTTGAGTTAAGCCGAGAAAAAAAAAAAAACAAGAAAAGGGAGAAAGATGACGCTGTAAGTTTGGCTGGAGGAATGACGATGGTGATGAGCGGTGCAACGACGACAGTCGTGCGACACCTAAGATTTCAATTTAAGGAAAGAAGAAGAGAAATTAATAAAGAAAAAAAAAGGAAATGTTTATTATTGTTAGAATTGAGTCACTCAAATCCTTATTAAAATAAAATATAGTGGTAAAATAAAATAAAAATAAAATCTATATAGAACTACACTTCTTTTATTTTATTTTATAATAAGATTTTTCAGCCTTATTACACTTCATTTATTTGATATTGATTAGAATAAGGTGTTTCAACCTTACTACACTCCTCCTATTAGAATATGGTTTTACAAGCCTATAAATAAACATATTCTACTTCTCTTGTATTCATTTGAATTCGACTTAGTGAATTATCTTCTCCTTTGCCTATGGTTTTTTTTAAAGGGTTTCAACGTAAAATCTGTGTGTTCTTTATTTTTTTTCTTTCTCTTTTCTTTGTGATACATTGTCATTATCGACGTTCTATTTTCACAAATTGGTATCTGAGCTTTCCGAGTTGCTTATCTCGATCACGGTAATGGCGTCGCTAAAATATGAAATTTCGCTGTTGGATTGAAACACCAGAACTGTGTTGTGGCAAATTAAGATGCGGGTAGTTTTTGCGCAGACGGATCTGAAGGATGCCCTACTAGGGATAGATAAGATGCCTTCGACATTGACGAATGAAGAGAAGAAGTGTAAGGATTAAAAAGCTTTGATGCAATTACATCTACATTTGTCTAACGAAATTTTGCAGGATGTGATGAAGAAGAAGACCATCACTGCGTTATGGAAGAGGTTGGAGTAGCTATGTATGTTGAAAACTTTAACCAGCAAGTTGCATATGAAACGCCTTTATGCTCATCGTTTGGAGGAAGGTGCGTCTATGCACGAACACTTAATAGTGTTTAAAGAAATTCTCTCGGACCTTGAAGCCATGTAGGTTCAGTATGATAAAGAAGATTTAGGGTTGATTCTGCTTTGTTCGTTGCCCCTGTCTTATTCATCCTTTAGAGACACGATTTTGTATAGCCGCGAGTCTCTCACAGCTGATGAGGTTTATGATTCTTTGACCTCGTATGATAAGATAAAGCATCTTGTGGTTAGACTTGACTCCCAATGAGATGGTCTCATTGTTCGTGAGAGACAAGATTAAAATGTTGATGATGATTGTGGAAGGACACAGGAATGGAATCCTAGCAGTAAATCTAAGGGAAGATCGAAGTCTTCAAATAGAGGTAGAACTTATAACTTCTGTAAGAAGAATGGACACATTAAATCTGAGTGTTTTAAGCTACGAAACAAGATCAAAAGGGAGGCTGTGAATCAAAAGAGGGAACAACTAGATTCGGTGAAGCTGATGTTGTAGAAGACTACAGTGACGGTGAACTTCCATTTTAGAAGACTACAGCGACGGTGAAATTTTAGTCGCTTCTATCAACAATTCTAAAATGAGCGAGGAGTAGATCATTAATTCGGGCTGCACCTTTCATATGAGTCTCAGTCGGGATTGGTTTACAACTTACGAAATAGTGTCTGAAGGTGTTATTTTGATGGGAAAAAATGCTTCATGTAAAATTGCAGGCGTCGGAACAATTAAAGTTAAGATGTTTGATGGAGTTGTCAAAAAACTTAGTGACGTGCAACATGTTCTAGAATTGAAGAGAAATTTGATTTCATTGAGTACTATTGATTCAAAAGGGTACAAATACACAGTTGAAAGTGGGGTTTTAAAGACTTCCAAAGGTTCCCTCGTTTTAATGAAAGGGCAGAGAATGACTACCAAGTTATATGTTTTGTAGGGTTCTACTATTACTGGTGATGCAGCTGTCACTTCCTCTTCCTTTTCAGTTGATGATATTACTAGACTTTGGCATATGCGCCTAGGGCATAAGAGTGAGAATGGCATGGCAGAATTGAGTAAAAGATGATTTCTTGATAGGTAAGGAATTTGCAAACTGAAGTTTTGTGAGCACTGCATTTTTAGGAAGCAAAAGAGAGTTCGATCCACCAGAGGAACCTATAACATGAAGGGAACGTTAGAGTATATTCATTCTAATCTGTGGGGGCCATCTAGAGTGCTTTCGAGAGGTGGAGCTAATTATATGCTAACACTTATTGATGATTTTTCTAGAAAAGTTTAGGCGTTTTTCCTGAAGCAAAAAAGTGATGTGTTTTCCACATTTAAGTCTTGGAAAATTATGATAAAAAAATAGACGGGAAAACAAATAAAACACCTTCGTACAGACAATGGCTTAGAGTTCTGTTCTGATGAGTTTAATGAACTGTACAAGTCAGAAGGGATCGTGAGACATTTGACAGTTCGTCATACTCCACAGTAAATGACATTGCAGAATGAATGAACAGAACGATCATGTAGAAGGTTCGATGTACATTGTTGAATGCTAACTTATCGAAGTCATTTTGGGCCGAAGTAGCCTCTACTACATGTTTTTTTTATCAACTGATCTCCATCCATTGCCATTGAGAAAAAGACTCCACAAAAGGTATGGTCCGGTAATCTTGCTAATTATTCTAATATAAAAATCTTTGGGTGTCCTGCGTATGCTCATGTTGATAATGGAAAATTGGAACCGAGATCCATTAAATATGTTTTTCTTGGTTATAAAGCTAATGTAAAAGGGTATAAGTTATGGTGTCCTGAAAATAGAAAAGTTGTGATTAACAGAAATGTTTTTTGTGAAACTGTTATGCTACCTAACTTATCTCTTAAAGACTCTTCCAATAAAGAACATCAAAAGCAGGTGGAGTACCAGATTAATCCAGAATCGACAATAGAGTCGACTGTACAAGCCAGTCCAGAAATTCAAAATAGAGTTGCTTCTTCACCACAATACTCTATTGCCAAAAACAGAACTAGAAGAGAGATTAAACCTCCAAAGAAGTATGCCAAGGCTGATCTAGTTGCTTATGCTTTAAATGTAGCTGAAGATATAGATGCAAACCAAGAGCCATCTAATTATTCTGAGGTGATTAGCTATGAAAACTTGGAAAAATGGATGTTTGCTAAGCAAAAAGAGATAAAATCACTCCACAAAAATAGAAGATGGTCTTGTGAAGCTTCCTAAAGGCTAAAAGGTTGTTCATTGTAAATAGGTGTTTAAAAAGAAAGAAGGGAATCCAGGAGTTGAAGAACCCATATACAAAGCAAGGCTTGTTGTAATGGGTTACAGTCAAATTCTAGGTGTGGACTTCACAGATGTGTTCTCCCCAATTGTGAATCATAGTTCGATTCAAGCTTTGCTCGGTATTGTGGTTATGCATGATTTGGAGCTTGAGCAATTAGATGTAAAAACTGCATTTTTACATGGAGAACTTAAGGAGGATATTTACATGTAACAACTAGAGGGCTTTACAGTCTTAGAAAAAGAGGACAATGTTTGCTTGCTGAAAAAGTCCCTTTACGGTTTGAAACAGTCACCAAGATAGTGGTACAAGAGATTTGACTCCTTTATGACTTCTCATGATTTCAAAAGAAGTAGCTTTGACAGTTATGTTTACTTTAAGAAAAACAGTGATGATTCTTTTGTGTATTTACTCATTTATGTTGATGACTTGTTGATAGCAATGAAAGATAAAGGAGAGATAAGGAAGGTCAAAGCCCAACTAAGTGAAAAATTTGAGATGAAAGATTTGGGACCAACAAAGAAAATACTTGGTATGGAGATTCTTTGTAACAACCTAATTTTTAATGGTGACAGAACAGTGGTTCATGACCACAAATTTCCATAGTATTGACTTGTAAATAATATTTTTAGAATACTTATGGAGTCATTAGAGTCGTATTAAAATTATGTTAAGAAATTTTAACGTTTAGATAGTTAATTAAGGAAAAGGGACTAAACTAAAAAAGTGTAAATTTTAGTAAATCTTAAATTTCCATTGATTTGATAGTATAATTATGAAATGAAACAGGACTTAAATAATAATTAGTCCATTAGGATATTGATGGACAGTAATAGGCTTTTACATTGTGGATTTATAAGGTTATAAATAAGGGTGAATATGTAATTTAGTAAATTAATTAATGTTTAATAAAAAAACCAAATTTATCATCATCTTTTTCATGATTCCACCAAAAACTTAAAGGAATTCACCATTTTTGAAGCTTCACATTCGGCTAGCATAGAAACCTTTCATGTAAGTCCATTTTGATTCCTTGTAATTTTTATGTTTTTGAGATCGTTGCAACTAGGTCCAGCTAGCCCATACCTTCGTTTTTGAATCTGTTAAAAATTTTTGGAAGTTGCCATTGTTGAATATTGAATTTTTTTTTATAAATACCATGTATTTGGAGCTTTGGTTGTGTTGTTTGATGATTTTGTAAAGTGATTTTTGTTAGATTTTGATTTTAGGATTAAATTGTGAAAATGTTAAAATTTTAGGGTTTGATAGTGAATTTAATATTCATTTGGGACTATTTAAGGGCCTAGTATATTCGGCTGAAATATTGACTTGAGAAAAATGGTTAATTTGATGAATTTCGAGTTAAGGGACTAAATTGCAAAAATTATAAAAGTTTGGGGTAATTGTGTAAATTTAAAAAATAAAAGGGTATTAATTGTAAAATGGATTGAAATGTGAAATATAAGTTGATAATTGAGAAATTTTATATTTTAAATCAAGATCCTATAAATACTCGTGGGAAAGGAAAATCACATAATAGTCTCTGAACTTCTGCAACTACTACAAATCAATCCAGGTAAGTTCGTGCGGTTTAAAATTTAACATCTATATGATTTGTTAAATAGTATAACATGATACAATATATATTCAATTGTTGATAATGAATGATTATTTTAGATTTGTTATTGAATTTGATGTTCGGATTGCATTGAACGCGGGATATAGTATAGTCGTGGTATGGCGTGTTGTGGGGGATTGGAGTGGAGAGGACTTTGGAGAGATGCATATATTTATTTCCCAAGTAAATTGTGGCTCAACATTTGTTGCTAACTCTTGTGTTGTACTCTCTGTTTGGCGTGTTTCGATTAGACTAGCTCTTGTGAGCATTTGGTGAGTTTTGGAGGGATTAGCTCTTATGAGCATTTGACATGTTATGGTTGGATTGACAATGTGCTCCAATCCGTAAGTCATTATTTGAATTGAAAATCTCAATAAGATAATTTGTTTAATGAATTTGATGGATTTGCTACACATTTGAGTATTAAATTGAATGTATGTGATTTATTGGTTGAGATTCTGGATGACAGGGAACCTTCATGGTTGAATTGATATTGTTTGAATTGTTGTATCTATTTCTGTAAGATTTATTGTTTAGATATGTCAAACTTACTAAGCTTCATTGAGCTTACTTGTGTTATTTAATTTTTATAGATACTCGGAAGGTTGGATGATTAGATCGGCACTCAAGTCACACTATCCAGCATAACTCGATAGTTTTTGGAACATTTATTCCATATTATATGGCATGTAATAGGTCTGAATGTTGATACTAATGTTTTGGATATGTAAATTGTTAATTATAAACTTGGTTGTATAAGTTGTTTTGGTTGATACCTTTTTGGTACTTTTGATGTCTTAATAATATGTGTTAAAGTGGCTATGTGATGCATGTTAGAATGGCCAAATTAATAGGTGATGAATTGACTATAAAATAACTAAGATATGATATGTTTGAGACGGTATTGAATTAGATGTTAGGTTTGAGTAAGTGATAATTTGTGTTTAAAGATTTGTTTTGATATAAAATTTTATATACTTGTGGTACCAATGAGGGTACATTGGTTAGGCACTTAATAGGTTGATTTGGTATGTTTTTGGCTTGATTAATGTCACTTTGAATAGGTGTTTTGGTTGGTAAATGGTTTACTTAGGACCCAAGTAAGCTTGAAATGGTAAACTTATTGTTTAAGGTTCATTTTAGGTCTACATCGCTTGAGACACGGGTGTGTGTTTCAGCCATGTGTGACACACGGCCATGCGACACGGTCGTGTGTCCCTTGTAGATTTAAGGCTTAGAAGTCAAGCAGTTACACAGCCTAACACACGGCCTGTTACACGGGCGTGTGAGGCTATTTCGAGTGTTACAAGGCCTAGCACACGGGTATGTGGCTTGGCCATGTGACCTAACTTAGAGAGTTACATGTGCGAGGACATGAGCTGGGACACGGCTGTATGTCCCTATTTCGAAGGTTACACGGCCTGAGTCATAGGCGTGTGTTTCAGTCGTGTGAGGCACACGGCCGTGTGACCCCTGCAGTGCAAATTTTTTAACTTTTTTTTTTTAAATTTCCAAATGTTTTTTATTTAGTCCCGGATTGTTTCTATAGTATTTTTAGGGCCTCAAGGGCTCAATTAAGGGACGTTATGAATGTATTAAATGAAATTAAATTATGTTTGCATTGATGTATGAATTGATTGGTTCACTATTCTGTTTGTACGGTAATGCTCCGTAACCCTATTCAAGCGACATATACAGGTTAGAGGTGTTACATTCTTAGTGATAAAAAAACAAGTAAATTGTACCTAAGTCAGAAGGGGTACATTGAGAAAGTCTTTGAAGGTTTAATATGCAGAGTGCTAAGCCTTTAGTACTTCTTTAGCAGCAGCCCATTTCAGACTTTCATCGGCTTTGTCTCCACAATCAGATGATGAGATTGAGTACATATCACATGTTCCATATTCTAATGCAGTAGGATCTCTCATGTATGCTATGATTTATTCATGTCTAAATTTATCATATGCAGTCAATACAGTTAGCAGATACATGGCGAATCCCGGTAAAGAACTGTAATATCCTAGAGTAGGGGTTATGCGTTTGGAGCATAACTCAAGTGTTAGTAGGTTTTAAGGGTATTTGGAGGTGTTTTAAGAGTTTTTAGAACTCTAGGATGAAGGTGGAAGCTTTGGGAAAATGGTGGATTTTAAGTATAAAAAGGGGGAGCTGGGTGAATGAGCCCTTAAGGAAAAATTTGGGAGTTTTTGGACATGAAAGTGAGCTTGGTAAAGTGGCTGGAATGCGCCACTTAGGGCCTTGGTGATGACGCCATGTGTAGTGGGCAAGGGCTTTGGTTCGAATCACATCGGCAGCAAGTAGTGTAATTTTATTTTTCTTTTGGCGATAAGACAAGGGGAACTAGGCTAAGGAGGCTTTAAGGGAAATTCGTGAGGGATTTATGACACAAGGGTTGGCTTGGTAAAGTGGCTGTAAGGCGCCACTTAAGGCTTGGGCAAATGACGCCATAAGCTGGGAGGAAGGTAGAAGGATCGAGCTGCGTGGGAAGCAAATGGACTTATATTTTTGCGTCAAAAAGGGAACTGGGCTAAGTAGGTCTTAAAAGAAATTCTGGGTGAATTATGTCACAAAAAGCGCTTTGGCAAAGTGGCTTGGGACGCTACCTAAGGTGCTGGGGGAATTGCGCCAGCAGGGGGATCCAAGGGCCGTGGTTCGAGTTGCAAAGGAAGCAGGAGGAAGCTTTTTATTTTACGTCAGATTGGAAAGGAAGTGGACGGCACATGGGACTCTCAATTGGATGAGGATTGAGCTTATTTATCTTTTCAATTTTCGGCTAAGAGCAGGATATATGTATTTATTTTTTTTATTTTTAATGGGTGATAAGAAGATAATGGTGGCCTTATTTTATTTATTTTAAAGGGTAAGATAAGAGAATATATAGGAGTTTGATATGGGAGAATGTGATGATTTATTTTATTTTATTTGCTAAGATAATAAAGGAGAAAAATGTGGGTGTTGATAGGAGATGGAGTTGTGGCCGAATGGGGGATTCTTTGGGTGGTATATTCGGTCATGGAAGGCGTTTAAGTGATGGATTATTTTATTTTCTATTGATAAGGTGATAAGAGAAAATCAAGGGATATGATAAGGGGGAAGCTAGTGGCCGAATATAGGACTTTAGGGGCTGGAATTTTCGGCTATGAAGTGTAGCAGGGGAGTGCCGAATTATTTTATGAGCATTCATCTTTTTCTTTCTCTTTTGTTGCTTTGCCGAATGCTCCTAAGTCTCTACCATTCTTCCACTTTTCTTTTGTTCAACTCCACATTTGTTTTATTGTTAGCCGAATGTTTTATCTCCATTGAGAGCCATTGCCGAAATCTCTTAGTCACTTTTATACCTCTTTTCTTCCATCTACATCTACTTTTAAGAGATAGCCGAATGTTCTAGCATCATTTGGAAAGCCTTAAAGCCGAAGCAGTTAGCCGAGATCTATCCTCTTTTAGTCATCACAAGCAACGCTAGTGGTGAGTAATCTTTCCTTAGCAATCGGTTTTTGTTTCATCTTCATTGGTGTGCCGAAATCAAGTGTTTAAAGCTTTGGTTGGCCGAATGCTCATAGGCCATAATCTGGTGTTTTGTTGGGTATAGCTAGCGTTGAGGATCATCAGAGGAGTCTTTCGGGATTGAAGTGATTAAGGTAAGTAATGTACCATTCGACCATAAGTCTTATTGATTATTAAAGTTAGTCGATTCTAACAAATGATTAATAGGAATTTCGACTACTCAAGGAACAAGTATCAGCTTTTCGGGATTTGAAAATCAAAAGGGTAGGCACTTATGAATATTCGGCCAAAGGCCTAGTTGGTAATTTAGACTTATTTCTTAAAGGTTTAAAAGCCGAAAACTGACCAAAACAAGTGATCTAGTATAGGCCGATTGCAAGAAGAACCAACACAACGTTTTTGGGATTTGTTTGATAACCCAATCGGCAACAAGGTAAGTTTCGGGATTTGATTAATTGGCCGAATGGCCTTTAGCTATAATATTACATATGGGCCGATTGTAGGGACTAGGATCTAAGGCTTTAGATCGGGCTCTTCGGGACTTGGAGTGAAAGCATTAAGCGAATCAGGTGTGTACCCCACACTATTTCTTAATAAGATTTATGGCTATGTTTAATATATATATGTGTTATTAAGAATGTGAAAAATATGGCTAAGTACCATGTTATGGTACAAAGTACTAAGGTACGTTTTCCTACTCCCACTATGATTATGATATGAATTGTTACCATGAATGTGAATATGATAAGGATGTGAAATAAGGCTTAAGGCACTATGTTGCATGATTTTGCATGGCATGGGCATTTGGGTAATTATGAAAGGGGAAGTGAATGTGGTGACTTATGTCACGATATCTGAATGTGGTGACTTCGGTCACATTATCTGAATGTGGTGTCTCATGACACGAAATACTATCTGGTGGCTATGCCACGAATTTATAAGGGCAATGAGCACGTCGGCTGCAGCGACTGCCTTCGATGGTGTGTAGCGGATGGTGGGTTGACTTAGTAGTCCCCACGGTGTGCAGGTTGGTACGGGTGATGTGTAACGGTTGGTAACTAGGCTTGGGCTTGGGAATGCATCATTAATTGTATATTTTGATATGAATGTGTATGACTTGATATGCCTGAATCTATTTGGACTTAGTGTTTGTGTACACATTGAGTCCGTTTGACTCACCCTGTTGTGGGAACATTTTTCAGGTGATGATCAGTAATGGACCGGGTCGGTAGGAGCTTAAAGGTGGCCATGCTCAGCAAGGGATTTTATGATTTGGACATTTTGTTTTTATTTAAGTACTTTAAATTATTTGGGTGTGTTTTGATGTAATAAGGCCTTAGTATGATTTGTTTCGCATGCATGTTTAATTATTTTACTATGTTACGGAATTTTATCAAATTAATGTTTAAGCATTTTATTTAAAAATAAACCCAAAATGTTTTGACGCTTAAATTCATATGATTTCTAATTAAAGATAAAATCTAAAAAGAAATTCGGCATATCTTCTAACTTAACGTTTTGAAACTTGACAATGAGATTTTATAAAACTTACATTTCAAAAATAAATTGGTTTACAACTTGAGCCCAACCCAATTCGAATTTTCTCACAAAATCACTTAAAGTTTTTCAAAGTGCAAACGAATTTGAACCGGTTTTTCTTAAGGAACATATCAAATCTG
Organism: Gossypium australe; assembly: GCA_005393395.2. Taxonomy (NCBI): domain Eukaryota; kingdom Viridiplantae; phylum Streptophyta; class Magnoliopsida; order Malvales; family Malvaceae; genus Gossypium; species Gossypium australe. The sequence continues at coordinate 21,219,893 of CM016619.1, read as the reverse complement.
GTTGAGACTCGTAGGCCGGGTTTGGGGTGTTTCAGTTTGCTGTCAGAGCCCGGTTCAAAACTCGGCTTTGAGGGATTTGGGCCCAAAAACATTTTTCAAAATGGGCTTTTCAAAAATATGGACTTTTATGAATAATTTTTCAGGTTATTTTGGCATGGCACCTGTATCTCCGACCCGAAGTCCACCAGGTAAGTACCTCTAATTGTTGAAGTGATTTGTATATGTGAATGTTATGGGCATAATTGGGCTCGTAGATTAGAAGATTAGGGCTATTGAACCCTAGGGCTAGTGCACTCAAACACATGCATAAGACTTAATAAGAACCGAACAAACCTGTGAAGTAAGTCGCCGAGTTAAGGTGTGGCAACCATTGTGCGCATGTCTAGGAGTGGATTCGGTAAGAGCTTGGTATTTAAGCAGTCCTAGCGACTCACCTCCTCTTTACTCGAATCCTACCTGGTGCGTAGTGACGGTTCACCCTAACCAAGAGGACTTACTCACGGGCTAAACCGATAATTAAAACCCGAAAGGGACTAGCCATAACTGTTTTATAAAAACCCTAGTTTTAAAATCCCTAAATTACCCTTTTAATTGTAGCAACAGATTATTATGAAAATTTTTCCAAAATATCTCCGATTTACAAAATTACAAAAATGCCCCTGGTTGTAAAATTACTACAATGCCCCTGGCTTGGAAAATTTTTATTACCATACTACCCTCGATTTTAATAAAATTTTCTTACTTTGCAAAAGTGTCCAAAAACCCTATTTTGCGAAAACTCAAGATACCCTGATTTGGGAAAAATTTACGAAAATACCCTGACTTCCAAATTACCGAAATAACCCCTGAATTTCAAAATTTTTGCAATATCATGATTTGGAAAATCTTTCTTTCAAAATATCCATGAGTTTGGAGGAATTTCGAAATGACTTTTGTAATTTTCGAATTGACCCTGATTTATTACCAAAATACCATTATAGGAAAAATGACGAAATTACCCCTGGGTGGGGAATGATCAGGAATGCCCAAAGTAGTGAAGTGAATGAATGTGTCTCTATCGAGATGGATGAATGTGAATGTGAATGTGAATCTCTGAATTAGAATAGAGAACTTGAGATGAAACTTTGAATGATCGAAAGAACCACTACTAAACTCCTTTTCATAAAATTTGTTCGCGGTTAATCAGTGGAACAAAATTTCTAATGCATAAAACATTGAAATCAGATTAAATCTCGACGTTAGTAATAAGTTCTAGTGGACGTGGCCGAGGTAGAATGGCAGTATCGGAACCAGTAGGGTCTGGCCATGGGTCAGAAAGTGATGTGCCGCCGCCAGCGGTGGGCATGGAGGATCAAGATCAGACTAGAGGAGATGATGCAGTATCGTTGGCTATGCTGCGAGTGCTAAAGCGAGTCGCGGGAGCTAATGTGAGCAATGGATCTCGGAAGTCAGTGCCTGAGAGACTTAAGTCAAACGGAGCCGAGATTTTTAGAGGAGTATCTGGGGTAGCTCCGAATGTAGCGGAGTATTGGTTAGAAGCAGTTGGAAGGATTATGGATGATTTGGACCTAACTACTGAGGAAAAGTGGAAAGGTGCTGTCTCGTTGCTCCGGGATGAAGCTTATCGATGGTGGCTCACTGTCAGGCAAGGTACCCCTGCAGATCGAGTGGAATGGGAGTACTTCAAGGCTAAGTGCAAAGGGAAATATGGTGGAGCTAGTTATTTGGACTCGCAAAGAAAGACGTTTTTAAATTTGGTACAAGGAAGTAAGTCGGTAGCGGAGTATGAAGCGGAATTTGTGCGGTCAAGTCAGTATGCTAAGGGAATCGTGGCTACTGATTACGAAAGGTGTGTTAGCTTTGAAGATGGATTGCGAGATGAGCTGCGAGTGTTGATTGCTCCGCAAAGAGAAAGAGATTTTGCTATTCTAGTGGAGAAGGCTCGGATAGCTGAAGAGGTTAAGAGGACTGTGAGGCAGAACTGAAAAAAGAATAGGAACCGGAATAAAAGAAGTTTTGGATCGTCAGAGTCATCTGGAGATTTTCAGAAAAGGCCAAGGATTGAGAATTCTGTACGTGAACCTGTACCAGTTGCTGAGAATCGGAGTCAGCTATGTGCTCAGTGTGGAAGAGCCCATGAAGGAGAATGTTGGGGAAATAACAAGGAATGTTTCCGGTGTGGGTCTAAGGCTCATTTGGTTAAGAAATGTCCTCAAGTGATGGATAGGGCTCGAGGTCAAGATCGTGGAACCCCAAGCAGAGGTGCGGGAGGTTCTGATGCAAAGCAAGCAAGGTTGGCTTAAGCAATCAGTCATAGCAAGGAGGAAGTGGGACCAAATAGGATCGGGTATGTTCCCTAATCCTGGAATCTCTCTATTGTCTTGGTTGTTATAAATATAGTTCGTGTTTGTATGATAGAGAAGTGTGAGAAACCTCGAATGCGAATCTTGAGATGGTATTCAGGGAAAGGTGTTAGTTTTGTTAAGATCAAAGTGCGCAGCAGTAGAGTAGTGTGATGAGTTAAAGATGCACGATTGTTCGATAGTAAGTAATTTCGAGGACGAAATTATTTTTAAGGAGGGTAGAACTGTAATATCCTAGAGTAGGGGTTATGCGTTTGGAGCATAACTCAAGTGTTAGTAGGTTTTAAGGGTATTTGGAGGTGTTTTAAGAGTTTTTAGAACTCTAGGATGAAGGTGGAAGCTTTGGGAAAATGGTGGATTTTAAGTATAAAAAGGGGGAGCTGGGTGAAGGAGCCCTTAAGGAAAAATTTGGGAGTTTTTGGACATGAAAGTGAGCTTGGTAAAGTGGCTGGAATGCGCCACTTAGGGCCTTGGTGATGACGCCATGTGTAGTGGGCAAGGGCTTTGGTTCGAATCACGTCGGCAGCAAGTAGTGTAATTTTATTTTTCTTTTGGCGATAAGACAAGGGGAACTAGGCTAAGGAGGCTTTAAGGGAAATTCGTGAGGGATTTATGACACAAGGGTTGGCTTGGTAAAGTGGCTGCAAGGCGCCACTTAAGGCTTGGGCAAATGACGCCATAAGCTGGGAGGAAGGTAGAAGGATCGAGCTGCGTGGGAAGCAAATGGACTTATATTTTTGCGTCAAAAAGGGAACTGGGCTAAGTAGGTCTTAAAAGAAATTCTGGGTGAATTATGTCACAAAAAGCGCTTTGGCAAAGTGGCTTGGGACGCTACCTAAGGTGCTGGGGGAATTGCGCCAGCAGGGGGATCCAAGGGCCGTGGTTCGAGTTGCAAAGGAAGCAGGAGGAAGCTTTTTATTTTGCGTCAGATTGGAAAGGAAGTGGACGGCACATGGGACTCTCAATTGGATGAGGATTGAGCTTATTTATCTTTTCAATTTTCGGCTAAGAGCAGGATATATGTATTTATTTTTTTATTTTTAATGGGTGATAAGAAGATAATGGTGGCCTTATTTTATTTATTTTAAAGGGTAAGATAAGAGAATATATAGGAGTTTGATATGGGAGAATGTGATGATTTATTTTATTTTATTTGCTAAGATAATAAAGGAGAAAAATGTGGGTGTTGATAGGAGATGGAGTTGTGGCCGAATGGGGGATTCTTTGGGTGGTATATTCGGTCATGGAAGGCGTTTAAGTGATGGATTATTTTATTTTCTATTGATAAGGTGATAAGAGAAAATCAAGGGATATGATAAGAGGGAAGCTAGTGGCCGAATATAGGACTTTAGGGGCTGGAATTTTCGGCTATGAAGCGTAGCAAGTGCCGAATTATTTTATGAGCATTCATCTTTTTCTTTCTCTTTTGTTGCTTTGTCGAATGCTCCTAAGTCTCTACCATTCTTCCACTTTTCTTTTGTTCAACTCCACATTTATTTTATTGTTAGCCGAATGTTTTATCTCCATTGAGAGCCATTGCCGAAATCTCTTAGTCACTTTTATACCTCTTTTCTTCCATCTACATCTACTTTTAAGAGATAGCCGAATGTTCTAGCATCATTTGGAAAGCCTTAAAGCCGAAGCAGTTAGCCGAGATCTATCCTCTTTTAGTCATCACAAGCAACGCTAGTGGTGAGTAATCTTTCCTTAGCAATCGGTTTTTGTTTCATCTTCATTGGTGTGCCGAAATCAAGTGTTTAAAGCTTTGGTTGGCCGAATGCTCATAGGCCATAATCTGGTGTTTCGTTGGGTATAGCTAGCGTTAAGGGTCATCAGAGGAGTCTTTCGAGATTGAAGTGATTAAGGTAAGTAATGTACCATTCGGCCATAAGTCTTATTGATTATTAAAGTTAGTCGATTCTAACAAATGATTAATAAGAATTTCGACTACTCAAGGAACAAGTATCAGCTTTTCGGGATTTGAAAATCAAAAGGGTAGGCACTTATGAATATTCGGCCAAAGGCCTAGTTGGTAATTTAGACTTATTTCTTAAAGGTTTAAAAGCCGAAAACTGGCCAAAACAAGTGATCTAGTATAGGCCGATTGCAAGAAGAACCAACACAACGTTTTCGGGATTTGTTTGATAACCCAATCGGCAACAAGGTAAGTTTCGGAATTTGGTTAATTGGCCGAATGGCCTTTAGCTATAATATTACATATGGGCCGATTGTAGGGACTAGGATCTAAGGCTTTAGATCAGGCTCTTCGGGACTTGGAGTGAAAGCATTAAGCGAATCAGGTGTGTACCCCACACTATTTCTTAATAAGATTTATGGCTTTGTTTAATATATATATGTGTTATTAAGAATGTGAAAAATATGGCTAAGTACCATGCTATGGTACAAAGTACTAAGGTATGTTTTCCTACTCCCACTATGAGTATGATATGAATTGTTACCATGAATGTGAATATGATAAGGATGTGAAATAAGGCTTAAGGCACTATGTTGCATGATTTTGCATGGCATGGGCATTTGGGTAATTATGAAAGGGGAAGTGAATGTGGTGACTTCGGTCACATTATCTGAATGTGGTGACTTCGGTCACATTATCTGAATGTGGTGTCTCATGACACGAAATACTATCTGGTGGCTATGCCACGAATTTATAAGGGCGATGAGCACGTCGGCTGCAGCGACTGCCTTCGATGGTGTGTAGCGGATGGTGGGTTGACTTAGTAGTCCCCACGGTGTGCAGGTTGGTACGGGTGATGTGTAGCGGTTGGTAACTAGGCTTGGGCTTGGGAATGCATCATTAATTGTATATTTTGATATGAATGTGTATGACTTGATATGCCTGAATCTATTTGGACTTAGTGTTTGTGTACACATTGAGTCTGTTTGACTCACCCCGTTGTGGGAACATTTTTCAGGTGATGATCAGTAATGGACCGGGTCGGTAGGAGCTTAAAGGTGGCCACGCTCAGCAAGGGATTTTATGATTTGGACATTTTATTTTTATTTAAGTACTTTAAATTATTTGGGTGTGTTTTGATGTAATAAGGCCTTAGTATGATTTGTTTCGCATGCATGTTTAATTATTTTACTATGTTACGGAATTTTATCAAATTAATGTTTAAGCATTTTATTTAAAAATAAACCCAAAATGTTTTGACGCTTAAATTCATATGATTTCTAATTAAAGATAAAATCTAAAAAGAAATTCGGCATATCTTCTAACTTAACGTTTTGAAACTTGACAATGAGATTTTATAAAACTTACATTTCAAAAATAAATTGGTTTCCAACTTGAGCCCAACCCAATTCGAATTTTCTCACAAAATCACTTAAAGTTTTTCAAAGTGCAAACAAATTTGAACCGGTTTTTCTTAAGGAACATATCAAATCTGGTCGAGGCTCGTAGGCCGGGTTTGGGGTGTTTCAAGAACACTGGAAAGCAGTTCAATGGATTTTAAGATACTTACGAGGTACTACTGATGTTTGCTTGCAGCTTGGAAAAATTAAAGATGGAGTCATTGGGTATGTTGATGTTGATTTTGTTGGAGACCTTGATAGAAGAAGATCTCTCACAGGTTATGTCTTTACAATCGGAGGTTGTGCAATCAGTTGGAAAGCCACTTTGCAAACTACAATCACTTTGTCTACCACTGAAGCTGAGTACATAACAATTACTGAGGCTTGTAAAGAAGTCATTTAGTTGAAGGGACTCTTTATTTAACTCAATGAAGACCTTCAAATTAGTACAGTATTTTGTGACAGTCAAAGTGTCATCTTCCTTGCAAAAGACCAAATGTTTCATGAGAGAACAAAACAAATTGATGTTCGGTATCATTTTGTTCGTGATATTATTGTTTGTGGTGATATTGTTGTGAGCAATATTAGTACTCATGAAAATCTTACAGATATGACGACTAAGTCACTTCCCATAACCAAGTTTGAGCATTACTTAAACTTCGTTCAAACTTGGTTGGTGTTCATTGTTAAAGTTAAACCCTTAAGGGGTTTTATGGAAGAGGCAAAGAACTTGTTCGTTGAGAGTTCGCAATGAATAACTTGTTCATTGAGAATTCGTGTCAAGGTAGAGATTGTTAGAATTGAGTGACCCGAATGCTTATTAAAATAAGATATAATGGTAAAATAAAATAAAAGTAAAATCCATATAGAACTACACTTCTTTTATTTAATTTTCAAATAAGGTTTTTCAACCTTATTACACTTCATCTATTTGATATTGATTAGAATAAGGTGTTTCAACCTTACTACACTCCTTCTATTAGAATATGGTTTTACAAGCCTATAAATAAACCTAGTCTACTCCTCTTGTATTCATTCGAATTTGACTTAGTGAATTATCTTCTCCTCTTCCCTTGGTTTTTTTTCTCGAAAGTGTTTTCATGTAAAATCTGTATGTTCTTTAGTTTTTCTTTCTCTTTTCTTTGCGTACACTGTCATTATCGACATTCTATTTTTCACAATTATTGAGGAAAATAAATTCCATGCTAGCAAATGATTTTGATTAATTGTCCATGTGTATGGATTTAATTGGCTTAAACTGCCACATTGGATTTTTTTAACAAAAATTGTCAAAGGGCTAATTTGAGTGACCGAATGAAAGTAAAGAGAGTAAAGTGACCAAAAAAAAATAGTAAAATGGTTAAAGTGAGAATTTTTCTTTAGCACGTGAGTCGAAATTGGTATTAAGTGTTTTTCTAATTATTATTATAATTATATTTTCATAAAACAAAAATATTTTTATTATTATTTAGTATTATAATTTTATAATTTTTAGGTAAGTTGCAACTTGAAAGTAATTAGTTACATCAGAAGTCAAATGTTGATCAAAGATTATGCTGATGATGACGATAGATTGAAGAAGAAGATTAAAGTAAAATTTTAATTTTTTTTATGTTATTACTATTTATTTTTATTAAGATTTAATTTTAATTACAAAGCTGAACTTTTTAAATTGTTTTTAATTTATTTCATTTTTGTTTTATAATACGATGAGATAATTTAATAATTTTAATAATTTTTTCACTTGTGACAATATTATAAAATTTTAAAAAAAATAGCAATAATCTTATCCCAATCAGATAGGTTGATTTTGAACAAGTTTTATAAAGTTTAAGTTGATTATATTAGATGCAATTTGAATTTATATTTTAATTAATAACATTTTTATTTGGTTTTACATTAGAAAAAAGTTAAATATAAAATGTTAAAATAGTTTTTAATGTTAAAACTAAAAAAAAGGTGTAAATTTAGTGTTTCAAAATTAAATTAAAAAATTAATAGCTAATTTGATAATTTCAATATATTAAAATAATAATTAATTTTATCTATCCGTTCAAATTAAATCAAAATCTAATCTTAGTTCTCACAATACTTTTTATTTTTTGAAATTTAATCTTTAAGATTTTTATGTAGATTTTCAATATAGGGATGCTCTTTTACCTTTATTCAAACTCGTAATAAGTGTTAAAATAATTCATCCTCAATTACTCTTTCATTATATTTTAAACTATTCAATTTAATTAATAAGTAATATCTTATTTTTTAAAATTATTTTTATTTAAACTGATAATAATTCTATTAACGGACTATAAAAACCCAAGAAGAGGCATACAAAAAATATATTATATATATTAGTTATTTTTATAATGATTACAAAGTTAAAAATATGTTATTAAATAATGAAAATATAAATGCGTATATTCCCGTGCAACGCACAATAAAAAAATAGTATATATAAAAGCACAATTTTGAAGAAACTTTTGAATTGGCTAATATAGTTTTTGTTGTTTACTGTATTACTAAATTTGTCGTTACAAATATTTTTTTTTATTTTTATAAGATTTATCTTATTTATAAATAATAATTTTAATTTTATCAAAATATTTGATTAAATAAATTTAATTGATAAGAAAATTTATCATACTTATAAATAAGAATTATGATTTTACTAAAAAAAATTGTTAAATAAAAAATTTGAATCTCATATTGAATTACTCTATATTCAAATTATATGTTACCATTAACAAAAAAAGAAAAAAAAAATATTAGAAATTTTTAATTATTTATGTACTAAGTAACTCAATATTTCAAATATAAAATTTTATAAATAATACATTTATACCATCGAATATAATATATCATATCTACTAGCTATTATGCTCAATTTATTAACTATTAAAAAAATAAAAATTGAATAATGTTTATTAAAATAATAAATGGATTTTTACTTTTTTTAGTAGTTATTATTTTGATTATATTGATTTTTTCTTGAATTATGAATAATGTTTTTTTTTTTTGCATTAACTAAATGAAATAAAATTATAGTGTAGGCTTTTTATTCATATAATATAAAATAATATATTAAATTCAAAATTGGGTTACATGTTGGATTAATTACCAAAATGGTATAGATGGGATGGTGGAGGGTGGTGCATTGGCAGCACCACCCTTATTTTCTGACAACTATCCTAAACAGTTAACAAAAAACAAAAAAAAAAATAATATCTGAATAGGTGAAGCCTTGTTGATAGGCAGTACCTAAATATCGGGTTTAGTATCTACCTGCTTTTATATACGAGTATAGTATGTATTTGGGGTGGTGCCATATCAATAGGCGGCACTAGTGACCCCTCTTTGACAGGTGGTACTAGTGACCCCTATCTAATAGGCGGCACCGGAGAATAAGCAGATTTGGGGGACCTTATAACTATGGTTCCCCTTTGTAGTTTTAAAAACGGAGAAGTAGTTTTAAAAAAAAAAAAGCATAAGAGAAGAAGAGAGGGAGAAGAAAGAAAGGTAAAAAAAAATTAGGAGAGAACATTAAAGGAAAAGAAAGCTAAAAGAAAGGAAGGGGGAGCAAAAAAAAGAAAAGAAAGGATGGCAAAGAAGAGGGAGGTGAAAGTGTGTTTGTTTCTTTTTAAATAAAAGCGATTAGAAATTACTATAAATTATTTCGTAACTAATTTGTCTAGTTTGATATTTATTGTGATTTGTTATAAATGTAATTTTTATGTTGTGTTTTTAATTATTTTAAAGTTAACTTTTTAGTAATTATTATAAATTAATTTTTAGTTAGTGATGACTCTAGAGGAAAATAGATAAATACTGAAATTTGAAAAAAAAAATTTATTTTCTGTGATAGATATTGGAAGAAATGGCAATAAATCTGATATTACCTGATGAGATAACAATTTCAGCACAAAGAGAGAAAGTTGATAGGATGATTAGAGAAGTGCAAGATTATAGAATGAAACCAGAAGAACACATCGTTCAACACATTATTATCGTAAATCAAAAGATGCAAGAACTGTTATGGAAGTGTCATGAACTGATTAGAAAGAATAAAGTGCAATTTTTTACCCTTAGAGGGACATTAATAGAACAGGAGCATCAAATGATTTTAGACCAACTTTGGAAGACATTGGTACCACGAACCTATTGAAATATAGTTATATACTACGTGATGTTTATAATCTATTATGGAGCAAGGAAAATAGCGAGACAAAGTGTAACACCCCAAAATTTTGAGAATTTTATTGTGAAAATTTGCAGTAATTAAGTCTCTATATCTGTGGTTCTATGCTCTACTTTTGTGATTAAGGTCTGGAGTTCGAGTTGTGTCGTTAAGAGTTTTATCATTTTAGAATAACCCCTATTCATGCATTAGTGTAATTCTGTGTGAACCTATGTTAAGAGTGAGCCTACTGGTTCACTGGTTAAGCATTTGTCTGTATTCTGTCTGGTTCCAAGTTCGAATCCTAGTGTATGCATTAAAAATATTTTGTTTATGCGTTAAGAATATTTTGCTACCTGTTAGATTTTTGGTTGGAAGTTAAATCAATTAAAATTTACATTTCTTCTTCCTTTCCTCACTCTTTTTCTTTTTTTTTTTCTTTATTTCTCCTTTTCTTCTTCTGCTTCTTTTCGTTTGTCATATTATCAATCCTATTCCTTGTTACTTAGTAGCATCTTCTTAAACTCGTGTTTTGCCTGTTACTATTATCGGTAAATTGTTTCGAAAAACTCTGTGAATTGGTTGTTGTTCTTTTGCCATGAAATTGGTTTTGCGATTAGCGACGAGATTTTTCTATTTGCACATTAATTGTTGGCCTTAGGAGGAAGCCTCGAGAATGATGGTCCTTCTAACATTCATAATTCGTGAATTTCATTTAGAGCGAAGGTAATGGTTAAATGGAATTGGGATTTTGTTGAAGTGTGTCGATGTCACGTTAAAACTTAGTATCGATGATGGTCTATCGTTAATTGACTGTTAATTGTCTGTTTTAGGCGTTAGAGAATCCCTACGTTGTTTCTACTTCGAAAGTTACTTCAAGTGCGTGCCAAAAACCTTAATTTTGCGAGTTTTGGTCACCAAAAATGGTGGCTATCGAAGCCACACGGACAGGCACACGGGTGTGTGTCTAGGCCGTGTGGGTTGTGTAACTCACTATTCATCAATTTGGAGCCATACGGGCATGTGTCCAGGCCGTGTATGGCCATTTAGTGTAGGGTTCACACGGGCAAATGATGCAGGCGTGTGTCTAGGCTGTGTAACTCACTGTTTGTGACTTAGGACACACGGACAGGTACCCGAGTGTGTGTCCAGGCCGTGTGAGTCACACGGGCATGTGTCCAAGCCGTGTGAGTCATACAGGAAAGGACATGGGCATGTGTTCAGGCTGTGTAAATTTCTGTTTACATTTCAGAACCATACGAGCAGAGGACATGGGAGTGTGCCCAGGCCATGTGAACCACACAGGCAAGGACATGGGCGTGTGTCCAGGCCGTGTGGCATATAAAAAGGGCCCGAAACCCTTTTTTGATGCCGTAAATGTTGCCTAAGACTGATATTGACTTCCCCATTGTATGAATGATTTGAATTTGACTGAACGAGTACTCTCTGATGCTTTATGACAGACTTATGAATACCATAACTATATGTGTACTGTGATACTCAATCCGATATTGAACTGTGTTATCTACTTGTAAAACAATTTAAAATAACTGAATACATATTATGGATTTATGTACTCTGCATCCGTATGGGTTGGGATTTCGTGAAGAAGGAAGTATTCTGCTCTAAATTAGTGGCTAAGCCACCATATGTATAATTTTGATTCTGGCGCTTTGTCGCATTACGATCTAGCAGCTAAGTTGCGCTTCTATAAATGTGTCAAACACTCTATGGTATGTAAGGTTGGCTGGGCATTGAACGCCCTTAATAGTGTGTTGGGATGGCCGAAGATGATGTGTAGCGGATGTGGGTTAGGAATATCTGCATATGAATCTGATATGTTCTGTATATGAAACTGAAATTGTTTTTACATTTGTAATTAATTCGTCTCGAATCTAGACTAGAAATGTTTCTGTTACCAAATCAAACTTTTGAATTCGGAAACTATTTGATAAATGTGTTTTAGTTTAACAAACTTATTTATGCACTGAGTTCACAACTCACTCTATTATTGATTGGATTTTAGGTGGCTCTTAGTCTTAAATGGGTCAGTGCCGCGGGAGCTCGGTTAAGCTTCTATCTTTCTTCTAAATCTACTATTAAGGATTTTGATATTCTAAGATATATCATGTTTGGAAAAGATTGTATACTCACTTAATTACTGTATTGGGTGGTTTATTCTGACTGTGATATAAATGTGGCGTTTTAGTATCGTTGATGTAACTCACTGGACTTGGTCTGGACGTCTAGGCTGGGTTTAGGGTGTTACACAAAGTGTAGATTCACGAAAGCTGATTGTGAATCAAAATGTCTTTGACATGTCATGGATGGATAAATTATTTGTTAGGAAATTACCAAGAGAATTTATAAATTCAATACCCGTTATAGAGATGGAAGAGAAAAAATATCTTGAGGAATTTCCAAATTGGATTGTAGAAGATGAATTTGAAAAGAATTTAAAATTTAATATAGAGAATTTCCTGGAGGAAGATACAGAATCGGAGATGGAAGAAAACGTAGAAATGAGTTTAAGTGGTTAAATGTGAAGATAAAGTAAAAGTTAGAGACTAGAAAATGTGAAAAAAAAAATTAGTAAATATGGTTGTACATGTACAAAATGAGAACTTAATGTTGATATAATACGGAGCTTATGAATGAAAAGTTTTTCATATTGATATAATGTTGGTCTTTCTTTTTACAATTTTTTTTATCTAAGTAATTTTTTTGCTATTCGAAATTGTATTGAGAATTTTTATTTCTTTTTTAATAGATTTAGTATTGAAGATGGATGATCAGTTTTTCGTATGCGTTTATTTCGATGGAGTAATTTTGACAACAATAGTTAGATGTACATTTGAATGTCGCCAACAAATAGCAATGAGATTTAATAGAAATGTGTCGGTTGATGATATGAAGGAAATGATTGGTGCAAAAATTGTTAGACATTGTGGAAGAAGGATCTCGAAACTTTTCTACAAGTTTCCATTTTCGAAAGATCCCATCAAATTCACCGAGATGGAACTTGTAGACGATAAAGACGTGGAGACAATATCACTCTTTATTGTGGGAATTGGAGCGACCAAAATGCACCGGTTCAGTTATTTGCTGAGTTAGCTGATATGAACCTAACTGAAGATCCCACTTCATTAAGTAAAGAACATGAAGCTTAAGAGTCGTGTATGGTGGTTCCAATATCGTATGTTAATAGTCATTTGACTGTACGTAGGATCAACATCGATCTTAATGCTACACCCAAGACTGATGCGGTTGGTGATGATGGATGCGATAGTAGTGATCATTCTGATCATGTGGTCGATAATAAGAGTGATCCTGATGTGGATGAGGTCTCAGATGATATTGACGACGAAGGCGTGAATGATGATGAAAATGTTAACGCGTCTTCAGTCAGGAACGAAATTTGATGTATTGTGATACACAATAATCATGGGGCACACATGTCGCTCATAGACCCCAATGCGGCGTATGCAGTCGAGTTTCTAGAGTACCTTGATATATTACATACTCACCAGCTTGCCGTAGATTCCAATCCTGAGAAGTTGTTTGTGGGCTAGAAATTCGAAAGGAAGGAAGAGTGCGTATTTACTATTAAGCGGTATAGCATGAATGTGTCAGTGGACTACAAAATCGCTGTGTCTAAACCGATATTATATATTGTGGAGTGTTTTAGGTCAACGGAAGGCTGCAATTGGCAGGTACGAGCTGCATTTATCCAGAAGTCACAAATGTGGGAGATACAAAAATTTGTTGGGACTCACATATGCACTTCAACACGTATGACAGAAAATCAACGGACACTTGATTCCAAAACTATCTGTACATGTATCATACCAATGGTGAAGGATATGCCGACCATTAAAGTTACGGTACTGATTGACGAAATACAAGCACGATTCCAATATCGAGTATCATACCGAAAAGTATGGATAGCTAAACAGATTGCAATGGAGCAATTGTACAGAGATTTCAATGCGTCGTACAATGAGCTACGGGGGTGGATAGCCGTTATGAGGGAGTAAGTGCGGGGGACTATCATTGAGTTAGAGACAAGATTTTATGATAGTCCAGATGACCAACTACAATCGGGAATTTTTTTTTTCCAATTGATGTTCTGAATGTTTAATCCATATGTGTGAGCATTTCCCCACTGCAAACCATTTGTGCAGGTAGATGAGACCTGGCTATACGGAAAATATATGCAAATCCTACTTATTGCGGTTGCTTAAAACGAGAATAAGAACGTGCTCCCGATAGCGTTTGCCATTGCGGACAAGAAGAACATGGAATCATGAGATTTCTTCCTTACGAACCTACGAAGGTATGTTGTTAGTGATGATAATATCTGCATCATTCTCGATAGAGGGAAGGGAATAATTGCCGCCATTAGATGTTCCGGTGTACCATGGAGTTTCGTTTACTGCATCCGGTACATCGTGCCAAATTTCCACTGAGAGTATAAGAACGTAGACTGGTGGAGACAAATTGTGCAAATGGGTAAAGATGACCTTATCTTTTTAATATACGTTTTAATGTTTTAACTCGAGATTGTTACTAATCTTTTCTTAATACATACACAGCGTACGAGCTAGAGCCACACCTTTTTTGGCAAAGGATGATAGACTTGAGAGTGACATGGAAGGTGAAACGAACACACCTTTTTGAAAGCGGTTGGATACCATAGAGCTGTGGTAATGGACTCAAAGTTTCGACGAGGGGTTTCGCTATGGTCATATGACCACCAACTTGGCAGAAGGGGTTAACTCTGTGTTGAGGAAAACACGACATCCTCCAATTTCATCTGTGTTCTCGGCTACGTTCTATAGGCTAGTTAGCTTGATGCCAAGAATGTGACAGCAGCAAGTCAATCAGATGGAAGCGGGACACGTGTTTTTCCGAAGATGTTAGGGATGCAATGGTTGTGAACCATTAGATGGTGAGATTGATAAATGTAGAAGACCATCGGTCATCGACCCGGTATACCATCAAGGTCCAACGAAGTTGATCTTTGAAACATACAGTGCGATTACAGGAGGTTCCAGACACTTCATTATCCTTCTGTGCATGTCATAGCAGCCTATGCTCGTGTCATTTAAAATTACAAAGTTTGTATTTTTGCATTTATATTTTACTACAATTAAATAAATACAAACTTGACTATTTAAATTACAGAAACCCCTAAAATTGATGGTTTGATGGTGTGGTCCTAGGGGTATATTTTTGTGGTGGTCGGTGTTCACGTTGCAGGTGATTGCGGCGATCAACGTTCTCCTTACCCGAACCTGGGGTTGTGTTAAACATAGTTGAAAAATCATATGCCCTAAACTTCATCGATGATATTGGGCCGGGGGGAGTGGAGTACTGCGGTAGTAATGGGCTGAAAATATTAAATGTCATCTTTGATCTCGGATCAGGTATATCAAAATTGGATTTGAAAAACTATGAATGATATCTATAGCTTAATGAGCCCGGGAATAGTCATCAAACCCCAAGTTCGGATGATAAGAGCTATCCTCAAACTGTGTATAAGACTGCTCGGGTTCGGGCTCTAGCTCGAACTCTGGCTAAGGTTCCGGCGAGGGCGCTGGCTCAGGTGCAAGAGGCGTATATGGGAAAGGATAATCGTATGCCCCAAGTCGGTGCATGTGCCGGGGGACTACAATCGATTGCCCACCAAATAAATATGGCTTTCCCATATCGGAGTTCCACTGAATGTATGCTAACGAGGGCTGCAAATTGAAAGAAATATCTATTTGAAGTCCCCGAGCCATCCGATGTCCCACACTGCAATATATTGTTGATGCATTATCGCCCAATTATTTCTGTGTTTTCCCCTCTTGTTAATCTCGTGGATCTTCCCCAATTGCATTGGCAGAGTTGAGATATACTGTATGCAACCAAACTGCTGGAGTACTCGATCTCCGTTATATCACTCCACTATCTGGAAATCTATAATAGGTGCGTTAATACATCACAAATGTAAGTGAATGTGGGCAGACGAAGGAATAAAAACCACAATTTTTGGCAAGGAATAGGGCATCTAGATGAACTACAAAATTAATAACATGGTTAAATTCTAACACGATTCAAGTAAGATATACAAAGTAATTACATGTAACGAATATTGGAATAGTTTACCCCTTCCCTGGAAAAAAAATTATCACCTATTCACGAATGGAAAAACATATGTTTGGTAACTAACCGATGCCAAGAATGGCATCCGATAAAGAGCCCAAGACTACAGCAATATGAGGCATCCGCCTATGTCCACGACAGAAGGCTTTGTCGTCTGACAAAGCTCACAATACAACATAGTCAGTACTGCGAACCCTAACTATACAAACAGACATTATGCAAATCAATTAACAGGGGTAAGTACATCAAATGGATCTTGTTGTTATTTGCATCTAGTATGAGTACACCCATACAATGTGCATAAAGCACGCTCGAGCGGTACACATCACTTCCCGCTCAGTGGCATTAATTGATAAATGCTCAAAATTGGCCTTCAGCCATGAAAACCTCAAACCCGTAAATTTCGACTCAGCATCGCCAGGCGAGACTCCTAGTAGGTTATCACAAATGGCAGCTGGCTTAAAGATTGTACTTACACCCGTTACCGCACTCCCGTCGATTGGGAGCTCAAGTTGTAGTGCAATATCCTCCAAAGTGTTAATGCACTCCCCACGCGGCAAATGAAAAGTGTGGGTCTCCGGGCACCACCGCTCCACCAAAGCGGATATTAAGTCGTACCGCAAATCAAACGTCTGGATCAATGTCACTGACTTGAATTCGGCTAACTCCAAGTATGACATTAGTCGTTCATCTGAGGGATATCCTAAACCATTCACATAACCCCTCAATGCGCGGTACAGGCCCTGGTACTATTAAATTATAGAAATAGTTAATATAACATAATTCAATTCCGTAAATGATGTGGAACTTTTTATAAGGGAACCCGTGAGTAACAAATAACAATTTATTACCATCTTTTTAATTGTGTTTGATATGTGATCATCGTTATTAATTAAAGAACCCATTTCGATATCTGCAATTTTAAAACAAAGAATTCAATTAGTTTGTTTCAAAAAAACACATTTCGATAATTAATTTATAGTTGGGCATTTTTATCCTACTAATAGAAAAAATATTATTAAAATACAGATATGTGACACCCTAACACAGAGTTGCAAGTAGCACATTTTGATAATTTATTTTTAAGGTGGTCCATTTTAAATATTTATCAAAATACCTAAACGTGATACAATAAATTTTACAATAAATACAGTACAAAAATTTAATTAAAAAAATACTAAACAATTTGTCTACATCACATTTTTTGTTATACTATTGCAGTATATAATTAACAAAATAAAAATATCTCATAAATTTCAACTTAATGGTCTCATCTTTTATCTACCTTCATATAAAACAAAAAATTTATGTTAAAATAATAGATACTATCAAAACAAAATAAACCTAGTTTGGTTGGACTATATGTTGTTATGTGCATCTAATAATAAACCGAAAAAAAAATACATGTCCATAAAAAAATATAATAGAAACATCTTTAATTCCAACCAAATGGACCCATCTTTTACCTACATAAAAAAAAATAAACAAAAAAAATTATGTTGAAACAACATAAACTATCTTAACATAATAAACCTAATGGGACTAATGTTGTTATTTGAATCTAATAAAAAACATACAAAAAAAATAACATAAGACTTTAAAAATCAAAGAGAAACATACATGCATACTTTCCAAAATAAATCAAACAACATTCCTTTTTTACTGAAATAATACCTTACAAAAAAAATTAAAAATATAGTATCAAAATTTGAATTATAACATTTCTAAAATAAATAAAAAATAAAAAATAACATTTATAACCTATAAAAACCCTAAACTAATCAAATAATGTATAAATACTAAATAAAAATACATTAATTCCTTTTTTTAACCCTCTACAGATAATGTATAAACCCTAAATAAATAATTTTATTAAGCCCTCTACAAAAATACCTTAATTTCTTTTTTTTAAACCTAAACAAACAAAATCCACAAATTTTTTTCTTAACCCCCAACAAATCCTAAACCCTCCCTAAACTAACCCCAAATCTCTTTTTTCATTAACCCTAAACTTCTTCTTTGCTTTTCTTCTCTTCTATTCTTGACTCCACCACAAATCATCTACTTTTTTCCTTCTTCCCTTCTATATTCTGCTACTCTTTATTCTCTCATTTTTTCCCCCTTCGTTCTCTTCTTCTTCTTTGGTCTATTTTCTTTTCCTTTTTTTTTTCATTTTGGGAACCATTATAAGGTCTCAAACAATATTTAATATCCATTTTCACAAGACCCTTAAGGGTCTTATCCCATCGGCAGGCGCAACTGAGCAGCAAAAGAGTCCCATCCATGCTAGACTGGTGCTGCCTGTTAGGTAGGCACAACCACTGTTGATGCCGCCTGTCAGACAAGCTTCACTAGGTTCTCCTCGGGCTGTATGGATCAGGTTTAAAATGGGTGGGGTGTATTTTTTGTTTGGGTGTCGCCTGCTAGATGCCCACCATTGATTAAAATTTTTTTTTCATATGAGAAAACTAAAATTGTCAGTTTTAGGGTGGTGGTGCCGCCTATGCACCACCTTCCACCACCCCATCTATACCATTTTGGTAATTAATCCAACATGTAACCCATTTTCGAATTTAATATATTAATTTATATTATCTGTGTAAAAAAGCCTTATAGTGTACATTGAATATGGTCTATAATTTTTAATATTATTAAAAAATATAACTCTATAAATGTTCTAATTATCCTTTACTTTACACATATTACAATAATTAAAAATGTATTATTTTAAAAAAACATTTAAAAATTTAACTCAAAACATCACATGCAATGCAGGTGACATTAAGAATAAAAAATAATATATGTATTGTTATTATGTTATTAGTTATTATTTGAGTAATGTTGATTTATATTAATTATATAAATTAAAGCTATATTGTACATTGAATATGATATTATGATTTCAATGATTTAAATATTATTTTAAAAAAATATTTATCTACAAATGTTTTAATTATGTTCTATAATATTGATTATTACTTTACACTAATTACAATAAATAAAAATGCGTTATTCGAAAAAAACTATTTAATAATTAAAAACTATTGTATTTGTGTGAAGCTAGTTATATTCTTGAAATTCGAATCTTTAGGGATCGAAAGAATAAAATGATAGATCTATCACAAGCTTCATACATCTATAAGGTACTGGAACGTTTTGCAATGACCGATACAAAGTCAGACGCTCAGCTAACTGCATCAGGTTTTCATCTTTCTTTAGATGATTGTCCTAAGACAACGGAAGAAAGTGAGCATATGAGTAAGGTTCCATATGCTTCGGCAGTTGGAAGTCTTATGTATGCGATGTTTTGCACACGTCCAAATATATGTTTTACTGTAGGAATGGTTAGTCGATATCAGGCGAATTCTGGTCTTAGGCATTGGCAAGTTGTAAAGCATATATTATGGTATCTTAAAAGAACCAGGGATTATATGCTTGTATATTCTGGGGAGAAACTTACTCCTATTGGATACACAGACTCAGACTTCCAAACCTATAAGATTCGAGAAAATCGACATCGGGAAATGTATTCGTTCTAGGCCATGAAGCCATAGTATGGAGAAGTGTAAAACAAACTTGCACTGCTGACTCTATTATGGAAGCTGAGTATGTGGTTGCTTTTGAGGCAACGAAAGAAACAATATGGCTTCGAAATTTTTTTATCGAACTTGAATTCATTCCTAGTATGAAAAAAGCTATAACACTATATTGAGATAACAGTGCTGCAATAGTTTATACCAAGAAAATGAGAAGTCACAAGAGAATGAAACACATTGATCGAAAGTATCACTTAATATGTGAGGTAGTAGTTGAAGAAATTGTAGATGTAGTAAAAGTAGCTTCTAAGGATAACCTTGTGGATCTGTTTACTAAGACCCTTGTAACTAGGAGTTTCAATAAACACGGCGAGGATATGGGAATGCAAAACATGACACATTTACTTCACTAGGGCAAGTGGTAGATTGTTGGGAAATGTGTTCATATTGTAGTAAACATGTAATTATTTTCTATGTATTTGAAAAATAAATAAATAAATTTCACATTTCACTATTATGTCTTTTGTATTTTTATCTTTCATATTTTGTATGCATAGAGAAACTGTGACAAGAAAATGTTAGCTCATTGATTGTCTAAGTTCAAACTGATGATAAGTGGCATTGTAAGAATATTTACATTGCAAGAAAGACAACTTACTTCAGTAGATAATCTAAACGAGTCCGTAATCTCGTAAAACAATCAAAGTAAGCATTTGATTCAAATACTGAGAAAGATTATTATGTCGTCTACAATTCCAATTAAGGAGATGACTAGTCTTGGCTATCAGATCAATTGACTCCACGGGTAAAGACATAGATGTATTCATTGGCAGAATGATACATTGGACTGGACCCAAGATGAATTAATTCTAAATCCGTTTGTGAATTAATTCACTTCTGACGTTCATGGTGTGATTTACCTAAATCCTGAATTAGTCACTAACCATGTGTATGCAACTCATGTGCTTTGATATAAGTGGAGACTTATGCTTTAAAGATGATCGAGCCCATAGCCGGTATGTTAAGTACATGACTTGTGTATGACATGGCTTTACTAGCAATAGTGGAATTCATAGCTCAATTAAAGAGTTAATGATATCCTCTCATTGGCATTGTGTGGATTGATAAATATGAAACATGGCCGCAAGTTACTTGTTCTCGAACGAGTAATTTATCACAGTCATTTGTTGACAATGATCATATTAATCATTAAGAATACATAATGGTGACAATGAGACAAAATAGAATTGTACTGAGTGAACAGATTTAACTCAAATGAATCAATGATATCATATAAGGGTAACACACACATGACGAGGTCATTGGACAAAGCAGTTGGATGAATTGCTTTCGTAAAGAGTAAACAATAAGGAGTTTTCAATCATGGTACTTCTTGTGGACTGACTTCATGATTAAGTAATTGCAAATTATCAGAACGATGCTTCTGGACAAAATTGCAATCACTAGAGCCTAATTGTATAAGTCTGATTGGTCCTTCTGCTAGCTTAACAAAAGCTCGATCAAACTGCATTTGAATCAGAAGAAAATTCTACGACTTTAGGAATAATTTAATTGGGTCGATTTATTCGATGTTGAATTAAATTAGGTGATTGTGAGAATTGTTCAACTAGAGAATTTGATTAAAGAATTTTCTTGAAAATTTAAATTGGAAAACCTAAGTATTTTTTGAAAAAATTAATTTTGATCAAGTAAAATTAAATTAATCAAATTAACTAAAATTAATATGATATTTTTGGAAATTAATTTTCAAGTCAGACAATTGACCCAATTGGTAATTGAATTTGAAAATTAGACTTGAGATCGTAAATTAGACCCAAGAGCCCAAAACCGAGACCAAGACCCAAAAATTGGTCGAACCGGGCCTGATATGTGAAACCGAGCCGACGGCCCAATCGGTGGCTATATTTGATTGGTCGGGTTGTCTTTGGCCCGGACCGAACTGACAAAAATCAAACCAGCTCAAGGTGTCAGCGACTGCAACGACGACATTTCAGTGGCTGAAAAATGGTCGACGTAGGTGAGTCTTCGGTGGTTGAGCAGTGGAAGAATTATACTCCTACTAGGACTCTACCAGAGAATTTGATTTCAAATTAACTATTCCAAAAATAATATTATTCTAATAGACTTAATATTAAATTTAATTTAATACTTATCTTAATAGTATTTTATTAATTTAATATTAAAGTGATTATCTTACTATTAAATTTAATTTAATGTTTATCTTATAGATAAATATTTTATTAATTTAATAGATTTAATATTAAATTTAATCTAATATTTATCTTGATAAGCACTATATTAATTTAATATTAAAGAGATTAAGTTTGATCATAGTTGAACTCTCTAAACTCTCCCTATATTATTTTCCACACTTGAATTCAAGAGAAAGTTGTAGAGTGAAAATTCTCTAAAGAAATTATTTCAGAAAATTTCTAGAGATATTTTCCTTATTTACAACTTGACTCAAAAGTTTAGAGAAATTGCGAAATTACCGATTTTTGTGAAAAATTTTCTGATTCGAAGCTAGCCCATAGTCGGCAAACGTACACTTGAGGATAGTGGAGAAAACTAATCGGTCGAAGCGTTCATCCTAAATGAATCGAAAATGTACAAATTTGATCAAGTGTTTATTACTTTAGATATCACAATCAAGTTCTTGTTTGGGAAAGTTTTTTAAGACTTTGGTTTTTCCCTAAATTTATTTTCTGCTGCGTTTTCCAAATCCAATTTTCCAACAGCGACATGATCAATTAAGAGACATTGAGGCATCTCATATTGAGGAGTTAATTGATAGTGTTGAACTTGAAATTGGGAAAGGGAAAAATCAAGTTGGTACTCTCCAACGTCTAGGCAATACCCAATAAGGATCTCATTTAGCTTCTCTTAATAGCTTGATGAGGATGTTCAATTTCGTCCATGTTATATTACAATATATCATCAAGTCCGGCAACCTTACTTAAAAGATTGAAGTTGATGGAATATATGATGCAATGACAACAGTTGAATTTGTTTTCATATTGTATTTCATGATTGAGATGCTTAGAATCAACTGATGATCTTCGTCAAGCATTGCAATATAAATCGCAAGGTATACTAAATGCGATGCAACTGGTGTCATAAACTAAAACGCTTCTCCAAAAATTCAGAGAACATGAATGGGATCCTTTGTTTGAGAAAGTGAAGTTATTTTGTAAAGATCATGAGATAAAAATCCCTAATTTAAGTGCTCCGTACAAAGCTGGACGAGGTCGGTTTCCCATCTAGAGAGATAACCTCACAATTGAGCATCGCTATCAATTTGATATATTCATTGCTGGTATCAATTCATTGCTAACAAAAATGAATTCTTGCTTTAATGACGAGGTAGTGGAGTTAATTGTTCTTAGCTTCGCTTTGGATCTATGCGAAAAGTATAAAGCTTTTCGGATGGAAGATTTCTGCAAACTTATGAATGATGTTTATCTGGACGATTTTATAAAGTAAGAAAAGCTACACATGAAGATTCATTTGGAGCATTTTTAACTTGATGCTCATTAAAGAATGGAGTTGCAGAAAGCTTCTATAGTTGCCGAGTTGTGTCAAGTTCTATAAGAAAAATAAGTCGAGTATTTATCATTTTCTTGATAGAATTATTCGTCTTGTGCTAAGTCTTCCGGTGTCTATTGCAACGATCGAACGAGCATTTTTAGGCATGAAAATTTTGAAGACAAGGCTCCACAACAAAATGAAGGATGATTTTTTTTCAACTTACTTGGTGGCATACATAAAAAAAGAGATAACTCTAGAATTTTCAACAGATTCTATTATTGATGAATTCGATCTTATGAAAAAGTAGAAGGTGCAATTTAGAATGTCTAGTATTGAGAAATAAGACTAAGCCCAATTTTTTTAATTTAATTTTTGGAATTATATTGTGTTTTATGAAATTTTTAGTATAGTATTAGTTTTTTTTTTTTTACATATTGAAAATAAATATTTAATTTATATAGTGAGATTTTTTTCCTTTTAATTTTTTTACAGTTAAATCGTTCATGCTTTTTAAAAAATATTAAATTAATTTGTTTGATAAGAAAAAAAAAGTATCCGAGAAGAATTGACACTTTTTTATGTTAAAAAAAAGGTCATTTGGATTTAGAAGTTTCGCCCCCCTTGGAGTAAATTCCTAGAGTCGTCCCTGTATATAACAATGCACATTTGTTCAAAGTTCGTATATAATTTTCATATTTATCCCTTTTGAAACTAAAAATAGAGAAATGAACAAACCAAATAAATAATACCAAATGTAAAATTGTCTTTTTATTTAAAATTTGTTTAGAAATAAAAAAAAATTGCTTCAAAATAGCATTTATATGCTTCAAACCTAAAGGGTAAGTGGGCATTTTCGAAATCATTGAGATTGAAGTATCTTTCATATCAGTTTTACAATTTATAAGGATTAATTTTTTTTAGGGTTTGTAACTAGTCTTATTAACAATGCTATTTTTAAGGTTCAAATCCGAATTCTCTCTTTAAAAATAATTTACCTTACTATTACTTGTTGATATTTTTTGATTAATATTTCTCATAATTCTTAATAATATCAACAAATACAATTTTATTAACTTAAAAAGAGTTTGGGTACTCAAACTATGGAATTTGTAATTAGATATCATTCCCCCTGAAACCTATTTACTAATGGAAAATAGTGAGCAAGCCTTATTTGGGTTGTTAATTCTGACTAACCTTTCATGCAGTTGATATTGTCTCATGAACTGCCCCATCTTTGCCTATTTGGTTTAGATTTTTTATTCTGCACTGTTTACCTATTAAGATTTTCCCAAAAAAGTAAGCTGGTAAAGGGTCTTTTATAGATTTTATAAATCAATCAGCTTCTTCTCTTTCCTTCTTTCCTCATCCTCTGTTCATTTTGATTGCCAAAAAAAAAAAGGAAAAATCATTCACATCATAAAAGACCAAGACTGCCAAAGAAATTAAGATTGTAGCTTAAAACGTACATCATCAACCCTGTGAGACATTCTGACAAACATGTGTTGTGCACAGAAGTCCTCTCGATCTCCAATAATGCCAACCCAAATTGGTAGGAATAAATGACTACTTGGGTTTAGGTGCCAAGGACCCGAAATCTTTACGAGGCAATAACTATAAACAACAAAGAAATTATCAAAACCTGGTTAAAGCCAAAAAGGTAAAGAACTGATGTAAAAAGGAGAAGCGAAGGCTAACCGTCCAAAAAGCTTTGCCTTCCACAAGACCATAAGGAACAGCTCCGAAATTCCTCGAATCCTTTGTGTTATATATGTTATCTCCTTCTACCCAAACATGCCCTTTTGGAACCTATATATTCACAAATCATTTTCATTCTTTGAATATAAAAAAGTGGAAATCCAAAAAAATATACACTACCACAATAGTATTGCATTTATCACTGTTTTTGGGGTCGACGACGTAGGTGACTTGATCACCTTCCATTCCGACCAGCCGTTTGCAGACAACCCTCCTAGGATTCTCAGGCGACCGAAAGAAGACAACGTCACCGGGTCGAAGTTTTCCAGTTCGGGTCGAAATGCGCTCCATCAACAACACATTGCCTGTTATGCCCAAGGTTGGAAGCATGCTAGGACCATAAGTCTTTAGAGTTCCGTCATTGCCGCCGCCGCCCAAAATTCATAAAAGTAAAATTAAAACCCATAAATGAAAACATGAAATGATGATTGATAAGCTTGTTTTTATGGGGGATAGTTGAAAGATTTCTTACAACAACGGTAGTGCCGAGATATTTGTGGGTAACATAAAGCAAACAGAGGCCTCTCGCTATAGGGATAACCCTGCTGCTCCATTCTCCCATTCTTCTCTCTTTTTCCAACCAATTTAGATTCTGGGTTTTCAAACATGGTAATGACTTGATCAACGATAATGAAATGTCTGTGGGCTTTGAAATAGGAAGAATCCAACATTGATCCATTTATCCTGCTTTGGGCTTTATTACGTTGTTTTGTTTCAATCTTGGTTTGAGAAGTAGTACATCAAGGAATCCCAGTATTCCTGGAACTGGTAAATCTTCTGTATGTGAGAGGATTACAAGTCTAAAGATGCAATAGCTTCGGTTTTTTCTGCCATGATCCGTAATTTTATTTTATTTTTTGAAATTACGGCTTAAAATATTCTAAACCAACTCTAATTATAGTTGAAGCATCAAATCAGTTTCAAGTATCAAAACAAAAAATTACTAATTTTTTAAAAAAGTAAATGTTTTTTTAAAAAATTTAATTTATATTTATATATTTTAAAACTTTATAAAATAATTTTTTTAAATTATTTATATATTGAATATAATTTTTTAACATTTTTAATCAATATAATACATAATATTAAAAATAAAAAAGACACATGTTCTAATAAAATCACATGGATGATCAACATTAATCAATGTCAACAATCAACGGTATCAAAATCAAATCTATTTTTTAAATTTAAATTTAACTTTTTATTTTAAATAAATTTAATTGCCACATGCAGCTAAATGCGACCGAGCCAAATAACAAATTGATAAATTAATACTAACCCAAGACAAAAAAAAAAAAAAAATACACGCACAATTCCGAATTAAACCTTAAAAAAATTGAAACGAAAAAGGGCAGTCCAAGTTGGTCAGAAACCGTGGGTCAAACCAGAATCAATTGAAGATAGGATTTGGTGATAACAGAAGCAAATCTGACTAGGTTGTCAGATTCCTTGGACCATAGCTTAATCTGGCTTTATTATTGCAAATCAGTGGCAATAAATTCTGCAAAATTCAGAAAACCATGAATTACATTAGATTGTTTGAGTCTAATTGTATGTGTTTACTGTGATATTAATGATAGAGATGGACTACCTACCATGTGCTAGCATAAAATTAGACATTATCCTTTTGGCACCAAGTACAAAATCCAACCCATCCTTCCATTGGCATTTTTCGTTCAACTTGCCATAATGGTGCTACCGCCATTACCTACATTTACACATTCAACATTTGCTGCGGAGTCAACTAAGCATTTACTAGTTGGAAGAGTGGAGCTTCCCGGATTCCCACTTCACGTTCTAGATTCCCATTGATTACACTCACTAAACGACATTATCATTACCATCTCCCCCTTGTATTAATCCACACTTCCGCTGGTAGGTGGGTCAGTCAAGTGTTCAGACTTGAAATCCTCTCTCCTTCTTAGCTTCTGAAAATAGGTGGGGTTTGCACTTTGTACGTATCTTTTCACTGTCAACGACAATTCAGTTTGTTTATCATATTCTGGATTGAGTTAAAGGTCAATGATATGACACTCATTTTGGCTTCCAGGGATCAAAGATTGGTTGAAATTTGCATATAAGCCTGACTTTGAATCCAAATTCATCATCAGTTACGATAGTTCCTTTCAAACCAGCTTCAGCATTACCATTACCTTAGCTAGCAGTGATGTCAAAATGTGTCAGTTTAATCATTGTTATAGTTTGTTCTGTTTTACTTACTGTGCTGCATGCCGAACCAAGCTTGGAAGTTGAAGTTGAGGCGCTTCAGGCATTCAAAAGATCTGTCACTCATGACCCTTTAGGAGCACTTGCAGATTGGACGGTGGCTAATCATCACTGCAACTGGTCTGGCATTGCCTGTGACCCTTCCTCGAGTCGAGTCATTTCAATCTCCCTGCTTGATAAGCAGCTTAAAGGGGAGATATCTCCGTTCCTTGGAAACCTTTCAAGCCTCCAAGTTCTTGATTTGACTTTAAATTCATTCTCAGGTCATATACCACCTCAACTAGGACTATGCTCCCAGCTTACTCAACTCATTCTTTACTATAATTCTCTGTCGGGTCCAATCCCACCAGAAATAGGTAACCTTAGAAATCTGCAGATGCTGGACTTAGGTGATAATTCTTTGAATGGAAGCATCCCTGATAGCATTTGCAACTGCACTTCCTTGTTAGCTCTCGGTATCATTTACAACAATCTCACAGGGACAATCCCAAAAGACATAGGAAACCTAATTAATCTTCAAATGTTGGTAGCATATAGAAACAATTTGGTAGGTCCAATACCTGTTTCCATTGGCATGTTAGGAGCGTTGCAATCTTTAGACCTAAGTGAAAACCGTCTGTCTGGAGTAATACCTCCTGAAATAGGGAACTTGTCAAGTTTAGAATATCTTCAGCTGTTTAATAACTCACTCACGGGAGAAATTCCATCTCAACTAGGTCATTGTAGGTCACTTCTTGCCCTTGAACTCTACACCAACAAGTTCATAGGAGCCATTCCTCACGAGCTTGGAAATCTGGTTCAGTTACAGACTTTAAGATTGTATGGAAACAAGTTGAATTCCACGATTCCTCCTTCCTTATTCCAATTGAAATCATTAACCCATTTAGGACTCTCAGAGAATGAGTTGATTGGAACTGTACCGGATGAGGTTGGATCGTTGACCTCGTTACAAGTACTGACCCTGCATTCCAATAAGCTCAAGGGGGAGATTCCTTCATCAATAACCAACTTGACAAATTTGACATATTTGTCAATGAGCTACAATTCCCTCACAGGAAGACTTCCACAAAATCTTGGATTGCTTTACAATCTGAAGAACTTGAGCCTGGAAGTCAATCATCTTGAGGGATCAATTCCCCCAAGCATTGCCAATTGTACCCATCTAATGTATATATCTTTGGGGTTTAATAGGATAACTGGGAAAATTCCATCAGGTTTAGGACAGTTGCCAAATTTAACACGTCTATCCGTAGGGACAAATAGGATGTCAGGTGAAATTCCTGATGACCTCTTCAACTGCTCAAATCTTCGCCTCCTAATTATAGCTGAAAACAATTTCACTGGATTGTTAAAACCAGATATCGGCAAACTCTATAATCTCGAGGTTTTGAAAGCTTCTTTCAATTCGTTTGTAGGGTCAATTCCACCAGGGATTGGCAATTTAAGCCAACTCATGACCTTGACCCTTGCAGGAAATGGTTTCACAGGCCGAATTCCACCAGAAATATCAAAAGCCTCTCTCCTTCAGGGCCTCTCATTGCATGACAATGCTCTGGAAGGTGCCCTGCCTGAGAGACTATTTGAACTGAAGCAGCTAACTTATCTAGACTTGCAGCACAACAAGATAACAGGTCCCATTCCAGATGGTGTCTCAGAGCTTGAGTTTCTTACATATCTCAACCTCAACAACAACAAGCTCAATGGGTCCATTCCAAATAGAATGGACCGTCTATATCGACTTTCAACATTGGATCTCTCTCACAACCATCTCAGTGGATCAATTCCCAAGTCCATGTTTGCAGGGATGAAAATGATGCAACTGTATCTGAACTTCTCCTACAATTTCTTAGATGGACGTATTCCAGATGAGCTAGGGATGCTGGAAATGGTACAAGCCATTGACATCTCAAACAATAACATTTCAGGAGTCATTCCTACGACACTTAGAGGCTGCAGAAATTTGTTTTCTCTAGATCTTTCAGGAAATAAGCTTTCTGGTATCATCTCTGCTGACGCTTTTGCTCAATCGGATATGCTTAGAAGCTTGAACCTTTCAAGAAACAAATTAGATGGTGAAATTCCAGAGAACTTGGCAAAATTGAAGCATCTAAGCTCACTAGACCTGTCCCAGAATCAACTTCGGGGTCATATTCCTGAAAGCTTCACCAATAGTTCCAGCTTGAGGCATCTAAATCTTTCATTCAATCAACTTGAAGGCCATGTTCCCGAGAATGGCATATTCAAAACTATCAACATGTCAAGTTTGGTAGGAAATAGAGCTCTCTGTGGAAACACATTTCTCGGGTCGTGCAGCAAGAGAAGTTCAAATCGGTTTTCGAAAAAGGCAATAATAATTCTCAGCATACTTGGATCTGTTTCTGTAGTGCTGACCCTAGTGCTAGCCATTTCATTCCTCCTTTGGCGTGCCACAGAGAGTAACCCAGTCAAGTTGGAAAATCCAGAAACAGAGTTTACAGCAGCAGTTCTAAGAAGGTTTGATAAAGAGGAGTTAGAAAATGCTACAAGCTCCTTCAGCAAAGATAACATTATTGGAGCAAGCAGTTTGAGTACCGTGTATAAGGGTCAGCTGGAAGATGGCCAGCTGATAGCAGTAAAAAATTTAAATCTGCATCAGTTCTCCAAAGAATCTGATAAGAACTTTTACAGAGAAGTCAAAAACTTGAGCCATTTAAGGCACAAGAATCTGGTCAAGGTACTTGGGTATGCATGGGAAAGTGAGAAGCTGAAGGCTGTAATTCTTCAATACATGGAGAACGGAAGTTTAGAGAGTGTTATACATGGCTCCATGAGGGATCTTCATATCTGGACATTATCTAAGAGAATTGATCTTTGCATTTCAGTTGCTAGTGCATTGGATTACTTGCATTCTGGTTATGATTTCCCCATTGTGCACTGTGATTTGAAGCCTTCCAATATACTTCTGGATGGTGACTGGGTCGCATATGTAAGTGACTTTGGAACAGCTCGCATGCTGGATGTCCATCTCCATGACGGAAGTAGCCTTTCTTCAACATCAGCATTTGAAGGCACTATTGGCTACTTGGCACCAGGTAATCTTCAATTGCTCCAACTTATTAAGCACTCATCCATTTCTCTTATGTGCCAGAAAAATTTCCAAGCCTGCAATATTTTCAATAAGCATCTTGAGAAAAGATATGGTCTCCCATGTTGCATGTAGTCTAGTTTAAACTATTCTAACACTAGAATTCCTTCATATCTTTGAATAGATCAAGTGATAATCAAATGACCATGCTTAAACAATTACATGCTTATAAACTTGCTAAGTTTCTAATGAACATCATCAGATTTCAAAACCTGAATTACTGAGACATTACTCTGCCCTCATTCAGAATTTGCATACATGAGGAATGTCACAACTAAAGTGGATGTGTTCAGCTTCGGCATAGTAGTCATGGAGTTCCTAACAAAACAAAGACCAACTGGACTAATGGAAGAGGACGGACTGCCAGTCAGTCTCCGTCAACGAGTTGAGAAATCCCTTGCTACTGGAACCAAAGGAGTCCTTGAAGTTTTGGATCCTATGCTAGCTTCAAATGATTCCAATAAACAAATGGAAGCAGTGGAAGAACTTTTCAAGCTAGCCTTGTTTTGTACCTCCCCTAATCCTGAGGAAAGACCCAACATGAACAAGGTTTTGTCTATCCTTTCGAAGCTAAAAGCAAATAACTATGAAAATGAGGCCATAATCTCGTGAAGAATTGAGCACCCTGCTGTGTTGGAGAAGCATAACTGCAGACTCCATTCGATTCTAATGTATTGGAAGGATAAATATATGTAATAGCAGTAACTCTTCACAAGTGAGAAATGAAAAAGATTGCATCTTTGTTTTTGTCATTAGGTTTTTGGCAATTAACCAATTAAAAGTATATATATCAGCAAATCTAAATAAATGTACAAACTTATATATATCATGTATATAAATTTTTGGTGATTAACCAATCAAAAATATATATAAAAGCAAGTCCAAGCAAAATGTACGAGTATAAATCAGCTAGTCCAAAACAAAAGAAAGTACTTTTATATTACCATTACCTTCTGACATTAAATGGTGATATGCAAAAGAAGAAAATCCATTGAATAAGAATCCTAGTAATGTCTGACTGTCAGTCTTTAGGTAGGTCAATCTTTAAAAATTCATCTATAATTGAAGGAAACTCCAGGGTTTGAAACCCAGAATCATCAGCACTCTCAAAAGCAGCTTTAGCCATAAGCAAGAAAGCCAACCTCAATGGCTCACTACCGTTCCTGGAGAAATATCTAATCCAACCTTCCAGTCTTTCCACTTCTTTGTCACACTTTGGCCCTTTAACACCAACAATCTTCTCATAAAATCCACACTCACATCCACAAGAATTCCCTCCACCAACAACAGTTTTGTGCTTCTCTCTTTTCTGGGTTTCTCCCAGATTATCCGATAAACCCAAAAGCTGCATCAAATATTCGATATCGTCAGTGTCATTGCTTGTTGTGGGGGAATGTGGGGGATTAATCTGAGGTTGGGTTTCCTTTGTAGAAAGGGACTGAGGTGAAGAAGACATGAAAGCTTGAGGGGGTTCGCTGTTGGTTATGTTGGTGTTGGAAGGGTGGGTTAAGTGCAGGTAAAGTGGGGTGCTTAAAGATTGAGTAGGGACATGGGGTTGTCCTGAATCTGGTTGGTTTTCTTCTAGTTTCAATCTTTTTTCAACCTGTAAGAATTTGAGGAAACGAATTCAGATAATATAAAAAGGCATGCACATATTTGTATGTAGGCATATACGATTGAATAATGAATACCTGTTTGAGAGATGAGAAGAAATTGCAGTGTAGAGATGGCGGTCGCATTATGCAAGTTTCTTTGTTCCTTTCTTTTTTCCGGCCGGATGCAAGCTTGGTTTCGAACTCCCTTGCTATGCGCATTGGCTTTCCAAATCACTGATTTTAACTACATATTTTTTCAATAATTCGTTCAATTAAATAATAAATAATTTTAAATTAAAATTAAAAATTTTACTAATTTGGATAATATTATGAGTTATTTTAAAAAATTTGCATGTGACTATTTATTTTTAATATTTTATTATAGACACATGTGAAATTTAAAAATTTTATTCACAACGTATCAAATGGTATTACCAACACCATAATTAAAATCTTTCCAAAAGCATTACAGATTTTGAGAATTTACAAATAAAAGTACACCAACCAACTAAAAACATGCGATGAAACAAGTGATAATCCTGGAAGTTTTCTCCATTTCTTGAGCTTTTCGAACGAAATTACAGAGATAAAATTCACATTATGCTCTCATTGATTTCCAACAATTTTAAACCACACCCACAACAAAAACCATCACACACAAATCATTCTCTAGCCTCACTTTCCGGGGACAAAATTGGTGGCATAAGCCCAGGCATTGTTGTTGACAGGGTCGGCAAGATGGTCGGCCAAGTTCTCCAATGGTCCCTTTCCGGTCACTATGGCTTGGACGAAGAACCCGAACATGGAGAACATAGCCAATCTCCCATTTTTGATCTCCTTGACCTTGAGCTCAGCAAATGCCTCTGGGTCATCAGCGAGACCCAATGGATCAAAACTACCACCTGGGTACAATGGGTCAGTCACCTCACCAAGAGGGCCACCAGCAATACGGTAACCCTCCACAGCTCCCATCAATATTACTTGGCATGCCCAGATGGCCAAGATGCTTTGAGCGTGGATCAAGCTTGGGTTCCCCAAGTAGTCAAGTCCACCCTCGCTGAAGATCTGAGATCCAGCCTTGAACCACACGGCCTCGCCGAACTTGACTCCATTCCTAGCCAAAAGCTCAGGGAAAACACATCCCAGAGCTCCCAACATGGCCCATCTGCAGTGGATGACTTCTAGCTCACGGTTCCTAGCAAAGGTCTCTGGGTCAGCTGAAAGTCCAGCAGTGTCCCAACCGTAGTCACCAGGGAACTCTCCGGTCAAGTAGGATGGAGGCTCACCGGAGAGTGGACCCAAGTACAAAACTCTGTCAGGGCCGTACCATGGGCTTCCAGAGGCAGCAGGCTTGGTGGCAGTTTTCCTCATGGAAACACGCCCATTGCCCTGGATTTCAGGAGTGGAAGGAGAGAACTTGACAGCCTTTCCGGCAAAGGATGGGGAAGAGAGGGCCATTGTTGCCGCGGCCATTGTGATTGTGAAGTGAGAACTTTCTTGGGTGATGGAAGTTTTTGAGAATGATAGAAAGAATGCAAATACTCAAGGTTTATATAGGGAGTTTTGAGGGTAGAGATTCCGTAATCCCCTCCTTATCTATGCAGTATCTCTCATTTCATTGGGTGCTGAAGATTTTTATATTGTTCTTGCATGCCCGCTTGGCACTCTTTCACTCCACACATTCACTTAAGCATCTCCTGGAAAATGTTTCGGAAATTTCTGTAATTCATTAGATTTGAATGCACAGTTTGACTCGTATTAAATTAACATCCCTTCCACAATTTTCATGAGAAATACATTCTTCCAAAGAGAAACTGAAGTTTGTGATGTTGAAATCATGGCAGCATAATAAAAATTACAAGAGCTTGAGTGGCTCATAAGAATAAAACATCTCTGCAGAAGAAAATTCTTGTTTTTGCAGCTGCATCTAAACACTTTGAAGTTGATAAGATTTAAGTTTAAGGAGCAATTACGGCATCACATAAAAACTATAGTTTATTTAAATTACTTCCATATAATTTTCATTAATTTCAAGTTGTTTTTTATATTGGCAAGTTCATGCTGCTTTTTTTTCCGGTTATCCCACCAAGAAGGGACGATTTAATTACTATAATTTGTTTCTGTTGCACTTAAGCCCATAGATACCTGTCCAGTTCAGATCAAGGTTTGAGTATCCTTGAATGGATACAGAAAGTTACATTTGTTAAGCAATATGATATAATTGATATTAATTCCATCTTGTCGTGCAAATAGGAGTTGGATGTTTGTTCCAAATGGATATGGGGCTATCCGGTATCACAAGTGGCCTAATATCATTGGAGCAACAAGAAGCACTTAGAATTGGTAGAGATTGTTCACCCAAATTATCCTACGTCTGATAAGTGGGGCTAAAGGTGCCAAGTAGACTTCGCAAAATCGGACTTCCTAAATGTTGCAAACCAATGGGAATTGAGATATGGATATCCTAAGATAAGGACCCCTTTTCCTTGCAAAATTATTAATAACCCCATCCCACCGAGCCCAACTACCACACCACCCCTCAGTTGAAGTTCCTTTCATTGCTAAACACTTTCAATTGTACAATGGCAGCAGCAACCATGGCTCTTTCTTCCCCATCCTTTGCCGGAAAGGCTGTCAAGTTCTCTCCTTTTACTCCTGAAATCCAAGGCAATGGGCGTGTTTCCATGAGGAAAACTGCCACCAAGCCTGCTGCCTCTGGAAGCCCATGGTACGGCCCTGATAGAGTTTTGTACTTGGGTCCACTCTCCGGTGAGCCTCCATCCTACTTGACCGGAGAGTTCCCTGGTGACTACGGTTGGGACACTGCTGGACTTTCAGCTGACCCAGAGACCTTTGCTAGGAACCGTGAGCTAGAAGTCATCCACTGCAGATGGGCCATGTTGGGAGCTCTGGGATGTGTTTTCCCTGAGCTTCTAGCCAGGAACGGAGTTAAGTTCGGCGAGGCAGTATGGTTCAAGGCTGGATCCCAAATATTCAGCGAGGGTGGACTTGACTACTTGGGGAACCCAAGCTTGATCCACGCTCAAAGCATCTTGGCCATCTGGGCATGCCAAGTAATATTGATGGGAGCTGTGGAGGGTTACCGTATTGCTGGTGGCCCTCTTGGTGAGGTGACTGACCCATTGTACCCAGGTGGTAGTTTTGATCCATTGGGTCTTGCTGATGACCCAGAGGCATTCGCTGAGCTCAAGGTCAAGGAGATCAAAAACGGCCGATTGGCTATGTTCTCCATGTTCGGGTTCTTTGTCCAAGCCATAGTGACCGGAAAGGGACCATTGGAGAACTTGGCTGACCACCTTGCCGACCCTGTCAACAACAACGCCTGGGCTTATGCCACCAACTTCGTCCCCGGAAAGTGAGCCTAGCGATTAAGAATGATTAGTCAGTGCTTTTATGTTTTCCTGTGGGTGTGATGTAAATTTGCTGCAAATCAACGAGAGCATAATGTCCCTTCAAACCCTGAATTGTCCATTTCCTCTCTGACAAAGCTTTTAATTTACATGCACATGTAATTTCCAGTATTACCGCTTGTTTAGTTGTTACATAAATTTATTGGAAAAGGATACAGATGATATGAGCTCACTATTTTATACAATCTTTTCTCTTGAATTAAATGGGACTCCAGTGACCGAGAATGAGATTATGGCCAATCCAGACATGGCTTTATCAACTTCAATTTATCTCTCACCAATTCATGCACCGTTTATATTTTTTATCAATATAGCTTTTGTTGCTTTTTTTTTAGTTTAATTTGATAATTAATTTTTTAATTTTTTTTATAATTTTTAGTCATTTGTTGACATGACATGACATAAAATAAATAATATCATATTAACATGAGTTGCCATGCCAACATCGCTAAAAAAACAGTTTAACTCTTTTTGGAAGACTAATTGTTAAATTTAATTAAAAAATAAATAATGACTAAATTGATAAAAGATATAAACGTTGAAAGCTAAATTTATCATTATATTTATTATATAAATAAATAAATTTTAGGCTTAATGCCTCTTTTGCCCCCTTATTATAGCTAAATTGTCACTTTGGTACTTGCACTATTTTTCAGTTTGGCCCTTATACTTTATTTTTATTAGTTTGGCCCCTCATGTTTCATTTTGTAGTCCCCATTGACCCATCCAATTTCCCTTTAAAAAACACTAATCCAACCAATGACACATTGAAACGTGTTAAGATCGAAAAAGTAAAAATTTATTTAAAAATTAAAATAGAAAACCATTAAAATATAAAATATAAAAAATTTGAAAAAAAATCTTAAAATGTAGAAAATAATAAAAAATCATAATCTATTTTTGAAAATTATAAAAAAAATCATTTTAAAATTATAAGTATGTAAAATTTCAAAATCATAAAGATTTAAAAAAATTGTTTTGAATTTTAGGTTTTTTTTTTTTTAAAAAAATGTTAAGAGTTTCGTGAAAGTTTTAAAGAATTTTATGGTATTTTTACTAAAAAAACTCAAAACACCTTAAAATATAAAAAATTAATAAGAATTGCAAAAAATATTAAAATTTCCAAAAACATAGCATAAAATTCTTTAAATTTTTCATAAAATTATGAGATTTTCTATAAAAAAAACCTAAATTGCAAACAAATGATTATTTTTAAAATTTATGGAAATTTTTAGTTTTTTTTTTATTTCCCATACTTATAATTTTAATTTTTTTTAGAATTTTCCAAGTTTCATGGTTTTTGAGGGGTTTTTTCTTTTTATTTTTATTTTTTAAAAAATATTTTCTAATTTTTTAAAGAAATTATAAGTATTTTTTTACTTTCCTTGTGCTAATGTGTCATTGGTTGACTTCAACCTTTTTAATAAAAATTTGGATTAAGGGTAGCTATATACAAAATGAAAATACAAAAACTTAGCTGATAAAAAAAATACAAATATTAAAGTAATGATTTAACTATATTATATAAGCCAAAAATAAATTTTAAAATAACAATTATTGTGAGGTGCAATTTCAATCTTTGTACCTCCACAATCTCCTTGAAAAAAAAAATAAACTATACACTTAATTATCTAATTATAAAAGAAATTATTTTAGGCATTTAAAATAAAAAGTTTGCAATTTAAATATTTATGTTATATAGTTGGATCATTTTAATTACAATTGACAAACTGACGTGACAGTTAAAAAAATAAGATAATAACAAATTTAATTCTTAACTTTTACATATTATATCAATATAGTCATAATTTTAAAAAATTAACCCTCAAAATTTACAAATAATTTCAATTTTATCCTAATTTAAAAAAATAAAAATACATAAATATTTTAAAAAATTAATAATGCGTTTAAATTTTATATTAACATTAAATAAAATAAAAATCTGGCAGGACTGTCCCCACCGTCCCTCAAAATTTTTGTTGAAAAGAGTCTTACAAATTCAAGTAGCTGTCTAATTGATGAAATCTCCATTGAAGGAAAAGGTAAATTTCCCTTTAGTAAAGCAGGAAGTCTTGCCTGTGTTTATATACACCCACCCATACCCACTCGTCTCACGGGAAAAGACCATTGAAATTAAAAGTGTGGGATGTTTTGCAGACTTTTAAGGAGCATCTCTAACCAGTCGTTGAAAATTGATTCAGTGCTAGACATGAAGAAATTCTAAGTGACCCCAAAAAGTTGTGCTACCATTCATCTAGCCAGGGCTGCATGCTCAACAACAATACCTAGATTCAAATGTAATTTTCAAAAATTTAGAATCCTTTTATTCTTAGGAATTTAGTTTCTTTATTTATTAAATTTCAAAATTCATGTCCAACTGTTAATTTTTTTTTGTTAAATTTGTTGTTGTGATATTTTGAAACAAAAAAAGTACTCACTTAATAGTAATGTAAAAAAAGCTGTTGTAATTAACTTGAATTTAACAAAAGAAATTAATAGTATTTACAATTGGACTTGTACTTTAAAATTTGAAAAGTAAAGAGATTAAATTTCTAATTTTCAAAAAGTAGAATGACCATAAGCTAGGGGTGTTCAATCGGTTAACTGACCCGAACTACCATTAACCGAATTAACTAACCCTTTTAAACCCTTAACCGTTAACCGAACCGAAATTTTTTCGAAAAAAATTAACCGAACTAAATTTTTTCGGTTAATTCGGTCGGTTAACTGAATTAACCGAAATTTATATATATATATATATATATATATATATATATATATATTTGGTTAAAACAAGTATAAAACATATCAAAAGTTAACTGACCGATTAATTTATAGTTCCAAAAAATTAACCCAACCGGATACTTATATATTGTAATATTATTTATTAAATTCAGTTAATTCGGTTGTCTGACCGATTTCGAACCGAATTAACCGTTAATCGAACTTCAAAAAAATTATTAAACGATCCTTGACCGATCAACCCAATTCGGTCAGTTAACCGAATTAATTCGGTTTTACCCGAAATTTGCAGACCCATATTTTAACCTAATATCTAATATAATATGTTTAATAAGGAAACAATACAGGAAACAACCCGCGGAGGAAGAAAGGGACGAGGGCAGAGTGGGAGTGAGGGAGGGAGGGAGGGAGGGAGAGTGAACGGTGGGAGAGAAGGGGGATGGTGGGGGATTTTTTATTTTATTTAATATTAATTAATATTAATATTGTTTTTGTCTTTGTTTTTCAAAAGTATTTATGTATTTATATATATATTTTTTATTTTTTCAGAATTAGGATTAAATTTAGATCACTTATAAAATTTGGGGTTAATGTTTTAAAACTATAACTACATTGATATAATATGTAAAAGTTGAAGACTAAATTTATTATTATATCGATTTTTTAACTGCTACATTAACTTGATGTTTGTGATTTAAAAGTAAGGACAAAAATGACTGAACAATGTAACGTGGGATTGAAAATTTTTTTATTTTACCACATTCAATGCCACTCGTTTCTTTATTTTGCGATTGTGTTGCCACAATGTCTAGGGTATACAATAATGTATATAATGAAAAGTGTAGGCATATTAATATTATATAGGATTATATTAGAAAATTAATTTGTAATGAAAAATGTTGATTACATATATCAAATTAGTTAGCAATTTAGTAATTTCTTTAATCAAAAGGTTATCAAGGGGTTTAGTAAGTAATGCTAAAAAAATATATTTTTAAAACACTTAATATTAGACACTAACTTTTAATTAGTAACATCTAATTAAAATGTTGAAAGAGTAAAAACTACTTTTTCTAACTGTAAAACTGTTTTCTTAACCTATTTTTCCAACAACGACATCTTAGCCACCTATGAGGACGCGTCGGGGTAGGCAATGAATTTTAGATTTGGACTGTTGTTTAGCTCGAATACATCTTTTTTGGACAGGGCTATGGTTCACTCAATGTTAGGGGTGGATGTCTTAATTGAGTAGGGTCGCTATCTGGGTCTTCCATCATTTATCAATTGTAATAAAAAAAAGGAAGTGTTCAGTTTTATTTAGAAAAGGCTCTGTAAGCATATTTTTTAATTAGAAAATCTGGTTTCTTTCTCGACCAGGTATGGAAGTTGTGCTTAAGACAATTGGAGAGGCGCTCCCAATGTATTGTATGAGCATTTTCCTCCTTCCAGTCGGTACATGACTTGGTTTGCAACGGCTTATGAACTCGTATTGATGGGTTCAAACTCTAGTAATTTGGCACATCTTCATTGGGCATCATGGGATAGACTTTGTACTACAAAAAAGGTGGGTAGTACAGGCTTTTAGGATCTTTACTACTTCAGTTTAGCCATGCTTGGCAAACAAGGTAGGAGGATTCTTTCAAATTCGAACTCGTCTTTTCAAACCTAGATACTTTTCCAGAGGTGAGTTTTTTTTATGTAAGCGAGGGTACTAACTTGTCTTTTGTTTGGAGTATCATTTGTCCGCCCAAGTGTTTGCTTGAAATGGGGTCCCATTGGCCATGTACTTATGGGTTGTTCTTTTGCGATTCAAGTATGGTCTTTATCTGCTATTACATTTCCATCATTGTCTTTTTCTAACTGCGCTTCTCTTCGTTGCTACTTGGTGCTGATAGTGCTTTGCTTGGTAGAGTGGTTGTTACTGCTTGGTCTCTGATATTTTCATAATCGGTTTCTCTGGTGTATGGACACAGCTACAGCGGCCTCGAATGGGATTTTTGCTACTCGCTTCAGGCAAGACTGAGCTACTGCGCTTTAGCCTATCAGCAGGTGCAACCTACTGTTGTTCAAACGGTTGTTGCTCCCGTTGCTAGGTGGTGTCGACCCCAAGTAGTCCATGTCAAGTGCAATGTTGACACTGCTTTTAGTGAGGAAGGGCAGTAAGTAGGTTACGGGCTGATTATTAGGGATGAGGAGGGCGCTTTCTTTCACGCAGCCATTGGCCATCTTCCTGTTGTGTCTCGGGCAACAATGGATGAGGTTATGACCATACGGGAGCCTCTTTCTTGGCTCAAATTGGTGTTGGTAATGCATAAAAAAAAATTCAGAATATTTTTAGTTGCAGAAAATCCTATGCAATTTTTGGAAATTGACACTGCTATTTTACCATTTTACTATTTAGAAAACTGTATGAATAAGAGGTCATTCTCGTCATTTTTCACATAACACAACAAGAGAAAAACAAATTCTCTTTGTTCTCTAAATTATGGTGTTTTGCGAAATTACACTAGAGTAAAATTCTGTCTAAGAGATTGGGTTTTAAGTGGGATCGTCTGTGATCCCTCCGATCTTTCCTGGAAATTAAACCTAGTGTGATTTCGCCGATTTTCTTCCAATTTATTTTCCAATCAGATTTTCGACCAATTGATTTTTTTTTCGATTCCTTTCGAGAAAAATAATACCAATTGTGTTTCACCTTTATTCGGGTGTACACATATTGAGGTAATATGTTAACCTTGAAGGGCAATGTCCACTACAAGATTACACCGGTCAAGGCGAATTTACTTTTAAGACAGTAGTTCTTCCACGACATAATGATTGCTTTATTTATTTACACTCAGTTTGGTTTCTTATTAGTGCTAACAAATTTATTTTATAGTAGTATATTTCCATAAATTGGTAGGTATGGACAATGTTGTCTTAAAGACTGTTTGTCTCGAAGCTTTATGAGCTCTAAACTCTTATGAACATGGTATTTCTGAGTTTATTCTTCTTATCAATGATTGTATTACGTTGCATTGTGACTTTCATCATCTTTCTTTTCTGTTAGATTCGTAGGAGTGCTAACAAGGTTGTCCATCGTCTTGTTCGGGTAGCATTGTCCCAAGCATGTCCTCATGCTTATGATTCAATTCCTCATTTCTTGGTATCTTTGCTTCATTTGGATGTTTCTAATCTGGTTCACGAGGAAAGGCCTTAGGTTGGTTGTATAGGGAAAGCCTGTTGGCTCGGGTTTAGTTTAGCTCTTTTCTAATGAGTTGTCTTTTGTCTTGCCTATTTGGTTTTTCTAATGAAATACCTCTTTCTCTCAAAAAAAGGGGGAAAAAAAGTGAATACTTCAAACACTTCACGGATTAAGGAATGGGAATGTCACAAATTTTTTTTTTCTAAACTAAAATGAAGTATTGTTAAACAAAATGTGTTATAACTTTACTAAATAATTTAGTTTAAATTGGGATCAGTCAAGATATTGTTAAAAAAAAATTCAATTCTTCAATCCAAATTCATTCATGGTTTAGGGTTTATTATTCTAAAAATAATAAAATATTAAAAAAATATAATAATGATTACAAATTTTTATATTTAACTTAAAAAAATATTAGTTTCATCATTAAAATATTAATTCAAATCAACTCGAGCCAACCCAAATTAAAAATTATCTTACTACGTCTATTTTGAGTTAGGTCGAGCTTACCAAATTAAGCGGATAATTCAACCATTAATCAAATTTATAACTACAAATACCCAAATAAATAAATCCAACCACTAACACAGTATAATTAATTGTTTTTAATCCTGAAAGGCATGATAATTTATTTGTCCTCCAACTTTATAAAAAAAGAAGAAGTTATTGTAGCTTTCTATTTAATTTTTCATCTTTTTTATCTCATAAACTTACATTGTTAATCAAATCACCCCAAAATGGATGAAATTGGCATCCATGTGTATTCCACGTTAGCAGTTAATTATTTTTAACAAATTAAAAAATTAAAAATAATTTTTATAATTTTTGAATTTTTTATATTTAAAAAATAATTAATTGCTAATATAACAATCTACATGTATGCCACATCAATAAAGTTAATAGATGTTAACTTTTCTATCAATTTTCGGGTGATTTGATAAATAATACAAATTTAAAAATTAGAAGAGACGAAAAATTAAATGAAAGATTAAAATTACATATATGAAATTATATGTATGAACAACAAAATCTAAAATTAGATGATGGGTAACAAATAACAATGTTAATGGGAGGGAAAAATTGAATAAATCTATATAATTATGTGAAATAAAAGAATACTGTAACTGATACAAATGAGTGCATATAAATGGGGAAGAGGATCGTAAAGTTTGTTTAAGTTGCAGATTTGACTTAGGGCTCTAGACGTTCCAAAAGAAATTTGAATTTTAACACAACCTAAAACACAATCAAATCCAAGTCAAATAGAACACATAAAAAGATAATAAGATAAATGAATAGAACAATAAATCAAATATTGGATCAATAAAGAAGAAAATAAAGAAGATAGATAGAAAAGATAGAACGTGATATGTAGAAATTCTAAGAAGCCTTGGAAACACGAAGAATTCACAACCCCCTTCAAACAGTTCTAATTTCCCCTCTAAGATAGAAAACTTGGCAAGAAAAAGTTTGAAAATGATCCCCACAATCTGAAAAGATTGTTAAAACTCTTTAAAAGAAATTTAAGAGAAATTCTTAAAAAGAAAAATTCAAAAAGAATTTATTAACTCAAAAGAGAAGTTGAATAATAATAAATTGTGTACAATGTAAAGGTCTATATATATATTCAAATTGGGCTTTATTCAATTACCTAAAAACAATACATAACAAAAGAAATAAGAGAAGGCCCATGAAACCCGGCCTTATGAGCAAACAAAGCAATCCTAACAGTTTTTTATCAACCTAAAAACTCGGGCCTAATCTGTAAGCACCAACCCGTTTAATTTCAAAACAAATAAAACAAAATAAAGAACTCTCTGGAACCATTATTAATGGCACCCCTACTCTGCCCAATTAGATAGTTGGTCAGCCGTCCTATCACACCGTCAGACTTCTCTTCTATTGGACGCTTCCCATTTCTCAATGGAGCCTATTCCCTTAGCCTCTTGGTTTTGCCATTTCAGACTCCCTATACTCCTTCATCTGCTATTCCTTTCTAAAACTAATTTCCTTTTTTGCTCTCTTGCCTTCTACCTTCTCCTTCTGTCTCCCTTTTAATTTCTATTTTCAATCTGTTCCCCCATTATTTCCTTTTCCTTTAGATTCTCGGCGTACTCCGGGACGTTTCCTATCAGGTAAATTTCTCTCCTTTTCTTCAGAGTTTCCGTAGCCAGAATGTGTGCTAAACTGTTCGCTGTTCTTGGAATGTGTTCAAAACAACATTTTTCGATCTTTGCCTATGTCTGTTGAATATCCTAAATATAAGCCCCTATCATTGATCTGTCTTTGATTTTTGTTCTGCATTTCTTTATCACTGTTAATGCATCCCCTTTAATAATAATTTTTCCCCATTACATGTCAATGCCGATTCGGACTGCTATACTGCAAGCGATTGCTTCGGCAGTGAAAGCAGATGCTACTTGTTTTTGGATCGCTGAGTACGATAACAGTGCTGAGCCTTTTTTGTCTCTGGCTACTATGCCTACTGCCGCTTGACAAAAATTATCATCGTATGCTGCATCAAAATTTATCTTCACGAACTGCCCAAGTGGAGGTTTCCATCTTCTAACTTCTGATCGAACTTTTGTTGTTTCCTCTTCAGTCCCGTTTAGTTCTAAAATTTAATTTTTAATAAAGTTTGTTGTTTCTTCTCTAGATCTGTTGGCTCTCTCATGAATACGCTTATTTCTTTCTCCCCAAATTGCCCATAGGGCACAACAGAAGAGTCTACACTGTGAAGAAGTAGCCTGCTCGAAAACCCAGGTAAGCCATTCCCTAAACTCCATATCTGGTACTTTGAGATAATCTGAGAAAGATAATTTTTCCCATACTATTAATGAAACAGGACACTCTTGGAATAAATGATTCATGGTTTCTGCTTCTATTCCACATCGGGGGCAAATTAAAATATTTGACAGTCTCCTGTGGTGCATATTAACCCTTATAGGTAGATAGTTCCACGAAATTTTTCATGCTGTAATTTTTATCTTAGAAGGTAGATTAAGTAGCCAGAGTTTTTTGTAAAATTTCTTATAGGCGGTTTGTAAGGCATAAGCCCTAGGATCTGTTCCAGTATTTTGTAATAGTTTATAGGCACTTCGTACCGTGAACTCTGCCGAGGGCTCTCCACTCCAGGCCATCATATCATCATGCGGTTCCTTTGCTAGCGGGATGCGCAAGATTTTCGCAGCTATGTCTTCCGGAAAGGTATACCCTATCAGCTCTTCCTTCCATTTCCT
Organism: Gossypium australe; assembly: GCA_005393395.2. Taxonomy (NCBI): domain Eukaryota; kingdom Viridiplantae; phylum Streptophyta; class Magnoliopsida; order Malvales; family Malvaceae; genus Gossypium; species Gossypium australe. The sequence continues at coordinate 21,175,510 of CM016619.1, read as the reverse complement.
GCTGCTATCGTCAATTAATTCAGCAACTTTAAAGTCACTTAAGTTATTAACATGAAATGATAATCTGGAATTATGCAAATCTGATATCCAAACATCATTTAGAACTGAGATTTCTATTCTTCTACCCACCTTCCAACATAGACCGTCCATTAACACACCTTTGGCTGCCTATAAGCTTTTCCATGTAAATGAGCAATTATTCCCCAAACACGAATTAAGCTTAGTTTCGATGGGCGGTGTGTTTACCTCTGGTGAGGTTAAAAATAGCGGTGGCAGTGAGATTAGTTGCTGTAGCGGTGAGATTGGACACTGTAGCAGTGAGATTAGAAACAACGGTGGAGTGTGTGTTTGGATTCAAACGCAGCTGTAGCGGTGAGGTGAAAATAAAAAATGACTATTAAAGACATCAGATTAGAATTGATATATAATAGAAGTTTTAAATTATTTTACTTATATAAAATTATTAAAATATGTGAATTTATAAATTAATTTAATAAATATTAAAATGTATCTTCTAATATTTTATTATAAATATTTTAATGAATTATATAATCAATTTAAATTATTTATTAGATAAAATGAAAATTATTTTTAATTTTTTATAGTTAAATATTCTTTTATAACAAAGATAAATATTATTTTCCCAAATATCAAATCTTAACCAAAAAAAAGTTCATATTGCATACATGAAATAACACTCTTCATAATCTTACAACATTCGCTTAAGCAGTGGAGGCTGCAGTGGAGGCTTTTCTTCATCATTATCAGTAAGAAAAAGGTGCCGACCTGTTCTCCTAAATATCCAATGAATAACATAACTTGCAGCTTTCTCAAAAGCAGTTACCCCAAAAAGAAATGGTACCTGTAAACAAACATTTTATTATTACATACATAAACCAACAACTGCTAAAATCTATAGAATAAAAAATAGGAGCTAAACTGGTGAGGATCCAATGTAGAAGAGATTTTAATATTAAAACACTATTTTAAGTTTAAATAAAGTTAAAGGGTCAAATCTCACTGCTAACAAGTAATTTTTTGATAATAAAAAATAAAATAAATATAAAATTGGTTTCTGCTAGTTCAACAGGTTTATAACCAGTTCAATGAAATCTGTGTTTAATATATGTTATTGAACTAGAGGGGCCACTATTAAACCAATTCGGCTTTTCATTCACTGCTAAAATCCTTGACATACCAACACTGGTGAGAGATAATATGCTGTATAACACACAAAGTATGCCATAATCTATATGCTTTGTTTTACAATCAGCAAAACATAAGATACGATCAACAAAGCACAACATCAAACACAAAGTCATAAACCAAATCTATTCCAGACCAAAAACAACCAAATTAGAGAACACACTCTGAAACATAATGAAAGCTGGAAATGTTGAATAACTCCTTCACAGCGATCTTTGTGTGTGACTAAGCATGTGCAGAACACACACACATGTTTTTAGCTATTTCATTCATCTATGCATGTTAAGACAAAGAAGCTTCCTGCTTATTGCCCCTTGAACCAAGATGAGGTGTCACAATAGTTATAAAGTTAATAGCCTCTAGGCCACCAATTGTAGCCCTTGGTTCCTCCTTGCATCCATTACCAGATATATCATCTTTAACTTCTTCCTTAGGTGGTCTATAGAGTTTCCTGATCGCATATCTAGCCACTAGTCCTCACACAGAATGTGCAACAAAATAGATCTTAGATTAGGCTTTTCTTGAATAACATCAAGGACCTAGCATTGAAACATTTTTGTTGATAGCAAATAAGATTATGTAATTGATACTCTTATATTAGAACAGATAAATTTCATTGATTTTGAGTTTTGACAACTTAAATAGGGTATTATTAACAAAGTGTGTGCTAACCTCATTTGCCAACCGTTCACCTATTATATCCACACCATCTAAAGTAAGCGTAGCCATATTCCGTTCACTGCCTGCAGAACAATTAAATCATCCAAGTAAAATCAAGCAGACATACTCTATCCATAAACTTAAAAATCAACATTGCTGGCCTTACAAACTAAACACTCAACAGCTTACTAAAAAGTAAAAGTCTTGTTTAAAAGGAGATTTTTGAGCAATGCAGAAAATCAACTCAATGGTTTTCGATACCACCATGAATGAATTGATGGTTCTAACATCCCCTACATTCTAAAAAAGATATGAACAAGTAACAAACATACAAGAGAAGAAGCAAGCGCTGTTCTCTGAAAAAGGATGCCCAAAAATGTTACTTACAATGGACAAATACTTTATCGGGTAGCCTTTTAACAAATTGCTCTGCTCCATACTTCCAATTTGAATAACTGCACAAGCAAGCATACAAGCAATGTCGAAACCAATTTCAGGAGAATTTGTAATAATATTAATATTCGATAATACACCGTAAATAGATATTATAACACGATTTAACGCAAGGGAATCGAAAATTTCCATGTGAATTGGAAATGATGCAATGAATGATCATGCTACAACAGAAGAACAAAAGAAAATTTTCAATTCAAATTCAACATTGATAGAGCTAATCCAAGAATCAGATCATAATTTAACAACTTCAAATTAAGCCGAGCATAAAATATGGCACAACTAAGAAAGAAAAAAAATTAACAGTACAAGATAAAATAAATCAAAACAAAATCCAATTATCTCAATGTTCTTTTTAAGTAAAGTTTATTTTTTACAAAAAAAGGGGACCTGTCGAGGATTCCATAGACCATGATAACAAAATGATCAGCTGATAAAGAAAAAGAATCTTTACAACTCTAAACATCGCAACTCCTATTCACCGATTCCGACGAACAAACTCCATCGGTGGCGACGTCGTTTTGCATCCATCGTGATGTTCAGTAAACTAGCAATAAAAAGAAGTTAATTTCGAATTTGAATTGAATCTAAAGATGAAAAATAGAAGAAGTAGGAGGAAAGTACCTGGATGGAGAAGAAGGAAGATGAAGAACGGTGCAATTAAGCTACAAATTTCTTGGAGATGTTCAAAAAAGGGTATTTTTATCTATTAAAAATACCTACTGCCCCAATTGCCTTTAACTGCTGCTCTTATCTCCAGCCCCGTTTCAGCACAGCAGTGAGGTTGAAACCAATTTTCACTACACTAGAATGCTGAACCAAACAGCAGTACAATGAGGTTGGTAGCCCAACTGCACCTTACTGGCGTTAAACGGTGAACCAAAGAAGGCCTTAAGGAAATCCTCATTCGGAAAATATTTTGCTTTTAAAACTTGTGCAACTAACGAATTAGGATTGTTCAAAATTCTCCATCCTTTTTTTTGCCAGTAAGGCCACATTAAATTTGGCCATATTTCTAAAACCCATCCCTTCCTTGTCTTTTGATCGACATAAATTCTGCCACTGGCACCAATGAATTCCCTGCTTCCCATGTGCTTTTTTCCACCAAAACTTGGCAATGATCTTTTCAAGTTCTCCACAAAAAGAGTTAGGTAGAAGGAAACACGACATAACATAGGTTGGAATTGCCTGAAGTACTGATTTAATAAAGACCTCCTTCCCTCATTGAGATAAGAACCTATTGCTCCATCCTTTAATTCTGAAGAGAACCTTTTCTTTAAGAACTTGAAAAGATTCTTTTTTACATCTACCAACCACACTAGGGAGACCTAAATACTTCTCCATATTTATTGATGGTCTCACTCCCAAAATTGCCAATACTTCCTCCCTATTTCTTTCCGACGTATTTGAACTAAAAAAGATCGTAGATTTGTCGAAATTAACATACTAACCGAAAAAGTTTTCATATTCCTTTAGAGTTCCTTTTAACAGACTTGCTCCCTTTCTTGTTGCTTCCCCGAAAAGTATGCAATCATTTGCAAAAAGTAGATGTGTAATCGCTGGTCCTCTCTGACTTGCCTAGCTCCTTTTAACAGACCTTCTTTCAGAGCCAGTCTCATTAATGCCGACAATCCCTCACTACATAATAGGAAACGAAAAGGGCTAAGAGGGTCCCCTTGTCTCAATCCTCTAGTAGCTTGAAAAGTTCTTCCGCTGTTTCCATTGATGTTAACTACATAGGACGCTGTAGTAATACATTTTAAAATTAGTTCCACCCATTTCTTTGCAAAGCCTATCTTCAACATTACTTCCTTGAGAAAAACCCATTCAACCCTATCATAGGCTTTACTCATATCAAGTTTGACTGCCATAAATCCCTTCACTCCCATACGCTTTTTCTGAAACGTGTGTAACATTTCATACGCAAGTAAGACATTGTCAGAAATTAGCCTTCCCGGAACAAAGGCACTTTGAGCCGTATCAATGCAATTCCCTATTACTCCTTGAAACCTGTTAGCAATTGTCTTTGCCACAATTTTGTATAAAATCGTACACAAACTAATTGGTCTAAAGTTGTCTAAATTGCTGGGATTCTGAATCTTTGGAATAAGCACAATATCTATTGAGTTTAGATGTCCAAAACTCTGATCATTGTTTAAAATTCCCAAACAGAAAGTAATAACTTCTTTACCTATAATGTGCCAATATTGCTGGAAAAATAATGTTGGGAATCCATCAGGTCCTAGTGCTTTAGTTGGCCCCATTTCTTTTAAAGCTGAAAACACTTCTTCTTCCGTAAAAGTTGATAATAAGAAAGCGTTAATGTCTGGTGAAATGCTTTCCTCAGTGCCCTGTAATAGATGAGATAAATCTTCAACTCCTTTTGACATAAAAAAGCTGCTGAAAAAATAAAGTAGTTGTTTCAACGATCTTGTTTTCCTCAGAAGTCTCTCCTCCTCCCTCTAACTCCAACCTTGATATCGTATTTATTTTCTTCCAAAATGAGGTGTACTTATGGAAAAATGCCGAATTTTTGTCTCCTACTTTAAGCCAATTCGCCCTTGCCCTATGTTCCCAGTAGATTTCATCTCTGTCTATTTCCATGTTCAGATGAACCTTTGTGTCGATGATCTTCGCTATCATGTCGTCATCTCTTTCTTTTGCCAGCAACATTTCCAATTCCTTCGTCAACTTTTTCTTTAGCCCCTCCCTTCCTTTTTTAATTGAGCTTGCCCATTCTTTGAAGTTTCCTTGTAGCTTTTCCAATTTCTCTAGAATTGTACATGTAGTTGATTCCAACGATGTTTTTATTTTTTCCTCAAGGGACTTCTCTGTGGTCCACCATGCCTCAAATTTAAAATATGGGTTTCCACCATAGATTCTTTCACTCTTTGTATTTATAAGAAGTGGGCAATGATCAGACATCGAGTGAGATAGATGATGAATACTACCTGTTGGAAAAAGAAGCTTCCATTTCTCATTTGCAACCCCTCTGTCTAATCTTTCCCTGATATTTGTTTCTACAAAGTTTCCTCTTTCCCAAGTAAACCAGACCCCCGAATATCCTATATCTTCAAGTTGAAATTCTTCTAAATTCTCCCTGAATGCCTCCATTTTCCTTTCCTCTCTTGGTATTCCTCCACTTTTCTCAAAGGAGTACATTATTTCATTAAAATCTCCACTCACTAGCCATGGATGAGTTTTATCTTCTCCCAATTTTCCTAACAGATTCCATGAATCGTTTTTATTATTGACATAAGAAGAACCATAAAATCCTGTAAATCTCCATTCTTCATTAGTATTCTTTTCTTTAACCATAACATCAATGTGGTTCTTTGAGAAACTCCTTAAAGTAACTATGAATTCTTCCTTCCATGCTAAACATAACCCTCAACGCGTACCTTCTGCATCAATATCAATCCCATTTACAAATCCACAACTTCTCTTAACTTTTTCCATACGTTTCCTATCAATTTTTGTCTCCATTAAGAAGACCAAATAGGGATTTTGCTACTTTAAGAAGTTTCCCAGCCTCCTAGTAGCCCGTGAACTCCCCAACCCCCGAATGTTCCAGCTTATGCTTTTTATTGTGTCCAGTCGGCTTGCCTTTTAGCAGCCGCCGATCTCATAAATTATGGATTATCATCATGATCCATAACTTCAAACACTACTTCTGATAAAGATTCTTCGCAAACCTGTTTTCCTTCTTTCTTCAGCCTATTAATTCCATCATCGTAAACTTCTTCGCACCAGTTCTCCATTTCAGTTTCCGGTGATTTCCTCTTCCTTGTACTGCATTCTTCTTTTCTCTTTCCCATCGTCTGTACTGACTCTATTCTCTTTCATCGTGTCTTTTTTACTAAATCTGATTTATTTGTTGTTTTGTAATTGCTATCATTTGTCGGAACATCTTCCATAGATTTCAACTCTTCCTCCTTTTCCTTTGACTTTTCATCCTCGATATTCAGTTCTATTGTTTTTTGCAGCTGCCCATTTGTACTTTCTTTTTCTTCAATTATTTTTCTTTTCGGTGGTTGTACCTCTGCGCCTCCTGTATAACAACACTGAACCCTCCCATTTTTTGAAAAAAAACATTGAATTTCATGCTCTCCTTTCCAATTAAGTTTGACTATGCTTTTAAAGCCAACGAAAATGGTGGATCAATTCTGACTTTGTTTTTTTCTACAGGATTTAGCTCCTGGCAGTCTATAAGATCATGCCCCATTCTTCCACATCCAAAACAGAACATTGGTAACTTCTCATACTTAAAGGAAACCCATGATTTATTCATATTATCAGTAGAGACAAAAATACCTCGTTTGAGGGGTTTTTGCACATCAAGATTAATTCTAGGACGACATAAATCTCCATTAATTTCAGATCTAAGTAACACCAATTGCATGAAGTAGATCTTTTTTATCAAATTCTGGTGAACATGCCCCAATCTTTATCCAAAATGGTGAAGAATTAAGCCTGATCTGTGCTCTTTCTATCGGCTGGAGAATTTTATTAAATAAAATTAAACTTTTACGAAACAACCATGGCCTCCCCTCTAAAATTGCCTCCAGATTTTCTTCTAAATAAAAAACAATTAAGAATAAGTTCTGCCCCGCCTACTGAATCTCAAACTTCTTCTTTGTCTTCCATATGCTCTTCATCTGTGCCCTAAAACTCTCTGGATTGTAGAGCTTTTCTGTCCAGATTGAACAAATCAGAGTTGGTTTATCGCTCGAAGTCACAATCGATCCCTTAACAGATAGTTGAACCAATTCTTGAGCGAGGAGGGAAATCTCATCCCTCTCTTTCCCATCGTCACCACCGATCTCCGCCATCTCAAGCTACAACAGTTGTTGCTTTCTCTGGGACTCTTTGGAGAGCACTTTTGGCAACTTTTCAAAAAATTTACAAAGCAAAATTTTTAAAACATGTAAAGGCCTATATATAGGATACATAAATAAATCTAAATAAAAATATTAAGTATTCTAGAACTCTAATTAATCTAAATAATTAGTAGTTTTAAACTAAACTTTCTTGTTGACATAAAACTTCTAAATAACTTAAACTACTTAATAATTATTAAAAATTATGAATAAAAAATAATAATAGTTGGTAAATACAATATTGAGCTCATATATAATAAAAATTAAGCCCAAAACTCGAACTCAAAATGATTTAAACTAGAATTAAAGGCCCGAAACTCGTAATTCTCATCATAATCCTGTTCCGAAATTTTGTCCGTTCAAAAATTCTACTCGTAATTCTTGTTATAACTTGAGTTTCCAAACTCAAAATCGAGTGATTCAAAAGTGCGTTTTGAAGTTAAGAGATAGATCTTTGAACGCCATGAAGACATCTTAACCCAGAAATGTCAGGATCCCATCCAAAAATCCATCGCAAGTCTGCTGATTTCCCAAGCTTGAAAATTGGCAGCTTCAATGAATTGAATTTAAAAAATTCTACCCCATCCGTGCATGTATCGTTCCCCCTTTCCTCGAAAAGATTTTTCCTTGAATCTTGTTGTTGATCAAATCCTGATTTGATTTGCTTGGCCTTTAACATTACTGTTGGCCCTTGAGGTAGTGTGAGCTCACCACATCCATGGGTCTGAAATTGGGCCTTGGTACTTGCATCATTCCCCCTTTCCTCACGAAGACTCGTCCCTGAATTTTTAGTTGCACATAAAAAAAGAGGATTAGAATAAATAACAATAAAATTTAAAAAAAATACTTACCTAGGCTTTCTTGTGCGCCAAGACTATCTCCATGATCAAAGAGATTATTTTGATCTTTCAAATAAACTTCGATCATGTATGTCTCCTTTAAAAACAAAGTATCAATACTAAACAAAATAACCTATAATTTTATTTGAATATGCATAGTCATCCATAAGGATTTCCAACGATTGGTCAAGAATTTCACATAATTATAAAAATCAAGAAGTTTAATATTATTATTTAAAAATTCATCATTAAAGGTCAAAATAGAAAATTTTGTTGCAAGATAAAATCTATAAAATGCTTTAAAAAAACCTATTTAATGCAACAAAATTACTCTTTTTAACCTTTACAAATTCAGATAAACCCATAAAATCAGTTGAACTTTCAGACCAAGGTTCAATGAAATTTGACCAATGAGAAAACATGTTGTAAGGAAATATTTTACAAACAAAATTAGTAGCATACTTATAAAAAACATTTAAGGTATGCCTTTTTAAATTAATTTCTATTGTTTCCTTACATTCGTTACCTTGTAACACTTGTGGGGAATTATCAATATTCAACTTACCTTTTTCCCACAAGTAAAATCGTCTATCGATGGTAAAGTAATATAATTGGAAGTCCATCAATGGATCCTTGAAGTCCTGTAATGAAGAAACACCACTAAACAAATTTGAGTTAGGGTTTGTTAAAACATAATTACTCCTCACTTTTGTATGGGTATTTTCTTGCTTTTATTTTCTTTTTCCTCTTGAGAACTCTCCAATTTTACCTCATATGGATTTTCACTCACCAAATTTGGACCATCAAGTAGACTTTTATCACTCAAGGTCTCTTTTCTCTCTGTCTTTTCACATGATTCTTCCTCACTTCCCATATCCCCGTCACAGGTATCATTAATATTCAATTCAGTACAATAATTACAGCAAAATAGGTTTTTAGCTGCGTTTTTTTGGGCCTATAGTAAGCGCCGCTAAAATAATTTGCAGCATTTTGATAAGCGCCGCAAAAAATACTGTTATGGATAACGCCGCTAAATTTTGCAGCGTTTATGTGGAAAAACGCCGCTATAGAACATGACCTTTAGCGGCGCTTTTCCCACAAACGCCGCTATAGAACATGATCTTTAGCGGTGCTTTCCCCACAAACACCGCTAAAGAACATGACCTTTAGCGGCGCTTTCTCCACAAACGCCGCTATAGAACATGACCTTTAGCAGCGATTTCCCCACAAACGCCGCTAAAGAACATGACTTTTAGTGTCACTTTTCCCAAAAACACCGCTAAAGGTCAAGGAAAATAAAAAAAATTAAAATATTATAAAAATGCCACAAATCCCTTCCCATCCCTTTACCTGCTTAAGCAAATCCTTTAGAAATGTTGTTATCAGTACATACATCACTCTATTCTTTGGTTAAAAAATGCAGCAGAAGTGGGATTTCACCAATTTAGAAATGTATAATTTAATTTGAAGACATATTAAAATGGAAATTCATGAACAAGAAGATCAATGTTTTTCACTATATCTCATGCAGCAAGTCAAATTGCCTTTGATTACATAAGATTCCTTTGAATTTTTTTTAAAAAAAAATCAAACTAGTTCATATCAACTTGCTTAAGTTGTATGTATGAATTGCAAGATCAACACCTTGTTTAAACTTACAATTCTAGGAAAGCATAAAATGTAGTTCCATGAGCATGCATTTAAAGTGGCAGAAAAAATTTACTGATTACAGTGACAGTCTAAGCTCCAAATCTAGCTCTTGTGTGTCGCTTGATTCTGAATTCTGACTGCTCGATCCCAATGAGTTGCTGTGATGTTTCTTGCTCCTTGAATGTGAATCCTATAAGAATGTAAGGAACTAAAACAAGTTAAATTTTAAAACACAATCATCACATGGCATATAAACTAAAAAAAGGAAGGGACTTGTGTGTAGCAACCTCAACATGTAGGTTTAGAACTTCTGGTCATGTTTGGTTGTACAAAATGTTATGTGTCTAAAAAGCCACTGCTTGCTTGGGAATCACCATATCTGATGTTTTCCCTTTGATCGTATTCTCCAAACCCCATCTGTAATAATATATAATTGTAGTACTTGATTTCATTAATTTGCAGCACTTTAACATCTCAATTAACAACATTTATACACCTCAATTACAATGATAAAACATCTCAATTTCGAGTAACTAAACACTTCAATTTGCAGCACTTAAAACTTCAATTTACAACATTTAAACACTTCAATTTATAGCATTTAAACACTTGAATTTGCAGCACTTTAACACTTCAATTGACAACATTTAAACACTTCAATTTGCAGCACTTTAACATCTCAATTAACAACATTTATACACCTCAATTACAGCGATAAAACATCTCAATTTCCAGCAACTAAACACTTCAATTTGTAGCACTTAAACACTTCAATTTACAGCATTTAAACACTTCAATTTGCAGCACTTTAACACTTCAATTTACAGCATTTAAACACTTCAATTTGCAGCACTTCAACATCTCAATTAACAACATTTACACACATCAATTACAACAATAAAACATCTCAATTTCCAGCAACTAAACACTTCAATTTGCAGCACTTAAACACTTCAATTTACAACATTTAAACACTTCAATTTGCAACAAAGTAAATAACTTATATATATATATATATATATAAAGAGAATTTGAAATTTCATAATTACCACAAATATCAGTGAGATAATCGGAACAATCATCAACAACATGACTGAAACTTGAGATATAGCCCTGCAACCCTGAATACTTGCCATGGCCTTCATAATTTATGCCATAAACTGCATACCATGCTTTCACCAATCGAATTGTAGTACCTAGATTTTATACCATATATCATCATGTTTCCTTATATATATAATCTATATGCATGCATGTATGTATGTACTTACTGTTCATGGTGATACTGCATTTCATGGCATAACCATGGTAGATAAAGATTAAAGCTTTGGGTTCTTCGTTTACTAGTAACCATCTGCATGTAAATAGCTTTAATCCTCGAGAATTTGTTATATATTCTTCGAAAAAAAAGGAAAACAAAACACAGTTCAGTTTAACAGATTACAGAAACTGGTGTTTATATTATGTAAAGAACTCCATTAACGACTAACATCTTCGTATCGAACAGTTCCATTTTCAAGATCCTGAAAAAAAAAACCAGACATACATAATATAATCAGAAAAAAAAACATGTAATAAATGAAGAGGATTAAGAAGAAGAAGAAGAAGATTAGAACAAATCATGGATTTTGTTTACTGTGTGCAGGAGAAGAGGGTTTTGGAAAATAATTTAACCAAAAGTTCAAGTTTAATAGGTTGGAGATTGTGACGATTTTGTGATAAAAGGCATTACCAATCTAACAACACCATTAAACTCGAAAAGTATAAGGGAAGAAGAGGAACTTGATTTTTGCTTTTGAAACAAATATCGATTGATAGATGGAAGAAAGAATCGAAACAAGTATAAGGAAAAAAACTTATCGACTGGTTGCGGCAGAGGAGTGTGATGACGATGCAGCAGATGGTCGGGTCGACGATGATGCAGCAAATGGTTGAGTCAACGGCGAGGAAGCAGATGGTCGGGTCTGGCGATGCAGAGAAGGGTTGGGATTTTGATTTGGGGAAAATTTAGGGGTTGGAGGGAAAATGTTAGGGAAAAAATTAAGGTTTATCGGGTATATGGGTTGGGTAAAAATGAGGAGAGCAAAACGACGTCGTTTTGCCTAAAAGAAAATAACCTTTTGTGGCGTTTTTTCCCCTAGCGCCGCTAAAGCCCGAATTGTGGCATTTTACCAAAAGCTCTATTAAAAAAACCAATAAAATGACGCCATTTTGATTAAAGCAAAATAACATTTTGCGGCGTTTTTCCCTAGCCCCGCTAAAGCCCGACCTATTGCGGCGTTTTACAAAAAACGCCACTAAAAAAGCCAATAAAATTGATTAAAACAAAATAACCTTTTGCGGCGTTTTTCCCCTGGTGCCGCTAAAGCCCGACCTATTGCGGCGTTTTACAGAAAACACCACGAAAAAAGCCAATAAAACGATGCCGTTTTGATTAAAGCAAAATGATTTTTTGAATGCCTTTGATACTACTAAATATTTAAATATTTAAATATTTGAAATTATTTCTTAAATTCCTTTAAATTAAATTTGTTTTGTTCCAAACAATATATTTAATTTGTAAAATTTTATAATCGTGTACGAAAATAATTTTAAATAATACGAAAACTCGAGCTGGATATGTCTTCCTGATGAAGAATACGTAATTTTTTGTATTAAAGAAGACGGAGCTTATGATGTTACAATAGAATCGAACAAATCAGAAAAATCAAATCAATCCAAAAGAAGGTCGTGGTTGGTTAATAGAAAGGACATATGGCATTCTAAGAACCCTAAAAATAAGGGTAAAAAAAACTTGATTAAAAATAGCTCAGTTCCGGTTGACATCGTTTAACTGATTCACTGACCAAACCGTTCTTTAGTAGCATTGGCCTCTCCTTCACTCCCATCTTCATTTGATCTTTCCTAAACCTTAAATCCTAAACCCCAAACCTAAAACCCTAAATCCTAAACTTGAAACCCAAAACCTTAAACTGTAAATCATAAACCTTAAACCCTAACTTAATTAGATAAAATTTGAATATTACATATTCTTTCAATATTTAGGAAATTTAAATAACATTTTCAATTTACTAATTAATTTTGTTTCTCTAGAAATGCATGGGTTAGTAATATTTTAATTTTAATATATATAAAGTTTATCTATATCTCTTAAATAATTTAAACTATAATTATAATTATAATATATTCAAATTAATATTATCTCTTTTACAATTATTTAATATATAAATTAAAAACAATCAGTCATATACCCAAAAAACTTTAAAATTATTTTAAATAATAGCATTTAAATTTTTTTCATTTTTAACATATATTTTTCTATGTTTTTACTTTCAATTTTTTCTACATGTCATTAATTTTTTCTGAAGATTTTAAATATTCAATTAAAAATAAATTGTATTTTAATTAATATAAATAAAATAGTTAAAGAATAAATAGATAGGGAGCAAAACAACGCCGTTTTGTTTAAATATTCAATGCTTGACTTTTTGTGGCATTTTTATCATAAACGTCGCTACTGCTAGACATTTTGTGGCGCTAATGCTGGACCTTTTGCAGCATTTTTTCTATAAACGCCGCTGCTATAGCTCTAACCTTTTGCGGCGCTTTCCTGTTAGCGCCACTAATGTATACCTTTTGCGGCGTTTTTGGTCCAAACGCCACTAAAAACGCCGCTAATAACCTATTTTGCTGTAGTGAATATATCTCAGTAAGAGAACCTGACGTTTGTATATCATTTAACTCTATAGATTCATGGAAAAATTTCTCATTATCATCTTTTTCTGGTTCACAAAGTTCGTCATCACAAATCGCTTTTCCACTAGAGTAAGAGTCAATAAAAGACACGAAGTCATACTTACTTTCTTCTCTAGTTGGATATTTAATTGGACATTGGAAACCCTCATGATCTTTTGAATTGCACCAATAACATTTCACAATAGATGAGAGATCAGTTGTACTCCTCCTTTCGTTTGGCCATCTCTTATTAAAGTACTCATCAATTGATCGGTTAACTTGAACATGGTGTCGACATTTCATTTTGACCTCTTTGTAGTAATGAGAAGGAGCATAACGCTTTCACATCACTTGCTTCAACTCGTCCCTTATTTCAATTACCCTTTCATAGTTTCTTTGACGATTAATTCCACGTTGAATCCACCAACTCAATGCATAATCTGGAAATTTAAGGGTCGCCAATGAGACTTTTTCCTTTTCCGAGCATTTATAGTAACGAAACATAAGTTCAATTTTTTATTTCCACTCACAATATGCTTCAGGATCATGCTTCCCTCGGAATGGTGGAATGTTGAACTTTGGTTTAGCTACAAAAAGCTAGCCTCGATCAGGAATACCCAAAGTTTCGTCAGTGTGACGATATCCTCGTCTACCATTATTAGAATGAATATGAAGCTATTAATTGTCTCCATCGTCAAAATCACTATCACGAGCACAAGATCATTAGTTCGAAGAAGTCTCCAAACGAGCAATAGCTTGAGTTAGCATTTGAATATTATTGGCAAGCTGATTAATGTTCATTTTTTGTTCCGTTCGAAACTTAGTCAAATTGGTCTCAATTGTATCACGTAACTCGTTCAATTGTTGATGTCGATAATTTACCATCCCCACAATATTCTCAAATGTAACATCTTGCATTTTGTCATCGGATGATGTCTCATCATGGTTTTTACGATTACGAGTGTCATGAGTCATTGTGAAAGCCTGGAAAAACAAAACACTCAAAAGAAAATTTAAGCAAACATCACCTTATGCACTTAGAAATAAAATAAAATTATCAATGAGGTAAGAATTTATCTTGTGAGCCTTTTAAAAGTGTCCATATCAATTAACCAAAATGTATTAGAATCAAACTAACAAAGTAAACCTAATAGCACTATGAGTCCAAAAATCGGCTAGACATAAAAGAATTATGTTGCATGGAGGAAGGAATGTGTAACATGCTTTAACCTACTAACACAAGAAACAATAAAGTGTTAGAATGTATATATGAACAATAAAAAGGAAAAACAAATGAAAACCTAAGGCTAAAAGTCAATGAAAATCCTTGAAACCCGAAAATCTGAAAAATTGCGAAGCAACTTGACAAACTTCGTTTGAGGTGTTCCCGATTTCCAAAAATCACAAAAATTAAACTGGAGCTTCCTCAAATATTTTATATTTGATCTTAAAATTTTTGACTCAAAATTCAAACCAAATTTTTTTTTCTTTTTTTTTTTTCGTATTTTTCAATTTTTTCACTATTTCGATCACTTTTTTTGTGGAAAATATTTTTTTATATTTGAAAATATTGCTAAGAAATATTATGTAAAATTTCATATCATTTAAAAAAGTTTACCCTCTGAATTTTGTTTTTTGAAAATTTTCTGGGTAAAAAAAAATGTTTTGAGGCTGTTTGTTAGAAATCAGTTTATAAGAACAAAGAGAACACCTAAAACGCTCAAATATGATATTAAATGATAAAGAATGAGACGGATGAATACAATATTGGGCTCACATATAATAAAAATTAAGCCCAAAACCCGAACCTAATATGATTTAAACTTGAATTAAAAGCTCGAAACTCGTAATTCCCGTCATAATCCCGTTTAGAAATTCTACTCGCGCAGTCTTTACTAAAACAGTCATAACTTGAGCTTTTGAACTCAAAATCGAGTGATTCAAAGTGCGTTTCGAAGCTAAGAGATAGACCTTCAAACGCCATAAAGACATCTCAATCTAGAAATGTCAAGATTCCATACAAAAAGTCATCGCAAGTCTATTGATTTCCTAAGCTTGAAAATTGGCAGCTTTGGTGAATGAGATTTAATAAATTTCACCCCATCCGTGCATGTATCAGTAACAATTAAGGGAGTTCAACCTTCGGTTAAAATCAAATTAACCAATTGAATCGATCTAATTCGATTAATCTGTCAGTTAATCGATCTAGTTCGGTCAGAGGTCGGTTAAAGGTTAATTCGGTTTGAAATCGGGTAATTAACTGAACTTAATAAATAATATCATATATTATATGTGTTAGGCTATTACTAATTCGGTTAATTCAGATAATTCGGTCAAATAAATATTATCAATTTTTTTATATGTTTTGTACTTGTTTTAACAAAAAAACATATAAATTTCGGTTCAGTTAAATTTTTAAAAAAACCTTCAATTTGATTAACATTTAAATAATACAAAAATACAATTAATATTAATTTAATTAAGTTAACCATTTTAACACTCCTAATAAGAATATGAAAGCAATATAATTGTGGGTTCCACTTACTTAAATGTTGTTGTTAAGTGAAGCTTTCAAAAATAAATGCGCATCATCTTTGTACGCACTTTCCTCAGTAATAACAAGGGATTCCAATTAATAATGTTGTTATTTTTGTACAGAGTTAACCCCCTGCCACAAATATACACTTTCTGTCAATTTTAAAATTAAATAAATTAATTGCTTTCAAAATAATTTACTAAAAAATAAAAACTTCCAAAATAATTTACATAAATTAGTTGCTTTCAAAATAATAAAGCTTCCTAAATTTAAAAAAAAAAAACTTAAATTCAAACAATTTCCAATAATTTACTAAAAAGTAAAAAATTAAATAAATATTATATAAAAAGTTATAAACTTTTACAATTTTTAATATTATTTCCTTTTATTTTGGATATATATATTTGGATTTTAGACAATTTTTTATTTTTACAATTTATTTCTTAAAATATTAAAATATATTTATTATATAATATCAGTAACAAAAAAAAGTGTCAATTTTTTATTTTGTATTTTTAAAATTGAAATTATAAAATTTTTGAAATTTTTATAATTTATTATATTTTAAAATTTCAATTATTTTTTGGAAAAATAAATTATAAAATTTATTTTTGGATGTTAGAAGATTATTTTGTATTTATTTTAGACAGTTTGAGATTTTTATTTCATTTTTTAATAATATTTTTTTAGTATTTTGAATTTTTATAAATTTTAAATCTTCTTTTCGAAATTTTGAAAATTTTATTGATTATTTAGGATTATTTTAAATTTTATAAATTTTAAATATTTCTAATATTATATGATATTTTTAGTTCTATTAAATTATTTAAAAGTTAACCAATTATAATTTGGCTTATGCCATGTATGGAAATAGTTATGGAGCAAATTATTCCTTTTTCTTCCAAGAGGGACTGATTTACCTAATTTTAAAATTAGCAAGGTCCTAAAGAGTATTTAAACCTACAATATTTTTAATAGCCTACTAATTAAATAACACTTAATTTTAAATTAGGTTTTATTAAATAATAATTAATTTTTTAAAAAATATAGATATTAATTTTATTATATTATTGTTTTTAATTATTAAATTTTACATTTATGATATTATTTAATTGATTTGTGACAATTTTTTTAAAATATATTATTTAAAAAGGTTTTTACAAGGCAATAGGGAATGAATCCCAAAATATGTTGGTGGTAAACATGTTGGTAATATTATTATTTTTAATTAAAATTAAATTTATAATAATTACATCATACTTTAAATAAGGAAAAAATGATGATATATTTCTTTCTTTCTCTTCCTTTTCTTATCTTTTTATCTCTCCTTTTTTTTCTTCTTTTTTTTCCATTCCTTTTTCCTTCCCTTTCCTCCCACCCAAACCAAACAAAAAAAAAAAAAATGTAATGCGTAAACATTTAAGGACCACTTTTATAGAAAAAAAAAACACTACAATAATTCATATATTTTTGCTTTAATATACATTATAGATGTGTATGTGCCATAAATAATCATTTAAGTAATATAGAAAAGTGATTATTTAAGATAAGAAAATTTTTAAAAATTAAAAATATTGATAAAAAAATAAAAATAATATTATGGAGATTTTTTTTTAAGATTTGCACTACCCATATAACTCTATTAAATGTTGTTTTTTGTTTCAAAATATTTTTTTGTCTAGTTAACTCGTGATACTAATTTAATTGAAAATTTTAATAATATTCTATTAAATTATGACATGCCAAAGTATGGGTGAAAAAAAGCTTTATCTGAAAATATATACTTATAAAAGATTTATTTATCAAAAAAATAGGTGAAGTGTAAACGACCTATATATAACATTTCATTAATTTTTGGTTTGAGCCTTGGATATATGGTTCAAGTATTAATTTTTAGTTGTTTTATTTAAAGATAGTCTTTAAGAGCACGCCTGATGAGTGTAATAACCAAATTTTGCCCGAGTCCTCTATTAAAAATCGAATCCGAGCCTATCAAATAATAGAACCAAAAATAAATAAAAGCCCAATTAAATCAGTCCAAAATAAATGTCCAATTACAGCCAAACTAAACATCACACCAAACCCATTTTCTAGCCCTATCAATAAACCTAGAAATTGGCCCAAACCATATTTAATCCGAGCCCAATTACAGTGGCCCCATCAGCCTGGGTGACCCAAAATATTTAGGGTTTCAGAAAACCCTAAGAGCCTCCATGTCCTCCAAGCGCCGCAGCCCCCCATGTGCGCACCACGCCCACTATTGTCGGCCACTACCAGCGCCCTTCTTGCAAACTTCGCACGCCTCTGCCATTGGCATGCGCATCGCCCATCACCTGCACGAGGAGCAGACCACACGAACAACAAAGAAAAACAACAAAAAACAATGTAAAAAACATTAGATCGGTTATATAAACCGAAGCAAACACTGAATTAAAGGGGGGACCCTTTTTTAGGCATTGAGAGATCAGAAAAAAGAAACAACTACAAAAAACCAATACAGAGAAATCAAAAAAAAAAAACTTGAAAGATTGAAACCAAGCACTGTACAGGGTCTCACATTTTACGAATCTCAGGAACATTTCGCAATCAATCAGAAATAAAAAGCAAAAACAGAAATTGGAAGGTCTATTTTCTTTTTACTATCGTTTACCCTTTTATTTTCTTTTATTCTACAAATTCTATAAACAAAAAGAGAGAGGAGACCATACCTGAACTTCGGAGCACAACGCCGGAGCCCCTTCTCCGTCATCGAAGCGGAACCTAAGGGGCGAAAAGAGGAGTCCTTCTTCTCTTGGATTTTTGGGCATTGAGGGGCTTGATCTCTAAGAAGACTTCGAAAAGGGACTAAAAGGGATCAGCTGTAGGCATCGCCGGCCACCGATAGTGGAGCGGTGGTGCGACGGCAGAGGGAAGGACCCCAGTAGAAGATGAAACGATGGGGAGAGGGGGGTTCTCTGCTTTATGTTTTTTGAAGGAAGGAAATCAAATGTAAAAAAAAAATAATAAAGGGGGCTTTTACAACAGATGAAACGGCGTCGTTGCTGAAGGGGGATATGCGCATATCCCTTAAAAGGGATAATTGCGCATCTGGTCCCCCCCTTTTCGCGGTGCTGATTAATCAAGTCCCATGTCGCATTTTTCCTTTTTTTTTTTTTATTTCGGCCTTTAATTTCACTTTTATCTTGACTTAGTCCTTCTTTTTATATCCTTTTGTTAATTTTTCTATTTCTATCTTTTAATATTGATGTGGTTATTATTATTAATATGCTGTCATTATCTTTATTATTATTATTATTACACCATACTATTATTATTATTATTATTATTATTAGTTTATCATACTTACTATATTTATATTTGTGTTTTTTTATTAATTTAATACTATTATTATTTATTTAACTGTCATTCATATATTTATATTTATATTATTTCACATAAATTCCTATTTTCATTCATATTATCATATTTTATATATTCCTACTTATATTTACATCTCCATATCATTTTTGTTATCATTATTATTGTTATTATTTTTATTTTCCTGTCTTCTTGTAAAACTTCCATTTTGCTTATTATTCTTTTGTTTTCTACTTATTATCCCTTTTAGCATATTGGTTTTATTCATTTTATTTCTATTTTCGTTTTATTATTATTGTGTGTATTTAACATATCTGTTCTATATGCTTGCTAGCATCATCATTTTTACATTTTGTTACAAATTCGTGCTGTATTTTACCAAATACAAATTTGATTTCTTTCATAAAGGCAATGTTCCGTATTTAGAAATTCGGGAAAAATCGTGCCCTAACTTACCGGTTTCCGGTTTTTTTTCCTGATCAATTTAAATAACAGAATACCCCTTTTAAATCACAATCAAGTTTTGAATAAAATGCTTATTCTCGGGAATTCGAGAGGTTGTGTCCTAACATATTGGATGTGACGTTTCATTAACTCGAGATAAGATTTTCGGAATAAGGCAATATTTTATGTTTGGAAACCCGAGAGATCGTACTCTATGCGTTGGGTTTCAGTTCTCTCGCTTGGCCAAACAATCGAATATCCTGTTAATATTTTAATGCATGAGCCTCGGGAATTAAGAGATGATCCTGGATTCGAAAATTAAAATCATCGTGTCCTACGTACTGGATGTGATATTTTATTCATTCGGAACAAGAAAATCTTGATATTCAATTCGAGAAAACTAAAATGTTTTCAAAAGAGATCAAATTTTTAAATTCTTTTAAAATTTACAAACTTTCGACATTGAGACATTAAATAATCAATTTGGTACCAATTTTGGGCGTGGCGAGGGTGCTAACCCTTCCTCGCACGTAACCAACTCCCGAACCTATTTTCTCAAATTTTCGTAGACCAAAAACATTGTTTTAGTAAATCAAAATGTTTTATTAAAACAAAGGTGATCCGATCACACCTAATAAAAGATCGGGGGCGACTCCCTGTTTTTTAAAGTCGATTCCCGTTTTGTCAAAAAATGGTTAAGACAGCTTGGCGACTCCACTGGGGACCCTCGAGAGTCAGGCCGTAAAATTGATTATTCTTTGTCCTTTTGTCGAAAAGTTGGAAATTTATTTTGAAAAATCATGCTCCCTTCGATGCATTTGCTGGTACTACGATTACAATATTTTTGAGTCTTATAAAATAGTTTGGCATTGCACTGCATGACCGTGGCGGTTGCATCCTCTTAAGTGAGAGTGAGAAGCTACTCTTTCGTGAGGTCTTTACCTCCGTGCAAGATAGTGGATCACTTTCGGGATACATCCGTACCTATGTCTTCGTGAGATTTTTATCTCCGTGCAGCCATAGGGAAATGTATTCCCCTGAACTGAACTCGGTCCGTATGAGCCTATAACGGGTGAGGATCGAGGAATCTGCTGGTTCGGGTACTTTTCTTTAGAACCGAACCTCATATAGCAAGCCCTAAGAGCCCGTTGTAGGTAGAGCCACGCCAAACCTTAGTGGTTACCCGAGTAGGTGCTTTATTTCTTGCTTGCTTTAAACTGTATGTGAAATATTGACTTATCTTGTTTATTGAATGTCATTTTAATCACACTTGGTTCACTAACGGGCATCATATCGCATGACCATCGTGGTCGTACCTTTAAGTGGGAGTGAGAAACTAAGCTTTCGTGAGGTTTTCACCACCGCATGGGCTAGCGGATTGCTTCCGGGATACATTCGTACCTATATGCTTCGTGAGGTTTTCACCTCCGCATGGCCATAGGGAAATGTATCTCCCTGAGCCGAACTCGGTCCATATGAGCCTATAATGGGTGAAGATTGAGGAATCTGCTGGTTCAGGTACCTCTCTTTAAAACTGAACCCCACATAGGAACTCAAGAGCCTACCCTAGGTAAAATTGCACCAAACCATGGCGGTCACCTGGGTAGGTGTTCTGTGTTTGTTTATTCTTCTTGCACTAATATGTTTTCTGTTGTAATTATTTATGTACACTGGGCTACCGCGTTTTCCTCTGTCTTGATTGCATTGCATTAAAACATTAAGAGAGGTGTCGATTAATATTTGATTGCTAAATAGAGGAGTTTGTCATGAGAAAATAAATTTCTTGATAAAATGGACTATAATATGGTTGCTCAAATATAGTCCAAGTAAATAACGAGAGAAGGCGCATAGTCCATGGAAGAATACAAGATTTTGCCTGGTGATTCAAGCCAACAAGGATTATTCAAGAGGCGTTACGCCTTGACTTTATTAAAGAAACTTATGAACACCACGGAGGATAGGTGAGTGAAGAAGTACAGCCTGAACCAAGCGACAAAGAGCTAGAAGAGGCGCCTATGAAGAAAGTTCACGGGACGTGATCATAACATCTGACACGACGAAAAAGATCGGTGTTTTCACTTGGATTATGAGGACAAAACCGCATATGCAATCCATTTTGTGTAAAGAGCTTCATTTTCTAGAAAAGTTCTTCTAATGGAATTGAATTCATAATCGGTACCTCTTTTTTGCATTCATTCCATGCATTTGTATTGCATTGCATCCTTATAAAGGAGGTGTCGATTCATGTTTGATTACTAAATAGAGGAGTTTTTCATAAGGAAATGTGTTACTTGATGAAGTGGATTATAATACGGTCGTCCGAACATAGTCTAGGTAACAATGAAAGTAGGTCTTGCCCGAAGATTCAAAGCCTACAAAGATTGTTTGGGGGGTCATCAGAAGATCGACCTGGACCAAGCAACAAAGAGCTAGAAGAGACTTCTATTGAGAAAGTTCAAAGGACACATCCATAAACATCCGGACACGAAGAAGAGGATTTACCTGAAGGTTCAAGCCGACAAGGATTGTTCGGGAGTCATAGGAGGATTACGAGTATCGCGGAGGTTAAGCGAATGACGAGGTACGACCTGGACCCAGCAACAAAGAGCTAGAAGAGACGTCTATTGAGAAAGTTCAGGGACGCAATCACAACCTCCAGGCACGAAAGACAGGATTGGTGTTTTCACCTGGACTATGAGGACATGGTCGTATATGCAATCCGTTTTAATGTAAAGAAACGTATTTTCTAGAAAAGTTCTTCTAATGGAATCGAATTCATGATCAACACCTCTCTTTTTGCATTCATACCATGCATTCGCATTGCGTTGCATACAGCAGCATCATATCACCCTAATCATTAACTAAGGCTAAAATCGTATGATCTAAAGTTGCGACACCACGAATCTGAAATCACGTCATCCTTATAGGACACGGCTAAGAGCTAGAGCTATGGATGCTGAACTCAAGGAAAGAATCGAAAGAATGGAAAGAATCCAAGGACAGTTGCAAGAGCAATTGGCCAAGTCGCAGCAAGAAACAAGGGAGCTGATGGTAAGATCCAGGAAAGAATCGCTTGAGCAAAAGGATCAAATGGCCAAGCTGATGGAGATGATGACAACTCTGGTCAAAGGAAAAAGACCCGCGCAAAGTCCTGATATTACAGAACCCTAGTCAAGAGATAATCAGGATCCGCTCTTTCTCTCAGGATTCACTCCGCCCCACGCCCATGCAACGCAAAGAAGATATCCTCAAGGGGAACCGGCAGGCCTAGAGCCACGATCTGCACCACCTGCTCATCTGGGGCAAGGATTATTTGTATCAAACTCCGGGGATAATTCCGCTAATCCAATCGTCCCAGGTTTGGATGATCCGATGGAAATAGCTAAGCTGAAAATGAAGGATCGTGATGCTCAGGACAAGTATAAGAGTCTGGAAGAAAGACTCAAGGCGATAGAAGGTACTGGAGCCTTCTCTACACTGAGCACCAAAGAGCTCAGTTTGGTTCCCGATCTGGTCCTGCCTCCAAAATTTAAAGCGCCAGACTTCGAAAAATATGATGGAACGAGGTGTCCAAAGGCACATCTTATCATGTTCTGTCGAAAGATGGTCGGTTATGTGAATGAAGACAAATTGTTAATACACTGTTTTCAAGATAGCTTGGTCGGATCCGCCCTCCGATGGTATAATCAACTCAGCAGAGAGAGGATCCAATCATGGAAGGACCTAGCATCAGCATTCTGTGAACAATACAAGCAAGTCTCCGATATGGTGCCCGATCGACTAACGCTACAGATGATGGAAAAGAAGCCAACAGAGACTTTTAGACAATACGCTCAAAGGTGGAGGGATATCTCGACCCAAGTAGAACCCCCACTAACTAAAACTGCGATAACGGTCCTCTTCATCGGTACTTTGAAAGCGCCATTTAATGACAAGCTGGTGGGAAACGCCACAAAAGACTTTGCCGATATCGTACTGTTTGGAGAAATGATTGAGAACGCCATAAAGAGTGGAAAAATAGATGTAAGAGAAAGTGTCAAAAGATCAAGCTCGAGAAATATGGAAAATGAAGTGAACAACTTGAGCAAGCGTTCCAAGTCAGTCTCTGTAGGTCAACCAAGGGTTGCAACCACTGGTCATCAGGGATCATCAAGTCAAGAATCCAATGCAAAGCGTCTCCAGTTTACACCAATTCCAACGACATATGGGAAGTTGTATCAAAGCCTGTTTGATGCACATAAGGTGGCTCCTCACTACATGAAACCAGTGCAACCCCCATACCCCAAATGGTATGATTCGAATGCTCAATGCGAGTATCACGCGGGAATAATGGGTCACTCGACCGATAACTGCATTGCATTTAATAAATTGGTGGAGAGGCTTATTAAAATAGGGGTTTTGAAGTTCGATGAGTCGACCGGAGCAATAATTTGTGATTATTGAAGGAGGAGGGGAGAGAGTCTCGATTCCTTAAAGAAGTCATTAGAAGCCTAGAAATTGAGAGATCAGAACGCCGATGACACATCCGAAGAGAATGAGGCCATAAAGCTTTCCGAAGCCTTACACACTTGGGAATGTTTTGAACAATAGGACTGTGGAAGAAAACTACATTTTTAGCTAATCTGGAGTAATATTCAAAACATGCTTGTTGCTTTAAGCCTAGAAGCAACAAGAGCCTTTTCGTGAAATGGGCTTGTTTCCAGAATTGTTATTTTAATGAAATGCATCTTTATTTTCACTCCTCACATTTCATACTCTACATCGTTTCATATCATACTTTTAATTTTCTACCTTCATGCCCACAATAGGTCCCCCAGATACCAATGACATGAGCGACACTGTTACTGACTCCCTTTTAGGGAGATATGTGTCTAGAGGGATCTAAGAACTTGGAAGATGACAGAGATTGCAACTTATTTCCTAGCTTGTTAAGAATGACGGATCCTACACTACGAAGTGTCAGCGGACAATACGAGCTAACGAATGAGATGAAGATGGAAGCTTAGCTTGCCGCAGGACAAGGCAAGGAACCATTGAGTCATCTCCAAGAGTTCAAAGATATTTTCGTATGATCACGCCGGGACTACTAAGGCACGAGTATGCTGTCAAAACTAAGGAAGCCACAGAAGAAGTCCACAAGGATATTTGAAGATCACATGCTGATGGTTCTACCCTGACTAAGCCAATCAAGAGGTTTGAGCTACTGGTTTACCCAGAAAGGAAAATTGCATCAAACGCCAAATCGAGGACAGAACTTATGTGCTTTTTCCTCCTTGTCTATACGTGGGGCAGGGACGTTATCAAGCCAATCTCCTCGAAAGCTTCAGGTCCGCATCGATTCATTTTTGTGGATGTCGATCTCTTCACTAAGAGGGCGAGGGTCGCTTCATATGCCAATATTACAAAGTCGATAGTCATTAGACCAAAAAGGAAAAAAGAAAAAAATATTAACAAAAAAGCGAAAAGGTCATATTTAACCGCACAATGTCAAAAGTTTGCGGTCTTTTTAAGGATCAAGTGCCATGTCATGGTAAAAAAAAAGGGGGGCAATAGAACAAAGATTGTTAAGAAGATGACCCTAACTTGGAAATGTTGGCATATAGAAGTTACGTTTACCCTTTGTTGATCATTAAACTTTGGCTAGGACCTCTGCTGGGACAACGCTTTCCTCATTAGGTTTTTCCTAGTAAAGTCAAAATTCTCTTATCCCTAGGCACAGGCCGAGCCAAAATTGGATAAGATGGAATGGATCAAATCTCGATGTGATCAAGTGAATTTGAAAAGAAAATGTTGAGAGATATCTGTCACAATCAGATGAAGCGAGTTTACAACAAAAAGGATCGCCTTAGGAAATTTCATGATAGGGCTTTGAAAGAAAATTCTCTCATGAGACGTCAAAAGAAGGAAGATGCCAAGCCGGGAAGGACCTTAGGCAGCAAAGAAGGCTCGTTCTAGGGAAACAAGGATATTGTCGGAGATAGACGACAAGGACCTGCCCAATCCGGTGAATTAAAAAAAAAACAAAAAACAAAAAGAATGAGAAGAAAGAAAAAAGAAGAAAAGGAGAGGCCAAAGTGAAAACCCGCAAAGGGCGCTTTGGGACCAAAAGTGGGTTTGAGTTGAAAACCCGAAAAGGGTAGCTCAAATTTTGATAAAAATGGGGCATACAGTAGTCTTGCTACGCTTGAAGTAACAATGAAGAGGAATGTTGCGCTTTGGGGCATCGACAAAGTACTCTGGATCCCCTAAACACATATTGAGTTTAGAAGGGTCCTCAAGAAGTTTGAACAGAGAAGCTCAAGCTGCGATATCTGGGGCACCTTATTTCCATTTTACCCATTTTGAGTCTGCTATCTTTGTCTTTTTAAAATACACTCTAAATAAATTTTCTTCTTCATTGCATATGCTAGCTTTGATTAACTTGTTTGATTCGAGCTATACTCCCAATAAATTCCCATTCCATCCATCATTATGGTCCTTTTTGAGCATTTTGCATTGAAATAACGATTATTGGACTAATAATACTTTCATGAAAGGAGTTTCGCATATTACTCTGGAAACCTCTAAACAATACAGGAGTCTGAAATCGAATTATTGCTTAAGATTCACCAAGCTTAAGGGTTGGAAATATCTGAGCCCAAATTAAGGTTATCACTTCAGATTTTTGTAAAAATGGTGATTGAACAAAATGACAAGCTACCGCGTCAGTGACACAATCCTGACAAAAAATGGGCATTGTTAACCCAAGTGCAAAACTAGAATCATTCTCGAAAGGAAATGGCATTCTGCATTCATACGAGCATCACGCATATACATCTGGTTGGGTCACCTAAAAAATGATCGTTAGAAGGAAGCTGATACAGATCCTGTACCTTTGAATAACAAGAGGGTGGGCTGAATAAGAGACAAGCCTTATGTTTTGGAGTCGTAGTTGGATGAATGGAAGATATTCAAATCCTATACCCTCAGGTCACAATGAGACGAGCCTTGAAGTTACAGGGGTAAAAGGGTGATATACGAGAAACGCAGATTACTCCTGAGGTTTGAGGACGGGTACAAAACTTGAAAGAAAAGTCAAGAGTCGAAGCAATGAACGCAGGTCATTATGAAAGTCGTAACGAAAAGAGATACATGACAAACAAGCCCAGGGCGCATGGCATAATCATGTAGGCATAAAAGCATTTAAGACAAACACGTGCATATAGTGATAACATCACGCATGACACATACAGGTGCACCAGTGAAGCAAGAAGTTTTGACGATAACTGTACCGAACCAAGGATAAAGAAGGTATCCGAGTTCCACCAGATGATACGTTTTCAAGTACTGTTTTTCAAAAAATACCAACTCATAATACGAGAGGTGAGTTGAGCCTCAGGTCACACCCTGAGGCATTTTTCAATATCAACTCATAATACGAGAGGTGAAATGAGCCTCAGGTTACACCTTGAGGTGTTTTTCAATTTCTGTTCAAATATCAACTCATAATACGAGAGGTGAGTTGAGCCTCAGGTCACACGCTGAGGTGTTTTTCAAATTCTGTTTTTCTATTTGTGTTCAAATATTAACTTATAATACGAGAGATGAGTTGAGCCTCGGACGCTGAGGTATTTTCAATTTTTGTTTTTCAATTTCTGTTAAAAGCAGATCTCGCCTTCCTAAGCGAAGCAGATCAAAGATAACAGATCTTGCCTTCCTAAGCGAAGCTGATCGAAAATAGCAGATCTTGCCTTCCTAAGCGAAACTGATTTGAAAATAGCAGATCTTGCCTTCCTAAGCGAAGCAGATCGAAAAGCAGATTTTGCCTTCCTAAACGAAGCAAATCGAGCATAACAGATATTGCCTTCCTAAGCGAAGCAGATCGAAGATAACAGATCTTGCCTTCCCAAGCGAAGCACGCCGAGGTATTTAATTTCTGTCTTTCAATTTCTGTTCAAAAGTCAACTCATAATACGAGAGGTGAGTTGAGCCTCGGGACACGCCGAGGTATTTAATTCCTGTCTTTCAATTTATGTTAAAATCAACTCATAATGCGAAAGGTGAGTTGGGCCTCGAGTCACATACCAAGGTATTTTTAATTTCTGTTTTCAATTTCTGTTTGCAACTCCTCAAGTCGCACACTGAGGTATTTTTAATTTCCGTTTTTCAATTTGCATGTTTGCAAAAAAGCAACTCCGCAAATCGCACGCTGAGGTATTTTCAATTTCTGTTTTTCAATTTTCGTCTAAAAAAATAAATAAATAATAAAAAAAAGGAAAAAGAGAATGGTTCAACTCATATTGCGAGGATAAGAAAGCGTTTTGAAAAGCTGAGGTTTCATCGAAAGCCCCAGTGGAGCAATTAGTAGATCGAAGCTACAATTCTAGTTGAAGCAAGTTCAAAAAATGAACAAGATTGAGGAAAAGCGAATTGAAGCTACGAGTCATGTCTCGCAGAAGCGGCGGTGGAGTGGATCAAAGTAACAGGGTTTGAAGATGTTTGAGGAAGAAAAGCACCTGAAGAATCTATACTTAGCCAAGACCGGGCAAAATTGGTTCTTCTTTTGTCTTTGCTCTATTCTTGTTTCACGACAACGAGCAAAGAGGGGCAGCTGTAATAACCAAATTTTGCCCGAGTCCTCTATTAAAAATCGAACCCGAGCCTATCAAATAATAGAACCAAAAATAAATAAAAGCCCAATTAAATCAGTCCAAAATAAATGTCAAATTACAGCCAAACTAAACATCACACCAAACCCATTTTCTAGCCCTATTAATAAACCTAGAAACTGGCCCAAACCATATTTAACCCGAGCCCAATTACAGTGGCCCCACAGCCTGGGTGACCCAAAATATTTAGGGTTTCAGAAAAACCTAAGAGCCTCCATGTCCTCCAAGCGCCGCAGCCCCCCATGTGCGTACCACGCCCACTATTGTCGGCCACTACCAGCGCCCTTCTCGCAAACTTCGCACGCCTCTGCCATTGGCATGCTCATCGCCCGTCACCTGCACTAGGAGTAGACCACACGAACAACAAAGAAAAACAACAAAAAACAATGTAAAAAACATTAGATCGGTTATATAAACCGAAGCAAACACTGTATTAAAGGGGGGACCCTTTTTTAAGCATTGAGAGATCAGAAAAAAGAAACAACTACAAAAAACCAATACAGAGAAATCAAAAAAAAAAACTTGAAAGATCGAAACCAAGCACTGTACAGGGTCTCACATTTTACGAATCTCAGGAACATTTCGCAATCAATCAGAAATAAAAAGCAAAAACAGAAATTGGAAGGTCTATTTTCTTTTTACTATCATTTACCCTTTTATTTTCTTTTATTCTACAAATTCTATAAACAAAAAGAGAGAGGAGACCATACCTGAACTTCGGAGCGCGACGCCGGAGCCCCTTCTCCGTCATCGAAGCGGAACCTAAGGGGCGAAAAGGGGAGTCCTTCTTCTCTTGGATTTTTGGGCATTGAGGGGCTTGATCTCTAAGAAGACTTCGAAAAGGGACTAAAAGGGATCAGCTGTAGGCATCGCCGGCCACTGATAGTGGCGCGGTGGTGCGACGGTGGAGGGAAGGACCCCAGTAGAAGATGAAACGATGAGGAGAGGGGGGTTGTCTGCTTTATGTTTTTTGAAGGAAGGAAATCAAATGTAAAAAAAAATAATAAAGGG
The DNA here is from genome assembly GCA_005393395.2 of Gossypium australe. Classification (NCBI taxonomy): domain Eukaryota; kingdom Viridiplantae; phylum Streptophyta; class Magnoliopsida; order Malvales; family Malvaceae; genus Gossypium; species Gossypium australe. Next base: position 21,146,091 of record CM016619.1, on the reverse strand, counting down.
GGCTTTTACAACAGATGAAACGGTGTCGTTGCTGAAGGGGGATATGCACATATCCCTTAAAAGGGATAATTGCACATCTGGTCCCCCCTTTTTGCGGTGCTGATTAATCAAGTCCATGTCGCATTTTTCCTTTTTTTTTATTTCGGCCTTTAATTTCACTTTTCTCTTGATTTAGTCCTTCTTTTTATATCCTTTTGTTAATTTTTCTATTTCTATCTTTTAATATTGATGTGGTTATTATTATTAATATGCTGTCATTATCTTTATTATTATTATTATTACACCATACTATTATTATTATTATTTGATATTATTATTATTATTATTATTATTAGTTTATCATACTTACTATATTTATATTTGTGTTTTTTATTAATTTAATACTATTATTATTTATTTAACTGTCATTCATATATTTATATTTATATTATTTCACATAAATTCCTATTTTCATTCATATTATCATATTTTATATATTCCTACTTATATTTACATCTCAATATCATTTTTGTTATCATTATTATTGTTATTATTTTTATTTTCCTGTCTTCTTGTAAAACTTCCATTTTGCTTATTATTCTTTTGTTTTCTACTTATTATCCCTTTTAGCATATTGGTTTTATTCATTTTATTTCTATTTTCGTTTTATTATTATTGTGTGTATTTAACATATCTGTTCTATATGCTTGCTAGCATCATCATTTTTACATTTTGTTACAAATTCGTGCTGTATTTTACCAAATACAAATTTGATTTCTTTCATAAAGGCAATGTTCCGTATTTAGAAATTCGGGAAAAATCGTGCCCTAACTTACTGGTTTCCGATTTTTTTTCCTGATCAATTTAAATAACAGAATACCCCTTTTAAATCACAATCAAGTTTTGAATAAATTGCTTATTCTCGGGAATTTGAGAGGTTGTGTCCTAACGTATTGGATGTGACGTTTCGTTAACTCGAGATAAGATTTTCGGAATAAGGCAATATTTTATGTTTGGAAACCTGAGAAATCGTACCCTATGTGTTGGGTTTCGGTTCTCTCGCTTGGTCAAACAATCGAATATCCTGTTAATATTTTAATGCATGAGCCTCAGGAATTAAGAGATGATCCTGGATTCGAAGATTAAAATCATCGTGTCCTACGTACTGGATGTGATATTTTATTCATTCGGAACAAGAAAATCTTGATATTCAATTCGAGAAAACTAAAATGTTTCCAAAAGAGATCAAATTTTTAAATTCTTTTAAAATTTACAAACTTTCGACATTGAGACATTAAATAATCAATTTGGTACCAATTTTGGGCGTGGCGAGGGTGCTAACTCTTCCTCGCACGTAACCGACTCCCGAACCTATTTTCTCAAATTTTCGTAGACCAAAAACATTGTTTTAGTAAATCAAAATGTTTTATTAAAACAAAGGTGATCCGATCACACCTAATAAAAGATCGGTGGCGACTCCCTGTTTTTTAAAGTCGATTCCCGTTTTGTCAAAAAATGGTTAAGACAATGAGAGTTTTCGCCAAAGGCGTGGTACACCTGGTTTGCTCGAACATTGTGCAATATGGGTTCTACAACTTGATTGGGTGGGAGTCAATAGAATGGACTAGGCTGGTCAAACAATACCTGCACCGGATTCGCTTTTATGTTTTTCTCGGTTTTGATAGGGCATTAAAAGGACAATTTATGTATGCATATGACATTTGTCAAGATCCACTAAGAGAAACTGAGTATATATATATGGTAAGAAAGGAACATTCAGATGTTTTTCTTTTCTTCCTTTCGTTCTACACTCTGGTTCCTCTTCTTAAGCCTAAGTATTCTCATCGTTAAACTGGAAGTTAAGGTTTTTGGGATAATAAGTGGATGTTTCAACCTCCTGGTAAATTTGATGGCTTTGCATGTTATGTTTTTGAATGAGTAAAGATGTTATGAGACATAAAAATAGTAGGATGCGAGTAGGAGGCCCTGTATGGGGGTCATCTGTATTTGAGATGTTAGTAAACTGTATGTAAATGGGATTTTAATGGAAGTTCCATAATATTTTAAGTAGTTGTTGCTACAGGTTTGGGTAGGATCATCGTAACAAAAATTCTGATTTGAAGTGAATGTGAGTTCTTAGGTGAGTCCCTAGTCTCGACTCCTTCAAATTATTCTAGAAAGTTTCGTCTTATGGTTGATGTCCTAGTAACGATGCATTATTACTTGAGTGATTGTTGAACTAATATTTGTGACCATTGTATAGTATTTGCATGAGTTTAAGTGAGTGATGTGTTGGATGCATGAGTGCATGTGGTTTTGTGAAGCAACTGTATGTTTGTACATGAAGCATATACTGTGTTGCATGATTGTGTCGATGTGTGTTAACTATGTGAAGAAGTATGATTCTATTGTGGGTATGAGAAAATCTACATGAATGTGTACTTATGTTATATGTATGATGCATGATTGAAAATTTTGGAGAAATAAGGGTTGACGGAGTGTTGGGAAATTTTGTGATATCAGATTTGACCCCACGGTGGTATTCGACGAAGTCCATTGGGATAGTAAACATGAATTTTAGTACAAGGAAAGACCATGTCCATGACATATTTTGGAAAGGACGAATGGTCCAAATTTATCTACTTAGGTTTCTACGTGTCCCGGGGCAATGATGTGCAAACCTCACATGATGATAAGTTCAGGAAAATCCATATCACAAACATATCAATTCATGTGGTGCCTTGGTGGCAACCAAACAAAGCCTTTTTAGGCAAGTTACTTGCGATGCCTTTGTGGCGTATTCTATAATGCCTTTGTGGCATATTCTGTAATGTATTTATGGCATATTCTACAATGTATTTGTGGCCTATTCTACAATGCCTTTATGGTGTATTCTGCAATGTCTTTGTGGTAAGTTTTGTATCGCCTAAGTGGCGCGTATCTGTTAGCTCATTTTTGTGGCAAGGTCTTAAATTATGTTTGAAGAAATATCTGAAGGAGTTTTCTCTACATATACTCAATATATGAATCTCCTATAGTTTTTCTAGAATAGAAAATTCGATGTGCTCGAAGTTATGGGTAGTATAAGCGTCTGTCAAGCCAAAGTATTTCCATGATAAGTATAGAGGTTACTTGGTTTTTACAGTATCCACTAAATATGGGTATCTCTCGCTATGTAATATAGTGATCTATTGGATGTCTTAAAATATTGCATCCACTAGAATTGGTTGTTCTCCGGGTTGATTTAAAAATATGACCTGATCAGTATTCTGACAGCTATGGAATTAGTGTATGAGTTCACCAGAGATAGGATCTGTTTGTAAACCATTCTGATATGAATATCCAACGTTTGTCTATGTAAGAATTCGCCAAGAAAAATAATTGTTTATATAGTATTCTAGGCAAAGCATTAAATGTCTGTTTGAGTAAGAATATGCTGAAAGTAACTTCTGCATGAATATCACTCCGAGGAATGTATCCAGCTTCTACATTTCTAAAGAGTGAGAAAAAAGACCCACGTTGAGAGGTAAATTCTACAATCTACCTAATAAGTTAAATGTGTATATGGGGTTAAGTGTAGAGCTCGGCGTGTAGGTATGCGTCTGGTGTTTAAGAAAGTGTCCACCAAAGACTAAAGAGAAATTTAGAATCTTCGAGTTGAGGAATTCTGCAACAAATGTTCAAAGGTAATCTTGGTTAAAATCCACTAAGTTCATTTAAATTTATGAGTGTTTGGTTGTGATGCAGGTTTTGAGGTAAAGTTGATATGCTAGTTGTAACACCCCTTACTCGTATTCGACACCGGAACAGGTACGAGGCATTACAGGACCTAAACTCAAACAATCATACAAAATCGAGACATGAATTTTCACTCAAATTTAAAATTTTTCATTCACATGCATATCATCCCTTATATGGGCCTACGAAGCCCAAAACATGCATCGGGAGTGGTTCGAGGCTAAACCGAGAACTTTGGAAACTTTCGGAAAACCTAAAAAAAAAATTCATGAAAAAGGTCCACACACCTGTGTGGGTAAAGGGACACGCCCGTGTGGCATATCACACGATCGTGCTTCAGGCCATGTCCAAAATAGAGGACATTCTATGTATGACGTCAACAACAAATAGAAGCCACACGGCCAAGTCACACGCTTGTGTGCTAGGCCGTGTGGTCGATTTTATTTTCATAATTTTTCATAAATCAGGTGCAGACTTCACATGGTTAGGGCACACATTCATATCCTATGGCCGTGTCTCTCACATGGCCGAGACACATGCCTGTGTCTCTGCCCGTATGTTAAATTCAGGAAATTCTATTTTACAAATTTTAGAAATAGGAGACACACGGCCAGTTCACATGCCCATATATCCAGGTCGTGTGTGACACACGGCCTGGACACACTCCCGTGTGTCTACCCGTGTGGACAAAATAAGGTCATTTCCTAACCTCATTTCTCACCCAAATTGTCCATTTTTCCAGCATTAACACTCATAAATATATTCCATCCAATTTCAAATGAAATCCATCCATAACGTATATAAAAAACATAAGCATATTAGCCATTCCAATGGCTAAGTTTTATTTATCATTCACATACCATCATTTAACTTAGTTAGCCTAAACATGCCATTAACCAAAATGAAATTTTCATTTATACCAAAAATCAAGGAGTTGATAGTGTGATGATTGCTCTGACCAATTTCCAACCTTCACGAGCTTTGAGCACTATAAAATAGGAAAAATAAACCTAGTAAGCTTTATATGCTTAGTAATCTCGTATAACTAAAATTACACTTACCAATCGTATTTAACATTTAAAACATATACAAAGCATATATCCATCAATTTAGCAATTTTTTCTAGTCAAAAACATTCAATCAACATGTTAGTCACAAATATACCAAAATGCACAGATGAGCTCATCATGCCACCTGAATGTTTTATCTGTTGAACCATTGAATTTCCGGTGGATATTTCAAGTAGTACATTCGAGGTGTACAATTTTCATCATCCGTCAATTCATATCCAGTGGTACTGTCTAGGTACACTCTCGAGTCACATATCATACAGCAGAATTACCAGTCCAGGCTAAATTCTAGCTATAGCATATATACTCTAAGGGCTTTGTTGGATTACTAGTCCGGGCTAAATCCTTATGTGACAAAGAATTCCCTTTAGAGTCCAATCTGGATTACCAGTCCAGGCTAAATCCAGTCAATTAGGATTACCAGTCCAGGCTAAATCCTAATTGAAAACACATATGCTCGAGAGTCCATTTCAAAGGATTAGCCGTCCGGGCTAAATTCATTCTGTAACACATGCAATTTTATTAGGGAAAACACATTTATCCATTGGAATTCAATATTTTAAACCATTTTCAATCATTTTACATCATATACATATTTCATGCTTCACAATGTTCATGCTTAATGTACATATAATTCACATGTTACATTTCACACAATTCAACAATCAAATCAACACATATTCATGCTTATTTAAGTTATACGAACTTACCTTGATAATTAATCGTATCTACTAGTCCGAAACTTTCTCTTTTCCTCGATCTTTCTCTTTGTTTAGTATTTCCAGATCTATATAAATGAATTTGATCATCAATTTAATACTTTTCATATTCAATTGAACCCAATTCACATTCTAGGCAAAAGTATCATTTTGTACCTAAACTTTTAATTAATTCCAATTTCGTCCCTAGGCTCGGAAATTTAAACTCATGCAATTTAATCCTTATTCCAAGCCTAAACGAAATTCCAATATAATTTTTACAGCACATATGTTCAATAAAATTTAGAATTTTTCCATGAATTTCATCACTTTTCAATTTAGTCCCTAAACATGTTTCCATCAGAAATTACTTTGTAAAAGTTATTCATCTATCAACAACCTTTTAATTTCTACCATAATCTTTCAAATTTCAGCATATTCATCCTTGGAAAATTTTCTATACTTTGATATCTATTCAAATTAACCCCCCAAATAGAGAAATTAAGCTTTCCGATCTAAAAAATATAAAAATTACTAAAAACGAGACATAGGAACTTACCAATTTATGCTTGGAAATCTTGTTTTTTCTCTCCTAGGGTTTCCATATATTTTTAATGAAGAAGATGATATAAAATGATATTAATTTCTATTTTAATCTTTATCATCTTATTAACTTTTCTATTTCCAATTTAGTCCTTAACATTTTCTAATTTTTCCATGGATGATTCACCAAAAATATCTACATATTTTTCATCAATGGTCTAATTACCATTTAAGGACCTCAAGTTTTGAATTCCATAGCTATTTAATCCTTATAGCTACTAGAATCCAAATTTGATATTTCATGCAATTTAGTCCTTTTTACAATTAGACACGTAATCGATAAAATTTTCCTATCCAAATTTTCATACAATCTTCCTATCATATTACCAATCATTTCATAATGTTAAAATATTTTATCTTTTCGGCTCGAATTTGTGGTTACGAAATCACTATTCCGACTTCACTAAAATAGGGCTGTTACAACTCTCCCCTCTTAAGGATTTTTGTCCTTGAAAATCTTACTAGTAAAGAGATTAGGGTACTGCTTCCTCATGGTATCCTCTGATTCCCAAGTAGCTTCTTCAATTCCATGATTTTGCAAGAGAACTTTTACCAATGCCACCTTTTTATTTCTTAGTTTTTTTGTTTCTCGTGCCATAATCTTAATCCGTTCTTCATTATATGTCATATCAGACTGAATCTCAATTTTTGTCAGAGAAATAACATGTGAAGGATCCGATCGATACCTTCATAACATGGATAAATGAAAAACATTATGGATTTTATCAAGCTCTGGTGGCAACGCCAACCGATATGCAACCGGTCCTATTCTTTCAATAATCTCATAAGGTCCAATGAACCGTGGACTCAGCTTCCCTTTACGGCCAAATCGAAGAACTTTCTTCCAAGGTGACACATTTAAAAATACCTTATCACCAACTTCAAATTTTATTTCTTTTCTTTTAAGGTAGGAATAAGACTTTTGTCTATCAGAGGCTGTTTTCAAACTATCTCGAATCACTTTTACCTTTTCTTCTGTTTCCCGAATTAAATCAACTCCAATAATCTTCTTTTCACTAAGCTCTGTCCAATACAACGGTGTTCTACATTTTCGACCATACAGAGCTTCATATGGTGCCTTTTTAATACTGGACTGATAACTATTGTTATAAGCAAATTCAATCAAAGGTAAATATTTTTCCCAATTACCTTCAAACTCAAGTACACAACACCGTAACATATCTTCTAAAATCTGTATAACCCGTTCTGATTGGCCATCAGTCTGGGGATGAAATGCAGTACTAAAATGAAATCGTGTACCCAGTGCTTCTTGTAATTTATTCCAAAATCGGGATGTAAATTGAGGATCTCTATCAGAAATAATAGAAATTGGCACCCCATGTAATCTAACAATCTAAGATATATATAACTCAGCCAATTTATCTAAAGAGAAATCCATATGTACTGGTATAAAATGTGTAGACTTTGTTCATCGGTCGACAATCACCCAAATAGCATTTTTCTTTCTTGGAGACAATGGTAATCCGACACAAAATTCATTGTAATTCTTTCTCATTTTCACTCAGGTACAACAACTGGCTGTAATAACCCTAAAGGCACCTGATGCTCAGCTTTCACTTGCTGACATATCAAGCATTTAGATACAAATTTAGAAATATCTCTTTTCATTCCCAGCCACCAGTACATCTTTTTCAGATCATTATACATTTTATTACTACCGGGATGAACAGACATTGTACCATTATGAGCTTCATATAAAATCTTCTATATCAATTTTGAATTCTTCGACACACACCATCTGTTTTTGAATAAAAAACAACCATCAGACCCAATCTGAAATTCTAAATCATTATTCAATTCACATTGTTCCCATTTTGCCTGTAACTCAATATCATTATTTCGAGCTTCAAAAATTTGTTGCAAAAATACTGGTCTAACTTTCAACTCAGCCATAATAGAACCATAATCAGAAATAGATAACCGTGTATTCATTGCTCGTAAAGAAAATAATGATTTTCTGCTCAAAGCATCAGTAACCACATTAGCTTTACCTGGATGATAATCAATCACAAGATCATAGTCTTTTAACAGTTCAAGCCACCTGTGTTGTCGTAAGTTCAACTCTATCTGTGTCATCAAATACTTCAGACTTTTGTGATCAGTGAAGATATGGCATTTTTCACCATACAAATAATGTTGCCATATTTTCAATGCAAATACATTAGCTGCTAACTCAAGATCATGTATCGGGTAATTTCTTTCATGTGGTTTTAGTTGTCTTGAAGCATAGGCAATTACTTTACCTTCTTGCATCAAAACACAACCTAAACCATTTAAAGATGCATCACTATAAATCACAAATTCCTTACCCGATTCAGGCTATACTAACACAAGCGCTTCAGTCAATAGAGCTTTCAACTTGTCAAAACTTTGTTGGCATTTATCAGTCCACTCGGACTTCATATCTTTCTGCGATAGTCGAGTCATCGGAAAGGCTATCATCGAAAACCCTTTGACAAATCTCCGATAATATCCAACTAGACCTAGAAAACTTCTGATTTCTGACACACTCTTTGGTGGATTCCAGTTAACAAATATTGAAATTTTACTCGAATCTATCTTGATACCTTTAGCAGATACAATATGCCCAAGAAATCTAACTTTTCGTAGCCAAAATTCACATTTACTAAACTTGGCATACAACTGCTTCTCCCATAAGGTTTGTAATACAATTCTCATATGGTTAGCATGCTCTTTTTCATCTCGGGAATAGACTAAAATATCATCAATAAATACCACCACAAACCTGTCTAGGTACGGTCTGAAGATTCTGTTCATCAGATCCATAAACACTACAGGTGCATTAGTCAGCCCAAATGGCATCACTAGAAACTCATAATGACCATACCTTGTTCTAAAAGTTGTTTTTGGAACATCTGAGTCCTTTACCCGTAACTGATAATAACTCGAGCGAAGATTAATTTTCGAAAATATGGTATCTCTTTTTAACTGATCTAATAAATCATCTATTCGAGGCAACGGGTACTTATTCTTGATTGTAACTTCATTGAGCTGCATGTAATCAATACATAACCTCAGATCCATCTTTCTTCTTCACAAATAAAATCGGTGCACCCCAAGGTGAAAAACTGGGTCGAGCAAAGCTTCTGTCAATCAATTCTTGCAACTGTGCTTTCAACTCTTTCAACTCAGCTGGAGCCATTCTATAAGGTGCTATTGATATTGGTGTTGTTCCTGGAATAAGATCTATAGAGAACGCCACTTCTCTGACAGGGGGTAATCCAGGTAATTCTTCTAGAAACACATCAGGAAATTCACACACTACCCGCACTGATTGAATCTTTGACTCAATTACCTTTGTGTCCAAGATACAAGCAAGGTAAGCATCATATCCTTTTCTGATACATTTATGATCTATTATAGCTGAAATCACATTAGACAACCCATCCAATTTATCAGATTCAACATGAAGCAATTCCCCATTTTGACATTTAAGCACAATGTATTTCTGTTTACAGTTCACCACTACATCATGCTGGGTTAACCAGTCCATTCCCAAGATTGCATCAAATTCATCAAAAGGCAGTAACATTAAATCAGTTGAGAAGCATTTACCCTTTACCATCAATGGACATCTTTTGCAAACTTTGTCTACCATCACACTTTAACCCAGGGGATTTGAAACTTTCACCACAAACGCAGTGAATTCAACCGGTAAATTTTTAATAGAGACCAATTTCGTGTATATGTATGAGTGTGTGGAACCAGGATCAATTAAAGCAATAATATTAGTGCCAAGTAAAGAAAATGTACCAATAATAACATCTGAAGTAGAAGCATCTTCTCTGACACGTATAACATAAGTTCTCGCTGGTGCTCGTGTCTCAGATTTAACAGTTGAATCTTTTGTAGCACTTTGGCTACCACCAACATTTGCAGGATGTCGAGGTGGTCTACCTCTAGAGGCAGTATTACTCGACTTTGGAATCTGTACAACCTCTTTTTCCCCTCTCTCTAAACAATCTCTGAGAAAATGATCAAAAGAACTACATCGGTTGAAAGCTTCACTTTTCAATCGACATTCTCCAAAATGAAATTTACTGTAGTAATTACATTTTGACTTTGGATTTCCAACGCTTCCAACACTAGTTACTGATGGCGATGGTGATATCGGGTTAGAGCGTTGAGAACCCCGCTCTTTTCCAGAATATCCAGCAGATGTGGTAAAATGATCATGATATCTCTTTAATTTCTTTGAAACAGATGATTGGGATTTTCCTATAGATCTCTTACCAGAAATCCGAGCTTTTCTTTCTGCTTGTTTCTTTTCTTTACTTAATTATTTTACTTTTAATGCTCGATCAGCTAGTATTGTAAATTCTCTTATTTCAAGAATTCCAATCAACAGCTTAATATCTTCATTCAGCACTTCTTAAAATCTTTTGCACATTTCAGCTTCTGTTTGAACCCATTCTTGAGCATATTTACTAAGCCGAACAAATTCTCGTTCATATTCTGACACTGTCATATTCCCTTGTTTGAGTTTTAGGAATTCTTTCCTTTTTTAATCTAGAAATCTCTGACTAATATATTTCTTTCTGAATTCTGTTTGAAAGAACTCCTATGTATTGTTTTCTTTTGGAAGAACAAAAGTTATAGTTTTCCATCAATAATAGGTTGTGTCTTTCAATAAAGAAACTGCACAATTCAGACAATCAGCTGGTGAACAAGACAATTCTTCTAATACCCGGATAATATTCTCCAGCCAAACCCAGCCTTTTCAGCATCATCATCTGTAGTAGCTCTGAATTCCTCAGTCTCATATTTTCTGATTTTATCAACAGGAGCCTTACTAATTTTGATTGACTCAGTACCCTGTTGTATCTCAGGAATCGGTTGAGGAGTAGGTAGGGGAGGTTGCTGAACAACGGGATTTGTTCTTATATACTGTGTAAACTATTTATTCATCATTTCAAAGAATGCAGCTTTACCCTCATCATCCCGGCCCGCAGACTCGGGCTTCCTACTACTAGATGTAGCTCTTTGTACGAAAGCTTGAGCAGTACTCTCAGCTTCCTCAGGATCAGCTCTACCTCGGTCAGAAGACATTTACTATATGAAAAATACATTTAAAATGGTCAGGAGATATCACACTATCAAAATTATTTAATGGCATGTATAGCTAAACTCATACTTGCTACGTTAGTCTGATCTGGTCTTTGAGGACACTCTCTAATACGGTGCTCCATCGATCTGCAACCCAAACAAGCTCCCATCCTTCTCCAGCAATCGCCCACATGGCGTCTTCCACAACCAGCGCAAGGTGCCAACCCAAAAGTGCCAAAAGGGGTCTGGCCTGTTTCTTAGGTCTCTGAACGAATCTAGAAGGCCCTATGTCTCTCTTGTTTCTACCCCTTTCCTTTTCCTGATTTTAGCGCTCAACACGCTTCACCTCTTCAGCAACCTTTGTTTTGTCCACCAATGCAGCAAAATTTAGCTCCCTCTGTAGAGCTATCAAAACCTGAAAGCTATCTCTGAGACCATCCTCAAAACAAACACAACGCTCATATTCCATAGCTATTAGCCCACGAGCATACCGACTAAGTCGCAAAAATTTCACCTCGTACTCAGCCACAGACTTGTCACCTTGAACCAGATTTAGAAATTCTTTCCTACGAGCATCGACATAGTTAGTGCCCATATACTTTCCCTGAAATGTGAACTTGAAGAATTCCCAGGTCAATCGATCAGACGGGGTACACTCTTTAACCGTAAGCCACCACTGTTAGGCTTCATCCCTCAGCAAGGACACAATACCCTTCAACTTTTGTTCCAGCGTGTAGTCGAGGTCGTCCATAATTCTTTTGGTGGTCTCTAACCAGTACTCCGCCACACTTGGGGCCACCCTAGAAACTCCCTTGAAGATTTCTGTTCCATCTGACCGGAGTCATTCCGTAACCGACCCACGGCCCCCAATAACGGTATTAGGCCCAACAGACCTAGCAACTCTTTCCAAAATACGAAGCATTGCCTGAGACAGTGCGTCATCCCCAGAAGCTCAGTCGAACGACCTTGTCTCGGTTACCAGTGATGCTGGTGCCTCCCTAGCCTCGACATTAGCCACCTGGCCCAATGAAGAAGACTCAGCTCTAGCACTCCCACGGCCTCTGCCGTGTCCTCTAGTACCCATTCCATTAGTACCCTTAGTGCTCATTATCACTTTGCGAATTATCTGAATTAGAAATTTTATGCAAATTAGCTTATATTTTCAGTAGTTAAGCAAATGTCTTATGAGAAACAGAAATTTAGAGTTTGTTTTCGCAATCGCAAGCTTAACCATAGTCTTAGTTCCCTACGGTTTTCTAGTTTACTCTAACTAGAGTAGTATAGTCTAATTTCTAAAGTAATCACAGTATTTCCTATTGCATAACAGTAAAGAGCAGATAATAGAAAAAAACTTACGGATTCAGCGCCGGAGACTCGATGAACCACACTTCCAAGAAACATTCAGTAAAATAGTTCAAATACTCCAAAATTTATATATATATATTTTTGAAGCAGTTCTTTTAGATATTCAATTTTAAATCCCAATCCACAGCCGAGTTTTGCAACTTGACTCTGATACCACTAAATGTAACACCCCAAACCCAGCCTAGAAGTTAGGCCCGAATCTGGTGTGTCACATTGAAGTATTTTTCGAAAACCATGTTTTTATTGAAAACCCTTCTTGTTTAAAAGCTTAAGTAAAACCCCAGTTACGTTAGTTTATTTTTAAAACATGGTACATTGAAAAATTATTAATTTTATTCCCAAAATATCTTTTTGGTTGCGGAAACTAATTTTGAGAGTAATCGATTTACGAAAAAGATTAAGTTGCGAAACCATTTCGAAAATGTTGCAAAAATGTAGTGTTGTTTTAAAAACAATTAACATTTTAGAAAACCGTAATTTACTTCTAACGGATATAATTCAAAGTAAATGAAAATCCCAAGTTAAAATCCAAAACCTTAAAGAGGCCTTATTACAAAAATTAAAACCCAAAACAGAAACTTAAGCATAAATGAAGTCCAAAGGCAGTTGTATGGCCAACTCCGAGTCCCTCGCAGCACCGATCCTCCTAATGCTGGGGATTACCTGTACAGTTAAAAACGGGCTGAGTTTATGAAAACTCAGTGTGTAATCCCGTAATATAAAAACAGTCAGTCAGATAAACAGAATACAGAAGCAGACTGGGCTTGAGCCCTATTCAGTCACAGTACAATTTTAATGGGCCTAAGCCCATTGCCATATCGTTTGGGTCTCGACCCATAACAGAATCGTTTGGGCCTAGCCCATATCAGTATCAGATCTCTAAACAGAAATGCAATAGTGTAAGAATGCACCCCACCCCAATCCAGCCAGCACACCACCTGTACCAACCAACACACCATGTGGGGATAAAATCGACCTACCCAGCCTGCACACCAATGTTAGCACCGGTTGCGACACTAACCGATATCACAGCAGAGCTGCCAGAATATAAGCGGCTTAAAGCCTTTGATAGGTCCACAGCCGTCTCGGGCGACTCGTGCGACCTTAACAATCAAATCGGTGGGTCCACAGTCATTTCGAGTGACCCGTGCAACCCTAATAATCAAATCGGTGGGTCCACTGTCGTCTCGGGTGACTCGTGTTCCCCTAATAGATCAATCACTTCCTCCAATTACAAAATCCCAATCCCATGTAGCATGTCATGTATGCAAAGCACATATATATAAATCAAATGGCATACTCAAGAAAGACAGACAAATCATAGCTCAGGTTAGTTGAAACATAGCATAAAACAATCATTTATCCACGAAGGCAAAATAGTCATTTTACCCTATAAGGGTATTTCGGTAATCTTACCCTTTAGGGGTATTTTGGTAATTCTACTCTATGAGGGTATTTCGGTAATTCTACCCTATAGGGGGTATTTCGGTAATTTTGTAAACTGGGGGTCTTTCGGTAATTTTGCAAACTGAGGGTATTTCGGTAATTTTGTAAATCGAGGGTATTTTAGTAATTTCACAAATTGGGGGTATTTCTGTAATTTCACAAGTTAGGGGTATTTCGGTAATTTTACCCTTCGAGGGTATTTTGGTAATTTTACTCTCTAGGGGTCTCGGTACAGTATACAACCTTTCCAAAGGCCTACCATCGTCTCGAACGACCCGGATAACTTATATGGCCAAAATAGTGTAATTGGGCCCAAGGCCCAAAACTCAGCTCAAGTGGGCTCACACGCTCGTGTGGCCCGTTCAGCCCAAATTTTATTACGGCTATACGAATTTTGCTTTCCAATCCATTATTATTCACTTACCTTGGATTTTACCCATGTGGGGCCCATGAGTCTATTGGGCCCACATGGCCTATTTCGGCCCTACGAGGCCCATTACGACCTAAGTCCACGAGAACGTTCGTGGTGGCCTTTACGATTTATCGCTAATGGTTGTGGCTCGATTTGTCCCTACGAGCGTTCGCACGCTCGTGAGCCCTCAGATGAATACACCCCTTTATCCATCGTTTTGACAGAAACAACATTGGGTGTACGATTGCCGATTCACAATTAAGCAGGGGTGTGAATACACCCCTTTATCCATCGTTTTGACAGAAACAACATTGGGTGTACGATTACACACCTTTTAGCAACCTCTCACGAAAATCCAACAGCCCCAACCTTGGTAAACAGAAGTATAGCCTTTAACCTTAAAATCGCTTGGCTAGACTCCCACAATTGATGATTTACCCTACACTGCATAACCACAAATTTCGTTAGAGGGTTGAATAAGGATACAATCTACACCTATCACAAAAACTTGAGTAAAATAGGGAACACTTACCGAATCCCTCAGAACCGAAAGTTACCTTAAAGGAGTGGCACACGCAGATGGATTATTGTGTTCAATCTAAGAGTGAGTAACCCGAAAGAAGATTATAGATTAGCAACAACGATAATCCTAAAAGAGAAACCAGCAAAGTAACAAGAGACAACCCACTTGTTTACCCCAATAATTAGCTTTGGTAACAAGGAGAAAGAGTAATATTAGAATTGCAACAAAATGAACGTTTGAGAAGGTCTAGGCAGTGATCGGCTTATCAGAGTTTTAGAAGGAGTGAGGAGAATATAAGGTGTTCGGCTATTCACAAGAAGAGAGGAAGAGAAGAACTTACTTTGATTTTGCGAAACAAAGGAAGAAGAAGTAGAATGCCAATCGGCAGAAAGAAGATGTGCAGAAGAATAAGGGAAGGCTTCAATGGAGGATTCAGCAATTGAAATTGGTATTTTGATTGGAAAAAATGAATGACAGTTGAGAGAAAAAGAAGGTTGAAGAAAGAAAGACCCGAATGGTCAAAAATGTTGTGCGGGATGACACCAAAAGAGGAAAAACCCGAAACGAAAAAGAGAAAAATCCCGAAATACCAAAGAGGAAATTCGGCTTCTACACTCACCTCAATGCCGAAATTGCACAAATGAAACTCCCTTAGCCGAAATCCCCCTACTCAAGCTCTCCCATTCGGCCAAGACTCCCTTCTCATTCAAATTCCCTAAAAATCTCCATTGAATGCTTCTTAATTCACTCCACACCGCCCATTCAAACTTATTCAAACTTGATGACCAAGTCTCCAACCACCTCTATAGAGTTTGAATCAGACTCTACCTCTCACGCCACAGGGTCATAAAATAAAACCTCTCATTTGCATGCCATGGGATTCGAACCCCAGACCACTAGAACACTCCACACTCCATTTTCCACCTTTACCAGTAGACTCTTTGTGTCACATGTCAAGCACACTATATATATATGTATATGTCCTATAAGCTAACATCCAGGTTCCAAAGGAGCAAAAATCAAAATTTTGCCAAAGGCCATACTTGAACCCATGCTTCCTAAAATTCCTAAAACACGCCCAAAACACTTAGCCATTGAAGCAACCAAGCAATTTGGTCAGATCATGAAAAATTAAAGACCCTATATTTTGGGGCGTTACGTAACATTTAAAACATATACAAAGCATATATCCATCAATTTAGCAAAATTTCCTAGTAAAAAACATTCAATCAACATGTTAGTCACAAATATACCAAAATGCATAGATGAGCTCATCATGCCACCTGAATGTTTTATTCGTTGATACATTGAATTTTCCGATGGATATTTCAAGTAGTACACTCGAGGTGTACAATTTTCATCATCCGTCAATTCATATCCAGTGATACTGTCTAGGTATACTCTTGAGTCATATATCATACAGCAGAATTACCCCAGGCTAAATTCTAGCTGTAGTATATATACTCTAAAGGCTTTGTTGGATTACCAGTCCAGGCTAAATCCTTATGTGACAACGAATTCCCTTTAGAGTCCAATCTAGATTACCAGTCCAGGCTAAATCCAGTCAATTAAGATTACCAGTCCAGGCTAAATCCTAATTGAAAACACATATGCTCAAGAGTCCATTTCAAAGGATTACCCGTCCAGGCTAAATTCATTCTGCAACACATGAAGTTTTATCAGGGAAATCATATTTATCCATTGAAATTCAATATTCAAACTGATTTTAACCCCTTTTCAATCATTTTACATCATATACATATTTCATGCTTCACAATGTTCATGCTTAATGTACATATAATTCACATATTACATTTCACATAATTCAGCAATCAAATCAACACATGTTCATGCTTATTTAAGTTATATGAACTTACCTTGATAATTATTCGTATCTACTAGTCCGAAACTTTCTCTTTTCCTCGATCTTTCTCTTTGTTTGGTATTTTCGGATCTATATAAATGAATTTAATCATCAATTTAATACTTTTCATATTTAATTGAACCCAATTCACATTCTAGGCAAAAGTACCATTTTGTACCTAAACTTTTAATTAATTCCAATTTCGTCCCTAGGCTCGGAAATTGAAACTAATGTAATTTAATCTTTATTCCAAGCCTAACTGAAATTCCAATATAACTTTTACATCACACATGTTCAATAAAATTTAGAATTTTTCCATGAATTTGATCACTTTTCAATTTAGTCCTTAAACATGTTTCCATAAAAAATCACTTTGTAAAAGTTATTAATCTATCAACAACCTTTCAATTTCTACCATAATCTTTCAAATTTCAGCATATTCATCCATGGAAAATTTTCTATACTTTGATATCTATTCAAATTAACCCCTCCAAATAGAGAAATTAAGCTTTCCCGATCTAAAAAATATAAAAATTACTAAAAACGGGACATAGGAACTTACCAATTATGCTTGGAAAGCTTTTTTTCTCTCTCCTAGGGTTTCCATGTACTTTTAATGAAGAAGATGATACAAAATGATATAAATTTCTACTTTAATCTTTATCATCTTATTAACTTGGGCAATTTACCAGAAAGTACCAATTTTTAACAAAATTTATAGAAAAGGATCTAAAAAATAATTTTTTACCGGAAAGGGCCATTTCCCCCGAAAACCAGTCCACGTCAGCGCGTTTTCAGGGGATGAATCAGAAAAGCGCGTCCACGAGGTAGCGCTTTATGCCACATCAGCAAAAAAACGTGTCCTTGAGGGCGCGCTTTGCTGATGTGGCAAAAGCGCTCCCTCGTGGACGCGCTTTTGCCCTGCAACGGTTAATTTTTTTTTACCGTTGGGCCTCCAACGGTAAAAAAAAAACTATAAAACCCCCTAACCCTTTTTTTTAGTCCTTACTTATTTTTCTCTCAACTTTCTGTCAAATTCCTCTCAAATTTCTCTTAAATTTCACAATAGTCTTTTAATATTTACAAAAAAAGCCCTTTTTTAAATTTTTTTGAAATATATTTTTTTTGATAAATTTAAAAATATTCGATCGTATTAGCAATGGCCGGAGAATTAATTCATCTCGACAATAAACACATCTTCGTCGATCAAATGATAATGGTAGGTTATAATTTTAATTTTTCAATACTATTTAATATTTTTTAGGTTTATGCAATTTTAATTAAATTTTATTTTATAATTTTTTAAACAGTCTGTAGATCGGGTGTTGTAATGCTATATTCGCAATATACCTGGCCCGCCATCGCCGTTGATCGAGAATTACCTGTGGGAAGCGGGTTTTTGGCACATGGCCACGATAGGCCGGGGGTGCAAGTTGGACCCGAAGTTAATCAGTGCGTTGATAGAGAGGTGGAGACCCGAGACGCAAACTTTCCATTTTCCATGCGGAGAGTGTACTATCACTCTGGAAGACGTGCATTTGCAATTAGGATTGTCGGTGGATGGGTACGTAGTCACCGGGTCCGCAACTTCTGGCGATTGGGGAGCCGTATGCTACGAGCTTTTGGGTGCTATTCCGGATAACATTTACGGAGGTTGGATCGAGATGGGCTGGTTACGAGACACATTCCCAGAGCTGGATAATAATTCGACCAAAATAGAAAGAATACAGTATGCTCGGGCATACATTCTTGAGATGATTGGAGGCTATCTGATGCCGGACTTGTCACGAAACCTCGTACATCTGAGATGGCTGCTGAAACTCGTTGATTTTAGAGCAGCCGGTGATTTGAGTTGAGGGTCTACCGTGCTAGCAAAATTGTATCGGGAGATGTACGAGGCGATTTCCATTTTTACGTCCTTGAGTCGACCACCCATATACATTCCCACTCATAACGAGGTAAATTTAATATTAGATTTTACAATCATTACGTAGATTTAAAATATAATTGTACGCTAAAAAATTATTTAATTAGGTGGAACCATTCGACGAGTTATGTTAGAATACCTACCTTGCTTGAAGATATACGGCTTCTATTAGAGCAACGGTCAGAATCACAAGTAATTATTAAATAAAATATATTTTCGTAATAAAATAGTCGTTTCGTATTTCGTATTTCATATTTTGTATTTCGTATTTAGTATTTAGTATATAACTAATATTTTTATCATGTTAATATAGTTTGAATGGACACCATACGAGGACCCGTCAATTCGGCCAGTAATTTCGGAGGAGTTCTTTCAAAATCCGAACATTTGGCATGTGAAGGTCCCATTGATCAACTATGCCACCGTGGAGATGCACCAGTCAGATTGGGTTTTGCGTCAATTTGGATTTTGACAACCGATTCCCGTGGCACTCGAGGTGCTCGATGATGAGCACAAAGTCGACTTACGGCAGTTGCATACGGATTGGCCAAGATTTTGGTCAGCGTATATCAAATTGTGGGAGAATCGGTATGATTATATACCTACTCGGGAACCGATCATCGTTCCTGAGTTAGCGTGCGTGCCGAAATACATGCCATGGTTTAGGATCCATGGCAAGCCGTATTCATTTTCGGAAGATGAGAGGCGACGACAGCTTCCTAAATAAAGGGAACGACGGGGCCTTTTAAATCCAAGGAGAAGGGGTGATGAGACAGGACCATCAACAGCACCGACACAACCACCGGGCCCATCAACAGCGCCCACACAGTCACCGGGCCCAATACTTCAGCCGACGACACCCACATCATAGCCTTTTCAGATTATGCCAGGTCCGTACCCTAGCCCTTATATGTATCCTAACCCTTTGATGTTTCCTTTTCCAAGTCCCATGACAGGTTGGAATGCATGGCCAGGTTCGAGTCCGTTACCAACTACTCCGACTGATCAGCTGATTTATAGGCGGCCGTCGCATGAGGATCGCACGAGGTGCCATCAGGGAGCTTTTCACTTTACCAATCTTCTTCGCCTTATGGGATTTAGACACCTCCGCCATGGGCGATGCAAACACCTCCCCAATAAATATTTTATCAAGGTGAGCCATTGTAACACCCCACACCCGGCCCATACGTTTCGACCGGATCTGGTATGCTACGGGTTGTACATTGAAAACTTTTGCTTTGTTGGTTTTGGAAATCGTAAGTTAATTAGAAAATATTTGAATAAATAAATGACATTTAAAAAAAAACCTTGTATTATTATTATTTCGTATAATTAAACCTTCGACATAATTTCATAAGTTGCAAATATTAAAACTACTTAGGTGAATATAAACTATGGGGCCTTATTACGTAAATATTTCCAAAATAATAAAATAAAAACTTAAATAAAAACCGAAATAATATATAGAAATAAAAACTTGATGGCCTCTCGAGTCCGTCTCGGCTCCCATGTCCACGATCTACTGCTCATCTGAATGAGTAGGAAAAATAAAAAGGTGAGTCACCAAGACTCAGTGTATAAATCCCGAACACAATGACCTAAGGCCCACAAACACATTATGAGCACTGGCCCGTACATAAAGGCAACAATCAAAATTACATGATAAGTAATAAATGATGAATGGCCCAACCCATCCTAGAAATCCATCCTCTACACACCAACCCGTACCAACCATCACACCTTGGGGATTTCTACAATCAACCAATCGGTACACACCATATCGACAGTCATACTGCCTATTCCTTATCAATCAGGAATTTTAACGTGGTTTTCTACCACCGATCACCAAGTGACCTAACATTTCATTTCGTAAACCACCGATCACCATGTGACTTAACATTTCATTACGTGGGTTTTCTACCACCGATCACCATGTGACCAATCATGCTCTTCCCCTTTCCATATCAAACTCATCCCATGCATACATTCATGCAAAATCAAACAATATACTACCTAAGAGATTACAGTCTTTCACATACATCGATACACATAGAGAAGTTTCTATGGTTACATACCTGGCATCCTTTGCCTACCCTTTCTGGGTAACCCGACTGTTCATATAGCCTATTTTTCGGCTTTTAGCCATCACATATATATACATACAGATTATTAGTGTGTTAGAGATCTACACACCTGATTACCGTTAGAACGAGACTTTCTAAGCCAACGCTATTCGTAGCCAACACCACCGCTATCTGCCTAAGGTGTTGTTCAGAAGCCGGTAACGAAGCATTAGGTTAAGGCACAACTAACGAAAAGAAAGCGGTTGATCATCTTAAAGAGAATTGAAATCCTTACCTTGAAATCCCAAAAAGTGATAAATTTTAGAGACTACTGGTTTTCAGCTTTCAGATCTAAGAGATCTTCTTCAGAAGTAAACACAAGGATCAACCACTCATTAGTCTTTTGGCTTTTCCTTCCAAACCCGAGAAAAAGAGAAGAGCAGAGGAGAATCGTTACTTACCCCACACAGAGAGTTTCGACAACTTCCAAAAGATTCCGGCTTTTATGGAGAAATCGGCACAAGAGGAAAAGAATGGAAAAGAGAGTGAAGTGAGAGGTTTCGGCTTTTAAGAAAGGTTCGAAAAAGAGATGAACAAGAAGAGGCTTAGGCGTTTTCAGCTTTTAGAAGAAAGAAGAGAAAAGAACAATGGAGTTTTCGGCTTTTAGAAGAAAGAAGAGAAAAGAACAATGGAGTTTTCGGCTTTTAGAATCAAAGTGAAGATGAGGGAATAGAGTTAAGAATTTCGGCTTTTACTCAGAGAAGAAGAGAAAGAAAAGATGGAAACTCTAAATGCCGAAAAATAAAGAAGAGAACCCTCACCTGGCTATTTAAAGTTTCAGCACTCCTTAGCCATATCAGAAACCGATTTCTCCTCCCCCTCAGAGTTTAAAATTCGGCCACCACTTAGCCTTGTAGATAATTCCTATCTTTTCTCCTTTATCTTCCATATTATCAACTATAATATCTACATTATCCCATTCACATAAATCCTCTTATTTTTTAGCCTTATTGTCGTCCACTCCACCTAACCCTAATGCCGAAATTAGCTAACTTAAATTAAAAGAATTGGGCTCTATGAAACTTAAATTTGGGCCTCCTCAGTTGACGCCACCTTCTTGCTCTTTAAGTGGCGCTACTGGCCACTGGGCCACAAGCCCATCTGCGTCTTTATTTACAATTAATATCTTTTAAACCTCATTTTAACAGGCTTTTCACTAGAGTGCCCAAACAGAAAATTTCACCAAGGCCTGGACCACATCCTGAGCCCAATTTGGACCCCTAACAGTTAAATTAACACATTAAACATATCCACACACTAAACGCATAGGCCCATTAATTCAGGATGTTACAGCCATCCTCCCAACACCCATAACCAGACCCCCTGCCCGGGGAACCAGAATCCCTGCCTGAGGTTCCACAACTCCCGCCGGAAGCTAGAAGGAGGAATCCAGTGCGTAACCGTCGACCACCCCCATGTGGCACTGATTTCGACCGGCATCAACATTGATTCCGACCGTCATTATTTTATTTTTTGTAATTTTTTATATATTTAATAAAATAAAAGATGTTTTTTTAATTTTCTTATTGTAATTTAATTTAATTTTTATATCTTAAATAAAATAAAAGTTGTTTTTTATTTTTATTTTGTAATTTAATTTTATATTTTTAATAAAATAAAAGTTTTTTTTGTAATTTAATTTTTATATCTTTAATAAAATAAAAGTTTTTTTATTTTTTTGTAATTTAATTTTTATATCTTTAATAAAATAAAAGTTATTTTTTTATTTTTTGTATTTTAATTTTTATATCTTTAATAAAATAAAAGTTGTTTTTTATTTTTTTTGTAATTTAATTTTTATCTTTAATAAAATTAAAGTTGTTTTTTATTTTTTTATAATTTAATTTTTATATCTTTAATAAAATAAAAGTTGTTTTTTATTTTTTTTGTAATTTAATTTTTATATCTTAAATAAAATAAAAGTTGTTTTTTTTTTTTTTTGTAATTTAGTTTTTATATCTTTAATAAATAAAAGTTGTTTTTTTTCATTTAATTTTTATATCTTAAATAAAATAAAAGTTGTTTTTTTATTTTTTTTGTAATTTAATTTTTATATCTTTAATAAAATAAATGTTGTTTTTTATTTTTATTTTGTAATTTAATTTTTATATCTTTAATAAATAAATGTTGTTTTTTTTTTTTTTGTAATTTAATTTTTATATCTTTAATAAAATAAAAGTTATTTTTTTATTTTTTTGTAATTTTATTTATTTTTTATATCCTAAATAAAATAAAAGTTGTAATTTATTTTTTATTGTAATTTTTTTATTTTTTATATATAGAAGTTAATAAGAAATGGATGAATTAGAACTAAATTGAATAAGTGAAAAAGTATGACGGATTAATTTGTAATTTTATCAAGATGGATGTTGATCCAATGTATGAATTTTGAATGATCGTAAGGGGCAAAATAAGCATTTAGCAAGAAAGATAATTTTGAAGAAAATTTCACCATTTTCATCAATAAATTAAAAGAATTTTCAATGCCACCAATAGACAAAAAATGATAAGGAGACTATCAACTATTCCGATTTGGACACGAGCGAGATGTATGGCCTGGGTTCCTACACCATCCGCATAACTTCCGTTGGTTGGTTGTTTCTCAGATATCCATATTGTTGCGTATTCTAGTCGAGCAAGGTCGACCCTTTGGTTTGCGATGCAATTCTCTATCTGGTAACAGCTTATACGGAGCAAGCGATACATGCAGCCACTTACGTTCATCTGGGGCTGGTGGGAATACGTGTCTCTACACGTTGTACATGTATTCTATTTTATACACTTTGTCAACATAGCTCACAGGATCCAAACGGAGATTCTGACAAGCCGCGATTACATGAGCGCATGGATAATGAAGTGCATCAAATATCCCACAGTCCTAGATCCTATTTCTTAAGTGTACACGATATTGCCCGCCAACAATACCTTGGTTCGATCTGTCAAACTCAGTCACACGAAACCATAGGTTGTCGTGATCGTGACACACTGTGTACATGATGTTGGCCCGTGCCTTCCCCTTGTTAATTTCTCGCAATACCTTCGCGCACCATACATGGCCTCATTGCATTTGGCCTTTATAACTCGCTTCTCGCTTCGAAAATAGTGCCGCTAAACGAAAATATGTCTCTCGCACAACCGATGTTATCGGCAAATGACGCGTTCCTTTTAGAACAGAATTTATGCATTTGACCAGGTTTGAGGTCATATGACCATATCGTAGGCCGCCGTCATATGCTTGTGTCCATTGTTCGAAAGGCATGTTGCATAGGTAGTTTGTGCCTTCTTCGTTAATTGAGCGCAAACTCGCCAACATCTCGTGAAAATGGTCCTTATTGATCTCGTACCTTGCCAATATAAGTTGATAGTGAATATTACATACCACTCTTCAATTAAGACTAAATTGAATATTACAAATGAAATTATATTAATAGATATTGCATACCCATGTTGGTCACTTGCCGTCGTTCACTTGTAGGTCGATGTTGCCCGTGGTAGTTGGACGCAACATGCCTTAGGTAATAACGATGGTGTGTGCGATGTCACAGGCTTCCCTGTCGCTCTATTGCGGCTAGTATTCTAGGGCCCTGATCTGATATAACGCATATATCAGGTTGGGGGCAGACATGCCTCCTTAACCTAGATAGAAAGAAATCCCAGTCATCAGCTGGCTCCCCCGATGTTATTGCAAACACAATTGGAATGATTCTCCCACTGCCATCTTGTGCCACAGCTAGCAATAGCCGATGCGTATATCTACCATACATAAAGGTACCGTCAATTTGTACCAATGGCTTGCAGTATAGAAATGCGTCTCGGCATTGCTTAAATGTCCAGAACAAACGCTTGAACACTTGGCATCCATGGAGCAATCGATTGTTGTAGTACGTCGGTTTCGTTTCAAGGTCTGTTATGCTGCCTGGGACATATCTCTCCAGCACTTGACACCACTGCCACACTTCATTATATGAAGCATCACACCGACCATGCAACTTTTCCAACGCCTTCTGCTTAGCTATCCAAATCTTCTGGTAAGAGGACGTATACCCCAATTGGCTACGAATATTGCCAATTAAGGCTGGCACTGTAGTCTTGGGATCCGCATTCACCGTCGGTATTATTAAGTCAGCCAACATCTCTAAATCCGTCTTCGGGTGATCTTGTGAAACACCTGTCAACGAAGTACGTTAAATAATGCAACATTACGTAATATCAGTATTATTCAAAAACCTTGAACACCTAGTGATACTGTACTGGCAAGACATGTATGTGGACCTTTGTACTTTTTAATCTCTCACAAGCCTGTCCTTTTCTTCAACGAGGCCATAATTTTCCATGAACATGTACCGTCTGGCACTGCACACTTAGCCTCGTATTTATCGAGTTTGGATTTAACCACATTTTAGTTAACTCCGTTCTTGATGCTATATTGTTTCAATGCACCAAGAAAAGTATCCTTGTTGGAAAACTCTTTACCAACTTCTAATTCGCCCGAATCCAACGACGAACTTGTACGGTCACGCCTTCTGTGTGGTAGTTCAGGAAACTCCAATGCATCGTCTTGAGATAGATCGGCATTGTGCATGTGGGCTGGAGGCGAGTACGCCCTGAATCGCGGATTTTCTTTTTCTTCATCTGAACCGCCTTGAACATCTTCAGGTACGATTGGAACAGGCTCCGATTTAGAAAATAATGCAACTTCTGCACCATCGGGGTCGGGCTTTTGAGGTGGATCTACATCAGACTCATCATCTGACCCACCATCATCTGCAACGAACGAGGGCCCCCTCGCCGGTGGATGTCGTGGGGAGTACATTATCCCTTCTTAAACAACTTTCGTAATGTTCCCAATCATATGTGGATTGCCAACCACTAGAAGTTGATGACGTTCCCCAATACGTATTTCTAGCATCGAACGTCGAAGGAAGGATATGCATGTCTCATCCACCAACCGAGTGTCGTGCAGGGGTTGTGTTTTCCATACTACCACCAAACACGAGCACTTCTGTATTCTGCCTCCCACTTACAGAGTGTCGGCTTGGGGTCGTGTATTCCCCTCGAACAATAGTAAATGTTGAAGTCGAAGGAAGATCACTTGGCGATGAAAATTGTACATATACGTCAAGATAGGGTGATCCACTGGCAAGATGAGTCTCCACCATTGCCTCCAAGCTCCAAGGACCTTTGATGTCGAATGAGTCATATCTCACGGGATCAACCGAAGCATAAAATCTATACTTAATAGACTGAACTTTCATTGGCGTTGTTCCGAAGATTTTACGCCTAATTCTTTTGCGAAGTTCTGTCAAATCTATGTTCCGGTTAAAAACCAGTCGCGCTGTGCTCTTCGATAAAAAAACAACACTATTTTCAATGTCACAAACCTCACCATCATAGTAAATAACAACACTAATACGTTCACTCATCTTTAGTTTCTATTTTAGCACTAATACGTTCACTCATCTTCAGTTTCTATTTTACTTTTGCCTCAATTTCTATCATGCAACCTGAGAATGAAATTTGGCTCATTTATAGTCTAAGGATTCCCAGAGACTACTATAGCAAACGAGCGTCCACGTGGGAGCTTTTTTCAGTACTCTTGCTGACAGTGCATCCTGCTTGAAGCATTTTGATCACTATTTGTTCAGAAACGTCTTCTCAGAATTATTTTACCAGAGACTACTGTAGCAAAAGAGCGTCCACGTGGGAGCTTTTTTCAGTACTCTTGCTGACAGTGCATCCTGCTTGAAGTGTTTTGGTCACTATTTGTTCAGAAATGTCTTCTCAGAATTATTTTGCCAGAGACTATTGTAGCAAAATAGCGTCCACGTGGGAGCTTTTTTCGGTACTCTTGCTGGCAGTGCATCCTGCTTAAAGCGTTTTGGTCACTATTTGTTCAGAAACATCTTCTCAAAATTATTTTGCCAGATACTACTGTAAAAAAATTCAAATAATTTTTTTTGCTGATATATTTTTCCCAAAATCCTAAACACTAAAATTATTTTAATTAATTAACTCTAAATACTAGTTTATTAATTTTTCCCTTAAAACCTTAAAACTTAAGACCCTAAAAAATCCTAAACTGTAGCCCTAAAACCCTAAAAACTCATACCCTAACACTAAAAATAACTGAAAAGCCCATCGGGGGAGGGGGCAAAAGCGCGTCCACGAGGGAGCGCTTTCGCCACATCAGCAAAGTGCGCCCTCAAGGACACGTTTTTTGCTGATGTGGCACAAAGCGCTCCCTCGTGGATACGCTTTTCTGATCATCCCCTGAAAACGCGCTGACATGGACGCGTTTTCGGGGGAAATGACCCTTTCCGGTAAATAATTACTTTTTAGGTCCTTTTCCGTAAATTTTGTTAAAAATTGGTATTTTCTGGTAAATTGGCCGATTAACTTTTCTATTTCCAATTTAATCCTTAAATTTTCTAATTTTTCCATGGATCATTCACCAAAAATATCTACATATTTTTTCATCAATAGTCTAATTACCATTTAAGAACCTCAAGTTTTGAATTCCATAGCTATTTAATCCTTATAGCTACTAGAATCCAAATTTGGTATTTCATGTAATTTAGTCCTTTTTTGCAATTAGACATGTAATCGATAAAATTTTCCTATCAAAATTTTCATACAATCTTCCTATCATATTACCAATCATTTCATAATGTTAAAATATTTTATCTTTTCGGCTCGGATTTGTGGTTACGAAACCACTATTCCGACTTCACTAAAATTGGGTTGTTACACTAGTAGCGATCGAGCAAGGAATGCTCCATAGTGGCAGTTCGTGTTAAGATATTATGCATATAGAGAGCACTTAAGGATATGGCAAATTTTATTCTACGCAATATTTTAGTTTTGTTGTATTTAATGAGTACCTCTTCTTAATAGTTGTGAAGAAATAAATAAGAAGTTTGTTGTAATAAAGTTACGCCATTTAAAAAAATTATTAAGTGTTTAAGTTTAGTAGCATCCAATATCTGGATCCGGTAATTTGGGTCAAGTAAATGGTGTTACAACTAAAAGTAATAAAGGTAGGCAATTGATGCCAAACCATTCTAAATCTCTTGTGTAAGTTTTATTTGAGCAATTCTTCCAAACTTTTAAACACCAAATCACCCCTGTCTCAATGTATCTTGAGCCTAATAATGTTCTTGTGGTGTTTGGTTTTTAGCTTTGCCGGAGCCAAAAAGCTACAAAGGTGTTAGTTCTTTGTAAGACTTTGTTATCTCTTTTTCTTTTTGTTGTTTTAATGTTATCATGTGCTTCTTGTCTCAATTCAAGAATGAACACCTTTTCATCAAAAATTCTAAATAAAAATGGAGTGTTGTGCATTATGTAAACATTTTTAATCTTATGTAATCCTGTATACACTTGTAATATAGTTTCTCAATGCTTTCAACAGAAAAATGTTTTGTCATTCTATGTCTACTTGCTCCAACTATTATGATTGGTGTTTATTAATTGTTTTGTTATAATATTACTAATACTAAGATCAACATTTTGCTTGACATATGTAATCATGTTGCTATTTTATCCGACTATTAGTACTTGGAGATTTTCATAGAGCTTGATCTAGTTTAAATGTTATGGCATTAAATAAATATAAGGACTACTATATGATGCTATTGCTAATGGATATACAAGATGAAAAAGACTATGGGCTCAAATCTAGTAGCATTTTAGTTAACAACAATAGCATATCAAACAAATATGAGCATCTAGATGATGTGAATTGTATAGCAGAGAGCAATTCAAAAGCTTTCATAGATATGGTGATTAAAGACTCTAGATTAATTAAAGTAAATTCTTTGGATGCTAACGTATTTATTTTTGCTAATGATTTCATGAAAGTGTGTGACCAATTTTGTATGTTTACCAAGATAATTTAGGACAATCACATTTTCATAAGATGCCACTTAAATTATAACAAAGGGCAATAAATCGACCACAATTCTAGCGTAAGGTGCAAAATTCTCTAAGAGAAGACAACGTGGAGTTTGATAAGTTATCTAAGGCTGGTATAGATAGAACCAATATATTGTTAGTTATGTTTTCATACGTCTACAAGTGGTTGTTGTGTTTAGTACATAGATTACAAGTTTTTGATATTGTTTCAAAGTTTGAAATGGTTTTGTTTTAAAGAGTGTGCTATGGCAACAAATGAAAGGAGAAGGAAGTAAAAAGTCATTGAAGGATGCAACTTCCAGTATGTACATAGAGATACTAACTTTAGTAGCCGATAGTCTTACTAAACATGATTTATTGACACCTCATGATACTCACGAGTTAAAAGATTACCCATCTTTATTCACTAGAATGTTATTAAAGATGTTATCCACTCTCGAATTTTAATAAAAGCTTTATTCAAAAAACTAAAGTGTGCTATGAGCTTTTCTTATGATAGTCGTCTATAGTTGAATTCTTTACTTTCGTATACAATAAAATGCTTCAACTTTTTTTTTAATAAAAAAACTTAAACATGTATAAAATTTTCTTATTTTCTTGACATATTCTATGTTATTTAAATTCAAGTACTAGTATTAAAATCTATTTTTTAGATTAATTATAAAAAAATAGCTTTGAGAATTAATGTTGTTTATTGAGTTACACTCAAATTTATGTTGTGTTTGTTTCATTAATAATAATTTTCACAAAAATGAGTTTAGGAAAAAATTTCAAACAACAAAAAATGTTATTAAGAATACAAATATTCAATCCGTCACTATCTCTTTTTAGTTGAGTTAATGTTTTTCCTGTATTTGTTAAAAAATGCTATACTATAGGAAGCATTTGGAAACTTATATTTGGATTTGGATTCCATAATTTTAATTTTAAAAATTCATGATTTCCAAATTTTTTGTTTGGGAATTAAAATATGTTAAATTCAAGATTTTTTAGATTTCAATTAGCTTTAAGATTTGAAAACATTTTTAAGAAGTAAATTGTCGATAAATTGTAAGTAAAAATACTATAACAATGACATTATATCTCAAGTCCAAACTCTAAAATTCATTATTAAATTAAGATTTTTATCTAAATCACTTTGAAATTTTGAAAATGTAATAATAATAATTATGAAATTATACTTTTTAAAAAATAAAATAGCACTTAATTCAACACAATTAACTCAAAATCATCATAATATGATCACAAAGTAACAATAAACTAAATCCATATAACTGAGTTAGTGAATTCAATTCCTTCATAATGAAATAATCCATACAACTAGCCAACTAATTTTATATAAAACAAAACGCCATCAATGTTGTTGTCATCGGATAAAGATTTCCACAAATAAAGTTGTTATGGCTTACTATTTATCAACCTTTCAATAGTTGTAAAAAATACCATTTCAAGTAAGACATGTTGTCTTTGAAAAATCTTCATGTATCTCTTTGCCGGTAGGTATTATTATTATTATTATTATTATTATAGTCAACACTCTCTATAACAGTCTTATTTCTCTGTTAAAATTTCAATCTTCATAGAAAAGTGGCTAGTATACACCTATAATAGCATGTTGTTAATTGTTGTAAACCTATTATAAAATTCATATTGTGATTTTCCATAAAATAAAGAAAGTGAGAATTATGTTTAATAATAATAGAAAAAGAACATGAGAATCAAATTAACAAAATTAAAAGAAGTATAGTAGGGGCAAGTATTATTGCTTTTATGCATATTTTCTTTTATATTATTTCACATGACTAATTATGAACTTCACAAATTTAACATGTTCAGTTAATTAATGAGTTATCAAAATTAAATTAATTAATTTATCACGAGTTATTAAATTCAAGTAATCAATTTATAAGTTTATGATGTTCCAAATTCATAGTAGAATATTTAATGAGGGAACTTAATAGTTTATTATCTTTAATTCTACTCATTGAAGATTATTATTAATAAATTAACAAATTTTGTTCATGTGAAATTTAAACATTTTATTGAAATAATATTTTAATTAAGATAATTTTTATTTGATAAATGTGGGGTGTGCCTCGCATTTATCGGACATGTTGCAGGCACCTTAGACAAGAATCGATGAGCATTCAAAGAAAGGCCAAAACAAGACTGACGTCGGGACGACACGAGAACTCCCAACTTAAGGCAGCGACAACGTCATGACAAGCATGCATGGGACGTCACGACAACATGATGTATTCTCCTCATAAGCAACCTTGTTTTTTTACTCCAAGTAGGACTTCTTCTCCCAATTGAACTCTGATTATTTCAAGGATATTTTAGTATGATTAGAACTCTAATCTTAACCTATTTAAAAGGGTCATTGTATTCCTGTTTTGTACATGCTAATTAGCAATGGCTTTCTTTAAAGGAGATAAGATGTAGTCGCATATGAGTTTTGGAGAGAGTTTCGTGGTAACCAGGGGTGAAGCTAGAATAATTTTTTAGGGGGGCGGATGAAATTTTAATTTTTTATAGTTTATCTCTTTATAATTTGTAAAGGATTAAATCGAATTTTTATAATTTTAGGGGTGCCAAAGTGCAATTTTACCTTTACTGATTTAAAATTTTTAAAAAATTTTAAGGGTCTAAATAGTAATTTTATTTTTTACGGGGGCCGGGGCCCATGCCAGCCCCCCTTTAGCTTCACCCTTGGTGGTAACTATGGAAATAATTTTGTTCCCGAGTTATGACTTTGTTTTGGGGTTTGGATATGTATGCTTAGTACTTTTAGGTTTATTTTCTCCATATTGTACACTCATTTGTTTACTCATTTAGTGAAAAGCTGACACGTCATTTGCCTGTTGTTTTCCTTCTTTGAGGGTTTCCACGTAAAATATTTGTATTGTTCCTCTCCACTCTTAGTATTTCGTTGTTTATACGGGTGAATTCCCAACAATAAATTATAATTATAGATTTGGTTATATGCAAAAACTATAAATTTACTTAAAATTTTAGACAATATGTTGTTATAGAGAAGTAATTTAATGAAGAATGTAATTTATCACTATAACTATCGATTTTATAAGTGAAAAGCTATTATAGAAGATTAAAATAAAACATAAAAGATCGGTTGTATGATAAGTTAGACCTCATTTTCAGCTTCTTCTACCATAGATACGGTAGCGTCTTCAAAATTCTACACCTTCACTTGTTTCTCTATCTTACTCGCCTTAGGATTAATTGAAATATCAAACAAGCAAATACCACAAGAATTTTCAAATAATAAGCTTCTTGGAAACATAATTTAGTGAACGTGTAAACATATGAAAGATATATAAATTTTTTACAATTATTCAAGGCTTAAGTTGATTCAAGAGTAAAGGTGAAATTGAAAAAAAAAAAAAAAAAGAGTAAACATTATATATAAAAAGTCAAAACAAGCATTTAACAACAAAATTTTAATAAGTGGATTGTTTTTCTCGTTTCTCTAAAGTAATTATCCTTTTAATAGATAAAAAAAATACAAATAAACCTGGGCAAATATCTCAATAATACCAAAAAAAATAAAAAATTACCGGACAGTATAGGTTTCAGGAAAATTGACCGGAAAGTGCAATTTCCCCAAAAATCGCGTCCACGTCAGTGCGTTTTTGGGGGAAAGCGGCCTAAAGCGCGTCCCTGGGGGAGCGCTTTTGGCCACCTCAGCAAAAACGCTCCCACGAGGGCCCGCTTTTGCTGACGTGGCCAAATGCGCTCCCCCAGGGAGCGCTTTAGGCCATTTTTCCCCAAAAATGCGCTGTCGTGGA
This sequence comes from Gossypium australe, assembly GCA_005393395.2. Classification (NCBI taxonomy): domain Eukaryota; kingdom Viridiplantae; phylum Streptophyta; class Magnoliopsida; order Malvales; family Malvaceae; genus Gossypium; species Gossypium australe. Next base: position 21,113,535 of record CM016619.1, on the reverse strand, counting down.
CGCGTTTTTGGGGAAATAAGTTTTTGGGCAGTAGTCTTCGGCAAAATAATTTTGAGGAGACGTTTCAGTCCACTTGCAATGTGAAAAATGAAATAAGTTTTTGGGCAGTAGTCTTCAGCAAAATAATTTTGAGGAGACGTTTCAGAATAAACTGTGGCCGAAAACGCTTCCACGTGGACGCGCTTTTGCTACAGTGGTATCGGGCACAATTATTTTGAGGAGACGTTGCAGAACAAACCGTGACCAAAAACGCTCCCACGTGGACTCTCTTTTGCTACAGTGGTCTCCGGCAAAATTATTTTGAGGAGACGTTTCTGAACAAACAGTGGCCAAAAACGCTCCCACGTGGACGCGCTTTTGCTACAGTGCTCTCCGGCAAAATTAGGCTATAAATCAGCCAAATTTCATTCTCAGTTTGCAGAAGCCAAATTCAAGCAAAAGGAAAAAAAAATTAAAAATGAGTGAACGTATTAATGCTGTTATTTACTACGATGGTGAAGTGCGAGACACCGAAAATGGTGTTGTTTTCTTATCGGAGAACACAGCGCGATTGAGCTTTAATCAGAACGTCGATTTGGTAGAACTTCGCAAAAGAATTAGGCGTAAAATATTCAGAACGTAGGTTTTGGGCTTCGGTTGATCCGGTGAGATATGACTCATTCGACATCAAAGGTCCTCGGAGCCTTGAGGCAATGGTGGAGACTCATCTTACCAGTGGTTCACCCTATATCGAGGTATATGTAGAATTTTCATCTCCAAGTGATCTGGCTGCGACCTCAACATCTAGTATCGTTCGAGGGGAATACACGACCCCAAGTCGACACTCTGTAAGTGGGAGGCAAAACACAGAAGTGCCCGTGTGCGATCGTAGTATGGAAAACATAACCCCTGCACGACACTCGGTTGGTGGATGGGACATGCATATCCGTCAGTCGACATCCGATGATAGAAATACGTATTGGGGGACGTCGTCAACTTCTAGTGGTTGGCAATCCACATACGATTGGAATCTGTACGAAAGATGTTTAAGGAGGGATGATGTACTCCCGACGACATCCACCGGCGAGGGGCCCTCGTTTGTTGCAGGTTATGGAGGGTCGGACGATGAATCCGATGTGGATCCACCTCGGGAGCCAGGGCCCGACGGTGCAGAAGTTGGATTATTTTCTGAACCGGAGCCCGTTCCAATTGTACCTGAAGACGTTGAGGGCAGTTCAGACGAAGAAGAAGAATATCCGCTATTTAGGGCATACTCACATCCAGCGCACATGCATAATGTCGATCTATCTCAAGATGATACATTGGAGTTTCCTGAACTACCACACCGGAGGCGTGACCGTACAAATTCTTCGTTGGATTCGGACCAATTAGAAGTTGGTAACCAGTTTTCCAACAAGAATACTTTTCTTGGTGCATTGAAACAATACAGCATCAGGAACGGGGTTAACTACACTATGGTTAAATCAAACCTCGATAGGTACGAGGCGAAGTGTGCAGTGCAAGACGGCACATGTTCATGGAAAATCATGGCGTCGTTGAGGAAAAGGACAGGGATGTGGGAGGTGAAAAAGTACAAAGGTCCGCATACATGTCTTACCGGTACAGTACCACTATGTGTTCAATGATTTCGAATAACACTAATATTATGTAATGTTGCATTATTTAACGTACTTCGTTGACAGGTGTAACACAAGATCATCCGAAGATGGATTCAAACATGTTGGCTGATTTAATAATCCCGACGGTGAAGGCCGATCCCAAAACTACAGTGCCGGCCTTAATTGGCAATATTCGTAGCCAAATGGGGTACACGCCCTCTTACAGAAAGGCTTGGATAGCCAAGCAGAAGGCGTTGGAAAAGTTGCACGGTCGATGGGACGCTTCATATAATGAAGTGTGGCAGTGGTGTCAGGTGTTGGAGATGTATGTCCCAGGCAGCACAACGGACCTTGAAACGGAACCGGCGTACTACAACGATCGTCTACTCCGTGGATGCGCAGTGTTCAAGCACCTGTTCTGGACATTTAAGCAATGCCGAGATGCTTTTACATATTGTAAGCCATTGGTACAAATTGACGGTACCTTCATGTATGGTAGATATACGCATCGGCTATTGCTAGCTGTGGCACAAGATGGCTGTGGGAGAATCATTCCAATTGCGTTCGCAATAACACCAGGGGAGTCAGCTGATGACTGGGACTTCTTCCTATCTAGGTTAAGGAGGCATGTCTGCCCTCAACCTGACATATGCGTTATATCGGATCGGGGCCCTGGAATACTTGCGGCAATAGAACGACAGGGAAGCATGTGGCATCGCACACACCATCGATATTGCCTGAGGCATGTTTCATCCAACTACTATGGGCAACACCGATCTAAAAGACAGAAACGGAAAGTGACCGATATGGGTATGAAATATCTATTAATATAATTTCTTTTGAAATTTTCAATGTATTCGCAATTGAATAGTGGTATGTAATATTCGCTATCAACGTATATTGGCAGGGTACGAGATCAATAAAGACCGTTTTCACGAGATGTTGGCCAGTTTGCGCGCAGATAACGCCGAAGGCGCAGAGTACCTGTGCAATATTCCTTTTGAATAGTGGACACAAGCATATGACGGCGGCCTACGATATGGGCATATGACCACAAACCTTGCCGAATGCATAAATTCTGTTCTGAAAGGAACCCGTCATCTGCCGATTACAGCAGTTGTGCGAGAGACATATTTTCGGTTAGCGGCACTATTTCCGAAGAGAACAGCGAGTTATAGAGGGCAAATGGAAGGAGGCCATGTATGGAGCCCGAAGGTCTTGCAAGAAATCAACCGTGGGAAGGCACGGGCGAACACCATGCACACAGTGTGTCACCATCGCGACAACCTATGGTTTCGTGTCACGGAGTTTGATAGACCGAACCAAGGTATTGTTGGCGGGCATTATCGTGTACACTTGACAAATAGGACATGCGACTGTGGGATATTTGATGCACTTCGTTACCCATGTGCTCATGTACTTGCGGCTTGTCATAATCTTCGTATTGACCCCATGAGCTATGTCGACGAAGTCTACAAATTAGAAAACATGTACAACGTGTGGAGACACGTATTCCCACCAGTCCCAGATGAACGTAAGTGGCCATCGGTATCGCTTGCACCATATAAGCTATTGCCGGATAGAGAATTGAGGCACAAACCAAAAGGTCGACCTTCCTCGACTAGAATACGCAACAATATGGATATCCGAGAATCGACCAACCAAGGTCGGCGATGCGGGTGGTGTAGGAACCCGGGCCATACATCTCGCTCGTGTCCAAATCGGACTAGTTGACTGTGTTCTTAGCTTGTTTGTCTCTTGCTGGCTATGTAATTTATTAAATTGCAAAAAATGAAAATTAAATTACAAAAGAAATAACATTAAACTCAATTTTATTAAATATAAAAAAAATTTATATTGCAAAAAACTAAATTATCAATGAAAACTTCTTATTTATTAAATATACTACAAAACAAACAAATAAAAAATAAAGAAAACTTCTTATTTATTAAATATTAAAACTAAATTACAATAAAATAAAAAAAAAAACAATTTCTTATTTTATTAAAGATATTAAAATTAAATTACAATAAAAAAATTAAACAACTATTATTTTATTAAATATATTAAAACTAAATTAAAAAAATATAAAATAAAAAATAAATTTTTATTGTATTAAAAAAATCAAATTAAATTACATACAAAAAAATACACAACTTCTATTTTAGTGAAGATATTAAAATTAAATTACAATAAAAAATTAAACAACTATTATTTTATTAAATATATTAAAACTAAATTAAAAAAATATAAAATAAAAAATAAATTTTTATTGTATTAAAAAAATCAAATTAAATTACATACAAAAAAATACACAACTTCTATTTTAGTGAAGATATTAAAATTAAAATACAATAAAAAATTAAACAACTATTATTTTATTGAATATATTAAAACTAAAATAAAAAATATATAAAATAAAAAATAAATTTTTATTGTATTAAAAAAATCAAATTAAATTACATACAAAAAAATACACAACTTCTATTTTAGTGAAGATATTAAAATTAAATTACAAACACAAATAAAAAACAACTTTTTTGATTCAAAAAATAAAACAATTTATTACAGTTTAAAAAATAAAAAAGCCCATCCTAATCAATGTTGATGCCGGTGGGAACCAGTGCCACAGGAGGGCGGTCAGCCATTACGCGCTGGATTCCTCCTTCTTCTAGCTTCTGGCGGGGGTCGTGGAACCTCAGGCGGGGAATCGAGTTCCTCCGGCAGTGGGTATGGTTCTGGGTGTTGCGATGATGACCCACCTTGATAAAATAATGACCCCGGAGGTGTTTGCATAAACCACGGCAGGGGTGACTGCATCCCGTACGGTGAAGGAGCCTGGTAGAAAGAACTGCTCCCCGAGGGCGCCTCCTCTAATCCCACACCCGACGTCGGCCTCACGATCGGCTGGCTAACGGGAGTTGTCGGGAACGGACTCAAACCCGGCCATGCATTCCAACCTGGGGTGGGACTAGGAAAAGGAAACATATATGGGTTAGGAGGATACATATAAGGAGCAGGGTACGCACCTGGCATAAATTGTGGACGCTGTGATGTCGGTGTTGTTAGCTGAACTGATGGGCCCGGTGATTGTGTAGGCGCTGTTGATGGGCCCGGTGACTGTGTAGGCGCTGTTGCTGGGCCCGGTGACTGTGTAGGCGCTGTTGCTGGGCCCGTCTCATCACCCCTTCTCCTTGAATGTAAAGGGGCCCGACGTTCCCTTCGCTCGTGAATTTGCCGTCGCCTCTCTTCATCCGACAACAGATACGGCTTGCCATGGATTCTAAACCATGGCATGTACTCCGGCACGCACGCTAACTCAGGAACTATGATCGGTTCCCGGTTAGGTAAAAAGTCATACCGGTTCTCCCACGTCTCGATATGTTCTGACCAAAATCTTGGCCAATCCGTGTGCTGTTGCCGTAAGTCCACTTTGTGCTCATCATCAAGCACCTCAGGAGGCACGGGAATCAGTTGCCGGCATCCAAATTGCCGCAGAACCCGATCTGACTGGTGCATCTCCACGGTTGAGTAGGTGATTAGCGGGACCTTAACGTGCCAACTGTTCGGATTTTGGAGGAACTCCTCCGGAATTACTGCCCGAATTTCGGGATCCTCGTACGGTGTCCATTGAAACTATATTAACATTACCAAAATATTAGTTATATACATTATACTAGACACTACATACGAAATACTCAATTATAATAACGAAATTCGACACTTACTTGTGATTCCGACCGTTGTTCCAATAGGAGCCGTATATCCTCAAGCGAGTTAGGTATTCCAACATGACTCGTCGGATGGTTCCACCTAATTAAATAAACTTTTAGCATGCAATTATACTATAAATCTACGACATAATTGTAAAATAAAATATTAAATTTACCTCGTTATCAGTGGGAATGAATATGGCTGGTCGAGTCGAGGACGTAAGAATGGAAATCGAAACCATGCCCATGACTGCAGTAGTGATAGGCAACCTCCGATTTTTGCTTTACTCGGCAGCGTCGCCCCGCACATCTCCCGGTACAACCTCGATAGCACGGCAGACCCCCAACTTAATTCACCGGCTGCTCTGAAATCAACAAGTTTCAGGAGCCATCTCAGGTGGACGAGGTTTCTAGAGAGGTCCGGCATCAGATAGCCTCCAATTATTTGAAGAATGTATGCCCGCGCATACCGTATTCTTTCTTCTTCGGTCGAACCTTCATTCGGCTGCGGGAATGCGTCTCGTAACCAACCCATATCGATCCGAGCTCCTTGAATTTTATCCGGAATGGCACCCAGAAGCTCGTAGCATACGGCCATCCAATCGAGAGATGTTATGGACCCGGTGACTACCGACCCGTCCACAGGTAATCCCAACTGTAACTGCACATCTTCTAAGGTGATGGTACACTCTCCGCATGGCAGATGGAAAGTGTGCGTCTCGGGTCTCCACCTCTCTATCAACGCGCTGATCAAAGGCGGGTCCAACTTGAACCCCCGGCCTATGGTGGCCACGTGCCAAAAACCCGCTTCCCGCAGGTAATTCTCGATCAATGGCGGTGGGGGACCAGGCATGTTGCGAATATAACATTGCAACACCCGATCTACAGACTGTTTAACAAATTATAAAATTCAAAATTAATTAAAATTACATAATTAAAAAAATTTAATAATATTGAAAAATTAACATTCAAACTTACCATTTTCATTTGCTCGACGACAATGTGCTTGTTGTCTAGGCGACGTAATTCCCCGGCCATTGTACTCCGATAAAGAATTTTCAAATTTCCCAAAAAATAGATATATTAAAAAAATTATAAAGGGCTTTTTCATAAATAGTAAAGGACTATTTTGAAATTTGAGCGTAAATTTCAAGGACTTTGAGAGAAACTTGAGAGAAAATTGAGAGCAAATTGAGAGAATAATGAGAAAGGATTGAAGTGTGAAAAAAATGAAGGGTTGGGGGGTATTTATAGTTTTTTTTTCTGACCGTTGGGGGGCCAACGGTCAAAAAAAATTTGACCGTTGCACGGCCTAAAGCGCTCCCCCAGGGACGCGCTTTAGGCTGTTTCCCCCAAAATCGCGCTGACGTGGACGCGTTTTTTGGGGAAATTGCACTTTCCGGTCAATTTTCTAGAAACCTATACTGTCCGGTAATTTTTTTTTTTTTGGTATTATTCAGATATTTGCCCAATAAACCTCCTATAGCACTTTACCCTTTGCATCAAATATTGTCTACTCTTTGAGCATATTGTAAGACACACTATACGGTTATAGAAAAAGACAATGATAGTTGTATAATGTATGATGCTAGTGAAAAAAATATGAAAAAAAATAAAAATTTAAGTTTTGGTTGAAATAATAAAGTTGAATTTTAGTATATTGATATTTTAGGTTTAAGTTTTATAATTTATGAATTTATTTTAAGTTTATGCTGTAACTAAGTGAATATAGGATACCAAACAGAAATTATAAATAAATAAGGAATTGGAGATTTTGGAAAATGTTAAAGAAGATTAGTAATTTATTCATAATTGTGAATAAATAAAAACAAGACATTTGATTACAACTCCATGCCTCTTTGGTAGTGGAACTTTTTGATTGGGCACCACCAATGAATGCATGTAAATAAATCAAGTTTGTTTGTACCCAAATCAGACCCGTTAAGAACTACAGAACCTTGCCTACATGCTTTTAGCGTGAACAAGTATATTCCCAATATTACACGGTGAATACTGATGCGATCTTCCTAAATATTATCTTCCACTTTTTTTTTTTTTGAACACACATGCAACTAATTTAGTGAAATTTTACAATTTTTTTTTAATTTAGTACCTAAAATCTTTTTTATCCAATTTAATATTTGAACTTGACATTTCTTTTTTAAAATTTAGTATTTAAATTTTTTTGAGCCCAATTTGGTATTCGAACTTGATACTTTTTCTTAATTTGATAGTTAAGTTTTTTCTTTTTTTTAGGTTCAATTTGGTACCTAAATTTATTAAATGTTATACAAATTACGCAAAACACTAACGGTGTTAAATTTTTTTTTGTTATGCTACAAAAATATTGTCAGGAAATTGATGTTTAGAAAAATATGTATTGAGCTATACTTAACGAGTTAATACTAAATAAGAAAAAAATATTTTTAAAACCCCAAATTAAAAGAAATTCATTATTTTCAATTAATAAAATAATTTAAACTAAAAGTAATTGAACATATAAAATACAAAACAAAAAATATCATATTGTCTGCACATGCCGATCATACATTGATTATTTTTGTTACCTCGTAAAAAATATCATTGTTAGTATATTGGAGTAATTTGTAAACATTTGACTAGTACCAAATCGAAAAAAAAAAAGGTACAAATTAGGAAAAAAGAGTCAAGTTCAAGTATCAAATTGGACTACCAAAAAGATTAGGTACCAAATTAGGGGAAAAATGGAAGTTTATGTACCAAATTGAAAAAAAAATAAATTAAGTATCAAATTAAAAAAAAAAATTGTACTAAATATTATATTAAACCTTTTAATAACTATTGATATTATATTATGAAATAAAAGATTTGGGTTGAATTAATCTCAAACACTTTAAAGGAGAAAGCAAAAAGCATAGGCATAAATACAATAAATTTAACTTCTTGCTCTAGGATTGATTACCCAATACTAATTTTTGACAAATTTGATTTAAAGTTTTCCAGTATCAGAGTTTCGATCATCAAGATAGTGCTGGTAAACATAGGACACAAATCCCCATATGGCCAACAACATGGAAATGACCTTAATTCCAGTCATTGGATCGTGGAAAAACACCATCGCAAACACTGGAACAATGGGTAGTCCTAACGTGCTGATCACATTCGAGAAAAGCGATGACGCTTCGAAGATCAAACCCACCGCACCAATCGAGAAAACTTGCCACCCTACAGCAATCCAAACCAAAACGTTAACGTATGCCGACTTACCCAGTTTAAACCCTTCCATTTCTTCGCCCAGACTCTTCCATTCCCCACTGGCGAAAAGACCCACACTGATCATCAAAGTTGCAGCCGATGACTGGTAGATTATCATGTCCAACACTGCCTTAAATGTTTGTTTCTTGAGAATCTTTTGGAAACAAAGTTGTGTTAGAGACAACATCAATCCATACCCTGCTGAAGCAGCCACCGTGCATACAAATCCGATCACATATTTGGCTCTGGGAACTGGTGTGGAACCTGAGGAATCGTTTTGGAATACGAGGAGGGTGGAAGAGATTGTGAGGAGAACCAAAGAGTTTATTATGAAAGGGGTGAACTTTTGTGAGTTAAAGAAGAAGGAAAACAAGGCATTGAAGGCTAATTGGGAAGCACAAATGAGTGAATAAGTGGAGACCGGGAGATACAAAAGACCAACTGAATACAACAAGCAACCGGCTGCCAAAAGTAGTCCAAGCCCAAAATACATGCCCGAAAGAACTAAAAGAGAGGGTGGGTTGGTTGTAATGTTGCTAGTGTGTGAAGATTTGTAGGATGGAAGGTAATATAAGGGAATGAGGATTGGGAAACCGACGACTTGAACAATGGTTGCTAGCCACTTGCTGTTTCCGCCTTTGTCATAGTACAATCTTCCCAGAAGTGTAGCCACTGACTGACCAGAAAGCAGAAAAAATGTATAGATTGTCATTAGTAGCCACCATTTGTAGGTTCTTTGTTGCGTGATTGTTGTTGACTGGTTTCCATTTGTTTGCTGCTCAACTGAATCTTCATTTAATTTCTCATCCTCAGCTGGTAAACAATCAAACACTTTACGTGTTAATTTATAATAGCTAGCAAGCATGTATATCTATAGTGAAAAGGTGACTTACACAGGACCTGGAGTTGTATTTCTGGAGCTTCCCCCATATTTCAAAGTGTAGAGTAGTTGAATGTTCAATCAAAGCTTAAAAGGGGGAGAAACAAAAGAAAAGAAAGCACATGGCAGTACTGGTAGTAGTGTAGCATATGAATGATACATAAGATAAGAGGCAACTCTGGATTGCTTCAGGGACTGGGGACTCCACTTGCATTTAAAAGTCCTACCAAGAAGAAGCTTGATCTTGGCCCTGGGGGGGCCCAGTTTCATTTATTTATTTTTCTTCACCATTTAATTTCAACAACTTGCTCGAAAACTTCACTATCATCGCCCTTCCTCCTCTTGCATTTTTCATGGTAAAGACAAAAACGAAAAAGAAGTGCATTACCAAAACAAAAAAGAAAGCATTAACTCAACGACATTATTGTTTTCTACTTTTGCCTTTAATTACGACACGCTTAGCAGTTTTTAGGTGTGGTTTTATAATACATTAATTTCTTCCTGTTTCTTTCTCTTGGTTTTATATTCCAGTCGATAATAATTATTTATAATTGTTATGATGATTTGATTATATTTAAATAAAATTATTTATATTTATGTATAAGTCTTTCTCTATATTTGGTTGTTTTTAATGATAAAATGTGATGTTGGTTATTGTATAAACTATAGTTGGGGAGATAAAAGTATATCCTTTACAGCTTTCTTTTTTAAAGCTGCCTTTTTCTTTTTCAATCACAATTACGTATAATTAATAACAGCAATAACAATACGATCTTAAAGTATAAGAAACAAACATTATTAGTATTGAGTAAACAAACCTGCTTTCTAAGATTTTCTTTTATTTTGTTACAACAATTTTTATTGTTATTTATAACCTTAATTCTCAAAATAATTAAATTAAGTCGTTGGAAAGTTCACAATTATTTAAGTTCTTGAAATATAATTTTCTATGAAATCTTCTTATAGACAGTTAAGTGTTGACGTAGAGGCTATTATAGACTATTTAATTGATTTTTTTAAAATTATTTAAGCCTACAAATTATTAAAACATATAACAAATTTCAGAAATTTAAAATTTATAAAAAAAAATACTAAAAATATTTCAAAAATGGAAATATATATATATATATATATATATAGAAAAATTATAAAAATATAGAAAAAAGTATAAAGTATAAAATATAACATATTATTAGTTCCAACACACATCCAATGCAAACACGGTCTAAACATGGTATTTTTAAGCCAAAGCTTTATGCTACTGACTTAGATGAACATAAGCCTTTGACGATTGACGAGGCATTTTTAAGTCCTCAGTGGACTAAAGCTGCCCAGCAGGAATACGAGGCACTCATGCATAATCAAACATGGGAGCTTGTATCTTTGCCTCATAATAGGAGAGTAGTAGGTTGTAAATGGGTTTTGAAAGTCAAGAGACATGTGGATGACTCTGTGGCTCGTTATAAAGGCAAGCTTGTTGTCAAAGGGTATCTTCAGGAAGCAGGTATTGATTTCCATGAAACTTTTAGTCCGATTGTTAAGCCTACAACAATCCGAGTGGTTCTTTCCCTTGCGGTTAAGTTTGGCTGGATTTGAGGCAAGTAGATATAAATAATGCCTTTCTTAATGGGGATCTTAATGAAGAAATATACATGCTTCAGCCCCCAGGTTTTGAAGGACATAATGGAGGTCAACCATTGGTTTGAAAGCTTAAGAAGGCGTTGTATGACCTCAAACAAGCACCTCAGGCCTAGTTTCAAAAGTTAAGAGATCATCTTGTTGCTTCTGCTTTTGTGTTATCAAAATCTCCTATATATTTTGGTCTATGTCGATGACATTATAGTCACAAGCAATCATTAGTCAAGTATTGATACTTTTGTGGAGTCCTTAGATTCGAGATTTTCTCTTAAGGACTTGGGACAGTTGAGTTATTTTTTGGGCATTGAAGTCACACATACAGCTTCGGGGCTCTTTCTCAGTTAATGAAAATACATTCAAGACTTGTTGCAACGAAGTCATATGGAACAGTCCAAATTAAGGCACTCCTACTCCCATGATATCTTCTTGTCTGTTGTCTGCTCATACGGGGAGTCCCATTGCAAATGAATCAGAATATAGGAGCATCGTAGGGGCCTTTCAATACATTGTGATTACCAGGCCTGATATTACTTTTGCTGTTAATAGGGTCTGTCAATTCATGCATAAGCCCCTCGATCATCATTTCAAAGCAATTAAACGTATTTTAAGATATTTACAGGCAACAATAGATCATGGTGTTCATTTTACTGCTGCCTCTCGCCTATCTCTTGTTGGTTAGTCAGATGCTAGTTGGGGAAATGATCTTGATGATAGATGCTCAACGTCGGGTTTTTGTATTTTCCTAGGTGAGAATCCTATATCTTGGGGCTCAAAGAAACAACATGTAGTATCTTGTTCGACAGAAGCAGAATATAGGAGCCTTGTTGGTCATGTTCCAGCTCAAGATCAGGAGGCTGATGTGCTTACCAAACCACTTTAATCTGGATGTTTTACCAAATTCAGAACACAACTTAAAGTTGTCAGCAGATTTCAGTCCTTACAAAGCAGAAGATGACAGAGGTGGATTAGTTGGGTGAATGTCAAGGAATAAATCAACAATAACTGATAGTTTGTTAACTATTAGTAGTTAAAGTAAATATTTCTGTTAACAAGTTGTTGAAGCAGTTCAGCAAGAAGTCCTGTATAAATACAGTACATTCAATCTCTAGGATGTCATTCTTGAATAATGAAAATCATCTGTTTGGTTTATCATTTTACTCCGCTTCTCTACACCCACTAACATATCTTTCCAAGACAAAGATGGTATTAGTGAGGACTCCACAACCATCGCGTCTTCTGGATTCACCTTCGATTCCTTGAATCGGACTCTCTTTGTGCTTGGATCCTCAGAAGGATTATCTCTTTCTCTATTCCTGCCACAGGAAGAAATCGAAAAAGGCGAAAGCATATTTTGTACGTAGTTCCAATTATTTTAATTCCATTCCATCATTTTTTAATGTTAAATTATGACAATAGCTATATTTTTAGCCATAGAATTTTTACTGTCCCTAAACCTTCTTCCTATATATATTTTTTAATCTTTCCTGTAAAGCCAACTGCACTCTCTCATTTCATCTCTCAACGATACGTCTCATAACACAATCCCAAATTTTAAAATGCCAGGAAGCCATCATCTATTGGAAATTCCCATTTGATTTCCCAAAATCCAATTTTCTCTTCACCTCTAATCCCGCAGTTCATCAATACTGTCCCAGCATTCACATATTTCTTTTTCTGGGTGCCACTAAAAACCTTGTTTTTCTTCATTCACTTGCTAATTCTGATCAATGCAAGGTTACAATAACTGATGGTTTGGTCTTGGAGTTGGTTAGGCGAAACCGTTCTGATTGGAAACTAGCTTATGTTTTCTTCCAATGGGTGTCTAAAAAAAGTGGAAATTCACTTGGTTTTGATGTTTGTAATGAAATTCTTGACATTCTTGGAAGAATGCATTGGTTTGAAGAGTTAACTGAGGTGTTCGATAAAATGTCTGAAAGAGGACTTATTGATGAAAGGACTTTTAGGATTTTGGTTAATAGGTATGCTGCTGCACATATGGTGGAGGATGCGATTTGGGTTTTTAATAGGAGGAAATAATTCGAATTCAAGGATGATTTGGTTGCATTTCAAGTTCTTTTAATGTGTTTATGTAGGTATAAGCACCTAGAAACTGCAGAAACTTTATATCAATTGAAAAGGAGAGAGTTTGGCTATGATTAAAAGACAATGAATATTGTTCTCAATAGATGGTGCGTGTTGGGGAATGTACATGAGGTTAAAAGTTTTTGGAATGACATGATTAAGTCAAAATACAAACCAGATATGTTTACCTACGGAACTTTTATATATGCATTGACGAAGAAGGGAAAGTTAGGTACTGCGATTAAGTTGTTTTGAGGAATGTGGGAGAAAGGGTGTGATCCTGATATGGTAATTTGTAATTGTGTCATCGATGCACTGTGCTTCAAGAAGAGGATTCCCGAGGCTTTGGAATTGTTTAGGGAGATGAAGGAATGTGGTTGTGCCCCAAATGTTGCAACATACAACTCGCTTATCAAGCACCTAGGAAAGATTGGGAGGATGGAGAAGGTTTATGAGATCTTGGATGAGATGGAAGAGAAAGAAGGGTGTTCACTGAATAATGTAACTTTCAACTACTTGCTCAAGTTTTCGGAGAAACCGGAGGAAGTTCCTGGTGTTTTGGAAAGGATGGAGAGAAATGGTTGCAGTATGTGCTGTGATACTTACAATTTGATCTTAAGGTTGTATATGAAGTGGGATCTTGAAGAGAGAGTTAGACATATGTTGGATGAGATCGGAAAAAGCGGATTGGGACCGGACCGGCGATCTTACACAGTTATGATTTACTGGTTGTATGATAAGGGAAGGGTTGAAGATGCTTTGAGCTATTTTGATGATATGACATCTAAAGGAATAGTGCCAGAACCTAGGACTGAGATTTTGGTGAATTCCATGAGGAACAAGTTGGAAGAGCAAGAAGGTGAAAAACAAAAGACAGATCTAGGGATAAATGGCAAATCACCGAGGCTTAGGTCTAAAAAGTTTAAAAAGACCAAAGCTAGGTAATGCTTCCTCTAAAATTATACCATAGTTTTAGTTCTGTGCCAATCCTATATACTATCAATGAAGAAAACCCACAGTTTTCATCTGCAGGCCTTTGCTTATTTATCACTGATCAAGTATTACTTAGGTCTAAAAGGTTTAAAAAGAACATGGACTGAACATATGCACCATGTAAGACTAGTTTTTGAATTCTTGCGGGATAACATGTTGTTCTTAAAGAAATCAAAGTGTTTCTTTGGTGAGTCCCAGGTAACTTGTCTTGGTCATGTCATCCATGGTGATGGTGTAGAGGCTGATCATACTAAAATTAAAGCTGCCACTGATTGGCCAACTCTATTGTGGATCTGTAAATCTCTGCCAATTCTACCTCATCGTTTGTAAGGCTGATAGATGTTTAGATTATCAATCCATTTTCTTGTGAAATGATCGATTGCAATATTTTCAGGGCTTCTTTTTGTAGTGAAATGAGTTGTAGACTTGGTAAACTTGCATGTGTTACAAAATTGAATCTAGAGATCCGCTTCCCAATCTAGACTTGAGCAACCTACTTCCAATCTTCGTCCAAAGTAGTTTCCTAATCTATTTGGCTTTATGTATGCACTTTCTGAAGAATCTGAACTATTAGCCTATGATGCTCCGACTTTTCATTTTTCTTGAAGTATCTATGTCCAACGTATATATTGACCTACTTGTGTCCAACATATATATAGACATCTCTATGGGGATATGACCTGACAATGATCCTTGAAATATATGAAAGAAGTTAGAGAAGATTGAACACACCAGTATCGTGCACTCACACTCTAGTCTCTAGTCTAAGTAATAAAACTATTAGCCCCCATTTAGTTTTTGATGAAGTAAAGTGTGGATAGAAAACCTGTCAGTACTTGCAATGTTTGTCCATAATGTTTGTAAATGAGAAACGACCTAGTCTACTTCATTTCTCAAACCCAATTGCTTGTGATTGCATGTAAATGTCACTAGGAAGCTGTTGCTAAGGTTTAAGAATCTGTTTTATGAGTCAGTGTTGGTTGTTTCAAGTTCACTTTAATGTCACTCTATTTACTGTGTCGAAACCATTTTTTTGTTTGGAAAACGGGCCGACTTTAAAAAGAAGAAACGGAGTCGCCACCAATCATTTTTTAAGTGTGATTGGGCCACTTTAGAAAACGTTTTGGGTCTACGAATTTTAAGAAAATGGGCTCGGGAGTCGGTTACGCACGAGGAAGGATTAGCACCCTCGCGACGCCCAAAATTGGTACCTTATTGATTGATTAATGTCCCTACTATTGAGAATTGAAAGAAATTTTAAAATATGGATCTTACCAAAAATGTTTGGGTTTTTTGAATTGGATATCGAAACTCTCTAGTTCCGAAAAGATCAAGCACCACATCCAGCACGATAGGACGCGATGTTTCAAACTCTCGATACCAAGATTGTTTCATGATCTCCAAAACTCATACATTGCAATTTGAAAAGGGTATTTCACTATTTGGCCAAACTAAAAACCGAAACCCAGCACGATTGGGCACGGTTCCTTGGATTTCCAATCATGAAATATTGCCTTTATTTAAGAAACACGATAAAAGAATCTGTGAAGGATATCTAGTTGTTCAGATGAACAGAAAATCGAAACTCAGCTCGATTGGGCACGAATTTCTCGAACTTGCAAACACGAAACATTGCCTTTGTGAAAACTTTTTATGAGTTTTTTAAAAAACAAAAAAAAATAAAAAAATGGAAATGTAGACACGATTAATAGGGAATGATAATAATGAACACAAAAGGGGAAAAAAAAACTAAAAAAATACTATAATAACAAAAAATAACATGTGATAAATAAAACAGACAGTAATGATAATACTACTAATGAAACTAATGAATGTGGTAAAAAGGTAATATAAATAATATAATAGAATAGTAACAACAATTAAGCAGAAAAAACATACATCAATGAGAAAACAATAGCAATAGTATTAGAATAAAAAAAAGTAAAAAAATATTGATAATAAAAATATAATAGAAAAACAAATTTAATAATGATACTATACATAAAATAATGGCAGAAGAAAAAAAGAAAGATTACTAACGAATGTAATAATAATGGCAAAGTAAATTATAAATGAAATACTTAACAAAAAAAAACAGCAATAGTAATATTTCAAAGAATAATAAATGAAAAATAATAAAAAAAATGGTAAAACAACAATATCAATAATAAAAGAACAGTAACCACATTAAAAATAATAGTAAAGAAATAAAACAATAGTAATAGATATAATATATATATAAAGCAGTATTAATGAAACATAATAGTAATAAAATTAAGCTTTAACAGTATGGTAAAATTAAAATAACAGTTATGACAATAAAAATAACAGAAATAATATGACTATAATGTACATAAAAGACTAATAAAATATTAAAAATAATTAATTTAATGGTAAAACAGCCAAAACAAACGAAAAGGGACTAAATCGGATCAAAACAAAAGCTTTGGGGCCAATTTTAAAACAAAACAAAGATAGAAGGGCTAAATTGTCATGCGCGTGCAACTTGGAGGGTCCAAAACAACAAATAACCCCTCCCCTGAACATTGCCCCTGAACTAGGACTAAATTGAAACAACGCATAAAATGCAGGGGCGAATTTTAAAAATGGAAAAAAGCTGAAGGGGGACGCAATTAAGCAGGCGCGCGTAGAAGGAGGACCTATCGCGCAATTTCCCCATCTAGGGAAAAATTTGCGCATATTCACTTGCAGAAGCAAGTAATTGCACGGGGCCCACCCCTTTTTAATGCTTAAAACATAAAAACAAAACCTTTTTCCATTCATTTCTTTTTCTGTTTTAAAACAAAACAGAACCCCTCCTTCCCTTTCATTTTTTTTAGGGTTTGGATTCCCTTCTGCGTCGAAACAAAACCAGGAGCCACCCCCCATGCACGCATCGACGGCGGCGGTCAAGGGAGCCCGGTAAATCCTCTCGCTCTCTTTTTCTTTTCTTTTTTAACTTTTGAATTTTAAAACAGAAAGAGAAAAAAAACAATAAATAAACAAGGGAGAACCCAAAAGATTCGAAAATAGAATAAAAATAAAAGAGAAACCTTTTCTTTGTTTTGATTCTGTTCTTTTTGAAAAAAAGTGCTCTATAACCTCTGTATTTTTTCTGCGTAAATCGTTTCCAAAAAAATATCCTTTTTTACATCATACACTTCGGCTTTTATAGCCTAAAAAACAAAATCAAATCCCGAATCCCCCTCTACTGCTTTACTGCTTCCTATTTTGTAGGCACTGTGACGTGCACGACTTGGAGTTGGAGGCACGCACGATGCGGGGGGCGAGTTAGCTGCTAGCGGCGTCGAAGGGTTACTGCTAGGGTTCCCCTGTATTCTATTTTTTGTTAAATCTTTGGGTTAAAAATTTGGGCTTGTTTATTGGACTAGTTGGCTCGTTTGGTTGTTGGTTAATGCTTGGTATTGGGTCCGGGCTGCTAAATTGGGCCTTACAGCTGCCCCTCTTTGCTCATTGTCGTGTAACGAGAACAGAGCAAAGACTTTAAAAGGACCAATTTTGCCCTGTATTGCCGAGTCTCGACTTCTTAATGCCTCATTGCTTTTAACCCCTGCATCTTCAGGGGTATAGGAATTTTGTTTCGATCTGCTCCACTACTGCTCAATGAAGATAAGATCTATAATTTCCAACCTGTGACCCTACTGCTTAGGGGATTAGGCTGGTGGTTTGAATCTGCTCCATTGCCGATACATGAAGATAAGATTCGTCATCTTCAATCCGCTCCACTCCTGCTCAGTGGAGATAGGATCTACTACCTTTACAACCTGCTCCACTCCTGCTCAGTGGAGATAAGGCTATGATCTTCGATCTGCTCCACTCCCGCTCAGTGGAGATGAGATCTGCTGCTTTTGATCTGCTCTACTCCTGCTCAGTAGAATAAGATCTGTTATTTTTAACCCGCTCTACTCCTGCTCAGTGAAGATAAGGCTATAATCTTCGATCTGCTCCACTCCTGCTCAGTGGAGATAAAATCTGCTATTTTTAGCCTACTCCACTCCTGCTCAGTGGAGATAAGGCTAGTGGCTTCAGTCTGCTCCATTGCTGATACATGGAGATAAGGCTTGCAATTTTCGATCTGTTTCACTCCTGCCTAGTGAAGATAAGATCTGCCTCTTCGATCTGCTCTACTCCTGCTCAGTAGAGATAAGATCTCCGTCTTCCAATCTGCTCTACTCCTGCTCAGTAGAGATAAGATCTGCCGTTTTTTATCTGCTCTACTCCTGCTCAGTAGAGATAAGATCTGTCATTTTTGATCTGCTCTACTCCTGCTCAGTAAAGATAAGATCTGTTGTCTTTAGCCTGATCCACTCCTGCTCAGTGAAGATAAGGCTATAATCTTTGATCTGCTCCACTCCTGCTCAGTGGAGATAAGATCTACCGCTTTCGATCTGCTCTACTCCTCCTCAGTAGAGATAAGATCTGTACTTTCAGCCTGCTCCACTCCTGCTCAGTGAAGATAAGGCTAATGGTTTAAATCTACTCCATTGCCGATACATGAAGATAAGATTCGCTATTTTTGATCTGTCCCACTCCTGCTCAGTGGGGATAAGATCTGTAATTTTCGATCCGCTCCACTCCTGCTCAGTGGAGATAGGATCCGCTATGATCTTCTCCACTCCTGCTCAATGAAGATAAGATCTGCCTCTCCGATCTACTCCACTCCTGCTCAGTGGAGATAAGATCTACATTCCTCTGTAACTCCCATCAATTTTGCTACATTGTCCTCTGAGGAACCTACCTGTAGAATTGATTTCATGGGGTCTATGCTTATGTCAAATGATTAGGATGTCATGAAAAATGCTCCTAACCATATGTATTATGAATGTATGGATGCATGCAAAATGTCATGAGTATGATCCAATTTTTAACTCTTGGGTTATCATGGTTCGCTGCTTGTTAGGGCAATACCCCGTTGTATGCCTTCTTGCTCTGTTGATATTTCTAACACAGAATCTAAAGGTGACGTCACTGTTTAGACTCGTATTTCAGGGGTTTCAAGTCCCTTAAGCCTGGTGAGTTCTAAATAATTGTCCCGTTTCAGATTCTTGTATTATTTAGAGACTTTCAGAGTAATACTTAAAACTTCCTTTGTGAAAGCATTATTAGTTCAGTAATCATTACTTCAATATGAAATACTTGGAAAAAGATTGTAGAGATGAATGAAACTGGAATTTATTCGGGACAAAACCCGTGAAGAATGAATTGAACAAAGGCAGTAAATTTTGCTAAGGTACAAAATGAGTAAGAGTAGAATTGATGCCCCAGATATCATAGCCCGAGCTTCTCTGTACGTACTTCTTGAAGACCATTCTGGGCTCAACATGTGTCTAGGAGAACCGTGGTACTCTGTCAATACCCCAAAACGTAACATACCTCCTCACTGTTAATTCCGACGCAGTGAAACCACTGTATGCCCCATCACGAGTTGATCATAATTTGAGCCGCCCTTTTCGGGTTTTCGACCCAAAGCCCCTTTGGTCTCAAAGCGCCCTTTACGGGTTTTCGCCTTGGCCTCCCCCTTTTTTTTTTGAACTCAAGACGCCCTTTGCGGGTTTTCGCCTTGGCCCATTTTCATGCGAAGTACTTCTTGACTGAGTCTGCATTAATTGGATTTGGCAGACTTTTACCGTCCATCTCGACTAGTATCAAAGCTCCTCCAGAAAAGGCCTTCTTTACAACATAAGGTACTTCCCAATTAGGCATCCACTTTCCCCTGAAGTTCTTTTGCATAGGGAGGATCTGTTTCAACACCAAGTCTCCTTCATGGAATACTCTGGGGCGGACTTTCTTATTGTAAGCCCGCATCATCCGCCTCTGGTACAATTGACCATGGCGAATGGCTCTTAGCCTCTTTTCCTCGATTAGATTCAGTTGATCATATCGAGATTGAACCCATTCTGCTTCGTCCAACTTCAGCTCTGACAAAACCCAGAGTGAAGGGATTTCAACTTCAATAGGCAAGACTGCCTCCATCCCATAAACCAACGAGAAAGGAGTTGCCCCGGTAGAGGTTCTAACCGATGTTCGATAGGCGTAGAGGGAAAGCGGTAACTTTTCATGCCAATCCTTGTAGGTCTCAACCATTTTCCCCACAATTCTCTTGATATTTTTATTAGCCGCCTTGACTGCTCCATCCATTTTTGGGCGATATGGCGACGAGTTATGGTGCTTAATGTTGAACTGACTGCAGACTTCTGCTATCGCTCTATTGTTCAAGTTTAGTGCATTGTCAGACACGATCCTTTCTGGCATATCGTAGCGACATATGATCTCCTTCTTCAAAAATTTGCTAACTGTCGTCTTCATGAAATTGGCATATGAAGCTGCCTCTACCCATTTGGTGAAGTAATCAATGACCACGAAGATGAAACGATGTCCTTTAGAAGCTTTCGGTGAGATCGGCCCAATGACGTCCATGCCCCACATTGAGAAAGGCCACGGAGAAGTCATAACATGAAGAGGTGAAGGAGGCACATGGATCTTGTCTCCATAAATCTGGCACTTGTGGCACTTCTTGGCATAACAGATACAGTCTCCTTCCATCATGGACCAGTAATACCCGAATCTCATGATTTATCTGGCCATTGTAAACCCATTGGCATGTGTTCCACAAACACCCTCATGAACTTCTTCCAGGATTTTTCTAGCCTCAATAGCATCAACACATCTTAACAATACCTGATCTTTCCTCTTTTTGTACAGGATCTCTCCGTCTAAGACATAGTCATTGGCCTGTCTTCTCAATGTTCTCATGTCATTTTCTGTTGCTTGATCAGGATATTCCCGGCTCTTCACATACCGCAGAATATCATGATACCAAGGATGATCATCTCTCTCCTCCTCTTCGACGATATTGCAGTAGTGAGCCGGAGTTTCATAAATACTCATTTGGATGGGCTTCATACCCTCTTGCTCGTTTACTCTGATCATAGAAGCTACGGTGGCAAAGGCGTCAGCCATCTAGTTTTCATCATGCGGGAGGTAAAAGAATGTGATATCATCGAACTCCTCAATTAGTTTCAAAACTAACTTTCGGTAGCTGATCAATTTGGGATCTCTTGTTTCCCATTCTCCTTTGAGCTGATATATTACCAACGCAGAGTCTCCATATACCTCTAGCAACTTGATTTTACGGTCTATAGCAGCTCAGATTCCCATGATACATGCTTCGTACTCTGCCATGTTGTTTGTGCAATCAAAGTCCAACTTGCAAGTGAATGGATAGTGTTCTCCATTTGGGGATACCAGGACTGCCCCAACCCCATTTCCAATGGCATTTGATGCTCCGTCAAAGTTCAACTTCCAGGGACGATCTTCTAAGATATCTTCTTCAATTGTCGCTACAAACATCAGATCCTCATTGGGAAAATCAAAATTCAGGGGTTCATAATCATCTAGCGCCCTGCTGGCTATGAAATCTGCTATTGCACTCCCTTTTACCGCTTTCTGGTTCACATAAATTATGTCGAACTCAGA
Organism: Gossypium australe; assembly: GCA_005393395.2. NCBI lineage: Eukaryota > Viridiplantae > Streptophyta > Magnoliopsida > Malvales > Malvaceae > Gossypium > Gossypium australe. The sequence continues at coordinate 21,091,900 of CM016619.1, read as the reverse complement.
GAGCAAAATTCGCCATCGGGCCATTCTTTCGTTCAGGGCGATTGACTCCATCATGTACTTAAGCGGGTCTAGTTTAGAGATCAACCAAGTCGTATGATATAACATGTATTGACTCAACCTCCGAGTTGTCCAAACTAATGCACAACACAGTTTCTCAATTGGCGAGTATCTCATTTCACACTCGGTGAATTTCTTGCTGAGGTAGTATATCGCCCTTTCTTTTTTCCCGGTCTCATCGTGCTGGCCGAGTACACATCCCGTTGAATTATCGAACACCGACAAATACAAAATCAATGGTCTATCAGGACTGGGAGGCATTAACACTGGGGTATTGGACAAGTATTTTTTAATCTTGTCAAATGCCCTCTGGCATTCATCATCCCAAACGCCTGGATTGTGTTTCTTAAGAAGACGGAATATTGGATCACACTTCTCAATCAATTGTGAAATAAACCGAGTGATGTAATTCAATTTTCCAAGAAAACCTCGGACTTCTTTCTGATTGCGCGGCTGAGGCAATTTTTGTACGGCCTTGACTTTATCCGGATCTACTTCAATTCCTTTTCCACTGACCATGAAACCAAGTAGCTTCCCTGATCGAGCCCCGAAAGTACATTTGGCTGGATTGAGTTTCAACTGAAATTTCCTCAACCTCAAGAATAGTTTTTTCAAAACTTGCACATGCTCCCCTTCCGTTTGAGACTTTGCGATCATGTCGTCGACGCAGACCTCGATCTCCTTGTGTATCATGTCATGAAACAAGGTTACCATAGCCCTTTGGTACGTTGCTCCCACATTCTTTAACCCGAATGGCATTACTTGGTAACAAAAGGTACCCCATAAGGTTATGAAGGTGGTCTTTACCATATCTTCAGGATGCATCTTTATTTGATTGTATCCCGAAAAACCATCCATGAAAGAGAAAAATGAATACCCCGCTGTGTTATCTACCAAGGTGTCGATGTGAGGTAGTGGGAAGTTGTCTTTCGGGCTGGCCTTGTTTAGGTCCCTATAATCGACGCACATTCGTACTTTTCCATCCTTCTTAGGGACAGGGACAACGTTGGCTACCCATTCTGAGTAATTCACCACCCGTAAAAACCCAGCATCAAATTGCTTTTTGACTTCTTCCCTTATTTTTACCGCGACATCGGGTCTCATCCTTCAGAGCTTCTGTTGAACCGGCTTGCAATCTTCCTTTATGGGGATACAGTGTACCACAATATTAGGGCTCAACCTAGGCATGTCTTGATATGACCACGCAAAGACATCTTTAAACTCTAACAGAAGTCTGATGAGGTCCTGCCTTGTTTCCCTGGTGATGAGGGTTCCAATTTTCACCTCCTTCCCTTTCTCCAGAGTCACATTCTCAATTGTCTCTTTGTGAGGCAGAATCAACTTTTCTTCCTGCTCCACCATCCTTAACAGATCCGGGGATATACTACAATCTCCGTCATCTGTAAAGTCCTGAGGTTCTCCTGGGCACATGTCTTGCTCATCAGGAAATTCTAGGTCCGTAACAGCATTGTTCATGACATCGATATCTAGGGACCTATGGTAGGCATGAAAGAGTATTCAATGAAAATGAATTTAAGACTAACTTATTTATGTGTTATGATTATGAATGGAAAGAAAAGAAACAAAAGAATAACTGCACGGTATGAAAGGAAAATGCACTTTTATTGAAAGTAAAGATGCTTAAATATGAGCCTATTTCACAAAAGATTCTCGTTGTTCCCTAGGCTTGAAACAACAAGTGTGTTTTGAACATTACTCTGTTTTAGTCCTAAAAACTACAGGAATTTCTTCCGCAGTCCAGTTGTCCAGAACACTTCCAGGCTCGTAGGGGCGAATGCCCGCCAAGTTTCCTCTTCTCGAACTTTCTTCAGACACAGCATTGATGTTCAAAACTCCCATCATGTCTTCAGCCGTTTCTCTATTCATATTTTCTGATCCTGAATGGATAATTCCTCCCGACACGAATGTATTAGATATATGGGGAAAAGTCATTGCTCCTCATTTGACTTCAGCACCATTCAATCGTGCCCTTCGTCTTTCACGTTTCCTCTCCAGCTCCTCTTTTCTCTATCTGGCATCTGGCCTATGCCCCAGGCCAAAACGATCATGCTTGTCAACCAATCCTAGCACTCTGACCGGCCCCTGGAGATATTTTCCGAGTCCCTTCCTAGGCAATGCTCCTTTTCCTACTGTCAGTTGTAAGCCCATTCTTGTTGCTTTAGAGATTTTGGGCGCCGAAATCTTGCTTCCTTCACTGATGAAAGTTGCATTTACAAACTCCAGCGACCTGAAGGAGCACTTTATAGCCTCCGTATCATTCTCTATGTACGGTGCATTACTAGTAACTGACGCGATGATATCCTCCTCCGCACTTATGGTTATCAACCAGCCCTCTGTCATCAATTTTAACTTTTGATGCAATGACGATGGTACGGCTCCTGCTGAGTGAATCCAGGGCCTCCCCAATAGACAATTATACGAGGGCTTGATGTCCATCACGAGGAAATTTACCTCGTATGTATTTGGCCCGATAGTGAGAGGTATCTCAATCCTTCCCATTAGTTTCCTTTCAGTGCCGTCAAATGCTCTCACTATATTCTGGCATGATTTCATATGAGAGCTATCTACAGGCAACTTATTCAGTGTAGATAAAGGAAAAATATTCAGTGCCGACCCGTTATCGATTAATACCCCCGGTAGTATGTACCCTTTACATCGGGTAGTGATGTACAAAGCCTTGGTGGATCCCATGCCTCCTGGTGGAATTTCATCATCACTGAAAGAGATGAAATTGTCTGCGCTTATATTACCAACAAGGCGGTCCAACTTGCTTACTGAAATGTCATCAGCAACATAAATTTGGTTCAACGCTTTCATCAGCGCACTACGGTGTCCTTCTGAATTTAAGAGCAAGGCCATCACTGATATGCGTGTTGGCTGCTTGTGTAACTGTTCCACAACACTGTACTCACTGTGCTTCAGGAACTTCAAAAACTCCCCAGCCTCATTCTCTGTTACTGGTTTGTTAACCAGTGGCCCTATCTTCTCATCTCCCTTTTTCATCATAGAAGACTCAGCTTCTGGGTTGGGTGTGCTGGCCGAACTCACTTTCTCGGAAACTGTCACAGTGCAATTGTAGTTCCATGGTACCCTCTTATCATCTTTATAAGGAAAAGTCACGGGTTTCTGAATTACAATCTTTGGTGTATCATTATAAGGAGAAGTTACGGGTTTTCTGATTACGACCCTCGGTGTTTCCTTATAAGGAGAAGTCACGGGTTTTTTAATTTCGACCCTCGGTGCCATTTTCACTCCTGCCTCGTCGACCCTTGGCCGTGTGATAATCACTATTGGGTGATTGACTTTAGGGACCCTTTCTGCAGACCCACCCTCTGTGGCGCATACATCCACCTCTTTGGAAAAGTCAAAGAACTCCAGCTCTTTATTATCCATTAACCCTTGTACTAAGGTTCTGAATTTGTTGCACTGCTGGATCTCATGGCCTTCCTTGTCATGGAACTCACAGTAGTTCCTTGCATCTCGAGATCTGTTCACATTCTCCTGCAGAACTAACCCCATTTTCTACATTACTTTCCAAACTTCCCTCAATGGGGCTCTGATCTCAGCAACTTTCTGTTTGGTTCTCCTCCTCCTGTTCTCAACTATAGCATTTACCCCATTATCGGTATGACTGGGTAACGGATTTCCTCCACCAGGTGGGTCATTGAAGTCTACCACCCCCGCTTTGATGAGTCTCTCGACTAGTCTTTTGAATGAAGTACAGTTCTCTATCGAGTGACCTACTACATCCGCATGGTACTCACACCGAGCGTTTGTGTCATACCACTTAGGATATGGAGGTTGCAGCGGCTTCAAGTAAAATGGGGACACGACGTGCGCATCGAATAAAGTTTTATACAACTCCTTATACGTCACAGGTATAGGAGTAAACTAAAACTTTTCGGTTTTCTGCCTCGTGTTGGGTTCTTGTCCTGATGGGGCCTGCTGGCCCATGGTTATTGCTCGTGGTTTATTAATAGTAATGGGTTTGGGATAACCCGAGCTTATATTACCCACTTCATTCTCCCTTTTCTTTGAAGCCGTTTTTCTCATGCTCTCTCCAGCTTTAATTTTCCCACACCTTATCGCGTTCTCTATCATTTCACCAGACATTACTATGTCTGTGAAACTCTTAGTCGCGCTCCCTAGCATATGATTGATGAAAGGTGCTTTTAAGGTATTTATAAAGAGCATGGTCATTTCCTTTTCTAGTAGCGGTGGCTGGACTTGCATAGCGACCTCCCTCCACCTTTGGGCGTATTTCCTAAAACTCTCACCCGACTTCTTCTCCATGTTTTGCAACATGATCCTGTCAGGTGCTATATCAGTCACATGGCCGTAATGTTTCATGAAGGCTTGTGCCAAATCCTTCCATGATTTGATTTGAGTACAACTGAGCTGATTATACCACTTTGCTGGAGCTTCAGTCAGACTATCCTGGAAGCAGTGGATTAACAACTGGTCGTTGTTGACATATCCCGTCATTCTCCGACAGAACATGGTAATATGGGCCTCAGGGCAACTGGTCCCGTTGTACTTTTCAAATTCTGGCATCTTGAACTTCGGAGGAAGTACCAGATTTGAGACTAGACTCAGCTTCCTAGCATCCACCTCGCATTGGTAATCAGTACTTTCCAATGCTTTAAACTTCTCCTCCAGCCATTTGCAGCGATCCTCAAATTCCTTTGGGAACTCCGCCTTCGCTTTCTCTCCCTCTACTGCATCGTCGAAATCAGGGACCATGATCTTTGGCAAATTGTCTCCAAGGTTAGAGCTCGAGCCTGTCAGAAAGTTTGCCGGTGCCGAGGCACCAGTTTGATGCTGAGGCCTGATATTAACAGACACTCTCAGAGGCTGCGCTTGAGAATTTACCGGGGCTAGGACTAGCGGATAAGTAGAATTTTCATTTTCATCCCCGACATCAACCATAGGGCCTTTCCCTTTATCCTGTGCTCCAGTCAACAACAGTGTTAACTGGCTCATCATACTTCTCTGAGATTCCAGCATTTGATCCCTCACGTCTTGTTGGATTTTGGCCAACTGTTCTTGCATCTGAGTCTGCAACTGGTCTTACATCTCTTTCTGCATCTGCTCCAACCTTTCCAACCTTTGATCCATGGTTTTTGTTTTCCTTCGTGTGTAGTAGTGGTGTTCCAAGATAACTATAATATGATGTTTAGTTAATAGGGCTCTTTTGTGATATTTTAATGCTCATGATGCGATGCAATGCCAATGCATGAAATGCAATGTAAATGAATGAATGCAAAAAGGTGTCAATTCTGGTTCAATTTCTTATAGAAACTTATTTAAAAAACAAAATCCTTTACACAAAACAGAGTCACATATACGGCCTAGCCCTTATGCCCAAAGTTTTAACTTTCTTAAGAAGTGAGGCTAACTCTCGGCCCCTATTTGACTCTGACCTATATACTACACTTAACACATCAGCCTGAACAGCTAAGGTTTGTAAATGTTCAGCCACTTCTCGTATCTGAATCACGGCCTCGCCCATAAGGTAGTCTCTTTCTCTAACTTGGTTCTGAGAATGTTGAAGTTGTTCTTCCCGTCGCTCATTGTTTGTCTCCAATAGTTGGATCCGGAGTTCACTATTTTGCAGTACCGTTTCAAGCATTGCCACCTTTCCTTTCAACCCTTCAATCTGATTTAGGCTTGATTCCAAATTCACCGTAGAGCTACGACTTCGACCCAATGCCCTTTCTAGTTCTGCTACTCGAGCTCTTAACATCTCATTCTCGCTTTGGCTCTCACCCACAGTCCTTCTCAGAGTATCCTTTTGTGCCTGAGCCTCATGGAACCTCTTCTTCCACTGATCAACCTTGGCCTTCTCCTCCTGAATTTCTTGACGCCATTGTTCCGAGGTTTTACCCAGCCTAGCAGTCCTCATCGATAGATACAACTTTTTGTAATCGGTCTTCAAGCTATCCAAATCTTCTTCGGCCTTCCTTTTTCCTTTCCTCAACTTCTCAGCCTCTGATTTCTGGATATCAATATCTAACCTCAAATTCGTTTTTTCCTCTTCCAGTTGTTCTATCTTTTTCCCTAACTCTGAATTTTTACTTTCAAAGTCCTGCTTCATGATCTCCAACTTGGAAGGGACTACTTGCAGGTATTCCTCTATTGATCGAGCAGCATCCTGTGTCGGCCTGGGGATATTATCGTTTAATCTCCTACTCCGCCATGTATTATATTCGAGGGTTGCTATTGGACCCATAGCAACTCTTTTCATTCAGTGAATCTGTTTCCACACATCAGAAACCTCTCGAACTATTTTCTTATAATTATTCCCACTATACGAGAATTCAATCTGAGCTAGCCCATGCGTTACCGGTATAAACTGTCTCGATTGGTATTGCCTTAGCACGAGCAAAGGAGCATACCCAACGGCTCCCCAGATCCCTAACAGAGGAACCCAATCATAACTTCCACACCGGTAGAGAACTTCGTCGGGAATAAACCAAGGAGCTCTCTATTCAACATCCTTTTCCTGGAGGTTCTGTAGCAGCGCAATCCAGTTTTCTTCCGATATGTCATCTCTTCTGGGCACTGCCGCCAATTCCTTTAACGGGGAGTAGTTCCCAAAAAAAATCGACAAGAAGCTCTATCTACTTTCCAAAAATGGCTATGGAACCACACCACCAATAGTTACGCACAGCCCATGAATCTACCCTCACCTGCTCTCCGACACGAGTTCAAAGATCTAAATGTTTCGGCAAGAATCGCTGGTACCGGCGTAACCCCTTTGTCAAGACGATCGAACAAGTCAATAACTGCTTCATATACATGTCTCAAAGCCTTGGGAAAAATTACCAAGCTGTAGATACTTAAGGCGAAAATGTCAACTTTCCTCTTAACATCTGGGTGTGCCACCATCAAGTCTCTCAAGCTTACCCAAGGAATGCATTTCCCTTCACCCTTCTGCTGAATTCGTGCCATGACCCACTGTTCGCTCATCCCAGTGATACTCATCAGCTTCTTTACAAAAGTCGGTGCATTAGCGGCCCTGAAGTAAATTTTGTCGACCCGAGCCCTTTGACTGCGAAGCAAAGCCGTATATTCCTCCACGGTAGGCACCAAGTCCACTTCCCCAAACGTAAAACAGCTATAAGCGAGATTCCAATATTGAGTCATAGCCCGAAACAAGTGTTTGTCTACTCTGATGTCGAGTAAGTAGGGTAGATCACCATAATTAAGGTAGAAAAGCTGCTTAGTTGCTTCATCCCAACAATCCCATATATCTCTTAGTTCTTGGAGCTCATTCTGTGTCACACTGATGCGAGTGAAGTCCAATAATTTTGATGTGTACCCTTCGGTTAGGCTATCCCCCTTCTCAAGTTGTGTCTTCTCTGACCATATACGCACGGCCGCATTATCCTCTACTTTATCAAGGAATCCGTTCTCCATAACAAGCATTCTAACTTAGTAATTGAACAGGAATCGACGCCTTTTAAGTATGAAATGACATGTAAATATGACCAAAATAAAACAAGTTAGTATCACATAAAAGTAACCAAAGCAAGTGAAAAATGTTAAACCACTATATGGGTAGCCACTAAGGTTTAGCATGGCCCTACCTAAGGTGGGCTCTTAAGGTTCGCTATATGTGGTTTAGTTCTAAAGAAAGGGTACCTGAACCAGCAGATTCATCAATCCTCACCCATTATAGGCTCATACGGATTGAGTTCAGTTCAGGTGAATACATTTCCCTATGGCCATGCGGAGGTGAAAACCTCACGGAACCATAGGTACGGATGTATCCCGGAAGCAGTCCCCTAGCCCATGCGGAGGTGAAAACCTCACGAAGGCATAGATTTTTGCTCCCACTTAAGGGTGTGACCACAACGGTCATGCAATATGAATGCAAAAATATTCTATGTGTCTCAAACCAAAGCAGACATATGACGCGACACAGACTCATGTAAATGAAAAACGAAATCAAAAAAAAAAATTATTTTCGATAAAAAGGACATTAATCAACCAATTTTACGGCTTGACTCTCCTATTTTTCCCCAGCGGAGTCGCCAAGCTGTCGAAACCATTTTTTTGTTTGGAAAACGGGCCGACTTTAAAAAGAAGAAACGGAGTCGCCACCAATCATTTTTTAAGTGTGATTGGGCCACTTTAGAAAACGTTTTGGGTCTACGAATTTTAAGAAAACGGGCTCGGGAGTCGGTTACGCACGAGGAAGGATTAGCACCCTCGCGACGCCCAAAATTGGTACCTTATTGATTGATTAATGTCCCTAATATTGAAAATTGAAAGAAATTTTAAAATATGGATCTTAACAAAAATGTTTGGGCTTTTTGAATTGGATATCGAAACTCTCTAGTTCCGAAAAGATCAAGCACCACATCCAGCACGATAGGACGCGATGTTTCAAACTCTCGATACCAAGATTGTTTTATGATCTCCAAAACTCATACATTGCAATTTGAAAAGGGTATTTCACTATTTGGCCAAACTAAAAACCGAAACCCAGCACAATTGGGCACGGTTCCTTGGATTTCCAATCATGAAATATTGCCTTTATTTAAGAAACACGATAAAAAATCTGTGAAGGATATCTAGTTGTTCAGATGAACAGAAAATCGAAACCCAGCTCGATTGGGCACGAATTTCTCGAACTTCCAAACACGAAACATTGCCTTTGTGAAAACTTTTTATGAGTTTTTTAAAAAACAAAAAAATAAAAAACATGGAAATGTAGACACGATTAATAGGGAATGATAATAATGAACACAAAAGGGGAAAAAAACTAAAAAATACTATAATAACAAAAAATAACATGTGATAAATAAAACAGACAGTAATGATAATACTACTAATGAAACTAATGAATGTGGTAAAAAGGTAATATAAATAATATAATAGAATAGTAACAACAATTAAGCAGAAAAAACATACATCAATGAGAAAACAATAGCAATAGTATTAGAATAAAAAAAAGTAAAAAAATATTGATAATAAAAATATAATAGAAAAACAAATGTAATAATGATACTATACATAAAATAATGGCAGAAGAAAAAAAGAAAGATTACTAACGAATGTAATAATAATGGCAAAGTAAATTATAAATGAAATACTTAACAAAAAAAAACAGCAATAGTAATATTTCAAAGAATAATAAATGAAAAATAATAAAAAAAATGGTAAAACAACAATATCAATAATAAAAGAACAGTAACCACATTAAAAATAATAGTAAAGAAATAAAACAATAGTAATAGATATAATATATATAAAGCAGTATTAATGAAACATAATAGTAATAAAATTAAGCTTTAACAGTATGGTAAAATTAAAATAACAGTTATGACAATAAAAATAACAGAAATAATATGACTATAATGTACATAAAAGACTAATAAAATATTAAAAATAATTAATTTAATGGTAAAACAGCCAAAACAAATGAAAAGGGACTAAATCGGATAAAAACAAAAGCTTTGGGGCCAATTTTATAACAAAACAAAGATAGAAGGGCTAAATTGTCATGCGCGTGCAACTTGGAGGGTCCAAAACAGCAAATAACCCCTCCCCTGAACATTGCCCCTGAACTAGGACTAAATTGAAACAACGCATAAAATGCAGGGGCGAATTTTAAAAATGGAAAAAAGCTGAAGGGAGACGCAATTAAGCAAGCGCGCGTAGAAGGAGGACCTATCGCGTAATTTCCCCATCTAAGGGAAAAATTTTCGCATATTCACTTGCAGAAGCAAGTAATTGCGCGGGACCCACCTCTTTTTAATGCTTAAAACCTAAAAACAAAACCTTTTTCCATTCATTTCTTTTTTTGTTTTAAAACAAAACAGAACCCCTCTTTCCCTTTCATTTTTTTTAGGGTTTGGATTCCCTTCTGCGTCGAAACAAAACCAGGAGCCACCCCCCCATGCACGCATCGACGGCGGCGGTCAAGGGAGCCTGGTAAATCCTCTCGCTCTCTTTTTGGTTTCTTTTTTTAACTTTTGAATTTTAAAACATAAAGAGAAAAAAAAAACAATAAATAAACAAGGGAGAACCCAAAAGATTCGAAAATAGAATAAAAATAAAAGAGAAACCTTTTCTTTGTTTTGATTCTGTTCTTTTTGAAAAAAAGTGCTCTATAACCTCTGTATTTTTTCTGCGTAAATTGTTTCCAAAAAAAGATCCTTTTTTACATCATACACTTCGGCTTTTATAGCCTAAAAAACAAAATCAAATCCCGAATCCCCCTCTACTGCTTTACTGCTTCCTATTTTGTAGGCACTGTGACGTGCACGACTTGGAGTTGGAGGCACGCACGATGCGAGGGGCGAGTTAGCTGCTGGCGGCGTCGAAGGGTTACTGCTAGGGTTCCCCTGTATTCTGTTTCTGTTTGTTTGACAGTAAAATGTTTTCCGGAAAATGATTTCTGGAAAATGATTTACTTTTCTGGAAAATGATTTACCAGAAAATATTTTCTGGTGTTTGGATGAATCTGTGTAAAATATTTTCTGCTGTTTGGCAGATTTCCTGAAAATGTTTTCCGGAAAAGATAATTTTACATATATATTAATAAATTTATTTACATATTAATAATTTTTTATATTTTAAATTATTTTTACATATAATGCAATGATTTATTTATTATAAATAAATTAGATTAAATATATAATAATACTGAATTATTAAGTTTACATTATTAACCGTCATATTGAAAACAACCAAAGTCAAATAAATTATTTGTAATTGTGTTAAAAAAATGAAAAAAGAATTGAATAATTATAAATTAATTTCCAAATCACAATTAAATACTAGAAATATTACCATGTATTAACAAGGTGTTTTAAACGAAATTCACTACAACATTTTAATTGAAATAGTTCAAATATTAACTATTTGAATTAACTAATGCCGTTGTAAAAGTAAAATATCAAATTGTCAAATTGCAATATAAAAACCAAATTCCAAATATAAGCATAGTAGAAGGATCAAAACTGTAATTTAATAATTTTCTTATAATGACAAAAAAATCAAATATAAAATTCTTCTGAATTTGATTCGGGTTCAATAAAATTACATATAACCACGTTATAACAATTGATCATTCATTTTTGTACGTTACCAAACAAAATCCCACCAGCCTTATAGAAATTATGTGATCTATGAAGTATGATGTATATGTATATATAGTCATTTACACTTCGGGGTTCATCTGATCTAACTCTAAACCACCATCATGAACACTGCTTTTTCCGGAATTCTTCCGATAGTAGTGTGTTTACGAGCCGTTGCAGCCTCTCAGCACCGGGGCCTGGCCTAAACAAAGAATCATCGCCTCGTACAGAACACGGGTCAGCTCCACCTTCCGAACTAGCTGTAAACAACTTGAAAGACGTGGGCAGTGATCGACGTTGTGTGGTCCAAGCAATATCAGATTTTCTGGACAAGTAAAGGTCGGGATCAACAATAATCGGTCTGGCCCTCTGGTTCCTATGAAACCACATAATTAAACATGGAAACTAGGGACACCATGGCATAGAAGAAATTAATGAGTAGCGAGTGTCACCAGGTATTCATACAATTTCCAACCAGTAATCTGCATATGTTCGATGAAATTGAGATTTCTTGACAAATTGGAGAAAACATGCAACAGATCTGCAAAACCGAAACACATACAGGCTATCCTTCAGCAAACAGGGCAAAAAAATGAACCCATTTTAACAGACCTCTAAATTTCGAAAACCAATCCACAAATCAACAAGACATGCATATCATAATATCGAAAAGGGAATATACCAATGAAACTTAATATCCGAAGACATAGCCTATGATGCATACAGAATTAATATATGTATATATATCATTTGATTACTTTGATTAAGCAGAACTATAGAAGTCGCATTGGACAAATAAATATTTTATCTCCAATCAGAATTCGCATACTAGATACAACCGGTAGTGTTATTAACAAAGAGTGAACATCGAAGGAAACGATAAAAACCCTTTTTCTTCTTTGCTATTAGAAACATATCGAGGGATGGATCAAAAAGTTCCATTGAAATCCAAAATTTATTAGACAATCGATTGAACACCCTTGGAATAATATTCATTAGAGCATAAGCTACAAATTTCCACACTACTTAAAATCTTACTCCGAACTATCAATGCCATGTTATAACTTCTCCCATAGAATCCGGAAACAAGCATCCATAATCAACCTTATTGATATTCAAACTGCTCTAAACAATACATATACATATACATATACAAATACATATACATATACATGAAGGTATAGATGTCGTGTTATAACTTCTATAGAATCCGGAAACAAGCATGCATAATCAACCTTATTGATATTCAAACTGCTCTAAACTGTACATATACATATACATGTACCAATATTCATCTACAAGCATAGCAACACACATTTACATTAAACCTATAGATAACCATAAGATCAAACATAGCATTGATAATGAAAATGATACAAACCATCTTGAGTCACAAGCGGATAATCCGAGGCACTCAAATTGATAAACCAATCCCAATCCAAGCTCTCCTTCAACAAAATCGCGATCGCTTGAAGGGTTGAAGCGATCATAGTCGGACCTTTATAAGTAACCAAGTTCGACTGTGCCATTACACGTACATTTTCAACTACAGCAAATGTCGGATCGTTCTTCACCGCATTCGCCAACTCCAGCCGTTCCCTCGGCGGAGCCTCGAGGTCTAAATGCAAAACATATTGATTCCTAGGATGATAAATAACCTGTAAAGTCCTCATCATTCTATGACTATCCCCTTTAGTCCCTGAAATACGATAAGCTAGCCTAGGTGGTTCAAAAGAAGAACTATTGGTGTTCAATACTTTGTTTAAACTAGATTTTACAAAGTACCCATTAGAAACCTCTGTTTTAGCAAAGGAAAAAAATGTCAAACGGTAACTGATGATGGTCTCTATCATAAGGAGCTTTGAAAACACCAAAAATGGCAGAGAAAATCAATGTAATTGACACAAGTAAGCTGGCAAGAAATGGGATTATCCATTTGCTATCATTGAACACTCTGTTTGAATGCCTTGACAACGGGTTTCTCATAAAAACTAGTTTCTTATATAGTTTTTTTCATTTTGGGGTAATCAAAATGTTAGCTAAAGAACCCTAAATTCACTATAAAAAATGGGTTTTAAGCAACAACCCCAAATTCCATAATCGAAATTCAAGTAAAAGTTTGGTCAAAGAAGCTAATTTACAAGCAAAGACAGTATGGAATAGTAACTGACATCTCCAAAAAAAAAATTAAATCAAGAAAAAAGTTTGAACAAACGGATTTGGTTTTTGGCACTAGATCTGATTACCAATTAAACCCAGAAATTTGATAATGAAAATTTTGAAAATAATACACTTATTAGTGGAATTTCATCGAACAAAAAAAATGCAAAATGAAACCAAAAATCATATTTCTTACCAGAAAGCTTGTTTTTCCAATTTGACAGTCACCTAACAAACTGATCTTCAAACTAACCAAATCTGAATCCGTCTCGTACCCGTTACATATCACCCGGGAGAGGTCGGCCTCATCGTCTTCATCTCCGTAAACCACTACCCCTTCCACTGGAGAAGAATCCCAGCAAGTCAACTTCGTGTAGTTAACAGGGCGTCTTCCTATAGAACAAACAAGAATTCTATCCCAAATGAAAAAAAAACCTTCGAAAAAGCAGGAACGAAATACCTGCAAAAGAGAGAGAGAGATTGCATGAGAAAGAGAGAAAAAGAGGAAACGAAATACATGAGAAAAGAAGATTGGGTCTGATGAGTAGAAGATGAAGAAAGGAAATTGAACAGCAGCAAGGGAAGGGGCCTTACCTGGATGAAGAAGAAGCACGGGAAAATGTCTTACGAAAATTGAAACGGTAAGACATTTTCCGAAAAATGTAAAGGATTTTACGCGTGAATTGGAAAATGTTTTCCAAATGGAAAAGATTTTCAGGCTACCAAACACTGTAAAATGGGGAAAATGTTTTTCGGAAAAGATTTTCCCCCTATCAAACAGACCCTTATCTTTGGGCTAAAAATTTGGGCTTGTTTATTGGACTAGTTGGCCCGTTTGGTTGTTGGTTAATGCTTGGTATTGGGTCCGGGCTGCTAAATTGGGCCTTACCTACTGCTTTCTAGTCAGAGGCAAATCCAGGGGGGCTGGCAGGGGCCCGACCCCCCTTAAAATGTAAAATTGTTATATAGGCCCTTGAGATTTTTTAAAAAATTTAAATTAGTAAAGGTAAAATTGCACTTTGGCCCACCTTAAAATTATAAAAATTCAATTTAATTCTTTAAAAATTATAAATATATAGACTATAAAAAATTAAAATTTTATCCGGCTCCCCTAAAAAATTGTTCTGGGTGTAACTTTTGTAAGTGATTTGTATACTAGTTGTTTGTCTTGAGTATGCATGCAGAAATTACATATTAGTAGTTACAAACACAGATTTGCTGCTTGATAACAGAGAAATCTTTTCTTTTCTTTTTCTTTTTTTTATAGTTTACCCTGGTTGCTTTATGCCTATATGATATGCTTTCGAAAACACAGAGCTTGTATGATTAAAGGGAAGCAAATTCATAGCTCTAGTATAATATTTGACACTTTTGATAATATTCCATTTATCTTGTCGGCCTCTAGACTCTAGACCTTCATTTGAACTTTACGTATTCTCTTAACTAAGAACTGCATGGAGCTTGTACAATATGACAATAGGTGCAGCTTCACTCAACATGGACTGCGTTATGGGGGAAAAATAATTGGGACCATTTGAAGTGGCTTAGGTCAAGGGATTACCAGGGTAGTGTTGCAGCTTCCTGGTATTCCAATTCATTAAACTTAGGCTTGTTATAATTCATAATTTTATGTGAATGATAATCGTATAGCATTATGCTGGCATGATCAGATGAGATGAAGAAAAAGGTGGAAGAAAGGTTTAATGAGCTAGGCAATATGTGTGAATGAGGCAAGCTTGAAGTTGAAGAAGCTTATGAGCAATTTAAGGAATTCGAGGATCAGATGGTAATGGAATACGGAAAGATGATGGAAGCTGAGGTCCCACCAAAATTTGATGAGACGGCTGTACCGGACTTAAAAAAGAACTTGGATGATCCACCTGGTGAGGGACCAATCCTTAGGTGGCAAACTCGGGCGGTGTTTGCTCCTGGTGGTGATGCGTGGCATACCAAAAACAGAAAAAGTAAGGATGTCTGTTACAGTGAAGGAGCTCGGGCCGGTTACGAGAGCTTGTTGGAAAGAGATACCATCCAGGCAAAGATGAACTTACAATTCCTAGTGAGGTAAAGATGAACTTGTTCTTTGCACTTGTGGGTAAATTTATTTGTTTATTCTTCATTTTTAAAGGTTTGACCAGCATATCTTTGGTTATATTAAGGTCATGTGATTGGATTGCTCAAATGATTGGCTTTGCAATCAAAACTGTAACATTTTAGGTAATTTGGAAGCCATTTTTGGATGGAATAATACCAAATGCACCACTTTGCCTCATAAAATCAGTTCCACACATCCATTGCAGGCCACTCACATGTGCCCATACTCTTCCCACAAACCACGAAAAAAAAAAACCTATGCTTCAAACTCATAATGATTTTTTTTACTCAATCGATGTGCATAGTTCGGTAAAATTTAAATTAATTAATTTGATTATAAATCTATTAAAATATTTTTAAAATTTCAATTATTAATTTATTTGATTCAAAAATAGTTAATTAATTGAATTAACTTACCAACAGAAATTAATAATAATGGAAAAGTATTCAAATCACCTAAGGTTTGATAAAAAAAAAATACATTGACAACTTTCCCCTTCAGTAATTAATTATCATTCTATTTATTTTTGTTATTTTTATCCTTATATTCAATTAAAAATAATAAAAATCTAATTAATTATAAAAAAAAATTTAATTGAAGTTACAAGGACAACCAAAACTAGAATTACAAGGAATACATCCGACCAACTACAACAAAAAATCAACACTACAATGATAACCAAACTATCTTCAAATCTAGATAAGAATAAATATATACAAGACCTATATACAGTGAGATCTGAATTAGAATAAATATGAATTCATATGGTTTTCACAAAGTGAAAAAGTGAAGCTCAAACCTAAGATCTTAAAATTCTCACGTCTTAAACTTGCTATTAAGGCATCATTGGCAATAATATTTTTTTTTAAGAAAAAGCTATTACTAGTAATCATATTTTTTTTGTCACTTTCTAACTTTTTAAAAAATAATTCTTAGGTGAATACATGTTAAATGTTTAAATTTTAATTTAATTATATGTATTAACTTTGAGATAAATTTTCTCTTCCTTTATATTTTAATCAATTAATTTTACATTAAAATGATTTAACAAATTCTCGAGGTTAATATATGATTGCATTAAATATAAATCAAAATACTCATCTCATCTCTTAATCATGAGATTAGGGGTTCAATTCTTACCTATAGAATAGAGCACATTTTAGAGTTAACTGCAACCTACGATGATGGATACCTTGATTTTGACTAAAAAAAATTCTTTTTATTTATTGGATATTTCTTTAAATTACCATAACAACATTATAAATGGTAAGGGTGAGATCAACCGGTTCAACTTTTTTTTTTTAACTAGATCGGGGTATTCGATTTTTTTTATTTTTCAAATAAAAATCGAACCGATGAACATAAGAAACTAGTTAGTACTAGAACGTACTAAGTCGGTTCGGATTTTGGATTTTCATATTGTTTTTGAGCTTTGAGCATTTAGACTTTATTTAGACAAAAATGCTTTTGGATTTGGATTTTTCAATTTTAATTAGATAAAACTATCTTTGTTTTGTGTTTCTTAAACACTATTTGATAATTTTTTTTTTTCAATTATACATAAAATATCAATTAATATATTTATGCTTATTAAAAATCTAATCAAATATTGATTTAATCATTCTCAATTTTCTCTGAATATAGTCAAATATTAAATTATTTGTAATTTACAACTCTAAATGTGTAATGAGAGAAAAAAATAACAAAAGTTCAAAAAGTTTTAACAATAATAATAAAAGAACACAGTACATAATAAGTAAAAGAGAGGTAAATATTTGAACAATAATAAATAAGCAATGAATTCTTGAGAGAGTGAGGTTGAAATTAAATTTAGGATTTATTTTTATTTTTTATTTAATTATATGAGTTTGATTGGATTTATATATTGAGGTTATATGCTTGTCTAAAATAAAATGGTGTTTCCTTTTAGTGAAGAAAGGGTTTCTGAAATTCGGTCGTCTGTTGATCAGGAAATCAAAAAGTTAGATTTAAAGATGGTGAAGGCGATGAGGATGTTGATATGTTTGTGGAAGGTATCCTAGAAACATAAGTTGATTGGAACAAGGTTTTCTAACCATGAGGAGGTTAATAGACGTACAAAAGGTGATAGTGTTGAAGATATCGAGTTTCTAGAAGGAGATGTTAAAAAACTATGGTCAATGGAATCCCAACCATAGAATTCTCAGATCGTATCCAAAAGATCATTTTTAAAGAAATGGTGACAACGGTTGTGCTAAAGTTACTAGGCGAAATATTGGATACACAACCCTTCATAATCGGATCAATAGCCTTTGGTGACCATCAAAACCATTTCACCTAATGGACATTGAAAACGGGTATTTTCTGGCAAAATTCCAGTGTACGGAAGATTTTAACAAATTCCTTCCATAAGGACCATGGATTTTTTATGATCAATACCTTACGTGCAGCAATGGACCAAATATTTCGACTCCAAAAAGCCTTGCCCGAGTGTGGTTCTGGCATGGATTAGATTACCGGGTCTTCCAGACTTTATGTATACAAGGAGAATTTTGGAAGCAGTTAGGGGTTTGGTGGGCAAGGTAGCCAAGCTTGATTTCAACGAAGATAGCAAAATTAGAGGTCGTTTTGCTAGAATGGTTGTTTTTGTAAATCTCGATAGACCGTTGGTGTATCGAGTATGGGTGAAAGGAGAAATACAACAGGTAGAATATGAAGCTTTGCCGACCATTTGTTTTTCGTGTGGGAAGTACGGACACTTGAAAGAGATGTGCCCAGCACCGGTGGGGGAGTCGAATAATGTGAAGGAAAAAACCAGTGGGACTTTGGGATCTTCTGAGCCAGTTAACGGTAATGAGGATGTGGCGTACGGGCCTTTGATGGTGGTGGAGCGGAGAAATCGGCGGGGGCAGAAAGAAATACGGAATCAAAGGGAAGGGGTTTAAAAAAAAGGCAAGTTCAGGATCGGGATTTCTGGCCTTAAATGATTTAGAAAATCTGGAGAAAGATAATGGTGTTCTAAATGAGGCGGTGTTAGGGAAATCTGGAACTAAAATCAGGTGATTTAATAAATCTGTTTCTAAGAACTTGGGGAAAGGAACCTCTATTTTAAAGAAAGGAAGTGTTGGGTCTGTGGAAGAGCCAAGAAGTAGGTTGAGTCGGAGCCTGTTAGTAAATGGACCAAGGCTTGGTGGGTCTAGTAGGGAAGGAATAACAATGTTGGACTAGCATTAGGTTGGTGGTGGACTTGGCCCATATAAAAACAGTGCAGGCCATTTAGTTAATATGGAAAATGGGCTTTTGGCAAGGGAGAATATTGAATTTGGGGAAAGTAAGGGGGGAGATTAAGACTTGGGCTTGAGGACTATTGTGAGCACTACTTTGGACATAGCAATTCGGTAGGCTAAGATTGGTTTTTTATTGACTGTTGGGTCGGGACCTGGTATTGGTGGGATTCGTTCAGTTAAAATTTTTTTTGGGGTGGGTCGTGATTATTTCTGACCCAAAAGAGCAACAAAATGAATCAGGCATGGACGTGGCAAATTTAGACGTTAATGGGCAGCTGGGTAATTTATTAAAGGCCCTCTTTAATTGTTTTAATTTTTCTAATGAATCCCCTGTTACCACTACACACTTCAATCCAACTTTTGAAGAATAGGAGGGGATGATGGTGGTCTTAGATGATTCTAAACTTGACCCAGGAAAACACTCAGTTGTTGTCTTCAAGGAAAATGCTAATCCAAATAATGGAGAAGCTTTGGGGGATGATATAACAAACAATAGTGGAAAAAATATTCTTTTATCAAAACTCGGGGTTCAGGTGATAAAGGCGGTTCGAGTTGAAATGGTAAAAAACTCAATCAACAATCCGTAATTTCGGGGACAAGTTTAAATTGGTTGGTACTGCCCGAGTTCCTTTGATTGAATCTTTGAACTCTATGGTTGAGTTAATTAATGCTCAACTAGACATGGAAATGGACAAAGGACTAGAGGCTTTAAAAGGAAAGCATACATCGGGGTCGGGGAACTCCAAGCAGTAAGGTTGGTGTTAATCCTATTTTTATTTTTTATGGATTTGATAGTTTTCTCTTGGAATTGTCAGGGATGTGCTAATTCGAAATTTCCTCGCATTTTCCGTGTGTACAGTAGAAAACATAAGCCTGATTTTTAACTTGCTGGAGACGAGGGTTAATGGCTTTAACTCAGAAAAGGTTATAGCTAGCTTTGGTTTTCATTATTCTCACAGGGTAAAAGCTATCAATTTTTCAAGAGGTGTTTGGGTGGGATTGGAGTTGATATCTGTTAAGATTATCTATAGTAATCCCCAATTCATTTGCATTCGGCTTCTGAAAGGAAATTTTACCTTACTTGTAACAACCCAATTTTAATGGTGTGGTTTCAAGACCACAATCCAACGAATAAGTGATTATTTTAATATTTATTTAATTTCTATGAGATTATCTTAAGGTCGTATTAAATTTTCGTTAAGAAATTTTGAAGTTTAAATGGTTAGTTATGTAAAAAAGACTAAATCGTAAAGGTTGCAAAAGTGGGTATCTATTAGTTAAATGGGTTAAATTGCTATGGAAAGGTAAATTGAAGGATGTAGTTGGTAAATATATCATATTGTATGCTATGTGCATGGATAGGTTTTAATGAAATTTTAATAGTTTTAAAAGGTTAATTTGGTAATTTGATAATTATGTTAAAAGGATAAGTAAATAAAAGATAAAACAAGTTATCATCTTCTTTCTTTTCTCATTTTGGAACTAAAAATTAGCCATTGAAGGGGAGAAAACTTGGTTTGAGTTTCTTCTTGCATGCTATGATTTTGTATTCTGTTTTTAATTATTTTTATGTTTTTGTTATCGTATTAGCTTAATTTAGCTAGCCTGGGGGTTAATTTGCAAAATTGTTAAAGGTTGAGGGACTTGCCATGGTTGTTTTTGAATAGGTTTTGAAGTTATTTGATAAATTATTAGTCTTGGTTGTGAAACAAACATGTTTTGTGAAGTGATTTTTGGTGAAAATGTATTTAGGGATTTATTTGTGAAAATAGTAAAATTTCATGGTAATATTATGAAATGATGATTTAAGTGGGTCGATATGAGTCCTTAAGAAATTTGGCTAGCTTGTATAGAGGATTAAAATAGTTAAATTTCGTAATTTTACATAAAAAAGAGTTATGGATTGAATTGAATACTTGAAGTACTTAATTGAATGAAATTATCTATTTCGATCAAGATAAACAACAATCGGACTTAAAATCAAGGGAAGGCAAAAGCTTTGGATTATTTTCAAGTTCTACTTCTATTACCATAGTTATCGAGGTAAGTTCGTATGAATTATAACCGATTTATGTTAGCTAAATTGACTATCTATTAACGTGTGCTAATTACAAATGAATTTGAATACAGATGTATCAATGTTATGAATAAATGATAAATAAAAAATCCTATTTGAACCTTAAGAATCCTTAGGATACGAATGACATGTCACTAGGGATTTCATGTTTCTGGTGTTGGTCTTGAATGTCCTACTGATGACTGAGGTCTTGTATTTGTTGTGGATTCTCCACAGCTCGTGTGAGCAGTATTGTGTAGCTAACATTTCGACCCACAGCTCGTGTGAGTAGACCCATTTCACAACTCGTGTGAGCACTATGGTAAAGGAAAGGTTATAATTATATGGAAAGACACTATGTGTGAGCATTCCCGAGTATCTAATGTAATTCTAGACAATTCAACGGGTAACTAAATGAATGACATGGTAAGTAGACAATGGGCTATTGAATCATGATCTATGAAAAGGCTAATGTAATAAATGATGTGCATATGAAAATCTACTTATATTATGGTTGAATTCACATGTATCATGGATCAGCATTGTGAATTTGATGGTGCTTGAATAGGCTTTTACTAAGCTTATGGTCTCGGTAATGAAATATGCTTATTCTATAGTTTGTACTAAAGAAATGGTAAGTTATGTTTAAGTTTATACGAGCTTATTAAGCACTAGTTGCTTACGTAGTTACTTTCCTTTGTTTTATAGATTATTAGAAGCTCGATCAGTTGGAAGCTTGTCGAGGATCAATCACACTATCCAGCAACCGTTTCGGTAATTTTTGTGTATTTTGGCCAAGTTTATAAATGGCATGAATAGGATCTTTTGTAATGGTAGTATATGAATGAGTTAATGGTTGTTTTGGTATGTATATGCCTATGAAGTTTATGTCTGGTTTGATGGATTTGAAATGCCTTGTTAAGTTAGGTCATTTTGGCCACTTTTAGGAATTTGAAATTCATGGTCCTTGTTGGTATGTTGCAAATGTTTGTATATGATGTTATTTGGTAGTTAAGGAACTAGGTTTTGTACTTGGAATATGACAATATTGTCTTGTTTTGGTTAGTGATGTTTTGGTATAAATGTGGTGCCTTTGAATGGCATATTGGTTAGATGAAATAGAACATTTGAAATGGTGTGTTTAAGTGTGTTTGAATGATGTTTAAGTCCTTTGAATGTGTGCACAAAGGGAATGGTTGGTTAGGTATGGTTTGGCCTTGAAAAGGCTTGAATTTAGGGTCAATTTATGGATCACACGGCCGTGTGACACGCACGGCCTGGCTACACGGTCGTGTGTCATTTGTAAATTCTTATTGTTTTAAGTCAGTGAGTTACACGGCCTAGCACATAGCCTGCGACATGACCATGTGTTGCAAGTCAAAAAGTTACACGGTCTGGCACACGGTCTGCGGCACGACCATGTGACCCAACTTAGTGAGTTACACAGGTGAGGACAAGGGCTGGGACACAACCGTGTGTCCCTTATTCGATTGTTACACGACCTGAGCTATGTCACAAAGCCTAACCATATGGTCGTGTGACCCCTACTTTCAAATTTTTCAACATTTTCCCAAATTTTCTATTTTTGATTCAAATTAGTCCCGAATTGCTTCTAAGCTATTTTTAGGGCCTCGAAGGTTCAATTTAGGGGCCAAATGCATAAGTTTGATTGGTTTTTAATAAGATTAAATTATTTAATGTTATTTTGTTAAATGTTTTTCAATTGTTCGGTAATGCTTCGTAACCCTAATCTGGTGACGGAGACGAGTTAGGGGTGTTACATTATCTGTTCATATTGTTTTTGTCTATGGAAGCCTGAATAGGCAGAAAAGGAGGAAGCTATGAGAAAGCCTTAAGTTTATTATTTCGACAATCAGTATTCCTTGGGTAGTTATTGGTGATTTTAATGCAATGCTATCTTCTAGTGACAAGAAAGGAGGGCATAAGGTTAGGAAATATTGTTCGCTTTTTAATAATTTTATTGAGACGGCTAATTTGCAAAATTTGGTGTTTAAGGGACCAAATTTCACGTGGCATAGAGGGGACCTATATGAAGGATTAGATAGGGCCATTGGTAATGGTACTTGGTTAAGAACTTTTTTGTACAGCTTTGTCACCCACCTATATGAAGGATTGGATAGGGCAATTGGTAATGATACTTGGTTAAGAACTTTTCCGTATAGTTTTGTCACCCACTTTTCGAGGATCAAGTTAGATCATAGACCGTTGCTCCTCTCTCTTAAGCTGAATGTTAATTTTCCTAAAGGACGCCATTTCAGATTTTTGGCTGGTTGGGTAGAGTATCCTAGCTTTCCAAATTTTGTCAAAGAGAAGTGGTGCTTGAAAGCTAACATGGTCGAAGCTTTGAATATATTCATCCATAATATTAAAGAATGGGATAATTCAGTTTACGACTTTCTTGGAAACTATAAAAGGAAGCTGATGTAGGAACTATCCGATTTTCAAAGGGCATTGGAAAGATCTGATTCAGAGTATTTAAGTCTTATGTAATTATAGACTCGGGAGAAATTGGAGTGTGTTCTTCATCACGAAGAATTGCTGTAGAAGTAGAAAGTTAGGTGTGATTGGCTCCAATTTGGGGATTAGAACACTAACTTCTTTCACTCTCGTACGATTCAAAGAAGGAAGCACAACAAAATTTTAGCTTTGAAAAATGAAGATGGTGAATGTGTCTTCGAGGATGAGGTTCTACAGTCTGAGGCAATTAAGTTCTTTCAGAAATTGTATGGTAAGATTCCGGATTGCATGACAGCATTACCAGTAACTCCTTCCCTAAACTTGATCTTAATGATGTCTTGTTCTTAATCAGAAGAACTTTAAGAAGCAGCTCTTGCTTGCCCCGTCCACACTTTGGCAGCACAACGTCCTATGATGGCTAAGGATGAATGCTTTCGACTTCCTTCCTTTGCACAGCTGAACCCTTATTCGCGCCTAAGGATCTCTCTCACTTTTTCTTCATCGTTTGTAAGGACCCTTCATCGGTTTTTATAGATAGATTAGGCTAGGGTTGGCTAACAGCTCGTGATTATTTTCTCCTCTTTTAGAGGGTTTATCTAGTATAAGTTTGACTTTGAATTTGAATAGTTGTACAAAAAATGCTGACTTGGTCTTCCCGGTACTGCCACGGCATCCGTGCTGGCAAACTGTCTGCACTTTGCCATGACAAAACTTCACTCATTTATTTCCTCGTTCCAAAACTTATTCCTACCACATCAACACAAAAAAACTCCACCACAAGCGATTAAAATCACCTAATTCCACTATAGTCCAAGTCCTAATTCAATATTAAAAATGCTCACTAAAATGTCCTAAAATGCAACAAAATGTACTTAAGTACAAGCAATTAGCTAGGTCTAAATGTATTAAATATAGCTCTTTTCAAGAGTTATCATTTCTCAAATAAAAGAGTGTAAAACCTACAAAAAAAAAAAGAGAAATAAACTAGAAAATTAAAGCAATAAGGAGAAGGATTTCAAAGAAATTTGAGAAGATTTGAAAAAGAGGTTGAGAGAAAATAGATAGGGGAAGAGTTTTAGGGATTTAGAATGAAAGATTTTTTTTTTGGGGGGGGAATGAGAAGCATGGGGGTTTTGTGGTGTTTAAAAGCTTAAAAAGCATGCAAAACACGTGGGTCGTGACACCTAAAACCAGGTATCGCGTGACCCGACTTGCGTATCGCGATATCCAAGGGTAGGTATCCTGATATCCCTTGTTTTTGGACCCCTCTCCTTCGAATCTGTCGGAGGAATCACGATACCAAGGGGTGGGTATCATGATACCACTGTGTAAAAACAATTTTTTTTACTTTTGAAATTCCAGGGGTATCACCATCCCAGGCAGTGGATATCGCGATACCTTGAAGATTTTTGGCCCCTCTATGAAACTGTTAGAGAAATCGCAATATCCTCCTTAGATATTGCGATTCCACTGAGCTACCTCCGAAAACTCTACAAAATCATCAATTTTCATCTCAAACCTCAAAAATCCGACCTACCAAGTCTAAATTAAGCAAATACAAATTAAAATCCTAAGCTAAATGCATAAAAAAAATGGAGTCCATGCTCAAAACATCTAATTATTTACAAAATTTCAATTCTTTTTCCATAGACGACAAATTAAAAATCCAACTTCGGACGGTTAGTCACACCACTAAAATGAAATTTCCATGAAGTCCAAGAAACCTTAACCCTTCATTTGTTCATCAAAAGGTTAATCAGAGCATTCTTTAGCAAATTCAAAAGTTGATTCCACCTAGACTCGGGATGTTTCCCTATATTCCTTTCGAACCATTTTTCATCTGACTTCATTTCACCCATTTGCATTCCTTGAAGGTGTAACAACTCGATTTAGACCTTAGTCGAAATAGTAGTTTTGAGACCACAAATCTGAGGTCAGAAAAATATTTTAATATTATTTTCTGTGTTTACAATATGTGATAAAGTATGTGTGAAAGTTCTGTTTGAAAATTTTACCGTTTGTGTGTCGAATTGCGAAAAAGGACTTAATCTCATAAAATGAAAAAGCTGTGTGCTAATTGTTAAAGTGCTTAAATGTCATGGCTTATTAAATGAGAAGTCCTTATGTTGATATTAGACCATTGATAGTGGAAGTTGACATATATGGCCATTAAATGAATGAAATAATAATGTTTTATTAAAGGGTATATTGGTAATTGATGAAATAATATGTATTAATTAAAACAAAACATGAATAAGTGGAATTCATGCTCATCTTTGCCGAAAATTGAAAGAAAAGAAAAGAAAAATAGATAGGTAGGGTTCGACCAATGTTGTCCTTGATTGAGGTATGTTTCGAGCTCGATTTTTGATGATTTCTACGTTTTTGATGATATGGAGTTAGTAAGTTTCATGCTATGAATTGGTTTGGATTGAATGATGAATGGATTATATGATTTGGTTGTGAAGTTGATACTTGGATTGGTAAGTTAAGTTGAAGTTGTATATGAAAATGAATGATGATGTTAAGAGTTTAACTATGTAATGTTTTGGTATGTTTGGATGCCATTTGGGGTATGAAATTATATGGTTTGATGCTTGTAGGTGTGACCCAAAGTGTGGGTGGCAAATTGGCTTTGCAAATGGCCTATATTTGCCCACACAGTTGAACACACGGGCGTGTAGCTCGACCATGTCTTTTATGTTTTCAAATTGAAACAAGTCAGACTCGTACACGGGCGTGTGACTGGCCGTGTGAAATAAGTCAGTGTCGACCACGGGTTAAGCATACGGGCGTGTCTTCGGCCGTGTGGACAAGTCAGTATGTATGCCCTGTTTTGACACGGCTTGGACACACGGGTGTGTCTGAGGTCGTGTGAGGCACACGGCCTACCCACACAGGCGTGTGACCTCTGTAACTTTGAAAAATGTTAAGTTTTTGGAAAAATTTTGTATATGCTCAGTTTAGTCTCGATCCCTTTCCAATGCATGTCTAAGGTCTCGTAGACCTTATTAAGGGACTTCGAGACATTGTTTGATTATGATTTGATGATGTATGAATAATGAAGATTAAATGTCATGATTTGATCGGTAATGCCGTTTAACCCTAATCCAACGATGGATACGGGTTAGGAATGTTACAGAAGGATGCTCAATGATGGAATCACGAAGTCAACTTTTGTTGAGTTCTTTTCCTTCCGTTGAACGTTTACTTGTAGAAAATTGTCTTTTATTGGTTCATGCTGAGGAATCTTTTCTATGATTTCCTAAAAATGTGACGACTCCTCCATAATTATCTCTTCCAGGTTCTACTTTAGGGACTAAATTGCAAGAAATGTAAATTAGATGGACTATCTAGCAAATGACTAATTGGGATTGGTTGACTTTGATGTGGTTCACCAAATCTCGGACTAGGGACATAAATCGCATAAATTACCAAGTGACTTCATTTTATCTTCCGATCTCAATTTTACTGGCTTAGACGGGTTAGGTCCGATTTATCTTTTGATCTCGTCGGTTAATCCGAGACTAACAAACAGGTGCGCGACGAGATTACCTTCTAGTCTCACTTTATCTTAATATTCCCTTAGGGGCGTCGCTATCTAAGTTCTTAGTTCTATTCAAATTAGTCTAATTTGTTACGATTTAGTCCTTTATCCAAAGATTTTAGTTTATCCACATCTCCATCAACCAACCTTCTTAAGGGTTTAGCTACACATGTTCAAAGTCAAGAAAAATAAACATAACAAGGGAAAACAAAGCAACCATGAAAGTAAAGCTTGAGAAAATTTTGAAAGTTAATATTTTTATGCAAAAAAACTTAAATAACACGAAACCAAAAGCATTTAACAAAGAAATCTAAAATGAGTAAGCTTTAACAGATTTGAAGTAAAATAAACGAAAATACACTAAATTAAAGCTTAAAGAGTCTTGAAAGCAAAGTACACGAACTAGAAATGTAAATAAACCTTAGTTACAGTGTTAACTAACATAAAAAAAAATCAAGAACAAGAAGTAAATGCAGAAAAATAAACTCTAATCTAAGGTAGAAGAAGAAAAAAACTAAAAACCCTAGAAAAAGTGCAGAGAAAAACTAAAGAAAGCCAAATGAAAACTAAACCTAAAACTAAGCTTAATGTGTCTCTCTCCTCCTTAGCAATTTTTGGCTATTTTGAAGGGTGTTCTGATGACTTTTTAATGCCAAAATTGCCCCTACATGGGCCTTGTGTGATTGGTGAGTCGAGTAGACAAAGGTTGCCCTTTTTGTCCAAGTTTGTCCCTCTGACGAAGGCTATATCGCGATACCTAGAAGAGGATATCGCGATATCTCAGGAAGTATTTAACTTGAGGGTCTTCCTTGAGAAGTGGGTATCGCGATACCCCAAGGAGGATGCCGCGATACCACTGAAGGGTCTCTTTGGTCTTCTATACTGCCGAAGGTATCACGATTCTAGGGTTTGGAGATCGCGATACTCTTGCCCTAGATATTGTTCTTGCTCGTTTTTGACCTCCGACACATCCCTCCATCACTCAAACACACGTTAGACCTCCCAATGGCACTATCGGCTAATTTTTTGTAAAGAAAAAAGAGACAAAAAGTAGAGATTTTCACTTATTACCTGAAAAATATAAAAATATGAAAATAATGAAAAACTAAGCTAAAAACTTTATTTTGCTCGAGAAAAAAGCTCTTTAAATGTGTTGAAAAAGCCTAATTTGCTACATCGATTTGTGGTAGATTAGTAGTGATAGACTTCATCTCGAGTGTCGATGTAAAGTTAGCTAGACCATTGGATTTGGGGGAGCTCCACTAAAAATAGAGAGTCTCCCCCTTAGTTGTAAATGATCTATTGTATCCATTGTATTCAATTCTTTTTGTAGTGAATACTAAATTGAAAGCATTTACTCAAGCACCTCTCGTGTATTGTTTTTCTACGGCTATTCTATTCTTATGAGCATTCTTTTAGCTTAAGTTATTTTTACTATATAAATTGGTGCATTGGAGGAATTCTGCGAGAAACCTCACTTTATGGGAGTTAGGCTGGCTTAGGCGCATTTAAAAACAAAGAAATCGCCTAAAGCGGCATGGATTGCGAAACTGAAGGTCTAGCCCCGTGATAATAGCGGGTGGTATCAATATGGTTTTCACTAAGCTACATTACATTATTGGAATTTAGTACGTTATTTCATTAATGTCGGGTATAAAGTAAGGTATAATAATAAATTTAATCATTATTTTTTATTAATTTGGTATTTATTTTTAAAAAAGTTAAATTGGGCTTTATGCTTTTAAAAAAGAATGGAATTTGATTATCAACAAATGAATTATTGTTTATTTAAAAAAGATATTCTCTACCACATTAAATTTTTAAACATAGTATCTCACATGAGAATTCTCATGTACTTCATGTTAATTTTCTTTTGAATTTTGAATTTTTTTATATTTTGAATATTTTATTTAAAATTTGTTAACGTGACATATAAGGCAAATAGTGATATGTCAACATGAAGTATATGTGAGCTGCTACACAGGTTGCCACACAAACATCGTTAAAAAAATTAATGCTTTTGTCAACATTTTCGTTTAAAAAACAATTTAACTCTTTTCAAAAAGTTAATAATCAAATTTAACTTAAAAAAAATAAGAACCGAATTAAAAGAATGTAAACATTAAGAGTTAAATTTGATAATATACCATAAAATAAATTTAATCCCTATCAATTTTTTTTTTTGTTTTTTTTTTTGTCTAGGATGGAAAAATGCTAACAAATTAGGCCATCCAAGCCCCTTTCACTATTTAAATCAAAGCAAAACATATGAAGTTGAAGGAGTGACAAATGCTATATGAAGACAAGAATGGCGGTAGATACTGTTGGTATTATTAGTCATGTTACCTTGATTTATTTTTCCATGGATTAACTTATGCTGTTGTGCTTTTTATTACTATTTTATAATACTTGGGAAGCTATACTTCGCACCTTGGCAGTTATTTTGCATTTGGCAAACATTGAATTTCCCTCGGGTGTAGGGTTTCTCAATTTTAAAATTTGAGATTTAATGTCTCCCCTTTAATGAATCTACAAATTAATCATTTGGTTCAAATTTGTCCATCCTAAAAGATAAGCTTTCAATATTATCTTGTTTTTTAGAAGTGTTCAATATCACACGTGTTGAGAAAACCAACTGATTGAAATTCATACGAGGTTTCTTGGATGTTTTCGCAATTTAAAGACAATAATTCCATTTGGAGCTTGATTGTGGAACACCTAATAATTGCACATTGGGAATGAAAATGTAGTTCAAAGTTGATCTATTCAATACTTTGCAGGGATTGGCTTTTAAGAGAGTTCACTCTTTACGGTATTATGTTAGATCATGGAAATTGTACAACAATTTTGATGCAGGTTCATTAAATTTCTCAAAATATGGTATTGAATATGTTCTTGGGATTCCCTTTGTATCGAACAGAGCATGGAAAGAAAGATTGAAGAGGCCCTCAAGCTTTTAGTTTTTTTTTTTTTATACAGTAAAGGATGTATTAAGAGATATTGCTTAAAATGAAATTTGATATAAAGTGTCATCCCGTACACCAAACTCGGAAGATAATCAAATGTAGAGTGCCACATCCATCATTGAGGTGACTAAAACGATCAAACAAATTTAATTACTAGGAAGAAACCAACAATTATTAATTTTTACAAGCATGGTCTAATTTGCATGATCAATGCAGCCATATAAGCCTAATATAATGATTTGGGGTGAAACATAACCAAACATGAAATCAGGTTACGATTTTTAGGTCAAAATATCAAAACAAGAAAGTAAATCTTGAGAGTTGGGGCAACCCTTGGAGCATTATATTTGAAACTAACCACACTCTTGAGACTTGGAGTACAAGTCTCGATACTTGTTCATCAATCTATAAAAATACATCAAAACTTTGAATGAATCTTGAGACTTGAATCTAGAAGTAAAGAAAAATACCATTTAAGGTCATTATAACATATTCCTAATTGCTTCTAGATATGTTTGTCAAACATACAACTAGAATTATCCAAACATATTACACATTAAATCAAATTTAAGCATATAAGTAAAATACAAAAAGTTAACATCAAGTGTGTAACATGGAAATATCAACATAAATCCATTACAAAGATATCCAAAATAGGTTGAAAGTACCAAAATGCTTTAGAACAAGGTTTAAACTGGAAAACTTCAACAAAGGCAATGGTAGACTTCTTCTCTTAGTACATGCTATAGTGTACGAAAAGTAAAAAGCTTTATAAAATCAAAGAATGTATCTAAGATTTCTTCTTGAATGCTAATCAAACTCCAAAAACCTCAACGAATCGAAATACCTATACACGAAATAAGAACATCCGCACTCTAAAACTTTTCATTAAGTTCAGCGATGCTTAACCAAAACCAATAACTTCATATATGATCATAAGTCAAAAAGCATATTAATTAATAGCTCAAATTAAGGTAAGAACACGATTGAATATGCATGTAATCAATAACATCCACAAGATAAACACACTATAAGTAATCAACATTCTCATCTCAAGATCTGTAAGTATATACACATTCAAATATATTTGAACTTTTAATATATCAAATTTATAACTCCAAGGTTAACACTATAAAATCCATTGTTATCACATTCAATCCCAACAAGAGAATGGAAAAAAGAAAAGATGTTGATGTGGGGTAGGCATCAACAGCAGCTAGGGCTGCCAACTCTTTTCCCACTTTCCTGGCGGGGTAGTCGGCAATGGTCATATATTGTGCCACGTGTAACCAATATTTCCAATAAAAAAATATAAATAGTTTCTAAAGTTTGAACATTTGACTTTGTTTTTTTTTTATTTTTTATTTTTAATATTTCGTCTTCATTTGGGCTCCTTAATTTCTTTCATCTTCCGTTTCTGGTATTTTCGCTGACTTCACTTCCATGCTCCCTTTTAGCGCGTGCGCGTCCCTCCACGCTCCTTTTTTTTTCTCCCTTTTGATTTTTTTATTCCGGTATCCACCATCGAAAAATATACCTACACCACACACACATACATTACTTTTAGAGAGAGTTGCTTAAATAAAAACATATCATTCACTCTCTTGAAAGTTTAAATCTGAATAAATTCTATGAGTGAACAATTTTAAACCACTAGACCAATCACGAAAATTCTTTTACGGTTTAATTGGACATTGTCATGAGTATATGAGTGTTTTTTATCTTTTAAGATTAGATTATTTTCTTTTTTTAATATTAAAATTTATTAAAATTAAACTATAATTATTAAAGTACAATCTAATATTGCATAAAAAAAAGTTAATCATATAAATTTCTAACTTTAAACTAATGAACAAGTTGATTTGGATTAGAATCCCACTATTTTCAATTTTTTATCAAGCTAAATTGGCCAAAAAAAAAATCCTTATTTAAAGTCTTCACTTTTGATCAAAATTACCTAGAAACAATAATTTTATGGTAATTATTATGGTGTGAGAGTGGATCATTTCTCATAATGTAGTTTTAAATGTGGCCCATGTCTCAATTCTTTTATTTTAAATAACAATAAAATTAGGAAAGAAGAAAAAGAAATAAAACATAAAGAGGGGAAGTCAGAATTGAATAGGAGGGGCTAAAAATGTGTGGCAGAGGCAAAGGTTGATGAGATTGAGAGTGAGTTAGTAGTAGAGAATAGGGATAGCAAATTGTTCCTTCCTAATCCATACAAAGTAGCTATAACCCACTTTTTGCTCCTTTCATTGGGGAGGAATGTGTTTTTGTCAACCTTCTTTATAAAGCGGCGATCAAATCCAAGCTTCAAACCTTCTTTTTTGAAGGGGCAACCGCCTAACCCTCCCCTCCTTGGTATGAATTTTATATATAATATATATATATATATATATATATATATATATATATAACTCAAAACAACGTGAAAGAGACGTCATGAAATGAAACCCTGAAATTCCAAAAACCAAATGTTTTAAGATCTGTTTGGTTCTCGATGTGGGATCATGAATTTAGAAACTTTCACTGCCCTACAGACCACACCTGTAGTAGGGTTTCATTATCAGCAGCAGATCCGTGTTCATACATGAGGTTGAACTTCACTGACTCTTTACAAAGTCCCATCGGCTATGGTCTCTCACTTGAAAAAGCCCTTGCTTTTTCACATTCATCGTCCTCTCAACCACCGTTTTCTTCAGTTGGTGCCACTCCTAATTCTTGCATTTCTTATTCCTCCACTCAAGATGATTCAGACAAGAGTAACAAAGAATCTCAGCTCAAGGAGCTAGAAGATGGGAGTGAAAGCTCTAAGAAAGGGTAACCAAGTTTTTCTCCTTTTCCTGCTATCTCTAAGGTTTGGAGGTGCAGTGATATATATGTCAATTCCAATTATATAAATTTATGACAATTTTATTCATTGCTAAGAAAATTTTGATATTTAAACTCAAAACTTATATATATATATATATATAAAGTATACATTCTCGTTATTTTGATTGAAAAATATGTTATGCATGCATGTATATGTGATATAATCATCCTCTATTAATTCTACCAGCTAATTTTAAAGTGTTTGGTTACTTTCTTTTTATATGTTTTATGATAATAATAAATACTAATATTTTTTATACAACACCTTTCTAAATTTTAAATACAAGTATAAAAGGCTTTTGAGCTATTGAAAGCTAAATAACATACCTGTATGAGTGTGACTAAATCAAATAACATCATGAGTTTGTCTTTTTATAAATTATTAATTAATATAATAGCATATTTGTAATTCTCTTTCAATGTATAAAGAAAATATGTTTAGATCCATTAATTTGGTTTGGTTGTATTTTGTTGTGTCTTACACTAACAGGAACAAATTAGCAAACAAGAAACGAGAGAAGAAGCACAAAGAAACTCGATTTGCTTTCATGACTAAGAGTGAAGTTGATCTCCTTGAAGATGGGTACAGATGGCGTAAATATGGACAAAAAGCTGTCAAGAATAGCCCTTACCCAAGGTTTTACTTATTTTCCCCTTAATTTATAACCAAACATATGTGTATATATTGTAAACATTTTCAGATTTTATGTTGCAGAAGTTATTACAGGTGCACAACTCAGAAGTGTAGGGTAAAGAAAAGAGTTGAGAGGTCATTCCAGGATCCATCAATGGTGATCACAACATATGAAGGCCAACATAAGCACCCGCTTCCCACAACAGTAAAGCGGCCAATGCTATTCCCATCTTTCATGTTGGGGCCATCGCCACCACCGCCGAGGAGGCGGCATGAATTGTTTACGCGGATGCCTGGTGACATGAATAATTACCAAGCTGCGGCTGGTGCAGATTCATTAATGTTTGCGGAAAACTTTAGCCCTTTTCGGCAGGTTCCTGACAACGGACTTCTCCAAGACATGGTTCCTTCTGCGTTCCTTAAGCACGAACCATATGAACAATGAATCTCTGCTCTCCACTATACTACCCCTCTCTCTATATATAATTTGATACTTTTGATAATATCAGCTTATCTTGACTTCTCTAGAGCCTAAGTGTAAGAGGATTTCAATTCAGACTGGTAATACTGGAGTAAAGTCGCATTTATAAATTTGGTTGTTTCTCATGATCCTGGATGGACATATTAATCAAAAGTTCAAGACCAGCAAAGGATGATAAAACATTTGTAAGCGACCATAGGGCCTTGGAGGGATTGTTCGCCTAGCACATAATGTTGGTCCTATTATCACATTCTGTGACAAGTCCCCATTTCAAAGCGCCGAGAGATAGAATGGCTTCTTTGGCTTCGAAAAGCTTAGCCAACATTAGATCAACAACCCTAACAACTTTTGAAAAACAATCACAAGTGTCTTACCATTTCCATTCCAGAGGATGCCACTAGTAACCTAAAGGCCCATAACAAATTCATCAACGTTAAAACTTGAGGAATCTAAGCTTCAGAGAGAGCCACATCTTCAGCTTCTTTGGAGAACAAAAACCCTCCAAAGCCCCAAACAAACCAGTTGTTGAAAATGAAGCTTTTTATCATCTAGCACTCGCTGACAACTCAGTAAAAACACAAAAACTTAAAAAGGGATGAAGAATAAACTGAGATGAATGAATCTCATATCAGAATTACTTATCATTGAATAATCTCAAATAGTGTATATATACAAAGTCTTAAGAGCTTAACTCCTAACAATAGAAATTTAACAATATGTAAAACCGAAAAACTAATCTTGAACTGACTCCGTAAGTAACAATTGAATTTTGAAGTGACTCCTAATCAATTCCTTATCATTCCCCATCTTCCCAAACTTTGAGGTGTTAGATCTAATGGCCTAAGTATATTCTTTGTATACTTGAATTTTTCAAACAAATTGTTTAATAAAATATCTATGGGTACGCAAAGCAAAATGGAAGAAAATATCGACTCATTGATTATCTAACATTTAACAAATACTAAACGGTATTACGTGGTTGGATCGTAATACGAAAAGACTACTTGTATTAGCAAATAATCTAAATACGTCATTAGTCTAATAAAAAACGAGTAAGCCAATTAAAATATTAATATGTCATCTATCAAGTCCAATTGAGGAGATACTTTGTCTTAAGCATTAGTGCAGATGATTCCCACAAAATAGAGACATAAATGTGACTAACTCGACTGACAGTACATCGAACAGGACTCAAGTAGAATAGATCATGTATTCATTTATGGGTTTATTCACTTGTGACGTTCATAGTGTATCATACTTTAATCCTGAGTGGATGATGAATTATATATACGTGACCCGTATACTTTGATGTAAGTAAAAGCTTGAGTTCAAATAGATAAGGAACCAAAAGCTAGTGTGTTGGGTATACAACTTCTGCAGTACATGTCACACCCGAATGTGGCTTATCTGAATAAAAGGCACGCAGACGTGAAGTTGTCTGTTTTGGCGAACTTTGGTAGTTAGTCCGCCAATTTATAAGCTTTTGTCGAACAAAAATTTTGGCGAATTGAGCATCTGCCCATGGAAGTATATCAAGGTTTAGTTCTTGACAAGTTCTTTCATATAAAAAAGAATTCGACAAAAGAAAGTAAGTCTTATGTAGGTTACCCTCAAAATGTATAGTATGCCTAGTTTGTTCAAGCACTGAGAAGAACAAGTTTTGGTAACTAGATCTGGTTAGAAACCAATTGAACTGACTGGTCAAATAGCTTATGGACAGGAATCTCATTTATGTTTCTTCCGAAATCTGTAGGCCATTAGGAAGGATAAATTCTGAAATTTCATGACACTTGTCAAATTCCACTAAGTAGTTTGAGGTCATATACTGAAACACCCCAAACCCGGCCCACAAGCCCTGACCGGATCTGGTATGCTCCTCAATAAAAACTCGTTTTGTCGTTTTGGAAAAACATGTGATTATGGGATAAAAGAATAGATTTGAAGTACGAACTTGTTAAAAACAGTTTTGTAACTTAAATTTTGTATTTATAAAATTATTAAGTTTATGTTTTAAAAATTTATTTATCAAAGAAGATCTAAATTTAGAACTTATTATTATTTTGAAAACCATAAGTATTTAGGTGTCAAAACATTTTTATACGATTATCGAAAATATTTAATTATTTAGTTGAAATTGATCGTAGCAGAATATAAGTTAAAACGTAAAAATAACATAGCTAATGGCGGCCTTATTACAATAACATATCCCAAATGAAATCCCGAAATATATAAGAAAACGTAATAAGTTTAATAAAAGGAAAACCGAAATACTGAGTTGAGCAATGGCCACCACGTAGTCCTCGCTGACCCGGTCCAAATCATTGTGTATCACCTGAAATTGATATCCCACAAAAGGGTGAGTCCACAGATTCAATGTGTAACAATACACTAAAAATCCAATCGATCATAGCACTAAGGCCCATTTATAACACATTTAGCCATAAGCTCATATTATAGTAAATCATATAAACACATGCACATATAAAATGAAATGCAATCCCGAGCCCAACCTAAATATCCATCCGCTACACACCACCCGTACCTACCAATCACACCGTGGGGATTACTAAATCGACCCTCCATCCGCTACACACCATCGAAGGCAGTTGCTGCAGTCAACATGCACATCGCCCTTATAATCGTGGCATAGCCACCAGATAATTGTGACAGAGTCACTGGTTTCATAGTATGTGACCGAAGTCACCGGATTCATAATATCGTGACCGAAGTCACCGGATAATGTGGTAAAACCACCGGAACACTTCCCATTTCAATATTACCCATATGCCCATGCAATAACATATTATTTCAATATCATGCCATATACCCCCAAAATCATATCGGAATCGTACACATTCATATTTATGCTTATAGCATTATTAATGATGCAGATATCATGCCTTGTACATTATCCCAAAATTATAACCAAATATCGAATATGTCTCATATTAAAAGTTTATACAAAATGCTAAGGAATAACGTACCTGAATTCACTGTACCATTGAATGGTACCCGAAGCCATAATCATTTATATTTCTTTATAAGCACACATTTTTATCAATAATACTATTAATCTATTAGAATTTTAGTGTAAGCTACACACCTTGTAAACACGGAAAGCGATAGAATACTTAAGATTTCCGACTCTTGCCTACAACGTCGACAATACCTACATATCACTATGTGAGAAATCGATTATCACTAAAAAGATATGGCCTTTGGCCGAATATCATCATCTCCTTACCTTGGTTTATTCAAATCCTGAATGATCCCCCTCTAAACGTTGGCTACAAAGAAACCTCGAACTTCCTTCAAGTTTCGGCCAAAGATAATAAAAAAAATTAGAGTTTCGCTTTTCAATCGTTAGAAAAAGAAAGAGGTAAAGAAATTAGTCTAAAAGAGATTCTTACCGAAACAAATAAAGACCAAAATGCAAATGGTCACTAAACTCCAAAAATTCGGCAATATGAAATAGAAAAATAGATTCAAATGAAAAAGATGATAGGTTTTTAGTGCTTAGAAGCAATCGGTTTCAATGGTGTCAATGGAGTGAAACTTTCGGCTTTAGATGAGAATGGAAAAGAAAAAGAAAAGGAGAAATGATCAAAAGAGAATAAATGGGTTTCGGTTATGGAAGAAATTGAACAAAAAAAAAAGTTTTTGGTAATGGTCAAGTGAGAAAAGATGAAAGAAAAATGCCTTCAAAAGTGGTAATATTTTGGTACCAAAAAAAGAGAAAATCTTGAGAGGAAAAGAAGAAAAAGAGTACCAATTTGGTCAAATATGATAGCCAAAACAAAACAAAGTTTTCACCAAATGCAAATGACAATTTCGGCTAAAGAGAAAAGAATTTGGAGAAAAGGAAAAAGATGCACAAATTGTTTAAAGTTTTGGCCATTAACATCCCCCAAAACCCATACCACATTCGGCCAACTCACAAGCCAACAAAATCCCCCTTTTTCCTCCTTATTTCTTCCCTATCAACCCCTAATTACTAACACAATTAAACCAACCCCCTTAGCCCCTTATGCGTCTAGATTCATGGTCAAATGACCATGGAAAAACTTCCAAAACATCACCCACTCTTCAAGCCTTTTGTCCCCTAAACATTCCATAACATCTTGATTCCTTACCTTAACTACTAACTTTCCTTTTTCCCTTTTGTCTACTATCCAAAAATAAAAGAAGAGTCCATCCATACTAGATAAGGCTTGACTGACACTATAGGAAAGAGAACAAAAATTAAAATTCCTTCCAATTGCTAGCTAAGGGATTCGAACCTCTCACCTCAAGCATTCACCCAAGCGCCATCATCACTTTACCAATTGACTTGTCTTGTGATTAAAACCTCAAATAAATTCTCTTAAGGCCAAACTTGTTTAGCTCCCCTTCTAAGACTAAAAATCTAATATTTTTCTAAGGCATTCCCCTATGTTCTAAAATTTCCGAAGTCCCTAAAACTCATACAAAGAGCACACAACAAAACAATGCACACATTCAAGCGAAAATTTCATAACCCCTAATTCCTGGATATTACATATATATGTGTGTGGAGGGTTCTGAGAAAGGTTCTTCTTTTCTTTAACATTACTTTCTGACTTTTTTCTTAAAGTTCAAATATCATCTCTACCATATTAAACTGGAGGCTAAGGATTCTTGGGAATAAACAGAGGATGTTTCATCTCCTGGTAGGTCTGATAACTTTGCATGTTAAAAGAGAGGATGCTATGAACTATATGGGTGTTGATGCTGTTAGTTCATGAAAAATGTTTAGAATTGAGGACTTTGACCTACAGCAAGGTGAGTCTCAAGTGAGTCCCTAACATCGACTCCTACAAATCCTTCTAGATACTCCTACAAATCCTTCTAGATAGTTCTCGTGTGATAGATATTCCAGAAATGGTGTATGGATACCTGTCTGACTTTTGAAAATATGTAGGTAATCTTGGTATAGCATCGTTATGAGTTGAGTATGTGATGAATTGTATGTATGGGTGCATGTGGCTCTGTGATGTATTGTGTGTGTGTGCGTGCACGCGCACGCTTAGGATGTATACTAAGATACATGATCGTGTTGATGCATATGAAACGTGTTTTGAAGTATGATTTGGTTAAGAAAATGAGTTTTGCATACCTGAATGTGTACGTATGTTAGATATAAGATGTGTGTTTAAAAAAGTTATGTGATGTGAGTTTTGACACCGCGTTGGTATTCGATGAAGTCCGTTAGGACAGTAAGCACGAATTTTGATATGACTGATCTGAAGAAAGTCCATGGCCATGACACATTCTGAAAAGTGGCAGATGAGCCGCATTTATTGACTGGGGTATTTCTGGATGTCTTAAGGCAATGAGGAGCAAACCTCAAGTGATGTGAGTTTAGGAAAATCCATATCGTAAACACGAAAATTCATGGGGTGCTTGGGTGGCATTCTGTTAGCCTTTGTGGTGTATTTTGATTTGGCCTTTGTGGTGTATTCTGATTTGACCCTTGTGGCAATCTGTTAGCCTTTGTGGTGTATTTTGCTTGACCCTTATGGCGTATACTGATAAGTCTATGATAATGATACGATCTGTTTGAAGTTATTTTGGTTTGAATAGTTTTATGATACAATCAAATGAATATGTGTGTTCAAAGAGGTTATCCACCGTGAGCATCTGTCAATTTTGAATATGGACATATTCTCAGTGCTAAGAGATATTCAAATGTTCACAGGTCTAATATTTTCGGTGGTATGTACGGTTGGGAAATCTTAGTTGTTAGTATCCGCCATATCTGAATAGCATCATGTTTTGACTCTGGAATTATCTAATATTTACACCATTTGTCTATTTGAGTATCATTGTGCTTTGTGACAAGAGTTGTAAGGAATATTTCTGAGAGATCTATTAGTTCATTATCTATATAAGTTGTGTTGGGTATTGAAATAGATAATGGTTTGGTTGGTATACTAATGGTAATCAAATCCATGTGGGTATTTACCAAAAGTGTAAATATTCGCTAGTGAACAATGTCTGTGAATATCTATTTTGGGATAATCGTTGTAAGTTGTTTGAATAGAGAAGAAGAGGTAATATCATTTGGTACGATCTAAAGTCAGTCAATGAGTCAAGCTAAGGATGATTTGTTAAGAAAAGTAAGTGGCGTCTAAGTATGTAATTACATAACTGATGTTAGGAAGGTATCTGCCAAAGAAAAATATGGGAAATTCCAAATATTCAAGATGAAGAATTCAACAAGAAAGGTTAAAAGGTATGTTGTGTCTAAACTCATTAAATTCCTCTGAACTTACAAATGTTATGTTTATGTTTTAGGTGTTTCTTTGTAAGTGAGTTCGCCAGGAGGGACAATGCCATGAATGAGCTAGAAAAGCGACGACTGGGGATATTATGCATACAGTGAACATTTTTGGAAAACTGGCGTCTAGTAGACTTATGCTTTAAAGAGCCTATTTTTATAAACCTTGTGTTGTATTAAGTTATGACCAATTTGATGTAATATTCTATTTTATTTTTAAACGCTTCTTTATACTTCTTTAATAGTGATTTTTTTATTATAAAATGTTAGGAAATATGTGTAACAGCCCACCCGATGGAGTCTCCGTAATTGGTTATTGTTTGACATATAGATGGTAAATTAAGGATAGATTTGAGTAAGTAAAGTATTTGTACTAGCTAAGTATAGAATTCTGTGTAATTTGTCATTCGACAAACTTCTAGTTTTGGCAAGCTCTGGGTTTGGCGGACTCTTCTGTTAAGTATCCGCCCACCCAGATGCTTTGGACAAACTTGTTAAGTTTGTAGTTGTTTAGATTTGTTTATTATTTTAATGTATAATGATTTGGTTAGTTAATTTGAGATTTAATTAGAACAGACCTAGACTACTGTAGATGGCAAAACCTAAATTTTGTTAAGTGTACTTAATCATGGGAATGAAAAGTGTTAGTGGAATTATCTGGGTTTTTCCACTAATCATTGTCTTCGTTGCTTAAGTATATAAGGATAGCGATGATCTTTCTGAAAACCTTTATGTCTTCTTCTTCTTTTTTGATTTCCTCTTAATGTTTCTGAAAACTTCCACGTTAGTATCTAGTTAACTTCCACGTTAGTACTAGCTCACTGGTAATTACTGATGAACCCTTAGGTTATCATTGAAGTCATTTACGTGTTTTTAGTACTACATGCATAGATAACAGAATGGTGTGAGAGGAAGGAAACTTCCTATTTCTGGATTTTGTGCTATCGGTTCTTGCATGCATGTTAAGATTTGATATATTGATGATCTGGTATGCTTAATTATCTTTCTTTATCTCAAGAAGCTAACAAGGGTCCTAGCGATAAAGGCAAAAGACCTACTTTGTAGACTTGTTCTAAAATTTTTGGTGAGTTCCTTCTTACTTTCATGTGTTGTAAAATTCTTTATTATATAATTCGTGTAAGGTAAGTAATCCTCCTTTATAATGTATGAATGGTGTACATGTGGTTAATGGTCATTCAGTGTCATCAGTCTGAGTTCAGTTTGTTTGTGAAATGAAGTGAGTGCCATCCTTTATGTCTAAGCCACTACCATTTGCTTTGGATATGCGAAATATGATCTGGTGTGTGGTGATATAAAAGAGAAGATATGTTTGTGTAGCCTCCGGTAAGGCAACTATTTTACAAATCGGACTGACAGATCACGATAAAACATTCTACTTAGAATGAAAATGATATGATGAGTTAAGGGGGAGTATGTTTGTGAATGAGGTTGTATAATATTCTTCTGATTCTAAATTCTGGGTATGTGGTTGGCATAAAGGTGGGTTGTCTGAGTTGTGTTAAATTGGCGTACAATATATGCTCATGTGTTAAGTAAGTTGGCGTACTAAATTTGTTTATGTTCTGTATATGTTATTGGGCATATTGTGACTCTCGTGTGTAAACCCCTCTAAAAGGTTCAGTTGTGTAACACCCCTTACCCGTATTCTACGCCGGAGCCGGGTACGAGGTGTTACCGTACTTGACTCACATGGTCATACAACTTTGGGTTATCAAAATCTATTCCAAATTAAAACTTTTCCATTCTCATATCTAACATCCTTATAATGGGCCTACAAGGCCCTAAACATACTTCCGGAAGGTTTCGAAAATAAATCAGAAACTTTTACGCACTTGGAAAAATTTTACCTAAACAGGGGCCACACGCCCGCGTGAAATGGGACACGCCCATGTGGGCAGGCCGTGTGGTCACACACGCCCATGTCCCTCACCCGTGGTCGACACTGACTTATTTCACACAGTTGGACGCATACTCATGTCCCTCACACGGCCTCGACACGCCCTGTCCCTCACACGGCCTCGACACGCCCGTGTGCCAAAACATTGGCATTCTGTTTATGACGTCATCATCTCACCATGGTCACACGGCCAAGGCACACGCCTGTGTCCTTAGACCGCGTGTCAAATTAAATTCCAATTTCAAGGTGCAGACTTCACACGACTTGGGCACATGCCCATGTCTGTAGCCGTGCCTCTCACATGGCTGAGACACATGGCCGTGTCTCTGCCCGTGTGTTTACTATTAGGTTTGCTGACTTGAAATTCTACATGCAAGGGGACACATGACCTGGTCACACACACATGGGACTGACCGTGTGTCACACACGGCCTAGACACACGCCCGTATGCCTATCGTGTGGACAAAAACAAGGCTATTTTCCAAGCTCTTTCATCACCCTAACTCACTCAAGCATAATTCATAACCAAACAACCCAATCATAAACCCTACACAATCATGAATAACTTCATCTTTTCATTGATTAATAGTATTGAGCCAACTATGGCCATGTACAAAAGGATTCATCTATAAGGAGCCAATTATTACTTGGCCAAAATAACAAATTATTTCACCTAGTTTAGCTCCTATACATGCCATATTCAAAATGTTAATTGTAAATATACCGAGATGAGCTGATAGTGTGGGCGATCTTCCAATTATCTTCGTATCCCGACTCGGCACTTTGTCACTATAAACAAGGGAAAGGAAAAAGGGAGTAAGCTTTAAGCTTAGTAAGTTTACATGTAAACAATAAACATCATAACATGTGCTAATCAATAAATAGCATTTCACAATCCAAGATCATGCTTACTCATTCATCTCTTACCACAATCCAACCATTTCACAACCAAATGCTCTTATTATTTAACATACATCCTTGCACTTGATCATCACATGATCACATGAAACAACACATCATAATTACACAATAAACCATTCTTAGTAATACCAAACACTCGGTGGTATCGCACTTAGCCCACCATCTATCTTTAACAGGGTGGTATCGCACATAGCCCACAAACAAGAATATTTACGGCGGTATCGCACATAGCCCACCAAATGATAATATTAACGATGGTATCGCACACAGCCCATCGTGAATAAGTAAATAGGTGTGTATCGCACATAGCCCACCAACAAGAATAATTAAAGTGGTATCGTACACAACCCACCATTATCTATTACGGATAATATTCTTCAGTTACATATCTCTTTCAACATTCATCCGGACTTTATTCATTTTCTACCAAATTCAATCCATTTAAATCGCAAGTGTTCTCAATCATACAATGCACCAATAAGTAACAACATATGTATTTAAGATGCATCGTTTACATATAAACTTACCTCAGTGCAAAATACGTTAATTTGCGGTTTAATCCGAAACCTTGCCTTTTCCCCGGTCAAGGTTAATTCTGCGCTCTTCTTGATTTATAACAAAAAAAATTCACTCATTCAATCATTTTATGATCATAATACATCATAATCTCTACTTAGGCAGAAATGACCATTTTACCCTTGTACTATGGCAAAATTACGATTTTTCCCTATTTTTCATCACATTTTCTAATTAAACAAGCCTAGCTGAACATTTATTACTCTTACAACTACTCATAATTCCAATTATTTCATGCATTTATTGCACAGTTTCAATCTTTGCATTTAAATCCTATTTAGGTGTTTTCATGCTAACACCTTTCACAAAAGTTGTTTTTCATCTCACTAACATTCATTTTCTTCCATAAAAACTCAGCTAACAACATAAACTCTCTCATAGCAAGTCCCTAAAATT
This sequence comes from Gossypium australe, assembly GCA_005393395.2. Taxonomy (NCBI): domain Eukaryota; kingdom Viridiplantae; phylum Streptophyta; class Magnoliopsida; order Malvales; family Malvaceae; genus Gossypium; species Gossypium australe. Next base: position 21,048,057 of record CM016619.1, on the reverse strand, counting down.
TCAAACATTTAACAATTTAGTCCCCTTATTAGCTAGCTTAAGCTTTGGGGACTCCAAAAGTACAAAAATCCTCAAAAACAATCATCAAAATCACTTGCTTGCAAGGAGATAGCTTAGCTGAAAGTTTGAATCCCAAAAACTCTTTTTTTCTCTTCAATTTTCGGTGGAAGAAGGAGGGTGAATAGTGAAAGATGATAGCTTTTCTTTTTATCTTATTTTATTTATCTTTTCATCACCTAATTTCACCAAATTTGACCAAAAATTTAATACCCTTGTCTCCTTAGCCTCTATTGTAACAGACCAATTTTGACCCTAATCGGAAAGGTGGTTTCGGGACCACGAATCTGAGCCTGTGGGATATTATAATATTATGTTTTGTGTTTATTATATGTGTTTTTAGTGAGTGTAAAAATTTCGTAGAAAATTTTAGTTATCCAAGTGCTTAAATTGCTAAGAAGGCTTAAATTGCAAGAAGGATTAATGTAGTGGGCATTAATAAAAAGGGAGCTAAATGAATTGTTCACAAAACATGGGAATTTGCATGTCAAATTCCCCACAATTGAACAAGGTGGACGGCAAGCATGCATATATGCTCTCTATTTTATTTTTTTTATGAAATTTAGGCATTATTATATTAAGGCATGCTAGGAAAATATGTTTTTAATTTATGCATATTTTGATTTTTGAAAAAGCATGCTATGATTTTTGGTTAAAAAAATAACAAAAAGAAAAAGAAAATTTCTCTCATCCTTCCTCCCTTCTAGCCGAATTCTACTTGAAGAGAAGAGAAGAACTTTCATCTTCTTCAATCGGCCTTGCATGTGTTAGAATAGGTAAGAGTTGAACTTCACCTTAGTAATTTATCTTGATGTGGCTTGATTTCTTGATTCATTCTCTTTGGAAACAAGCAAAGCTTGTTAAGTTTGGTAAGGTGAGATTCGGCCATGCATGGGGGAATCAAGGTAAGAGTTGAGGCATAGCTTGATAGCCTACCCTTAAATTGAGTCGATTTCTTGATCATTAGGGAAAAACAAGTAGAAAATGGTTGATCTCATACATGAGGAATTCGGCCATGGATGAGAGTTTGTACCTTGTTGTATAAATGAACTTAGACAACTTGAGAAGAGGTATCTTGAGCATGATTAAGAAAATTTTGTTGTTTGGCTTGAGGGTATCCTCCTAGTTGGCCGAATAATGGGGGGGGATATTTATGAAAATGGTACTTCATGTGTTTTGTGGTTAGGTCATTCTCATATAATGAAGTTGACCTAGATTAATTGTTATAGGTGATGTGTTAATTGTTGGGTGAACTAAGTATAAGACTTGAGTATTTGAAGTAAAATAGAGTAAGGAGTAAAATAGATGGAAAGAAGAGCTAAAAAGAGAATTCTAAGAATCCTAAGGGCCATTCGGCCATGTAGAAGAAGTCCACATAGGTGGAATTGGTGTAGTCAAATGCATGAAATTAGAATGGTTATTTAGCTTGTTGCTAGGTTGCATGTTGAAGAAAATGCATGGGGGTTATTGACACATTCGGCCATATGAGAGAATGAATGTGAGCTATTGTACTTAGTGATATATGCATAAATACATAAAATTTCGTATGGCAATAAGTATGGAAGTAGGTTGTAAGTTAAAACGTATCAAGGAAAGCACTACCAAAGTGTTCCTTAATAATTTTGAATGTATTTGAACAAATAGAGGATAAAGGCCGAATGTAAATGTTTATGTCTTGGGATTATTGTTTTTATGATTTTGCTTTCGAATTAAATGGGAGTGTGGGTTAATTGGTTTAAATTGAACCAAAATAGATCAAGATCAAAAGGAGAAAAAGTTGGATCGAGGCAAAGCAAAGATTATCGAGTAGCCGATTTGCACGGCTTATCGACAACCGAGGTAAGTCCTTTGGTTAGATTTTGTCAAAGAATAAATTATGGTTACCTTGACTATAATAAAATTTATGAATGTTAGTAGCAAATTGCATCATGGCCGAATGCATACCTACATGTTGGTTGATGATTTATGTTGAGAATATGATGGAAATCGTTTTGGCTAATGCAAGGTAAATGAGAAAGTTCTTGAGCTACTTATTATTTAAAGATCATTTACACATCTAGTGAATGATAAAGTTGGTAATAGCTTGGTGTAAAAATATGAGTTGGCCGAATATGATGATTGATGGATTAGATAGATTACAAATTTATTTATTGCAAAAGGGGAATAAATGGTTATAATTCGATATGTGATGATGGAATGTGAAAAGCATGTGATAATATTCTGATATTCGGGCTTCGAGCCTAGCAGGCCTCGTGCCGGTGACATCTATCGGGCTTATGCCTAGCAGGCCTTGTGCCGGTGACATTTATCGGGCTTATGCCTAGCAGGCCTTGTGCCGGTGTTAATTATCGGGCTTTTACGCCTAGCAGGCTTGATGCCGGTGATGAAATTTCCTAAGAGGAGTCTAATCCTTGTCAAGACAATTTAGAACTAAATTGTCAAGAATGTGGTTCGGGTAAGTATGTGAGGTATGTTATGTTAGATATTACTTGTGCTAAGTTGTCATTGATGAATATAATTTGTCGGAAGTCGACCTTAGAACATGCTACTATGGAACAATTGATTTGCATGAATGACTACTATGAAAGTGGGTCCTCGAATTATTAAATTTGACCTTGTGTAAACTCTTTACTTAGTTGTTATTGTAGAATACCATATGTGGATTGCTTTATCTACATACATAATTAGATGTTATAATTCTAAATGAATTGGGACTTACTAAGCTAGTATGCTTACTCGTGTGAGATGTTTCCTCTGTTTTATAGATTAGGGGCAAGCCACAAGCTCACCAGGGTCGTTGGAAAGTCGCTCACACTATCAACCTATCTTTTCGGGGTACTCCTTCATTTTGGGTTGGTTTTGAACGTAGGCATGTATAGGATAGGCTTGGATTGTTTACGGAAGTTTTACGGTTCACATGTAAACCCTAAAAGAATGGCCATGCGAATATGGCTAAATTTCTAATTAAGTATGTTGTAGTATTGTTAATGTGTATGCTGGTTCTTGATGGTAAGGTTTATGCTTTCTAAATCAAAGTTTAATTATTTTTGTTAAAGTAATATTTATATATGTGGGATAAATTCTTGAATTAGGAATGTAGGTGAGTTTGGTAAGAAGCTAGTCCTTCATAAATTGTGACACAACAACTTGTAGTAACAGCAGTGATATGAGTTAGAAAAATCACCAAAAATAGGGTATATTGAACTAAAAGGTGAATGAGACATGGAGTTAAACCTTATTGTGTCTATTTTTACATGAAAAAAACACAGTAGGCAAAAGACTTATACATTATGAGATAATTCAGTTTTAGTGAGACCTACTCTGAATGCATTCGTGAGTCACTGTTCTGTTTTGGAAAAATTGTCATAAAATGTAAAAAAATAATTAGGAAGCATGGGATATATGTGTAGAACCCTTATTGAGTCTATTTTTCGTTGGTATAAACTAGAACAGTACATGAAAATTGTGCAATGAGATATCTGCAGTTTTATAAGGACAGGTCAGAACTGTCCAGCAGTGTAATAAGGGTAACTTTGATGAATAAACTGTACTAAATGGCCACATGAAAAATTCTAGAAAAATTATGGTAAATAGATATACGAGTCTACTTTCAAGGAAAATTTACGGAACCGAATTTCGAGCTCTATAACTCGAGTTATAGCCGAATTGGTCGGCACAACGCAGTTTGACAGCTTTAGGATTTTCATGCTTTAAATTTGTAGTAAGTCTAGTAATGCCTCTTGCTCAACTCCGGCGCCGGTATCGGGCACGGGGTGTTACATTTGATTGGTATCAGAGCTTACGGTTTAGTCGATTCTAGGACTACCGTGGCGCGTGTGAGTCTAGCTATACATGCCTGTGGTTATATGTTGATAGTGTGGTGACTTCTGACAACCTAAAAAATTTTTTTGTTTGTATAGTAAATGGATTCCGAACCAGAAAGAGCTGTGGCTGATGATGTGGAGAGCGTGGCGCCTGACCGTACCCATGGATCAGCGCCGATAGACTCTCGACCTGTTTCGGGTAGCCACGAAGGAGAGACAAAGCAAGCCTTTTATCGGATGATGAATGATTGGTTTGCCCAATTTATTCAGAATAACCCGAATATGCCCCAACCTCCACCCCCGAATAATCCAACTCCGGATCCTCTAGCTCCCCCAGTAATAGATCCCATGAGATCTAGTAGGCCCCCAGTTGACAAAATTCGAAAATATGGGGCTGAAGAATTTAAAGCCAATGACGATGACGATGCTGAGAGAGCCGAAATGTGGCTCGATAACACTATTCGGGTACTGGGTGAGCTGTCTTGTACTCCGGATGAATGCTTGAAATGTACTATATCCTTACTACGGGACACTGCATATCACTGGTGGAACACACTAGTATCAGTGGTTCCGAAAGAAAGAGTGACATGGGATTTCTTCCAAACTGAATTCCGTAAGAAGTATATTAGCCAAAGGTTTATTGATCAAAAACGAAAAGAGTTCCTTGAGCTGAAACAAGGACGAATGACTGTAACGGAGTATGAAAGAAAATTTGTCAGGCTCAGCCGTTATGCTAGAGAGTGTGTCTCTACTGAAGCCATTATGTGTAAAAGATTCGAAGACGGCCTAAATGAAGATATAAAGATGTTTGTTGGCGTTCTTGAAATTCAAGAATTTGTAACTTTAGTTGAGAGAGCTTGCAAAGCTGAAGAGCTCGGGAAGGAGAAAAGAAAGGCCGATACCGAAGCCAGAGATATCCGAAAGAGGTCTTCGGGCAAAGTCTTCCATCCCACGAGCAAGAGGCCCAGAGATGACTATAGCCGACAGAAAACTACTACAGATCCACCTAGACGGGATCGACCTCCTATGAGCTCCCGAGCTACCTCGATAGCCAGTGTTGGTAACATTCCACAGACCAGAGTTGAATGCAAGCACTGTGGGAAATGGCACTCAGGGAGTTGTAGATTCCATGATCGGACTTGCTACAAGTGTGGATCGTCGGGTCATTTTATCCGGGAGTGTCCGAAATTAGCTGAGCAGAATGCCGTTCAGAATACTACACCGAACAGCGTACCAATGCGAGGTAGACCACCCAGACATTCAGGCAATGTAGGTGGTAGCCAGAAAGGAACGAAGAACACTACAGATCGATCCGAGGCTAGAGCTCCGGCGAGAGCATATGCTGCGCGAGCTAGAGAGGATGCTTCCTCCCCCGACGTCATTACTGGTACTTTCACTCTTTTTGATACTACTGTGATTGCACTAATTGATCCTGGTTCGACTCATTCTTATGTGTGTGAAACTTTAAAATTTGGTAAGACTCTGCTAGTTGAGTCTACCGAGTTCGTAATTCGTGTGTCCAACCCTTTGGGTAGATGTGTGCTTGTAGATAAAGTGTGTAGAGGTTGCCCGTTGATGGTACGAGACTATTGCTTTCCAGCAGACTTAATGTTGCTGCCCTTCGATGAATTTGATATAATCTTGGGTATGGATTGGCTAACTTCACATGAGGCAGTGGTGGATTGCAAGAGGAAGCTTATTAATCTGAAATGCCGAAACGGTGAGACAATTAGAATAAAATCCGGTGATGTAAATGAGTTGCCTACAGTGATATCCTCGATGGTAGCCCAAAAGTATGTGAGAAAGGGGTGTGAGGCCTATTTGGCTTATGTACTGGATAATAAACTGTCCGAGAAACTAATGGAATCGGTACCAGTTGTATGTGAATACCCCGATGTGTTTCCTGAAGAACTACCGGGCTTACCCCCAGTACGAGAGATTGAGTTCGGCATTGAATTAGTGCCGGATGTGACCCCAATTTCGATAGCTCCGTACCGAATGGCGCCTACTGAATTAAAAGAATTGAAAGCGCAGTTGCAAGAATTGACCGAGAGGGGTTTCGCACGACCGAGTTTTTCTCCGTGGGGAGCACCAGTCTTGTTTGTGAAAAAGAAAGATGGGACAATGCGAATGTGTATCGACTACCGGCAACTAAATAAGGTGACCATAAAGAATAAATACCCGTTACCTCGGATTGATGATTTATTTGATCAGTTGAAGGGAGCTTCAGTGTTTTCGAAAATAGATTTGAGATCGGGCTATTACCAATTACGAGTCAGGGATTCCGATGTGCCCAAGACGGCATTTCGAACGAGGTACGGACACTATGAGTTTTTGGTTATGCCTTTTGGGCTTACCAATGCACCTGCCGTTTTTATGGATCTAATGAACCGGGTCTTCCGACGGTTTTTGGATCGGTTTGTAGTAGTGTTTATCGATGATATATTGGTCTACTCCAAAAGTGAAGCGGAACACGTTGAGCACCTGAGAGAAGTACTACAAACCTTGAGAGATCATCATTTATATGCAAAATTCAGTAAGTGTGAGTTTTGGTTGAACGAAGTCAGCTTCTTAGGTCATGTGGTTTCGGTGTCAGGAATTCGGGTGGATCCAAACAAAATAGCAGCCATACTCGAGTGGAAACCACCAAAGAATGTTTCTGAAATCCGAAGCTTCCTAGGCCTCGCGGGATATTATAGACGATTTGTAAAAGGTTTTTCCGTGATAGCTGCACCTTTGACGAGACTACTACAGAAGGATGTCAAATATGAGTGGTCAGAAAAATGCCAGAGGAGTTTCGAGCAGTTGAAAGCCCTTCTAACCGAGGCTCCAGTGTTGACTCAGCCTGAATCGGGTAAAGAATTTACTATCTTCAGTGATGCATCTTTAGGTGGGTTGGGGTGTGTTCTGATGCAAGAAGGCAAGGTCATAGCCTATGCTTCAAGACAATTGAAGCCACATGAAAAGAATTATCCAACTCACGATCTGGAGTTAGCAGCCATTGTGTTTGCATTAAAAATCTGGCGTCACTATCTATTCGGCGAAAAATGTCGTGTTTATTCAGACCACAAAAGTTTGAAATATTTAATGACTCAGAAAGACCTGAATTTGAGACAACGCCGATGGTTAGAATTGTTGAAAGACTATGAATTAGTGATTGACTACCATCCGGGGAAGGCTAATGTCGTTGCGGATGCGTTAAGTCGAAAATCATTATTTGCTCTGCGTGCATTAAACACACGGATGTCGATGTCTGAGGATGGTTCGATCATAGCCGAGCTACAAACAAGACCGATGTTTATTCAGCAAATTTACGGGGCACAGAAAGCTGATGAAAAGTTAGTAGCTATTCGGGGTCAGTGTGAGAACTCTACAGAATCAGACTTCCAGATAGATGCAAATGACTGTTTGAAGTATAAAAATCGATTGTGTGTTCCAACAAACTCAGATTTGATACAGGCGATTCTGAGTGAAGCCCATAATGGCCGAATGTCGATACACCCGGGAAGCACAAAAATGTATAACGATTTGAAGCAGTTTTATTGGTGGCCTGGCATGAAACGGGACATATCTGAGTTTGTCTCCAAATGCTTAATCTGTCAACAAGTGAAAGCTGAGCACCAGGTACCTTCCGGATTACTTCAGCCGATTATGATACCCGAATGGAAATGGGATAGAATTACTATGGATTTTGTATCCGGTCTCCCTATGACACCGAGTAAGAAAGATGCCGTTTGGGTTATCGTTGATAGGTTGACTAAGTCAGCTCATTTTGTGCCGGTACGTACCGACTATCCACTCGACCAACTCGCTGAATTGTATGTGTCGCAGATTGTAAGATTGCACGGTGTACCGAGTTCCATTGTTTCAGATAGAGATCCAAGATTTACCTCGCGATTCTGGAAGAAGTTGCAAGAGGCATTAGGTACTAAACTTCATTTTAGTACGGCCTTCCATCCGCAAACAGACGGTCAGTCTGAGCGAACTATTTTGACACTTGAGGACATGTTGAGGTGTTGCATTCTCGAGTTCGGGGGTACGTGGGAACGATACCTACCCCTGATTGAGTTTGCTTACAATAACAGCTTTCAGTCTAGCATAAGAATGGCACCTTATGAAGCCTTATATGGTCGAAAATGCCGCACACCGTTGTATTGGACTGAGCTCGGTGAGAATAAGATACACGGGGTTGATTGGATTAAAGAAACTGAACAGAAAGTGGTTATGATTAAAAGCAATTTGAAAGCAGCTTCGGATCGTCAAAAGTCCTATGCCGATTTAAAACGCAAGGACATTGAATTTCAGGTCGGAGATCGGGTATTCTTGAAAGTTTCTCCGTGGAAGAAGATACTCCGATTCGGTCAGAAAGGCAAGTTGAGCCCGAGATTTATCGGACCGTACGAAGTTATTGAACGTATTGGACCGGTTGCTTACAGATTAAGGTTGCCCTCTGAGTTAGAAAGGATACACAACGTATTTCGTGTTTCGATGCTTCGCAAATACAGATCGGATCCGTCCCATGTGATCACCCCGTCAGAGATTGAAATTCGATCTGACTTGACCTATGATGAGGAACCGATCCGTATTTTAGCTCGGGAAACCAAAGAGTTAAGAAATAAAAGAATTCCATTAGTAAAGATTCTATGGAATCGTCACGGAGTCGAAGAGGCTACGTGGGAGCCTGAAGAGACGATGAAGCAACAATATCCGAACCTTTTTGACGGTAAGATTTTCGGGGACGAAAATCCTTAAGGGGGGGAGAGTTGTAACAGACCAATTTTGACCCTAATCGGAAAGGTGGTTTCGGGACCACGAATCCGAGCCTGTGGGATATTATAATATTATGTTTTGTGTTTATTATATGTGTTTTTAGTGAGTGTAAAAATTTCGTAGAAAATTTTAGTTATCCAAGTGCTTAAATTGCTAAGAAGGCTTAAATTGCAAGAAGGATTAATGTAGTGGGCATTAATAAAAAGGGAGCTAAATGAATTGTTCACAAAACATGGGAATTTGCATGTCAAATTCCCCACAATTGAACAAGGTGGACGGCAAGCATGCATATATGCTCTCTATTTTATTTTTTTTATGAAATTTAGGCATTATTATATTAAGGCATGCTAGGAAAATATGTTTTTAATTTATGCATATTTTGATTTTTGAAAAAGCATGCTATGATTTTTGGTTAAAAAAATAACAAAAAGAAAAAGAAAATTTCTCTCATCCTTCCTCCCTTCTAGCCGAATTCTACTTGAAGAGAAGAGAAGAACTTTCATCTTCTTCAATCGGCCTTGCATGTGTTAGAATAGGTAAGAGTTGAACTTCACCTTAGTAATTTATCTTGATGTGGCTTGATTTCTTGATTCATTCTCTTTGGAAACAAGCAAAGCTTGTTAAGTTTGGTAAGGTGAGATTCGGCCATGCATGGGGGAATCAAGGTAAGAGTTGAGGCATAGCTTGATAGCCTACCCTTAAATTGAGTCGATTTCTTGATCATTAGGGAAAAACAAGTAGAAAATGGTTGATCTCATACATGAGGAATTCGGCCATGGATGAGAGTTTGTACCTTGTTGTATAAATGAACTTAGACAACTTGAGAAGAGGTATCTTGAGCATGATTAAGAAAATTTTGTTGTTTGGCTTGAGGGTATCCTCCTAGTTGGCCGAATAATGGGGGGGGATATTTATGAAAATGGTACTTCATGTGTTTTGTGGTTAGGTCATTCTCATATAATGAAGTTGACCTAGATTAATTGTTATAGGTGATGTGTTAATTGTTGGGTGAACTAAGTATAAGACTTGAGTATTTGAAGTAAAATAGAGTAAGGAGTAAAATAGATGGAAAGAAGAGCTAAAAAGAGAATTCTAAGAATCCTAAGGGCCATTCGGCCATGTAGAAGAAGTCCACATAGGTGGAATTGGTGTAGTCAAATGCATGAAATTAGAATGGTTATTTAGCTTGTTGCTAGGTTGCATGTTGAAGAAAATGCATGGGGGTTATTGACACATTCGGCCATATGAGAGAATGAATGTGAGCTATTGTACTTAGTGATATATGCATAAATACATAAAATTTCGTATGGCAATAAGTATGGAAGTAGGTTGTAAGTTAAAACGTATCAAGGAAAGCACTACCAAAGTGTTCCTTAATAATTTTGAATGTATTTGAACAAATAGAGGATAAAGGCCGAATGTAAATGTTTATGTCTTGGGATTATTGTTTTTATGATTTTGCTTTCGAATTAAATGGGAGTGTGGGTTAATTGGTTTAAATTGAACCAAAATAGATCAAGATCAAAAGGAGAAAAAGTTGGATCGAGGCAAAGCAAAGATTATCGAGTAGCCGATTTGCACGGCTTATCGACAACCGAGGTAAGTCCTTTGGTTAGATTTTGTCAAAGAATAAATTATGGTTACCTTGACTATAATAAAATTTATGAATGTTAGTAGCAAATTGCATCATGGCCGAATGCATACCTACATGTTGGTTGATGATTTATGTTGAGAATATGATGGAAATCGTTTTGGCTAATGCAAGGTAAATGAGAAAGTTCTTGAGCTACTTATTATTTAAAGATCATTTACACATCTAGTGAATGATAAAGTTGGTAATAGCTTGGTGTAAAAATATGAGTTGGCCGAATATGATGATTGATGGATTAGATAGATTACAAATTTATTTATTGCAAAAGGGGAATAAATGGTTATAATTCGATATGTGATGATGGAATGTGAAAAGCATGTGATAATATTCTGATATTCGGGCTTCGAGCCTAGCAGGCCTCGTGCCGGTGACATCTATCGGGCTTATGCCTAGCAGGCCTTGTGCCGGTGACATTTATCGGGCTTATGCCTAGCAGGCCTTGTGCCGGTGTTAATTATCGGGCTTTTACGCCTAGCAGGCTTGATGCCGGTGATGAAATTTCCTAAGAGGAGTCTAATCCTTGTCAAGACAATTTAGAACTAAATTGTCAAGAATGTGGTTCGGGTAAGTATGTGAGGTATGTTATGTTAGATATTACTTGTGCTAAGTTGTCATTGATGAATATAATTTGTCGGAAGTCGACCTTAGAACATGCTACTATGGAACAATTGATTTGCATGAATGACTACTATGAAAGTGGGTCCTCGAATTATTAAATTTGACCTTGTGTAAACTCTTTACTTAGTTGTTATTGTAGAATACCATATGTGGATTGCTTTATCTACATACATAATTAGATGTTATAATTCTAAATGAATTGGGACTTACTAAGCTAGTATGCTTACTCGTGTGAGATGTTTCCTCTGTTTTATAGATTAGGGGCAAGCCACAAGCTCACCAGGGTCGTTGGAAAGTCGCTCACACTATCAACCTATCTTTTCGGGGTACTCCTTCATTTTGGGTTGGTTTTGAACGTAGGCATGTATAGGATAGGCTTGGATTGTTTACGGAAGTTTTACGGTTCACATGTAAACCCTAAAAGAATGGCCATGCGAATATGGCTAAATTTCTAATTAAGTATGTTGTAGTATTGTTAATGTGTATGCTGGTTCTTGATGGTAAGGTTTATGCTTTCTAAATCAAAGTTTAATTATTTTTGTTAAAGTAATATTTATATATGTGGGATAAATTCTTGAATTAGGAATGTAGGTGAGTTTGGTAAGAAGCTAGTCCTTCATAAATTGTGACACAACAACTTGTAGTAACAGCAGTGATATGAGTTAGAAAAATCACCAAAAATAGGGTATATTGAACTAAAAGGTGAATGAGACATGGAGTTAAACCTTATTGTGTCTATTTTTACATGAAAAAAACACAGTAGGCAAAAGACTTATACATTATGAGATAATTCAGTTTTAGTGAGACCTACTCTGAATGCATTCGTGAGTCACTGTTCTGTTTTGGAAAAATTGTCATAAAATGTACAAAAATAATTAGGAAGCATGGGATATATGTGTAGAACCCTTATTGAGTCTATTTTTCGTTGGTATAAACTAGAACAGTACATGAAAATTGTGCAATGAGATATCTGCAGTTTTATAAGGACAGGTCAGAACTGTCCAGCAGTGTAATAAGGGTAACTTTGATGAATAAACTGTACTAAATGGCCACATGAAAAATTCTAGAAAAATTATGGTAAATAGATATACGAGTCTACTTTCAAGGAAAATTTACGGAACCGAATTTCGAGCTCTATAACTCGAGTTATAGCCGAATTGGTCGGCACAACGCAGTTTGACAGCTTTAGGATTTTCATGCTTTAAATTTGTAGTAAGTCTAGTAATGCCTCTTGCTCAACTCCGGCGCCGGTATCGGGCACGGGGTGTTACATCTATGGCCAGCCAACACCTCCCCAATTGGCCTAATTCCACATTAAGGACCTCAAATTGATATTCTATGGCTATTAGACACCTCTACCTTGAATAATGGAACTTTCACACTTTATGCGATTTAGTCCTTTTTTCACAATTAAGCATGCAATCGTTAAAAATAAAACACCAAAATTTTCATATAGCCATATATTAATGCCATAACACATAAAATAATATCAAAATAATTTTCCTCAACCTTGGATTAGCGGTCTTGAAACCACTGTTCCGACTAGCCCCAAAATTGGGCTGTTACAAGTTGTATTGTAAGTAAAGATATGTATAATGTCTCTTTGGAACACTCTAATTTTGTATGAACTTACTCGATTATCTTTTCCTTTTCAGACTTGATGACTGAAGGAAGATTGTTTGTTAGAAGGACTACGCTATAGTGTTGCTGCTATAGTAAGCTGACAATTTTATTCTATATCATGCATGACTCTTGGCGGTGGTGTATATTTGTATTTTGGAAATGATCTGTATTAAGAACTTCTATTTTAACAATACTTTGTTTTTACGGGATTTTATTTAAATATTAATACTTGGATTTGAATTATTATATTTTGTTCAGTGAAAATTACTTAATAAAAACTTATATGCCAAGTTGTTTGTGCATTATCTTAAACTACTAATGATGGCAATCAACTATAGTAAGCAACAACCATTGTATGTTTTATATCTATAACTTTGTAAAATTTTATAAAGCTTCCGCCAAATGCTTTGAAGTTGGTCTGACTTTAGTTGTGACACATCATACTTGGATCCAATTATCAGGTCGATTTGGCATGTTACAATATGTTTAATGTCATGAGCCAAGTTGACTATTTTGAAATTTTGCTAAGTTATGCGAAGTAACACCCAAGATTCAGATATTGTGAAATGGGGTCAGGTTGAGAGTGTTATAAGTTAGTATCAGAGCTTTCGATTGAGCCAATCTTCTGGCAGATAAGTGAGTCAACTCCGTATGCATAGTACACTGAGCCTGGCTTAGTCCCTCAGGTATGTTGAAATTTATACTTATATGAAAGATGTTTGTTATGTTAGTAAGTATTAAGGTGATAAGAAAGACAGTGGAGGAATAAAAAGATTAATTCATTAAAAGGATCTGAAGGATATTACAAAAAGAGAAAAATACAAGACAGAATGAAAAAGGAGTTTTAGTCTCCTCTCTCGATGCGTTAGTTTGTGGCCTCTGTAAGGATATTTTCTGTGGAAGGATGATCTTTAGGATCTTGTTCCGCATCTGTTGAGTCATCTTCATTGTCTTCAACTTCGAGTGTGGTAGGAATGAAAAAATCAACTGATTTTTTTGCATTCTCTCTGAAAGGTTTCCTAATCTTCGTCCTCAAGATGGTAAACATTAAAGTTAAGTGACTCGGTAGAGGTGTCCCTAAAGTAGTTGAATTCTACCCAATTGAGATCAAGAGGACCTGCAGCCACTTGGGTCTACAGAATCAGGATGGAGCAACAGTAGTCTTTTCCTTTGTTTGAGCTTTATTAAGAATGGTTGTAATGTCCATGCATTAAGCTGAGGCAAGCGCAATGCGAGAATGTGAGGAAGACCCTACACCAACAACATGAGAATTAGTATTGTCTAAAGAGGAAGTAGAAGCTCTAACAGGATTACTTAAAATGTTCCAGTTGCATGGCTGAAGACCACAAATGTTGTAAAAGTAGAAAGGATGTTCTCTTATACCCTCTACTAATACATGTGCCAATTCATCATTTACGTTGTAAGGCCAAGCAATAGAAGCAAAAGACATGTTGAAATCGTCCAAGCAAATTATAGAATCATTTGGCTGGCAACAATTTGAGCTTAAATTGTAACACCCCTAACCCGTATTCGTCGCCGGACTAGGGTTAAGAGGCATTACCAGACATATAGGAACATTTTAAGTTCATTTCACAACATCAATCATACAACACCATTTCATAATAATTCATACTCATATAGTCCCTTTAGAAGGTCTACGAGACCTTAAACATGCTTTAGAGAAGGTTTGGGACTAAACCGATCTCATACGAAAACTTTGTAGAACTTAGAAAAAAATTTCAAAACAAGGTACACGCCCGTGTGGCTAGGCTGTGTGCCTCACACAGCCGTGCCTTGGACCATGTCTCAGCCCGTGTGCAACACTGACTTGGGTCACACGGTCTAGCACACGCCCGTGCTTCTTGCCCGTGTGGCATCCTGGCTTATTTTGAATTGCAACCTTGAGAGACACGGTCGAGACACATGCCCGTGTGCTCAACCGTGTGGGCAAGTATAGGCCTTTTGCAAGGCCAATTTACCACCCAAAATTGGGTCATACCTACAAGCATCAAACAAGCATCAATTCATGTCCCAAAGGTAGCCAAAAACATACCAGATCACGCACAATTTGACCCGTAACAACATCATTCATTTCCATATACAAATCCAACTCAAACATACCAATTCAAAGTACCAACTTCACATAAAAAACATGTGATTCATACATCATATTAACCCATTTCAATTAATAGTATTTCTCATCATATCAATTTCTCAAATCAACCATGAAACTTACCCAAATTTTGCATCACATAGCATGCACTAAATTCACTCCATAATCACATTCATTATCAAGCCATATCACATGGCTATATTTACACATTTCAAAACATAATCAAAGTTCTCTAGCGTATACATGCCATACTTCAATATGTACATTTTCAAAAGGTACCAAAATATAGTTCGATAGTGTGGTGATGATCCTCGACGATCCTCGAGCTCCCAGTAGCTTCAATAATCTATAAAACAATGCAAACACACACAAAGTAAGCTTTCAAAAGCTTAGTAAGCCATAAACAAATAAACTTAACACATAAACAATTACAAACAATTTCATTCATATGAACTATGGCATAACACAATAGCAAATTCATATTTCTCATCTAGCTCAATTGTTCATAACCACTTACTTATAAACATATCACATTTTCATGTAGCTCACATATCAAATGATCATATTCAGACTTATCTTCCGTTGCCAAATTTCATATACATTTCATACGTACCTGAAATAGATACATATTCACATATTCACTCATATTTCAGAATGCCCGCTGAACCGTTCGGAATCAATATGGATACTCGGATAGCTGGTAAAGCTCGTACAATGCCAACGTCCCAGATGTGGTCTTACATGTAATTAAATATCGATGCCTCTGTCCCAGACAGGGTCTTACACAAAATCATATACGATATCGATGTCCCAGACATGGTCTTACACGTAAATCTCAAACCGATGCCAATGTCCCAGACGTGGTCTTACACGATAACTCATATCGAAATCCTACGTCATGACATATGTATCCTAACTATTTCTATGGTTTGTACGGGGCTTTTCGGACGTCATCACATTATCGAAATTTTCTCGGATTTCACATATTCAGCTCCAATATCCATTCATCACATTTCATTAATATATAAGCAATAATAATTCAATTCAAACACATTTATTTGTATATAGACTTACCTCGTACAGGAAAGAATGAAAACGAACGACTATTCAACTACTTTCGATTTCCCCCGATCTAATTCCATTTTCTTTGGTTCTTGATCTATACACATTCAAATTTAACTCTTTTATTCACCAAATCATTCAATCCAATCCATTTACACAAATTTATGGAATTTTACAAATTAGCCCTCACATTTTGACATTTTGACATTTTAGTCCCTATTTCATAAAATCACAAAATACACATAATTTAATAATATCATAGTTTGTCTGAATATTCCTTTAGCTCATATAAGCCCACATATTTCATTTATTTCACATTTTAGCCCCTCAATTTTCTCATTTTCACAAATTAGTCCATAATAATCAATTTCATCAAAAATCTCAATACAAAACATATTTATCTAACATCAAGCTTCCATATTTCACCATTTAACATCACAAAGCTCACAAAATCAACAATGGCACATTTGAAAATAATCATCAAAATCAGAAATTTTGGCATGGGCTTGATAGATTGCTAAGCAACAATCACAAAAACGTAGAAATTATCGAAAACGGATCAAAAATCATACCTCAATTAGCCAAGATTAGTGCTGAACCTTAAAGACCCTTTTTCTTTTCTTTTTCCTTCGTATTTTCGGCAAGGATGAACAAAAATGACTAATTTCATGCATTTGTTTTATTAAGTATAACCTTATTAATCAATTTCCATTTTTAACCTTATTATTATCATTAATAATCCACTAACTAATGTCTAACCATGTCATTTCATGAATTCAATGGTCCATTTACAACATAAGGACCTCACATTTAAAGAGACACATTAATTCAGCTCTTAATCAAATAGAAGGCCACTTTTGCATTTTTTGCGATTTAGTTCTTTTTCACAAATCGGCACACAAATGATGAAGTTTAATCACGAAGATTTCTCACATATCAATTCACATATTATAAGTACAGAAAATAATATTAGAATATTTTTCTAACTCGGATTTGTGGTCTCGAAACCACTATTCCGACTAGGGTCTAAACCGGGCTATTACAACTCTCCCCCCTTAGGGATTTTTGTCCCCGAAAATCTTACAATTGAATAGATTCGGATATTGCTCTTTCATAGCATCTTCGGGTTCCCACGTAGCTTCTTCGACCCCATGTCGATGCCATAATACTTTTACTAACGAAATTTTCTTATTTCTCAATTCTTTAACCTCGCGAATTAAGATACAGATCAGTTCTTCTTCATAAGTCATATCGGACTGAATTTCCATCTTAGAAGTAGAACTTACATGCGAGGGATCTGATCTGTATCGTCGAAGCATCGATACATGAAACACATTGTGAATCTTTTCTAACTCAGATGGTAGCAACAGTCTATGAGCAACCGACCCAATATGCTCGATAATCTCATACAGCCTGATGAATCTCGTACTCAATTTATCTTTTCTGCCGAATCAGAGTATTTTTATTCCACGGAGACACTTTTAAAAATACTTTATCACCGATTTCAAATTCAATATTTTTTGGTTTCAAATTTGCATATGATTTCTATCGATCAAACGTTGCTTTCAGACTATTTCGTATCACTTTTACTTTCTATTCAGTCTCTTTAATCAAATCAACCCTGTGAATTTTATTTTCATTAACTTCAGACCAATACAGAGGTGTTCATCATTTCCTACCATACAAGGCTTCATACAATGCCATTTTAATGCTCGATTGAAAAGTATTATTATACGGGAATTCAATTAATGGCAAATACTGTTCCTACGTATCTTCAAACTCAAGAATGCAACATCTTAACATATCCTCGAGTATTTGAATAATCCGTTCGGATTGACCATCCGTCTGCGGGTGAAAAGCAGTATTGAAGTGCAATTTCGTACCTAAAGCCTCTTGCAGTTTCTTCCAAAACCGCGAAGTAAACCTCGGATCTCTGTCAGACACAATAGATAGTGACACCCTGTGCAATTTCACAATATCAGAAATGTATAACTCAGCTAACTTATCAAGCAAATAATCCGTTCTTACCGGAATAAAATGAGCTGATTTTATCAATCTATCAACTATAACCCAGATTGCATCTTTTTTCCTCGGAGTTAAAGGCAAAACGGAAACAAAATCCATCGTCACTCTATTCCATTTCCACTTGGGAATCATAATCGGTTGTAACAAACTGGATGGCACTTGATGTTCAGCTTTAACTTGCTGATAGATCAAACATTTCGAAACAAAATTAGAGATATCTCTTTTTCATTCCAGGCCACCAAAAAAGTTGTTTCAAATCATTATACATCTTTGTACTTCCCGGATAAACCGATAAGCAACTACTATGAGCTTCTTTCAAAATCAACTAAATCAACTATGCATTTCTCGAAACACAAATCCGATCTCAGAATCTCAGACAATCATCATCATCAACTTCAAATTCTGAATCAGAGTTCAAATCACACTGAGCTCATTTCGCTAGCATTTCATTGTCAACTTTTTGGGCATCACAAATCTGCTGTAGGAATAATGGTCTCGCTTTCAATTCGGCCAAAACCGAACCATCATCAGACAGAACTAAATGAGCATTCATCGCAAGTAATGCAAACAATGATTTTCGACTCAAAAGCATCGGCAACAACATTTGCTTTTCCCGGATGATAATCAATCACAAGCTCGTAGTTTTTTAACAGTTCTAACCATCTTCTCTGTCGCTGATTCAAGTCTTTTTGAGTCATCAGATATTTTAGGCTTTTATGATCTGAAAACACATGACATTTCTCACCGAAAAGATAGTGGCGCCAAATTTTTAGAGCAAACACGATCGCAGCTAACTCAAGGTCGTACGTCGGATAATTCTTTTCATGCGGTTTCAATTGTCTCAAGGCATAAGCTATAACTTTGCCTTCCTGCATCAAGACGCAACCCAGATCGTTTAACGAAGCATCACTAAAAATCACAAACTCTTTACCCGATTCTGGCTGTACCAAAACTGAAGCTTCAGTCAAAAGGGCTTTCAACTGATCAAAGCTTTCCTGACACTTTTCAGGCCATTCGAAAATATTTTCTGGTGTTTGGATGAATCTGTGTAAAATATTTTCTGTTGTTTGGCAGATTTCCTGAAAATATTTTCCGGAAAAGTTGATTTTACATATATATTAATAAATTTATTTACATATTAATAATTTTTTATATTTTAAATTGTTTTTACATATATTGTAATGATTTATTTATTATAATTAAATTAGATTAAATATATAATAATACTGAATTATTAAGTTACATTATTCACCGTCATATTGAAAACAACCAAAGTCAAATAAATTATTTGTAATTATGTTAAAAAAATAAAAAAGGATTGAATAATTATAAATTAGTACAACTGCATCTCCAGCATAATTTCAATACTACCTGTTGCACACCTTTTAATGAAATATTCTTATTATACTTGGGTATAGTTCACATCAATAGGGAAGCCAACAAATTTGCAGCCTAAGTTGGTGCAGACTATCTTGAGCTTATTTCACTTATTGCTTTGAGCAATGAGTTGCTATTTCTTTGAGCACTGATTTGCAATTGAAGGGAGTGTTTAGAAGTTCGCTTATTTTGTTTTACGTCTTTCTGACTTGAGTATTTATGGGATAATTTTATGCTTTGCCTTTGATTTGTTTTATCTTTGGAGATGACTCGCCATTTTGTTCTGTGTTACGCTTCATTTTGTTGTAATCATATCTTGATTAATATAAGACCTTTTTCCTTTAAAAAACATGCCAACAATCATGAGGCCGTCTTTCTCTTTGCAAAATTCAATTACAGAAGAAATCAAATATATAAATTTTCAAATTTTAATTGCAGAAGAAATCAAAGATATAAATTTTCGGTGCTACTATAAAAACAACAGAAGAAACCCACAAATAATTATCAGAATAGTATCATACTATTGAGAGAACACCAATGGTGCTTCGAGAAATGCTAATGTTCTATGTGTTGACTAGTTATACCTTGCAGCCACTTGTTTCAGTAAAAAAAGCTGGAAATTCATTGGTCTTGTAAGCAGCAACACAAACTCCCTGAGTTTCCTGTTTTAACAACACAACTTGCAATGTTAAATTAAACAATACTGATTGATAATTCAGTCTGAAGCTGGGATCTTCGAAAATCTTTTGTATAGAAAGTGATTAAGTACCAAATATTCCAGTGTCATTGGAATATCTAATATAGATTTTACACCAGCAGAAACGACTGCTACTGGTGTCCTTCCAAGCTCCATGAGGTCAGAGGATATATCCATTGCTGCATTTTGAAACATAAGAAGCAGAAAATTACAATTAGTAAAAGCATAGAATATTCGTGCAATTTTTGGTATCAGTCCACATGCTCATGAAAAAAAAAAGATTCATTGGTCACAAAATTTTAAATACTATCAGAGACAAACAATTTGTAGGACTATTGCAGATGTCGAAGTACAACTTACTATGCTCGCCATGCCTACGTACTCCCCCAACTCCCCCAGTAACAAAAACAGGTATACCAACCTGCAAGTGATGAATGTGTCAGCGGAGACACTACCAAGGTATTCTAAGCAAGGTATTGTTGAATAACAACAATGTCATTTCACCTGAGACTCGTAAAAACTCCCAAGAGTTTAGGTTCAAGTGAAAAAATAATTAGGATCAATAAACTTTATAGTGAGTATGCAAACCAACTAAATGAAATGGTGGCATTGAAATGATAAAAGCAGACAGCCTTTACCGGCACCTATTATATATAAAAATAGAACACCAGAAAGGAAATTGTTCTTCTTGAAAATCTAACCACAAACCAAGACAATATTTTCATGAAAATATATAGAGCATGTTAGTGTTGTCACTTTCCAAACAAATTTCCTGTAGCAATTGTTCTACCTTGAACATAATAGTCTACACTTTCAGTCACTTCTGTCAAAAGATCAGCAGTTTCAAGAACCTGATCACTATAGTGAGTTAAGCAGTGGTCAACATAGAAAGTCAAATGTACAATTTGTAAGTTAGTAGTAGCCATTCTCTCTCTTTTTGTTAGCAAAAACAGCAATTTCAAACATTGAGATTTGAAAGACATTTTTTATCTGAAACCATCTCTTTAAGCTTCTTACAAAATGTTACTTTCTTAGCAAAACTAAGGTGAACCTGATAAAGAATTAAAGTGATAAATCATTTCTCATTCTCAGGTGTTCTGATGCTAATAAAAGAAATTGGAATAGACAGATAATTAATACATTATCTGTCATAGAGAAAGCAAGCAAAGAGAAAAGGCAATAAAACAAAAGGTCTTCTAAGGTTAGGCATGAGATTATACCATAGTTCGTGCCTCCAGACTTATAATCAAATACGCGTGATATTCATCATCATCGTCAGCCAGTTTAGAAGAATCAACATTGTGACCGCGAGTGCTTTTGTGGTAAACAGTCCAAATTCCTTTACAACCAGTTAGTTCAACCTGCGGATGCAAAAGTGTGCATGTAATGATGCATGCATAGAGTTTCACAGATGATGGTTCTAGCACTAAGAACTGATGTTTACAACTGAAAATGCAATAGTTAGATTAACAGTAGCAACCAGAAAATGGTTTACATGGATTATATCAACATTTTAAAATTTTAATCAGGTGAAATTCAGTCAAAGCTGGAGTATGATGAACCTCAGTAATCATTTCTGGACGAATCGACTGCCGAAGAACGCAGAGGGCACCATTCTTTCCATGGCCAGAACAGCACACCTGAAAGATTAGCCAAGAACAGACTTCAGGCACAACATAACTGCAAATCATTTGGAGGAAAAAATGCAAACAGAGGATAAAAAAATGAAATAACTGCTAAAATAGCCAATACATAAATAGGCAAATTTTAGGTAGCCACACCTTCATAAAAGCGGTTCCAAATTCAAATCAGAACCCCAAACCCAAACCCACATCCATATGCATTAGTCAAAGCTGAGTAGATAATAAGTGTCTAACTCGCTAAAACTAACCAGTTCATAGTTACTTTGTTTGGCTATTCCCGTTGCATTTGCATCACTTACAAACTGTGGAAATGATGAAACAAAAAGGATTGAAGAAAGGTAAGAAAATGGAGAGGAAGTGCTGGAAATCAGTGGAATGGGAGGAATTGGAAAGATTTTTCATTATTAAAATACAGAGAAAATTCAAAATCTTTCCAACTCCTCCATTCCAAAAATTTCCAGAAACAATCTCTCCTTTTCCTCTTTCACAACAGACAAACGGAAGGAGAAGAACCGAAGAAGGAGAAGGAGCCTTACCTGGATGAAGGAGGAACCGGAAAAGGTCCTTATCAAACTGATTTGCAACCCAAGGGGAAGGGGAAAGGGAAGGGGAGAAGAAGGCGACATTTTCCGGAAAATGTCTTACCGAATTCAAAACGGTAAGACATTTTCCTAAAAAAGCCTCTCATTTTCCCGTGTTTCGTAAAATATTTTCCCATGGAAAATCATTTACAGCCTACCAAACACCAGAAAAGCTTGAAAAGCTTTTACGGAAAAGCTTTTACAAGCTATCAAACAGAGCCCTTAAATTAAAATAAAACTAACTTATATAATAAGGGCATTTTTGTCCTATGCCATCCACTAGCATTTATAATGGGCTATTTTCCCTTTTAATACCTCATATTTAAAAGCCACTATCACTTAAACACTTTTCACTATAGTTTGCAACTTTTACATTTTACGCGATTAAGTCCTTTTATTAAATTAAGCACACAAACAATCAAATTTTCATACGAAACTTTCACATATAATAAACACAGAAAATAATATTTAAATATTTTTCAGACTCGGATTCGTGGTCCCAAAACCACCGTTCCGATTAGGTCAAATTAGGACTGTTACAAGTCCCCTCTTTAGGGATTTTCGTCCCCGAAAATCTTACCGTTAAACAAAGTCGAATATTGTTGCCTCATTGAATCCTCAGGCTCCCATGTAGCCTCTTCTACTCCATGTCGATTCCATAGTACTTTTACTAACGGAATTTTCTTGTTTCTCAATTCTTTCATTTCACGAGCTAAGATATGGATCGGTTCCTCTTCGTACGTCATATCAGATCGGATTTCAATTTCAGACGGGGCAATCACATGTGACGGATCTGATCGATATTTACGGAGCATTGAGAGATGAAACACATTATGGATCTTTTCAAGCTCAGAGGGCAATCGTAATCTATACGCAACAGGCCCGACTCGTTTAATGACTTCATACGGTCCGATGAATCTCGGACTCAATTTGTCTTTTCGTCCAAATCGAAGCACTTTCTTTCACGGTGAAACTTTCAGAAATACCCGATCTCTGACCTGAAACTCAATTCTTTTACGTTTCAAATCCGGGTATGACTTTTGGCGATCTGATACAACTTTCAAACTATCTCGGATTATTGCCACTTTCTGTTCAGTCTCTTTAATCAAATCAACCTCGTGTATCTTGTTATCATTGAGCTCGGTCCAGTACAATGGTGTACGACACTTGCGGCCGTACAAAGCTTCGTAGGGTGCCATTTTGATACTAGATTGAAAGCTATTATTGTAAGCAAATTCAATCAAAGGTAAGTATCGTTCCCACGTACCTTCAAACTCAAGGACGCAACATCTCAACATATCCTCAAGTATCTGAATGGTTCGTTCATATTGACCATCTGTCTGCGGGTGAAAAGCTATGCTAAAGTGTAGCTTGGTACCTAAAGCATCTTGCAATTTCTTCCAAAACCGCGACGTGAATCTTGAGTCTCTGTCTGAAATAATGGAAATCGGCACACCATGTAATCTCACAATTTGAGATACATACAACTCAGCAAGCTTATCGAGCGAATAGTCCGTACGAACTGGAACAAAGTGAGCTGATTTGGTTAGTCTATCCACTATAACCCAAACCGCATCTTTCTTGCTCGGTGTCATAGGCAAACCGGATACAAAATCCATAGCAATTCTATCCCATTTCCATTCAGGTATCATGATCGGCTGAAGTAACCCAGAAGGCACCTGATGTTCGGCTTTTACTTGCTGACAAATTAAGCACTTCGAGACAAATTCAGATATATCCTGGTACGGTCCGTCTCGGGTTAGGAGGCGAATCGCAAATGTTGCCCGATCGTAAATTAGGTAGTTTCTCTTTTAATTATCAAAAGGGTTAATTTTATTGGAAATGATATCGTTGAAAGGTAAAGATAGGTGAGAGGTTGAAATGGATACGTATTTGAAACAAGAAAGAACCTTTAATAAAAATTAAAGACCCGAATCTTATAAGTTTCAAATTAATGGAATGAGTTTTGATATAAAACCGAGACCCACTATCTAGCGAGATAGGAACCCACGGTATAGGTAGATGAACGCCACACCCGAAAGGATGATAAGTTCAAAATAAGGAAAGAACGACGCCACTAGAAAACTAGATAAGTCAATTCAAACCTCGAGAATTAGGAGAGTGAATACTCACCAAAAGAAATGCTTCTTTCATTCAAATTCAAAGTTCTCTCTACAAATGAAAATAGCCAATATTTATAGCCAATGTGCCTTAAAAAAAATAAATAGCAAGAATTTTGGCCTTCAAATTGCTGTCCAAGATATGAAAAATTAATCAAAGAAATGGCATTGTCGTCCCACCATTATCTCCCAAGCATTTCATGCTCCAATTCCTTTGAAATATTCTTCATGACTTTTGCTCCAACTTTGCCGTCCAAGTTGACCTTCACTCACATGTAAATTGTTTATTCCAAGCCATGGAGAGAATTCGGCCCATGCTCCTTTGTACCATGCTTTGTATATTTTAATTTCAACCACTATGCTCCATCTTGTTAATCCACCTTGCCGTTCATGCACTACTACAACCAACCCATTTTCTCATGTTTTATAATTTTAACTCTTCATGCTTTATGACAAAGCCATGCCGTCCAATAATGCTCCATTATTTCTATTTTAATTTATCCCAACATTCCTTCACCAAGTTCCCCTTGCATTATTTAATTCTCTCATGCCTTCTTTGCTCCTTGCTTTTATTTTATTTATCATACTCACCAAGCCTCCATTTGTTTATTCAACCACACCAAAAACACATGCTTGCCGTCCAACCATGCCCACAAAAGACAAAGTCCTTATTTTAATGCCCCACCATGCCATAATATTCCTTCAATTCGTTTATTCCATGTGCTTAATATCTTTGTGCCGCATGCTTTAATTCAAGTCTCCATACAAGATTCCTTGTTATTTTATTGATGCTTCTTGCCGTACCTGCACAATTAACTCCATAAAAAAAAAATATTTCATAAATTTGGCATCAAGTTGCATTCAATTCGGCTAAAACATATTAAAATAATGTAATAACTTTAAAACACAATTAAACACATGCAATAATTAACACACATTAATACTTGAAAGTAAAATATCCACTTTTATTAACACATTTATTTAATTAATTATTTGAACAGAATTTAACTAACTAAATAAATAAATTTATTCAGCCAATTAAAATGCATGAAATAAAATAAATGCAAATCAAACTCAATAAGCTAAAACAAACTCAAATGAGCTGAAAATAAGCTCATTTTGGGACGTGCACCATATCGTCCATGACCACATGCAACCTTGCTTGATTTCCTATAAAACACATAACCCAAGCATTAATTTGAATAAAATTTAACTTGAACCAAAAATTAAAATACCAGACATATTAAAAAAAAAACTACATCAACTAAACAATTTAATTAGTATGAAATAACATGTAGCAAAAATAATAAATGACTGAATTAATTAGTTAACTTAAACTAAATTAATTAAATTTCATTTTAGCAATTTTAATTAACTTAAATTAAGTTAACTAATTTTTATTCCAACAATTAAATAATTAGAATGAGCTAAGAGGTGAGCTAATAACGAGCTCCACAAATTAAAATTCGTGGTGCCCCGAGCGTGCCCGTATCATCCCCTCCCTCTTCAAGACGATTCGTCCTCGAATCGATCCGTTGGTTGTTCGAACAAAGCTCATTGTTCGTCTTTCCTCGATCAAACGGGACGGATGATAAACGCGATACCTGAAAAAGATAACCAAGAATTAGTAAGATTGGCTTCAAACAATCTTGCAACCCAACTATGGACACCACCAAACAAGTAAATCGCAGGAGATCGGGCAGCGCCAAATTATCGTACAAAAGAAGTAACGCCTTGTCAATCATTTGCAACAAATTTGAAAAGATCTCAAGGCGTGCATATGATCTTGGAATCCAAAAATTATGCTTATCGTGCGAATGGTAAATTAAATGATACACATAAGCATCACAAGCAGATAGATGACAAAATTCAAATGGAACACATAATTGAACAACCAAACCTTGCATTGTTCGATATGTGGGCTCTCTCATACACACAAGAATCCTTTTGTCAACCATTAAAACAAATAGATCATTAATAGGTAATATAAGACAATTAATCATAACATGATCTAGATGTTTGGCAAAAACAAAGTTAGCAACACAAAGCTTATCGTAATCCGAAGAGAGTAACAACGCATCATCAGTTTCAGAAGACTTACCCTTATACTCAGAAAGATAGAGATCAGTCTTACCTTGATCGAGTATTACAAACCTTCTCTCCACGGTCAAGTAGTGTAATCGAAGCTTCGCGTTCAACTCAACCATTTTCAAATGGAAAGTGAATTTCAAATACAGCCATAAAAATTGTTTAAGGAACGAATAAAAATTAAAAACAAAGTTGGCAAAATTCTTTACCTTATTCAAAAACCAAGTATCGAAACAATAGGAATTTCTCACACATATTTGATGATACTTGAGTTCTCCACAAAACAAATCGAAACATATGCCCGATTTATGGGACTTAGGTTCCGAAAAATCAATCATGTTAGACCAATAAGAATTATGTACATTCAAGATAAAGTAATCAAAACTCTTAACATATTTCAAGATGTATTTACAAAAACTCAATGATTTCATACTAGACAACGAATTAATCTCGTAATATCTACAATCAAACAAATTGGGGTTAGAAGAAAAATCATCTTTATACAAAAAATTTGATGGAGATTGAATTACTTCAGAACACTTTCTTTCCTTACCTTCCTTACCTTTTTCACTCAAATGAAATTGCTTTTCTTCGGGAAGGTACTGAAGTTGGAAATCATCGTGCGATACATTGGACACCTGAAATGAAGAAACAAAAGAAGAACATAATTCCAAGGAGTTAGTAGAAAAACCACTCTCTTTTTCTTGCTCATCTTGTGTTCGTGTTTTCTCCAACTCTTCTTCTCTTTCAACACTCTCTTTATTCTCAATCTCAATTTTCTTTTCTTTTTCTTCTTTTTTTCTTCTCTCGAGTTCATTCCATATTCACTCGTTTTCTTTCATGATCTTCTCTTGCTTTTCTTTTCTTTTTAGTTCTTTTTCTCTCTTCCTTTCATTATGACAAGAAGAGGATACAAAAGAATCAAAATGAGTAAAATTTTGTTCAAGAGAAGGGATAGCGTTCTCAAAGATATCTCGATAAGTTCTTCGGGAAGAATACTCGATGGACGCTTTCTTGGAAATTCCTGAACAAATATATCGATCAGCTCGCGTGGTTTCTTAGAGGGAATAAGAATCAGAATATGTACCACTTCGAGAATAATCTTTCGTGGGTGAATACCGTCTCGAACTTCTTGAGGAATAAGAATTTCGATTACAGTCTCTTCTCGAATATTCTTCGAAAGTGTGTCTTCGGGATGATCTTGACTCCGTCCTTCGATTTGAAGAAAGTCGATCTCGTTGGTCTCGTTCCTCGATCCGATCCAAGTGCTCTTCCAACTTGTTTATGGCTCTTCGCATTTCGTTCAACAAGTATGGGTAATCATTGGATGAGAACTCTTCTTGAGACATATTTGTTGCTGAAAAGGAAACTATTATAAAAATCTCCTTACAAGTCACTCACAAAATAAAAAAAATTTCGCTCACACTCGTGTTTCGCTCGTATAAGGCTTTTTTTTTTAAATGAATACGCTCGTGCCTTTTACCGATATTTCTCACTCTCACAAATTCGTATTTCGTTTTCGAAAGACTTATTTGCGGCTTGAGGGTCGGCTTCTAAATTGGTAACAAGGGTTTGATGTCGGGTATAAGGTAGGCTAACAAAAATTTTATTATTATTATTATTTTTTGTCATGGGTAGGCTAAAACAAAGAAAAAAAATTCTAGGGGTTGGGCAGGAAGATGAAGAGGGTAGAGTAGTGGCTTTAAGATCAAGAACAAAGTAGACAAAATGAACAATATTGCAAACTTTCAGAAATTACAAAACACCCTTTTTTTTTACTCTTGTTTTTTTTTAACTTCGAATTTTTTTTTGAAACTTACTCGGAAAAAACTCAAGACGATCAAAAACATGCCTAATTTAATTGGCTCTGATACCAGATGGTACGGTCCGTCTCGGGTTAGGAGGCGAATCGCAAATGTTGCCCGATCGTAAATTAGGTAGTTTCTCTTTTAATTATCAAAAGGGTTAATTTTATTGGAAATGATATCGTTGAAAGGTAAAGATAGGTGAGAGGTTGAAATGGATACGTATTTGAAACAAGAAAGAACCTTTAATAAAAATTAAAAACCCGAATCTTACAAGTTTCAAATTGATGGAATGAGTTTTGATATAAAACCGAAACCCACTATCTAGCGAGATAGGAACCCACGGTATAGGTAGATAAACGCCACACCCGAAAGGATGATAAGTTCAAAATAAGGAAAGAACGACGCCACTAGAAAACTAGATAAGTCAATTCAAACCTCGAGAATTAGGAGAGTGAATACTCACCAAAAGAAATGCTTCTTTCATTCAAATTCAAAGTTCTCTCTACAAATGAAAATAGCCAATATTTATAGCCAATGTGCCTTAAAAAAAATAAATAGCAAGAATTTTGGCCTTCAAATTGCTGTCCAAGATATGAAAAATTAATCAAAGAAATGGCATTGTCGTCCCACCATTATCTCCCAAGCATTTCATGCTCCAATTCCTTTGAAATATTCTTCATGACTTTTGCTCCAACTTTGCCGTCCAAGTTGACCTTCACTCACATGTAAATTGTTTATTCCAAGCCATGGAGAGAATTTGGCCCATGCTCCTTTGTACCATGCTTTGTATATTTTAATTTCAACCACTATGCTCCATCTTGTTAATCCACCTTGCCGTTCATGCACTACTACAACCAACCCATTTTCTCATGTTTTATAATTTTAACTCTTCATGCTTTATGACAAAGCCATGCCGTCCAATAATGCTCCATTATTTCTATTTTAATTTATCCCAACATTCCTTCACCAAGTTCCCCTTGCATTATTTAATTCTCTCATGCCTTCTTTGCTCCTTGCTTTTATTTTATTTATCATACTCACCAAGCCTCCATTTGTTTATTCAACCACACCAAAAACACATGCTTGCCGTCCAACCATGCCCACAAAAGACAAAGTCCTTATTTTAATGCCCCACCATGCCATAATATTCCTTCAATTTGTTTATTCCATGTGCTTAATATCTTTGTGCCGCATGCTTTAATTCAAGTCACCATACAAGATTCCTTGTTATTTTATTGATGCTTCTTGCCGTCACCTGCACAATTAACTCCATAAAAAAAAATATATTTCATAAATTTGGCATCAAGTTGCATTCAATTCGGCTAAAACATATTAAAATAATGTAATAACTTTAAAACACAATTAAACACATGCAATAATTAACACACATTAATACTTGAAAGTAAAATATCCACTTTTATTAACACATTTATTTAATTAATTATTTGAACAGAATTTAACTAACTAAATAAATAAATTTATTCAGCCAATTAAAATGCATGAAATAAAATAAATGCAAATCAAACTCAATAAGCTAAAACAAACTCAAATGAGCTGAAAATAAGCTCATTTTGGGACGTGCACCATATCGTCCATGACCACATGCAACCTTGCTTGATTTCCTATAAAACACATAACCCAAACATTAATTTGAATAAAATTTAACTTGAACCAAAAATTAAAATACCAGACATATTAAAAAAAAAAAACTATATCAACTAAACAAT
The DNA here is from genome assembly GCA_005393395.2 of Gossypium australe. NCBI lineage: Eukaryota > Viridiplantae > Streptophyta > Magnoliopsida > Malvales > Malvaceae > Gossypium > Gossypium australe. The sequence goes on along the minus strand of CM016619.1, from coordinate 21,018,273 downwards.
TTAATTAGTATGAAATAACATGTAGCAAAAATAATAAATGACTGAATTAATTAGTTAACTTAAACTAAATTAATTAAATTTCATTTTAGCAATTTTAATTAACTTAAATTAAGTTAACTAATTTTTATTCCAACAATTAAATAATTAGAATGAGCTAAGAGGTGAGCTAATAACGAGCTCCACAAATTAAAATTCGAGGGGGTTTCCAATCGAGTATAGCCGATATTTTATTCGGATCAACCCAAATACCTAATGCTGAAATAACGTGGCCTAGGAAACTGACTTCACTTAACCAGAACTCACATTTGCTAAACTTCGCATACAACTGCTTATCTCGCAAAGTTTGTAGCACCAATCTTAGAGCATGCTCGGTTTCATCTCTGGAGGAGATTAGAATATCATCTATAAACACTACTACAAATTGATCCAAATACTATCTGAAAATCCAGTTCATCAGATCCATAAAAACAGCAGGTGTAAGAGTATGCCCAAACATCAATCATGAGATGGTTGTAATAACATACTTAATTTACCATGTTTATTAATATAAAGCGTTGTCATTATTATTTCAGTTTTTCTTTCTGTGCGTATAAATAAACTGTTTTATAATAATGTCCTGAGAATAATATGATTATTCTTAAAAGATCCTTAGTCGAGTATTATTGTTGACTAGGACAACAATAATGCATTAAGACTAACATGTAGTTGATTGATGATAAAGAGTTGTCATTGATATGGAGTGTCAAAATCAAATCATGAATATGTGTGTTAGAGAACAACATATTGGATTGACCCGCTATGATATGTTTCTTGGATCGTTATGTAATTGTCACAACATTACTCATAGTGATTAATATGTATATGATCTTCAGACTTGAGATCATTATTATCCCAGCATCGTGAGTTGTATATTTTGATACAGTCAAACGTACACCGTAACAGGTTGTTCTATAAAGGCTGATGTTGGATATACCACAATCTATGTAGAGGGATATGGTTGATCAATAAAGGATAAGTCCCTCCTACATAATAGGAGTAATATCTTAGGCCACTTGATTGAGTGAGACTAGAAATGCATGGCCATGCTCAAATAAGTTGATATGAGATGTCATACTAATTTGTATATCATAGTCTACTCAAGATATCAAGAAACATGGGATGGACTATGCAAGTGTGACTATCCCATGACTTGTATCCGTTCTAGAGATAAAGGACTTAAGGATTAATGCATGGAAGGTTAATCACAAAAGGTTATGTCGAATCATGACTTCTTGTAACTTAGGTAGCAATCATGCATTGCTAGATGCCACTCATTGTTTGTGACAATAGAATCGTTCTAGTATTACTGCTAACGTTGCAAGAACCTACAGGGTCACACCCTATGGTTGAAATGAACGGAATAAAATATAGTTGGTATTGTGTTTGGTTGTCACATGAATTAAATTAATTAAAGAATTAATTTAATTGGGCAATCAAATATTGAACATATTATATGTACAAGGATGTTATACACATAATGATAACATAATTTTATTAATATATGAATTTGATTCATATATAAATTTAAATAAATATAGTTTACCGAAATCCTTATTATAATTAGTAATTATAATTTTCGGATATAATTAATGTAATTATAATTTTCGGTTAAAAACTTTATTGTATTTATTTAATCTTATAATACATTCAAGAGATACCAATTATAAAAGGCCCAATTAAAAGGATACCAATTATAAAAGGCCCAATGAAAAAGACACTCATTATAAAAGGTATTAAAAGGAGACAAAGTAAAAAGTAGAAAACCCTAAGTGATTGCTTGTTAGGTCTAGCAGCCGTCAAGAAAATAAACCTCCAAAACAGTTTTGAAGATTTCTTCCGTTCATAGTCAAACCGGGTGGATTACGTAGAGGCCGACATCGGAAAAGGTTGTGGCTTGATTCGATAGTAGATCAAAACTCTTGTTGCCAAGGTGTCGCTGTCTACTCAGATTGAAATTTTGGTAATTTCAAAACCTTTATTTCACCCCGATTCATTCCTCACACATGGATTCATGGTTTGGATCGCCGGATCTAATTTTATTTTGCTGCGCCATGGGGCACCGGCGTTCCAACAGTGGTATCAGAACCACTTGTGTGATACGAACTCGGGTTTAAATACTTGGGTGATGCAATTGTATGAGATCCATGTTTGATTTTGTTGTATTTTCGATTGTTTAAATCGTTTAAGCATAACCTGATAGTTGTTCCTTTCGATAATTGATTAATTGTTAATCATGGTGCTGTGGCCTATTCGATTTTATGTTATTATTGTTAACTATTAACAAATCTGCAATAATACGATGCTGGTATTTACAGTTTCCAGTAAGAGTTAACTGGCTATCGGAACAAGGGTTGTTCTGATATGAAACCTCAAGGATTAAAATCCTAAAGACACGATTCTGTTGATAAAAGTTATCAAATCGTGAGGTTTCATTTGACTGGGGTATGCGATTTGTACCGCGGGGCTCCGCCCCCGTACTCCTGGTCTATGACGCGGGGGCTCCGCCCCCGCACCCCCGTGGATAGGGTCTGAGGCGGTCGGAGGAAGCGGGCTACAAAAGGTTGAAAGGATATTTTATAATTCACCTTAGCAAAAAAAAAACATTGAATTATGTATGCTATTTATGACATGCACGGTGTTTGAAATGCATAGCTATAGCCCAATGACCCATTCGATAAAAGGTTGTATTTTTTTATAAATACGGCCTGCGTGTCGTGCCTTACTACTATTCTCTTGTATTTCTCTTCTCATCTTATTCCCTCGTATGTAAAACAAGTTTCTGCATATTGTAATTTGCAAGAGTTGCTGTGGGCCAAACGAGAAGGAAGGTCGGACAATTATTGTGGATTGATAGCTTGTGAAATGGCTTACACCTTTAGGTTTCTTTTTGGTTTTCCCATTGGCTTGGGTTGAACCACCTTAGTTTATGGGCTATAACTATTGCATTTATTTATTACTTTATTTATTCATGTATGAGATGCTATGGATGTCTAAAGCATGCCAATTATATATATATATTAAAACTTGATGATAATAAACCCTATTAATTGATGAGATCGATTAGAAGACTAAATGGGCTAAAGTAGACCATAATTGGTGAGATGCAACAACCTTAATAAAATCCCTCTATTAAAATATTAAGTCAACATGGCCTTCCAATTTTTCCCTCGTTAAGGCCTCGATCAATACTATGTAGGTTCTGCCAAAGCGAAGTACTAGTATTTATCTTGGTTAAACGCGAAGAATAAACAAGTGATATTCGCTGGTTAAAAAAAAATTGGTTAATGACTTAACTAGGTTACTCTGATAGGATTAGAAACCTAGAGGCAAGTAAATTGGATAAATCATAAGATGATTAGAACAAGAGTTGTTCACCAAATATTAGGAGTTACATACGATGTAATTAGCAAATGTTGCTTACCTAAATAACCATAATCTTAAGAGTAAAGCCAAAGCTGACTTAAGAGGTGGTGAAATATGGATCCTTAACCTACTAGAAATACTTTTGAGAAAGTTTTTCCGAAATTAATATACGAGGGTTATTAATTTTGAAATAAAATAGTGGGAATATCATTTAATAAAGTCTTTTTAATGATTGATATAAAATCGGTAAATTTACTCACATGCATATTTAATTGTTGTAGATATATTATGGCTGCAAACACTAGCACACTCTCATTGCGATCAATCCTTGAGAAGGACAAATTGAATGGTTTGAATTTTCTTGATTGGTTCCATAACTTGAGGATTGTCCTTAAACAAGAACAGAAATTTTATGTCATTGAACAACCACTTCCTAATGAACCACTCGCTAATGCCTCGAGGACTGATAGAGATGCTTACAAGAAGTATCTTGATGACATGATAGATGTTGGATGTCTTATGCTTGCCACTATGAATCCTGAACTTTAGAAGCAACATGAAGACATGGTTGCTTATGATATGATCGAGCACCTGAAAGAACTTTATCAGGGGCAAGCACGGCAAGAGAGGTTTGATATCTCTAAGGCCCTATTCCAATGTAAGTTGGCTGAAGGAAGCCCAGTAGGACCTCATGTCCTTAAGATGATTGGCTATATTGAAAGCCTGTCTAAGCTTGGGTTTCCATTGAGCCAAGAGTTGGCCACTAATGTTATTTTACAATCGTTGCCGGATAGCTATAGCCAGTTTGTCCTCAATTTCAATATGAATGAAATTGACAAGACTCTACCACAATTGCTCAGTATGTTACGAACTGCTGAAGGCAACTTGAAAAAGGTTGGACCCAAGCCCATACTGATGGTCCATAATAACAAGGGCAAGGGAAAGGCCAAAGTTCAAACAAAGCCAAGGGAAAAGGTAAGCCCAAACTTGGAAAAGGAAAGGCTACACTGAAACCTAAAGGTGGGGTGTCTAAGGAAGAAAACTGCTTTCATTGTGGTGTGATTGGACATTGGAAACGGAACTGCCCTGTCTATCTTGAGGAAGTCAAGAAGGCTAAAGCAAGCGGAATGTCTGCTTCAGGTGTTTATGTTATTGGTATTAATTTATCAACTACTACTTCTTGGGTATTAGATACTGGTTGTGGTTCTCATATTTGTACTTCTGTACAGGGACTACAAAGGAGTAGGACTCTGGCTAGAGGAGATATGGACCTACGAGTTGGAAATGGAGCAAAAGTTGCTACATTAGCTGTGGGAACAAATACTTTATCTTTGCCTAGTGGACTTGATTTATGTTTAGAGGATTGTTATTTTGTGCCCAGTTTAACTAAAAACATTATTTCAATTTCTTGTTTAGACAAAATTGGTTTTGAGATAATTATTAAGAATAATTGTTGTTCATTTTATCTCAATAATGTTTTCTATGTTTCGGCACAATTGATTAATGACCTCTATATTTTAGATCAAACGAATCCCATTTGCAACATAAATACTAAAAGATCTAAAATAAATGACTCAAATCAAACTTATCTTTGGCATTGTCGTTTGGGCCACATAAGTGAGAAACGCATATCCAAACTCCATAAAGATGGTCTTTTGAATTCATTTGTTTTTGAACAATTTGAAGTATGTGAATCTTGCTTATTGGGAAAAATGACTAAATCTCCTTTTACTGGAAAAAATGAACGAGCTAGTGATTTATTGGGCCTAATACATTCTGATGTATGTGGACCAATAAATACACAGGCCAGAGGTGGATTTCACTACTTCATTACTTTCACTGATGATTTCAATAGATATGGATATGTTTATCTCATGCGCCATAAATCTGAGTCCCTTGAAAAGTTCAAGGAATTCAAAAATGAAGTACAAAATCAACTAGGCAAAACTATCAAGTCACTTCGATCTGATCGAGGTGGAGAGCATTTGAGCCTAGAGTTTGATGATCTTTTGAAAGAATGTGGGATTGTCTCACAACTTACTTCTCCTGGTACTCCTCAATGGAATGGAGTATCTAAGAGAAGAAATCGAACTTTGGTAGACATGGTTCGATCCATGATGAGTCATGCTGATCTACCGACTTCCTTTTGGGGACATGCACTTGAGACAGTTGCTTTCACACTAAATCGTGTTCCATCTAAATCGGTTCAAAAGACACCATATGAGATGTGGACTGGGAAACGTCCTAGTATGTCTTTTATGAAAATTTGGGGTTGTGAAGCTTATGTTAAACGTTAGACGTTTACTAAGCTTGAACCCAAATCTGAAAGGTGTATTTTTGTGGGGTATCCAAAAGAAACCAAAGGATATTATTTCTTTAATCCCACTAAGAACAAAACGTTTGTTGCTCGGATTGGTGTCTTCCTAGAGAGAGAATTTACTTCTAGAAAAGGAAGTGGGAGAAAGATTGAACTTGAAGAAGTTCGAGAATCACAAGATACCACTGAATCAGAGATTGAACAAAAGCGAATTCCATAAGAAATTGAGGAACAAACAACTGTTGTAGAAACACAACCACCGCGCAGATCTTTAAGAGAACGTCGTGCACCTGAGAGATATGGATTTCTCATTACAACGCATGGTGACGTTCTTCTTATAGATCAAGATGAGCCTAGGACTTATCAAGAAGCGGTGACGAGCCCAAACTCTGAGAAATGGCTTGAGGCCATGAGATCTGAGATGGATTCCATGTATGAAAACCAAGTATGGACTTTGATTGACCCACCCGAAGGGGTTAAACCTATAGGGTGCAAAGGGGTTTTCAAAAAGAAAACTGACATGGATGGTAATGTACAAACATACAAAGGGCGATTAGTCGCTAAAGGTTTTCGCCAAATTCATGGTGTTGACTATGATGAAACCTTTTCTCCTGTAGCTATGTTTAAATCCATCAGGATCTTGCTCGCCATAGCTTCATTTCATGATTATGAAATCTGGCAGATGGACGTCAAAACAGCTTTCCTTAACGGGAAACTTGAAGAGGATGTGTATATGACACAACCTGAAGGTTTTGTAAATCCAAAGCATGCTAGAAAGATATGTAAGCTACAAAGATCCATTTATGGATTAAAGTAAGCTTCTCGAAGTTGGAATCTTCGTTTTAACGATGCAATCAAAGAGTTTGGTTTTATCAAAAATGAAGATGAACCATGTGTTTACAAGAAAGTTAGTGGGAGCACTATCACATTCTTGGTACTATATGTGGATGACATACTTATCATGGGAAATGACATACCTACCTTGCAGTCTATTAAGACTTGGTTAAGAAGTTGTTTTTCTATGAAGGACTTGGGCGAAGCCACTTACATCTTAGGAGTCAAGATCTATAGAGATAGATCAAGACGACTACTAGGTCTACGCCGAAGTACATACATAGATAAAGTACTGAAAAAGTTCAGTATGGAAGAATCTAAAAAAGGATTCCTACCTATGAGACATGGTATTTCAATCTCGAAGGAAATGTATCCTTCAACTCCACAAGAGAGAGAACGTATGAGTAAAATTCCATATGCTTCCGCTATTGGATCTATCATGTATGCTATGTTATGTACCCGTCTAGATGTCTCGTATGCCTTAAGTATGACGAGCATGTATCAAGTAGATCCCGGTGAAGGTCACTGGACCACAGTCAAGAGTATCCTTAAGTACGTAAGAAGAACTAAGTATACGTTCCTATTATATGGAGGTGGGGAAGAGTTAAGTGTAAAAGGTTACACTGATGCCAGCTTCCAAACCGACAAGGACAATTCTCGATCGCAATCAGGTTTTGTGTTTTGCCTTAATGGTGGTGCTGTGAGCTGGAAGAGTTCAAAGCAAAGTACAGTAGCCGATTCTACAACAGAGGCTGAGTATATTGCAGCCAGTGAGGCAGCAAAGGAAGCGGTTTGGATCAAGAAGTTCATTACTGGACTAGGGGTTGTGCCTAGCATATCAGATGCTATAGAACTCCGATGTGATAACAATGGAGCTATTGCACAAGCTAAAGAACCCAGATCTCACCAGCGATCCAAACATATACTTAGACGCTACCATCTTATTCGAGAGATTATCGATCGAGGGGATGTAGAGATATGCAGAGTACCTTCAGATGATAACATTGCTGATCCCCTAACCAAGCCTCTGACACAGCAGAAGCATGATCGTCACACTAAGTCACTTGGTATTAGATATATGAGTGACTGGTCTTAGTGCTAGTGGGAGATTGTAAGAGTATGCCCAAAGATCAATCATGAGATGGTTGTAATAACATACTTAATTTACCATGTTTATTAATATAAAGCGTTGTCATTATTATTTCAGTTTTTCTTTCTGTGTGTATAAATAAACTGTTTTATAATAATGTCCTAAGAATAATATGATTATTCTTAAAAGATCCTTAGTCGAGTATTATTGTTGACTAGGACAACAATAATGCATTAAGACTAACATGTAGTTGATTGATGATAAAGAGTTGTTATTGATATGGAGTGTCAAAATCAATGCATGAATATGTGTGTTAGAGAACAACATATTGGATTGACCCGCTATGAGTATGTTTCTTGGATTATTATGTAATTGTCACAACATTACTCATATTGATTAATATGTATATGATCCTCAGACTTGAGATCATTATTATCCCAGCATCGTGAGTTGTATATTTTGATACAGTCAAACGTACACCGTAACAGGTTGTTCTATAAAGGCTGATGTTGGATATACCACAATCTATGTAGAGGGATATGGTTGATCAATAAAGGATAAGTCCCTCCTACATAATAGGAGTAATATCTTAGGCCACTTGATTGAGTGAGACTAGAAATGCATGGCCATGCTCAAATAAGTTGATATGAGATGTCATACTAATTTGTATATCATAGTCTACTCAAGATATCAAGAAACATGGGATGGACTATGCAAGTGTGACTATCCCATTACTTGTATCCGTTCCAGAGATAAAGGACTTAAGGATTAATGCATGAAAGGTTAATCATAAAAGGTTATGTTGAATCATGACTTCTTGTAACTTAGGTAGCAATGATGCATTGCTAGATGCCACTCATTGTTTGTGACAATAGAATCTCTAGTATTACTGCTAACGTTGCAAGAACCTACAGGGTCACACCTTATGGTTGAAATGAACGGAATAAAATATAGTTGGTATTGTGTTTGGTTGTCACATGAATTAAATTAATTAAAGAATTAATTTAATTGGGCAATCAAATATTGAACATATTATATGTACAAGGATGTTGTACGCATAATGATAACATAATTTTATTAATATATGAATTTGATTCATATATAAATTTAAATAAATATAGTTTACCGAAATCCTTATTATAATTAATGTAATTATAATTTTCAGATATAATTAATGTAATTATAATTTTCGGTTAAAAACTTTATTGTGTTTATTTAATCTTATAATACATTCAAGAGATACCAATTATAAAAGGCCCAATGAAAAAGACACCCATTATAAAAGGTATTAAAAGGAGACAAAGTAAAAAGTAGAAAACCCTAAGTGATTGCTTGTTAGGTCTAGCAGCCGTCAAGCAAATAAACCTCCAAAACAGTTTTGGAGATTTCTTCCGTTCATAGTCAAACTGAGTGGATTACGTAGAGGCCGACATCGGAAAAGGTTGTGGCTTGATTCGACAGTAGATCAAAACTCTTGTTGCCAAGGCGTCGCTGTCTACTCAGATTGAAGTTTTGGTAATTTTGAAACCTTTATTTCACCCCAATTCATTCCTCACACATGGATTCATGGTTTGGATCGCCGGATCTAATTTTATTTTGCTGCGCCATGGGGCACCGGCGTTCCAACAGCAGGTGCATTAGTAAGCCCAAAAGGCATAACCAGAAACTCATAATGCCCATACCTAGTTCGAAAAGCAGTCTTCGGCACATCAGAATCTCTGACTCGCAACTGATATGTAACACCCCTTACCCGAAACCCTTGCCGGAATCGAGTACGTGGTATTACTAGACGTGACCATTAACTCGGGGAGTAAAATTTTTAAAGCTGTCCAACTGCGTCACGCTGACTAAATCGGTCATAACTCGAGTTACAAAACTCAAAATTTGGATCCGTAAATTTTCCTTGAAACTAGACTCATATAAATATTCACCATAATTTTTCCAGAATTTTTCATGTGGCCAATTAGTACAGTTTATTCTTCAAATTTACCCTTATTACACTGCTGGACAATTCTGACCTGTCCCTATAAAACTGCAGTTATCTGATTTCACAAATTTTCTATGATGTTCTTGTTTATACCAATGAAAAATAGATTCATTTAGGGTTCTACACATATAAACCATGATTCCTAATTATTTTTGTACAATTTATAACAATATTTCCAAAACAAAACAGGAAATCACGAAGCCATTCGGAACCAGTCTCACTAAACTTTAAATACCTCATAATATAAAATTTCTTTTTCCTACTTTGTTTATTTCTTATAAAATAGACATAATAAACTTTAATTCTATATCTTATTCACTCTCTAATTCCATTTCTCCTATTTTTGGTGATTTTTCAAAGTTCACGTTACTGCTGTAACCAAAAATTGTTTCATTTAAACTCCAAACATTAATTATACTTATACACAAGGGTATAACCATTTTCGCATGGCTTATACAAATATATACAACTTCAAAACCAGCAATATCGAAACTAGACTATACATGCCACGTAACTAAATCTCCAAGCATTTATTTACCGAAGCAAAAATTGGATAGTGTGATGAGATCTCCTTTGACTTCCAACCCGAGCAAGTCTTTGAATCTCTATAAACATAGGAAAATTACACAAAGTAAGCTTTAAAAGCTTAGTAAGCCATAAGCAAATAATTCATCATAGAACCATAAATAATTCAATTCAAAAAGGGCGAATTTAGTTAATAACATACACATATACAATCACTGTTCCTCGTTAAGTAACTTCACTTACTCATAATTCATATCATCATTCGTAAACTTTCACCTCTTATAGCCTTAAGGCCAAACACTCATACATTCAATAATAGATTTCACATCGATCTGTAAATCATTTTTCCCATCTCAAAACATTTAATATATATACATATACATTTGTTCACGTATATACATATTAACTACCAAATTTTCCTTTCAACATCTAAAACTTACTTATTAGATCAAATACACATGATTCATTATACCATCACTTATGGCCCAATATACTAGTTTAATCCATTATCATATATATATATGACCAATCATCCAAAGTTAATTAAACTATCACATGTACTCATATATTCGAATTTAATATAATATCACATACAACCACTTTTGCACAAATTCAATTCATCATCACATATACACATACCTTTTTTGACCGAACCTATAAGGTCAATTAAATCAACTTACTTGATGATAACGGATTCGTAATTTCAATTACATATATCGTGCTACCATTCAACAACTATCTTGATCAATAGGTCTCAAAAATCAACTACCAACATACCATTCATTCATTCAATCAAACTCATAGATTAATAATAACCTCTCGATACTTTAATTTCGTATACAAGAACAACTTACCTCATTGATATTTAAATTACACAATTATCATACATCCCTTACCTATCTATTACTTTTCGGATAGCTCCCTTTATTGAATTATATCTCCGTAAAATACGTAAATCCGCACACACAGTGTAATTGGTGTAACGTATTGCACACTTGGTGCCATTACTATTTTAACTTCTAGTAATGTACCCCTCACATAGAGCCGTTACTTAACTTTTACACATATAGTACTCATTGAACCGTATTACTCAATGTATGCTTCTCTTAACTTGTTATTCCCTCAATATGCATAATATATATATATATATATATATATATATATATATATATAAATATATAATTCACATTACTTTACACACAAGAATATACACTTATATATATACAAAGTATATATCAAAGTGTTCAATATCCAAGTACTATATTGCATCCGGCCTATACCACATCAAACCATCATAAACTCCGTTTCGTATGCTTGAATCTCATTATAATTTCATCATTAAAATTTCCTATTTCATGCTTATAATTACAACAACCAAGTACTATCACCTTCAACCATTTCTTATCGATTTCAAATATATATATATATATATATATATTCGGTAATGCCTTGGAATAATCATCAACATTCAATTTAAACTTATAAGTAAGCATTACTTCAAATTAATTCCATTGCACTCAAGTAGTTCCTTGGACATATCAATTATCATCCCTCACATTCGGTAATAGCAATTATAATTTTAAACATTTCAATTCAGCATGAATAATTTACATTTATTTAAAATTAAGAACAACCATTTACTTATAGACTTACACATACCTGAACATCGAACTTATTTACCGAATTTAAGTTCCACATCATCAAAAATCTATTTAAGCATATACTTATAATAATTCACCGGCATATAGCCTGCTAGGCATAAAGCCCGATATTATCCACCGGCACAAAGCCTGCTAGGCTTAAAGCCCGATATTATCCACCGGCACAAAGCCTGCTAGGCTTAAAGCCCGATATTATCCACCGGCACAAAGCCTGCTAGGTTTAAAGCCCGATATTATTCACCGGCACAAAGCCTGCTAGGCTTAAAGCCCGATATTATCTACCGGCACAAAGCCTGAATATCATATTATAAAGCTATTTCGCAACCAATTCATATATCGAAACTTTTATATACTTCATAATCTTTGTACGAATTTTTCGAACATCATATCTCGAGCTTGTTACTTATCCACATTCATATATACATTCATAAAGCTTAAACCTCAACCACATAGGTACATATATTTTCAGTAAAATTATATACATCAATTTAGATAAATTCTATGCAATACGGTTGCTTAAAAACTTACCTCGAATATCGACGGACTTCATTTCCCGACTATTCAATTAACTCCTCCTTTTGGACTTGATCTTACTAACACATGAAATGGCCGAAAATGGAGATTCAAACTCCCTTCTTTTCTTTGTTAAAAATTCGGCAGGATGAAGAAAGAAGATGGAAGGTGAGTTTTTCTCTCATCTTTTCTTTGTTTTTATTATTATAATCAAATTATAATACTAATGTCATGCCACTATCTAAAATAAATGAATTAAAAAAAAAAACTTAATCATCATACCGTCCACTACTATAAGAAATAGGGTATTTGACATGCAAGTCCAATCTTTCAAGGAGCAATTCAATTAAACCCTCCTACTTAATACAAGCTACTTTTATTATTTATTTCCATTTTATAATATAAAGCATCCACTTAGTACTATTTTATTACACTAGCCGTCCACTATATAATCAAAATGGCTAATTTATCACTTCAATACCTACTTCAAAGAAGACAATTCAATTTGGCCACTAATTTCATAAAAGCTATTATTTTCTACTTGTTCGATTTAATCCTTTCACTTAAATTAAACACTCAAACGATAAAATTTTTATACGAAACTTTCACACATCATAAATCACATATAATTAGCACCCAAAATAATATTTAAAAGTTTTTCAGACTCGGATTCGTGATTTCGAAACCACCGTTCCGATTAGGGTCAAATTCGGACTGTTACAACTCTCTCCCCCTTAGGGATTTTCGTCCTCGAAAATCTTACCAGAAGGTAGATTAAGGATTTGCTTCCACACAATACATTTCAAATTCACACATGGCTTCAGATTTCAAATCTCTTTAATCTCACAATTGAAATTCTGATCTGACTTTCGCTGTACATCATCTCTAGCTAAGACTGCTTATGACGTATTAAATCTTCCCGAATACAAATTCTTCTTCCATACTATCCTTTAATTCATACATGTACGTTCAAAATTTATTTCCAATTCATAGATAGATTCAAACACATCTAACCCAATTAACTTTTCAATTAAATAATTCAAATCATACTAAACCACTTAATTGGTCTTTTAGAAGAAATCTTCTCTTCTCCTTATAAGGATAACCCCAAACATACCATTATACAGATTTATCTTGATCTTCTATCATTTTCACTTTTATCATTGTCGAACCTTCACGAGAACTAGAAAAGAGTTTATAATGAAGATGTCTCATATATTAATCATCGAAACTTGAATTCTACTAAAATCATCTTAACCAAATAGAAATCATTGTGCCTTACTAGAAACGATGTCTCAACCTTATAATAAATATTATCCCGGCTATTAAGGAAGCATCTAAACACAGAAAGAATCAAATATGATTTTAGTAGCAACTATTACAGAGACACAACTTCTATAACTCTGAGGACGGTACCACTGTACTCTCACATTTCAAGCCAGAAGTTATAATCATAATAAATATAGTCATCTTTCTCATATAGAGATCTCTTGCAGACAATCACATTGAATCATAGTAACCACCCAATCATAACCATTGCATTCAACCATTAATACAATTTAATCATTATTCATCTGTCTAACTCTGTCATTTGAAATTTTCACAGTATCCCTTCACTAACAGAAATCAATTCAGAAAAGCTTTCAGTTAATACTTTCTTTTAAAAAAAAAAATCATACCTGAATAGGTCATTTAATCGGAGTTAACTTCTTCTATAATAGTAACTTTGCATAATTTGAATAGTCTTCAGAACTATCCAATATCCCTTTTAGTACTGCCTTCATTTACTGATTTGCTCTCTTTTCTGACTACATTAGTAATCTTTCAAACACGAATCTCTGTAACTCCACACTCGTGAGCTTATTCAACCCAAAATCTTACAGATTTCATTGTAACATTTTACTGGTAAAGGGGTGAGGGTAGTAAAGACTCAATTTAACTCGCACATAAATGTACATAACACATACTATCACAATTAACCAATTTATTTCTAATTTTACATTCTCAAAACATTTAATAAACAATTGCTTATAATCACTTTTGTTCTTAACACATAGTTCGTAAGCCAACTCAAATCACTAAGTCACAATCGAAACTCTCATATAGCATCATAACTCAATTGTCATAACTCATATGCTCATATATTTATAATATTTATCAATAACAAAAAATGTCATACACTTTGATTCATACCTTTACGAGTGTCAACTCATTACCAATATATTTTCACCCAAACATTTGCGTACACATTCTATACTATCGGAATTTAGCTCGGTTGGAAAGCATATCTGTCTAATTAAAACAATTTTCGTCAGAGTCGGGAGATATCACACTATCGCGGGTTACATATGGCATGTATAGCTAGACTCACATACACTATGATAGTCCTAGAACCGACTAAACCATAGCTCTGATACCAATCAAATGTAACACCCCTTACCCGAAACCCTTGCCGGAATCGAGTACGTGGTATTACTAGACGTGACCATTAACTCGGGGAGTAAAATTTTTAAAGCTGTCCAACTGCGTCATGCTGACTAAATCGGTCATAACTCGAGTTACAAAACTCGAAATTTGGATCCGTAAATTTTCCTTGAAACTAGACTCATATAACTATTCACTATAATTTTTCCAGAATTTTTCATATGGCCAATTAGTACAGTTTATTCTTCAAATTTACCCTTATTACACTGCTGGACAATTCTGACCTATCCCTATAAAACTACAGTTATCTGATTTCACAAATTTTCTATGATGTTATTGTTTATACCAATGAAAAATAGATTCATTTAGGGTTCTACACATATAAACCATGATTCCTAATTATTTTTGTACAATTTATAACAATATTTCCAAAACAAAACAGGAAATCACGAAGCCATTCGGAACCAGTCTCACTAAACTTTAAATACCTCATAATATAAAATTTCTTTTTCCTACTTTGTTTATTTCTTATAAAAATAGACATAATAAACTTTAATTCTATATCTTATTCACTCTCTAATTCCATTTCTCCTATTTTTGGTGATTTTTCAAAGTTCACGTTACTGCTGTAACCAAAAATTGTTTCATTTAAACTCCAAACATTAATTATACTTATACACAAGGGTATAGCCATTTTCGCATGGCTTATACAAATATATACAACTTCAAAACCAGCAATATCGAAACTAGACTATACATGCCACGTAACTAAATCTCCAAGCATTTATTTACCGAAGCAAAAATTGGATAGTGTGATGAGATCTCCTTTGACTTCCAACCCGAGCAAGTCTTTGAATCTCTATAAACATAGGAAAATTACACAAAGTAAGCTTTAAAAGCTTAGTAAGCCATAAGCAAATAATTCATCATAGAACCATATATAATTCAATTCAAAAAGGGCGAATTTAGTTAATAACATACACATATACAATCACTGTTCCTCGTTAAGTAACTTCACTTACTCATAATTCATATCATCATTCGTAAACTTTCACCTCTTATAGCCTTAAGGCCAAACACTCATACATTCAATAATAGATTTCACATCGATCTGTAAATCATTTTTCCCATCTCAAAACATTTAATATATACATATACATTTGTTCACGTATATACATATTAACTACCAAATTTTCCTTTCAACATCTAAAACTACTTATTAGATCAAATACACATGATTCATTATACCATCACTTATGGCCCAATATACTAGTTTAATCCATTATCATATATATATATGACCAATCATCCAAAGTTAATTAAACTATCACATGTACTCATATATTCGAATTTAATATAATATCACATACAACCACTTTTGCACAAATTCAATTCATCATCACATATACACATACCTTTTTGACCGAACCTATAAGGTCAATTAAATCAACTTACTTGATGATAACGGATTCGTAATTTCAATTACATATATCGTGCTACCATTCAACAACTATCTTGATCAATAGGTCTCAAAAATCAACTACCAACATACCATTCATTCATTCAATCAAACTCATAGATTAATAATAACCTCTCGATACTTTAATTTCGTATACAAGAACAACTTACTCATTGATATTTAAATTACACAATTATCATACATCCCTTACCTATCTATTACTTTTCGGATAGCTCCCTTTATTGAATTATATCTCCGTAAAATACGTAAATCCGCACACACAGTGTAATTGGTGTAACGTATTGCACACTTGGTGCCATTACTATTTTAACTTCTAGTAATGTACCCCTCACATAGAGCCGTTACTTAACTTTTACACATATAGTACTCATTGAACCGTATTACTCAATGTATGCTTCTCTTAACTTGTTATTCCCTCAATATGCATAATATATATATATATATATATATATATATATATATATATATATTCACATTACTTTACACACAAGAATATACACTTATATATATACAAAGTATATATCAAAGTGTTCAATATCCAAGTACTATATTGCATCCGGCCTATACCACATCAAACCATCATAAACTCCGTTTCGTATGCTTGAATCTCATTATAATTTCATCATTAAAATTTCCTATTTCATGCTTATAATTACAACAACCAAGTACTATCACCTTCAACCATTTCTTATCGATTTCAAATATATATATATATATATATATATATTCGGTAATGCCTTGGAATAATCATCAACATTCAATTTAAACTTATAAGTAAGCATTACTTCAAATTAATTCCATTGCTTAAAACTTACTCAAGTAGTTCCTTGGACATATCAATTATCATCCCTCACATTCGGTAATAGCAATTATAATTGTAAACATTTCAATTCAGCATGAATAATTTACATTTATTTAAAATTAAGAACAACCATTTACTTATAGACTTACACATACCTGAACATCGAACTTATTTACCGAATTTAAGTTCCACATCATCAAAAATCTATTTAAGCATATACTTATAATAATTCACCGGCATATAGCCTGCTAGGCATAAAGCCCGATATTATCCACCGGCACAAAGCCTGCTAGGCTTAAAGCCCGATATTATCCACCGGCACAAAGCCTGCTAGGCTTAAAGCCCGATATTATCCACCGGCACAAAGCCTGCTAGGCTTAAAGCCCGATATTATCCACCGGCACAAAGCCTGCTGGGCTTAAAGCCCGATATTATTCACCGGCACAAAGCCTGAATATCATATTATAAAGCTATTTCGCAACCAATTCATATATCGAAACTTTTATATACTTCATAATCTTTGTACGAATTTTTCGAACATCATATCTCGAGCTTGTTACTTATCCACATTCATATATACATTCATAAAGCTTAAACCTCAACCACATAGGTACATATATTTTCAGTAAAATTATATACATCAATTTAGATAAATTCTATGCAATACGGTTGCTTAAAAACTTACCTCGAATATCGACGGACTTCATTTCCCGACTATTCAATTAACTCCTCCTTTTGGACTTGATCTTACTAACACATGAAATGGCCGAAAATGGAGATTCAAACTCCCTTCTTTTCTTTGTTAAAAATTCGGCAGGATGAAGAAAGAAGATGGAAGGTGAGTTTTTCTCTCATCTTTTCTTTGTTTTATTATAATCAAATTATAATACTAATGTCATGCCACTATCTAAAATAAATGAATTAAAAAAAAAAAACTTAATCATCATACCGTCCACTACTATAAGAAATAGGGTATTTGACATGCAAGTCCAATCTTTCAAGGAGCAATTCAATTAAACCCTCCTACTTAATACAAGCTACTTTTATTATTTATTTCCATTTTATAATATAAAGCATCCACTTAGTACTATTTTATTACACTAGCCGTCCACTATATAATCAAAATGGCTAATTTATCACTTCAATACCTACTTCAAAGAAGACAATTCAATTTGGCCACTAATTTCATAAAAGCTATTATTTTCTACTTGTTCGATTTAATCCTTTCACTTAAATTAAACACTCAAACGATAAAATTTTTATACGAAACTTTCACACATCATAAATCACATATAATTAGCACCCAAAATAATATTTAAAAGTTTTTCAGACTCGGATTCGTGATTTCGAAACCACCGTTCCGATTAGGGTCAAATTCGGACTGTTACATGATAATAACCCGATCTCAAATCTATCTTCAAAAACACTGAAGCCCCTTTCAATTGATCAAACAAGTCGTCAATCCGAGGCAACGGGTATTTATTCTTTATGGTTACCTTATTCAGCTGCCGATAATCAATGCACATTTGCATATTCCCATCTTTCTTTTTCACAAATAGAACTGGTGCACCCTAAGGAGAGAAACTCGGTCGTGCAAAGCCCCTATCTGTTAACTCTTGCAACTGTACTTTCAACTCTTTTAATTCGGTAGGTGCCATTCGATACGGAGCTATTGACATCGGAGTCGTCCCCGGTACTAATTCAATACCAAACTCTATCTCTCGAACTGGTGGTAAACCCGGTAATTCTTCAGGAAACACATCTAGGTATTCACACACAACTATATCGAACTCATTATATCGAACTCATCGAAAGACAACAACATTAAATCAGCTGGAAAGCATGAATCCCGAATCATCAACGGGCAACTTTTACACACTTTATCCACTAGAACACATCGACCCAAGGGGTTTGATACACGAACTACAAACTCAGTAGACTCAACAGGCAGAGTCTTACTGGATACTAAAGTTTCACACACATATGAATGAGTCGAACCTAGATCAATCAATGCAATCACAGTAGTATCATAAAGAGTGAAAGTACCAGTGATAACATCTGGGGAAGAAGCATCCTCTCTAGCACGTATAGCATATGCTCTAGCAGGTGCTCGAGCCTCAAATCAAACTGCAGCGTCCTTTGTTCCTCTCTGACTGCCACATACATTCCCCGAATATATGGGTGGTCTGCCTCGTGCTGACGCGTTGCTCAGCCTTGTATTCTGGGCCGTATTTGCTCGGCTAGCATCGGGCACTCTCGAATAAAATGATCCGACGATCCACATTTAAAGCAGGACCGATCACGAAATCTACAACTCCCGGAATGCCATTTACCACAATGCTTGCATTCAACCCGATCCTGCTGGACATTACCAACACTGGCCATCGAAGTAGCTCGAGAACCCGCAGGAGGTCGCTCTCGTCTAGAGAAGTCTGAAGTAGCCTTATGTCGACTGGATTCATCTTTAAACTTCTTTGGTGCGGGATGAAAGGTCTTACTCGATGATCTTTTTCGAATGTCTCTAGCTTCGAACTCGGCTTTTCTTTTCTCTTTTCCAAGCTCTTCAGCTTTGCAAGCTCGCCTGACAAGTACCACGAACTCTTTGATCTCGAGTATACCAACTAGCAACTTAATATCTTCATTCAGACCGTCTTCGAACCTTTTGAACATAATGGCTTCAGTTGACACACACTCTCGGGCATATCGGCTCAATCTGACAAACTTCCGCTCATACTCAGTCACGGTCATTCGACCCTGTTTCAATTTTAAAAATTCTTTTCGTTTCTGATCGATGAATCTCTAACTGATATATTTCTTATGGAACTCAATCTGGAAGAAATCCCAAGTCACTTTTTCTTTCGGAACTACCGATACTAGTGTATTCCACCAGTGATATGCAGTGTCTCGTAGTAAAGATATAGCACACTTCAAGCATTCGTCTGGAGTACATGACAGCTCATCAAGCATCCGGATGGTATTATCAAGCCACATCTCAACTCGTTCCGCGTCGTCATCATCATTAGCTTTAAATTCTTCGGCCCCATATTTCCTGATTTTATCAATGGGAAGCCTGCTAGATCTCATCGGATCTACCATCGGAGGTGCTAAAGGTATTGGAGTTGGATTATTCGGGGGTGGAGGTTGTTGTACAGCCGGATTAGTCCGGATAAATTGGCTAAACCATTCATTCATCATCTGGTAGAAGGCTTACTTAGCCTCCCCCTCATGGCTACCCGAGATAGGTCGAGAGTCTACTGGCGCTGACCCACGTGCGAGATCAGGCGCTACACTCTCTACATCATCCGCTACGGCTCTGCCAGGATCCATTTACAATATAAAACATAATTTGACATGTCAGAAGTGACCACACTATCGTATATTTAATAAAGGCATGTATAGCTAGACTCTCACGCGCTACGGTAGTCCTAGAATCGACTAAACCGTAAGCTCTGATACCAATAAATTGTAACACCCCTAACCCGTATCCGTCACCGGATTAGGGTTATGAGGCATTACCGAACTAAACTCAATTCCATATAGACCTTTATTTAAATTCAAGCACAAGCAATGCGATCTTTTCTATTTCATATAACCTTATATCCTATTAAAGTAAATAATGTACAACAAGTTTTATTATAGGTACTTAATACATGACAATGTCTGAACCACGACTTAAACATTCATGAAATTTATACACTTAAAACATATCCCAACTTGTATCATTATATGACATATGTCGGACATAAATCAACACACATATAACATAGGCTGATTTTCATTCATATTACTACAATATGTGTGCATATTAAGCCATCCGAACTATTTGTACTATTTAATAGTCAAATGTATATGTAAACATTGTAACATTAAATCATGACTGAACATACTAATTCATCTTCCATTTGGATTCGTACCTATACCATCTTAGAACATTTTCATTTTTTACCAATAGCAATCGAACCTATATAACCAACCATTATATACATACTTCATTATAAAAAAAAAAATTAAATATCACATAACCAAAATCACTTAAACATAACATTATTTATTCTTACTAAATACATCCAGCATATATCCTTTACCTTATTGCCGAAATACATGACTTAACTCAACTATCATTCGTAAAGCATGTTAGACAAGTAACTCATAAATTCACCTTAGTTGATATCATATACACAACATAAACGCAACCATCATATTTCGCATATAACATACCAAAGCCAAGCTTGCTAAAACCGAACACATAACATATAAACCATATGATCACCTTCCATATATGATTTAAACCATGACCGAATTTAAACATTCATTAGCGCTTTGATCAAGCCATTATAACAAAACATAGAAATTAAACTAAACCAAGAAAAATAGCCATTTTCGCAAGGCTATACTTATATACAAGACCAATTATCATTGTTTTCAAAACTTAGTCTAACCTATACATGCCTTTGATTCAAAAACTAAGCTTATAAGTACCAAAGGAGATGATAGTGTGGTAGACTTCACCGACGATCCTCTGAGCCCGTAGCTTGATCAAAATCTATAAAACAGAACGATAAACACACATGGAGTAAGCTTACTAGCTTAGTAAGTCTCAAGCAAATTTTAATATAGCATTCATACATTTGAGCAATTTAATCATTAGGTTTATGGCATTGAATATAAACATTTCAACATGTAAATTGATCATGGCCAATGTTATTAATTCACTAACTTAAGTATTAGCACTTTATTACCATAAACATGTAATTCATCGAAACACATAAACATCATATGTATTCGCATATTCCCAATCAAATGAATATAACATACCTATCAATTACATACACTTATTTGTACACATGTGCAAACACTTCCTACCTCTTGCACCTTTAACATTCTCACTTATAGTCGATTCTCCAAAATAACATATTTAACTCAAATTCCATTATATAATGTTAATACTCATCAATGGTAAACTCAAAATCACATATTAAAGTTCTTACCGAATCATCAATTATATCACATCACTTTATTCACATGGTAACATACTAGCTTACCTTATTCCTTACAAATATAAAAGGCTTATACTTACCCGAGCTTTTAGCTCACAGCATTAAATATGTTTCACCTTGTATGATTCGTGAATTCTCTTTTTATAATACATCACCAGCATTAAGCCTGCTAGGCATCAAAGCCTGAAATACACACCGGCATTAAGCCTGCTAGACTAGAGGTCTGAAATTTGATCACCGGCATTTAGCCTGCTAGGCAATAAGCCCGATACACTTCACCGGCACAAGGCCTGCTAGGCTCGAAGCCCGATACAATTTTATCATCGTCTCATACACATGACAGTAATGCTGGCCAAATTAACATAAGTTACACCTAATTCAATCACTTTAACATATCGACCCGATTTAAGTTATAACAACCTTTCACTTCAATCTCACTACTTACATTCGGCTAAGGCACATTTTATAAGTATAATTTCATAATTCAGCACATAATTTATGTTATAAATACTATCAACGACATTAAATTGATTATAGACTTACCTCGATTGTCGACGGATGACGAAGACCAACTATTCGATAACTTTTGCCTTCCCCCGATCCAAGTCCGTTTTTCTTTGTTCTTGATGTAAACATATTAAAAATAAGCTCATTCAAGCACATTTCAATTCAATTTAGTCCCAAAACACTTAAATGGGCAAATTACCATTTTACCCCTAATGTTTCACATTTTTACAATTTAGTCCTATTTACACAAAACACAAAATACACAAAATTTCATTACACAACCTAAGGGCCGAATATTCATAGGGATTTTACAAGTCCATTTATTTCATTTATTTTGCAATTGAACGCCTCCAAAAATTTATTTTTACAATTTAGCCCTAAATACTCAATTCCACCAAAATTTCCAATTCAAAACTTGTTAATTTCTAACATACTTTTAACATTTTTCCATTAAGCATCAATAAGCACAAACATCTAACCATGGCCGAATATCAAACATGCTCAATTTCAAAAATTCTAACATGGGTCAACTAATATTCGAAGCAACGATCTCAAAAACGTAAAAATTATCAAAAACCGAAAACTAAACATACCTTAATCAAGCTAAATTGTTGCCGAAATTCAAAAGAAACAAAACCCTTCTTCTTTCTCCAATATTTGGCCAAGAGCATATAAAATGATAATGGTTTTCTTTTGTGTTAATTTAGCATATATTATCATTATTTTTCATTTACCAAATTAACCTTTAAATTAAAATAAAACTAACTTATATAATAAGGGCATTTTTGTCCTATGCCGTCCACTAGAATTTATAATGGGCTATTTGCCCTTTTAATACCTCATATTTAAAAGCCACTATCACTTAAACACTTTTCACTATAGTTTGCAACTTTTACATTTTACGCGATTAAGTCCTTTTATTAAATTAAGCACACAAACAATCAAATTTTCATACGAAACTTTCACACATAATAATTCACATATAATAAACACAGAAAATAATATTTAAATATTTTTTAGACTCGGATTCGTGGTCCTGAAACCACCGTTCCGATTAGGTTCAAATTCAAACTGTTACAAATAGCATAAGCTCTGGCAGGTGCTCTCGCCTCAAATCTTGCAGTTGTATCTTTTGTAGTTCTGGATACCACTCACATTTCCCGTGTTTCTGGGAGGTCTACCCCTAGCTGAAGCGTTATTCGACTTCGGATTCTGTACAATCTCTTACTCAATAGATTCGGGACAGTCTCGGATAAAGTGATCTAAAGATCCACATTTGAAACAGGCTCGATCATTTAATTGACAATTGCCTAGATGTCTTTTACCACAATGTCTACACTCGGGTCGCTCAGATCTGACATTTCCAACACTTGCAATTGAAGTAGCTGGAGCTCGGAAGCTCGAATGTGATCTTACACGATCTCTACTCGAATGTCCCACCTTAGCCTTTGAACGACTATAATCATCTTAGACTTTCTTTGATGCCGACTGATATGCCTTACTCATTGTTCGTTTTTGTACCTCTCTAGCTTCCAAATTAGTTTTTCTTTTCTCTTTCCCGAGTTCTTCACTTTACACGCTCAGTTAACAAGCATAATGAATTCTTTTATTTCCAGAATTCCGACTAACAAACGGATATCTTCATTCAAGCAGTCTTCGAACCTTTTACACATTATTGTCTCAGTCGAGACACATTCTCGTGCATACTGGCTCAGTCTCACAAATTCTCGTTCGTATTCTGTAACAAACATACGACCCTATTTCAATTCAAGAAACTCTTTGCATTTCTGATCTATAAATCTCTCATTGGTGTATTTCTTTCGGAATTCAATATGGAAAAATTCCCAGGTAATTCATTCTCTCAGAATAATAAAAGTTAGAGTTTTCCACCATTGGTAAGCTATATCTCTCAACAAAGAAACGAAACATGTAACATATTCATCAGAGGTACATGACAACTCATCAAATACCTTAATCGTATTCTCAAGCTAGAACTCGGCTCTCTCAACATCATCATAAGTAGTAGCACGAAATTCTTCAGCCCCATATTTTCTAATCTTATCAACCGGAGGTTTATTCAAAATCTTATCAACCGGAGGTTTATTCGAACGAATCGGATCTATAACTTGGGGAGCTACAGGAACTTGCGGGGGTGGAGGTTGAGGAATAGCCGGATTTGCTCTATCATACTGAGTGAACCACTCATTCATCATTTGGAAGAAGGCTTGTTTAGCCTCTCCTTCCTGACTGCTAGTAATCGGTCTAGAATTAGACAATGCTGTCCCTTGAGCGGGAGTAGGTGCATTACTTTCAACATCGTCAGTTACGGCTCATTCGGGATCCATTTACTATATAGAAAACACATTTTATCAGTCAGGATTCATCATACTATCACAGTTCGTATATATGGCATGTATAGCTAGACTTCACACGCTATGTTAGTCCTAGAATCGACTAAACCATAGCTCTAATACCAACAAATTGTAACACCCCTAACCCGTATCCGTCGCCGGACTAGGGTTAAGAGGCATTACCGGACATATCGGAACATTTTACGTTCATTTCACAACATCAATCATACAACATCATTTCATAATAATTCATACTCATATAGTCCCTTTAGAAGGTCTACGAGACCTTAAACATGCTTTAGAGAAGGTTTGGGACTAAACCGATCTCATACGAAAACTTTGCAGAACTTAGAAAAAAATATTTCAAAATAGGGCACATGCACGTGTGGCTAGGCTGTGTGCCTCACACGGCCGTGCCTTGGACCATGTCTCAACCCGTGTGCAACACTGACTTTGTAACACCCCCTACCCGTATCCGAAGTCGGAACCGAGTTTGAGGCATTACCTAACTTATCATACTTAACATCTTGAAACGACTATAAAATCTCATTGTTAAACCTATCGCAAGCTCAATCTTCGCCTACGAGGCCCTAAACATGCCTCTGAGAGGCTTCGAAACTAATCTCAGAACTTTTATGAATCCGAGAAACTTTTCATCAAAACAGGGGGCACACGCCCGTGTTGGTCTAGGAACACGCCCTTGTATCATTTCACACGCTCGTGTTCGATGCCCGTGGGCGACACTAACTTGAATACACGGCCTAGACATGCCCGTGTCTTCTACCCGTGGAGCTCTCTGACTATGACATCATCAACCCTTAATTAGCACACGGCCAAAGCACACGCCCGTGTGGCTGGGCCGTGGTCGCCTCTGATTAATCCACACGGCTGGTCGCACGCCCGTATGCTTCTACCGTGTGGCGATTTAAATTCCAAATCCTAAGTGTAAACTTCACACGACTTGGGCACACGCCCATGGACTGATCGTGTGTCACGCACGGCCTAGATACACGTCCGTGTCCCTACCCATGTGGACAAGAACGAGGCTATTCGCCAAGCTCTTTGCACCCCTCTAGATCACACCACATGAATACATTCAACATATCAATAAACAACTCATAATTTGTTATATGAACTACCATGAATAACATCATCTTTCATATATATAAAGGTAAGCCATCAACCATGGCAATATACAATATAATTATCTTGATAAGGGGCCAGCACACCTTTGGCCAAAATAAAAAAATAATCTAACTAGTCTAGCCTATATACATGCCATATACAAAATCACTAAGTCTAAATATACCAAGGTGAGCTGATAGTGTGGGAGATCTTCTGATTATCGGCGTATCCCGACTCAGCTCTTAAACTCTATAAAATAAGGGAAAAGAAAGGGGAGTAAGCTTTAAGTTTAGTAAGTTTACATGTAAACAATTAACATTATGCTAAACAAAAGCAATCCACACAATCACATTTATGCTTACTCATTCCATCGCTTACCACATTCCCACCACATCACAAGCTTAATGCTTGTATTCATTCATTTGTATACCTGACTCAACATCACAACTTCTCATGATACAACACATCATAATTTCTCACTAAACCAATTTCAATGTCAAACACTCGGTAGTTTCACACTTAGCCCACCATCAATCGTTAATAGAGTGGTATCGCACATAGCCCACCAAAAAGGATATTTATAGTGGTCTCGCTGTAACACCCCTCACCCAGGTCCATCACCGGAACAGGATACGAGGCATTACCGGACATGATCCAAGCTATTGTACAAAATTTAAAAATGTAAAATCCGTATAAATTTAAAACTTTTCCATACATAGTCGTCAAGACTCATAAGCAAAATAACCATTCGTTACTACAAATAACAAAACAATTAAGCCTTCTATACATGCCATAATTCCCAAAATATTGTTTTCAAAATACCAAACGAAGGCTGATAGTGTGGATGGATCTCCGACGATCACCGTATCCCGAGCTAGCTTGATGACACTATAGAACAAGGAAAAGAAAAGAGAGTAAGCATATAGCTTAGTAAGTAAGTATATAAATGATTAATAATGGATTTAATATGTTTACAAAACAACACAATCAAATCTACAATCAAATTCATTATTTATTCAAGTTTGGAGCAAGCTGTCTATTCGAGTCACAGTCACTAAATTATTTTTATCTGAAGCTACGAAATTCCAAATTAAGATCCGTAAATTTTCCCTGAAACTAGACTCATTTATATTCTTACCACAAAATTTTAAGAATTTTTGGTCTTTCCAATTAGTACAATTTATTCCTTAAAATTCCCCTATTTCGCTATTCGACTGCTCTGACCACGTTTCACTACGAACCAATTTTATCATTGTACAAAATTCATATGATGATATAATTTATTTAATTTGAAAATAGACTCATTAAGGATTTCAATCATATAACTTATACCCCACAATTATTTGTTTACAATTTATAATGATTTTTCCAAGATAGAATAGGGGATCAAGTAACCATTCTGAACCAGTCTCACAAAAATTTAAATATCTCAAAATATACAAATACTTTGCTTGTTTTGTTTCTTTTATATGAAAAAAGATTCAATAAGATTTAAATCAATATCTCATAAAACTTATAATTCAATTTATAGCATTTTTGGGGATTTTTCAAATTCACGTCACTGCTGCTGTCCAAAACAGTTTTATTGTAAATTTTTGCTCTCTCTCACTTCAGTTGTGTTCATCACTTGCCTATACCAATCTTTCAAATTTTCCGATTACATATCGAGCATATTGCTCATACGTTACACATGTATACATATACTTATCACTACAAAGTCTCATATAATTTCACTTTTTTGATTTTCCCGTTGAACGCTTCGGAATAATAACGAATACACGGTGGTTTCGCACACAGCCCACCTTTGAAATTGAAGCTCTCTTGTACACATAGTGGCCTTCACTCAATACCACTCATGTGACCTAGCTCGATTTTACTCATAATTCTAGCTCTCTTGTACATATAGTGGCCTTCACCTAGCACCACTCATATGACCTAGCCTTCTCGTAGCTCTCTTGTACACATAGTGGCTCACACTATATACCACACATGTGACCTAGCTACGTATAGCTTTCTTGTACACGTGGCGTACTCTCGGTACTACACATGTGACCTAGCTATGTATATGTAATCTTTTGTAGCTCTCTTGTACACATAGTGGCCTACACTTAGTACCACTCATGTGACCTAGCTACATGCCAATTACCTCTTTCAATTCCGAAGGTTCAAACGGGAAATAACTCACTTTTTAATACTTTATTTCATTCCTTGAATAGTCAATTACGATTCAAAAATCAGCTACAATACATAAAACATGCTGAAATATAAAAACATCAATAAGGTAATGAATTATTTACATACTACTTACCTCGGTGCAAAATATGGCGAAATTTGCAATTTAGTCCTTAACTTTGCCTTTACCTCGTTCAAGGTCGATTCCACATTCTTCTCGATCTATAATAACACATTTAGCTTATTTAATATTTAAAATATTTAATTCAATCCAAAAAATCACATTATGGCAAAATTACATTTTTGCCACCTAACTTTCACAAAATTACGATTTTACCCCTAGGCTCAAAAATTAAACTTCATCCTATTTTCTTATATTTTAGGACATGCTGAAAATTTTTTCCTTCTATGGCAACATCAAATATTCACTCTAACATGCACTTATGAACATTAGATATTTTTACCGATTATGTCGTTTTACTCGTTTTCACGTAAAATCGCTTAGCAAAAGTTGTTTAACATAATTTCAACCTTCATATTCTATCATAAAACATCAAAATAAACACATTTTACCTATGGGTATTTTTCCAAATATGAACCCTAGGTTAAAATATTGCTAGAATAAGCTAAACCGAGTTACCGAGATTCCAAAAACGTAAAGAACATGAAAAAGGGGCTTGGATTGACTTACTATAGAGCTCGGAAGCTTGGAAACCCTAGCTATGGAGTCCCCCCTTGAAGATTCGGCCCTAGGAAGAAGATGACAACCTTTTTCCATCTTTTTCCCATTTAATTTCTTTTATTTGACATTTTACTAAAATATCCTTCATTAAAATTTTAGTTATTTCTACTTGTGCATGTCCATTTTTGTCCATGAAAATATAATGGTCTAATTACCATTTAAGGACCCCTACTTTAGATATGCACTTCAATTTAATCCTTTAGCATCTAGAACTCTCATTTATCAACTTTTACAATTAAGCCCTAATAAGCAAATTAGACATGAAATTCATAAAATTTTCTATCGATACTCTAACACATGCATCCAATCAATCGGTAAATCATAAAAATTAATCAAAATAAACTTTTCTATCTCGGATTCGTGGTTTCGCAACCACTGTTCCGTTTAGGCCCTATTTTGGGATGTTACACTCGCACATAGCCCACTAAATAATATAACAAACGATGGTATCGCATACAACCCATCGTAGTTAAGTAATAAGGTGGTATTGCACTTAGCCCTCCATCGAGTATCGTCATTACACGTTTATATGAATACTTAGTCATTCATATGAAATTATACAATGACTATCAAAATCAATCCACTCAAATCATAAATGTTCTCAGTCATGCCATGCACCAATCAACAACAACAATAACAATGTATGTATATAAAATGTATAGTTTACACATAAACTTACCTCGGTGCAAAACGCATTAACTAACGGTTTAATTCGCAACCTTGCCTTTTCCGTGGTCAAGGTTAATTCCGCGCTCTTCTTGATCTATAGCAATAAAATTCATTCGTTTAGATCATTCTATGATCATAATGCATGAAAATTTACACTTAGGCAAAAATGACCATTTTGCCCTTGTACTATGGCAAAATTACGATTTTTCCCCTAGGCTCGTAAATCATTTTTCAACACATTTTCTCATTAAACAAGCCTAGCTGAACATTTATTTCTCTTACAACTACTCACAATTCCAACTATTTCATACATTTATGACACTATCTCAATCTTTGCATTTAGGTCCTACTTAGGTGTTTTCATGCAAGCACCTTTCACTAAAGTTGTTTCACAACTCCCTAACATTCATTTTCTTCCATAAAAACTCAGCTAACCACACAAACACTTCATGGCAAGTCCCTAGACTTTTAGCCATATTACAAATTAGTCCCCTCATTAGCTAGCTTAAGCTTTAGGGAGTCTAAAAACACAAAAATCATCAATTAAAACCACCCAAATCACTTACTTGTCGAGGAAATGAGTTGCTGAAATTTTCAAGCTTTCAAAGCCCTCCCTTGGTGATATTTTTAGTTGGAGAAGAAGACTAAATGAAAAGATGATAACTTTTGCTTATATCATCTTATTTTATTCATTTTACCAAATAATATCACCAACTATTGACCAAATTAAATGCTCTTATCCCCTATGCATGCTATGGCCGGCCAACTCACTAAAAGAAGGCCAAATTGCACATTTGGGACCTCCAATTAATAATCCATAGCTATTTGGCACCTCTATCAATTAAAATAGAACTTTCACACTTTATGCGATTTAGTCCTTTTCCACAATTAAACATGAAATCATTAAAATTAAAGCACCAAAATTTTCACATAGCCATATTTTAATGCCATAACACATAAAATGACATCAAAATAATTTTCCCTAATCTCGATTTAGTGGTCTCAAAACCACCATTTCTACTAGCCCTAAAATCGGGCTGTTACAAATTTGGGTCACACGGTGTAGCACACGTTCGTGCTTCTTGTTCGTGTGGCATCCTGACTTGTTTCGAATTGCAGCCTTGAGAGACACGGTTGAGAAACACGCCCGTGTGCTCAATCGTGTGGGCAAATATAGGCCTTTTGCAAGGCCAATTTACCACCCAAAATTGGGTCATACCTACAAGCATCAAACAAGCATCAATTCATGTCCCAAAGGCAGCCAAAAACATACCAGATCATGCACAATTTGACCCGTAACAACATTAGTCATTTCCATATACAAATCCAACTCAAACATACCAATTCAAAGTACCAACTTCACATAAAAAACATGTGACTCATACATCATATTGACCCATTTCAGTTAATAGCATTTCTCATCATATCAATTTCTCAAATCAACCATGAAACTTACCAAAATTTTGCATCACATAGCATGCACTAAATTCACTCCATCATCACATTCATTATCAAGCCATATCACATGGTTATATTTACACATTTCAAACCATAATCAAAGTTATCTAGCCTATACATGCCAGACTTCAATATGTACATTTTCAAAAGGTACCAAAATATAGTTCGATAGTATGGTGATGATCCACGACGATCCTCGAGCTCCCAATAGCTTCCATAATTTATAAAACAATGCAAACACACACAAAGTAAGCTTTCAAAAGCTTAGTAAGCCATAAACAAGTAAACTTAACACATAAACAATTACAAACTATTTTATTAGGAAATTCATATTTCTCATCTTGCTCAATTGTTCATAACCACTTACTTATAAACATATCACATTTTCATGTAGCTCACATATCAAATGATCATATTCATACTTATCTTCCATTGCCAAATTTCATATACATTTCATACGTACCTGAAATAGATACATATTCACATATTCACTCATATCTCGGAATGCCCGTTGAACCGTTCGGAATCAATATGGATACTCGGATAGCTCGTAAAGCTCATACAATGCCAACGTCCCAGACATGGTCTTACATGTAATTAAATATCGATACCTCTGTCCCAAACAGGGTCTTACACGAAATCATATACGATACCGATGTCCCAGACATAGTCTTACACGTAAATCTCAAATCGATGCCAATGTCCCAGACATGGTCTTACACGATAACTCATATCGGAATCCTATGTTGTAACACCCCCTACCCGTATTCGTTGTCAGAATAAGGTACGAGGTATTACCAGAATTTACGATTTTTTTTTAAAAACCGAGACCATTCCAATTCAACATATTTTCAAAATAATTCATGCATATTTATAAGATAACTTAAACACATAAGCCATACCAATGGCTGACCTTACATTCC
The DNA here is from genome assembly GCA_005393395.2 of Gossypium australe. Classification (NCBI taxonomy): domain Eukaryota; kingdom Viridiplantae; phylum Streptophyta; class Magnoliopsida; order Malvales; family Malvaceae; genus Gossypium; species Gossypium australe. Next base: position 20,986,294 of record CM016619.1, on the reverse strand, counting down.
TTTCATATTAACATTTATTTTATTAGCTTATACACGCAATTCATTTCCAAACTAAAGTTTCTTTAAATACCGAAATATTGGGGTTGATAGTGTGATGAGTCTCCCACCGATCCGACCTCCGAACTCTTAACACTACAAAACAGGGAAAAAGGAAATAGGGTAAGCATTTTGTGCTTAGTAAGCCCATGTAACAAGAATTATACTTACCTAGTATTTTCAATACAAGCGATAAACATTCATATACTCTTTCAATGCATTATTACCCTAACATTTACAAACTCAACATTCAAGTTAGTTCAATAATTTCCATGTATCAATAATATATATATATACTATGATTGATGAGCTCATCAATATCATGATTTCCATTACCTTGTTATTTTTCCATATTTATCCTGTTGAATTACTCGAAATTTCGATGGATTTTCAGAGGTACACTTTTGTGTACAAATCCGGGTCCGTCAATTCATATTCATGTGCGCACATTTTCATTTCAGAGAGCACACTCCCGTGAACCTCATCTTTACAGCGGGATTACCAGTCCAGGCTAAATCCCCTGTAATATAAACTCATAGAGTATTGTCGGGATTACCAGTCCAGGCTAAATCCCCTGCAACGACAATTACTCTAATGAGCTTGGATCTGAATTACCAGTCTAGGCTAAATTCAGACCCTAATTCGGATTACCCGTCCGGGCTAAATCCATTTTCCACATATTCTTCGGGAGGGCTATATCAGGATAGGATCACCCGTCCGGGCTAGATCCTTTTTACCGTCAATTCCTTTTCAGAGATCCATCGAATTTTCCTTTCATTCAACTGGGATTTCTTCCCCTTTTTATCAAATATATCAATGTTTCATCAATCTTCATACAATGAACATTCAAATTATATTCACATCAATAACATACATTTCAAGCATTTAAGAATACAATTCAAGTTACACGAACTTACCTCGATACTAGTTCGTATACAAAATCTACTAATCCGAGACTTTTTCCTTTCCTCGATCTAGCTTCGTATTTGAGTTTTCCGAATCTAAATAAATAAATTCAATCATCAATTCAATACATTTCATGTTCACATGTAGCATTTTCTATAATTCTATTATTATTTTTAGTTTATTCAAAGCTGTCTACTTGAGTCACAGTCACTAAATTATTTATTTCTCAAGATACAGAACTCCAAATGAAGAACCGTTAATTTTCCCTGAAACTAGATTCACATTTCTTTATACCATAAAATTTCCAGAATTTTTGGCTTAGCCAATTCGTACAGTTTATTCATTAAAATCACCCCTGTTCTGCTATCTGGCAGTTCTGACCCTTCTTCATTAAAAATTAATTATCTCCTCATACAGAATTCGGATGATGTTCTCGTTTATGTTTTTGAAAATAGATTGGATTCCAAATATATAAATTTAAGCCCCTAATTATTTTTCTTCAATTTTTGATGATTTTATAAAGTCAAAACAGAGGAACCCGAATTCATTCTGAACCAGTCTTACAAAAATCTAAATATCTCAAAATACAGAACTTTTTTTCTTTCCTTGTTTCTTTCATATGAAAATATACTCAATAAGCTTTAATTTCATATCTCACTCAACTTCTAATTCCACTTCTACGATTTTTGGTGAATTTTCAAACTTACTCTACTGCTGCTGTCCCAAAACTGTTTTCTTATAGCTTGTTTTACAATTAAGTCCTTTATCCAATTCTAACTTCAAGTTATTTCAATTAAACCACTAATTCATCATTTTATTCATCATATGCTATATTCAAAAACTCTAAAACTTCAAAAACTTCAACTTAAATTCATCAAAACTTTGTTCTAAAACTTATAAAGCATCAAAATTAAAAGAAAAGGACTAAATTAACTTACCAAATTAAACTCCAAGCTTTAAAAACTCTATTATCCCTTTTCTTCTTTCTTTTCTTTTTTCTTTCTTCCCTTCACGTTTTCTCTTTCTTCTTTTTGTTTTTTTTTGTTTCTTTTCTCCTTTCTTTATATATATATATATATATATATAATAATATAATATATAATAATATAATATATAATATAATAATATACTTAAAAAAAATCTCAGATTTTCATCAATACACCGCCTTAACTTTACAAAATGGCATAATTTCCATTTTGGTCCTTCATAATTTCTTTTAATCTATAATTTAACTTTTACTTTCATTTCAATTTAGTCCTTTTCATTTAATTTCCTACCCAAACGTTAAAATTTTCTAACGAAAGTTTAATACCACATTACTAACATTTTATAAATATTTATAAAAATATTTCCTATCATATAAATATTCATGCAAATATATTGAAATAAATTTCTATTTAAATCGGATTTATGGTTGCGAAACCATTATTCCGATAACATTGAATTTAGGCCATTACAACTCTCCCCCCCTTTTAAGGATTTTCGTCCTCGAAAATCTTACCAGTAAAGAGGTTTGGATATTGTTTCCTCATTGCCTCCTCCGGTTCCCATGTCGCTTCCTCAATCCCGTGTTTTTGCCACAATACTTTCACCAAATTTATTTTTTTATTTCTAAGCTCCTTTGTTTCCCGTGCCAATATCTTGATCGGTTCTTCACTGTAACTCATATCCGGTTGAATCTCCACTTCTATCGGAGAAATAACATGTGAAGGATCTGACTTATATCGTCGTAGCATAGACACATGAAAAACATTATGGATTCTATCAAGTTCTGGTGGTAATGCCAACCGATAAGCGACCGGTCCAATTCTTTCTATGATCTCATATGGCCCGATAAATCTTGGACTCAATTTACCCTTTCGACCGAACCGGAGAACTTTCTTCCAAGGAGACACTTTCAGGAATACTTTGTCACCAACCTGAAATTCAATCTCTTTTCGTTTAAGATCGGCATATGATTTTTGGCGATCAGAAGCTGCTTTTAAACTATCCCGAATAACCTTTACTTTTTCTTCTGTTTCCTGGATCAAATCAACCCCGTGTATCTTCTTTTCACTGAGCTCTGTCCAATATAACGGTGTTCTACACTTTCTACCATACAAAGCTTCATACGGAGCCATTTTAATACTGGACTGATAACTGTTATTATAAGCAAATTCAATCAAAGGTAGTTACCTCTCCCAATTACCTTCAAACTCTAGTATACAACATCGGAGCATATCTTCCAATACTTGAATTACACGCTCAAATTGGTCATCTGTCTGAGGATGAAATGCAGTACTGAAATACAACTGAGTACCCAAGGCTTTTTGCAATTTGTCCCAGAAACGAGATGTAAATCGGGGATCTCTATCTGATATAATGGAGACAGGCACTCCATGTAGCCTGACAATCTCAGATATGTACAATTCAGCCAGTTTATCTAAAGAATAATCCATACGTACCGGAATAAAGTGTGCTGACTTTGTCAATCGGTCAACAATCACCCAAATAGCATCCTTTTTTCCTCGAAGACAATGGTAACCCCGATACAAAATCCATAGTGATTCTTTCCCATTTCCATTCCGGTATAGTAATTGGCTGAAGTAACCCCGAAGGTACCTGATGTTCTGCTTTGACCTGTTGACATATCAAACATCTTGATACAAACTCAGAAATATCACGTTTCATACCTGGCCACCAGTACATCTTCTTCAAATCATTATACATTTTATTACTTCCCGGATGTACAGACATAGTACCACTGTGAGCCTCGTGTAAAATTTTCTGTATGAGCTCTGAATTCTTGGGTACACATACTCTACCTCTGAATAATAAACAATCATCAACCCCAACTTGAAATTCAGAATCAGTACCTGACTCACATTGTGCCCGTTTAACCTGTAACTTCTCATCATTCTTCTGAGCTTCACATATTTGCTGTAGAAATGTCGGTTTAGCTCTCAATTCAGCTATGATTGAACCATCATCAGTCAGTGACAATCGGGTATTCATAACTCGTAAAGCAAACAGAGATTTTCGACTCAAAGCATCAGCCACAACATTAGCCTTACCCGGATGATAATCAATAATCAAATCATAGTCCTTTATCAGTTCAAGCCACCTGCGCTGTCTCAAATTCAAATCTTTCTGTGTCATCAAATATTTCAAGCTTTTATGATCAGTATAAATATGACATTTCTCACCGTACAAATAATGCCGCCATATCTTCAATGCAAAAACAATAGCAGCTAACTCAAGATCATGTACCGGATAATTTCTTTCATGTGGTTTAAGTTGTCTTGAAGCATAGGCTATTACTTCACCTTCTTGCATCAAGACACAACCTAAACCATTTAATGAGGCATCACTGTAAATAAAAAATTCCTTACCCAGTTCAGGCTGCACTAATACTGGTGCTTTCGTTAGTAGATCTTTCAATCGGTTGAAACTCTGCTGACATTCATCAATCCACTCGAACTTTACATCTTTCTGTAATAATCGAGTCATCGGAGAAGCTATCATAGAGAATCCCTGTACAAATCTCCGATAATAACCAGCTAAACCCAAGAAACTTTTAACTTCAGATACAGTCTTCGGTGGACTCCAATTGACAATAACTGAGATTTTACTTGGATCTACCCTAATGCCTTCAGCGGATACAATATGTCCAAGAAAACCCACTTCTCGAAGCCAAAATTCACATTTACTGAATTTAGCATATAACTGCTTTTCTCGTAAAATTTGCAACACAATTCTCAAATGTTCTGTATGTTCTTCTTCATCTCGAGAATAAACCAAAATATCATCAATGAAAACTACCACAAACCTATCTAAGTACGGTCTGAATATCCGATTCATCAAATCCATAAATACTGCAGGTGCATTAGTCAACCCAAACGGCATAACCAGAAACTCATAATGCCCGTACCTGGTTCTGAAAGCTGTCTTTGGCACATCTGACTCCTTTACTCGTAACTGATAGTAGCCCGATCGGAGATCAATCTTTGAAAATACAGTAGCACCTTTCAACTGATCAAATAAATCATCAATCCGGGGCAACGGATACTTATTCTTTATAGTTACCTTATTGAGCTGTCGATAGTCAATACACAATCTCAAAGACCCATCTTTCTTTTTCACAAACAGAACCGGAGCACCCCAAGGTGAATGACTCGGTCGGACAAAACCTCTATCAACAAGTTCCTGTAACTGTGTCTTTAATTCCTTTAATTCTGTAGGATCCATTCGGTACAGAGCTATGGAAATCCGAATAGTTCCCGGAATCAAATCTATAGAAAATTCCACTTCTTTTTCTGGTGGCAACCCTGGTAACTCCTCTGGAAACACATCAGAAAATTCACATACCATTGGCACTGCTTGAATCTTCGATTCAGATACCTTGGTATCTAATACATAAGCAAGAAAAGCATCATACCCCTTTTGACATACCTCTGAGCAGTAATAACTGAAATCACATCAGATAATCCCTCTGTCTGATCGGATTTAACCCGAAGTAATTCACCATTCTGACACTTCAACACAATATATTTCTGTTTACAGTTTACTACTGCATCATGCTGAGTTAACCAATCCATGCCCAATATCACATCAAACTCATCAAATGGCAGTAACATCAAATCAGCCAGGAAACAATAACCTCTTACCATCAGTGGACAATTTTTACAAATTTTATCCACCAAAATAGATTGGCCAAAGGGGTTCGAGACTTTAACCACAAATTCAGTAGGTTCAACAGATAAATCTTTAACGCATGCAAGTTTTACACATATATATATGAATGCGTAGAACCGGGATCAATTAATGCAGTAATATTAGTATCAAGTAAAGAAAATGTACCAGTAATAACATCAGGTGCTGAGGCATCTTCTCTGGTACGCATGACATATGTCCTAGGAGGCGCTCGTGTCTCAGGCCTACTTGCAGTATCTTTTGTAGCTCCTCAGCTACCACTGACATTACCGAATGGTCGAGATAGTCTACCCCTCAAAGATGGATTACTTGGCTTCGATATATATTTAGCTTCTTTTTCACTTCTTTCTGGACAATCTCTGAGGAAATGGTCAAAAGAACCACATCGGTAACAAGCCCCGCTCTTAAATCGACATTCACTAAAATGAGCTTTATTACAATACTGGCATCTCGGCTTAGGGGTACCAACACTGCCAACACTGGTCACTGATGGAGTGGAAGGTCTTGAATTAGTGCGCTATGAACCTCGCACTCTATCCGAATACCCAGTGGTTGAGGTAGAACGATCCTGGTACTTCTTCAATTTCTTTGGAGCAGAAAACTGAGATTTTTCATTGGTCTTTTACTAAAAATTCGAGCTTCCCTCTCAGCCTGTTTCTTTTCTTTGCTCCATTCTTCTGCTTTATAAGCTCGTTCTGCTAGTGTAGCAAACTCTCGAATTTCAAGAATTCCAACAAGGAGCTTAATTTCTTCATTTAACCCTTCTTCGAATCGTTTGCACATTTCAGCCTCTAACTGTACCCATTCTCGAGCATATTTACTCAACCGAACAAATTCGCTTTCATACTCAGATACTGATCTATTGCCCTGTTTCAGCTCAAGAAATTCTTTTCTTTTCTGATCAAGGAATCTCTGATTGATATATCTCTTTTTAAACTCGGTCTGGAAGAATTCCCATGTAATTTCTTCTTTCGGAACAACTGAAGCTTTAGTATTCCACCAATGATAAGCTGTGTCTTTTAGCAGTGAAACGGCACATTTCAAACATTCTTCTGGCGTGCAAGATAATTCCTCCAAAACCCGAGTAGTATTTTCTAACCAAAATTCAACTCTTTTAGGATCATCATCAACTGCTGCTCGAAATTCTTCGGCCCCATATTTTCGAATTTTATCGACCGGAGCTTTTCCTTTTCTGACAGATTCAGTACCTGTACCCTGTGGAATCTTGGGAACCGGTGGAGGAACAGGAGGGGGAGCTTGAGTTTGCTGCACTGTAGGGTTAGTTCTTATGTACTGGGTAAACCATTCATTCATTATTTGAAAGAAGGCTATTTTTTCCTCCTCCCCTTGACCCTCTATACCGGGCCTTCTACTGCTAGTTTCTTCTCTTTGTACTGAAGCCGGAGCATGACTCCCAGCTTCCTCATTTTGAGCTCGGTCAGATGACATTACTATAAGGAAAACACAATTTAAATGGTCAGGAGATATCACACTATCAAAAATAATTTAAATGGCATGTATAGCTAATCCGTATTCGCTATGTCGGTCCTAGAACCGGCTAAACTGTAGCTCTGATACCAACAAATGTAACACCCCCTACCCGTATTCGTTGTCAGAATAAGGTACGAGGTATTACCAGAATTTACGATTTTTTTTAAAAACCGAGACCATTCCAATTCAACATATTTTCAAAATAATTCATGCATATTTATAAGATAACTTAAACACATAAGCCATACCAATGGCTGACCTTACATTCCTTTCATATTAACATTTATTTTATTAGCTTATACATGCCATTCATTTCCAAACTAAAGTTTCTTTAAATACCGAAATATTGGGGTTGATAGTGTGATGAGTCTCCCACCGATCCGACCTCCGAACTCTTAACACTACAAAACAGGGAAAAAGGAAATAGGGTAAGCATTTTGTGCTTAGTAAGCCCATGTAACAAGAATTATACTTACCTAGTATTTTCAATACAAGCGATAAACATTCATATACTCATTCAATGCATTATTACCCTAACATTTACAAACTCAACATTCAAGTTAGTTCAATAATTTTCATGTATCAATAATATATATATACTATGATTGATGAGCTCATCAATATCATGATTTCCATTTCCTTGTTATTTTTCCATATTTATCCCGTTGAATTACTCGAAATTTCGATGGATTTTCAGAGGTACACTTTTGTGTACAAATCCGGGTCCGTCAATTCATATTCATGTGCGCACATTTTCATTTCAGAGAGCACACTCCCGCGAACCTCATCTTTACAGCGGGATTACCAGTCCAGGCTAAATCCCCTGTAATATAAACTCATAGAGTATTGTCGGGATTACCAGTCCAGGCTAAATCCCCTGCAACGACAATTACTCTAATGAGCTTGGATCTGAATTACCAGTCCAGGCTAAATTCAGACCCTAATTCGGATTACCCGTCCGGGCTAAATCCATTTTCCACATATTCTTCGGGAGGGCTATATCAGGATAGGATCACCCGTCCGGGCTAGATCCTTTTTACCGTCAATTCCTTTTCAGAGATCCATCGAATTTTCCTTTCATTCAACCGGGATTTCTTCCCCTTTTTATCAAGTATATCAATGTTTCATCAATCTTCATACAATGAACATTCAAATTATATTCACATCAATAACATACATTTCAAGCATTTAAGAATATAATTCAAGTTACACGAACTTACCTCGATACTAGTTCGTATACAAAATCTACTAATCCGGGACTTTTTCCTTTCCTCGATCTAGCTTCGTATTTGAGTTTTCCGAATCTAAATAAATAAATTCAATCATCAATTCATACAGAATTCGGATGATGTTCTCGTTTATGTTTTTGAAAATAGATTGGATTCCAAATATATAAATTTAAGCCCCTAATTATTTTTCTTCAATTTTTGATGATTTTATAAAGTCAAAACAGAGGAACCCGAATTCATTCTGAACCAGTCTTACAAAAATCTAAATATCTCAAAATACAGAACTTTTTTTCTTTCCTTGTTTCTTTCATATGAAAATATACTCAATAAGCTTTAATTTCATATCTCACTCAACTTCTAATTCCACTTCTACGATTTTTGGTGAATTTTCAAACTTACTCTACTGCTGCTGTCCCAAAACTGTTTTCTTATAGCTTGTTTTACAATTAAGTCCTTTATCCAATTCTAACTTCAAGTTATTTCAATTAAACCACTAATTCATCATTTTATTCATCATATGCTATATTCAAAAACTCTAAAACTTCAAAAACTTCAACTTAAATTCATCAAAACTTTGTTCTAAAACTTATAAAGCATCAAAATTAAAAGAAAAGGACTAAATTAACTTACCAAATTAAACTCCAAGCTTTAAAAACTCTATTATCCCTTTTCTTCTTTCTTTTCTTTTTTTCTTTCTTCCCTTCACGTTTTCTCTTTCTTCTTTTTGTTTTTTTTTTTGTTTCTTTTCTCCTTTCTTTATATATATATAATAATATATAATATAATAATATAATATATAATATAATAATATACTTAAAAAAAATCTCAGATTTTCATCAATACACCGCCTCAACTTTACAAAATGGCATAATTGCCATTTTGGTCCTTCATAATTTCTTTTAATCTATAATTTAACTTTTACTTTCATTTCAACTTAGTCCTTTTCATTTAATTTCCTACCCAAACGTTAAAATTTTCTAACGAAAGTTTAATACCACATTACTAACATTTTATAAATATTTATAAAAATATTTCCTATCATATAAATATTCATGCAAATATATTGAAATAAATTTCTATTTAAATCGGATTTATGGTTGCGAAACCATTATTCCGATAACATTGAATTTAGGCCATTACATATGTCATGACATATGTATCCTAACTATTCCTATGGTTCGTACGGGGCTTTTCGGACGTCATCACATTATCGAAATTTTCTTGGATTTCACATATTCAGCTCCAATAGCCATTCATCACATATCATTGACATATAAGCAATAATAATTCAATTCAAACACATTTATTCGTATATAGACTTACCTCGTACGGGAAAGAACGGAAACGAACGGCTATTCAACTACTTTCGATTTCCCCTGATCTCATTCCGTTTTATTTGGTTCTTGATCTATACACATTCAAATTTAACTCTTTTGTTCACCAAATCATTCAATTCAACCCATTTACATAAATTTAGGGCATTTTACAAATTAGCCCTCACATTTTTACATTTTGACATTTTAGTCCCTATTTCATAAAATCACAAAATACACATAATTTAATAATATCGTAGTTTGGCCGAATATTCCTTTAGCTCATATAAGCCCACATATTTCATTTATTTTACATTTTAGCCCCTCAATTTTCTCATTTTCACAAATTAGACCATAATAATCAATTTCATCAAAAATCTCAATACAAAACATATTTATCTAACATCAAGCTTTCATTTTTCACCATTTAACATCACAAAGCTCATAAAATCAACAATGGCACATCTGAAAATCATCATCAAAATAAGAAATTTTGGCATGGGCTTGATAGATTGCTAAGCAACAATCACAAAAACGTAGAAATTATCGAAAACGGATAAAAATCATACCTCAATTAGCCAAGATTAGTACCGAACCCTAAAGACCCTTTTTCTTTTATTTTTCCTTTGTATTTTTGGCAAGGATGAACACAAATGACTAATTTCATGCATTTGTTTTATTAACTATAACCTTATTATTATCATTAATAATCCACTAACTAATGTCCAACCATGTCATTTCATGAATTCAATGGTCCATTTACAACATAAGGACTTCACATTTAAAGAGACACATTAATTCAGCACTTAATCAAATAGAAGGCCACTTTTAGATTTTTTGTGATTTAGTCCTTTTTCACAAATCGGCACACAAACGATAAAATTTAATCACGGAAATTTCTCACATATTAATTCACATATTATAAGTACAGAAGATAATATTCAAATATTTTTCTAACTCGGATTTGTGGTCTTGATGCCACTATTCTAACTAGGGACTAAACCGGGCTGTTACATAAATCCTGTAAAAAAATGGAATACGTTTCTAACTAAAACAACCTCCACCAAATTAAGTACACGCCCCATTCTTTGTCATTTATATTACTTCAAAGCAATATGAGAATCTATTAGCTGACACTATGCACAGATACTCTCTAGAGGAAGGGACTATCGTGTTACCTTTAGTTGGTAAATTTTTTGGAAAACACCCAACAATGATGGCTCATTATGCATAAAGAAATAGATATAGAATGCCACCAGCGTCCACCAGGATAGGGTTAATAACTGCCCTGGTGCAATGTCGTATTCATTTAGCACCACACAAAAGAAGAGGGTTGAGTGGTAGATGGAAACCAGGCTCCAAAAAAATCAAGGGTAAGATAAAATCTACGAGGTTATCGCTTACATGACATCCTTGAGGTCGCTGGAAGTCATAAGAAAAAATTAGGTGGTGGATACCCTAGACTCCTATATATCAGTGCATTTCTCCTGGTAGGGCTATAGTCGTACATCGCAGTTGTTATACCTAGTGGAGTATCATCAGGACCTTAGGGTTCGAATGGGATTGGATTTCTAGGGATAACGTTTCGATTAACTTGGCCTCGACCCCTTTATCTGGTGGTTGTTCTAACCATGTTAGGTGAAAGAAAATGAAAGGAAAGAAAAAGAAGGAAAACAAATGTTACCTCTAAGAAAGATGAAGAGAGCAAAAAAGAAATTAGAGTTTCAGTTAATTCAGAGTCATCAACGACACCACATTTCAAGTACTTAAAAAATTCATTTTCTTAACTAAGTATACAAGCTACAAGCACTTTCAAATAACTTATTATCTATCCCAAAATGCTATACCAAAATTCAAGCCAAACTTAATATCTCATGCCCAACCTCTTGTACTTTACCATAGAATCAAGTATGCACATCTCACTTAATTACTTATATCACATCATCATATGCACATTAACAAAAACACCAACAAGTACGTAAGAACCTTTGCAAACATAATCAATTTCTCCTATTACATGTCATATAAACCAAATAGAATCCAAAATATACCAAAAGATTCTCGGATAGTGTGATTCTTCAAGTTGATCCGACCGCCCGATTATCCACAAGATGTTATCTACAAGGAAGCAAGACAAATACACAAGTAAGATTTTGTAAAGCTTAATTAGTTCATCAATAGAACGATAAATCTTTCCAAATTTAAACACAACAAATCAAATAAAAAGATTAAAGAATAAAGTTCCTGTCACAATTCAAATCATATTCCAAGTTATCATTTAGTAAGGTCCCCAATCACCAATATCCAGGACGAATTATTACACCGGCCCAAAGCCTACTAGGCACTAAGCCCGATAGATACAGCAGCATGAAGCCTGCTAGGCACAAGGCCCGATACATTACAGTACACTGGCGTAAAGTCTGCTAGGCTCAAGGCCCAATTCAATACACTCAATACATTTCAATTCAACTATTGACCTCCATTAAATCAAACATTAAATAATCATGAAACACTACAATTACTGAAGCAAAACAAGTGTTAAGGAAATTATCTATAACATACTTATGTAAACGAACTTACAATATTGATTTGCAATAACGGTTCAGAGTATCTCAATCAGTAATCGACATTATATCAATTCATTATTTCCATTTTCAATTACACACATCAATGCAATCCAACACCATGCAATTAGGTTCATATAATACATTTAAAAATGTACTAAAATTAAACTGAACAACTTACCTAACTAAACTGCAGCAATGACAAAGGTACAAGGACTACTCAGTAACTTCTCTATGCCTCGATTTTCAACCCATTCTTGATTTAGAATAAAAATTTCATTCAATTAACTAATTCCATCAGTAGAATTAAATCTTTTTATGAAATTAAGTCCTTTTAGACATTTTTATAAAATTGTCCCCAACATTTTACTTTTTATGCAATTTAGTCCCTAAGTCCAAATCATGCAATTTCACCATTTTCAATTGAATTCAAGCTTAGCCGAATTGTTTGGGACCTTATTACAACCCATATTTACTATTGTTTCATATCAAGTCCTCATAATTTTATCCCTTTAACATTAAAATTAACAAAAATTACTTCACAAAATAGTACTATTTAACAACCAAGCTTAATAACTTATCAATAAACTTCAAGAACAACTCAAACTCATTAATGGCATAATCCAAAATATTTGACAGTTTTACAAATTGCTAAAAACGGGTGAGATTTACTCACCAAATCGAGGAACTAAAGCTTGGTTGAAGCCTCCCAAGCCTTAACAATGGAGTTTCAGCTTCTTCTAGAAGAAGCTAGGAAAAAGATAACTCAATTCATATCTTTTTATGTATTATAATACATTATAATTTACTATTTACAAATTTACCCTTTTAAAACAAATAAAATCTCATAATTTCAAGCTCATTACCGTCCACTTGATACACACATGGTATATTTACTTACTAGATCCCTTACTTTACCTTCAATTTTTCCATTTAGTACCTTTAATTAATAGAAATCAACTTTTGTAGCTTTTACGATTTAGTCATTTTTATTTAATTAACTATCTAAACGATAAAATTTCATAACCAAATTTTAACATGACACTAATGGCCACATAAATATTAAATAATTACAGATCGACATGTCAGAGTTGTGGCCCCGAAACCACTATTTTCAACAATACTGAAAAATAGACTAATTAGTAATTTCATTAATTAATTAGGATTTAAGTGCAATTTGTTGATTAAACGTTAAATGTCAGTTATATTTTAATGGGTTTAATTTAACAGTTTTTAAGAGAATGAAAGGTCAAGAGTTATGTTTTAATGGGTTTAATTTAGCAGTTTTTTAGGAGAATGAAAGGTCAAGAGTCATCAGTTATTTTTTATGGATGGCTAAGGGTTTTAATTTTGGTTTATGGCTATTATTAGATTTTAATATTTTTAGTTTTTTGAAGGGCAGACTATAGCCTATAAATAGTTTGTAAGCAATTGATATAATACAGAAAAAAAAAAAGAAGGTTTAAAAGTTAAAATAAAAATTTTTCTTGGAAGTTGTTTTTCTCTACAAGCCCTCAAGACATAGCTAATAAATAATTTTTCATTTTTTATTCTGTATTGAGTGATTTCACAAATTGGTATCCGAGCCATGGAGAGTGTGACCAGTAATGTGTTGGTGCCTCGATTAACAAAGGCAAACTACGAGAATTAAAGCATCCAAATGAAAGCTCTTCTAGGGTCTCAAGATGGCTGGGAGGTGGTCCAAGAAGGTTTCATAGAATCGGCAACTACCGCAAGATATACGGCGGCTCAAAACAAGACGTTGAAAGAGATGCGATCGAAAGATAAGGCGGCATTGTACATGTTGTTCTGAGTTGTTGACGAGTCGGGCTTTGAGAAGATTGCGAGTGCGACAACTTCAAAAGAAGCGTGGGACATTTTGGCGAAGGTGTACAAAGGAGCCGACCGAGTTAAACAAGTCCGCCTTCAAACTCTTTGCGGCGAGTTGGAAGGCATGAAGATAAAGGAATCAGAAGGTGTCTTCGACTACATCACGCGTGTTCAAATCGTGGTGAACCAACTCAACCGAAATGGAGAAGCGTTAACCGATGCACGAGTTATGGAGAAGATTTTGAGGTCGTTAACTGACAGTTTTGAGAATGTCATATGTGCCATAGAAGAGTCAAAGGATCTAGCAACGCTCATAGTTGACGAGCTCGCTGGTTCTCTCGAGGCACATAAACAACGTAAGAAGAAGAAGAAAGAGGAGGCACTCGAGCAAGCACTTCAAACTAAGGCATCAATCAAAGACGAAAAGGTTTTCTATTCTCAAAACGTTTGAGGTAGAGGGCGTAGCTATGGAGGTCGAGGAAATGGTTGTGGTGGAAGAGGTCACGGTCAAGAAGGGCATTATGAGGAGAAGGAGCAATCAAACCAACAAAATTGGTGTAGAAGAGTTCACAGTTGTGGAAGAGGCAGTTGGTCAAATTATTCCAACATCAAGTGCTACAAGTGTGGCAAATATGGTCACTATGCGAAGGATTGCAACTCTGATAACTGTTACAATTGTGACAAGGTGGGGCATTTCGAGAAAGAATGTCGCGTCTTGAAAAAGGTGGAAGAGACAACCAACCTAACCACGGAAGATAAGGAGGCGAAAGAAGGTTTTCTCTTGATGGCACACAACGAAGTCAACATCAACAACATGGTGTGGTACCTTGACACGGGTGCAAGCAACCATATGTGCGGGCACAAGCACCTATCCAAAAAGATGCGAAAGGTTGAAACGGGACATGTGTCGTTTGGAGATACGTTGAAGGTTGAGGTAAAAGGCCAAGGTACTGTTTGTTATTTACAAACGGATGGGTTAGTTAGGTCAATCCAAGATGTGCATTACGTACCAGACCTCAAGAGCAACATTTTGAGTATGGGGCAACTCATGGAAAAAGGTTATTCAGTACTTACGAAAGACCGGGTGTTACACTTGAAAGATAAGTAAGGGCGTTTGGTCGCTTAAGTTGAAATGGGCAGAAATCGCATGTACAAGTTGAATTTGAGAAGCGTTCGAGAAAAATGTTTGCAAGTCGACGTAGAAGACAAGGTATCGCTGTGGCATCTCCATTTTGGTCACCTACATTATGGTGGACTAAACGAGTTGGCGAAGAAGGTGCACGGGCTATCAGACATGGACTATGAAGGAAAAATTTGTGAAGAATGTGTGCTCGGCAAGCATGCGAGAACTTTGTTTCAAAAGAAAGCAGAATATCAGGCTAAACAACCTCTCGAATTGATTCATACAGACATATATGGACCAATCACCTCCCGAATCTTTTAGCGGTAAAAGGTATTTCATTTCCTTTATTGATGATTTCTCACGAAAAACTTGGGTTTATTTTTTGAAAGAAAAATCCAAGGCGTTCGAGGTGTTCAAAAAGTTCAAAGTGATGGTGGAAAAAGCAACCGGTAGACACATCAAATCTGTACGATCCGATAAAGGTGGCGAGTATGCTTCGACGACTTTCATGGAGTATTGTGAGGAGCAAGGCATAATACGATTCCTAACTGCATCGTACTCTCCCCAACAAAATGGTGTGGCTGAAAGGAAGAACCGGACTGTTCTAGACATGGTTCGGTCAATGCTCAAGAGCAAGAAGATGCTGAAGGAATTTTGGGCGGAAGCCATGCAATGTGTCATCTATGTGCAAAATTGGTGTCCACGTGCGAAGTTGGATGATCAAACACCACAAAAAGCATGGAGCTGACAAAAATTGACAGTTTCTCATCTCAAAGTATTCGGTAGTGAGGCCTATGCACACGTGCCAAATCAGCAAAGAATGAAGCTCGAAGAAAAAAGCAAAAGGTTGATTTTTATTGGGTATGATGAGAAAACAAAAGGATAGAAGCTACTCGACTCGATAAGCAAAAAGGTTGTGGTGAGTCGTAATGTACAAGTTAATGAACCAAGCGAGTGGGATTGGAATAACTCAACGGAGGTTATCATCAAAGATGGAGGATCATCAACCGCTACAGCAACAATCATACCGACAAATCCTGAAACTACCGATGATGAAGATGAACCGCAACAACCCAAAATGCGAAGTTTGCAAGATTTGTATGATTCAACAAATGAGGTACACATTGTATGTCTTTTGGCAGATTCTGAGAATATACGTTTTGAAGAGGCGGTACGAGACAAGAAGTGGCAAACTGCCATGGACGAGGAGATTAAAGCAATTGACCGCAACAACACATGGGAGTTAATGGAGTTGCCGAAAGGAAGTTAGCCCATTGGTGTGAAGTGGGTGTTCAAGAGAAAGATGAATGCTCAAGGCGAGATAGAATGGTACAAGGGGCGACTTGTTGTAAAGGGATACAAGCAAAAAGAGGGAATCAATTATGACGAGGTGTTTGCTCCCGTTGCAAGAATAGAGACAACCCGATTACTCTTTGCACAAGCGGCTCAATTCAAATGGTCGATATTTCAAATGGATGTCAAGTCGACATTCTTGAATGGTGTGCTCAAAGAATAAGTCTACATCGGAAAACCACCCGGGTACATGAAAAGTGGAGAAAAGAAGAAGGTGTTGAAATTGAAGAAGGCACCTTACAGGTTGAAGCAAGCACCGCGGGCATGGAATACTCGTATCGATACATACTTCAAGGAGAACGAGTTCGAACAATGTCCCTATAAACATGCCCTTTACGTGAAGAAGAATAGAGGTAATATGTTATTTGTTGCTCTTTATGTTGATGACCTCATTTTTTATGGGGAACAATGGTGAGATGATACAAGATTTTAAGAGCACAATGACACAGGAATTCGAGATGACAAATTTGGGTTTGATGAAGTTTTTCCTTGGTTTGGAGGTAAGACAAGAAGAGACAGGTATTTTTGTGTCACAAGAGGCATATGCAAAGGAAATTTTGAAGAAGTTCAAGATGGCATATTGCAAACTGGTATCAACACTAATAAAACCAGGTGTAAAACTCTCAAAATTTGATAGAGGAGAACGAGTCAGCGCGAGCAAATACCGGAGTTTGGTAGGAAGCCTTCACTATCTCACTTGCACAAGGCCTGACCTTTTGCTAAGTGGTTGGTTCATGGAGGAGTCGGTTTATTCACATTGGAAGGCGTTGAAGCAAATTCTACGGTACATCCAAGGAATGGTGTCACTCGGGTTATTCTATTCAAATGTGAAAGATTACAAGTTGATTGGGTACTCTGACAGTGATTGGTACGGAGACTTAGACGATCAGAAAAGTACATCAAGATATGTGTTCTTTATGGGTAACACGGCGTTTACTTGGCTTTCAAAGAAGCAACCAATCGTGACGCTCTCGACATGTGAAGCTGAATATATGGCAGCGTCTTGGTGTGTATGTCATGCTATATGGCTCAGAAATTTATTGGACGAGTTGGAGCAACAACAACTCGGTGCGATTGAGATACGAGTTGACAATAAATCAACAATTGAGTTGGCAAAGAACCTAGTGAATCATGAGAGAAGCAAATACATTGACATTCGCTTTCACTTCATTTGAGATCATGTAAAGGAAGGAAGTGTGAAATTAGTGCACGTGGCAAGCCGGGACCAAGTCGCGGATATCTTCATGAAACCGCTACTGATGGTACTTCTCAACAACTGCAAGAAATTAATTGACATGAAGGATGGCAGAAGCATTTAAGTTTATGAGGGAGTTTTGTTGATTAAACGTTAAATGTCAGTTATGTTTTAATGGGTTTAATTTAACAGTTTTTCAAGAGAATGAAAGGTCAAGAGTTATGTTTTAATGGGTTTAATTTAGCAGTTTTTTAGGAGAATGAAAGGTCAAGAGTCAGCAGTTATTTTTTATGGATGGCTAAGTGTTTTAATTTTGGTTTATGGCTATTATTAGATTTTAATATTTTCAATTTTTTGAAGGGCAGGCTATAGCCTATAAATAGTTTGTAAGCATTTGATATAATATAGAAAAAAGAAGAAGGTTTAGAAGTTAAAATAAAAAGTTTTCTTGGAAGTTGTTTTTCCACAAGCGCTCACGGCATAGCTAATAAATAATTGTTTGTTTTTTATTCTGTCTTGAGCGATTTCTCACAATTTACCCCAATTTAGAGAATTCCGCATCATTCCTACCATTTGACCATTTAATGAGGGTCTGATTACCCAATTGGTCCTTCAATTATTTTAAATTCCTACTAAACAAACTTTATTTCAATTTAACCTGAAACTAATTAGGACTTAATGAATAAATAACCCAAAAGTTAGTTGATTTAATCATGTCACCACCGCTTGGACTTTTTCACCATGGTTTAATCACTATTTTGGTCCCTATAGTATTTTAAATATATAGTAATTCAATTTTGCCTCTTTTACAATTTCATCATTTTACCTTTATTTACTATCAAATCATTAAAAATTTTTGTATCAGACTTCAATACACCTATGATACGATTCTATAAATATCTAATAAAAATATTTACGACCTTAAATTACAGAAGCAAGGTCCCAATACTTCATTTTCATAAACCACTTGATTTTTGAATCGAACCACTTATACTAACTTTTAATTCAGTTAGTTAAAATTCCTCAAATCCAAATTCAATATAAAAATTATTATTGTCTCATATAATTTAAATATTAATTATACGAATTTACTAGTCGGATTGGTGGTCCCGAAACTACTATTGCTGACAGCACTGAAAAGTGGGTTGTTACATAGGATGTATATTGAGATACATGATCGTGTTGATGCGTATGAAACGTGTTTTGAAGTATGATTTGGTTAAGAAAATGAGTTTAGCATACCTAAATGTGTATGTATGTTAGATATATGATATGTGTTTGAAAAGGTTATGTGATTTGAGTTTTGACACCACGGTGGTATTCGATGAAGTCTATCGAGATAGTAAACACGAACTTCAGTACGACTGATCTGAAGAAAGTCCATGGCCATAGCACATTCTGAAAAAGGGTGGATGAGCCGCATTTATCGACTAGTATTTCTGTGTGTCCTAAGGCAATGAGGGGTAAACCTCACACAATGTGAGTTTAGGCAAATCCATATCGTAAACACGGTAATTCATGGAGTGCCTGGGTGGCATTCTGTTAGCCTTTGTGGCGTATTCTGATTTGCCCTTGTGGCAATCTGTCAGCCTTTGTGGCGTATTCTGCTTGAAACTTGTGGTGTATACTGAAAAGTCTATGATAAGGATATGATCAGTTTGAAATTATTTTGGTTTGAATAGTTCTATGATACAACCGAATGAATCTGTGTGTTCAAAGAGGTTATCCACCGTGAGCATATGTTAGTTTTGAATATGAATGTATTCTCAATGATAAGAGATATTCAAATTTTCATCGGTCTGATATCGTCAGTGATATGTACGGTTGGGAAATCTGAGTTGTTAATATCCACCATATCTGTATAGCATTGTGTTTCAACTTTGGAATTATCTAATATTTATGCCATCTATCTATTTGAGTATTATTGTACTTTGTGACAAGAGTTGTAAGGAATATTTCCGAGCTAGCTATTAGTTCATTATCTGTGTAAGTTCTGTTGGATATTGAAATAAATAATGGTTTAGTTGGTATACTGATTGTAATCAACTCCGTGTGGGTATCTGCCAAAAGTATAAATATTCGCTAGTGAACAGTATCTGTGAATATCTATTTTGGGATAATCGTTGTAAGTTGTTTGAATAGAGAAGAAGAGGTAGTATCATTTAGTACCAATGAGTCAAGTTAAGGATGATTAGTTAAGAAAATTAAGGGGCGTCTAAATATGTAATTACATAACTGACGATGGGAAGGTATCTATCAAAGACAGATGTGGGTAAATCCAAATATTCAAGATGAAGAATTCAGCAAGAAAGGTTAAAAGGTATGTTGTGTCTAAATTCACTAAGTTCCTCTGAACTTACGAATGTTATGTTTATGTTTCAGGTGTTGCTTTGTAAGAATTTCCCAGGAGGGACAACGCCATGAATGAGCCAGAGAAGCGGCAAACGGGGATACTATACATACAATGAACATTTTTGAAAAACCGGTGTCTAGTGAACTTACGCTTTAAAGAGCCTATTTTTATAATCCTTGTGTTGTATTAAATTGTGATCAATTTGATGTAATATTTTATTTTAATTTTAAATACTTCTCTATGTTTCTTTAATAGTGACATTTCTTATAAAATATTAGGAAATATGTATAATGTCATGAGTTTAAGTTGATTGTTTTGAAATTTTGCTAAGTTATGCAAAGTAACACCTAAGATTCAGATCCAGTGAAATTGGGTCGGATTGGGGGTGTTACAATATAATATTATTAACAATATTAGAATTCATAGCCCAACTAATGGGTAAACGATATCCTCTTATTAGCATTACATAATAGATGAAAAGTAAATGTAGTCATAGGCCATTTGTCTTTATGATGAATAACTTGAATACTATTTGTAGTAATTGACTATTCATGAAGGAAGATGTAATAGTATGAGATAAAATAGGATCATGTTGATAGAACGAATTTATCACAAAAAATTAAAGATATCTTATGAGGGTAACACACTTATGATAAGGTCATTAGACGAACACCTATTAAATAGCTTTCATAATTGTAACAGCCCGATTTCGGGGCTAGTCAGAACAGTAGTTTCGGGACCACTAATCTGAGGTTGAGGAAAATTATTTTAGTATTCATTATTGTTTTATGGCATTAATATATGGCTATATGAAAATTTTGGTGCCTTAATTTTAGCAATTGTATGTGTAATTGTGAAAAAGGACTAAATCGCATAAAGTGCGAAAGTTCCATTATAAGTGGTAAAGGTGTCTAATAGCCAAAGAATATCAATTGGAGGTCCTTAAAGTGAAATTAGGCCATTGGATTTGTGATGGCCATCCATATAGAGGCTAGGGAGACAAGATATTAAATGTTGGTCAAAATTGGTGAAAATTAGGTGATAAAAATGAATAAAATAAGATGAATAAAAGATGTTATCATCTTTCACTATTCACCCTCCTTCTTCCACCGAAAATTGAAGAGAAAAATAGAGTTTTTGGGGTTCAAACTTTCAGCTAAGCTATCTCATTGCAAGTAAGTGATTGTGGTGGTTTTATTTGATAATTTTTGTACTTTTGGAGTCCCTAAAGCTTAAGCTAGCTAATGAGGGGACTAATTTGTGAAATGGTTGAAAGTTTAAAGACTTTCCATGAGAGGGTTTATGTTGTTAGCTGAGTTTTTATGGAAGAAAATGAATGTTGGGGAGATGAGAAACAACTTTTGTGAAAGGTGTTGTCATGAAAACACCTAAATGGGACTAAGTTGTAAATGTTGTAAATTGGTAATAAATGCATGAAATAGTTAGATTTGTGGGTTGTTGTAAGAGGAATAAATTTCCAGCTAGGCTTGTTTAATGAGAAAATGTGTTGAAAAATGACTTACTAGCCTAGGGGCAAAGTTGTAATTTTGCCATAGTACAAGGATAAAATGGTCATTTTTTCCTAAGTAGGGATTATGATGCATTATGATCATAAAATTTTTTAAATGAGTGAATTTTGTTGTTATATATCAAGAAGAGTGCAGAATTAACTTTGACCGGGGAAAAGGCAAGGTTTCGGATTAAACCGCAAATTAACACATTTTGCACAGAGGTAAGTTTATGTGTAAATGATGCATCTTAATTACACATGTTGTTACTTATTGGTGCACTGTATGATTGAGAACATGTATGATTCAAGTGGATTGAATTTGGTAGATATTGAGTAATTTTTGTATGAATGACTAAATAGATATGTAAATGTGAAATAGCATCCGTAGTAATAAATGGTGGGCTATGTGCGACACCACCTTAATAATTCTTGATGGTGGGCTAAGTGCGATACCACCTTATTACTTATTCACGATGGGCTGTGTGCTATACAATCGTTTATATTATTATTTGGTGGGCTAAATGCGTTACCACCGTAAATATTCTTGTTGGTGGGTTATGTGCGATACCACCCTGTTAAAGATTGATGGTGGGCTAAGTGTGAAACCACCGAGTGATTGATAGTATTATGAATGGTTTATTGGGAAAATTATGATGTGTTTCTTTGTGTGATCATGCGGTGATAAGTTCACGGATGTATGTTAAATAATGTGGGCATTTGGCTTGTGATATGGTTGGAATGTGGTAAGAGATGAAATGATTAAGCATGATCATGGAATGTGGATTGTTCTTGCTTAGTATGTAATGCTATTTATTGTTTAGCACATACTATGATGTTATTTGTTTACATGTAAACTTACTAAGCTTAAAGCTTATTCCCCTTTTCCTTTCCCTTATTTTATAGAGCCAAAGCGTCGGGTCGAGATACGAAGATAATTGGAAGATGACCCACACTATCAGCTCAGCTCGGTATATCTAGACTTAGTGTTTTGAGTATGGCATGTATAGGTGCTAGACTAGGCAAATTTTTTTGTTATTTTGGCCAAGAGTGTGTTGGCTCCTTTAGAGGTGAACTCTTTTGTATATAGCCATAGTTGATGGCTCGTTGTTTATAATTTATGAAAAAATGAAGTTATTCATGGAAGTTTATGTTGCACATTTGAGTTGCTTAGTGATTTATTGAATGTTATTATGATGTGTGAATTAGGGTGGTGAAAAGAGCTTGGCAAAGAGCCTTATTCTTGTCCACACGGGCATGTGTCTAGGCCGTTTGTGGCATACAGTCATTCCCATGGCTGTGTGACCAGGCCGTGTGTCCCCTGCATGTTAGTTTTACAAGTCAGTAAGCTTTGTAATAAACACACGGGTAGAGACACGGCCGTGTGTCTCAACCGTGTGGTAGGCCCCACGAACATGGGTGTGTGCCCAGGCCGTGTGAAGTCTGTACCTTGAAATTGGAATTTAATTCGACACACAGTCTAAGGACACGGCGTGTGCCTTGGCTGTGTGACCTTAGTGAGATGATGACGTCATAAACAGAATGCGAAGGTTTTGGCACACGGGCTAAGACACGGGCATGTCGAGGCCGTGTGAGGGACATGGGCGTGTGTCCGGCCTTGTGAAAACCCCTATAGGTTCAAAATGAAAATAAATCCCACACTGGGTAGGGACATGGGCGTGCTTGACCACACGGGCATGTCCCATTTCACACGGGCCTGTGGCCCCTGTTTAGGTGAAAAATTTTTAAGTGCACTAAAGTTTTCGGTTGGATTCCAAAACCCTCCGTATGCATGTTTAATGCCTCGTAGGTCCTTAATGAGAATGTTTTAATGGTGAAAGAGATATTTTAAGTTGTATGACCAAGTGAGTAAAGTACAGTAACGCCTCGTACCCGGCTCCGACGTAAAATACGGGTAAGGGGTGTCACATTTAGTGGTATCAGATCTATTGTTTAGTCGGTTCTCGAACTACCGTAGCGTGTGTTAGAGTCTAGCTATACATGCCATAAGCGTATATTGATAGTGTGGTGGCTTCTGACGATTCTAAACTTTGTTTTTATACAGTAAATGGATCCCGATCGAGCAGCTGCTGATGACGCAGCTAGTGATGCGCCGACTCCCGCGCAAGGGACTGCGCCTGTAGAGAGTGGACCCGAAACTAAGGGTCAAGGAGAAGAGGTCCGGGAAGCCTTTCTCCAAATGATGAGTAACTGGTACACGGAGTATGTACGAGCAAACCCTAATGCTTAACCTCTTCCACCCCCTGCTATACCTTATCCAATTCCTGTGGCTCCTCAAGGTATAGATTTAATGAGGATCACCAAGGCCCCGGTAGATAAGATTCAGAAGTAAGGGGCTGAGAAGTTTAGAGCTAATATAGATGATGATCCTGAGAAGGCGGAGTTCTGGCTTGAGAACTCAATGAGAGTATTTGATGAACTCTCCTGTACACCTGAGGAGAGCTTAAAATGCATCGTGTCCTTGATGAGGGACTCGGCATACCATTGGTGGAAAACGCTAACATCGGTGGTTCCAACGGAGAGAGTGACGTGGGACTTCTTTTTGGAAGAGTTTCGAAAGAAGTATATAAGTTAGAGGTTTGTGGATCAGAAACGGAAGGAATTCCTTGAGTTAAAGCAAGGAAAAATGACCGTGGCGGAATATGAGCGTGAGTTTGTTAGGCTTAGCAAGTACGCACAAGAATGTGCGTCAACAGAAGCTATCTTGTGCAAGAAGTTTAAAGATGGGCTAAATGAGGATGTTAGACTTTTAGTTAAGATTTTGGAACTAAAAGAATTTGTAGTGTTGGTGGATAGGGAATGTAAAGCTGAAGAACTGAATAAGGAAAATAGGAAGGTTGTGAGTGAGGCCCGAGATGCAAGAAAAAGGCCGATGAGTAAATCATATCAAACTCAATCGAAAATGTCCAAGGAAGTAAACCCTCCGACGACTGCGCCAGTTGGGTATTCGCATAGAGATTGAGGTAACACATACTCGGGCTCGAGAGTCCAAACTACCTCGATGGCAAGTGTGGGCAATCCAAAGTCCAAACCGAAGTGTCCAAATTGTGGAAGGCAACACACTGAGGAGTGTTGGGGGAATAACTGAAATTATTATAAGTATGGTTCCCCCGATCATTTCATCCAAAATTGTCCTGAGAGGGACGACAAGGAAAGGAAGCAAGAGATAAGATCCAGCACTGTATCTTCAAGGGGTAGATCACAAAAGAACCCAGGGGTGGGACTAGTGGTAGAGGTGTGTCTCGAGATTCTGCTGTAAGACCGGAGGGTTGGGCACCTGTAAGAATGTAACACCCCAAACCCGGCCCATTCGTTACGACCGAATTTGAAATGCCACTGCAAAAAAACTTTTGAAAATATTCTTACTTAAAAGTAACATCGTTAAAAATTTGTCGCCTTTAATAAAACATTTTGTATATTTAAAACATTCTAAGTAAGAATTAAGTTGTTATAAAAATATACCGGATTCAAAACTTTAATATGACTTTTGAGATTTAAACATCTTTTTAAAATTAAACTTTCAAAGTATTAACTTAATTATAAGTTCAACTTAAACATAACAAAATTCAAATAATCAAATACTTTAAGGCCCTTATTACAACAAATGGATATTTAAATTACTGAAAACATAAATTATATAACATAAGGAAAGAAACTTCTTCTGCATGGGCCACCTCGTATCCACTCCAAACCCGGTCCAAGCATCACCTGCGATGTTGATAAAAATTGGGTGAGTCATACAGACTCAGTGTGCAATTAGTCCACTGAATTCCACCCACATGTTAAACCACATATTGACCCATATATCAGATATCAATGCATTTAATCTCATTATTTCACTTATTGGGCTTGGCCCATCTCCATATCAATAGAGTTCACATATTGGGCTTGGCCCATAACCATATCACATTCTTATAATGGTGTATTTAACCACATGTTTCCACATACTGGGCTTGGCCCATTACCACATTTATCCACTTCACTTACTGGGCTTGGCCCATTTCACATTAATCCACATATCTTATTGGGCTTGGCCCATTTTCACATATATTTACATGCAAAATTATGCAATTATGAAGCCCAACCCAGCCTAGGGTCCATCCTCTACACACCCCCGTATCCAGCCTACCACACACTAGGGGATTATTAAATCACCCTCTCCTTTTTACTCCAATAAGGCAACAAATGCCGTCCACGCGAACTAAATCGCAAATAATCCACAACGTGACCTCAGTCAACGTCAATCCACGATGTAGCCGAAGCTATCATCAAAACCATGATGAGCACAAAGCCATCAATAACCACGATATGGCACATAGCCTATATCAATCACGATGAGGCACAAAGCCATTCATCAAACCACGTACTCGAAGTACACCCTGTCCTTCTTTCATATTATATCCCACCCATGCACATGCAACATAAAATAATGCCATGATGATAACGCATGTACATGTTATTTAACATATTATCACATATTCATAACAATAGTCACATTCCGTCAGATTTGGTACTTACCGGATTATTGACATACCCCTTGAGGATATCCATATCACATACTCCACTGCACTAGTTAGCACATTCATAACACACATACAGATATCACATACATAACATAAACCCGGAAAACGGTAGGCTAACTACACACCTGATCACTTGGAGAACTATGCTTTCGATACTGATGTTATCACTAAGCGATACTACGGCTATCTGCCTACTCTCTTGTTCTGACGCTGGCCCACACCCCGGTGGCCAATCCCGAACTGCAGAAACAGATCTCTTCTTAAACGTCGGGATAGGAGTTACCCCTTGTCCTCCTTGACTAGCATTCGCATCCATCGACAATGCTTAATCAGATCAATCGGTTAAACACTAATACCTTAATCAAAATATATCGAATCGAAACTACACCTACTAAATATCCTTACCGAAATAATCTTGAATCCCGAAGCTTGTCCTATTTCTGTCGACTTGCCCCCTAATTAACCATAATACAAATCGGTCACATTTAAACCCAAATATGGCCTATGGCCGAATAACACAAGCCTCCTTACCTTACTAAACTAAATCCCAAATCACCACTTGCTCCTTGAATAGTCGAAATCCCTGCTTAGCAACCATTAGAATCGGCTTAGCACATGAAAACTCTAAAGATGGCCCTTGGCCGAATGCCTTATTGGCCTACCTTGAAGAATCAAAACTGATTACCAAAGGAGAATTCACTTACCACTATTACACGTTTGCTTGTGAAGACTAAAAGAGAAAAGTCGGCAGCCCCTCCTTTAGAGATTCGGCTTTTGAGAACAACAATGGTGGTTCGGCACTTTGTGATCTCAAGAGAAGAAAGGAGAAGAAGAAAGCTATAAGATTCGGCTAAGGCTTTAAATCACAAGAAAGTTTCGGCTACAAGGGAATTTGGGGTTGGAAGAAATAAAAAGATGAATAAGGGAAAAGTAGAAGAATTTCGGCAATAACCAAGATGAAAAAGATAGGTTTTGAAAGAGGAAATTTAGCACACACTAACACCATATTTATACCGAAAATACAAGCTCCTAGAGTCCAACAATCGGCCACCACTTCACCACTTATCAATTTCCAAATCAATCTCCTATTTTACCTCTTGATCACTTATTCAAGATAAATGAAATAAATCCATTTTTATCTCTTCTTCATCTTGCACAAAATAATTAAAATAAACCACCAATTATCCTTTTCTAAACTCCTATTTAATCTCTTAACATCCATTTAAAATAAATAAAATAATTCTGCAATTATCCTACCCATCTAAAATAAATAAAACAACAATTATCTATTATCTACCAACTTAAAAATAAAATAAAATAAAATTACCTTTATCCTACTCTTAGCCGAATTTTAGCAGGAGAATAAAACTCAATCTTCATCTAATTGAAAGTCCATGTGCCGTCCAATCTCTCTCCAAGTTGACGCCAACAACTAAAAATTAAAACCCCACTCATTGCTGCAGGCGTGATTCGAACCAAAGCCCTTGTCATTGCACCTGGCGCTCCACTGCCACTTTACCACATGATTTCTTGTGGCATAAATCCCTCACAAATTCCTCTTAAAGCCTCTTTAGCCCAGTTTCCCTTCTTAATGCAAAGAGCAAAAATAAAACACACTCCTATGCCACCAACGTGATTCGAACTTGAGCCCCCTTTGACGCAACACTCCAAGCCCCTAAGGTAGCGTCCCAAGCCACTCTATTAAGGCGCTTTTTGTGACATGCTTCGCCCAGAATTCCTTTTAAAACTTCCTTACCAAGCTCCTACTTGTCGCAAAAATAAACTCCCATTTGCTTCCTCTGCAACTCGAACCAAAGCGTCACATACCAAGGCCCTAAGTGGCGCCTTGCAGCCACTTTACCAAGGCATTTCTTATGTCCTAAACTCCACATAAATTTCCTTAAGCCTTCTTTACCAAGCTTCCCCCCTTTAGACTTAAATTCTAAAATTTTCCATATCATTCTCCTTCATCCTAGACTTCTAAAAACCCTTAAAACACCTCCAAACATATTTAAAGCCTACTAACACTTGAGTTATGCACCAAATGCATAACCCCTAATTTAAGATATTACAGTTCTACCCTCCTTAAAAATAATTTCGTCCTCGAAATTACTTACTATCGAACAATCCTATTCATCACACTACGCCTCTGCTGCGCACTCTGATCTTAATAAAACTAACACATTTCTTAGACACTATCTCAAGGTTCGCATTCAAGGTTTCAGGCACTTCACTAGCGATACAAGAACGAACTAACTAGCTTTATAACAATCAAGGCAATAAAAAGATTCTGGGTTTAGAGAACATACCCGATCCTATTTGGTCCAACTTCCTCCTTGCTATGACTGATTGCCTAAGCCAACCTTGCTTGCCTTGCATCTGAACCTTCAGCACCTCTGCTTGGGGTTCCACGACCTTGGCCTCGAGCCCTATCCATCACTTGAGGACATTTCTTAACCAAATGGGTCTTAGACCCACACCGGAAACATTCCGTGTTATTTCCCCAACATTCTCCTACATGAGCTCTCCCACATTGAGCACATGCACGACTTCGATTCTCAGCAACTGGTACAGGTGCACGTACAGAATTCTCAATCCTTGGCCTTTTCTGAAAATCTCCAGATAACTCTGACGATCCAAAACTCCTCTTATTTCGGTTCCTATTCTTTTCTCGGTTCTGTCTCACAGTCTTCTTAACTTCTTCCGCTATCCGAGCCTTCTCCACTAGAACAGTAAAATCTCTTTCTCTTTGTGGAGCAATCAACACTCGCAGCTCATCCCGCAATCCATCTTCAAATCGGACACACTTTTCGTAATCAGTAGCCACGATTCCCTTGGCATACTGACTTAACCGCACAAATTCTGCTTCGTACTCTGCTACCGACATACTTCCTTGTACCAAATTCAGAAATGCCTTCCTTTGCGAGTCCAAATAACTAGCTCCCACGTACTTTCCTTCAAACTTAACCTTGAAGTACTCCCAGTCCACTCGATCTGCAGGGGTACCTTGTCTGACAGTGAGCCACCATCGATAAGCTTCATCTCGGAGCAACGAAACAGCACCTTTCAGCTTTTCCTCAGCAGTTAAATCCAAATCATCCATAACCCTTTCAACTGCTTCTAGCCAGTACTCCGCTACATTCGGAGCTACCCCAAATACTCATCTAAAAATCTCAGCTCTGTTTGACTTAAGTCTCTCCGGCACTGATTTCCGAGTTCCATTGCCCACATTAGCTCCTGTGACTCGCTCTAGCACTCGCAGCATAGCTAACGATACCGCATCATCTCCTCCAGTCTGTTCCTAATCCTCCGCGCCCACTGTTGGCGGTGGCACATCACTTTCTAACCCATGGCCAGACCCTACTGGTTCCGACACCGTCATTCTACCTCTTCCACGTCCACTAGAACTCATATCTAACGGCGCGAGTTAATCTGATTAAAAAGTTTTATGTATTAGTACTTTGTTCCACTGTTTATTCGCGAACAGTTTTATGAAAAGAAGTTTAATAGTGGTTCTTTCGATCAATCAAAGTTTCAGTTCAAGCTTCTATTCTAATTCAGAGAATCACACATTCACATTCATATTCATCTTGATAGAGACACATTCATTCATCAATAACATTCGATCTCACTTCCATGGGCATTTCCGTCCATTCCCAACCCAGGGGTAATTTCGTCATTTTTCCTATAAGGGTATTTTAGTAATAAATCGGGGTAAATTTGAAAATAATCTTTATAAAAAAATATTTCAAAATTTACAAAACCTCGGGGGTTATCTTGAAAATTTGTTTTCCAAATCAAAGGTGTTGCAAAAATTTCAGAAATCGGGGTTATTTTGGTAATTTTGGAAGTCAGGGACATTTTCGTAAATTTTCCCAAATCAGGGTATCTTGGTATTTCGCAAAACAGAGTTTTGATATTTTGTAAAGTAAAAAAAATATTTTCACAAAAGTCGAGGGTAATATGGTAATTTTAGAAACCAAGGCATTTTTGTAATTTTACCATTAGGGGTATTTTAGTAATTTTGTAAATCGGAGATATTTTGGAAAAATTGTCACAATAATCTTCTGCTACAATTAAAAGGGTAACTTAGGGATTTTAAAACTAAGGTTTTTATAAAACTGCATGGCTAGTCCCTTTCGGGTTTTAATTATCGGTTTAGCCTGTGAATAAGTCCTCTTGGTTAGGGTGAACCGTAGCTACGTACCAGGTAGGATTCCAGCGAAGAGGAGGTGAGTCACTAGGACTGCTTAAGTACCAAGCTCTTCCGGATCCAATCCTAGACATGCGCACAATGGTTGCCACACCTTAACCCGGCGACTTACTTCACAGGTTTGTTCGGTTGTTATTAAGTCTTATGCATGTGTTTGAGTAGACTAGTCCTAGGGTTCAACAGATCCTACTTCACTAATCTACGTTCCCTTCATGCCCATATAGTTCACATATATCAAATCACTTTAGTGGCTTAGGGGTACTTACCTGGTGGACTTCGGGTCGGAGATACAGGTGCCATGCTAGAAAACCTAAAAAATAGTTCTTAAAAGTCCATATTTTGAAAAGCCCATTTAGAATAATGTTTTTGGACCCAAAACCCTCAAAGCCGAGTTTTGAACCGGGCTCTGATACCAAACTATAACACCCCAAACCCGGCCCATTCGTTACAACCGAATTTGAAATGCCACTGCGGAAAAACTTTTGAAAATATTCTCACTTAAAAGTAACACCGTTAAAAATTTGTCGCCTTTAATAAAACATTTTGTATATTTAAAACATTCTAAGTAAGAATTAAGTTGTTATAAAAATATATCGAATTCAAAACTTTAATATGACTTTTGAGATTTAAACATCTTTTTAAAATTAAACTTTCAAAGTATTAACTTAATTATAAGTTCAACTTAAACATAACAAAATTCAAATAATCAAATACTTTAAGGCCCTTATTACAACAAATGGATATTTAAATTACTGAAAACATAAATTATATAACATAAGGAAAGAAACTTCTTCTGCATGGGCCACCACGTATCCACTCCAAAACCGGTCCAAGCATCACCTGCGATGTTGATAAAAATTGGGTGAGTCATACAGACTCAGTGTGCAATTAGTCCACTGAATTTCACCCACATGTTAAACCACATATTGACCCATATATCAGATATCAATGCACTTAATCTCATTATTTCACTTATTGGGCTTGGCCCATATCCATATCAATAGAGTTCACATATTGGGCTTGGCCCATAACCATATCACATTCTTATAATGGTGTATTTAACCACATGTTTCCACATACTGGGCTTGGCCCATTACCACATTTATCCACTTCACTTACTGGGCTTGGCCCATTTCACATTAATCCACATATCTTATTGGGCTTGGCCCATTTTCACATATATTTACATGCAAAATTATGCAATTATGAAGCCCAACCCAGCCTAGGGTCCATCCTCTACACACCCCCGTATCCAGCCTACCACACACTAGGGGATTATTAAATCACCCTCTCCTTTTTACTCCAATAAGGCAACAAATGCCATCCACGCGAACTAAATCGCAAATAATCCACAACGTGACCTCAGTCAACGTCAATCCACGATGTAGCCGAAGCTATCATCAAAACCACGATGAGCACAAAGCCATCAATAACCACGATATGGCACATAGCCTATATCAATCACGATGAGGCACAGAGCCATTCATCAAACCACGTACTCGAAGTACACCCTGTCCTTCTTTCATATCATATCCCACCCATGCACATGCAACATAAAATAATGCCATGATGATAACGCATGTACATGTTATTTAACATATTATCACATATTCATAACAATAGTCACATTCCATCAGATTTGGTACTTACCGGATTATTGACATACCCCTTGAGGATATCCATATCACATACTCCACTACACTAGTTAGCACATTCATAACACACATACAGATATCACATACATAACATAAACCCGAAAAACGGTAGGCTAACTACACACCTGATCACTTGGAGAACTATGCTTTCGATACTGATGTTATCACTAAGCGATACTACGGCTATCTGCCTACTCTCTTGTTCTGACGCTGGCCCACACCCCGGTGGCCAATCCCGAACTGCAGAAACAGATCTCTTCTTAAACTTCGGGATAGGAGTTACCCCTTGTCCTCCTTGACTAGCATTCGCATCCATCGACAACGCTTAATCAGATCAATCGGTTAAACACTAATACCTTAATCAAAATATATCGAATCGAAACTACACCTACTAAATATCCTTACCGAAATAATCTTGAATCCCGAAGCTTGTCCTATTTCTGTCGACTTGCCCCCTAATTAACCATAATACAAATCGGTCACATTTAAACCCAAATATGGCCTATGGCCGAATAACACAAGCCTCCTTACCTTACTAAACTAAATCCCGAATCACCACTTGCTCCTTGAATAGTCGAAATCCCTGCTTAGCAACCATTAGAATCGGCTTAGCACATGAAAACTCTAAAGATGGCCCTTGGTCGAATGCCTTATTGGCCTACCTTGAAGAATCAAAACTGATTACCAAAGGAGAATTCACTTACCACTATTACACGTTTGCTTGTGAAGACTAAAAGAGAAAAGTCGGCAGCCCCTCCTTTAGAGATTCGGCTTTTGAGAACAACAATGGTGGTTCGACACTTTATGATCTCAAGAGAAGAAAGGAGAAGAAGAAAGCTATAAGATTTGGCTAAGGCTTTAAATCACAAGAAAGTTTCGGCTACAAGGGAATTTGGGGTTGGAAGAAATAAAAAGATGAATAAGGGAAAAGTAGAAGAATTTTGGCAATAACCAAGATGAAAAAGATAGGTTTTGAAAGAGGAAATTTAGCACACACTAACACCATATTTATACCGAAAATACAAGCTCCTAGAGTCCAACAATCGGCCACCACTTCACCACTTATCAATTTCCAAATCAATCTCCTATTTTAGAAACCAAGGCATTTTTGTAATTTTACCATTAGGGGTATTTTAGTAATTTTGTAAATCGGAGATATTTTGGAAAAATTTTCACAATAATCTTCTGCTACAATTAAAAGGGTAACTTAGGGATTTTAAAACTAAGGTTTTTATAAAACTGCATGGCTAGTCCCTTTCGGGTTTTAATTATCGGTTTAGCCTGTGAATAAGTCCTCTTGGTTAGGGTGAACCGTAGCTACGTACCAGGTAGGATTCCAGCGAAGAGGAGGTGAGTCACTAGGACTGCTTAAGTACCAAGCTCTTCCGGATCCAATCCTAGACATGCGCACAATGGTTGCCACACCTTAACCCGGCGACTTACTTCACAGGTTTGTTCGGTTGTTATTAAGTCTTATGCATGTGTTTGAGTAGACTAGTCCTAGGGTTCAACAGATCCTACTTCACTAATCTACGTTCCCTTCATGCCCATATAGTTCACATATATCAAATCACTTCAGTGGCTTAGGGGTACTTACCTGGTGGACTTCGGGTCGGAGATACAGGTGCCATGCTAGAAAACCTGAAAAATAGTTCTTAAAAGTCCATATTTTGAAAAGCCCATTTAGAATAATGTTTTTGGACCCAAAACCCTCAAAGCCGAGTTTTGAACCGGGCTCTGATACCAAACTATAACACCCCAAACCCGGCCCATTCGTTACAACCGAATTTGAAATGCCACTGCGGAAAAACTTTTGAAAATATTCTCACTTAAAAGTAACACCGTTAAAAATTTGTCGCCTTTAATAAAACATTTTGTATATTTAAAACATTCTAAGTAAGAATTAAGTTGTTATAAAAATATACCGGATTCAAAACTTTAATATGACTTTTGAGATTTAAACATCTTTTTAAAATTAAACTTTCAAAGTATTAACTTAATTATAAGTTCAACTTAAACATAACAAAATTCAAATAATCAAATACTTTAAGGCCCTTATTACAACAAATGGATATTTAAATTACTGAAAACATAAATTATATAACATAAGGAAAGAAACTTCTTCTGCATGGGCCACCTCGTATCCACTCCAAACCCGGTCCAAGCATCACCTGCGATGTTGATAAAAATTGGGTGAGTCATACAGACTCAGTGTGCAATTAGTCCACTGAATTTCACCCACATGTTAAACCACATATTGACCCATATATCAGATATCAATGCACTTAATCTCATTATTTCACTTATTGGGCTTGGCCCATATCCATATCAATAGAGTTCACATATTGGGCTTGGCCCATAACCATATCACATTCTTATAATGGTGTATTTAACCACATGTTTCCACATACTGGGCTTGGCCCATTACCACATTTATCCACTTCACTTACTGGGCTTGGCCCATTTCACATTAATCCACATATCTTATTGGGCTTGGCCCATTTTCACATATATTTACATGCAAAATTATGCAATTATGAAGCCCAACCCAGCCTAGGGTCCATCCTCTACACACCCCCGTATCCAGCCTACCACACACTAGGGGATTATTAAATCACCCTCTCCTTTTTACTCCAATGAGGCAACAAATGCCGTCCACGCGAACTAAATCGCAAATAATCCACAACGTGACCTCAGTCAACGTCAATCCACGATGTAGCCGAAGCTATCATCAAAACCACGATGAGCACAAAGCCATCAATAACCACGATATGGCACATAGCCTATATCAATCACGATGAGGCACAGAGCCATTCATCAAACCACGTACTCGAAGTACACCCTGTCCTTCTTTCATATCATATCCCACCCATGCACATGCAACATAAAATAATGCCATGATGATAACGCATGTACATGTTATTTAACATATTATCACATATTCATAACAATAGTCACATTCCATCAGATTTGGTACTTACCGGATTATTGACATACCCCTTGAGGATATCCATATCACATACTCCACTACACTAGTTAGCACATTCATAACACACATACAGATATCACATACATAACATAAACCCGAAAAACGGTAGGCTAACTACACACCTGATCACTTGGAGAACTATGCTTTCGATACTGATGTTATCACTAAGCGATACTACGGCTATCTGCCTACTCTCTTGTTCTGACGCTGGCCCACACCCCGGTGGCCAATCCCGAACTGCAGAAACAGATCTCTTCTTAAACTTCGGGATAGGAGTTACCCCTTGTCCTCCTTGACTAGCATTCGCATCCATCGACAACGCTTAATCAGATCAATCGGTTAAACACTAATACCTTAATCAAAATATATCGAATCGAAACTACACCTACTAAATATCCTTACCGAAATAATCTTGAATCCCGAAGCTTGTCCTATTTCTGTCGACTTGCCCCCTAATTAACCATAATACAAATCGGTCACATTTAAACCCAAATATGGCCTATGGCCGAATAACACAAGCCTCCTTACCTTACTAAACTAAATCCCGAATCACCACTTGCTCCTTGAATAGTCGAAATCCCTGCTTAGCAACCATTAGAATCGGCTTAGCACATGAAAACTCTAAAGATGGCCCTTGGTCGAATGCCTTATTGGCCTACCTTGAAGAATCAAAACTGATTACCAAAGGAGAATTCACTTACCACTATTACACGTTTGCTTGTGAAGACTAAAAGAGAAAAGTCGGCAGCCCCTCCTTTAGAGATTCGGCTTTTGAGAACAACAATGGTGGTTCGACACTTTATGATCTCAAGAGAAGAAAGGAGAAGAAGAAAGCTATAAGATTTGGCTAAGGCTTTAAATCACAAGAAAGTTTCGGCTACAAGGGAATTTGGGGTTGGAAGAAATAAAAAGATGAATAAGGGAAAAGTAGAAGAATTTTGGCAATAACCAAGATGAAAAAGATAGGTTTTGAAAGAGGAAATTTAGCACACACTAACACCATATTTATACCGAAAATACAAGCTCCTAGAGTCCAACAATCGGCCACCACTTCACCACTTATCAATTTCCAAATCAATCTCCTATTTTAGCAGGAGAATAAAACTCAATCCTCATCTAATTGAAAGTCCATGTGCCGTCCAATCTCTCTCCAAGTTGACGCCAACAACCAAAAAATAAAACCCCACTCATTGTTGCAGGCGTGATTCGAACCAAAGCCCTTGTCACTGCACCTGGCGCTCCACTGCCACTTTACCACATGATTTCTTGTGGCATTAATCCCTCACAAATTCCTCTTAAAGCCTCCTTAGCCCAGTTTCCCTTCTTGACGCAAAGAGCAAAAATAAAACACACTCCTATGCCACCAACATGATTCGAACTTGAGCCCCCTTTGACGCAACACTCCAAGCCCCTAAGGTAGTGTCCCAAGCCACTCTACTAAGGCACTTTTTGTGACATGCTTCGCCCAGAATTCCTTTTAAAACTTCCTTAGCCAAGCTCCTACTTGTCGCAAAAATAAACTCCCATTCGCTTCATCTGCAACTCGAACCAAGGCATCACATACCAAGGCCCTAAGTGGCGCCTTGCAGCCACTTTACCAAGGCATTTCTTATGTCCTAAACTCCACATAAATTTCCTTAAGCCTTCTTTACCAAGCTTCCCCCCTTTAGACTTAAATTCTAAAATTTTCCATATCATTCTCCTTCATCCTAGACTTCTAAAAACCCTTAAAACACCTCCAAACATATTTAAAGCCTACTAACACTTGATTTATGCACCAAATGCGTAACCCCTAATTTAGGATATTACAAAGAACCTATGCCATTCGTTATCGCGAAGAGGCATCATCTCCAGATGTGATAACGGGTACTTTTTCTCTTTATGACACCTTTGTTATTGCTTTGATTGATCCGGGTTCTACCCATTCTTACATTTGCGTAAGGTTGGAATCTAGTATGAGTATGATTGTTGAGTCTACGGAATTTGTAGTAAAGGTGTCAAACCCGTTAGGCAAACATGTGTTAGTTGACAAGGTGTGTAGGAATTGTCCTTTGACAATTAGAGATCATTGTTTTTCGGCAAATCTTATGTTGTTGCCGTTTGACGAATTTGACTTGATTCTTGGTATGGACTGGATGACTACTCATAGTGTTTTAGTGAACTGTGGTAGTAAATTTATTGAATTGAAATGTGAAAATGGAGATGTCAATCGGGTTGAATCAAGTGGGTCAGATAGTTTACCGGTGATAATTTCTTCCATGGTGGTAGAGAAAT
This sequence comes from Gossypium australe, assembly GCA_005393395.2. Taxonomy (NCBI): domain Eukaryota; kingdom Viridiplantae; phylum Streptophyta; class Magnoliopsida; order Malvales; family Malvaceae; genus Gossypium; species Gossypium australe. Next base: position 20,949,027 of record CM016619.1, on the reverse strand, counting down.
ATTTGAGAAAAGGTTACGAGTCCTACCTTACTTTTGTGCTAAATACTCAAGAGTCTGAGGTAAAGATTGAAATAGTGTAAGTGGTATGTGAGTATTCGGATGTATTCCCGGAAGAGTTGCCCAGATTGTCTCCTATTAGAGAGGTCGAGTTTGGGATTGAGTTAATTCCGGGTACAACACCTATTTCAGTTGCTCCGTATAGGATGGCACCATTTGAACTGAAAGAACTAAAAGTTCAGTTGCAAGAGTTAACGGACAAGGGTGTTGCAAGACCGAGTTATTCACCGTGGGGTGCTCCGGTGCCTTTTGTGAAGAAGAAATATGGGTCGATGAGATTGTGCATAGACTACAGACAGCTCAATAAAGTGACTGTGAAGAATAAGTATCCTTTGCCAAGGATAGATGATTTATTTGATCAGTTGAAGGGGGTTGCGGTGTTCTCTAAGATAGACCTAAGGTCTGGATATTACCAGTTGAGGGTTAAAGAGCAAGATGTGCCGAAAACTGTATTTTGGACGAGGTATGGCCATTATGAGTTTCTTGTCATGTCATTCGGTTTAACGAATGCTTCTGCGATATTTATGGACTTAATAAACCGTGACTTCCGACCATATTTGGATAAGTTTGTAGTTGTCTTTATCGATGACATACTGATTTATTCTCGGGATGAGAGTGACCGTGCAGAGAACCTGAGAATTGTTTTGCAGACTTTAAGAGACAAACAGTTGTATGCTAAATTTAGCAAGAGTGAGTTCTGGCTCTGGGAGGTCGGATTCCTAGGATACGTTGTGTCAGGTGATGGTATTAGAGTTGATCCGAGTAAGATCTCGGCTATTGTGGAGTGGAAACCACCAAGAAATGTGTCGGAAGTCAGAAGCTTTTGGGTTTAGCGGGGTACTATAGACGGTTTGTGAATGGATTCTCCATGATTGCTACCCCGATGACGAAACTGTTGCATAAAGATGTTAAGTTTGAATGGACCGGAAAATGTCAACAAAGTTTTGAGAGATTAAAAACATTGTTGATTGAGGCTTCGGTTTTAGTACAACCTGAGTCGGGGAAAGAGTTTGTAGTCTACAGTGACGCGTCACTAAATGGTCTCTCGGTTGCGTGTTGATGCAAGAAGGTAAGGTGGTGGCTTACGCTGTAACGACCTCAAAAGCATGGATATCGGAAAATAAGTTATCGGCTCTTCGTTTTTAGTAAACGGACTCGTAAAATATTTATTAAAAATATTTATAAAGTTAGTTATGTGTTTAATCAGGTTTTAATTAAGTGAATTTAGCTCAATTAAGAGCAATTAGTAAAAAAAAAGACTAAATTGAAATAGGAGTAAAAGTTGAATTATAGATTAAAAGAAATTGTAAAGGACCAAAATGGCAATTAAGCCATTTTGTATAGGTGAGGCGGTGTAATGGATAAAAATCTAAGATTTTTATGCCTAAAATTGGTATATTAAATTATTATTATTATTATTATTATAAACTCATATATGTATATATATATATATATATATATATATATGTGTGTCTTATAAAAGAAGAGAAAAGAAACAAAAACGTGAAAAGAAGAACAGAGAGCAAACGTGAAAGAAAGAAAGAAATAAAAGAGAAAGAAACAAAAGAAGAACATAAAAGGAGAGTTGCAGAGAAGAAGCAACGAAAATAAGGAAAGAAAAGAAAAAGGAAAAATTGATGATTTAAAGCTTAGATGTTTAATTGGTAAGTCAATTTACCCATTTTCTTTTAATTTTGATGTTTTATAAGTTTTAGGACAAAGTTTTGATGAATTTAAGTTAAGGTTTTTGAAGTTTTAAAGTTTCTGAACATAGTATATGATGAACAAAAAGATGAATTAGTGGTTTAATTGAAAGAATTTCAAGTTAGAATTGGGTAAAGGATTTAATTGCAAAATAAGCTATAAGAAAATAGTTTTGGGACAACAACAAAAGAGTAACTTTGAAAAATCACCAAAAACGGTAGAAATGGAATTAGAAGTTTAATAAGATATTAAATTAAAGCTTATTGAGTCTATTTTCATATGAAAGAAACAGGGAAATCAAAGAAATTCTGTATTTTGAGATATTTAGATTTTTGTGAGACTGGTTCAGAGTGATTTCGAGATCCCCTGTTCTGACTTGGAAAAATCATTAAAAATTGTATACAAATAATTTGGAAACATAATTTATATGGTTAGATTCCTTAATGAGTCTATTTTTATAAGAAATAAACTATAACATCACTTGAATTCTGTATAAAAAGATAATTAAATTTTAGCAAAGAGTGGTCGGAATTGTCAGATAATAGAATAGGGGTGATTTTAAAGAATAAACTGTACCTATTGGCTAAATCAAAAATTCTGAAAATTTTATGAGAAGAAGATATGTGAGTCTAGTTTCATAGAAAATTTACGAATCTTAATTTGGAATTATGTAACTCAAGATATAGATAATTTACTGACAATGACTCAAGTAGACAGCCTTGAAGGAACTTATAAGTAAATAATAGAATTGTGTGTAAAGAATGTAGAATAAAGAGGAAGGTTAGGGAATTGAATAAATTTTAATTATTTATTAAGATTTAATGTTGTAATTAATAATGTAAATCATTATTATTTCCGTAGCAAACAAGGAATTCGAGACATTGAGCAAGGAAGGAAAAGAGAAAAACAAATGAGGAGTAAAAACGAGAAATTCAGTTTAGTATTACTATAATTCAAATTTGATTATTTGTTAAATTTTAAATTAATATATGTATATATGATAAAAAAATTTGAAGTAAGTATCAAGAATGAATTAAGTGATAAATATGTATTGGAATTGAATTTATTATTAGTAATTGTTGAATTTTGAGTAATATGTTTAGTAAATAGAAATAAGGTTAATATTGATATTGAATTAGATAAAACTAAATTTAATTGTGAATTGAATGAAATTGAAATGAAGTTTGAATATGTATGAGCATTTGATGATATAGTGATTAGAAAGTGGAAAATGCATTGAATTGATGATATATATATAAATGAATGGAATGGAAATGTGAAAAGTGTTTTGAAATTGAATCAAATTGAATTGAATGTGATTATTTAAAATGTACATGGATTGAAAGTATGAGGATGTGATTGAGTTGAAATGTTCATAAAATGAATGAAATTATGAATATGTGTGAATATATGAATTGTATATTAATTGGAGAAGTGAATCGAATTGAATTGAATCAAAGTGAAATTATCTGAAATGTGTATTGATTAGATATTGGAAAGTGATATAAATACCCTATTAACTAGTCGGGCTTAGTCGGATATAGTTGGCATGCCATAGGAGTTGAGATGTATTTAGGAGATTTTCGGCTCGGCCTAGGAGATATTTCTGTTATTATATGCTTCGGTTTATCCGAAGAGGCATTTAATGCCTTATTGGTGTGTTTGGGAGGATATGATATATTGGTGTGTTTGGGAGGCTATATTATACTGGTGTGTTATGGAGGATTTATATTATTCTGGGTGTGTTTGGGTTGGATATTCTGGTGTGTTGGGATGGAATCCGTGTATCCGTCGAGGTCCGAGTCAAGTTAATAGGGGTAAATAAGTGAAATGATAAATTCCGAATAAATGTGATAAGCTATTGAAAGAAATAAGAAAGTGAATTTGTCAAATAAGATATGAAATGAGATTTGTGATATGAAATTGAATGCATGAACCAAAGGTTCATGAAATGTTCAAAAATAAATTGTGAATTGAAATATTATATAATATGGAGAAATGAAACTAATGTTCACAGTTTTGCTAGAAATGATATAAATAATATAAGAAGTTAATTGAAATGAATAATATAATTTTGAGTGTGAATTTGATATGAGAAAATGAAGTTGAGATATGACTTTAGTAAACACAAAATTGCAATAGAATTAATATTGAATAAAGAATAAAATTTTGTGAATTGCTTATGATATGAAATGAACTAATGGAATGAAATGTGGAAAATAATAATAATAATAAATTCAATGAAAATTGGATAGTGAAATAATGTATAAATCTAATTAAATACAAGCCTTGAAATAATGCTTATTATATTAGATGATTTAATTTAAAGAATGAAATAACTATTAAGTAATTGTATCATAAACTGAATGTATATAAGTTATTATATAATTTGAATTATGGTAATACTACTGAGTATACCCTTACTCAGCGTACGATTGTTTCTATACACAAGTTAATTGAAAGTCGGTGTCCGGACCAGCATCCAGAGTAATCCCGACCTCAGAGAAAATTTTGAGTAACGTACTTTTCTTAGATAATGGTGGCATGTACCTAGGTAATGAACAGGTTGAGTATATGTGCCTTATAATTGAGAAAAATTCTAAAAATGTTTGAAAATGTTCTAAGTATTCGAATTAGTCCCGTACCATTCCTATCGAAGATTCATATAAGGGACTATAAGATTATTTTATATTATGATTGATAATAATTGTGTATTAATTGTAAAGTTGTCTGATTGATCTGGTAGCACTCCGTAACCCTATTCCAATGATAGGTTGGGGTTAAGGGTGTTACATACGCTTCAAGATAGGATGAGAAAAATTATCCGACTCATGACTTGGAGTTGGTTGCAATCGTTTTTTCTTTGAAGATTTGGTGTCATTATTTATATGGTGAGAAGTGTCAAATCTTCTCCGATCATAAGATTTTAAAGTACTTGATGGATCAAAAGGATTTAAATTTGTGGCAACGACGGTGGCTCGAATTATTGAAGGACTATGAGCTAGTAATTGATTACCATCCGGGGAAAGCGAATGTAGTCGTGAATGCCTTGAGCAGAAAATCTTTGTATGCTTTGAGAGCTATGAAAACAAGCTTAGCTTTGTCTGATGATGGTGCTATATTGGCCGAGTTGAGGACTAGACCGCTATTTATTCAACAATTATGTGAAGCTCAAAAGAATGATAGTGAGATACAAGCTAAGAGAGCTTAGTGTGAATTGAGAAATGATTCTAGTTTTCGGGTGAGTCCAGATGATTGTTTGATGTTTCATGACAGGATTTGTGTACCTAAGGATGATGAGTTGATTCGGAAGATATTAAATGAAGCACATAGTGGTCACTTGTCAGTATATCCCAGTAGCACGAAAATGTACAATGATTTGAAGAAATTTTATTTGTGGCCAGGTATGAAAAGGGACATCTTTGAGTTTGTAACAAGATGTTTGATTTGTCATCAAGTGAAAGCCTAGCATGAAGTACGTTTGGGATTACTTCAGCTGGTGATGGTTCCCGAGTGGAAGTAGGATCGGATCACCATGGATTTTGTGACAGGGTTGCCTATGACCCCGAAAAAGAAAAATGTTGTGTGGGTTATTGTTGATAGACTAACAATGTCGGCTCACTTTGTTCCGGTGCGAGTAGATTATTCGCTTGATAAGCTGGCTGAGATGTATATTGCTGAGGTAGTGAGACTTCATGGGATACCTATATCTATTATCTCGGATAGAGATCCGAGATTTACTTCGAGATTTTAGAAGAAGCTGCAGTAAGCCTTGGGTACAAGGTTGAGTTTTAGTACCGCATTCCATCCTCAAACTGACGGCCAATCTGAAAGAGTGATTCAAGTTCTAGAGGATATGCTCTCATGCTGTGTGTTAGAATTTGAAGGTAGTTGGGAAACATACCTACCTTTGGTCGAATTTGCCTACAACAACAGTTATCAATCGAGTATACGGATGTAAGTGTCGGACTCCCTTGTATTGGACGAAGCTTAGTGAGAAGCAAATTCATGGGGTTGATCTAGTTAAAGAGACCGAGGAAAAAGTGAAAGTAATCCGTAGTAGTCTGAAAACTGATTCGGACGACAAAAGTCGTACTTGGATTTAAAAAGGAAAGAAATTGAGTTTCAAGTGGACGACGAAAAAAATATTGAGATTTGGTCGAAAGGGAATACTGAGTCCACGATTCATATGGCCGTATGAGATTACCGAAAGAATTGGGCCAGTGGCATACCGGTTGGCTTTGCCGGTAGAGTTAGAGAAAATACACAACGTATTTCATGTGTCGATGTTGCCACGATATTGTTCCAATCTTTCACATGTAATCCCTCCATCGGAAATTGAGATACTATCGAATATGACTTATGAAGAGGAGCCAATTAAGATTATGGCTCGAGAAGTGAAACAGTTGAGGAATAAGTGTATAGCTTTAGTAAAAGTGCTATGACAAAAGCACAGTGTGGAAGAGGTTACGTGGGAACCGGAAGAAGCCATGAGAGAACAATGTCCAAACCTTTTTACCGGTAAGATTTTCGAGGCCGAAAATCTCTAAAGGAGGGGAGAGTTGTAATAGCCCGATTTTGGGGTTAGTCGGAACAGTGGTTTCGAGACCACTAATCCAAGGTTGAGGAAAATTATTTTAGTATTAATTATTATGTTATGGCATTAATATATGCCTATATGAAAATTTTGGTGCTTAATTTTAGCAATTGTATGTGTAATTATGAAAAAGGACTAAATCGCGTAAAGTGTAAAAGTTCCATTATAAGTGGTAGAGGTGTGTAATAGCCAAATAATATCAATTGGAGGTCCTTAAAGTGAAATTAGGCCATTGGATTTGTGATGGCCGGCCATATAAAGGCTAGGGAGACAAGTATTAAATGTTGGTCAAAATTGGTGGAAATTAGGTGATAAAAATGAATAAAATAAGATGAATAAAAGATGTTATCATCTTTCACTATTCACCCTCCTTCTTCCACCGAAAATTGAAGAGAAAAATAGAGTTTTTGGGGTTCAAACTTTCAGCTAAGCTATCTCCTTGCAAGTAAGTGATTTTGGTGGTTTTATTTGATAATTTCTGTACTTTTGGAGTCCTCAAAGCTTAAGCTAGCTAATGAGGGGACTAATTTGTGAAATGGTTGAAAGTTTAAAGACTTTCTATGAGAGGGTTTATGTTGTTAGCTGAGTTTTTATGGAAGAAAATGAATGTTGGGGAGATGAGAAACAACTTTTGTGAAAGGTGTTGTCATGAAAACACCTAAATGGGACTAAGCTGTAAATGTTGTAAATTGGTAATAAATGCATGAAATAGTTAGATTTGTGGGTTGTTGTAAGAGGAATAAATTTCTAGCTAGGATTGTTTAATGAGAAGATGTGTTGAAAAACGACTTACAAGCCTAGGGGCAAAATTATAATTTTGCTATAGTACAAGGGCAAAATGGTCATTTTTGCCTAAGTAGGGATTATGATACATTATGGTCATAAAATGTTTTAAATGAGTGAATTTTGTTGTTATAGATCAAGAAGAGTGCGGAATTAACCTTGACCGGGGAAAAGGCAAGGTTTCGGATTAAACCGTAAATTAACACATTTTGCACCGAGGTAAGTTTATGTGCAAATGATGCATCTTAATTACACATGTTGTTACTTATTGGTGCGCTGTATGATTGAGAACATGTATGATTCAAGTGGATTGAATTTGGTAGATATTGAATAATTTTCGTATGAATGACTAAATAGATATGTAAATGTGAAATAACATCCGTAGTAATAAATGGTGGGCTGTGTGCAATACCACCTTAATAACTCTTGATGGTAGGCTAAGTGCAATACCACCTTATTACTTATTCACGATGGATTGTGTGCGATACCATCATTTATATTATTATTTGGTGGGCTAATTGCGTTACCACCGTAAATATTCTTGTTGGTGGGCTATGTGCGATACCACCCTGTTAAAGATTGATGGTGGGCTAAGTGCGAAACCACCGAGTGATTGGTAGTATTATGAATGGTTTATTGGGAAAATTATGATGTGTTTCTTTGTGTGATCATGCGGTGATAAGTTCACGGATGTATGTTAAATAATGTGGGCATTTGGCTTGTGATATGGTTGGAATATGGTAAGAGATGAAATGAGTAAGCATGATCATGGAATGTGGATTGGTCTTGCTTAGTATGTAATGCTATTTATTATTTAGCACATACTATGATGTTATTTGTTTACATGTAAACTTACTAAGCTTAAAGCTTATTCCCCCTTTCCTTTCCCTTGTTTTATAGAGCCAAAGTGCCGAGTCGAGATACGAAGATAATTGGAAGATGACCCACACTATCAGCTCACCTCGGTATATCTAGACTTAGTGTTTTGAGTATGGCATGTATAGGTGCTAGACTAGGTAAATTGTTTTGTTATTTTGGCCAAGAGTGTGTTGGCTCCTTTAGAGGTGAACTCTTTTGTATATAGCCATAGTTGATGGCTCATTGTTTATAATTTATGAAAAAATGAAGTTATTCATGGAAGTTTATGTTGTACATTTGAGTTGTTTAGTGATTTGTTGAATGGTATTATGATGTGTGAATTAGGGTGGTGAAAAGATCTTGGCAAATAGCCTTGTTCTTGTCCACACGGGCGTGTGTCTAGGCCGTGTGTGACACATGGTCAGTCCCATGGGTGTGTGACCAGGTCGTGTGTCCCCTGCATGTTAGTTTTACAAGTCAATAAGCTTTGTAATAAACACACGGGCAGAGACACGGCCGTGTGTCTCAGCCGTGTGGTAGGCCCCACAAACATGGGTGTGTGCCCAGGTCGTGTGAAGTCTGCACCTTGAAATTGGAATTTAATTTGACACACGGTCTAAGGACACGGGCGTGTGCCTTGCCCGTGTGACCTTAGTGAGATGATGACATCATAAACAGAATGTCAAGGTTTTGGCACACGGGCTAAGACACGGGCGTGTCGAGGCCGTGTGAGGGACACGGGCCAAGGACATGTGCGTGTGTCCGGCCATATGAAAACCCCTGTAGGTTCGAAATGAAAATAAATCCCACACGGGGTAGGGACATGGGCGTGTGTGACCACACAGCCTGCCCACACGGGCGTGTCCCATTTCACATAGGCGTGTGGCCCCTGTTTAGGTGAAAAAATTTAAGTGCACTAAAGTTTTCGGTTGGATTCCAAAACCCTCCGTATGCATGTTTAAGGCCTCGTAGGTCCTTAATGAGAATGTTTTTGATGGTGAAAGAGATATTTTAAGTTGTATGACCAAGTGAGTTAAGTACGGTAACGCCTCGTACCCGGCTCCGGCGTAGAATACAGGTAAGGGGTGTTACAATAATAGTATGTAATTAGGGAGAGCTCAATCACGATACTATAGTGGAATGACTTTACGACTAAATGAGTTTATAATTAATAGGCAAAAAGCTGAAATTTATTTATAAATTATTTGAGCCCTAATTATATATATTCAATCAGTCCATTCACTAGCTCGTTGAAACTAGAAATGAATTATATGTAGAACCAAGTGAATAACAATAAATGGAAATGATAAAGTTAGAGAAATGTGTTCCATTTATAAATGAATTATTTTCTCAATAAGAATAGAAATTACTTGAGAATTAATTTAATGTTTTCAAATTATTATTTAATTAATTATAATGAAATAATTGAAGTTTGTAAATTAATTAAATTAATTAGTCATTATAAATCGGTTGAATTAGGAAATTAAATATATTTCCTCAAAATTTCTTTTATGGTAAAGTTGTCATGATTTTAACAGAATTAGAATCGAGTTGAGAAAATTATTTAATTGAGAAATTAATTTAGTTAATTTAATTAATTAATTAATTAATACTTATTTTGAGAAGTAGAAAACAAATTTGAGTTAGATTAATTAAATTCCTCTTATGAGTATGTGAGGGGCGGCAACCTTAGTAATATTATCTAGGTTGTGCCACTTATCTCCTCTATTAGTTAGAGTAGGAGTGTGTTTCTATTAAATAAATATTATTTGTAAATGGCTTGTTCAACAAGGTCTCTCCTTTTAAATAGATGGCACCGATTGACCTAAAAGAAGTTTTGATATAACGTTTTCTGCCAAAAAGTAGTGAGAATCTATTAATTAAAAATATATTTTATTTTTTGGGAATTACGATATTTACCAGTTTCTATTAAGAGAATTACTTTCCTACTGAAAGTAATAATATCGTTTCTTGCTTTGTGTTTGGTTCTTGTTACTCGAGCCTACACTCGGTTCAATTCGAGGTATAAGAATAGCAGAGAAGATCATTTGTTGAAAGCTAAAACCAACTCAAATCTATCTCGCACAAAACATAGGTATTATTCGGTAAAAAAATTTTATTGTTGTAAATATCACATACTAGCTCTGTTTTGAAAATTTTTAATCTTCTACTATAATTTTGAATTGTTTTCTTAACCAAATTTTTCTAACATAAGGTACTCTAAACATGATCATCATCGTGGCACAACACATACCGTTAACTTTTCACAAAACTTGAGAAAGAAAGGGGCTGACAATGACTTTATAAGAGTGTCAACAACTTGATACCAATGACAAGTTTGCCTTGAGCAACTCGTTCTTAACGTGTTTGAACTTAGAATGCATCACTGGATTTGTAGAGACTGCCACTGCAATTGAGCTATCAAACCAAGAATGAAAAAACATAAGACCAAGGCTACACCATTAGATATTGCCCGAAAACAACTTAAGGTCCTTCAAACAATACTAGAATATAATCCTCTACTGACTTACATTTTGCTAGATAATAATCATTCTTCAAATCCACAAATCAATTTTCATAGAGCCATCATTCCAATGTGTATTAAACCCAACCCTTCTGCCAAGTAACTTGATGATGAACATCTTAGCATCCTCTTTTTGACCAAAGACTAAACCCTATCAATAGGAATTTCATCCACAACATCAATAGTCACATCTTCTTCAAGTAAATTGCTATCACCATCCTCCTCAATTCTTTCTTTATGGAAATTCTCTCTCTAAGAGTTCAACAATTTGTCATTAAAAGAAAATTTTCACCTTTCAGTGGATCCAAGGCCATACCATTAGACTTGCTCAAGTGGGAGGGCTTGGACAAAAATATAGGCCCGAAAAATGGGTTTGGGCAAAAAATGATGCCCATTTTCTAAACAGGTCAGACATTGGGTAAGGTTTTTTTGGCCAGGGCCTGGCCCAGCCTGAATTATATACTAATTATAAACCATGTGTCTTGCCTTTCTATTTGGCAATGAGCAAAACACGAATTTATAAACAATATGTTCTCTCTAGACCATGAGAACCCTTTGATAGCATTAAGCATCTCAATCCGGAAGCCTGATTCACAGAAAAATAGATTTGTTTAAGCTGAAAAATCATTTTTCTATCAAGCTAAAGCAATTTCACACAGGAAATCACCTTGTAAAAACTTGATTTGTGATGCAGAACATTTTGCATAGTTCAATCTACACTCATGCCAATAACCACGTGGATCAGCCGGTGGTGGAGCTATGCTAGATTGAATCTGATATCAATGAGCAAATTTATTCATCTATTTTGTTAATCACGCCTTGCAGAATTCAAATAAAGCACATAGCAGTATGCCTTATGATCATCTCCTAGTTTACAGACAAGGTATTACCTGCCATGAATCATATGCCGCATTGAGAATAAATAGTGGAGTTCGGATGTTGCTGATTAGGTTTTGAGGAAAGAAGAACTGAAAGAAGCAAGGTTCGGTCAAGTGACTGATCGAGCAAGAGAATATATTTGTCTTAATTACTCAAATTATATTGGCCAGAAAGAAATCAAGAGAAGAGATATACTGAAGTTGGAGCACGATGGATGGTGCATATGCATGGCAGGTTATGTTGCACACCCTGTTTGATGAACAAGAAGATTCGAGCATTTAATAGTCAAAATTATGTGAAGTCATAAGGTTATGTTGCACACCCTGTTTGATGAACAAGAAGATTCGAGCATTTAATAGTCAAAATTATGTGAAGTCATAAAAATTGATAACTTTTTCCTTTCTTATATTTTTTATTTATTATGTGTCCAGATGTGGTTTTCATCAAATCTTTTGGCATCAATAGGGAAATGATGAGATGGAATATATATATATATATATATATATATATATATATATATATAAATTTGATAACACAAACTAGGCATTATCTATCCGCATATGTGTAAAACACAAATATCAATATCAAACCTGCAAGCCCACTACACCGTTGTATTTTTTTTTCGAGTAAGATTTGTTATTTTAATATTTGTTTTTATGCTTTTAAGTGTATTTGATATATTATATTTTAAAAATTATTTATTTAATAAAAAAATCTAAAAATATTAATATAGGTCAAGTCGGGCCGAGCTCGAGCTTAACCATCGTTATTTAGGCCGGACTTAAACAAATTTTTAAATCCATATTTACAGCCGAATCCAAACCTAAAAAATAAACCTAAAATTTTATTAGAACCTGATCCCACCCATGATCACCTCTACATACCACCTTCTGGCAAATCATCCTTCCATAATCGCACCTTTTCAGATGCCCAACCACCCATCAATCTCGAGGTTTGGACTGCCACCCAGTGCCTCACCAATGCTTGCTTGAGAGAGATTCATGCCAAAGAAAATTCCTTCATTAAATTCTTCAGCTCTTTATTTCAATAAAATTTATTTGAAGTTCTAAACTATATTTTAATTTGTACATGTTAATTTCAAATTAATCTATCTACAAATTAAATGTGCATGGCAATTTGCAATTATATACCTACAAACACTACAACGATGATTTTCCACTTTCACAATTTATCTAGTTCCCACCAGTTCAAAAATTTCAAGAAATTTTTTACCTGTTTCATACAAATAATAATAAAGAGAGAAAAACCTTCTCTGTTGTTATTTTTGTTCGGCCTTTCACCAATGTTTATTAAACGAGATTGGTGATCGAATCAATCAAATCATCGATTCACTGGTTCAATTGATCCGATTAAAAAATTATTAAAAATTTCATTTTAACCAATTTTTTAGTCAACTCATACTGATTCCTTATCTAATCAGTTCAAAACCACTCTCCCGATAGAAACTCCAACAAATTCTCAGTCCAACCGATCGACCAATTCGATTCAAACAACGCTACCTCTCACCAAAACAGAAGATAAAAACTCGGAGGTGACTAAGATACGGGTAAGAATAAACGCAATTTGTTTACATCCACAAATCTCTTTTGTACAAAATTCATTTTCATAAAAAAACTGGCATCAACATATACTTTTACATAGGGAACTCATCCAATCCAACCAACCATCTAAATAGAACATATATTCGGACATACTCATAAGGTGCTTATCCAACCACCTAAACTAAACATACCCATATTGTACACATGTATTCTGCTAAGGTAACATAGGCCCACCACTCAACAAGCGCCGGACTTAGTCCGACCAACAAAGGGTTTTATCCACTAGTCAAATTGGTGAATGATGCATCCCAGGATTGTCTTACCGAGTTTCTAACCCTAAAACCAAAAGAAAGAACTACACCGGGAAGGTAGACGGTTCATCTATGGAATAAGACATCATGGGATGAGCAAGAGGACCAAGTCAACATGCATGAAGATTCGAATAAACCGTCATTGTTGCTTGCCTTGATTTCTAACCACTGCCATTTCTGCAGTTGATGATTCAATGTCATCCATGACTGTCCATGCCACCTTCGCCGTAACATAACGATGATTATAAGCAAGGGTACTTGCAGATTAATGATGATGCTCCATAAGATCCGCAAGAGTTATCTTCCCACAGTTGCCAGCATCTAGCCTATCGAACTTCTCACTGATCTGCATAATGTCTTTTTCTGATACCTTCCCCATCTCCTTGAGCTTGTATATCACAAACTCGGATTTGCTGGACATATAAACCGACATTAAATTCAATGGGAAATGAACAGAAAGCAATAACATTGAGAATAAAAATGGAATTTGAGAAGGATTAGGAAATTTAGACCAAGACAGATATCAGCATACAAATTTACCAAGACCATTTTAAGTAATAGAATGTTTTGAGGATAATGCAACATGGCAAAACAAAACAATATAGAGTATCCAGTTCGAAAAAAATCTAGTCAAATGATGTAACACCTTAAGGACTTCAATCATTGTGACATTATCAAAGCCTCCTAGGATGTTGCACTCAAGTCGGTAAAGCAGAAAAGAACCAGATAGAGAATCAGAAGAATTATGAGCTTACAACTGGAAACACCTTAATGAACCACTGAATCAATTACAAGTAATGGATAAAAGAGGGAAAGTACCCCTATTAGATGCATCCAGAAGCAACTATGTACTGCACTTGATAATAATAACCTACACCCATGTACACCATACATCTGAGGTAATTCATAAAATGTAGTCCATAAGACACAGATAAACCACACTGAACCCAAAAATTAGCAGTATGACTGAGAAGCAGTATAATTTAATTGCTTTAGTTTGTCCTCAATAAAGTATATCAAAGTCCCTTATATATAAAGATACAGTTCTGTAGTCTAATCAAAGCTTCAAACATTATAGCTATGTTACTAGGACATGGGTGAGTGTCAGACACAGGTGTGTTCACTTTTGTTATTTCAAAATCTTCCCATGTATTTGGGCATATCCCCACACACATGTTCGAAGATATCTCAGGTATAGGCATTGAACACAGGTACTCAAAAAGAAAAATGGAAAGTCAGAGAAACATAGGGATGCATATTAAATATAACTCAAATACGGTACTTAATCCCAATTTTCTGGGATTGGCTTTTTTTTTTTTCCTGGTTTTTATGTCTTAGTTTCAAAAAGGAAAGTTACCATTCAGGCACAATTTTTGTGGTGTTTTCAACATGTTTGCAAAGGGGTAATAGAAAGTGAAGATTATTATCATATTTCAATTGAGAAGATCATATGCATAACCTAGCAGACAGAGCAAATTACATGCATAGCAGATGTTGCATTGAAATTGTATTCACAAGATAGACACATCGTTTGAATAGCACAATATAAAGCAATCCCAACAAAGAGGGCCTTGGAATAAAAATCTATTCCATTTTGAAAAGTGATGCATTAAAAGTTCTTCGCAGTGAGAGTCTTTTATTTAAGAATTTAAGCAATTGCATGCTAATAAATCAACCGTGAATCCCAATATGAGTTATTCAAACTTCATTAAAATGTCAACTGGTGAACTAAAGACTACAACAGCTATAAAGGAAAAGGAGGAAACTACAGTAAGTTTCGAAATTAGTATATTAACCTTTCAGGTATTATTGCATCAAAGCATACAACTACTAGAAACTTGAGGAGATGAAGATGCATAGTTCAAGTACTAACCAAATTTCATAAAACAGCATACCTCACAAAACCATTGTTGTCAATATCAGCAGCAAGAAACTCCGAGACAGTCATGTCCTGTCCAAGCACCCACTTCGCCATTGTCCTATGCCTCTTATCCACTCTAGCCTCAGCCAAATACAGAAACGCTCGAGCAACAGCCAGAGTGGAAAAAAGCAACCAAATAGCAGCAAAAATCCTACCAGGCAACGTCTTAAATGCTCTATCCCCATAGCCAACTGTAGTGACCGACATAACAGAAAGATAAAAAGCATCCAACCACCCAAGCCTCTCAACAAAATGCATAACACCAACACCAATTCCAATACAAAGAACCACAACTCCTAATGCCAATCCCACCTTCATTCTTATCCTCATCCTCCCCTTTTTGACATCAATTATATAAGATCTCGCGGAGTCCTTCTTTTGACCCTCATGTTCAACAGTTCTCAACAAATAACTCTCCTGCAAATCAAGTACATAGCTAACCATCCCACTAAGCAAAATATCAATAAAACCGAATCCGACCAACACAAATAATATTGAAAACAACTTGGTAGCCACACTATTAGGGATAATATCACCGTATCCAATTGTGCACATTGTCACAATACAAAAATACAATGCATCGACAACCGGGTGAGTTTCATTACCCAAGAAATTATGCCTATTAAACCAAAAAATAACAACACCCAAAGTTAAATACAAGACTAAAAGCACAAAAGCTTGTCTTACAATGGATTGAGACCCCAATTGAGGTTTGGGAATTGAAGAGCGGATGACATCATTTAAAACAGCCATGGCAGGTGCCGTTTTGGACCTGTGAAGATTGGATTTTTCCCATATGAAATCTGGGTCAATTAACCATGAAGCTGGTGCTGGAGTGGGTGAATTAAGTTGTGTTGGCTGCAAAAGAGGGTCTTGGAGATTTACAACAGTGTCTTGAGGAGGAGAAGAAGAAGAAGAAGAAGGTCGGGGGGATTGAAGAGATGAAGTTAAGGCATCAAAGATGGGAGAAGAATCAATGGGAGAAAGGGAAGAAGGAGGAGGAGAAGGACCAAAGATGAGTCTATCTTTAAGCTCAGATGGAGTTAAAGAGACAGGGAGAGAGACTTCATCGTGTTCAGGGAGGGGAAAGAGAGGTGAGGGCGGCGTTGGTTTCTTCCGGGGACTTGCATACAGAAGCAAAGGATCATTTTCCATTGTCTGAAGAAACAAAAAGATTCCGGGGGGGGGGGGAGATTTATTTCTAGGATTGCGATGTGTGAAGGAGATAAAGGAAAGAAGCTAGTGGTAGAAAAAAAATCTCAAGTGAACAAAGGAACAAGATGAGTGGTTTTTCAAGTACATCCGTTCCGTATGAGCAAATAGAGGAGAGATTGCGCGTATGATGGTGATTGTGTTTTGTGTCTACAACATACGACATGGACGAGGGAGAACTTGAAAAAGTCTTCTACTCTCTTGCTTTTGGGAATTTATTTTCATTTTTTTTTAAAAACTTACAAATTGTTCTTTTTTAACCACTTATGCTATACACTGAACCACCTCCAATCATTTATTTAAATGTATTATTAATATGATTTTCTTCTTTTTGTTGTTCAGAAAAAGGAGCTGCCAATGATTCAAAGGAAGAAAGTGTCGGGGAAAAACGGCCGTGGTGGCAATCCAGGGGATGTTTGATTGGGCCGCCATGCCAAGTGCCAACCCAACACACTGACTACAAATTTTGATCAAGTTCCAAGTATTCTGTCCTATTTGAAATATTTACGTATTGTGGGCTCAAATATTCTTATTTATAAAAATTTGAAGAATTTTACGTTACCAATGTCAAAAGTATTGGGGTTCCCCAAATATATTAAGGCCAGTTAAGTTTCACTCGGGCTTTCGAATCACCAACCCAGGATTGTGCTCCGCTTTTTCTAAAAGCCCCGTATAAGACTTCGATTATGAGATTTAAAGCAGGGTCCACCTCCAGCAGATTTATGTAAATATGTTTGAAAAAAATTTATCGATTTATGTTATTTTTAGAGAGAGAAAGAAAAATGTGTTCTGCAAGGTGCGTTTTCTTTACCACATCAATGAAAAAGCATCTTGTAAGACACATTTTCCTTTCAACGATAATTATTCCAACGATAATTTTTTCAACAGCTACAAGGGCTCCAACAGCCATAAAATTTCCTATATAAGTCCCTCTAAACTTCATTCTTTTCAACCAAATATTCAATACTCATTCTTCCATTCTCAATTTTCAATCATCAATTTTCAATTTTTTTTTCTATTTTTCCCAAATTGTATACTTTGTTTTACATCCCAAATGTATATTTATTTACAATATACAAAACTTGTTTATTACATTGGTTTGTTTTGTATCATATCATATTGTGAGTTTAAAATTTACAATTATTTATGTTACTTTTTCATTTAAGTTTTTTCTTATCCATTTGTTCACCCCAATATTTTGAGAAAGGAAATATTAGAATGTCAATACAGAAAAAGATTAAAACTTTGACTTTCATATTGTAATATATCTTAGTTCAATAATTAATATTAACATACACTTTACAAAAAAAAATGGCATGAATAAACAATAAGTTTGTGTTTTCACTGAATGAGTTAGTGTTTTAATTAACTTTTCTCCTCGATGCTCCCGAGTTGTGTGGACATGTTGGCTTCGTATGCCTTGGGTTCCTACAGTAATCACATAACCTTTGTGTGTCTCCTCACTCCTGAATATCGATATTGCCTCATATCCGAGTTGAGTTTGCTCAACCTTTCGGCTTGTGCTGAGAGTTCTTATCCAGTACCAACTCGAAAGGAGCATGCGAGTCAGGCGGCCACATGCTTTCATTTGGGATAGGTGGGAATTCAAATTTCCAAACACTATACGCACTTTCGAGTTTGTAAAATTCGTCAACATAGGTCATTTATACGTTCCAAGGCACATGCCGCAATTACATGTTCGCATGAATAACGAAGTGCTTAAAATCTCCCACAATCGCAGGTCATTTGTCTCAAGTCTATGCAGTACGCTCCATCAATAACTCCACGGTCGGGTCTATGGGGCTACTTAACCCGGAAGATTAGATTTGGCCATGAGTGACACACTAAAGTCATTGAGTTCTTAATTTCTACATTTTCCCCAATATCTTTCAGCACCGACTTACACCAAACGTGACTGCCCTTTATCTGTCCCGCGTATGTTTTAGCCTACTTTGGAAATAATGCTACTAATCGAAAATGCATTTCCTTGACCATCGAGGTTACCGGCATATTACACATCCCCTTCAGTACGAAATTAATGCATTCCGCTAGGTTCGTGTTCATGTGTCTATATCATAGTCCTCTGTCATATGACTGCGTCCACTGCTCCTTCGATATCCCATTAAGGTACTCCGCACCCAGTTAGTTTAGAGCCTGTAGTCTCTCCAACATTTCATCGAATCGATGTCAGACAAGCTCATACCCTGTCGATGACAATCAATAATGCATTTAATAAAAGTGACCCAAATGTATATCTTAAACTATTTCACAAGAAACCAATTTTATACACAACGTACCCATGTTAATGACAAGTCGCTGCTCCACATCCTTATGGTATCGACCCATGTAGTTAGACCCTGTGTGATGCAAAAATTACCTATGGTGTGCACGATCCCATAGCCTTGAACGTCGATCTAACACAACTTGTATTTCGGTGCCCCTGTCGAAAATGATGCACACATCGAGTTGTGGCACAACATGCCTTCTTAGGTTAGTTAAGAAGAAATCTCAGTCATCACCGGATTCTTCCGGAGTTATTGCAAAATATATTGGAAGGATTCTTTGGTTACCATCCTATACAACAGCTAATAACAACTTATGCTCATATCTTCTGCATAGGAATATGTCGTCAATTTGGACAATTGGCTTACAGTATCGGAATGCAGTTACACTGTAACACCCCTAACCCGTATCTGTCATCGGATTAGGGTTACAGAGTATTTCGATCAACCAGAAACCATGAATCATAATATTGTTCAAAAACTTAAACATAACATAAACCATTTATATACATGCATATTGTCCCTAAATCGAGCCCTCGAGGCCCTAAAAATATCTTAGAAGCAAATCGAGACAAATTGGAAACAATTTGAAAAGTTTAGGAAAAAGATGCAAAATTTTGCAAAGAATGGGTCACACAGTTGAGACACACGCCCGTGTAACCTTCGAACTAGGGACACACTGTCGTGTCCCAGCTTGTGTCCTCACCCGTGTAACTCTCTGAGTAGGGTCAGACAGCCATGTCACACGCCCGTGTGCCAGGCCGTGTAACTCTCTGAGTTGCCCGACATGCCCATGTGCTAGGCTGTGTGTCTCACACGGCTGAATCACACGCCGTGTCTCAAGCCGTGTGGACTAGAAAATTCACCTAAAATCAAGCCATTTCCTGACCCATGCATAAACTTTAAGTCCATTGTGCACACTTTTAAGGTACTAAAGCATCATTCAAATACACAATATCATGCCAATTCAATCAACTTAATTATCTAACCAATATGCAATTCAAAGGCACCACAATTACATCCAAACACTATTTACCAGAACATGGTAACATTATTTAATTCCATGCATAAAGACCTAATTCCTTTATGTACTTAACCACAACATAAATGACCATTACCAAGCCAACATCTCATACCAAGAGACCATGCACATCATTTACCTAAAAGTGATCAAAGAAACTTAACTTAACAAGCATTATAAGTCCTCAACCATACATAAACACCAAGGCTCAAATTGCCATTTACACTTTCACTAAATACCATTTCAAACATCCAAAACATATTAATATTGTCATTTCTATACATACTAACCTAGTTCAAATATGAACTAAATCATGTCACAAGCAACCATTTTCAAGCCATCGTCAACATGCCAAGAGAACCTTATACACAAGCACTTTAAAGTAACCAACATCACATAACTTGGTAAGGCATCAAGGTATACCAAACCAATATAGCTTTCCAAAGCTTATACATACCAAAACACCATTAACACATGCACCATAATACCATTACAAATCACCCTATACATGCCATTATAAACATTAGCCAAATTACTTAAAAACTATCGAACTGTCCACTAGATAGTGTGATAGATCTCCTACGAACTTCTAACCGATTGAGCTTCCGATAATTTGTAAAACAAAGGATAATAACTATGTAAGCAATGAATGCTTAGTATGCCCATATAAACTTTAAACATAACATACCATTTCAATAATGAACTTTATAGAATAAATATAAATCTTTACCAATGTCATAAGCTTACTAAAATCTTATATAACACCATCAAACTCACAAGTTAGCATACTTGTTCATGATACATATGAAATCAACCATATATATATAAACATAACCTTTAATTCATCATTGTTACCATACGATCATGTTTCATTCTATTTGCTTACTTATCGTTTCCAATACCATGAGTTTAATATAAGCCTAATCAAGTATCATCAAGCTCACATGTTAGTAAACTCATTAACAAATCATATAGATTCATTTATAACATAAATAGATTTCATAAGATACATTAAATATACGTCCAACCTTTCATAAAGTCATAAACCTTTCCATTGAGTCACTTAGCGTTCCATTCATTTTCTTACCCGTTGAACTATCTAGAATTACATCGAATACTCGAAAAAGCTCACACAAAGTGTGCCTTTACATATAACCGTAACCTTTCCTTTACATCAATGCTCACACGAGCTGTGAAATGGGCCTGCTCACACGAGCTGTGGGTCGGAATGTTAAGTTAGACGATGCTGCTCACACGAGCTATGAAGAATCCGCAACAAATGCAGGACGTCAGCCATCGATAGGACATTCAAAACCAGCATCCGAAACATGAAATCTCTAATGACATGTCATTTGTATCCTAAGAATTCCTAAGGTTCAACCTGGATTCAATATTCGTCAATTCGTCATAGCGTTGGTATTTACATCAAAAAACATAATAAATATTTAATTAAACAACATTTAAATGATTACAGTTCATACGAACATACCAGACTAAATTATAGCAATGACTAAATATAGGGGCTATTTGGTAATTTCTCTTCTCCTCGATTTATCACCCATTCTTGATCTAAAATAATAACTTCCATTCAATTCACTAATTCTAATAGAAAAATAAATTCATTTTATGCAATTAAGTCCTTTTTGACATTTTTACAAAATTGCCCCCAACATTTAACTTTTATACAATTTAGTCCCTAAGCCCAAAACACGCAAATTAACCATTTTTATTCAATTTCATGTTTAGCCGAATTATTTTGTAACATCCCGAAATAGGGCCTAAACGGAACAGTGGTTGCAAAACCACGAATTTGAGATAGAAAAGTTTATTACGATTAATTATTATGATTTACCGAGTGATTAAATACATGTGTTAGAGTATCGATAAGAAATTTTATTGATTGCATGCTTAAATTGCCTATTAGGACTTGTTTGCAAAAGTTGCTAAACAGGGGTTCTAATTCATAAAGTACTTGATTGAAATGGGGGTTTGAAGTAGGAGTCCTTAAATGGTAATTAGACCATTATATTTTCCACGGACAAAAATGGACATACACAGATAAAAATAACTAAATTTTTAATTAAGGGCATTTTAGTCATTTGGAATTAAAAAGGAATTAAAAGGGAAAAATATGGCAAAATGTTGTCCATCTTCTTCATTAGGCTGAAATTTCAAAGGGGACACCATAGCTAAGGTTTCTTCAACTTCTCAAGCTCATAGTTGTCCATAGCTAAGGTTTCATTAGGCTAAAAAATATGGCAAAATGTTGTCCATCTAAGCCCCGTTTTTAATGTTCTTTACGTTTTTGGAGCCTCGGTAACTTGATTTAACTTAATCTAGCAATAATTTAACCTAGGGTCCATATTTGGAAAAATACCGATAAGTGAAATGTATTTATTTTTATGTTTTATGATAGAATATGAAGTCTGAAATTATGTTAAACAACTTTTACTAAGCGATTTTAAGTGAAAACGAGTAAAACGGCTTAATCGGTAAAAATACCTAATGTTCATAAGTACATGTTAGAGTGAGAATTTGATGTTGTCATAGAAGGGAAAAATGATCAGCATGTCATAAAACATAAGAATAAGGGATAAAGTTTAATTTTCGAGCTTTGGGGCAAATGTGTAAATATGTAAAAGTTTAGGGGAAAATCATAATTTTGCCAAAGTTAGAGTCAAGGACTGTTTTAATAAATGTGAGTACTAAATAAGCTAAATTTGCTATTATAGATCAAGAGGAACAAAATCCGAAGTTAGACTGGGGAAAGAAAAAGATAGTGGACTAAATCAATATAGTTGATCGTATTTTGTTCCGAGGTAAGTTTGCGGTAAATAAATGCAATATTCTATTATTTTATATTTAATACTATTAAATTACAGCACTTACATATTTATTTTGTAAATTTATCATCTAAAGACTCAAGCATGAATTGACGGAGAAGCAATCTCAGAAAGTCCTGGTTGAAGTGTAGGACACAAATGTCATGACATTAGGGTTTAAGGAAATCATGTAAGACCATGTCAAGACATGGCATTGATAAGTTTCTATAATGCAAAGATCCCATGTAAGACCATGCCAAGGCATGGAATTGGTGAGTTCATAAGGTAAGGATACAACTAAGACCATGTCAAGACATGGCAATGGTAAGTTTAAAAAGGAAAGGTAGCCGTGTATCCTTAGTATTCCAAGTGGTTCAATGGAAAATTCAATGAGTATACCAAAGGAAAGGTAAGACAAGTTCATGCTAAAAAGATACAGGTAAGAATTCAAGATTTAAGCATATTGAGTTAAAGACTTAAATGATCTTGATAAGAAAAGAATAAGATAATTCATTAAGAATGTTGTTATTCATTTACATGCAAACTTACTAGACTTTATGCTTACTCCCATTCCTTTCTCTTTTTTTTATAGTATCGCAAGCCAACTCGGGGATCGCAAGGACGTCGGAGATTGTTTCACACTATCAAAGGATTATTTCGGTATTTTGTGACTCGAAACATTTTAAGTTATGGCATGTATAGGGACTTAGCCATTTTGTGTGTATGTCCTTATGATATGGCTAAAGAATGGATTGTAAATACTTGATAATGATCAGCCATTAAAATGGCTAATTAAGAACATGTTTTGGGTGTTATGTATGCCTAAATGATAGTTATTACAAAGAAATTATGAAAGAGTAACATTTGCAATGGAATAGTTTTCGGACAGCAGCAGTGACTTGATTTTGAAAAATCACTAAGGATAGTAGAAATGGAATTAGTGTGTGAATGAGGTACATAATTAAATCTTATTGAGTCTATTTTTTATATGAAAAGCGGTGTAGGCAAAAGAATTGTATATTATGAGATAATTGATTTTTAGCGAAGAGGGGTCAGAACCGTCAGAAAGTGTAAAAGGGGATACTTTAACCAATAAACTGTACTAATTGGCCACATCAAAAATTCTGGAAAAATTATAGTAAGAAGATATATGAGTCTAGTTTCAGGAAAAATTTACGGATCTAAATTTCGAGTTTCGTAACTCGAGTTATAGTCAATTTAGTGACTATGACACAAATGGACAGTTTCATTATGAATAGTGAAATAAATTGTTTTGATTTGTTTAAGAAATCAGAAAATTTTTAATGTTTCCGGTTTGGTCCCGAACCGTTTCAATTGCATGTTTTAGGGCCTCAAAGGCCCTTTTTAGGAACATATTGGATGTATGTAAATGAATTAATTTTAAAAGCTAATTTTTATGCCCCAAACTAGTAAGTTAAGTCTGGTAATGCCTCGTGCTCGACTCTGGCGACGATCTCGGGTAAGAGGTGTTACATATTTGGAACCCTATTACAAGCCATATTTATCCATAATTTACATTATTTTCCTTGAATTTTACCTTTTTCATAAATCAATCCCTAAACTTGAAAATCATCAAAAATTCCTTAACAAAATACTTATATTTAAAACAAAGCTTAATAATTTATCATAAAATTTCAAGAACACTTAAATTTCATCCATGGTAAAATTCTAAACATTTAAAATTGACCCACTGGTTAGCTAGATCAACTAATACGAGTCTAAAAACATAAAAATCATTAAAAACGGGATCAAAACGCATACCATGCACCCAAAATCAATTTGGCCGAATGGTTTTCCTCCCCTCACCATAGTTGTTAACCAAAAATAAAGAATGAAGAAGAAGATCATTTAAGTTAGATTATTTTAGTTTTAATAATTTAATTACTAATATAACCTTTAAATTTCATAAAATGTGCCATGCAACCTATCCATGATCATCCACTCACATTAACTATGGTATAATTACCATTAAAGTCCGTTAATTCACTTTTTCAAAGCTAATTGATCCATTTAACTAATAGAATTTAACTTTTACAACTTTTACAATCTAGTCCTTTTCAATTAATTAACTATCTAAACATTAAAATTTCTTAACAAAACTTTAATACAACATTAATATCACTCCATGAATATTTAATAAAATATTTCTGGCTCGGTTTATAGAAATGAGGTCCCGATACCTCATTTCCTAAAACCACTTGACCTTAGGGCTATACCACTTGAGCCTAATTATTCGTTCAAATAGCATAAATTGCCAATTCAAAATTTATTATAATATTATATTTGACTCGTAAATATTAAATAATAACATTTACGAACTTACTCATCAAATTTGTGGCCCCGAAACCACTGTTTCTAACACCACTAAAAAACGGGCTGTTACAACTCTCCCCCTTACAAAAATTTCGTCCTCAAAATTACTTACCTGATAACAGTTAATCAAACCAAAATTTTCTTCCACATTTTCAAGGGTAGTCCACAAAAAAATCCATTGTGACCTGTTCCCAATCAGAACTCATATCAGAACGTAATATTACAAACATAATTGATACTGTATCTTGACTTATTGACATAACAAATATCTCAAGATTAACTTTGAAAGTTCACGTTCTAATCTTGAGTACCAGTAACTTTGTCTCAAACCATTTTACATTTTCATAGCTGTTTAATTAAAATCGAATAGACAATGCCGTGAACCTCGTATAAGATGTCCCATAAAATCCCAGAATTATTCAATGTACATATTCGAATATTTTTCTCTGCATCTCCAAAGAATTAGCGATTCAACCCTCGACTTCATGACACGTAACCCATCTTAATTCAAGATCATCTAAATGAAACGTTACTATAAACAATATATATTCTTCTCTGGTTGAAACTATATAGATACCAGACTTGACTGAACAAATTTGATGCTTTCCTGTACTAGCTTCACCATTAGTAGTACAACAATCGAGAAATTCCTAATAAATCACCTGTCGAAACATAACCGAAAAACTCAAATTCTTCAGGTTCCAAATACATTAGATAATTGATACATCTACATATGTAGTTTTCAATTGATAAAAATTCCAGTTATTCTGACCCGACTAACTTGTTATCGCTCTATCTGGCTAGCATACCATGGTTTTACATCCCATTTCATGAAAAGCTTCAAACAATATCATTTAAATACAAGTGTCATAGTGCTACTACCAAGGCGATTTTAACCATAATAACATTTCCCAATTATCACTGGTCTGGTTGATATATCCCTGTATCATGTCTTCTAAAATATGAATTTCCCATTCTGACTGTCCATCTATTTGCCCGTGAATTCACAAAATTTATTCCCGAATCTATAAATGAACTCAAATACATACAACTCAACTAACTCTTCAAGTGTATAATCCGTTCTAACCAAAATAATGAGTTGGTCTTATCAACATGATAGTAACAATTCAAAATATTTCTTTCTTTTTGTCGTCAAGATAATCCAGATATATAGTCTATCATAATTCCCTCAGTATATCAGTCGAAGATCATAACAAACTGTATTAACCCATACGAAATATGACATCCAATTCTGACTTGCTGACATAATTCGAGATCATCTAAGTAAGAAAAATTAAAATGCGATGCTATGCTTGATCTTCCACCGTATACCTTTTTACTACTATTTATCCATTCTTGAAAGCCAAAAGTTGAACATAATAAGACTATTCTCATACTTAACATCAAAGCATTGAATTATACTAGAGCTACAATCATCAGATGAATTAGAAGTACTATTTGCCCCTTTCTATGAAAACCTTCCCTTAGACGGACCACAATGCTCTAATAAGACAAACACTATAACTATATAGCTAAAATAATACCTCAAGTATCAATAATGCATTCCAAAGCAAATGAGAAAAAAGAAACCCAATATACTTCAAGTAACAACAAGTGCAATAACTCGACCTCTAAAAAGCTGAGATCTGTACCAACATACTCCTATGATCTAAACAAGAATTATAACAATATCAATCGTAATGATGTAACACCCCTAACCCGTATCCGTCGCTGAAACAAGGTTACGGAGCGTTACCAGAATTTTTCAGAACATTTTCAAATAAATCATGTCAATCACTATTCATTAACAGAGGTCATTCGTAATGTCCCCCTAAATGGACCCTCGAGGCCCAATACGAGCATTAGAATCGAGTCGGGACTTAATCGAAAACTCTAAGAATTTTTCACAAAATTACAAAGATTTCCAAGTT
Source organism: Gossypium australe (assembly GCA_005393395.2). NCBI lineage: Eukaryota > Viridiplantae > Streptophyta > Magnoliopsida > Malvales > Malvaceae > Gossypium > Gossypium australe. The sequence goes on along the minus strand of CM016619.1, from coordinate 20,922,229 downwards.
GTAGGTCTCACACGCCTGTGTGGTCCGAGGGACACGCCCGTGTGATCCTAGGACATGCCCGTGTGATCCTGGGACACGCTCGTGCTATAGGCCGTGTTTGACCCCGTGTAACTCTCTGACTTATGCACACGACCATTCCACACGCCCGTGTACTAGGCCGTGTGGTTAATTAATTCCTTTCAAAATTAGGTATAGGTTTCACACGGCCAAGGCACACGCCCGTGTTCAAGGTCGTGTCTCCCACACGGCTGAGACACATGCCTGTGTCTCTGCCCATGTGCTCAATTCTGAGCATTCTGTTTCTCAAATTTAAGGTGTAGGAGACACACGGTCTAACCACACGCCCGTGTACCAGGCCATGTGTCACACATGGTCTTGACACACGTCTATGTGTCTGCCCGTGTGGACGAAATAAAGCCATCTCTAGCTTAATTTCTCCCCCAGAATCACACCAATGACCTGCACTTAAACTCAAATCCAAATACCAACCATTTCAAGCATTCAAGTTAAGCAAACTCCATTATTCAACATGGCATATCATTACATGCATTCATGTTTATAATCTTATCTTTTATAAGCATACTCATTTTATCTTTCTCAACCAATCAATATTAAACACTTATGTTATCTCCATAAGCCAAAACATAATCATCACTAGCCATTCCAATGGCTAGATTACAATAATCATTTACATATACATGCCAATATGGCCAATATAACCTATACATGCCATTATAACCATAATTGCTTTACCATATTCACCAAAATAGGCTGATAGATAGTGTGAGTGACCTCCGCCAAGCTTCCAATCCAACGAGCTTTCGATTTACTCTAAAACAGGAAAATAAAACTAAGTAAGCATAAAATGCTTAGTAAGTTCTTATAACATGGTACTTAACTTACCATTCATTCTATTTTGAGCTGACTATGTAAGGCATATTCAATCAATTTGCCCTCAAGCCATACACATATCCTCATTGCCCTTGTTAGTCCTATATTCCATAATAACATCACAAACATATATGGGCTCAACAACAATCAAGTTTCCATGCACATATGCTTTCTACGACATGTATTCATTTAACATGTATAAATCATCTCTTTATATTACAAGTATAATTTCATAATAGTTCATCTCGAGTTCAGATCATTTCATATAAGAACTTTACCTGTATTACTCAAAATATCAAGGTCACGATTAGTACACTCAAGGTGTACAAGTCTATAATCAAGGATATACATACTCATCAAATAAATTCCAAGTACAATATCATCATTTCATATTTCCATAAATTAATTATCACGTATCACCATTTTCACGTATTTTAGGCCGATATGTGTAATAACTCATTTCTTATTCATATCTTCTCATGTCAAGAACTTTTACCCATTGAAATTATTCAAAAAATCAATGGATACACAGGTAGTACACTCGAGGTGTACAAATCAAAATCCGTCAATTCATGTCCAATGGTACCCATAAGGTACTATTTCAGATAGTACATTCTCGAGCCACATATATAAAAACAACAGGATTACCAGTCCAGGCTAAATCTTTTTTATGACATATGCTCTAAAGAGCTTGATTTGGATTACCCGTCCGGGCTAAATCCTTTTAAAAATGAGGTCAATAGGATTACTCGACTGAGCTAAATCCCACCAGCAACAAATGCAGGGCCTCATTCATTTCGGGAAATCACATATCCATCGATTTTCATTTTTCAAACAGGATTTAATATTTTTTCGAACATAATTACTCATGTGATTATTTCATCTATTAATTTCAATTGTATACAATACTTCCTTTAACCACATTCAATATTCAAACCAAGAACAAGAATAACCTTCTATCATTTAAATCAGGCATTATCATTTATTTGGTATTTCTCGGATATGTTTACAAGACTTAACTTTTGATAAGTATTCTTGATCATGAATAAAGTTCATATTTATAACATTTAAATAATTCAAATGATCACATTCCACATTCCTTCCGAGCATAAAAGTAAAATTTTTATCGTTTATCCTTTATCGAGCATTATCGTTGACCGGACTTTGTCAGGTATATTTTCAATATCATATACATATATGATATTTATACAATTCACAAACACAACATCTAATTCAAGCATATAAAATACACAATTTAGTTACACGAACTTACCTCGATAATTGTTCGTGTTCGTAAAATCTACTAATTTGACATTTTCCTCTTTTCCTCGTTCTAACTCCGAATTTGGTCTATCCTAATCAATATGAGTAAATTTAACATCAATTTATTACATTTCATATTCATGTGGACTCAATTTACATCCTAGGCAAAATTACCATTTTGCCCCTAACTTTTCCATAAATTCCAATTTCGTCCCTAGGCTCGAAAAATGAAATTTATGCAGTTTACTCCCTATTCCAAGCCTAACCAAAATTCCAACATAAAATTTTCAGCACATATTTTCTATAAATTTCAGAATTTTTCATCAATTTTCACCATTTTGCATTTTAGTCCCTAAATCATGGTTTCATCAAAAATCACTTTGTAAAAGTTGTTTATCTATCATCAATCGTTCATTTTCTACCATAAATTTCTAATTTTTAGCATATACATCCATGACCCATTTTTCATACTTTGGTAACTTCTCAAAATAGATAGATTAAACTATCTCGATTTCAAAAATATCAAAATTACTAAAAACATGATAAGGAAACTTACCCAATTTGGCCATGAAAGTTTCTTCTCTCTCTCCTAGGGCTTCCATGTATTTTTGGGGAAGAAGATGATAAAATAAGATGATATTTCTTTTTTTTATCATCTTTTAATTAATTAAATATTTTCACTTTCCAATTTAGTCCTTGCCATTTTTCTAAATTTACAAGGATGAGTCACCATATCTACATACTTTTCTTTAATGGTCTAATTACCATATAAGGACCTCTAGTTTTGAATTCCATAGCTATTTAATCCCTCTAGCTACTAGAATTCAACTTTTGCATTTTATGCGATTTGGCCTTCTCGTAATTAAGCACATAATCGGTAAAATTTTCTTATCAAAATTTTCACATGACTTTTCTAATATAATACGGTCCATTTAATAAAATAAAAATAAATTTTATTTTCGGCTCGGATTTGTGGTCCCGAAACCACTGTTCTAATTTCACCGAAATTATGTTGTTAACAAATAATCCCAAGCCAATGTGTATCTTTTGCAGATGGACTATATATGATAAAGTATACAATAAGAGCGATAAGAAAACCAAGATAAGAAGTCCAAGCTATAAACTACTACTATACTTCCAAGAATATAACCCATTTCTATTCTGTCAAAATATGCAAATTATGAGCCTTCCAGACACACTCATCCACATCCAAGCTATTTCTATTGAAGACCATAGGGCATAATTAGGACATATTGATTGCTAAAGAAATTGATGATACCCCAAAGAAAAATCTAGAAGGAGAATATCATTCAGATGCACTAGAACTAGCTGTGACATAAATAACACAAATTCCAAATGCATAAAGCAGAATAACAACTAGTAGAAGTAGAAAAATAACAACACATGAATTTTACCATCGAGTCTTCTACCAAAACATAATTGAATAGAATGCCAAAAATAGAGCAATCTCGATCATTAATCAGCCAGACTAACAATACTTCTACCTACCATCATGACTATCCAGCATTCTCACATAATAAGAACCACATCTGAAGATAAAACAACTGCATATGCCACTAAAGATAAAAGAATACATAGAATATCCAGATGAGATGATTGTAAGGTACTTAGCCCTAATGGTTGCATTCAGCTCTATTTACATTTCGAACACTACCCCACTGACTATTAAAGTTATCGGTGATCTCACATTATTTTGTTCCACTAAAGTAATCAATTCAAAAGAAATCTCGGTTAACCTATTCTTTAGATACTATACTAGATAAGTTGATTACCATTAAAGAACTTCTCCTTTTAATAGTGACGTTGCACATCCCAAATAGTCTTCAGAAAAATCTAATCTCATCTAGAGCTCTCTGTATTCCCAACTCTCAGCTCTATTCACATTATTACTCACACAATCGCTAAACTCTTCGCCTCCTATTTTGCAGACTTAATCAACATAAATCTTGTGAGTATTGTAACACCCCTTACCCTTATTCAACGCCTAAACTGGATACGAGGCATTACCGAACTTAACTTGTTTAAACATACAACATCGGATCATAAAATTTCGTTCTAACTTAAAACTTTTCATTCATATTCATAATGCCCCTTTCAAGGGTCTACGAGACCCTAAACATACATTTGCAATGATTCGAGACCAAACCAGAAACTTTTGCGGATCTAGAAATTTTTTGCTTAAACAGGGCCACACGCCCCTGTGAAATGGGACACGCCTGTGTGGAAAGGCCGTGTGGTCACACACGCCCATGTCCCTAGCCCGTGTGTGATTTTTTTCATTTCGAGCCTACAGAGGATTTGACACGGCTGGACACACGCCCGTGTCTATAGCCCGTGTTCCTCACACGGCCTAGACATGCCCGTGTCCTCACCCGTGTGAAAACCTTAGCATTTTGTTTATGACGTTAGCAACTCTTAAGGGGCAAACGGCCTAGTCACACACCGGTGTGCTGGCCCGAGTGACGAATTGAATTCTCGCAATATGATACAGGGGACATACAGCCTATCAACACACCCATGGGGGTTGACCGTGTGGACAATTTGAAGGCTATTTACCAAGACAATTGCCACCCTGAAACATCAACACAGATATACCACAACAAACAACACATAACATGACAATATTACACTATAAAGAATCATTAAATCATCATTCATACACTTCACATTTACTCCATCAATTGCATGAACTTTTACTTCATAAAAGTCATGATCATTAAAAATATGAAACTTGACAAATATCGGCCAATTCCCACTGGACATTTACAAAATGAGTGGGTAACCTTAATAGCCAACACTTTGGCTTTCAAATATGACATAACACAAGATGACCAAGTTCCTATACATGCCATACCCAAAATAAACAACTTTAATATACCAAAAGAATGATTGATAGTGTGATCCAAGCTCTGACGTTCTATGATCCTCGAGCTAACTTGGCGACACTACAAGGAAAAGGGAAAATAGAGGGGTAAGCATATAGCTTAGTAAGTTTGCATGAATTAAAATAGCAACATAAGTACTCATGGTAAAATCCATTCATCTCATGGAACAATAACAACACAAGTTCTCAAGTACTTAGACATACTTACTCATACTTACTCTTACCCATCACATATCACATTATGGTTTCATAACTCGTATGTTACTCATGGTACCTGTATCACTTCATCACATAATTTAGCACTTATGCTATCTTGAACATAAACTTAAATCATTATCATCCTTAACTTAAATGTAACTCTTTGTCATCTTTGTATAACTTAACTCTTTATCATCTTTACATAACTTAGCTCTTTTGCCCGTTGAACTACTCGGAATATCCGAGGATACTCAATCTCATCATACATGTATCACAATGCCAATGCCATATCCCAAATATGGTCTTACATGGGATCACCTCTTGATGTCGATGCCATATTCCAAATATGGTCTTACACTGGATCCCTTAACTCGATGTTGATGCCATGTCCCAGACATGCTCTTATACGAGATCGTACATAGATGTCGATGCCATGTCCGAGACATGGTCTTACACGGGACCTTCCTTATTCGGTGCCCATGCCATGTCCCAGACATGGTCTTATACGGGACCTACATTCGGTGTCGATGCTATGTCCCAGACATGGTTTCATACGGGACCTCCCTTATCTCATGTCCTGACATAGGTATCCTCGTTATTCCGAATCTTCCACTGGGACTTCAACTTAGCATATTCTCATCATTTTCTCATCGAGGCTTCATTAGTCGATTTTCATGGGAATGATCTTCCTTATCATAATATCAAGTAATTTCAAATAGAAAAACACTATGAAACTTTAATTTCACACAAACTTACCTCGGTACTCAAAATAAGGGTGGATGTTCAATTTAGTCCACAACTTTGTTCTTGCCTCGATTTCGGTTCGGGCTTCGTGTTTCTTGATCTATAATAACAATTTCACTTGTTTAATACTCACATTGATTAAATTGACTCATGAATCATATTTTGGAAAAATTACAATTTTGTCCCTAAACTTTCTCATAATTACACTTTTACCCCTAAGCTCGTAAAATGATTTTTATTCAACTTTCTTGTACTTTAAGCCTAGCCGAATTATTTTCTTAACTACAACAGCCCCTAATTTCCACTATTTCACTCATGTATGACCATTTGTATAACTTTTACAATTTGGTCCTTTTAAGCATTTTTCATGAAAATCACTTAGAAAAAGATGTTTATCATGCATCAAACTTTCATATTCTTCAATAAAACATCAAAATACATGCATGTCATACATGGGTAAATTTTTGAACATAAACCCTAGCTCAAGATATAGCTAAAAATAGCTAAATCGAGCTACGATGATCTCAAAAATATGAATAACATTAAAAATGGGGTTAGGATGCACTTACTATCAAGCTTGGAAGTTGAAGAAACCCTAGCTATGTCTCCTTGAAAATTTTGACACTTAGAGGAAGAAGATGGACAAGATTTTGACTTATTTTTCCCTTTTAATTTTTTTATTAACCAAATGACAAAAATGCCCTTAAGGCTTCTTTTTTAAGATTTTTCCTTCCCATGTCCATTTTTGTCCATCTTGACATTTAATGGTCTAATTGCTAAATAAGGACCTCTAGTAATTTTTGTAATTCTATTTTATACTTAAATCTTCTAGAATCTCATATTTTCTAATCTTTGCAATTTAGTCCTAATGGACAAATTGATCACTAATAAATAAAATTTCCTCATGATTTTTTTCACACAATCATGGAAACACATCATAAGCCTCATAGAAATCATAAAACATATATTTCTACTTCAAATTTGTGGTCTCGCAACCACTATTCCAACTAGGCCCTAAATCGGGCTGTTATAATTCTCCCCCCTTAGGGATTTTCGTCCCCGAAAATCTTACTAGTAAAAAGGTTTGGGTATTGGTTTCTCATAGCCTCCTCGGGCTCCCATGTAGCCACTTCTACCCCATGTCTTTGCCACAATACTTTCACAGGAGCTATACTTTTATTCCTTAGCTGTTTGACTTCCTTTGCTAGAATCTTAACCAGTTCTTCGCCATATATCATGTCGGGTTGAATTTCAATCTCTGCCGGTGTAATCACATGCAAAGGATCTGATCGGTATTGACGTAACATAGACACGTGAAACACATCATGATTCTTTTCTAATTCGGACGGCAAAGCCAATCGATGGGCTACCGGCCCTATCCTCTCGGTGATCTCATATGGTCTGATAAAACGTTGACTCAATTTGCCTTTCCGGCCAAACCTGAGAACTTTCTTCCATGGTGACACTTTCAAGAATACTTTATCACCAACTTGAAACTCGATCTCTTTTCGTTTCATGTCCGAGTAGGATTTTTGTCTATTAGAAGCAGCTTTTAGACAATTACGGATTATTTTTACCTTCTCTATGGTTTCTCTATCCAGATCGACCCCGTGAATCTGATTTTCCTTGAGTTTAGTCTAATACAAAGGCGTTCGGCACTTACGCCCATAAAAAGCCTCATAAGGCGCCATTCTCAAACTCGACTGAAAATTATTATTGTAGGCAAACTCTACCAATGGTAAATACTTTTCCCAGCTGTCTTGAAATTCAAGAACACAAAACCGGAGCATATCTTCAAGTATCTGTATTAATCTCTTCGACTGTCCGTCAGTTTGTGGGTGAAAAGTTATACTAAAACTCAACTTTGTGGCCAAAGCTTCTTGCAACTTTTTCCAAAATCGGGACGTGAATCTCGGATCTCTATCTGATATAATCGACAAAGGCACTCCATGTAGTCTTACAATCTCTGAAATATACAAGTCTGCCAACTTATCAAGTGAATAATCAACGCGTACAAGTATGAAATGGGCAGAATTCGTAAGTCTATCTACCACAACCCATACGACATCTTTCTTGCTCGGTGTCAACGACAAACCCGTTACAAAGTCCATAGTAACACGGTCCCATTTCCACTCGAGAATCATAATAGGTTGAAGCAAACCCGAAGGTACTTGGTGTTCAGCTTTCACTTGCTGACAAATCAAGCATTTCGACGCAAACTCCGAGATGTCTTTCTTCATACTCGGCCACCAATACCATCTCTTCAAGTCGTTATACATTTTGGTGCTGCCCAGATGTACATATAGACATTCGCTATGTGCCTCATGTAAAATCTTCCCAATAAGCTCATAATTCCTCGGTACACAGACTCTGTCTCTAAACTTCAAACATCCATCAGAATTAATCTGAAAGTCGAACTCAACACCCGAATCGCACTAAACTCTTTTGGCTTGCAAGTCACTGTTATCTTTTTGAGCCTCATAAATCTCTTGAAAGAACATCGGTCTAGCCCTCAACTCAACTAAAATGGAACCATCGTCTGACAAAGTCACCCGTGTATCCATAGCCCTCAATGCAAATAGGGATTTCCTACTCAAAGCATCGGCAACTACATTCGCCTTTCCCGGATGGTAGTCATTACTAGCTCATAGTCCTTTATCAACTCTAACCATCTATGTTGCCTTAAGTTCAATTCTTTTTGAGTCATCAAGTACTTTAGGCTTTTATGATCGGTGAATATCCGACATCTTTCACCATACAAATTGTGTCTCCATATCTTCAATGCAAAAACAATGGCAGCCAACTCTAAATCATGTGTTGGGTAATTCTTCTCATGTGGCTTTAATTGTCTAGAAGCATACGCTATCACCTTGCCCTCTTACATAAGCACACAGCTCAATCCATTCAAGGATGCATCACTATAAATCACAAATTCTTTCCATTCAAGGATGCATCACTATAAATCATAAATTCTTTCCCCGGTTCAGGTTGCACTAGGATTAGAGCCTCAGTCAACAATGCCTTTAGTTTCTCGAAACTCTGCTGACACCTTTCTGTCTATTCAAACTTCACCTCTTTTTGTAACAACCTCGTCATCAGAGTAGCTATTATAGAAAACCACTTGACAAACCGTCTGTAATAGCCAGCTAGCCCCAGAAAACTTCTAACCTCTGATAGATTTCTTGGTTGTTTCCAATCAACAATAGCTGAAATCTTACTTGGGTCAACTCAGATTCCATCTCTCGAGACAATATGCCCCAAAAATCCAACCTTTTTGAGGCAAAACTCACTTTTGCTAAACTTGGCATACAACTGATTATCTCGTAAAGTCTGTAAAACCATCTTCAAGTGCTCGGCATGCTCATTCTCATCATGAGAATATATCAGTATATCATCAATAAAAACCACAATAAAATTATCCAAGTACGATCGGAAAATACGATTTATTAAATCTATAAACACAATAGGGGCATTTGTTAAACCAAAAGGCATAACTAAAAATTTGTAGTGCCCATACCTCGTTTGAAATGCAGTTTTCGGCACATCTGAGTCTTTTACTCTCAACTGGTAATATCCTGACCTCAAGTCTATCTTGGAAAACATAGTGGCTCCCTTCAATTGATCGAACAGATCATCGATCCTTGGCAATGGGTACTTGTTCTTCACGGTTACCTTATTAAGCTGCCGGTAATCTATACATAATCTCATGGAACCATCTTTCTTTTTCACAAACAATACTGGAGCACCCCATGGAGAATAACTTGGCCTTGCAAAGCCTTTGTCTGTCAACTCTTACAATTGTGCCTTCAATTCCTTCAACTTCGTTGGAGCCATTCTGTAAAGAGCAATAGATATAGGTGCAGTACCATGAGCCAACTCAATGCCAAATTCAACCTCTCTAACCGGAGGCAACCCTGGCAATTCTTCTGGGAATACATCTAGATACTCACATACTATCGGTACTGATTCAATTTTTAACTCAGTGTCCTTAGTATTCATAACAAAAGCAAGATATTCTTCATATCCTTTTCTTACATACCTCTAGGCAGACATATGGGAGATCACTACAGGCGATCTGTCCTGTTCATCTAATTCAACATGAAGAATTACTGTCATATCATGAGCGGTTAACCAATCCATACTAAGAATTATATCAAATTCATCAAATGGCAATAACATGAGATTTGCCTTAAAATAATGACCTCTAATCATCAATGGGCAATCTTTGCATACCTTATCAACTAAAACACTTTTGCCTAAATGATTGGACACTTTTATCACAAACTATGTAGACTCAACAGGCATGCTCATGCTAGATACTAATTTCATGCAAATGTATGAATGGGTAGACCCCGAATAAATTAAAGCAACAACATTAGTATCATGGAGAGAAAATATACCCATAATTACATCAGGGGATGACGCCTCTTCGCGAGCGTGAATAGCATAAGTCCTTGCAGGCGCTCTACCCTCAGATCTCGCAGCCTACTCTCTGGGTGTACTCTTACTACTCGTTCCACTTTCCGGGTGTAACATCCTGGATTAGGGGTTATGCCTTCGTGCGTAATTCATGAGATAGTGGGCTCAGTGGGTGTGTTGGATGTGTTCTGAGGAGTTTTAGGAACCCTAAGATATGAGGAAATGTAAGGAAATGTATGGAAATGTATGGAAATGTATGGAAATGTGTGAAAATGTAGGGAAATGTAAGGCAATGTAAGGAAATGTAAGGAAATGATGTGGAAATGATTCAAAAGAGGAAAGTAAACATTTCTGGAAACTTGGAAATGTAAGGAAATGTCAAGTTTAAAGAGCCAAACGAAAATTTTTGGAAACTTGGAAATGTAAAGAAATGTCAAGTTTTAAGGCTTAAAAAGAGGAAATTAAGGCAAGGTGGCCTTAAGAAAATTAGTAGGAAGAATTTGACACACAAACGGGCTTGGAAAAGTGGCCTGGAGATGCCACTTAGGGCCTCTGGAAATGGCGCCACATACAAGGGTGTTGGGCCTGAGTTCGAGTCACATGGGAAGCAAATAAAAGAAATTTTATTTTGCTTCTAGAAGAAGTGAGGTGGATGGCACATGGCTAAATTGTAGGAGTTTTATCTCTTTTATTTTATTTAAAGATAATAAATGGATAAATATGGATTTATTTCTTTTATTTTGATAGATAAGGAAGAGATAAAAGATGATTATTATTAGTGTTATTTTTATTAAGAGATAAGAGATAATTATTGGATTAAGTTTTATTAAAGTGATAAATCAAGGGATAAAGTTATCAAAATAAAAGAGTGGTGGCCAAGTAAGGGACTCTAGCCTAGTAAATTCGGCTATAAAAGGAAAAGAGAGGCCATTCATTCATTCACTTTTCCTTTGCCGAATTTCTTAAGCAAATTCTCCTCTCTCTGCCGAATTTCCTACAGTTTTTATTCTTCTTCTCTTTGATTAGCCAAAGCCGAAATACCTTGTGTTCTAGCCAAATCCTCCATCTTTATTCTTCCTTCTCTTTTCTTTCTAATCCCTCCAAAAGCCAGAAGTAAGCCTTTTAAGGCCATAGCCGAATATCTCAAGTGGCTTCAAGCTTAGGTGCTGTCGATTTCTTCAAAGGTAAGAACAAGTTTGATTTCTATTCTTTTCTTTTAGATTTGTCGAAATCTAGGGCTAATCCCATTAATGTTCATGGTTTCTGAAACCTTGAAGAGATCTTTCGGGATTTACTAAGTGTAGACTACAAGGAAGGAGAAGTTCTTTTCCCGAAGGTACACCATAGGTCGCGTGTTCCCTAGTTATTCGGTGAATTTCGGGATTTAAAATCCACAAGGTAAGTGTCTATAGCATTCGGCCAAGGCTTATTTTAATGTTTGGATCTATCTTTTATTATCTTAAAAGCTGAAAATTAATATGTTAAAGGGATCTAGAGTTGGCCGAATACAAGGAAGGAGCATAGCATAGATTTTGGGATTTGTTTAGTATTGAAATCGGCAACAAGGTAAGTTTAAGTGTACTAATCCTACTAGGAATTGGATTTATGGCCAAATGGCTTTTTATTAAATTAGTAGGTGATTAATCAAATGTAGGAATTAAGGATCTAAGCGGTAGATCAGATTTCGAGATCTCAAGGAACTTGCTAAGCAAATCAGGTGTGTACCCCACACTACTTTATAATATGTATTATGGCTATGTTTATTAAAACATGTGTTAATAAGAATATGAAAGTGGCTAAGGTACCATGTTATGGTACTAAGTACTCAGGTACGTTTCCCACTCCTACTAGGATTATGAAATATGTTAATTATAACATGAGAATAAGAATAAGAATGTGAACTCTGGCATAACCATGCATATTGTTATTATATGGGGCATATGGGTTTGTTTGAAAGGGGAAGTGAATGTGGTGACCTAAGACCACAGTAATCTGAAAGTGGTGACCTAAGACCACAGTATGCGGTGACCTACACCGCAAATTTGGAGTGTAGCGGAAGGAGGGTCGACTTAGTAGTCCCCACGGTGTGACTGGCAGGTACGGGGGTGTGTAGCGGATGGACAAATAGGTTTGGGTTTGGGAATGCATCATTAAATGTATTCTATGATTTGAATGTGTATCATATGTATGCCTGATTCTATTATGACTTAGTGTTGTGTACACATTGAGTCTGTTGACTCACCCCGTTGTGGGACTATTTTTAGGTGACGATCAGTAATGGACCAGGCTCGGCAGAAGCTTAGGGATGGCCATGCACAACAAGGAGTTTAATTAATTTGGATTTTTTTATTTTATTTTAAGTACTTTAAGTTTATTTTGGGAATTATTTGATGTAATAAGGCCATAAGGCCATAGTTGAACTACTTTATTTTTTTATTATTATTTATTTTGTTATGAATTTTTATCACTTAAAAGTTTAAGTAACTTTATTTTAAAACAAAACCTAAACGTTTTGTCACTTAAAGTAAAGGATTTTAATAATGAAATAAACTTGTTTTCAACACAAGCCCAACCCAAACAATATTTTTTTTTAAATCACACAAGTTTTTCTCTAAGTAACAAAAGAATTTTGAATCAGTTTTCTTCGAGGAACATACCAGATCCGGTCAGGGCTCGTGGGCCGGGTTTGGGGTGTTTCACCGGGTTTCTCTGTTGTCTCCCTCTAGTAGTTCTTCCCGACCTTGCATTCTAAATTTTCTCTTTTTCAACCATCTCGGACATTCTCTAATAAAATGGTCTTGGGAACCACACTTAAAACAGGCTCTCTCATGTGCTCGGCACTCATCGGGATGACATCTGCCACACTGTGGGCATTCCAGTCTATTAGGTCGAGTGTTCCCCACACTAGCAACTGAAGTAGTTTGAGCTTTAATCCCCGAGTACTGTTTACTCTTACTTCTATTCGAAAACCCAGCTGAAGTAGCTAATCGAGTAGGGAAGTCTCTTGACTTCTTGGATGAGGATTGAAATGACTTGTTCATTTGCCTCTTTCTTGAATCACGAGACTCCATTTCATCTTTTCTTTCTCTTTAACCAACTCTTCAACTTTACAAGCCCAGTCCACTAACACAACAAATTCTTTCAACTCGAGGACACCAACAAATAATCTGATATCTTCGTTTTTAATCCATCCTCAAAATGTTTACACATAATGGCTTCAGTGGATACACATTCTCGAACGTATTTGCTGAGCCTTACAAATTCACGCTCATACTCAGTTACTGTCATCTGACCTTGTTTCAGTTCAAGGAATTCCTTTCTATTCTGGTCGATAAACCTCTGGCTAATGTACTTCTTCCGGAACTCTTCTTGGAAAAACTCCTATGTGATCCTTTCCCTTGGTACAATCGACACAAGGGTGTTCCACCACTGATAAGTGGAATCTCTTAAGAGAGACACCACACATTTCATGCACTCTTCAGGTGTGCAAGATAATTCATCAAATACTGATGGTATTTTCAAGCCAAAATTCTGCCCTCTCCGGATCATCATCTTTACTAGCCCGGAATTTCTTGTCTCCTTGTTTTTGGATTCTATCAACCAGAGGTTTTTCTCTTCTTACCACTTCTACCACTTCGGGAGCTACAGGGGTAGGCTGAGGGATAGGTAGGGGTGGATGGGGTTCTGCATTCGGGTTCGTACAAACGAACTCCGTATACAATGCATTCATCATGTGGAGAAAAGCTTCCCTAGCCTCTTCTCCTCCTCTCTGACTTATGGTCGTTGGTCTATTCTCATTTTCATTCGGCACCGTCCTTTCGGCGGGAGCCGGTACGTTACTTTCTGTAACAGTCCGAATTTGACCCTAATCAGAACAATGGTTTTGGGAGCATGAATCCGAGTCTAAAAAATTTTTAAATATTATTTTTGATGTTTATTATATGTGAATTATTATGTGTGAAAGTTTCGTATGAAAATTTAATTGTTTGTGTGTTTAATTTAACAAAAGGACTTAATCGCGTAAAGTGCAAAAGTTACTAACTATAGTGAAAGGTAGTAATGTGATAGTGGCTTTTTAATATGAGGTACTAAAAGGGGAATTAGCCCTTTTTACTTATAGTGGACGGAAAAATGATTTTACACCATGTTTTTATATGTTATTTTTTTAGATTAAAGTTATATTATATATTATAATTTATAATAAAAACAACATTGGTTTTATCATCCTTTATATTTGTTTCTTTCACCGAAAAATAAGAAAAGAAAAAAAGAAGTTTGAAGCTTGATATTTTGGCACTTACAAGCTTAAATTCAAGGTTAGACTTTGTTCTGTTTTCGATAATTTCTACGTTTTTGTAATCGTTGCTTCGAGAGCTTTAAAACCCATGTCTTAATTTCATGAATTGATGATGTTTGTGAAAAATTCCATTGATGTTATGTTGAGTTTTGTGATGTTTTTGGTGTTAAATGCTAGATATGTAATTGATGAACATAATTTACTCTTGAATTTTTGATGAATTTGGCTAAATAGGGCTAAATTGAGAAAATAAATTTTTGAGGGGGTTAAAATGCAAAATCAATGAAATAAATGGACTTGTATAGTCTCTATGAATATCGGGCCCTTAGGTTTTGTGTTTTGTGCAAATAGGACTAAATTGTAAAGGTGTGAAACATTAGGGGTAAAATGGTAATTTGTTCATTTAAGTGTTTTAGGACTAAACTGAATTGAAATGTGTTTGAATGAGCTTAAATTGAACATGTTTAGATCAAGAACAAAGGAAAAAGGATTTGGATCGGGGAAAAATGAAAGTTAACGAATAGCCGGTCTACGTTGCCCGTCGATAGTCGAGGTAAGTCTTTAAGCAAGTTAATACCGTAAGTATCGATTATAACCTAGTATACATGCTGAATTGTGAATTGGTGGATTGAAATGTGACAAAGCTGAATGTGTTAAAGTAATTTAGTAATGAAATATAGTTGTATTAATTGAGTTTACTATGTGAAAGTGATGTGAATTATATATGATATATGTGATATTACTAATGTGTAATGTAAATGAGTTGGCTCAGTAATATGAATATTAGGGCTTATTGCCTAGCAGGCCTTGTGCCGGTGAACTATATCAGGCTTATTGCCTAGCAGGCCTTGTGCCGGTGAACTATATCGGGCCTATTGCCTAGCAGGCCTTGTGCCGATGAATTATATCGGGCTTATTGCCTAGCAGGCTAAATGCCGGTGTTTAAATTTTAGACCTCGGGTCTAGCAGGCCTATTGCCGGTGTATGATTCAGGCTGATGTCTAGCAGGTTTAATACCGGTGATAGAATATTAATATGTGGCTTATGAGAGTGCAATGTGATATGCTTATGGAGCAAGTAAGTTGTTATTACGAGATATTTATTTTCGGTCATACATGTAAGTGCCTATAAGATATTTAATTGAGTTCCTATATCCGATCAAATAAGTAGGCATATATGTGTGTGTCATTTGAGCAAGAATGTGGCTATATACTGTATATGCATATTCGGCCTTTAGTATGTGATTATAATATTTTTACATGTATATTAAATACTTAGATATTCAAATGTTGAATGGATAAGTATATATATGTTCTTGTATGTGGCTTCAATGAATGATGTGCACATGAAATAAGTATATGGCTGAAAGTTTATAAGTACTATTAAATCTTGAATCCAGATAGTTATTTGTTTAAGGTAAGACAATGAAGTATGCGTGGCTAAATAATGCATTGGAGTTCGGCAATGTGATACCATATGAGTTTTTGTTAAAGTTTAGTAGATATTAAATGTTTGAATTACTTTTAATTTCTTAAGACTTACTAAGCTAGTAAGCTTACTCCGCATGTTTTTCACTCTGTTTTATAGATTTAATTCAAGCTACGAGCTCAGGGGATCGTCACCGAAGTCATCCACACTATCGACCTATTTTGGTACCTTTAAAGCTGAAATTTTTAAGTCTAAGGCATGTATAGGCTAGCTTATTGTTTAAATGATATTTTGTCGATGTATATAAGCCATGCGAAAATGGCTTGCTTTATTATTAAATAATCTAAGGTTATGCAAGACTTGATGAAAGTATGAAAGCAAGTTTTATGTGAATGATGAATATGGGTGAGTATAAAATCATGCTATGCATAATGGTTATATATGTATGTTTGATATGAAATCACATAGATGAATTTTTGCTAGTTCTTTGGGAAGTGAATATATATATACATGAGATAGTATGTAAGGTTATGAATGACATTGGGTATGTGAATTTTTTTTAAATTCAATTGATGTGATTCGATAATGAAATGATCAAACTATGGTGCTATGGTTCGGTTGTATTCGGTCTTGTTGCATGATATTTAAACGGGTAAATTCGGCATAGTATATATATATATATGCTTGAGGTGTGGCATATGTTTGTGCATATTCAGACATGATAGAAGTTTGTTAAAGTATAGGTAATTTATGAAATTATGATAAAAATATTATCCATAAGTTTAAGTAGATATTTCATGCACGTTTAATGAACTTAACTTAAGAGTTGCTACATGTTATGTTATGTGCATTATATGGGTATTGACTTGGTTGAATGAGATTATAATGCATTATGGATAATAGATAAAGTTTCGCTTGATTTGCACGCACTTATAAGGCAAAACATGAAAGAATAAAAGAATTTGGTGTATCAATGATCTATTGGATTTATACTCACTTTTGAAATATTCGTTTGTGGCATGAACTTAGTTGGTGTTATAATTATTTTGGATTTCTTATAAATATATATATATAATCGGTCAAGAATTTAAAGGTTAAATCATTGACGTGAATAACTAGTTATGTTTTCATGTGATTGAATATACATGTGGTAAATTGGTTGGTGTAAGTTGACTTTTGATAATCTATTTATATTCGGCCACACTCTTTAAAATGACCAAATGAATAGTACTCTGTAGTTTGAATGAGTTTACTTATTTTATTGTATATAATGCAATTGATATTATATTTGTGACGATTTTCTTATTGTAATATCATTTCTTAAGTATTATGATTCAAGTGATTGAATGAACTTGGAGGTTAGTTGAGTAACACCTCGTAACCCTAATTCGGCGACGGATACGAGTTAGGGGTGTTACACTTTCACATCATCCGCCACAGCTCTATCGGGATCCATTTACTATATGAAACCACAATTTAAATCGTCAAGAGTCGCCACACTATCATTATGTAAATACTCATGTGTATGACATGTATAACTAGACTCATTCTCACGCTACGTTAGTCCGAGAATCGACTAGACCGTAGCTCTGATACCACTTAATGTAACACCCCTTACCCGTATTCAACGCCTAAACTGGATACGAGGCATTACCGAACTTAACTTGTTTAAACAAACAAAATCGGATCATAAAATTTCATTCTAACTTAAAACTTTTCATTCATATTCATAACGCCCCTTTCAAGGGTCTACGAGACCCTAAACATACATTTGGAGTGATTCAGGACCAAACCAGAAACTTTTGCGCATCTAGAAAATTTTTGCTTAAAAAGGGCCACACGCCCGTGTGAAATGGGACACGGGCGTGTGGGAAGGCCGTGTGGTCATACACACCCATGTTCCTAGCCCGTGTGGGATTTGTTTTTTAACTTTGAACCTACAGAGGTTTTCACACTGCCGGACACACACCCGTGTCTATAGCCCGTGTCCCTCACACGGCCTAGACACGCCCATGTCCTCACCCGTGTGTGAAAACCTTAGCATTTTATTTATGACGTCATCAACTCTTAAAGGGCACACGGCCTAGCCACACGCCCGTGTGCTGGCCCGTGTGACGAATCGAATTCTTGCAATTTGATACAGGGGACACACGGCCTATCAACACATCCATGGGGGTTGATCGTATGCCACACACGGCCTAGACACACATCCGTGTGTCTACCCGTGTGGACAATTTGAAAGCTATTTACCAAGCCAATTGCCACCCTGAAACATCAACACACATATGCCACAACAAACAACACATAACATGACAATATTACACTATAAAGAATCATTAAATCATCATTCATACACTTCACATTTACTCCATCAATTGCATTAACTTTTACTTCATAAAAGTCATGATCATTAAAAATATGAAACTTGACAAATATCGGCCAATTCCCACTAGACATTTACAAAATGAGTGGGTAACCTTAATAGCCAACACTTTGGCTTTCAAATATGACATAACACAAGATGACCAAGTTCCTATACATGCCATACCCAAAATAAACAACTTTAATATACCAAAAGAATGATTGATAGTGTGATCCGAGCTCCGACGTTCTACGATCCTCGAGCTAACTTGGCGACACTACAAGGAAAAGAGAAAAGAGAGGGGTAAGCATATAGCTTAGTAAGTTTGCATGAATTAAAATAGCAACATAAGTACTCATGGTAAAATCCATTCTTTTCATGGAACAATAACAACACAAGTTCTCAAGTACTTAGACATACTTACTCATAGTTACTCTTACCCATCACATATTACATTATGGTTTCATAACTCGAATTTTACTCATGGTACCTGTATCACTTCATCACATAATTTAGCACTTATGCTATCTTGAACATAAACTTAAATCATTATCATCCTTAACTTAAATGTAACTCTTTGTCATCTTTGTATAACTTAGCTCTTTATCATCTTTACATAACTTAGCTCTTTTGCCCATTGAACTACTCAAAATATCGGAGGATACTCAATCTCATCAGACATGTATCACGATGCCAATGCCATATCCCAGATATGGTTTTACATGGGATCACCTCTTGATGCCGATGCCATCTCCCAAATATGGTTTTACACGGGATCCCTTAACTCGATGTCAATGCCATGTCCTAGACATGGTCTTATACGAGATCGTACATAGATGTCGATGCCATGTCCCAGACATGGTTTTACACGAGATCTTCCTTTGGTGCCCAAGCCATGTCCCAAACATGGTCTTACACGGGCCCTTCCTTATTCGGTACCGATGCCATGTCTCAGACATGGTCTTATATGGGACCTACATTCGGTGCCGATGCCATGTCCCAGACATGATCTTATACGGGACCTCCGTTATCTCATGTCTTGACATAGGTATCCTCGTTATTCCGAATCTTCCATCGGGACTTCAACTTAGCATATTCTCATTATTTTCTCATCGAGGCTTCATTAGTCGATTTTCATGGGAATGATCTTCCTTATCATAATATCAAGTAATTTCAAATATAAAAACACTATGAAACTTTAATTTCACACAAACTTACCTCGGTACTCAAAATAAGGGTGGATGTTCAATTTAGTCCACAACTTTGTTCTTGCCTCGGTTTCGGTTTGGGCTTCGTGTTTCTTGATCTATAATAACAATTTCACTTGTTTAATACTCACATTGATTAAATTGACTCATGAATCATATTTTGGAAAAATATGAATTTGCCCCTAAACTTTCTCATAATTACACTTTTACCCCTAAGCTCGTAAAATGATTTTTATTCAACTTTCTTGTACTTTAAGCCTAGCCGAATTATTTTCTTAACGACAACAGCCCCCAATTTCCACTATTTCACTCATGTATGACCATTTGTATAACTTTTACAATTTGGTCCTTTTATGCATTTTTCATGAAAATCACTTAGAAAAATATGTTTATCATGCATCAAACTTTCGTATTCTTCAATAAAACATCAAAATACATGCATGTCATACATGGGTAAGTTTTTGAACATAAACCCTAGCTCAAGATATAGCTAAAAATAGCTAAAACGAGCTACGGTGATCTCAAAAATATGAATAACATTAAAAATGGGGCTAGGATGCACTTACTATCAAGCTTGGAAGTTGAAGAAACCCTAGCTATGTCTCCTTGAAAATTTTGACACTTAGAGGAAGAAGATGGACAAGATTTTGACTTATTTTTCCCTTTTAATTTTTTTATTAACCAAATGACAAAAATGCCCTTAAGGCTTCTTTTTTAAGATTTTTCCTTCCCATGTCCATTTTTGTCCATCTTGACATTTAATGGTCTAATTGCTAAATAAGGACCTCTAGTAATTTTTATAATTCTATTTCATACTTAAATCTTCTAGAATCTCATATTTTCTAATCTTTGCAATTTAGTCCTAATGGACAAATTGATCACTAATAAATAAAATTTCCTCATGAAATTTTCACACAATCATGCAAACACATCATAAGCCTCATAGAAATCGTAAAACATATATTTCTACTTCAGATTTGTGGTCTCGCAACCACTATTCTGACTAGGCCCTAAATCGGGCTGTTACAAGTATTCTCTTGTATAAGACTCTAAGGATGAGGGGGTGGAGGTCGTCAAGCCACAAAATTTGATTATCATATATACACATCAAACATAACATTCATTATTAACATAAATACTATGAATCTCTACTCTAGCCTTTACAAATTTTGCGAATCATTTGAAACCTTTTAATTGTAGACTTGAATATTGCTTTCAGGGTCATCATAATTAGCTTAATTGGAAGACATCTTTATCTATATAAAAACATAATTCATTTTGAGTCAGGAGATATCAAACTATCACAGGTTATATAATGGCGTGTATTTCTAGCCTCCATATATGCTACGTTCAGTCTGAGAATCGACTAAATCGTAACTCTAATACCAGTAAATGTAACACCCCTAACCCGTATCCGTCGCCGAATTAAGGTTACAGAGTATTACCGATCAACCAAACACCATGCATCATCATATTGTTCAATAACTTAAACATATCATAAACCATTCATATACATGCATATTGTCCCAAAATTGAGCCCTCGAGGCCTTAAAAAATATCTTTGAAGCAAATTGGGTGTAACACCCCCAAACCCGGCCCACGAGCCTTGACCGGATCTGGTATGTCACTGCGGAAAACGTTTGCGATGATTTTAACTTAAAGGTGAAAACGCATAAATTTATTCTCTTTGGTAAAACATTGTGTATTTAAAAGCCCATTAAAGATTTAGTTGTTACAAATTCCCGGATTAAAACTTTTACATAAATTGTTATAATATAGAATTGATTCAAAAATATTTCCCATTATTAGTTCAATAATAAATTAAACTTCGAAACCATAATTAAAGTTTCCAACTACTATAAGTGGCCCTTATTACATCAAATAAATTCCTAAGATACTGATAATAAAATATGTATCAAAATAAGAAAAATCAACTTCTACATGGCATAAAAATAACTTCTGCATGGCCACCTTTGTATCCTCTCCAACCCGGTCCGAGCTATATGCATCACCTGTAAGGTTGATAAAAAAATTGGGTGAGTCAACAGACTCAGTGTGCAATTAGGCCACTGAATTCCACCCACATATAAACCACATATTAACCCACACATCAAATATCAATGCACTTATTCACATGAGTTCACTTATTGGGCTTGGCCCATAATCACATCAAATATTAGATAATAAGTCACTTATTCACATAATTCCACAATTTGGGCTTGGCCCATATCCATTCCACATATCGGATAATAACATAATTAACCACATGTTTCCACATACTGGGCTTGGCCCAATACCACATTTATCCACTTCACATACTGGGCTTGGCCCATTTCACGTTAATCCACATATCATATTGGGCTTGGCCCATTTCACATAAATTCACATAGCAAATAATAATTTCATGCATCATGCACCCAACCCAGCCTAGGGTCCATCCTCTACACACCCCCGTACACAGCCACCACACACCAGGGGATTACTAAATCGCCCTCCAACCGCTACACATCCATTTCGGCAATTTAGGCCGCCCACGCGAACTTAATCGCAAATAATCCACAACGCGACCTCAGTCAGCGTCAATCCACGATGTAGCCGAAGCTAACATCAAAACCACGATGAGCACAAAGCCATCAATAACCACGATATGGCACATAGCCTATATCAACCACGTACTCAAAGTACACCCTGTCCTTCTTTCATAATCATATCCCATCCCATGCACATGCAAAGTATAATAATGCCACGATAAATAATGCATGCACATGCTATCAAAGTATTCAGTCACATGTTCACATGGATAACCACATCACATTCAGATACTGTTACTAATCTGGTCATCGGCATACCCCTCAAAGGTATCCCTTTAATAATTGTCACTGCACTTATTAGCACATACACATACACATAACGCATGCAAATATAACATAAACCCGGAAAATGGTAGGCTAACTACACACCTTATAACTTGAAGAACTACGCTTTCAATCCCGATGCTATCACTAATCGAGACTACGGCTATCTGCCTACTCTGCTGCTCTGACGCTGGCCCACACCCCGGTGGCCAATCTCGAACTGCAGAGACTGCTCTCCTCTTGAACTTAGGGATAGGGGCTACCCCTTGTCCTCCTTGACTGGCATTCGCGTCCATCGTAGAACACTTATTCAGAAACATTCGATCAATCGATAACATCATAATCCAAATAATACGAATCTTAACTATACTTACCAAAGATAATGAATCTGAATCCCGAAACTTGTCCTACTGCTGTCGATTTGCCCTTAAAACCAAAGTCAGAAATCGGTCACACTTATATCCCAAATATGGCCTTAGGCCGAATACTAGCAACCACTTACCTTGTTTATCCAAATCCCGAAACCACTCCTTGCTCTTGTACTGTCGAAATCCTACATACCATTATTAGAATCGGTTCATACATAGATCTAGGAAAAGTAGCCCTTGGCCGAATATCACCAACTGCTTACCTTGCTTGCCTTGATGAATCAAATCCCGAAAGACTCCTCTAATGCTCCTTAGCGTTGGCTACCTTCAATAGAGACACATAGCATGCCTTAAAGAACATTCGGCCCTCCCTAAGGCCTAACAACATGATTCGACACACTAATAGAAAGAGAAGGGAAACCGATTGATAATAGGAGTACTTACCACCAACGCTTGCTTGAAGAGATCAAGAGAGAGTAGTCGACAAAGGAGAGAAAATGCTTGATTTTCGGCTTTTGAGACTTGCGACAAAAGAATAAGAATGAGGGCACTTTGACATTCGGCTATGGCTCTTAATAAAACAAGATACAAATAGAAGGAAAAGCACTTACATGATTCGGCTAAGCCCTTCCAATGGTGATGCACATCGGCTAACAAATGAACAAGTATGGAGTTGAAATAGTTTCGGCAATAGGGAAAAGGTAGGAGAGATTTCGGCTAGTGGTGTTTCTTTAAGGTTTGGAGAAGAAAAGATTAAGAGAATGAGAGAGGCTTATGAGGATCGGCAAGGGTGAACAATGGTGGCAAAGTTTCGACTACCACTCCCAATGACAAAGGGTATTCGGCTTCAAAGAAAATAGAAAGGAATTTGGGTTGAAAGAAAAATAAAGAAGAAGAGGAGAGGTAAAAGAATTTCGGCCAAAAGATGAATGCTTGCACTTAAAGAAATTCGGCACTACTCCCCCTTCATAAGACCGAAAATACCAACCCAAGGAGCCCCTTATTCGGCCACCACCATGGCCCTTATCATATCCCAAACTTTCCTCCTAAATTTCCTCTTTATCACCTTAACAAATAAAATAAATTAATTCATCACATTGTCCCTTATCTATCCCCTATATTATCTCTTAAACACCTATTCAAAATAAATCAAATAAAACAATAATCATCTTACTCTTCTTAGCCAAAAATTAAAAGAAAACTAAGCTTATCCTTACCTTCCAAAGTCCCAAAGCCGTTCATCTCTTCTCCCTTCCCTTGACGCAAAAACAAATGCCCATTTGCTTCCCACGCAGCTCGAGCCTCCTCCCTTTTCCCTTGCTCATGGCGTCATCCACCAAGGCCCTAAGTGGCGCCTTCAAGCCACTTTACCAAGCCCCATTTCATGTCCATAAACGCCTACAATTTTCCCTTAAGGCCTCCTTAGCCTAGCTCCTCCTTAAAGCTTAAAATCCAATATTTTTCCCATGCATTCTCCTTCATCCTAGAGTTCTAAAATCCCTTAAAACGTACTCAACCACATACTGAGCCTACTACCTCGTGAGTTATGCACCAAATGCATAGCCCCTAATTCTAGGGTATTACAGTTCTACCCTCCTAAAAAATAATTTCGTCCTCGAAATTACTTACTATCGGACATCACACATCCTAATCCATCACACCACGCTACGGCTGTGCACTCTTATCTAAATAAAACCAACACATTTCCCTAGATACAGTCTCAAAGTTCACAGTCCAGGTTCCATACACCTCACTAGCATTATAAGAATGAGCTGACTTAACAACAAACAAAGCAATAAAGGACATTCCAGGAATAAGGGACATACCCGTTATCACATCCTTGGTTGTCTCGCCTCTGAACCTTCAGCACCTCTGCTTGATGTTCCACGACCTCGGCCTACTACTCGAGCCCTATCCATCACTAGAGGACACTTCTTAACCAAATGAGCCTTAGATCCACATCGGAAACATTCCTTATTATTTCCCCAACATTCTCCCACATGAACTCTTCCACACTGAGCACATACACGACTCTGATTCTTAGCAACTGGTTCAGATACACGTACAAAATTCTCAATCCTTGGCCTTTTCTGAAAATCCTTCGTTGATTCCGACGGTCCAAAATTCCTCTTATTCCGGTTCCTATTCTTTTCTCGGTTCTGCCTCACAGTCCTCTTAACTTCTTCAGTGATCCTAGCTTTCTCCACTAGAACAGCAAAGTCTATTTCTCTTTGCGGAGCTATCAGCACACGTAGCTCATCTTGCAATCCATCTTCGAATCGGACACACCTCTCGTAATCTGTAGCCACGATTCCCTTGGCATACTGACTTAGCTGCACAAACTCTGCTTCATACTCTGCTACCAACATACTTCCTTGTACCAAGTTCAGAAACGCCTTTCTCTGTGAGTCCAAATAACTAGCTCCAACATATTTCCCTACAAACTTAGCCTTAAAGTACTCCCAGTCAACTCGATCTGCAGGAGTACCTTGTCTGACAGTGAGCCACCATCGATAAGCTTCATCTCGGAGCAACGAGACAGCACCTTTCAGCTTTTCCTCAGCAGTACAGTCCAAGTCATCCATGATCCTTTCAACTGCCTCCAGCCAATACTCCGCCACGTTCGGAGCTACTCTAGACACCCCTCTGAAAACCTCAGCTCCATTCGACCTAAGTCTTTCAGGCACTGATTTCCGAGCTCCATTGCCCACATTGGCTCCAGCGACTCGCTCTAGCACTCGCAGCATAGCTAACGATACTGCGTCATCTCCTACAGTCTGGTCTTATTCCTCTGCGCCCACTGCTGGAGGCGGCACATCACTTTCTGACCCGTGGCCTGACCCAACCGGTTCCGATACTGTCATTCTACCTCGACCACGTCCACTAGAGCTCATATCTAACGTCGCGATTTAATCTGATTAAAAAGTTTTATGAATTAGTACTTTTGTTCCACTATTTTATCCGCGAACAGTTTTATGAAAAGAAGTTTAATAGTGGTTCTTTCGATCAATCCAAGTTTCAGCTCAAGATCACTATTCTAATTCAGAGAATCACACCTTCACATTCATCCATATCAATAGAGACACATTCATTCATCCACAACATTCACCATGCTTCTATGGGCATTCTTGTCTATTCCCCACCCAGGGGTAATTTCGTCATTTTTCCTACAGGGGTATTTAGGTAATAAATCGGGGTCAAATTGAAAATCTTTACAATTCAAGGTATTTCAAAATTTTACACAAACTCGGGGGTTATCTTGAAAATTTATTTTCCAAATCAGAGGTGTTGCAAAAATTTCTGAAATCAGGGTTATTTCGGTAATTTTGGAAGTCAGGGGCATTTTCATAAATTTTCCAAATCAGGGTATCTTGCTATTTTGTAAAATAGAGTTTTTGATATTTTTGCAAAGTCAAAATATTTCAGTAAAAAAATTCGTGGGTAGTATGGTAATTTTATAAACCAAGGGCATTTTGATAATTTTACCACTAAGGGTATTTAGGTAATTTTTCGTAAATTGGAAATATTTCAGAAAATATTTTACAACATGGGTTCCTAATAATCAAAAAGGGTAATTTGAGGATTTTAAAACTAAGGTTTTTATAAAACAATATAGCTAGTCCCTTTCGGGTTTTAATTATTGGGTTTAGCCCGTGAATAAGTCTTCTTGGTTAGGGTGAACCGTTACTACGCACCAGGTAGGATTCGAGTAAAGAGGAGGTGAGTCACTAGGACTGCTTAAATACCAAGCTCTTACCGAATCCACTCCTAGACATGCGCACAATGGTTGCCACACCTTAACTCGGCGACTTACTTCACTGGTTTGTTCGGTTGTTATTAAGTCTTATGCATGTGTTTGAGTGCACTAGTCCTAGGGTTCAACAGATCCTAGTTCACCAGTCTACGTTCCCTTCATGCCCATATAGTTCACATACAATTCATTTCAGTAGTCAGAAGTACTTACCTAGTGGACTTCGGGTCGGAGATACAAGTGCCATGCCAGAAAACCTGAAAAATAGTTCTTAAAAGTCCATATTTTGAAAAGCCCAATTAAAATAATGTTTTTGGGCCCAAAACCCTCAAAGCCGAGTTTTGAACCGGGCTCTGATACCAAACTGTAACACCCCCAAACCCGGCCCACGAGCCTTGACCGGATCTGGTATGTCACTGCGAAAAACGTTTGCGATGATTTTGACTTAAAGGTGAAAACGCATAAATTTATTCTCTTTGGTAAAACATTGTGTATTTAAAAGCCCATTAAAGATTTAGTTGTTACAAATTCCCGGATTAAAACTTTTACATAAATAAAATAAATTGATTCAAAAAATTTCCCATTTTATTCAATAATAATCACCTGTAAGGTTGATAAAAAATTGGGTGAGTCAACAGACTCAGTGTGCAATTAGGCCACTGAATTCCACCCACATATAAACTACATATTAACCCACACATCAAATATCAATGCACTTATTCACATGAGTTCACTTATTGGGCTTGGCCCATAATCACATCACATATTAGATAATAAGTCACTTATTCACATAATTCCACAATTTGGGCTTGGCCCATATCCATTCCACATATCGGATAATAACATAATTAACCACATGTTTCCACATACTGGGCTTGGCCCAATACCACATTTATCCACTTCACATACTGGGCTTGGCCCATTTCACGTTAATCCACATATCATATTGGGCTTGGCCCATTTCACATAAATTCACATAGCAAATAATAATTTCATGCATCATGCACCCAACCCAGCCTAGGGTCCATCCTCTACACACCCCCGTACACAGCCACCACACACCAGGGGATTACTAAATCGCCCTCCAACCGCTACACATCCATTTCGGCAATTTAGGCCGCCCACGCGAACTTAATTGCAAATAATCCACAACGCGACCTCAGTCAGCGTCAATCCACGATGTAGCCGAAGCTAACATCAAAACCACGATGAGCACAAAGCCATCAATAACCACGATATGGCACATAGCCTATATCAACCACGTACTCAAAGTACACCCTGTCCTTCTTTCATAATCATATCCCATCCCATGCACATGCAAAGTATAATAATGCCACGATAAATAATGCATGCACATGCTATCAAAGTATTCAGTCACATGTTCACATGGATAACCACATCACATTCAGATACTGTTACTAATCTGGTCATCGGCCTACCCCTCAAAGGTATCCCTTTAATAATTGTCACTGCACTATTAGCACATACACATACACATAACGCATGCAAATATAACATAAACCCGGAAAATGGTAGGCTAACTACACACCTTATAACTTGAAGAACTACGCTTTCGATCCCGATGCTATCACTAATCGAGACTACGGCTATCTGCCTACTCTGCTGCTCTGACGCTGGCCCACACCCCGGTGGCCAATCTCGAACTGCAGAGACTGCTCGCCTCTTGAACTTAGGGATAGGGGCTACCCCTTGTCCTCCTTGACTGGCATTCGCGTCCATCGTAGAACACTTATTCAGAAACATTCGATCAATCGATAAATCATAATCCAAATAATACGAATCTTAACTATACTTACCAACCCAAAGATAATGAATCTGAATCCCGAAACTTGTCCTACTGCTGTCGATTTGCCCTTAAAACCAAAGTCAGAAATCGGTCACACTTATATCCCAAATATGGCCTTAGGCCGAATACTAGCAACCACTTACCTTGTTTATCCAAATCCCGAAACCACTCCTTGCTCTTGTACTGTCGAAATCCTACATACCATTATTAGAATCGGTTCATACATAGATCTAGGAAAAGTAGCCCTTGGCCGAATATACACCAATGCTTACCTTGCTTGCCTTGATGAATCAAATCCCGAAAGACTCCTCTAATGCTCTTAGCGTTGGCTACCTTCAATAGAGACACATAATGCTAAAGAACATTCGGCCCTCCCTAAGGCCTAACAACATGATTCGACACACTAATAGAAAGAGAAGGGAAAACGATTGATAATAGGAGTACTTACCACCAACGCTTGCTTGAAGAGATCAAGAGAGAGTAGTCGACAAAGGAGAGAAAATGCTTGATTTTCGGCTTTTGAGTTGCGACAAAAGAATAAGAATGAGGGCACTTTGACATTCGGCTATGGCTCTTAATAAAACAAGATACAAATAGAAGGAAAAGCACTTACATGATTCGGCTAAGCCCTTCCAATGGTGATGCACATCGGCTAACAAATGAACAAGTATGGAGTTGAAATAGTTTCGGCAATAAGGAAAAGGTAGGAGAGATTTCGGCTAGTGGTGTTTCTTTAAGGTTTGGAGAAGAAAAGATTAAGAGAATGAGAGGGCTTATGAGGATCTGGGTTGAAAGAAAAATAAAGAAGAAGAGGAGAGGTAAAAGAATTTCGGCCAAAGATGAATGCTTGCACTTAAAGAAATTCGGCCACTACTCCCCCTTCATAAGACCGAAAATACCAACCCAAGAGCCCCTTATTCGGCCACCACCATGGCCCTTATCATATCCCAAACTTTCCTCCTAAATTTCCTCTTTATCACCTTAACAAATAAAATAAATTAATTCATCACATTGTCCCTTATCTATCCCCTATATTATCTCTTAAACACCTATTCAAAATAAATCAAATAAAACAATAATCATCTTACTCTTCTTAGCCAAAAATTAAAAGAAAACTAAGCTTATCCTACCTTCCAAAGTCCCAAAGCCGTTCATCTCTTCTCCCTTCCCTTGACGCAAAAACAAATGCCCATTTGCTTCCCACGCTCGAGCCTCCTCCCTTTTCCCTTGCTCATGGCGTCATCCACCAAGGCCCTAAGTGGCGCCTTCAAGCCACTTACCAAGCCCCATTTCATGTCCATAAACGCCTACAATTTTCCCTTAAGGCCTCCTTAGCCTAGCTCCTCCTTAAAGCTTAAATCCAATATTTTCCCATGCATTCTCCTTCATCCTAGAGTTCTAAAATCCCTTAAAACGTACTCAACCACTACTGAGCCTACTACCTCGTGAGTTATGCACAAATGCATAGCCCCTAATTCTAGGGTATTACAGTTCTACCCTCCTAAAAAAATAATTTCGTCCTCGAAATTACTTACTATCGGACATCACACATCCTAATCCATCACACCACGCTACGGCTGTGCACTCTTATCTAAATAAAACCAACACATTTCCCTAGATACAGTCTCAAAGTTCACAGTCCAGGTTCCATACACCTCACTAGCATTATAAGAATGAGCTGACTTAACAACAAACAAAGCAATAAAGGACATTCCAGGAATAAGGGACATACCCGTTATCACATCCTTGGTTGTCTCGCCTCTGAACCTTCAGCACCTCTGCTTGATGTTCCACGACCTCGGCCTACTACTCGAGCCCTATCCATCACTAGAGGACACTTCTTAACCAAATAAACGCCTACAATTTTCCCTTAAGGCCTCCTTAGCCTAGCTCCTCCTTAAAGCTTAAATTCCAATATTTTTCCCATGCATTCTCCTTCATCCTAGAGTTCTAAAATCCCTTAAAACGTACTCAACCACACACTGAGCCTACTACCTCGTGAGTTACGCACCAAATGCATAGCCCCTAATTCTAGGGTATTACATTGGGACCAATTGGAAACAATTTGCAAAATTTAGAAAAAAGATGCAAAATTTTGCAATGAATGGGTCACGCGGCCGTGTGCCTTACATGACTAAGACACACCCCCATGCCTCAAGCTGTGTAACCTTCAAACTAGGTACACATGGTTATGCCCTAGCTCATGTCCTCACTCGTGAAACACTCTAAGTAAGGTCACACGACCATGTCACACACCCGTGTGCCAGGCCATGTAACTCACTGAGTTGCCCCACACTCCCGTGCGCCAGGCCGTGTGTTAAGCCTTGCAACTCACTGGCTTGCAACCTAATAAATCATCAGATGACACACGACCGTGTTGCCAGGCCGTGTGTCTCACACGGCTGAGTTACACGCTCGTGTCTCAAGTTGTGTGGGCTCAAAAATTCACCTAAAATTAAGCCATTTCCTAACCAATTCATACATAAACTTTAAATCCATTGGGCACACTTTCAAGGTACTAAAGCATCATTCAAATACACAATATCATGCCAATTCAATCAACTTAATTTTCTAACCAATATGCCATTCAAAGGCACCACAATTACATCCAAACACTATTTACCAAAACATGTTAGCATTACTTAATTCCATGCATAAAGACCTAATTCCTTTATGTACTTAATCACAACATAAATGACCATTACCAAGCCAACATCTCATACCAAGAGAACATGCATATCATTTACCTAAAAGTGATCAAAGAAACTTAACAAGAACTATAAGTCCATCAACCATACATAAACATCAAGGCTCAAACTTACCAAATTGCCTTTTACACTTTCACTAAACACCATTTCAAACATCCAAACCATGTTAATATTGCCATTTCCATACATACTAACCTAGTTCAAATATGAACTAAATCATGTCACAAGTAACCATTTTCAAACCATCATCAACATGCCAAGAGAACCTTATACACAAGTACTTTAAAGTAACCAAAATCACATAACTTAGTAAGGCATCAAGGCGTACCAAACCAATATAGCTTTCCAAAGCTTATACATACCAAAACACCATTAACACATGCCCCATAATACCACTACAAATCACCCTATACATGCCATTATAAACATTAGCCAAATTACTCAAAAACTACCGAATTGTCCACTGGATAGTGTGTTAGACCTCTGACAAACTTCCAACCGATCGAGCTTCGGATAATCTGTAAAAAATAATAATAACTACGTAAGCAATGAATGCTTAGTAAGCTCGTATAAACTTTAAACATAACATACCATTTCAATAATAAAATTTATAAAATAAATATAAACCTTTACCAATGTCATAAGCTTAATAAAAAGCCTATATAACACCATCAAACTCACAAGTTAGCATACTTGTTCATGATACATATGAAATCAACCATATATATCTAAACATAACGGTTAATTCATCATTGTTCCCATACGATCATGTTTCATTCCATTTGCTTATTTATCGTTTCCAATACCATGAGTTTAATATAAGCCTATTCAAGTATCATCAAGCTCACATGTTAGTAGATTCATTAACAAATCATATATGTAACACCCTTAACCTATATCCGTCGCCAAATTAAGGTTGCGAGGCATTATCTGACATAACACAGTTCAACACGCTCATATAAATCATTTTATCACATACAGATCACCTAACCAACAAAAATTTATTCATGCTTTATTACTAATAATAAAACAATCCATGCTTCCAAGTTCAAACATACATACATTTATTTAATCAAATTACCGATTAACATATATCAAAACTAAACTACTTATACTTAGACCTAAACTTCGAAACATACAAACATTACATGCATGAAATTCGAATATCTAGATGATAAGCAAGCATATTCACCTCATAAACCAACACATAATACGACATTCAATTATAAACATTAGTAAACATTACCAAATGTCCGTTATAATCTTGCACTTTACTAATTTATAAGCATTTCACTATAATACAATCATTCGGACATAAATGATAATTGATTGCATATCCAATTTACAATCAAATAAAGACATTATACAAAAATTTCTAATAAACAACCAATCTCTATTAATGTTAGGCTGTTAATAACCAGAAGTCATACCAACACGCCATAAAACCTCAACTAGCATACCTTTCATATCAATTTAACCTAACAATTACACATTATACCAACCCAAGCATTTGACAAACCTTCATGAAACATATCATCCCTATCATTACAATCCGTATCAAATAACCAATTAACAATTAAGGATGTTTTCATCACTAGTTTATAAAGCCATGCCACAATCGAAATCACATTCATCAAAACCTCATTAAAAATCATAAGAAATCTATATGCATATACTTTAGGTATACTCCTAAATGAGCTAATTACTTGACCGATGATACATCACAAGTAATATGATGATCAGCCATATCATTAAACACAACCATATATATATACCAAGAAATATACTTCCATAATATGTTAACACCATGGCCGAAACCACATAAGACCATATTACCACAATTTAGCCATTTTCGCATGACATTTATACATATACACACCATTCAAAATCAACTCAAAAAGTACCAAAGTTAGTTGATAGTGTGCTAGACTTGACGATGATCCCCGAGCTCGAGTCTAGACTTCCAAACCTAATAACACACAACAACCACATAGTAGCTATCTTAGCTTAGTAAGTTGTAAGCAATTACTATAGCATGCCTTAAAACATTATAACAGAAATTTCACATTTCATGACCCTTAAACCGAATATCCCAACATTCAATAATAGGCTTCACATAGTTTATAATCCATTTCTCACTTTAATATTGCATACTATACTATCACCTTTCATAGCTCCAAAAAAAAACAATATACATACATTTAACAATTGATTTCTTATACAAATAGTACTTACGAAATCTATACTTACCATTCAAATAATAAACTCTCATAGCATCGAAACTTACCAAACTCAATCTTTAAATTTATATTTACTCCTACCTTTAATGCTCATCAACCGATTTTATGTACCCAAAATGGTCTGAAGTTCCATTCATACATTTAAAGTTCTTTGTCCAATTTCACACACTTAGTGCTCGGAAGTTAAATTCGCACACTTAGTGCTCATTATCCGATTTCGCACACTTAGTGCTCGGAAATTCAAATTTGCACACTTAGTGCTCGAAAGTTCAAATTCTCACACTTTGTGCTCATAATCCAATTTACTTCCCATTCATACAAATACATATATTCTTATCTTCAATTATATATACACATTTCCAATCAACTCGTTCATCTCATAAACATTATCACATTCGGCAATATTCAATACATATATACAACCCATTGGATCAACCATTCTCATTTCAATACACATTTGGTTATGTCATTATAATATACACATTTATCATGAACCAAAACTTATCACCCCACATTCACTAATAAATTTCTCAATCAACATCACATTCAGCATTGAGACATTATACATACTTACCTTTATTAAATACATGTACATCAATATATATAAAAATTCAATTCAACCCAATTGCTTAAAAACTTACCTCAGATATCGACGGACTAGATTTCCCAACTATTCAACTAACTTAGTTTTTCCCCGATCCACTCCTGGTCCTTTTTGTTCTTGATCTAAATCAATTTCAAATTAAGTTCATTCAACATATTTTCATTCAATTTAATCCAAAAACATGTAAACGGGCAAATTACATTTTTACCCCTGACATTTTACACTTTTTGGAATTTAGTCCTTATAGCATAAAACACAAAATATGCAAAATTTGCACACGCTTCTTTAGGGCCGAATATTCATAGTCCTAATACAAGCTCATACATTTCATTTATTTTGCATTTTAGTCCCTCAAAATTTTATTTTTGCAATTTAATCCAAATCACTCAATTTCATCAAAAATTCAAGAACAAAACTTGTTAATCTAACACATATTATCAATATTTCATCATCAAACCACAAAAACAACAAGCTTTCTTCAATGGTAATTCACGAAATACACAACCAAATCAAAAATTCAAGCATGGGCTAACTAAATCACATAGCAACGATCTCAAAAACGTAAAAATTATTAAAAACCGAGCTAAACACATACCTCAATCAAGCTTAGACAAGGCCGAACGTAGCTAGGCTTTTCTTTCTTTTTCTTTTGCTAAGTTTCGGTCACTTGAGAAAGATGAACACTTTCTCTTTCATTTTGTTTATTTTATTCAATTATAACATATTAACATATATTAAATTTTAACCAAATATCATAAAAATATAATAAACAACTCATATTACTATTACATGCATACCTACCGTCCTGTAACATCCCAAAATTGGGCCTAGTAGGATTGGGCCGATTGGGAATTGGGCTTTAGGAAAAATTTGTATGGCATCTAGTTATTTGTGTTAGCTCGGGTATGAATTTTTGGTGTGCTTAGTATATTTGTGTGAAGGCTTGGAAATATTAGGAAGCTAGAAATTTTAGTATGGCTTATTTATTGAAGTGGATTAAGTGAGCTTAGCACATAAGTTAATTTAAGTGTTCATTTAA
Organism: Gossypium australe; assembly: GCA_005393395.2. Taxonomy (NCBI): domain Eukaryota; kingdom Viridiplantae; phylum Streptophyta; class Magnoliopsida; order Malvales; family Malvaceae; genus Gossypium; species Gossypium australe. The sequence goes on along the minus strand of CM016619.1, from coordinate 20,887,142 downwards.
AGCATAAGAGGAGTTAGTGACAAGTTGGTTAAAGAGCTTGAAAGGTTGCATGAGGTTAGTCGTTCGAGTAGTAGGTATAGCATTTTTAAAAGTTTATTTTTATGTTAGCTTTAATGGACGGTCAAACATAATTATGATAGGTGGACTAATAATTTTTGGTAAGTTGAATGTTAGATTAGGAAAGCTTGATATTTGGGATAAGATTTTTAAGGTTATGGAAGGATATCTTAAAGTTATGGTATATTGAGGGGACAAAAGGCTTGGCTTGTGGAAAATGTTTTGGAAACAATTCTTATGCCTTTAGTGGATGTATGTGGACGGTATGGGTGTCTAGGGGGGTGGCCGAATTGTTAGGTAGCTTGGGGGGGAATAGTTGGCCAATTCTCCTTTTGAACATCTTTTGCATTTTTGTTTTCCCTCTCCAAAATCCTTTGTTTGGCCGAATGAGTATTGTACATTTGTGCAAGTTTTGCTTTTGGTTAGCTTTTTACTTTTATATTTTTCTCAACATCACTTTTTCCTTTTATTTCTTCTTGACCAACCTCTTTTTTCCCCAACCTCTTTTCTTTTCTTTTCTTCCATTATTCTAAAATCGAATCCTCTCCCTCTCATTCTCATTTTCTTTGCTTCTCACATACTCTATTTCTTTTTCTCCATAATATCTTTTGTTATCTTCATTCAAAACCATAGCCGAATCTTCTACTTCCTTGTTAGTATTATTTTTGTTGGCCGAATATTCAAAGGGTAGGCATTCATTTTTGGGTTTTCTTCAATCGGTTTTTCCTTTCTTTTTTTTTATGTCATTTTCTTGAGGGCGTAGGCCACTTTCTAATGTTTTTGGTATAGAGGCCGAAACTAATATGATTCCATTTAGGGATTTTGGCAGAGTTCTTAATCAAGTGACGTTTTCGGGATTTGATTGTTTGTGCCTTAGCAGGTGCTTAGTTATCGCACTATTTCTCCTATTTTGTGTATTGATATATATATATTCTTGTATGATGTGTGATAGCCGACAACAAAGGCTAAAGTGGTGAAAACCCATGATTGGGGTAATCGGTTAACAGGTCAGTAATATGTGATATTAAATTATTTATGGTGACTGTGTAATATGATAATGAGCATGTGATGTATGTTCATTCTATATGTTGATTTGGCATGATACATTAACATATATGCATGGGGATTGGATTTGATCAAGGAAGGACGGGTGTACATATTTATGTACGTGTTCTAATGTTAGCCTCGTGCTACATTAGCGCTTGATGATCAGCTGTGTGCTACATCAAGGGAGGTGTTGGCTAGGTGCCCATCTCGGCGGTTGATGGCTGTGTGCATCACCGTAGACGAATTAATGTTGGGATCACTTATGTGATCGGTGGCTTAGCCACGGCCTTGAGCAGCAAGTTTGCCAAGGTAAGATATAAGGATCACTATTTGATCGGTGGATTAGCCACGGCCTTGGACAGCAGGTGTGCCTGGGTTGTTGTAATGGATGGAATTAGGTTGGGTTGGGCGTCATTTTGCATATTTATGTATGTGAACTGTGTGGATTTGGGCCAAGCCCATATGTGGAGGCATGTGTGATGATTATGCACTGAGTCTGTGGACTCACCCAATTTTTCTCAACCATTTCAGGTGATGCGTAAGCGTTGGACCGGGTTTGGAGTGGATACGAGGTGGCCCATGCAGAAGATAAATTTATTTGATTTACACATTTTTCTTATGAAAGGTTATTTATTGTAATAAGGGCCATTTAAAGTATTTACGGGTTATTATTATGTTTTAAGTTAAATTGTCGATTATATTATTATTTGAAAAATTTTTTATTTTTAAACAACTTAATTTTATTTGGAACTTTAATTATACAATGTTTTAGTAAAGACAACAAAATTTTATGTTTTTTTTAATCGGCTTAAAAAGGATTTTTAAAAAAGTTTTCCTCCGTAGCATACCAAATTCGGTCGTGATGTTTGGGCCAGGTTTGGGGTGTTACACGTCCACTATCTATTCTTTTATGGTCAAATTGCTACTTAAAGCCTTCAATTTATAAAAACATCAACAATTTGACACTATCTCATTTAACCCTCAAATTTTCATTTTACGCGATTAAGCCCTTTTTCAAAATTAAGCACCAAAGCGATCAAATTTTAATACGAAATTTTCACACACACCAATTCACACATAATAAACATAGAAAATAATATTAAGACATTTTTTTACTTGGATTCATGGTCCCGAAACTACAATTTCGATTAGGGTCAAAATCGGGCTGTTACAACTCTCCCCCTTAAGAGATTTTCGTCCCCGAAAATCTTACCGATGAATAAATTTGGGTAGCATTCTTTCATTGAATCCTCAAGCTCCCAAGTTGTTTCCTTGACCCCGTGTTTATGCCACAGTACTTTCACCAACGAGATTCTCTTATTACGTAATTCTTTCACTTCGCGAGCCAAAATACGAATCGGTTCTTCCTCATAAGTCAAATCAGACTGAATCTCAACCTCTGACGGACTAATCACATGAGAAGGATCGGATCTGTATCATCGAAGCATCGATACATGGAAAACATTGTGGATCTTTTCTAACTCAGGTGGCAACATCAACCTGTACGCAACCAGTCCGATACGCTCAATAATCTCGTACGGCCCAATAAATCTCGGACTCAGCTTTCCATTGCGACCAAATCTAAGTATTTTCTTCCACGGCGAGACTTTCAAAAAATTCTCGGTCACCAATCTGAAATTCTATATCTTTATGTTTCAAATCCGCATAGGATTTCTGACGATCTGACGCTGCTTTCAAACTTTCGCTAATCACTTTTACTTTCTGTTCAGTCTCTTTGATTAGATCAACCCCCTGTATCTTGCTTCCACTTAGGTCGGTCCAATACAAAGGTGTACGACATTTACGACCGTACAAAGCCTCGTAAGGTGCCTTTTTGATACTCGATTGAAAGCTATTATTGTACACAAATTCAATCAAAGGCAAGTATCGTTCCCACGTAACCTCGAACTCAAAAACACAACATCTCAACATATCCTCAAGTATTTGAATAATTCTCCCGGATTGACCATCCGTTTGAGGGTGGAAAGCGGTGCTAAAATATAATGTAGTACCTAATGCATCTTGTAGTTTCTTTCAAAACTGTGATGTAAACCTTAGATCTCTATCCGAAACAATAGAAATAGGTACTCCGTGTAATCGTACAATTTGAGAAATGTACAACTCAGCTAACTTATCAAGCGAGTAATCTGTATGAACTGGAATAAAGTGAGCTGATTTCATCAATCTATAAACAATAACCCAGATTGCATCTTTCTTGCTCGGTGTCAACGGTAACCCAGATACGAAATCCATCGTGACTCGATCCCATTTCCATTTGGGTATCATAATCGGCTAAAGCAACCCAGATGGCACCTGATGCTCGGCTTTTACCTGCTGACATACGAAACATTTCGACACGAACTCTGAAATGTCTCGTTTCATACCGTGCTACCGGTAATACTATTTCAAATCATTATACATCTTCGTGCTACCCGTATGAACAGACAATCTACTATTATGAGCTTCATTACAAATCATCTGAATCAACTTAGGATCCTTTGGTACACATATTCGGTTTCTGAACCGTAAACATCCCTCAGCACCATCTGAAATTCTGATTTTGCAATCGAACCACAATGATTCCTTTTTGCCATCAAATTATCATCAACCCTTTGAGCTTCACAAATCTGTTGAACAAATAACTGTCTCGCTTTCAATTCTACTATAATTGCACCATTGTCAGTCATAGCCACATCTGCATTCATCATGCATAAAGCAAACAGTGATTTTCGGCTTAATACATCAGCAACCACATTAGCCTTCCCCGGGTGATAATCAATCACAAGCTCGTAATCTTTTAATAATTCCAACCATCGTCATTGTCTCAGATTCAGATCCTTTTGAGTCATTAAGTACTTTAGACTTTTGTGATCGGAATAAACATGGCATTTTTCACCAAACAGGTAGTGGCGCCATATCTTCAGAGCAAAAACTATAGCAGCTAATTCGAGATCATGCGTCGGATAGTTCTTTTCGTACGGCTTTAACTATCTCAAAGCATATGCTACAACCTTACCCTCCTGCATCAAAACACAGCCCAAACCATTCAAGGATGCATCACTAAAGATAACGAACTCTTTACCCGACTCTAGTTGAACAAGCACTGGAGCTTTAGTCAATAAAGTTTTCAACTGATCGAAACTCTTCTGGCACTTCTCCATCCATTCAAATTTAACATCTCTTTGAAATAGCTTTGTCATCGGAGTTGCAATCATCGAGAAACCTTTAACAAAGCGTCTATAATAACCGGCAAGTCCTAGAAAACTCCGAACTTCGGTAATATTCCGCAGGGGTCTCCAATCAAGTATAGCTGAAATCTTACTCGGATCAACCCGAATACTTGATGCTGAAACAACATGCCCCAAGAAGCTAATTTCGCGTAACCAAAACTCACATTTACTGAATTTCGTGTACAACTGCTTATCAGGAAAAATCTGTAACACAAGTCTCAAGTGTTCGGCATGCTCAGTTTCATTGCGCGAGTAAATCAGAATATCATCTATAAACACAACTACGAACCGGTCCAAATACTGTCTGAATAGCCGATTCATCAAGTCCATGAAAACAGTAAGGGCATTAGTGAGTTTAAATGGCATCACCAAAAACTCGTAATGGCCGTATCCCATTCGGAAAGCAATCTTAGGCACATCTGAGTCTCTAACTCACAACTGATAATAACCCGATCTTAAATCAATCTTCGAGAATACAGAAGCTCCCTTTAACTGATCAAATAGATCATCAATGCGCAACAACAGATATTTATTCTTTATCGTCACTTTATTGAGTTGTCGGTATGTAAGAGTATGCCCAAAGATCAATCATGAGATGGTTGTAATAACATACTTAATTTACCATGTTTATTAATATAAAGCGTTGTCATTATTATTTCAATTTTTCTTTCTGTGTGTATAGATAAACTGTTTTATAATAATGTCCTGAGAATAATATGATTATTCTTAAAAGATCCTTAGTCGAGTATTATTGTTGACTAGGACAATAATAATGCATTAAGACTAACATGTAGTTGATTGATGATAAAGAGTTGTCATTGATATGGAGTGTCAAAATCAATGCATGAATATGTGTGTTAGAGAACAACATATTGGATTGACCCAATATGAGTATGTTTCTTGGATTATTATGTAATTGTCACAACATTACTCATAGTGATTAATATGTATATGATCCTCAGACTTGAGATCATTATTATCCCAGCATCGTGAGTTGTATATTTTGATACAGTCAAACGTACACCGTAACAGGTTGTTCTATAAAGGCTGATGTTGGATATACCACAATCTATGTAGAGGGATATGGTTGATCAATAAAGGATAAGTCCCTCCTACATAATAGGAGTAATATCTTAGGCCACTTGATTGAGTGAGACTAGAAATGCATGGCCATGCTCAAATAAGTTGATATGAGATGTCATACTAATTTGTATATCATAGTCTACTCAAGATATCAAGAAACATGGGATGGACTGTGCAAGTGTGACTATCCCATGACTTGTATCCGTTCCAGAGATAAAGGACTTAAGGATTAATGCATGAAAGGTTAATCACGAAAGGTTATGTCGAATCATGACTTCTTGTAACTTAGGTAGCAATGATGCATTGCTAGATGCCACTCATTACCACTCATTGTCTGTGACAATAGAATCGTTCTAGTATTACTACTAACGTTGCAAGAACCTACAGGGTCACACCCTATGGTTGAAATGAACGGAATAAAATATAGTTGGTATTGTGCTTGGTTGTCACATAAATTAAATTAATTAAAGAATTAATTTAATTGGGCAATCAAATATTGAACATATTATATGTACAAGGATGTTGTACACATAATGATAACATAATTTTATTAATATATGAATTTGATTCATATATAAATTTAAATAAATATAGTTTACCGGAATCCTTATTATAATTAATGTAATTATAGTTTTCAGATATAATTAATGTAATTATAATTTTCGGTTAAAAACTTTATTGTATTTATTTAATCTTGTAATACATTCAAGAGATACCAATTATAAAAGGCCTAATTAAGAGGATACCTATTATAAAAGGCCCAATGAGAAAGGCACCCATTATAAAAGGTATTAAAAGGAGACAAAACTCAACATGAAAACCCTAAGTGATTGCTTGTTAGGTCTAGCAGCCGTCAAGCAAATAAGCCTCCAAAACAGTTTTGGAGATTTCTTCCGTTCATAGTCAAACTGGGTGGATTACGTAGAGGCCGACATCGGAAAAGGTTGAGGCTTGATTCGACAGTTGATCAAAACTCTTGTTGCCAAGGCGTCGCTGTCTACTCAGATTGAAGTTTTGGTAATTTCGAAACCTTTATTTCACCCCGATTCGTTCCTCACACATGGATCCATGATTTGGATCGCCGGATCTAATTTTATTCTGCTGCGCCATGGGGTACCGGCGTTCCAACACGGTAATCGATGCACATTCTCAAAGTTCCATCTTTCTTCTTCACTAATAACACCGGCGCACCCCAGGGAGAGAAACTCGGTCGAGTAAAACCTTATCCGTTAACTCTTGCAACTGCACTTTCAATTCTTTTAATTCAGTCGGTGCCATTCTATACGGAGCTATCGAGATCGGAGTCGTCTCTGGCACTAACTCAATTCCAAACTCTATCTCCCGATGTAACACCCCAAACCCGGCCCATTTGTGTGACCGAATTTGAAATGCCACTGCGGAAAAACGTTTGAAAAACTTTTGACTTAGAGTTTAAAACATAAAAGATTTGTTGTCTTTACTAAAACATTGTGTAATTAAAGTTCCAAATAAAATTAAGTTGTTTAAAATAAAACATTTTCAAATAATAATATAATCGACAATTTAACTTAAAACATAATAAAAATCCTTAAATACTTAAAATGGCCCTTATTACAATAATTAAATACTTAAAATACTGAAACATAAATTGTATAAAGAAAATCCTCTTTTGCATGGGCCACCTCGTATCCACTCCAACCCGATCCGAGCATCACCTGAGAGGTTTGAGAAAAATTGGGTGAGTCACACAGACTCAGTGTGTAATTAATCCACTGAATTCCACCCACATGTTAACCACATATTAACCCATATCAGATAACAAAATTTCATATTCACATATTACCACATTCTGGGCTTGGCCCACATTCATATCACATATCAGGTAACATAGAATTATGCAAAGTGCACCCAACCCAATCCTAGGGTCCATCCGCTACACACCCCCTTATCCAGCCTACCACACACTAGGGGATTAATAAATCACCCTCTCCTTTTCCCTCCAAAAGGCAATCAATGCCGTCCACGTGCAATTAAGCACAATAATCCACAATGCGACCTCAGTCAGCGCCAATCCACGATGTAGCCGTAGCTAACACCAAAACCACGATGGGACACAAAGTCACTCATCAACCACGATATGGCACATAGCCGATATCAACCACGATGAGGCACACAGCCACTCATCAAGCCACGCGAACTAAATCGCAATTAATCCACAACGTGACCTTAGTCAACGTCAATCCACGATGTAGCTCAAGGCTAACATCAAACCACGTACTCGAAGTACACCCGTACCTTCTTTCATATCATATCCCAACCCATGCACATGTAACATAAATAATGATATAATATAATGATGCGTGAACATATTCATCAAGCATAGTCATAACACATATTCATATTGGTAATCACATATATCAGGTTTGGTACTTACCGGATTATCGACATACCCCTTTAAGGGTATTTATCTCATAACTTTTACTACACTTGTTAGTACATAATCAACACATACAAATATAGCAAAAACCCAGAAAATGGTGGGTTAATCACACACTTGCCTATTAGTGAAATCCCGAACTACTCGAATCTAACACGACCTCGAAACGTGGTTCTTCTTTCACCCTTTAAAGCTGATTTGGTCTCCTACCAAATCCTGAATCACACTCTGAGTTCCCTTCCTTTAGCTACACACAAAAGAACACCTTTTATGGCACTAAGAACATTCGGCCATGCCACAAAACTATAAACAAGGCCATTCAGCCACACCAACAAATCCCGAAGGGTTATCGAACGTAATACCAAGTCTTACCTATTGACTTACCCCAAAAAGATTGTCAAAGATTTGAGGCTTAGAACGATTGCATCCAAAGTCCCGAGGAGTCTATCTTCCAAAACCTATTGAAGAAAACCAAATGAAATCCTTCCCTTATTGATATTAGGCCAAGTCAAATCAAGAAGAAAGTAGGAAGTTTCGGCTATGGTTTTGAAAGAAGAAAGCAATTGATTTGTGGCTAGAAAGAAATGAAGTATGTGAGTAGCAAAGAAAATAGAAATAAGAGAGGGAGGATTCGGCTTAAGCAACAATGGAAGAAAAGAAAAGAGAATTTGGGGAAGAAAGAGGTTCGGCCAAAAGAGAGTAAAAGAAGATTTGTAAGTGTTAACAAATATGAGAAGTAAAGAAAAGAAAGATGAGAACCAATAGAGGTTCTTTTCGGCTACAAAGAATTGAAAGAAGAGAGGGAAGTTCCAAATGGTTTCGGCCAAATGCCTATGAAGAAAAACAACAAACACTAAAGGACATTCGGTTTTGATTCATTTTGGTGCACTCAAGAGAAAAATTGGTAAAGTTCAAAAGGGATTTGATATGGCTCAAAACAAGAAATGCAAAGTATTTCCTAACTAACCGATTATGACCTATAACCAAAAGAAATTTTTGGCACCAACTAGAAATCAACAATACAAAATTCGGTCACTCCCCCCCTAAGCTCCAAAACCGTCCAAATACATGGACTAAAGGCCATCAAAGAGTTTCCAAAACATTCTCCAACATTCAAGCCTCTTGTCAACAATTTTGAATTAAACATACTCCTAATTTTCTCCCTATTTCCTCCTATTCACTCACAAAACTTAAGCCAACCCCCATAGTCCAAGAAGCCGTCCACATTCATGGACAAAATGACCATAAAAAAATATTTCCAAAACAACTTTCCATCATCCAAGCCCTTTGTCCCCTTATCCTACCTTAACCTCTTGATTCTTATCCCAAAATACAAGCTTTCCTATTTTGCTATTCAACTTGCCATAAAAGTTGAAAGTCCAACTTACCTTAATAAAGTTTGACCGTCCATCAATGCTAGAATGTACAAAAATAAAATCCTCAATATGCTTTCCATGCTATTCGAACCACTTCCCTCAAGCAACCTTTCAAGCTCCTTATCCACTATGCCACTAACTCCTCATGTGCTTTAATTAACACTTAAATTAACTTAAGTGTCAAGTTCACTTAATCTACTTCATTAAATTCCTCAAACTAAAAATTATTCTAGCCTCATTAATAAAATCAAGCCCTCACAAGACTATACTAAACATACATAATTCATACCCGAGCTAACACAAATAATAAAATAATACTCAAAATTTTCCTAAAGCCCCAAGGCCCAACCTACTAGGCCCAATTTCGGGATATTACACCCGAACAGGTGGCAAACCCGACAATTCCTCTGGAAACACATCTGGATATTCACATACAATCGGTACAGATTCAATCTTCTTTTCGGTCACTTTACTATCAATTACATAAGCAAAGTAAGCTTTGCAACCCTTTCTCATAAGCTTCCGAGTCAACATTGAAGATATCACTGCTGGTAGCCCATTTAAATCGGTAGACTCAATTCGAATTATCTCATTATTCTGGCACCGCAGATCAATAGTCTTTCGTCTACAATTCACTACAGCATCGTGTACAGTTAACCAATCCATGCCGAGAATGATATCAAACTCATCAAATGGTAGTAGCATCAGATCAGCCGGAAAACATGAATCTCGAATCATCAAAGGGAAATTTTCGCACACCTTATCAACTAGCACACACCGGCCCAAGGGGTTCGAAACGCGAATCACAAACTCAGTAGACTCAACAGGTAAAGTCTTACTGGATACTAATGTTTCACACACATAGGAATAATTTGAACCGGGATCAATCAGAGCAATTACACTAGTATTAAAGAGAGTAAATGTACCAGTAATAACATCTGGAGATGAAGCTTCCTTTCGAGTACGAATGGCATAGGCTCTGGCAGGCACGCGAGCTTCGGATCAAATAGCTGTATCCGAAATCCCTCTCTGAGTGCCGCTCTTACCTCCCACCTTTCGGGGTGGTCTACCTCTAGCTGTAACACTGCTCGGTTTCGCAGTCTGAGCATTATCCTTCTCAACTAACTCCGGGCAATCCCGAATGAAGTGATCCTGTGAACCACACTTGTAGCAAACTTGGTTGTTGAACTTGCCCCAACATTCACCAGAATGTCGCCTACCACACTGCTGACACTCGGGTTTATTCGGTCGAGTATTGCCAACACTAGCAATCGAGGTGGCTCATGAACTCATTGGTGGTCGCTCTCGAATAGAAATCCCAACATTAGTCTTAGATCGGCTACTGTCATTTCTGAACTTCTTTGATGCCATCTGAGAAGTTTTACTTGCTGATCTCTTGCGAAAATCTCTGGCTTTGAACTCAGCTTTTCTTTTCTCTTTTTCAAGCTCTTCGGCCTTGCAAGCTCGCTCGACAAGTACTACGAACTCTTTTATTTCAAGTACAACAACAAGCAATTTTATGTCTTCATTCAGTCCTTCCTCGAATCTTTTACACATAGCATCCTCGGTTGCAACACACTCTCGGGCATAACGGCTAAGTCTCACAAACTCACGCTCGTAATCAGATGCGGTCATACGACCCTGTTTTAATTCGAGAAATTCTTTGCATTTCTGATTAATGAATCACTAACTGTAAATCCCAAGTGACCCGTTCCTTCGGAACAACCGAAACCAAAGTGTTTCACCAATAGTAGGCAGAATCTCGTAATAAAGATATGGCACATTTCAAGCACTCTTCGGGTGTACAAGATAGTTCATCGAAGACACGAATAGTACTATCGAGCCAAAATTCAGCCCGCTCAGCATCATCAGTAGCTGTGGCCCTAAACTCTTCAGCTCCATATTTTCTGATTTTATCAACAGAAGACTTATTTAATCTCTCAGGATTAACGATTGGGGGTACCACGGGTACTACAGATGGATTATCAGGGTTTGGGGGTTGTTGAACAGCCAGATTTGTCCGGATATACTGATTAAACCAATCATTCATTTTACTAAAGAAGGCTTGCTTAGCCCCCTCATCTGGGTTACTCGTAGCTGGTCGAGATTCAATCGGCGCGATCCCTTGCGCGGGAGCAGGTGCTACACTCTCGACATCATCGACTACGGCTCATTCGGGATTAGGATCCATTTACTATAAGAAAGAAGAAAGACATATTTCCTTGTCAGAAGTCATCACACTATCACAATAAAAATTATCGCATGTATAGCTAGACTCACACGCGCTACGTTAGTCCGAGAACCGACTAAATCGTAGCTCTGATACCAATCAAATGTAACACCCCTAACTCGTATCTGTCGCCGGATTAAGGTTACGAGACATTTTTTGACATAACACAGTTCAACATGCTCATATAAATCATTTTATCACATACAGATCACCTAACCAACAAAAATTTATTCATGCTTTATTACTAATAATACATAAACAATCCATGCTTCCAAGTTCAAACATACACATAACATTTATTTAATCAAATTATGAAATAGATTAACATATATCAAAACTAAACTACTTATACTTAATAGACCTAAACTTCGAAACATACAAACATTACATGCATGAAATTCGAATATCTAGATGATAAGCAAGCATATTTCACCTCAAAAACCAAACACATATATTACAACATTCAATTATAAAACATTAGTAAACATTACCAAATGTTTGATATAATCTTGCACTTTACTAATTTATAAGCATTTCACTATAATACATTAATCATTTCGGACATAAATAATAATTGATTGCATATCCAATTTACAAGTCAAATAAAATCTCAAGACATTATACCAAAATTTCTAATAAACAACCAATTCTCTTATTACATGTTTGGTTGTTAAATTAACCAAGAAGAATCATACCAACACGCCGTAAAACCTCAACTAGCATACCTTTTCATATCAATTTAACCTTAACAATTATACACATTATACCAACCCAAGTATTTGACAAACCTTCATGAAACATATCATCCCTTATCATTACAATCCGTATCAATATAACCAATTAACAATTAAGGATGTTTTCATCACATAGTTTATAAAGCCATGCCACAATCGAAATCACATTCATCAAATACCTCAATATTTTAATCAAATCATAAGAACATCTAATACGCATAATATACTTTATGGTATACTCCTAAAATGAGCTACTTACTTGACCGGTGATACATCACAAATAATATCATGATCAAGCCATATCATTAACAAACATATATATATACCAAGAAATATACTTCCATAGTATGTTAACACCATGGCCGAAATCACATAAGACCATATTACCACAATTTAGCCATTTTCGCATGGCATTTATACATATACACACCATTCAAAATCAACTCAAAAGTGACATAGCCTATACATGCCATAGTTTCAAAAGTAGTACTACTTATAAAGTACCAAAGTTAGTTGATAGTGTTATAGACTTGGCGATGATCCCCGAGCTCGAGTCTAGACTTCAAAACCTAATAAAAAACACAACAACCACATAAAGTAAGCTATCTTAGCTTAGTAAGTTGTAAGCAAGTACATATAGCAATGCCTTAAAACATTATAACAGAAAATTAACACATTTCATGACCCTTAAACCGAATATCCCAACATTCAATAATAGGCTTCACATAAGTTTATAATCCATTTCTCACTTTAATACAATTGCATACTATACTATCACCTTTCATAGCTCCAAAAAAAATCGAATATACATACATTTAACAATTGATTTCTTATACAAATAGTACTTACGAAATCTATACTTACCATTCAAATAATAAACTTTCATAGCATCGAAACTTACCAAACTCAATCTTTAAATTTATACTTACTCCTACCTTTAATGCTCATCAACTGATTTTATACACCCAAAATGTTCTGAAGTTCCATTCATACACTTAAAGTTCTTTGTCCAATTTTGCACACTTAGTGCTCGAAAGTTAAATTCGCACACTTAGTGCTCATTATCCGATTTCGCAGACTTAGTGCTCAGAAATTCAAATTCGCACACTTAGTGCTCATTATCCGATTTCTCACACTTAGTGTTCGGAAGTTCAAATTCGCACACTTTGTGCTCATAATCCGATTTACTTCCCATTCATACAAATACATATATTCTTATCTTCAATTATATATATACACATTTCCAAATCAACTCATTCATCTCATAAAATATTATCACATTCGGCAATATTCAATACATATATACACACCCTATTCGAATACAACCATCTCTCATTTCAATACCGCATTTGGTTATATCATTGATATATATATATAGACACATTCTATTCGGATGAACCAAAGACTTATATGTCTACCCCACATTCGACTAAATACATTTCTCAATCAACATCACATTCGGCTTTAAGACATTATACATACTTACCTTTATTAAATACATGCACATCAATATAAATAAAAATTCAATTCAACCCAATTGCTTAAAAACTTACCTCAAATATCGACAGACTAGATTTCCTAACTATTCAATTAACTTCGTTTTTCCCCAATCCACTCCTGATCCTTTTTGTTCTTGATCTAAATAAATTTCAAATTAAGCTCATTCAACATATTTTCATTCAATTTAATCCAAAAACATGTAAACGGGCAAATTACATTTTTACCCTTGACATTTTACACTTTTTGCAATTTAGTCCTTATAGCATAAAACACAAAATATGCAAAATTTGCACACACTTCTTTAGGGTCGAATATTCATAGTCCTAATACAAGCTCATACATTTCATTTATTTTTCATTTTAGTCCCTCAAAAATTTATTTTTGCAATTTAATCCAAATCACTCAATTTCATCAAAAATTCAAGAACAGAACTTGTTAATCTAACACATATTATCAATATTCCATCATCAAACCAAAAAAACAACAAGCTTTCTTCAATGGCAATTCATGAAATACACAACCAAATCAAAAATTCAAGCATGGGCTAACTAAATCACATAGCAACGATCTCAAAGACGTAAAAATTATCAAAAATCGAGCTAAACACATACCTCAATCAAGCTTAGACAAGGCCGAATATAGCTAGGCTTTTCTTTCTTTTTCTTTTGCTAAGTTTCGGTCACTTGAGAAAGGTGAACACTTTCTCTTTCATTTTGTTTATTTTATTCAATTATAACGTATTAACATATATTAAATTTTAACCAAACATCATAAAAATATAATAAACAACTCATATTACTATTACATGCATACCTACCGTCCACTATCTATTCTTTTATGGTCAAATTGCTACTTAAAGCCTTCAATTTATAAAAACATCAACAATTCGGCACTATCTCATTTAACCCTCAAATTTTCATTTTACGCGATTAAGCCCTTTTTCAAAATTAAGCACCAAAACGATCAAATTTAAATACGAAAATTTCACACACACCAATTCACACATAATAAATATAGAAAATAATATTAAAACATTTTTTTGACTCGGATTCATGGTCCCAAAACCACTATTTCAATTAGGGTCAAAATCGGGCTGTTACAATATAGATTCATTTATAACATAAATAGATTTCATAAGATACATTACATATGCGTTCAGCCTTTCATAAAGTCATAAACCTTTCCATTGAGTCGCTTACCATTCTATTCTTTTTCTTACCCGTTGAACCATCTAGAATTACATCGGATACTCAAGAAAGCTCACACGAAGTGTGCCTTTACACATAACTGTAACCTTTCCTTTACATCAATGCTCACACGAGCTGTGAAATAGGTCTGCTCGCACAAGCTGTGCGTCAGAATGTAAGCTACACGGTGCTGCTCACACGAACTATGGAGAACTCGCAATAAATGTAGGACCTCAGCCATCGGTAGGACATTCAAGACCAGCACCCGAAACATGAAATCTTTAATGACATGTCATTTGTATCCTAAAAATTCCTAAGGTTCAACTGGGATTCAATATCCGTCAATTTGTCATAGCATTGATACGTTTGTAATTTGATTCATTTACATAAAAAAACATAATAAATATTCAATTTAAACAACATTTAAATGATTACAGATCATACGAACTTACCAGACTAAATTGCAGCAATGACTAAATACATGGGTTATTTGGTAATTTCTCTTTTCCTCGATTTATCACCCGTTCTTGATCTAAAATAATAATTCCTGTAATGCCCCGAGTTTTGGGGCTAGAAGTTTTGGGTTTTGTGGTTAGGGTCAGTGAGTTGGCGGTGCTATTGAGTTTAGTGGTGGGTCTAAGTGATAGAATGGGCTTGCTGGTCTGGTGGTTGAGTGAGTGTTAGTGAACCTTTGGGTTCTAGGTTCGAGTCACTGTGTACGCATTCTGGGAACCTCTTGATTGAGTTTATTTTGTTTAGTTTTAAATTAATATTTTAATTATTGGTTGTGGTTTTTATTTTTATTTTTATTTTTATTGTTTTGACTTTGCTCCTAGACGTTTTTTTTCTTCTTTTCACTTTTTGGTTCTCTGTCTCTTTTCTTCTTCTTTTGGGTTTTTTTCTTTGTTTTCTTTCTTGTGCTTGGGAATTTTGCTCCTCTGTCATCGAAACAGGTGTGGGATTCGAATCTTGTCTACTTTTACTTTTATGAATTGTAGTTTTGTTAACTCTCAATTGTGTTCTAAACTATTGAATTTGCGTGTTAGTGGCTAAAAAAGGTTTGGGAAATACAATGTATCCCAACCTCTTCTGTCATTGCAATGGTTGGGCCTGTTACGATGGCTGAAATGGAACTTTTTAGCCTGTTCCGAAGTGGTTTCGTGGCCACTAGGGTTCCCACACGGGCGTGTGCCAGTCCACAGGGCCGTGTGACTCTGAGAGTTATGGTTTTCGGGTGAATTTTGGTGTCACATGGCCTAGCAACATGGCTGTGTGGCCTATTTGGGGATTTTATCATTTCTCACATGGCCGTGCCTTTTAGGTACACGAGCTTGTGAGTTTGGGGATTAGGGTTTGAGTGATTTGATGCCACACAGCCTAGTCACACGGCTGTATAGCTAATTTGGGAATTAGGGATTCTACACGGGCGTGTGTGTTATGGACACACGGCTGTGTCTGGTGGGCAAACGGGCATGTGAGACCCTCACACGATTGTGTCAGCCCTGTACTCAAATTTAGTACAAATGGACAGAAAGTTACACGGCCTATCCCCACAGCCATGTTCCTGGTCCACAAGGGCGTGTGCCTTACTCACACGGCTGTTTGCCTCTCTTCACACAGGCGTGTGCCTCTGTCACACGGTCGTGTGCCCCTCCTCACACGAGCTTTTGATCTTCCACATGACCTAGACAATACCACATAGCTAGAGCACACAGGCGTGTGGTCTTAAGACACTTATAATGGTTTTGTATGCATTTCTGATCTAAATATGTGTTTGTGTGTGCTCCGACACTTAACTAAGTTTAGTGAGGGGGTTCAAGACTAGATATCTGTGATGGTTGTGTGTGATGTATGATTTTGAATCTAATCTAAGAAGTGTGCTACATAACTGTTCTGACTGTTAATGTGTCTCTGTTCTGTTAGCTTGAATGCATTTATGCATTTGCATTAAATATTTTGGGTTGGGTTGTGAAGAGAAGGAAGACTGAATTTGTACTAAACTGGAAGTTTAACTGCAAACTTATACGTACAGCGATTTATTACACTGTACCGTACGTGCGTCAGCTTCACTGCACACTATTATTTGATCTGGCAGTTTAACTGCAACATGACTGTACAGTAGATTACCGTATTACACTGTATTGTACGTACGTCAGCTTTGCTACGTACCATTATCTGATCTGGCCTATACCGCGATCTACCGCATTGCACAGTACAGCACATACGCTAGCCCTGTTGCGTATTATTATTTGAGTGGCTTAGTCCACGTATGTGGAGTGTAGGGTTGGATGGGCCTTATAAGGTCCTAGTTGGTGTGATTGGTTGGATAAGCTTTAACAGCTTTTATAAGGTGTGTTGGCTGGATGGGTGGGTTATATTTATCTGACTACATTTCATCTGCATCTGTCTGTGTATTTTGCTGCAAGACTGGTTGTCTGTAATCTATTTGTCTGGTCAGCATTTGAGCTAAGTATTTGAGTGAATTTGTTGTGCTCTGGTTGTTAAGTTCTGTTGGGACATTAGTCCTAAGTGTGCGTTCTGACTCCGTGAGTAACTGGAAATCTCTGTTTGAGACTTGTTTCGGACTCACACTGAGCTCGAGTAGCTCACCCCCTCTTAGTGTTTCTTTTCAGGTACCCTTTCTGAATTCTGATGCTGGACTCAGTATGCGGAGGTCTCGAACAGTTTCGGTGGAAAATAAATTATCGGTTTGGGTTTTCGATTACTATTTTGTTAATCAGTTTTGAAATGTAAGGATTTATAAAAATTGTGGTAAAATTCTATTTTAAGTTTTATGTGATTTTAATTCAGTTAAATGAGTATTAAACTTAACTGTAATTTTACTATTTGAATTTTAAACGGTTAAGTGTTTCGATTTGACGTGATAACTTGCCTTGTAAAAATTTACCTATGATCACTTCAGTGATCAGTGAGACATCCGGGATTCGTTCTAAACTTCTAGGTCGGGTTTCGGGTGTTACAATTCCAGTCAATTCACTAATTCTAATAGAAAAATAAATTCATTTTATGCAATTAAGTCATTTCTGATATTTTTACAAAATTGCCCCAACATTTAACTTTTATACAATTTAGTCCCTAAGCCCAAAACATGCAAATTAGCCATTTTTATTCAATTTCATGTTTAGCCGAATTATTTCGAAACCTATTAAAGCCCATATTTATCCAAAATTTACATTATTTTCCTTAAATTTTACCTTTTTCATAAATCAGTCCCTAAACTTGAAAATCATCAAAAATTACTTAACAAAATACTTATATTTAACAACAAAGCTTAATAATTTATCATAAAATTCCAAGAACACTTAAATTTCATCCATGGTAAAAATCTAAACATTTAACAATTTAACAAATTGGCCCCCAGGATAGCTAGATTAAGTTAATACGAGTCTAAAAACATAAAAATCATTAAAAATGGGATCAAAACACATACCATGCACCCAAAATCAATTTGGCCGAATGGTTTTCCTCCCCTCACCATAGCTATTCAGTTGAAACCAAAAATAAAAAATGAAGAAGGTGATCGTTTAGGTTAGATTATTTTAGTTTTTATAACACCCCAAACCCGGCCCATGCATTTCAACCGGATCTGGCATGTTATTACATAACATTAAATCGGATTTTGAAAACACAAGTTAAATTAATTAAATTTGAATAAAGGAGAGACTTTTTGAAAATAAACCTCTTTGTATTTTTATTATTAAGTATAAATAAACCTTATCATAAAATTCATAAGTTGCTTAACATTGAAAACGACTTAGTTGAATGAAAACTAGGGGCCTTATTACATAAATATTCTCGAAATAACCTTGAAATAAATTAAACCTAAAGAAATCTCAAAAGAAAATAACTTGTAGAAAGGCCCCTCGAGTCCGTCTCGGCTCCCATGTCCACGATCTACTGTTCATCTAGAAGAGTAGAGAAAAGGAAAGCGTGAGTCACAAAGACTCAGTGTATAAATCTCAAAACACACATCGACCTGAGCCCACAAACACATTATGGGCCCTGGCCCATACAGGAAGGCATCAATCATAATCACATAATAAATAATAAAGAATGAATAACCCAACCCATCCTAGGTTTCCATCCTCTACACACTAACCCGTACCAACCATCACACCTTGGGGATTTCTACAATCAACCCTCCATCCGCTACACACCAAAACGACAGCCGTGCTGCCTATTCCTATTAAGTAGGAATCATTAAACGTGGCATAGCCACCGATCACAATGTGACCTAGCATTTATATTTGTGGGTTTTCTACCACCGATCACTGCGTGACTTATCATGCATTTCCCCTTCATCATATCAATATCCCATCCCATGCATACATACATAAAGAAAACATCATGCAGTCATACATATTTTTCGATACACATAGGGAGTTCTATGTTTACGTACCTGGCATCCTTGCCTAACCCTTTTAGGGTTCCCTTCGACTGTTTATACAGCCTTATTCCGGCTTTTAGCCCATAACATACATAAATAGATTTACATACAGGTTTATTAGTAGTGTGTTAGAGATCTACACACCTGATTAATGTTGATACCCTTGCTAAACCGATCTACAACTTTGCTCAAAAAGCCGGAAGGATGTGAAACTAGGGCCTCTCCTATATTCGGCCATGGTTAGTGTTCTACCCAATTTTATGTATTTGAATAAACAACTCTTCTTACCTTAAAATCCCTAAATTGAAGACTAATGATTTTTGGCTTTTTGATCTAGTCGACCAAGCTTCCTTCAAATCCAGAAAACCATTAAACTATTAGCTTTCGGCTTTTGCTTTTCAAAAACTGAGAATAGATTATGAGAACTAAACAAAAATCGACTCTTACCTTAGCTTAGGAGATTCGGCTAGCACTGGAGAGAGGATTCGGCAATGCCAATGGAAGATTTAAATGCCGGAAGTATAGAATAATTTCTCAAATAGGATGAATAAAAGAAAAAGCGATGGATGCTTCAGCTTTTTAGAGAAATCGGCACAAGGGAAAAGAAAGTGGGGAAAAGTTTCGGCTTTTGAAGAAATTGAAGAAATAAATTTGGAGAGGGAGAGGCTAGGGAATTTCAGCACCAAGGGAGAGGATTTTAGGGTTTTTCAATGTCAGAAACAAGGAGCTAGCCCCCTATTTATAGATTTTTGACACCTACTGCTAAATACCGAAAACGCCCTTAAAATTTAAGCTAGAAGAGAGGAGAATTTCGGCACCCTCTATGCCATGCAGTAGCTGAATTTTACACTCCTCTAGGTGGTGGATTTTCGGCCAACACTTCCTTTGAAGATAAGCTCCTAACTGTTCTCCTTTTTATCTATGATATTATCACTTAAAAATCCATATATATCTTCCTATTTTTAAGCCTTGTAGTCGTCCACCTCATTAATTCTAAATGCCGAAATTTAACTCATTTAAATTAAAAGATTTGGACTTCATTAAACTTACATTTTTGGGCCCCTAAATCCCTTGTGAGTGGCGTCACCCTATCTTCATTTAAAGTGCCGAAATTGGCCTAAAAACATGGGCTCCTTGCGACCCAAAACTTGTTCCTTTTTAATTGTTAATGATGCCACCTTAAAATAATTTAATCTGGGCCTTTGCCTAATTCTAAGCCCAAATTTAGACCCCTACCACTTAAATTAACAAATTAATTCTATCCCTACACTAAATGCATAGGCCCATAATTTTAGGATGTTACAGTTTTAATTATTTAATTATTATTATAACCTTTAAATTTTATAAAATTTACCATGCAACCTATCCATGATTATCCACTCACATTAACTATGGTATAATTGCCATTAAATTCCATTAATTCACCTTTTCAAAGCTAATTGATCCATTTAACTAATAGAATTCAACTTTTACAACTTTTACAACTTTTACAATTTAGTACTTTTCAATTAATTAACTATCTAAACATTAAAATTTCTTAACGAAACTTTAGTAAAACCTTAATAACACTCCATGAATATTTAATAAAATATTTCAGGCTCGGTTTATAAAAATGAGGTCCCGATATCTCATTTGTTAAAATTACTTGACTTTAGGGTTATACCACTTGAACCCAATTATTCGTTCAAATAGCATAAATTGCCAATTCAAAATTTATTTTAATACTATATTTGACTAGTAAATATTAAATAATAATATTTACGAACTTACTCGTCGGATTTTTGGCCCCGAAACCATTATTTCCAACACCACTGCAAAACGGGCTGTTACATACGCATTGCTTGAAAGTCCAAAAAAAAAAACAATGGAAAACTCTTTTTCCAGAGATCAAGCGATCATGGTAATATGCAAGTTCCATTTACAACCCGATTATGGAACTTAGTACTTACCGCTCCAATACCAGACAATAGCCATAATTCATTGCAGGATTCCTCCCACCCACTGAGTGCAACACCCCTTACTCGTATTCTACGCCAGAACCGGGTACGAGGAGTTACCGTACTTGACTCACATGGTCATACAACTTTGGGTTATCAAATTCCATTCAAAATTAAAACTTTTCCATACTCATAACTAACCTCCTTATAATGGGCCTACATGGCCGGAAGGTTTCAGAAATAAATCGGAAACTTTTACGCACTTAGAAAAATTTTACCTAAACAGGGGCCACACGCCCGTGTGCCTACCCGTGTGGACATGAACAAGGCTATTTGCCAAGCTCTTTTGTCACCCTAGCCCACATAACATGATCCCATACAACAAATCATCAAATAAGTCAATTTGTGCAACAATACTTTCTTGAATAACCTTATATTTTCATTGATTAAAAGTATTGAGCCATTAACTAAGGTCATGTACAAAACAAATTCATCTATAAGGAGCCAAGACATACTTGGCCAAAATAACAAAACAATTCACCTAGTCTAGCCCCTATACATGCCATACTCAAAATATTAATTCTAGATATACCGAGATGAACTGATAGTGTGAGTGATCTTCCAATTATCTTCGTATTCCGACTCGGCTCTTTAACACTATAAAACAAGGGAAAAGAAAAGGGGGTAAGCTTTAAGCTTAGTAAGTTTACATGTAAACAATAAACATCATAACATGTGCTAATCAATAAATAGCATTTCACAATCCAAGATCATGCTTACTACTTCATCTCTTACCACAATCCAACCATATCACAACCAAATGCTCTTATTATTTAACATACATCCCTGCACTTGATCACCACATGATCACATGAATCAACACATCACAATTACACAATAAACCATTCTTAGTAATACCAAACACTTGGTGGTATCGCACTTAGCCCACCAAATAATAATACTAACGATGGTATCGCATACAGCCCATCGTGAATAAGTGATAAGGTGGTATATCACATAGCCCACCAACAAAAATAATTAAGGTGGTATCGCACATAGCCTACTATTATTTACTACGAATAATATTCTACACCTACATATTTATTTCAATGTTCATACAGAGTTTATTCACTTTCTACCAAATTTCCATCCATTTAAATCGTAAGTGTTCTCAATCATACAATGCACCAATAAGCAATTACATGTGTATTTAAGATGCATCATTTACACATAAACTTACATCGGTGCAAAACGCGTTAATCAACAGTCTATTCCGTAACCTTGTCTTTTCCTCGGTCAAGGTTGATTCCACGCTCTTCTTGGTCTATAACAACAAAATTCACTCATTCAATCATTTTCTAATCATAATACATCATAATCTCTACTTAGGCAAAAATGACCGTTTTGCCCTTGTACTATGGCAAATTTATGATTTTGCCCCTAGGCTCGTAAATCATTTTTCATCACATTCTCATTAAACAAGCCTAGCTGAACATTTATTACTCTTACAACTACTCATAATTCCAATTATTTCATGCATTTATTACACATTTTCAATCTTTGAATTCAAGTCCTATTTAGGTGTTTTCATGCTAACACCTTTCACAAAAGTTGTTTCTCATCACCCTAACATTCATTTTCCTCCTTAAAAACTTAGCAACCAACATGAACACTCTCATGGCAAGTCCCTAAGCTTTCAACCATTTAGCAAATTAGTCCCCTCATTAGCTAGCTTAAGCTTTGGGGACTCCAAAAGTACAAAAATCATCACAAATAATTATAAAAAATGACTTACTTCTAGAGAAGATAAATTGCTGAAAATTTCAAGCTTTCAAAACCTCCCTCTTGCTGGTATCATCTTTCTTGCTGGTATCACAAATTTCAAGCTTTCAAAACCTCCCTCTTGCTGGTATCACAAATAATCATAAAAAATGGTGAAGATGATAGGTGTTATCATCTTTCTTCTTATTTTCTTATAAATTATCAAATAAGTCACCAAAACCCCACCTAACCAATTGACCATGTCAATTCTTGTCCCTATGGCCGGCCACTATACTAAAAAAGGCCTAATTGAACATTAGGGACCTCCCATTAGAATTCTATAGCTATTAGACACCTCTAGCTTATAAAATAGAACTTTCGCACGTTATGCGATTTAGTCCTTTTTCACAATTATGCATTCAATCGTTAAAATTAAGGTACCAAAATTCTCATACATCCTTATAAACATGTTACAACACATAAAATAATATCAAAAATAATTTTCCTTAACCTCGGATTAGTAGTCTCAAAACCACTGTTCCGACTAGCCCCAAAATTGGGCTGTTACAACTTTCCCCTCCTTTAGAGATTTTCGCCCTCGAAAATCTTACCAGTAAAAAGGTTTTGATATTGTTCTCTCATGGCTTCTTCCGATTCCCACCTAGCTTCTTCCACACAATGTTTGTACTATAACACTTTTACTAAAGCTATGCTCTTATTCCTTTATTGTTTAACCTCCCGAGCCAGTATCTTAATCGGCTCCTCTTCATAAGTCATGTCCGATCGTATCTCAACTTCCGCTGAAGGGTTCACATGCGAAGGATCGGAACGATATCGTCGCAACATTGACACATGAAACACGTTGTGTATTTTCTCTAACTCTACCGGCAAAGCCAACTGGTATGCCACTGGCCCAAACCTTTCGGTAACCTCATATGGTCCTATGAATCGCGGACAAAATTTGCCTCTACGGCCAAATCTCAATATTTTCTTCCATGGGATACCTTTAGAAATACCTTGCCGCCCACTTGAAACTCAATTTCTTTCCTTTTTAAATCTGCATACGACTTTTGTCGGTCCGAAATAGCTTTCAGACTGTCACAGATTACTTTCACTTTCTCATCGGTCACTTTAACTAGATCGACCCCATGAATTTGCTTCTCACTAAGCTTGGTCCAATACAAGGGAGTGCAGCACTTACGATCGTATAAAGCTTCATATAGCGCCATCCGTATACTCGATTGATAATTGTTGTTATAGGCAAATTCAACCAAAGGTAGATATCTTTCCCAATTACCTCCGAACTCTAACACATAGCACTGTAGCATATCCTCAAGAACTTGAATCACTCTTTCAGATTGGCCGTCAGTTTGAGGATGGAACGCAGTACTAAAAATCAACCTTGTACCCAAGGCCTCCTGCAACTTCTTCCAAAACCTCGAAGTAAATCTCATATCTCTCTCCGAGATAATAGATACAGGCACACCATGTAATCTCACCACTCAGCAATATACAACTCGGTCAACTTATCAAGGGTATATTCAACACGCACCGATATAAAGTGAGTCAACTTCGTTAGTCTATCAACAATAACCTACACAACATCTTTCTTTTTCGGAGTCATAGGCAACCCCGTCACAAAATCCATGGTGATCCGATCCCACTTCCACTCGGGAACCATCACCGTCTAAAGCAATCCCGATGGTACTTGATGCTCGACTTTCACTTTTTGACAGATTTAACATCTTGTCACGAGCTCAGAGATGTCTCTTTTGATACTCAGCCACCAATAAAATTTCTTCAAATCATTGTACATTTTCGTGCTACCGGGATGTACTGACAAGTGACCACTATCTGCTTTATGTAAAATTTCCCAGATCAACTCATCATCTTTAGGTACACAAATCCAGTCGTGAAACATCAAACAACCATCCGAACTCACCCGAAAGTCAAAATTATTTCCCGATTCATACTTAGCTCTCTTAGCTTGCATTTCATTATCATTCTTTTGATCTTCATAGATTCGTTGAATAAATAGCAATCTAACCCTCAACTCGGCTAATATAGCACCATCCTCAGACAACGCTAAGCTCATACTCAAGGCCCTTAAAGTATACAGGGATTTTCTACTCAAGGCATTCGCCACTACATTAGCTTTCCCCGGATGATAATCAATTGCTAGCTCATAGTCCTTCAATAATTCGAGCCACCGTCATTGTCGCAAATTCAAATCCTTTTGATCCATCAAATACTTCAAGCTCTTATGATCAGTGAAAATTCGGCACTTCTCACCATATAAATAATGGCGCCAGATCTTCAAAGCGAAAACGATAGCAGCCAACTCCAAGTCATGAGTCGGATAATTCCTCTCATGTGATTTTAACTGTCTCGAGGCGTAAGTGACTACCTTACCCTCTTGCATCAACACACAGCCGAGACCATTAAATGACGCATCACTGTATACTACAAACTCCTTGCTCGACTCAGGTTGCACTAAAATCGGTGCTTCAGTCAACAATGTTTTCAATCTCTTGAAGCTCTGTTGGCATTTCTCAGTCCATTCAAACTTGAAATCTTTATACAATAGTTTCGTCATCGGGGTAGCAATCATGGAAAACCCCTTTACAAACCGTCTGTAATACCCTGCTAAACCCAAAAAGCTTCTGACTTCTGACACATTTCCTGGCGATTTCCACTCCACAATAGTCGAGATCTTACTCGGATCAACTCTAATACCATCACCCGATACAACCTGTCCTAGGAATCCCACTCTTGGAGCCAAAACTCACTCTTGCTAAATTTAGCATACAGCTGCTTGTCTCTTAAAGTCTGCAAAATAATTCTCAGATGCTCCGCATTTTCACTCTTATCCTGAGAATAGACTAATATGTCGTCAATAAAAACGACTACAAACTTGTCTAAGTACGGCCAGAAGATACGATTCATCAAATCTAAGAAAATCGCAGGGGCATTCGTCAAACCAAATGGCATAACAAGAAACTCATTTTGGCCATACCTCGTCCGAAATGCAGTTTTTGGTACATCCTACTCCTTCACCCTTAACTGGTAATAGCCAAACCTTAGGTCTATCTTGGAGAACACAGTAGCTCCCTTCAGTTGGTCAAATAAATCATTTATTCTTGGTAAAGGGTACTTATTCTTCACCGTCACTTTGTTGAGTTGTCTGTAGTCTATGCACAACCTCATCGACCCATTTTTCTTCTTTATAAAAAGTACAGGAGCACCCCACGGTGAATAGCTCGGTCTTGCAAATCCCTTATCCGTTAACTCTTGCAACTGAACCTTCAGTTCTTTTAACTCTAATGGTGCCATCCTATACGAAGCAACCAAAACAGGTGCCGTTCCAGGGACCAACTCAATACCAAACCCAACCTCTCTAACTGGAGGTAATCTGGGTAATTCTTCCGGGTATACATCCGGATATTCACATACCACTGGCACTGATTCAATCTTTATTTCTGATTCTTGGGCATTCAACACAAAAGTGAGATAGGACTCGTATCCTTTCCTCAAGTATTTCTCGGCTACCATAGAAGAAATTATCACCGACAAACTATCTGACTTACCTGATTCAACCCGAATAACATCTCTGTTTTCACATTCCAATTCAATAAATTTACTACCACAGTTCACTAAAACACTATGAGTAGTCAACCAATCCATACTAAGAATCAAATCAAAGTCATCAAACGGCAACAACATAAGATTTGCCAGAAAACAATGACCTCTAATTGTCAAAGGACAATTCTTACACACCTTGTCAACTAGCACATGTTTGCCTAACGGGTTTGACACATTTACTACAAATTACATAGACTCAACAATCATACTCATACTAGATGCCAATCTCATGCAAATGTAAGAATGGGTAGACCCCAGATCAATCAAAGCAATAACAGAGGCATCATGAAGAGAAAAACTACTCGTTATCACATCTGGAGATGATGCCTCTTCGCGAGCGCAAATGGCATAGGTCCTTGCAGGTGCTCGACCCTCCGGTCTCACAGCAGAATCTTGAGGCGCACCTCTACTACTAGTCTCTCCTCCTGGGTTTTTTTGTAATCTACCCTTCAAAGATACATTACTTGATCTCATCTCTTGCTTCCTTTCCTTGTCATCCCTCTTAGGGCAATTTCGGATGAAATGATCAGGTGAACCACACTTGTAATAGTATTGGTTATTTCCCCAACACTCCCCAGTGTGCTGCCTACCACAATTTGGACACTCTGGTTTGGACTTTAGATTGCCAACACCATCGAAGTGGCTTGAACTCTCAAGCCCGAGTAGGTATTACCTCGATATCGATGTGAATATCCAACTGAGGCAGTTGTTCGAGGTTTCATCTCCTTGGACCTCTTCGATTGAGTTTGGTATGAGTTACTTATTGGCCTTTTTCTTGTATCTCGGGCCTCACTCAAGGCTTTCCTCTTTTCTTTATTCAGCTCATCGGCCTTACATGACCTATCAACCAACACCACAAATTCTTTCAATTCTAAAATCCCAACTAGGAGTCTGATATCCTCATTCAATCCATCTTCAAACCTCTTGCACAAAATAGCTTCTGTAGACACGCACTCTTGTGCATACTTGCTAAGCCTAACAAACTTGCGCTCATATTCTGCCACGATCATTTTTCCTTGCTTCAATTCGAGGAATTCTTTCCTTTTCTGGTCCACAAATCGTTGGCTTATATACTTCTTTCGAAACTCTTCCAAAAAGAAGT
This sequence comes from Gossypium australe, assembly GCA_005393395.2. Classification (NCBI taxonomy): domain Eukaryota; kingdom Viridiplantae; phylum Streptophyta; class Magnoliopsida; order Malvales; family Malvaceae; genus Gossypium; species Gossypium australe. Next base: position 20,859,432 of record CM016619.1, on the reverse strand, counting down.
CCCACGTCACTCTCTCCTTTGGAACCACCGACGTTAACGTATTCCACCAATGATAGGCCGAGTCTCTCAGCAAAGACACGGAACATTTTAAGCTCTCCTCAGGTGTGTAAGAGAGTTCATCAAATACCCTCATTGAGTTCTCAAGCTAGAACTCTGCCCTCTTAAGGTCATCATCTATATTGGCTCTGAATTCCTCATCCCTTTGCTTCCCAATCTTATCTACAAGGGGTTTGGTTATTCTCACTAGATCTATACATTGGGGAACCATAGGAACTGGCTGAGGTATAGGAGGGGGTGGAGGAGGTTGCGCATTAGGGTTTGCTCGTACATACTCCATGTACCAATTACTTATCATTTAGAGAAAGGCTTCCCAGGCCTATTCTCCTTGCCCCTAGTCTCGGGTCTGCTATATATAAGCGCGGTCCCTTGCGCGGGAGCCGGTGTGTTACTAGCTGCGTCATCAGCAACCGCCCGATCGGGATCCATATACTACATAAAAAAAAGTTTAGAATTGTCAGAAGACACCACACTATCAATATACGTTTATGGCATGTATAGCTAGACTCTTACACATGCTACGGTAGTCCGAGAACCGACTAAACCATAGCTCTGATACCACTAAATGTAACACCCCTTACCCGTATTCTAAGCTGGAATCGGGCACGAGGCATTACCGTACTTGACTCACATGGTCATACAACTTTAGGTTATCAAATTCCATTACAAATTAAAACTTTTCCATTCTCATATCTAACCTCCTTATAATGGGCCTACGAGGCCCTAAACATACTTCCGAAAGGTTTTGAAAATAAATCGGAAACTTTTATGCACTTAGAAAAATTTTACCTAAACAGGGGCCACACGCCCGTGTGAAATGGGACACTCCCGTATGGGCAGGCCGTGTGGTCACACACGGCCATGTCCCTCACCCGTGGTCGACACTGACTTATTTCACACGGCCGAACACATGCCCGTGTCTCTGGCCCGTGTCTCTCACACGGCCTTGACTCGCCCGTGTGCCAAAACCTTGGCATTCTGTTCATGACGTCATCACCTCACTATGGTCACACGGCCAAGGCACACGCCCATGTCCTTAGACCGTGTGTTGAATTAAACTCCTAAATTCAGGTGCAAACTATGCATCTTTTCCAACACCTTCTGCTTTGCCAACCATACCTTATGGTAGGACAGTGTAATTGAACTCACTACGGATGTGTGCGATCAAAATAGGGACTAGAATCCTACGGTTCACTTTGACCATGGGTAATATAAAGTAAGATATCATGTTCAAATCCAATTTCGGATGATCATTCAAAATGCCTGAAAAAACAATAAATTTAATCACCATACATAAATGTCGATCGGAAAAAAAAAAGGTCAGAATTCGAGTCAATGTTACTAACCATGATACATACCAGCTACAACATATTTATGTAGTGCGGTAAACTTCCTGATCGTCTAGAACGTCGATTTCTTTCTAACAGATGCCATGATTTTCCATGGACATCTTGTTCCACGTATTGCGCACTTTGCCTCATATATCTCAGATCGAGAGCATGTAACAATGAAGTTGACACCAAGTTGTATGTTATATCACTTGACTACAGCTACAAAAGCATCTTTGGAGTCAAACTTTATCCCAACCTTTAAATGGTCAAAATTTGTTGACGAAGTCGCATGCCTTGGTCATTTGTGAGGGAGGTTTGGGAATTTTAAACCTCTTTCAGTAGCAAGATCGAGAGTTCGCATATGGGGTGAGGGTTTGTACGCATTAAAACTTGGGTCATCTTATCGAGCAATGTTCGAAGCTTCACAGTAAGATCCATCGTCTTCTAGTTCAGTAGGAATGGGATCCGATTTTGAAATTACTGTAATTTTCACACCATCAGGCCTACCTCTTCTATTAGGTCATTATCTATTTCTTTGTCCTCTTCAACCTCTTTGTTCTCTTTTCCCTTTTTATTATCAACCTCGGTTGATGGTCCAGGGTTGGATGTGCCCTCATTGGTCAAGGTTGTCAGGAGTAGATCATTCGTTCTTGTAAATTCGATGTCAACCCCAAAATCACTTCTGTTTGGCCTACCCTAGTAACTTGATGTCATACCTGTATGAGTGTTATTGGTGTTGAGCATTGACCTGTCGAAGTTAAAATCAAATGAACTGACAGAATGTCGTACGGGTGTGTCGTAGGCCCAGTGACCAAATACATCTAACTGTCCCTACCCCAATAATCGAGGGATGAAACTAATGAATGCCTCGCCATTGATGATGGTTCTAGCAGGTCTTAGTATGAGCTTTGTAGTAATTATGTGAATCTACCACACAACCATTTGGTGGGGCTTTCAGCTTCTTAATATGACATGAAATTTGGCGGACTCGATGTAATTGAGCTCAAGCCAACTTCGTCCTCTTCAACGAAGCTGGCATATAACTCTAGTACAAAATTCTCATTAGAGCAATGGGATTCAATCACCTGCTCCAGATTGTTCTCCCTAGTGATCTCAAAATGACATATCTAGAGGGGTCCAATCTCGAAATTCTTCTCCGGATCCCCACATTGCGCCTAATCCTTATCTAAAGCTTTTTAATGTTATGGTCTGGTTGAATGCCAGATCTTCAGATTGTCCTAATACAAAGACGGTCCCAATTTCGGTCAAACAAATTTGACTGTTGTAATGGATAACAACTCTAACTCATCTGTTCATCTTCAACCAAATAGCCTATTCCACATGTTTAAAATCGAGAAAATAATAAAAAAATATAGTTCTCATCACCCAAAATCATAAGCCTACACATAATTTAATGAATTACCTTGCGTCGACAACAACATAGGAATGAATCTCAAGTTTTCATGACAACATTGATTACTCTTAAATACCAACTATCCTTTAGTAGATTATCGAGCCAATGCAACTTGGCCTCCGAGCAAATCCTCCAAATTTGTCATGATCTCTTTGGTAGTACAAAAATTCTCGTGTTGCTTTTGCAACACACTACTTATGCTTAGTAACATATAACATCGAGCAATCGAGTCAAAATCTCTACAATGATTTCTCGCTTTGGGCTGAGCTTCAGGAGGGCACGTTTTGTCAAGAATGAATTTGTATTTCTCACAGCTGAAAACTATCAACAAGTTTCGTTTCCGTTTGTGAAATTTATCCCCATTTCATTTATTCTCAATACGAATGCTAATAAGAGGAGTAGAAGACATATTTGAACTAAAAAAATAAAGGTTCACTAATTAGTATCTTTGTATTGAGCAAATATTTTTCATTTCAACATGTCAAGAATGTTGTATGATGCATGTGTCTTGTATTAAAACCTTGAAAAAAAAATCGTTTCTACGATCATTCTAACATCTATCAACCATGTCGCCTTCGGGTCCCATGTTTAACTAGCAAGAACATGGATTACATCTAATCAATTTGAAAATCTTAATTCTTAAGACTCCACACGAACTAACAACCGTTTAACGTTTGGTCATCATCTCTAGCTTAAATATCATTTCTTAGGAAACTATTTAATAAGAGATTATCTTGAGTGTGTAACCATTGACTCAACACCCATCATGAATATGCTTTCATTTGCGAGTCATCTTGGTCAATCTCTCTGAAAGTCATGCATGACTAGTTGCCCTTAAAAGGAAATCTTATCTAGTGAACCCATATGACAAAGTTTACCTTAGGGTAAGGCCAAGGTAGGACCCAGCTCAAAACTTTATCATGCTATCACTTAGGGACCATCAATGGAGGTTGTAGGTCTTGTTCAATGACCTTCTCCCACGCAATATTTTAAAAACATGCAATGTTTTTTATCTCGAATTTCAAGAATGATCATACAATAATCCTAGTGACATTCTTACTTAATCTAAATGGCATGCTTTCAATATATGCATGGCATGCTATGGCAATTTTATAATATCCATTCATAAGAATCAATCAATCTTAAAACAAATAATTTTGATTCTCCACAATTTTTCTTTTAAGGGAAAAACCGAAGAAGTGAATGAGAACCGTACACCAGGTAGGGTCCCAGGAAAGGGAGGTGAATCAAATTTGACCACTTAAAAACCAAGCCTTTCCTAGCCAGAGCTAATCCTAGACATGCACCTTCTTATTACCACACTTCTCACAATTATCAAATAATTTAAAGAAGTGAATAGAACAATACAACACATGTATTTTCTCATTACCTCACTTCTTATCAATCAACTGTGGATCATCTCATATATATAAACAATTATAAAGCAGATATATAATGAGATAGGTAATTAAAAAAATAGCTAGCCAAGGTTTCCATGATTCTATTTCTAGAAAATAAATGAAAAAAATAATTTTTCATAATTTTTCACCACAATGATAGTCCACGGTCTATTTGCTAAGAACCATAGCCTCGGCAAAAAACAATTATATAACAAATATATAATATCGCATCTATTCCCATATATAACTCAAAACATGCATAAGATCTAAAGAATGTCACTTTTTATGTAATCAAATCATTCAAGAAGAAGAGAAATTTATTTTGATTATCTGTTTATACTTATAGATAGAACACAACCTGGCTCTGATATCAATTGTTGGAAAAAGGGGTTTGGAAAACGCAACAGAAAATAGATTTAGGGAAAAACCAGAGTTTTAATTTTTTTTCCAAAATAAGATCTTGGTTGTGATATCTAAAATAATAAAAACTTAATCAAAACTGTACATTTTCAACTCATCTAGGATGAGCGCTTTGACCAAGTAGTCTTCAACGCTATCCTCAAGCTCACGTTGTTGAGTGTGGGCTCGCTTCGAATCAAAAAAATTTTACAAATTACCAATAGGGTTATTTAGCAATTTCTCTAAACTTTTTGGTCAAATTGTAAATCAGAAAAAATATCTCTAGAAATTTTCTGGAATAATCTCTTTAGAGAATTTTCTCTCTAAAACTTTCTCTTGAATTTAAGTGTGTGTAAATAATGACCCAAGGCTCTCTTTATATAGGAAGAGTTTAGAGAGTTCAACTATGATTAAACTTAATTACTTTAATATTAAATTAATATAATATTTATTAAGATAAATGTTAGATTAATTTTAATATTAAATCTTATTAAAATAATAGAATATTTATCTACAAGATAAACATTAAATTAAATTTAATATTAAGATAATCACTTTAATATTAAATTAATAAAATACTATTAAGATAAGTATTAAATTAAATTTAATATTAATATATTAAAATAATATTATTTTTTGAATAATTAATCTGAAATCAAATTCTCTACTAGAGTCTTAGTAGGAGTGTAACTCTTCCACTGCTCAACTACAAACAATCAACTACCGTCGGTCATCGACCACTGGGATGTTGCTATTGCAGCCACCAGCACCGTCGTGTCTGATGATGCAGGTGCGACACCCTTACGGCACCCCGAGCTGGTTCGGCTGCTGCCGGTTTGATCCGGGTTAATGTCGACCCGACCGGTTCAGTCTAGCCACCAGTTGGACCATCTACTCGGTTTCACATACCGGCCCTGGTTCGACCAGTTTTTGGGTTTTGTAACATCCTAAAATTTGAATTTTTATATGTTGCATTATTTTGGTGCTCTGCGAGTTTATTTATCCTATGTGTGTGTTAAAATAGTCCTGAGAAGGTTCGGGATTTATTTGGATTTGGTATAATTTTTGGAAATGAGTACTTTAATGAAGTGGAACAAGTAACCTTAATGCTTAAGGTAATTAAGTGGTAAAAGTTAGCATAAGATGAGCAAGTAGTAAAGAGGAGTTGGCGCCATAAGCATACTTAGAGGGTAGAGGTTCGAATCCCTTGATGTGCATGTGAATTTTTTTTTTTTTGTTTTCCATCTTCTTAGTGTCGGTCAAGCTAGTATTTATGGTAGCTTAGACTTTAATTTTTATGGTAAGGTGGCTAAGAGAAAAGGCAAGTGTAAACTTAAGGAGGGGAATCATTTGAATAAGGCATGTAGGGGGAACACAAGGCACATTACAAGGAAGATGTTTTGGAAAGTTTGGAGTGGCCAAACTTTGACTTTGTGTCCATGTACTTGGACGGTTTTGGGGGCTAGGGGGTGGCCGAATTTTTGAAGGCTTTTGGTAGGATTAGGTGCTAGTTGGGCACATTCTCATTTGGTCATTTTTGTGTTCTCTCAAAACTTTTCTCTCCATCTTTCCTCTCCTTAGCCGAATGCACCTTGAGCAATAGGTAACATTTTTGTTTTTCTTTTAGTCATTCATAATTTTGACCATTTCGGTCTTATTTTGCCTATTCTCTCAAACCTTTCCTCCTAGTGCCGAAATCACCAAAACCTTGGAAGGCCATTTTCTTTTTTCTTTTCTTTTCACCCTTGCCGAATGCACACAAGCCTCAAACTCATTTCTTTGTTCATTTTTCATTCTTTAAAAGAACCGAAACCTAAACACCTAATTTTCCTATACCTTTCTTCGTCTCTTTCTTCTTACAAAAATCTCTCAAACATTTTCTCCCTTTTTATTTTCACTATGGCCGAATGTTACTAAGCACTATCCCCTTCAACCTTTCCTTCGTAGCGGAATCTTCTACCACACTTATCTCCTTCTCAAACATTTTATTCTTCTTCTCACACTTTGATCAATCGGTAAGTGGCTAGTACAAAATTTTGGTATTGTTATTTTCCCTTTTCCTTTGTGCCAAATCTACATGTTGGTGTGGGATGGTCTTTTGGATCGAGACCATCATCATACCATATCTCATTCAAATCTTTTCTCCATCATAGAAACTTAGTGGAAGGCCGAAACTTGGAGTGTCTGAAATCATCGTGTATCGCTAAGATTTGGTCCAAAGCTTTAAGGTAAGGATTTCTATCAAGGATTCCATATTACTCGTGATTTCGTTAAAGATGGGGTTTATTAACTGATTCTATATTAGGGACTCTATCACTCGATTTTCATCCTTTGAACGTAAGGATTTTGTGGTAAGCCGATTTCCCTCATTAAGACCAATCGTTTTAATTATGAAATTTTAGTTTGGACTAATACTCATTTGTCAATGGAGGCAAACAAGATCGAATCAAAAGGAGTAGTGATTGGTGATCGAAAAAGGAGCGGATTTGCGATCCCTCCTAGATTAAAACGAAGGGTCGTTTCGGTGATCCGGGATTTTCCACCGGGTTGTGGGCCCTCATCCGGTGAGAATCAACTATTCGAGGTGGTTCGCAGTTCTGAGCCATTAGCTATTCGGGATTTTCCAACGGGTTGTGGACCGTCAACCGGGGAAAATCGACAAATCATAGTTATTCGCGATTCCGAGGGTAAAAATCCTAGACCGTTTATCTTAGAATAAATTACTATAAGTGTTAATGATCTAATCGAGCGTTAAAAATATTCTAGGTGTTGACGATCAAGAAAGTGTATTGCTCACCGTAATCAGGTGTGTAATCTCGCACCGTATCTCATGGGTTAGATGACTATATCGTAGTAATCGTTGGATTAAATCACAAGTTAGTGAAATCGGGTAAAATAGTATATTTATCACTTTAATGGTAAAAACTATGAAATCGGTATTAAGACCGTGAAAATTACGAAATTGCCCTTAATGGGCTAAACCGATAAAAGTGACTAAATGGGCCATATGTGATTTTTGATAAATGGGCCATATGTGGTTTTTGATAAACGGGCCATATGTGATACTTGATAAATGGGCCATATGTGATTTTTGATAAATGGGCCATATATGATTTGTGATAAATGGGCAACATGATATATTTGATAAATGGGCCATATGTGATATTTGATATTGGCCAATTGTGATATGAGATTATATGGGCCAAAAATGTGAAGTAGGCCAGACTGTAATAATTTCTTTTTAAATTGGGCCTTATGTTGGAATAATTATATGAATGGACTGTTATGCATATTATACATGTTTGCATGGGTTGGGATATTTGACGAAGAGAAGATTCTGGTAGCTTTGCTACAAAAATTCTGGTGGCTTGTCCACAATTTGATATATGGCTTAATGCCCAGTTGATATATGGCTTAATGCCCAATTTCATATATGGCTTCATGCCCAGTTTGATATATGGCTTAATGCCCAGTTTGGTGTGTTGGCGGGGTGGGTGACTAAAGCTCCCCACAGGTGTGTTGGTTGGTACGGGTGGTGTGTAGCGGATGGAAAACTAAGTTTGGTTTTGGGAATTGCATATCACATGCATTTTATTCATGTTAAATTGTTATATTTGTAATGGGCTCAGGCCCAAATAAATGCTTAAATGGTTTTGGCCCAGTGGACTATGGTAAGTGAGTTACACACTGAGTTTTAAGTAACTCACCCCGTTTTCTTTACCCTTTTCAGGTAATGATCAGTGATGGAGGCTTCGGTCAGGAACGACTCAGTGGAGGCCATACTACGAATTATGGGTTATTTAAATTTCGGATTTCTTTTTAAGTACTTTTTATTATTTTTGCTATTTTGTAATAAGGCCTCTTGTTAAATTTTTATGGATGTTTTACTCGTGGATGGAATTTTATTATGATTTAAATACTTAAGTGGGACTATTTCATTTTAAAATAGAAATAAATGTTTTCCTCAAATATATTTGCAAAAAGAGTTTCATTTTAAATTTTTTTTTAACTCGGAAATTTTCTGTAACAATTCTTCTAAAAATCTTGCTTTCAAAATTTCTTTCGAACTCTTTTACATTTCTCGGAATATTGAATCAATTATTTTTTTCTAAGTTTCAATTTATAAACTCTTACGTCTTAAATTATTAAAATTAACAATCAACCTCGGTTTTCAATAAAACACCTTTTCAAAATCTTTTTTTTGAAAAATCTGTTTTCTACAAATCTTTAAAAGACTTTACATATGATCATTTCGTGTGACATGTCAAATCTGGTCATAACGCATAGACCGGGTATGGGGTGTTACAGTCTTGGTCTCAATTTTAGGCTTTCGGGCCCAATTTATGATCTTAGTTCCAATTTTCAAGTTCAATTACCCATTGGGCCAATTGTTTGACTTGAAAATTAACTTCCAAAAATACCATATTAATTTTAATTGATTTGATTAATTTAATTTTACTTGATCAAAATTAATTTTTCCAAAAATCACTTAGATTTTCCAAATTAATTTTTCAAGAAAATTCTTTAATCAAATTCTCTAGTCGAACAATTCTCACGACCACCTAATTTAATTCCACATCGAATAAATCAACTCAATTAAATTATTCCCTAAGTCCTAGAATTTTCTTCTGATTCAAATGCAGTCCGATTGAGCTTTTGTTGAGCTAGCGGAGGGACCAATAAGACATATATAATTAGGCTCTAGTGATTGCAATTATGTCCAGAAGCATCGTTCTGATAATTCGCAATTACTTACTTAATCACGGAGTGTAACAGTCCGGTTTTGGGGCTAGTCGGAACAGTGGTTACGAGACCACTAAACCGAGGTCGAGGAAAATTATTTTGATGTTATTTTATGTGTTGTAGCATAATTATATGGATGCATGAAAACTTTGGTGTTCTAATTTGAGTGATAGCGTGGTTAATTGCGAAAAAGGACTAAATCGCATAAAGTGCGAAAGTTCTATTTTATAAGGTAGAGGTGCCTAATAGCTGTAGAATGTAATTTGGAGAATTTTAAAGTGCAAATAGGCCATTTATCTAGTGATGGCCGGCCATATAGGAGCTAGGGAGACAAAATTTTAATGTTGGTCAAATTTGGTGGGAATTAGGTGATAGAAATGAATAAAATAAGATGACTAAAGGAAGCTATCATCTTTCACTATTCATCTCCCCCTCTACAACCGAAAATTTCAGCAAGTTTAAGGGTTTGAAAGCTTGAAAATTTCAGCCACATCTCATCCTTGCAAGTAAGTACTTTTTGAAGTTTTTTTTCTTAATGATTTTTGTACTTTAGGAGCCCCCAAAGCATAAGCTAGCTATTGAGGGGACTAATTTGTGATATGGTTGAAAGTCTAGGGACTTACCATGAGAGAAACTATGTTGATAGTTGAGTTTTTATGGAAGAAAATGAATGCTAGGAAGATGAGAAACAACTTTTGTTAAAGGTGTTATCATGAAAACACCTAAATAGGACTTAAATGCAAAGAATGAATTTGTGTCACAAATGCATGAAACGGTGAGAATGGTGAGTAATTTTAAGAGAAATAAATGTTCAACTAGGCTTGTTTGTTAAGAAAATGTGATGAAAAATGAATTACGAGCCTAGGGGAAATCGTAATTTTGCCAAAATACAAGGGCAAAATGGTCATTTTTCCCAAGTGTAGATTTTAATGCATTATGATCATAGAATGATCTAAACGAATTGATTTTCCTTGTTATAGACCAAGAAGAGCGTGGAATCAACCTTGACCGTGGAAAAGGCAAGGTGATGGATTAAGTCGTTGGTTAACATTTTTTGCACCAAGGTAAGTTTATGTGTAAGCAATGTATATTTTTGTAAACATTATGTTGCTAATTAGAGTATGGTATGATTGAGAACATATGTGGTATTAGTAGATTGAATGTGGTAGTCATTGAATAATTATCGTATGAATGATAAAATAATCATGTGAATGTGTAATGAGGACACTTAATGGTGGGCTATGTGCGATACCACCGTAACTAATTTTTTGGTGGCCTGTGTGCTATACCACCGTAACTAATCTTTTGGTGGGTTGTGTGCGATACCATTGTAACTAATCTTTTGGTGGGTTGTGTGCGATACCACCATAACTAACCTTTTGGAGGGCTATGTGCGATACCACCCTAATAAAGGCTGATGGTGGGCTAAGTGCAAAACCACCGAGCAATTTGACTATGAGTATTGGATTTAAATATGGTGATGTGTTGTATTATGTGACCTTGTGATGCTAAGTGCAGGAGAAACGTTAATTAATGTATGCATTATGCTTATGATGTGGTTGAAATGTGTGAATGGAGAAAATAAGTAAGCATGATCATGAATGTAGATTGTTTCTTGCTTAGTATATAATGTTATGAAATTGTTTAATACATATTAAAATGCTTATATCGTTTACACGTAAACTTACTAAGCTTAAAGCTTACTCCCCTTTCTTTCCATTGTTTTATAGAGCTTAAGAGCCGAGCTGGAATACGCCAATAACCAGGAGACCGCCCACACTATCAGTTCATCTCGGTATACCTAGACTTAATGATTTTGTAAATGGCATGTATAAGGGCTAGACTAGTTGGATTATTTTGTTATTTTGGCCAAAGGTGTATTGGCTCTTGTTAAGACATTTATTTTGTAAATTGCCATGAATGGTGGCTCACCTTACCATTTATGAAATTACAAAGGTATCTATGGGAGTTCATGTTGAAGTTATGAAATGTTTATTAGTATGTTGAATGGGTTCATGTAGTGTAAGCTATAGGGGTGCAAAGAGCTTGGCAAACAGCCTCTTTCTTGTCCACATGGGTAGGCACACGGGCGTATGTTTAGGCCGTGTGTGACATACGATCGAGCCATGGGCGTGTGTCCAGACCGTGTGAAGTCCACATTTGGAAATTGAAATTTGAATCGTCACACGGTTGAAGCACACGGGCGTGCCCAGGCCGTGGGGAAATAGTCAGAGGCGACCACAGACCAGCTATATGGGCGTGTGTCTAGGTCGTGTGACCCAAGTCAGTGTCACCCACGGGGTTCAAACACGGGCGTGTGACTAGGCTTTGAGACCGTGTGTGTGAAGTCAGTATTCACCACGGTTGTGAAGCATGCGCGTGTGTGTCTACACACGGGCCTGTCTCTTTTACACAGACGTGTGATTCTTGTATAAAATAGAAAATTTGTAAAGGTTGAAAAAGTTCCGGTAAAGTTTCGAGAGTCTTTGTGTGTATGAGTGAGGTCTCGTAAGTCGAGAATGAGGTTGTTAAGGCGACTAGAGAGAGTAGTCATGATGGGTCTAATTGGCGATTATGAGGACTTTGTTAAGGTAATGCCTTGAGCCTGGTTCCAGCATTGAACACGGGTAAAGGGTGTTACATTTAGTGGTATCAGAGCTATGATTTAGTCGGTTCTAGGACTACCGTAGCGTGTGTAGGAGTCTAGCTATACATGCCATAAGCGTATAATGATAGTGTGGTGGCTTCTGATGATTTTAAATTTGTTCTATGTAGTATATGGATCCCGATCAATCGGCTACTAATGACGCAGCTAGTAATGCACCGGCTCCTGTGCAAGAGACCGCGCCTGTGCAGAGTGAACCCGAGACTAGGGGTCAATGAGAAGAGGCTCGGGAAGCCTTTCTCTAAATGATGAGTAACTGGTACACTGAGTATGTACGAGCAAACCCCAATGCTCAACCTTCTCCACCTCCTCCTATACCTCAGCCAGTTCCTATGGCTCCTCAAGGTATAGAAATGGTGAGGACAGCTAAGCCCCTGGTAGACAAAATCCGGAAGCAAAGGGCTGAGGATTTTTGAGCTAATATAGATGATGACCCTGAGCGAGCAGAGTTCTGGCTGGAGAACTCAATGAGGGCTTTTGATGAACTCTCCTATACACCTGAGGAGAGCTTGAAATGCGTTGTATCTTTGCTGAGGGACTCAGCATACCATTGGTGGAAAACGTTGACATCAGTAGTCCCTAAAGAGAGGGTAACATGGGACTTCTTCTTGGAAGAGTTCCCAAAGAAGTATATAAGTCAATGGTTTGTAGACCAGAAACGAAAAGAACTCCTTGAGTTAAAGCAAGAAAAAATGACTGTGGCGGAATATGAGCTCAAATTTGTTAAGCTCAGCAAGTATGCACAAGAATGTGTATCCACGGAAGCTATCTTATGCAAGAGATTTGAAGATGGATTGAATGAAGATGTTAGACTCTTAGTCGGGATTTTAGAGCTAAAAGAATTTGTAGTATTGGTGGATAGGGCTAGTAAGGTCAAAGAATTGAATAAGGAAAAGAGGAAAGCCCTGAGTGAGGCTCGGGATGCAAGGAAGAGGCCGATGAGTAAATCATATCAAATTCAATCGAAGAAGTCCAGGGAAGTGAACCCTCGGATGACTACATCAGTCGGGTATTCGCAAAGAGAGCGAGGCAACACGTATTCGAGTTCAAGAGTTCAGGCCACCTCAATGGCAAGTGTGAGCAACCCAAAGTCCAAACCAGAGTGCCCAAGTTGTGGTAGATATCACACTGAGGAGTGTTAGGGAAGCAATCGAAATTGCTATAAGTGTGGATCCCCTGACCATCTTATCCGAAACTGTCCTGAAAGGGATGACAAGGAGAGGAAGCAAGAGATAAGACCAAGCAATGCATCCTTTAGAGGTAGGCCATAAAAGAACCCGGGAGGTGGGACTAGTGGTAGAGGTGTATCACGAGACACTACTTTGAGGTCAGAGGGTTGGGCGCCAGCAAGAACTTATGCTATTCATGCTCGAGAAGAGGCATCATCACCGGATGTAATAACTGGTACATTTGCTCTCTATGACACCTCTGTTATTACTTTAATTGACCCGGGATCAACTCATTCTTATATTTGTATGAGATTGGCATCTAGTTTGAATATGACTGTTGAGTCTACTAAATTTGTTGTAAAAGTGTCAAACCCACTAGGTAAACAGGCGTTAGTTGACAAGGTGTGTAGGAACTGTCATTTGATAATTAGGGATCATTGTTTCCTGGCAAACCTTATGTTGTTGCCGTTTAAAGAATTTGATTTGATTCTTGGTATGGATTGGTTAACTACCCATAGTGTTTTAGTGAATGGTGGTAGTAAATTTATTGAATTGAAATGTGAAAATGGGGATGTTATTCGGGTTGAATCAGGTGAGTCAGATAGTTTACCGGTGATGATTTCTTCCATGATAGCTGAAAAATATTTGAGAAAATGGTACGAATCTTATCTCGCTTTCGTGTAAACACTCAAGAGTCTAAAGTGAAGATTGAGACAGTACCGGTTGTATGTGAGTATCCAGATGTATTTCTAGAAGAGCTGCCCGGATTACCCCCAGTTAGAGAGGTCAAGTTTGGAATTGAGTTAATTCCGGGAACAGCACTCATTTCGGTTGCTCCGTATAGGATGGCCCCACTAGAGTTGAAAGAACTAAAAGTTCAGTTGCAGGAGTTGACGGATAAGGGTTTTGCAAGACCTAGCTATTCACTGTGGGGTGCCCCAGTACTCTTTGTTAAGAAGAAAGATGGGTCGATGAGATTATGCATAGACTACAGACAGCTCAACAAAGTAACTGTGAAGAACAAGTATCCTTTACCGAGGATAGATGATCTATTTGATCAACTGAAAGGAGCTACGGTGTTCTCCAAAATTGACCTGAGGTCCGATTATTACCAGTTGAGGGTTAAGGAACAAGATGTGCCAAAAACAGCATTCAGGATGAGGTATGGCCATTATGAGTTTCTGGTCATGCCGTTTGGTTTAACGAATGCCCCTACAGTTTTTATGGGCTTAATGAACCGTGTCTTCCGACCGTATTTGGACAAGTTCGTGGTTGTCTTTATTGATGACATATTAGTTTACTCTCGATATGAGAGTGATCATGCGGAGCATCTGAGGATTGTCTTACAGATTTTGAGAGACAAGCAGATATATACTAAATTTAGTAAGAGCGAGTTTTGGCTTCGAGAGGTTGGATTCTTAGGACACATTGTGTCGGGTGAGGGTATTAGACTTGATCCGGGAAAGGTCTTGGCTATTGTGGGGTGGAAACCGCTGAGGAACGTGTCAGAAGTCAGAAGCTTTTTGGGTTTGGCGGGGTACTATAGACGGTTCGTGAAGGGATTCTCTATGATTGCTACTCCGATGACGAAACTCTTGCACAAGGATGTTAGGTTTGAATGGACTGAAAAATGCCAACAGAGTTTCGAGAGATTGAAAACGTTGTTGACAGAGGCACCGGTTTTGGTACAACCTGAGTCGAGAAAAGAGTTTGTGGTCTACAGTGACGCGTCGTTAAATGGTCTCGATTGTGTGTTGATGCAAGAGGGTAAGGTAGTCGCTTACGCCTCGAGGCAGCTAAAACCATATGAGAAGAATTATCCGACTCATGACCTGAAGTTGGCCGCAATTGTTTTCGTGTTAAAGATCTGGCGACATTACTTATATGGTGAGAAGTGCCGAATCTTCATGGATCATAAGAGTTTGAAGTACTTGATGAATCAAAAGGAATTAAATTTACGGCAACGACGGTGGCTTGAATTATTGAAGGACTACGAGCTAGTGATTGATTATCACCCGGGGAAAGCGAATGTAGTTGCGGATGCTTTAAGTAGAAAATCCTTGTATGCTTTGAGAGCCATGAGTACGAGTTTGTCATTGTTTGATGATGGGGCTATACTGGCCGAGTTGAGAGCTAGACCACTATTTGTTCAATGAATATGGGAGGCTCAAAGGAATGATAGTGAAATACTAGCTAAAAGAGCTAAGTGTGAATCAGGAACTAATTCTGAATTTCGGGTGAGTTCGGATGGTTGCTTAATGTTCCATGATAGAATTTGTGTACCCAAAGATGACGAGTTGATCCGAGAAATTTTACAATAAGCACATAGTAGTTATTTGTCAGTACACCCGGGCAGTACAAAAATGTACAATGATCTGAAGAAATTCTATTGGTGGCCGGGAATGAAAAGAGACATCTCGGAGTATGTAACAAGATGTCTGATTTGTCAACAAGTGAAAGCTGAGCATCAAGTGCCTTCGGGAATACTTTAGCCAATGATGGTTCCCGAGTGGAAATGGGATTGGATTACTATGGATTTTGTTACGGGCTTGCCTATGGCTCCGAAGAAGAGAGATGCAGTGTGGGTTATTGTTGATAGATTAACGAAGTCGGCTCACTTTATACCTGTGCGTATTGATTATTCACTAGAGAAGTTAGCTGAGTTGTATATTGCAGAGGTAGTAAGATTACATGGAGTGCCTGTATCTATTATCTCGGACAGAGACCCGAGATTTACTTCGACATTTTGGAAGAAGTTACAGGAGGCCTTGGGTACGAGGTTGAATTTTAGTACTGCATTCCATCCTCAAACTGATGGTCAGTCTGAGAGAGTAATCCAAGTTCTTGAGGATATGCTCCGATGCTGTGTGTTAGAGTTAGAAGGTAGTTGGGAAAGATACCTACCCTTGGTCGAATTTGCTTACAACAATAGTTATCAGTCGAGCATACGGATGGCACCGTATGAAGCCTTATATGGTCGAAAATGTCGAACTCCCTTGTATTGGACCGAGCTGAGTGAGAAGCAAATTCATGGGATTGATTTAGTTAAAGAGACTGAGGAGAAGGTGAACGTGATCCGGGATAGTCTGCAGGCTGCTTCGGACCGGCAAAAGTAGTACGCGGATTTGAAAAGAAAAGAAATTGAGTTCCAAGTGGGCAACAAGGTATTTCTGAAAGTGTCGCCGTGGAAGAAAATATTGAGATTTGGTCAAAAGGGTAAATTGAGTCCAAGATTCATAGGGACGTATGAGATTACCGAAAGGATTGGGCCTGTGGCATATCGGTTGGCTTTACCGGTAGAGTTAGAAAAAATTCACAATGTGTTCCATGTATCAATGTTAAGGCGTTATCGTTCCGATCCTTCGCATGTGATTCCCCCAGCAGAAATTGAAATACAACCGGATATGACATATGAGGAAGAACCGATTAAAATCTTGGCTCGAGAAGTGAAACAGTTGAGGAATAAAGACATAGCCTTAGTAAAAGTGTTGTGGCAAAAAAACGGTGTAGAAGAGGCTATGTGGGAACCGAAGGAAGCCATGAGAGAGCAATATCCAAACCTCTTTACCGGTAAGATTTTCGAAGGCGAAAATCCCTAAAGAGGGGAAGAGTTGTAACAGCCCGATTTTAGGGCTAGTTAGAACAGTGGTTACGAGACCACTAAATCGAGGTCGAGGAAAATTATTTTGATGTTATTTTATGTTTTGTAGCATAATTATATGGATGCATGAAAACTTTGGTGTTCTAATTTGAGTGATAACGTGCTTAATTGCGAAAAAGGACTAAATCACACAAAGTGTGAAAGTTCTATTTTATAAGGTAGAGGTACCTAATAGTTGTAGAATGTAATTTGGAGGATTTTAAAGTGTAAATAGGCCATTTATCTAGTGATGGCCGGCCATATAGGAGCTAGGGAGACAAAATTTTAATGTTGGTCAAATTTGGTGGGAATTAGGTGATAGAAATGAATAAAATAAGATGACTAAAGGAAGCTATCATCTTTCACTATTCATCTTCCCCTCTACAACCGAAAATTTCAGCAAGTTTAAGGGTTTGAAAGCTTGAAAATTTCAGCCACATCTCATCCTTGCAAGTAAGTACTTTTTGAAGTTTTTTTTCTTAATGATTTTTGTACTTTAGGAGCCCCCAAAGCATAAGCTAGCTATTGAGGGGACTAATTTGTGATATGGTTGAAAGTCTAGGGACTTACCATGAGAGAAATTATGTTGATAGTTGAGTTTTTATGGAAGAAAATGAATGCTAGGAAGATGAGAAACAACTTTTGTTAAAGGTGTTATCATGAAAACACCTAAATAGGACTTAAATGCAAAGAATGAATTTGTGTCACAAATGCATGAAATGGTGAGAATGGTGAGTAATTTTAAGAGAAATAAATGTTCAACTAGGCTTGTTTGTTAAGAAAATGTGATGAAAAATGAATTACGAGCCTAGGGAAAATCGTAATTTTGCCAAAATACAATGGCAAAATGGTCATTTTTTCCCAAGTGTAGATTTTAATGCATTATGATCATAGAATGAATTGAATTTCCTTGTTATAGACCAAGAAGAGCATGGAATCAACCTTGATCATGGAAAAGACAATGTGACAGATTAAGTCGTTGGTTAACACTTTTTGCACCGAGGTAAGTTTATGTGTAAGCAATGTATATTTTTGTAAACATTATGTTGTTAATTAGAGTATGGTATGATTGAGAACATATGTGGTACTAGTAGATTGAATATGGTATTCATTGAATAATTATCGTATGAATGATAAAATAATCATGTGAATGTGTAATGACGACACTTAATGGTGGGCTGTGTGCGATACCACCGTAACTAATCTTTTGGTGGGTTGTGTGCGATACCACCGTAACTAATCTTTTGGTGGGCTGTGTGCGATACCACCGTAACTAATCTTTTGGTGGGCTATGTTCGATACCACCCTAATAAAGACTGATGGTGGGCTAAGTGCGAAACCACCGAGCAATTTGACTATGAGTATTGGATTTAAATATAGTGATGTGTTGTATTATGTGACCTTGTGATGCTAAGTGCAGGAGAAACGTTAATGAATGTATGCATTATGCTTATGATGTGGTTGGAATGTGTGAATGGAGAAAATGAGTAAGCATGATCATGAATGTAGATTGTTTCTTGCTTAGTATATAATGTTATGAAATTGTTTAATACATGTTAAAATGCTTAGATTGTTTACACATAAACTTACTAAGCTTAAAGCTTACTCCCCTTTCTTTCCCTTGTTTTATAGAGCTTAAGAGCCGAGCCGGAATACGCCAATAACTAGGAGACCGCCCACACTATCAGTTCATCTCGGTATACCTAGACTTAATGATTTTGTAAATGGCATGTATAGGGGCTAGACTAGTTAGATTATTTTTTTATTTTGGCCAAAGGTGTATTGGCTCTTGTTAAGACATTTATTTTGTAAATTGCCATGAATGATGGCTCACATTACCATTTATGAAATTAAAAAGGTATCTATGGGAGTTCATGTTGAAGTTATGAGATGTTTATTAGTATGTTGAATGGTTCATGTAGTGTAAGCTATAGGGGTGCAAAGAGCTTGGCAAACAGCCTCGTTCTTGTCCACATGGGTAGGCACACGGGCGTGTGTCTAAGCTGTGTGTGACATACGATCGAGCCATGGGCGTGTGTCCAAACCGTGTGAAGTCTGCATCTTGAAATTTAAATTTGAATCGTCATACGGTTGAAGCACACGGGCGTGCCCAGGCCATGGGAAAATAGTCAGAAGCGACCACGGACCAGCTATATGGGCGTGTGTCTGGGTCATGTGACCCAAGTCAGTGTCACCCACGGGGTTTGAACACGGGCGTGTGACTAGGCTTTGAGACCGTGTGTGTGAAGTCAGTATTCACCACGGTTGTGGAGCATGTGGGTGTGTGTCTACACACGGGCGTGTCTCTTTTACACGGGCGTGTGATTCCTGTATAAAAGAGAAAATTTGTAAAGGTTGAAAAAGTTTCGGTATAATCTCGAGAGTATTCGTGTGTATGAGTGAGGTCTCTTAAGTCGAGAATGAGGTTGTTAAGGCGACTAGAGAGAGTAGTCATGATGGGTCTAAGTGGCGATTATGAGGACTTTGTTAAGGTAATGCCTTGAGCCTGGTTCCGGCGTTGAACACGGGTAAAGGGTGTTACATGGAGTCAGTCCACAAGAAGTACCATGATTGAAAACTCTTTATTGTATACTCTTTACAAAAATAATTTATCCAACTGCTTTGTCCAATGACCTCGTCATGTGTGTGTTACCCTCATATGATATCCTTGGTTCCTTTGAGTTAAATTTATTCACTGAATACAGTCCTATTTTATCTCATTGTCACCATTATGTCTTCTTAATGATTAATATGGTCACTGTCAACAAATAACTGTGATAAATTGCTCGTTCAAGAAAAAGCAACCAGTGGTCACGTTCCATATTTATCAATCCACACAATGCTAATGAGAGGATATCATTAACTCTTTAATTGAGTTATGAATTCCACTGTTGCTAGTAAAGTCATGTCATACACAAGTCATGTCCCCAACATACCAGCTATGGGCTCAATCATCTTTAGAGCATAAGCTTCCACTTATATCAAAGCACATGAGTTGCATACGCATGGTCAGTGACTAACTCAGGATTTAGGTAAATCACACCATCAACGTCACAAATTTTCAGATTTTTTTCTTTCCAATGCCGCCTCAGCCATCCCCTTTGGGCTAATTTTCCCTATTAGTCCTCCCTCATTTAACACTTGATCTGAAAATTTGGTCAAATAGGGGTAAAATTGGAAATTTTACGAAATAAAGTAAATAAAACAACAAATTAAAAGAAATCTAGACATTTCTTCACAATTCCACAACCAAAAACACCATTAAAGAGTCCCATTAAGCTGATTTTTCATATATTTTCATCATGTGAGTTCAATTCTTGCTCTTTTCTTGTAATTTTTGTATTTTTAAGACTTTTACAATTAGGTCCAACTATCTAATTCATTAGTTTTTGATTCTATGGGTAATTTTGAAAGTTACCATTGATGAGTGCTAGAATTTTATGATGGTTTAACATGGATTTGAAGCTTTAATTTTATTATATGATGACTTTATCAAGTAATTTCAGTAGAAATTGATTTTAGGTCTTAATTGTGAAAAAGTTAAGAATTAGGGTTTGGTGTTGAAATTTTGAATATCAAAGGCTGTATAGTAGCCTAAAAGAATTAGATAAAGTGTTAATTGAGAAAAAAATTAGCTCAATTGATGGATTAATTGATTAGGGACTAAATTGTAAAAATTGTAAAAGTTGGGGTAAAATGTGTAATTTTAAAAATTTAAGGGCATAGATTATTAAGTGAATTAGAATTGAATTTGATGCTGATAAATGGACAATTTTATATTATAGATCAAGAACCCGAAGATAAACGTGGAAAAGAGAAATTAACAGATTAGCCCCTGAATTTCTACAACCTTTACAAACTACCCCAAATAAGTTCATATGGTTAAACTTTCATGATTAATTGTTAATTTAAGAATGATATAATTTCTTATTTCATATCTTTGTTATTGAATTATGATTATTGTAATATTATGAAAATCAAATTGAAAGTTCAAATTAAGTGGAACACATGATTGAGTATGACTGTTCCGTGACAAAAGACGAATTGACGGATAAGACCATGGTTGGACCATGGAAATGTTTAAATGTAAGACCATAGCTGGGCTATGGCATTTTAGTGAAAAGACCATAACTGGGTTATGGCACCGTGAACGTAAGACCATGGTTGAACCATGGCAGTATATGTATAAGTGTAAGACCATAGCTGGGCTATGGCATCCTGGTGATAAGACCATAACTGTGTTATGGCATTATGAGTATAAGACCATGGTAAGGCCATGGCAATATTCGTGTAAAACCATAGTTGGACTATGAAATCAAGTAAACGATGTACTCAAATTCGTAAGATGTTCTCTAATTTGACCAAGATTGGTAAGTGTCATATGAAATTAAAGTGAAAGAATTTAAGTAGTTAGTGATATTGAGCTCAATCAAGTGAATTCATCATTTGAAATTGTGAATGGCAGGAAGTGTTAGTCAAATGCTTGTTTAATGATTTATTATAGTATGTTCGGTAAGATTTATCTTAAAAGCTTATGAACTTACTAAGCTTCAATAAGCTTATTCGTGTTGTTTAATGTTTCTTGTAGATTAACGTGAGTTGGAGGATCGGATCAACACATCGGACTACACTATCCAGATTACTTCGGTAGATTTTGTTAAATATCCTATGGTTTATATGGCATGTATAAGGTTAGTTTAGAAAAGAGTTAAACTTAAAACATGGTTGTGAATGACACATATGTATATGTTTGTATGCATGTATTTAGTAGTTATTTTTAGTAATCAATGAATGAAATTATTATGGTAAGTTTATGCAAATAAGTCTTGTGATTACATATTATGTTTAAAACATGATTTTTGGCTTGTATTGGTTGCTTGGTTGGGATATATTAGTGTGTATCAATGTTGTGTGTAGGTTGATATTAAAAAGGGTGAGAAAAATGGCCTTGAAATGGCTTATTTTTGTCCACATGGAAGTGTGTCTTAGCCATGTGTGACACACGGCCTGGCACATGGGCATGTGGGCCTAGCACACGGCCTAGCACGCGGGCATGTGGCTTGGTCGTGTGACCTTTGCACTTTGCACACGGCCTAGCACACGGGCGTGTGGTTGGCCGTGCGGCACAAGTCAGAGAGTTATGCGGGTAGGAACACGGGCTGGGACACAGCTATGTGTCTCATATCAAATGTCCACACGGCCTAGGACACGGGCGTGTCATTTGACCGTATGAGCCACACGGCCGGCCACACAGGCGTGTGTCCCTTGCTTCTAAGAAAATTTTTTAGATTTTGGGAAAAATTCCCTGAGTATTCGGTTTAGTCCTGATCCACTTCTAAGATGTATATTGGGCCTCGAGGGCCCATCTAAGGGACAATATGAATGTTATATGAATGTTTCTTGATATGTATAATAAAGGTTGTGAATTGTCCGGATATATTCTGTAAAGTTTGGTAATGTCCGAAACCCTATTCTGACGACGGATAAAGGTTGGGGGTGTTACACCACATGTCTGACATGTTAGTGGAAAACGTTCCCTGCAAGATACGTTTTCACTTCCATGTTAGATGAAAAAGCCACCTACAGGGAGTGTTTTCTCTTTGTCCATTTCAATTTCCAGGCCAACTTGATTGCTTCTGCCTCTAAGCCCCTGCAACCTAGGATTCCAAGGATAAATTTCATACATTGCAACCCGAGATTCTAGGAATAAAAAAAAAAACCCTTTTACATTGTCCTTTCCCATATATAAATGCATGTTTCCGTACCCTTAATTCAATATCCTAAATTTTTTTTATCTTGTGTGTTGAAATTTCTAAGTTTAAAAATTTATTTCTCTTTCGCTTTGAGTGAGACATAATCATAGTTTTAAGTTATTTTTGGGTTCATGGTGATGTCGTGGAGCTTGGTAACTTACAAATTTCACCTACCGTGTGAATATGGAGCCATCACCTAAGAAGTCGGGATCACTTTGCAACTCGAGGTCCAAGTTGACGGTAATTATACCGTCTCTGGTTGAAGTGTAACTAAGGCTTCAAGTTTACAAAGGTTATGTTGTTAAAGGATGGAACATAACCAGGGTCGTAGTTGATGATGCTAATGCAGGCACCACAATAAGTTTCTCTTCATTAGAAGAGCATACTTCATAAAACTCACACACAAGTGCAAGGAAGGAAAACATAAAAGGCCTTCCAGTATAATCAAGTAATTTGTGTTGTCCATCTCCACCAAAGGCGGTGACCTTGTTAGTATAACCTGTTAAACCTCAATTCTGTTATAGGTTATAATAACAAGATCACTGCCTTCGGTGATGATGGATAAGACGTGTTACTTGATTATACTGAAACGTCACTACACTTTTCTTCTTCGTACTTGTGTTTGAGTTTTATAAAGCATCCTCTTCTGATGAGAAGAACTCGTTGTCGTGCATACATAACCACCGTCAACTATAGTCCCATTTATGCTCCATCCCTTGATAGCCTAGTTATAATTCAACTCGATACCTTATAATCACCGTCAACTGGGACCTTGAGTTGCAACGCGATCTGACTTCTCAGGTGATGGCTCCATACTCACATGGCAAATGAAATTTATAGGTCACCCAACTCCATGGCACCACCGTAAATTCAAACATTTCTTAAAACTATAACCATGTCAATCTCAAACATGGGCAAAAGTAAATCTATAAACTTCTAATTTACAACTGCAAGAAAAAAAAATAATTTTTAGCTAAGTGAAAACGTGCTTGTAAGACGCATTTTCCTTTCTCTTTCCAAAAACAATGTAAATCAGTAAATTTTGAGAAAATCAATATAATTTCTCAAATGTTTTTTTTTCAACATATTTACATAAATCAACCGTCCAACTCCATTATTGTAAAAAAAAAATCTATAAGGAAGGTCCTTAAACCTTCCTACTTGACACGCCTTTTCGTTTATATATATATATATATATATATATATATATATATACAATATTGGTCAAATATCACTTTTAGTCCCTCTACTTGACACATGTTTAGACCTTCTCTTTTCTTTTTCCTTTTTGCATTTTACAAAAAATTGGTCAAATATCACTTTTGGTTCCTCTCTAGGCCTAAAATTAAGATTTAATCTTTGAATTTCTACAATAATTTGGTCTTATTTTTTTATAATGTTTAGTTCAAATAATTAATGTTATTGATTACTCTCATAATTTTTTTATGTGAATTCTTTTAAACAAAATACTATTCTAATAAAAAAAATGTTTTAACATGACGATTTGGAATAAGTTCTTTTTTAAAATATTCATATCGGCTATCAAATTTATTAACCGTGCTAATTATTTGGATTAACTAATGACATGATTTTCCCTCCTTTTTAGTCATTATAAGATAATAGTAAAATTTCAGTTTCGATCTGTCTACTATGCTCACATATGATATTTAGTATTTATATTTAAATTTTACATAATTTGGTCATTGCTTATTTAATGACATTAGTTAGTCCATATAATTTACATATTTATATGAGATAGTTATCTTATTATTTTACTATCATATCCTTTGTATGCTGACAAGTGTCCAAGAATAAAAAAATTTATTTGTAGTTGAAAGGCTAAAGGTGATTTGATTATTTTCAATTTTGCTTTTTATACTATGCTCAAATTTAAGATTTAATCCCTATACTTCAACTTCTTGACATAATTCGGTACCTCAACTTTTACAAGGTTATTGATTAGCCTAATTGCTTTTATTTTGATTAAAACGATGATGTAATTTTTAAAAGATGTTAACACCGTTAAAATTATCTATTAAATTCACATCCATCGCAATATTCTTTTATTGCGAGTACTTTTTTAAAAAAAATTAAAAAATTTAATAGAAAAATTGAATGAAGTCAACATTTGGAGTTGGATTTTTTTTAATTTGAAAAATAGATGGACTAATTTTTAAAAATAAAAGTATTAAGACTAAATACGAACCGACTCTCGTTGGTGTCGAAAAAATCTTTTTTGAATGGAAATTAATAAGTAGGGTTGAATTGATAAAATAATGAGTTAAGAAACAAAAACTAAATGATTTCATATCCTTAAAAAGTAGACCTAATCATGAGTCGGGCCACTCGGCCCGGCTCGAAGGCCCGCCCGAAATGTGGGAGGGTTTGGGTAAAAATATAAGCCCGAAAAAAGGGGTTGGACAAAAAAATAAGGCCCGATTAAAAATGGGTCAGCATTTTTGGCCGGGGCCTGACCCGAATTCACTAAAGGGAAAAAAATCTGCTCTTTTTTTTTAATGTTATTTTCTTATTGTTTTCTCCCTGTTTTGTTATCATTTTACTATTCTATTGCTACTATTTTGTTGTTATTGTTTGGATACTTTATAAAACTTATTTTATTGTTAATTTTGTTATTATTTTAAAGGCATTTATTAATTTTATTATTATTTTAGAGATATTTGCTTGTTAAGTTGCATTTATCTGAGTGTTATTTAAGTCTACATATTTTTTAAAATTTATTTTCAATTTGTTGAGAAATATTTATTTTGGTGCTTTTAGTATTTTTTATGTATTATATATATTTAAAAATTACATAAAATTAATATAAAAAATTAATACGGACGGGCCGAGTCGAACCCGAATTTTAACATTTTTATTCGGATTGGGCTTAAACAAAATTTTAAGCCGATTTTAAGAGTCAGATAAGACCCGAGCCTAATAAATGGTCCTAAATTTTTAATTGAGCCCGGTCCCACACCGTTTAGTGGCTTGAAATGATACGCAAGGGATAATATATAAACTTTGGTTAATTGAATGAACAACTCCACATTCAGTGATAGTAAAGGACTAAAATCTCGTCTTAATTAAGATCAAATGTTAGCGTATTAACTGATGTGTTGAATACTAAGGGTGTGGATTGAAGATGAAGATGAAGATGAGATGGTGACCCACCCGAAGTGTAATTTGTGAGTACGAGTAGAGATGTTGACCAAATTGCATTGACAAATACAGTAAGAATTGCAACAAAACACTTTTCCTTTTTGTTTGGATTCCAGATTCAATCTCCCATGTGAGAGCTGATGAAATTCAAAACAAGAGTAATCCAAACATTGTTGTAAGGAGGAAGAGCACAAATCAATGGCTTTCACCATGGGCTTCAACTTCCTCCTCCTCTTAGCCATGGCGGCTACCAACATACTCTCCCTTTACCACCTCTCTTCAACCTTCCAATCTCCCAAACCTTCTCCCCCTGTCCCTATCCATATCCCTCAACACCTCCTGCGCCACCTCAACGACATACGCGCCACCATCAATCACCTCACTGCCTCCACCTCTGAATCCAAACGCACTTCCCCCGTTCCCCATGATCTCATCCTCCATTCCCAAGTCGCACCCATTGCTTCTTCCTGCCACCGCCACCCTTACCTTCTCCGTAGATACATGAATTACACTCCTTTTTCGACTTGCCCTGATGATCTCGACCTCCAAGAAACGCTTATTCTCAACGGCTGCCACCCACTTCCGCGGCGGCGTTGCTTCTCTAAAACCCCGCCAAAACCCACTTCTTCCGTTCCTCTTAACCCTTTCCCAACTGCCCTGCCCGACTCCTCTGTCATCTGGACCAAATACTCCTGTAAATCTTTTGCCTGTCTTTTACAAAACAACCCCATAGACTTCGATCTCAACGCCCGACGCTCATCCCTTCTAAAATACGCTTCCGAGCTCGACCTTCCCGTTAACCGGTTCATGCAATTGGCTAAGTCAGCTAACTCTGTGATCCGTCTTGGCATTGACATAGGCGGTGGAACTGGAACCTTCGCTGCTTTGATGAAAATTTTCTACAATGTCACGATGCTGACCACCACCTTGAACGTCAATGCGCCTTACAGTGAAGCCGTGGCAGCAAGAGGGTTGGTGCCTTTACACGTGCCGTTGCAGCAGAGGCTACCGGTTTTCGACGGGACGATGGATCTGGTCCGGTGTGGGAGGGCGGTGAACAGATGGATACCCTTGCCGGTGATGGAGTTTATGTTTTATGATGTGGATAGAGTGTTGAGAGGAGGTGGTTACTTGTGGTTTGATCGGTTCTTTAGTAAAGCAATGGATCTAGAGGAAGTTTATGAGCCAATGATTGGGAAACTTGGGTATAAGAAAGTGAAGTGGGCAGTGGCTAATAAGACTGATCCAAGTGGTTTGAAGAATGGGGAAGTTTACTTGACTGCTGTGCTGCAGAAGCCTGTTTCAAGGTGATGATTGGGGGTTTAAGGTTTGAGTATTCATTGAATTTTTTTTAGGTAATTAATTGATTAGCTTCCACTTCTCTAATTTTGCTTGAATTTGTGAAGCACATTTGGGTTAGGCTGCCATATTCATCATTTCATTGCGTGTTTTTAGTGAAATGACATGATCCTATCTATTATTCCAATACTGTGACTTGTTGTTTAAGGTCATAATCAATGGATGTGTTGCTTTTGTTTCTATACCGAAAGTTGAGCTAATGCTACAAGTTTTCATATCTCAATCTTAGCCTTTGCATTTGAACTTGTAATTGATTCAACAATCCCTTGTGTTTTTGCGTGTGTTTTGAGGATTTGTTGCCGTAGTGGTCTGAGTTAGGTGAAAGTATGTTTGTACTAAAAGTCGGATTACATTTTGTCCATTTTACTCAAAAAATAAGTAAATTAGTCTTTGCATGTTAGATTAAAGAGCAAACCGGTTCTTCTGTTAGAAACTTAATCAACTATTAAAAACTAGCCCCTATATGTCATAATAAAGTAGCCCCTATATGTCATAATAAAGTACATATAGCACGTCACATGTAACTCTGGTTATTTTATTAGTCACGCCAGTTTTAAATAGTAAAAATAGATGAAATTTTTAACAGAATGATCAGTTTGCTCTTTGATAAAATGTACAAGAACTAATTTGTCTATTTTTTGAGTAAAAAGAGCAAAATACAATCTGATTCTTAATACAAAAGCTTCCATGCTACTTTTACCATTTGAGTTGAGGTCATAATATTTGAGAGCTACGCCATAATCCACTCTCGTTTCCATAATGTCCTACTTTCCAACCTATCTGATGTTGATTTGCGAAACCTGAATGGTACTTGGCATTTCATACTTGAAGCTTTGCCTTTTGTCTCTTCTTGACTCTGACCTTCATCAAAAATTGTATAAATTTGCTCTATTCTCGCCTATGTTACCTAGACATGGGAATTCTACCTCGATCTTTTTAATATATATTAAATACCTCATACTAGTATTTGAATACCCATAATATGTTGAGCAATACCCTTGAAGGAAATTGGATAGTTTCCCATTCCTAGTGTAGAAAACGCGAGAACATGATTGTGATGATGTGATATTGTTAGCAACGTTGAGTTGTGTTATTGAAAAGTGAATTGTATGGCATATGAACTGAATAAACCAACCATTTGGCATCGAAACTTGGGTCAGTGATTTCCACAGTAGGACTGTATAAATCTCAACAAGTTTTATGGGTGGAAGCTTCAGAACACGTATCTCTGCACCAGAAAAGCATGTAAATGTTAAGGCTTCTTCCTTTGGGGTTATCAGGCTAAATTGATTCTAGTTTACATTATTGATTGTAACCAGTGAATTTCCAGATATTGATGACGGATCACTGTTGCACTTGGTGTTTTTTTGCTTCCACTGATGTGGATTTTTGTTTTATTTTTTAAGGAGCTTCTTAATATTTTCAAGATTATAGATGTCACTAATAAGTGATAGGTACAACGCAATTGGGTAAAACTTTGGAGACGATATTATTAGGGATATTTTGGAGACGATATTGTTAGGGGAGGGAGTAGCCATGAAAGTCAAATATAAGCCGTAAAACGAATAAGAATAAAAAAATAATTATAGAGAGGGGGGTTTTGTAAAATCACAAGATTGTCGTGGTCTCATTCATTTATTTAAACATTCTTCTGCTAGTGAAACTAGTCTGGAATAATGGTGTAATGGTTATTTTGTAGATGAGCAAATAAAACGAGATTTGGAGGTCAAGTTGGAGAAATAAAAAAGTTGGTGGCCTCATAATTTATTTTAACTTCTCTCAATCGAACGAATATTAGAAATGGAATAATATTTGAATTTATTTCATTTCAGACGCAAATATTAATTTTTGGAGTAATATTTCAATCTGTTTTACTTTATGCTTATATTAATAAATTGAGATAATTCAATTATTTTAGATAGAAATACTCTAATTTAATACGAATAATAAAAAGATTTTAATTTTAAAAAAATTGCAAATTTTCAATTCAAGTTGTGTGAACCCAAGCAACAAAGGTCGAACCTACTATTTGCCGTGAGTGTTGAACCCATAGCTAATATTATGACTTCGACTTGTAAGAATTTTTTGCCTCTGAATTGTTTGCTTATTTTATTTTACTTTTTTGTTAAAAAAATTTGAAAATTAAGGTAACTTGAAGGATTTATGATATCAGGAGAGGTATGGATTTCTTAGTGTGTTGTTAGTTGTAAACTTGATCATAGGTTTATTCACTAGTTTAGGTTTAAAAGTTTATCTAAAAAAATCAATGGGTTTGGATAAAAAAGATAAGGCTTGAAAAACGAGTTTCAGTAAAGTTTAAGGCATGGCATGTTCTCTATATAAGTTGAGTTTTGGGCAAGATTTTTTATTCGAGCCAATCGGTCTGATCCGAATATATTATGTTATAAAAGTAATTATATTAATTATATATCTTAAATAATAATTATATCTATTTATATTTATATTAAATCACTAACCTAATAACAATTACACCCATTAACCAAAACTTCAAAAAAAAAAATCTTACCCAACTAAATATCCCAACCCATAATATAAAATTTTAAAAATTATATTTAATACAATAAAATATTTACTATATTTATTGTGTTTTTAATATAAATGCCTTTTAATATATGTCTAATGTGTTAGAAAACTTTTATTTTAACGTATTTAGCTTACTATATTTTAAAAAAAACTTTTAAATAAAATAAATTTAAAAAAAGTCAAATATGGGCGAGCCAAGTTGGACTCGAATTTACCTTTCCTAAATCGAGTCGAGCTTGGATAAAAAAAATAAACCCATTTTTCAGGCTAGACCAAACTTGAGACCAAACTTGAGATTGAAAAATAAATCTAAATACCTTACATAAAATCTGCCCAAACTCAACCATGATCTCCTCTGGCATGTTTTGAGAAAGTTAAAATTAAAGAAACGGGTCCTGAAATGTTGTCATCCTAAAGGAAACCTCGGACCATTTCAAATAAAGTAACCTCACTTTGTTGGAGCACCGAGCATCCATCAATTTCTTCTAAATAAAGTATCAAGCTTAGCTACGGACCTGTCCCATACTCATCATGCATTTCACATATCCACCATCTCATTTGGAGGCAACACTCCAATAATGCATGCGATAACCATACATATTTACTCCTCAACCCTTTGAATTCACAATATTCGACTCATTACTTCTCTATATGTATTAGAATTAGCAAATTGCATGTGCTTCATTATGTTATATCTAGTTATCCATATTTGTAGAATCCTCAAAACACAGAAGTCGAAATTTTAATACAACAAAGTACTGACCAACAATGTCGCAGAGCTTGAGCAAGAACTTTTGTAAAAGAAACATAACTTAGACGGAGAAGAACATAGTTGTTTCCAACTTGTAATTTTAACAGTCCACGGATACCCGTCAAGCACTAACTTTCTTCCTAAGGAGATGGTGCAGGTCGAGTGTGTTGATCTTGGCAGCAAGTATGAAGTCATTTTCCGTAAGTCCGCCTATCCAGAAGGAACATTCAAATTTGAACATTACAAGTTAGAAGAATTAACTGATCCTATTCTCGCTTTCTTAGCATAAGCTTTAGCTCCAGCACAGATAGATAAAAGGTGCCAGCTCTATCTATAACTCGTTTAACAGTAAATATTACAGAAATTATCAATCAAACTTAGGCATACTTGCAAATTAAGTATAATAAACAAACAAACAAACAAATAAATACAAAGCATCCTCACCAGAATATTGTCTAAAGGTACAAAATGCAGAACTAGTACAGAAAAAGACCAAAAAGAGGCAAAAATGAAGAACAGAAATTTAGTCTTTTCAAGGACAAGAAATTATTACCAACAGCATGCGTCCATATTTCAACTGTTACATTGTTCCATCCGACCAGATGCAGATCTGGATGATGGCCTGCATTAGGGAGAACACTTTCACTCATCCAAGCAATGACCAAAATCACCAAGCAAGTCAATTACACAGTCATTTCCTCTCATTAGAGACCTGTATTGAGTAAAACACATAACACAATGTACCTTCTGCTTCAGCAATATCAGATATAAGCTGAAACATCTCCAGTCCTTTGGTGAAACTCTTAACTTTCCAAGACCTTTTTAGCTTCAATGTACCCCCTTCATTTGCCAAATTCCAACCATCCACCTGGTCAAAACTAAAACAGTAAAGGATTTTGGTTTATATAATAAGACATTAATAGACATTTAGAAAAATACCTTTGGAATTAGTTTACTTGCAGTTTCTTCAGTCATGGCCCGTAGATCCTTTGTGTTGCATGGCGCGCACTTCTTAGCCGACAAATCTAACAAAACCAATCAACCAGATGAAGCAATAAGAAGTATCCATCATGATCAAATCTAATTTCCTCATAAAACTTTAGACAACAATGAAAGCCAATACCTAGCACAGCTGCTACTGCAGTCCGCAGAAAAAAAAACAGACCAAAAAGTGAGGAAAAGAGTAATTATATATCACAGCATATGTACAGGTTTAATCTCCTAATACCTCACAAAAACAAGGATGGTTCCAAGAAAAATGAACCCTTTTAAGGAAATCGACCAACCAGGGGCATAGACAAGGGGGGCAGGCAGTGGCCTTGGCCCCCCCTAAAAATGGTAAATCTGCTATTTAACCTTTTCAAATTTATAAAAAATTACAAATTAGTATAATAGTAAAACTGCACTTTGGCCTCCTAAAGCAAGTTTCAGGCTTCGCCCCCTGCGACCAACCCGAGGCAATTTATTCACTTCAACATCAGCTAATGAAGTTCAATCCTATATTTTAAAATCAACATATTCAGAAAAAAAAAAGTGCAAGATCATATGACGAGGCAAGAGCAGTGGATTCTTTTGGTCCTAAGAAAATAAATAGTATGCAGCATGGACTAATAAAGAGAGAAGTCAAGAGAGCCTTAGGCTGCAAAAGAGATTGGTTTTAATTTCTACAATAAGAAAGAACATGAAAGAATAGAATACACATATTATCAAAGAAGATGACATAAGAAATACATTTAACCATTGAACTAAGGTTGCATCACTTCCCATGTAAGACTAATTAAAAAGCAGTCTAATCTAAAACCCTTTTAACTGACGTTTCAACAAAATGCTAACAATCCATTCTCGGGGATATAAAAAACTAAAAATGCATTCAGTTTTCCTTTTCCATAAAGGGTGAGAAGGGAAGGTGTTAAATCTTGGCCAAAAAGGTATACTGCCATGATAACAAATCAAAAACACCAGAAACAGGTCAAGAGTAACGCGGCTTTGCTTCATACTATCAACATCATATGATGATGGTCTACCGTCATCAGTCTCTACGCACCTTTAGCAGTGGCGGTGAAAAACATTCTAAATCCATAAACCGAGATCTTATTTGATGAAATTCCAGTAGGATCAGGATTATTCTCAATCACTTGTGTACCGCAACTGCATATAAATAGAAAATAAAATTCTCTAACAAATTAAACTGAAATGACTTTAATTACGATTTCCATTACTATTATTCCAACATTACAATAGAAACTAATATCAAATCCAGCTAGATACTATTTAAAATAAAAAATTAGCCGATACTCTGGATTAAGATTTAACTTCAAGGAACTAAGTTTTTATGAACCAGAAAAGAAAAAGAAAAGGGGGGAAAACCTACATGTAAGCTTAAAAGCAGCAATAAATATTCAATCTCTAACTAAAAGGAATAAAAATTACCGTCCATGAGATCCAAGAAGGACTGGAAGTGAAGCAAGAGGTACCTGAAATAAAAATTAGATGAAAAAGAGAGAGAGATTGGAATGAATGAAAGAGTAAGTGTACCTGAAATTTAGAAAGTGAGAGAAACGGAGTTCGTAGCATTCGGGCGATCATTTGTCAATCTTGACGATGCTTCCGCTTTAATTTTGAACCCCCCACAAAAAAAAAAAAAAAAAGTCCATTAAGAATCTAATAAACCCCCCATTAAGAATCCAATATTTTATATCGATATAATACAGATATCGGATCAATTTGAGATATGTACAATTATATTAATAAATTTAATATTTAGATCGTTAAAATATTAGTCGTACAAAAAGATATAAAAAAATTACTTTAATTTTATATCGGTATAAGTGAATCCCTCTCCTTTAAGAATACATAATCATTTTAAAAACTCATGATGATAAATTAATAGAAAAAAGTAATCAAATTGCATTTTATTATTATTTTAAATTTAAGAAAAATACATCAAATAAATAGATTGAATTTAATAAATAAAATTTAATTATCTATATTTGTATTTATATTTAGCCCTTTGAGTTAATATCACGAGTCAATTAAGCATCAATTTAGTGGGATTTTACTAAAGTATCCTTTTAACATTTTTTATTTTATTTTTTGAAAATAAATAACATTATCTATTTATCCTAAATTGATGTCATAAGTTAATTAAGCAATAAGTACACTGTTAAAAAATTTGGAACATGGGTCAAATTTTTAAAAATTATTAAAACCTTTAAAAAACAAATAAATTAATTTATAATATTAATACTTGATAAATCAATGTATAATATAGTTAAATGTAAAAGCATTACAAAATTATTAAAATAATAATTAAAAGAAAAAATACATTAAATAAACTCCAATAACTCGCAGCTTTTCACAATTGTCCATGATACTTTCTAATGTATTGGAGTCGTCGAATTATTTTTCCCTTATCAATGTTTTAAAAAATATGAAATAAATAATTTTCAAAAATCAATATTTACTATTATCAAATAATACAATTATATGTAGTTTTAATTTTTACTAATATACCAAACAATTTTATAATATAAATTTAATATTTATAAAATTCTATACTAAAACTTCAGTATTTAATTTTTCATTATTCAATTTTTTTCGTTTAACAAATACTAACTTAGTAAATATAATTATTATGACAAATTATACGAAATATAAGCTAAATTAAGAATGCAAAAATGGATTCGTTATCTATTTTTTTTTTATGAAGCTAACATATAACTAACATTTAAAGGTTGAGAGGGATTATGAGTAATTTTAGGCATTGTATTAAAAAAGTAGTAGGTTTTCACAAAAATAAAAATCACACGAGTGCTTTTTGAGGTCAAGAGAATGCAATATGTCAAACACAAGATTAACACAAACACGAATTTCACACTAGCAACAACAATTTCTAAAAAAATATATTAAATATTTCTAATCATTATTTGAGAAATTCAATATTATAGACACGATCAAATCTTAATTTCTTCAAGGATTTATATTAATACAAATCTAAAATTTATTACAGGCTAGAAATCTCGTACAAAATCAACATCTTAGAATTACTTAATTAATAAAAAAACTGAACTTTGCAAAAAAAAAAAAAATCCATCACAAGTGACAATCTTATTGTTTTAGAGGTTAACTAATAAATTTAATAAAAAAAAATTGTTGTTGCCAAAGAGATCCGCTTAAAAGTATTAAAATATAGTCTACATATCTTGTAAAAAATTTGAAAAGTATAAGTGGAAAGTACAAGAAATTTGAAAAGAAAAAAAATTAAGAGTGGAGAAAGATTTATATATTTTTCTATAAAATATTTATTATAACATTTTTGTGGAGTCAATTCACAAACATTATAAATTAAAATACATTTTTAAAGAAACTTCTTTTAAAAATAAAATTAATTATTAATGGGACTCCGAGATTATATATTAACTCAATTGAGATATTACTAAAATACATTTTAATATTTGTTACTTTAATTTTTGAAAGATAAATGTAATATTATTTTAAAAACAATATCATTTAGTGATATTTTAAAAGAATATCGTCTAGTTATTAACTGACGTTTAAATTAGTTTTAAAAATAATATTGAATCTCAAAAGTCAAAAGGAAGTAAAAATATCATGAAAATCTTTGTATTAAGAGTCAGATTATATTTTACTTATCGTACTTAAATTTAGACAAATAAGTTCCGGTGTGTTACATCCAAATTGATATTTTTATTAAAATTTTCAATTTCTTCTATTAAAAACTAACATAGCTAACAAAACAACCAAACAATTACATATGATGTGTCACGTATTCCTCATTTTGACATCCATAAACCAATTTTTAACAATAAAAATAGATACAATTTTTAACAAAACTGGTTTGTTTTTTGATCTAATGTATAACAACTAATTTGTCCATTTTTTAAAAAAAGAATGTAAAATACAATCGAATTACTAATACAAAAGCTTCCATGCTACTTTCACTATCAAAAAGTCTAATTATTTCCGTTATATTTAAGCATTTAATTGAATTATTATGACAATTGGATACCAATTTAATTGAAAAATAAGCAAAATGTCCTTTCTTTTTATAAAATAATAAAAATAATTATAAAATATTTTCTTTTTATATTAAAT
This sequence comes from Gossypium australe, assembly GCA_005393395.2. Lineage (NCBI taxonomy): Eukaryota > Viridiplantae > Streptophyta > Magnoliopsida > Malvales > Malvaceae > Gossypium > Gossypium australe. The sequence continues at coordinate 20,823,933 of CM016619.1, read as the reverse complement.
AAACCTAAATCATTAATAGTAAGTGCATTTTCCTTATTGAATTTTTAAAAATGGTATGACCTTCAAGGTAATGAACTTTTTATGTTTAATATTAAACAGACCAAAAACAAAGTTGAAACTAAATTATTATTAGCTATGATTACAAATTTAAATGCCAGTAATTATGAATAAAATCTTGAAGAATATACATATTTATTGACATAATCTGATTTTTTAACTAGTTTTTTGAGGGATTCAACTACTACTATCTTACTCATATATTCATCATTTCTGTGTTAACTGGTGGATCTCTTCTTCAGTGCTTCTATGTACTAAATACATGCCTGGAATCAGACATTTTCGAGTATAGAAACAAAGATCTCATCAACTGGTTTTCACACATGACAGAAAAACAAACAGAAAAGGTAAGAGTAACTTCAGGGCACTGCATTGCACTATTAATACAAATAAGTAGTAACCATGAAATTATAACAATTACAATAATTCGGTCTGAAATAATTTTAAAATGTACAATTCTTCAAGAAAGTTAGCAGTTACGTGAAAGCTTTCTACAAGGGTTCAAAGTGTATGCTATGAAGTAATTCTGTTAACCTCCAAACAACTACCATATACATACAAGTAAGAAATGGAGGGAGAAAATAACATTAAACTATAAATGACAACAATTATCTTTATCATCTAAAAATTACATCCATCACTCAATTTGTTCTTATAATCACTTTGGAAATTCAAAGTGGGAAAAGTTGTCAGCATTATACAAGGTCAGTAGCTATATTAAGTACATTCGGAAGAAAGGTTGCACAGAAATGGAATTCCGCGTACCTATTATTTTGCCATTAGCGGATAATCTAGTAATGTTCATCATAAGACCTGCACGTAAGGCATGCAAAACTGTAAAACTGTTAAGATGATCAAACTCAAAGCATTCAACAGATGTTATGACAAGCAGTGTAGCTATAACTCTTATAAGCCTCCTCTCTTTAACTCTCCAATTTTGCTGATGGCAATATGACCTCAACTCCATAATCTTCTTATAATTTAACCAAAACCACCTTGACCAGGAGGTAGCTCCTTCTTGCACTGTAGAACCCCATATCATGTCATTGTTTTCCATCTTTGAATCCATTCCTATCTTAAAGTCTTTGTGTCAAGATCCTAGTAAACACCCCAACTGTACCTCTTTTTTATGGCAAATGTCCAGGTGTTGCAACTGAGTAAATTAAACTAATTTGTTTAACATAATCACTATCTTCTTGAATCATAAGTATCATTAAATCTAAATCTTTCCCGGAAACAACATAGGTTACCCCCAAGGCCCTAGGGCTATATCACCATCTTACCTGAAATACCTCAATCGCTTCTTAAATATGTCATCAATTCCAAAAGGATGCACTTTAGAAAGATAATACAGGGAGATAGTTTGGCAGTTAAGCACAACAATGAAACCAATGAATTAAAATCATGAATTAAACATAAGCATCCGCAAGTACATATACAATCAGTTAGAGAATATCTGCCTAATCAGAAAAGACTTCTATGTTTGTCTCTTCTCCTATAAAATTTTTAGTGAATCAAAAACTTATGTGACTTTATGACTAACTAAACTCTTAAGTAACCTTCAGGCAGCTGTTGTTAACAATGTTCCATTTAGCGTTAGCACTATGAACCTAACTAAAATATAAGTGTGTTTGTGCATCCGGGGAAAAAGAGAGAGAGAAGCTATTTGGACAATGACTAATCTGAGCAAACTGCTTCAAATCACTTCTGAGGCTCTGAAGGAAGATAAAAATAACTGAGTTCGGTGTACTTGATTTAGACCTAAGCCTAGGTATGAAGGTGAAAATATACAAGAAAAAATCCTACTGAAATTTACCAACTTTCTTGAAGGAAACACTATTATCAGCTAATATATGCTTTAACACTCATGTTGCCTCTCCAATGGCAAGGGGTACCATTTTTCTATTTACTGTATTCAAAGAAAGCAGTCTGGCAGTTTTGAGATCCTAATGTCATCTTCTGGTCCTTAATGCATGCAGATTTGACCAAGCAGCTGACAGGTTAGATAAATGGACCCTCAGAAAAGGTGATATGCACCATCCTCATTAACCATCATGCCATGTATCCACCTAATAGAACAAGAAATGCCTCTGCTCAAGCACTAATGTGCACACAAAGACTAATAAAAGCAGATCAAGATGTCAGATTTGATTATTCTTTCCATCCTCAACTACTTCATTTTCTCAGGGTCCTATGTTAGGAACGGCTAAAGCAGCAATTTTTAACTTTATTTGAGACAAGCTTTATTTAGCACAATCAGAGCCATCATCAAGTGTTGTTAAATTATTGTACCACTTAAAAACAAATCATATTTACATCCCAACTTTAGCAACAACTAAGTACCAACTAATTACAACTTCCAATATCCTATACAGTTTCCTTACTACAAAGCATCTATGCCTTATGTTCCTTCATATTGACAGTTACAATGGCGGGGTCTTATCTTAGTCAGTAGAACTTTTCGTTTCAAATAAATAATAAATTATATTCCGATTGCCTCCAATATGTTTCACATATAGAACTTACAGAAATAATTATCCAAAGTTCAAGTTATGGAATTTAGAGACATAATTATCAAAAGTTTAAGCTAAGATCTTATAGGGGTTCAAGTCTACTATGTCTTTCTAACAAAAACCATGTACTGATGCCAGTATCAACTATCAGAAAAACAGAAGGGCCTAGTCAGACAGATAAATTTTCCTACAAGCTTCCATTCTAAACTTTTAATTTCTTAATACGAGCATATATGGGGGTCTAAATAATTTTCATAGAAAACGCCAAAAAAGAAGAAAAATAAATATAAAAACAAGATAAAAGCAGCAGAATAAGATAGCAAGCAGGAATCTGCAAAATTATATTTCACAAATAATTCATATACAGAGCTTATATCATTGGAACTTGAACTATACAGTAAACAGACACTTTCTATGACTACCTTCGATTAAAAGACAACAAGCACTCCACAGGGTTGTCAACTAAGGGTAGAAATAAGAGGAAACAAGCAATGCTGACACAAGAAGAAGACAGATGATACCTTATTTCATGGTTAATTTTGAAGAGAATTGAGTTTTTAATTAGAGGCCAAATTTCACTTAAAATCAAATATGAGGACAAGGAAATATATTAAAAGCTATTCAGAAAAAAGGAAAACAAGGTGCTCTTATTCCTTGTTACCAAATTTCTTGGCAATGATAGGACGGACATCATCAACATCAACCAAAGTCTCTAAGAAGGGAAGTAATGAAATTAGTGCACAATCGGATGGATCATCAAACCAACTCTTAATAGGAATCCCGTTATTTACTTGCAACCTGAAAACCTGAAATCAGCGAAGAAGAATTCTTAAGCAATAGAAGTATAAGCATACGAAAATCATTACTCTTTCCCAATTTTCATTTCACCCTGTACTATTTAAGTTGATAGTAGAGAATGCATTTGATGCTGCTACTAGACAAAAGACCTCTATCATTTCTAGGCGATATTAACAAGCAAGGCACGAGTCCTTGCAACTAGTCTTACCGTAAAGCTCAGTTAGTTGGATGGTTCTTAAATGAACTTTATGCATACTCAACCACAAGAAGTACCTCCAAATCTGAATCTTTCTAATGACAAAGACACAAACAATATATCACCGGTTCACATACATATACTCTTTGCCTCAGCAATAGTAAATCTCACAAGCACATTAAGTTTAAGCTAAAAGCAATATATATACATATATATATATATATATATATAGGGAAAGATGACAGCTAGGGTGGCAACTATATGTCTTGACCGAAATTGAAGGCAAGAAAGATTAAGTTCATGAACCTTTAGTGAGTAGAAAAGTACCTGTGGAGAATTATCAATAATAGCAACCTTTGCAAGATCAACACCTAAAACTGTCAAGTCTTTAGTGTAATTTCCATCTGAAAAAATGCATGATTCACGATAAACCCGCCGAGATATGAACTTTCGATCTGGATCCAATATGTCCAGTAATTGTTCTGCGTAAATGCTTTGGCTGGCAGTAAAGATGATAACTTCAAACATCTCTGCAACTTTCTCCAAAAAGGTATGTAGGTGAGGCCTCTGCTTTACATACACAGTGTGCTCTTTCATGTTGAAAAAGACTGTAAAGGTGAAGTCAGCATCATCACAATGTTCTAGTGTAGAGTGGACGAGAGTTTCTGCATGTGTCAAAGAAATGGCGATCAAACACTACAGTACTATTTATCATTAATTTGTTTAAAGCACCAAGTAGAACAGAGAAAAGAAAAGTAAAAGCTCAAATAATTTTATACTGATTGTAAAACGAGAAAGTAGCTTCCAGATAAAAAATGCCATCCAAAATAATTCACCTATGTGAATAATAACATCTAATAATCAACATTTTAGCAAACAAAACTGGACATGCAATCGACTTATACTCCAGAAAGGCACAAAGCATTTGTAAATTTTCTTGCAAATTTTCAATATTGACCTCACTAACAGAATAAATTCCGCATGTATGGTGATTATGACATACAAAAACAACATTTTCCTCAGAATAGTGGTTTTTTCCCTGTGAACTGTTTATGGGAATTGAGACAATAAGTTCCCGAAAGGTTCCACCAGTATTTTTTTTTTATCAGTTCTAGCCAAAATCTTTGGTCTTCCTCACAGTACATCAAACTCCAGGTTATAGGCCTTATGGCTTCATTTATGACTTGGAATAGTTTGTTTGATACTCCATTTAGAAGGATGACAAGAAATAATTAGTTGATCTGAAGAAATGTTCAAGAAGCGCTAAGGTGCATGAATGATGGATTACTTTGAAAGGCATAAGTCTACAATACAAAACATGCAAAATGCACATGTCTTACCATCCAAATCAAGCACAAGAGTTATCGGCTTCCTTTTCCAAGCCTCTGTCAGAACATTAGCAGGCCGGAAGCTTGATACAACATCAGATAGCTCTGGTAAATTTTTTATAAATGCTTGTGGATCAAAGTCATCTGCTTGACCAGTGTCAGAGTTAACATCAGATTCTTGTAGGCAGGATCTCATCTGATCAATTGCTAGACATAAACCAGTATTATCTTGGGCCATCATGGATTCCTCATGCAAATGAAAATCGTTAGTATCATTGGCTTTGACAGTGTCCTCAAGGAAAGGCAGTATCATGCATTGCTCGGCCACATCAAACAACATACTTGGCTCAGAACACTTAAAATCAGGAAAAGAATATGTCCCTGTGAAGTTATTGTCAACAGCATTTCCATCAAAGGGTATGCTCGCAATTATCATGTCAGATATAAAGAAATCTGACACATTACATGTTTGACTGCCAAATAAGCTTTTGTTATCATCACTATCATCAACCCCAAATGATGGCAGTTCATGGCCATTATTACTCCCTACAAATATTGAGAAAGAGTTACCCCGTGTCAAATAATTATCTTAACAGAACCTTGCAACCCTCATGACGTGAATCTAGAATATTTGAATTCCATAAAAGTTCTTCATTCTACTCAGCATTGAATACAGGTAAAACAATAATACTATTTAACGAGATATCAACTGCACAAAACCCGCTAATGCTAAAAGTTCATACAAGTACAAATTGCCCCAAAAGCATGCAACAAGATCAAAAAGAATCTTTCTTCTACTAAGTTCTTTGTTTCTAGAGCTACTAAGTGGTAATCATATTTTAGGCCAACTAACATTCCAAGAGATAAGGAATTATAACTTAATCATTATGCTTAGACTGGGATCTCAATTAGAAATGCCCCCCCCAAAAAAAAAGTCATTCTCTTAACCACAACTGGAGAATGGAAAAGAAATTCATGCAAACCAACTGAAACAAAGAATCACCTGCATCATTGTCAATATTTAGCTCACTGTGTATTTGGATTGGCTCCAGATAAGGAGAGAATATTGTCTCTAAGTTTGAGCCACATGTATGGGCAGATTCCTGCAAATTAATAAGGCATCATTAATAAGCCACCAGGTCATAAGCCAGTCTACAACATGACATCTTCAAAAAGCAGAGTAAAAACAAAACTAACAAAGTAAGGTCCTAAAAGGTAATAAAAACTTGCCATTCCTCCCAAAGTTGCAGAATCAACAAAAGCTGGAAGCTGTTTCCGAAGCTCAGAACCGTCTTCATCCAGAATTAGTTGCTGAGCACTGGCTCCATCAGTTTTAAAAATTGGGGAGGCTACTTCTACATTTGATGGATGTATCAAGAACAGTCAGTATGCACATGAAACAAGCTAAAATACATGCATGGATAGAAGTAAAGAAATCAATACCAATATATTCTTATCCCTACAAACAGAAAGCCTATCATGCATGCAGACAAGTAAACAAATGACTGAGCGAATAGCAGTACATTTTTATTCATTGAAGCACCACATAGATGATGCACTGATAAGTTTAAGGGAAGGGATGTATAAACGAGATCCTAATTTTCCATTATCTGCAACAATTTTAGTAGATAAATTAATATTTCAATCCTCAAAGTGGCTCATATTTTAAAATTGCTAATTTTAATGCACTCAAATCTATAGAGAGCACATAATGTCAAGACACAAGCAAACGGCAAAGAATTTGTGAATCTTGGTAATAGGACAGTCCAAGAAGCTCCTGTAACTCTAAAATTAGCATTAGAGAAATGTAGGTGTTGTTCAATGTAGTTGCTTACCATCATGAGAATTCTGAATACATGTGCTGAATTCAGCTCCCTGCTGGGAAACCCTGACATGAGAGCATGTCCTTTTGCAAATCATGCTAGATCTCTGACACACACGGAGACTATTTTTGTCTCTTAAAGAAACCGTGCTTGATTTGGTCTTCATTCTTAAAGATGGCATTTGATCTACAACAGTTATATATATCGTAATCTCGATTCCGGAACATCAGTGGGGGAAAAACCCCTCCAAATAATCAAATCACCAGCAGAAACTGTGCCAGATGAATAGTGAAGGTAAGAAGCGAAGCTATTAAAACAGACAGCATAGAGGACTAACAAAACAAAAGAGACTGACATATAAAAGAAAGAACATTCAAGCAACATAATTAGTGAGCAGTGAGACATGTATAGCAAATATAAAACCAAAGAAAAAGATGGGAATTAAAAGTCAAAGTCGATTACCCTTTTACTAGAACAACTAAAGAAATGTTAAGACAATCAATTCAGAATAACACTGAATACCACAATTCTGAAAATTAGATCTTGATTTCTGTTCAAAAGACAACTTTTCATACAAAAGGAAATTTAGAACGGTAAGAAAAACCCTTCATAAAGAGACCATGCTAAAACAAAACAAATCCTTCAAGTAATCCACCCAAACTGAAGTCAACCCAAGTCTTTTAACCACATAACACACAATAAAACCTCATCAGCATAGCTTAATTACAAAGAAAAAAATACCAAAGAAGACTAAAAAATACCCAAAAAAAAAAACAAAAACCCTTCTGCATATTAAACCCTAAACGAAGAAAGACGAGCTGAAAAGAAAATTTACCAAAAAAATAATAGTGAAATAGTGAAATTTCTATAGCATGAAAATAGAAGTACCTGTTTTGGGGGAAAAAGAAGACTTTTTTTTCTTCTTTTCCTTCTCCCTTTTGCTGAAGAAAGACTTGTGTGTGTGTGTGTGTGTTTTTCTTTCTTTCTTTTTGATATCGAAGCGTGTTCTTTTTTTAACTTCCACGAACGGTCAAGACAAAGGTTGGAGGGGGCAAATGTCGGCTTCTTTTGGATGATCAGACGGCTGTGATCAAATCATTAAGGAGAGTTTGGACTAATAGAACTTTGCCACGTATACAAATGGGACCGACTCTTTCACACGTGCAGCTTCGTGGAAAGAAAGGAACTTTTGGGACGAAATGGAGTTTGATAACTTTTTACGTTAATATACTACGCTTGATTTTAATATTTAATTTAGTATTTAAGTGTTTTTTTTCAATTTAGTACTTAAGTTTGAGTTTAGTGTTTACTTTAAAACTTAAATTTTTATCAATTTGATACTTGAAGTTTTTTGTCTCAATTTAGTACTTAAATTTAATTTTATTGTTTAATTTAATATTTAAATTTTTTTCTCTATTTCAATTAAATACCTATGCTTTTTCCTAGAAAACACGTGTGAAAAGTTCATTGAGCCACATGATATTGTTTAATCTAGGTATCAAATTGAATCTTGAAGTCAAACACAAAAACTTAGGTGCCAAATTGAACTTAAGGACTAAATGGTATATTAACTCTAATTTTTTTGCTAGTCACGTTTTTTAGCGCGTGATTTGCACTTACCTTTTACAGCTGTTACTACTTGTTTGTTTAAAATTGGTTTTTTACTTGTTTTAATTAATTTAGCTTGTAGTGGTTTTGGCAAATTGATTTAGCTTCCTGTTCTATTTTTTTTCTTAAAAAAGAATTAGAAGAACCATGGATTTAACAAATAAAAATGTGTTTATAAATAATATATTATAAAATGTAAGATTCAAAATTAATAATAATAATACAAATACAAGATGTACGAAATTAAAATAAAATAAAATAGTTTGAATTATGAGTAAAAAGAATTTTAAATAGATAAATATATAATATTAAATGAATTCTATTTTGTTTTTTCGTCAAAAAGCTTATATCCATTAAATAAAGGGTGTGGCTCAAAAACCTGACAGAAACAAAACGTCAAAGAAAAGAAAACGTCACCACAAACTATAACAGCCTAATAAAACAAGCAAAGCACACAGAAAAGAAAACCAAGAGACAAAACGCAGCCACAACTATCCGATCAACATCCGAAAAACCTTTCGTAGCCCGAAACAGGAAAGATAGCAGCTTTGAAAGCCTACAATGGAGATTCACAAGAACCTTCTCCAATCTTCAAAGCCCAAACAACATCCTCATCGCCGATGAAGCCAATCCATCCGATTCTCATCCACCAGCTTTTCAACAGAATCTGGTGCCTCCTCAACCCAGAAACATGGACCTTGTCTCCGACGCCCATTCATCGCCAAAGCATGCGTCGCCCTATTAACGTCTCTTGGAACAAAATGGTAAGCAATTTACTCAAAATACCCCTCTAACAGCCGAATACTCTGCGAAATTGGTCTGAGTATAGATCTGTCCTCTCTGTTTGAATTAAGCTTTTTTATAATCGTTAGGGAATCTCCTTCCAGTATAAGCTTCCTAAAACCCATATCAAGGGCAAAACAAAGAGCTCTTTCACACGCCCGAGCTTCTACAACAAAAGCATCTACAACTCCAGAATAAGGGTACCTACATGCACCCATTATTTGGCTTTCTGCATTTCGAGCTAAGACTGTTGCAATAGAAATATTAGTGTCACCCTTAAAAGATGCATCCACGAAACATTCACTAGTGCTTTAGGAAAAGGACCAGAAACTTTACTCATACTTAAATCATGGGCATAACTCTGAACAAAGCCCAAAAGTTCATGCATAGAGAATTTGAGACCTTCATGTACCATCTTGTTTCGTTTATGCCACAAAGACCAAAAAGAAATAGTTAATAATTTCCTGGTATTCTCATCAACTGCATTAAAAATACTTACTAATTGTGTTTTTCCATCTGAGGTATTCATGCTTGTGTCGAACGAGAGGTTCAGGAGCAGCCAAAGTTGTCGCAAAACACCACAAGACCACATTAAATGATCCACATCCTCCGGGGCCTCCTTGCACAAAGGACAGACATTATCAACTTACAGTCTCCTTTTGGCTAAATTAATAAAATGAGGCAAATAATCCTTAAAAAGACGCCACATATGAATCTTGATTTTAGGGAGCTGTAAATCCCAAAATGATTTGTAAAAAGTCTTGTCATTTGTATTCAAAATACATTCTGAATGCTGAGTCTTCCTTGTAAGTAAAGTTCGATACCCACTCTTCACCGAATACTACCCAGTGGCATCGTGGCGCCAAACCAACATATCTTGGTCTCTGAAGCCTGCAACTGGAATATTGAAGATGCGACTAGCTTGTTTGCAGTCTACGATCTTACAAATCACCTCCTTATTCTAGGTACCCAATTCCACATCAATTAATTGATCCATTGTTGACCAGCAAGTATCAATATTATGGACTAACAATTTACCATTACCAGGACCAGGCAATCAAGGATCATTCCAGATATTCACCCTTTCACCACAACCAATTCGCCAAAGTAAACCATCATCCATCAGTTCCCTAGCGCTGCAGATACTTCTCTAGGTAAAAGAAGGGTAAGAACCAACTTTTGCCAACATAATATCTGTAAACGGGTAATAACGAGATTTAAGGACTTTTGCTAAAAGACAATCGGGTTGGGTTAGAAGTCGCCAGACTTGCTTAGCTAAGAGGGCTTTATTGAACAGGAATAGGTCTCGAAAACCCAGCCCGTCATCGACTTTGGGCAAACAAAGCGCACTCCAATTACTCCAATGAATTCCTTTGACTGTTTCGCAATTAGACCACTAAAACTTATTCAAAATACCTTCTAGCTGATGACATAAATTTCTTGGTAACGCAAAACATTGCATAACGGAAACTGGAATTGCTTGTAGCACCGCTTTTATAAAAACTTCCTTACCCCCTTTCGAAAGATACCGAAGACTCCAACCCTTGATTCTTCTTCTAAATTTGTCCACAAAATTTGCAAAAGCGTATTTTTTCTTTTTCCCAACCATCATTGGCAAGCCCAAATATTTCTCTAAGTTCGTTGCCACCCTAACACCCAAAATGTTGGTTATTAAATTCCTATCCTCAGGCCCCACACTTGTACCAAAATATATAAGCGATTTGTCCAAATTAACTTGTTGCCTCGATACCAATTCATATTCCATAATAATGTTACAGACAGTATGAGCACCTTCACCCAAAGCGTCATCGAAAATGATGCAGTCATCAACAAACAACAAGTGGGTAATCGCTAGTCTTCCCCTACCAATTGGAACTCCCCTCAGCAAATTATTAAGTTTTGCCTCATTCAATAAAATAGAAAGACCTTCTGCACAGAGCAGGAAAAGATATGGGCTGAGCAGGTCACCTTGTCGCAAACCTCTTGACGGAGTAAAACGATCGCTAATGTCCTCATTAATTCCCACCGTGTAGGTAACTGAACAAACACACCGCATAATTAGAACGATCCAATCTTAATGAAAACCCAACCTAGACAACATTCTAGCCAAAAAATTCCATTCCACGCGATCATACGCTTTACTCATATCGAGTTTGAGCTCAAAATTTCCTTGTTTACTCTTCTTTTTCATCTTAAGAGTGTAAGACCTTATAAGCAATTAAAGTATTATTCGAAATGTGTCTCCCTAAAATAAAAGCTCCTTGAGTTTCATCAACACAATGTCCTAACATTGGACTCATACGATCCACTAGAACTTTTGCAATAATCTTATAAAGCATAGTACATAAACTTATGGGTCTGAATTGAAAGAGATTTTTTGATTTTTTCAACTCATTTCGATCTTACCATTTAAAACTTCCAATTGATGACATTATCAATAAGACTATGGCATAGCCACGATAAGGGTGAAAATAATTATATAATATATTTATTAAAATAATTACATAAAAACTAAATGTCTCTTTAGTTGAAACGAAAAAGTTAGGAGAGAGTATACTTGGTGTTTTGAGTTCAAATTCTATCGTAAGTGTTAAGCTTGAAAATACCAACAAGTGGTGAATTGATATTTTAAAAATTTTTGCAGACTTTTTTAAATAATGAGGGGAGGAAAGAAAAACTTGGACAATTCAATTTATAATGGGTTAGCCCTAATTGCCTACCTCTATTACCTTGGTATACCTCAACCAAGGATTTATCAATTCTCTATACTTGAAATTATTACCTTTTAAGGAGAAGGTATAACCTTTATAATCCTTATCCTTCCCACAATGATGAGATTAGGGGTGAGCATTTGATCGAGTAGAGTCGAATCGAGTAAAAAAATTTTGAGTTAGTCGAGTTGACGAATCCTATTTTAGTGATCGAACTCAATTTAAAATTTTTTTCGAATCGAATCAAATTGAGTCAAAAAATTTCAAGTCAAGCTGAGTCGAGTTAACAAGTCCTATTATTTATACTGAATGTTGCGTTTACATGGACTGATTATTTAACTAGTAGACAAAATACAAGATTATTTAACCATATCAACAATGTAATGGTTTTGCTTTTTAACTTAGAGTAAACATTTATCAAAACGACGTAATTGTCTTTTCTTATTCGGATTTTCGGATAACTCGAATTGTGTAATCCATATTCGAGTTAAATCAAAAAACTTAATTTTTTATTCGAGTTGATCCGAATAACTTGATTAACCCTAATAACTTGAACTATTTAATTCAAAATTTGAATTTTTTATTGAAATTTTCGAATCGAGTCGGATTTTGCTCACCCCTAAATGAGATAGAACCTTACTTCTAGTTTTTTATGGTTAAACTAGAACCCTCTAGTTTTTACAAGGCTCAACTATAACCCTTTACAAATTACTTAAGGTTTTATACCTCAAAAACCTTAAGTAACTCTTGCAATACAAAAAAAATTGTAAACAATGAAGACATCTCAAATGTGTGTGTTTATAAGTGTTAAGCTCTATCTTCTAAAGAATTTAAATGAGAATGATGAAAAGATCTAACAATAAATACCGAAGAGATATGTATAAGAGAAAATGAGAAAATGAAGAATTTGAGGCATTTCTCTTTATTTCTATACTTGGATGTTCATATATTGTATCATGAAGTGTTCTTGATGTGCGTATATAACAAGAAAAAAATTTGTGACCATTTATAATCGTTGGGGATAATTTCTAGTCGTTGGAAGCATTGTAAATAGATTTGTACCGATACAACTCACAAGATGTATGTGTAGAAGTGGACTTGTATAGGTAGAAGTCCCATTAAGTATCGGTAGAAGTTTGGAAATATGCTTGAAGTGCTCTCTGACTTACTTTTACCAGTAGAACTTTCCCCAAGTAACGATACAACTTCCCAGACTTGTATAAAATGAGTTTAAAACACTTAACAACATTTTGGATTGGCTTAAAACCATTTAGATAAATTAAAACACATTTAAAACATATTTTAATTAGGGAAGAGCATTTCTATAATTTTTCTAACTGAGTTGGTGTCCAGTTAACTTGTGCCACCAACTCAATCAGAAGCTTAAATAATAGTATAGATATATATAATTGATTGAGGTAATAAAGTATGCATATTAAAATTAAAATGTATAAAAAATTTAAAAATAAAGCATTAGTTGAGTGGTAAATTAAAAGTTTTATTAATGCAATTATATGAGTTCAAATTCCATCATACGTAGATTTTTATTGATTTTTTAAATAAAAAGACTAAAGTACCATTGAATAATATAACATATTTTAATTATAAAAGGACATTTTCGTAATTTTTCTAGAAATATTAATGCCCGATTGACTCATTACACTAACTTTTTATCAAAAACTTAAATAATAGTATAAAAAGAATACATACCTTAATTACTAAATTAAATATTTTTAAGATTTTGGAAGTTAAAGGAGTTCCTAGTTTTGTAAATCACAAAAGTGAAAAGAAACAAAAGTTTTATGTTTGAAAAAAAAAAACAGTAGTTGAATTTTGACATAATTGATTGTAATTATACTTATATTTGGATAATTATTATATTAGTGAATTTCATGTAAATGAACGATAATTGAGAATTGAGGAATTATATAGTTAAATAGTCATGATGACTTGTTTTTTTAATATATTAATTGTATTATTTTTAATTAGTTGTATAATTATAATTTGTACTATTAAACATAATATAAGAAATTAAGGGTGCATTTGTTGCACGGAAAATGACTTACGAAAAATGTTGTCTACATTTTCCTATGTTTGTTTAATAGAAAATAGATTGGTTGTAATGCCCTGATTTATTAAATCTCGCTTTTATGAATTATGTCATAATTGAGTATTTGCTTTGGTGGTTAAAGGATTTGAGTGTGTACTTGAAGTCTTGGGTTCAAATCTCATTTTTATAAATTTTGCTATTTTTGTTCCTAGCATTTTCCTTAATTACTTGACTTAGGTTTTATTTACAGTAAACTCATTTTAGAATGAGCTTGCTTGTTCAAGTGGCAAGTGTTAGCTTGCCCCAGGGCCTTATGTTCAAATTCCCAAGTGAACGTTTGGTAATATTTTTTGCTTCTGTGTGTATGTCGGTTGTGTAGTAGAGGTTTGGTGGAATTAAAATTCTGTGGTAGTGGATGAGAGTGAGTGGGTCGGTTTTGGTGGGATGGTAGGGGTTGGGAGTTGGGATTTTATTTGATTTAATTTTTATTTTTTATTCTTTTTCCCATATTCCTTTCTTTCTGACTTTTTTTCCCCTTCTTCTGCAAAAAATTCTGTTGCTTCTTCCTTCAACTCTGTTCACCAATTGTTCATTCTAATCGTTGTGCATCCGGATTCTACGTCTCGTTCTGAATAGGTAAGTTATTAAGAAGTTTCTTATTCGTATGTGTTGGGGGGAAGGTGCTAGTTATGTTTTTAACGAAAATTCATTGATGGTGTTTTGTTTATTTCTCGCTTAGGGGAAAGTCAAGAAGCGATTGGTGCTCCACTAGCGATTTAAGTTTTGGGTGATTACTGTTCATCAACAATAAGTTTATTGTGCGTTGTTCGAATTTGAGAGGCAAATTCATGATCAAGTTTTGTTGGTTTGAATTTGTAAATCGAGTGCTAAATTAATCGTTGGAATGCTGTTTTAGGTTTCGGAGATCTCGAGGTTGTTTTTGCATCAAAATCGAGTTAGGTGTGTAACGAGAAACTCGAAAAATAGTAACAATCAAAAGCTAAAAATTGGGCCTATCGACGCCACACGGTCATGTGCCTGGCCGTGTGCAACACACGACCGTGTAATGGGTGTATGACACATGGAATAGGCTATTTTGGGCCGTGTAGGCCACACGGGCAAAGCCATTTTGGGCATGTCGGCCCAAATTTTAAAATCTTTCCTTAAGGTCATACACGTCGTTCTGATCGATTGTGGGCCTTCCGTAGGGTCGGTATCTGTTATTGTAAGCCCTAAAGCATGGAAGCTACTAATCTGTTAATGTGATTTTGACGTAAACAATACATGAACACATGTAATGAGATGCGATATGTTTGAACTGTTATGTATAAGCATGTTTAGTATCTGTTATACGAGTATGTATATGATATACGTTTTGGTATCTGTTATTCTGATTTATCTAATATTATGTCTATATCTGGCTATGGGGCGGGATTTGTATTATGAGGAGGAAGTGTTTTGTGTGATGCGATATCTCGCCATTATACTGGCAGCATTGCTGCGATTATTCTGAAAAGTGTCATATAGACATTATGCGGTGTGTAGGGTTGAGTCGGTGTTTTATACCCCACATGGTGTGTTGGGATGGTTGAAGTTGATGTGTAGAGGATGGGGGTAGGATTATGCATATATGTATCTGTACGATTCTGGTATGTTACTGGCTCTGTGAAAGATTTATTTCTACATCTGGTTTGTTATATGATTGAATCTGAATTGTGTTTATGTTCGCGTTGCACACGGAGTTGTTAAACTCACTCTCTGTTTGTCTGAAAATTTCAGGTAACTCTCAGACTTAGGCGGGTCAATGCGACGGGAGCTCGGTTGTGTGCACTATGCCGTAAAACTACTTTTACTTTATTTTGGCTACTTAAATTTTGATTTTGAGAGTTTTGTGTAAATTGGACTCTCCGGACTTTTGGTTCTGTTTTGGTTTCGGATTTTTAATTTGGTTTTCTAGCATAACGACTGATTACATGGTATTTATGAAAATGATAGATTTTCCGAAAAATAATGGTTTTCAAAGAAACAATTTGATTTTCCAAAATATAACATTTTAAGAAACTCAAATGCAAAGTACTTGCTTTAATTTGAAAGACGCAAACGAACAATGATTTTAAATTAAATAAGTATAACAACATATTTTCCAAACAAATCGAGTTTACTTGGTAACAACAGTTTATGATGATTTGCATATAACAAGGAAGTCGATTTATAAATTTTCTTCGTACACTTCCAGATTCGGCCATAACGTCTAGGCCGAGTTTGGGGTGTTACATTGGTCAATAAAAAATAACTTATCAATGAAAAAAACTTACATGTCAACGGAAAATAAGTCTTTTTTCTTGTAAATTGACTTTCTCTTTTACAAAACATAACTTATTTTTTGGAAAAGAGCTCTTTATGAGGAATTTTATTTTTATATCAAAATGGCTTAAGTTAATAATTGTTATGAATATCTTATTAAGTGGATTTCCATCATGATCAAGATAAAGTTTTGGTGTACTTTAAATTCTAATAGTTATTAGAATTAGATCTCTACTTCTTTTATATTTCTTATGCCTATAAATAGAGACTCTAATGAAGTATTGTAATCATCCCTTTGATTAATAAAGCACATTTTCTGTTGCTTTCATGTTTTCTTTGTTTTTTATTCTCTCTATCTCTCTTTATTTTATAACACGTTATCTGCACGATGATTCTATATTTTTTTTTCAAAATCTTTCGAAGTCATCCCAAAAATCAAATTCTTTTTCACCTTAAACTTTCTCCCTTACAACTTCATCTTCAGGATGTTGAAATATTCAATCTCAGAATGGATTGTGGTTCTTATTCCCAATCTTTGATTTATAATTGTACAAGCATGGGTAAAGAATAGATTTGTCAAGGTGATGACGATGATGTTAAAGATCTTCAGGTATATTTTACCATATTTTATTTATTATATCATGTTTACTATAATTGGAGACTAATCATGGCAACATTAATAGATAGATTATGATTTAAAATCCACGCATGTTTGCGATGGTAATTATGAAATAAAGAATCTATTGGGATGTTTATAAGTTCGTCCTACTAGATTTGTTGCATTCCCTGAAGTGAATGTAAATATAAAGAAAATTAAATATATAATCATGGACCACTAAAAGTGGAAACATAGTAATAAAAAAGAGAACAATGAGAGTTCTCAAGATAACTCTTCAAAGGGTAAAGATAACTTATGTTATCAATGTGATATAAAAGATTATTGGCCATATATGTGGCGTATGCCCAAATATTTTGTTTCTGTTATTATTCTTTGAGGAATGATATG
Source organism: Gossypium australe (assembly GCA_005393395.2). Taxonomy (NCBI): domain Eukaryota; kingdom Viridiplantae; phylum Streptophyta; class Magnoliopsida; order Malvales; family Malvaceae; genus Gossypium; species Gossypium australe. The sequence goes on along the minus strand of CM016619.1, from coordinate 20,806,756 downwards.
AAAATGTAGTAACAAATTCTATCATTACAAATAGAAAATATTTATCTGATTTGGTACTGAAACAAACAAATATTATTCCAATATTTGATAATACAAAATTAGTTGAAAGCTCCAAAAGAGCTAATATATCACTATCTAAAAAGCACAAAATTTGTGATAATTAATGCATTACTTTTAAAAGTTATTTGTAATAGATCTCATATTGATGAGGAAAATATTATATTTCATATAAAGTTATTAATTTATAATCTTTATGATATTATTTTGTCATCATCCCTATTAAAGAGTTGAAAGCAAAATATTTTGACTGTGAAAGATCTACTCATGAGCAATAGAATATGATAATTCTATCTAAAGCTTATTATGGTTGGATGCACCCAAAGTTGCAAGTATTTTTTAAAAACTGTAAATATAACTCTACAACATTCAGAATAAGTTCTCAATTAAAATTACGTGGTAAAATATTACTGATGAGAACTTGCAAGAGAGAAAACTTATGTATGAAAAGTCATTGGTTATGTACCTGTTATACGCATGGAAAATAAGATCCACTATCAAAGTTTGCTATTAATAGATTTTTGGGCATTTGAAGATTTTGGCATATTCCCTGAAGCTAATATTGCATATAATTATTTAGAAATTATATTTATTGACTTGGTGGAATTATAAACTTCACATTGATTTAGACATTTTTAGTAGTAAATGTCACAGAAGTACTTATATGTGGATACAAATTAAAAGGAATGATAATAAAATTATCAATTTATTACAATTTAGTACAATTGAAACACATGTTAAAATAAACCAGAAGTTTACTAATACAAATGAGTTTACTACTTGGCGTGGCCAGTTAGACTATCCTGGATCGTATACGATGCAAAAATTAATTGAGAATTCATATGGACATCCGTTAAAGAACCAGAAGATTCTTTGATTTAAAGAATTCACATTTGTTGCTTGTTCTCAATAAAAATTGGTTCTTAGAAACTCACTAACTAAAGTTGAGATTTAATGTCTTGCATTTCTGAAATGAATATGGGCCCATTCATCCACCATGTGGATGGTTTTGATATTATATGATTTTGGTAGATGCATCTACAAAATAATCACATGCGTTATCAACTCGCATCCTATCATTTGCGAGATTGCTTGTTTAAATGATTAATTTCAAATTATGCAATTAAAACAATTCATCTTGCTTATGTTGGTGAGTTTATGTCCCAAGTTTTCAATGATTATTGCATGTCAATTGGGATAAAAGTTGAACATCCTGTAACTCATGTTCACACACAAAATGATTTAACTGAATTGTTTATCAAATGCCTCTAACTAATAGCTAAACCATTACTTATAAGAACAAAACTTTCTACTTCAGCGTAAGATTCATGCTTGTATTGATTTATATGTTGTATGCATCAAGCCAATAAATTATAAATACTCTCCATTACAATTGATTTTTGGTCAAAAGCCAAATATTTTCCATCTTACAATTTTTGGATGTGCGGTATATGTTTCAACTACTCCACCACAACGAACAGGTCATAATAAGAGATTGGAAATGTATATTTATATGAGTCTCCTTATAATATTTTTGAGCAATTAATTCGAGATTTAATTGTGACATGAGTTGTCAGTTTTCCCAACATTAGGGGGAGAGAAACAATAACTTGTAATGAGTTAGGGGGAGAGAAATAATAACTAGTAATGAGTTAGGGGGAGAGTAATTTGAACCAGAAGTTCAACAATAATAACTCATTACAAGTTAACTATTAGATGTATTTACAAAATTAATGAGAATAACCAAGTGTTATACACCATCTAATATTTTAATTTGAATCAAAGCCCCAGTAAGACAATCAGTTAGAATAAATAATAGATTGATATGTTCCAAAGATGAAAATTCTTCTAGATGGTCATATAGTGAAGGCAGATGCTCCAGAAGAGACCCAAGACATAACTAATAAGTAAAATTTTCAGAAGAGATTCAGGTATCTAAAATTGAATTTTAAAAAAATGAAAATAAGATATATCGATAAGTTATGTCAATTCGAGAATGTAACAGCCCGGTTTTTTACCCTAATCGGAACAGTGGTTTCGGGACCACGAATCCGACTTAGAAAAATATTTTAATATTATTTTCTATGTTTATTATGTGTGAATTGGTGTGTGTGAAATTTTTGTATTAAAATTTGGTCGTTTTAGTGCTTAATTTTGAAAAAGGGCTTAATCGCGTAAAATGAAAATTTGATGGTTTAATGAGATAGTGCCTAATTGTTGTTACCTTTATAAATTGGAGGCTTTAAGTAGCAAATTTACCATAAAAAATAAATAGTGGCCGGTTGGTAATGCATGTAATAGTGATTTGATTTGTTTGTTTTATTTTATAATATAATGTTATAATTTAATATATGTTAAATATTATATTTGGTAAAAAGATGAAAGTGTTCATCTTCTTTATTTCTTTTTGACCGAAACTAAGAGAAAGAAGAGAAAGGTTAAGCTTTAAACTTTTGGCCATTGCATGCTTGATTTAGGTATGTAATTGAGTTCGATTTTTGATAATTTTTACGTTTTTGAGATCGTTGCTTTGAATACTGGCTAGCCCAAGTTGGAATTTTCGAATTTGATGATGTTTTCATGAAATGCCATTGTTGATAGCTTGATGAAATTAGTGTTTAGTGATGGAAAATAAATATAGGATGTTAGATTGTTAAGTTTAATTAAGGCATTTTTTATAGAAATGTCTAAATAGGATTAAATTGTGAAATTTGTAAATTGAGGGGTCAAAATGTGAAATAAATGAAATATATGGGCTTATATGAACACTATGAAAATTCGGCCAAACATGAGTACCTTGGAATTTTGAGTATTTTGTGTTTTGTGCAATAGGGACTAAATTGTAAAAATTTTAAATGTCAGGGGTAAAATAGTAATTTGTCCATTTATGTGTTTTTGGATTAAATTGAATGAAAATATGTTTGAATGAGCTAAATTTGAAATTTATTAGATCAAGAACAAAAAGGATCGGGATTGGATCGGGGAAAAGCGAAGTTAGTCGAATAGTCGGAAAATATAGTCCGTCGATACTCGAGGTAAATTTTTAAGCAATTGATTTGAATTGGATTTATTTATAATGGTGTACATGAATTTAATGTGATATCTATAGATGTGAATAATATAGCCGAATGTGAGGTATGTATAAGTGCCATTGGTACACCCGAATAGGATGTTGATTATTGAGATCGAAATAAGCTAATTTGTATATTTATAGTTGAGGTTTAATTCTTATGTGTGTTTCTATATAAATGTGTAACAGGATTGAGAAATGCACTAAGTATGCGAATTTAAAATACCGAGCACTAAGTGTAACATCCTGGATTAGGGGTTATGCGTTCGTGCGTAATTCATGAGATAGTGGGCTCAGTGGGTGTGTTGGATGTGTTCTGAGGAGTTTTAGGAACCCTAAGATGTAAGGAAATGTAAGGAAATGTAAGGAAATGTATGGAAATGTAAGGAAATGCAAGGAAATGTAAGGAAATGTCTTGTCTTGGAAATGTAGGGAAATGTCCTGAAAATGTATGGAAATGTTAAGTTTAAAAGAGGAAAGTGAACATTTCTGGGAACTAAGAAATGTAAGGAAATGATTTGGAAATGATTCAAAAGAGGAAAGTAAACATTTCGGGAAACTTGGAAATGTAAGGAAATGTTAAGTTTAAAGGAGGCAAACGAAAATTTTTGGAAACTTGGAAATGTAAGGAAATGTCAAGTTTTAAAGTTTAAAAAGAGGAAATTAAGGCAAGGTGGCCTTAAGAAAATTTATAGGAGGAATTTGACACACAACCAGGCTTGTCAAAGTGGCTTGAAGACATCACCTAAAAGCCCAGCAAAGTGACGCCATAAGCTTGTGTATTTGGGCCAGGGTTTGAGTCACTTGGGGAGCAAATAAAGAAGTTTTATTTTTGCTTCCAGAAGCAGAGAGGTGGACGGCACAAGGCTTCTAAAAGAGGAGTTTTATTCTCTTTAAATTTCGTCTAAATAGGAGATAAATAAAGGATTTTGTTTTGGATAATTTCTAAGAGATAATTGTTGGATTAATTCTTTTATTTTGTGATAATTAAAAGGATAAAGCTATCAATTAGAAGAGTGGTGGCCAAGTAAGGGACTCTAGCCTAGTAATTTCGGCTATAAAAGGAAGAGTAAGGCTATTCTTCATTCATTCTTTTCTCTTCAAGGAAACCTCTGCCGAAAATTCCCTAGCAAACTATTCTTCTTTCTCTTTTATTTTTGCCAAAGTCGAAATCTTCTTCTCCCCAAGTCCACCATTGTCGATCCCTCCCAAATCCCATATTTTTCTATTGAAGCCGAAAATAAGTTCCATCTAGGCCATAGTCGACTAGTCTCCTAATCTCCATAGCCGAATAGTTTGAGACTTCAAGAAAAGGAACTGTCGATATCTAAAGTAAGGGTAAGATCTCATTCGGTTTCATCCCTTTTTATTTTAAGATTTACCGAAATCTAGGACTAATCCCATTAGAAACTTGTTTGCCGAAATTTGGAAGGATCTTTCGGGATTTACTAAGTGTCGACTACAAGAAAGGAGAAGTTCTTTTCCCGAAGGTACACCATAAGCCGTGTGTTCCCTAGTTATTCGGTGAGTTTCGGGATTTAAAATCCACAAGGGTAAGTGTCTATAGCATTCGGCCAAGGCCTATTTTAGTAGTTAGATCTATTATTATGTGTTTTAAGCCGAAAACTAACAGATTCAAGGGATCTAGTAAGTAGCCGATTTCAAAGGAGAAGAATACAAGTTTTCGGGATTTGACTATAGTCAATTCGACAACAAGGTAGGTTTTAAGAATACAAATCCTACTAGGATTTGGTTTTATAGGCTTTATGCTAACATATTAAGGTTACCAAATGTAGGAATTGAGATCTAAAGCAATAGATCGGTTTTTTTGGGATTTCAAGGAATTCGTTAAGCAAATCAGGTGTGTACCCCACACTATTTCATAATACGTTTTATGGCTGTGTTAAATAATATATGTGATATTAAGAATATGAAAGTGGCTAAGGTACCATGATATGGTACTAAGTACTCAGGTACGTTTCCTACTTCTACTAGGAATATGAAAAATGTTATTCGTAACATGAGAATATGATAAGAATGTGAACTTGGGCATGTAATTGCATAATATGTTATGGGCATATGGGTTTTGTTTGAAAGGGGAAGTGAAAAGTGGTGACCTAAGACCACAGTAATCTGAAAGTGGTGACCTAAGACCATAGTAATCTGAACGTGGTGACCTAAGACCACGAATGCAGTGACCTAAGACCGCAATTTGGAGTGTAGCGGAAGGAGGGTCGACTTAGTAGTCCCCACGGTGTGACTGGCAGGTACGGGGGTGTGTAGCGGATGGACAATTAGGTTTGGGTTTGGGAATGCATCATAACTTGGATTTTATGTTTTGAATGTGTAATTATTGTATGCCTGATTCTATTATGATTTAGTGTCGTGTACACATTGAGTCTGTTTGACTCACCCCGTTGTGGGACCATGTTTCAGGTGATGAACAGTGATGGACCGGGACGGCAGTACTTGTGGTGGCCATGCTCAACATGAAGTTTATATTTTTATGGACTCTTGAATTTATTTTAGTACTTTGAAATATTTTGGAAACTATTTGATGTAATAAGGCCATAAGGCCATGATGAACGATTTTTATTTCTACTTGTTTTATTGTACTACAAATTTTGATTAGGTTAAAGACTAAGTATTTTATTTTAAAATATACTCGATATGTTTATTACTTAAAATTAAAAAAAAAGGTTTTCTAATATAAAAATCCAGTTTGTTTTCAACACAAGCCCAACCCAAACAATATTTTTTTTAAAATCACACAAGTTTTTCTCTAAGTAACAAAAGAATTTGAAAACCGGTTTACTTGAGGAACATACCAAATCTGGTCAAAGCTCGTGGGCCGGGTTTGGGGTGTTTCAGTTTGGTATCAGAGCCCAGTTTTAAACTCTCGGCCTGTGGTCTAAGGCCCAAAATGTTTTCAAATCGAGCCCAAATGAGTTTTATGAAAATATTTTTGGAAGTAAGCAGGTTTTCTGGCATGGCACCTAAGTCTCCGACCCGCAGTCCACCAGGTAAGTACCCCTAACCTTTGGGTGATTTATATTGTGATCTGTAGAAGGGTAGAAATAGAATGGAACGTAGATTAGTATGATAGGTACTTGAACTATAAGGCTAGCTTACCCCAACAGTTACATAAGACTTAAATGCTTAATAAAACAAACCTGTGTCTAAGTCACCGAGTTAGGGTGTGGTAACCATTGTGCGCATGTCTAGGATTGGATCCGGAAGAGCCTGGTATTTAAGCAGTCCTAGTGACTCACCTCCTCTTCGCAGGAATCCTACCTGGTGCGTAGCTTTAGTTCACCCTAACCAAGAGGACTTATTCATGGGCTAAACCCCTAACTAAAACTCGAAAGGGATTAGCCACATTTTTATGGAAACCCTAGTTTTAAAATGACTAAATTACCCTTTTGATTTATACAAGCTATCCCAAAAAATTTTTCTGAAATATTTCTTGATTTACAAAATTACTAAAATACCCATAATTGTAAAATTACAAAAATGCCCTTGGTTTATGAAATTTCCAAAATACCCACAGTTCTTATTCAAAAAAAAAATTCATTACTTTATAATAAGTCCAAAAACCCTAATTTGCAAAATATCAAAATACTTTGATTTTGGAAAATTACGAAATTGCCCCTAACTTATAAAATTACCAAAATGACCCTGATTTCCAAAATTTTTGCAAACATCACCGATTTGGAAAACAAATTCTTAAAAAGAACCCTCAAGTTTTGCAAATTTTGAAATACCCTTGATTTATTAAACTTTACAAATTTACCCTGGTTTTTACCAAAATATTCCCGAGTTCCAAAATTACCGAAATACACTGTAATTTAAAAATTTCCGAAATACCCCCGGGATTTCAAAAAAAAATTCCAAAATACCCTTATTGACAAAATCACCAAGGAACCTTATTTTGACAAATTACGAAAATACCCCTGTAGGGTAAATTACGAAAATACCCCTGGGTAGTGGAAAAACAGCAACAATGAAAACTACAACGTTTCTCTGAATGAACGAAAGTTCATAATTGATTGATGAATGTATGAATGTAAAGACATTATGCATGTATGAATACGAAAGAACCACTCCTAAAATTCTTCTCATAAAACTTCTTCGCGGGTAATAAGTGAAACAAGGACTAATGCATAAAACTTTGTAATCAGATTAAATCGCGACGCTAGAAATAAGTTCTAGGGGACGTGAACTTAGAGATTGTACCTAGAAAGTATGATGGTTGTATTAAGATCAGAGTGCGCAGCGTAAGCATAGTGCGGTGAGAAGGATTGTACGACTGTTAATAAGTAATTTCGAGGACGAAATTATTCTTAAGGAGGGTAGAACTGTAACATCCTGGATTAGGGGTTATGCGTTCGTGCATAATTCATGGGATAGTGGGCTCAGTGGGTGTGTTGGATGTGTTCTGAGGAGTTTTAGGAACCCTAAGATGTAAGGAAATGTAAGGAAATGTAAGGAAATGTATGGAAATGTAAGGAAATGCAAGGAAATGTAAGGAAATGTCTTGTCTTGGAAATGTAGGGAAATGTCCTGAAAATGTATGGAAATGTTAAGTTTAAAAGAGGAAAGTGAACATTTCTGGGAACTAAGAAATGTAAGGAAATGATTTGGAAATGATTCAAAAGAGGAAAGTAAACATTTCGGGAAACTTGGAAATGTAAGGAAATGTCAAGTTTAAAGGAGGCAAATGAAAATTTTTGGAAACTTAAAAATGTAAGGAAATGTCAAGTTTTAAAGTTTAAAAAGAGGAAATTAAGGCAAGGTGGCCTTAAGAAAATTTATAGGAGGAATTTGACACACAACCAGGCTTGTCAAAGTGGCTTGAAGACATCACCTAAAAGCCCAGCAAAGTGACGCCATAAGCTTGTGTATTTGGGCCAGGGTTCGAGTCACTTGGGGAGCAAATAAAGAAGTTTTATTTTTGCTTCCAGAAGCAGAGAGGTGGACGGCACAAGGCTTCTAAAAGAGGAGTTTTATTCTCTTTAAATTTCGTCTAAATAGGAGATAAATAAAGGATTTTGTTTTGGATAATTTCTAAGAGATAATTGTTAGATTAATTCTTTTATTTTGTGATAATTAAAAGGATAAAGCTATCAATTAGAAGAGTGGTGGCCAAGTAAGGGACTCTAGCCTAGTAATTTCGGCTATAAAAGGAAGAGTAAGGCTATTCTTCATTCATTCTTTTCTCTTCAAGGAAACCTCTGCCGAAAATTCCCTAGCAAACTATTCTTCTTTCTCTTTTATTTTTGCCAAAGTCGAAATCTTCTTCTCCCCAAGTCCACCATTGTCGATCCCTCCCAAATCCCATATTTTTCTATTGAAGCCGAAAATAAGTTCCATCTAGGCCATAGTCGACTAGTCTCCTAATCTCCATAGCCGAATAGTTTGAGACTTCAAGCAAAGGAACTGTCGATATCTAAAGTAAGGGTAAGATCTCATTCGGTTTCATCCCTTTTTATTTTAAGATTTACCGAAATCTAGGACTAATCCCATTAGAAACTTGTTTGCCGAAATTTGGAAGGATCTTTCGGGATTTACTAAGTGTCGACTACAAGAAAGGAGAAGTTCTTTTCCCGAAGGTACACCATAAGCCGTGTGTTCCCTAGTTATTCGGTGAGTTTCGGGATTTAAAATCCACAAGGGTAAGTGTCTATAGCATTCGGCCAAGGCCTATTTTAGTAGTTAGATCTATTATTATGTGTTTTAAGCCGAAAACTAACAGATTCAAGGGATCTAGTAAGTAGCCGATTTCAAAGGAGAAGAATACAAGTTTTCGGGATTCGACTATAGTCAATTCGACAACAAGGTAGGTTTTAAGAATACAAATCCTACTAGGATTTGGTTTTATAGGCTTTATGCTAACATATTAAGGTTACCAAATGTAGGAATTGAGATCTAAAGCAATAGATCGGTTTTTTTGGGATTTCAAGGAATTCGTTAAGCAAATCAGGTGTGTACCCCACACTATTTCATAATACGTTTTATGGCTGTGTTAAATAATATATGTGATATTAAGAATATGAAAGTGGCTAAGGTACCATGATATGGTACTAAGTACTCAGGTACGTTTCCTACTTCTACTAGGAATATGAAAAATGTTATTCGTAACATGAGAATATGATAAGAATGTGAACTTGGGCATGTAATTGCATAATATGTTATGGGCATATGGGTTTGTTTGAAAGGGGAAGTGAAAAGTGGTGACCTAAGACCACAGTAATCTGAAAGTGGTGACCTAAGACCATAGTAATCTGAACGTGGTGACCTAAGACCACGAATGCAGTGACCTAAGACCGCAATTTGGAGTGTAGCGGAAGGAGGGTCGACTTAGTAGTCCCCACGGTGTGACTGGCAGGTACGGGGGTGTGTAGCGGATGGACAATTAGGTTTGGGTTTGGGAATGCATCATAACTTGGATTTTATTTTTTGAATGTGTAATTATTGTATGCCTGATTCTATTATGATTTAGTGTCGTGTACACATTGAGTCTGTTTGACTCACCCCGTTGTGGGACCATGTTTCAGGTGATGAACAGTGATGGACCGGGACGGCAGTACTTGTGGTGGCCATGCTCAACATGAAGTTTATATTTTTATGGACTCTTGAATTTATTTTAGTACTTTGAAATATTTTGGAAACTATTTGATGTAATAAGGCCATAAGGCCATGATGAACGATTTTTATTTCTACTTGTTTTATTGTACTACAAATTTTGATTAGGTTAAAGACTAAGTATTTTATTTTAAAATATACTCGATATGTTTATTACTTAAAATTAAAAAAAAAGGTTTTCTAATATAAAAATCCAGTTTGTTTTCAACACAAGCCCAACCCAAACAATATTTTTTTTAAAATCACACAAGTTTTTCTCTAAGTAACAAAAGAATTTGAAAACCGGTTTACTTGAGGAACATACCAAATCTGGTCAAAGCTCGTGGGCCGGGTTTGGGGTGTTTCAGTTTGGTATCAGAGCCCAGTTTTAAACTCTCGGCCTGTGGTCTAAGGCCCAAAATGTTTTCAAATCGAGCCCAAATGAGTTTTATGAAAATATTTTTGGAAGTAAGCAGGTTTTCTGGCATGGCACCTAAGTCTCCGACCCGCAGTCCACCAGGTAAGTACCCCTAACCTTTGGGTGATTTATATTGTGATCTGTAGAAGGGTAGAAATAGAATGGAACATAGATTAGTATGATAGGTACTTGAACTATAAGGCTAGCTTACCCCAACAGTTACATAAGACTTAAATGCTTAATAAAACAAACCTGTGTCTAAGTCACCGAGTTAGGGTGTGGTAACCATTGTGCGCATGTCTAGGATTGGATCCGGAAGAGCCTGGTATTTAAGCAGTCCTAGTGACTCACCTCCTCTTCGCAGGAATCCTACCTGGTGCGTAACTTTAGTTCACCCTAACCAAGAGGACTTATTCATGGGCTAAACCCCTAACTAAAACTCGAAAGGGATTAGCCACATTTTTATGGAAACCCTAGTTTTAAAATGACTAAATTACCCTTTTGATTTATACAAGCTATCCCAAAAAATTTTTCTGAAATATTTCTTGATTTACAAAATTACTAAAATACCCATAATTGTAAAATTACAAAAATGCCCTTGGTTATGAAATTTCCAAAATACCCACAGTTCTTATTCAAAAAAAAAATTCATTACTTTATAATAAGTCCAAAAACCCTAATTTGCAAATATCAAAATACTTTGATTTTGGAAAATTACGAAATTGCCCCTAACTTATAAAATTACCAAAATGACCCTGATTTCCAAAATTTTTGCAAACATCACCGATTTGGAAAACAAATTCTTAAAAAGAACCCTCAAGTTTTGCAAATTTTGAAATACCCTTGATTTATTAAACTTTACAAATTTACCCTGGTTTTTACCAAAATATTCCCGAGTTCCAAAATTACCGAAATACACTGTAATTTAAAAATTTCCGAAATACCCCCGGGATTTCAAAAAAAAATTCCAAAATACCCTTATTGACAAAATCACCAAGGAACCTTATTTTGACAAATTACGAAATACCCCTGTAGGGTAAATTACGAAAATACCCCTGGGTAGTGGAAAAACAGCAACAATGAAAACTACAACGTTTCTCTGAATGAACGAAAGTTCATCATTGATTGATGAATGTATGAATGTAAAGACATTATGCATGTATGAATACGAAAGAACCACTCCTAAAATTCTTCTCATAAAACTTCTTCGCGGGTAATAAGTGAAACAAGGACTAATGCATAAAACTTTGTAATCAGATTAAATCGCGACGCTAGAAATAAGTTCTAGGGGACGTGAACTTAGAGATTGTACCTAGAAAGTATGATGGTTGTATTAAGATCAGAGTGCGCAGCGTAAGCATAGTGCGGTGAGAAGGATTGTACGACTGTTAATAAGTAATTTCGAGGACGAAATTATTCTTAAGGAGGGTAGAACTGTAACATCCTGGATTAGGGGTTATGCGTTCGTGCATAATTCATGGGATAGTGGGCTCAGTGGGTGTGTTGGATGTGTTCTGAGGAGTTTTAGGAACCCTAAGATGTAAGGAAATGTAAGGAAATGTAAGGAAATGTATGGAAATGTAAGGAAATGCAAGGAAATGTAAGGAAATGTAAGGAAATGTCTTGTCTTGGAAATGTAGGGAAATGTCCTGAAAATGTATGGAAATGTTAAGTTTAAAAGAGGAAAGTGAACATTTCTGGGAACTAAGAAATGTAAGGAAATGATTTGGAAATGATTCAAAAGAGGAAAGTAAACATTTCGGGAAACTTGGAAATGTAAGGAAATGTTAAGTTTAAAGGAGGCAAATGAAAATTTTTGGAAACTTAAAAATGTAAGGAAATGTCAAGTTTTAAAGTTTAAAAAGAGGAAATTAAGGCAAGGTGGCCTTAAGAAAATTTATAGGAGGAATTTGACACACAACCAGGCTTGTCAAAGTGGCTTGAAGACATCACCTAAAAGCCCAGCAAAGTGACGCCACAAGCTTGTGTATTTGGGCCAGGGTTCGAGTCACTTGGGGAGCAAATAAAGAAGTTTTATTTTTGCTTCTAGAAGCAGAGAGGTGGACAGCACAAGGCTTCTAAAAGAGGAGTTTTATTCTCTTTAAATTTCATCTAAATAGGAGATAAATAAAGGATTTTGTTTTGGATAATTTCTAAGAGATAATTGTTGGATTAATTCTTTTATTTTGTGATAATTAAAAGGATAAAGCTATCAATTAGAAGAGTGGTGGCCAAGTAAGGGACTCTAGCCTAGTAATTTCAGCTATAAAAGGAAGAGTAAGGCTATTCTTCATTCATTCTTTTCTCTTCAAGGAAACCTCTGCCGAAAATTCCCTAGCAAACTATTCTTCTTTCTCTTTTATTTTTGCCAAAGTCGAAATCTTCTTCTCCCCAAGTCCACCATTGTCGATCCCTCCCAAATCCCATACTTTTCTATTGAAGCCGAAAATAAGTTCCATCTAGGCCATAGTCGACTAGTCTCCTAATCTCCATAGCCGAATAGTTTAAGACTTCAAGCAAAGGAACTGTCGATATCTAAAGTAAGGGTAAGATCTCATTCGGTTTCATCCCTTTTTCTTTTAAGATTTACCGAAATCTAGGACTAATCCCATTAGAAACTTGTTTGCCAAAATTTGGAAGGATCTTTCGGGATTTACTAAGTGTCGACTACAAGGAAGGAGAAGTTCTTTTCCCGAAGGTACACCATAAGCCATGTGTTCCCTAGTTATTCGGTGAGTTTCGGGATTTAAAATCCACAAGGTAAGTGTCTATAGCATTCGGCCAAGGGCTATTTTAGTAGTTAGATCTATTATTATGTGTTTTAAGCCGAAAACTAATAGATTCAAGGGATCTAGTAAGTAGCCGATTTCAAAGGAGAAGAATACAAGTTTTCGGGATTTGACTATAGTCAATTCGACAACAAGGTAGGTTTTAAGAATACAAATCCTACTAGGATTTGGTTTTATAGGCTTTATGCTAACATATTAAGGTTACCAAATGTAGGAATTGAGATCTAAAGCAATAGATCGGTTTTTTCGGGATTTCAAGGAATTCGTTAAGCAAATCAGGTGTGTACCCCACACTATTTCATAATACGTTTTATGGCTGTGTTAAATAATATATGTGATATTAAGAATATGAAAGTGGCTAAGGTACCATGATATGGTACTAAGTACTCAGGTACGTTTCCTATTTCTACTAGGAATATGAAAAATGTTATTCGTAACATGAGAATATGATAAGAATGTGAACTTGGGCATGTAATTGCATAATATGTTATGGGCATATGGGTTTATTTGAAAGGGGAAGTGAAAAGTGGTGACCTAAGACCACAGTAATCTGAACGTGGTGACCTAAGACCACGAATGCGGTGACCTAAGACCGCAATTTGGAGTGTAGCGGAAGGAGGGTCGACTTAGTAGTCTCCACGGTGTGACTGGCAGGTACGGGGGTGTGTAGCGGATGGACAATTAGGTTTGGGTTTGGGAATGCATCATAACTTGTATTTTATGTTTTGAATGTGTAACTATTGTATGCCTGATTCTATTATGATTTAGTGTCGTGTACACATTGAGTCTGTTTGACTCACCCCGTTGTGGGACCATGTTTCAGGTGATGAACAGTGATGGACCGGGACGACAGTACTTGTGGTGGCCATGCTCAACATGAAGTTTATATTTTTATGGACTCTTGAATTTATTTTAGTACTTTGAAATATTTTGGAAACTATTTGATGTAATAAGGCCATAAGGCCATGATGAACGATTTTTATTTCTACTTGTTGTTTTATTGTGCTACAAATTTTGATTAGGTTAAAGACTAAGTATTTTATTTTAAAATATACTCGATATGTTTATTACTTAAAATTAAAAAAAAAGGTTTTCTAATATAAAAATCCAGTTTGTTTTCAACACAAGCCCAACCCAAACAATATTTTTTTTAAAATCACACAAGTTTTTCTCTAAGTAACAAAAGAATTTGAAAACCGGTTTACTTGAGGAACATACCAAATCTGGTCAAAGCTCGTGGGTCGGGTTTGGGGTGTTTCACTAAGTGTGCGAAATTAGTTACTATGCACTAAATGTGCGAACTGAATTACCGAGCACTATGTGTGCGAAATCGGTCAATGAGCACCAAGTGTGCGAAGTTAATTATCGAGCACTATGTGTGCGAAATCGATTAAGGAGTAATAAGGGTATGAGTTAATTTTCAATTCAAAGATCAACTTTGGTAAGTATTGAAACTACGAGAAGTGGTATTTGAAATCAAGAGTAAGTGATTATTTGTGGATTGGATGGAATGTTTCTTTTAAATGTATAGTTTGGATAATATAAATTGAGATGTGTGAATGTTTACAAAATCATATTGATTGTTATATGAATTACAAAATGTGATTCGGATATATGGAATTTTGGTATAAGATATACGTTTGAATAGTTTGGAACTTGAATATACGAATAATGCATGGGAATGAAATATTTATATTAGGTTCGTGTTGAATTTGAGAGATACGAAATGTTTTTGTGGTTGCACAAGTAAATGAGTAGTTGATGGATCTTCGTCTATTAAATTTTTATTAAATTTATGATATAATGATATAATGCATTTTTGTCACGAAATTGCTTATAACTTACTAAGCTATGATAGCTTACTGTATGTGTTTAAATGTATTGTTTTATAGATTTTGGAGACAAGCTACGAGCTCAGGGATCATCGTCAAAGTCTATCACACTATCTACTAGCTTTGGTATTTTAGAAGCTGAAATTTTGAAACTATGGCATGTATAGGCTGGGTTATATTTTGAAATGATTGTTTTGGGTTATGTATATATATATATTATGCCATGCGAAAATGGCTAAATATTAATACTTAGGACTTATGCGAATTTGGTCATGGTGCTGGCTTATTATGGAAGTATATTTTATAGTGTAATTATGCTTGTGTTGGTAGTATGGTTGATAACGATGTTATTCATGATATGTACTTGATTAAGTAATTAGCTCATTTTAGAAGTATATCATATAGTATAATATGTGTGATGGATGTTCTTATGACTCGATTTAAATGTTGAGGTAGTTGATGAATGTGATTTTGATTGAGCATGGCTTTATAAACTATGGATGAAAATATCATTGTTTGTTAGTTGGACATATTGATACGACTTGAAATGATAAGGAATGCTATGATTCATGAAAGATTTGATGGATACTTGGGTTGGTATAATGTGTAATATTATTAAGGCTAATTTGATAGTCGAATATGTGGTAAGTGAATTGGTTGTTTATAAGAAATTTTGGTATAATGTTTAGGCATATTATTTGACTTGTAAACTAGATATGCTATCAATTATCGTTTGTGACCGAAAATGATTAATGATACTATAGTGAAAGATGTATAAATTAGTAAGTACAAGATTATATTGGACCATTTAGTAATGTTTGCTATTGTCGTATAAATAAATGTTGTAAAATATATGCTTGGTTTATGAAATGAAATATGCTTGTTTATTAACTAGGAATTTGAAAATCATGCTTGTAATATTTGTATATTTCGAACTTTATGTCTATTAAGTATAAGTAGTTTAGCTTTGATGCATGTTAGTTGGATTGCTAATTTGATTAAATAAATAATAACTATATGTTTGAACTTTGAAGCATGGATTGTTTATGTATTATTACTAATAAAGCTCGAATGGATTTTTGTTGGTTAAGTGATCTATATATGATAAAATAATTTATATGAGCGTGCTGAACTGTGTTATGTCAGGTAATGCCTCGTAACCTTAATCCGGCGACTGGTACGGGTTAGGGTGTTACAGAGAAAATGTGGAACCGAATAATAAAAGTGGTAGACAATGATTTTGCATCCAATATTATTATTGAAATAATGAAATAAAAAGAGGATCTTGAATAAATCTATTGAGAAATATAGATATGGAATAAATTGGTCAAAATAGAAAGACGCAACTCAAGTACAATTAAATTTGTGGAGTTTTTTGGACCAGTAGTCCAAATATCTAAAGGTATAAAACCAGTGAGAGTGAAAATGAAGTAGTTTTGCAAAAACAGAATAAAAATATGAAGTTTTTCGCTAAGTACTGGTATTGATTATGAAAAAATATAATATTCTTTTGTAATAGATGCAACAACCATTAGACATATTATTTTGACAATCATAAAAGATTTAACTTGCATCTAATGATTGTCGTTACAACCTTTTATGAATCACTATATAGTAAAGTTTATATTAAAATCCTTAAAGGATTTAGGATGCTAGAAGCATATTGAAATTCTTGAGAAATTGTTCATTTATATGAATTGAAATAATTTGAACATATATGGTAAATTTGACTTAGTGAATAGTAGTTGAAGGAGGATTATAAAATGATTCAAAATAGCAATTTGTGTTTTTATAAAAGAATTATGATTAAAGTTTGTTATGATTATGGTTGAATCTCCTGATGAGATCAAAATATATTTCCCCCAAATTTTCCTCACTCATGACTTTTAAAAGAATGGTAAAATAAATGCTTAGCAATACATTCCAATAGTCATTTGAAAAACTAGTATTCAAGATTGAATACGTAGAATATGAGAAAGTATGCGATGTTTTCATGAGGGGAGTAAATACGCATTGTACTCTTTTTTCCTTAGCCGAGGTTTTGTCCAATTGGGTTTTCCTGGTAAGGTTTTTAATGAGGCAGCATATTATGCGTATTATAGATTGTGTACTCTTTTTCATTCATTAGGTTTTGTCCATCATGATCAAGATAAAAATTTGGCGTACTTTAAATTCTAATAGTTATTAGTATTAGATCTCTACTTCTTTTATACTTCTTATGCCTATAAATAGAGACTCTGATGAAGCATTGTAATCATCCCTTTGATTAATAAAGCACATTTTCTGTTGCTTTCATATTTTTTTTGTTCTTTATTCTCCTTATCTCTTTTTATTTTATAATAATAATAAATTTTAATTTTTAATTTTTGAAATATTTAAAAATATTAAAATCAAATATTATAATGTTTAATATTATTAAACATACATATTTAATTATTAATATTTAATAAAATAATAAATAATTTATTATTTTAATAAATTATTCAATATTACAATTTGATTTTAAAAATAAATTTTAACAATAATTATTTTAAATCTTTAAATAATATCCATACTATATTATTTTAAAAATATTTATATTATTATTTTAATAATAAATATATATTAAAATTTATAAATATTTAATAATAAATGTCATATTGTAATATCCTTAAATCGGGGTCTCTGCATTTTGTATGTGTTTGCATGTGTTGATATGCCTACTGTGTTCGTTTGGTGTGTTTTGGGGTCTAGGCATGACCTCGGGTTAGTCCTGGGGCATGGCCAAAAAATTGTGTTTTAGCACTTAAGAAGAGGGAGCTAGAAGAATTAAGGGTTAAAGGTAATTACTGGAGGATTTAGGCACAAGAAAAGGAGTGGTGAAGTGGTCAAGGAGGCGCCACTAAGGTGTCAGGTAAGTGACGCCACAGGCAGGGAAGGAGAGCTGGTGTTCGAGCTGCGAAGATCCCCTTGCTGCTATTTATTTTTGACGCCAAAGCTGAGGAAGTGGAATGCTCAGGTGGGACTCTCTTGATGGATGAGGATTAAGCTATCAGATTTTAAATGGATGAAGGGGAGGAAAAGATGGTGGTTGACTCATTCAAATCTGTTTGAATGAGTGGATGAGAGGAATTCAAGGAGAAGTGAAGGGGACATCAAGTGTTTGGTGTTTAGCCGAATTGTTGAGTGGTGGTGTGAGTTGGGAAGCAATCGGTTTTGGTTCTTTTGGGGTGGTGGCCGAATGTGCCTAGGTTAGTAGCTAAAATCGGCAAGCTTGGAAGGTCTTGCTCTTTTGTGTTTAGTGTCAAGACGAAACCTCAAATTGCACCCCTCTCAATCTCTCTTTTCTCTTTTCGGCATATTAGGTACTTGGCCGAACCATCTTTGTTTTCCTTGTAAAAGTTGAAACCCAAGTGGCATTCTTCCTCTTTTCTGTTGGTTGCCTATTGCCGAAACCCTTCTTTTCTATTTCATTCATCTTCTCCATCTTCACCATCTTCAAGAGCCGAAACTTGCTTGCTTCTTCTTCTCTTTACTCTGTTCAAAAGCCGAAAGCAATACTCCCTTCTCCATTCGATTCCGGTTCTCAAATACTTGTGCCGAAATACCCAACTTTCTTCTTCTCTTCCATTCGACAGTATCATCCCCTGTGTTTTCTTCTTCTCTTTTAGATTCATAAGCCATAGCCGAAACCTCTTTACTCTCTATTTTCTTCTCCCTGATTGACACCTTGGCCGAATATTGTGTTCATAAACCTCTCTCTTCTTGTGAGTTCTTTTCATCACCTCAAGTGCCGAATCTATCTTGTTCATTTGGATTAGCCGAATCTCCTGGTAAGTGGCTTCTTTTTCCTCTTCTTCTCTTCTTGACCGATTTGGGTAATGCCGAATCTCTTTTGTCTTCTTTGTCACTCCTTCAATCGTTATTAATCAGATCTTAATCCCATTTTTGTTCTTTAAGGATAGCCGAAACCCCTAACATCTATAAGGGGTGCCGATCTGTGTTGATTAGGAGCCGAATCAATCATCAACCCTTTTTGTTTTCGGGATTTATGTTGTGGCCGAATGGCCTATGAATTCTAAGTGTTGTGTTAAAACCGATTGTAGGGAGGAGCATAGCCGAATACAGTGAGTCTCCGGGACTTGGTGGTTGATCTAGGTAAGGTCTTAACGTTTCAAGATCTATTTCTGATTCTTTCAGAAACCGAAGGCTAATCATCTGTGTGTCTTAGTGCTAGCCGATTGCAAGAGAGATCGTCTCATAGTTTCGGGATTTGGTTGGAAGCCAAATCGGCTTAAGGAAAGGGAAACAACGCTTCGGGATTTCGTTAGATTCGAGTAGTTTCGGGATTCTTACTTAGATCTGCGATTAGTCAGGTGTGTAAACTCTTACACACTTTATTGGTATAATATGCTTATTGTGTTATCGTTATAACTATTGAATCAGTGATTTTGCCTTGTGGGCATGAGCTTGGTAACCGGGTAAGTCCCCTGTTATGTGATTTTTGATATAATTCATCATGTTTTGTTAAATGCTATGCTATGCCTTATTGCATGATATATGATATTATGACACGCATGATATGGACATGATGATGATGGGTTGATGAGAGGAGGGGGATGATTTATTTGGACTGTCACCAGTGGTTTTGACCACAAGATGGGTTAGCCCCATCATTCGATTTGTGACTACGGTCACCAGTGGTTTTGACCACACTATTATTATTATTTGTGACTAAGTCCCAGTGGTTTTGACCACCAGTGGTTTTGACCACACTTGTGATATTTGTGACTACGGTCACCAGTGGTTTTGACCACATATGGATATTGTGACTCGTCCCAGTGGTTTGGTACCACAGTGGGTTGGCCCCACATGATATATTACGGGATTGTCATCAGTGGTTTTGACCAGACGATGGGTTGGCCCCATCACTTGATTTGTGACTTCGGTCACCAGTGGTTTTGACCACACCGATATTATTTGTGACTTCGGTCACCAGTGGTTTTGACCACCAGTGGTTTTGACCACACGGGGTAGATAAAGGAGATTGGATGGCTAGGTTATGGGTTGCATGATATGCATGTTTTACTGATGATCTGTGTAAGTGCTTGAACTATCGGGTTGGGGATTTATACACTGAGTCTCGGTGACTCACCCCCTTCCCTTATATTTTGCAGATGAGGCATAGATCGCGGATATGGAGCTGAGGAGGACTCGAGGTGGCCATGCATCTTAGTTGGTTCTGGACTTTAAATTTCTATTTTGATTTTATTAATTTTCTTTTAATTTGGTTTTGGGTTTGTAATAAGGCCGCTAAGTATTATTTTGGGTTTTAATTACTTGCTTTTATTTTGATTATATTATACATATACTGGATTTATGGATTTGTTAAATTAACCGGTAAAAAGCAATGTTTTCAAAACTATAACTCTTTCGGGTTTTTAAAATGTTACCATCGGGTAACAAAGATCACAAAAGAGTAATTAAGGTAACTCGGATGTTTTTCTACAACTCTAATTCTTCCAAACAACTTCCAAATGTAAAAGGTTTTATACTTGACAATACTCATCACTCCGTAACATGCCAAATTCGGTCGTGGTGTGTTGATCGGGTTTGGGGTGTTACACATATAGTATAAAATATGTATATTTTAATTATATAAATACATGTATTTATTTAAATAAGGCTTAGCTTTATTTATTCCTTCCAACTCTAATGTGTTATTATCACACTCATGTATGTAATATATGTAATTTAAATTAAGTTTTAATTAGACTTATTCATTGGTCAGACTGCTCATCAAAGCCTAAGGGTTTGCTTGAAATTTGGAGGGTTTGGGCAAAAATATTTAGCCTGAAAA
This sequence comes from Gossypium australe, assembly GCA_005393395.2. NCBI lineage: Eukaryota > Viridiplantae > Streptophyta > Magnoliopsida > Malvales > Malvaceae > Gossypium > Gossypium australe. The sequence goes on along the minus strand of CM016619.1, from coordinate 20,786,127 downwards.
ATGAGTTTGGACAAAAAATAGGCTTGTTTTTTAGTTTGTAATGTTTTATATTATGTATTTTTTATGTATTATGTAAATTTATAACACATAAAATTTAAATCTATAATACTACTATAATATAAACATTAAAAAAATTAAGATCACTATATATATGATATTAATTACTATAAAATATTATCTTATTATAAAAATAAATTTCGATTGTCAAAAGAAAATTTTACTATAATATTTTGTAATAAGTATATGTATATTGTGATTGTTTCACTAAAAACAACTTTTAAAATTAAAAATATATAAAAATTAAAGAATAAAAAAAACATGTATACACTATTATCAATAAAAATGTTTTGGAAAAATGGAAATTGTTAAAAATAATTTTATTTTATGCATTAAATTTATCAGCAATTTTTTTATTGTTTTAACCTTTAAACTTTGCTTAGCTTATTTAATTGCATTTTATTTTACAATCATAATACATTTTTAATTAATTATTTTTTCAGTTCTATTTTGAAAAATACATACCAAACGCGTTTTCGTTGTTTTCATTATTGTAAACAAATTTCTATTTTCATTTACCAAACGTATTTTCCAATTTACAATAAATAGAAAATGAAAATTGTTTTCTGAAAATAAAAACAGAGAAATTCTCTAAAACCAAACTCACCTTAAGCTTTTTCAAAAACCATTTTCCAAAAACTGTTTTTAGTGAAACAAATGCAACCAATGGGTCTATTTGTTTCATTGATATATTTTCTTCATTTTCATTGTTTGTTAGGAAAAATAAACTTTGTAAATGGTATTACGAGTCAATAGGAAAATATGACTCTTTTTTTTTTTTCATAAAACGTATTACGGATTAAAAATCATTTAATTAGGTAAAATAGTGACCAAAAGGTAAAATTGCACCAATTAGGAGTTTGAACAATTTAGATCCCTAATCTAAAAATTAGCGAGCAATATAGAAGTCAACTGACCACTTTAGCCCATTGAATTGACATTTGTGCACTTTTGTCTGTTTTGCAATTTAGTCCTCCTAGGTGTACGTTAGTGTAATTAATCTATGATGATGATTTGTCGTACTATAGTAGTTAGTGAGTAGCTAGTTAGACTTTGTAATTGCATGCATTTTCATTGTTAGTCACTTTATCACCCAATGTAACACCCCTTACCCGTGTTCAACGCCGGAACATGGTATGAGGCATTACCGAACATAAACACAAGCAAACATACATTTTCCAGTCATAAATTTCCATTCAAATTAAAACTTTTCATAAACATTCATATCGTCCCTAAAACGAGCCTACGAGGCTCAATACATGCTTTGGGAGTGGTTCATGACTAAACCGAGAACTTTAGAAAATTTTACAAAACTTAGAAAATTTTTCATGTTACAGGGCTCACACGCCCGTGTGGTCCAAGGGACACGCCCGTGTGACCCTTAGACATGTCTGTGTTCAAAATAGGGTGTTCTCTGACTTGTGCCACACGACCGCGCCACACGCCCGTGTGCTAGGCTGTGTGGTCAATTTAATTTTCATAATTTTTCATAAAATAGGTGCAGACTTCACACGGCCGGGGCATATGAGCGTGTGGCACAGTCGTGTAGCACAAGTCATAGAACGTTCTTTTTTGAACACAGCTTGTAACACGGGCGTGTCTAAGGGTCACACGGGCATGTTCCTTGGACCATACGGGCGTGTGAGCCCTGTAACATGAAAAATTTCCTAAGTTTTGTAAAATTTTCTAAAATTCTCGGTTTAGTCCCAAACCACTCCCAAAGTATGTATTGAGCCTCGTAGGCTCATTTTAGGGATGATATGAATGTGTATGAAAAGTTTTAATTTGAATGGAAATTTATGACTCGAAAATGTATGTTTGCTTATGTTTATGTCTGGTAATGCCTCGTACCTTGTTCCGGCGTTGAAAACGAGTAAAGGGTGTTACATTTAGTGGTATTAGAGCATTAAAATACAAATATAACATTGCATTATTTACATGCGAATTACATCAGTACAAAAATAGTGAAAATGGACCTAATCGTCAAACACTTTGTTTTTCCCCCGATCTAGGTCCGAACTTCATTTTTCTTGATCTATAATAGAAAATTCAGCTCATTTAATACTCGCATTATTCAATTCAGCCAAAAATCACATTATGAAAAATTACATTTTTGCCCTTAATTTTTCAACTTTTTACATTTTAGTCCCTAGGCTTGTAAAATGAAATATGTTCAATTTCTTCAAAACCCAAGCCTAGCTGAACCTTACTCATGCTTATAGCAGCCCACATTTTTCATTAATTCACACTTTTACTACATGTTTTATAACTTTTACAAATAGGTCCTTTTAAGCATTTTCATAAAAAATCACTTAGTAAAAGTTGTTTATCTAACACCAAACTTGCATAATCTACCATTAAACATCAAAATACACAAATATCCAACATGAGGAAAATTTTAGACTTTGATTTTCTTTTAAATTAGTCCTTGAAATAGCTAGATTAGGTTGCACCGATCTCAAAAATGTAAAAACCATTAAAAACGGGGCTAGAACGGACTTACAATCGAGCTTGGAAACTTGACAAACCCTAGCTATGGTTCCTCTTGCAATATTCGGCCATGGGGATGAAATTTGGAGAAGATGGACACTTTTATTATACTTATTTTGGCTTATTTACCAAATTACTAAAATGCCCCTAACTTAAAACATAAAAATTCTCTTACTCCATGTCCATTTTTGTCCATACTAGCATAATGGTCTAATTACCATCTAAGGACCTTTAATTTAAAATCTCATAGCAATTGGACACTTATAACATGTAGAACTTAAATTTTGCACTTCTTGCAATTTAGTCTCTTTAACTAAATTGAGTGCCCAAACGTCAAAATTTTCGAACGAAAATTTCACGAAATCATTTCATAAAATTGTAGACCCTAAAAATATAATAAGAATAAATTTTACTGCGTCAAATTTGTGGTCCCGAAACCACTGTTCTGACTAGACCTAAAATCGAGTTGTTACACCCAATCTCTCTTAGGTTCAATCCTCAAAATACTTCGTGTTCTGTTATAACACAAAAATATTACAACTAACCTATCATACTTGCAATTAAGCCGTTTTAGTTTTTGGTAATTTTGTGTTGATTCTCTGCTTAGCATTCGTACGTTGTAGCGTGGTCAAGTCATTGGCGCCATTGCCAAGGAGATTTGTATCTGATTAGTTGATTTGTATAGTTGTTGCATGTTGTTCTATGAACATAATTGGTAAAAACCAGGTGAATAGATACGACACTTTATTTGTTTGCTTTTTTGATTTATTCTTTTATTTATTGGTGTATCTTGTGGATGCAACTCTCAGTGTATGACTTGGATTAACAACGAGTTAATCCCATTTGAGCATGAGCTGGAGTGGTTAATAACAAACACTAGAAGAGTTCAACCTTCAAGGGAGGATCAACCATTGATAGAATTGCCTATTACCGGTCATACGATTGAAAACCCTCGATTTGAAGATCCACCCTTAGGCCTCCCAAACGCTAAGGAGAACGAACATCTTATTCGACCAAGACGAATGGCAAACCGTACATTGCGAGACTACGCCATGCCAAATTTGGATGTGGTGCTAGGAAGCATCAACCAACCCCCCATTAATGTTAACAATTTTGAAATCAAGTTGACCATGATCCAAATGATCTAAAGCAACCTCCAATTCTGGGGCTCCATGAATGAGGATCCCAAGTAACATCTTAAGCATTTTCTCACCCTTTTCGATACGTTTAAATATAATGGGATATTCGATGACGCTATACATATTCAGTTATTCGCTTTCTCTTTATATGTTGAAACGTTTATGTAATAGCTCATTGTTCAGTGGTTTTGAGACCACCAAATCCAACGAGTAAGTTTGTAAATATTATTATTTAATACTTACGAGGCAAACATGGTTTTTAAAAGGTTTCTGATTTGATAATTTATGTTATTTAAGCTATTTATTAAGTTCAAGTGGTAAGACCCTAAGGTTAAGTGGTTTTAGAAAATGAGGTATGTAACACTCCTTACCCGTATTCAACGCCGGAACAGGGCTCGAGGCATTACTAGACTTACAACACAAGCATTCACACAATTCCGAGTCATAAATTGGCGTCCAAATTAAAACCATCCATATTCAATCATAAAGTCCCTTAAACGAGCCTACGAGGCCCAAAACATGCTTTGGAAGTGTTCGGGACTAAACCGAGAACTTTAGAAAATTTTTCATGTTACAGGGGTTACACGCCCGTGTGGTTCAAGGGACACGTCCGTGTGACCCTGAGACACGCCCGTGCTACAAACTGTGTTCAAATTAGGGTGCTCTCTGACTTGTGCCACACGGCTGTGCCACACGCCCGTGTGCTAGGCCGTGTGGTCAATTTAGTTTTCATAATTTTTCATAAAATAGGTGCAAACTTCACACAGCCGGGGCACATGCCCGTGTTCAAGGCCGTGTAGCTCACACGGCCGAGACACACGCCCGTGTCTCTGCCCGTGTGCTCAATTCTGGACATTCTATTTCTCAAAATTAAGGTGTAGAGGACACACGGCCAGAACACATGCTCGTGAGGTGGATCGTGTGTCACACATGACCTAAACACACACTCGTGTGTCTACCCGTGTGGACAAAAATAAGGCTATTTACCAAACCATTTGCCACCCTCATTTACTCCTACACTTACACCAATTCAATGGCACAATTCATGGCATACTTAGGCAACCAAAACATCCACAACCAAGGTATTAGCATCACATCCACATGCTAACCTCTAACATGCATAACCATCATGATCTATTAATACAAGTCATGCAAGTTTCCACATTCATGATGATATCAACATATAAATATACTTCAACCAACATAAGCCATCATTCATGGCCATATACAAAATGAAATCATTAACCATTATAAGCCAATACATTTGGCCACATTGCAAATGACACATATAACAAAATGACCAAGTCCCTATACATGCCATACACTCAAAATGCTAAGACCATTAATACCCAAAATGAGAGTTTGATAGTGTGATCCGAATCTCCAACGATCTCCGATTCCAAGTTAGTTTGGCGACACTATAAAAACATGGAAAATAAACGGAGTAAGCTATATAGCTTAGTAAGCTCGTATACAAGAAATAAGCAACCTTACCATGCATATAACATTCAATTATTATAACATAATTAAATGAAGACATACTATGGTCTCATGATCATAATCTATTCCATCACAAAAACTTACCTCATATTCATCATTTCACATATTTATTAAACATGAGGTTTATGTACATACCCGAGCCATCTCGAAATGAAAACATGAGCTTTATGTACATACCTGAGCCATCTCGAAATGAAAACATGAGCTTTATGTACATACCTGAGCCATCTCGAAATGAACTTACACATATTCTCATCTTTGACATACCCGTGAACCACTCGGAATAACAATGGCAGATAGTCGGGAAAATTTGCACACTAAGTGCCATATATGTAGCCAAAGCTACCTAAGTCTCATATCACATAATCGCTCGCTCTCGAGCTATTGACGGGCCTGCTCATACAAGCTGTCAGTCAAGACGTAGCTACGTAGTGCTGCTCATACAAGCTAACAATTATCCGCAACATATGCCAGTATACTCAGCCACCGGTAGGACGTACGAGACCAGCACCCGGATCACATAATCACATAGCATATAATGACCCTAGTGACATGTCACTTGTATCTTACCCTATTCCTAAGGTTCAAACGGGATTTCTTGCTTGTCGATTCGTCTTTGGACTCGTTCATAGGATTAAGTTCATCCACATTTATCAAACGTACAAATCATGCAATATTAAAGCAATAAGATACAATCATATTAAACTTATTTTTAACATACGAACTTACCTTGGTACAAAATGGATAATTGTTCGATTTAGTCCATAATCTTGTTCTTTCCCCGGTCTAGGTTAGAACATCGTCTTTCTTGATCTATAATATCAAATTTATCTTATTCAATTATCACATTATTCAATTTTACCCCCAAAAACCCCTTATGGAAAAAATTACATTTTTGCCCCTAACTTTTCAACTTTTTACATTTTAGTCCCTAGGCTCGTAAAATGAAATATAGTCAATTTCTTCAAAACCCAAGCCTAGACGAATATTTCTAATGCTCATAGCAACCCACATTTTCTATTTATTCACATTTCTACTACATATTTTACAACTTTTACAAATAGGTCCTTTTAGGCATTTTCATCAAAAATCACTTAGTAAAAGTTGTTTATCTAACATCAAACATACATAATCTACCATTATACATCAAAATAAACAAATATCTAACATAGTTAAAATTTTAGACTTCAATTTTCTTTCAAATTAGTCCTTGAAATAGTTAGGTTAGGTTGAGACAACTTCAAAACCATAAAAATCATGAAAAACGGGGCAAGAATGGACTTACAATCGAGCTTGGAAGATGAACAAACCCTAGCTATGTTTTCTCTTGAAATATTCAGCCATGGGGGACTAAATTGATGAAGATGAAGACTTTTATTTAGTTATTTTGGCTTTATTTACTAGATTACCAAAATGCCCTTCACCTAAACTTTGAAATTTTTCACTAACCATGCCCAATTTTGTCCATACTAAAGCATAATGGTCTAATTACCATCTAAGGACCTCTAATTTAAAATTTCATAGCAATTAGACACCTCTAGCATCTAGAACACACATTTTGCACCTTTTTCAATTTAGTCCTTTTAACTAAATTGAGTGCCCAAATGTCAAAATTTTCGAACGAAATTTTCAAAAAATCATTCCATAAAATTTTAGACCATAAAAATATAATAAAAATAAATTTTTACTGTGTCAGATTTGTGGTCCCAAAATCACTGTTCCGACTAGGCCCAAAATCGGGCTGTTACAAGGTATTGGGACCTCATTTTTATAAACCGAGCCATTAATATTTTTATAAATATTTATGGGGTGTCATTAAGGTGGTGTTAAGGTTTCATTGAAAAATTTTAATGTTTCGACAATTAATTAAGAAAAAAGAATTAAATTGTAAAAGTTGAAAAAATCAATCGCTATTAGTTTAAAGGTGTTAATTGCTTAAAGAATTATAATGGGAAGGCCTTATTGAGGAAATTAGTCATCCTAAAGATAGTGGGGCAGTTGGGTGCTTAATTTCTTTTAATTATAATGTTTTATATGTTATTTATTTAATAAAATAAAATAAAGGGTTAAAAAAATAAAAAACATAAAAGACAATAGGTGTTTTCTTCTCTCCCACCGAATGTCACCATGGAAATAGAAATTTAAAAGCTTCAAGCTTCGGTTCTTCTTTGGATGGTGCATGGTAAGCCCTTTTTCATCTATTTCTAATATTTTTGATGTTTTTGAGATTGTTGCAACTAGGTCCAATTAGCCCGTACCTTCGATTTTGAAACTGTTAAAGATTTTGAATGTTGCCATTGATGAATCTTGTGATTTTTTTATGTTAAATGATGAATTTGGAATGTTGATTGATAATTAAAATTATTTTGTTAAGTGATTTTTGATGAATTTATCGATTAGGGACTAAATTGTTAAAATAATAAAAGTTTAACGATTTGATGTGAAATTATTGCAAATATGGGTTGATATGGGTGCTATGAATATATATATATATATATATATATATATTTTGCAAAAGATGACTGATATCCATTACATGGCACACGACTCAAAGTGTTTTAAATAGAGTCTCATCAAACATAACATAAGAAAAGACAAAATGCAACAGGCCAACAGCCAAACCATAAAACCGCACATAGAATGTAACAGCCCGATTTTGACCCCAGTCAGAACGGTGGTTTTGGGACCACGAATCTGAGTTAAAAAATATTTTAATATTATTTTCTATGCTTATTATGTGTGAATTGGTGTGTGTGAAAATTTCGTATTAAAATTTGATCGTTTTGGTGCTTAATTGTGAAAAAAAGGCTTAATCGCATAAAAAAAAATTTGGTGGTTGAATGTCTAAGTACTAAATTGAAGGTGGCTTCTTAAATTGAGGTATTAATAGTTCAATTTAGCCAAAAATAAAGCTTAGTGCTTGTCATCATTTGCATGTAATAGTGACTTGATTGTTTATATTATTTTTTGATAAATGTGGTATTTTAATATATGTTAAAATATGATATTTGGTAAAAAGATGAAGTGTTCATCTTTCTTGTTTGTTTTAGCCGAAACTTAGCAAAAGAAAAGGAAAGAAAAACCTAGCTACATTCGGCCTTGTCTAAGCTTGATTGAGGTATGTGTTTAGCTCGGTTTTTGATAATTTTTACGTTTTTGAGATCATTGCTATGTGATTTAGCTAGCCCATGCTTGAATTTTTGAGTTGGTTTGTATTTTGTGAATTGCCATTGAAGAAAGCTTGTTGTTTTTGTAGTTTGATGATGAAATATTGATTATATGTGATAGATTAACAAGGTTTGTTCTTGAACTTTTGATGAAATTGAGTGATTTGGATTAAATTGCAAAAATAAATTTTAGAGGGACTAAAATGTGAAATAAATGAATTGTATGGACTTATATGAACACTATGAAAATTCGCTAAACATGAGTACCTTGAAATTTTGAGTATTTTGTGTTTTGTGCAATAGGGACTAAATTGTAAAAATTGTAAATGTTAGAGGTAAAATTGTAATTTGCCCGAGTATGTGTTTTTGGACTAAATTGAATGAGAAAAATGTTGAATGAGCTTAATTTGAAATTATTTAGATCAAGAACAAAAAGAATCGGGATTGGATCGGGGAAAAGCGAAGTTGAATGAATAGCCGGAAAACCTAATCCGTCGATTTTCGAGGTAAGTTTTTAAGCAATTGAGTTGCATTGACTTTATTTATAATGATATAAATAAATTTAAATGGAAGGAAATATATATATGAGAGATTGCCGAATGTGGTATTAGTTTATGAAATTAATTAGTTGATTCGAAAATGAACATATATGGTTGGAGGTAAGTTCTTATGTATATAGTAAGAAACAAGTTTGAAAGATGCACTAATGTGCAAATTTACCTTTTGAGCACTAAGTGTGCGAAATCGGATAATGAGCACTAAGTGTGCGAATTTTAAAACACCGAGCACTAAGTGTGCGGAATCGGTCATTTGGCACTAAGTGTGTGAATTTTAAAATACCGAGCACTAAGTGTGCGAAATCGGTTGTAATGCACTAAGTGTGCGAATCGAATTTCTGAGTACTAAGTGTGCGAAATCGGGAAAAGAGCCTAAGTGTGCGATGAATTTTTATATTTTGGAATGAATTTGGTAAGTTGATAGTATGAGGTGTTATTATTTGAAATCAAGTATGAGTGATAATTTGGTTTGGATGGAATGTATTTATTAAATATATAGTTCGATTGATATAGGTCGATATGGAGAAATGCTTGTAAAATCTCATTGATTGCTATATGATTATATAATGTGATTCGGCCAAGTGGAATTTGTATAAGGAGTTCATTTGATTATTATTTTTTTTGATCTTGAACATGTGATTTATATGAGTTTGAAATGCAAATATAAATTCGGTAAGTAAAATGCATGTGAAATCTATTATCGAAGGTTTGGATGTTCGGTCTTTGGGCTATTAAGAAGCGAAAACTTTGAAATATGATATAAATTATAGTATTGGTTAGAAACCTTGGTAGTGATTATATTAATTTGATTTATATAATACAAAGATATAATGCATTGTGGTTGTGAAATTGCTTATAACTTACTAAGCTATGATAGCTTACTTGGTGTGTTCATTTGTGTTATTTTATAGATTTTGAAGTCTAGCTACGAGCTCGGGGATCATCGTCAAAGTCTATCACACTATCAACTAACTTTGGTATTTGTTTTAGTTGAGTTTTTGAAACTATGGGATGTATAGACTAGCTTGTGTTTTGGGTTCGTTTTGAAATTGTAAATATTAAGCGATGAGAAAATGGCTTGAAATTATACTTATGATTATGCATTTTCAGTTGTGATATAAGTTCATGTTGGATATTATGTTTCATAGTATAAGTGTGTGATATGCTTGGTATATATATATGTTTTGGCATGAAGTAATTATATATATGGCTTATGATTAGTTCATTTGTAAAGCTTGATACATGTGGTTGTTGAATGTGTTTGGGTTATGGATTGTTAATGACTTACTATTGGGATGCATAATTTGAAACATGAATCAATTTGAAAATTGTTTATAATGTAAATTATGTATTCAGTCATGTGATGAAAATTAGGTGATGGTTATAAGCTATTTATGATTCGGCAATGGTGTTTAAATCATGTCATTAAGTGTTTAGTATATGTTAATGTTAAAATTGTGGTATTGGACTTGTGGACTAAGTTAGGCTATGAAAATTTGATTAAGGAATGTGGTTTTTGTGCCGGATTGAAATGGCATGCTTGCATGGATAATTTGGTTTAGAAATGATAAATAATGTGTATATGCATATCCGGCTAAGGCTTGGATTCATAAGGATAAGTTTGTGATATGTTATATAGCATAATTATATAATTATATTATGTATTGATCGTTGTCATAAATGACTGAATATGTATTCTATTGATTTGGGTTGTGGTTGATTACTTAGGTACGTAAGGTAAAGGAAAATAATGAATATACAATTTGAATGTTTTGGTCAGTTTATTTGGGTACTAAAAGAAGGTTAAGTTAATGATATATTCGACATATGCTAAGTAAAAAAAAATATTTATATACATATCCATGACATGGTTTGTTGTGGTTAGGTATACAAATGTCATAATGATATATGTTTACATGTTTTAAAGTATGTGCATATAATTTGTTTATTATTAAGTTATCTTATACATTGATTATTCGAATGCCATAAATGAGAAGTATACATATATGCTTCGTATGGTGGAGTTTTTAAAGCATGTGAATTATGACTGTTCAGAGATGTGCTTTGGTCAATAATGCCTTGTAACCCTAATCCGGCGACGGATAGGGGTTAGGGGTGTTACATAGAAAAATAGCAAACCATAAATGAAAAAGATAAAACCACCCTATGCCAGATACCAAACGACTCAAAAGTAGAAATATCAGCAAACACCTATCTTCTCTTTATGTAAAAACGTATCTGAGATGAGCAAACTGAAGAAGAGCAAAAAGCTTTGAACTCATCCATGGAAATTCTTTGAACCTTCTCCATAGTCAAAGCGATCCCAAAAATAAACTTAGCGGTTCTGGATCCAAACCATCCGATCCTTATCTGCCATCTTCCTCACCGATTCTGGAGCTCCATCTACCTAGATGCAAGAGGTTTGGCGTCTCCTTCTTTCCAAAGCTAAGGTGTGAGCCGCTTTGCTAACCGCGCGAGGAACAAAAAAGTAAGAGACTTCTTCGAAATTATTTTGAAGGATATGAATATTGTGCGTAATCGATCTGAGAATAGATTTATCTTCCACTATTATCTTGAGTTTTTTAATTATCGACAGGGAGTCCCCTTCTAAGAGAAGACGCTGAAAACCCATTTCAAGAGCAAAAAGCATAGCCCTTTCGCACACCCTTGCTTCAGCCATAAAAGCGTCGGCAACATCCTCAAAAAGGTAAGTACACCCAATAAGTTTGTTATAGTCTCCTTGTCATTAGACTCCACATTAGCCCTAAAGTAGATAAGAGATTTATCGAAATTCACCCGTTGTCCTGAAACCATCTCATACTCCTGAATAATATTTCGAACCACACTAGCTCCCTTACTCGAGGCATCCCCAAAAAGAATGCAGTCATCCGCAAAAAATAAGTGGTTAATTGAAAGTCTTTCCTTTCTAATAAGAGTACCCCTTATCAGCTCTTTATGTTTGGCTTCATTAAGCAGTGTAGAGAAACCTTCAGCACAGATTAAAAAGAGATGAGGGTTGAGTGGATTGCCCTGTCTTAAACCTCGAGAAGGTGAGAACCAATCACTATTAGACCTATTAAGACTCACGGAATAGGAGACAGAACAAACACATCTCATAATGAGGACAACCCAATCAGTATGAAAACCCAAACGAGTAATCATTCCAGCCAAAAACTCCCACTCAACACGATCGTACACTTTACTCATATCAAGTTTAAGTTCAAAATTCCCTTTTTTACCTTTCTTCTTCATTTTAAGGGAGTGAAGGACCTCATAAGAAATTAACACATTATCTGAAATATGTCTAAAATTGCACTCATACGATCCACTAGGACTTTCGCAATAATTCTGTAAACTACGTTACAAAGACTTATAGGTCGAAATTGTGAGAAATTTTTGGTTTCTCAACTTTAGAAATCAAAACAATGCAAGTTTTATTAATCTCACCTATTTCAGATTCACCATTTAGAACAAATAAACAGTAATTAGAAATATCAGGCCCAATAATATTCCAGTACCTTTGAAAGGAAATTGCGGGAAAATTGTCGATGCCAGGAGCCTTCAAAGGTGCCATTGACTTGACAGCATAGCCAATATCCTCCTCAGTGAACTGTTTAAGCAATTCATACTCGTAGTAATCCTTTTCTCCACTAACCCAAACAAACGTTCATCAGCACCCATTTCAGAGGCTGAAAATAAATTACCAAACTAATCTGAAGCGAGCTGTAGCATCTCCTTGGTCGTAGAGAACCATCTTCTATTCTCCCTTTCTAACCCAGTAATTCGACCACGGTTTTGCCGTTGAACAGCCACTTTATGAAAAAAACTGGTATTTTGATCCCTACTTTTCAGCAAGTTAACGCTAGCTCTTTGCTCCCAAAATATTTCTTCTTGATTAGCCTCCAAATTAAGACCCAGTTGAACATCTGTGATTTCGGCTAAGATCTTACTAATTGGATCCCGATTGTAAAGATTATGTAATATTTTTTTCTAAATCTACACGAATTTTCTTTTTTTGTTTATTTTTGGATCGACTCCATTGCTGAAGCAACTGGCCCATTTTATCAAGCTTATCCGGGACGCTTCCTGAAAAAACAGCCTAATTCCTTTTTACCTCCTCCTCAAAAAAACTTTCTAAACACTATTTGGCCTCAAAACAAAAAAGTTTGGCTCCATTACACTGACCATTCTGTCGTACTCCAGTGGTATCCAATAGAATAGGACAATGATCCGAGAAAGAATGGCTCAAATGCTCTACCTGGTAGCTTGGGAAAAGATTCATCCAATCCAAAGATGTAACTCCCCGATCAAGTCTCTCCCTTATATTTGTTGACAAGAACCTTCCTCGCTCCCACGTAAACCACCTACCAATATAACCTAAATCATTGAGCCTGCAATCATCCAACATGGTTCGAAACTCATTCATCTACCGTTCTGATCTAAGACGACCACCCTTTTTTTCAAAAGAATTTGTGATCTCATTGAAATCCCCCATCACAAACCATGGGTTCATTTAGTCATGTCCCAACTGTCTAAGTAATTCCCTTGACCCACCTCTACTCCTTTCATCCGGATTCCCATAAAACACCGTTAGCCGCCAAATGTCACTACATTCATTATCATGGACCTCAACATCACTATGAAAATAAGAGAAAATCTTGATCCGAATCAACGAATTCCCTTTCCAACCCAAAGATAGACCACCTTTTGAACCTATCGCCCCAATATCAATCCCATTTTCAAAACCGCATTTCAATCTAACTATTTCTATCCTTTTAGAACATAATTTTGTTTCCATAAGAAACAAAATTCGGGGATTAATGGCTCTCAATTTGTTCCCGAGCCTATTAACAGTTTGTGATCTGCCCAAACCACGAACATTCCAACTTAGGATTTTCATTGCATTCGGCTATTCTATTCAATAGAGCTAGCTGTTAAATCAAGAGAGCCTCCTTCAAAATTGTTTCCCATAAGAGTTGTTGAACCCTCCATTATCCTTTGACATTTCTTTCCTTCTAAAGAAATTAGTGGATCATTTTCCTCATCCAACATCAGATCCGTGGGCCCAATTTCAAACCCATTTCCATTCGAATCCCTACTACCCAGATTACGCCAACTATCATGCCCTTTAATTAGAATCTGTTGACCAGATTCCAAGGGAATTAAATTGGATTTAAAGATTTTGTTCCCAATTCCCCCTTAAGTTTTAGCCAGCATCACTCCCCCATCTTAAATTACTGCTCTGATTGATTTTTTCCATATCCACACTACTACACGGTGATCCGTCAGCTTCATGGAGCCTCTTACTCACAGTGGTATTCCGTCTGCGCGCCACCGCACGCAAAGATATATCCTAGCCAAAAATAATTTTAGACGGATCAATTCGAAGATGAAAAGGACAGAAACTCTCACCATGCCCTAGTTTACCACAAATGAAACAAAATAAACTCAATTTCTCATATTGAAAGTGAGCATAAACAGTCATATCTTTTCCAATCTAAATCTTTTTCTTTCTTTTCAACGTAATAGATACATCCAGTCGAACACGAATACGCATAAAATTTTTAAAACCCAAGGTCGGTATAGAAGTATCATATTCGAGAAATTATCCCAAAAAAGTACCAAATTGCTTAGCCATCGTTTCTGTTATCAAACCTGGAGGCAAATTGTGTATTTGGACCCAAAATTTAGTAAAATTTAATGATATAATTGACAGATCTTCTCTACTTTGGACTTTTTACAGAATAAGCAAATGGTTATTGAAAAACCATGGTCTGCCAGAAAGCACCCTTTGGACGTCAAAATCATGAAAAAATTGAAAAAGAAAACATTTTTCCCCTAGATCCGAGATACAAATCCTTCCAATGGGATGCCAAAGATCAGCCATGGTGTTACGTAGAGATGGGAAATGGACAACACTATCTATTAGACATCGCCCAACCAAATAGAACTGATAGTTCCGATCCATCACTGCAACTTCCTCATGAAACGCCTTCTCCTCCTCATCCATTAGACTCAGATTGGCTAACCACTCCTTCATAACTCAAAAAAACCCACTCAACTATCACACCAAAACAAAGGAAAAAAAAACAAAATCAAGAAAAGCGGCTGGAAAGAGAAGAAAATTGAGTGTCAAAAGAAAAACAGAGAATTCATGTCAAAAGACAGACAGGAGAGGTTAAAATGGTTCCATGAATATTTGGATGTTACAAATTGGCATTAAAAATGGTTAATTTGCATGTTTTGGGCTCATGGACTAAATTGAATAAAAGTGAAGCTTTAAGGGAAATTTTTGAAAAAATGACTAAATTGCATAAAATACATTTTTTTACTGCCTAAATTAATAGATTGAATAAAATTATTAATTTAGATCAAGGTCGGATGGAAAATCGAGGAGAATAAAAATTACCAAAATGCCTCTATACTTTGACATTTCTGCAATTTAGCTATGTAAGTTCGTATGAACTGAAATTTGTATAGTGTTGATTAAATTGAATGTTAGTATGTGACTCTATTGTGATTGAATCAATATATTATATGTTATTATGTAATTTATCTTGTCAAGAAACGATGGAAATTCAACGATGTACGGCAACTATTGAATCCCGTTTGAACCTTAGGAATATATAGGATAAAAATGACATGTCATTAGAGTTACCATGTTTCGGGTGTTGGTCTTGAATGTCCTACCGATGGCTAAGGTCCGGCATTAGTTGCGGATACTCGACAGCTTGTGTGAGAAGTATCGTGTAGCTTACATTTCGACTGACAGCTTGTGTGAGCAGACCCAGGTTACCATGTTTTGGGTATTGGTCTTGAATATCCTACAGATGGCTGAAGTCCGGTATCAGTTGCAGATACTTGACAGCTTGTGTGAACAACATCGTGTAGCTTACATTCTAACCGACAACTTGTGTGAGCAGCATCGTGTAGCTCACATTCTGACCAACAACTTGTGTGAGCAGACCCATTTTACAGCTCATGTGAGCAATGACTATATGTTAGCACACTTTGTGTGAGCTTTCCGTGTATCCGATACTATACTAAGTGGTTCAATGGGCAGGAAAAGAGATGAACCGGTAAGGGTTCCGATTGATTTCACTACGACAATCATGGAAAGGTATGATGTATCGATGATTAAAGTATGAACATTCATGATTATGAAAAGTATGATTTAAGTGATGCTAATTTTATGTACCATATATGATTTAAGTGATGCTAATTTTATGTACCATATCTTGCCATGTGATGATATTGCTAAGTTATGTGTTTAATCTCTAGCTTGTGGCTATGGTTAATGTTATGTTTATGTGTTATGTGTTATGCAAGTGAAATGGTAAGTGTTTAGTATGAACTAAGACATGTATGCATGAAATTTATTGAAATGGTGATACTTAGAAAATATGATATGTTATGAAGAATGATAAATCCAATTGGATCATGTTCAAGTATAATGGTTATCTATGTTAAGTTTACATGAATTATGTTTAAATGAACTAACATGTTTTGTTGATGTGCTTAGGCTTATGCCAAGCTTGTGGATATGATTGATGTTTATGACTATGCTTTTATTATGCATATGAAACAAGTAAGAAAAAAGAATGAAATAGTAAGTATGTAATTGGGATGTATTATGATGTTATAAAGGTTTAATGTGATAAATGATGTATTTACATGTGAGCAAATTGCTTATGCTATGGATGAGTCTACCTATGTCATGGATAAATACATTGAATTGAGAATTAATAACGTTGTTTAGGCTCATGATAAACATTGGAGACGGAATAGAAAGTAAGTAAATAGAAAGATATATAATCTTATAAAAATGATGATGATTATATATTATGTCTCATGAAATCATATGAACTTATTCATTTGTGAGTTGATGATCATATAGATTTATGAATCTCATGGCATTGACGTAGGTTTATGTTTATTCTATAAAAATTCATCATTGAAATGTAATATTATGATTATGGTTTATACGAGCTTACTAAACATTCATTGCTTACGTAGTTGTTTTTCCTTTACTTTTTAGATTATCCAAAGCTCGATCGGGTTGGAAGCAAGTCGAAGATTCATCACACTATCCATCGAATATATCAGTAGATTTTGATGTCTTGATTAATGTTATAATGGCATGTATAGGTGGACTTATGGTTGATGATTAGCTGAATGTTAGTTGATGAGTTTGGCAAGTATATGTCATTTTGGGGGTGATGTAGCCTTGGTTCATTTGGTGCCTTATTGATTTGTGTTAATTTGATAATATGTTAAAGCATGTCTGAATGGCCAAAGTGATATATGATGAATTGACCTCAACATGGTCAAGATATAGTTTACTTTGGAAAGATTTTGAACTAGATGTGCATGAATCTAATATGGTATGGTTATTATGTATCAATTGTGTTATGTTTTGGCATGGAAACAAGTTAATTGATAAAATGGTTAAATATGAACATGTATAGGTGTTTTTTGTTTGATGAAATAGTCATTATTTTTTACTTGTAAACATGGTATTTTGGTTGATAAATTATTTGTCATGTTGGCATGTATATATATGTGGTTCATGATTGATGACATTTTGGCATTTTGGTGCGTAAATGGTTAATGTTGAAATGTTCAAGTAGATGTATGTTTTTAATGATCAATTTGGTATGTTTTGTTGAGGTTTGATATATGGTCAATTGTGTTATGCCTTGACATGATGATTTGTGGTTGTGTATATTTGATTTATGCCAAAACATGTATGTGTTTAGGTTGATTTCAATATTTATGTTTGAGGTGCCTTTTGGGCATGTTGGTTGTATGCAAAACTGCCATATTGATCTAGTTTTATTATGCATGTTTTAGGTACATTTTGAATGCTTGAAATAGGTGCAAATGGCTTGTATATGTGATCATATTTTGGGCGAAAGAAATGGCTTGAAAATGGCCTATTTCTTGTCCACATAGCCTAAGACATGGGCATGTGTGACACACGGCCTTATGTCCCCTGTAGGTTTTTAAAGGTTGCATTTCAAGAATTACACGGCCTGGCACACGAGCGTATGGCTTGGCCGTGTGAACCAAGTCAGAGAGTTACATGGGCACAGACACGGGCTGGAATACGGCCGTGTCCCTACTTCGAATGCCCACACGGCCTGAGACACAGGTGTGTGTTTTAGTCGTGTGAGTCACACGGCCGTGTGACCCTTGTAGTATGAATTTTTCTATATTTTTCCATAAAATTCTAAATGTTTTCGATTTAGTCCCGAATCATTTCTAAAGTGTTTCTAAGGCTTCAATGGCTTGAAAAAGGGATGTTACGCATGTGCTTGAATGGAATATGATGTGTATTATAAATGATTGCAATCAAATGTTTTAAGTTAAAAGTTTTCGGTAATGCTCCGTATCCCTATTCCGACGATGGATATGGGTTAGGGGTGTTAAAGTTTAGGTGGTTGGATTTGCAGCCGGTGGACTCCATCATGACGTAGGACGAGCTAGCCAACTGCTTCCTTGCCAAATATTTCCCACCAAGCAAAACAATGAAGTTGTGAATGGACATCACCAACTTCTAGCAACTAAAGGGAGAGTTATTGTATGAGGTGTGGGATCGCTTCAAATTAATGCTTCGTAAGTGCCTCTACCATGGTCTCAAAGATTGGCTTCAATTAGAAACATTTTATAATGGGTTGGATAAGAATTTGAGGTCGAGTTAAGACAGATCATCCACAGGGGCGTTCATGTCCTAAGACCTATGTTGAAGGTTGCCAACTTATTGAGGATATGACAATGAACTCTTACATGTGGCCGACTGAACACTACACATATAGAGCTAAATCGCCGACTGTGAATGCAATCAGTGGTAAACATATCAAAAAATATATGAAAAATGACAATAATTTGTTTTTTTTAATATTTTTGTACCTTTTTATAATTTTAATGTAAGTTTTCTTAAATTTTTTTATACAATTTCCATTATTTTGTTATATTATTTTTATAATTTAAATTTTGGTTGTCTAATAATTTTATAAATTCTTACATATTTATATTTTTTAAAATTTCAAAATTTTAAAGGTTTAAAAATGTCACAAATTTTTTTAAAAAACATCGCAAAAACTATTCTATTTCAATGGGGTTTACAAACGTCACGAAAAGATGAGAAAAAATATTACCAAAAATGTTTTCATTTGGCGAGGTTTTCAATACATCACGAAAGATCCCAAATTGTCACAAAAAGTTCGTACTTCATGACGTTTTAGAAGATCACTAACATTACTCATACCGTCACCGAAAGTTCACTTTTCGTAACGTCTTCTTAATTCTACTTTTTCCATATATAACGTCACCAAAAATAGTATATTTTGTTACGATTTTATAAAACATCATGAAAAGTAGTATCTTCCTTGACGTTTTCATAAACATCACAAAAAAACGTCATAAGACAAATTTCTTATAACGAAGGGAGGATCTCACTATTGTCTAGCTTATCTAATTAAACACACCCTTCTAAGGTATGATTCCATTATTCATAGGGTCTACGTATATACATCTAGCTTGATTGAGCTAAGACTACAGCCAAAGACAAAAGACTCCACCTTCACCAAAGGAATGCCACCCTATCACCCCAACATCATGGTCTAAGGTTTCGTTTTTTCATTTCTTTTCCAAATTCTTTTGGAAATAAATAATATTAAACAAACAAATTTTACAGTTAAAATATTTTGAACCCAGACGCTAAAGCATTTTTTTAATTTTTGTGTTTGGAAAAAACATTTAAAGACAAAAGACTCCACCTTCACCAAAGGAATGCCACCCTATCACCCCAACATCATGGTCTAAGGTTTCGTTTTTCATTTCTTTTCCAAATTCTTTTGGAATAATAAATAATATTAAACAAACAAATTTTACAGTTAAAATATTTTTGAACCCAGACGCTAAAGCATTTTTTTTTAATTTTTGTGTTTGGAAAAAACATTTTTGATGTGAAATGACATGTTTAACCATTATTCATAATCCAATATATTTTATGTAATATTTATATTGGGTATACATTTATTTTCCTATTAAAATTTATTTTAAATATATAATATTATATATTTAAATTTGTAATGGTTATATTTTATTTAAAGTATAATTTGTATATTTAAATTAAATTTTATAAATAATTAATATTAGTTGCTTAAAAATATCTAAAATTTTTCTTCATATATCAAAATATTGAAAATGAATTGCAATACATTACTTTTATCATAACATTAACGAATTTGAACATAATTTAAATGCATATATTACTTCACAATATCATGTTTCAAATTTTGAACATTTTAATTCTCAAAAACACTTAAATATTAAATCAAACGATTCAAAATTTCAAAAATACATTTTCACGATATTTTTCAAAATCAATAAAAATCAAACCATCTATATGATAAGTTTACTTTATGAATTTATCTATGGGCCAAAATAGCACTTGAAGATTATTTGGATGAATTGGACCTCAAAGGCGTATCATATACATTTCTAGATTAATGCCTAATTTAGAAATGCTTCTCAAAATCAAAAGTTAAAATTTTCAGTTTCTAAAAAACTGTTTTTGGGTCATTTTTTTGATTTGTCTCTCAGATTAGTTTATTTAAGAATGTTTGTCCTAAAGATGGTTATTAGAAGCTATACAAAACTTGACTTAATAAAAACAACCCATTTTCCTTTGTACTTCACCTGCAAAAGTTACGGAGACTGTGGTGGATAATGTTTTGTGTTTGTTTAAAGACGCCAAACTCAAACTCTTGATAGTTCTTTGGTGGCTAATTATAGAGTGGTTTTATGCTTAAGCTTGATCTAATTACAGATGAGTTTGAGGCAGCTTTTGTATGAAATGGATTTGGCACATTAATCTTTATAGAAATTTAATTTTAATTTTATTCTGTTTGAACAATATAACTCATTAATCTTAAAGAATTGAAAAAAAAAAAAAAACCCAAATATATTAAATTATTTTTTAAACATTATGGGTTAGATTTTTCTGTTTTTCCTCAGGCGTACAGGCAGAGAAGATACTGAGTTTCCATGTGGCAGAAATGGGTCCATCTACTGGCAAAGAATGTAAAGAATATGACTTTTCCTCCTAGGATCAACTTACTGTCCAACCCTTATTTCAACAATGTACCCTTTTCAAAAGAATAGCTGAAATTTAGAAGAAACCAGACAGACAAGAATCTGGTTTGTTTTATCAAGGCATGCCTTGAACATGAAGCATGCTCTTTACAACTCTACGGACACCTTTAGAAACCAGAAGACTTAGCAAGAAAGGAACCAAAACCCTTCATTTGATGTCATATATATAGCAGCCTCCAAAATGCAGAATCACATGTACCAGTGATTGATCTTTCGTCTTTCTACAACTTTTCATCTCCAGATCATCAGCTTGTAGGAGGCATTGCAATGGCCAACACTCAAATGAAACCTGTTGCTGCATTGCTTTTGTTCCTTAATTTCTGCATGTATGTCATTGTGTTAGGCATTGGTGCATGGGCCATGAATAGAGCCATTGATTATGGCTTTATCATTGGTAAGCCACCTTCCTTCTGTCTTTGCTTCATATCAACTACCAAATTAGAATACAACTGTTTTCAATTACTTAAGCTGGGTTGAAACTTGCAGGACCCGGATTCAAGCTTCCAGCGCATTTCTCACCCATCTACTTTCCCATGGGAAATGCAGCCACCGGATTCTTTGTGACATTCGCTATGCTAGCCGGAGTTGTCGGGTGTAGCATCAGCGATAGCTGGTATCAACCATATCCGTTCATGGAATGCCAGTAGCTTGCCGTCAGTAGCTTCGATTGCAGGCGTTGCTTGGACCTTTACTCTACTAGCCATGGGGTCAGCTTCTAACTCTAGCATCTTTACATTTGAAATGCTTAGTTTCTAAACTAACAAGAACATATTCTTTTCACAGATTTGCCTGCAAAGAAATTGAGCTTGAAATAAGGAATTCTCGTTTGGTAAGAAGGAAAATTCAGCTTTCATTCAATACAACTAGAATTGAAATTGTTGTTGGTTTAACGTAAGAAATGTGTTGATTTGCAGAGGACGATGGAGGCATTTTTAATCATACTTACAGTAACACAACTTGTGTACATAGCAGCAATCCATGGCGGTGCTTGATGCGTCTTTTATCACTGAGGAGTTTTTAGCTTTGTGTTTTCCTTTTGATTCTTGAAATGTACAAAGAGGCCGGAGATGGGCTGCTTCTGGTTGTGGTGTGATTGGATTTTTATATCAATATACAATAAAAAGAGTTTCTTGTTTGATCGAAACACCAAACGATTTCGCGAAAGGATTTGTTAATATCCGATGGCTAGTTTTATATTTATTATTTTCATTATAAATGCTTTTTTCACATCTAAATTGTATGGATGAATATACAGAAATTTATTCCCAAAAAAGGTGATACATAGCTTACCTTTAACCATTTTAAAAAAAAAAAAAAAAAAACAGTTAAATACTTGATTGATGCACTTTGGCCTGATTTTCAATTTTATAGTATTGTTTTCAACGGAAAAATATATGAATTTGAGTATGTTGAAACCCGTTATACTCTCATTTATGAATTAGGGAGATTTTATAGGTAGTTTTAGACCTTATGTAAAAAAAGAGAAGATATAATCAGAACCTATAATGAGATTGTTAAAAAAATCGAATTTAGATGTAATTATTTATATTATATATATATATATATATATATATATATAACAATAGTTAATTTTACTAAATTAGATGTAATTAAAGGAATGCGAGAATTGAAATAATTACATAAATAAATTACAAACAATACACTAAGCCCAATTACTTTGGCTTTCCAAAAGTGCTCCTATATTAAGTTTAAGAATTATTTTTATACAATAATAATATTTTAATTTTTTAGGACTTATATTTTATATTTTAAAATATAATTATATGTTATTTTACTAATCTTATTAAATAATCTAAATATTTTATTGCCGAGAAATAATTTTCTATACATCTTGACCTACTATATAGTTAACTAAATTATACAATATTTATTACAAACTAGTATGATTCTCGATCCATGCTTCACATTCGGTTAATTATTTATTTTGGACCAAGTTATAAGTTTGAAATTTGAAGGTCAAAATATACTCCTGTCCCTATACTCTTCATAAATTTGGAATTTAATCTCCAAATTTTTATTTTCAATAATTTCATCTCTTTATTTTTCTAGAATTAAAAATCCAGGTATAGTTCTAAACACCATTAATTTTTTTGTTAAATTCTCTAGTATGGCATATTGAAATTTAAAAAAAAATATTAACAGCCATGTAACAGAGAATTTTAACATTGTTAACATTTTTTAATAATTCACTTTAGTATTTTAATAAAAATAAAGTATTTAATGTAACTAATAACATTATAGGTAAACTACACTAGTAATCACCCAACTATTACTAAGTTTGTTGAAAAATTTGGTCACCCAAATATAAAAAGTTACAAAATGGCCATCGAACTATTCAATTTAGTCTCTTTTTTTTTTATCCCCAGCCTTAAATAGCTAACTAAGAGATGATATAGTAGCTTTTAAGATTGACATAATAATAACTTTAACTCTCAAATACATTGTAATGATTTAGTCATAATTCTAAAAGGAATCCTCAACATTTACTCATTGTGTAATTTAGTCTTTTTGTAATTCTACTTTTCTTTGTGACCCTTCTACCTAAAATGATACAGAAAAACAAAATTATTAGCTAAGCTTAATCGAAAATATACCAAAATGGAAGCATCCTAAAATCCAAAATCATAATTTTCACTTCTTTTTTTTGGTTCTTTTCTCTTGATACTTCGGTTTTATACCGTTGGATTGAACACTAACAACTGAGATGACTTGGTCTTTGTTGATCCACTCTTCACCAATTTTATAAGATTTGTGCTTGAACCACATCAGTTCAATCGAGTTGTTCTTGTTATTGTCGTCGCTATTACCATCTTTGGTGAACTCAAAGAGCCTCAATACTCATTCAATTTTTTAAGAAGTAGATATTTATTTTTTATTTCCAATTTGCACTGTAACACCCTATACCTGGTCCGAAAGTTTGCCTGAGCTATAAGGTATTACAACAGTAAAACTATAACATTTATACAACATCATCAAATAATTCAAATAATATTAAAAAAAAAGTAAAAGAAATATGAAAACATGATGGATCTTCTTCATTCTTGTTTGTTCTTCACCGAAAACCCCCATTGTTAACAGCTTGAAGGTTCAGCCATTAACATTTCTTTGCACAGTAAGCCATTTTCACCCATTTCTCATAAATTTTATGTTTTTGAGATTGTTGTAACTAGGTCCAGCTAACTCGTATCTCCATTTTCTGAACTGTTGAAGTTTGTTAAAATTACCATCGATAATTTTTGGATGTACTTGATATTAAATGGAAGATTTTGAAGCTTGGAAATATTTTAGAAATATTTTGTTAAGTGATTTTGGTAAGTTTTGAGTTTAAGGATTAAATTGATAAAGTAATAAACTTGGCATGGAATTCTTGTGATATTTTAATAAATATGGGCTATAATTGCATAGGGAAAATTTCAGCTAGCATAAATTTGGTTTAATTGTGATAGATTTGAAAGTTTTGGATTTAGGGACTAAATTGAATAAAAGGTAAAAGTTTAGGATAAAAAATATAAAATATTGATAAAAGGTCAAATATGTGAATTTTAGTATTTAAAGTATTTGAATTGGATAATTGAATTAAATTATATATATATTATATATATATAATATATATATATATATCGAAAAACGGATCAATCGATGGGCAAACGCAAAAAAGGAAAAAAAATGTTGATTAGACTTTGGAATCATTTTTGCTGCAGAAGCGGTTTAGGTAAGTTCGTACTATATGTAATATGTTAAATTAAATTCCTTGATAATTGTTTTGTTCAAATAATTGTGGTGTTTGTAATTTTGAATGTTGGTGGATGAAAAATTAATAATGAAATTAAGTAGTATTGGAGATAGTGTAGTAGGCTTTATACCAGTGTATATTAGGAACCTTTATGCCTAGCAGGCTTTATTTTGGTGTATATTATTAGGCCTTGAGCCTAGTTGGCTTCATGTCGGTGAATTATATCGGGCCTTGGGCCTAGTGGGCTTCGTGATGATGTAATAGATTAGATAATTTGTACGGAAAGTACTATTTTAAGTTTACAATGAGTTTAAGAAGATTTTCAAGCTATATGGTAGTTGATCTCATGACATGTTCTTGCATCGTTGTAATTAGATTGTCGAGTAAAACTGTAACATCCTGAATTTTTGGGCCTATGCGTTTAATGGGTGAACATGTGTAATGAGTTAATTTAAGTGTTAGGGGTCCAAATTGGGCTCAGGCTTAGGCAGAGGCCGTGGTTAAAATTATCTGTTTGGCCATTATAGGGTTTAAAAAGTAGTATCTGTGTTTAAAACATCAAAATGGGCTTGTGGCCCAGTGGTCAGTGGCGCCACTTAGGGAGCAAGGAGGTGACGCCACACAAGGGAATAAGGGGCCCAAATTTAAGTTTCATGGAGCCCAATTCTTTTAGTTTAAGTTAGCTAATTTTCGACATTTGGGTTAGGTGGAGTGGATGGCAACAAGGCTCAAAAATAGGAGGATTTATATGAATAAGATAATGTAGATATTATAGTTGATAATATGGAAAATAAAAGGAGAAAAGATAGGAGCTATCTACAAGGCTAGGAGTTAGCCGAAATTTCTATAAATAGGGAGGGTTCTCTTCTTTATTTTGCGACATTTAGGGTTCTACCTTTTCTTTCTCTTCTTTCTCTAAAAGTCGAAAACTCATTATTCTCTTCTTTCTTCTAAAAGCCGAAAATTCCATTATTCTCTTCTTTCTTCTAAAAGCCGAAACTCCATTACTCTCTTCTTCTTCTAAAAGCCGAAAACTCCATTATTCTCTTCTTTCTTCTAAAAGCCGAAAACTCCATCATTCTCTTCTTTTTCTAAAAGTCGAAAACTCTATTGTTCTCTTCTCTTCTTTCTTCTAAAAGCCGAATCTCTATAGATTCTTCGAATCCTCTCTTCCTGATTTTTGCAAAAGCCGGAATCCTCTGGTAGTAGCCGAATCTTCTCTAGTAAGTAGATCTCTTAGATCTAAAACTGAAACATAGTCCCTGAATCTCATATCTCTTTTCGAGATTTCAAGACAGATAGCGGTGGTGGTGTTGGCTACGGATAGCGTCGACTTAGAGGGTCTCGTTATAACGGTAATCAGGTGTGTAGATCCTTATCACATAAGTTTTATTTTGTATTATACCTGTTAGGGGCTGAAAAGTCGGAAAATGAGGCTGTATGAACAGTCGTGTGTAGATCCTTATCACATAAGTTTTATTTTGTATTATATCTGTTAAGGGCTGAAAAGCCGAAAAATGAGCTGTATGAACAGTCGTGTGTAGATCCTTATCACATAAGTTTTATTTTGTATTATACCTATTAGGGGTTGAAAAGCCGGAAATGAGGCTGTATGAACAGTCGTGTAGATCCTTATCACATAAGTTTTATTTTGTTTATAACTGTTAGGGGCTGAAAAGCCGTAAAATGAGGCTGTATGAACAGTCGTGTGTAGATCCTTATCACATAAGTTTTATTTTGTATTATACCTGTTAGGGGCTGAAAAGCCGAAAAATGAAGCTATATGAACAGTCATGTGTAGATCCTTATCACATAAGTTTTATTTTGTATTATACTTGTTAGGGGCTGAAAAGCCGAAAAATAAGGCTGTATGAACAGTCGTGTGTAGACCTCTAGCACACTAATAATCTGTGTGAATATATAAACAGTCGCGATACCCAGAAAAGGTAGGCCAAGTATGTAACCATAGAAACTTCTCTATGTGTATCGATGTATGTGAAAGACTGTAATCTCTTAGGTAGTATATTGTCTGATTTTGCATGAATGTATGCATGGGATGGGTTTGTTGTGAAAAGGGGAATAGCATGTTAGATCACATGGTGATCGGTGGTAGAAAACCCACCTAATGAAATGTTAGATCACATGGTGATTGGTGGTAGAAAACCCACCTAATGAAATGCTAGATCACATGGTGATCGGTGGTAGAAAACCCACCTAATGAAATGTTAGATCACTTGGTGATCGGTGGTAGAAAACCCACCTAATGAAATGCTAGATCACATGGTGATCAGTGGTAGAAAACCCACCTAATGAAAAAAATGTTAGATCACATGGTGATCGGTGGTAGAAAACCCACCTAATGAAATGTTAGGTCACTTGGTGATCGGTGGTAGAAAACCTACGTTAAAATTCCTGATTGATAAGGAATAGGCAGTATGACTGTCGATATGGTGTGTAGCGGTTGGTGGGTTGATTGTAGAAATCCCCAAGGTGTGATGGTTGGTACGGGTTGGTGTGTAGAGGATGGAATTCTAGGATGGGTTGGGCTTTGCATCATTTATTATCCGTCATGTGATTATGATTGTTGCCATTGTGTATGGGCCAGGGCTCATAATGTGTTTGTGGGCCCAAGCCTTTTATGTGTTTTCGGGATTTACACACTGAGTCTTGGTGACTCACCCTATTATTTTTCCCTAACTTTTCAGATGAGCAGTAGATCGTGGACATGGGAGCCGAGACGGAATCGAGGGGCCATCAAGTTTTTATTTCTATAGATTATTTTCGGTTTTTCTTTAAGTTTTGTTTTGGGAATATTTAGGTAATAAGGCTCCATAGTTTATATTCGCCTAAGTAGTTTTTTTAATATTTGCAACTTATGAATTTATATCAGGGGTTTATTTATACCAAATAATAATAATACAAGGTTTCTTTTCAAATGTCACTTATTTATTCAAGTATTGCCTAATAACTTATGATTTTCTAAAACCAACTTAGCAAAAGATTTTAACGTTCAACCCGTAGCATACCAGATCTGGTTGAAACGTATGGGCCGGGTTTGGGGTGTTACAAAAACAAGTTAACTTCACGAACTTACTAAGCTTTATTTGAGCTTACTTGTTTGATTTAAATTTTGTAGGTCTGTTAGAATTGGGACGTCGATTGGATCAATTCAAGAGATCACAACTATCTGCTTTATTTTCAATAGTTATTTTGTACTTTTTGAGTTGGTTTGAAGTGGCATGTAATTAGGATGTCTTTATATATGTAAATAGGGTTAATATGTATATGTTTAACCATTTACTTCTGGGCTTAAATGAAGTTGAATTGGTGTTTTGTTCTTACCATTTGGTATTTGGTTGGTGGTGTTAACAAATGATGTTATTTTACTTGGGAACTAGAATTTGATGCCTTGGTAGTAATGACAATTTTGGGTTTGGCAATGTATGGAATTTGAGTGATGTAAAGGTATGCTTTGGTAGCTTGCTAAGTTCATGGTACATGTTTATAGTAATAGGTAAATAGTTTGAATGAATTCTCTTAATCATTAATTTGGTTTGATGGATTATTGTTTAGGTTTGTACTGTGGTGTCAATGTGGACACACTGATACACCTTTTGGTTGAATGATTTTTGGCATGTAATGGTTATGTTGAGAGGTGTTTTGGGTCATATTAATGTGTTAAGAAATAGGTTGGATTGGTACCTAAGAAATGGTGTTGCTTTAGCTTGTTTTGGAAGTAATTGTAGGTGCACACGGCTTGGGATACGGATTACGACATGGCCGTGTCTCGTATGAAAACTTTAGTGTAGGTTGATTCTTCACTGTCACAGAGAGTTACACGGCCCAGTGACATAGTTGTGTGACGCTGCCTATACAAGCATGTGTCTTTACACGGTTAGCCATATAGCCTTGTTTTGGGACCACATGGGTTGGGCTCTGTCACACAACCGAACTACACGGTCGTGTGACCCAAATTTCTAATTTTTCTCAACTTTTTACAAAAGTTTCATTTTAATCCAGTTTCATTCCGAATTTATATTAAATGCTTCATATGCTCCACTTAAGTTTTGATATTCTTGAAAAATGTGGAAAATGATTGTGCTTTAATATTATTTGAATTATTTGATGATAATGTATAAATGTTATAGTTTTACGGTTGTAATACCTTATAGCTCGGGTAAACTTTCGAACCGAGTATAGGTTGCTACATACACAATATATTAAATAAATTTTTTGTGTTAAAATAGGATAAATTTGGATAATGTGTAAACATTGATAATAAAATTTTTAAAAATTAAGATTAAATTAATAAATGTATAAATATTAAGGGTTAAATTTGTTATTATGCAGAAATTAAAAGCTACCACGTCATCTTTCTGTTAGACATTTAAAGGCTACTGACCAAAAAAAAAAAGTCGAATAGTTGAATGACCATTTCGTAATTTTTCATAATTGTATGATCAAAAAATAAATTTACTAATAATCGGGTGATTAGCAATGTGGTTTCTTACCCTAACATTATAAAATTAAGGTACCAAATAATATAAAAAAAGTAAAATATCAAGATTAAAATTTAAAATTAAGCATGAACCAAAACTAAAATTTAACCATTGTTTTATAATCTTAAGCAAAAAAAGCAAAAAGAAGTGTTTTATAATCTCTAATGTTAGAGAATAAATAACTCAATGAATATAAAATGATAGAATAATTAGATAAAATTAAATATTTGTTAATTTTATTAGTAATCATATTGTTGAACTAACATATTATATATTGTCGAAACCATTTTAAATTGATGTTAAAAACAGGGATCGACTTTAAAAATAAGGAGTCGCCACCAATCCTTTTTTGTTAAGGTGTGATCGGATCACCTATAAAAATATTTTGGTCTGCGAAATTCAAGAAAACGAGTTCGGGAGTCGATTACATGCGAGGAAGGGTTAGCACCCTCGCAACGCCCAAAATTGGTACCAATTTGATTAATTGATGTCCTAATGTCGAAAAACTTGAAACGATTTTGAAATTCTGTTCTTTAAAATTTTAAATAACTCGAATTGGATATTGAGATTCCTTTATTCCGAAGGAATAAAGTATCACATCCAGCACGATTGGATCTGACAATTTGAGTCCTCGAATTCAAGATCATCCCAAAATTCTCACGATTCATGTATTGAAATTTTGAAAGGGTATTTGGTTATTTGGACAAACGGAAGGCCGAAACCCAGCACGATAGGGTACGATTCCATTAAAACCGAATAGGGAATAATTCCCTTAAAACCGAATTAAAAATCAAATCGGCCAATCCTTTTTTTTTCTAAAACACAAAACCCTAGCCTCTTTTATTATCATTCTCAGCCGCAAAGAAGAGAAAAGGAATCCTGCCACTTCAACGCCATAGAAATCAGCGATCAGTGACCGACTCAGGTCCGATCGATCGACCTATTCTAAACCAGACCCGATCCTGACCTCGGCGACCACCTTAACTTCGATTTTGACGAAGAAGGCAGACTGTCAATTCAACTATAAAGGTAAAACCTTTCCTTTCCGTTTAGACTTTCACACGAACAATCAAAGCAAGGATTCCAAAAAAAAAAAGCAAAAGAAAATGAGTATGAAGAGCCGCTAATCACCTTTTGGAAAATCTTTTTTTTTTCTCTCTCTAATTCACTGTATTCAATATGTGTAAAAATAGTGTTCGTAAAAAAATACACTGATTGGCCTTTTGTTTATATAGCCGAAACAAAAAAAGAAAGAAAAAAATACAATGTTCTTCTTTTTCTTTGCTGTCATTTGTAATCTTGCACAGGTATGGAAGGGGCGTGGCTGTACGGAGGCCATACGAGCGGACGTGGGCTGCGGGGTGCATGTTGGGGCACGCGCGGTGGAAGCTGTTGCGGCGCTGAAACCCTCTGGAAGCTCTCCTAGGGTTTCTGCTGAAGCTCTTTGGTCTTGGGCTGGGGTCTAGTTTTGGGCTTCAACTGGGTCAAGGGTTAGGTTTAGTGATTGGGTCTTAGAGTAATGGTTTGGGTTTGGATTCGTTTTGGGCTGGGGTTGGTTAGGCTGTAGTGGGCCTTATTTTTTTTTAATGGACTGATAAACTATTAATTTTGGATTTTATTCTGTTTGTTGTATTTTTGGTTTGGTTTAATAAACTGGTTAATGGGTTTCAAATGGGTTAATGGACTGGTTAATGGGCCCCGGGAAAATTTTGGGCCTTACAGCTGCCCCTCTTTGCTTATTATCGTGTAATGAGAATAGAGCAAAGACTAAAATGGCCAAATTTGCCTGGTCTTGTAAAATCTTGGCTTCTTTCAATGCTTTTCTTCTTTGAGTAGCTTCATTCCATCCCACTGCATCTTCAGGGGCCCGGGAACTGGCTCTTCAATCCAATTCCGATGTAATTTCAGGGAGAAGAGATTCGTAATTTCAATCTACTCCACTGGAACTTCGAAGAGATAAAAATTCAAAGAGAAGAGATTCGTAATTTCGATCTTCTTTGCTAAACCTTCAAAGAAATAAGAATTCATATCTTCGATCCGTTTCGCTCAGGAAGGCAAGATCTGATGTTTTCAATCTGCTCCTGCAACTCCAGGATTGCCAGATCTGCTATCTTTGATCCGCTTCGCTCAAGAAGGCAAGGTCTGATGTCTTCGATCTGCTCCTGCAACTTCAGGATTGCCAGATCTGCTATCTTCGATCCGCTTCGCTCAAGAAGGCAAGATCTACTGTCTTCGATCTACTCCTGTAACTTCAGGATTGCTTGATCTGCTATCTTCGACCCGCTTCGCTCAGGAAGGCAGGATCTGATGTCTTCGATCTGCTCCTGCAACTTCAGGATTGCCAGATCTGCTATCTTTGGTCTGCTCCAATGCAAACTCAGAGATGCCAGACTGATGGCTTAAATCTGTTCCACGACTGTTTAGGAAGACCAGACTTGCTGTTCGATCTTGGTCCACTACTGTTTAGGGTGACAAGATCTACAATCTTCGACCTATTCCACTGTTGGTCAGGGAGATAGGGCTGGTGGCTTAAATCTGTTCCACTACTGCTAATGAGACCAAATTTTCCGTTCGATCTTGGTTTCCTACTGCTTAGGGTGACAAGATCTACAATCTTTGACCTGCTTCGCTCAGGAAGGCAAGATCTTCGAATTCATCGATGTTGCGACAACGTCCTCTAGGGGACCTGCCCTGTAAAATCAGTTTTGTGTTTATGCTTATACAAAATGGTTAGGATGCAACGACCAGAATGAATCTAATGCTCCTAACTAAATGTATTATGGACGACATTTGCATGAATGCAGAATGTCATGAGAATGGTCTTTTTACAAAGATTAGGATGCAATGATCAGAATGAATCAAATGCCCCTAAATAGACGTGTCTTATGGATGACATTTGTATAAATGCAGAATGTCATGAGAATGATTTCTTACAATGATTAGGATACAATGATCAGAATGAATCAAATGCTCCTAGCTAAATGTGTTTTGCATGGATGCAAATTTTATGAGAATGATCCATTTTTAAAAGTTCAAGGTGTCATCGCTCATTGTTTATTAAGGCT
Organism: Gossypium australe; assembly: GCA_005393395.2. NCBI lineage: Eukaryota > Viridiplantae > Streptophyta > Magnoliopsida > Malvales > Malvaceae > Gossypium > Gossypium australe. The sequence continues at coordinate 20,753,737 of CM016619.1, read as the reverse complement.
TTATTACTGCTGTATTATGCTGCCATCTTGTTCAGCTGGTATTTTCAACAGAAAACCCAAGAAAACGATTATATCTTGCCCAATAGATTTTCCCCACTGTAACTTCAGGGTTTATCTCATTGTGACTTAGGGGTATAGGATCTGAATCTTTTCCCATCTATCCCACCGCGACTCCAAAACATAGGATTTGTTTCTTCTTCAATCCATCTCATTGCTATTCAAGGGTACAAGACTTGTATCATTTTCCATCCATGCCACCGCAACTCAGGGGTAGAGGACTGTAATTTGTTCAATCAACTAATCGCTTACCAGGTGACCTAACCAAATGTATATGATATTTGCATGGATACAGAATATCATGTTTCTCTTGCGAATGATTCCCCTTTTACACTTGGATTAACATTGCCCATTTTTCATCAAGATAGTATCACTGATGTAGTATCTTGTCATTTGTTCAACCACCATTTTTAACAAAAATCCGAAGAAATAACCTTAATTTGGACTCAAATATTTCCGACCCTTAAGCTTGGTGAATTCTGAACAATAATCCTGTTTCAGGTTCTTGTATTATTTAGAAGTTTCCAGAATAATATGTGAAACTGATTTTATGAAAATATTATTAGTCCACTAATCGTTATTTCAATGCAAAATGCCTGAAAATGATCATAACCATGGACAAGAAGGAAATTGATTAGGAGCATAGCTTGAAACAAATAAGTTAAGCAAAGATAGCAATCGCAATCAAGAAAGAAATTTATTGTGAACATATTTCGAAAAGAATAATATAATCACAAATAAAAAATTTAAAATGGGTAAAATGGACACTAGGTGCCCCAGATATCGCAGCCTGAGCTTCTTTGTTCAAACTTCTTGAGGACCGTTTTAAGCTCAATATGTGTTTAGAGGATCCGGAGTACTTTGTCGATGCCCCAAGACGTAGCATACTTCTTCATTGTTAATTCAGGCATAGCAAGACTACTGTATGCCCCATTTGATCAAAATTTGAGCCGCCCTTTTCGGGTTTTCAACTCAAATCCCCTTTGGTCTTAAAGCGCCCTTTGCGGGTTTTCGCCTTGGCCTCTCCTTTTTCTTTCTTCTTTTTTGCTGAAAATTTCTATTTTTTCTTTTTTTTTTGGAGAACTTTTTATTGAATCTGAATTCTCTGGATTGGGCAGGTCTTTGTCATCCATTTTGGTCAATGTTTCCAGAACAGACTTTTTTCACTACATAAGGTCTTTTCTAGTTTGGCCTCCATTTTTCTCTGAGATCCTTTTGTATATGAAGGATTTTCTTCAATATCCGATCCCCATTTGGGAATTTTCTAGGATGAACCTATTTGTCGCAAACCCGCATCATCTGACTGCAACGGATAGCTATTAACTTTTCCTCACAAATTTGATTGATCACATCGGGATTGGATCCATTCTGCCTCATCCAACTTCAGTTCTGATAAAATTCGGAAAAAAGAATTTCGACTTCAATGGGTGAAACCAATGAGAAATGTGCTGCCCCGGTGACAGTCCTGGCCAATGTTTGATAAGCATAGAGGGTAAATAGTAACTTCTGTATGCCAACTTTTACAAGTCTCGGTCTTTTTGATCTTTGGTTTTTCCTTTTGGCTGCCTTTGCTACACTGTGATGTGGCACCTGATCTTTGAACAGACCGCAAACTTTTGACATTATGCGGTTAGATATAATTTTTTTTCAACATTTTTTTCGGTATTCTTTCTTTCTTTTTCTTTTTGGTTATGATGACTATCGACTTTGTAATATTGGCATATGAAGTGACTTTTACCATCTAGGTGAAGTAACCGACATCCACGAAAATGCATCGATGTTGGCCAGAAACTTTTAATGAGACTGGCTTGATAACATCCATGCCCCACATATAGGAAACCTTATTTCTGCCTTGAGTTAGGCTTTGATCTTCATCTCCTTCTTTGGCTCGCGTCGTAGGATCTGTTTTTCATACAGTATTAACAAATCAGAAGATATGTTACAATTTCTGTCATCTTCAAAGTCCTGAGATCCCTTAGACCCATATTTCATTCAAAAATGGAGTCAGTAACAGCGCCGCCCATGTCATTGATATCTGGGGACCCATTGTGGGTACGAAGGTAAATTCCAGAGAAAATGATTTCAAGAACGATTATTTGTATGGTATGATCATGAACAAAGAATGAAAGAATATCTATATAGTAATCCGAAGTACGGAAGAATCTATAAATAGAAAGAATGGAAAAATATTTGCTCAAAAAGATGCATTTTATTGAAATAAGGATTCTGAACACAAGCCTATTTCACAAAATGACTCTTATTACTTCTAGGCTGAAAGCAATAAGCATGTTTTAAATATTACTCTAAATTAGCCTTAAAAATACATGTCTCTTCCAGAGTCCTATTGTTCAAAACACTCTCAAGTACATAAAGGCCGATGCTTGGAAAACTTTTATTCCTTGGTTCACTCTTTGGATATGCCATTGGTTTTCTGACTTCCCGATTTCTAGGCTTCTGATGACTTCTTTAAGGAATAGCAACTCTCTTGCCCTTCTTTCAATTATCGCAACTTACTGCTCTGGTCGACTCATCGAACTTCAAAACCCCTGTTTTAAGAAGCCTCTCCACCAATTTCTTAAATGCAATGCAGTTATCGATTGAGTGACCCGTTATTCCCGCGTGATACTCGCATTGAGCATTCGAATCATACCATTTGGGGTATGGGTGTTGTATTGGTTCCATGTAATGAGGAGCCACCACATGTGCATCAAATAGGCTCTGATACAACTCCCTATATGTCATTGGAATTGGTGTAAACTAGAGTTATTTTGTACTAGATTCTTGTTTTGATGAGCCCTGATGACCAGTGGTCACAGCCCTCGGTTTACCTGCAGTGACTAATTTGGAACGTTTGCTCAAGATGCTCACTTCATTTTCCCTATTTCTCGGGGTTGATCTTTTGACACTCTCTCCCGCCTCTATCCTTCCACTTTTTATGGTATTCTCAATCATTTCTCTAATCATTAAGACGTCTGAGAAGCTCTTTGTGGCGCTCCTTAGGATATGAGTGATAAACGGGCCTTTAGTGTATTAATAAAGAGCATTGTGGTCTCTTTCTCCAAAAGTGGTGGCTAGACTTGGATGGCAACCTCTCTCCACCGCTGCGCATACTGTCTAAAACTTTCATTCACCCTTTTCTCTATGTTTTGAAGAGTAATTCTATCGGGAGTCATATCTGTCACATGACTGTACTGTTTCATGAATGCTTGGGCTAAATCTCTCCATTAACCAATTTTGGCTCGACTCAACTGGTTATACCATTTGGCTGCTGCTCCCACCAGGCTATCCTAGAAGCAATGGATCAACAGTTGGTCATTATTAATGTATCCCGTCATTCTTCTACAAAACATGGTAATATGAGCCTCGAGGCAACTTGTCCCATTATACTTATCAAATTCAGACATTTTGAACTTGTATGGAAGCACCAAGTCTGGAACCAAGCTTAAATCTTTGGCGTCAATTCCGTAACAGTTATTAGCACTTTCGATCGCTTTAAACTTCTCCTCCAACCGTTTATATCTATCTTCTAGCTCTTTTGGCAATTCTGGTTTTGTCATCTCTCCTTCAGCTATTTCATCAAAATCAGGGACGTTAGTAATGATTGGATTATTTCCTGAACCTGAGCCAGTTTGGAGGTTCACTGAAGCATCAGCTTGGAATTGTTGAGGCCTGATTGTGGCAGATGGCCTTTGTACAGTCACTTCAGGCAGTGTTTGCATGTGTGGTGGAGTAAAATCTTGGGGATATTGATGATACTCAGTATTCTCCTCAATATTAACCATGGGCCTTTTTCCTTTATCCATAAACACCTTCAACAGCTAGGTCATCTGAGTCATCATATTTCTCTACGATCCATCATTTTGTCCATCATATCCTGCTTGATCTTAGCAAGTTGCTCCTGCATTTGTGCTTGCATTTGTTCTTGTATCTCCTTCTGCATTTGTTCCAACTTCTCTAGTCTTTTATCCATTACTATAGTCTTGGTTCGGGTAGCATAGGGACGTTTGGTTTTACCGTTGTCCAGGTTAATGCTGAAATAACTTCAACCAATCAGGGTCTTCTCATGAAATGTAATGCATATGATGTAATGCCATGTGAATTCATGTAATGGATGCAAAAGGGTGTCGATTCTAATTCAATTTCTACCAGAAAACTTCACTAGAAGGCAAAATTCTTTACATGAAACGGACAACCGTATTGTCTTCCTCATTCTCCATGACAAACTCTCTAATTTAGTAATCGAACATGAATCGACACTCTTTTAGATATGAAATGATATGCGATGCAATCATCACTGAAACACATTAGTATAAGGTAAAAGTAAGCAAAAAGAAACAAGTAGAGTACTTATTCGGATGACCACTATGGTTTATTGCGGCACTATTTACGGCGGGTTTTTAGGGTTTACTATATGTGGCTTAGTTCTAAGGAATAAGTACCTGAACCAGCAGATTCCTCAATCCTCACCCATTATAGGCTCATATGGATCGAGTTCGATTCAGGGGAATACATTTCCCTATGGCCATGCGGAGATGAAAATCTCACGAAGCACATAGGTACAGATGTATTCCGGAAGCAGTCCACTAGCCCATGCGGAGGTGAAAACCACACGAAGGCATAGTTTCTCACTCCCACTTAAAGGTGTGACCACAATGGTCGTGCAATGCGATGCCAAAGTATTTTATGAGACTCGACATTATTGCAATCATAGCATCAAAAAATGCATCAAGAAAAACAATTTTCCAAATTTTCAATCAAAAGGACAAAAATTAATCAATCTATGGCTTGATTCTCTACTAGTCCCCAGTGGAGTCGTCAAGCTATCGAAACCATTTTAAATCGATGTTAAAACAGGGACCGGCTTTAAAAATAAGGAGCCGCCACCAATCCTTTTTTGTTAAGGTGTGATCGGATCACTTATAAAAATATTTTGGTCTGCGAAATTCAAGAAAACAGGTTCGGGAGTCGGTTACATGCGAGGAAGGGTTAGCACCCTCGCAATGCCCAAAATTGGTACCAAATTGATTAATTGATGTCCTAATGTCGAAAAGTTTGAAACGATTTTGAAATTCTGTTCTTTAAAATTTTAAATAACTCGAATTGGATATTGAGATTCCTTTGTTCCGAAGGAATAAAGTATCACATCCAGCACGATTGGATCTGACAATTTGAGTCATCGAATTCAAGATCATCCCAAAATTCTCGCAATTCATGTATTGAAATTTTGAAAGGGTATTTGGTTATTTGGACAAACGAAAAGCCGAAACCCAGCACGATAGGGTACGATTCCTCGAATTTCCAAGCACACAAATATTGCCCTATTTTGAAAACATGGACGAAATTTTAAAAGGATATTTGGTTATTTGGTTATTTGGTCAAACAGAAAAAAGATACCACAACACGATAGAGCACGCACGATTCCTCGAATTTTCAAACACACAAATATTACCTTATTTTGGAAATATGTATAAAATATGAAAAGGATATTTGATTATTTGATCAAACGGAAAACCGAAACCCAGCACGATAGGGCACGATTTCCTCGAATTTTCAAATATCAAATATTGCCTTGTTTTAAAACTTTTAAATAAGTGATTTTAAAATTGACTTAAAATGCTTTTATTGAACACTAGATAATGAGAAACAAAATATAGCATCGAGCATGGAATAATAATATATGAAACAATCTTATACAAATGGATGACAAGAATAATATATGAACATACAATTCAATATATACAATCAATAATCTCACAATTTCTTTTTGAAAATACCCAACATTATTAATCAAGAAACAACAAAAACTAAAAATATAACTAATTAAAAACAAATTAAAAAAAATATAGCAAATAATATGTATCGATTAAGTAATATATACGTAAATAAAAAAAACTTGATATAAAATAATGTATATAAAAATAATGATGATATATAAAAGTGTTTTGAATAAATAGAATTTAAATAAGATCTTTTAAAAAGAACAAATGGGTATATTTACAATATATAGATTAAAAGTAAAAATATACATAGATAAATTAAAAGAAAATACATACTTAAAATAATGAAATTAATAATAAATACAATTGTAAGAATAATAATATAATAATAATAATAATAATAATAAATAATAATAAATAATAATAAAACATGTAAAGAGAAATTTAAAATAAATGGTATCTAGAACAATTTAAAGTAAATAATATATAATTTATTTTAAAATGTACGCGCAAAGAACAGGGGCTGAACCAGCAAATATTTCTGAAGCCAAGAACGCAACGTATAGGCTGGACTAAATCGAAATAGCGCGCAAATTATAGGGACCAATTAGGAAATAAAAGAAATGTATGGCAGGTCTAATCCAACAACAACATGAAAAAGGACCAAACGCGCAAATTAACCATTCATCGCAGAACGCGCGGATCCTCAAAGGCATCGGGTCGGGCTGAATTGGGTCGCCCAATACTGCGTGGTTTTGAGGCTATGGAGATAAACCCCAAACGACGCCGTTTCTTTAATAGGAAATAATTCCTTTAAAACCGAATTAAAAATCAAATCGCCCAATACTGCGTGGTTTTGAGGCTATGGAGATAAACCCCAAACGACGCCGTTTCTTTAATAGGAAATAATTCCTTTAAAACCGAATTAAAAATCAAATCGACCATTCTTTTTTTTTTTCTAAAACACAAAACCCTAGCCTCTTTTATTATCGTTCTCAGCCGCAAAGAAGAAAAAAGGAATTCGGCCACTTCAACGCCATAGAAATCGGCGATCGGTGATTGACTCAGGTCCGATCGATCAACCTATTCTAAACCAGACCCGATCCTGACCTCGGCGACCACCTTAACTTCGATTTCGAAGAAGAAGGCAAACCGTCGATTCAACTACAAAGGTAAAACCTTTCCTTTCCGTTTAGACTTTCACACGAACAATCAAAGCAAGGATTCCAAAAAAAAAGAAAAAAGAGAAAGAAAACGAGTATTAAGAGCCGCTGATCATCTTTTGGAAAATCTTTTTTTTCTCTCTAATTCACTATATTCAATATGTGTAAAAATAGTGTTCGTAAAAAAAATACATTGATTGGCCTTTTGTTTATATAGCCGAAATAAAAAAGAAAGAAAAAAATACAATGTTCTTCTTTTTCTTTGTTGTCGTTTGTTCTCTTGCGCAGGTATGGAACGGGCGTGGCTGTACGGAGGCCGTACGAGCGGACGTGGGCTGTGGGGTGCGCGTGGGGACACGCACGATGGAAGCTGTTGCGACGCAGGAACCCTCTGAAAGCTCTCCTAAGGTTTCTACTGAAGCTCTTTGGTCTTGGGCTGGGGTTTGGTTTTGGGCTTCAACTGGGTCAAGGGTTAGGTTTAGTGATTGGGTCTTAGGGTAATGTTTTGGGCTGAGGTTGGTTAGGCTGTAGTGGGCTTTATTTTTTTTTGTAATGGACTGATAAACTGTTAATTTTGGATTTTATTCTGTTTATTGTATTTTTGGTTTGGTTTAATAAACTGGTTAATGAGTTTCAAATGGGTTAATGGACTGTTAATGGGCTCGGGCAAATTTTGGGCCCTACATATATAATTATTTGATTTTAAATTGTATTACTTATTCAAAGAATTTTTTAAGGTATTATTCATATTTCTTATAACAATTAATATTTTTGAATTAAAATTTATAGTCAATTTATACCTAAGAAAATTCATTATAATCACAAAAAAAATTAATTGCACTTTTAGCCAACCACACCCTAAATACTTTTATTTCTATTTTGTGGGGGGTTATTTACGAGGGTAATGGAGCTACCATGAAAATTATCAGACCTTCAGGACTCTGAAACCTCCATTTCCCGGTCCAGTCGGCAACAAATTTCTGCTGCGCTCAACTCCCGTCTGGTAAGCAAAACCGTGGATATCAATATCTTGCGGAATTTTTATAATTTTCGTATATTTAAAATTTAATTAATTACATTTCAAATTTAAAAATATAGTTTTGATTATTAATATTATTAAATTTCCGATTCATTTCTGTGTTATTTTTCTATTACATGATTGTCCAATGAGTCTTTTCTTTTATTTCATAAATTGTTAACAAAAAGGAATAATTAAGACTGAATTTCTAAAAATAAAAGTAAAAGTACACAGACTCAGCATATTTGAACCAATCTTATAATGTTAGGTATTATACATTGATGTAGTAATTTTGCTATAAATTACTACAATGTTTCAAATGATTTGAAATAGTAAAATTTCCAAATGTTTAATCAATCAATATTTATTAGTATGCTTATCTAAAATTTATCTTAAAAAAGAATGTTTTGGAATGCAATCCAACTTATATTAGAAGTTAATCTAAATAGTTCATGTATTCCTAATCAGCAAGTGACTTGTATTAAAACTACTACGTTTAGAGAGATTGTTTGTCTTGCCTATCAAAGCCGAATTGATTGATTAACAATACATTCAACTGAACTCAAGGGCGAAATAATCCTAGATCTATTTATGTATTAGGGTTTAGTTCAAGTTTGTTTTCTATGAATTTTGTTGAATTACTCTCACAGACCTTGTAGCATTATCAACTAAGCCACTATAGTGACAACAGACTTGCCATGCTTTTAACCCTAGACTCCCTCCCCTCTAAACTAATGCCCAAAAAGAAAAACCTTGTAGCATCTTTAGAGGAAATTACCACACTCAAGCCAACCCACTTACGTACGACCAGCTAGCAGCTACTATCAGCATCAGCATTATCACTACTACAAAGCCCTGGACTGTTTTCCCACCTAGGTCTGTTCATTATTTTTGAGTGACATATGTTGATGTTCAGAATGGCACAAGATATCAGTATTGGACACCACAAAATAATATTGATCATGGTATTTTTCATAGAAAACAGCTAGCTACATAGTTGCACGCTAATTAAAGTAGTGAAAAAAAAACCAACAAATAATTAGACAGAAGAAATTAGAAGACTGTCCCCAAAAGCTATGTCCTTAGATTAGAGAGTGAGCGTTGGATATGGTATTATATTTGAAGAGTTATTAGAGGGTCATAGTCCACATTGCCCATATATGTATTGGGCATGAATACTTCATGAAAAATTGGTCAGAACTTGGGACTTTCAACTAACATATGTTTAAACAGGGGGAGCTGAAAATACAAAACAAAATAAAGTATCCAGAAAATTAAAGACAACCAAACTAATATTATAAAATCCGGTGCCATTAAGCCCCTAATATTCTGGTTAACTGATCACCAATTTAACCAAATCAACAATTCCAAAAACAAAATAAATATAAGGGGCTCATTCAGTAAATGGATGCCACAATTGCCATTGGCACATGACTCTCTTAGTCCAACAAGGAAGAAAATCAACCTACATATAGACTACAACATTACATGAAAGCAAACTTTTAAAAAGTTCTCTAGATGGTATGAGATGAAAATGAAAATATTAATGGGAAAACAGTGTACTACACAACACGATTAACCAGGGAGACAATTAAACAGATTACCATAAGGCCTTTCATCCTTCTCATCATTCATCAAGCTATCTGGATCAACCAGGAATTATTCATGAATAGTTGTAGGCTTTAAGAAATGAATCCGTAAAGAAAGAAAATGATAACGAGGTTAAAAGCAAGGTCATTGCAGATTGGAAAAAGAATACCAGATAACTGATAAAACAATCAAATGACAAACAATAAGTTCCAGATCTCAAGTTCAAGTTTCATAGTCCTAGCATTCTCGTACACCCACACATGCACAAACGATATGAGCTACTTAGTATATCTCAATTAGTAGTACTGCAAACTATAAAGGAAAGTATAAAATAGATCTTTTAGCTTTATGGATAACCTGAACCTTCAATTTATCTCCCAGAACCAGTAAAAACTTCAAACAATCCGCAGCAACTTAACCATGAGGTTCTTTGCACTGGTGGTGGAGTAGGAGCAACAAGAGGCTGCGAACCAATGCAGCAAATATCCAGTCAAATTAAATAAAGAATATTCAAACTCACAGTTGTAGAAAAGAATAGGAAGAAGATATACCTGCTTTTCAGGATAACCATGGGGCCCAGATGCATGGTTTTTTTCAGCAACATCGCTAGTTTCAGCAGTAGGAATACCAGAGGATGGGAAATTTTTTCCTTCAACTCCTCCCAATTCAACCCCTGAAATCCCATTTGATGAAGGCAATAATTTCTCTTCATTCTCCTTCAACCCTGATTCAACTACATCAGGTACTGAATTCTTTGCAGCAAATTCCACCTCCTCTGCCACAGATGACATGTTCTTTACCAAATTGTCAACAGCAACAGTCTCCACTGCAGAATTACTATCAACATTCTCAAGTGTGTTATTTTCAGCAACCTTCAGAACTTCTTCAGACAAAACAGCAGCTGACTTATCCTCGGTACTATATGAGGTTTCTTCATTTGACTTCTTCTCAAAGGCTTGAGATTCATCATCTGAACTACTGTTGCTGCTGCTACTAGAGCTCTTATCATGATCAACATGCTGAATTGAAACATGTGTGCACTCAAGATCCTTGTTTGGTTCCCACTCTTTTACAATTTTAACATCAGCATCATCCAATCCCGATCTCTCGGTGCTCTTTGCATCTTTAGCGGCTTCTTCCACAGGCTTCTCCTCAGTTACATGTGATTGTGATCTCTCTTCATCTCCCCCCTGACCGAATGAATGCTGGTGATTGTGGCCATCATGAGATGCAGGGGAACCAGCATCACCGCCATCACTGTCCCTTTCATCTTGGCTTCTCGGATCATCATTTCCTAGCACCATTAGATAAACACCATAACAATTCCAAACCAATATGCAAACAACAAATTCACCAATCCTCTCTAAACAGGACCAAAATAGTCAAACACTAAAAAGGAAATGCACTATAACTCAAAATGTAGAGACAAGTTCTTCCAATAACAAGGATTCTGGTAAAAAAAATAAGTAAAATACAGGACACGCTAAAAATCACCACAAGACCCTAAAACAAAATAAAACAGTAAGTGATTAAAGGAGGACAACCCCTTTGAAAAGCAACCACATCAATTAATTAAGGGCAGGAACTAGAAATTAACATTACATACCAACCTGATTTGTTTAACTATAGAACTCCAACAAATCAAATAAAGAATTGAATGATGCATGCATATACAGAATCAAGTACGATTCAATTAAAAAGAAGTTATAAAATAAATAAAAACCCATCAAAAAACAAAACCCAAAACAGAAATTAAAAGAAAAAAAGCAAAAAGTACCAAGTAGGTTGTTGTTAGTCGAAGGATTGATGTTGTTGGCTGCTTGCTCTTTCTTTTTCTTGGCAGCTTTTCTCTTCTTAGCACCTGATGGCATGACTGACTCCCTTCCTCCCTTTGTACCAAATCTTGTGTGGGGTGTGTGTCCCCTTCAGCCTTCTCTCTACTTGCTTATTTGGCTACTGCCCACTACTAGACGGTCACTGGTAAAGGAAAACCTAGCTGTATTGGCAAAACACAAGAAAAGACCGTAGTAGAAGTGGGTAATATTTAGTGACTGTACATTGAGAAATGAGTAGAAAAAGCCAAAGGGTGATTCAATCCCCTTCAAAAAACCGCTCCTTTTGCCTTAATCCGTTTGAATTCACTTTGAGAATGGATGGCCTTTTTATATTTATGGCGTGGGCGGGTCTTGTTTTAATTTTGTCATCATTTATGTTTTTCATTTATAGCCACATACTTATTTTGTCTAAGGAATGTTTAACATCTCAAGAAATAAAAATAATATACATGTTAAATGCAAAATATTCTTATTTTATTTTACATTTACAGACATTCCGAATTGGAATAGGACAAGAACAAAATTTAATATTTTTGTGTAATAGAATCCTCATAAATTTATTAAGTTTTAGGAGATTCGATTGAGCATTAGTTCAATTGATATAATTATTATTATTAATGTATAAGGATGTGGGTTCGAGTATACTGAAATGTATTATTTATGACTTGAAGTGAGGCTTTAGGTAACTTTAGGCATTAACAAAAATTATTTATTTTATCAAAAGTTCAAATATGAAATTCACTCATTTTAGCAAGGGGTCAATCATTTAGTATGTCTTTTTTTTTTTTTACTTTCCTTACAATTTAATTTTCTCTTGGAATTAAAAAAAATTAAGACAAAATTAAACCTATTTTAAATTGATTTAAAGTATTAGTCTATTAATTAAGCATTAAAAAAATTATTGCCTCGACTTTTTTTATAAAGTTAATATTAAAAAATAACTTAATTATAAAAAGAGGGTAGGAAGAAAATTAATTACGAACATGGAGTGTTTGCTAACTTTGAATGCTGCTTGACACATTTGTAGCATCAATGAATTTTTTAAAAAGAGTTTTAGAAAAAGAAAAGCTAAATAAGTGAAAAAGAAATTTTAATTGGTGCTGTCAATTTTGTAAGATAAAAAATATTTTTTTTAATTGCACCAATTTGATTAAATAAAAAAATTATGGATTTAGGGGTTAAATGCAAGGAAAAAGGCATTAAGGCATTAAATACAGAGAAAAGGTTATTATTTGACATTTGACTCACAAATCAGCCTTTTTTTTTTCATTTTTCAGGTTTTTTTTCTTATCAGACTCTTTTTTAATATTCACTGGTGCCATCAATGTATTAGACGGCACTCAAAGTTACTGTGACAAACACCCCGTTTTTATAATAATTTGTTTTCGATCTTATTTTTGTAATTAATTATTTTTTTAATATTAATTTTATAAAAAAGTCTATTGCGTCCTACCTACTACTTAATTTTCTCTATTGTTCCAATGAATTCTTTACAAGAATGTTTTTCATTGATTTTTTTTTTATCTACATATTTAATCATTTATATAGTAAATTGTTTGACATATTATATTTATTTTCTATTGTTTTCTGTCTTTTCTTTTTAATGTATTAAATTGTAAAAATATGATAATTAATAATTTCTTTTTTCCATTGTTTAATAAAAACATTTGTTAAAATTACTTCCTTTTCATTTTTTAATTAACGTTAAGGATCCAAATAAAATAATAAGTAATGTTGTCATTAAACTTTCTTTCACTTTAACATAATAAAAAAATTATTGAGTGATACAATTCAAAGCTATATGAGCAAATTTCCCCAAAATACAAGTTTTTTTTTAAAAAAAATTATGGGATTTGGCTGTAATTTTTAAAATTACGGTCTTAAGTCGAAATAATAAAAATGCTTCCACTTAAAAGTGATTTCAGCGAATTTACAATTAAATTAGAAACGTTTTTAACATATTAACAGAATAGTACTTCCAATTAAAAATGTTTTTATTATTTCAGTTTAATCCCGTAATTATTCAAAATTTCACCCAAACTAAAAATTTAAATATAATTTTTATTTACTTAACGTGTCGATAGAGTTATTTTTGAAGTGTAAAAATTTGATTTTAGTGAAATAAATAAAAAGAGATGGGAAGAGTGGTGTGGGATTTGCCAAGCGGATGATAGTTTGGTGTGATACAATGGAGGAAAATTTTATGAGTCGATTAAGATGGGATTTAAATGAGGGAAGCCACGTGGCTTTTCAGATTATTCTATTGACAGTATTTAGTCGGCAGCAGATATGTCTAGATCCCAATACCAAACTCATTAAAATTTATACAAATCTTTTTCGATATTTAAATTTTTTAAAATTTAGTATTTGAGTTTAATTTTAATTTTTTCAATTTGACATTTAATTTTTTATCTCATTTAAATGTTTAAGTTTGATTTAAATATTTAATTTAATATTTGAGTTTGTTTCTTTCCTAATTAAGTACTTATATTTTTGTATTAGAGTTTAAATGTGTAATATTTTTAATTTAAGTATCAAATTAAATATTAAAATTAAACTTAAATATGAAAATAAGACAAAAAAAATTTAAATACCAAATAAGATTTAAGTATGAAATGATATATTAATATATTTCCGGAAAGCCATTAAAATAAAGGAGACGAGGGATTTGAATTTGTAATAAAATAAAATAAACGAGAGAAAGGGAAATAGCTTTGCTTTTCTCTTTTACTACATTCATTGAATTTAAGATTTAATTAACTTTATTTCGAGAATTAACTCCAAACTAATTTAATTAAATATAATTAAAAATTTTAATTTTATGAAATATCGAATATTATGAGGATAAATTTATTTTTTTAAAATAATAGGGTAAATTGTTAAAATAGTCACTTTTGTTTTCTTAAGTTACTTTTTAGTCACTTAGGGTACGTTTGGTTCACTGTAATGGAATAAGGCTGTAATTGAATAGAGCTGTAATTAGTAATTCAACTGTTTGGTTGAATGGAATGGAATAGAACTGTAATAGTATTCTTGTGTTTGGTTGAATGAAATGATGTTGTAATAGCATAAGGAAAAAAAACTAAAATGACCAGAATACCCTTAACAGAATTTTTTTAGATAGATGATTATTTTTATTGTTATTAAATTTTAATAAGATTATTATTAAAAATAATTTAACCATATTTTAACATAATTATTATTAAATATAATTTAATAAAATAATATATAATTAATAAAATTCTTAATATAATTATTATTATATGAATTAAAAAATATAATATATAATACTATAAATAATATATAATCTACTTTATTATATTTAAATTGCAATACATATTTAATGTGCTAAAATATCATTAGTGAAACAAATAAATTAATTATTCTACAATAAAAAATAAAATATTAGAAGTAATAAATAACTTGAGAATTATATTTCACATCTAAACATAATATTCATATATTACAAAAAGTTACATGATTTCATTAGTTTATATGTCATTATCCATATGTTATAAAATTTTACAACCTCAAAAAGTTATAACATTGTAATGACATTCTATCATGTCATTATACCATCCAAATATTACAAATACAAAAGTTACCAAAATATCATCAACATAACCATGATTTTTAATGGTCAGTAAGAAATCTTCTGACCCATTCCAATCACACAGCAGAAGGTAAACTAAAGAAAATGAGCATTTGCGTTGGATGATCTGGAATTTTGCTCAATGCGCAATAGCGCTCATCCTCAGTTAAACCTTCTAGTTCACATAATGTTGGATATAATTTCAGAGCACTTTCTTGAATGGTCATCTCTGACTTTTGTTGAATTAGCACTTCAGAGGCAATACTCTTACTGATTTCAAGGCCAACGGTCAGTATGTTTTCCGCCAATAAAGTGACAGCATCATTAAATGAAGTAGAAGAATCACTTGCATCAGAAATCTTTTTTTTCTTCTTTGATAATGTGGAATCACCTTGGTTTCTAGCTGGTTGCGGTTGTGTAGCTGAAAGATCCATGTCATCCAAAGAAACATCAGCTTCGCATCCATGGGGATCGTTTCTTTCTTCATGAGTATTTGTAATAGCTACATCCTCAACATCTATTTCTTCAATAATATCAGCGGCTGTTTGAGCATCTTTCCCAGTGGCTCGATCTTTTGCGTAGATGGCAATAAGTTGTTCATAATAAGGGAAACTCCGATGTTTGAATTGAGCGGCTTTTTTATGACTTTATAAAAATGAGGAATTCATATTAGATATAAGTTTGGTCAAAATAAATAAAGACTTGAAATAATTCTTACATTTATATATGAGTTCCACATCGCATCTTCAGCAACAACAAGCTCCTATGCTCATCCCAACCAAAGCTGCTATTGTTTTTTTCCACTAAGCATGTCATAAACGATTGACCAACCCCTTTTCAATGTCCTAGTCCTTGATTCAAGACTAGGTTTAGCCTTCAACATGGCATTGGGTAAAACTTTTTCTAACATTTTTTCCAACTCATTTAAATAACCGGCTTTGAATCCCGTATTTGCATTAAAGGTTCCAACATTGTGCAAGTCAACCATACAAGCAACCAACGCAGCATCTTCTTCTGGAACCCATTTCCTTTTGATTCCTCGAGAATTTTGGGAAGAAACACTTGATTGTGAAAAACCTGACATAACTATCTTAAGAAAAAACACAAATTAAAATTAAGTTCAATATTATGCATCAAAAGGTCAACACTTTATAAAATTATAACACATGATGAATCAAAAGAAAATAAATTGTCATTCAACAAGTCTAGTACAATACAAAAAAACAATTCAAACACCACCAAAGTTTCATAAACTAGATATATTAAATAACATAAACAACTTAACGTTTACTATTTTTACTCTAAACCTAATTAATTTCTAGATGCTTGCCATTCATCGAACATCTGGTTGGCTAGTTCCATCCTCCAAGTAGCCCATGCATCTGATGGATGAATATTTACGATATTCGGTTCATCATCGTCTATCACATTACTAGGTAATCCTTCTCCCAACTTCGCTTCAATAGGACCAAGACTCATATAGGTTCGAATAAAATTATGGAGCAAACAACATGCAATAATGATTCTATTGTGCACCCTCACAGGATAGAATGATGGACTCCTAAGTATTCCCCATCTAAGTTTTAATAACCCAAAACATCTTTCAATAACATTACACGCTGAAGCATGTTTGATATTGAAAAATTCTTCTGGAGTACTTGGTTGGTAACCCTGACGCCACTCATTCAAATGATATCTTTGTCATCTAAAAGACGTAAGAAATCCCTCAGAATTTGTGTATCCTGCATCAACTAGATAATAACAACCTATAAAAAGAAACTATTTATCATGGTTAATTTCCCAAAAAAGTATGATCTTAAAAATTAATTCAAATTCCTCTAATTTTGCACTTTACCATGAGGAACTTTTGGTCAATGTCTCCTACTAATGGCATCTCGAAGAACTTGTCCATCAGCAACAGAACCTTCCCAACCAGGAAGAACATAAACAAACTGCATATCAGGTGTACAAACACCTAACATATTTGTTGCTATGTCACCTTTTCACGTTCGATATCTAGGTTTATCAACTGTTGGAACCCTAATTTTGGTGTGGGTTCCATCTAAAGCACCTAAGCAATTCTACACCACATGTATAATACCTCAGGTTAGGATACTATATTTAAATCTAAATGGACTAAACTATGTACGAGCTATACATAAAAATCACTCCAATACCTTGAACCATTTCCACCTTATGTCTATAGAATTAGCTGTAATTGGCTTTGTCTTTTTAAATAACACATCTTGTAAACGTATGACAGCATTTAAAACATTGTGAAATGATCTGCTAACGGTTTCCCCGGACCTATTAAAGTGATGCTTGATAACTCGATTTTGAAGGTGATAAGAAATGATATGTAAAAACATTGCCACTTGCTAATCAACAAGCATGTTCCTTGACGACTTTAATCCCCCTAAAGTTTGTAACATCTCACTTAGTTTAAAAAAGGAAATTCTATTCATTCTAACTTGTTCAATACAGGTCTTGTCACTAGCATATACAAGTCTTTTCACATAATCTCGTTTTGCATAAAAATCTAAAATATAGGATCTAATCCTTGGTCTATAAATATGTAGGCAATGGATGGCACCCAATGCAACTAAGAACCAACTCGCAACTGTACACATTTGCAACCATATTGTAATAGCAGGACCAATTCTTTTACACCTCTCACTTTGTACAATTAAAGGCAGATGAGCCATTATTGTAATATATTAAAGTGTTACATATCTTCAAATCGTAGTAAAAGGGTCACATTTGTAACATCTCGATTTAGGGCCTAGTCAGAATAGTGGTGCGAGACCACAAATCCGAGATATATGTATGAGTTTTTAAGGTTTGTGCTATGTATGCATGCTAGTGTGAAAGTTTCATGAAGCAATTTTGTGAAATTGCGATTAAATTGTCCAAAAAGGACTAAATTGCAAAGTTGTAAAATGTGAGATTCTAGAAGCTATTTGTGTGAAATAGCTTTAGAATATTAATTAGAGGTCCTTAAATAGCAATTTTCCCAATTTCTAATTTTTGGACAAAATTGCGTATGAATGAGTTAAAATAGGAAGTGTATCAAAAAGGGCATTTTGGTCATTTAAAATATAAATGATTAAAATGGGAAAAGATGATAAAAATTCATTCATCTTCTTCTCCAAGGCTGCCGAAAATTCAAGGAGCCATTGTTAGGGTTCTTCAAAATTTTCAAGCTTGCTAGTAAGTGCATCCAACCCCCGTTTTTGATATTCTTCGTATTTTTGAAATCCTAGTTGCATGAGTAAGCTATTTTTTAGCTATTTGATGAGCTAAAATGGATGTTCAAAAATGTACCCATGTATGACATACTTGTAAAATGAAATTTTATGGAAGATTATGAGAGTTTGATGTTAGATAAACATCTTTTTCTAAGTGAATTTCATGAGAAATGTTAGTATGGACTAATTTGTAATAGTTATGAAATTGGTCATTCATAATGGAAATAGTGAGAATTGATGATTATTATAGTAGAGAAAATGAAACAGTTAAGCATGAAGTTTAAGAAAGTTGTATGAAAATCATTTTACGAGCATAGGGGTAAAAGTTTAATTATGAGAAAGTTTAGGGGCAAATTAGTAATTTTGCCAAAGTATGAGATATGAGTAAATTTAGTCAATGTGATTATTAAATGAGCTGAATTATTATTATAGATAAAGAAAAATGAAGCCCGGATCAAAACTGAGGCAAGAACAAAGTCGAGGACTAAGTTGCATTACCTACATACATTTTGTACATTGAGGTAAGTTTGCATGATTTCCAAGCTTCATGAATATTTTCCTTGAATTGCTTGTTATGTTGTTAAATATACATTAATTTCATGAGAATGTTTAATGGTATGTTAAACGAAGTAATTAATGAGATTAAGCATGAGAAAGTCCCGATTGAAGTTGAATTACTTAGGATACTCGATCTACCACATGAGATAAGAAAGTCCGTACAAGACCAAGCCAAGGCATGGCATCGGTAATCAAGCAAGTTATCATGTAAGTCCAAGACAAGTCTTGGCATTGAAGAGTATTATGAGATGAAGACCCATGTAAGCCCAAGCCAAGGCATGGCATTGGTGAGTCTCCAAGCAAAGATGTCATGTAAGTCCAAGACAAGTCTTAGCATTGAAAAGCTATCATGAGATAGAGATCCCATGTAAGTCCAAGCCAAGGCATGGCATTGATAAGTATCAAGGAAGATTTCATATAAGTCCAAGCCAAGGCTCGGCATTGACAAAGTAAAGATACCAAGTAAGACTATGTCAAGACATAGCAATGGTAAGTTCCCAAGGGAACCCACAAAGAAGACTTCGTGTAAGTCCATGTCAAGACATGACGTCGATATTGAGTTAAGAGATCCCATATAAGACTATATCAAGGATATAGCATTGGCATCAAGATACATGTGAGATGAGATTCAGTATCCTTTGTTATTCATAGTAATTCATCGGGCAAAAGAGTAAAGACTGAATGAGTAATCAAGAAAGTTAAGTAAAACTATCGACAAGATATGCGAGTTAAAGTTAATTAAGAGTATTACTCATGTTATGAATGATGAAGTTGAGATTATACTTAATATAGTAAAATATACTGATCTATGTGATCAAGTGATACAGGTACCTTGTTTACCTCACAAGCATGAGACTAGTAAGTATCATGAGATATGTATGAATCTTTAAGAGTAAGTAAGCTCAAGCATATGAGTTTTACAATGCTTTTGTTTATGATGAATGGTTTTTGTTAAGCGAATATGTTGCTATATACATTAAATGAAAACTTACTAAGCTAAATGCTTACGTCTTTAATTCTTTTCTTTCATGTAGTTCCGCCAAGCTAACTTGTGGATCATTGACATCGGAGCTCGAAGCACACTATCAAACGCTATTTTGGTACATCGAAGTTATTTATATTAAGTATGGCATGTATAGGAAGCATTTTTATTTTGAAATATGTCTTAAGAAGGGCCAAAGTATGGGATATCAAGTTTATTATTCTTTTGTATATGGCTAAGTGATTGGCCAAAATTGACTAAGTATGTATGGTTATTGATATCAATGAAGTATATAGTATTATTCATGTTAGATGAAGTATTTTGAATTGTTGAATTGGGTTTGACATTGATCTTGATTTCAGGGTGGTAGTTGGCTTGGTAAATAGCCTCTAAGTACCCACACGGATGGACACACGGGCGTGTGTCTAGGCCGTGTGTTCCCTGCATGTTAGTGTCTTAAGTCAGTATAGACCACGGGCTAATCCCACAGCCGTTTGTATAGGCCGTGTGAGACACACAGTTAGCACATGGGCGTGTGCTCCAAGTCGTGTGAATAAGTCAGTATATCAAGGTATGACACATGGTCTGTGGCCACGGGTGTGTCAAGGCCGTGTGTAAATTGGCAGTGTCCACCACGGGTGAAAGACATGAGCGTGTCTTAGGGGTACACGGGCTTGTCCCAAACCACATGGGCGTGTGATCCCTGTTTTGAGAGAAAATTTCCGGTAGAGTTCAGAAAGTTTTTGGATGTAAGTTTAAGGCCTTGTAGGCCCTTAAAATGTATGATTCATTTAAGAAAGAGAAGTTTTTAATTCGGAACAAAATTTTATAGCCCGTAAGTACATGTTTAAGAAAGTTCAGGCACAGTAATGTCTCGTATCTGGTCTCAGTCTCAGACTTGGGTATGGGGTGTTACATTTAGTGGTATCAGAACTATGGTTTAGTCAGTTCTAAAACTAACGTAGCATAAGCATGAGCCTAGCTATACGTGCCATACGTAAGAATGTTTTTATTATGATAGTGTGACGACTCCTGACAACTTAAATTATGTTTATACATATAGTAAATGGATCCTGAAAGAGCTGTGGTGGATGACATAGAAAGTAACGCGCCGGCTCCCGCTGAAGGGACAGTGCCGAACTAGAATGAGAATAGACCCACTACTGTGAGTCAAGGAGGAGGAGAAGAGGCTAGAGAAGCCTTCCTCCATATGATGAACACATGGTATACGGAGTTCGTTCGTACAAACCCGAATGCACAACCCCCTCCACCCCCGCCTATTCCACAACCTATCCCAGTAGCCCCTCAAGTAGTAGAGGTGGTAAGAGGAGACAAACCTCTAGTTGATAGGATCAGGAAACATGGGGCAGAAGAATTTCGGGCTAAAAGAGATGATGATCCAGAAAAGGCCAAATTCTGGTTAGAAAATGCCATCAGGGTATTTAACGAATTATCATGCACAGCTGAGGAATGCATGAAGTGTGTAGTTTCTCTTTTAAGAGATTCTGCCTATCAGTGGTGGAACACCTTGGTATCGGTAGTACCAAAAGAGAAGATTACTTGGGAATTCTTCCAAGAAGAGTTCAAGAAAAAGTATATCAATCAAAGGTTTGTGGACCAGAAAAGAAAGGAATTCCTAGAACTGAAGCAAGGCAAGATGTCCGTGACTGATTATGAGCGCGAGTTTGTACGACTCAGTAAATACACTCGAGAGTGTGTATCCACCGAGGCTATCATGAGCAAGAGATTCGAAGATGGACTAAATAAAGATATTAAGTTGTTTGTTGCTATTCTAGAATTAAAAGAATTTGTTGTGCTAGTAGAGCGGGCTTGTAAAGCCGAAGAGCTAGTCAAAGAGAAGAGAAAATCTGAAATGGAGTTTCGTGACTCGAGAAAGAGACTGTGGTATAAGTCCTTTCAAACCTCTTTCAAGAAGTCAAGAGATTTCTCCACCCGATCAGGTACTTCCACTGGGTTTTCAAGGAAGAGCAAGAGTAAGCAGTATTCGGGAAATAAGGCACAGACTACTTCAGTCGCTAGTGTAGGGAATGTTCGATCTGATAGACCTGAATGCCCACAGTGTGGCAGACGTCATCTCGGTGAATGCCGAGCGTATGAAAATGCTTGCTTCAGATGTGGTTCCCAGTATCACTTTATAAAAGATTGTCCTAAGATGATGAAAGGAGAGAGAAATCAGAATCCGAGATCTGGTATAGTCAGAGGCAGACCACAGAGGAACCCTGGAAGTGGGGCAAGTAGTAGAGGTAACCCTAGAGAGCAGGCTACGAGACTTGAGGGTAGGGCACCTGTGAGGACTTATGCCATTCGCGCTCGCAAAGAGGCATCTTCTCCTGATGTTATTACGGGTACCTTTTCTCTTCATAATATTAAAGTTACTACTTTAATAGATCCTGGATCCACACACTCTTATATTTGAATGAAACTGGTATCCAGTATGAGTATGCCTATACAGTCTATAAAATTTGTGATTAAAGTGTCTAATCCCTTAGGCAAAAGTGTTTTAGTTGATAAAGTTTGTAAAGATTGTCCATTGATGATTAGAGGTCATTGTTTTAAAGCAAACCTTATGTTGTTACCATTTGATGAGTTTGACCTCATTCTTGGTATGGACTGGTTGACCACCCATGATGTAATAGTTAATTGTGGGAAGAAATACATTGAGATGAGATGTGAGAATGGGGACACTCTTCATATATAATCAGATGAACAGGGTAGATCGCCAATAATGATTTCTCACATGACAGCACAAAGATATATAAGAAAAGGGTATGAGGCGTATCTTGCCTTTGTGATGAATACAAGAGAAACAGAGCTAAAGATCGAGTCAGTGCCGATAGTATGTGAGTACTTGGATGTTTTTCCTGAGGAATTACCAAGATTGCCTCCGGTAAGAGAAGTTGAGTTCAACATTGAGCTAACTTCCGGTACGGTACCGATATCTATTACTCTTTATAGAATGGCTCCAACGGAGTTAAGAGAGTTGAAGATACAGTTGCAAGAGTTGACAGATAAAAGCTTTGCAAGATCAAGTTGTTCACCATGGGGTGCTCTGATTTTATTTGTGAAAAAGAAAGATGATACCATGAGATTGTGCATAGATTACCGTCAGCTTAATAAAGTGACAGTAAAGAACAAGTACCCATTGCCAAGGATCGATGATCTGTTCGACAATTGAAGGGAGCCACTGTGTTCTCCAAAATAGACTTGAGATCGGGGTACTACCAATAGAGTATAAGAGACTTAGATGTGTCGAAGACAGCTTTTCGAACAAGGTATGAGCATTATGAATTTTTAGTCATGCCCTTTGGATTGACCAATGCTCCTGCGGTATTCATGGACCTAATGAACCGCATCTTTAGGCCATACCTCGACAAGTTTGTAGTCATTTTTATTGACGACATATTGATTTATTCTCGAGATGAGATCGAGCATGCTGAGCACCTACGGATAGTTTTACAGATTCTATGAGAAAATCAGTTGTATGCCAAGTTCAGTAAAAGCGAATTTTGGCTCAAGGAAGTAGGATTTCTGGGAATATTGTCTCGGAAGATGGAGTCCGAGTGGATCCAAGTAAGATTTCAGCTATAATGGACTGGAAACCATCGAGGAATATCTCTAAGATTAGAAGTTTTCTAGGCCTAGCCGGCTATTATAGACGATTCGTCAAGGGGTTTTCCATGATTGCAACTCTGATGACGAAATTGCTACAGAAAAATGTGAAGTTTGAGTGGACAGAAAGTCAACAAAGTTTTGAGAAACTGAAAGCATTGTTGACAGAAGCTCCGGTTTTAGTACAACCCGAGACAGGGAAAGAATTTGTGATTTAAAGTGATGCATCCTTAAATGGATTAGGCTGTGTACTTATGCAAGAAGGCAAGGTTATTGCTTATGCCTCCAGACAGCTGAAGCCTCATGAGAAGAATTATCCGACGCATGATTTAGAGTTGGCTGCCATAGTCTTCGCTTTGAAGATTTGGAGACACCATTTATATGGTGAAAGATGTCAAATTTTTACTGATCACAAAAGTCTAAGGTACTTGATGACGCAGAAAGAGTTGAACTTAAGACAACGGAGGTGGTTAGAGTTAATAAAAGATTATGATTTGATCATTGACTACCATCCTAGAAAGGCGAATGTGGTCGCCAATGCTTTGAGTAGGAAGCCCCTATTTGCATTAAGGGCAATGAATTCGCGGATGACTTTATCCGACGATGGTTCTATTCTAGCTGAGTTAAGAGCTAGACCGATGTTTCTCCAAGAGATCATTGGAACTTAAAAAGAAGATAGTGAATTGCAAGCCAAGAGAACTCAGTACGAGTCAGATGTTGAGTCCGATATCTGGATTAGTTCTAATGGAAGTCTGATGTTCAATGATAGAGTTTGTGTACCGAGAAAGGAAGAGCTTATTCAGAGAATTTTGCATGAAGCACATAATGGATGTTTATCTGTACATCCGGGTAGTACCAAGATGTATAATGATTTGAAGCAACAGTATTGGTGGCCGAGAATGAAGAAAGATACCTCAGAGTTCGTTTCAAGATGCTTGATTTGTCAGCAAGTAAAGGCTGAACACCAAGTACCTTCGGGTTTGCTCCAACTAATTATGGTTCCCGAGTGGAAATGGGACCGTATCACTATGGATTTTGTAACAGGATTACCATTGTCTCCGAGCAAGAAAGATGCTGTATGGTTGTGGTTGATAGACTTACAAAGTCAGCCCATTTTATACCTATACGAGTTGACTATTCATTAGAAAAATAGGCAAACTTGTATGTTTCAGAAATAGTAAGGCTTCATGGATTTCCCTTGTCAATCATATCGGATAGAAATCCGAGGTTCACATCCAGATTTTGGAAGAAGTTACAAGAGGCTTTGGGTACAAAGTTGAGCTTTAGTACAACTTTTCATCCTCAAACTGACGGTCAGTCGGAAAGGTTAATTCAAGTACTTGAGGATATTCTCAGATGTTGTATTCTCGAATTCCAAGGCAGTTGGGAAATGTTTCTCCCATTGGTAGAATTTGCCTACAATAGTAGTTTTCAGTCAAGCTTGAAGATGGCACCTTATGAGGCTTTATATGGGCGTAAGTGCCAAACGCCTCTATATTGGACTGAACTCAAGAAAAACTAGATTCACGGGGTTGATATGGTTAGAGAGACCGAACAGAAGGTGAAAGTAATTCGAGAAAGTTTAAAGGCTGCTTCTGACAGACAAAAATCTTACTCGGATTTAAAGAGAAAAGAGATAGAGTATCAAGTCGGGGATAAAGTTTTCTTGGAAGTGTCATCATGGAGAAAAGTTCTCAGATTTAGCCGAAAAGGCAAGTTGAGTCCACGTTTTATTGGACCATATGAGATTACTGAGAAAGTTGGGCCGGTAGCCTATCGATTGGCTTTGCCGTCTGAGTTAGAAAAGATACATGATGTGTTTCATGTATCCATGTTCCGACGCTACCGATCAGACCCTTTGCATGTTATTACACCATCAAAGGTAGAGATTCAACCCGACATGACTTATGGAGAAGAACCAGTTAAGATTTTAGCTCGGGAAGTCAAACAGTTGAGAAATAAAAATATCTCCCTTGTTAAAGTATTATGGCAAAGACATGGGATAGAGGAAGCTACGTGGGAACCAGAAGAAATCATGAGAAACCAGTACCCAAATCTCTTTGCTGGTAAGATTTTCGAGGAAGAAAATTCTTAAGGGAGGAGAGTTATAACATCCCGATTTAGGGCCTAGTCGAAATAGTGGTGTAAGACCACAAATCCGAGATATATTTATGAGTTTTTAAGGTTTATGCTATGTATGCATGCTAGTGTGAAAGTTTCATGAAGCAATTTTGTGAAATTACGATTAAATTGTCCAAAAAAGACTAAATTGCAAAAGTTGCAAAATGTGAGATTCTAGAAGTTATTTGTGTGAAATAGCTTTAGAATATTAATTAGAAGTCCTTAAATAGCAATTTTTCCAATTTCTAATTTTTGGACAAAATTGGGTATGAATGAGTTAAAATAGGAAGTGTACCAAAAAGGGCATTTTGGTCATTTAAAAATTTAAATGATTAAAATGGGAAAAGATGATAAAAATTCATTCATCTTCTTCTCCAAGGCTGCTGAAAATTCAAGGAGCCATTGTTAGGGTTCTTCAAAATTTTCAAGCTTGCTAGTAAGTGCATCCAAGCCCCGTTTTTGATGTTCTTCGTATTTTTGAAATCCTAGTTGCATGAGTAAGCTATTTTTTAGCTATTTGATGAGCTAAAATGGATGTTCAAAAATGTACCCATGTATGACATACTTATAAAATGATATTTTATGGAAGATTATGAGAGTTTGATGTTAGATAAACATCTTTTTCTAAGTGAATTTCATGAGAAATGTTAGTATGGACTAATTTGTAATAGTTATGAAATTGGTCATTCATAATGGAAATAGTGAGAATTGATGATTATTATAGTAGAGAAAATGAAACAGCTAAGCATGAAGTTTAAGAAAGTTGTATGAAAATCATTTTACGAGCATAAGGGTAAACGTGTAATTATGAAAAAGTTTAGGGGCAAATTAGTAATTTTGCCAAAGTATGAGATATGAGTCAATTTAGTCGATGTGATTATTAAATGAGCTGAATTATTATTATAGATAAAGAAAAACGAAGCCCTAATCAAAACTGAGGCAAGAACAAAGTCGAGGACTAAGTTGCATTATCTACATACATTTTGTACATTAAGGTAAGTTTGCATGATTTCCAAGCTTCATGAATATTTTCCTTGAATTGCTTGTTATGTTGTTAAATATACATTAATTTCATGAGAATGTTTAATGGTATGTTAAACGAAGTAAGTAATGAGATTAAGCATGAGAAATAGGATACTCGATCTACCACATGAGATAAGAAAGTCCGTACAAGACCAAGCCAAGGCATGGCATCGGCAATCAAGCAAGTTATCATGTAAGTCCAAGACAAGTCTTGGCATTGAAGAGTATTATGAGATGAAGACCCATGTAAACCCAAGCCAAGGCATGGCATTGGTGAGTCTCCAAGCAAAGATGTCATGTAAGTCCAAGACAAGTCTTGGCATTGAAAAGCTATCATGAGATAGAGATCCCATGTAAGTCCAAGCCAAGGCATGGCATTGGTAAGTATCAAGGAAGATTTCATGTAAGTCCAAGCCAAGGCTCGGTATTGACAAAGTAAAGATACCAAGTAAGACTATGTCAAGACATAGCAATGGTAAGTTCCCAAGGGAACCCACAAGGAAGACTTCGTGTAAGTCCATGTCAAGACATGACGTCGATATTGAGTTAAGAGATCCCATATAAGACTATATCAAGGATATAGCATTGGCATCAAGATACATGTGAGATGAGATTCAGTATCCTTTGTTATTCATAGTAATTCATCGGGCAAAAGAGTAAAGATTGAAAGAGTAATCAAGAAAGTTAAGTAAGTAAAACTATCGACAAGATATGCGAGTTAAAGTTAATTAAGAGTATACTCATGTTATGAATGATGAAGTTGAAATTATACTTAGTATAGTAAAATATATTGATCTATGTGATCAAGTGATACAGGTACCTTGTTTACCTCACAAGCATGAGACTAGTAAGTATCATGAGATATGTATGAATCTTTAAGAGTAAGTAAGCTCAAGCATATGAGTTTTACAATGCTTTTGTTTATAATGAAAGGTTTTTTTTAAGCGAATATGTTGCTATATACATTACATGCAAACTTACTAAGCTAAATGCTTACGTCTTTAATTCTTTTCTTTCATGTAGTTTCGCCAAGCTAACTTGTGGATCATTGACGTCGGAGCTCGAAGCACACTATCAATCGCTAATTTGGTATAGCCAAGTTATTTATATTAAGTATGGCATGTATAGAAAGCATTTTTATTCTGAAATATGTCTTAAGAAGGGCCAAAGTATGGGCTATCAAGTTTATTATTCTTTTGTATATGGCTAAGTGATTGGCCAAAATTGACTAAGTATGTATGGTTATTGATATCAATGAAGTATATAATATTATTCATGTTAGATGAAGTATTTTGAATTGTTGAATTAGGTATGACGTTGATCTTGATTTTAGGGTGGTAATTGGCTTGGTAAATAGCCTTTAAGTACCCACACGGATGGACACACGGGCGTGTGTCTAGGCCGTGTGTTCCCTGCATGTTAGTGTCTTAAGTCAGTATAGACCACGGGGTAATCCCACAGCCGTTTGTATAGGTCGTGTGAGAGACACGGTTAGCACATGGGCGTGTGCTCCAAGCCGTGTGAATAAGACAGTATATCAAGGTATGGCACACGGTCTATGGCCACGGGCGTGTTAAGGCCGTGTGTAAATTGGTAGTGTCCACCACGGGTGAAAGGCATAGGTGTAACACCCCAAACCCGGCCTAGATGTTATGACCGAATCTGGCATGTCTAGAAGGGTTGTTAAAAAAAACTACGCGTTTGTTAAAAACTCCGTATTCTTTCTTTGAAAACTTCGAACTTTGTTGTTGGTGAAATTCAAATTTGCTTTTATGGTGTTATTGTAAAAACGTTGTTATTACCATTATTGAAAACTTTGTTTATAATAGAAATCAGATTCGGTGATTTACGAAAATATGACATTTGGGAAATCGTTATTGTAGTTTTAAGAAAAATCCCGAGTCTAATCATTTATAGTTTGAAAATAATCAAAATGAAAGTTTAAAAGAAAAATTAAGTCTAATGGCCTTATTACATAATTTTAGCCCAAAATAAGTAAACTTAAAATTAAGCGAAACTGAAATTTATTAAAGTTCATGAGAAAGACTCCGATGTATGGCCACCACAGAGTCCTCTGCTGCGCCAAATCCTCTAATCCTGGGGATCACCTGCAAGGTTTAAGCAGAGGGGTGAGTTACGAGAACTCAGTCTGTAATCCTCTAAACGGTCATTAACTGGGCCTGAGCCCATACAGAAGCAGACTGGGCCGAAGCCCATAGAGAAGCAGACTGGGCTGAAGCCCATACATAAGCAGACTGGGCCGAAGCCCATACAGAAGTAGACTGGGCTGAAGCCCTATTAACATGATAATGCAACAGAATATGCAGCCCAACCTAATAATCCATCCGCTACACACCCCCGTACCAGCCTAACACACCTGTGGGGACCAAGTCAACCCACCCAGCCAAAACACACCAATATTGCAGACAAGCTGCTAAATACAGAATTTGTGGCAAAGCCACTAGAATAACAGAATATTTATGTGGCATAGCCACCAGAACAGACTGTGGCAGAGCCACTAGATTACACTTCCTTCGATTATTAATCCCACCCCATGCAACATATCATAAATGCAATGCATCATATGTACAGAAATGTAAATAAAGCATATACATGTTAACAAAACCATAATCAAGGGTATAACGGTCATTTACCCTCCAGGGGTATTTCGATAATTTTTCTTCCAGGGGTATTTCGATAATTCACCCACCAAGGGTAATTCGGTAATTTACCCAGCAAGGGTAATTCGGTAATTTGGCCATCTAACGACCTTTTCAGAGGCCTACTGTCGCATCGAGCGACACAAGACCCTTTTTGGGTCTCTACGAAACTATTGGGCCTAAAACCCATTTCAAGCCCAAACGGGCCCACACGCTTGTGTGGCCCAAAATGCACGGTTTCGGTTTCAGATTTGCAGATTTCGCAATACCGTTTGATAGTTTTCCAACAATTTCGCCTCGGTGGGTCAGATAGCCCATTGGACCCATTTGGCCAGTTTCGGCTCGATCAGGCCTCAGTTTCGCGAGAGTGCTCGCGACACTCTCAACGAGTTACCGTCATTGTTCGTATCTTGATTTACCACTACGAGCGTTCGCACGCTGATGGCTGTCGATTTCACCAATATAAACCTACACCTAATTTGCAAACTTAAGCAGTATAGGGAGTAGGGTCGATCCCATAGAGACTGGTTTTATTGAAAAATTGTTTATCTCTTGACCAGATTTATGTCTGGGCAATTGTTGTGCCCGCGATGTTTGGGGGGAATAAAATATGAAACCTGAAATAAACACAGAAAATAAAAACGTAAAAAGTAAAAGACTAAATAGGAAAAAAATGAAGTAATCTGAAATGAAATCGATTAAACTTAGCTCAGCCTTAAGCGCGGGTTTTTCCGTCTTTGACCCGATCCTCGAAATTAGATGAACTCCTCTTTTCCAACAAGCTAGTTATAGCTACCAAGGACGCATCGGACACCAACTCTTCCTTGTGTAAATTAGTTATGGAATGTCCTATAACTAACCTTATCGATCGAACAACCTACGAAACGTTTGGGATTTAGAACTCCGGCAGCTTTGCGTTCTAGAAGAGCCTAGCTTGAACCAATGCCCCCAAATGTTGGGACATTTAAACCCGATCACCTCTTCCTTGATTTGTTCTCGGAAACTCGAATACAGCATGGCCGACTCGAATCTCCAACTGTCGAAAAATACGACCCCAATCCAACGTGCACTTTGACTTGGAATCAAATTCAACCTTAAGGGATGATTTATCTATCCTGATACTTAGGAAAAAGGTGAATACCAATTGGAAGGAGTATTTGCACGGATACGAATCTCACGATTCCCAACCGAACAGAGTACCAGCCTAAGGCTAAGATAGAATTTAGTGTCGCATGATTTTACTCATGCTTGAAGATTGTGGTAAGTGTTTGGGCTTTTTGTAAAGGATGATGGAAGTTGGGAAAGAAAAGGGGTTTGGAAGGTAATTAAACCAATTTTAGAAAAACAAACAAATGGAATTGAAATAGGCAGAATGTCTGACGCAGACTTTGAAAAGAGAAAAAAAATTAGAAATCCTACTCTAAATTGAAGTAGGAGAAAGCAAAGAAAGAGAGCAATTCAAATCCAAATAGGAATAGGAAAAGAGATATTTGATTGATGATTATCCAAATACAAATAACCCCTATTTATATACATGGGGTTTACTAAAAATAGGCTTAATTAATTAAATATAAGATCTTAAATAATTAAAAATAAAAATAAACTAAAAATAAAATAAACTAAAAATAGGATTTTCCATATTTGGCTTTTTACAAAGTCAAATTGCTTGATGAGTCATTGGCTTCCTCCATCTTTATGATTTGGCCCCATTTCCATGATTTTCTTTCAATTTGGCCATTTTCAGCACGCTTTTGATCAATTGCATCCCTGACAAGAATTAAATCATAAAAATACAAATTTAGCAGGAATTAATTCAGAAATAAACCAAATTAAATACAAGAAATCATGCAAAATAATCATGTTATCAAATCCCCCTACTTAGCTCATGCTTGCCCTCAAGCATGTTGTTCGTTCAAACATTAGAATTAATTCCACAATTTATTAAGAATTGAGCCCACTTTCCGCATCCATACTCAATATAAACAACATAGGTAAAAATAATTAAATAAATGCTCAGAACATATAGTTTAATCAACAAGACAAGTGTCATAAAATTTGAAATACGCGAACTAAATAATTAAATTGAGTTTGAATCCAATAAATTGCAAGGCATTATTAAAGAACTATACTTCTAGAAAAATAAACTAGACATTGTCAAACCTTTTTACGCGAACTAGGATGACAACCCAAGCACCCTATCCCGGTTACTCAGTTCAAACAGTCTTTATTATTGGGCTCTGTTAGCGGAATGTTATTAAGTTATCGACTCGTCACTCGAACCTGCAAGATGAGATGACAACCCAAGCACCTCACCCCGGTTACTCAATCCGGTCACATTTTCGAGACTTTCACTCATAACTTGAGCCTTTATTTATTTATTTATTTAATTTTCATTTTTTTCATTTTTTCATTCATTTTTTTTTCATGCACAAGCAAATTTTTTTCTCTTTTCTTTTTTCAAACAATCAATTCATGAAAATCTTGCTACATACATCAACCTTAAAACACAAGTGTCGATTAATCTATATACTTGAGCATTTAAATTCAAAAATTTTTTTACCCAATTGTCCAAGTTGACTAAGTATGAGATTAAAGGCTCAATTTCAAAATAAACTGTTGAATGAATTCAATGCAAGATTGGACATATGCAGCAAGAACCAATCAACCATCTATGCATACTTACTATATTCATATATATATTCATTCCCCTCTACTTATTCTAAGCTTGTCCTCAAGCATGCATGTGTCATATTATAGATAAATAAAGAATAAATCAGTAGCTCAAATAAACAAAATGAAAAGTTCAGAGTACTCCCCATGTGTGTCTTCAATGATTTTGTCGATGTTGGGGGTAACAGTTTTGTAGGATATCAAGGATTGTGAATACTTGAGTTTCCATCGTTCCAAGTCTCGCCTCGATTCGTCCTAAACGATCCTCCACAGATGGAAGTTGTTCCTCGTGCTCTCTAGTGTCAATGTGTGGGCGTTGGCGAAAAACCATATTCTCGTGAGTAGTCCGTGTACCTGGAGGAACAAAATAACACGAAGTAGGGGCGCCGACAAGCATTCCCATAGAATCCAAACAATATTTATCTAGGCTGCTCATACTATATGCACATGTGAAAGTTGAGAAATCAATTTCAGATTGAAAAAGTCGAGAGGCTAAATTTGAAATAAATGATCCAAGTATAAGTGGACGGTTGTAACGCAAAATGGCATGAAAATTTCATGCAAACCAATACCCTAAATTAACTTTAAAACCCGAATGCATACACCACAAAAAGAATAGTTCAGTTTTAGTTAAAGCAGCTGATGCGTCATTTCTACCTGAAAAGCTAAATGCCAAAAATCGGTGTATATATCTCAAAGCAGGTTCATGCACCAATAAGTCTTTTGTGGTCTTCAGATTATAAAGATGATCAGAATTAGTTAAAACACGATAAAAATGTTGAGCATCAAAGTTATTTGGAATATCTAACAGAGCAGAATGATAAGAATCGAACTGAGTATCATCAGGGTCGATGAAACCCATGGCAATGTTAAATTCTGAAATTGACATTCGAAAGTCCCTCCCAAGCAAACGAAAACATACAATATTTTGCGTTTCAATAGTAAGCAATGCATTTATATCGAAGCTAAATGTGGTGTAGAATTCATATACTAATTCATAATATGCATTACAAGTAACATTAGCATATAAAGTCCAACCAATAGCATCAAAATAATGAAGCACAACATCATGAATATCTAAAAATTCAAGAGTGGGAAAATCGATTTGCTTACAGACCAGGAGCGAGCGTTGTCGGATGGCGTCGTATCGTGTTTGATGCTCCGATGTTGAGAAGTCGAGAAATCCACGAAGACGACTTTCGGTTGGAATTGTATTGGCACGACTACGTCTGTTACGTTGACTGTCTCAGGGTGGTCGAACGCGCTCGTTAGGCGAGTCGGGTGGGTTTTCTTCTTTCGCAGTGTCAGTACTGCTGTTTGGGGGTGTCGAACGGTTGTCGACAACTTCGTGTTTGGCATTGAGTGACTCGTTCGTCGACGGAGGGGGTAGCTTCGACATGGTCGTTAGGGGTCCCGACTTCTTCGGGACTACCCGAAGTGTTTGACTCGATCAGGGTCAGCCTCCGTTGACGTGGGGTTCTCGATAGGCTGGCCATTTGTTGTGGAGGAGGTTGCGGAGGAGCATTTTCGTCGTCTAAATCGACGAATGGAGGCGCTGAAAAATGGTGCCGGTTTCGGTTGAGCAAAACCGGAACATTATCAGCCGTTTGGTTCTGAGTTCGGACCATTACGTCCGTGCTAATGTGGCGAAGAAATTGTTTTGGTGCGATGACGGTGGTGACGACGGTAGCGGAAGCAGTGACGCTCGGCATTTGGCGGCAGTAAGTGGTCACGGCGCATTTTTTGGGCGATTCTTAGCGGCGACGGTGGTGGTGTCGAGTGTAGTATTGTTTAGGGTGGTAGAATGTGGTTTTGTTGTGAAAAGACAGAAAGAAAATGAAAAATAAGGAAAGGGTGGTGGTGTTTGGGGTTTGGGCCCGACCGACGAGATTATGGTAGTGGGGGAGTATAACGGCGACGATGGGCGAGGTGAACGACGATGGAGTGGGGTTTGACATGGTGGAGGAGAAGAAAAGTGAGAGGGAGCTTTCGACGTCGGTGAAGAAAGGAGGGACGACGTCGTGTGAGGGTGAGTCCGACAGTGACGACGAGTGCTGGACGGTGGGCCGCCGGCTGCGGTAATGGCGGCGTGGGTTGGGTTTTGGGGGTAAGGGTTTATTTGGGAAAGATGAAGATAGAAGAGGGTTGGGGGTTTTGGTGATTTATTTTCTTTTATTTTCTATTTTCTATTTTCTATTTTTTTCTTTTTTCCCCTTTTTTTCTTTATTTGGCCGGTTGGGCCATGGTATTGGGTTATGGGGTTGTTTGATTTTTTTGTTAGATGCATTGGGTTTGTGTTGTTAGGTTAGTATTTTGGGTATAAATTGGTGGATTAAATGGATGGGTGTTTTATATAGGTTGGGGATTTTTATTTTGGTAAATATTTGTCACCATATTAGCATGTCGTGCCCGCGCCATCACTGTTATTCGACTCTCGAAAAAAAAAATTCATGCTCTCCATTATTTTCCTGGAAACATCAAATTAATTGAATTAAGTAAAAATTTATTTATTTACACCCTAAATTTTCTAAAAAATTAAAATTAAATAAATGAGAAGAAATTTGGGTTGCCTCCCAAAAATCGCATTTGTTTAACGTCGTTAGCTCGACGACATGTTATTCAAATATTGGGCTCGTCGAGAACAATCTCGTCAACTATGTGTGTTTGAAAATTCTCAAAAAAGGGCTTTAGCCGTTGCCTATTCACCTTAAAGCACTTTCATGTTTCTTCACTTTGAATTTTCACTGCACCATTCGAAAAGAAATTAGTAATAGTAAATGGTCCTATCCATTTGGACCGAAGCTTACCAGCGAAAATTTTTAAGGTGGAGTCGTATAGGAGAACTTTTTGTCCTATTGAAAACTGCTTCCTAGTGATGAACTTGTCATGAAACGCCTTTGTCTTTTCTTTATACACTCGAGCATTTTCATATGCATCGTTTCTAATTTCCTCGAGTTCCTGGATGTTCAATTTCCGATATTTTCCTACAGACTCCATTTCCATATTACACTGCTTAACTGCCCAAAACGCCTTGTGTTCTAATTTGACCGGAAGATAGCACGGTTTACCGAAAACGAGTCGATAAGGAGACATGCCTATTGGTCCCTCGTAAGCTGTCCTATAAGCCCAAAGTGCGTCATTTAGTCTCAAACTCCAATCCTTCCTGTTAGGTTTAACCGTCTTTTCCAGAATGGACTTGATCTCTCGATTCGACACTTCGGCTTGCTTGTTCGTTTGTGGATGGTAAGCAGTGGCAATTCGTTGAGTCACTCCATATTTCTCCATCAGTGCACTTACGAGCCTATTGCAGAAATGAGTTCCTCTATCACTGATTATCGCTCGTGAAGTGCCATACCTGGAAAAAATAGAACTTTTAAGAAAATCAACCACGGCCTTAGCATTATCATTACGAGTGGCTTTCGCCTCTATCCACTTAGAGACATAATCAATAGCTAACAATATATAAAAATTACCGAAATAAGAAACAAAGGGACCCATAAAGTCGATGCCCCACACATCGAAAATTTCACAAATATGAATAGGAGTAAGGGGCATCTCATTTCGACGACTAAGATTGCCAACTCTTTGGCATTTTTCACATGTTTTGCAGAATAAAAAGGCATCACAAAATATATTTGGCCAAAATAGTCATTTGAGAATTTTGTGTGCAGTGCGTTTAGGTCCAAAGTGTCCTCCACATGCATAAGAATATCAAAAAGTTAAGATAGACTGTACCTCTGTTTCTGCTACACACTGTTGTATTACCTGATCGGAGCAATGCTTCCAAAGGTAAGGATCGTCCCAAATGTAATACCGCGCATCCTTTTTTATCTTATCTCTTTTAAACCTTGGTAATTCCGAAGGAATAGTACCTGTAACGAGGTAATTTACTATGTCTGCATACCAAGGATGAATCGCATTCGCTGCAAACAAGTTTTCATCTGGAAAGTTGTCCTTCAATGGTATATCGTCTACTGGAATCGATAATCGACTCAGATGGTCAGCTACTAGATTTTTGCATCCCTTTTTATCTCAGATTTCAAAGTCGAACTCTTGTAGGAGCAGAATCCACTTGATCAGTCGGGGTTTTGCCTCCTTCTTTCCTATTAAGTAATTTAAAGCTGCATGATCAGAAAAGATAATTACTTTAGTTCCCAATAGGTAAGATCTAAATTTATCTAAAGTAAACACAACAGCTAATAGTTCTTTCTCAGTGGTTGTGTAATTACTTTGGGCAGCATCCAAAGTTTTCGAAGCATAGTAGATAACATGAGGCTCTTTCCCTATTCATTGGCCAAGAACAACTCCCACACTTTGGTCACTGGCATCACACATAATTTCGAATGGGAAGTTCCAATTTGGTGGCTGCACTATGGGAGCGGAGAACAATTTCTGCTTCAGCACGTCGAATGAGTCTTTACAAGTCTGGTTGAACTCAAATTCTTTATCCTTTTGTAACAGACTGCAAAGTGGTCGCGCGATTTTCGAGAAATCTTTCATGAATCATCTATAAAATCCTGCATGGCCAAGAAATGAATGAACCTCCCTCACAGATGTGGGGTAAGGTAATGAGTTAATAATATCCGTTTTTGCCTTATCGACCATAATTCCTTCCGAGGAAACTATATGACCTAAAATTAACCCTCTGTCAACCATGAAATGGCATTTCTCATAATTTAAAACAAGATTAAATTCTAGGCATCTTTGTAATATTTTAGCAAGATTATCGAGACATTCGTTAAAAGAGTCACCGTATACCGTGAAGTCATCCATAAAGGCTTCGATGATTTTCTCGACATAATCAGAGAATATGCTCACCATGCATCTTTGAAAAGTGGCCGGAACATTACAGAGTCCAAACGGCATTCGTTTATACGCAAACGTTCCAAAGGGGCACGTGAAAGTCGTTTTGTCTTGATCCTCCGGAGCCATTGGAATTTGGAAAAATCCTGAATATCCATCGAGACAACAATAATGGGTCTTACCAGCTAATCGTTCGAGCATCTGATCGATGAAGGGAAGTGGAAAACGGTCTTTCCGGGTAGCTGCATTCAATTTCCTGTAATCGATGCAAACCCTCCATCCATTCTGGACTCATGTAGGAACTAGCTCTCCTGACAAGTTTTTCACCACTGTCACGCCAGTTTTCTTGGGCACGACATGAACCGGGCTAACCCAATCACTGTCGAAAATCGAGTATATCGTTCCAGCATCTAACAGTTTCTGGATCTCCTTCTTTACTACCTCCATCATGGGCGGATTAAGGCGCCTTTGAGCATCTCTCTTTTGTTTCGTGTTATCTTTGATGGAAATTTTGTGCATACATGTCGATGGACTTAGCCCTTTTATGTCGGCTATCGTCCAACCTATGGCTTCTTTATAATTTCTCAGAACTCGAACTAAACTTTCCTCCTCGTCTTTGGTTAGTTTCTTTGACACTATCACTGGTAAGGTGTCTTTTTCTCCCAAAAAGACGTACTTAAGGTGGTCCGGTAATGTTTTAAGCTCCAAGGTTGGTGGCTGCAAAACCGAAGGTAACATTTTAGTTTGGGATGGTAACAGTTCAAATTGGTTACCTCGTTTCATCAAAGATGGCTGCGTTTCCAAGTGTTTGACAATTTCTGTCAATGGATCTTCTATTATTTCTGATTCCTCGAGATGATGTAAAGCATCCATGTCAATGCTTCTGTAAAGGATAGTTTCCAACTCATCAAAGTCATGATATTCGGAATAAGATTGAGTTAAGCAATCTAAAATATCAATGCTAGAAATATTTAATAGTGAGTTAGGATGACTCATGGCTTCGTAGACGTTGAATTTCACGATTTCGCCATCAAACACCATTGTTAGCGTTTCGCTTCGAACATCGATCTTTGCACTTGCGGTACTTAGAAACGGCCTTCCAAGTAAAATGTCAGACGAATTAGTTGAGTTATCATCTTCCATATTGATAATGTAGAAATCTGCAAGGAAAACTAATTCGTTAATTTTAACAAGGACGTCTTCAAGCAGTCCTTCGGGATAGACGACTGACTTGTCCGCCAACTGGATTATTACTCCTGTTTCTTTTAAAGGACCCGCGTTAATTAACTTATAAGTAGAATAAGGCATAACATTAATTGAAGCCCCTAAATCACACATGAATTTCTTAATGCCTACATTACCTATCTCACAAGAAATAGCAAACATACCTTGGTCCTTGTATTTGAGAGGAACTTTCTTTTGTAGTACTGCGGAGACATTTTC
The DNA here is from genome assembly GCA_005393395.2 of Gossypium australe. Classification (NCBI taxonomy): domain Eukaryota; kingdom Viridiplantae; phylum Streptophyta; class Magnoliopsida; order Malvales; family Malvaceae; genus Gossypium; species Gossypium australe. The sequence continues at coordinate 20,715,627 of CM016619.1, read as the reverse complement.
TCCTACATTTACTCTTTCGTTACCTATCAACCTTCTCTTTCTAGAACATAATTCTTTTAGAAATTTTGCATAACGAGGGATTTGCTTGATAGCGTCGAGCAAAGAGATATTTACCTCCACCTTCCTGAATGTCTCGAGGATTTCTTTTTCCTCTTTCTCTTTCTTATCCTTTGCAAGCCTCCCTGGAAAAGGAGGTAGCATCACAACTGGTCTCTGAATTTCTGATTCCAGCCCAGCTGTTGGATCCGTCATTTGCTTTTCCTATTCCTTGTCTTGCCCATGACTTTTGGCTGGCACTGTTTCCAGAACCTTTCCGCTACGAAGAGTTATTACACTTGCATTTTGTCGAGGATTCGGCTCTGTCTGAGAAGGTAATTTACCTTGAGACTCCAAATGATTAACTGCCATTGAGAGTTTACTAACTTGATTAGTTAGTTCTTGAATTGATGCGTCTGTCCTCTGTTGATATTTTGCAGCATCGGTGGAAAATCTTTCCACAATAGCTCCTAGAGATGTGCTCGGCTTGGGTTGCTGTTGTGGTGGTTGAAGAGGTCTCGGTTGGTACGATGGATTATATCGGGGATTAGCTCTGTAACTTAAGTTGGGATGATCTTTCCACCCGGCATTGTAGGTGTTGGAGAAAGGATCATAGCGTCTTTGTGGAGGTCCCGGAAACCCTCCGACAGCATCAACATGTGCCATTGAATTGTCATTAAGGATTGGGCACGAATCTGTCGGATGTTCAGATGTAGCACAAATTCTACACAGTTGGGTTGGATTCTTCTTCTCTGTAAGCAAAGATTGAACAACATTGGTAAGCTTATCCAATTTATCTTCTAAAGATGAAACGTTTACCCCATAAACCCGTCTTGTGGGTTCCAAATTCGGTCGATACTGTTGAGAATTTGCCGCCATGGTGGATATCAGTTCTCTTGTCTTTTAAGGAGCCATATCGACAAGCGCCCCTCCACTAGCAGCATCGATCATCTTCATTTCCATAGGGAGCAATCCCGCGTAGAAATATTGAAGGAGTGATTGTTCGGTCAACCCGTGTTGAGGACAACTTGCACATAGTTTTTTATACCGCTCTCAATAGTCGTAGAGCGATTCATTCTCCATTTGGTGAATTCCCACTATGTCCCTCCGAAGTTCAGCTGCTCGTGATGCTGGGAAGAACTTGTCAAGAAATACACGAGATAAGTCATCCTACGTTGTGATAGAACCGGGGGTAAGTAAAATAACATTCTTTTGCTGTATCAACTAAAGAAAAAGGAAAACCCCGAAGTTTGATTTCATCTTCGGGTACTCCCTGCGGTTTCATGCTTGAGCAGACTATGTGGAATTCTCTCAAGTGGGTGTGTGGATTTTCTCTCTTCAAGCCTAGAAAGGTGGGCAAAAGGTGAATCAAGCCTGAATCCAGCTCAAACGGGGTTCCTCCAATTGGATAATTGATGCAGAACGGTGTTTGCTCGTTGGGAGCAACGGCTAGTTGACGAATGGTTCGGTTTGCCATCCTTTCTGGTTCACCGAGGTTGCCTTCTGCTTCTTTTGTAAAAAGTGGTTCGGTTTCAAGTTCAACCACTTCGACTTGTTTCCCACGTCGAATTGCCTCTATACGAATTACTTCGCTCAACTTTTCGACGTCGGATTCTAGGATCCCTTGTCCTAGTTCAACTTCTGCTTTGCTTGCATGTTTAAGAGCTTCTGTCTCTTTTCGTCGTGCTTGTGCTGACTTCTCGATCTCTGGGTCGTATTCAAGATCCTCTGATGAAGATCTGGTCATGAAGACGATTTAAACAATTGTAAGTGTTGCCAGTCCCCGGCAACGACTCCAAAACTGATGGCTGTCGATTCTACCAATATAAACCTACACCTAATTTGCAAACTTAAGCAGTATAGGGAGTAGGGTCGATCCCACAGAGACTGGCTTTACTGAAAAATTGTTTATCTCTTGATTAGATTTATGTCTGGGCAATTGTCGTGCCCGCGATGTTTGGGGGGAATAAAATATAAAACCTAAAATAAACACAGAAAATAAAAACGTAAAAAGTAAAAGACTAAATAGGAAAAAAATGAAGTAATCTGAAAAGAAATCGATTAAACCTAGCTCAGCCTTAAGCGTGGGTTTTTCCATCTTTGACCCGATCCTTAAAATTAGAAAAACTCCTCTTTTCCAACAAGCTAGTTATAGCTACCAAGGACGCCTCGGACACCAACTCTTCCTTGTGTAAATTAGTTATGGAACGTCCTATAACTAGCCCTTACCGATCGAACAACCTACAAAACGTTCGTGATTTAAAACTCCGGCAGCTTTGCGTTCTAGAAGAGCCTAGCTCGAACCAATGCCCCCAAATGTTTGGACATTTAAACCCAATCACCTCTTCCTTGATTTGTTCTCAGAAACTCGAATACGGCACGGCCGACTCGAATCTCCAACTGTCGAAAAATACGACCCCAATCCAACGTGCACTTTGACTTGGAATCAAATTCAACCTTAAGGGATGATTTATCTACCTGGTACTTATGATTTATCTATAATTCCAATGTTTATTAACAAGTGTCTTATGAAGAACAGGTATAAGAGTTGTTTTCGCAGATCGAATTTCCTAATGTCTCAGTCTCTATAGTCTTAATTCCTATAGCTAACAGTATTAGTATACTACCACTAAGTCTAGTAGTTTTCTTACTACAGTCATATCATCATATTATCAGATAATATAAGAGGACTTACGGAATTGGTGCCAGAGACTTAGGGTGCCATACTTCCAATAAGGATATATATTTATTTTCTAAACCATATTTCAAACCAATTTGAAAAAACGTTTTTGAACCCATTCCACAGTCGAGTTTTGCAACTGGGCTTTGATACCATAAAATGTAACACCCCAAACCCGGCCTAGACGTTATGACCGAATCTGACATGTCACATAGAAGGGTTGTTAAAAAAACTGCGCGTTAGTTAAAAACTCCCTATTCTTTCTTTGAAAACTTTAAACTTTGTTGTTGGTAAAATTCAAATTTGCTTTTATGGTGTTATTGTAAAAACGTTGTTATTACCATTATTGAAAACTTCGTTTATAATAGAAATCAGATTCGGTGATTTGCGAAAATGTGACATTTTGGAAACCGTTATTGTAGTTTTAAGAAAAATCCTGAGTGTAATCATTTATAGTTTGAATATAATCGAAATGACAGTTTAAAAGAAAAATTAAGTCCAATGGCCTTATTACATAATTTTAGCCCAAAATAAGTAAACTTAAAATAAAGCTAAATTGAAATTTATTAAAGTTCATGAGAAATACTCTGATGTATGGCCACTACAGAGTCCTCCGCTGCACCAAATCCTCTAATGCTGGGGATCACCTGCAAGGTTTAAGCATAGGGGTGAGTTACGAGAGCTCAGTCTATAATCCCTTAAACGGTCATTAACTGGGCCTGAGCCCATACAGAAGCAGACTGGGCCGAAGCATATATAGAAGCAGACTGGGCCGAAGCCCATATAGAAGTAGACTGGGCCGAAGCCCTATTAACATGATAATGCAACAGAATATGCAGCCCAACCTAATAATCCATCCGTTACACACCCCCGTACCAGCCCAACACACCTGTGGAGACCAAGTTAACCCACCCAGCCAAAACACACCAATATTGCAGACAAGCTGCTAAATACAGAATTTGTGGCAAAGCCACCAGAATAACATAATATTTATGTGGCATAGCCACTAGAACAGAATGTGGCAGAGCCACTAGATTACACTTCCTCCAATCATCAATCCCACCCCATGCAACATATCATAAATGCAATGCATCATATGTACAGAAATGTAAATAAAACATATACATGTTAACAAAACCATAATCAAGGGTATAACGGTCATTTACCCTCCAAGGGTATTTCGGTAGTTTACCTTCTAGGGGTATTTCGGTAATTTACCCACTAAGGGTAATTTAGTAATTTACCCAGCAAGGGTAATTCAGTGATTTGGCCATCTAACGGCCTTTTCAGAGGCCTACTGTCGTCTCGAGCGACACAGGACCCTTTTTGGGTCTCTACGGAACTATTGGGCCTCAAACCCATTTCAAGCCCAAACGGGCCCACACGCTCGTGTGGCCCAAAACGCATGGTTTCGGTTTCAGATTTGCAGATTTCGCAATCGTACCTACTGTTTGATAATTTTCAAACAATTTCGCCCCGGTGGACCGGATAGCCCATTGGGCCCATTTGGCCCGTTACAGCCTCAGTTTCGCGAAAGTGCTCGCTATACTCTCAACGACTTACCGTCATTATTCGTATCTCGATTTACCGCTACGAGTGTTTACACGCTCGAGTGGTCACAGATGCCGGTTTTTCAGCTTCCGGCCGAATCACAGAACATTGCAAGCATGTATTCGAAGGGGTGTGAGATCACACACCTGATCATGAGTTGTGTTATCCACCGATTCCAACACCTGTAGTGATAGTTGATAACAGGTTAGACACCACTTGATAAACATAACTAGAACACTTACTAAACTAACTCCTCTTACCACAATGCGATCTCCTTCGATGTACCCAGTCCTTGGCCTTATCCTTTGACTACAGAAATCAAGACCCTAACATAGTTTTGATGATCAGAAGCGTGTCAAACAACATCCAACATTCGACCTCCACATAGAAACAGAGAGACCGAATTCCTACCCAAGCTGTCACGAGAGTCTTTACTAGAACAAAATAAGAACGCGTTTGAATTTCCTTACCCTTACCAGGATCCCACCAATCGACAATTGCTTCCCAAAGAGTTTCGGCCCTCACCAAACAGAACACAAGTGACTTACGTTGGAGGAGAGTGAATAGATTTGGCCTAACAATCAAGAGTTAAGCCTGAGTGTTTTTGCTTGATAGAGAAAAGTAGAGAAAGTAAAGAAAACAAAGGGAAACGAAAGTGTTACCTTGCAACCAGAGAAAAACCAAATAGGATGGAAATATTCGGCAACAAAGGGTAGCAAATAAAGATGGAACGTGGAGAAGAAGATGAAAGAAAGAAGCTTAACTTCGCTGAACGCCTACTACAAAAAGATGTAGAAGAGAGGTTATGTATTCAGCTATGAAGGAAAGACGAGGAAAGGAGATGAGAGGAAAAGAAAAGAAATGATTCGGCCAACAACTGAAAAGAAGAGAATAAGAGAACTGAGATTTCGTTAAAAGAAAGAAAGATCGGGAAAACGACCCGAAGTGCTATAGTCAAAAATGCAAAAACACAACTCCCACGAAAGAGAAGTTTGAAAAGAAAACAACACTCTCCCATACACAAAGCCGAATATGCTACTCAAAAACTCACTTACTCAGCCGAAATTCCCTTTGCTAGACCCCCACTTTCGGCCACCTCTTTTCACACTTTGAATCCCATGATTCTCTCCTCTTTTTGCTCCACCAAACACTCTCCACCTCTCATTCAAACCGATTGACCAAGTCTCCAACCTCCAAGGCAGAGTTTGATCTCAACTTTGTTTCCTCCTTTCCTGAGCACAAAATAAAAACTACCAAATGTTGCCTGTGGGATTCGAACTCTCCCCCTCCATGCTTCTCTTGTGACGCCACACCACTGTGCCATATGCTTAACTTATGCTTACAAGATACACCCAATTAAACTTAAGTCCTGCTTCCACTAGCTCTCCCAACTAAAGTGCCCAAAACCAAAATTTTCCTATAGCCTAACTTGAACCCGGGACTTCATAGAAACCCTGTAACCTTCCAAAATCACTTACCTAATAGGTCCAACTTGCAATAATACCGTTCTTATATTCCCACAAATTTAAAATGCTCCTGCGCTCAAGGCCCAATAGGCCCAATTATCATAGGCCCAATTTTAGGTCGTTACTTAGGGGTACACGGGCATGTCCCAAACCACATGGGCACGTGATCCCTGTTTTGAGAGAAAGTTTTCGGTAGAGTTCAAAAAGTTTCTGGATGTAAGTTTCAGGCCTTGTAGGCCCTTGAAATGTATGATTCGTCTAAGAAAGAGAAGTTTTTAATTTGGAACAAAACGTTATAGCCCGTAAGTATATGTTTAAGAAAGTTCAAGCATAGTAATGTCTCGTATCCGGTCTCAGCCTCAGACTCGGGTATGGGGTGTTACAACATTTCTCCAATACTAATTTTAATAACAGTAAAACAAAATTAAAGAATTTAATTGCCAAATAACTTATAGTGATTCAGTGAATACAAGATGCTCAACCCTGGGTGGAGGAAGCAATCAAACAAGCCAAATAAGAGGAAGAAGCAATAACAACCTGTCAAAGAAAAATGAACCATACATATTAAGAATATTTACAAAGCACAAAATAGAAATTACAACCTATCAAAGATGTTTACAATAACTTAATACAATGAGGTAAAAATAATTGCGACAAAAGAGATTTGCAGACACTATTTGTAGTTTATTAGTATTACAAAAAGACAGGTAAAAGGAAACATTTCATTTATTAGCATACATCATTTTTATTTACACGATAGCATAAATTTGCAATTTGGCACCAACACATGTTGGGTGTGGATATTTCTTCAAGTAAGATTTCATGTTCAAATTTTATCGATTGAAAAAAAACAGCGTTGTCGTTTAGGGTTCAATGGATTTAGTTGACATCTAGTATTGTGGGTCACAAGAGAAAAAAACATACAATATTATCAGAAAATAATGTATACTGATGGTGCAAAACAAAATCAATATAAAACATTTCACCACCTTCGAACTTGTTTCATCATCGCCATGTAAAATTCATATTATATGCAATAAGCAATAAAAAAACCGAACAAAAATTGATACATAGATTGGTAATTTCTAGAATGCTTTTACAAGAAAAAACAATAGTGTCCATTATAAAGTTTTACAGCACAGCTCCTCTATTTTACAAATGGACAATTCATTTATCCCAGATCACTGATTCTTATGAAAAGTAGGCCGAAGATGGCAGAATCTCATTAAAAGAACAAGTATATAATATACATACAGAAACAACGTTCCTAATCCATGCCCAGTAGACCAATCAGAAATAATTAAAATATGATACCATTTGTTCTTAAACATGTTTAATAATTAGATTCTTTCAATCATGCTTTACCACCACTCATCAACTTACATTAAAATCATTACTTAATTTAAAAACACGTAAATGTGAAGAAATAGTCTTTTAAAAAGTAACTTATCGTAAAACCAATTTTACATTTTTCTACTACATATTACTATTAAAAATAACATATATTTCTAACCCTAATTCGTTCTTATTTTTCATAATTAATTTGAACCATAATAAGGGAATCAAATTGCATAATAATGCAGTAGTTGTATTTTTAAAATCAAATAGATGACATGTCAAATTATTGGTTTATTGCAAAGTAGGTCATCATCTCCTTGCTGTCTTATTATCCTCAATCTTTTTATATATATTAGATTAATTATAAAATATAATTATATCAATACAAAGTACAAAAATATGAAAAATTAGATTCTAATAAGATAAAACTTAAAAATACATATATCGTAATTGTAGATAGTAAGACTTAAACGATCCTCAATAATTCAATGTCTCAGCTTTGCCAACAATGTCAAAGTTTCATTGACAAACCCTTCAATTGAACAAACTATGAGTAAAATAACAAAAAAAGTTACCAAATCTATAGTTGGCATCAATTCCGAGTTTGATTCTTGGATCACCAATACCTTTCTTTGTCTATAAAAAAAATCCTAAGCTACTATTTTCTTATTTAAATTAAATATTGATTTATTTTTATTTAAGAAAAATAATAATTGAATTGGTAGTAAAATATAATAATTACATCAGCCTTAAAAAATTGACATGTGTTTTTTTAAAATTATATATTTTTTAATATTTTACTATATTTTTATAAGACACTTGTCAACCACTTAATGTTGCATTTAGTTACGGGTTTTTATTCTCGTATCTTTCTCACCGTCTTTCTCTATTTATAATCTTAATTGTAAATATAATTTTTTTCATGTTTATTAATAAAGAATCAATCAACCTTTTTCAGTATGTACCTTTTTTTTTCCAATTCCTTTTTAGTATGTGCTTACATGCATAAAAATTAGAAAGCTTACATTTAAATATTACAAGACAAAGATGAACTCAGATTTCAGTTCCTACCCACATGAAGTTCAGTACAACAAAACTAGAAACAAACCCCAAACTGAAAAAATAATGAATTAGACATTGTAGCCCCTAAATGCTTTGTTCATCTCATCAAGGCAACATCTGTTGTAACACATGTAAAAACAATCCTCAAAATAATCTTAAAAAAAAAAACTTACCTGTTTCAACGTTATTCTCCGGGACCACACTCATTTCCAATTTCCAATTTTCCCATTTCAACGATCAAAATTAGTTTCAGCCTCTAAGACAGAATAAAACACCACACTACACTATTTAAAGACTGGAAGAGAAGGGTCAAAGTTCAAACCTCAAAAACCCCTTTCTCTCTTTTTTATTTCTCTGTTGCTTAGTTCATTGGGTTCTATCATGTGCTGATATTGACCCCATTACTTACATCTCTCAATTCCTTTGGGTAAGGATTTTTTTTTTTTTTGAAAAGAGGGGTTCTTTGCTAGTTTACCATGGTGGTTTATGCAAAGGCATGTTGGGTTTTCTGGCTTTTATTGGTTTGCAGCTTCCTTTGATACTGGCAGGTTAAGTTTCTTTGCTTTCTTGTTTCCATTTGTTGAGTTTTGCTTACCCTTTTTTAAGCAAGATGTAATTGTTGTTATCACTTGTTTTTCCTTATTGTTGAAGGCATCATTTTGGGCTTTCTATTATGTTTAAACAAAGGGGTTTGGGGTATATATGGAGTCAAATAATTATTGAATTTCCTTTGGGGGGGAGGCTGGTTTTACAAGTAACAATACTGCTCCCTTTTTACCATTCAAGATAGAAGACCTCTAGCAAACTAAAGAAAAACCTAATCAAGCTTTTTTATAAGAATTCATAGCCATAGTAAAGCAAAGAACCACATTTAATTGCAGTCGTCGAAGTATAATATTAAGGTGAATACAACCTCAGTTGCTTTTGTCTTTAAGTAGAATTGAAGTCCGTGAAGTTTGATACCACTTTACAAGAGTCAAATCAAATAGTAGCAGAATAATGAGTTCCCCCCCAGCATAGGATAGCAATGTCAAATAAGATGTGGCTAGATATTCATGCATGAAATGCTTTCACAAAATTAACCAACAAATTGAAAGACAAGGCATTTGCAAACATGCAATATAGTGATTAAGATATGGTGCTCAAGAAATGTGCCAGTGTATGAAACTCTCCCCCTACAGATACATTAATTAGGTGATGATTTTTTAATTTTGATGATCATGATGTTAGGCACCTATGTGTCACTGCAAGTGCAGCAGCAAAAAAGAAAGCAATGAACATTGAACAATAAATTCTACAAGAAAATCTTGACCATGACATGATTTTAAGCACCTATAGCAATTGAATTCGAATTTCAGTTTGGTTATAACAAGTTACAATAAAATCAAACTAAATCAGAAATGATAAAAGGAAGCCTATATATATTCATTATAATCAAATACAAGAATTGCTTTCTTTAGCTTATTACTTGTAACTGACGTTGAGTATTTGGTTCCACTAATATTTTCCAGCTAGAACATGATGATAACAGGTACAATGCAAGCATGGGGCACACTTAAACCTCAAGCGTGCTGAGAAGGCTTGTATTCTTTTAAACAAAATTCCAGGTAAGACCATATAGAGTCATATGTCCATATTAATCTCCCTGAACCATCATTAGGAATTCAATTTTTGGTCATAAAGTTCCTTTCAATCTACTTTATCCGCTGCTGAGTTGATAAATTTTGTTATCTTCAGCTCTATTGATTTAGAATTAGTAATCAAATTAAAATTTTAAATCTCATTTGATTTGGAAGAAATTTATTGTGTATATACGATAAGGTTGGTCACCATCGGTAATGTACCTATTTCAAGAGAGTAAATGAAATGATCTCCTGAAACTAATAAGTTCTAGTTTCCAGGCATTGATGGCATATTTGTCTTTAACATCTACATGGTAGAGGAGACCTTTAATGATGCTACAACTCTAGATCTGTTTAGCATGCATGTATAGCCTGACATTTTCTGTACTAATTGCCTTTATTGGCCTGTTCAGGTATGGTTGACACTTTGGTTGCCAAAACTCGAGCTTGGGAGGCAAACAACAGTCTACCAGTTCCAAATTCAAAAGAGCAAAGTAGTGTTTCACATAAAAGAAACATATGGTATGGTACCCACTATCAAACTAATCAAAAGTATCGACTAATTTACTCAAAAAGGACCAAATTTTGAGCATGAACGAGTCGAATAAAAGTAACCCATATCAGAACTAAGGACATAAAGCTTGAAATAAAATGATGAAATTAATACTGAGAGCTTTATACCTTGGAAAGGGTGTTAGCCAAAACTGAGGATGGAATCCCAAATTAGTAATTGTAGTGTCTTCTCCTCGGTTTCAGCCTTGGAGCTTCTGGGAAAGTTGGAAGCTTGAAAGCGTGGGTAGCTAAAAGAAAGGAGCCGCTTTATCCTTCACAGGAAGTGAGACGAGAGCAAAGAGAAAAATAAAACTAAACAATAGGGTCTGTCAAATGGTTGGTTAGGATAGAAGCATAAAAAAGAGGGAGAAGGTTGGAAGGAAATGAGAAGAAGAATGAAAAAAAAAAAGATGCTTCAGACGTGAGAATGAAAAAGAGGGAGAAGGGTAAAGTTGAAACTCACACACGCTGTATGGGTATTCCGTGGATAGAGTTCCGAATGGTAAATGGCAATTTTGCCTTGAATAAGATTGTATGGAATAGGGCTGTAATAGCCCATTACAGCCAACCAAACAAAGGAATAGGGATGGGCCACTGAATTCAGCTATAATGGTTTAGCATTACAGCCAACCAAACATGCTGTTATATTTGAAATATTACGTTTTAGTCACTTATGTTAACGTGTTTTAACGTTGTAGTCACTGGGTCATTAATTGTCATTAATAGTATAATGGTAAGCTAACGTGATACGCTAAATCATCATTTCAAACAAAAAATTTAAGTTAAATTATACAATTGGTTCCCATATTTTTTCATTTTGAGCAATTTTTTCTTTTATGTTCTTTTAACTTTCCTTTTTTTTCTTCTTACTCTTCTTCTTCTCCCGGTATTTTCCCCCCTTCTCCATCTCTTTTAATATAAAAGGAAAAAAATTAAATTGCTCCAACGCTCAGTGACTAAAATGTTACAACACAATAACATAAGTAACTTGTAACACCCTAGACGCAGTCTAGATGTCCAGACCAAGTTTGAAGAGTTACGTCACCCGTACTAAAATTCATATTATCATAACACAGTCGGATGGAACCATTCATTACGTAACATTCGTGACAACAATAATTTACAACACATGATCTTCATAAATTCCTTAGAACATAAATCCCTAATAGTAATGCTTAAAATTTTGACTGAGCTCTCGCGACACCGACCCGATCAAGATTGAGGTTCACCTGAAATTCAACTAGAAACGAAATTAGTTATGAATTCAGTGCGTAACAGAAGTTTAAGTTATTCAATTGGTATTCATTTACAAAATAGTTCATACTTAAAAAATCAGTTCAATACAGAACTATTTACAATTCAGACTCAGAACAGATCAGTTGTATACAGATATTTACATATGTGCAAGTTCATACATATATTGTAAATTAGATCAGATGTAGATATTCCTAAATCTCGTCCACTACACACCATCTTCGACAATCCCAACACATCACAAAATGTCTATTGACACGTTTACAGTAACACAACTTAGCTGCTAGATCATAATGCGTCAAAGCGCCAGAGTCGAAATTATTTACATTGTAACATCCTGAAATTGGGCCTAGAAGAATTGGGCCCAATGGGCCTTGAGCGCAGTAGCGTTTAAATTTTTGGAGAACAAGAGATCGACTTAAATGCAAGTTGGACTTATTAGATAAGTGATTTTAGAAGGTTAGAGGGCTTCTATGAAGTCCCGGGATCGAACTTTGGCTTTGGGGAAATTTTGGTTTTAGGTGAAAAAAACCCTGGAAGTTGGCAGGTAGGCCTTAAGAATAAAATGTGGAGTAAAATGACACAAGTGGAGTGTGTGGTGTAGTGGCAAAGTGACGCCACATAAGAGACAAGGGGGTGACGCCACAAGGAAGGAAGAAGGTCCAAGGTTCAAGTCTTGGCTTTTGCATTTTGGTTTTCTTTTTACTTGGACCTTGGAATTTGGCTATAGGTTTAAATTTAGTTGCGCATGGTTTAAGACACAAGAGGAGCTTGTGGCCAAGTGGTTAGCGGCGTGGATTATGTTGCAAGGGAGCCTGGGTTCGAATCTCATGAAAAGCAAGGGAGTATTTATTTTGCGGATTGGACGGCAAGAGTTTCAGTTGAATTTAAACTCTACTGACGAAGGGATCCCACACCAGAAAGATACAAAGAAGAAGGGTGAAGAGCTAGCTATATAAAGAGCATTCCAGGAGGAGAGTTAACATACTTGGTTGGCGTTGGGAAAAGGAGTGCTCGGAGCGCGGTTTAACAGCTTCAGATTCCTATCAGGTGTGTAACTCTCTCTACCCTAGTTGTAGAGCGACAAATGCCGAAGTGCCAGTCACGGCAATAGTAGCCACACGAGCGTGCGAGCGCACGTGTGGGGCTTCAACGCGATAGTTGAGGCCATCAGTAGTATTCTTGTGGGTTGAGGCTGCTTAGGGCCGCGATGGGCCGAAGTGGGCCAATGGGCCCGTGGGCCCAATTGAATAAATTGTATGATAGTGTAGTATAAAGTGAACTAGACTAGGTGGAACTTATATACGTGGCTAGATTTGTGTTAGGTGGGCCACACGAGCGTGTGGGCCCGAATGGGCCAAAATTGGGTTTTAGGCCCAATAGTCCGGTACAACCAGAAATGGTAGCTGAGTCGCTCCGGGATACATTAGGCCTTCGAAAAGGCCATTGCAGGTGCAAAATTACTGATATACCCTTGGAAGGGTAAAGTACCAAAATACCCCTGAAAGTTAAATTACGAAAATGCCCTTGGTGGGTAAATTACGAAATGCCCTTGGTAGGTAAAATTACGGTTATACCCTTAGAGGTTGATTAGTGTGATTCTATCTGATTATGATGGTAATTCATGTTATACTTATATTTGATATATGTTAGCATACATGACATACTGCATACACGAATTATTATGTCGTATTGCATGGGTATGATGAGAGGAGGGGGAAGATATGATTATTTGTGACTTTGGGTCACCAGTGGTTTGGCACCACCAGTGGTTTGGTACCACATATGATTATTTATGACTTTGGGTCACCAGTGGTTTGGCACCACCAGCGGTTTGGTACCACATATGTTATCTTCGTGACTCGTCCCAGTGGTCTAGCACCACAGTGGGTTGGCCCCACATATTATATTAAAAGGGATTGTCACCAGTGGTTTGGCACCACAGTGGGTTGGCCCCACATATGATTATCTGTGAGTTTGGGTCACCAGTGGTTTGGCACCACCAGTGGTTTGGTACCACATATGTTTATTTGTGACTTTGGGTCACCAGTGGTTTGGTACCACATATGTTTATTTGTGACTTTGGGTCACTAGTGGTTTGGCACCACCAGTGGTTTGGTACCACACGGGGTAGAATCAGGAGTTTCGGATGGTTAGTGTAATATCCTAGATTAGGGGTTATGCGTTCGTGCATAATTCATGAGTTTTGGCAGTGTTTGGAAGTGTATTAAGGGTTTTTAAAATTCTAGGGTGGAAGAGAAAGCTTTGGAAAAATAATTGGATTTTAAGTTAAAAAGAGGAGCTAGGCTGAAGAGGCCTTAAGAAAAGTTTTGGGGAGTTTAGGACACAAGGAAGTCATGTGGTAAAGTGGCTTGGGACGCTACCCTAGGGGGCATGGAAGGTTGCGTCACATGGAGTGCCAAGGGGGGAGGTTCGAGCTGCAGAAATTGCACTTGGGAGCTTTTATTTTTGGCGTTAAAAGGGGAATTGGGCCAGCGAGGCCTTAAGGGAAGTTATAAGCGCTTTTGGACACAAAGAGTGCCTTGGTAAAGTGGCTGTGATGCACCATTTAAGGGCCTGGAAATGACGCCTGGGCAAGGGCCTTGGTTCGAGTCTTGTTGGCAGCAGGAAGGCGTGTTATTTTTGCTTTTGGCGTTAAGACAAGGGGGAGCTAGGGAAGGAGCTCTTAAAAAGAATTGTTGGGAGTTTATGACACAAAGAAGCTAGCAGCGAAGTGGCTGGTAGCGTGTGGTGTTTCCAGCAGGTCTTATGTTCGAAACTTGGGGGCAGCAGATGGGTGTTTTATTTTTGGCATGTGACGTCAAGAATGGGGGAAAAGTTGGACGGCTTATGGACTTTGTAAAGGTTAAGATAAGCCTTGATTTTCTTTTAAATTTTGGCTATAGATAATAGATAATTGTTGGTTTATTTTATTTAGTTTAATTGATAGGATAAGAGATTAAATAAAAGCTTAGTAAGGATAATGGATGGTTATTTTATTAATTTAGAATGGGTGATGAGAGGATAAAGATAGTTTTATTTTATTTTAAGTTGGTAGATATAGGAGATAATTATGTGATATATTTTAGTTTTTTTTTATGAGTGTTAAAGAGATAATATAGGGGATTGATAAGGGATTAAGGATGGATAATTTTTATTTTATTAATTAAGATGATAATGAGTAGCATGGAGATAAATAGGAGAATTTTTGGATATGATGGGGGATGATAAAGTGGCCGGCTAAGGGGCTCCTATGGGTGCCAAATTTGAGTAGTATAAATAAGGGGGATCATCCTTTGGAAATTCTTTCTTCACTTATTTCTCCTTTTGCCGAATTTGATAGCCTTTTTCTCCTATTTTCTTTTCCTGAAATCGTTATAGTCGAAACCTTCTTCTTTGGAGGGCCATAGCCGAACCCTATAAGCCTTATTTTCTTTTCTTCTTCATCACCATTTGTTAAGCCATAGCCGAATAGCAAAGGTGCTCTATTCTCTGTTCTTCTTTCGCAAGTTTTAGAGACTGAAGTATCATTGGTGGTGAGTTGCTTCAATCGATTTTTTTATATGAGTAAGAGCTCTTTTCTAATCGTTGTTCTCCTATTTCTTTTAAAGGACGAAAGTTAAGAGCCTAATTCTATTTCTCCTCTGTGGCCGAATCTAGGAAGTGACTTCGGGAAGGGGATCATAAGTGGTAAGTATTTAAGTATTCGATTTGTTTCTTTTTATTTGTGTGACGAATCAAGTGAGTGAGGCCTTGGTTTTAGTCATGGCCGAATGATCATAGTGTCCTTATAGGTGTTTCTTTGTGTAGCCAACATTAAGGAAGCATCAAAGGAGTTTTGTGGATTCGATTCGTTAAGGTAAGCAAATATTTCGGGACTTGGAAAAGCTAGGTATGGTGACAGTAGTATTCGGCCCTAGGCCATACTATGTGATTAAGTGTTGACCGATTTGGATTATGGTCTCCTAGGGGCAAATCGACAGAAGTAGAGCAAGCTTTCGGGAATCAAGATTATTTCGGTAAGTATGTTAAGTTGTGGATATTTGGTTAAGATTTCGTATATTGATGATTAAATCAATTGTTCTGATTAAGTGTCATGATGGAGGCAAATACCAGTCAAGAAGGTAAAGGGAAGGTCCCTATTCCGAAGTTTAAGAAGAGATCCGTTTCTGCCGTTCGGGATTGGCCACCGGGGTGTGGGCCAACGTCAGAACAAGAGAGTAGGCAGATAGCCGTAGTATCGCTTAGTGATAGCATCAGTATCGAAAGCATAGTTCTCCAAGTGATCAGGTGTGTAGTTAGCCTACTGTTTTCTGGGTTTATGTTGTGTATGTGATATTTTGTATGTGTTATGTATGTATTAACGAGTGCAGTGACAAGCATGATATGGATACCCTTAAGGGGTATGTTGATAAACAGGTTAGTTCTAAATCTGTATGTGATGTGGTTATTAAAGTGCATAAGTGTGATATGCTAAATAACATGTACATGCATTATTATCATGGCATTATTTTATGTTGCATGTGCATGGGTGGGATATGAAAGAAGGACAGGGTGTACTTCGAGTACGTGGTTTGATGAATGGCTCTGTGCCTCATCGTGATTGATATAGGCTATGTGCCATATCGTGGTTAATGATGACTTTGTGCTCATCGTGGTTTTGATGATAGCTTCGGCTACATCGTGGATTGGCGCTAACTGAGGTCGCATTGTGGATTATTTGCGATTAAGTTCGCGTGGACGGCATTTGTTGCCTTATTGGAGTAAAAAGGAGAGGGTGATTTAATAATCCCCTGGTGTGTGGTAGGCTGGATACGGGGGTGTGTAGAGGATGGACCCTAGGCTGGGTTGGGCATCATAATTGCATAACATGCGATATGAATAAATGTGGAAATGGGCCAAGCCCAGTATGTGATGTGGATTAACGTGGTAATGGGCCAAGCCCAATATGTGGAAACATGTGGTTAATTACACTATTATACGAATGTGATATGCATATGGGCCAAGCCCAATATGTGAACTCTATTAATATGGATATGGGCCAAGCCCAATAAGTGAACTCATGTGAATAAGTTGCATTGATATTTGATATATATATGGGTTATTATATGGTTTAACATGTGGGTGGAATTCAGTGGACTAAGTGCACACTGAGTCTGTATGACTCACCCAAATTTTATCAATATCGCAGGTGATGCTTGGACCGGGTTTGGAGTGGATACACGGTGGCCCATGCAGAAGAAGTTGTTTCCCTTATTTAGATAAATCTATATTTTCAGTATTTTAAATATCCATTTGTTGTAATAAGGGCCTTACATTATTTGAATTTTGTTATGTTTAAGTTGGTTTTATAAGTAGGATATTATTTTGTAAGTTTAATTTTAAAAGCTATTTAAATCTCAAAAGTCACATTAAAGTTTTGAATCCGGTATCTTTATAACAACTTAATTTTTACTTAGAATATTTTAAATCATGAAAATGTTTTTATCAAAGGCAACAAATTTTTAACGGTTTTTACTTTTAAGTTAGAATATTTTCAAACGTGTTCCGCAGTGGCATTTCAAATTCGGTCGTAGTGAATGGGCCGGGTTTGGGGTGTTACAGTTAGGTTTTTGGGTTGCATGACATGCATACTTGTTTATGAACTGTGTAAGGGCTTGTTATCTTCAGGATGGGGAATTGCACACTGAGTCTCGGTGACTCACCCCTTCTTTTACATTTTGCAGATAATTCCTAGATCGCGGATATGGAGCCGGGATGGACTCGAGGTGGCCATGCTCAATAGTTGGCTTCATTTTAAATGGTTAAATTTCAGTTTTACTTTGTTTTAAATTTTGGGGTTTTGGTTGTGTAAGAAGGCCATCTATATTTTGCTTTGGGTTTAATTATTTATTTGAATTTGTGTTAAACATTAAAGCATGACCAACAAGTAAAGAAATTATAAAATGAATGTTTTCACAACCTTAATAAATTTCGAGATTTTTCCAAAACTTTACCATCGGGTAAATAAGTGAACTTGTAACAACGATAAGTCAACTCGATTCTCTTTAAAACAAACTTTGAGATGATTTTAATAAACTACTTAACGCAACTTTGGTTTTCATAAGATTAAGTGTTTTCTTCGCAAATTGACTCAACAGACTTGTCTTCTAAAAACATTTTACCCTGTGACATACCAGATTCGGTCGTCGTTTTGAATGGGTTTGGGGTGTTACAATTATGGTATCAGAGCCTAGGTTCCAAAAACTCAGCTGTGGGTTTGGGTTCAAAAATGTTTTCAAAGGATGGTTTGGAAAATGGTTTAGAAAAATATATATCTGTTTTCTGGAAGTATGGCATTCGAGTCTCCGGCACCAATCCGAACTGTAAGTTTCCTGATACTTTGCTTTGTTATATGCTGTATTTCTGGTATCTATTCTGTGTGTTTGGTTTGGATGTGATGTTCGGATATAGAGGTGGTTGCGTATGAAATATTCGTCTGTTTTAATGGCTAGGTGTTTTTGAGTATGTGTAGGAGTTCTAAATTCTAGTTAAAAGTATATTAGTGTTATTAGAACCAGAGTGCGCAGTGTGGGCATAGTGTTGTAAGTTAGGATGTACGACTGTTAGTTAGTTGGAAATTTCGAGGACGAAATTTCTTTAAGGAGGGTAGATTTGTAACATCCTGAAATTGGGCCTAGAAGAATTGGGCCCAATGGGCCTTGAGCGTAGTAGCGTTTAAATTTTTGGAGAACAAGAGATCAGCTTAAATGCAAGTTGGACTTATTAGATAAGTGATTTTAGAAGGTTAGAGGGCTTCTATGAAGTCCCGGGATCGAACTTTGGCTTTGGGGAAATTTTGGTTTTAGGTGAAAAAAAACCCTGGAAGTTGGCAGGTAAGCCTTAAGAATAAAATGTTGAGTAAAATGACACAAGTGGAGTGTGTGGTGTAGTGGCAAAGTGACGCCACATAAGAGACAAGGGGGTGACGCCACAAGGAAGGAAGGAGGTCCAATGTTCAAGTCTTGGCTTTTGCATTTTGGTTTTCTTTTTCTTGGACCTTGGAATAGGTTTAAATTTAGTTGCGCATGGTTTAAGACACAAGAGGAGCTTGTGGCCAAGTGGTTAACGGCGTGGATTATGTTGCAAGGGAGCCCGGGTTCGAATCTCATGAGAAGCAAGGGAGTATTTATTTTGCGGATTAGACGGCAAGAGTTTCAGTTGAATTTAAACTCTATTGACGAAGGGATCCCACATCGGAAAGATACAAAGAAGAAGGGTGAAGAGCTAGCTATATAAAGAGCATTCCAGGAGGAGAGTTAACATACTTGGTTGGCGTTGGGCAAAGGAGTGCTCGGAGCGCGGTTTAGCAGCTTCAGATTCCTATCAGGTGTGTAACTCTCTCTACCCTAGTCGTAGAGCGGCAAATGCCAAAGTGCCAGTCACGGCAATAGTAGCCACACGAGCGTGCGAGCGCACGTGTGGGGTTTCGACGCGATAGTTGAGGCCATCAGTAGTATTCTTGTGGGTTGAGGCTGCTTAGGGCCGCGATGGGCCGAAGTGGGCCAATGGGCCTGTGGGCTCAATTGAATAAATTGTATGATAGTGTAGTATAAAGTGAACTAGACTAGGTGGAACTTATATACGTGGCTAGATTTGTGTTAGGTGGGCCACACGAGCGTGTGGGCCCGAATGGGCCAAAATTGGGTTTTAGGCCCAATAGTCCGGTACAACCAGAAATGGTAGCTGAGTCGCTCCGGGCGACATTAGGCCTTCGGAAAGGCCATTGCAGGTGCGAAATTACTAATATACCCTTGGAAGGGTAAAGTACCAAAATACCCCTGAAAGGTAAATTACGAAAATGCCCTTGGTGGGTAAATTACGAAATGCCCTTGGTAGGTAAAATTACGGTTATACCCTTAGAGGTTGATTAGTGTGATTATGTTGTTTTATGTCTATCTGATTATGATGGTAATTCATGTTATTCTTATATTTGATATATGTTAGCATACATGACATACTGCATACACGAATTATTATGTCATATTGCATGGGTATGATGAGAGGAGGGGGAAGATATGATTATTTGTGACTTTGGGTCACCAGTGATTTGGCACCACCAGTGTTTTGGTACCACATATGATTATTTGTGACTTTGGGTCACTAGTGGTTTGGCACCACTAGCGGTTTGGTACCACATATGTTATCTTCGTGACTAGTCCCAGTGGTCTGGCACCACAGTGGGTTGGCCCCACATATTATATTAAAAGGGATTGTCACCAGTGGTTTGGCACCACAGTGGGTTGGCCCCACATATGATTATCTGTGAGTTTGGGTCACCAGTGGTTTGGCACCACCAGTGGTTTGGTACCACATATGTTTATTTGTGACTTTGGGTCACCAGTGGTTTGGTACCACATATGTTTATTTGTGACTTTGGGTCACCAGTTGTTTGGCACCACCAGTGGTTTGGTACCACACGGGGTAGAATCAGGAGTTTCGGATGGTTAGGTTTTTGGGTTGCATGACATGCATACTTGTTTATGAACTGTGTAAGGGCTTGTTATCTTCAGGATGGGGAATTGCACACTGAGTCTCGGTGACTCACCCCTTCTTTTACATTTGCAGATAATTCCTAGATCGCGGATATGGAGCCGGGATGGACTCGAGGTGGCCATGCTCAATAGTTGGCTTCATTTTAAACGGTTAAATTTCGGTTTTACTTTGTTTTAAATTTTGGGGTTTTGGTTGTGTAAGAAGGCCATCTATATTTTGCTTTGGGTTCAATTATTTATTTGAATTTGTGTTAAACATTAAAGCATGACTAACAAGTAAAGAAATTATAAAATGAATGTTTTCACAACCTTAATAAATTTCGAGATTTTTCCAAAACTTTACCATCGGGTAAATAAGTGAACTTGTAACAACGATAAGTCAACTCGATTCTCTTTAAAGCTAACTTTGAGATGATTTTAATAAACTACTTAACGCAACTTTGGTTTTCATAAGATTAAGTGATTTCTTCGCAAATTGACTCAACAGACTTGTCTTCCAAAAACGTTTTACCCTGTGACATACCAATTCGGTCGTAGCGTTTTGACCGGGTTTGGGGTGTTACATACATAGTGGCTTAACCACTGATTTAGAGTAGATCACTTCCTTCTTCACAAAATTCCAACCTATGCAAATGTAGAGTACAAGTATTCACAATACACTTACAGTTATAATATTCATGTGTAAGCTACAGAGTATTAGAGAGTTCTCATTCAATCAAGTTCAGATGATTCATACAATGGAAAATCATCATCAGCCATAGACCACATTTACAACCTCAAAAACGTGTTTCGGGCCTCTTTTATAGTGCCACACGTCCTGGGCACACGCCCATGCCCTTTGCTCGTGTGGTTCTAACATGTAAATAGAGAGGTACACGGCTTGGACACATGGCCATGTCCTTGACCGTGTGACTCACACAGCCTGGACACACGCCCAGTGGGTACTGGTGTGGTCCTAAGTCTCAAATAGTGAGTTACACGGCCTAGACACATGCCCGTGTCCCATGCCCGTGTGAACCCTACACTAACATGGCCACACATGGCCTAGACACACGCCCGTGTGCCAGCCCGTATGACCCCAAGTCGATGAAAATTAAGTTACACGGCTGATCACCCAGCCTGCTACATGCCTGTGTGGCTCACACGGCCTAGTCACACGCCCGTGTGTCTGGTCGTCTGGTGTCGACAACCACCATTTTGTAACGACCAAAACTTGCAAAAATTGAGGTTTATACGCACTTAGTTTCGTTTTGATTGGGAGACAATACGGAGACTACCCGGAGCCTAGTTAACCATTCAACAATCAATCATTTGACTAAATCAACCAACTATCACAACATTACTACATAATCAATTATGTCAAATAATTCGACACGAGGAAACTTCAACGACTAACGCTTACCAACGATTCAACCGTGTTAAGTCGGCACAACACGCGAAGGGTCACTTCTCTCTGCACTCACGCCTAAAGGAACAAAACGGCTAGTTAACAGAGAGTTTAAGAAAAGTAATTCGACAATTCCCAATTTAACACCATAACAAAAATCTAACCAACCTCACAGAAATCGAAAGATTTCGACAAAACTTACATAGAGGTCTATCAGTAATGGAAAAATTTCACTAATTCCCGATAATCCCGTGTAAAACACACTCGACAAGAAGAATTCAAAGAAGTAAACCCAAGAAAGAAAAAGGAAAATAAACATATAAAAATAAAAAAAATAAAACAAAGAAGAAAAACTCAAATGTTAACCAAATTCAAAAAAATCTTTTCTTAACCACCAGCATACCTCCGACAACTAGCAAAAATTCCTCTTAACGCATATGACCGGGTTCGAACTCGGGACCAGACAGAATACAGACAAATGCTTAACCAGTGAACTAGCAGGCTCATTCTTATCATAAGTTCGTACAGAACTACCTTCACCCATATACTGCATGGATAGGGAGTGATCTAAAAGAATAAAACTTTTAACGACGCAACTCAAACTCGAGACCTTAAACCCAGAAGGAGAGCACCGAACCACAGATAGAGAAATTAATTACTTCAGAATCTCACAATTAAACTATTAAAATTTTGGGGCGTTACATAACTAAAATATAACATTTCAAACATAAGTGAATAAAATGTAACCTGAGGGAACCAAAAGTGACTATTTTGATAGTTTACCCAAAATAATATTATAATGAAATTTGAAGTTAAAACATATGATTTTTAAAGTTTTAACTTAATCATTTCAACCAAAACTTTATCTAATTTTAATATAATTTTTTTATATATATACTTTTACATAATATTAATCGTAAGTGACATAACCTAACATTAAGAATTTAAATAAAAATAAAAATTATACCTCTTACTAACTCTCTTTCTTATTGAATAAAAGTAACCCATCCCTATTTTCACTCTTAAAAAGTTCTAAAAAGAAATTAGAGGTTGTTGTAAATACACTAATAATTGATGTTTATAATCCCATTAAACTCTTATTAAAGTGATAAAATAAAATTCTCTAGTTTATTTATAAACACAAGAATAACTTAGATGTTTTAATGAAACAATTAAGAAGAGTCATTTACTTATACTTCATTGAATGTAAAGGAGCTTATAAAAAATCCTCTAAGTGAAATTTGAATACGAGAAAAATTCTTCTATACTTTTCATCCACCTTTACTTGTTACTATTGTTTTCTTAATTTTTCTATAACATATTATCAACACGATTATCTTATTTGATTCATATTATGTAGAAAGTAAAGCTTGACCCTACGTACAATTACTAACAAATTTGGAATCCGTCATTTTAACTATTAAGACTTATACACCAACATTAGGCTTTTAGTATTAAACGATAGAAAAAGAACAAAGTTGATCAAATTTCTAGGTATCATTTCTTTCTCTAGTATCTTATATTTTTGTTCTTCTTTTATCCTTGAATTATTATATTATATTTCATCATCTCATTAATTATTACTATTAGGTTTATGTTTTTAAATACCAAAGCTTTATAAGAGTAATATATCCACCTCTTTTAATTTCTCTTGTCTACAATTATTCATGAAATTTTTATATACATGTTTTATTGTGAACTATAAAATTTCACTAACTCACTCTAAAATTCTTAATGACATAGTTCTATAAATCTGTATGCAATTAATTTTATCCAACCAATTTATATAAGGTTCTATTGATTATGTGATGTTTTATATTCTAATTATCATTGTCTTATACTAGTTTGCATAATGTCAAATCTTACAAAACTCGAATTTGTGGCTCTTGACATATTCGGTAAGAACTATTTGTCATGGGTGTTAGATGCTGAAATTTACTTAGACGCTAAATGACTTGGGAGTACAATTACCCAAGGTAATGAGGCATCTAAACAGGATAAAGCCCAAGCTGTTATTTTCCCCCGTCATCATCTTCATGAAGGATTGAAAAATAGAATATTTAACTATAAAATATCCACTTGAATTGAATGATCGTTTAAAAGAAAGATACAACCATGAAAAATGGTACTTTTACCAAAAGCTCATTATGATTGGATGCGCTTGAGGTTGCAAGATTATAAAATAGTAAGTGAGTATAATTCCAAAATATTTAGTATAAGTTCTTAATTAAAATTATGTGGAGAAAAAATAACTGATGAGGAGTTATTGGAAAAAACTTTCTCAATTTATCACGATCTAATGTGCTCCTACGACAACAATACCGTGAAAAGGATTTTAAGAAATACTCTAAATTAATCTCAAGCCTTTTAGTGGCTGAGCAAAATAATGAGTCTTGAATGAAAAATCATGAAAGTCGTCCTACTGAAAGAAATCATGGTTCTGCTTCATTCCTAGAAGTGAATACAACAATGCACAATAATTATAGAAATAAAAGAAATCACGGTTGTGGCCGTGGCCATGGACGTGGTCGAGGACACTATAATTATCGTTATCAAGGTGCTAACAATTATTATGATCACCGAATGAAAAATAAAAGAAAGAGAAAACTGATGGTCCAAGAAATCCTTCAAAAGGCATTAAAAATTTGTGCCACCAATGTGGTATGAGTGGGCATTGGTCTCATACCTGTCGTATGCCTAAACATCTTGTAAGCTTTATCAAGCCTCTATACAAAGGAAATGAAAGAATATTAAAATAAATTTGGCTTATTGAAATGATAATGTAAAGGCTAATTTTGCTTACAAAGATGATTTTAAAAGCTTTGCAAATATGACCCATCTTGATGTAAAGGATTTCTTTGAGGCTAGAAATCAAGAATTTCAAAATTTGTAACAAAATTTTATATTTCTTTAATGATTTTATAAGTATTTTTATTCATGATTGTGTGACTTTAGTATGCTTTTAGTATGTTTTGTTGTAAGTTTTTTAGTGATTACAACATCTCTTATGATGTGATTTATTTTAATGAAGAATATGGATCTTTTGGTTGAAACTAATATTAAGAATGAAGACACATGTCTTGCAGACAGTGTTATCATGCATACTATACTTAAAGATACAAAATATTTTTTTCATTTAATTGCAAGAAATGAAAATTTCAACACTATATCTGGTAGTGCAAAATTAAATGAAGGTTCTAAAATAGCTACAATATTATTACCCTAAGGGACAATGTTTATTATAATGATGCACTATTTTCATCAAAGTTCCAAAAAAATTTGTTATGTTTCAAATAAGATCCATTGTAATGGATATCATATTGAGATTAAAAATGAGAAAAATATTAAGTATCTGCAAATTATAATAATTATATCTGGAAAGAAATGTGTTTTAGAGAAATTACCTACCTTATCTTTAGGTTTGTACTATTCATCTATCAGTACAATGAAAACACATGTTATAGTAAACCCAAAGTTTACTTATTCAAATACATTTACTATTTGGCATGATCGGTTAGGTCATTCTGAATCATCAATGATGCAAAAAATAATTGAGAATTCACATAGTCATCTATTGAAGAACCATAAGATTCTTCAATTCAAGGAATTCTCATGTGTTGTTTGTTCTCATGGTAAATTAATTACTAGAGCATCACTAGTTAAGATTGGGATAGAATCCCTTGCATTTCTGGAATGTGTTCAATGTGATATATGTGGGCTCATTCATCCACCATGTGTTTATTATCTTGTAATCTGGCCTTTGCGAGATTACTTGCACAAGTAATTAAATTAATGGCAATTTCTAGATTATGCAATGAAGACAATTCATTTTGATAATGCTAATGAGTTCACGTATTAGGCTTACAATAACTATTGTATGTCTATTGGAATAACAATTGAAATTTTTGTTGCTCATGTTCATACACAAAATGGTTTGGCTGAATCATTTATTAAAGCCTTTGGTTAATTGATATACCATTAGTTATGAGAACAAAGCTTTCTATTTCAACATGAGAATATGTTGTTTTACATGCTGCAGCACTTGCATGCATTAGACCAACAAGTTATCATAACTTCTTCTCATTGCAATTGGTTTTTGATTAAGAGTCAAATATTTTCTATATTAGAATTTTTGCATGTGCAGTATATGTTCAAATTGCTCTACCACAGCGCTCAAAGATAAGTCCTCAAACAAGGTTGGAAGATATGTTGGTTATGAATCCTTTTCTATAATTAAGTATCTTGAACCACTGACAAAAAATCTATTTACAACACGGTTTGCCAATTGTTATTTTGATGAAATAGTGTTCCTAACTTTAGGAGGAGAAAGAAAAAAACTGGTAAAGGAAATCGCATAAGACACATCATTATCATCTCATTTAGATCCTCGAACAAATCAATGTGAACTAGAATTTCAAAAGATAACACACTTGCAAAATATTGCAAATCAACTGCTAGATACATTTATTAACCTAAAAAGAGTTACCAAATCTCATATACTAGTTGAAAATGCTTTAGTAAGGATTGATGTCCTTGGAGGTGAACCTGCTTGTGCAAATGAAAGTAAGCCTTGCCTGAAGCATGGTAGACCAATCAGTTTCAAAGATAAGAATTCTCGTAAAAAGAAAAGAATAAATACTTTAGATGATCTTATTATACAGGCGAGTGCCCAAAAAGAGACCAAAGACATAATTGATCAAAAAACCCCAAAAGAGGTTCAGGTATCTAAAAATAATGATAATGAAGAGATCTCGATAAGTCACGTCACTACAAAAAAAAAACATGGAACCGAAAAGATATAGTTTTCGACAAGATTTTGCTTATAATATTGCTACTGAAATAGTAATAGAAAATGAAGATCTTGAAGCTACATCTATTGTGGACTGTAGAAATAGAAAAGATTGACCGAATTAGAAAGATACAATGCAAGCATAATTAAATTCGTTTGCTAAATGTGAGGTTTTTGGACCTATCATCCAAACACCTAAATATGTAAAGCCAGTGGGGTTCAAGTGGGCATTCGTGTGAAAACGAAATGAGAAAAATGAATTCATTAGATATAAAGCATGACTTGTAGCACTAGGATTTTCACAAAGGTCCGACATTGATTATGAAGAGACATATTCGCTTGTGGTGGATGCAATTATATTTAGATATCTTATAAGTCCGACAACACATGAAAAACTTGATATGCGTCTAATAGATGTTGTTACAACCTATCTATATGGCTTATTGGATAGTGAAATTTATATGAAAATCCTTGAAGGATTTAGTATCCCAAAAGGATACAAAGTTTCCTAAGAAGATTATTCAATCAAATTAAGGAAATCCTTATACGAATTAAAACAATTTGGACGAATGTGGTACAATCATCTTAGTGAATATTTGTTGAAAGAAGATTATACAAATAACCAAATTTGCACATGTGATTGTATAAAAAGATATGGATCAGAGTTTGTGATAATTGCAACTTATGTTGATGATTTAAATATTATTGGACCTCTTGAAAAGCTTCAAAATGAAGTAAGTTGTTTAAAGAAAGAATTTGAAATGAATGATCTTGGAAAAATAAATTTTTGTATTGGCCTACAGATCGAACATTTAAAGGATGGAATCCATGTCCGTCAACCATTTTATATAGAAAAGGTCTTAAAGAAAATTTACATGGATAAAGTTTATCCATTGAGTATCCAAATAGCTGTAAGATCACTAGACATAAATAAAGACCCTTTTCGTCCTTATGAGGATGATGAAGAGCTACTTGGTCCTGGAGTACCATATCTTAGTGTCGTGGGGGCATTAATATATTTAGCAAACACATGAACTGTTATAACATTTGTTGCCAGTTTGTTAGCAAGATTTAGCTCTTTTCAACACGTAGACATTAGAATGGAATTAAGCATATATTTAGATATCTCAAAGGAACAATTGATTCAAGGTTATTGTAACACCCCAAACCCGGTCAACACACCACGACTGAATCTGGCATATTACGGAGTGAAAACAGTTTGAAAACACAAGTGTGTCAGGAAATTTTCCAAGAAATTCTTTGGACGTTTTAAAAGGTGTTAAAGTGATGTTGAAATCGTGTAAAGGTTGTTTTAAACCTATGCTAGAAAAATTCACTTGATACTACAAATTTTAGAAAACATTTAATATTTATTAAAACTGAGTGTGACAGGTATAATCAAGTTAGAAACCGTTTGCTTTTGAAGTTGTTTGAAAATTTAAGTTATAAAAGCATTCATGTTAACTTATTATTTTGTGGACTTTGTTACCCGATGGTAACGTTTTTAAAACCCGAAAGAGTTATAATTTTGAAAACATTGCTTTTTACCGGTTAATTTAACAAGTCCATAAATCCAATATATGAATAATATAATCAAAGTAAAAGCAAGTAGTTAAAACCCAAAATAATACTAGCGGCCTTATTACAAACCCAAAACCAAATTAAAAGAGAGCTAATAAAAACGAAATAGCAGTTTAAAGTCCAAAACCAAACTAAGATGCATGGCCACCTCGAGTCCTCCTCGGCTCTATATCCGCGATCTATACCTCATCTGCAAAAGGTAAGGGAAGGGGTGAGTCACCAAGACTCAGTGTATAAATCTCCAACCCGATAATTCAAGCACTTACACAGATCATCAGTAAAACATACAGATTATGCAACCCATAACCTAGCCATCCAATCTCCTTTAACTACCCCGTGTGGTCAAAACCACTAGTGGTCAAAACCACTGGTGACCGAAGTCACAAATATATATCGTTATGGTCAAAACCACTGGTGACCGTAGTCACAAATCAAGTGATGGGGCCAACCCATCGTGTGGTCAAAACCACTGATGACAATCCCGTAATAATCATGTGGGGCCAACCCACTGTGGTACCAAACCACTGGGACGAGTCACAATATCCATATGTGGTCAAAACCACTGGTGACCGTAGTCACAAATATCAATAGTGTGGTCAAAGCCACTGGTGGTCAAAACCACTGGGACTTAGTCACAAATAATAATAATAGTGTGGTCAAAACCACTGGTGACTGTAGTCACAAATTAAATGATGGGGCCAACCCATCTTGTGGTCAAAACCACTGGTGACAGTCCAAAATGAATCATCCCCCTCCTCTCATCAAACCCATCATCATGTTCATACATACGTTTCATAATATCTAATGATCATGCAGATAACATATAACATAGCATTTAACGGTAACATGATGATATATCAAAGAAAAACACATAACAGGGGACTTACCCGGAATCCAAGCTCATGCCCGCAAGGCATAATCACCAGTTCTAATGGTTATAACAGTAACATAATAGGCATATTGTACTAATAAAGTGTGTAAGCGTTACACACCTGATTATATGCAAGACTATGCTCTCTACGTCGATACTGTCGTTAATCGACACTACCGCTATCTGTCTACTGCTTTGCTCCGATGCCGGCCCACACCCAGGTGGCCAATTGCGAACAGCCGACACTGCCCTCCTCTTGAACTTAGGGGCTGGGGTCTCAGATCCAATCCCCCCTAACGTTCGGCTCACAACAGGATCCATAACGCCTAAGTCGACGAAACCCCGAGGCTCTAAGCGTAACTCACAACCAATGAACCCCGAAAGTTCACACAAGATGACGCCACGACACTCCCCTGCTTTCGGCCAAGCACAACACTATTAAGTTAATAGCCCTTCGGCTTATCCATAAAATCCCAAAAATATAACACATGAAGACAACTCCTTACCTAGAGCCGATTTGGTTTCCAACCAAATCCCGAAACCAGGTGATGATCTCCCCTTGCAATCGGCCACATACTAACACATAGGAACAATTAGCCTTCGGCTTTGAAAGAATATGGAACAGATTCTAAAACGTTAGAGCCCCTTACCTAATCGGCGACCAAATCCTGAAGATCTAGAAGGTCTAGATCCAAGCCACAATCCAAACGAACCCGTGAACCTGCTCGCACCTTAACGCAAAAGATCCCTCCGGCTTTCACAAAGATTCGGCCCTAGCACCCAATGATAAAGGAATCGACAACCAAAAGAGAGGGTGAGGCTACTCAGAAGATTCGGCCATACACCACAAGAAATAAAAAGGGAAAAGAGATGAAGTAACAAAACTTACCACACCCAAGTTTGAGGTTCGGCTATGAGATCCAAAGAGGAGATGAGTTTCGGCACTTGAGATGATGAAGAGAAACACAAGAAGAGAGGGGTTTATGAGTTAAGTATTCGGCTTTTCAAGAAGTGAAAAGATGAAGAAGAGAGAGTGAATAGAAAAAAAATAGATTCGGCAAGGAGATTGAAAGAAGATTTCGGCACTAAGGGATTGGAAAAAGAACAAGTGAAGAAAGTCGACTGAAGAGTGGTGTTGGTTCGGCTTTGAGCATAAATAAGAGAAGAAGAAGTGACCAAGGTGATTTCGGCAAAAAGAAGGCTAACAAAGGGTGAACCGAAGAGAGAAGAAGAAGATAGCTATTGAAGTTTCGGATTTTACCAAGGAATGGCAATATTTGGTTCGGCCAAATGCCCAAATTGCCGAAAAGAAAAAGAGAGGAGAGCACTTTGGTGTTACCGTTTTGGCATCTCACGAAAAGAAAAGAAAAGAAAGCCACCCTAGGCTATGGAGATTCGGCCTCCCCTAATTCCCAGACCGATTACACCCCCCTCTCCTATAGTTTAAAATTCGGCCAACACTTCCAAACTCCCCCATCCACTCATTCAGATCAGTTTGAATGAGTCATCTCCACATTTTTCTCCTCTCCACCCATTTCAAACCTGTTGACTTAATCCTCATCCATCCATGAGAGTCCCACCTGAGCACACCTCTCCCTGTCTGTGGCGTCAAAAATAAATAGCAGCAAGGGGATCTTCGCAGCTCGAACACCAGCTCTCCTTCCCTGCATGTGGCGTCACTTACCTGACACCTTAGTGGCGCCTCCTTGATCACTTTACCACTTGATTCCTTGTGCCTAAATCCTCCAATAATTACCTTTAACCCCTAATTCTTCTAGCTCCCTCTTCTTAAGTGCTAAAACCAAAATTTTTGGCCATGACCCAGGACTAACCCGAGGTCATGCCTAGACCCCAGAACTTACCAAACCACCACAACTGACACATCATCACATGCCAACACATACAAAATGCAGAGACCCCGATTTAAGGATATTACAGTTATTTTATTCAAATCATTTAAATTCTCAATTAGTTGGCTATGCAAATTCTGGATATTTATCGAATCCTCATCGAGGTCAATCCCAAACAGGATATTTCTTTACATGTGGAGGTAGAACCATATCATGGCATTCAACAAAACAAACATTAGTTGGTACCTCTTCAAATCATGGAGAAATAATTGCAACGCATGAGACTAATCGAGAGTGTGTTTGGCTAAGGCTAATGACTCAACATATACAGAAGATGTGTAATTTACCTTTATAGAAAAAGATGCCAACCATCTTATACAAAGATAATACAACACGTATAGCTCAATTAAAGGGAGGATATATTAAAGGAGATAAACAAAACATATTTTACCAAAATTATTCTTCACTCATGATCTTGAGAAGAAAGCTAATATTGAAGTTTAATAAATTCATTCTAGTGATAATTTAGCAAATTTGTTTACTAAGACATCAACAACCACAACTTTTGAAAGGCTGGTATACAAAATTGGAATGTGTCGCTTCAAAAAGGTTAAGTGACATCATCATTAGAGAGAGTCCAAAATATGTTGCACTCTTTTTTTTAACTAAGGTTTTTTCCTATTGGATTTTCCTAGTAATAGATTTTGTCATGCCCCAAAGTCAGTATTAGAAGTTAGAAAAGAAAAGGAAAAGAAAGAAGAAAAAAATTTACTCGATTATGGAAGAAAAGAAAATACGAGTTTAGAAAATTCGGGAAAGGGAAAATTGGGTTAAATAGTAATAACTAAAACTTCAGATTAGCTAAGGTGAGATTAGAATTGAAATCTGGGATCAAAATGAAGCAAATTACAAAATTTTGGCCAATTTTAGCCGTAGGGACCTATTTGGAAACAAGAGAAAGTTGTTGTCATTAAAAAGCAAATACTCCACATTTTAAAATTTGTGCCAAACCAACTTTTCCTCTCCCCCGTTCCTGCCAATGAGCAAACACCCAAATCAACCATTTTTTTTTCATTTCCCTTTAAATCTCTCCCATATTCTCTCAAATTTCTTACCAAACAAGCATTCTAGATAAAGGAAAATACATTTTTGTCTTCAAAACATCCATCAATTTCACCTGAAAACTTACAAATTGCCATCAATTTGAACTATTTCATTTCAAAATTTTTTGAATATTCTTCCCTAATTTGATCTCTAAACTTGCCATTGAGGTAATAAATAATTTTTAAAGTCGATTTCCATACGCTTTCAATCATTACAGTTCGATTTTACGTTCTAAATAAAAAAAAAGCCCTAATATTTTAAAGTTTCTTTAAGTTTGAACTCAACCATGGTGAAATCTTTATTTCTTGACCATTCTTTAATTTTGAAGTGTTTTTAGCTTTCTTTTATGATGAAAAAGAGTTCAGAAACTTGCTTTCAATTTAAAATGATCGAATTGTTAGTCAAATGAAAAGTCTATTAAAAAATTTTCTTTAAAATTGGGTAGGTAGCATTTCGAGGTCGATTGTGTAATTCTTGGCTTCTAATCTTGAATTGGAGTTGTAATGAAGCTATTAGACGATTGAATTGAGGCTTTGAACAAGTGGTTTGAGATTTACCTAAAATGAACACTTTAGGCTAGTTTAGGAAATTTAGGGAAAATGATGATCTTGATGCAATTTTTATATTCTAAATATGTTATTATGATTATAATGAGTGATAATTAATCTAGTTTTCAAGAAACAAAATTTGGAAGGCCGACAATCAAAATCGACAAAGGAAAAGGTAAAATGAATTATGTAACACCTTTAACCCGTATCAGTCGCCGGAATAGGGTTATAGAGCGTTATCGATATTTTTCAGAACATTTTCAGATAAATCATGTAAATCACTATTCATTAATCGAGATTATTCAGGACGTCCCTTAAATGGACCCTCGTGGCCCAATACGAACATTAGAATCGAGTCGGGACTTAATTGGAAATTTTAAGAATTTTTTCGTGACATTTCAAAAATTTTCCAAGGTTCAGGGCTCACATGCCCGTGTGGTCCAAGGGACACGCCTGTGTGACCTTTAGACATGCCTGTGCTTCAGGCCGTGTGCAATTTAGGTTGTTCTCTGACTTGTGCCACACGGCCATGCCACACGGCTATGCCACATGCCCGTGTGCTAGACTGTGTGGTTAATTAATTTAATTCGAATTAGGTGCAGGTTTCACAGGGCCATGACAAACGCCCGTGTCCAAGGCCGTATCACCCACACGGCTGAGACACATGCCCGTGTGCTCAATTCTAAACATTCTGTTTTTCAAAATTAAAGTGCAAGGGACACACGACCAAACAACATGCCCATGTACCAGGCCGTGTGTCACACACGGCCTAGACACACGCCTGTGTGTCTACCCGTGTGGACAAAATAAGGCCATTTCCTAGCCTCATTTCTCACCCAAATTGTCCATATTCCTACACCAACACTTACAGGTATAATCCAACCATTTACAAGTATAATTCAAGCCAATTTCTATCCTCCAAATTGATACATTTCATCATATATTTGTGTTTAATGACTTACCTTTATGTGACTTACATAATTTGCAAAATTATATTTTCATACTTATCATTTTAGTTAATGTAATGACTCTACCATAACATATATCAAAACATAAGTATATTAGCCATTCCAATGGCTAAGTTTCATTCATCATTTGATTTATTTAGTCTATACATGCCATTAACAAAATAATATTTTCATTTATACCAAAACGACAGTTTGATAGTGTGATGATTTGCTCCGACCAATTTCCAACCTTCACGAGCTTTGAGCACTATAGAATAGGGAAAATAAAACCTAATAAACATATTATACTCAGTAATCTCGTATAACAGAAATTAAACTTACCCATTACATTCAATATATTAATCATACATTACATGCTTTTCATCAATTTGGCAATTTGCCTACTCACATACATTTAACGAACACGTTAGTCACAAATATACCAATATGCATAGATGAGCTCATCATGCCATATGCATATTTTATCCGTTGAATCATTGAGTTTCCGATGGATATTTCAAGTAGTACACTCGAGGTGTACAATTCCATTACCCATAAATTCATGTCCAGTAGTACCTTATAGGTACACTCTCGAGCCATATATTACACAGTAGAATTACCAGTCCAGGCTAAATTGTAGCTGTAACATATACTCTAACGGCTTTGTCAGATTACCAGTCCAGGCTAAATCCTAATTAAAACATATACTCGAGAGGCTCATTTCGGATTACCCGTTCAGGCTAAATCCATTTTGCTACACATGTAGTTTTATTAGGGAAATCACATTTATCCATCGGAATTCAATATTCATTCAGAATTTTATCCTTTATCAATAAATTTTCCATCATAAACCATTCCATCCGTTAAAATTTTGATACACTTCATACATACAATTCCATACAACATATTCAATGTAATATAGCATTCAAAACAACACATTATTATGCTCATTTAGGTTATACGAACTTACCTTAATATTTGTTCATAACTATAATCTACTAATCTGAAGTCTTTTCCTTTCCTCGATCTAGCTCCTTGTTTGGTACTTCCGGATCTATATAAATGAATTTAATCATCAATTCAATCCATTTCAAATTCTATTGAACTCAATTTACAATCTAGGCAAATGATCATATGTCAGAGTATTAAAAAATTATATAAAGAATGATCGAGCCTAGAAACTAACTGTGACAACGACTTCAGGCAAGTGCACCTATCAAACAGTAGTATAGTTTAGTGGTAAGACCGGAATGTCGAACCCAAAGGAACCAAAAGTACTAATACTAACCTTCTTTTTATTATTTAGCCTAAGAATTAAGGGAATTGTTATTTAATCTAAAATTAACTAACAACTAAGCTAAAGATTCAAAGACAAAGGGAATGAATTGGGGAAATACTTGTGAGAAAAACCAATTGATTAAGACAATACCCGAGGAAGAATCCACCTAGACTTCACTTGTTATTTAACTCTAAACCAGACGATTTATTCACTTGAATTGATCCGTAGGATTCCCTAATTTATATTAATACCTCTCCCGAGGCTACTAACGTCTAACCTTAGGTTGATTAATTGAAATCTCTTTCTAATTAAAACCCTTAGAATTGCATTAACTCGATCTATGGACTCCCATATTAGGTTTGACCCTAATCCGGCAGATTTTCGTCATCCTATCTCTAGGGTTGCGATCAACTCCGCTTAATTATGCTAGATCTACTCTTAGACAGGGTCTATTCCTCTTCTGCCTAAGCACATCAATACTTGAATCAATATCCTGAAATATCAAAACAAGAATTAAGAACACATAATTAAGAACAAATCAAGTATTTATCATATAGTTCAGAAAACAATAACAAGATCCATCTTAGGTTTCATCCCCCTCAGATATTTGAGGGGTTTAGTCATAATTATAAAAGAATACATCTCAGAAGAAAATATGAAACAAAACATAAGAAAAACCCTAAAACCCCCTGAAGGAAATTGAAAGGAAGATCCTCT
The DNA here is from genome assembly GCA_005393395.2 of Gossypium australe. Classification (NCBI taxonomy): domain Eukaryota; kingdom Viridiplantae; phylum Streptophyta; class Magnoliopsida; order Malvales; family Malvaceae; genus Gossypium; species Gossypium australe. The sequence goes on along the minus strand of CM016619.1, from coordinate 20,680,459 downwards.
GTCTTGAGTATGATTCTGGCTTCTTAAGATGAATCAACTGGCTTTCTTCGAGTAAATCCCACAATTCTAGCCTCTCTAGCTTGGCTCTTCGGCCTAACTGGATGCCGCCTCAAAGGTCATACTTAGGGTGTTTATATAGGCTTTTGGAATGTCTTTCTTCACCCCTAAGTATCCTAATTCGAGTGATTAAAACAAGTTGCAGTAAGGACACACCCGTGGCACACGCCCGTGTGAATCGTATCCAGGCCGTGGTTGGGTCTGTTAATGAGGCACGACTGTGTGGCTTAGGCCCATGCCGTGTCGATTTTTTAATTTGGCCCATTTACTCTGTTTTAAGCCCGTTTCTCGTTCTTTTCATCCTCCGGTGCTCTCCTAAGTATAAAACATGAAATTAAAGGATTAAGAGCACCAAATTCCACAATTCAAGGCTTAAATCATCCAAAAGTATGCTAAATGTGGGATTAAAATATGTTCATATTACGGTTTATCAGTAAAAGTACCATTTTACCTCTATACTTTTGATTAATTACAATTTCATCCCTAGGCTCGGAAATTGAAATTCATGCAATTTAATCTTGATTCCAAGCCTAATCAAAATTCTAATATAACTTTTACAGCACATGTATTCTAAAAATTTCAGAAATTTCCATGATTTTTACCATTTTTCAATTTAGTCCCTAAATCAAGTTTCCATTAAATTTCCCTTTGTAAAAGTTGTTTCTCTATCAACAACTTTTCATTTTCTACCATAAACTTTTAAATTTCATCATGTTTATCCATGGAAAGTTTTCTATACTTCGATATCTATTCAAACTAACCCCCCAAATAGAGAAATTAAGCTTTCCCGATCTCAAAAATATAAAAATTACTAAAAACGGGACATAGAAACTTACCAATTTATACTTGGAAAGCTTGTTTTCTCTCTCCTAGGGTTTTCGGGGATTTTAGATTGAAGAAGATGATATAAAATGATGATATTTCATTTTAATTTAATTATTATCTTTATAATTTTTCTATTTCCAATTTAATCCTTAGCTTTTTCTAATTTTTCCATGGATGATTCACCAAAAATATCTACATATTTTTCATCAATGGTCTAATTACCATTTAAGGACCTCAAGTTTTGAATTCCATAGCTATTTAATCGTTATAGCTACTGGAATTCAAATTTGACATTTTATGCAATTTAGTCCTTTCTACAATTAAGCACCTAATTGATAAAATTTTCTTATCAAAATTCTCATGCAATCTTCCTATCACATTACTAATCATTTCATAATATTAAAATATTTTATCTTTCCGGCTCAAATTTGTGGTTACAAAACCACTATTTCGACTTCACTAAAATTGGGCTGTTACAAATTAGGTGATCGACAATCGAAGTGTACACGAATTGGTGTGTACCTTTACTTAGTATTTTAAGTGGGTTATGATGCTAAAATTTATGTGTGTTTGTTGTTGAGATTATGTGCTTAAGTGTATGGTAATGTGTGAAATGCTAGTTGGTGCAAACGGCTTAAATAGTGCCTGTAATGGTAGGTATGGAAAGTGTTGGGAAATGTGGCCATATTATAGTAAACATGTAATTATTTTCTACGTATTTGAACGATGAATAAAAAATTTCAAATTTCACTGTTATGTCTTTTGTGTTCCTCTCTTTCATATTTTGCATGCATAGCGAAATTGTGACAAACAAATATTAGCTCATTGAAGTCTTGTAAAAACATTTACATTACGAGAAAGACAACTCAATTTAGTAGATAATCTAAACGAGTCCTTAATCCCGTAAAAAAATCAAAGTGACCATTTTATTCAAATACTAAGAATGATAATTATGTCGTCTACAATTCCAATTGAGGAGATGACTAGTCTTGGCTATCGGAATAGTTGACTCCATGGATAGAGACATAGATGTATTCATTGGTAAAATGATACATTGGACTGAACCTAAGATGAATTAATTCTGAATCTGTTTGTGAATTAATTCACTTGTGACATTCATGGTGTGATTTACCTAAATCATGAGTTAGTCACTGATCATGCGTATGTAACTCATGTGCTTTGATATAAGTGAAGGCTTATACTCTAAAGACGATCGAGTCGATAGCCGGTATGTTGGATACATGACTTGCGTATGGCATGACTTTACTCGCAATAGTGGAATTCATAGCTCAATTAAAGAGTTAATGATATCTTTTCATTAGCATTGTGTGGATTGATAAATATGGAACGTGACCACGAGTTGTTTGTTCTCTAACGAGCAATTTATCATAGTCATTTGTTGATAGTGATCATATTAATCATTAAGAAGACACAATGGTAACAATGAGATAAAATAAGATTGTTGTAACACCCCAAACCCGGCCTGGACGTTATGGCTGAATCTGGCGATGTCACATGGAAGTGCGTTTGAAAACCGTTGATAAACCGTAATTATAACATATTTTAGATCCACATTTAATATGCTTTTGGATGATTTATCCCTCAATTTATGTAAAAAGGTGCTCTTAATCCTTTCTTTTCATGTCTTATACCCAGGAAAGCACCCGAGGATGAAAAGAATGTGAAATGGGCCCAAAACGGAGTAAATGGGCCATATCACAAAATCCACACGGCCTGGCCCAAAGTCCAGACGGCCGTGCCTTAACATTCATCTAGAACACGATCTCATCCCTGATTTACACAGTCGTGCCTCAACTTAGAAATCCGAACACGGCCTGAAGTCGAGCCACACGGGCGTGTGACATGGCCGTGCCTCTATCGCTGGAAAGAGCAATTTTAGTCGGAAAAAGATACTTAGGGAGAAAGAATCACATTCCAAGAGCCTATAAATAACCCCTAAGTACCACCTTTGAAACGTCGTCAAATCTAGGCCAAAGAGCCAAGCCGAGAAGGTCAGAGTTGAGGGGATCTCTCGAAGATAGCCAGTTGATCCATCCCAAGAAGCCGGAGTTATACTCAAGACGGCGGATTTCTCCTTCAATTCCTTCAGGGAGTTTTAGGGATTTCTTATATTTTGTTTTATCTTATCTCCTGAGATGTTTTCTTTATTTGTCATGAACTAAACCCTTCAGATACCTGAAGGGGATGAAACCTAGATGAATCTTGTTATTTGATTTCTGAATTATATGATAATTACTTAGTTTGTTCTTAATTATGTTGCTTAATCCAAAAATGATGTGCTTAGGTGGAGGAGGAATAGACCCTGCCTAAAAGTAGATCTAGCATAATTAAGCGGAGTTGATCAAACACCTAGAGATAGGGTTACGAGATTTCACCGGATTAGGGTATCGTCGTGATCAACTGAGTTTTCCTTCAAGTTATTTTCCAATTCGTTCTTTTTGTCTTGTGTCTTTAGTTTAGTAATTGTTAATTTAGATTAAAGCAACTTCACTATATTTTTAAGGCTAAATAATAAAAAGAAAGTTAGTATTAGTACTTTTAGTTCCTTTGGGTTCGACAATCCGGTCTTACCTAAGCTATACTACTGTTCGATAGGTACACTTGCCTTTAATCGTTGTTAGAGTTAGTTTCCAGGTTTGATCATTCGTTTTATAAATTTTAAAGCTCTGATTTCAGCGATCAAGTTTTTGGCGCCGTTGCCGGGGAACTAAAATACTAAGAACGCTCTTTTTTTTATTACTTTAGCCATTATTTTTTATTTTTTGCAATTTTATTTTTAGGTCAAATTTTAATTTTTGCTAACTTTTCTTCCTTTCTTTCTTTTCCTAGCAGGTACCTCTAGTTTATGACTAGAAGGAACCCAAGAGGACCTTTGGTATACGACAGTGAAATCGAAGCTACCGCTTGCAGGAATCGTCGAGAAACCAGACGAGCCCTAAATTACACAGAAATAAAGGAAGAACGCAGATCCAATCCTACTGAAGGAATGGACGAGAATAACCCACCACCATGGGATGTGGGGGAAAACAATGCTCCACGTACAATGTTTGATTACGCGAAACCGCATTTAACAGGAGCAAAATTGAGTATTGTTAGGCCTGCTATAGCTGCTAACAATTTTGAATTAAAGCCTAACACAATATAGATGATTCAACAGTTTGTTCAATTTGATGGGTTGCAGGACGAAGATCCAAACACTCATATAGCTAACTTTTTAGAGTTCTATGATACCTTCAAAATAAATGGCGTTTCTGATGATGCCATATGTCTTCGATTATTCCCTTTTTCATTAAGGAATAAAGCCAAACAGTGGTTAAACTCGTTACCACGAGTGTCAATCACTACATGGGAACAAATGACCAAAAAGTTTTTATTGAAATATTTCCCACCGGCCAAAACGGCTAAATTACGGAATGATATCTCTTCTTTTGTGCAGATGGATTTAGAGACATTATACGACGCATGGGAGAGATACAAAGATCTCTTGAGAAGGTGTCCACACCATGGTCTACCTTTGTGGCTACAAGTCCAAACTTTCTGCAATGGTGTAAACCCCTCAACGAGGCAACTAATCGATTCAGTCGCCGGTGGAACCCTGAACAACAAAACTCCAGAAACGGCCTACGAGTTCATTGAGGAAATGTCACTGAATAATTATCAGTGGAAAGTTAACAGGATGAAACCGACAAAATCAGCCGGAGTTTTCAACATCGATGCGTTGACTATGCTATCAACACAGATGAAGACGATGAATAAAAAGATTGATAGTTTGTGTTCTTCGCAGGCACATCCAGTCATGCAGTGCGACGCAAGTGGAACCATGGCGAATCCTGAGTACCCACCCTACCAACCGGAAGCAGAGAACAAACAGATGAACTATATAGGTAACAATTTCAGATCCAATAATAATCCTTATACTAATACTTACAATCTAGGTTGGAGGAACCACCCAAATTTTTCATGGGGAGGTCAAGGAAATTAAAGGCAAAAACCTCCTCAAAACTTCCAAAATCAGCCCTATCCATAAGAGAAGAAACCAACCCTCGAAGAGATGCTGACAAAATTTTCGGTAGATACAGAAAAACGTTTCCAAGAAACTGAGAAAACAATCAAAAGCAACGAGAGCCGAATCATGGAAATCACTAAGTCAGTCAAGGAAGTCACTAATGCAGTCGAACAACTTGCAAAGCTGATGTCAGAACGACCACAAGGGCGTCTACCTAGTAACACGGAGATTAACCCTAGGGAGCAAATTCAAGCCATCACAGCTCAGGACAGTAAAGGGTTAGATGAACCCAATACAATACCAAAAAACAAGGTAGACGAAGGTAAAACAGAGGTAACACAAGAAAAGCCAAAACCGGTAATCAAAGAGTACCAACCTCGCATACCTTATCCCGAAGCAATAAAAAGAGACGATTCAGAGGAACAGTTCGGTAAGTTTCTTAAACTCTTAAAGAAATTACATATTAACTTACCTCTTCTCGAAGCTCTTTTTCAAATGCCAGACTCGAGGAAATTTTTAAGGCAGCTCTTGACAAACAAACGCAAAATAGATGAAGAGCACCATGTGGAGTTGAACGCAGCATGCTTGGCAATGTTACAAAATAAACTACCACAGAAGCTAAAAGATCCAGAGAGTTTTACAATTCCATGTTTAATTGGTAGTTTAACTATTGATAATGCGTTAGCTGATTTAGGGGCAAGCATAAATGTCATGCCTTATACATTGTTTAAACGATTAGGTCTAGGGAAGCCCAAGCAAACTAGGATGAGCATTCAATTAGCTGATAAAACTGTCAGAATTCCTAAGGGCATTATTGAAGATGTTCTTATAAAAATTGATAAATTTGTTTTCCCAGTAGATTTTGTTGTCTTAGACATGGATGAGGATAATTCAATCCCCCTAATTCTAGGAAGACCCTTCTTAGCAACTGCCAAGACTAAAATTGATGTTGCCATAGGAGAACTTATACTTCGTGTAGGTTATGAATCAATCAAGCTGCAAGCTCTTGACTCGGCCAGGAAAACAGACGATAAAGGTAAGAAAGTAACTTCAAACGATAATCAAACTATTCAACTTTCATCGCAGGAAATATCACAAGGACACAAACCTGAGCCGACTCATAGACCCCAAATCAACAAAGAGGAATTACACGAGGAACAAAGCCTTAGGGTCGACAAACTAAAAGAGCAGAAGACACATATCAAGGAAGAACCACACGAAGTAAAACTGGAGGAACCACCAGAAGAACTCGTAGGAACATCAAATCACTTTAAAATAGGAGATCAGGTACTATTAGACCACACCAATCCTCACATCATCATAGCAGACCTGAAAACAAAGGGAGAAACTCCTCTTAAGGTACACGATATCTTCCCCCACGGAATAGTCGAGGTGAGCAATCCAACATTCGGCACTTTTAAGGTAAACGCTTCTCAACTTAAACTTTATCAGGAAAATAGAACTGTAAGCATGAGGGAAGATATTCAAACCTTTAAACCTCCCTGATTTTTAAAAAAATTACGAGGAAAAGTCTAGCTTAAGACTATAAACGAGTGCTTCTCGGGAGGCAACCTGAGCACTAACATTATCTCCTTTTAATTTTATTTTCAATTTCTTTATTCCCCTTCTTTCTTTTATTTTAAAATGACCAAAAGTGTAGAATCTCAAGGTCACACGGTCTTACACACGGCCGTGTCCGTGACCGTGTGGACCATCGGAATCTCCATACTGACATAGCAGAGGCCGTGCAACCCAGTCCCAACCACTTTTCAATGTCACAGATCCAACCGCTCTCCCACGGGCTCCGTAAAAATGACACGGCTGTGTTTCACGACCGTGTGAAGCTGCTGACTTGCCAAGCACAGGTGCAACACGCCCGTGCCTCCCAATCGTGCCTACCTACTGACTTTTGAAACATGGGCGTGGCTGGCTGTACCACAAACATGGCGAATCAACACGACGGGACACACAGCCGTGCGAGACGACCGTGTAATTCGACACATCCTTGGTACATGGGCGTGGGCACGTACCAGATTTGGAGCCCCTATTTAAACACCACCCCACCCTCTCCCCATTCTTCTCCTTCACTCCCCACCTCTCCTCTCCCTCTTCCTCTCAGATTTCTCTATCTAACAAGTCTCTCAACCCCTTGAGCCACGCAAGAAACCATGCCGAAGAAAGGAAAGAAGGCCAACCACAGTCTCCTCAAAGGAAACCTTACACATGAGTTCATGCCTGCAGCTTCGTCTCAACACCAAGCCAAGAATCTTTGAGACTAATTAGTTTTTATTTTTCTTTTCTCTTTTGCTTCAATTTCCTTCTCTTTGACAATCTTATGCTTAGTTTAGTTTAACTTAATTTAGTTTCTTAGTGTCAGGTTCGCCAGGTTGCTAGGGAATCACACCGACCACCACGATAACCACGCCACTTCCGCCACCGCCATCACCTCTGCAGCCCTAGAGGTCACACCCACCTTGCGAACCATCCTTCAATAAGGACTTTTCGGTCCATCCACCTTTTTTTTATTTTTATTTTCCTTCTTAGTCTCCTTTCCTTTTTCTTTCTTATTTTGAATTATATATTTAGGTTATTTTAAATGTGTCTTAATAATCCCTGGCTAATCCTCTACGAGCTCCCCAATTTCTTCATCTAGCATAGGTTCGTCACCCAGACCGACCTCTTTTGGGAACTCATCCATAATTCAGGGAGTACACCTTCCCCTTCTCTTTTGATTTATCCCATAAATGTTATAACTATCTTTGTACATTGAGGGCAATGCACATATTAAGTGTGGGGGTGAATATTTATTTAAAAAAAGGGCCTAACTTTCTGCATTATTCTCAAATTCGGCCAAACTTTTTTCATTATTCTTAAATCCCTGAATTTAGTCTTGTTTTTAAGTAAATTTTTCATATTACTAATTAGGATGAAATTTCTGATGATTTATGATTCTTATTGACATGTTTTAGATTAAGTCATTGATAATTGTGCATTGATGATTAAATTTTAAGATACTAGAAAATCAAGCATGATAAGTCTATTTTTCAAAATTAAAATTTTTGCTAGGTTGTTAACCTAAATTTGAATATTGCTTTGAAATTTGAAATTTATGAGATTGATGTCAAAACACCCATAATTTTTGTAAGTTTTGAGCCCTATAGAGCATATGTTATTTTTCGTGCTCACTTCTTGATTATGAGTGTGTCAACTTTGAACTGTTATTCTAGAACTTGCCTCGTTTATACATGTTGAGACCACATATATGATTTGATATACAGAGGTGATAAAGGCACCTAGGTTCTAACCCACTCACTCCACTAAAAAGCCTACCTTCATAAAACCCCTAGTGAACCCCGTTGATCCTAACAACCCTTTTTATTGACTTACCCATTAATAACCCAAAAACCCCTTTGTATTTGTTATCACCATTCCTTTTTAACTACCCTTTAATTGAGATATGATTTGATTAGTTACCGAATTAAATCAGAGCATGAGTTGAATTCATCCATTATTATTATTAGTTTGTTCTTAAAAAAAATTTCAAAGTATATCCAGTACTAGTGGTGAGCTTATATAGTTAAAGTTTATTTTCCGAAAAAAGCTCGTATTATTAGGATTATCATTATCAGTTGATGTAAATATTATTTCAGTATTCATTAAATAGGTACTTGTCAATTCAATCTCGATTCTAACCTTCTAATTTCAGCCTTTATCCACACCTTAACCCTAGCCCCGTTACAACCCTAACAAAGACCTTTTGATCTGTTTATCATCTCATTTTACAGTGGTGGAGATTTGATTTTCAGGTAAGCCTATGGGATAAACTTTTCAGGTTTGACGTATGAGTGCTTCTTTTCCTAACCCTTAAACACTTTGAGTGATTTGAGTGAATCTATAGTGAGGATGTTAACTCTTGTCAATTTCGAATCAAAGGTAATATTTCAGATAAGGGGAAACACCTACGTTTTCAATCACAAATGAATGACTTATCATTGTTTGAATCTTTAGGACTCTTTGAATTGAATTATCCATGTATAAATTATCTATGAATTATGACGAGACATTGTTGATAAGAATTGTGAATTATGGAAAGTTCGTTTTAATTGTAAGTTGAGAATTTTGCTTGAGGACAAGCAAAAGCTTAAGCGTGGGGGTATTTGATAAACCGTAATTATAACATATTTTAGACCCACATTTAATATGCTTTTGGATGATTTATCCCTCAATTTATGTAAAAAGGTGCTCTTAATCCTTTCTTTTCATGTCTTATTCCCAGGAAAGCACCCAAGGATGGAAAGAATGTAAAACGGGCCAAAAACGAAGTAAATGGGCCATATCACGAAATCCACACGGCCTGGCCCAAAGTCCACATGGTCGTGCCTTAACATTCATCTAGAACACAACCTCAACCCCGATTTACACGGCTGTGCCTCAACTTAGAAATCCGAACACGACCTGAAGTCGAGCCACACGGGCGTGTGACATGGCCGTGCCTCTGTCGTTGGAAAGAGCAATTTTAGTCGGAAAAAGATATTTAGGGAGAAGGAATCACATTCCAAGAGCCTATAAATAACCCCTAAGTACCACCTTTGAAACATCGTCAAAGCTAGGCCAAAGAGCCAAGCCGAGAAGGTTAGAGCTGAGGGAATCACTCGAAGATAGCCAGTTGATCCATCCCAAGAAGTCGGAGTTATACTCAAGACGACGGATTTCTCTTTCAATTCCTTCAGGGAGTTTTAGGGATTTCTTATGTTTTGTTTTATCTTATCTCTTGAGATGTTTTCTTTATTTGTCATGAACTAAACCCTTCAGATACCTGAAGGGGATGAAACCTAGATGAATCTTGTTATTTGATTTCTGAATTATATGATAATTACTTAGTTTGTTCTTAATTATGTTGCTTAATCCAAATCTGATGTGCTTAGGTGGAGGAGGAATAGACCCTGCCTAAAAGTAGATCTAGCATAATTAAGCGGAGTTGATCGAATGCCTAGAGATAGGGTTACGAGATTTCTCCGGATTAGGGTGAAACCTAATATGGGAATCCATTGATCGATTTACTGCTATTCTAGGGGGTTATATAAGCGAACGAGAGTTCCACTAATTAACCTAGGGTTAGACGTTATTCGCCTCGAGAGAGGGTTTAATATAGGTTAGGGAGTCTTACGGATCAGGCTAAGTAGAGAAATCATATGATTCAGTGATAGGTAACAAGAGAAGTCTAGGTGGATTCTTCCTGAGGGTATCGTCGTGATCAACTGAGTTTTCCTTCAAGTTATTTTCCAATTCGTTCTTTTTGTCTTGTGTCTTTAGTTTAGTAATCGTTAATTTAGATTAAAGCAACTTCACTATATTTTTAAGGCTAAATAATAAAAAAGAAAGTTAGTATTAGTACTTTTAGTTCCTTTGGATTCGACAATCCGGTCTTGCCTAAGCTATACTACTGTTTGATAGGTACACTTGCCTTTAATCGTTGTCAGAGTTAGTTTCCAGTTTTGATCATTCGTTTTATAAATTTTAAAGCTCTGATTTCTGCAATCAACCATATCATTGCTAAAACCGTTTTCCGTTTAGAACTTGTAACACCCCAAACCCGGCCCATGCGTTATGAGCAGATTTGACATGTTACACAAGCAAAACATGTTATGTAACACCCTGAATAATTGGGTCTGTGCATTATATGTGTTTGATTGCTTAAAATATAAAATTGGGAATTTAAGGTACAATTGGGGCTCAGGTTTGGGCTGAAACTTGGGTTAGTTTCTAATAAAGAGCTATAGAACATTATTTAAATATATATCTGTGTTTAAAAGGCAAGGTGGGCTTATGGCCCAAAAATTTGGAGGTGTTATAAGGGGAGCATGTAGGTGGCGTCATTAAGGGATGGATTGGGCCAAGTGTTGGCTACTTAGGGCCCAAGTTTTTGGGTCAAAAATTTAGTGAGTAATCTGATTAAATGTTGTAAGTAAATTGCTTGTATGTGATTGCATGGGTTGGGTTGATGGCAGGAGGAAGTTATACGTTATATGTGTAGCGATTTTTACCGTGATCTGTTGTAGCGGCTAATGCCGTGATCTGTTATAAGGGCTTCGACCATGATATGTTGATGAGCAGTATGACTGCCATCTTGGCGTGTAGTGGTGTGGGTTGATTGTAGAAATCCCCAATGGTGTGAACGGTTGGTAGAGGGCGTGTAGCGGATGGAAACCTAGGCAAACGGGTTGGGCCTTGCATATTATTTGTTATTTATATAAAGGAAATTATTAATCTATTTTATGGGCCTAAGGCCCGAAATCTAGTGGTGCATGAGGGTTGCACACTGAGTCTCGCGACTCACCCTTTGAATTAACATTTCAGGTGATACCTAGTGCTTCGGACCGGGCTGGAGAGGAATGCAAGGTGGCCATGCAGAAGAATATGTAGATTTGGCAAAAAGACTCAAGTTAATTATTTTATATTGTATTTTAATTAATGGATTTTAAACCCCGATGTAATAAGGCCATGGGCCACTAGTTTTATTTCCTTTTATTATGGGTTTAAATTATTTTTGTTTTTAGTTATCAGAACCATTTAGTTTAATTAAACTAAGGCATGTAATTAAGTTTGGGTTTTATTTTACAAAGGCATACTCTATATAAAATATATTTGGGCTTTTCTGAAAATTGACATGTACAAAATCAGAGCCCGGTTCAAAACTCAGCTCTGGGGTTTTTGGGCTCAAAACGTTTTCTGAAAATGTGCTTTTGAAACAGATATGTTTTAAAGGATTACAGGTTTGTTAGCTCAGCATGGCACCTACGTCTCCGGCCCAAGTCCGTCAGGTAAGTATTCTGAACCATCGTGTGATATATTTATGTGGGCTTAATGGGCTTTATGGGAAGTAGATTAAGTTAGAATTAGAACTTGATGGACTCTAGGCTTAGTACAAACTACTTCCTAAAATTTCATAAAACTTAATTTCACTGAACAAACCCGTTAACGAGCCGCAAGGCTAGGGTGTGGTAACCGTCATACGCATGTCTAGGAAGGATCCGGAAGAGCCTGGTATTTAAGCAGTCCTAGTGACTCACCTCCTCTTCGCTGGAATCCTACCTGGTGCGTAGTGATGTTCACCTTAGTCGAGGTAGGGTGTGGTAATGGGCATACGCATGTCTAGGAGTGGATTCAGGGAGAGCCTGCTACTTAAGCAGTCCTAGCGACTCACCTCCTCGTCACTAGAATCCTACCTGGTGCGTAGTGACGATTCAACCTAGTTACGAGGATTGGTTGATGGGCTAAACCCTATGACTAAAACCCGAAAAGGACCGACCACCCTATTTTTTGAAAAAAAAATCCCAAGGTTTTGTAAAATTTTCAAAACATATTTAATTTGTGAAAATTTCCAATCAACCATGAACTTATAAAATACTTGTGTTTCGAAAATTTACCCGAAAATCTCACGTTTACAAGAATAACCCGGACCATGAAACTAGATTTTTCCAAAAGTACCCCAGTTTGAAAAAAAATAAAAAAATCAGTGTTTGAAAAAAATTACCAGACTACCCTTGTTTTGCAAAATGACCAAAATACCCCTAGTGGGTAAAATTACCGAAATACCCCCGAATTTCCAAATTATCGAAATACCCTCAGATTTCTAAATTATCGAAATACCCCTAGATTTCAAAATTTCTGAAATACCCCAGGGATTGCAAAATTACCAAAATACCCTTACTTCACAAAATCACCAAGGGCCTTATTTTGAAAAATTACGAAAATACCCTTGTAGGATAAAATTACGAAAATACCCCTGGGTACTGAAAACAACAACAACAACAACACCACTTTTCTGTAATGAACGCGAGTTCATGAATGTTGATGATTGAATGAATGAACTTGAGACTGTATTATGTGTATGAATTCGAAAGAACTACTTTTTAAAACTATTAATCATAAGACTGTTCGCGATAAATCAGTGGAAAGAAATAATGATTCATAAAATTCTTAATCAGATAAACGCAAATCGGAAGAATGAGTACAAGGGGTCGAGGACGTCCGCTGCGTGGACGCGGTAGGGGTAGGATGACCTTGTCTGAGCTAGTAGGGTCTGGCCATGGGTCAGGAAACGAACTGCCGGATCCTCCAGCTGTGGAGGGAGAGTTACAGGATCAGGCGACCGGAGATGATGTTGTATCCTAGGCGATGTTGCGAGTCCTTGAGAGAGTTGCTGGAGTAGGCATGGGCACAGGAGCCCGGAAATCTGTGCCAGAGCGACTTAAGGCCAATGGAGCAAAAGTATTTAGGGGAGTTTCTGGTGTAGCCCCTAACACAGCTGAGTATTGGATGGAAGCGACTGAGCGCATAATGGATGACTTAGATTTTACGGTGGAGGAGAAGTTGAAAGGGGTCGTGTCTCTTCTTCGAGACGAGGCTTACTAGTGGTGGCTCACGGTAAAAGAAGGTACTGCTGCAGATCTGATTGACTGGGATTTCTTTAAGAAGTCATTCCAGGGAAAGTATGTTGGGGCCAGTTATATTGATACACAAAGGAAGGCATTCTTGAACCTGGTACAGGGAAGTAAGACTGTGACTGAATATGAGGCAGAGTTCCTGCGTTTGAGCAGCTACGCTCGGGGAATGGTAGCAACGGAGTATGAACATTGTGTTCAGTTTGAGGATGGGCTGCGAAATGAGTTAAGGGTTCTGATAGCACCGCAATGAGAGAGAGTTTTTGCTGTTTTGGTAGATAAGGTTAAGATAGCTGAGGAAGTGAAAAGGGTTGAGAGACAAGAAAGGGATAAGGATCGGGGTAAGAATAAGAGGAGCTTTGGGCCATCAAGAGCATCTGGGAATTTTTAGAAGAGGCCTAGGACTGATGGGCCAGTTCGTGCCCCGACAAGTCAAAATCAAGCATGTTCTACATGTGGGAGGACGCATTATGGGGAGTGTAGAATAAAAACAGGTGGATGCTTTAGGTGTGGATCCACAGAACATCTGATTAAGGACTGTCCCTAGATGGATCGGGTACAGCCAGCGGGTCGAGGTGATGATCAGGTGAGGAGAGGTGATCAGCCTGGACCAAGGGGTCGGGGTGCAGGTAGAGGAGGAAATGGGGCAGGTCGTGGTCGTGGAGCACCTGGTAGAGGTGCCGGTAATGTAGATGCAAGGCAGCAGTGTCTAGTTTATGCAGTTCGTCGACAAGAGGATGGTGACGCACCGGATGTCATAACCGGTACGTTTCTTATAGCTGACAGCCCTTTTCTTGCTTTGATTGATATTGGGTCAACCCACTCCTATGTTGCATGTTCCATATCTGAGACCTTAAGTATAGACCCTGAAACAACTACTAGGAAGATTGTAACACCCCAAACCCGGCCCAAACATTACGACCGAATTTGGTTTGCTACAGAGAAAACATTTTGAAACCCGTTTTAAAACCGATTTAAGTTTTGTCGAAAATCTTTCATTTTCAAGTCTCTTGTTAAAAAAAACCATTCTTTTATTTTCTAAACTTTGGCCGAATCTCTTACACCATCATCTTCCATTTATTTCTTTTATTTTCTTCTCAAAATCGAAGCCCCTAATTTCCCTTTCTTCTTAATAATTTCTTTATTAGCCGAATATACTCCTTTGGGTGTGCCGAAACTCTCTTCCATTTAGAAGTATCTTGGCCGAATTTTAAAGGTGGTAAGGATTTATTTTAAGGATTTATTCTTTCGATTATTCTAAAGTCGAAGGCTATTATATTAATGGTTGCCGATTGTAGGAAAGTGAAGCAAATTCGCGTACCGGTTGCCGTAGTTAGTACTCAAAGGCATTAGGGTCAAGATCTAGCATCGTAGATCAGCTTTTTGGGATCTAGGAATTACGATAGTAACAGGTGTGTAAGAACTCACTACACACTTTATTAATTTACATGGTTATTGTTGTTGTTATTCACCTATGTGGTAGTGATTTGCTTATGGCTAAGCATGGTTTCCGGGTAAGTCCCCTAACTTGTGATTTTTGATATATGATTTGCATGCCATCACATGATGATTAAATGCTACGGTATGATTTATAAAAATTGTTATAAAAGCATGTGATGGTGGGATTGATGAGAGGAGGGGAATGATATTATGGACTGTCGTCAGTGGTTTTGACCACAAGATGGGTTGGCCCCATCAGATTATTGTGACCTATGGTCATCAGTGGTTTTGACCACAACGATTGATTATTTGCGACTAAGTCCCAGTGGTTTGGTACCACCAGTGGTTTTGACCACATTTGTTATATTGTGACCTTTGGTCATCAGTGGTTTTGACCACACGATGGGTTGGCCCCATCATCTGATTTGTGACTCTAAGTCATCAGTGGTTTTGACCACCAGTGGTTTTGACCACACGGGGTAGAAAAGGAGTATGGATGGTTAGGTTGGGTTGCATGTGCATGTTTATTAATGACTTGTGTATGAGTTACTTTACTGGGTAGGGGATTACACACTGAGTCTTGGTGACTCACCCCTTTCCCTTAACATTTTGCAGATGAGTAGATCGCGGTGATGGAGCTGGATGGACTCGAGGTGGCCATGCAGTGAAAATTATAATTAGATGAACTTGGATTTTGTTTTATTTAAATGTTGGTTTTATTTTAATTAAGTTGTAATAAGGCCTCCTAGATATATTTTTATTATTCTATGTTTTGGATTAATTTGTTTAGAACTATTTCTTAACATTTGAAATCTATAAACAACTCGACTTAATAAATATTTTTAAACAACACTAAGTATGGTTTTTTTTAACAAGAGACTTGAAAATGAAAGATTTTCGACAAAACTTAAATCAGTTTTAAAACGGGTTTCAAAATGTTTTCTCTGTAGCAAACCAAATTCGGTCGTAATGTTTGGGCCGGGTTTGGGGTGTTACAAAATTGGTATCAGAGCCCAGTTCAAAGCTCGGCTGTAGGGGCCCAAGGCCCAAAAATGTTTTTTTTGGTAGGCCTTTTTGAAATATTTTGGTTTTGAATAAGCATGGCACCGAGTCTCCGGCACCGATCCGCCCAGGTGAGTACCTCTAACTTTTTGTATGAATTATATTTTGTAGAAGGGTAGGAAGCATGGGACGTAGATAGAGATAAGTATTTTAGACTTCTGGGCTAGTTTATCTCAAACAAAGACATAAGACTTTGATGGCCTAATTAAACAAACTTAGGACCAAGTTGCCGAGTTAGGGTGTGGTAACCTTGGTACGCATGTCTAGGATTGGATCCGGAAGAGCTTGGTACTTAAGCAGTCCTCGTGACTCACCTCCTCTTCGCGGGATTCCTACCTGGTGCGTAGCTTCGGTTCACCCTAACCGAGAGGACTCGGTCATAGGCTAAACACGTTAAATAAAACCCGAAAGGGATTAACCCTGTTTTATGAAAACATTAAGTTTAAAAAAAAAATAGTTATGATATTCTTTTCAATAGCAGCAAAAAAAAAAATTACTTTTGGAAAATTTTCAAAATATTCTTCAACTTACCAAAATTACCGAAATGCCCCTAGTGGCAAAATCACGAAAATACCCTTAGTTTCTAAAAAAAATTACCGTATTACCTCGATTTTGATCAAATTTTTATTTCACATAAGTACTCGAAAATTTTGTATTTCAAAACATATGCCCTGACTTCTGAAATTTACAAAATTACCCCCGATTGACAAAATTACCAAAATACCCCTGGTTTTCAAAATTTTGTTATATCTTCAAATTGAGAATTTCTCAAAAATACTCCTCAGTTTTAGACATTTCAAAATATCTCGATTTATTAAAGTTTTTAAATTTCTTCGATTTATTACAAAAATACCTTATAGGAAAATGACGAAAATACCCCTGGGATAGAAACGGACAGAAATGCCCGATGAGTGCATAGGTATGAAAGGTATAGGGAATGGATGTACTTTTCTGTGTAAATTAGGATAGAAGACTTAAAACTTTGTTTGATCGAAAGAATCTCTATTAAATTCTTCATAAAATTTCTTCGCGGATAACCAAGTGAAACATGTACTAATCCATAAAAATCTCCTAATCTGATTAAAGTGCGATAGTTAGAATGAGCTCTCGAGATCGTGGTCGTCATGGACATGGTAAAGGCCGATTGTGCTAGGGCTAAATCTTCGGCACAGATGCATATTTTCGAAATAGAGGCGTTAGCATCGCTAGTGCTTGAGACGGGGTCTCATGATCGAAATCAGATTGATGAGCTGACTCAGTTAGTTAATGAAGTTTTGGAAAAGAATAGAGATCACGGTTTTCTAGAGTCACAATTTCATTTTGTAAAATCACGGTATGATAGAATTTTTTTTTATTGGCTTGCGATTACTGTGGAAGGTGTCATCCGGGAGAATATTGGAGGAGGGTTGGAGCATGTTTGAGATGTGGGTCTAAGGAGCATAAGGCTCGGGATTGTTTCCTCACTCTCAAGTCAAGTATGTTTTGGTTAGAAGTGATGATTGACCGTAGGAAAATTTTTGGTATAAGTGGTAGATAATGGTTTGCGATGGTGGATTAGATGTCTGGTTATGGGAAAAAGGATTCAAGATTTTGTTAAAAGTACATTGTGGTTTTATTAAGATCAGAGTGCGCAGCAGGAGCATAGTGTGGTGAGATAGGAGGTACGACTGTTAGCTAGTTGGAAATTTCGAGGACGAAATTTCTTTAAGGAGGGTAGATCGTTTTTTTTTGGTTTTGATTAAAGGTTGAAAAGAGAGTGAAAAAGAATTGACCAAAGAAATAAGAAAAAGAGAGATGGAAGAAATGGAATTCGGTCAACACAATTTTAACCAAAGAAGAAAATGCACAAAATACAAAATGTAGTTTGGCTAAAAGGGACAATTGAGAGAGAAAGAAAGTGGTATTTTGTTTCAAACAAAAATAAAGTTGTCATCAAAAGAATTTTGCACCAAAAGTACCTAAAACATTCGGCCAACAATGAGAGCTTTTTGGAGAGGAAAAACAAACACAAAATGATGCACAAAACAAAAGATTGGCCAATATCCCCCCCAAGCTACCTACCAAAAATTCGGCCACTCCCCCTAGCCTTACATGCCGTCCACATTCATGCATTAAGGCATAGGATTTCTTTCCAAAACATTCTCCACCTTCCATGCCTTTGTCCCCTCTTAATACCATAACTTAGGATTTCCTTTCCCCAAGTTCAAGCTTATCTTATCCCAAAATACATACTTTCCTAATCTAACATTCAACTTACCAAATATTGAAAGTCCAAGCTTATCATAAACAATGGTTGACCGTCCACTCCTATCATCAAGGGGTTTACAATTTTGGCAACTCCCCCAATTCACTCTAAGCCATTCTTATGATATATATTCAAATTTAATTTGAATAAATCATGTCCTTAATTTTCCTCTATCAAAATACTATAAAATATTTCTAATAATAATTCAATTAGAATCCTTAATAATATCCTCATAATCCACACATTAAAATTTTATCATCTCTTTCTCTCTCTTGCCAACTTTTCAAATAAAATCATTTAAAGTCAATTAATATTCTCATACTTTCCTTATTCCTTTAGTCTACTATCCAAAAATAACATGGTCAATCCTTACCATAACTATGCTTGGCCGAAACTTGCCATACAAGTACAAAAATAAAAGTTCTCTAAATGCTAACTAAGGGATTCGAACCACTCCCCTCAAGCTAATATCCATGCGCCATTACCAACTTGCCATGCACTCATCTTGTGTCACTTATTGGCACTTAAATTAACTTAAGTGCTAAGCTCACCTAATCCACTTCATTAAATAAACCATACTAAAAAAATTATTCTAACTTCCTAAATAAAAACAAGCCTTCACCAGACTATTCTAACACACAAAATTCCTACCCGAGCCAACACAAAAAAAATAATACTCAAATTTCCTAAAGCTCAATTCCCAG
The DNA here is from genome assembly GCA_005393395.2 of Gossypium australe. Lineage (NCBI taxonomy): Eukaryota > Viridiplantae > Streptophyta > Magnoliopsida > Malvales > Malvaceae > Gossypium > Gossypium australe. Next base: position 20,661,655 of record CM016619.1, on the reverse strand, counting down.
TCGGCCCAATCCTACTAGGCCCAATTTTGGGATGTTACAAAGATGACTGTGGTTAGTCCCCTAGGACAATCTAGGGTAGTAGACAAGCTGTTTAAGGATGTACCTTTAGAGTCTCAAGGGGTAGTGTTTCTGGCAGACTTAATGGAATTGCCATTTGAAGAGTTCGATCTTATCCTAGGAATGGATTGGTTGACAAAGCATCGTGCTAAGTTGGATTGTGGGTCTAAGCGCATGGTGTTAAGTACTCCGAAAGGCGGGGAGGTGGTTGTGTTAGGAGAGAGAAGGAACTATCTGTCTCACGTAGTGTCGGCATTGAAAGCTGTTAAGATGATCCGGAAGGGATGTAACGCCTTTCTAGCTTTCGTTAGTGCTTTGGATGTTAAGGAGGTGACTGTCGATGGGGTTCGAACAGTGAAGGATTTTGCGGATGTCTTTCCGGAGGAGCTGCCAGGGTTACCCCCGGATCGTGAAGTGGAGTTTGGAATAGAACTACTCCCGGGTACGGCTCCGGTATCTATTGCCCCTTATTGAATGGCACCGAAGGAGCTAGTGGAGCTCAAAGCTCAGATTCAGGAGCTATTGGATCGGGGATTTATCCGACCGAGTGTGTCTCCATGGGGAGCGCCGGTCCTATTCATGAAAAAGAAGGACGGATCCATGCGTATGTGCGTAGACTATCGTCAACTGAATAAGCTGACGATAAAGAACAAGTATCCATTACGATAAAGAACAAGTATCCATTACCCAGAATCGACGATTTGTTCGATCAGCTCAAAGGAGTTTCGGTCTTTTCTAAGATTGATTTAAGGTCGGGATATAATCAATTAAGGGTTAAAGAAGGAGATATTCATAAGACGGCGTTTCGGACTCGGTACGGTCATTATGAGTTTTTGGTAATGCCGTTCGGTTTGACGAACGCGCCAGCAGCATTTATGGATATGATGAATTGGGTGTTTATGCCATACCTTGATCGATTCGTCGTAGTGTTTATCGACGATATATTGGTTTATTCCAAGACTGAGGAGGAGCATGATGCACATCTTCGAGTGGTGTTGCAAATTCTGAGGGAAAAGCAGCTGTACGCAAAGTTCAGTAAGTGTGAGTTGTGGCTGAAGGAGGTGACTTTTCTAGGGCATGTAGTTTCCGCAGAGGGGATTAGGATAGACCCTCGGAAAATCGAAGCAGTGTTAAATTGGAAATCACCGAAGTCTGTGGCGGAAATTCTCTTAGGATTAGCAGGATATTATCGAAGGTTCGTTGAGGGGTTCTCTTCAATAGCGGCACCATTAACTAAGTTGTTGAGGAAGGGAGTATCTTTTGTGTGGACTGACAAATGATAGGAGAGCTTTGAGAGGCTGAAGAGAATTCTGATGGAAGCACCGGTGTTAATTCAGCCAGAGGTAGGAAAAGAATTTACCGTCTATTGTGATGCGTTACACACAGGGTTAGGGTGTATGCTGATGCAAGATGGGAAAGTTATGGCATACGTGTCTCGACAGCTGAGACCACATGAGTTGAACTACCCTACGCATTATTTGGAATTGGCGGCGATAGTGTTTGCTCTGAAGATTTGGAGACACTACCTGTATGGGGAGAAGTCGGTAATTTACACCGACCATAAAAGTTTGAAGTATCTCCCTACTCAGAAGGAGTTAAATTTACGACAACGTAGGTGGATCGAGCTCTTAAAGGACTATGATTGCTCGATTGAATACCATCCTGGCAAGGCGAATGTGGTGGCAGATGCATTGAGTAGGAAGGTGATAGCAGACCTAAGGGCGATGTTCGCTCATCTTAGTTTGTATGAGGATGGTAGTTTGGTAGCTGAACTACGAGTAAAACCTATGTGGACAAGTCTAATCAAGGAGAAGCAACTTTTGGATGATGTCTTAAGTACCCGAATCCGACAAGTGCAGGGGGTGAAGTAGAGGACTATAGTCTGAACAATGATGGAGTTTTGTGTTTCCGCGGGAAGGTTTGTATGCCAAAAGATGAGGAGCTAAGGCAGATGATTCTTCGGGAATCGCATAGTAGCCCCTATGCTATGCATCCTGGAGGAGTTAAGATGTATCAGGATTTGCGAGACCAGTTCTGGTGGTCAGGTTTGAAGTAAGAAGTTACAGAATATGTGGGGAAGTGTTTGACGTGTCAGCAAGTCAAAGCTGAACACCAGTTGCCTTTGGGATTGTTGCAGCCAATAAAGATTCCCCAATGGAAATGGGAGAGAATCACAATGGATTTTGTTAGTGGGTTACCCCTTACACCCACCAAGAAAGATTCAATTTGGGTAATTGTGGATCGGCTGACGAAGTCTGCTCACTTCATACCAGTTCGGGTTAACTACTCTTTGCAAAAGTTGGCTAAGTTGTACGTGGCTGAGGTTGTAAGATTACATGGTGTACCGGTGTCGATCATATCAGATAGGGACCCTAGGTTCACGTCACAATTTTGGAAGGCTCTTCATCAAGCAATGGGAACAAGGTTAGACTTCAGTACCACTTTTCACCCACAGTCTGATGGTCAGTCTGAGAGGGTAATTCAGATCTTCGAGGATATGCTAAGGGGTTGCATCATCGATTTTAGGGGTAGTTGGGAGGAGTATTTACCCTTGGCTGAATTCGCGTACAATAATAGCTATCAAGCTAGTATTCAAAAGGTGCCGTATGAAGCATTATATGGAAGGAGATGTCATACTCCAACTTGTTGGACGGAGTTGGGTGAACGCCAGTTATTGGGTCCGGAACTAGTTTCGAAAACGGAGGAAAAAGTTAAGTTAATACGGACTCAATTGAAGGAAGCGTCTGATCGGCAGAAATCTTATGTGGATCTAAAGCGGAAGAAGGTGGAATTCGCAGTAGGAGACCAAGTCTTCTTGAAGGTATCTCCGTGGAAGAAAGTAATGAGGTTTGGACGAAAGGGTAAGCTAAGTCCTCAGTTTATTGGGCCTTATAGGGTGTTAGAACGTGTGGGGCCAGTGGCTTATCGTTTGGAGTTGCCTTCAGAGTTAGAGCAGATACATGACGTGTTCCATGTCTCGATGCTAAGACGTTATCGATCTGATCCATCGCACATAGTGCCAGTGGAAGAAATTGAAGTAAGGCCAGATTTATCTTTTGAGGAGGAACCAGTACGAATTTTGGATCGAGATATAAAAGCGTTGAGAAGGAAGTCCATTCCTTGGGTCAAAGTTCTATGGCGAAATCACGGTGCAGAAGAGGCGACGTGGGAGCCAGAGGATGTTATGCGACAGCAGTATCCCTATCTTTTTTGATCAGGTAAATTTCGAGGACAAAATTTATTTTTAAGGGGGGTAGAACTGTAACACCCTGAATAATTGGGTCTGTGCATTATATGTGTTTGATTGCTTAAAATATTAAATTAGGAATTTAAGATAGAACATTATTAAAATAGATATCTGTGTTTAAAAGGCAAGGTGGGCTTATGGCCCAAAAATTTGGAGGTGTTATAAGGGGAGCATGTAGGTGGCGTCATTAACGGATGGATTGGGCCAAGTGTTGGCTACTTAGGGCCCAAGTTTTTGGGTCAAAAATTCAGCACTTAGGAGGGAAGGGGAGGACGGCACACTTGCTACAATTTAGGGGTTTTAATTCTTTTATTTTTTGATAAATAGGAAGATAATGAAGAGAAAGATGAGGGCTATTTTTGAGGAGCTAAGGGATTAAGATAATAGGTGGGATAAAAGCTATCAGATGACAACAGAGTTGGCCGAAAACCCAACTCTGGGAGGGGGATTGATTTGCAGAAATTTAGTGGCCAGTGATCATCTTTTTTTCATTCTATTTTTTCTTCTTTCTCACCTATTCTCTGCTAGCTGAAATTTCTTTTCTCTTGTGAGCTTCTCTCCCTTTCTTTGCCGCAACTTCCTAGCTCTCCTCTCCTCAATATTTTCTTCCTAAAAGCTGAATTCTCCTTGCTCATATCTCTTCCTTCCATAGCCGAATCTTCAAGGTTGGTCTCTCTTTCCCGAAGGTGCACCATAGCCGACTACACCTTCCTAGTTTGAAGCCGAATTCTTTCTTGTTGAGATCTGTAGTGCCGATTTGTGAAAAGCCGAAGGTAGGAAGGTGACGTTTTCTTAAAGGACTTTCGGGATTCGACAAATTAGGTAAGAGATCTATTAGTTTTAATGTGTAGGTTGAGATTTATTAACCTTGGCCAAATATTGAAGGGCTAAATCTTCGTGTGATTTTCCGGCTTTTGAGCAAGGCTTTACACTGAGGATAGTAGATTCGGATATCAACTAAGGATAGTACATTTCGCAATATCAGGTGTGTAATACTTCCCCACCATCTAGGTCTGATTATTAATGTATGTTCATAAGTTTTATATGTTATGATAAATGCCAAAGTCTCGGTTTAATGATGGAAGCCCAAGAGGGTAAAAGCAAACCACCAGGTTAGTGAGTAATCTGATTAAATGTTATAAGTAAATTGCTTGTATGTGATTGCATGGGTTGGGTTGATGGCAGGAGGAAGTTATACGTTATATGTGTAGCGGTTTTTACCGTGATCTGTTGTAGCGGCTAATGCCGTGATCTGTTATAAGGGCTTCGGCCATGATATGTTGATGAGCAGCATGACTGCCATCTTGGCGTGTAGCGGTGTGGGTTGATTGTAGAAATCCCCAATGGTGTGAACGGTTGGTAGAGGGCGTGTAGCGGATGGAAACCTAGGCAAACGGGTTGGGCATTGCATATTATTTGTTATTTATATAAATGAAATTATTAATCTGTTTTATGGGCCTAAGGCCCGAAATCTAGTGGTGCATGAGGGTTGCACACTGAGTCTCGCGACTCACCCTTTTAATTAACATTTCAGGTGATACCTAGTGCTTCGGACCGGGCTGGAGAGGAACGCAAGGTGGCCATGCAGAAGAATATGTAGATTTGGCAAAAAGACTCAAGTTAATTATTTTATATTGTATTTTAATTAATGGATTTTAAACTTCGATGTAATAAGGCCATGGGCCACTAGTTTTATTTCCTTTTATTATGGGTTTAAATAATTTTTGTTTTTAGTTATCAGAACCATTTATTTTAATTAAACTAAGGCATGTAATTAAGTTTGGGTTTTATTTTACAAAGGCATACTTTATATAAAATATATTTGGGCTTTTCTGAAAATACGACATGTTTGACAAAATTTTTCTTAGTGACATACCAGATTCGGTTGTAGTGTTTGGGCCGGGTTTGGGGTGTTACATGTTAAACCCTTTTTATTCGTACTAAAATATTGCTTTGTTAAAATCAAGAAAACAAGTTTGATTGTTAAAATACTACTAACCTCGAAGATCTGATTGATAAATCGATAAATTTGAACTAATGATCTTACAAAACCGTGACTTTTGGAAATAACGTTAATAGTTCGAGAGAAGATATCCGTGTTAAAAATATTTGTAAAAGTTTATTTTGAAAATCCATTTGTTAATCGATTTTGGAAACCATTATTTAAGTTTTCAGAAAATTTCCTTTTTAAACAATTGAAGAAAATAATAAAAACATCCCAACCATAAAGCAAAATAAAAATAGTTCAGAGGCCTTATTACAACTTAACTTAAAATAACTAAGAAATTAAAAGTACTTAAAAAGAAATCTAAATTTCAAACAAACCATTATTCGTAGTATGGTCCCCACCGAGTCATCCACAGCCCAAGTCTCCATCACTGATCATTACCTGAAAAGGGTAAAGAAAACAGGGTGAGTTACTAGAACTCAGTGTGTAACCCACTTACCATTGTCCACTGGGCCAAAATCCAATTAAGCATTTATTTGAGCCAAAGCCCATTTACAATTATAAAAAAATAAATATAATTTATAATATGCATGTGATATGCAATTCCCAAACCAAACCTAATTTTCCATCCGCTACACACCACCCGTACCAACCAGCACACCTGTGGGGAGCTTTAGTCACCCACCCCGCCAGCACACCAAAAGTAGGCATTAAGCCGTTTATATCAAATTTGTGGACAAGCCACCAAATTAACAGAATTTACATGGCATTGCCATTTTCATATTTGTGGCAGAGCCACCAGAATTATGTAGCAGAGCTACCAGAACTTCTCTTCATCATTTATCCCATCCCATGCAAATCATGTATATAGTGCATAACCATTTACAATAATTTATTCAAATATTCCTTACAGACATTATGGCCCATTATAACAATTTATCAAGTTGGCCATTTAAACAAAATATCATCTTGGCCCATTTCGCAATTTATTACAAATCAACCCATATAGCAATATCAAACGGTCCATATGGAAAATATCTCAATTTGGCCCATATAGCAAATATTTCAATTGGCCCATACAACAAATATCAAATGGCCCATATAGCAAATTATCAATCGGCCCATTAAGGCATTTCCATAGTTTGGCCCATAAGGGCATTTTCGTAACTCGGTCCGTAAGGGCATTTTTGTAATTCGACAATCGTACTCGCTAAGGGTAATTCAATAATCTCGCAACCCAGGGGTATTTCGGTAATTTACCCTCTAAGGGGATTTTGGTAATTTCGCAACTTAGACTTAATTACTAATGTGGAGCCTAAAAATTGAAACTGTCCATCCGCGTCATACTGACTAAATTGACAACAACTCAAGTTAGGAATCTCAAAATCTAAATCCATATATTTTCCTTGAAACTAGACTCATATATCTTCTCACTATAATTTTTCCAGAATTTTTGACTTAACCATATGGTACAGTTTATTCCTTAAAGTTTCCCTTGTTTCACTGTCCAACAGTTCTGACCTCTCTTACCTTAATTTCAAATATCTCACTGTACGGTTTTCATATACTGCTCCCACTTGTTTCTATTGAAAATAGGCTCACTAAAGAATCTGTACATATAAACTATAACTCATAATTCACTTTGTACAATTTTATACAATTTTTCCAAGACAGATCAGGGGACCACGAAGTCATTCAGAACCAGTCTCACTAAAATTAAAATATCTCAGATCTCCGTTTCTTCCATATTAAAATAGACACAGTAAGCTTTCATTTGATATCTTATTAACTTATTAATTCCCTTTCTCCTATTTTTCGTATTTTTCCAAATCAAGTCACTGCTACTAACCAAAACTGTTTTATTACAAAATATGATTATCACTACGATCATACGCACGCCCGAGTGATTACGGATGCCGGTTTCCGGTTTTCTTCGGTATTTCGACCGATTGAAAGAATATTTCATGCACATTTTCAGAGAAGTGTGAGATTACCCACCATTTCAATCATGTATTTGGAAAGTACAGGATTACACACCTTATTTTGATTTCCTAACGAACCACTCGTCGTTGACCTAGAACAATACCAACCAAAAGTTAGCCTCGGATTTCCAAAAGATTTCGTATCACTTACACTTTATTCACTTACCACTATATCCGAAGGTAGAAATATATCGAGTGATTTGTCCCTAAAACATATAGTCAATTAGTCGAAACTTCAATCCGATTTGCAACATAGCCAAATAGAGATATAACGAAAAATCCAAAATGAACCCCTTTACCTTATCGATATTGGATCCAATTTCCACCGTTTGACTTTGGCTAGAACAATACACTGTCTCCCACTTAAAACACGATTGATTAAGGAATGAATAATAAATGATGAAAAGGTTTCGGTTATGGAGAAAAATGAACAATGATATTCGACTATAAAGGGTATGGATTTTGAGAAGAAAAGAAAGGGTTGGAAACTTTTGTGAAAAGGAATAGAAAGATGAAAAAAGGTGTATTTTTGGGGTTTCGGTTCTTCTAAAGGATAGAGAGTGAACAATTTTGTCTCAATGGTTTAGGTGCATTCAGCAATCAAGAAGAAAGAAGAAGAATTTGCTTATAATCCACTTGAAGTTTCGGCTATCAAGGAAGATGGACAAAAGGTGAATATGTGACCAATACAAAGAGAAGAAAAAATGCACTATTGTGCTAGAAGATTTCGGTAAAAGGGAATAGCAAATTAGGAGAAGATGACACTAAAGTTGCAAATGAGATTTTTGGCCAAAACAATACCAAGACCCTACCAAATGCCAAAGTAAAAATTTCAGCTACCTAGCTACCCCCAAAATCGTCCATATGCATAGCCATAAGGGTCAAAATTTTGCCAACCATACTTTCCATAGCATTCTCCATGAAATAAGCCACTTGTTCCCCTTACTTACCTTTTCCTTTTGATTCCTTTCCCCAACCTCAACCTTTCCTTAATTCCTTAGCCACCTTACCAAAAATAAAGAAGTCAAACTTGCCATATATACCTCTTGGCCGACACTTAAGGAAAGAGTGCAAAAATATTAGTCAAAATTTGCACACAAAGTGATTTGAACCTCTTCCCTCAAGGTACTTCACTTGATGCCATAACCTCTTTACCAATAGCTCATTTATGCAAGCACATTACTCATTTATTTCTATAAGTCTTGAAGCTACTTACCATCTCTCCTTAAAGTGCTAAAATACCAAATTTTTCCTAAGGCCCAATTAAACCCGAGACTTCATAGAAACCTCGTAACCTTCCAAATGCACTTAACTAATAAGTCCAATTTACAATAATGCCATTCTCTTATTATCAAAATTTTAAACACTCCCACGCCCAAGGCCCATTGGGCCCAATCCTACTAGGCCTAATTTTGGGATGTTACAGAACTTATCATTATCTTTCATTAATTCTCAAATCGTGATTCATTTCCAAAATGCTATACTTTGCGGAAGCTTTTAAAATAGTTTGTGTGTGCGTGGTATTTTGATAAAACATTCATCTCTTTTGAAAACCCGAGTTTTACCTACTTCTAGCAAATATAAACAAAAAACAATATAAAATCCAAGTTTTACGTATCCATAGAGGCCATTAGTATAAAAAAATATCCCAAAATAAAACTTAAAATTGTAAATAAGTATTAAATAGCAAAAAGGGGTCATGTGGCCACTGCTGAGTCCTCCGCCGCACAGATCCGCCTATGTTTGGGGATTACCTGTACAGATTAAACAGAAGGGATGAGTTTACATAAACTCAATGTGTAATCCCCATGCAAACAAACAAATAATAACAGATAATCTCAGTTTAGGCCTAAGCCTTTTTTAATATCAGTATCAATATCAGTTTGGGCCTTAGCCCATTTCAATAACAGTAAGCATTAGAGCCTTAGCCCATCACAGTATAGTAACATTGACAGTTGTGCAGTTATAAAATCCTACCCAACCAGCCTCTACACTCCATCTCCGTCCAAGCTACACTCCATGTGGGGATATAATCAACCCACCCATCCCTACACTCCAAATAGTACCGAATACGACACTAGACAGTAGTTGTAGCTAAGCTGCCAATAAGTTAGGCTTGAAGCCTTTCAGTACACTTCCTCCAATCAATATCAATCCCCAACCCAATGCAATGCATCATACAGACATGTCATGCTATCATGTATAATCAGTATAGTGTGAGTAGCATGCTCAACATACAAACATACATATCTATCCCATATAGGCATATAATAGTCTTTCAGTCATTTCAGTCAATTAGGGGTCTAGGTAAACTTACCGACCCTACAGTAGGTTCATACTCGACTTGGGCGACCCGTGCAACCTTGGCAAACAAATTAGTGAAATTGGGCTCACACACCTGTGTGGCCCACACGACCCAAATTGGCCTTGGCCGTGTGGATCACACGGCCTGGCCCATAATTGCACATGCCTGTGGATCACCAGTGTGGGCACACACGCCCGTGTGGCCCACAAGGCCTAGTTGGTCGATCTTGTGTCTCGCACACGGTTTCTCCAGGCCATCACACGGCCGTGTCATGCGCCCGTGTCATGTGCGCACAGCCTGGCTCATCGATCATACGCTTGTGTATTGTCACACGGCCTGCCACACGGGCTACCACACGCCCGTGTAGCGTCGAAAAAGGCTTTTTTGGCTTTTTGTCGATATGCGTTTTTAGTGTTTCGGGTACACGCCTGGTTTGTTTCTGACGCTTAAACACTCCCGAGCACTCCAAAACCTATATTCACAATCAGAAACTCAATCTCAGTCACTTAATCTGAATTACTTACAACAGTCAATTCCCAAAACTATCGACAACCTTACCTCGCTTGAGCAACCCCGATTTTCTCCACAATCACAACGTCAATTGGGATCTACCAGCCCTTTGATTTGCGCGTAACCAGAATATGGCTCACATCAAACGAAGATTCATTGAATAATATAGAGAAGAACTCACTTACCAACTTACCGAAATGCACAATCGTACGTTTGCCCAAATAGTGAAGAAGGAAAAGAAATGAGAGAACTACTATGAGATTTTCGGCAGAGATAGGATCAAAAAGAAAAAAAAAGAAAAAGGCAGTAACACGGTGACGGAGAAAAGAACAGAGAAGACACGAAAGAATCAATAGAAATTCGGCAGGGGGTCTTTTACGAAAACGTCAGAATTTGAGAAAGCCAATATTCTGAGAAACAAAATTAATCCCGATTCTGATAACTCCCTTATCCACGTCTACTTAATGATCTCCATCAACCTCTCCACTATCAGAATTTTAGTCCATCTCAAACTCTCACACAACACAAGCAGCAAAATAAATCCCTTATTTGCATAGGGATTTGAACTTAAGACCTCAAACATAACCAACACTCCACTTAACCACCAGACCAGCAGGCCCATTCTGTTAATAATTCACCACCAACTAATTAAGAACCTACTGACTAGAGATAGAGATTTATTCATAAAAACAAAAATTTTCCCAAGCTAATGCTTGAACTTAGGACCTCTCAGACACTTCCCAGAACACTTAACCACTGAAGCAGATGCACACTTGTGTCACACACATACGAAAATAAATATAAGAGATTTTTGAGGCATTACAATTGTATTGAGTAAACGGATTTAACTCAAAGGAATCGAGGATATCATATGAGGGTAACACACACATGATGAGGTCATTGGGCAAAGCAATTGGATGAATTGCTTTCGTAAATAGTAGACAATAAGGAGTTTTCAATAATGGTACTTCTTGTGGACTGACTCCATGATTAAGTAATTGCGAATTATCGGAATGATGCTTCTGGACATAAATGCGATTACTAGAGCCTAATTGTATATGTACGATTGGTCCTTCCATAAGCTCAACAAAAGCTCGATCAGACTGCATTTGAATTAGAAAAAAATTCTGAGACTTTGGAAATAATTTAATTGAGTTGATTTATTCGTTGTGGAATTAAATTGGGCAGTTGTAAAAATTGTTTAAATAGAGAATTTGATTAAATAATTTTCTTGGAAAATTAATTTGAAAAATCTAAGTGATTTTTGGGAAAATTAATTTTGATCAAGTAAAATTAAATTAATCAAATTAATTAAAATTAATATGGTATTTTTGGAAATTAATTTTCAAATCAGACAATTGACTTAATGGGTAATTGAACTTAAAAATTGGACATGAGATCGTAAATTGGGCCCAGGAGCTCAAAATCGAGACTAAGACCCAAAAACTGTCGAACCTAGTATGTGAAACTGGGTTGACGGTCCAACCAGTGGATGGATCGAACTGGTCTGATAGTCATTAGCCCGAACGGAATCGACAGAAATCGAACCAGCTCGGGATACTGGCAGCTGTGATGGTAGCATTCCGATGGTCGACAAATGGTCGATGGCAGTGGATCTTCAGTGGTTGAGTAGTGGAAGAATCACACTCTTACTGAGACTCTACCAGATAATTTGATTTTAGATTAACTATTCTAAAAATAATTATTTAATTAATTTACTATTAAATTAAATTAATACTTATCTTAATAGTATTTTATTAATTTAATATTAAAGTGATTCACTTTAATTATAGTTAAGCTCTCTAAACTCTCCCTATATAAAGAAAGCATTGGGTCATTATTTAAACACACTTGAATTCAAGATAAAGTAGTAGAGAAAATATTCTCTAAAGAAATTATTTAAGAAAATTTCTAGAGGTATTTCTGTTATTTACAACTTAGCCCAAAAGGTTAGAGAATTTGTGAAATTACCCTACTGGTAATTTTTGTGAAAATTTTTCTGATTCGAAGTGAGCCTACACTCAAAGATGTGAGCTTGAGAATAGCGGATAAGACTACTCGGTGAAGCGTTCATACTAGACGAATTGAAAAGGTAAATTTTTGATTAAGTGTTTATTAATTTAGATATCACAAACATGTTCTTATTTTGGATTTTTTTAAAACTCTGGGTTTTCCCTAAATTTATTTTCCATTGCATTTTTCAAACACGATTTTTCAATAGTAAGTACACTTGAAATGCTCATTTGGTGACCAAAAATGTATGATTGATGTACATTAAAGATGTTGCCATTAGCATGTGTGCATGTTTAATACTTTGCATTTGTGTGTGTTGTGATGACTAAGTTTCAAATATATGTTAAGTGCATACTTGCCAGTTCTAATTGCATTGAGATAAGTAAGAGAAGCATGATGATGTGAGTAATTCATTGTGTGTAATATGTGTATGATGATACATATGCATGATTGGATTTGAAAATGAATTTGATTAGTGGCTATTTGCCTATGTGTCATTAATGCAAGTTTGTTTAAGTGAATTAGTAAATTTGGAAGTGATAATGTTAATTATTGTTGTTGAGAACGAAATTGACTAAATGCCCATGCATACATGTGGAAACCATTTAATAGAATTGGCATGCCATAGAATATTGAGAAGTGTCTTAGAAGTGAAGTTTGAGCACGATATGCTTGATTGGTTCACCAATCATTTTTTGGTTCACTGTTGGAGTCATTGACTCACCTTTTTGTGTGAAACTTCGGTTCATTATTTGGTTCATTCAGGGTGGAGAGCTACGACTCAACATTTTGGATTTTGATTTGTGGATTTTGGAAATATGATATGTATGGGAGGTAATATGTTTGAGTATGTGTACAGTTGGCTTATGATTGTTTTTCATGCCTAATGACACATTTTAAGTTGATGCATGTTTAAGGAAACATTGTGAGCAATAATAAGCATGATTAAATTTAGGTAAATAAGGTAGGCATAATTGGTTTCATTTTCACTTGGTTAATATAAATTACAATTTGAATCGGCTATGTTGATTAATGAAGAAGCATAGTATGTTAGATTCAAGGGTGGTATGATAATATTAATTGAATATGGTTTTCGTTTTTGTGTGATTCTAAAATTACTATTTTTCCCTTTTGACTGGTATGGAAGTTTCAGTTAGAAAAAAAACATGTTCATAGGTTATGTATGGTTATGTTTGTGGTTGCATGATCGAGATTGCATGTAATTGGCTTCTAAAATTAGTTTGAATGATTCACAATGTGAATTGACTAATTATTAAAGTGTAAGTGTATTGTTTCTAGTTTGTGTCACTTCGGTGATTAATCTGGTCTTCGGAACTCGAGTCAGGTTTGGGGTGTCACAGTTTTTAACGAGGCAATGTACAATGAGAGATTTTTTACTTTTTTTTCCTTCATTAGGTTTTTATCTCACAGAGTTTTTCCTAATAAAGGTTTTAATGAGACACATTTTTTCTTTAATAGACATCTAAGAGGGAATGTTGTAAATACATTTATAGTGGATTTCTATAATCCCATTAAACTCTCATTAAAGTGATGAGATAAAACTCTCTAGTTCATTTATAAACATGAGAGTAACTTAGATGTTTCAATATAAAAAGGCTTTTTTACTTATACTTCATTAAATACAAAGGAGTTTATAAATAATACTCCTTATAAGTCAAATTTAAATACGAGAAAAATTCTCTTATACTTTTCATCTACTTTTTACTTGTTAGTATTGTTTTCTTAGTTTTTCTATAAAAAGTTACTTTAATTTTATCTACTATTTCCTTTTTTCTATTATAAGTTTTACAAATATATTAACTTTACCAAACTCAATTAAAAATATTACAAAAATCCAAATCTAAATGAGAATAATAACAAAATATTTAAGACTTTTTAAGTTTTCATAAATAAATATCATTGCAAACAATCATTTTATTAAAAAAATCACTTATTTATAGTTTCAATCCCAATTTAATTATATATTTATGTTATAAAAAAATATTTTTTCTCCTATGTAATGAAGATAAAGAATTCTACACTACATTTACAGCATGTTTGGTTGGCTGTAATACTAAGCCATTACAGTTGGATTCAGTGGGCCCATCACTAAGCCATTGTTTGGTTGGCTGTAATGGGCTGTTACAGCCTTTTTCCATACTGGGTTATTCAAGGAAAAAGTGCCGTTTACAATTCGGCACTCTCCCCACAGAATAAGGATTTAGCGTGAAAAATTAGGTCAAAGTTTCAACTTTACCCTTCATTTCTTTCTCATGTATGAGCATTTTCTTCACTTTTTTTTCCTTCTTCTTCCCATTTCCTTCCAACCTTCTCCCTTTTATCCTCACCAACCCTTTGAAAAACCCTAACAACCCTCAATAAGGCCTTCAATTAAGAATCGTATGAGGTGGAAACTTGAGAAGAGAAACAATCGGATTGGTTCGATGTGAGCAGTCGTCCCTCAGGTAACTCTTCTCCCATTTTGATTTCCTTTTTTTCTAATTTTTTTGTTAAATTAGTAGAAATAATAGGCAACATTTTGGGTATCAATTAATATCCCAGTTTCCCTCAGCTTGCTTGTAAATGTCTGCTCAAAAAAAGTTCCATTCGGATGTCCCTGATCACTCTTCCAAATTCTTTTTTTCTTAGTGTTTTCCATGCTTAGTTCGCAACGGTAACTGTTTGTTTCCCTGTTGTAGTCTTTGTTTGGTTGCGAATTGATACTAACTAAGTGTAGTGCTTTTATTTATTCAAGTGTTTATTTTTGGGTTTATGTATTTTATGGAAAAGTGAAAGTGTAGTATTATTGGTATGTTGAGTTTATTTTTATTAAGTGAAAATGAACACATAATTGGGGCAAATGCAAAAACTTACTTTATATTGGTTCCCATTTACATGTGGCTCAAAGATCAAATTGTTCCAAAGGGCCAGCCTGTATGAAATTAGTCAACCGCAGAATAATGAATTGCTGGTTATATGTTTCTGCTCCTCTTTACAAGGTTTTGTAACTGGCCACGTTTTAGCTCCTCTTTAATGCAATAAGTGTGTTTAATTAATGTTTATGTAAATTCAGTTATGTTAATAGTTTGTATTATATACATTTTGATATATATATACACATATATGCATGCGAGATTGTACTATGTCCTTTCGGGGATTATCTAAAGGTATTGGAAATGAGCAAAAAATTGGATTATGTTCATTGTTTGAATGTAGCATTCTTATCCCTGGAATTATTTTATTGTCAGCTGTAGTTTTTGTTGGAAGAGTTTTTCTAAAATGCCATGCTGTATTGAGAAACTTTTAATAATAATTAAAAAGGTTTTAGACTAAAATTATTGGGATGATTTATAAAATAAACAATTAAAAATATTTAAAGCACACTTTTCCAGATCAAACCTATATTTTTTCTATTTTGCAGTAGCCCTTTTTTTTTTTTCCTTAATGGTTTTGGCTTGTTCTCTTTTTTTGTTGTGCAGCTTCTTCCTCAATTTCTTGCTTCCATTTTTGCTTTATCTTTTTTTTAGGCCATTTTATTATTAATTGTTATATTCTTAACTTTTCATACACCACTCCTCGGAAATTAAGGTTCACAATTTAAGAAGACCTTTCGAATACCACTCCTCAAAAATTAGAGTTCACGCCTTGAGAAGATCTCTTAAGAATTGCTCCTTAGGATTCTGAACAAGTAATGCTCCTCGTGGAGGGTCCTCAACTAAACTCCTCGAGCAAACTCCTCCCATTGAACCTCCTCATATCTAAGTTACACAAGAGTCTGACCTATTCACCATTTATGATACCAATTGTTAAATATTAGTCCCCAGTACAAAGTGAAAGTGTTTGTTTGGCCTTGTTGTAGTGTTCATTTTGCCTTTGGTTTTTTGTTAAGTTTATTTTTATTTGGATTTTTTAGTTGGAACCATTATGTGTTAAATGTGTAGTGGTATATTATTATTTCAACAAGGGGCATGTGGTTTAATAAGGTTGTGTTTTCTTTGGCAGAATTGACTTTAAGATAAGGACAACAGAGCTTGATGCAAAAAGGATCAAGTTGCAAATTTGAGATACTACTTTGAAGGTGTTATGACTAGAAATGAATTGCCCAATCAGAACAATTGCTTATCAGATAGATAAAATAATTCAATAGCAAGACTTGGGTATTGTTTTGCATAAACCTGTTATTTGCAAGTGTTGTTCTATGATCCGGGTTACATTAGTTATCACTCTAATACTCAAATTTAATAACATCTCTGGATCAAGGTAGTTGTTGCTTTGCATTCTCTTTTTTGTGCTTTTCAGTCTACTAGGAAGTTAGAAGTTTGTATGCCTCAGTGTTTTGTCTATCTCATGCTTGCAAGCCTCCTATTCTAATGCTCTATAATTATATGACAGGACTTGGAAATAAAATTACAAAGAAAAGATCTTTAGGAGTGAAATTCTTTCAGTCCTTGTAACATCCCAAAATTGCGCCTAGTCAGATTGGGCCCAATGGGCCTTGGGCGTAGGAGTGTTTAAAATTTTGATAACAAGAGAATGGAATTATTGCAAATTGGACTTATTAGTTAATTGAATTTGGAAGGTTACGAGGTTTCTATGAAGTCTCGGGTTTAATTGGGCCTTAGGAAAAAATTGGTATTTTAGCACTTTAAGGAGAGATGGTAAGTAGCTTCAAGACTTATAGAAATAAATGAGGAATGTGCTTGCATAAATGAGCTATTGGTAAAGAGGTTATGGATCAAGTGAAGTACCTTGAGGGAAGAGGTTCAAATCCCATTGTGTGCAAAATTTTGATTAATATTTTTGCACTCGTTCCTTAAGTGTCGACCAAGAAGTATTTATGGCAAGTTGGACTTCTTTATTTTTGGTAAGGTGGCTAAGAAATAAGGAAAGGTTGAGGTTGGGGAAAGGAATCAATAGAATAAGGCAAATAAGGGGAACAAGTGGCTTATTTCGTGGAGAATGCTATGGAAAGTATGGTTGGCAAAAAAATTGACTCCTATGGCTTGAATGTGGACGGTTTTTAGGACTAAAGGGGTGATAGCCGAATTTTGTTAGTGTTTTGGTAAGACTGTAGTGCTAGTTTTGGTCTAATTCCATTAGCATCAAGTGTGCTTTTTTCTAAAGAAATTCTATTCTCCTAGCCGAATTTGTCTTGGGCAATTGGTAAAAGTTTTGGGTATTGTTTTGGCCAAAATTTCGTTATGCAACTTTTGTGACATTTTTCTCTTCTCTCCACATATCCTTCTTGCCGAATTTTCAACTTGAGTGTGCATATTCTCTTCTTTCTTCTTGTTTCCGATTGTACACCAACAATTGAGACCAAAATTTGTTCTTTCATCTTTCTTGAAAAACAAGCTAGTGAACCATTCTTCTTCTTCTTCCTTCTTTTCTTGTTCGCAAAATCCTTCAAGCATCTCTTCTATTCTAATCCTTTTCACCATAGCCGAATATTGTGCCCATTATTCCTCCATAGCCGAGACCTTTCATCTCTTCATTAATCTTTCTTTTTCATTCGAGTTGTCACTCAATCCTTGATCAATCGGTAAGTGCTCTTTTCAACTTTTTATTTTCTTTCTCTTATGACCGAACCTATACTTTGGTTTTTGGATGGTCATTTTAACCGAGACCATCATTTTATTCTACCCTCTCAAACGAGATCATTTTCTCTTTTTTGTAGTGTTTTAAGTGGGAGACCGTGTATTGTTCTAGCCGAAGTCAAACAGTGGAAATTGGATCCAATATCGATAAGGTAAAGGGGTTCATTTTTGATTTTTCGATATATCTCTATTTGGCTATGTTACAAATTGAATTGAAGTTTCGACTAACCAATTATGTTTTAGGGACGAAATCACTCGATATATTCTATTTGCAAATCCTTCGGATATAGTGGGTCAACGAAGAGTGGTTCTTTAGGGAATCCTAATCAAGGTGTGTAATCTCGTACCCTCCGTATACATATCTAAAATGGTGTGTAATCTCACACTTCTCTGAAATTTTGTATGAAATATTCTGTGAATCGGTTGAAATACCGAAGAAAACCAATAACCGGCATCCGTGATCACTCGGACGTGCGTATGATCGTAGTGGTAATCGTATTTTGTAATAAAACAGTTTTAGTTAGAAGTAGTAACATGTATTTGAAAAATTACAAAAAATAGGAGAAAGGGAATTAGAAAGTGAATAAGCTATCAAATTAAAGCTTACTGTGTCTATTTTAATATGGAAGAAACGGAGAAGGAAAAGGATTTTTATATTCGGAGATATCTTAATTTTAGTGAGACTAGTTCTGATTGACTTTATGTTTCCCTGATCTGTCTTGGAAAAATCGTATAAAATGGTACAAAGTGAATTATGGGATATAATTTATATGTATGGATTCCTTAGTGAGCCTATTTTCATTAAAAACAAGTGGGAGCAATATATGAAAACTGTACTGTGAGATATTTAAAATTTAGTTAAGAGAGGTCAGAATCGTTGGACAGTGAAAGAAGGGAAACTTTAAGGAATAAACTATACTAAATGGTTAAGAAAAAAATTATGGAAAAATTTAGTAAGAAGATATATGAGTCTAGTTTCAAAGAAAATTTACGGATTTAGATTTCGAGATTTCTAACTCAAGATATAGTCAATTTAGTCAGTACGACGCAGATGGACAGTTTTAAATTGTTATGCCCCAAATTAGTAGTTAAGACTAGGTTGCGAAATTACCATAATACCCTTAGAGGGTAAATTACTGAAATACCCCTGGGTTACGAGATTACTGAATTACCCTTAGAGGGTACGGTTATCGAATTACGAAAATGCCCTTACAGGCCGAGTTATGGTAATGCCCCTAATGGGCAGATTTGCAAAGTGTTAGTGTAACATCCTTAAATTTGGGTCTTTGCATTTTATCTGTTTGCATGATTATGGTATGGATGTCATGTTAGTTTAGACTATTTTAGGGTCTAGGCTTGAGCCTGGTATATGCTAAGGTCATAGCAAAAATTTCATTTTTGGGTACTTGGAAGGGGAAGCTGAAGGAGTTAGGTGTTAAGGATAATTGTTAGCAAGTTCTGACACAAGAATCCTAGTGGTAAAGTGGCAAGGGAGGCGCCACTTAAGCACAAGGGGAGTGACGCCACAGGGAGCAGAAGGGGCCTTGGTTCGAGCTGCAGGAATCTCCTTTTGGGCATTCTTTTTGACGCCAGGACAAGGGAGAGTTGTGCACAGGATGGACACTGATGGATATGTGTGGAAGGAGTCAACACATTTGAATTGGTGGAGAAGAGAAAATGTAGGGATTTGTGGCATTCAAACAGATTTGAATGAGTAGTCAGGAGGAATTTGTGGAGATGGACATGGGGAGCTTAGAGTTGGCCGAAACTTGAACTCTGGATGGAAGGGGAGCAATCGGTTGAGTGCTTTGGGGGGTTGGCCGAATGTGCTTTAGGGGGTGTGTATATTCGGCTAGTTGGGGGAGGCATTGAGAACTCTTTTTGGTCCCATCTTCTTTTGTGCCGATTTCTCATTTTCTTTCCTCTCAGAGCCTTAGCCGAATTCTTCTTCTTTTCCTCTCATCTTGTGTCAAAATCGAAACCCTCCTAAACCTCTTTTCATTTCATTTCTTTTTACTTCTTTTGTGTTGGCCGAACCCACCTTGCTTTCCACTCGTCGTTTGTGGTTTATTTTCTTGCCATACTCCTTAAGAACCGAAACTTCATTTACCATCCTTCTCTTCATCTTTTTATTCACTCTTATTTTGTTGTTAGCCGAATTCTTCTGGAGCTTCAACCCTTGCCAAAAACTCATCAACTTTTCACTCGTCTCTTGTAACCTTTGGCGGAAAACCAACTGCTAAAAGATTCCCCTTCGATTTCATCTTTCTCTGTGCATAAGTGGAACACTTCCGGCATTTGGGTAAGTTCTTGGCCTTTGGCTGAATTCCCCTTATTCTCTCATATCAATTCTTTTTTTCTCTTTTGATTGCTATGGGCAGAAAAGCCAAAACCCCTAAGCATTCTGTTGATAACTTGTATTTCTATTTTCGGTTTCTCATCAGATTCTCTCTTGTTTCAAGCCTTTGCCAATTCTTGCTAGGGGGTGACCGAATCTGTCAGGTTAAGGAAGGGGGTGACGCAAGCGTTTGGATTTTTGGGTTTTGCTTGGTTCGTGGATTAGATCTTGATCTTCGGGGACTTGTCGATCTAGGTAAGGGATCTATTCATTCAGGTTAGATCTCTATTTGTCGTTTTTTCTGTGTGTTAACTCGGTTGAGTGACCAAAGGTGTTCATGGACTCTAATGCCAGCCAAGCGTTAGGAGGAGTTAGATCTGAGACCCCAGCCCCTAAGTTCAAGAAGAGGGCTGTGTCGGCTGTTCATGATTGGCCACCTGGGTGTGGGCCGGCATCTGAGCAAAGCAGTAGACATATAGCGGTAGTGTCTGTTAACGATAGTGTCGACGTAGAGAGCGTCGTATTACGAGTAATCAGGTGTGTAACTCTTATGAGTAATCAGGTGTGTAACTCTTACACACTTCGTAGATTAATATGTTATTATTTTGTGATTTGTCAAAAGTTAGAATAACGGCAGAAATCGATGTGTTACGATGTGTTACCCTTGTGGGTATGAGCGAGGACTCCAGGTAAGTCCATTCTGATTTGGCTAGTGTTAAATGCCTCGGTTAGGGTTGCTTATGCCATGTTATGTTATTCCTAAATATTAAGCATGATTATTTAGCCATGAAAAGCATTTACATAAAAATGGGTGATGAGAGGAGGGGGAAGATATGATTTTAGACTGTCACCAGTGGTTTTGACCACACAGTGGGTTGGCCCCGCTTATTATATTATTGTGACTAAGTCTCAGTGGTTTTGACCACCAGTGGTTTGGTACCGCATATATCTATCTTTGTCACTCGTCCCAGTGGTTTGACCACGGTGGGTTGGCCCCACATATCGATACGGGATTGTCACCAGTGGTTTTGACCACAATGTGGGTTGGCCCCACACATATGTTATTTGTGACCTCGGTCACCAGTGGTTTTGACCACCAGTGGTTTTGACCACACGGGGTAGATTCAGGAGTTTCGGATGGCTAGGTTTTGGGTTGCATGATATACATATTCACTTATGAAACTGTGTAAGGGCTTATGTCTTCGGGATGAGGATTTATACACTGAGTCTCAGTGACTCACCTCTCCCTTTACTTTTTTTGCAGATGATTCATAGTACGTGGATGTGGAGCCGGGACGGACTCGAGGTGGCCATGGACGACACTTCTGGTTTTGTTTTAAATTACTATTTCAGATTTAGATTTTCACTAAATTTTGTTTTTGGTTGTAATAAGGCCATCTAAATTTTTATCTCGGGATTATTTATTTCGTTGAATACCTTTGAATTTGTGTTAAACATTAAAGTACGACCAAAATGGAAAAGAATCAATAAAATGAACGCTTCCACAAACCTTAATGGATTTTTCAGGATTTTCCAGAACTTTACCATCGGGTAAATGACGAACTTATAATATCAACAAGTTAACTCGAATTTTTATTTAAAACAAAATTTCGAAATGGTTTAAGCAATTGACTCAAACCAACTTTGGTTTCCTTAAAACAAGACGTTTTTTTACAACTCAAGTCAACAACTGGTTTTATAAAAAACGATCTTTCTCTGTGACATGCCGGGTTCGGTCGTAGTGTTTTGACCGGGTTTGGGGTGTTACAGTTAATGGGCCGAATTGTTATATTGCCTTAATGGGCCGATTTTGTTATATTGATTAATGGGTCGAATGGTTATAATGCCTTAATGGGCCGATTTGTTATATTGCTTAATGAGCCGATTTGATAAATTGCCTTAAAGGGCTGAATTGAAATGTGTTAATGGGCCATTTTGATAGATTGCTTAATGGGCCGATTTGATAAGATTGCTATATGGGCCGATTTGATAAGATTGCTATATGGGCCGATTTGATAATTTGCTATATGGGACAATTTGACAATTTGCTATTTGGGCCAATTTGATAATTTGTTATATGGGCCGAACTTTTGTCTAAATTAATTAATGATTGTGGTTTATATTTGTGAATATTGTGATTTACTATGTATGTTGCATATACATAATTTTGAATGGGTTGGGAAAAATGTTGAAGAGAAGTTATTCTGGTGGCTCTGCCACAAATTTTGATTCTAGTGGCTCTGCCACAAATTTTTATAGTGGCTATGCCACGTATATTCTGTTATTCTGGTGGCAGAGCCACAAATATTATAAATGGCCACTGGCCTGTGAATTATTGAATTAAATGTCTTAATGCTTGCGTTTGGTGTGTTGGTGGGGTGGGTTGACTAATGATCACCCACAGGTGTGTTGGTTGGTACGGGTGGTGTGTAGCGGATGGATTATTAGGATTGGTTTGGGAATTGCATTTCATACACATGTTATATTTGATACATTATTGTTATTGTAAGTGGGCTTAGGCCCAAAATATTGCTAATTGGGTTCCGGCCCAATGGTTAATGGTAAGGGGATTTCACACTGAGTTCTTGTAACTCACCCCCCTTTTCTCTTACTCCCTGTAGGTAATGCTCAGTGATGTGGACTTGGGTCATGGATGACTTGGGTGGAGGCCATACTTCAGAATTGGTTCTAACTTTATTAAATTTCCTTTTTCGTTTATTTCGTTGCTTTTACTATTCGGGTTTTAAAGTTGTAATAAGGCCTCTGGGATATTTTATTTGGTTTTATGTTTAGCTGTACTTATTATTTTTCTACATTATTTTAAATGGGGATTTTTTCCAAAATCATAAATAACGGTTTTCCAAAAATTGATTAACAAATGATTTTCATAACAAACTTTTACAAATGATTTAACTCGGAAATTCTCTTCCAAATTTTCAACGTCGTTTTCAAAGGTCACGGTTAAAGTTCACTACCTCGATTTTCGACTCATCAATCAACCTCTCAAAAATACTTGTATTTTATCTACGTTTCCGCAATGTTTTCAAAATGTTTCTGTAACTCTATTTCCAAACGTCATATTTTCGTAAATTTTTTATTTCAAATATGTTTTCTCAACCAAAAAGGTTTTTTAAAGATAATTACGTTTTCAAGTAGATAACAATTGCTTAAGTGTTTTGGGTTTTAACAAAGAGACTGTTATTCTCAAACAAGTTTTTAACAATCGCAAAGATGGTTTTGAAAAAAAAAACACTTCCATGTGACACACCAGATTCGGGCCTAACTTCTAGGCCGGGTTTGGGGTGTTACAGTGCTCTAGATGCATAGCTGTTATTATTATCTTTGTGGGTATTTGGAATGTTGCAGTAAAGTGGGGATTAAATAAGCAATGGTTGGCTAAGAATCTCCTCTTTATTTTATGAATTAAGACAAGGGATGTCTTGTTATATACGTCACCTCCCTCCACCCAAATCCACTATCCTAATATGTGCTTTATGGTTTAGATTTTCCCTTTCAAATGCATATATTCCGTTGTATGTATATCACCCACAAAAATGAACAGACCAAAGAAAAAGGTTGGGAAAAGTAAGATAATAATATGTTGTTGTAATAGAATAGTTAGGGAGGGTAGATAAAGTAGGGTGTATTTTTTTAGAAGGTTGAACAATAGAGAAAAAGGAAGGGACAGTTGCCTGTAAGTTCACACTTAGTAAAACCACATATTCTATTTTAAACTATATAATAAAAGGTTGCATTTGACCTTACATTATTTCTTGAAATGATATTGTTGATCATCGGATCAGAATCATGCACAATCGATTAACTACATATTAACGATGTTTTATTGTCATGGGTGGGTTTCTATTGTCACAATAGTTTAGTTTATGATGCCTTTTTATGTACATGTGAATTTGTTCATTATATTTTGTATTTTGGCTATGACTATTTGACCAAAACTATCATGGCCTCCATGTTGTTGTTGAATTTCAATTTCAGTTATTTTGGTTGGGATTTATCACTAATAAATTATGTGAATATATCTTATGGAATTTTTCATAATCTTTTTCCACTCTTAAATACAAAGATAAACACAATCTCTGCAATTCACGTTCTCCTACAATCTAGACAATTCACATTCTCTTACTCTTGCAACAATATGAATGCTAATCAAACTGCAACTCAATTGACACATAGTTAAGGGAGGGCAGAGAAAATAATTGAAATACAAATAACACAAAAAATGGATAAAAATATAAAACAAGTGCGTTGTAGGATAAAGTAGTGAATTTATTTTGTATTTTTTTTTAAAGATTCTTAATATGTATTGTTCATTTTTCTTAATATGTATTTTTTTAAGATCCTAAATAGACCCTTATATTTAGTTGTAATTTCTATTTTGTGCTTTGTAAAGATTCTTAATATGTATTATTCATTTTTCTTTGACATTTTGTTATTGCTTCCTCTTCTTATTTGGCTTGTTTGATTGTTTCCTCCACCTAGAGTTAAGCATCTTGTATTCACTTAATCACTATAAGTTCTTTGGCAATTAAACTCTTTGATTTTGTTTTACTGTTATTGAAATTAGTATTGGAGAAATGTGACCCTTTTACTACGATTTGAAATATGTAACACTTTAATATCTTGCAGTAATGGCTCGTCTGCCATTAATAGTACAAAGTGAAAGGAGTAAAAGAATTCGTCTTGCTATTACAATATGGTTGCAAATGTATACAGTTGCGAGTTGGTTTTTAGTTACACTGGGTGCCATCCATAGCCTACATACTTATAGACCAATGATTAGATCCTATATTTTAGATTTTTATGCAAAACGAGATTATGTGAAAAGACTTGTATATGCTAGTGATAAGACCTGTATTGAACAAGTTAGGATGAATAGAATTACCTTTTTTTAAACTATATGAGATGTTACAAACTTTAGGGGGATTGAAGTCATCAAGTAACATGCTTATTGATGAGCAAGTGGCAATGTTTTTACATATCATTTCTCATCACATTAAAAATCGAATTATCAAACATCACTTTAATAGGTCCAGGGAAACCGTTAGGAGATCATTTCACAATGTTTTAAATGCTGTTATACGCTTACAAGATGTGTTATTTAAAAAGGCAGAGCCAGTTACAGCTAATTCTACAGACCCAAGGTGGAAATGGTTCAAGGTATTGGAGTGAGTTCTATATATAGCTCGTACATAATTTAGTTCATTTAGATTTAAATATAGTATCCTAACCCGAGGTTTTATACATGTTATGTAGAATTACTTAGGTGCTTTAGATGGAACCCACATAAGGATTAGGGTTCTAACAGTTGATAAACCTAGATATCGAATGGAAAAGGTGACATAGCAACAAATATGTTCGGTGTTTTTACACTTGATATGCATTTTGCTTATGTTCTTCTAGTTGGGAAGGTTTTGTTGTTGATGGACGAGTTCTTCGAGATGCCATTAGTAGGAGACATGGACTAAAATTTCCTCATGGTAAAGTACAAAATTAGAGGATTTTGAATTAATTTTTAAGATCATACTTTTTTGGGAAATTAACTATGATAAATAGTTTCTTTTTATAGGTTATTATCTAGTTGATGCTGGATACACAAATTGTGAGGGATTTCTTGAGCCTTTTAGAGGACAAAGATATCATTTGAATGAGTGGCGTCAGGGTTACTAGCCAAGTACTTCGGAAGAATTTTTCAATATGAAACATGCTTCAGCGTGTAATGTTATTGAAAGATGTTTTGGGTTATTAAAACTTAGATAGGGAATACTTAGGAGTCCATCATTCTATCCTGTGAGGGTGTACAATAGAATCATTATTGCATGTTGTTTGCTCTATAATTTTATTCGAACCTATATGAGTATTGATCCTATTGAAGCGAAGTTGGGAGAAGGATTACCTAGTAATGTGATAGATGATGATGAACTGAATATCATAAATATTCATCCATCGGATGCATGGGCTACTTGGAGGATAAAACTAGTCAATCAAATGTTCGATGAATGGCAAGCATCTAGAAATTAGTTAGGTTTAGGGTAAAAATAATAAATGTTAAGTTGTTTATGTTATTTCATGTATCTAGTTTATGAAACTTTGGTGGTGTTTGAATTGTTTTTTTGTCTTGTACTAGACTTGTTGAATGATAATTTATTTATTTTTGTTCATCATGTGTTATAATTTTATAAAGTGTTGGCCTTTTGATGCATAATATTGAACTTAATTTTAATTTGCGTTTTCTCTTAAGATAGCTATGTCAGGTTTTTCACAATCAAGTGTTTCTTCCCAAAATTCTTAAGGAACTAAAAGGAAATGGTTCCAAAAGAAGATGCTGCATTGGTTGCTTGTATGGTCGACTTGCACAATGTTGGAACCTTTAATGTAGATACAAGATTCAAAGCTAGTTTTTTAAATGAGTTGGAAAAAAATGTTAGAAAAAGTTTTACCCAATGCCATGTTGAAGGCTAAACCTAATCTTGAATCGAGGATTAGGACATTGAAAATGGATTGGTCAATCGTTTATGACATGCTTAGTGGAAAAAAACAATAGCAGCTATGGTTGGGATGAGCATAGGCAGCTTGTTGCTGAAGATACGGTGTGGAACTCATATATAAATGTAAGAATTATTTCAAGTCCTTATTATCTTATTTTGACCAAACTTATTATTGCTTCCTCTTCTTATTTGGCTTGTTTGATTGCTTCCTCCACCTAGAGTTAAGCATCTTGTATTCACTTAATCACTATAAGTTCTGTAACAACCCAAACCCGGCCCAAACGCTACGACCGAATTTGGTTTGTTACGGAGAAAACATTTTGGAACCTTTTGAAACCGCTTTAAGTTTTCGATAAAAGATAGCATCTTGTTAAAAACAGCTAATGTGTATAAAAACCCATACTTGATTTATTTCGAAAATATTTATTAAGTCAAGTTATTATATATATTTTAGATGTACCCGATGGTACTTTAAAACCTTTACGATTGTTTTGGAAAACAGGTGAACTCACTTTTATAACAAAAGTTTAAAACCAATATTCAAGCATCTAACACTAATAAAGTAACCATAGGAGGCCTTATTACAACCCAATTAAAATCAAACCAACAATAAATAAAATTTAAACAAAATATAAAAGAACCGGAATTCAAAGTCTATTAAATTAAAATCCCACTGCATGGCCACCTCAAGTCCCTCCGGCTCCATATCCGCGATCTACGTGTCACCTGAAAAATGTAAAGAAGAAGGTGAGTCACCAAGACTCAGTATGTAACCCTTCCCCCGGTTTAAAGCCACATCATACACAAATTATAACAATTAACATGCATCAAATAGTATACCCAACCTAACCATCCGTATCACCTTTCTCTACCCCGTGTGGTACCAAACCACTGGTGGTGCCAAACCACTGGTGACTTAAAGTCACAGATGTGATGCCAAATCACTGGAGGTGCCAAACCTCGGGTGTCCGAAGACACAAATCGGTTGATGGGGCCAACCCATCGTGTGATGCCAAATCACTGGCGTCGATCCCGTATTATCATCTGTGGGGCCAACCCACTGTGGTGCCAAGCCACTGGGACAAGACGCGATGAGGTGCCAAACCTCTGGAGGTACCAAACCTCTGGTGACCGTAGTCACAGTGTGTTACCAAAACACTGGTGTCCGTCGACACAATATCTCTGCCCCCTCCTCTCATCAACCCATATCAAGCAGTTATAAACAAGGTTTATGTCAACATACATTTATCACATGTATCAAATAAGCCATGCTTCCCAAAAGCATTATTATCAATCTCATACTGACAGAGACTTACCGGGATCCCCGCTTGTACCATTAAGGCACTAAATCCATATCTACATAAAGCAGATTTACACACAACATGTATTTAATGCAGTTCATTAATGGTTATAAGTGTGTATGTACACACCTGATGTCGATGAGAAGTCTAAATCCCGAAAAGAGAAGTCGGCCTCCCTAGATCTCTCTGCACCTATATTCGGCCAACCTCAGGATTAGTATTATGGCCTATTCGGCCAACCCAAATAATTTAAAGGGGTCCTCTTTTGTACTCGAATCCTTACCTAACCGCTTAGAACACTAACTTCAGCACCCGAATCGCGAATCTGGCTCACAACTACAATCGGTCAAAGGATAATGTCAATAGCCTTCGGCTTTTAATCACTTAAAAGAATAATCTATTACAAATAGGCACTTACCACCACTTACCCAAAGTCGAATGCTAAAGATTAGGGGCTTGGGTCAACTGCTTCACGATCTTGGGGTACCTAGAAGAGATCGATTACCAAAAGCATTTAGAGGCCTTGTTGACTATTGCCGAAATTGGCACTTACCCCTAACAGAAATCAGTAAGGGACAGAGAAGGAAAACCATGGAGTTTCGGCACACTTACCTTCACCAAATCAATTGCCAACGAAATCCCGAAAGACTTATTCCCTTTCTAATATTCGGCCAAAGAGCTTTTAAAATCAAGAAAGAATTCGGCACTTACACTGGGTGTATTCGGCTATTATGAAAGAAAAATAATGGAGAGAAAAAAAAAGGTGATAAGAGTTTCGGCTAAAGGGGTTTGAGAGGATGGAAAAATGAAAGAAAAATAAGAAGGAAAGGGGTTAGAAATTTCGGCTAAGCAAAATGGAAAAAGAAAAGCAAGGTGGTCAATTGGTGCTTTTATAGGCATTCGGCACCCCCTCCCCCTAATGCTTGCCATCCAAGGAGTTCAAACTTTAGCCAACTCCTTGTTTTTCTCATGGCCACTAATTTGATTTAATTCAAATAATTTGAATTAATCCCAATTAATAATCAAATAATCCATTTAATCCACTAATATCCTTGATTATCTCCTATTATCTTATTATCTAAATAAATAAATAAAAAGAGTTTAAAGAGAGCAAATCTCTCCCTCCTGTACCGTCCATTCAAAGAGCAAAAAGAGAGAATTTTGCGACTCGAACCAAGGCTCTCCCTCACCCATTGTGGCGTCACATGCAGTTCCTAAGTGGCCCTCCTTTTGCCACTTTACCAAGCTGATTTCTACGTCAATAAATCCGCTATTTATTCTTGTAACCCCTACTTGCTAAGGCTCCTTACCTTTAAAGTCCCCAAATAAAATTTTCTACTAAACTGAGCCTACTCAAGACCTTTAATTAAGTCTTATTACACCACAACCAATACCATAACAATTCAAACATAAGGGAAATCATTTAATCACAATTAGCCCCGATTTTAGGATGTTACAAGTTCTTTGGCAATTAAATTCTTTGATTTTGTTTTACTATTATTGAAATTAGTATTGGAGAAATGTAACCCTTTTACTACGATTTGAAATATGTAACACTTTAATATCTTGCAGTAATGGCTCGTCTGCCATTAATAGTACAAAGTGAAAGGAGTAAAAGAATTCGTCTTGCTATTACAATATGGTTGCAAATGTATACAGTTGCGAGTTGGTTTTTAGTTACACTGGGTGCCATCCATAGCCTACATACTTATAGACCAATGATTAGATCCTATATTTTAGATTTTTATGCAAAATGAGATTATGTGAAAAGACTTGTATATGTTAGTGATGAGACCTGTATTGAACAAGTTAGGATGAATAGAATTACCTTTTTTAAACTATCTGAGATGTTACAAACTTTAGGGGGATTGAAGTCATCAAGGAACATGCTTATTGATGAGCAAGTGGCAATGTTTTTACATATCATTTCTCATCACATTAAAAATCGAATTATCAAACATCACTTTAATAGGTCCAGGGAAACCGTTAGGAGATCATTTCACAATGTTTTAAATGCTGTTATACGCTTACAAGATGTGTTATTTAAAAAGGCAGAGCCAGTTACAGCTAATTCTACAGACCCAAGGTGGAAATGGTTCAAGGTATTGGAGTGAGTTCTATATATAGCTCGTACATAATTTAGTTCATTTAGATTTAAATATAGTATCCTAACCCGAGGTTTTATACATGTTATGTAGAATTGCTTAGGTGCTTTAGATGGAACCCACATAAGGATTAGGGTTCTAACAGTTGATAAACCTAGATATCGAACGGAAAAGGTGACATAGCAAAAAATATGTTCGGTGTTTTTACACTTGATATGCATTTTGCTTATGTTCTTCCTAGTTGGGAAGGTTTTGTTGTTGATGGACGAGTTCTTCGAGATGCCATTAGTAGGAGACATGGACTAAAATTTCCTCATGGTAAAGTACAAAATTAGAGGAATTTGAATTAATTTTTAAGATCATACTTTTTTGGGAAATTAACTATGATAAATAGTTTCTTTTTATAGGTTATTATCTAGTTGGTGCTGGATACACAAATTGTGAGGGATTTCTTGAGCCTTTTAGAGGACAAAGATATCATTTGAATGAGTGGCGTCAGGGTTACTAGCCAAGTACTTCGGAAGAATTTTTCAATATGAAACATGCTTCAGCGTATAATGTTATTGAAAGATGTTTTGGGTTATTAAAACTTAGATAGGGAATACTTAGGAGTCCATCATTCTATCCTGTGAGGGTGTACAATAGAATCATTATTGCATGTTGTTTGCTCTATAATTTTATTCGAACCTATATGAGTATTGATCCTATTGAAGCGAAGTTGGGAGAAGGATTACCTAGTAATGTGATAGATGATGATGAACTGAATATCGTAAATATTCATCCATCGGATGCATGGGCTACTTGGAGGATAAAACTAGTCAATCAAATGTTCGATGAATGGCAAGCATCTAGAAATTAGTTAGGTTTAGGGTAAAAATAATAAATGCTAAGTTGTTTATGTTATTTCATGTATCTAGTTTATGAAACTTTGGTGGTGTTTGAATTGTTTTTTTGTCTTGTACTAGACTTGTTGAATGATAATTTATTTATTTTTGTTCATCATGTGTTATAATTTTATAAAGTGTTGGCCTTTTGATGCATAATATTGAACTTAATTTTAATTTGTGTTTTCTCTTAAGATAGCTATGTCAGGTTTTTCACAATCAAGTGTTTCTTCCCAAAATTCTTGAGGAACCAAAAGGAAATGGTTCCAAAAGAATATGCTACATTGGTTGCTTGTATGGTCGACTTGCACAATGTTGGAACCTTTAATGTAGATACAAGATTCAAAGCTAGTTTTTTAAATGAGTTGGAAAAAAATGTTAGAAAAAGTTTTACCCAATGCCATGTTGAAGGCTAAACCTAATCTTGAATCGAGGATTAGGACATTGAAAATGGATTGGTCAATCGTTTATGACATGCTTAGTGGAAAAAAGCAATAGCCGCTATGGTTGGGATGAGCATAGGCAGCTTGTTGCTGAAGATACGGTGTGGAACTCATATATAAATGTAAGAATTATTTCAAGTCCTTATTATCTTATTTTGACCAAACTTATTATTGCTTCCTCTTCTTATTTGGCTTGTTTGATTGCTTCCTCCACCTAGAGTTAAGCATCTTGTATTCACTTAATCACTATAAGTTCTTTGGCAATTAAATTCTTTGATTTTGTTTTACTATTATTGAAATTAGTATTGGAGAAATGTAACCCTTTTACTACGATTTGAAATATGTAACACTTTAATATCTTGCAGTAATGGCTCGTCTGCCTTTAATAGTACAAAGTGAGAGGCGTAAAAGAATTCGTCTTGCTATTACAATATGGTTGCAAATGTATACAGTTGTGAGTTGGCTTTTAGTTACATTGGGTGCCATCCATAGCCTACATACTTATAGACCAAGGATTAGATCCTATATTTTAGATTTTTATGCAAAATGAGATTATGTGAAAAGACTTGTATATGCTAGTGATGAGACCTGTATTGAACAAGTTAGGATGAATAGAATTACCTTTTTTAAACTATATGAGATGTTACAAAATTTAGGGGGATTGAAGTCATCAAGGAACATGCTTATTTATGAGCAAGTGGCAATGTTTTTACATATCATTTCTCATCACATTAAAAATCGAATTATCAAACATCACTTTAATAGGTCCAGGGAAACCGTTAGGAGATCATTTCACAATGTTTTAATTGTTGTTATACGCTTACAAGATGTGTTATTTAAAAAGGCAGAGCCAGTTACAGCTAATTCTACAGACCCAAGGTGGAAATGGTTCAAGGTATTGGAGTGAGTTCTATATATAGCTCGTACATAATTTAGTTCATTTAGATTTAAATATAGTATCCTAACCTGAGGTTTTATACATGTTATGTAGGATTGCTTAGGTGCTTTAGATGGAACCCACATAAGGATTAGGGTTCTAACAGTTGATAAACCTAGATATCGAACGGAAAAGGTGACATAGCAACAAATATGTTCGGTGTTTTTACACTTGATATGCATTTTGCTTATGTTCTTCCTAGTTGGGAAGGTTTTGTTGTTGATGGACGAGTTCTTCGAGATGCCATTAGTAGGAGACATGGACTAAAATTTCCTCATGGTAAAGTACAAAATTAGAGGAATTTGAATTAATTTTTAAGATCATACTTTTTTGGGAAATTAACTATGATAAATAGTTTCTTTTTATAGGTTATTATCTAGTTGATGCTGGATACACAAATTGTGAGGGATTTCTTGCGCCTTTTAGAGGACAAAGATATCATTTGAATGAGTGGCGTCAGGGTTACTAGCCAAGTACTTCGGAAGAATTTTTCAATATGAAACATGCTTCAGCGTGTAATGTTATTGAAAGATGTTTTGGGTTATTAAAACTTAGATAGGGAATACTTAGGAGTCCATCATTCTATCCTGTGAGGGTGTACAATAGAATCATTATTGCATGTTGTTTGCTCTATAATTTTATTCGAACCTATATGAGTATTGATCCTATTGAAGCGAAGTTGGGAGAAGGATTACCTAGTAATGTGATAGGTAATGATGAACTGAATATCGTAAATATTCATCCATCGGATGCATGGGTTACTTGGAGGATAAAACTAGTCAATCAAATGTTCGATGAATGGCAAGCATCTAGAAATTAGTTAGGTTTAG
Organism: Gossypium australe; assembly: GCA_005393395.2. Taxonomy (NCBI): domain Eukaryota; kingdom Viridiplantae; phylum Streptophyta; class Magnoliopsida; order Malvales; family Malvaceae; genus Gossypium; species Gossypium australe. Next base: position 20,628,652 of record CM016619.1, on the reverse strand, counting down.
GGTAAAAATAATAAATGTTAAGTTGTTTATGTTATTTCATGTATCTAGTTTATGAAACTTTGGTGGTGTTTGAATTGTTTTTTTTGTCTTGTACTAGACTTGTTGAATGATAATTTATTTATTTTTGTTCATCATGTGTTATAATTTTATAAAGTGTTGGCCTTTTGATGCATAATATTGAACTTAATTTTAATTTGCGTTTTCTCTTAAGATAGTTATGTCAGGTTTTTCACAATCAAGTATTTCTTCCCAAAATTCTCGAGGAACCAAAAGGAAATGGGTTCCAAAAGAAGATGTTGCATTGGTTGCTTGTATGGTCGACTTGCACAATGTTGGAACCTTTAATGTAGATACAGGATTCAAAGCTGGTTTTTTAAATGAGTTGGAAAAAAAATGTTAGAAAACGTTTTACCCAATGCCATGTTGAAGGCTAAACCTAATCTTGAATCGAGGATTAGGACATTGAAAATGGATTGGTCAATCGTTTATGACATGCTTAGTGGAAAAAAACAATAGCGGCTATGGTTGGGATGAGCATAGGCAGCTTGTTGTTGCTGAAGATGCGGTGTGGAACTCATATATAAATGTAAGAATTATTTCAAGTCCTTATTATCTTATTTTGACCAAACTTATATCTAATATGAATTCTTTATTTTTATAGAGTCATAAAGAAGCTGCTTAAAACATCGTAGTTTCCCTTATTATGACCAACTTACTGCCATCTAGGCAAAAGATCGAGCTACTGAGAAAGTTGCTCAAACAACCACTGATATTTTTGAAGAAATAGATGAGGATGTAGCAATTACAAATACTCATGAAGAAAGAAATGATTTCCATGGATGTGAAGCTGATGTTTCTTTGGATGACATGGATCTTTCATCTACACAACCGCAACCAGCTAGAAACCAAGGTGATTCCACATTTTTAATGAAGAAAAAAAAGATTTCTGATGCAAGTGATTCTTCTACTTCATTTAATGATGCTACCACTTTATTGGCAAAAAACATACAGACCGTTGGCCTTGAAATCAGTAAGAGTATTGCCTCCGAAGTGCTAATTCAACAAAAGTCAGAAATGACCATTCAAAAAAGTGCTCTAAAATTATATCCAACATTATGTGAAGTACAAGGTTTAACTGAGTATGAGCACTATCGCACATTGAGCAAAATTCTAGATCATCCAACGCAAATGTTCATTTTCTTTAGTTTACCTTTTTCTGTGCGATTGGAATGGGTCAGGAGATTTCTTACTGTCCATTAAAAATCATGGGTGTGTTGGTGCTATTTTGGTAACTTTTTGTGTTTGTAATATTTGGATGGTATAATGACATGATAGAATGTCATTACAATGTTGTAACTTTTTGAGGTTGTAAAATTTTATAACATATGGATTATGACATATAAACTAATGAAACCATGTAACTTTTTGTTAATATATGAATATTATGCTTGAATGTGAAATATAATTATCAAGTTATTTATTACTTCTAATATTTTATTTTTTATTATAGAATAATTAAATTATTTGTTTCACTAATGATATTTTAGCACATTAAATATGTATTGCAGTTTAAAAATAATAAAGTAGAGTATATATTATTTTTATAGTATTATATTATGATTTTTTAATTCATATAATAATTATATTAAGAATTTTATTAAATTATATATTATTTTATTAAATTATATTTAATAATAATTATGTTAAAATATGGTTAAATTATTTATTATTTTTAATAATAATCTTATTAAAATTTAATAACAATAACAATAATTATCTACCTAAAAATAATTTCTGCAAGGGGTATTCTGGTCATTTTAGTTTTTTTCCTTATGCTATTACAACATCATTCCATTCAACCAAACACAAGAATACTATTACAGTTCTATTCTATTCCATTCAACCAAACAGTTGAATTAGTGATTACAGCGCTATTCCATTACAACTCTATCCAATTACAGCCCTATTCCATTACAGTGAACCAAACGTACCCTTAATTCACTGGAATGGAATAGGGTTGCAATGGAATAGCCATTTTGTAAGAATAGAATAAAGAAATAGTAGGGATTACGTTATTTGGTTGATTTAATAGAATATATGAGTAATAGTATTACATTGTTTGGTTGATTAGAATGCTTTTAAAGAATAGGTAAGGAATATATATAAAGTGACCAATTTACCTTCCGTCTTCTTAGTCATTTCTGCTTCCTTTGTTATTTACATCACAATCTCTCTCTCCTCCAAATTCATATTCTTCGTTGTTCTTGCTTCCTTCTGCCATCACCTTTCATTGACCACCAATCTAAAACTTACCAAGAGCTTTGCCTTGATGTCCTCTTCCATATTTTCCATTTTTTCTTTTAAAAATCATCCTTAGATTTAAAATTTTCACAATAAAAGTTTTATTTTTAAGGTTATTTTAGTTATCAAAAGCCAAAAGATGTGTTGAAACCTATTGGAAAGTAAAAACTTAGAACTTTTCTCTTTGAAACCCAATTTTATCTTTGTAAAGTCTGACTTTGAAATCTATGAAAGAATAACCATGATCTGGAAAAAAAATCCCAAAGTTTGGCAATCATTCAAAATCGTTTCAACCCAAATCTATTCTTGCACATTTTATTGATTACAAAGAAATCATCTTATTCTAATATGACATTTTGATCACCCAAATCTATTCCAGTATTCAAAGCATGGAGGCATTCAATGGTTTCAACTAATTTTTTTTTTCTTTTTGTTCTACTCGAATAGTGATTGAAACCATTGAATAGCCATTCATTGGGGGTGGCACTTGTAACACCCCAAATGTAACATCCTGAAATTGTGGGGCTATGCATTTAATGTGTGGTTATGTTTAATGTGAGTGTTAGGGGTCCAGAATGGGCTCAGGGTTGGACAGAGGCCTTAATCGAATTTTCTGTTTGGACACTCTAGTGGAAAGCCTGGTAAGATAGGGCTTAAAAGATGTTATCTGTGTTTTAAAATACAAATGGGCTTGTGGCCCAGTGGCAAAGTGGCGTCAACTGAGGAGGCCCAAATTCAAGTTGCATGAAGCCCAACTATTTTAATTAAAATTGGCATTAGGGTTTTATTCTCCCATTCTCTTCTTTATTTTCGGCATTTAGGGTTTTCATCTTCTCTCTTTTCCTCCTTTTCTGAATAAAAGCCGAAAACTCCCTTAAGCATTCTTTCTTTTCACATTTGTCTGCCATAGCCGAATCTGCCCTAGCCTTGCCGAAATTCTTCTTTTTTCCTATACCGTTCCTATCACTTCTTTACGTTTGATATTACTCTTTTCTCTCAATCATCTCCTTCTCAAAAGCCGAAACTTTATAGATCTCTTGAGATCATCTTTTCTTTTTAACCTTCTCAAAAGTCGAAACTTCATAGATCTCTTGAGATCATCTTTTCTTCTTGATCTTCTCAAAAGTCGAAATCTTCTAGGAGTTGCCGAACTCTCTATAAAGGTAGGTGCCGATTTCTTCTGATCTATTCTTTTTCTCTTTCAGTTTTTAGAAGACAAAGTCGAAAGGCTAATGGATTGTTGGTTTCTTGTGTTTACGTGTTAGGCAACATTCAGGAATTGAAGTAGATCGCTTGGATCTAAAAGCCGAAACCGCTAGTCACTAAACCTCATATCTCTCTTTTCGGGAGTTCAAGGTAAGGGGTTCTCTTTAGATTCTCGTTAGATTCGCTATCGTAATTGTGATCTTAACCATATGATATGATGGTAGCAACTGATAAGGTGTTTTAATGGAATCAAATGTCGATCAGGCGAAGGAGGGGATTGGATCTGTAAACCCAATCCCTAAGTTTAAGAAACAAGCAGTGTCAGTAGTTCGGGATTGGCCACTGGGTTGTGGACCGGCTTCAGAACAAAATCTTAGGCAGTTAGCAGTCGTATCGGCTTCTGATAGTGTCGACATAGAAGGTCTCGTCTTGACTGTAATCAGGTGTGTAGATCTCTAACACACTAATTAATCTGTACTAAATATATGTTATGGGCTAAAAGCCGAAAAAAGGCTGTATAGTAATCTGTACTAAATATATGTTATGGGCTAAAAGCCGAAAAAAGGCTGCATAGACAGTCGGATTACCCAAAAAGGGTAGGCAAGGGATGCCAGATACGTAATCGTAGAAACTTCTCTATGTGTATCGATGTATGTGATAGAATGTGAACTTCTAGGTAGTATATTGTTTTGATCCTGCATGTATGTATGCATGGGATGGGGTTGATATGATAAAGGGAAAGTGTTAAAGTCACGTAGTGATCGGTGGCTCTGCCACAAATGATTTATAAGGTCACTTGGTGATTGATAGTTAAACCACAAATTATAAAGTTAGGTCACAATAGTGATCAGTGGCTAAGCCACGTTAAATTTATTCCTGACTGTTAGGAATAGGCAGCATGGCTGTCGTTATGGTGTGTAGCGGTTGGTGGGTTGATTGTAGAAATCCCCGAGGTGTGTTGGTTGGTACGGGCTGGTGTGTAGAGGTTGGATTTTTAGGTTGGGTTGGGCCATGTTGCATGTAAATATTTTGTTGCCATTGTGGATGGGCTAAGGCCCATAATGTGTTTGTGGGCCCAAGCCTTTTTATGTGTTTCCGGGATTTGCACACTGAGTCTTGGTGACTCAACCTTTTATTTTCCTGACTTTTCAGATGAGTAGTAGATCGTGGGCATGGGAGCCGAGGCGGACTCGAGGGGCCATCAGGTTTTTATTTCCATAATTTTTTTCGGTTTTTCTTTAAGTTTTAAATTTTGGGAATGTTTATGTAATAAGGCCCCATAGCTTAGGTTATCGATTTATATGTGTTAATGTTTATATTTTGAATTTGTTTTAAAGAAATAATTCTTATAAGTAATGAAATGGGAATTTCAAACACGTTTAACGCAAAGATATGTTTAATTAAAAAAAAAAAAACTACAAAGGTTTATCTCAAATAACTCTTATTTGACGAATATCTATTTAAACAAGTCGAGATTTCAAATCCCTTCAAAGAAAAGTTTTTAACATTTAACCCGTAACATACCAGATCTGGTCGTAGTATTTGGACCGGGTTTAGGGTGTTACACCAAACCCGGCCCAAACGTTATGGCCGAATCTGGAGATGTCACATGGAATGGAATTCTGAAAACTAGTTTATTATGATAAAACCGTGTTCGTTTTATTACTCTTATTGATTCCAGAAATCGCTTACTCATCATGTCGATTGTTTTAAAACATAATTTGTTGCGGAAGCTTTAAGAACAGTTTAAGTAATCGTGTGTTTATAGAAATCATTTGTTATTTTGAAAATCGAGCTTTCCTACAACTAGCAGTTGTAAATCCATAAACTAAAGAAAACTAAGAACCAAATCAAAACAAAAGTCCGTAAGTCCCAATTACAACAAAAAACTTAACCAATAGAAATGAACACATGAATCATAAATTAAAAATCATAGAAGTGCAAAACCATGGTCACCGTCGAGTCCTCCGTCGCATCGATCCATCTAAGTCTGGGGATTACATGTGCACATTACACAAAAGAAGTGAGTTTTCATAAACTCAGTGTCTAACCCCAAAGAAAACAAACAACAGTAATCACAGTGCACAGTCGAAATCAGTATTGGGCCTAAGCCCCTTTCAGTATCAGTAGTAGTTGGGCCTTAGCCTATCATAGTAACAGTAGCAGTCATGCAGTATTCAATATGAAAGTCCTACCCAACCAGCCTCTACACACCATCTTCATCCAACCTTACACTCTATGTTGGGATTAAATCAACCCACCCATCCCTATACTCTAGGCAGTACCGAATGTGGCACAAAAAATTAATTTGCAGCTGAGCTGCCAGTATATTAGGCTTAAGAGCCTTTCAGTACGCTTCCTCCAAATATAATCAACCCCACCCCATGCAATGCAGCATATAAATCATGACTTACTATCCCATGATATCAGTACAAATAACTAGTTCATTATACATTACTATCATCATGCTCAATAAATATACATCAGACAGTCAGTTCACACAATTAGGGGTCTAAGTGGTGCTTACCGACCCTAGAGTAGGTTCACAGTCGACTTGGGCAACCTGTGCAACCTTAGCACTCAATTCAGTGAAAATGGGCTCACACGCCCATGTGGCTTGCCCGTGTGGGCCCATACAGCCCAAATTTGCCTTGGGCTTCTGGATTACACAGCCTGGCCCAAAATCCCACACGTTCGTGTGGCCCACACGGCCCAAATCAGTCTAGCCCGTGTGTCGCACACGGCCCACCTGGCCATTACACGGCCCACCTGGCCATTACACGACCGTGTCTTGTGCGAACGGCCTGGCCTCGTCAATCACACGCTCGTGTTGTGTCACACGGGTGACCACACGCCCATGTGGTGTCGACAGTGAGGTTTTTGACTTTCGCTGAAACCTCGTTTTCTGTGCAATCAAGTACACACTTGGTTTTGATTGAAGCTAAGATGAACCCCAAGCCTTCCAGAACCTACCAACTGACATATAACACCCAAAACTCGATTAATTTCGATTATAGAAGCCATTCTTACCAAAACCCCAAACGAATAACTTAAAGCTACGTCAAATAATGATTCGAAGTCTTACCAAGATGGATACGATAACCAACAGTCACCACACACTGGAAAACCCGTTTAAAACCTTTGTACAACACCTAAATGTGAGTAAAACGAACCTTCTGTTAATTACTTAACCAAAACAACGACAAAACTAGGGAAAATACCACTTACCAATGAAGGGAAAACAACCGCAGTACGTCGAAAATGGATTGAACAAGGGAATAAAATAAGAAAGGAGAAATCAAATGGAAAATCGGCAGCAAGTGGGGAAAAGAGAGGCTAGAGAGAAAGGGAGAAGAAAGAGGGAAAAATTCGTCAGAAAACTTGGGAGAATGAGGAGGGAGAGCTGAATGCAACAACCAACAACAATAGGATAACTCGATAACTCCCCAATCCCTTATTTTTCTCCCCACATACCCACTACTCACAATCACTATAGAATTTCGGCTAAATCGAAACTCCTTCAGTTCACAGAGTAAAAATATACGCTCATGCACACGCAGGGATTTGAACACAAGACCTTCAGCAAACTAACACTTAAATTAACCACTAGACTAGCAGGCCCATTTTGTTATAAGCTTATCAATAATTAAATAAAACCCTTTTGACCAAAGATAGGGCTTTATTCATAAAAATACCAAAATTTTCCCAAGTTAGGGCTTGAAATTGAGGCCTCTCACACATTCCCAGAACACATAACCACTATAGCAGATACACATTTGTGTCACACTTTCGTAAAAACAAAAATTTAAATTTTGGGGTGTTATAAGTCTACCCCCTAAAAGAAAATTTCGTTCTCGAAATTTACCTGACCAGAATAGATGAGAATACTGCTGACGCATTGCATCCTCAGGCTCCCACATGGCCTTCTTAGTGCTATGATTACGCCATAGAACCTTCACCAAATGGATATACTTCCTCCTCAAAACCTTTACGCCATGATCTAGAATCTGGACAGGCTCCTCCTCGAAAGTCAAATCTGACCTAACCTCAATTTCCTCAACAGGGACAATATGAGTAGGATCAGAGCGGTAGCGCCTCGACATGGAGACGTGGAACCTGTCATGAATATGATCCAATGCCAGAGATAGCTTCAACTGATAAGCAATTGGTCCCACTCGCTTCAAAATACGGTAAGGTCCAACAAACCTAGTGCTCAATTTGCCCTTACGACCAAACCTTAGTAATTTCTTCCATGGCGAGACCTTGAGAAATACGAAGTCCCCCACAGAATACTCAATCTCGCGTCTCTTCAAATCCGTATAAGACTTATGTCTATCACATGCTGCTTTCAGATGATCCCGAATTAGTTTAACCTTGTCCTTTGTCTTGGAAACCAATTCAGGACCCAGAACACGTCGCTCACCCAACTCAGTCCAACATAAGGGAGTGCGACACTTACGACCATATAGTGCCTTGTAAGGTGCCATCTGGATGCTGGACTGGTAACTATTATTATAAGTAAACTACACTAACGGCAGATAATCCTCCCAACTGCCTCGAAAATCAATAGCATAACTCCTCAACATATCCTCCAGTATCTGAATCACCCTCTCTGACGGACTATCGGCCTGAGGATGGAACGCAGTACGAAGTCCAACCTTGAACCCAGAGCCTCATGCAACTTTCTCCAAAATTGAGACGTGAAGCGAGGATCCCTATCAGAGACGATCGAAATCGGTACCCCATGCAGTCTTACTATTTTCGAAATATAAAGCTTCACCAACTTCTATAGAGAATAATTAGTACAAACCAGTATGAAGTGTGCTGACTTGGTCAATCGATCCACAATGACCCAAACAGGATTCTTCTTAGTGGGTGTCAAGGGTAACCCACTAACGAAGTCCATCGTCACATGTTCCAACTTCCAAAGGGGAATCTTAATCGGCTATAGCAAACTCGAAGGCAACTGATGCTCAACCTTAACCTGCTGGTATGTCAGACATCTAGCCAAAAATCAGTAACCTCTCACTTCAATCCTGGCCTGTAACACCCCAAACCCAGCCCAAACACCACGGCCGAATTTAGAATGCTACTGAGGAAAAAGTTTGAAAAGAATTTAACATAAAGGTGAAAACTTAATAATTTTCCGTCATTTATAAAATATGGTATATTTAAAATTCTAAGTAAAACTAAGTTGTTACAAATTCTCGGATTTAAAACTTTAATATAAGTTTCTAAGTTATGAATTGTTTGAAAGAAAACATTCCAAGTTATTAGCTCGATAATTAATCCATCGTAAACATAATAAAATCCCTAAAATACTTTAAATGGCCTTATTATAATAATGATTTACCAAAAAGTACTAAAAATATAAAATGCTTAAAACAAATAAAACATCTTCTGTATGGCAACCTCGTATCCGCTCCAGCCCGGTCCAAGAATCATATATCACCTGTATTGTTTTTTTTGGAAAAAATAGGGTGAGTCAAACCGACTCAGTGTGTAATTATTCCACATGCCTCCACAAATGGGTTTGGCCCACATCCACACAGTCCACATACGTAATCATGCAAAATGAATCCCAACCCAACCTAGTGTCCATCCGCTACACACCCCCGTACCTGCCGCACACACCAGGGGATTACTAAATCACCCTCCAACCGCTACACACCTCCTTGGCAGGCCTGCTGCCCAAGGCCGTGGCATAGCCACCGATCACCTAAGTGACCCCACATAACTGTATCCACAAGGTGACTCAAGGTCATCCCCAATCCACGATGATGCACACAGCTATCATCCGTCCACGATGTGGCACATAGCCAACACCCCACCTTGATTAAGCACATAGCCAACATCAAGCGCCAATGTAGCTTAAGGCTAACATCAGACCACGTACATAAATATGTACACCCTGTCCTTTAATATTCACATCCCAGTCCCCATGTATATATATACGTATCATGACAAAACAATATTAAGATGAGTATACATCGCATGCTTACCACAATTTTACACATAAATCACAGGTAGATTAATATCATTAAATACTGACCTGATTAACCGATTACCCACCATGGGTAGTCACCATCTCAGCCATATTTCTGGCCACCACACATATCATATACACACACACACACACATATATATATATATATATATATATATATATATAACAACAAATACAAACAACAGGAGAACAGTGCAATAACTACACACCTTATAAGCAAAAGTCGCCTAAACCCGAACCCCATAGCCTACACAATTTGCACCTTGCAATTTGTTGAACTCCTCCTACACAACTATGTTAGATTCGATTTCTAACATTAATGAACCAAAATACATTGCCTTTGGCCTAAGATTACACTGGCTTTACCTTGAGTATCCGAATCCCGAAAGGTTCCCTTTCAACCGTCGGCTACAACCAAATCCCGAAATCCTCCACTAACGCTGAGCTCGATTGCACCCTTGTTTGAAACCACAGAGATATTCGGCTATAAAGATGAATGATTGACTTTGAAGAAGAAAGAGATGAAGAAATCGGCTAGATGGTGCTTGTTGCGTACAAAGAGAGATTCGGCCCTTAACAAATAAGAAGAAAGGAGATGAAGTTTAGAGAGATTCGACAATGATAAACTTTTGGAAGAAAGAGAGATTCGGCGAAAGCAAAGTAAAAAGAAAAGAAAAGAATGGAAGAGAAGAACAAGAAAAGAAATAATCTAAAATGGCTATATGGTTTCGGTTATGGAGGAGAATGAATCAAAGAAGAAGTTTTTGAAATTGGTGTACATTCGGCCAAAGAAGAAATAAAAAGAAATAAGATGAAAGAAAAATGCTCCTTTCAATGGTAGTATACTTTCGGCACAAAGAGGAAAAGAGTTTGAGAGGAAAAGAAAATAATATCAATTTGGTCAAGAATAATAGCCAAAACCAAAGCAAAACTTTACCTATTGCCCAAGACACATTCGGCTAGGGAGTGAGATTTTGGAGAGAAAAGAAAATGGTGCTCAAAAATGCTAAAGAATTTGACCAACTATCCCCTAATTCCTTTCAATAATCGGCCAACCCCCCTAGCCTCCATACCGTCCACATACATGGTCAATAGACCATAAAAGAAATTTCCAAAACATCATTCCTTACATCAAGCCTTATGTCCCCCTAACTTACCATAAGCTTAAGATTTCATTCCTTAAGTTAGCACTTGCCTTTTTCCTTAGTCTACTATCCATAAAAGAAAATAGTCCAACCTTACCTTAATTAAAGTTGACCAACACATGCCATACAAATGCAAAAATAAAAGTCACCTTTAAGTCTATCCATGGGATTCGAACCTAAGCCCCCCTCACACTGCTTGTGGCGTCACTTTCCAAGGCCCTAAGTGGCGCCTCCCTTGCCATTTTGCCAACTGGTTACTTGTGTCTAAATCCTCATACAACTTTTCTTAAGGCCTAACATGCTTAGCTTCTCTTCAAGACTTAAAATACAATATTTTCCTAAGGCATTCACCTACATTCTAAAGTTCTCGAAACTCCCAAAACACACTCAAACCACACACATAGGCACGCTACCACATACATTCAAGTTAAAACACATAACCCCTAGATCCCGGATATTACATGGCCACCAATATAACTCTCGAAGACCTTGGTACATCTTATTCCCACCAAGATACATAGCATAAGGACTACTATGCGCCTCTCTCAAAATAGACTGCCTCAGATCGGTGTCATTCGATACACAAATCCGTCCATCGAAACATAACACACCCTCAGAGTTCAACCCAAAATCTGTAGTGTTACCACTCTTAATCTGTCGGAATCGAGGACCCAAAGACTCGTCCTGTAACTTTTTCCCTAAATCTGATCTATCCAAGTCGGTTTAACCTGAAGCTCAGCCAACAGACTTCCATCACCAAATAAACTGAGGTGAGCAAACATCGCCCTTAAATCGGTCATAGCTCTACGGCTTAGTGTATCGACCACCACATTGGCCTTGCCAAGGTGGTACTCAATGGTGTAGTCATATTCCTTAAGCATCTCAATCCATCATGCTGCCTAAGATTTAACTCCTTCTGAGTAAGGAGATACTTGAGGCTCTTGTGACCAGTGTAGATGATACACTTCTCACTGTACAGATAATGCCTTCAGATTTTAGTGCAAATACTACAGTGGCCAACTCCAAGTCATACGTTGGATAATTTACCTTATGTGTCTTAAGCTGATGAGACACATATGCTACCACCTTACCATCCTGCATCAACACACATCCCAAACCGACATGATGCTTCGCTATAAACCGTGAACTCCTTTCCAGGTTCAGGCTGTATCAGAACAGGGGCCTTAATTAGTACAGTCTTGAGCTTCTCAAAGCTCTCTTGCTATGCATCAGTCCAGTTAAACGGTACACCATTATGTAGAAGATTAGTCAATGGTGCTGCAATCAATGAGAAGCGCTCTACAAATCACCGATAATAACCCGCCAATCCCAGAAAACTACAGATTTCAGACACTTTCCTAGGCTGCTTCCACTCTAACATAGCTTCAATCTTTCGAGGATCTACTTGAATCCCCTCAGCAAAAACCACATGTCCCAGAAATGTTACCTCATGTAACTAGAACTCGCATTTGCTAAACTTAGCATAGAGCTGCTTCTCCCTCAAAGTCTACAGAACAACTCTAATGTGCTTGTCATGCTCATCCTCAGTCCTCGAGTAAACCAGTATATCATCGATGAACACCACCAAAAACTGATCCAGATAAGGCTGAAATACTCGATTCATCAAATCCATGAAAGTCACCGGTGCATTCGTCAGTTCAAATGGCATCATTATGAAGTGTCGATAACGAGTCCTAAATGTCATCTTAAATACATCAGCTTCCATAACCCTCAGCTGATGATATCCAGAACGCAGGTCAATCTTGGAAAACACAGACGACCCCCGAAACTGGTCAAACAAATTATCTATCCTCGGAAGTGGATACTTGTTCTTAATGGCCAACTTGTTCAGCTGACGGTAGCCGATGCACATCCTCATGGATCCATCTTTCTTCTTAACAAACAATATCGGTGCTCCCCACGGAGACACACTAAGGCGGATGAACCCACAATCCAATAACTCCTGAATCTGAGCCTTTAGCTTCACAAGCTCCTTCGGTGTCATTTGATAGGGAGCGGTGGACACAGGAGCTGTATCAGGTAAGAGCTCAATACCACACTCCACTTCACGATCCGAAGGTAAACTAGGTAGCTTCTTAGGAAAGAGGTCCGGGAAATTCTTTATCGTTTTGATGTCTTTAACAGAGGAATCCCAAGAATCTGAAACACTTACATAAGCCAATAATGCCTCACATCCCTTACGTACTAACTTTTTCGCCACTAGTGTAGATATCACATTAGTAAAATAATTCTGGTGCTCTCTAATCATGACTACCTCATCATCCTCTTCAGTCCTCAATACGACCCTCTTAGTCACGCAGTCTAAGCTAACACAATGCTTGACCAACCAGTCCATCCCCAGAATTAAATTGAACTCCCTAAAGGGAAGCTCTATCAGATCAGCCAGAAAGATTTCTCCTTGAATCTCTAAAGGAACATCTCTAAACACCATGTTAACCCTTATAGATTGCCCAACGGACTCAGTACAGTAACCTCACTTGTAGTGCTCTCAACCAAGATCCTCAAATTTTCAGTCACAGTACAGGCTATATAGCAGTAAGTGGATCCTATATCTATCAATGTAGTATATGGAACATCAAAAATAAGAAACGTACCCATGATGACGTCTGGAGCATCTTCATCCTCTCAGCGATGACCAGCATAAACTAGAGCTGGCTGCCTCGCCTCAGTCTGTCTGACACCTTTGCCCAGTACTCTCTGCCTACGGCCCATACCATTACAACCTCTGGCCTGACCACGACCCCTCGGTGGCTGCTGAACTACCCTTGGTGGCTGTACAGTACCAGTACCCGGAGCTTGCCTCTGATCAGCCCTCAGCGGACACTCTTTAATGCAATGTTCCAACGACCCACATCTCAAGCATGCTGAAGTCCTCTTTCAACACTCGACCTGATAGCGTCTACCACAATCAGTACATGGCTGCAGTCCAGTAGCAGCAACAGGAAGTCCAGCTCTAATCGGCCCATCAGATCTGGCATTTTTCTTAGGCCTTTGCCTAAAACTCGAGGGCTCTGAATCCCTCTTGTTCCTACCCCTCTCTATCTCTATTTTGGCGCTTAGTGCGCTTAACATCCTCAGCAATCTTCGCCTTCTCGACTAGAACAAAAAAATCCCGCTCCCTCTGCGAAGCTATCAGAACTCTCAAATTATCTCTGGGGCCATACTCAAAGCGGGCACACCTCTCATACTCTAATTGTAACATCCTAAAAAATTTGAGTATCATTATGTTGCTTGTGTTAGCTCGGGTATGATTTTATTGTGTTCTTAATATAGTCTTGAGAAGGCTCAGGTTTAATTGGAGTTAGAATAAATTTTAGTAAAGAGTACTTTACTGTAGAGGAATCAGGTGACCTTGAAGTTTAAGTTAATTAAGTGATAAAAGATGGCATAAGATGAGCAATTGGCAAAGTGGTGATGGCGCCATAAGTTGGACTTGAGGGGAGAGGTTCGAATCTCCTAGCATGCAAATTGGGAGCTTTTATTGTTGCTTTTTCCTAGCATGTGTCGGCCAAGCATCATTCATGGATAAGATGGACTAATTTTTTTTATGGTAAGAAAACTAAAGTTTATGGCAAGCATGATTTTAGGGATGAAATTGCTTGATTTTGGGGATAGGATTCTCAAAGTTTAGGAAAATGGAGGATTGCAAGGCTTGAATCAAGGTTGATGTTTTGGTAACTTTTTCATGGCCGTTTTGACCATGAACATGGACGGCATTGTGGACTAAGGGGGTTGGCCGAATGTGTTAGTAGCTTGGCTAGGATTAAGAGTTAGCTTTTGGTCATTCCTAGCATTTTTGTGCAAAATTTGCAATTCTCTTCTCAACCTTTTCTCTTAGACGAATTTGAGCTTTTGGTAAGCCTTGTTCTTTTGACCATTTCATTTTCATGTTACCATTTGGGCACATTTTTGTTTAGCATCTCAAGACACTTTTCTCTTTTTACCGAAATACCAAAGCCAAGATCATTTTCTTTTCCTTCTCCTCCCCCATTGCCGAGTACACATTGTTCCTAAACTCATTCTCTTTTCTTCTCTTTGAAAACCAAATTTTAACACCTTCTTCCCATTCTCTCTTTTTCTTCATTTTTATCATTCAAACACTTTCTTCATTATTTTTCTCTTATGGCCGAATGTTAGTTTACTCCATTGCCGAATCTTTTTTCTTTTCTTTGTTTATTCATAGCCAAATCTCCCATTATACATAATTATTCTTCTCAATCATTTTTTTCAACTGTGGACAATAGGTAAGAGTTTCTTTTTAGTTTATGTTGGTTATTAGTTGCTTTGGCCGAATCTTAATGATGATAGGGAGAATATCTTTGATCAAAATCATCGTTCATTCTCTTAAACGTTTTCTTTCATTATATTTTAGTGTGATAGTGGAGGGCCGAAACTCAAGTGTTCGTGAGCATCGTGGAACGTTGGAATCGATTTAAGGTGTTAAGGTAAGGGTTTGTTAAGGACTCTCATTTTACTCGTCATATTGATATAGATGGATTATTGATCAATTTCGTTTTAGGGGATGTTTTTGCTCGATTCTCATATTGTGGAACAAGGATATTTTGTGACAATCAAGATAGGGACGAAAAGGGCGGTGAATAGTGTTCAGAAGAGGGATGGTTCCGCTATTCCCCCTAAGTTTAAGCGAAGGGCTGTTTCGGGAATCCGAGATTTTCCACCAGGTTGTGGACACTCATCCGAGGAGAATCAGTTGTTTGAAGTCGTTCGTACTCCCGAACCTTTATTTGTTCGTGGATTTTCATCGGGTAATGAACCAACAATCGGGGAGAAACCGCAAAGAGAAGTGGTTCGAAATTCTGAGGGTAAAAGTCTAGATCGTTATTTCTAAGATTCGATTTGTAAATAAATTATAGTGTTCAAATTTATCGTGATGCGTTTAGGTATCGACGAGCGGGAAAGTCTAGTTCTAACAGTAACTAGGTGTGTAACTTCACACTTATCTCAGGATAGATACTATACCGTAAGTATTGGGATAAAATCGTAAAGATGGCAACATCGGAAAATACGTAGTAATTAACACTTTAAATGCATGAATACATTTAAAGTCGTGAAATTTACAAAAAACAGCTAGATCGTTAAATGGGCCGAAAAACTCCTAGATCGTTAAATGGGCCGAAAAACTGCTAGATCGTTAAAATGGGCCGAAAAACTGCTAGATCGTAAAAATGGGCCGAAAAACTGCTAGATCGTTAAAATGGGCTGAAAAACTGCTAGATCGTAAAAATGGGCTGAAAAACTGCTAGATCGATAAAATGGGCCGAAAAACTGCTAGATCGTTAAATGGAATGGGCTAAATGCTATTTTGTCTTATGGGCCAAAATGAAAATTTGAATTATAGACTCACATGTATTATGGGCTTCTTGTTAAATTATCATATGGATATAGATTGTTATGCATACATGATTGCATGGGTTGGGATAATTGATGAAGAGAAGAAAGGCCTGTTGCCAAAATCTAGTTTGGTGGCTCTACCACAAATTTTTAATGGCTTAATGCCTCTAGTTCGGTGACTTTGTCACAATCTAGTTCGGTGGTGCAGCACAATATTATTTAAAAATGGCTTTATGCCTACGATTGGTGTGTTGGCGGGGTGGGTTAACTTGATCCCCATAGGTGTGTTGGTTGGTACGGGTGGTGTGTAGCGGATGGAAATTAGGTTTGGTTGGGAAATTTCATTTTACATGCATTTCATTTATTATATCATTAAATCCGTAAATGGGCTCAAGCCCAAAATAATATCTTGATGATCTGGCCCAATGAAGGTGGTAAGTAAGTTATACACTGAGTTTTGAGTAACTCACTCTGTTTAATTATCCATCTCAGGTAACGGCAATTGACGGAGGCTTGGGCCGAGGATGACTTCGTGGAGGCCATACTGAGAATATGGGTTTAATAAACTATGAACTTTTATTAAGTGATTACTTTTAATTACTATTTTGGGTATGATGTAATAAGGCCTTTATTAATATTTTTATGGATTTTTATGTGTGGATGGATTTAATTTTGTTTTAAAACATTTGAGATACTTTAACTATTCTTGATTTCAAATTCTTTTGGACTCTTTAAAAACTACTTTAAAGTTTTTGACAATTAAATACTAAATAATAAATTTTCAAATTAGTATTTCTTAATTCATCGATTTTAAATCATTTTTCTTAATTTTTACTAAACTTCATTTTCAAAAGGTTTTGTAGAACTGTTTTACCTAAATCATTAGAGAATTTAAAGGATGTTCGATCTGTGTGACAAACCAAATCTTGTCTTAACGCATAGACCTGGTTTGGGGTGTTACATTTAATGGTATCAGAGCCAGTTTCAAAACTCGACTGTGGTTGGGTTCAACAAATAACTTCCGTAAGAAATTATTTTAATTATGTTTTAAAGTTAGTATGGCACCACAAGCATCCGGCACCAAGTCAAGTAAGTATTCATTACTGAATGATTATTATGATGATATGATCATAGGAACACTCTAGAACTTCTAGTTTTAGATGTTGAAAATCGTAGAGATTGAGACTATAGGATGTGTTTGCGAAAAACAACTTTATCTCTTGAATCTCATAAAATATCGTTAATAAACACTAAAACAGTTTTCTAATTCATAAAATTCGTAATCTGATTAAAATGAGTTAGTCAGTATGAGCGCCAGAGGATGCAGATGTGGTAGACGTGGCTGTGGTAGAGGCCGAGGAGCTAGAGTTGTGTCTGCGGAATCGGGACATATTCCGGAAATGGATGCACCGGCATCACCAGCGTCAGAAAATGAATCACAAGAGAATAGGAGAGAAGATAATGCTTTGGCACGAGCAATGTTGCGAGTCCTTGAAAGGGTCGCTAGAACTAGAGCTGGGCCAACAGCTCGTGGGTCGATATCGGAGCGACTGAAATCAAGTGGTGCTGAGGTTTTCAGAGGTGTCTCAGGTGTAGCTCCAAATGTTGCTGAATATTGGCTTGAGGCGGTGGAGCGAATTATGGACGACCTAGAGTGCACTGTAGAACAGAAACTAAGATGGGCGGTGTCCTTGTTAAGGGACGAAGCATATCAATGGTGGCTTACTGTCCGAGAAGGCACTGAAGCTGCATTAGTTACTTGGGAATTCTTCAAAGCTGCCTTTCAGGGGAAATATGTAGGAACAAGTTATGTGGATGCCCGAAGGAAGGAATTTTTGAATCTGGTTTAAGGAAATAAGACGGTGGCAGCGTATGAGGCTGAGTTTTTACGCTTGAGTTGCTATGCTCGGACAATAGTGCCAACGTATCATGAGCGTTGTGTACGTTTTAAGGATGGGTTGAATGATGAGTTACGGATTCTGATAGCCCCACAACAAGTTAGAACTTTTGCCACGCTTGTGGAGAAAGACAAGATAGTCGAAGAGGCTAAGAGCTCAGAACGTTAGAATCGGGAAAGAGTTAGAGGCAAGAGAGATATAAAGTATTCGGATTCTTCAAAAAGGTTTCAGAAGAGGCCTCGGAATGATGAGCCAGCTCAAGGTAGAGCACCTGTAGCTATTAATCAGAGTCGAGACTGTACTGAATGTGGGAAACGACATTTCGGAGAGTGCTGGAGGAAAACTGGTGCTTGTTATAAATGTGGTTCAATGGATCATAAATATAAGAATTGCCCTCGACGGATGGATACGACTCAGAAAGCTCGTAATCCTGATGCACAGCCGGCCAGAGGAATTCAGCAGCCACCGGGAGGCCGTGGACCAAGTCGTGGTGGTAATGGGGCTGGACGTGGTCAAGGTGCACCGGGGCGAGGCAATGGTTCTAGAGGTAACGCAGATGCAAGACAGCCAGGATTGGTATATGCAGTTAGACGCCGCGAGGATGGCAATGCACCTGATGTGATAACTGGTACGTTCTTCATCTTTGATGTACCTATTACTGCTTTGATAGATATTGGTTCTACCCACTCATATGTTGCTAGTGCCATATCTGGAAACTTGAATCTAGAACCTGAAATTACCGATAGTGAGATGACGATAATTAGTCCTTTAGGACAGTCGGTAATTGTAAATAAACTGTTTAGAGACGTGCCCTTAGAAATCCAAAGAGAAATATTCTTGGCGAATTTGATGGAATTGCCTTTCGGCAAGTTCGATCTCATTCTGGGCATGGATTGGTTGGTTAAGCACCGGGCGCATTTGGATTATGCTGAAAAGAGGATGTCAATAAGGACTTCGGATGATAAGGAAGTAGTAATGATAGGCGAACAAAGGAATTACTTGGCAAATTTGGTATCTGCGTTAAAGGCAGAAAAGTTGGTGTGGAAAGGGTATGAAGCATTCCTAGCTTTTATTAGTGCTTTGGATGCCAAAGAGTTATCAGTGGAAGATGTGAGAACGGTGAAGGAATTTCCAGATGTATTTCCCGAGGAACTTCCTGGTATACCTCCAGATCGGAAGTAGAATTTGGTATTGAGCTTTTGCCCGGAACGACTCCAGTGTCCATTGCTCCTTATAGAATGGCACCGAAGGAGTTGGCGGAGCTTAAAGCTCAAATTCAAGAATTGCTGGATCGGGGTTTTATTCGACCGAGTGTGTCTCCGTGGAGAGCACTGGTTTTGTTCGTTAAGAAGAAGGATGGGTCGATGCGTATGTGCATTGATTACAGGCAGTTGAATAATTTGACGATCAAGAATAGGTATCCTTTGCCGAGAATTGATGACCTGTTTGATCAATTGAAAGGAGCTTCAGTTTTCTCCAAAATTGATTTGAGATCGGGTTATCACCAACTTAAGGTGAAAGAAGCAGATATTCATAAGACGGCATTCCGAACTCGTTATGGACATTATGAGTTTTTGGTGATGCTATTTGGGTTGACCAATGCACCAACTGCATTTATGGACATGATGAACTGGGTCTTTCAACCATATTTAGACCGGTTTGTGGTAGTGTTCATAGATGACATTTTGGTATATTCAAGGAATGAAGAGGTACATGACTCACATTTGCGTATAGTATTGCAGTTACTTCGAGATAAGCAACTTTATGCCAAATTCAGTAAATGTGAATTCTGGTTAAGGGAAGTGACTTTCTTGGGTCATGTGGTATCAGCGGAAGGAATAAGGGTGGATCCTCAAAAGATTGAGGCTGTACTGAATTGGAAACCACCAAAGTCAGTAACTGAGATTCGGAGTTTCTTGGGTTTGGCTGGTTATTATAGACGCTTTGTTGAGGGGTTTTCACTGATTGCTGCACCCCTAACTAAGCTGTTGCGGAAGGGAGTACCGTATATATGGACTGAAAAACAACAAGAAAGTTTCGAGAAATTGAAGAAGATTCTGATGGAAGCACCAGTTTTGATTCAGCCTGAGGCTGGAAAAGAATTTATCGTTTATTGTGATGCGTCTCACACGGGTTTAGGTTGTGTGCTGATGCAAAATGGAAAAGTGGTGGGTTATGCTTCTCGTCAGTTGAGACTGCACGAAGTAAACTACCCTACTCATGACTAGGAGTTAGCTGCGGTAGTGTTTGCTTTAAAGATTTGGAGGCACTATCTCTACGGTGAGAAGTCTATCATCTATTCGGATCACAAGAGTCTTAAGTATCTTCTTACTCAGAAGGAGTTAAACTTGAGACAAAGAAGATGGGTAGAACTGTTAAAGGATTATGATTTCTCAATCGAGTATCATCCTGGAAAGGCTAATGTGGTAGCTGACTCGTTAAGTCGTAAAGTGGTATCTGATTTGAGAGCAATGTTTGCTCATCTGAGTTTGTATAAGGATGGTAGTCTGTTAGCGGAACATCAGGTGAAGCCTCTGTGGTTAGAACAAATCAAGGAAAAGCAGATATCAGATAAAAAGTTGGGACCCTTAATTCAGCAAGTTGAAAGTGGTGAAATAGGGGATTTTGGTATAAACACGGATGGAGTGCTGTGTTTTCGTGGAAGAGTTTGTATGCCTAAAGACTCGGATTTGAAACAAATGATTCTGCGGGAGGCGCATAGTAGCCCTTATGCTATGCACCCCGGAGGAAATAAGATGTACCGAGATCTCCGTGAACAGTATTGGTGGCCAGGGTTGAAGCGTGAGATTTCTGAGTTTGTAGGAAAATGTTTGACTTGTCAACAAGTGAAGGCGAAGCATCAATTGCTGTCAGGCTTATTACAACCGGTAAAGATTCCTCTTTGGAAATGGGAGCAGATAACAATGGATTTTGTTAGTGGGTTACCTTTAACACCTACTAAGAAAAATTCTGTTTGGGTAATAGTTGATTGATTGACGAAGACTGCTCATTTTCTACCAGTTCGTACGAATTACTCATTACAGAAGTTGGCTAAGCTGTATGTATCTGAAATCGTGAGGTTGCATGGGGTACCAGTGTCTATTATATCAGATAGGGATCCTAGGTTTACATCACAATTTTGGAAAGCTCTGCATGAAGCTTTGGGAACAAAGTTAAACTTCAGTACGGCTTTTCATCCTCAGTCAGATGGTCAGTCGGAAAAGTAATTCAGTTATTGGAAGACATGTTAAGGGGATGTGTGATTGATTTCAAAGGTAGTTGGGAGGATTTTCTACCGTTGATAGAATTTGCGTATAACAACAGCTATTAGTCTAGCATTCAGATGGCACCCTACGAGGCATTGTATGGTCGTAGGTGTCGTACTCCTACTTGTTGGATTGAATTGGGCGAACGGTAGATGTTGGGTCCTGAGTTGATATCTGAGACGGAAGAAAAGGTAAAAGTTATTCGAGCACGGTTAAAGGAAGCTTCGGATAGACAGAAGTCGTATGCAGATCTGAAACGTAAGGATATCGAGTTTGCTGTGGGGGATCAGGTTTTTCTGAAAGTCTCACCCTGGAAGAAGATTTTCAGATTTGGAAGGAAGGGCAAGTTGAGCCCTAGGTTCATTGGACCATATTGTGTGATGAAGCGTGTTGGTCTAGTGGCCTATTAGATTGAATTACCTCCGGAGTTGAGTCAAATTCATAATGTTTTCCATGTTTCCATGCTGGGGCGCTATAGATCAGATCCATCTCACATAGTACCGGTAGAAGAAGTGGAGTTGAGATCAGATTTTTCTTTCGAGGAGGAACCAGTGGAAATCATAGACTGAGATGTTAAGGTGCTAAGAAAGAAGACCGTGCTGTTGGTCAAGGTTTTATGGCGTAATCACGGAGCGGAGGAAGCTACGTGGGAGCCTGAGGATGCAATTCGGCAACAATATCCTCACCTCTTTTAATCAGGTAAATTTTAAGGACGAAATTTTCTTTAAGGGGGTAGAATTGTAACATCCTAAAAAATTTGAGTATCATTATGTTGCTTGTGTTAGCTCGGGTATGATTTTATTGTGTGCTTAATATAGTCTTGAGAAGGCTCAGGTTTAATTGGAGTTAGAATAAATTTTAGTAAAGAGTACTTTACTGTAGAGGAATCAGGTGACCTTGAAGTTTAAGTTAATTAAGTGATAAAAGATGGCATAAGATGAGCAATTGGCAAAGTGGTGATGGCGCCATAAGTTGGACTTGAGGGGAGAGGTTCGAATCTCCTAGCATGCAAATTGGGAGCTTTTATTTTTGCTTTTCCTAGCATGTGTCGGCCAAGCATCATTCATGGATAAGATGGACTAATTTTTTTTTTATGGTAAGAAGACTAAAGTTTATGGCAAGCATGATTTTAGGGATGGAATTGCTTGATTTTGGGGATAGGATTCTCAGACTTTAGGAAAATGTAGGATTGCAAGGCTTGAATCAAGGTTGATGTTTTGGTAACTTTTTCATGGCCATTTTGACCATGAACATGGACGGCATTGTGGACTAAGGGGGTTGGCCGAATGTGTTAGTAGTTTGGCTAGGATTAGGAGTTAGCTTTTGGTCATTCCTAGCATTTTTGTGCAAAATTTGCAATTCTCTTCTCAACATTTTCTCTTAGACGAATTTGAGCTTTTGGTAAGCCTTGTTCTTTTGACCATTTCATTTTCATGTTACCATTTGGGAACATTTTTGTTTATCATCTCAAGACACTTTTCTCTTTTTGCCGAAATACCAAAGCCAAGATCATTTTCTTTTCATTCTCCTCCCCCATTGCCGAATACACATTGTTCCTAAAATTATTCTCTTTTCTTCTCTTTGAAAACCGAATTTTAACACCTTCTTCCCATTCTCTCTTTTTCTTCATTTTTATCATTCAAACACTTTCTTCATTATTTTTCTCTTATGGCCGAATGTTAGTTTACTCCATTGCCGAATCTTTTTTCTTTTCTTTGTTTATTCATAGCCGAATCTCCCATTATACATAAGTATTCTTCTCAATCATTTTTTTTCAACTGTGGACAATAGGTAAGAGTTTCTTTTTAGTTTATGTTGGTTATTAGTTGCTTTGGCCGAATCTTAATGATGATAGGGAGAATCTCTTTGATCAAAATCATCGTTCATTCTCTTAGACGTTTTCTTTCGTTATATTTTAGTGTGATAGTGGAGGGCCGAAACTCAAGTGTTCGTGAGCATCGTGGAACGTTGGAATCGATTTAAGGTGTTAAGGTAAGGGTTTGTTAAGGACTCTCATTTTACTCGTCATATTGATATAGATGGATTATTGATCGATTTCGTTTTAGGGGACATTTTTGCTCGATTCTCATATTGTGGAACAAGGATATTTTGTGACAATCAAGATAGGGACGAAAAGGGCGGTGAATAGTGTTCGGAAGAGGGGTGGTTCCGCTATTCCCCCTAAGTTTAAGCGAAGGGTTGTTTTGGGAATCTGAGATTTTCCACCGGGTTGTGGACGCTCATCCGAGGAGAATCAGTTGTTTGAAGTCGTTCGTACTCCCGAACCTTTGTTTGTTCGTGGATTTTCATCGGGTAACGAACCAACAATCGGGGAGAAACCGCAAAGAGAAGTGGTTCGAAATTCTGAGGGTAAAAGTCTAGATCGTTATTTCTAAGATTCGATTTGTAAATAAATTATAGTGTTCTAATTTATCGTGATGTGTTTAGGTATCGACGAGCGGGAAAGTCTAGTTCTCACAGTAACTAGGTGTGTAACTTCACACTTATCTCAGGTTAGATACTATACCGTAAGTATTGGGATAAAATCGTAAAGATGGCAACATCGGAAAATATGTAGTAATTATCACTTTTGTGTAAATGCATGAAAACAGTTAAAGTCGTGAAATTTACGAAAAACTCTAGATCGTTAAATGGGCCGAAAAACTGCTAGATCGTTAAAATGGGCTGAAAAACTGCTAGATCGTAAAAATGGGCCGAAAAACTGCTAGATCGTTAAATGGGCCGAAAAACTGCTAGATCGTTAAATGGAATGGGCTAAATGCTATTTTGTCTTATGGGCCAAAATGAAAATTTGAAATATAGACTCACATGTATTATGGGCTTCTTGTTAAATTATCATATGGATATAGATTGTTATGCATACATGATTGCATGGGTTGGGATAATTGATGAAGAGAAGAAAGGCCTGTTGCCAAAATCTAGTTCGGTGGCTCTGCCACAAATTTTTAATGGTTTAATGCCTATAGTTCGATGACTTTGTCACAATCTAGTTCGGTGGTGTAGCACAATATTATTTAAAAATGGCTTTATGCCTACGATTGGTGTGTTGGCGGGGTGGGTTGACTTGATCCCCACAGGTGTGTTGGTTGGTACGGGTGGTGTGTAGCGAATGGAAATTAGGTTTGGTTGGGAAATTTCATTTTACATGCATTTCATTTATTATATCGTTAAATCCGTAAATTGGCTCAAGCCCAAAATAATATCTTGATGATCTGGCCCAATGGAGGTGGTAAGTAAGTTATACACTGAGTTCTGAGTAACTCACTCTGTTTAATTATCCATCTCAGGTAACGGCAATTGACGGAGGCTTGGGCCGAGGATGACTTCGTGGAGGCCATACTGAGAATATGGGTTTAATAAACTATGAACTTTTATTAAGTGATTACTTTTAATTACTATTTTGGGTATGATATAATAAGGACTTTATTAATATTTTTATGGATTTTTATGTGTGGATGGATTTAATTTTGTTTTAAAACATTTGAGATACTTTAACTATTCTTGAGTTCAAATTCTTTTAGACTCTTTAAAAACTACTTTAAGGTTTTTGACAATTAAATACTAAATGATAAAATTTCAAACTAGTATTTCTTAATTCATCGATTTTAAATCATTTTTCTTAATTTTTACTAAACTTCATTTTCAAAAGGTTTTGTAGAATTGTTTTACCTAAATCATTACAGAATTTAAAGGATGTTCGATCTGTGTGACAAACCAAATCTTGTCTTAACGCATAGACCTGGTTTGGGGTATTACACTAATGCCACCACACCTTGCGCATAACAGCTCAGTCTCAAGAACTTGGCCTCATACTCGTCCACACACCTCCTACAGGCATCTACGCAGCTCGGCGCCACATTTTTTCACCTGGAAGGCAGTCTTAAAGAACTCTCAGGTCAGGCGTTAAGGCTGAGTGCCCTCCTTAACAGTAAGCCACCATTGATATGCGTCATCACGCAGCAGTGAGACTGCACCCTTTAATTTCTACTCTGGGGTGCAATCTAGATCATCCATGATCCTCTCCATGGCCTCAATCCAGTACTCGGCCACATTAGGGGCACCTCTAGTGACACCCCTGAATAATTCAGCCCCATTGGACCGGAGTTGTTCAGTAACCGGCCCTTGGACCCCAAATCCAATATTGCTCCCAGCGACCCTCTCCAAAATTCTGAGCATAGCCTGGGACAATGCATCGCCCCCAACCATGCGATCCTGAAATCCGGTCTCAGTCGCAGGTGAAACCGGCGTCTCACTAGTATCCAAGTTAGGCAGGTTGCTAGAAGATGAGGACCCAGCTCGAGCCCCTTTACGGCCTCTACCACGGCCTCTAGTACCCCGTCCGCGGATACCTCGTGTGCTCATATCTAATTGTATTATTTGTATTTAGAAATTTTATGAATCAGTTACAATTCAATATTTATTAACTGATGTTTTATGTAGAACATTATCGGTAATTTAGAGTTTGTTTTCGCATATCGCAGTTTCACTACAGTTTTCAGTATAGTATACTACCTATAGTAGTTTCAGAATATACTATAAATAACAGTTTCAGTTTAAAACAATTCACAGTTTAGAATACTTACAGGATTGGTGCGGGAGAATCGGTGTACCACTTACTCAGTAAAACATTTCAAACCATTTTGTAATCAATTCTTCAAAACCAAATTTTAAAACCCATAATCCACAGTCGAGTTTTACAACCTGGCTCTAATACCACTAAATGTAACACCCAAACCCTGCCTAGACGTTATGGCCAAATATGGCGATGTCACATGGAATGAAATTTTGAAAACTAGTTTATTATAATAAAACCGTGTTCGTTTTATTACTATTATTGATTCTAGAAATCGCTTACTCATCTAGTCGATTATTTTAAAACATAATTCATTGCGGAAGCTTTAAGAACAGTTTAAGTAATCGTGTGTTTAGAGAAAACATTTATTATTTTGAAAATCGAGCTTTCCTACAACTAATAGTTGTAAATCCATAAAGTAAAGAAAACTAAGGACCAAATCAAAACAAAAGTTTGTAAGTCCCAATTACAACCAAAAACTTAACCAATAGAAATGAACCTATGAATCATAAATTAAAAATCATAGAAGTCCAAAACCATGGTCACCGTCGAGTCCTCCGCCACACCGATCCATCTAAGTCTAGGGATTATCTGTGCACATTAAACAAAAGGAGTGAGTTTTTGTAAACTCAGTGTGTAACCCCATAGAAAACAAACAACAGTAATCACAGTGCACAGTCAAAATCAGTCTTCGACCTAAGCCCCTTTCAGTATCAGTAGCAGTTGGGCCTTAGCCCATCACAGTAACAGTAGCAGTAATGCAGTATTTAGTATGAAAGTCCTACCCAACCAGCCTCTACACATCATCTCCGTCCAACCCTACACTCTAAGTGGGGATTAAATCAACACACCCATCCTTACACTCCAGGTAGCACCGAATGCGGCACAAAAAAGTAATTTGCAGCTGAGCTGCCAGTATATTAGGCTTAAGAGCCTTTCAGTACACTTCCTTCAAATATAATCAACCCAACCCCATGTAATGTAGCATACAAATCATGACATCCTATCCCATGATATCAGTACAAATAACCAGTTCAGTATACATGCATACTATCATCATGCTCAATATATATACATCAAACAATCAGTTCACACAATTAGAGGTTTAAGTGATGCTTACTGACCCTAGAGTAGGTACACAGTCGACTTGGGCGACCCGTGCAACCTTAGCAATCAATTCAGTGAAAATGGGCTCACACGCCCATGTGGCCTACCCGTGTGGGCCTACACGACCCAGATTTGCCTTTGCCATGTGGATCACACGGCCTGACCCAAAATCCCACACGGCCGTGTGCCCACACGGCCCAAATTAGTCTAGCCCGTGTGTCGCACACGGCCCACCTGGCCATTACACGGTTGTGTCTTGTGCGCACGGCCTGACCTTGTCAATCACACGCCCGTGTTGTGTCACACAGCCAACCACACGGGTGACCACACGTCCGTGTGGCATCGACTGTGAGGTTTTTGGCTTTCTGTGAAACCTCATTTTCTGTGCAATCGTGTACACACCTGGTTTTGATTGAAGCTAAGACGAACCCCAAGCCTTCCAGAACCTACCAACTGACATATCAACACCCAAAACTCGATTAATTTCGATTATAGAAGCCATTCTTTCTGAAACCCCAAACGAATAACTTGAAAACTACGTAAAACGACGGTTCAAAGTCTTACCAAGATGGATACGATAACCAGAAGTCACCACACACTAGAAAACCCGTTTAAAACCTTCGTGTAGCACCTAAACGTGAGTAAAATGAACCTTCTATTAATCGCTTAACCAAAACAACGACAGAACTAAGGAAAATACCACTTACCGAACAAGGGAAAACAACCACAGTACGTCGAAAATGGATTGAACAAGGTAATAAAATAAGAAAGGAGAAATCAAATGGAAAATCAGCAGCAAGTGGGGAAAAGAGATGCTAGAGAGAAATGGAGAAAGGAGAGGGAAAAATTCGTTAGAAAACTTGGGAGAATGAGGAGGGAGAGCCGAATGCAATAACCAACAACAACAGGATAACTCGATAACTCTCCAATCCCTTATTTTTCTCCCTACATCCCTACTACTCACAACCACTACAGAATTTCGACTAAACCGAAACTCCTTCAGTTCACAGAGTAAAAATATACGCTCATGCACACGCAAGGATTTGAACACAAGACCTTCAACAAACTACCACTCAACTTAATCACCAGACCAGCAGGCCTATTCTGTCATAAGCTTATCAACAATTAAATAAAAGCCTATTGACCAAAGATAGGGCTTTATTCATAAAAATACCCAAAATTTTCCCAAGTCATGGCTTGAACTTGGGACCTTGCACACATACCCAGAACACATAACCACTGAAGTAGATACACATTTGTGTCACACTTTCGCAAAAACAAAAATTTAAATTTTGGGGCGTTACATCACTAAATTGCAATTCAGTGTTTTTGCGAAATTAGCTTGTAATGGCTATACAAGGGAATAGACTTTACAGCCAACCAAACAATTGAATGGCTTTATTGTATTTATTGTATTGAATAAGGTAGGAATGGCAATGCCATTCATGTGAACCAAACATAGCACTAGTAATAGACAACTGTAATATTTTATATAAATATTAATTGTAATATGTGATGAATAAGGGAGAATTCAAATACATTAACCCTTTTTATTATAGTTTTGTTTGTCAAAATTTTGCCTGTTATAAAAAGGTGGTTGTTATACACCTATAACACCATGCTATTAAGAGACAATTGTTATAAACCTATAATATAATTTATATCGTGGTTTTTTTATCAAATAAAGAAATTATGAATTATGTTAAAAAAATAAGGAGAAAGAAAGTGAGAATCAAATCAATAAAATTAAAATGTGTATGGTAGGTACATGCATTACTACTTTTAAGCATATTTTATTTTACATTCATTTACATGATTAATTATGAAGTTCATAACTGTAAGAAGTTCAGCTAATCACTATGAGTTATCAAATTAAATTAATTAATTTCTGATGAGTTATTAAATTCAAGTAATCAATTTATAAGTTTATAATGTTCCAAATTCATAATAAAATATTTAATTATGAAACTTAATAATTTATTGAACTGGTATCTTTAATTCCACTAATTGAAGATTATTTTTTACAATATATTGTTATTTATAACTAATTTAATAAATAATGCAATTCGTAACTTCTATTGTTGTTGTTATAAGTGAAAATAAAATATAAAAAAAAATTAGTTCTACTAAAAACTTGATTGTTATAGCAAGTGGTTGTTATAAATTGGGCTAATTGTATAAAATTACAAAAAGAAAAATATAAATATTATAATAATAGATCATGTGGAATTTTATTCTTAAATATTGTTTCTAATTTAACTTTAATTTTTAATTATTGAATGTAGATTATTAATTAAGTTTAAATATTGTGACCACTAAATAATTTATTGTGACATTATATCTACTTTAATTTTAATAATGAATGTAATTTGTAAAAAATAATGATAAACTTAAAAAGATTTTTAAAATGGTTTTAAATTTATAGCGAATTGTTATGAGAAATTGTAAGTTAAATTATTGAATATAAACAAATTGAAAGGACTTATTATGAAAATATAAATTGTAGAACACCATTAAAAATTATAAAAAAGGTGGAGGTGTTATGAGAAATTGTAAGTTAAATTATTGAATATAAACAAATTGAAAGGACTTATTATGAAAATATAAATTGTAGAACACCATTAAAAATTATATAAAAAAGGTGGAGGGGTTTATGTTGAATTTCCCACTCCACAAAAACATACTTTCTTTCATTTGTCACATGTCAAAATTTTATAGTGTCAACACATTAAAAATTTAAAATACTTGTAATATAATATATATATATATATATATATATATATATATATATGATTTAAAACAATTATGATATAAATTCTATAATACATAAAAGAAAAAAAAATTAACATATTACAGATTAGAAAATTGGTCGAGCTCAGTCTTTGAATATTGGAGTTTAAATCAGACTCATAATTTATGAGTAAATTTTTTTATTCAAACTTATTTTTCGAACTTAATATTTTTTTTAAACTCTTTCAAATTTTGAATAAACTTTCGAGCTTGCATGGTTAATCCAATCTTTTAAGGATATGCAAATAATCGAGTATTATATATTAAAATGAGTAATTTTGCTGGATTTTTTTTACTTTTAGAATAAATTTTTAAATTACTAATATTTATTTATACGGATTTATATATACTTTTAAACGTAGTTTAAATCATTTAATTTTGTTAAATAATGGGAAATAAAAACTTATACTCAAAATAAACATTTAAAAGATTGTTTATAGTTACGAGTTTAAAGCTAGCTATTATTAATATTAACATGATTTCTCATGACGTTTTGTCTTTCAATTAATTATTTTAGGTTAAATTATAGAGTTAAAATTTAAAAGTTATAATATGTTTGAAGTTTTTATAATTTTTTTGTATATAATTTTCAAGAATTTAATTTCTTTATTTATTGAATTTAAAAATTTAGGTTTAGTTGTTTATACAGTAAAAAATTATCTATTAAATTAATTTGTGTGACATTCGAAAAAAAAAAACCTCGGTAGTTATGTGACAAAAAAATGGCATTGTAATAAACCTAAAGTTAATATAGAATTTTAATGATGTTAATAATTCTTAAAATTCACATCAACATTTTAATCAGAATAAAGTATTTAGACTAACTAATGACATTATTAACATTGAGGTACCAAATATGGAGTATTACCAGAGTTTATGTTTCAAAACTAACAAAGTTTTAAAAACATTTTAATTCACAACATCAATCAAAGTAAAACCAATCAATGACATACAGATGAGATTTTAGGAGAAAGATGCAAATTTTCAAACTGTGTGGCCTGGCCGTGTGACCCACACAGCTGAGAAAACGCCCGTGTCTCAGGCCGTGTGGACATTCGAAGTAGGGACAACTGCCGTGTCCCAGCCCATGTCCATACCCGTGTAACTCTCTGACTTGGGTCACACGGCCAAGCCACACGCCTGTGTGCCAGGTCGTGTGTCACACTCGGTTAAGACACACGCCCGTCTCCTAGCCTTGTGGATAAAAAATAGACAATTTCCAAGCCATTTTTCTCACCCAAAGCCTAATTACTTACACCAACTAAATGCACCTATTTTCATGCATTCAAGATATACCTAAAACATGCATAAACATGCTAGAACATCATAGTACTTAGCCATACAACCAATATGCCTTAAAGGCACCTCAAACACAACAATCAAATTTGACTAAACATTTGCTAAATTTAGCCATAAATCAATCAACCAATTGAACAACTTATATACTACATTTACCATAATGTTCACATACCATTTTCATACTCATAACCACCAATATGACCATATATGCCAACTATCATCAATATACCTTAATGACCACATTCAAGCAAATCAAAGAACAAATCATTGCTTACATCTTAATTACCATTCCAAACTCTCATCATTTAGGTACCATAAACACCATATTAATAACCATTACAAGGCTCAAATATATACATGCCAACATAAGACCATTTCATCACCCAAAAGACCATAATTACAAGCCAATACAAATGGCTATATCATCAAACAAAAACACCTATACATGTCTATATTTAACCAATTATCAATTAACCTGTTTTCATGGCAAAACATAACATAATTGATACATAGCAACCATACCATATTAGATTCATGCTATATCTAGTTCAAAACCTTTCCAAAGTAAACTATATATTGACCATGTTTAGATCAATTTATCACATACCATTTTGGTCATTTCAGAACATGCATCAATTTGACCATATTAACCATAACCAATAAGATATCAATAGTACTTCACATCCATGGCAACATTTCATGCCATAATCATCAACTAAAATGACATATACACACCAAACTCATCAACTAAACATTAGACATAGTCCACCTATACATGCCATTATAACCACAACCAAAGCATTAAAATCTACGATAAAATCAATGGATAGTGTGATGGATCTCTGACTAGCTTCCAACCCGATCGAGCTTCTTATAATCTGCAAGGTAAAGGAAAAATAACTACGTAAGCATTGTATGCTTAGTAAGCTCGTATAAAATTTAAGCATAAAATTCTATATTGAAAATAAACTTATTAGAATAGACATAACCCTATGCCAATGCCAAAATTCATAAAACTATATGATCGTCGACTCACAAATGAGTAAATTCATTAATGTCACATATATTTATAATTCATAACAAGAAAAAGTAGACACCTGTTTTTTTTCTATTCTTTCCAATTTTAATTTCGTTTGTTTCTTTCTTCTTCTGTTTTACACAATTGTTATTTATCGTTCCGTCAAAAGAGATTGCTCTTGTGTGTTTTGTGCAATCGGATGTGAGCCAGAATAGTCCTATGGAGGCGAAGCGGTTAATCTTTGTTGTTTGCAATTCCGATTTAAGGTGTGTTTTCGAAACTATTGATTTTAAGTGTTAAGTCATTGATGGATTGCATGATATTCTGCATATTTCGATATATTTCTGGATTTCCACGGGATGGGGATCATTTCGGTGTCAAAAACACAAATTTTAAGCTGTTTCAGTGTGGTTTCGTGACCACACGGGTAGTCCACATGGTCGTGTGCAATTGGAAATCTAGGGTTTTCGATGGTTTTTGGTTTCACATGGTCGGGTCACACGGGTATGTGAGATCTCTACACAGCCGTGTCTCATCTGCACTTTATTTTTGGCATTTTTTGACAGTGAGTTACACGGGCTACTCACACGGTCGTGTAATTTGGTCACAGGGGCATGTGTCTCCTCCACATGGACATATAGGCCTCCACACGGCCTCCACATGGCCGGGGCATACGGCCATGTGGACCTATTTTGTAGAAATTTTTGTTTTGAGTCATAAACTGTCTGTTTTATGTTTCTATGTAATCCAACCCTCAGTCAAGCCTAGGTAAGTGTGTTTGGGGCTCGATTTAGTTTGGTTCGTGTATATATGTGCGTTTATGGGATTTAATTTTATTGCTCGTTTATGTGATGAATAAGTATGAGTTTATTGTTGTTGTCGTAACGGAATATTAGAGTACAAGTGTAATCAAATCTGAATCTACTTAACTAGAAATATTAATGTCTGTTTCTGTATGTTGTCTGTGTAATGTGTGCATTGTTGCATAACATGAAAATTTTGGGATCTAGTTATGAAGAGAAGGAAGATAGACTTAGCAGTTTTAACTACAACACTTTTGTCTAGCGGTTTACCACACTATTCTATACGTATATCAGCTCAGCTATATACAGTTACTCAAGTGGCATAGTTCCACGTTGTGGTGTGTAGGGTGAATGAACCTATTATGGTTCTATGTGGTGTGCATGGTGGACGGGCCTTCCATAGCCCTTATGTGGTGTGCTGGATAGACAAAGTGGTGTTTGGTTGGTGGGGTGGGATTTTGACTTGTGCATCTGTTCGCATTTGAATATACGTCTGTTTGTCATAATATTTTTTCTGTTTGTGTGAACTTTTGGTTATTGACAATATAGTCAAATTTTATGTAACATGTTTTGATTATTGCGTATGATTGGATCATTATTTCTGTGGTTTGATATTGTATTTGACATACCGGTTGAGACTTTCGTAAGTGATATTTTTATACATATGCTTGTCTGAAGTATTTATTGTGTCACTTCGTGTTTTCCCATCTATTCATGTTTTGAACTCACACTGAGTTCGCGTAGCTCATCTCTGTAGTGTTTTTCCTTTCAGGTACATTTTGTGTTTTGGAGCTAGACTCGGCATACTGGAGGTCTCAAAAAGATATGGTTTGATTCAGTTTAAGTAAAATATCATAAGTTTTATACGTTTAATTTTAAGTCGGTTTGTAAAACGATTATATAAATTGTGGTAGAAGTTTTTATAGTGGACTTTCGTAAGGTGTTATTTGGACTGAACTTTAGAAATTGTGGATTTTATTTTCGAATGTTTGACGTCGGTTTAATATTGTTTCAAAAGTAATGAACAAAAAGTTTTTCTTGGTTTGAAGTAAAGTTTTTGTTTCCACCACTTTTGGTGGCCTATGTAACCTCCAGGATTCGGCCTAAACTTCTAGGCCGGGTTTTGGGGCGTTACAATATGCAATTTGCTCACATTTAAATACATCATCTATCACATTAAACCTTTTACAAAATCATAATACTTTCCAAATACGTACTTACCGTTTCATTCTCTTTTCTTACCCGTTTCATATGCATAGTACAAGCACAAGCACAATCATAAACATCAATCATATCCACAAGCTTGGCATAAGCTTAAGCACATCAACAACACATGTTAGCTCATTTAGATATGATTCATATGAATTTGACATGGATAACCATTATACTTTATCATAATTCAATTGGATTTATCATCCATCTCATAACATATCATATTTTCCATGTATCACCATTTCAATGAGTTTTATGCATACATATCTTAATTCATATTGAACACTTACCATTTCATTTGCATAACACATAAGACATAAACATAACATTAATCATAATCACAAGTTAGTGATTAAACACATAACTTAGCAAAATCACCACATGATAAAATAACTTTCATGAATATAGCATAAAAGCATTCATACTTTTCATGAGCATGGCTATACACATTTTAATCATCCACTGTTCATACCTTTCCATACTTTCATGACATTGCCAACCGGAACACTT
The DNA here is from genome assembly GCA_005393395.2 of Gossypium australe. Classification (NCBI taxonomy): domain Eukaryota; kingdom Viridiplantae; phylum Streptophyta; class Magnoliopsida; order Malvales; family Malvaceae; genus Gossypium; species Gossypium australe. Next base: position 20,594,123 of record CM016619.1, on the reverse strand, counting down.
ACTGTTCCTTCCCTTTGTATGCCCGTTGAACCACTTAGAATAATATCAGATGCATGGGAATCTCACACACTGTGTGCTAATATATGGTCAAAACCATTTCTTTCCTTTTCCTTTACATAGATGCTCTCACTCGAGCCATAAATGGGTCTGCTCACACAAGCTGTCGGTCAGAACGTAGCTACACGGTGCTGCTCATACAAGCTGTCAAGTAACGACAATACATGCCAAAAACTCAGCCACCGGTAGGACGTTCAGGACCAGCACCCGAAACACGGTAATCCTAATGACATGTCATTTGTATCCTATATATTCCTAAGGTTCAAACGGGGCTCGATAGTCGCCGTACGTCGTTGAATTTCCATAATTTCTTTACAAGATAAATTGTATAATAACATATATATATATATATATATTCATTTTCAATAAAATAATATAAAAACATTCAATTTAATCAACATTATATATAGTACAGTTCATACGAACTTACTTGGCTAAATTGCAGAAATGTCAAAGTATAGGGACATTTTGGTAATTTTCTATTCTCTTCGATTTTCCACGCGATCTTGATCTAAATTAATAATTTCATTCAATGTATTAATTTAGATGGTAAAACAATGTATTTTATGCAATTTAGTCATTTTTGACATTTTTACAAAATTGCCCCTAAAGTTTTACTTTTATTCAATTTAGTCTTTGAGCCCAAAACATGAAAATTAACCATTTTTACCCGAAATTGAACCTAGAAGAATACTTATGGCATAAAAAACAGCCCATTAATGCAACAATTTCACATCAAATCCTTGTACTTTTAATATTTTAACAATTTAGTCCCTAATCAAAAAATTCATCAAAAAGAACTTAATAAAGTACTTTTAAATAATAAATAATATCTCAAATTCATCATTCAACATCTAAAATCACAAGTTTCATCAATATCAACATTCAAAATCTTTAACAGTTTCAAAATCAAAGGTACGGGCTAACTGGACCTAGTTGCAACGATCTCAAAAACATAAAAATTATTAAAAACAGGCAAAGTGTGCTTACCGAATGTAACATCCTGAATTTTTGGGCCTATGCGTTTAATGGGTGGATATGTTTAATGTGTTAATTTAAGTGTTAGGGGTCCAAATTGGGCTCAGGCTTAGGCAGAGGCCTTGATTAAAATTATCTGTTTGGGCATTATAGGGTTTAAAAGGTAGTATCTATGTTTAAAATACCAAAGTGGGCTTGTGGCCCAATCTTAGGAGTTGACGCCACACAAAGAAGTAAGGGGCCCAAATTTAAGTTTCATGGAGCCCAATTATTTTAATTTAAGTTAGCTAAATTTTGGGCATTAGGATTAGGTGGAATGGATGGCAACAAGGCTAAAATTTAGGGGTTTTAATGTTTAAAATATGTGGATAATAAGCAGATAAAGGCTATTATTTAGGAATTTATTTTATGTGGATAATAAGCAGATAAAGGCTAAAATTTAGGGATTTTAATGATTAAAATATGTGGATAATATGCTGATAAAGGAGGGAGGAGTTAGAGATAATTAAATCTCTTTTAGATGAGCTAGTAGATTAAGATAAAGGAGAAAAGATAGGATTTATCTACAAGGTTAGGTAAGTGCCGAAATTTCTATAAATAGGGGGAATATTTCTTCAATTTCAGCATTTGGGTTTTTCTCTCATTCTTTTCTCTTCTTCTCTGAGTAAAAGCCGAAAACTCCTAAAGTTCCATCTTCCTCTTCATTCTCTACAAAAGCTGAAATCTCTAAGCCAATTCCCTCATCTTCACTTTGATTCAAAAGCCGAAACTCTTTCCATTCTTTTTCTTCCTAGCCGAAGTCTTCAAGTCTCTTCCTTGTTTTCTTTTCTTCTTCTCTTTTCCCGTCAGAAACCGAAACTCTTCACTCAAGTATTTTAAAAGCCAAAGACACATCAGCCTTCTCTTGTTCATACTTTTTCCGGGATTTTCCTAAAAGCCGAAATCCCTAGATCTCATCTCCTGTGATTGCCGAATTAGTTCTGTGGTGCCTACTTGTGCCGAAATCTGAAGGGAACTTTAGTGGAGTCAATCGCATAGATCTCTGAGTTATAGATCGGTAGCACTCGAATCGTGTTACTTTTGAGATTTCAAGGTAAGAAGATCTATTAGTTTCAATGTGTAAATTCAGGATTTACTAACCCTTGGCCGAATATAGGAGAGGCCCTATTTTCACATCTTTCCGACTTTTTGAGCAAAGTTGTAGATCGGTCTAGCAAGGGTATCGAAATTAATCAGGTGGTAACCTTTCTCACTGTTAGACTGTTTCCTAATATATATTCATATGTATAAATCTGCTATACTCTGCTAAATGCCGAAATCCCGGCATAACAAGTGAAAACCCTTGAAGGGTAAAGGCTGATCAACAGGTTAGTGACTTCTGTCCTATTTCAGTGATTATTCATGTTAAAACGATATGCTTTGTATGACGATTTCATCGTATGCTTGGGGTTGGGAAATTGATGAAAAGAGGAAGTGATCTGTTCTGGTGGCTTTTTCCATTTCAGCCTGGTGACTCTGTCACAAACTCTGTTTCTGGTGGCTTTTTGCCATTTCAGCCTGGTGACTCTGTCACAAACTCTGTTTCTGGTGGTTTTTTGCCATTTCAGCCTGGTGACTCTATCACAAACTCTGTTTCTGGTGGCTTTTTGCCATTTCTGCCTGGTGACTCTATCACAACTCTGACGATGAGCAGCACGACTGCCATCAACGGCGTGTAGCGGTGCGGGTTGGTTGTAGAAATCCCCTATGGTGTGAACGGCTGGTACGTGAGGCGTGTAGCGGATGGAAACTTAGGATTTGGGTTGGGCTTGCATAATTTTTTTGTTATATATATATATATTAAACTGTTATTCTGTTCTGTGGGGCTAAGGACCAAATCTAATGGTTCATAAGGGTTGCACACTGAGTCTCGTGACTCAACCAATTTCTTAACATTTTCAGGTAGCACCTAGTGCATCGGACCGGGCTGGAGAGAAGCGCAAGGTGGCCATGCAAAAGAACTCTTGGATTTAACAAGAAGACTCCAGTTTATTATTTTATATTTTTATTTAATGGGTTTTAAATTTTATTATAATAAGGCCATGGGCCACTAGACAATTATTTATGTTTTGGTTTTATGTTGGGCTTTTATTATTGGGCTTTTAAGTTTTATGTTTTAAATTAAGTTAAGACATGTATGAAATTATAGTTTTTGTTTAAAATTCACCAAGGTAATTTATAACTTTATATTTTATATGAATTAATGAATTACTAAGTTTCCGGTATAAATGTTTAAACCTAGTAGTTGTTTTCCAAAATGCGACATGTTTTGTAAAATCCCTTGACATACCAGGTCCGGTTGTAGCGTTCGGGCTGGGTTTGGGGTGTTACACCTAATCACCAAGAAAAAGTTTGGCCGAATATACTTCCTTCTCTTTTAGGGTTTCGGTGATGAACTTCAAATGAAGAAGATGAAAATTAATTTTGTCATGTTTTGTTTATAATATACATATTTAGTAATTTACTCTTTTACCCTTATGATTATAACCAAACATTAACAATTTATATGCCCACTAACGTCCACCAATTTTCATAATGGTTTAATTACCATTTAATCCCCTTTTCATTTATTCAAAAAGCCATTTAATCACTCAAATAAAAAGTAATCAAATTTTACATCTTTTACAATTTAGTCCTTTTTAATTAATTAACTATCGAAACGTTAAAATTTTTCAACGAAACTTTACTACCACCTTAATGACACTCTGTAAATATTTATAAAAATATTTACGACTTGTTTTATAGAAACGAGGTCTCGATACCATACTTTTTAAAACCACTTGACCTTAGGGTCATACCACTTGAACTTTATAAATCGCTTATATAACCTAATTTATCAAATCAAAAACCTTTTTAAAACCATATTTGACTCATAAATATTAAATAATAATATTTATGAACTTACTCGTCGAATTTGGTTGCCCTGAAACTACTATTTTCGACACCACTGAAAAACGAGCTGTTACAAGGAACCTCAAACAGCATTTCATTTTTTATTTGTTATTATTTCCCATTAAAGTTATCCTTAATCATTTTATTGGTTTGTTTATCGGGTTGAAAACTATTAATTATTTATTGCTTTCACAATTGTGGTTTGAGATTATTTAGCTCATTAATTTTTAAGCATGATATTCTCATATAGTTGTATTCTAATTGGTTTAGAAAACTAATATTCTTATTATTGTTTTCTGCTGCTTTACAAAATACTTAAAATTTTGATAAGATTTTTTAAACCTTAAATCGTTTTTCTCAAAAACTTCACATTAATAATATTATAATCAAAGTATTAAGTAAAGTCGGTTTGATTAATGAATGTTTATCCTAAAAACAAAAGAACAATTTTCACACAATTCAACTCAAGCAAAAGAATGGCTTTACAAGATCACTGCTGTGATCAATGTAACGCCTTTGACTTAGCTGAAACTCCTAGGCCGGATCAGGGGTGTTACATTAAACTTCAACATTTACACATTTGTATTTTGTTTTTCTTTTCTTTGTGACATTGAAGGTTAATTTTAAAAGAATGAGAAAAGATGAAAATTATTATCTTGGATTTTTAGGTGTTTCCATTTTTTGAATATTTTTTTTATCAAATTTAGCTTATAAATTTGCTTTTAAACATTTCAGGCGAAAAAGGTCACGAAGAAAAGCAAAACAACAAAAAAAGATCAAAGTGCACAATGTGTAAATGTTAAGGGTTATATTTTTTAGAATTAATACTAAATTGACACAATGTAAAAAAGTTAAGGGCTAAAGTTGCTATTATGTCAATTTTAAAAGCTACCATCGTTAGCCAACTAGTGACCAAGAAGGAAAAAATTGAGTAGTTGGATGATCATTTTGTAACTTTCATTGTTGAGTGATCAAAATAGAAATTTACTAATAGTTGGGTGACTACTATTATAGTTTACCCTTAAAATTAATATTTATCTTTATAAATAGCGTCGACAGTTAAGCATTTTCAAACAATTAGCATCTAAATTATATAACCAAAAAATGGAGATTATTAGCATTGGTAAGTTTGAAGTATCTCGAAAATAATGTGTTAAAATAATGATTTTTTGGAGAGGAAATTTCAAGTCATATTCAAATGACAATGTCACTAGGGAGAGATGAAAGATAATTCTAATGGATGTTGGGGTAAAATTATGCTATTCTTTCATCACACATTTATTTAGTTTATTATACATATATTAACTTTATTTTAAACTCACCCTTATTCATTTTCCCTATCATTCTATTGTCTAATGTGAAAGTTTTACTTTATGATTTTACGTTCGTATTAATTTTAAATTTACTTTATGTTATTTTCTAATTACTATTATAATTATAATTATAATTTTAAAAAATATCCAATTTAAAATAATAAATTCTTATTATTTATTCTAATTTTATACTTTTTAGGTAATTTTAATTACAAAGTAATTAATTACCTAAGAAGTTCTATGTTGATTGAAAATGTAGACAATGATGATAGATTGAAGTACAAGAAGATCAGGATAAAAGATGAGCATAAGATAAAATTAGAAGATTTAAATATATTTCTAATCTTGTTAGTATTTATTTTTAAGTTAGATTTTATTTTAATTTTTTAGGAAGTTGATTTTTAAAATTTTTCTAAATATACTTTTATTTTAAATCTTTTAAGAAAGTTGAAGTTTTTATTTTTATTTTTTCATCAATTAATTTATTTTTTATAGTACAATTAGATGATTTGATAATCTCAATAATTACTTCACATATGAAAATAAACTATTATAAAATTAGAAAATGTATGATAACCTTATTCCAATTAGATAAGTTGAATCTGAATAAAATCCATAAAGTTTAATTTGATTATATTTGATACAATTTGGATTTACTTTTTAATTAATAAAATTATTATTTGGTTTCAAATTAGAAAAAAAAGTTTCAAAATGCATAATCATTATATATATCAGCATTATTGTAACACCCCAAATCCGACCAAATAGGTTTAACCGGAATCTGGCGAGCTACATTAACTCCCAACCTAACCTCCAACACACCACCGAAAATGCAACATCTAATATGCTAAGTGAACATAGCAGCGGAATGTCATGTAAATATGCATGGAATGCAAAACATGTGAGCTAACAAAACAAGCAGAGGAAGGGTTCACATGTCAACTGATAGAAAGACTTAATGGTTCACATGAAAGAAATAAACATGGCAGTTTACAACCCATAAGGTGATTACTAGACACTCACAGATAAAATTGAGAATTTAAACAAGCTTGGCTTTGCCCTTATCATTGCTGGTAGATGATCAGGCTGGTTTTCAACATACATAAACACACACAAATTATTGAACAAACAGAACATACACAAAATACGAACATTCAAGCAAACCTAGCTTTCTGGACAATCAACCTAATAGGACAAAGGCGTACCTTGGTTGCTACGAACTTGGTTCAGAACAGAGACTAGACAACAGAATATTCGATGAGAGAATTTTAATGGAATAAGGGTTGTATTTATAGGCACTAAGTACCTTAGTGATATTAGGATACCCTACTTGACTTAAGAACCCTAGTTGGTTTAGAATAAGGTTAAGTGCACGAAAAGTATCCTAGATACACAATATCTTTATTTCCTAATTTTAGTCTGACTCGACTTTTGACTGGCGAACCCCAGTTCGCAACTCAATTGGTGAACTTATCTTACAATGAATCTGACGAACCCTTTACATCATCCTTTCGTGTGTACCAATTCGCCAAAACATTGGCGAACTCCTTGTTGATACTTTTTTGGCGAACCCTCAGTTCGTCAAACACTGGTGAACTTTCACTTGCGAGGTCAAAACTTCCAAACCCAGTCTTAGAATGTTACAACTCTCCCTTACTTACTACATTTCATCCTTGAAATTTTCACCTTCAAATAGTTGAGGGTACTATTTCTTCATTGATTCTTCTGTTTCCCAAGTAGCTTCATTGGTCTTATAGTGTAACGCCCCAAATAATTTAATTCTACTTCTGTGAATATCTAACACAATTGTGTATCTGCTTCAGTGGTTAAATGTTCTGAGTGTGTGGGAAAGGTCCCAAGTTCAAGCCCTACCTTTAGCAAATTTTGGTTATTTTTGGAATTAAGCCTTATCCTTGTTCAGTGGACTTATATTTAATTGTCTGTAAATTCACATCAGAATGAGCCTGTTGGTTCGAGTGGTAAGGGTGTTGGTGTGTTAAAGGTCCTGTGTTCAAATCACTGCGTTAGAGTGGATATTTTTTTTTGCTCGGTGACTGGAAGAGTTTCGAGTGAGTTAAAATTCTGAGTAGTGGGTGGTTATGATAGTGGATGTAGTGGGATTTAGGTAAAACTTAGTTTTTTCCCAAAAATCTCTCCCTCTTGAATCTGACGTTCCTGTTTCCCCTTTCTGGTTTTTTTTCCTTTTTCTCTCTTTTTCCCTTTTCTTCTTGTTTTTTCTTCGTTTGGGCATAATTATCTCCTATTTTTGGTGTTTGATTCGAAGTGGGTGTGCGTTGGTAGGTAAGGGTTAATGTATTTTGCTCGATTAGGGAGTTACTCTTTAAATTCATGTATTGTGTTCTTAATTTTGTTTATTGGGCTTAAAATTTTGTTTTGGTCAGCAGTGATTCGTGAAGAAGGGGACTTAGCTCTCGTAGAATCATAGTTGGAGGCAATCAAGAATTCAGGTAAGCTTTGAGTACTCAAGTTTTGCCTTGTCTTTTTCGAGGAAGTTCGTTTAATATGTCATTTTAAGCGTTTAATTTAGGGTTTAATTGGTCGATTGTAGTTTCTAGTGATCTTAGGTGTGTTATTGCATCAAAACTGAAATAGGTGTGTACCCAAAATGCGAAAAAACGAGGTTTTGAAAAAAGATGAAAAGCTATTTTGTTGACGCCACACAGGCGTGTGGTCACCCGTGTGGTAGGCTGTGTGCGAGAACACGACTATGTGGTCGATGAAGGTAGGGTTATGTGGTGGCTCGAGGGTGGCCGTGTAGGCCACACGGGCTTGGCCAAGTTGGGCATGTGGGCCCACATGGGTATTCCACACGGACGTGTGGGTTTTTGGGCCAGAACATGTGGGCCACACGGGCAAGGCTAATCTGGGCATGTGGGCTACACGGGCGTGTGAGGTCACATGGGCATGGGAGCCTGTAACACCCCAAACCCGGCCTAGAAGTTAGACTCAAATATGGCGTGTCACATTGAAGAGTTTTTCGAAAACCATGCTTTCATTAGAAACCCTTCTTACAACTTAAAACTTTCTGCTATTCAAAACCTCCGATTTCTTTTGCTTATTTTCAAAATGTGGTTTATTAGAAATCATTCTTCGAAAGCATTATTATCTTTAAAACCTTGTTTGTTGCAGAAAGCTTAATTTAAAACAGTTGCGAAACGTGATATTTTGAAAAACAATAGTTATTTCCAATAAATCGTGTTCTACTTCTAGCAATTATAAAACAATCAATAAAATCCCAAAACTTAAAGTTCAGAAATCTTAATTACAAAATTTATAACCTAACAAATTAAACTAAAATAAAAATAGGACGTGTACTTTAAAGCCAATCGTTCGTGTTCACCTTCGAGTCCCTCGTATCTCCAATCAGTCTAAGGCTGAGGATTACCTACACAGTTAAAAACGGGGTGAGTTTATGAAAACTCAGTGTGTAATCCCCTTACCAGAGTAACAGTCGTATGTAGAAGCAAAAACCTAAACAGCCTGGGCTGAAGCCCTTTCAACAGTAACAGTACAGTACAGTACAGATCAGAGCATACGTGGGTCAAAGCCCACTATGAAATTATTTGGTTCATAGCCCATAACAGTATCAATTGGGCCTAGCCCAAACCAGTAACAGAACAAGTGGCCTAAGCCCAGTACAGTGACAGATCTCATAAACAGATATGCAACAGTATGAGGATGCATCCCAACCCAATCCAACCATCACACCACCTGTACCAACCAATCGCACCATGTGGGGATCAAGTCAACCCACCCCGCCAAACGCACCAATATTGCAGTCAAGCTGCTAATCACGGTATGTGTGGTTGAGCCACCAAAACGATATGTGGCATAGCCACTAGAACGGTATGTGGCAGAGCCACTTAAAACAACACTTCCTCCAAAATACAAATCCCAACCCCATGCAATATGTCGTGTATGTCATGCTCAATCATCACACATGTATGCAAAATGGCCATGCTCAGTAACAGTCATCTAAACATATATTAACAGCATATCAGTCAGTTAAACTCAGTAGTTATACAATCACAGGTAAATCAGTCAAATTCACAATCTAAATTAGTCATTTACCTACAAGGGCAAAATAGTCATTTTACCCTATAAGGGTATTTCGATAATCCTATCCTTCCAGGGTATTTCGGTAATTCTACCCTTTAGGGATATTTCGGTAATTCTACCCTACATGGTATTTCGGTATTTCTACCCCATAGGGGTATTTCTATAATTTCGTAAATCAGGGTATTTTGGTAATTTTACAAACCGAGGGTTATTTCGGTAATTTCACAAATTGGGGTATTTTGGTAATTTTGCAAACCGGGGTATTTCGATAATTTTGTAAACTGGGGGTATTTCGGTAATTTCATAAATCGAGGGTATTTTACAATTCGATGGTATTTCAATAATTTTGTAAACCAAGGGTATTTCAGTAATATTGTAAACCAAGGTATTCTCAACAGAGATAAAGATGCGAATGGGCCTAGGGCCCATTCTTGGCCCAAATGGACCCACAAGTTCGTGTGGCCCATTTAGCCCAAATCAAGCCACAGATATGAGATTCACATAGACCAATTCACTATCTACTACACAATCATACAATTTATTCATATGGGCACACTTGGCCCCTTTAAGCCCATCGTGGCCCAAACAGCATCAACCCACGAGAATACTCATGGTGGCCTCAACTATCGCGTTGAAGCTCCCACACGTGCGCTCGCACGCTCGTATGGCTACCATCGCCCCCAGGTATGCTTACTCTCCTCATAGATTGCTCTATTTAAAGCTAGCTTCTCACCTTCCCTCTTGCTAGCTTCCCGATATGGGATCCCTCCTTCAGCAGAGTTTAATTCCAACACAAACTTTGGCCGTCCCAACTTAGCAAAATAAATATCCCTTTTTGCTTGCAATGGGATTCAAACTCAGGCTCCCTTATAACATAATCCACGCCACTAGCCACTTTACCAACTAGCTCCTTTTTTTCTTAAAACATGCGCAACTAAATATAAGTCCATGGCCAAAGTCTAAGTTCAATTAAAAAGAAATCAAAATGAAGTGCAAGCGCCAAGGCTTGAACCTTGGACCCATTGCTTCCTTGTGTGGCTTCACTTCCTTGTCTCCCATGTGGTGCCATTTACCACTAGACCACAACTCATTTTATGTCATTTTTCTCCACATTTTATTCTTAAAGCCTACTTACTAACTCCCAGGGTTTTACTCATCTAAAACCAAAATTTTCCTAAAGCCCAGGTTTGATCCCGGGACTTCATAGAAGCCCCCTAACCTTCCAAAATCACTCACCTAATAGGTCCAACTTGCATTAGTACCGTTGTCTTGTTCTCAAAAATTTTAAACGCCCCCAAGCCCAAGACTCAATAGGCCCAATTCTACTAGGCCCAAATTCGAGGCGTTACAGAGCCAAATTTCTAAAATTTCTCCTAGGGTCGCACGGGTCGTCCCAATCGACTGTGGGCCTACCGTAAGGTTGGTAAGGGCTAATCAAATCCCAAAATTGTAGATGTGATAGACTGATAATTTGTTCTGAGTATGATAATGCCATGCATATCCCTTATTCTGATATCTGTACGTAACATGTTGAGCATGTCTAGTATGTTATTTTGTATCTGTTCTGTATATGATTGTGGGGTGGGTTTGTATTGATGGAGGAAGTGTTCTGTACGACGATCATCACCTATTATCTGGCAGCTTGGCTGCACTATATTTGATACATGGTATGTAGGGATGAGTGGGTGTTTTAACCCCACATGGTGTGTTGGGATGGTCGGAGATGGTGTGTAGAGGATGAGGGTAGGATTCTGGTTATCTGACTCTGTTTACTGTATCTACCTCTGAAATGGGCCTGAGCCCGAATCTGTATCTGTATCTGATTGAGCATATTATTCTGTTTGTATTGCATGCTTATTTCTGTTAGGTTAACACTGAGTTTTCTTAAACTCACATCTGTTTGTCTGTTATGTCAGGTAATCCACAAACTTAGGCGGATCGATGCGGTAGAGACTCAGTGGTGGCCACTCAATCGTAAAACTGTTAAACTTAGAATTTATGGTTTATTTTAATTTCTGGAGATTTATTTGAGAGTTTGTAATTTTTAGGACTCTCTAGGCTGTTTGGTTTTTAACTGTTTATTTTTGGATTGTTTAACAATTTGATGGTTTGGTAAAATCGTTTTATTAAAACGACGATTTAAGCAAAAAAAGGTTTTCTTAAAAACATGACTACGATTTCAAACTATAATGATTAAGGCTTCCGTAGTAATAAGTTTTGGTAAGGAAACTAATTAATCTGTGGTTTCAGTAAATTTAAAATATTGATGGTTTACCAAGTCAGCACGATTTTCAAATCCCATTCCTTGTGACATCACTAGATTCGGTCGTAACGTCTAGGCCGGGTTTAGGGTGTTACATGTAGTGGTATCAGAGTCAGGTTGCAAAAATCGGCTGTGAAATTTGGGTTCCAAAATTTTGTTTTTAAAAGTATTGGTTTTTAAATGATTTGAATAATTGAGGAAGTATGTGGTTCATCGAGTCTCCGGCGTCGATCCTGTAAGTATCTTTGTACTTAGATAGAACTATTCTAAAACACTGGTGTTAGTACTTTCTGAAACTGTACTGAAATAATTAGAGACTAAAACTTCTGAAAACACTTCTGAAGTTCTGATAAATTGTGCATAAAATATCTGCTAATAAAGACTGAAACTGAAGTATAAAATTTTTAATGTAGATAAAATTTGAATTAGAGAATGAGCACTTGTGGAATTCGTGAACATGGTACTCGTGGTCGTGGAAGAGGCCGTAGGGGGCTCGAGCTGAGTTTTCCTCTTTGGGAAGTATGTCAAATCTGGATACGAGTGAGACACCAGTTTCACCTATTACTGAGGCTAGGTCTCAAAGTCGTTCGGCTAGGGACGATGCATTATCCCAAGCCATGCTGAGGATATTAGAGTGGGTCGCTGGACCCCATTTTGGATCTGGGGGTCGTGGGTTGGTAACTGAACTTCTTTTTGCTATCGTTTTTTGATTTTGTGTGTTCGTAGGTGTCAAAAAAATACAATGATGTGCTTGTGGCTTTTATAGCCGAAAAACACAATATTTTGTTACAAAAATTTCTACTTGTTCTTTTTTTTTTTTGCCATTGTTTCTTCTGTTTTTTCTTTCTTGTCTTGCTTGCAGGTACGGAGGCTAGCTGTGTATGGAGGTGCTGACGTGGAGGTACGAAGGTTGACATGGAGGAGGCAGCGGCGCCTGATGGATGCGGCGGCGGCAGCTTATGCTAGCCCTAGGGTTTTCTTTTCTTGAAACTTTAAGGTTGTGGGCTTTAGAATTTGGGTTAGGGATTGGGCTTGTAATTCATTGGGCTATACTTGTGATTTGGACTGTTAATTATTTTGGACTTTTATTTATTATTTGGTTTGGGTTTAGTTTTGTAATTGTGATTTGGGCCTAAGGCAAATTTGGCCTATTACAGCTGCCCCTCTTTGCTCATTGTCGTGTAACAAGAATGGAGCAAAGACTTTAAAAGGGCCAATTTTTCCTAGTCTTGCCGAATCTTGACTTTTTGGTGCTTCTTTCTTTCAAGTAGCCTCATTCCCTCCCATTACATCTTTAAGGGTATAGGAACTGGTGCTTCAATCCGCTTCAATGTAATTTAAGGGAGAAGAGACTTGTAGCTTTGATCCACTCCACTGTAATTTCAGGGATAAGAGATTTATAGCTTTGATCTACTTCACCAGAACTTTAAGGAGATAAGAATTGATAATTTCAACTTGCTCCACTACAACTTCAGGGAGATAAAGTTTGTGTATTTTTATCCTACTCCACTGCAACTTTAGGGAGATAAGGATTGTGGCTTCGATATGCTCCAATTTATTTTCAGGGAGAAGAGATTTGTAGCTTCGATCTACTCCACTAGAATATTAAGAGGGTAATTTCAACCTACTCCACTGCAATTTTAGGGAGATAAGGTTTGTATATTTTTATCCTGCTCCACTGCAACTTCAGGGAGATAAGGCTGGTGGCTTCAATCTGCTTCATTGCAACTTTAAGAAGATAAGATCCACCATCTTCGATCTACTCCATTGCAACTTCAAGAAGATAAGATGTACAACTTCAATCTACTCCGCTACTACTTCAGGGAGATGAGATTTGTAGGTTCACCGATGTTGCTACACCGTTCTCTGGGAACATAACCTGTAGAATCGATTTCATGGGCCTATGCTTATGCTAAATGATTATGATGCCATGATCAGAATGAATCAAATGCTCCTAACTAGATATGTTATGAATGATATTTGTATGAATCCAGAATGTCATGAAAATGATCCCTTTTTAATATATGGGTTGTCATTGCTCGTTGTTCATCAAGGTTGTATTAATGACGTAATATCCTGTCTTTTTGTTCAGTTGATATCTTTGACAGAAAATCCAAAGAAATAGTAACAATTTAAACTCTTCTTTCTCAAATATTTCCAACCCTTAGGCTTAGTGTATAACATCCTGAATTTTTGGGCCTATGCGTTTAATGGGTGAACATGTGTAATGAGTTAATTTAAGTGTTAGGGGTCCAAAGTGGGCTCAGGCTTAGGCAGAGGCCTTGGTTAAAATTATCTGTTTGGGCATTATAGGGTTTAAAAGGTAGTATCTGTGTTTAAAACATCAAAATGGGCTTGTGGTCCAGTGGTCAGTGGCGCCACTTAGGGAGCAAGGAGGTGACGCCACAAAAGGGAATAAGGGGCCCAAATTTAAGTTTCATGGAGCCCAATTATTTTAGTTTAAGTTAGCTAATTTTTGGCATTTGGGTTAGGTGGAGTGGATGGCAACAAGGCTCAAAAATAGGAGGATTTATATGAATAAGATAATGTAGATATTATAGTTGATAATATGGAAGATAAAAGGAGAAAAGATAGGAGCTATCTACAAGGCTAGGAGTTGGCCGAAATTCCATCACCTAGAGGAGTGAAGAAATCAGTTTCTTCATGGCAAAGGGGTGCCAAATTTTCCCTTTTTATTTGATTAATTTTTAGTTATCAGGAAGGGCACTTTCGGTTTTTCATAGGTAAGTGCCGAAATTTCTATAAATAGGGAGGATTCTCTTCTTTATTTTTTGGCATTTAAGGTTTCCACCTTTTCTTTCTCTTCTTTCTTCTAAAAGCCGAAAACTCTATTATTCTTTTCTCTTCTTTCTTCTAAAAGCCGAAAACTCCATTATTCTGTTCTTTCTTCTAAAAGCCGAAAACTCCATTATTCTCTTCTCTTCTTTCTTCTAAAAGCTGAATCTCTATAGATTTCTTCGAATCATCTTATCTTCCTGATTTTCGCAAAAAGCTGGAATCCTCTGGGAGTAGCCGAATCTTCTCTAGTAAGTAGATCTCTTAGATCTAAAAGCCGGAAACACTAGTCCCTGAATCTCATATCTCTTTTCGGAATTTCAAGGCAGATAGCGGTGGTGTTGGCTTCGGATAGTGTCGACTTAGAGGGTCTCGTTATAACGGTAATCAGGTGTGTAGATCCTTATCACATACATGTTAGGGGCTGAAAAGCCCGAAAATGAGGCTGTATGAATAGTCGTGTGTAGATCATTATCACATAAGTTTTATTTTGTATTATACCTGTTAGGGGCTGAAAAGCCGGAAAATGAGGCTGTATGAACAGTCGTGTGTAGATCTCTAACACACTATTAATCCTGTATGTATGTCTATAAATATATGCTATGGGCTAAAAAGCCGGAAAGAGGCTGTATGAATAGTTGTGTGTAGATCCTTATCACATAAGTTTTATTTTGTATTATACCTGTTAGGGGCTGAAAAGCTGAAAAATGAGGCTGTATGAACAGTCGTGTGTAGATCCTTATCACATAAGTTTTATTTTGTATTATACCTGCTAGGGGCTGAAAAGCCGGAAAATGAGGCTGTATGAACAGTCGTGTGTAGATCCTTATCACATAAGTTTTATTTTGTATTATACCTGTTAGGGGCTGAAAAGCCGAAAAATGAGGCTGTATGAACAGTCGTGTGTAGATCCTTATCACATAAGTTTTATTTTGTATTATACCTGTTATGGGCTGAAAAGCCGAAAAATGAAGCTATATGAACAGTCGTATGTAGATCATTATCACATAAGTTTTATTTTGTATTATACCTGTTAGGGGCTGAAAAGCCGGAAAATGAGGCTATATGAACAGTCGTGTGTAGATCTCTAACACACTAATAATCTGTATGAATATATGTATGTTTATGTTATGGGCTAAAAAGCCGGAAAGTGGCTGTGTAGACAGTCGAATGAAACCCAAAAAGGGTTAGGCAAGGAATGCCAGGTACGTAATCATAGAACTTCTCTATGTGTATCGATGTATGAGAAAGACTATAATCTCTTAGGTAGTAGATTGTTTGATTTTGCATGAATGTATGCATGGGATGGGTTTGATATGAAAAGGGGAAGAGCATGATTGGTCACATGGTGATCGGTGGTAGATAACCCACCTAATGAAATGTTAGATCACATGGTGATCGGTGGTAGAAAACCCACCTAACGAAATGTTAGATCATATGGTGATCGGTGGTAGAAAACCCACCTAATGAAATGTTAGATCACATGGTGATCGGTGGTAGAAAACCCACGAAATGAAATGTTAGGTCACTTGGTGATCGATGGTAGAAAACCCACGTTAAAATTCCTGATTGATAAGGAGTAGGCAGTATGACTGTCGATATGGTGTGTAGCGGTTGGTGGGTTGACTGTAGAAATCCCCAAGGTGTGATGGTTGGTACGGGTTGGTGTGTAGAAGATGGAATTCTAGGATGGGTTGGGCTTTGCATCATTTATTATCTATCATGTGATTATGATTGTTGCCATTGTGTATGGGCCAGGGCTCATAATGTGTTTGTGGGCCCAAGCCTTTTATGTGTTTTCGGGATTTACACACTGAGTCTTGGTGACTCACCCTATTATTTTTCCCTAACTTTTCAGATGAGCAGTAGATCGTGGACATGGGAGCCGAGACGGACTCGAGGGGCCATCAAGTCTTTTTATTTTCATAGATTATTTTTGGTTTCCTTTAAGTTTTATTTTGGGAATATTTAGGTAATAAGGCCCCATAGTTTATATTCATCTAAGTAGTTTTTATTATTTGCAACTCCTGAAATTCTGTCAATGGTTTAATTATACGGAATAATAATATTACAAGGTTTTCTTTTCAAAGGTCACTTATTTATTCAAATATTGCTTACTTAATTTACGATTTCCAAAACTGAAAAGGAATTATGTTTTCAACATCAAACCCGTAGCATGCCAGATCTGGTCGAAACATATGGGCCGGGTTTGGGGTGTTACATAGTGAGTTCTAAATAATAGTCCTGTTTCAGGTTCTTGTACTATTTAGAAGCTTCAAGAGTAATATGCAGAACTCCTTTTGTGAAAGTATTATTAGTCCATTAATCTTTATTTCAATGTAAAATGCTTGAAAAGGATCATAATGATAGACAAAACTGAAATTTATCAGGAAAAAAATCTGAAAAGAATGGATTAATTAAAGAAGCAAACATTGCTGGAATACAAAATAGGTGAGGGGACAAATAAATGCCCTAGATATCGCAACCTGAGCTTCTCTGTAAGAACTTCTTGAGGACCATTTTGAGCTCAACATGTGTTTAGGAGATCTAGAGTACTTTGTTAATGCCCCAAGATGTAGCATACCTCCTCCTTGTTAATTTAGGTACAGCATGACCACCGCATGCCTCACCTTCGATCAAAACTTGAATTGCCCTTTCACGGGTTTCCAATTCAAAATCCCTTTGGTCTCAAGGCGCCCTTTGCGGGTTTTCGCTTTGGCCTCTCCCCTTTTTTTTAAGTGAAGTACTTCTTGACTGAGTCTGTGTTTACTGGGTTAGGCAGGCTCTTGCCGTCCATCTTAGTTAATATCAATGCTCCTCCAGAAAAGGCCTTTTTTACCACATAAGGTCATTCCCAGTTTGGCATCCACTTTCTTCTGAAGTCCTTTTATATAGGAAGGATCTTCTTCAACACTAGGCCCCCCTCGCGGAATTCTCTAGGACGAACCTTTTTGTTGTAAGCTCGCATCATTCGTTTTTGGTACATTTGACCATGACGGATAACTTTCAATCTTTTCTCTTCAATTAGGTTCAATTGGTCATATCAAGATTGGATCCATTCTACTTCATCCAACTTTAGCCCAGCCAATACTCGGAGAGAAAGAATTTTGACTTCAATGGGTAAAACTACCTCCATTCCATAGACCAATGAGAAAGGCATTGCCCCGGTAGAGGTTCTGACAGATGTTCGATAAGCATAGAGGGCAAATGGTAACTTTTCATGCCAATCTTTGTAAGTCTCAGTCATTTTCCCAACGACCTTCTTGATATTTTTATTGGCCAATTCTACAACACAATTCATTTTTGGGCGATATGGTGACGAGTTGTGGTGTTTAATCTTGAATTGACTACAGACCTCTACTATCGTGCTGTTGTTCGAATTCAGCACATTGTCAGATATGATCATTTCTGGCATTTCATATCGGTATATGATCTCTTTCTTTAAGAACTTACTGACTGCCGACTTTGTGACATTATCATATGACGCCAATTCTACCCATTTAGTGAAGTAGTCGATGAACAAAAAGATGAACCGATGCCCATTAGAAGCTTTTGGTGAGATTGGCCCAATGACATCCATACCCCACATAGAGAAAGGCCATGGAGAAGTCATAACATGAAGAGGTGAAGGAGGTACATGAATTTTATCTCTATAAATTTGGTACTTATGGCACTTCTTGGCATAGCTGATGCAATCCCTTTCCATGGTGGACCAATATTATCCAAATCTCATGATTTGCCTGGCCATTGTGAAACCATTAGCATGTGTTCCGCAGACACCCTCATAGACTTCTTCTAGAATTTTCTTAGCCTCAACAGCATCCACACATCTTAATAACACCTGATCCTTTATCAGTAGCCAATCTTCTCAACATTCTTTTATCATTCTCAGTTGCTTGATCAGGGTATTCACAATTCTTCACATATCGTAGTATATCATGATACCAAGGATGATAATCTTTTTCTTCCTCTTCGTTGATGTTGTAGCAATGAGATGGAGCCTTGTAAATACTCATTTGGATAGGCTTCACATCCTCTTGTTTATTTACTCTGATCATAGAAACTAATGTAGCCAAGGCGTCAGCCATCTGGTTTTCATCTCGTGGGAGGTAACAGAAGGTGATATCATCAAACTCCTCAATTAATTCCAGAACTAACTTTCAGTAATTGATCAATTTGGGGACTCTTGTTTCCCATTCACCTTTGAGTTGATAGATCACTTATGCAGAATCCTCATACACCTCTAGCACTTTGATTTTGCGTTCTATGGCCATACGGATTCCCATGATACATGCTTCATACTCTGCAATATTATTTGTGCAATCAAAATCCAATTTGCAAGTAAATGGATAATGATCTCCATTTGGGGATATCAGCACTGCCCCAATTCTATTACCAACAACGTTTGATGCTCCGTCGAAGTTCAGTTTCCAAGGACGATCTTCTGGAGCATCTTCTTCGGTAGTTGCCACATACATTATATCTTCATTAGGGAAATCAAAATCCAAAGGCTCGTAATCTTCAAGAGCTCTACTAGCTAGAAAATCTGCTATTACACTCCCTTTCATAGTCTTCTAGTTCACATAGACTATGTCAAATTCGGAAAGCAGAATTTGCCATCTGGCCATCCTTCCATTCAAAGCAGTCGACTCCATCATATATTTTAGAGGGTCTAGTTTCGAGATTAGCCAAGTCATATGGTACAACATGTACTGCCTCAATCTCCGAGTTGTCCACATCAAGGCGCAATATAATTTCTCAATTGGCGAATATCTCATTTCACACTAAGTGAATTTCTTACTGAGGTAGTATATCGCCCTTTCTTTCTTTCCTGTCTCATTGTGTTGGCTAAGCACACATCCCATAGAATTGTCAAATACTGTCAAATAAGTACCAGTGGCCTATCTGGACTAGGTGGTGACAGCACTATGTTATTGGACAGGCGCTGTTTTACCTTGTCAAAAGTTTTCTAGCATTCATCATTCCATACGCCTGGATTGTGTTTCTTAAGAAGACGGAATATGGGGTCACATTTCTCAGTTAGTTGTGAAATTAACCGGGCAATGTAATTTAGTCTTCTTAGGAAACCTCGAACTTCCTTTTGAGTGTGCGATGGAGGCAATTCATGTATAACCTTGACTTTGTCTAGGTCGATCTCAATTCCCTTTCCATTGACTACGAAACCTAATAGTTTTCCTGACCTAGCCTCGAAAGTACATTTTGTTGGATTGAGCTTTAGCTAAAATTTTCTCAACCTCAAGAACAATTTCCTCAAAACTTGCACGTGCTCCTTTTCTGTTCGGGATTTTGCAATCATATCATCGATGTAAACCTCTATTTCCTTGTGCATCATGTCATGAAACAAGGTTACCATGGCTCTTTGATATGTTGCTCTCGCATTTTTAATCCAAATGGCATCACCTTATAGCAAAATGTTCCCCACAGGGTTATGAATGTGGTCTTTTCCATGTCTTCAGGATGCATCTTTATCTGATTGTATCCAGAGAAGCCATCCATGAAGGAGAACAATGAGTAGCCTGTTGTATTATCCACTAAAGTGTCAATGTGAGGCTACGGGAAATTGTCTTTTGGGCTAGCCTTATTTAAGTCTCTGTAATCTACATACATCCGTACCTTTTCGTCTTTCTTAGGGATGGGGCCATTCTGACTATTTAATCACTTGTAAGAACCCAACATCGAATTGCTTCTTGACCTCTTTTTTTTATTTTTATCACAAGATCGGGTCTCATCCTTCGGAGCTTCTGCAAAAGTGGCTTGCACTCTTCTTTTATGAGGAGGCAGTGTACCACAATATCAGTGCTTAACCCGGACATATCTTGGTACGACCATGCGAAGACATCTTTGAATTCTTAAAGTAACTTAATGAGGTCTCGTTTTGTTTTTTTGGTTATGCAAGTTCCAATTTTCACTTATTTTCTTTATTTCAAGATCACAATCTCTACTGTATCTTTGTGAGGTAGAATTTGTTTCTCTTCTTGTTCTACCATCCTTAACAAATCTGGAGATAAGTTACAGTCTCTGTCATCTTCAAAATCCTGAGATCCCTCTAGACACATGTCTTGCTCAAAAGTAGATTCTGGGTCAGTAGCAGCGTTGCTCATGTCGTTTATATCTGGAGACCTATTGTAGGCACGAAGAAATATCCAAAGAACAAATGAATCTAGGAATAGCTATTTGTATGGTATGATTATGAATGAAATGAAAGAATAAAAGAATATTTGCTCAGAGTGATACAAAAAAATGTATTTTTTATTGAAATAAAGATGTTGGACATGAGCCTATTTCATAAAAGGATTCTTATTGCTTCTAGGCTTAAAGACAAGCGTATTTTGAACATTACTCTCTAAAAACTATAAGAATCTCTTCTACAGTCCAGTTGTTCAAAACATTTCCAGGCTCATAAGGGCAGATGCGTGATAAGTTTTCTTCCACCATTCCCTCTTCAGATATGGCGTTGATGTTCAGATTTCCCATCATATTTTCAGCAGTTTCTTTTCTTTTCATCTTCCATTCAAGGTTAATAATTCCTCCTGACACGAATGTTCTGGATATATGGGGGAAGGTCATTGGTTCCCATTTGACCTCTACCTCACTTAATCACGCTCTTCTTCTCTCTTGCTTCATCTCCAACTCCTTCTTCATTTGCCTCGCGTCTGGCTTATACCCCAAGCCAAAGCGATCTCGTTTGTCAGTCAAGATTGGTACTTCGACCCGTCCATGGAGGTATTTCCCAAGTCCCCTTCCAGGCAATGCTCCTTTTCCCACTGTCAGTTGTAAGCTCATCCTCGTACTTTGGATATTTTGGGCATTGAGATCTTGCTTCCTTCGATGATGAAGGCTTCATTCACAAATTCCAACGACCGAAAGGAACATTCTATCGCTTAACTATCACTCTCTATGTATGGTGCATCACTGGTAACGGATGCAATAATATCTTCTTTCGCGTTTATCATTATCAGTCGGCCCTCCGTTACCAACTTTAGCTTTTGGTGCAGTGATGATGGTATCGCCCCTGGTGAGTGAATCCAAGGCTTCCGCAATAGGCAATTGTAAGAAGGCTTAATGTCCATCACTAAGAAGTCTACCTCATATATGTTTGGACCGATCAAGAGAGATATCTCAATCCTTCCCATTACTTTCCCATTGGTGTCGTCGAATGCTCTCACTATGTTTTGGCATGTCTTCATGTGAGAGCTGTCCACAAGCAACCTGTTCAATGTAGACTGGGGCAATACATTCAGTGCCGATCCATTGTCAATCAGTACCCCCGGTAATGTATACCCCTTGCAGCGGGTGGTGATGTGCAGAGCCTTGGTGGATCCCATGCCCCCCAGCGGTATTTCATCGTCATTAAAAAAGATGAAATTATCGATGCTTATGTTGTTGACAAGACGGTCTAGCTTGTTTACTGAAATATCATCAGCGACATAGGTTTCGTTTAACACCTTCATTAGTGCGTTACGGTGTGTCTTGGAGCATAAGAGTAAAGCCAATATCGATATGCGAGCTGGCTGCTTGTGTAGTTGTTCCACGACACTATACTCGTTGTGTTTTAGGAATTTCAAGAATTCCTTAGCTTCTTTCTCAGTTACCAGCTCATTAACAGGTAGTTTTGGCTTCTCTTTCCTTTGTTTGATCACTAAGGATTTCCCTGTTACAGGTTTGGCTTTTGTATTTGAGGCATCATAACGTCTTTCGCTACGTGTATAGAAACTCACATCTTGACCTTCCTCTGGCATGCTGACTGGGCCCTCCTCTCCCGAGATTGTCACATTGCACTCATAGTTCTAAGGTACCCTTTTGCTATCTTTATAAGGAAAAGCAACGAGTTTCTAGATAACAACTCTTGGTGCAATTTTTGCTTCGGCTTCGATGATTCTTGGTCTTGAGATGGTTACCACCGGGTGGTTGGCCTTATAGACCTTCTCTATCGACCCTCCTTCTAAGGCGCACACATCTTCTCTTTCAGTATACTCAAAGAACTCTAGCTCCTTGTTGTCCATTAGACCTTTTACTAGGGCCTAAATTCAATGCATTTTTTAATCTCATGATCTTCTTCATCATGGAACTCACAATAGTTCCTTTCTTCTCGGGATCTGTCCCTCGAGTCTTGTGTGATTAATCTTCTTTCTACCATTTCATTCCAAACTTCTCCCAACAGGGTTTTCACTTCTGCAATATTAATCTTGATTTTCTTCCCCGCATTCTCGACTATCGCATTTACCCCATTATCAGCATGGTTGGGTAACGAATTTTCCACACCAGATGAATCATCGAATTTTACAATGCCCATTTTAATAAGCCTTTCGACTAACTTTTTAAAAGCGGTGCAGTTTTCTATCGAGTGTCTCGTGATTCCCGCATGCTATTCGCAGTGGGCGTTTGCGTCGTACCATTCGGGGTATGGGGGTTGCATTGGCTTTAGGTAGAAAGGGGATACAACATGTGCATCAAATAAACTTTGGTACAACTCCCTATACGTCATTGGAATGGGCGTAAACTGGAGTTTCTCCATATTTTGCTTTGTGTTGGGCTCTTGTCTTGGTGAAGCTTGATGGCCAGTGGTTACCATTCTCGATTGGTTCACAGTGATTGGTTTCGAATAACCCTTGTTATACGTTCTAACATTATTTACCTCATTTTTTATTTTTCTCGGGGCCGACCTCTATGTGTTTTCCCCGGCCTCTATTTTTCCACACCTTATTGCATTCTCTATCATTTCACCAGACATCACTATGTCCGAGAAACTCTTAGTTGCACTTCCCAGCATGTGATTGATAAAAGGTGACTTCAGGGTATTAATGAAGAGCATGGTTGTTTCCTTTTCTAGCAGTGGCAGTTGGACTTGCGTGGCGACTTCCCTCCACCTTTGAGCATATTGCTTGAAACTTTTGTTTGGCTTTTTCTCCATATCCGGTAATGTGTTTCTGTCAGGTGCCATATCTGTCACGTGGCCATATTGTTTCATGAAGGCCTGTGCTAGGTCCTTCCACAAATTAATTTGGGCACGATTTAGCTGATTATACCATTTGGCCGCAACCCCAGTCAAGCTGTCTTGGAAACAGTGAATCAATAACTGATCATTATTGACATATCAGGTCATCCTCCGACAGAACATTGTAAAGTAAGCCTCAGGGCAGCTGGTCCTGCTATATTTTTCAAACTCTAGCATTTTGAACTTTGGAGGGAGCACTAGATCTGGGACCAGGCTCAATTCCTTAGCATCAATTCCACAATGATAATCAGTGCTTTCCAACGCCTTGAATTTCTCTTCTAGCCATTTGCATCGGTCTTCTAGTTGCTTTGGGAGATTCACTCTCGCCTTTCCCATTTCTGCTATATCATCAAGGTCAGGGGCAACGGGATTTGCTGGACTGTCTCCGGGGTTGGAGCCTGAACCCATCGAGAAGTTTATCAGTACCGAAGTACTGGTCTGATATTGAGGTCTGATGTTGACGAACACCCTTTGTGGTTGTGCTTGAGTGTTCGTTGGGGTAAAGCCTGAAGGATAAGCAGGGTCCTCGTTGTCGTCTCCGGTATTGATCATAGGGCTCTTTCCTTTTTCTAGCCCCCAGCCAGCAACTGCGTTAACTAGCTCATCATGTTTCTCTGGGATTCTAGCATCTGATCCCTCATATCCTGTTGGATTTTGGCCAACTGTTCTTGCATCCGTATTTGCAGTTGATCCTGCATCTCTTTTTGCATTTGATCCAATCTTTCCAACCTTTGGTCCATGGCTTTAGTCTTTCTTCGTGTACCGTAACGATATTCCAGGGTAACTGCCACGATTTTAGAGTCTCTTTGTGACTTTTAGTACACATGATGCAATGCAATGCTAATGCGTGAATGCAATGAATGCAGAAAGGAAAAAGGCATGGATTCTAACTCAATTTCATTAGAGTAACTTTTTTAGAAAACAAATTTCTTTACATAAAATGGATTACATATATGGCTTTGCCCTAATGCTTAAGGTCTTGACTGGCTTAAGAAGCCAAGCTAACTCTTGGCCTCGATCTGACTCTGACTCATATTTCAAACTCAGTACATCAGCCTGGACCGCTAAGGTTTGTAAGTGATTAGCCACCTCTCGCACTTGAGCAAAAGCTTCACCCATGACGTAATCCCTATCCTTGACCTAGTCTTGAGATTGATGAAGTTTCTCCTTCCACCGCACATTATTACAGTTTTGCAGTGCGGTTTCAAGTTCTTCTATCCTCCCTTTTAGTTCCTCAATCTTGCTTAGGCTGGCCCTTAATTCGATTACGAAGTTGCGACGACGATGCTGATGTAGTGACTTTTCTAACTCTGCCACCTGAGCCCCTAACTTCTCCTTTTCATTTTGGCTCTCCAACAAGCTCTTTTTTAAAGCGTCCTTCCGTACTTGAGTATCATGGAACTTCTTCTCTTACTGATCAGCTCTAGTCTTTTCTTCTTGGATTTATTGCCGCCATTGCTCAGACTTTTTCCCAAACCAGCGGTTCTTATTGACATACGCAGCTTCGTGTAATCTGTTTTAAAACAGTCCAAATCTTCTTCGGCCTTATTCTTTCCCTTCCTCAGTTTCTCTTCTTCTAGTTTCTGGACATCGACATCTAGCCCTAGCTGCATTTTCTCCCCCTCCAATTGCTCGATCATTTTTTCTAGTTCTGAACTTTTCTTCTCAAAATCTTGTTTGATGATCTCTAGTTCAGACGGGACCACCTGGAAGTGTTCTTCTATTGATCAGATGTTTTCTTGATTTGATGTAGGGATGTTGTCGTTGATTCTCTGACCCCACCACTAGTCATACTTAGGGGTGGTTATTGGATTAGCAGCAAACCTTTTCATTCTACGAGTTCAGTTCCAAGCGTTTGATATCTTACGAACTTTCTTTTTGTAATTATCTCCCTTGTATACGAACTCACACTGAGCTAACCCTTGTGTTGCTGGCGTGAACTGTCTTGACCAGTATTGCCTTAAAACGAGTAGGGGAGCATACCCGACAGCTCCCCATATCCCAAGCAGGGGAACCCAATCAAAATCTCCACATCGATATAAGATCTCGTCAGGGACCATCCGAGGGGCTCTCCATTCGATGTCTTCTTCTTGCAAATTTTGGAGAATCATCATCCACTTTTCCTCCGTAATATCATCCCGTCTTGGCGTAGCTACTATCTCTTTTAGAGGAGAATAGCTTTCGGAGAAGATTCGATATGAGACGTTTTCCACTTTCCAAAAATGGCTATGGAACCATGCCAACAAAAGTTGTGCACACCCTATAAATCTTCCCTCGCCCGCTCTCTGGCACGCGTTCAGGGATCTGAAAGTTTCGGCCAAAATCATAGGAACCAGTGTGACCTTTTTGTCAAGCCGATCAAAGAGATCCGAGACTGCCTCATCTACATGCCCTAATGCCTTGGGGAAGACGACCAAACCGTAGATGCTCAAAGCGAAAATATCAACCCTTTTCTTCATATCCGGATGTGCTAGAATCAGATCCCTCAAGTTTTTCCGAGGGATACACTTACTATCTCCTTTTTGCTTGATCCGGGCTGCAACCCACCACTCACTCATCCCTGTGATGCTCATCAATTTCTTCAAAAAGGTCGGGACATTAGCAGCTCTTGAATAGGCTTTGTCGGCTTGAATCCTCGAGCAACAAAGTAAGGCCATATACTCCTCCACGGTAGGTACCAAATCAACTTTCCCAAAAGTGAAGCAACTGTAGGCAGGATTCCAAAACTGGGTGAGGGCTTGAAATAAGTGCTTGTCCACCTTCATATTGAGCAGATAGGGCAAATCTCCATAGTTACAGTAAAACAGCTGTTTGATCTCATCATTCCACTAGTCCCATATATCCTTTAATTCTTGAAGATTATTCTGAGTCATACTAATATGGGTGAAATCCCACAACTCTGATACGTATCCATCGGTCAGACTATCACCATTTTCTTGCTGTGTTTTCTCAAACCAAATTCGGACAACTGCATTATCTTCCACCTTATCAAGAAACCCCTTTTTCTATGATAAGCTCTCTACTTAGTAACCGAATGTGAATCAATGCCTTTTTATGATGAAATGCCATGCAACCACAGTCAAAGCAAAACACAACAAGTCAGTATTATGTACAAAAAAAAAGAACTCAAAGCAAACAGGAAATAATCAAGCACCTATTCGAGTAACCATTAGGGTTCGACGAAGTTCTACCTAGGGCGGATGCTTAGCGCTCACTACATACAGTTTAGTTCTAGAGCAGAGGTACCCGAACCAATAGATTCATCGATCCTCACCCATTATAGGCTCATGCAGACCGAATTGGGTTCAGGGGAATACATTTCCCTATGGCTATACGGAGATGAAA
Organism: Gossypium australe; assembly: GCA_005393395.2. NCBI lineage: Eukaryota > Viridiplantae > Streptophyta > Magnoliopsida > Malvales > Malvaceae > Gossypium > Gossypium australe. The sequence continues at coordinate 20,567,344 of CM016619.1, read as the reverse complement.
ATCTCACTAAGACATAAGTACGGATGTATCCCGAAAGCGATCCACTATCCTATACGGAGGTGAAAACCTCACGAAGGAATAGTTTCTCGCTCCCTCTTAAAGGGGCAAAGCTGACTGACTTATGCGATGCAAAAAGCAGAGACACGTTAACAAATTTAAACCAACAAAGTGAGCATATTATGATGAAAACCACAAAAATGACGGATAAAATGCAATGAAGCAATCGTAAATTTAAAATAGATTTTCAATTTTTTGACAAAAAGACAAAAATTAATCAATTTATGGCTTGACTCTTATTTTATCCCCAGCGGAGTCGCCAAGCTGTTGAAACCTTTTTATTGAAAAGCGGGTCGACTTTTATTTTAAAAACAAAAATGAAAAAAATAAGAGTCGCCACCAGTCCTTTTTTGATGAGGTGTGATCGGGTCACCTCGTAAGACGGTTGTTTTTAATAAACGGTTTGACTTACTAAAAAGCGATTTTGGTCTACAAAATTTAGAAAATGAGTTCGAGAGTCGGTTACGTGCGAGGAAGGATTAACGCCCTCATCATGCCCAAAATTGGTACATAATTGATTAATTAATGTCTTAATTTCGAATGTTGAAAATTTGAAAAAAAATTAAAAATACAATCCCATTTTATTAAAGTTAATTTTAAAAAAGCTTGAATAAATTAAAACAAGCATTAAAGGCCCTCTCGTCTCAAGATAACAAAATGTCACATCCCGTAAGTTAGGATGCGACATATGAACCCTCGAGAATAAGCTTGCCTTTAATTTTTATTTAAAACTTAGGTGTTTTAAATTTGGAAGTATGTTCGGTTGTTTAGATTTAATGAGAAAATCGAAACCCTGTAAGTTAGGGTGCGACTCCTCGAATTTCTAAAAACGAAACATTGCCTTATTTTTAAAAGAAAATTTCTTTTTATGCATTTGGGTCAAAATTGATGTGACACTTAAAATAATATATATATATTTAGTTTATTTGGGCACAGTGTAAAAACAGACAAATACATTTAAATACGACACTTGGCACAAATATTAGCACGATATAATAACGAGCACAAAAGATAACATATTAGATAGGTAAATCAATAAAACGAAAATACTATGCTAGTGAATGATAATACATTATAATACTAACAATAATAATGAATTTAACAATACATGCCATCATGATATTAACATAAATAAATAATAAAAAATAAAATATAAGAAACTAAATAAAAAGAATGCACCCTAGATGAAAACGAGTCAATTTGGAGTGCTAAGAATAATAAAGGAAATGATAAGTAAATAAATAAATAAATAATGAATATTAATAAAAGTTTAATTAGAAATTGAAATTGAATAAATAAATAAAGAAATCAAATGAAGTGATAAAATTTTTGCAGTTAAATAGAGAGGAAGTTTTAAGCTCAAATTGTAATAAAATAAATGCAAAAAAAAGAGACTAAATTAAATTTTGAATGGACTTTTAGGGACAAATCGAAATAAACAAAAATAACAGACTAAATTGAAATGTGCAAAAAGGATCGGGGACCAGACGGAAAAAAATCCCAACTCCTTATGCGCATCGTTTAGGAGGGACCGGAATAAAAGAATTAAAATTATACGGGAAAATTTAAAAATATAAAAACAGAAAAAGGACCATATTGAAAAGCGCGAATAACACGGAGGGACCAAATGGGGAAATATTCTCCGCCTCCGAAACGCACCGTTTTAAAAGGTCCAAATTGAAACTGAAATAAAATTCTAAGGTATAAATTAAAAATAAAAAAAATCAGGATTAAAAAAATAGAAAATGCAGAAGGGCCAAATGCGCAAATAGACCCTTCTGCAAAAACAGGCGGATCCTAAGGCTAGAGCAGGTCGGGTCTCGGGTCAGAGGCCTAAAATAGCGTCGTTTTGGCCACTGGGATTAAGGCCCAAAACGGCGTCATTTCAATCCTTTATAAAAGCCAAAATTTTTTTAAAAAATTTCATTCTGCACATTTGTTTTAAAAGAAAATTTGGAGAGTTCTCCTCACTCTCTCCCTCTCTTCGCCTCCGCCCGTCCTCCGGTCGCCGGACCACCGTGGCAATCGCCGGCACCGCCATCTACAGTGGCCGAAAATCAAAACAAGGCCATTTTTTTGGCTTTTCAACTTCACCGTCCCTAAAATGCCATCTTTTATCAGATATGGCGGCCTCAACTCCCTCCACGAGGGCACAAAATTAGTAAAAGGTAAGATCTCGACCCCTTTTACTGTTTATTTTGTTTTAAAAGAAAAAAAGATTGTAGAAAATAGAGCTGGAAAATAGAGAAAAAAACAACATTTCTGAGAACTTCTATTTTCTATCATTTTATGATTGTGTGTTCGTAGGTGTCAAAAAAATACAACGATGTGTTTGTGGCTTTTATAGCCAAAAAACACAATATTTTGTTACAAAAATTTCTGCTTGTAAGGCTTGGGTGTGGCAACGGGCATACGCATGTCTAGGATTGGATCCGGAAGAGCCTGGTATTTAAGCAGTCCTAGTGACTCACCTCCTCTTCGCTGGAATCCTACCTGGTGCGTAGTGGCTGTTCACCTTAGCCAAATTAGGGTGTGGTAATAGACATACGCATGTCTAGGAGTGGATTCAGGGAGAGCTTGGTATTTAAGCAGTCCTGGTGACTCACCTCCTTTCCACTAGAATCTTACCTGGTGCGTAGTGACTATTCACCCTAGTTACGAGAACTTATTGATGGGCTAAACCTTATAATTAAAACCCGAAAGGGACCAGTCACCCTACTAGAAAAAAAAATCCCCAAGTTTTGCAAAATTTTCAAAATACTTTTGATTTGTGAAAACTTCCAAACAGTCATGAATTTATAAAAAAATACTTATGTTTTGAAAACTTACCCGAAAAATCTCATGTTTACAAAGTACCCGTGTTTTTTTTAAAAAAAAATAACAACAACAACAAACTACCCATGGTTTGTAAAATTACCAAATTACCCTTGTTTTGCGAAATGACCAAACCCTGATTTGTAAAATTACCAAATTACCCTTGATTTGCAAAATGACCAAATTATCCCTGATTTGTAAAATTACCGAATTACCCCTGATTTGTGAAATGACCAAAATACCCCTGATTTGTAAAATTACCAAATTACCCTTGATTTGCAAAATGACCAAATTATCCCTGATTTGTAAAATTACCAAATTACCCCTGATTTGTGAAATGACCAAAATACCCTTGATTTGTAAAATTACCGAAATACCCCCGGATTACAAAAATACCAAAATACCCCTAGATTACAGAATTACCGAAATACCCCTAGATTGCAAAAATTACCAAAATACCCTTATTTCATGAAATCAACAAGGAACTCTATTCTGAAAATTACGAAAATACCCCTGTAGGATAAATTACGGAAATACCCCTAGGTACTGAAATGACGAAAATACCCCTCCATGATGAATGTAGGTTTGTGGATGTACTTGTATGCTAATGTCTGATGACTGAATGTGTGTGCTTCCTGGAATTAGAAGGTACACTTGAGACTGAAACTGTAGATAGGTTTGAATTCGAAAAAAACTACCTCTAAAATTACTATTCATAAGACTGTTTGTGGTTAATCAGTGAAAGAAATTAATAATTCATAAAATTTCTAATTCAGATAATACAAGAATCAACGATGAGCGCTAGAAGAGGAAGAAAAGGCCGCGGCCGAGGCCGTGGAAGTGGTAGGACTGATGTGCTGACTCAGCTAGTTAGGGAGGTATTGAAGGAGGTTAAAGAAATCGGTGAAACACTTCGGGCTGGGTGCGTGGACTGTAAGAAAAAAAGAGATCTTAGTTTTCTAGGGTTGCAGTCTCGTTCTGTGAAGCATGTTAAGGTACGTCCAAACTTCCGGGTTTGCGAATATTGCAGAAGGCGTCATCCGGGTGAATGTTGGAGGAAATCAGGAACGTGTTTAAGATGTGCGTCTGAGGAGCATAAGGCTCGGGATTGTTCAATCACTATTAAGTCGGGTATGTTTTGTGTGGATGCTATATTTTTGGGTATAGAAACTGTATGCGTGCAATGTTTATATATTATTAAATTAGAGTGCGCAGCGAAAGCATAGTGGTGAGACCTGGGTAGTACGATTAATAGTTAGTTGGAAATTTCGAGGACGAAATTTCTTTAAGGGGGTAGAACTGTAACATCTTGAATTTTTGGGCCTATGCGTTTAATGGGTGGATATGTTTAATGTGTTAATTTAAGTGTTAGGGGTCCAAATTGGGCTCAGGCTTAGGCATAGGCCTTGATTAAAATTATCTGTTTGGGCATTATAGGGTTTAAAAGGTAGTATCTATGTTTAAAATACCAAAGTGGGCTTGTGGCCCAATTTTAGGAGGTGACGCCACACAAGGGAGTAAGGGGCCCAAATTTAAGTTTCATGGAGCCCAATTCTTTTAATTTAAGTTAGCTAAATTTTGGGCATTAGGATTAGGTGGAATGGATGGCAACAAGGCTAAAATTTAGGGGTTTTAATGTTTAAAATATGTGGATAATAAGCAGATAAAGGCTATTATTTAGGAATTTATTTTATGTGGATAATAAGCAGATAAAGGCTAAAATTTAAGGATTTTAATGATTAAAATATGTGGATAATATGCTGATAAAAGAGGGAGGAGTTAGAGATAATTAAATCTCTTTTAGATGAGCTAGTAGATTAAGATAAAGGAGAAAAGATAGGATTTATCTGCAAGGTTAGGTAAGTGCCGAAATTTCTATAAATAGGGGGAATATTTCTTCAATTTCGGCATTTGGGTTTTTCTATCATTCTTTTCTCTTCTTCTCTGAGTAAAAGCCGAAAACTCCTAAAGTTCCATCTTCCTAATCATTCTCTGCAAAAGCCGAAATCTCTAAGCCAATTCCCTCATCTTCACTTTGATTCAAAAGCTGAAACTCTTTCCATTCTTTTTCTTCCTAGCCGAAATCTTCAAGTCTCTTCCTTGTTTTCTTTTCTTCTTCTCTTTTCCTATCAGAAACCGAAACTCTTCACTCAAGTATTTTAAAAGCCAAAGACACATCAGCCTTCTCTTGTTCATACTTTTTCCGGGATTTTCCTAAAAGCCGGAATCCCTAGATCTCATCTCCTGTGATTGCCGAATTACTTCTGTGGTGTCTACTTGTGCCGAAATCTGAAGGGAACTTTAGTGGAGTCAATCGTATAGATCTCTGAGTTATAGATCGGTAGCACTCGAATCGTGTTACTTTCGAGATTTCAAGGTAAGAAGATCTATTAGTTTCAATGTGTAAATTCAGGATTTACTAACCCTTGGACGAATATAGGAGAGGCCCTATTTTCACATCTTTCCGGCTTTTTGAGCAAAGTTGTAGATCGGTCTAGCAAGGGTATCGACATTAATCAGGTGTGTAACCTTTCTCACTGTTAGACTGTTTGCTAATATATATTCATATGTATAAATCTGCTATACTCTGCTAAATGCCGAAATCCCGGCATAACAAGTGAAAACCCTTGAAGGGTAAAGGCTGATCAACAGGTTAGTGACTTCTGTCCTATTTCAGTGATTATTCATGTTAAAACGATATGCTTTGTATGACGATTTCATCGTATGCTTGGGGTTGGGAAATTGATGAAAAGGGGAAGTGATCTGTTCTGGTGGCTTTTGCCATTTCAGCCTGGTGACTCTGTCACGAACTCTGTTTCTGGTGGCTTTTTGCCATTTCAGCCTGGTGACTCTGTCACAAACTTTGTTTTTGGTGGTTTTTTGCCATTTCAGCTTGGTGACTCTGTGACAAACTCTGTTTCTGGTGGTTTTTTGCCATTTCAGCCTGGTGACTCTGTCACAACTCTGACGATGAGCAGCACGACTGCCATCAACGGCGTGTAGCGGTGCGGGTTGGTTGTAGAAATCCCCTGTGGTGTGAACGGCTGGTACGGGAGGCGTGTAGCGGATGGAAACTTAGGATTTGGGTTGGGCTTGCATAATTTTTTTGTTATATATATTAAACTGTTATTCTGTTCTGTGGGGCTAAGCCCCAAATCTAATGGTTCATAAGGGTTGCACACTAAGTCTCGCGACTCAACCAATTTCTTAACATTTTCAGGTAGCACCTAGTGCATCGGACCGGGCTGGAGAGAAGCGCAAGGTGGCCATGCAAAAGAACTCTTGGATTTAACAAGAAGACTCTAGTTTATTATTTTATATTTTTATTTAATGGGTTTTAAATTTTATTGTAATAAGGCCATTGGGCCACTAGACTATTATTTATGTTTTGGTTTTATGTTGGGCTTTTATTACTGGGCTTTTAAGTTTTATGTTTTAAATTAAGTTAAGACATGTATGAAATTATAGTTTTTGTTTAAAATTCACCAAGGTAATTTATAACTTTATATTTTATATGAATTAATGAATTATTAAGTTTCCGGTATAAATGTTTAAACCTAGTAGTTGTTTTCCAAAATGCGACATGTTTTGTAAAATCCCTTAAGTGACATACCAGATCCGGCTGTAGCGTTTGGGCCGGGTTTGGGGTGTTACAAATTGGTATCAGAGCCCGGTTCAAAACTCAGCTCTGGGGGATTTTGGGCTCAAAACGTTTTCTAAAGTTGGGTTTTTGAAACATGCATATTCATAAATAACACAGGTTTGTCAGCTCGGCATGGCACCTGCGTCTCCGGCCCAAGTCCGCCAGGTAAGTATTCTGAACCATTGTGTGATATATTTATGTGGGCTTAATGGGCTTTATGGGACGTAGAATAGTTAGATTAGAACTTGATGGACTCTAGGTCTAGTTGAACAACTTCTAAAATCTCATAAGACTTAATTTCACTAAACAAACCCATGAACGAGTCGTAAGGCTTGGGTGTGGCAACGGGCATACGCATGTCTAGGATTGGATCCGAAAGAGCCTGGTATTTAAGCAGTCCTGGTGACTCACCTCCTCTTCGCTGGAATCCTACCTGGTGCGTATTAGCTGTTCACCTTAGCCAAATTAGGGTGTGGTAATAGACATACGCATGTCTAGGAGTGGATTCAGGGAGAGCTTGGTATTTAAGCAGTCCTGGTGACTCATCTCCTCTCCACTAGAATCTTACCTGGTGCGTAATGACTATTCACCCTAGTTACGAGAACTTATTGATGGGCTAAACCTTATAATTAAAACCCGAGAGGGACCAGCCACCCTACTTGAAAAAAAAATCCCCAAGTTTTGCAAAATTTTCAAAATACTTTTGATTTGTGAAAACTTCCAAACAGTCATGAATTTATAAAAAAATACTTATGTTTTGAAAACTTACCCGAAAAATCTCATGTTTACAAAGTACCCCTGTTTTAAAAAAAAACAACAACAACAACAAACTACCCATGGTTTGTAAAATTACCAAATTACCCTTGTTTTGCGAAATGACTAAACCCTGATTTGTAAAATTACCAAATTACCCTTGATTTGCAAAATGACCAAATTATCCCTTATTTGTAAAATTACCGAATTACCCCTGATTTGTGAAATGACCAAAATACCCCTGATTTGTAAAATTACCAAATTACCCTTGATTTGCAAAATGACCAAATTATCCCTGATTTGTAAAATTACCAAATTACCCCTGATTTGTGAAATGACCAAAATACCCTTGATTTGTAAAATTACCGAAATACCCCCGGATTACAAAATTACCGAAATACCCTTTAGATTACAGAATTACCGAAATACCCCTGGATTGTAAAAATTACCAAAATACCCTTATTTCTTGAAATCAACAAGGAACTCTATTCTGAAAATTACAAAATACCCCTATAGGATAAATTACGGAAATACCCCTAGGTACTGAAATGACGAAAATACCCCTCCATGATGAATGTAGGTTTGTGGATGTACTTGTATGCTAATGTCTGATGACTGAATGTGTGTGCTTCCTGGAATTAGAAAGTACACTTGAGACTGAAACTGTAAATAGGTTCGAATTCGAAAAAAACTACCTCTAAAATTACTATTCATAAGACTGTTCGTGGTTAATCAGTGAAAGAAATTAATAATTCATAAAATTTCTAATTCAGATAATACAAGAATCAACGATGAGCGCTAGAAGAGGAAGAAAAGGCCGCGGCCGAGGCCGCGGAAGTGTTAGGACTGATGTGCTGACTCAGCTAGTTAGGGAGGTATTGAAGGAGGTTAAAGAAATCGGTGAAACACTTCGGGTTGGGTGCGTAGGCTGTAAGAAAAAGAGAGATCGTAGTTTTCTAGGGTTGCAGTCTCGTTCTGTGAAGCATGTTAAGGTACGTCCAAACTTCCAGGTTTGCGAATATTGCAGAAGGCGTCATCCGGGTGAATGTTGGAGGAAGTCAGGAACGTGTTTAAGATGCGGGTCTGAGGAGCATAAGGCTCGGGATTGTTCAATCACTATTAAGTCGGGTATGTTTTGTGTGGATGCTATATTTTTGGGTATAGAAACTGTATGCGTGCAATGTTTATATATTATTAAATTAGAGTGCGCAGCGAAAGCATAGTGGTGAGACCTGGGTAGTACGATTAATAGTTAGTTGGAATTTTCGAGGACGAAATTTCTTTAAGGGGGTAGGATTGTAACATCCTGAATTTTTGGGCCTATGCGTTTAATGGGTGGATATATTTAATGTGTTAAATTTAAGTGTTAGGGGTCCAAATTGGGCTCAGGCTTAGGTAGAGGCCTTGATTAAAATTATCTGTTTGGGCATTATAGGGTTTAAAAGGTAGTATCTATGTTTAAAATACCAAAGTGGGCTTGTGGCCCAATTTTAGGAGGTGACGCCACACAAGGGAGTAAGGGGCCCAAATTTAAGTTTCATGGAGCCCAATTCTTTTAATTTAAGTTTCCTAAATTTTGGGCATTAGGATTAGGTGGAATGGATGGCAACAAGGCTAAAATTTAGGGGTTTTAATGTTTAAAATATGTGGATAATAAGCAGATAAAGGCTATTATTTAGGAATTTATTTTATGTGGATAATAAGCAGATAAAGGCTAAATTTTAGGGATTTTAATGATTAAAATATGTGGATAATATGCTAATAAAGGAGGGGGGAGTTAGAGATAATTAAATCTCTTTTAGATGAGCTAGTAGATTAAGATAAAGGAGAAAAGATAGGATTTATCTGCAAGGTTAGGTAAGTGCCGAAATTTCTATAATAGGGGGAATATTTCTTCAATTTCGGCATTTGGGTTTTTCTCTCATTCTTTTCTCTTCTTCTCTGAGTAAAAGCCGAAAACTCCTAAAGTTCCATCTTCCTCTTCATTCTCTGCAAAAGCCGAAATCTCTAAGCCAATTCCCTCATCTTCACTTTGATTCAAAAGCCGAAACTCTTTCCATGCTTTTTCTTCCTAGCCGAAATCTTCAAGTCTCTTCCTTGTTTTCTTTTCTTCTTCTCTTTTCCTGTTAGAAACCGAAACTCTTCGCTCAAGTATTTTAAAAGCCAAAAACAAATCAGCCTTCTCTTGTTCATACTTTTTCCGGGATTTTCCTAAAAGCTGAAATCCCTAGATCTCATCTCCTGTGATTGCCGAATTACTTCTGTGGTGCCTACTTGTGCCGAAATCTGAAGGGAACTTAGTGGAGTCAATCGCATAGATCTCTGAGTTACAGATCGGTAACACTCGAATCGTGTTACTTTCGAGATTTCAAGGTAAGAAGATCTATTAGTTTCAATGTGTAAATTCAGGATTTACTAACCTTGGCCGAATATAGGAGAGGCCCTATTTTCACATCTTTCCGGCTTTTTGAGCAAAGTTGTAGATCGGTCTAGCAAGGGTATCGACATTAATCAGGTGGTAACCTTTCTCACTGTTAGACTGTTTGCTAATATATATTCATATGTATAAATCTGCTATACTCTGCTAAATACCGAAATCCCGGCATAACAAGTGAAAACCCTTGAAGGGTAAAGGCTGATCAACAGGTTAGTGACTTCTATCCTATTTCAGTGATTATTCATGTTAAAACAATATGATTTGTATGACGATTTCATCGTATGCTTGGGGTTGGGAAATTGATGAAAAAGGGAAGTGATATGTTCTGGTGGCTTTTGCCATTTTAGCCTGGTGACTCGGTCACAAACTCTGTTTTTGGTGGCTTTTTGCCATTTCAGCCTCGTGACTCTGTCACAAACTCTGTTTTTGGTGGTTTTTTTTCATTTCAGCCTGGTGACTCTGTCACAAACTCTGTTTCTGGTGGTTTTTTGCCATTTCAGCCTGGTGACTCTGTCACAAACTCTGTTTCTGGTGGCTTTTTGCCATTTCAGCTTGGTGACTCTGTCACAACTCTGACGATGAGCAGCACGACTGCCATCAACGGCGTGTAGCGGTGCGGGTTGGTTGTAGAAATCCCCTATGGTGTGAACGGCTGGTACGGGAGGCGTGTAGCGGATGGAAACTTAGGATTTGGGTTGGGCTTGCATAATTTTTTTGTTATATATATATATTAAACTGTTATTCTGTTCTGTGGGGCTAAGGCCCAAATCTAATGGTTCATAAGGGTTTCACGCTGAGTCTCGCGACTCAACCAATTTCTTAACATTTTCAGGTAGCACCTAGTGCATCGGATCGGGCTGGAGAGAAGCGTAAGGTGGCCATGCAAAAGAACTATTGGATTTAACAAGAAGATTCCAGTTTATTATTTTATATTTTTATTTAATGGGTTTTAAATTTTATTGTAATAAGGCCATGGGCCACTAGACTATTATTTATGTTTTGGTTTTATGTTGGGCTTTTATTACTGGGCTTTTAAGTTTTATGTTTTAAATTAAGTTAAGACATGTATGAAATTATAGTTTTTGTTTAAAATTCACCAAGGTAATTTATAACTTTATATTTTATATGAATTAATGAATTATTAAGTTTCCGGTATAAATGTTTAAACCTAGTAGTTGTTTTCCAAAATGCGACATGTTTTGTAAAATCCCTTAAGTGACATACCAGATCCGGTTGTAGCGTTCGAGCCGGGTTTGGGGTGTTACACCTAATCACCAAGAAAAAGTTTGGCCGAATATACTTCCTTCTCTTTTAGGGTTTCGGTGATGAACTTCAAATGAAGAAGATAAAAATTAATTTTGTCATGTTTTGTTTATAATATACATATTTAGTAATTTACTCTTTTTACCCTTATGATTATAACCAAACATTAACAATTTATATGCCCACTAACGTCCACCAATTTTCATAATGGTTTAATTACCATTTAATCCCCTTTTCATTTATTCAAAGAGCCATTTAATCACTCAAATAAAAAGTAATCAAATTTTTACATCTTTTACAATTTAGTCCTTTTTAATTAATTAACTATCGAAACGTTAAAATTTTTCAACGAAACTTTACTACCACCTTAATGACACTCTGTAAATATTTATAAAAATATTTACGGCTTGTTTTATAGAAACGAGGTCTCGATACCTTACATTTTAAAACCACTTGACCTTAGGGTCATACCACTTGAACTTTATAAATCGCTTATATAACATACTTTATCAAATCAAAAACCTTTTTAAAACCATATTTGACTCATAAATATTAAATAATAATATTTATGAACTTACTCGTCGAATTTGGTTGCCCTGAAACTACTATTTTTGACACCACTGAAAAACGAGCTGTTACAAGGAACCTCAAACAGCATTTCATTTTTTATTTGTTATTATTTCCCATTAAAGTTATCCTTAATCATTTTATTGGTTTGTTTATCGGGTTGAAAACTATTAATTATTTATGCTTTCACAATTGTGGTTTGAGATTATTTAGCTCATTAATTTTTAAGCATGATATTCTCATATAGTTGTATTCTAATTGGTTTAGAAAACTAATATTCTTATTATTGTTTTCTGCTGCTTTACAAAATACTTAAAATTTTGATAAGATTTTTTAAACCTTAAATCGTTTTTCTCAAAAACTTCACATTAATAATATTATAATCAAAGTATTAAGTAAAGTCGGTTTGATTAATGAATGTTTATCCTAAAAACAAAAGAACAATTTTCACACAATTCAACTCAAGCAAAAGAATGGCTTTACAAGATCACTGCTGTGATCAATGTAACGCCTTTGACTTAGCTGAAACTCCTAGGCCGGATCAGGGGTGTTACATTAAACTTCAACATTTACACATTTGTATTTTGTTTTTCTTTTCTTTGTGACATTGAAGGTTAATTTTAAAAGAATGAGAAAAGATGAAAATTATTATCTTGGATTTTTAGGTGTTTCCATTTTTTGAATTTTTTTTATCAAATTTAGCTTATAAATTTGCTTTTAAACATTTTACGCGAAAAAGGTCACGAAGAAAAGCAAAACAACAAAAAAAGATCAAAGTGCACAATGTGTAAATGTTAAGGGTTATATTTTTTAGAATTAATACTAAATTGACACAATGTAAAAAAGTTAAGGGCTAAAGTTGCTATTATGTCAATTTTAAAAGCTACCATCGTTAGCCAACTAGTGACCAAGAAGGAAAAAATTGAGTAGTTGGATGATCATTTTGTAACTTTTCATTGTTGAGTGATCAAAATAGAAATTTACTAATAGTTGGGTGACTACTATTATAGTTTACCCTTAAAATTAATATTTATCTTTATAAATAGCGTCGACAGTTAAGCATTTTCAAACAATTAGCATCTAAATTATATAACCAAAAAATGGAGATTATTAGCATTGGTAAGTTTGAAGTATCTCGAAATAATGTGTTAAAATAATGATTTTTTGGAGAGGAAATTTCAAGTCATATTCAAATGACAATGTCACTAGGGAGAGATGAAAGATAATTCTAATGGATGTTGGGGTAAAATTATGCTATTCTTTCATCACACATTTATTTAGTTTATTATACATATATTAACTTTATTTTAAACTCACCCTTATTCATTTTCCCTATCATTCTATTGTCTAATGTGAAAGTTTTACTTTATGATTTTACGTTCATATTAATTTTAATTTACTTTATGTTATTTTCTAATTACTATTATAATTATAATTATAATTTTATAAAAAATGTCCAATTTAAAATAATAAATTCTTATTATTTATTCTAATTTTATACTTTTTAGGTAATTTTAATTACAAAGTAATTAATTACCTAAGAAGTTCTATGTTGATTGAAAATGTAGACAATGATGATAGATTGAAGTACAAGAAGATCAGGATAAAAGATGAGCATAAGATAAAATTAGAAGATTTAAATATATTTCTAATCTTGTTAGTATTTATTTTTAAGTTAGATTTTATTTTAATTTTTTAGGAAGTTGATTTTTAAAATTTTTCTAAATATACTTCTATTTTAAATCTTTTAAGAAAGTTGAAGTTTTTATTTTTATTTTTTCATCAATTAATTTATTTTTTATAGTACAATTAGATGATTTGATAATCTCAATAATTACTTCACATATGAAAATAAACTATTATAAAATTAGAAAATGTATGATAACCTTATTCCAATTAGATAAGTTGAATCTGAATAAATCCATAAAGTTTAATTTGATTATATTTGATACAATTTGGATTTACTTTTTAATTATAAAATTATTATTTGGTTTCAAATTAGAAAAAAAAATTTCAAAATGCATAATCATTATATATATCAGCATTATTGTAACACCCCAAACCCGGCCAAATAGGTTTAACCGGAATCTGGCGAGCTACATTAACTCCCAACCTAACCTCCAACACACCACCGGAAATGCAACATCTAATATGCTAAGTTAACATAGCAGCGGAATGTCATGTAAATATGCATGGAATGCAAAACATGTGAGCTAACAAAACAAGCAGAGGAAGGGTTCACATGTCAACTGATAGAAAGACTTAATGGTTCACATGAAAGAAATAAACATGGCAGTTTACAACCCATAAAGTGATTACTAGACACTCACAGATAAAATTGAGAATTTAAACAAGCTTGGCTTTGCCTTTATCATTGCTGGTAGATGATCAGGCTGGTTTTCAACATACATAAACACACACAAATTATTGAACAAACAGAACATACACAAAATACGAACATTCAAGCAAACCTAGCTTTCTGGACAATCAACCTAATAGGACAAAGGCTTACCTTGGTTGCTACGAACTTGGTTCAGAACAGAGACTAGAAAACAGAATATTCGATGAGAGAATTTTAATGGAATAAGGGTTGTATTTATAGGCACTAAGTACCTTAGTGATATTAGGATACCCTACTTGACTTAAGAACCCTAGTTGGTTTAGAATAAGGTTAAGTGCACGAAAAGTATCCTAGATACACAATATCTTTATTTCCTAATTTTAGTCTGACTCGACTTTTGACTGGCGAACCCCAGTTCGCAACTCAATTGGTGAACTTATCTTACAATGAATCTGACAAACCCTTTACATCATCCTTTCGTGTGTACCAATTCGCCAAAACATTGGCGAACTCCTTGTTGATACTTTTTTGGCGAACCCTCAGTTCGTGGAAACACTGGTGAACTTTCATTTGCGAGGTCAAAACTTCCAAACCCAGTCTTAGAATGTTACAACTTTCCCTTACTTACGACATTTCATCCTTGAAATTTTCACCTTCAAATAGTTGAGGGTACTATTTCTTCATTGATTCTTCTGTTTCCCAAGTAGCTTCACTGGTCTTATAGTGTAACGCCCCAAATAATTTAATTCTACTTCTGTGAATATCTAACACAATTGTGTATCTGCTTCAGTGGTTAAATGTTCTGAGTGTGTGGGAAAGGTCCCAAGTTCAAGCCCTACCTTTAGCAAATTTTGGTTATTTTTGGAATTAAGCCTTATCCTTGTTCAGTGGGCTTATATTTAATTGTCTGTAAATTCACATCAGAATGAGCCTGTTGGTTCGAGTGGTAAGGGTGTTGGTGTGTTAAAGGTCCTGTGTTCAAATCACTGCGTTAGAGTGGATATTTTTTTTTTGCTCGGTGACTGGAAGAGTTTCGAGTGAGTTAAAATTCTGAGTAGTGGGTGGTTATGATAGTGGATGTAGTGGGATTTAGGTAAAACTTAGTTTTTTCCCAAAAATCTCTCCCTCTTGAATCTGACGTTCCTATTTCCCCTTTCTAGTTTTTTTTTCCTTTTTCTCTCTTTTTCCCTTTTCTTCTTGTTTTTTCTTCGTTTGGGCATAATTATCTCCTATTTTTGGTGTTTGATTCGAAGAGGGTGTGCGTTGGTAGGTAAGGGTTAATGTATTTTGCTCGATTAGGGAGTTACTCTTTAAATTCATGTATTGTGTTCTCAATTTTGTTTGTTGGGCTTAAAATTTTGTTTTGGTCAGCAGTGATTCGTGAAGAAGGGGACTTACCTCTCGTAGAATCATAGTTGGAGGCAATCAAGAATTCAGGTAAGCTTTGAGTACTCAAGTTTTGCCTTGTCTTTTTCGAGGAAGTTCGTTTAATATGTCATTTTAAGCATTTAATTTAGGGTTTAATTGGTCGATTGTAGTTTCTGGTGATCTTAGGTGTGTTATTGCATCAAAACTGAAATAGGTGTGTACCCAAAATGTGAAAAAACGAGGTTTTGAAAAAAGATGAAAAGCTATTTTGTTGACGCCACACAGGCGTGTGGTCACCCGTGTGGTAGGCTGTGTGCGAGAACACGACTGTGTGGTCGATGAAGGTAGGGTTATGTGGTGGCTCGAGGGTGGCCGTGTAGGCCACACGGGCTTGGCCAAGTTGGGCATGTGGGCCCACATGGGTATTCCACACGGACGTGCGGGTTTTTGGGCCAGAACATGTGGGCCACACGGGCAAGGCTAATCTGGGCATGTGGGCTACACGGGCGTGTGAGGTCACATGGGCATGGGAGCCTGTAACACCCCAAACCCGGCCTAGAAGTTAGACCCAAATATGGCGTGTCACATTGAAGAGTTTTTCGAAAACCATGCTTTCATTAGAAACCCTTCTTACAACTTAAAACTTTCTGCTATTCAAAACCTCCGATTTCTTTTGCTTATTTACAAAACGTGGTTTATTAGAAATCATTCTTGGAAAGCATTATTATCTTTAAAACCTTGTTTGTTGCAGAAAGCTTAATTTAAAACAGTTGCGGAACGTGATATTTTGAAGAACAATAGTTATTTCCAATAAATCGTGTTCTACTTCTAGCAATTATAAAACAATCAATAAAATCCCAAAACTTAAAGTTCAGAAATCTTAAGGCCTTATTACAAAATTTATAACCTAACAAATTAAACTAAAATAAAAATAGGACGTGTACTTTAAAGCCAATCGGACGTGTGGTCACCTTCGAGTCCCTCGTAGCTCCAATCAGTCTAAGGCTGAGGATTACCTGCAAAGTTAAAAACGGGGTGAGTTTATGAAAACTCAGTGTGTAATCCCCTTACCAGAGTAACAGTCGTATGCAGAAGCAGAAACCTAAACAGCCTGGGCTGAAGCCCTTTCAACAGTAACAGTACAGTACAGTACAGATCAGAGCATACGTGGGTCAAAGCCCACTATGAAATTATTTGGTTCATAGCCCATAACATATCAATTGGGCCTAGCCCAAACCAGTAACAGAACAAGTGGCCTAAGCCCAGTACAGTGACAGATCTCATAAACAGATATGCAACAGTATGAGGATGCATCCCAACCCAATCCAACCATCACACCACCTGTACCAACCAATTGCACCATGTGGGGATCAAGTCAACCCACCCCGCCAAACGCACCAATATTGCAGTCAAGCTGCTAATCACGGTATGTGTGGCTGAGCCACCAAAACGATATGTGGCATAGCCACTAGAATGGTATGTGGCAGAGCCATTTAAAACAGCACTTCCTCCAAAATACAAATCCCAACCCCATGCAATATGTCGTGTATGTCATGCTCAATCATTACACATGTATGCAAAATGGCCATGCTCAGTAACAGTCATCTAAACATATATTAACAGCATATCAGTCAGTTAAACTAAGTAGTTATACAATCACAGGCAAATCAGTCAAATTCACAATCTAAATCAGTCATTTACCTACAAGGGCAAAATAGTCATTTTACCCTATAAGGGTATTTCGATAATCCTATCCTTCCAGGGTATTTCGATAATTCTACCCTTCAGGGATATTTCGGTAATTCTACCCTACATGGGTATTTTGGTATTTCTACCCTATAGGGGTATTTCTATAATTTCGTAAATTGGGGTATTTCGGTAATTTTACAAACGGGGGTATTTCGGTAATTTCACAAATTGGGGTATTTTGGTAATTTTGCAAACCGGGGTATTTCGATAATTTTGTAAACTCGGGGTATTTCGGTAATTTCATAAATCGAGGGTATTTTACAACTCGATGGTATTTCAGTAATTTTGTAAACCAAGGGTATTTCAGTAATATTGTAAACCAAGGTATTCTCAACAGAGATAAAGATGCGAATGGGCCTAGGGCCCATTCTTGGCCCAAATGGACCCACACGTTCGTGTGGCCCATTTAGCCCAAATCAAGCCACAGATATGAGATTCACATAGACCAATTCACTATCTACTACACAATCATACAATTTATTCATATGGGCACACTTGGCCCTTTTAAGCCCATCGTGGCCCAAACAGCATCAACCCACGAGAATACTCATGGTGGCCTCAACTATCGCGTTGAAGCTCCCACACGTGCGCTCGCACGCTCATATGGCTACCATCGCCCCCAGGTATGCTTACTCTCCTCATAGATTGCTCTATTTAAAGCCAGCTTCTCACCTTCCCTCTTGCTAGCTTCCCGATATGGGATCCCTCCTTCAGCAGAGTTTAATTCCAAAACAAACTCTGGCCGTCCCAACTTAGCAAAATAAATATCCTTTTTTGCTTGCAATGGGATTCAAACTCAGGCTCCCTTATAACATAATCCACGCCACTAGCCACTTTACCAACTAGCTCCTTTTTTTCTTAAAACATGCGCAACTAAATATAAGTCCATGGCCAAAGTCTAAGTTCAATTAAAAAGAAATCAAAATGAAGTGCAACCGCCAAGGCTTGAACCTTGGACCCATTGCTTCCTTGTGTGGCTTCACTTCCTTGCCTCCCATGTGGTGCCTTTTACCACTAGACCACAACTCATTTTATGTCATTTTTCTCCATATTTTATTCTTAAAGCCTACTTACTAACTCCCAGGGTTTTACTCATCTAAAACCAAAATTTTCCTAAAGCCCAGGTTTGATCCTAGGACTTCATAGAAGCCCCCTAACCTTCCAAAATCACTCACCTAATAGGTCCAACTTGCATTAGTGCCGTTCTCTTATTCTTAAAAAATTTTAAACGCCCCCAAGCCCAAGGCTCAATAGGCCCAATTCTACTAGGCCCACATTCGGGGCGTTACAGAGCCAAATTTCTAAAATTTCTCCTAGCGTCACACGGGTCGTCCCAATCGACTGTGGGCCTACCGTAAGGTCGGTAAGGGCTAATCAAATCCCAAAATTGTAGATGTGATAGACTGATAATTTGTTCTGAGTATGATAATGCCATGCATATCCCTTATTCTGATATCTGTACATAACATGTTGAGCAAGTCTAGTATGTTATTTTGCATCTGTTCTGTATATGATTGTGGGGTGGGTTTGTATTGATGGAGGAAGTGTTCTGTACGACGATCATCACCTATTATCTGGCAGCTTGGCTGCACTATATTTGATACATGGTGTGAAGGGATGAGTGGGTGTTTTAACCCCACATGGTGTGTTGGGATGGTCGGAGATGGTGTGTAGAGGATGAGGGTAGGATTCTGGTTATCTGACTCTGTTTACTGTATCTACCTCTGAAATGGGCCTGAGCCCGAATCTGTATCTGTATCTGATTGAGCATATTATTCTGTTTGTATTGCATGCTTATTTCTATTAGGTTAACACTGAGTTTTCTTAAACTCACATCTGTTTGTCTATTATGTCAGGTAATCCACAAACTTAGGCGGATCGATGCGGTAGAGACTTAGTGGTGGCCACTCAATCGTAAAACTGTTAAACTTAGAATTTATGGTTTATTTTAATTTCTGGAGATTTATTTGAGAGTTTGTAATTTTTAGGACTCTCTGGACTGTTTGGTTTTTAACTGTTTATTTTTGGATTGTTTAACAATTTGATGGTTTGGTAAAATCGTTTTATTAAAACGACGGTTTAAGCAAAAAAAGGTTTTCTTAAAAACATGACTACGATTTCAAACTATAATAATTAAGGCTTCCGTAGTAATAAGTTTTGGTAAGGAAACTAATTAATCTGTGGTTTCAGTAAATTTAAAATATTGATGGTTTACCAAGTCAACACGATTTTCAAATCCCATTCCTTGTGACATCACTAGATTCGGCCGTAACGTCTAGGCTGGGTTTAGGGTGTTACATGTAGTGGTATCAGAGTCAGGTTGCAAAAATCGGCTATGAAATTTGGGTTCCAAAATTTTGTTTTTAAAAGTATTGGTTTTTAAATGATTTGAATAATTGAGGAAGTATGTGGCTCATCGAGTCTCCGGCGTCGATCCTGTAAGTATCTCTGTACTTAGATAGAACTGTTCTAAAACACTGGTGTTAGTACTTTCTGAAACTGTACTGAAATAATTAGAGGCTAAAACTTCTGAAAACACTTCTGAAGTTCTGATAAATTATGCATAAAATATCTGCTAATAAATACTGAAACTGAAGTATAAAATTTTTAATGTAGATAAAATTTGAATTAGAGAATGAGCACTTGTGGAATTCGTGAACATGGTACTCGTGGTCGTGGAAGAGGCCGTAGGGGGCTCGAGCTGAATCTTCCTCTTTGGGAAGTATGTCAAATCTAGATACGAGTGAGACACCAGTTTCGCCTGTTACTGAGGCTAGGTCTCAAAGTCGTTCGACTAGGGACGATGTATTGTCCCAAGCAATGCTAAGGATATTAGAGTGGGTCGCTGGACCCCATTCTAGATCTGGGGGTCGTGGGTTGGTAACTGAACTTCTTTTTGCTATCGTTTTTTGATTTTGTGTGTTCGTAGGTGACAAAAAAATACAATGATGTGCTTGTGGCTTTTATAGCCGAAAAACACAATATTTTGTTACAAAAATTTCTTCTTGTTCTTTTTTTTTTGCCATTGTTTCTTCTATTTTTTTCTTTCTTGTCTTGCTTGCAGGTACGGAGGCTAGCTGTGTATGGAGGTGCTGACGTGGAGGTACGAAGGTTGACGTGGAGGAGGCAGCGGCGCCTGATGGATGCGGCGGCAGCAGCTTATGCTAGCCCTAGGGTTTTCTTTTTTTGAAACTTTAAGGTGTGGGCTTTAGAATTGGGGTTAGGGATTGGGCTTGTAATTCATTGGGCTATACTTGTGATTTGGACTGTTAGTTATTTTGGACTTTTATTTATTATTTGATTTGGGTTTAGTTTTGTAATTGTGATTTGGGCCTAGGGCAAATTTGGCCTATTACAGCTGCCCCTCTTTGCTCATTGTCGTGTAACAAGAATGGAGCAAAGACTTTAAAAGGGCCAATTTTTCCTAGTCTTGCCGAATCTTGACTTTTTGGTGCTTCTTTCTTTCAAGTAGCCTCATTCCCTCCCATTACATCTTCAAGGGTATAGGAACTGGTGCTTCAATCCGCTTCAATGTAATTTAAGGGAGAAGAGAGTTGTAGCATTGATCCACTCCACTGTAATTTCAGGGATAAGAGATTTATAGCTTTGATCTACTTCACCAGAACTTTAAGGAGATAAGAATTGATAATTTCAACTTGCTCCACTACAACTTCAGGGAGATAAAGTTTGTGTATTTTTATCCTGCTCCACTGCAACTTTAGGGAGATAAGGATTGTGGCTTCATATGCTCCAATGTATTTTCAGGGAGAAGGGATTTGTAGCTTCGATCTACTCCACTGGAACATTAAAGGGGTAATTTCAACCTACTCCACTGCAACTTTAGGGAGATAAGGTTTGTGTATTTTTATCCTGCTCCACTGCAACTTCAGGGAGATAAGGCTGGTGGCTTCAATCTGCTTCATTGCAACTTTAAGAAGATAAGATCCACCATCTTCGATCTACTCCATTGCAACTTCAAGAAGATAAGATGTACAACTTCAATCTGCTCCACTATTACTTCAGGGAGATGAGATTTGTAGGTTCACCGATGTTGCTACACCGTTCTCTGGGAACATAACCTGTAGAATCGATTTCATGGGCCTATGCTTATGCCAAATGATTATGATGCCATGATCAGAATGAATCAAATGCTCCTAACTAGATATGTTATGAATGATATTTGCATGAATCCAGAATGTCATGAAAATGACCCCTTTTTAATATATGGGTTGTCATTGCTCGTTGTTCATCAAGGTTGTATCAATGACGTAATATCCTGTCTTCTTGTTCAGTTGATATCTTTGACAGAAAATCCAAAGAAATAGTAACAATTTAAACTCTTCTTTCTCAAATATTTCCAACCCTTAGGCTTAGTGTGTAACATCCTGAATTTTTGGGCCTATGCGTTTAATGGGTGAACATGTGTAATGAGTTAATTTAAGTGTTAGGGGTCCAAATTGGGCTCAGGCTTAGGTAGAGGCCTTGGTCAAAATTATCTGTTTGGGCATTATAGGGTTTAAAAGGTAGTATTTGTGTTTAAAACATCAAAATGGACTTGTGGTCCAGTGGTCAGTGGCGCCACTTAGGGAGCAAGGAGGTGACGCCACACAAGGGAATAAGGGGCCCAAATTTAAGTTTCATGGAGCCCAATTCTTTTAGTTTAAGTTAGCTAATTTTTGGCATTTAAGTTAGGTGGAGTGGATGGCAACAAGGCTCAAAAATAGGAGGATTTATATGAATAAGATAATGTAGATATTATAGTTGATAATATGGAAGATAAAAGGAGAATAGATAGGAGCTATCTACAAGGCTAGGAGTTGGCCGAAATTCCATCACCTGGAGGAGTAAAGAAATCAGTTTCTTTATGGCAAAGGGGTGCCGAATTTTCCCTTTTTATTTGATTAATTTTTAGTTATCAGGAAGGGCACTTTCAGTTTTTCATAGGTAAGTGCCGAAATTTCTATAAATAGGGAGGGTTCTCTTCTTTATTTTTCGGCATTTAAGGTTTCCACCTTTTCTTTCTCTTCTTTCTTCTAAAAGCCAAAAACTCCATTATTCTTTTCTCTTCTTTCTTCTAAAAGTCGAAAACTCTATTATTCTCTTCTTTCTTCTAAAAGTCGAAAACTCCATTATTCTCTTCTCTTCTTTCTTCTAAAAGCTGAATCTCTATAGATTTCTTCGAATCATCTTCTCTTCCTGATTTTTGCAAAAAGCCAGAATCCTCTTGGAGTAGCCGAATCTTTTCTAGTAAGTAGATCTCTTAGATCTAAAAGCTGGAAACACTAGTCCCTGAATCTCATATCTCTTTTCGGGATTTCAAGGCAGATAGCGGTAGTGTTGGCTAGGATAGCGTCGACTTAGAGGGTCTCGTTATAATGGTAATCAGCTGTGTAGATCCTTATCACATAAGTTTTATTTTGTATTATACATGTTAGGGGCTGAAAAGCCAGAAAATGAGGCTGTATGAACAGTCGTGTGTAGATCATTATCACATAAGTTTTATTTTGTATTATACCTGTTAGGGGCTGAATAGCCGGAAAATGAGGTTGTATGAACAGTCGTGTGTATACCTCTAACACACTATTAATCCTGTATGTATGTCTATAAATATATGCTATGGGCTAAAAAGCCGGAAAGAGGCTGTATGAATTGTTGTGTGTAGATCCTTATCACATAAGTTTTATTTTGTATTATACCTGTTAGGGGCTGAAAAGCCGGAAAATGAGGCTGTATGAACAGTCGTGTGTAGATCCTTATCACATAAGTTTTATTTTGTATTATACCTGCTAGGGGCTGAAAAGCCGGAAAATGAGGCTGTATGAACAGTCGTGTGTAGATCCTTATCACATAAGTTTTATTTTGTATTATACCTGTTAGGGGCTGAAAAGCCAGAAAATGAGGCTATATGAACAGTCGTGTGTAGATCCTTATCACATAAGTTTTATTTTGTATTATACCTGTTAGGGGCTGAAAAGCCGGAAAATGAGGCTGTATGAACAGTCGTGTGTAGATCTCTAACACACTAATAATCTGTATGAATATATGTATGTTTATGTTATGGGCTAAAAAGCCGGAAAGTGGCTGTGTAGACAATCGAATGAAACCCAAAAAGGGTTAGGCAATGAATGCCAGGTACGTAATCATAGAACTTCTCTATGTGTATCGATGTATGAGAAGGACTGTAATCTCTTAGGTAGTAGATTGTTTGATTTTGCATGAATGTATGCATGGGATGGGTTTGATATGAAAAGGGGAAGAGCATGATTGGTCACATGGTGATCGGTGGTAGATAACCCACCTAATGAAATGTTAGAACACATGGTGATCGGTGGTAGAAAACCCACCTAATGAAATGTTAGATCAAATGGTTATCGATGGTAGAAAACCCACCTAATGAAATGTTAGATCACATGGTGATCGGTGGTAGAAAACCCACGAAATGAAATGTTAGGTCACTTGGTGATCGGTGGTAGGAAACCCACGTTAAAATTCCTGATTGATAAGGAGTAGGCAGTATGACTATCGATATGGTGTGTAGCGGTTGGTGGGTTGATTGTAGAAATCCCCAAGGTGTGATGGTTGGTACGGGTTGGTGTGTAGAGGATGGAATTCTAGGATGGGTTGGGCTTTGCATCATTTATTATCTGTCATGTGATTATGATTGTTGCCATTGTGTATGGGCCAGGGCTCATAATGTGTTTGTGGGCCCAAGCCTTTTATGTGTTTTCGGGATTTACACACTGAGTCTTGGTGACTCACCCTATTATTTTTCCCTAACTTTTCAGATGAGCAGTAGATCGTGGACATGGGAGCCGAGACGGACTCGAGGGGCCATCAAGTCTTTTTATTTTCATAGATTATTTTTGGTTTTCCTTTAAGTTTTATTTTGGGCATATTTAGGTAATAAGGCCCCATAGTTTATATTCATCTAAGTAGTTTTTATTATTTGCAACTCCTGAAATTATGTCAATGGTTTAATTATACGGAATAATAATATTACAAGGTTTTCTTTTCAAAGGTCACTTATTTATTCAAATATTGCCTACTTAATTTATGATTTCCAAAACTGAAAAGGAATTATGTTTTCAACATCAAACCCGTAGCATGTCAGATCTGGTCGAAACGTATGGGCCAGGTTTGGGGTGTTACAATTTGGTATCAGAGCCCAGTTCAAAACTCGGGCTGTAAAATGGGCCTAGTAATGTTTTGTAAAGTTGATGTGAATTTGGAAAAAAAAAATTTCGGAAGAAGATATGGCCTTCGAGTCTACCGGTACCCGATCCACGCAGGTAAGTATTTTAAACTCTTGCTGTGTTATATATGTGGGCTTAATGGGCTTAAGGGACGTAGATTAGTATGATAGTATTAATGAATCTTAGGCCTAGTTAAACAACTCTTCAATTCCATAAGATTTAATTCAACTAAACAAACCCGTGAACGAGTCAATGGGTTAGGGTGTGGCAACAGGCATACGCATGTCTAGGATTGGATTCAGGAAGAGCTTGGTACTTAAGCAGTCCTAGTGACTCACCTCCTCTTCACTAGAATCCTACCTGGTGCGTAGTGACTGTTCACCTTAGCCGCGAGGACTTGTTGATGGGCCAAACTTTATAATTAAAACCCGAAAGGGACCAGCCACCCTATTTCGCAATCAAAATACCCCCTAGTTTTGTAAAATTCCCGAAATATACCTGATTTGTGAAAATTTCCCAAAATACCCCAGAATTGTAAAATTACCAAAATTTGTGAAAATTACCGAAACACTCTGGTTGGCAAAATTTCCGAAATACCCTTGGTTCGTGAAAATTTCCAAACTAATCGTGATTTTATAAAATACCCATGTTTTGCAAATTTACTCGAAAACCCCTAGATTTACAAAAGAACCCGGTTTGCAAAAAAAAAAAAACTTGTTTTCCAAAATACCCTTGCTTTAAAAAAAATGTGTACCAAAGTACCTCTAATTCAAAGAAAATTACCAAGATACTTTATTTGAAAAAAAATACCCTGTAGGGCAAAACTACGGAAAAACTCCTGGGTAGTGAAATGACGAAAATACTCTTTAAGTGAGGAATGTGAGTTCACGGATGTTATATGTATGTTGGTGTGTGATGATTGAATGTATGTGCTTCTTAGAAGTAGGAGATGTGAACTTGAGACTGAATTGTAGATATAACTGCGAATTCGAAAGAACTACCCTTAAAACTACATTCATAATACTGTTCGGGGTTAATCAGTGGAAGAAAACTAATAATTCATAAAATTCTAATCAGATAAACGCAAATCGGTAGAATGAGTACAAGGGGACGAGGACGCTCTAGATGCGAATATCGGTGCGTACTCTACCATAGTATACTAAGTGTTTCTTTTGGCTTTAGAATTAGAGTGCGCAGCGAAAGCGTAGTGGTGAGACTTGGGTAGTACGATTAATAGTTAGTTGGAAATTTAGAGGACAAAATTTCTTTAAGGGGGGTAGAACTGTAACATCCTAAATTTTTGGGCCTATGCGTTTAATGGGTGAACATGTGTAATGAGTTAATTTAAGTGTTAGGGGTCCAAATTGGGGTCAGGCTTAGCCAGAGGCCTTGGTTAAAATTATCTGTTTGGGCATTATAGGGTTTAAAAGGTAGTATCTGTGTTTAAAACATCAAAATGGGCTTGTGGCCCGGTGGTCAGTGGCGCCACTTAGTGAGCAAGGAGGTGACGCCACACAAGGGAATAAGGGGCCCAAATTTAAGTTTCATGGAGCCCAATTCTTTTAGTTTAAGTTAGCTAATTTTCGGCATTTGGGTTAGGTGGAGTGGATGGTAACAAGGCTCAAAAATAGGAGGATTTATATGAATAAGATAATGTAGATATTATAGTTGATAATGTGGAAGATAAAAGGAGAAAAGATAGGAGCTATCTACAAGGCTAGGAGTTGGCCGAAATTCCATCACCTAGAGGAGTGAAGAAATCAGTTTCTTCATGGCAAAGGGGTGCCGAATTTTCCCTTTTTATTTGATTAATTTTTAGTTATCAGGAAGGGCACTTTCTGTTTTTCATAGGTAAGTGCCGAAATTTCTATAAATAGGGAGGGTTCTCTTCTTTATTTTGCGGCATTTAGGGTTTCCACCTTTTCTTTCTCTTCTTTTTTCTAAAAGTCGAAAACTCCATTATTCTTTTCTCTTCTTTCTTCTAAAAACCGAAAACTCCATTATTCTCTTCTCTTCTTTCTTCCAAAAGCCGAATCTCTATAGATTTCTTCGAATCATCTTCTCTTCCTGATTTTCGCAAAAAGCTGAAATCCTCTAGGAGTAGCCGAATCTTCTCTAGTAAGTAGATCTCTTAAATCTAAAAGCCGGAAACACTAGTCCTTGAATCTCATATCTCTTTTCGGGATTTCAAGGCAGATAGAGGTGGTGTTGGCTACGGATAGCGTTGACTTAGAGGGTCTCGTTATAACGGTAATCAGGTGTGTAGATCCTTATCACATAAGTTTTATTTTGTATTATACCTGTTAGGGGCTGAATAGCCGGAAAATGAGGTTGTATGAACAGTCGTGTGTAGACCTCTAACACACTATTAATCCTGTATGTATGTCTATAAATATATGCTATGGGCTAAAAAGCCGGAAAGAGGCTGTATGAACAGTCGTGTGTAGATCCTTATCACATAAGTTTTATTTTGTATTATACCTGTTAGGGGCTGAAAAGCCAGAAAATGAGGTTGTATGAACAGTCGTGTGTAGATCCTTATCACATAAGTTTTATTTTGTATTAAACCTGTTAGGGGCTGAAAAGCCGGAAAATGAGGCTGTATGAATAGTCGTGTGTAGATCTCTAACACACTATTAATCCTGTATGTATGTCTATAAATATATGTTATGGGCTAAAAAGCCGGAAAGAGGCTGTATGAACAGTTGTGTGTAGATCCTTATCACATAAGTTTTATTTTGTATTATACCTGTTAGGGGCTGAAAAGCCGGAAAATGAGGCTGTATGAATAGTCATGTGTAGATCCTTATCACATAAGTTTTATTTTGTATTATACCTGTTAGGGGC
The DNA here is from genome assembly GCA_005393395.2 of Gossypium australe. Lineage (NCBI taxonomy): Eukaryota > Viridiplantae > Streptophyta > Magnoliopsida > Malvales > Malvaceae > Gossypium > Gossypium australe. The sequence continues at coordinate 20,540,312 of CM016619.1, read as the reverse complement.
TGAAAAGCCGGAAAATGAGGCTGTATGAACAGTCGTGTGTAGATCCTTATCACATAAGTTTTATTTTGTATTATACCTGTTAGGGGCTGAAAAGATGGAAAATGCAGCTGTATGAACAGTCGTATGTAGATCCTTATCACATAAGTTTTATTTTGTATTATACCTGTTAGGGGCTGAAAAGCCGGAAAATGAGGCTGTATGAACAGTCGTGTGTAGATCTCTAACACACTAATAATCTGTATGAATATATGTATGTTTATGTTATGGGCTAAAAAGCCGGAAAGTGGCTGTGTAGACAGTCAAATGAAACCCAAAAAGGGTTAGGCAAGGAATGCCAGGTACGTAATCATAGAACTTCTCTATGTGTATCGATGTGTGAGAAAGACTGTTAATCTCTTAGGTAGTAGATTGTTTGATTTTGCATGAATGTATGCATGGGATGGGTTTGATATGAAAAGGGGAAGAGCATGATTGGTCACATGGTGATCGGTGGTAGATAACCCACCTAATGAAATGTTAGATCACATGGTGATCGGTGGTAGAAAACCCACCTAACGAAATGTTAGATCACATGGTGATCGATGGTAGAAAACACACCTAATGAAATGTTAGATCACATGGTGATCGGTGGTAGAAAACCCACGAAATGAAATGTTATGTCACTTGGTGATCGGTGGTAGAAAACCCACGTTAAAATTCCTGATTGATAAGGAGTAGGCAGTATGACTGTCGATATGGTGTGTAGCGGTTGGTGGGTTGATTGTAGAAATCCCCAAGGTGTGATGGTTGGTACGGGTTGGTGTGTAGAAGATGGAATTCTAGGATGGGTTGGGCTTTGCATCATTTATTATCTATCATGTGATTATGATTGTTACCATTGTGTATGGGCCAGGGCTCATAATGTGTTTGTGGGCCCAAGCCTTTTATATGTTTTCGGGATTTACACACTGAGTCTTGGTGACTCACCCTATTATTTTTCCCTAACTTTTCAGATGAGCAGTAGATCGTGGACATGGGAGCCGAGACGGACTCGAGGGGCCATCAAGTCTTTTTATTTTCATAGATTATTTTTGGTTTTCCTTTAAGTTTTATTTTGGGAATATTTAGGTAATAAGGCCCCATAGTTTATATTCATCTAAGTAGTTTTTATTATTTGCAACTCCTGAAATTATGTCAATGGTTTAATTATACGAAATAATAATATTACAAGGTTTTCTTTTCAAGGGTCACTTATTTATTCAAATATTGCCTACTTAATTTACAATTTCCAAAACTGAAAAGGAATTATGTTTTCAACATCAAACCCGTAGCATGCCAGATCTGGTCGAAACATATGGGCCGGGTTTGGGGTGTTACATAGTGAGTTCTAAATAATAGTCCTGTTTTAGGTTCTTGTACTATTTAGAAGCTTCAAGAGTAATATGCAGAACTCCTTTTGTGAAAGTATTATTAGTCCATTAATGTTTATTTCAATGCAAAATGCTTGAAAATGATCATAATGATAGACAAAACTGAAATTTATCAGGAAAAAAATCTCAAAAGAATGGATTAATTAAAGAAGCAAACATTGCTGGAATACAAAATAGGTGAGGGGGCAAATAAATGCCATAGATATCGCAACCTGAGCTTCTTTGTAAGAACTTCTTGAGGACCATTTTGAGCTCAACATGTGTTTAGGAGATCTAGAGTACTTTGTCAATGCCCCAAGATGTAGCATACCTCCTCCTTGTTAATTCAGGTATAGCAAGACCACCGCATGCCTCACCTTCGATCAAAACTTGAATTGCCCTTTCACGGGTTTCCAATTTAAAATCCCTTTGGTCTCAAGGCGCCCTTTGCGGGTTTTCGCTTTGGCCTCTACCTTTTTTTTAAGTGAAGTACTTCTTGACTGAGTCTACGTTTACTGGATTAGGCAGGCTCTTGCCGTCCATCTTAGTTAATATCAATGCTCCTCCAGAAAAGGCCTTTTTTACCACATAAGGTCCTTCCCAGTTTGGCATCCACTTTCTTTTGAAGTCCTTTTATATAGGAAGGATCTTCTTCAACACCAGGTCCCCCTCGTGGAATGCTCTAGGACAAACCTTTTTGTTGTAAGCTCGCATCATTCGTTTTTGGTACATTTGACCATGACGGATAACTTTCAATCTTTTCTCTTCAATTAGGTTCAATTGGTCATATCAAGATTGGATCCATTCTACTTCATCCAACTTTAGCCCAGCCAATACTCGGAGAGAAAGAATTTTGACTTCAATGGGTAAAACTGCCTCCATTCCATAGACCAATGAGAAAGGCGTTGCCCTGGTAGAGGTTCTGACAGATGTTCGATAAGCATAGAGGGCAAATGGTAACTTTTCATGCCAATCTTTGTAAGTCACAGTCATTTTCCCAACGATCTTCTTGATATTTTTATTGGCCAATTCTACCACACAATTCATTTTTGGGCGATATGGTGACGAGTTGTGCTGTTTAATCTTGAATTGACTGCAGACATCTACTATCGTGCTGTTGTTCGAATTCAGCGCATTGTCAGATATGATCATTTCTGGAATTTCATATCGGTATATGATCTCTTTCTTTAAGAACTTACTGATTGCCGACTTTGTGACATTATCATATGACGCCAATTCTACCCATTTGGTGAAGTAGTCGATGACCACAAAGATGAACCGATGCCCATTAGAAGCTTTTGGTGAGATTGGCCCAATGACATCCATACCCCACATAGAGAAAGGCCATGGAGAAGTCATAACATGAAGATGTGAAGGAGGTACATGAATTTTATCTCTATAAATTTGGTACTTATGGCACTTCTTGGCATAGCTGATGCAATCCCTTTCCATGGTAGACCAATATTATCCAAATCTCATGATTTGCCTAACCATTGTGAAACCATTAGCATGTGTTCCGCAGACACCCTCATAGACTTCTTCTAGGATTTTCTTAGCCTCAACAGCATCCACACATCTTAATAACACCTGATCCTTTATCAGTAGCCAATCTTCTCAACATTCTTTTATCATTCTCAGTTGCTTGATCAGGGTATTCACAATTCTTCACATATCGCAGTATATCGTGATACCAAGGATGATAATCTTTTTTTTCCTCTTCGTTGATGTTGTAGCAATGAGATGGAGCCTTGTAAATACTCATTTGGATAGGCTTCACATCCTCTTGTTTATTTACTCTGATCATAGAAGCTAATGTAGCCAAGGCGTCAGCCATCTGGTTTTCATCTCGTGGGAGGTAACAGAAGGTGATATAATCAAACTCCTCAATTAATTCCAGAACTAACTTTCGGTAATTGATCAATTTGGGGACTCTTGTTTCCCATTCACCTTTGAGCTGATAGATCACTTATGCAGAATCCCCATACACCTTTAGCACTTTGATTTTGCGTTCTATGGCCACACAGATTCCCATGATACATGCTTCATACTCTGCAATATTATTTGTGCAATCAAAATCCAATTTGCAAGTAAATGGATAATGATCTCCATTTGGGGATATCGGACTGCCCCAATTCCATTACCAACAGCGTTTGATGCTCCATCGAAGTTCAGTTTCCAAGGACGATCTTCTGGAGCGTCTTCTTCGTTAGTTGCCACATACATTATATCTTCATTAGGGAAATAAAAATCCAAAGGCTCGTAATCTTCAAGAGCTCTACTAGCTAGAAAATCTGCTATTACACTCCCTTTCACAGTCTTCTAGTTCACATAGACTATGTCAAATTCGAAAAGCAGAATTTGCCATTTGGCCATCCTTCCATTCAAAGCAGTCGACTCCATCGTATATTTTAGAGGGTCTAGTTTCGAGATTAGCCAAGTCATATGGTATAACATGTACTGCCTCAATCTCCGAGTTGTCCACACCAAGGCGCAATATAATTTCTCAATTGGCGAATATCTCATTTCACACTCAGTGAATTTCTTACTGAGGTAGTATATCGCCCTTTCTTTCTTTCCTGTCTCATTGTGTTGGCTAAGCACACATCCCATAGAATTGTCAAATACTGTCAAATAAGTACCAGTGGCCTATCTCGACTAAGTGGTGATAGCACTGTGTTATTGGACAGGTGCTGTTTTACCTTGTCAAAAGTTTTCTAGCATTCATCATTCCATACACCTAGATTGTGTTTCTTAAGAAGACGGAATATGGGGTCACATTTCTCAGTTAGTTGTGAAATGAACCGGGCAATGTAATTTAGTCTTCCTAGGAAACCTCGAACTTCCTTTTGAGTGTGCGATGGAGGCAATTCATGTATAACCTTGACTTTGTCTAGGTCGATCTCAATTCCCTTTCCATTGACTACGAAACCTAATAGTTTTCTTGACCTAGCCTCGAAAGTACATTTTGTTGGATTGAGCTTTAGCTAAAATTTTCTCAACCTTAAGAACAATTTCCTCAAAACTTGCACGTGCTCCTTTTCTGTTCGGGATTTTGCAATCATATCGTCGATGTAAACCTCTATTTCCTTGTGCATCATGTCATGAAACAAGGTTACCATGGCTCTTTGATATGTTGCTCTCGCATTTTTTAATCCAAATGGCATCACCTTATAGCAAAATGTTCCCCACAGGGTTATGAATCTGGTCTTTTCCATGTCTTCAGGGTGCATCTTTATCTGATTGTATCCAGAGAAGCCATCCATGAAGGAGAACAATGAGTAGCCTGTCGTATTATCCACTAAAGTGTCAATCTGAGGCTATGGGAAATTGTCCTTTGGGCTAGCCTTATTTAAGTCTCTGTAATCTACATACATCCGTACCTTTTCGTCTTTCTTAGGGATGGGGCCATTCTGACTATTTAATCACTTGTAAGAACCCAACACCGAATTGCTTCTTGACATCTTTTTTTTTATTTTAATCACAAGATCGGGTCTCATCCTTCAGAGCTTCTGCAAAAGTGGCTTACACTCTTCTTTTATGAGGAGGCGGTGTACCACAATATCAGTGCTTAACCCGGACATATCTTGGTACGACCATGCGAAGACATCTTTGAATTCTTAAAGTAACTTAATGAGGTCTCGTTTTGTTTTTTTGGTTATGCAAGTTCCAATTTTCACTTATTTTCCTTATTTCAAGATCACAATCTCTACTGTATCTTTGTGAGATAGAATTTGTTTCTCTTCTTGTTCTACCATCCTTAACAAATCTGGAGATAAGTTACAGTCTCTGTCATCTTCAAAATCCTGAGATCCCTCTAGACACATGTCTTGCTCAAAAGTAGATTCTGGGTTAGTAGCAGCGTTGCTCATGTCGTTTATATCTGGAGACCTGTTGTAGGCACGAAGGAATATTCAAAGAACAAATGAATCTAGGAATAGCTTTTTGTATGGTATGATTATGAATGAAATGAAAGAATAAAAGAATATTTGCTCAGAGTGATACACAAAAATGTATTTTTTATTGAAATAAAGATGTTGGACATGAGCCTATTTCATAAAAGGATTCTTATTGCTTCTAGGCTTAAAGCAACAAGCGTGTTTTGAACATTACTCTAAATTAGCTCTAAAAACTATAAGAATATCTTCCACAGTCCAGTTGTTCAAAACATTTCCAGGCTCATAAGGGTAGATGCGTGATAAGTTTTCTTCCACCATTCCCTCTTCAGATATGGCGTTGATGTTCAGATTTCCCATCATATTTTCAGCAGTTTCTTTTCTTTTCATCTTCCATTCAAGGTTAATAATTCCTCCTGACACGAATGTTCTGGATATAAGGGGGAAGGTCATTGGTTCCCATTTGACCTCTACCTCGCTTAATCACGCTCTTCTTCTCTCTTGCTTCATCTCCAACTCCTTCTTCATTTGCTTCGCGTCTGGCTTATACCCCAAGCCAAAGCGATCTCGTTTGTCAGTCAAGATTGGTACTTCGACCCGTCCATGGAGGTATTTCCCGAGTCCCCTTCTAGGCAATGCTCCTTTTCCCACTGTCAGTTGTAAGCTCATCCTCGTACTTTGGATATTTTGGGCATTGAGATCTTGCTTCCTTCGATGATGAAGGCTTCATTCACAAATTCCAACGACCGAAAGGAACATTCTATCTCTTAACTATCACTCTCTATGTATGGTGCATCACTGGTAACGGATGCAATATTATCTTCTTTTGCGTTTATCATTATCAGTCAGCCCTCCGTTACCAACTTTAGCTTTTGGTGCAGTGATGATGGTATCGCCCCTGGTGAGTGAATCCAAGGCCTCCGCAATAGGCAATTGTAAGAAGGCTTAATGTCCATCACTAAAAAGTCTACCTCGTATATGTTTGGACCGATCAAGAGAGATATCTCAATCCTTCCCATTACTTTCCTATCGGTGTCGTTGAATGCTCTCACTATGTTTTGGCAAGTCTTCATGTGAGAGCTGTCCACAAGCAACCTGTTCAATGTGGATTGGGGCAATACATTCAGTGCTGATCCATTGTCAATCAGTACCCCCGGTAATGTATACCCCTTGCAGCGGGTGGTGATGTGCAGAGCCTTGGTGGATCCCATGCCCCCCAGCGGTATTTCATCGTCATTAAAAAAGATGAAATTATCGACGCTTATGTTGTTGACAAGACGGTCTAGCTTGTTTACTGAAATATCATCCGCGATATAGGTTTCGTTTAACACCTTCATTAGTGCGTTACGGTGTGTCTTCGAGCATAAGAGTAAAGCCAATATCGATATGCGAGCTGGCTGCTTGTGTAGTTGTTCCACCACACTATACTCGCTGTGTTTTAGGAATTTCAAGAATTCCTTAGCTTCTTTCTCAGTTACCAGCTCATTAATAGGTAGTTCTGGCTTCTCTTTCCTTTGTTTGATCACTAAGGATTTCCCTGTTACAGGTTTGGCTTTTGTATTTGAGGCATCATAACGTCTTTCGCTACGTGTATAGAAACTCACATCTTGTCCTTCCTCTGGCATGCTGACTGGGCCCTCCTCTCCCGAGATTGTCACATTGCACTCATAGTTCTAAGGTACCCTTTTGCTATCTTTATAAGGAAAAGCAACGAGTTTCTAGATAACAACTCTTGGTGCAATTTTTGCTTCGGCTTCGATGATTCTTGGTCGTGAGATGGTTACCACCGGGTGGTTGGCCTCATAGACCTTCTCTATCGACCCTCCTTCTAAGGCGCACACATATTCTCTTTCAGTATACTCAAAGAACTCTAGCTCCTTGTTGTCCATTAGACCTTTTACTAGGGCCTAAATTCACTGCATTTTTTAATCTCATGATCTTCTTCATCATGGAACTCACAATAGTTCCTTTCTTCTCGGGATCTGTCCCTCGAGTCTTGTGTGATTAATCTTCTTTCTACCATTTCATTCCAAACTTCTCCCAACAGGGTTTTCACTTCTGCAATATTAATCTTGATTTTCTTCCCCGCATTCTCGACTATCGCATTTACCCCATTATCAGCATGGTTGGGTAACGAATTTTCCACACCAGATGAATCATCGAATTTTACAATGCCCATTTTAATAAGCCTTTCGACTACCTTTTTAAAAGCGGTGCAGTTTTCTATTGAGTGTCTCGTGATTCCCGCATGCTATTCGCATTGGGCGTTTGCGTCGTACCATTCGGGGTATGGAGGTTGCATTGGCTTTAGGTAGAAAGGGGATACAACATGTGCATCAAATAAACTTTGGTACAACTCCCTATACGTCATTGGAATGGGCGTAAACTGGAGTTTCTCCGTATTTTGCTTTGTGTTGGGCTCTTGTCTTGGTGAAGCTTGATGGCCAGTGGTTACCATTCTCGGTTGGTTCACAGTGATTGGTTTCGAATAACCCTTGTTATACGTGTTAACATTATTTACCTCATTTTTTTTTTCTCGGGGCCGACCTCTATGTGTTTTCCCCGGCCTCTATTTTTCCACACCTTATTGCATTCTCTATCATTTCACCAGACATCACTATGTCCGAGAAACTCTTAGTTGCATTTCCCAGCATGTGATTGATAAAAGGTGCCTTCAAGGTATTAATGAAGAGCATGGTTGTTTCCTTTTCTAGCAGTGGCGGTTGGACTTGCGTGGCGACTTCCCTCCACCTTTGAGCATATTGCCTGAAACTTTTGTTTGGCTTTTTCTCCATATCCTGTAATATGTTTCTGTCAGGTGCCATATCTGTCACGTGGCCATATTGTTTCATGAAGGCCTGTGCCAGGTCCTTCCACAAATTAATTTGGGCACGATTTAGCTGATTATACCATTTGGCCGCAACCCCAGTCAAGCTGTCTTGGAAACAGTGAATCAATAACTGATCATTATTGACATATCAGGTCATCCTCCGACAGAACATTGTAAAGTAAGCCTCAGGGCAGCTGGTCCTGCTATATTTTTCAAACTCTAGCATTTTGAACTTTGGAGGGAGCACTAGATCTGGGACCAGGCTCAATTCCTTAGCATCAATTCCACAATGATAATCAGTGCTTTCCAACGCCTTGAATTTCTCTTCTAGCCATTTGCGTCGGTCTTCCAGTTGCTTTGGGAGCTCCACTCTCGCCTTTCCTATTTCTGCTATATCATCAAGGTCAGGGGCAACGGGATTTGCTGGACTGTCTCCGGGGTTGGAGCCTGAACCCATCGGGAAGTTTATCAGTACCGAAGTACTGGTCTGATATTGAGGTCTGATGTTGACGAACACCCTTTGTGGTTGTGCTTGGGTGTTCGTTGGGGTAAAGCCTGGAGGATAAGCAGGGTCCTCGTTGTCGTCTCCGGTATTGATCATAGGGCTCTTTCCTTTTTCTAGCCCCCAGCCAGCAACTGCGTTAACTAGCACATCATGTTTCTCTGGGATTCTAGCATCTGATCCCTCATATCCTGTTGGATTTTGGCCAACTGTTCTTGCATCTGTATTTGCAGTTGATCCTGCACCTCTTTTTGCATTTGTTCCAATCTTTCCAACCTTTGGTCCATGGCTTTAGTCTTTCTTCGTGTACCGTAATGATATTCCAGGGTAACTGCCACGATTTTAGAGTCTCTTTGTGAGTTTTAGTACACATGATGCAATGCAATGCTAATGCGTGAATGCAATGAATGCAGAAAGGAAAAGGGCATTGATTCTGACTCAATTTTATTAGAGTAACTTTTTCAGAAAACAAATTTCTTTACATAAAATGGATTACATATATGGCTTTGCCCTAATGCTTAAGGTCTTGACTGGCTTAAGAAGCCAAGCTAACTCTCGGCCTCGATCTGACTCTGACTCATATTTCAAACTCGGTACATCAGCCTGGACCGCTAAGGTTTGTAAGTGATTAGCCACCTCTCGCACTTGAGCAAAAGCTTCACCCATGACGTAATCCCTATCCCTGACCTAGTCTTGAGATTGATGAAGTTTCTCCTTCCACCGCACATTATTGGCTTCTAGTAGTTCGACTTGGAGTTCACAGTTTTGCAGTGCGGTTTCAAGTTCTTCTATCCTCCCTTTTAGTTCCTCAATCTAGCTTAGGCTGGCTCTTAAATTCAATTACGGAGTTGCGACTACGATGCTGATGTAATGACTTTTCTAACTCTGCCACCTGAGCCCTTAACTTCTCCTTTTCATTTTGGCTCTCCAACAAGCTCTTTTTTAAAGCGTCCTTCCGTACTTGAGTATCATGGAACTTCTGCTCTTACTGATCAGCTCTAGTCTTTTCTTCTTGGATTTATTGCCGCCATTGCTCAGACTTTTTCCCAAACCAGCGGTTCTTATTGACATACGCAGCTTCTTGTAATCTGTTTTAAAACAGTCCAAATCTTCTTCGGCCTTATTCTTTCCCTTCCTCAGTTTCTCTTCTTCTAGTTTCTGGACATCGACATCTAGCCCCAGCTTCATTTTCTCCCCCTCCAATTGCTCGATCATTTTTTCTAGTTCTGAACTTTTCTTCTCAAAATCTTGTTTGATGATCTCTAGTTCAGACGGGACCACCTGGAAGTGTTCTTCTATTGATCGGATGTTTTCTTGATTTGACGTAGGGATGTTGTCGTTGATTCTCTGACCCCACCACCAGTCATACTTAGGGGTGGTTATTAGATTAGCAGCAAACCTTTTCATTCTACGAGTTCAGTTCCAAGTGTTTAATATCTTACGAACTTTCTTTTTGTAATTATCTCCCTTGTATACGAACTCACACTGAGCTAACCCTTGTGTTGCTGGCGTGAACTGTCTTGACCAGTATTGCCTTAACACGAGTAGGGGAGCATACCCGACAGCTCCCCATATCCCAAGCAGGGGAACCCAATCAAAATCTCCACATCGATATAAGATCTCGTCAGGGACCATCCAAGGGGCTCTCCATTCGATGTCTTCTTCTTGCAAATTTTGGAGAATCATCATCCACTTTTCCTCCGTAATATCATCCCGTCTTGGCGTAGCTACTATCTCTTTCAGAGGAGAATAGCTTTCGGAGAAGATTCGATATGAGACATTTTCCACTTTCCAAAAATGGCTATGGAACCATGCCAACAAAAGTTGTGCACACCCTATAAATCTTCCCTCGCCCGCTCTCTGGCACGCGTTCAGGGATCTGAAAGTTTCGGCCAAAATCATAGGAACCGGTGTGACCCTTTTGTCAAGCCGATCAAAGAGATCCGAGACTACCTCATCTACATGCCCTAATGCCTTGGGGAAGACGACCAAACGGTAGATGCTCAAAGCAAAAATATTAACCCTTTTCTTCATATCCAAATGTGCTAGAATCAGATCCCTCAAGTTTTTCCAAGGGATACACTTACTATCTCCTTTTTGCTTGATCCGGGCTGCAACCCACCACTCACTCATCCCTGTGATGCTCATCAATTTCTTCAAAAAGGTCGGGACATTAGCAGCTCTTGAATAGGCTTTGTCGGCTTGGATCCTCGAGCAACGAAGTAAGGCCATATACTCCTCCACGGTAGGTACCAAATCAACTTTCCCAAAAGTGAAGCAACTGTAGGCAGGATTCCAAAACTGGGTGAGGGCTTGAAATAAGTGCTTGTCCACCTTCATTTTGAGCAGATAGGGCAAATCTCCATAGTTACAGTAAAACAGCTGTTTGATATCATCATTCCACTAGTCACATATATCCTTTAATTCTTGAAGATTATTCTGAGTCATGCTAATATGGGTGAAATCCCACAACTCTGATACGTATCCATCGTTCAGACTATCACCCTTTTCTTGCGGTGTTTTCTCAGACCAAATTCGGACAACTGCATTATCTTCCACCTTATCAAGAAACCCCTTTTTCTATGATAAGCTCTCTACTTAGTAACTGAATGTGAATCAACGCCTTTTTATGATGAAATGCCATGCAATCACAGTCAAAGCAAAACACAACAAGTCAGTATTATGTACAAAAAAAAAAAGAACTCAAAGCAAACAGGAAATAATCAAGCACCTATTCGGGTAACCATTAGGGTTCGGCGAAGTTCTACCTAGGGCGAATGCTTAGCGCTCACTACATGTGGTTTAGTTCTAGAGCAGAGGTACCCGAACCAATAGATTCATCGATCCTCACCCATTATAGGCTCATGCAGACCGAATTGGGTTCAGGGGAATACATTTCCCTATGGCTATACGGAGATGAAAATCTCACTAAGACATAAGTACGGATGTATCTCGAAAGCGATCCACTATCCTATACGGAGGTGAAAACCTCACGGAGGAATAGTTTCTCACTCCCACTTAAAGGGGCAAAGCTGACCGACTTATGCGATGCAAAAAGCAGAGACACGTTAACAAATTTAAACCAACAAAGTGAGCATATTATGATGAAAACCACAAAAATGACGGATAAAATGCAATGAAGCAATCGTAAATTTAAAATAGATTTTCAATTTTTTGACAAAAAGACAAAAATTAATCAATTTATGGCTTGACTCTTATTTTATCCCCAGCGGAGTCGCCAAGCTGTTGAAACCTTTTTATTGAAAAGCGGGTCGACTTTTATTTTAAAAACAAAAATGAAAAAATGGGAGTCGCCACCAATCCTTTTTTGATGAAGTGTGATCGGGTCACCTCGTAAGATGGTTGTTTTTAATAAACGGTTTGACTTACTAAAAAGCGATTTTGGTCTACAAAATTTAGAAAACGAGTTCGGGAGTCGGTTACGTGCGAGGAAGGATTAACGCCCTCGTCATGCCCAAAATTGGTAAATAATTAATTAATAAATGTCTTAATTTCGAATGTTGAAAATTTGAAAAAAATTAAAAATACAATCCCATTTTATTAAAGTTAATTTTAAAAAAGCTTGAATAAATTAAAACAGGCATTAAAGGGCCTCTCATCTCAAGATAACAAAATGTCACATCCCGTAAGTTAGGATGCGACATATGAACCCTCGAGAATAAGCTTGCCTTTAATTTTTATTTAAAACTTTGGTGTTTTAAATTTGGAAGTATATTCGGTTGTTTAGATTTAATGAGAAAATCGAAACCCTGTAAGTTAGGGTGCGACTCCTCGAATTTCTAAAAACGAAACATTGCCTTATTTTTAAATGAAAATTTCTTTTTATGCATTTGGGTCAAAATTGATGTGACACTTAAAATAATATATATATATATTTAGTTTATTTGGGCACAGTGTAAAAACAGACAAATACATTTAAATACGACACTTGGCACAAATATTAGCACGATATAATAACGAGCACAGAAGATAACATATTAGATAGGTAAATCAATAAAACGAAAATACTATGCTAGTGAATGATAATACATTATAATACTAACAATAATAATGAATTTAACAATACATGCCATCATGATATTAACATAAATAAATAATAAAAAATAAAATATAAGAAACTAAATAAAAAGAATGCACCCTAGATGGAAATACGAGTCAATTTGGAGTGCTAAGAATAATAAAGGAAATGATAAGTAAATAAATAAATAAATAATGAATATTAATAAAAGTTTAATTAGAAATTGAAATTGAATAAATAAATAAAGAAATCAAATGAAGTGATAAAATTTTTGCAGTTAAATAGAGAGGAAGTTTTAAGCTCAAATTGTAATAAAATAAATGCAAAAAAAAAAAAGACTAAATTAAATTTTGAATGGACTTTTAGGGACAAATCGAAATAAACAAAAATAACAGACTAAATTGAAATGCGCAAAAAGGATCGGGGACCGGATGGAAAAAAAATCCCAACTCCTTATGCGCATCGTTTAGGAGGGACCGGAATAAAAGAATTAAAATTATACGGGAAAATTTAAAAATATAAAAACAGAAAAAGGACCATATTGAAAAGCGCGAATAACACGGAGGGACCAAATGGGGAAATATTCTCCGCCCTCCGAAACGCACCGTTTTAAAAGGTCCGAATTGAAACTGAAATAAAATTCTAAGGTATAAATTAAAAATAAAAATAATCAGGATTAAAAAAATAGAAAATGCAGAAGGGCCAAATGCGCAAATAGACCCTTCTGCAAAAACACGCGGATCCTAAGGCTAGAGCAGGTCGGGTCTCGGGTCAGAGGCCTAAAATAGCGTCGTTTTGGCCACTGGGATTAAGGCCCAAAACGGCGTCATTTCAATCCTTTATAAAAGCCAAATTTTTTTTAAAAAATTTCATTCTGCACATTTTTTTTAAAAGAAAATTTGGAGAGTTCTCCTCACTCTCTCCCTCTCTTCGCCTCCGCCCGTCCTCCGGTCGCCGGACCACCGTGGCAGTCGCCGGCACCGCCATCTACAGTGGCCGAAAATCAAAACAAGGCTATTTTTTTTGGCTTTTCAACTTCACCGTCCCTAAAATGTCATCTTTTATCAGAGATGGCGGCCTCAACTCCCTCCACGAGGGCACAAAATTAGTAAAAGGTAAGATCTCGACCCCTTTTACTGTTTATTTTGTTTTAAAAGAAAAAAAGATTGTAGAAAATAGAGCTGGAAAATAGAGAAAAAAACAACATTTCTGAGAACTTCTATTTTCTATCATTTTTTGATTGTGTGTTCGTAGGTGTCAAAAAAATACAACGATGAGTTTGTGGCTTTTATAGCCAAAAAACACAATATTTTGTTACAAAAATTTCTGCTTGTTCTTTTCTTTTTTTGCCATTGTTTCTTCTTTTTTTTTGCTTTCTTGTCTTGCTTGCAGGTACAGAGGTCAGCTGTGTACGGAGGTGCTAACGTAGAGGTACGGAGGTTGACATGGAGGAAGCAACGGCTTCTGAAGGGTATGGTGGCGGCAGCTTTTGCTAGCCCTAGGGTTTTCTTTTTTTGAAACTTTAAGGTTGTGGGCTTTAGAATTTGGGTTAGGGATTGGGCTTGTAATTTATTGGGCTGTACTTGTGATTTGGACTGTTAATTATTTTGGACTTTTATTTATTATTTGGTTTGGGTTTAGTTTTGTAATTGTGATTTGGGCCTAGGCCAAAATTTGCCTATTACAAAGGGAGAAAGAGTTTGCTGTTCTGGTAGAGAAGGCGAAGATCGCCGGAGATGTTAAGCACGTGGAGCACCAGAATAGGGACAGAGAGAGAGGCAAGAATAAGAGGGATTCAGAGCCCTCTAGTTTTGTACAGAGGCCTAAGAAAAAGGCCAGATCTGATGGGTCAATTAAGGTAGGGGTTCTAGTTGCCCCTACTGGGATTCAGCTGTGCAGTGATTGTGGTGGGCGCCATCTGGGCAGTGCTGGAAGAGGATTGGGGCTTGTTTGAGGTGTGGGTCTCTAGAGCACCGTATTCAAGAGTGTCCACAGAGGGCTGATCAGATGCAAGCTTCGACACCGGGTTCAGTGCAGCCTCAGAGGGTAGTTCAGCAACCACCTAGGGGCTGTGGACAAGCTAGAGGTGGTAATGGTATGGGCCGTGGGCAGAGAGCACTGGGCAGAGTTGCTGGTCAGATTGAGGCAAGGCAGGCTGCACTTGTTTATGCTACTTAACATCGAGAGGATAGAGATGCTCCAGATGTTATCACTGATACGTTCTTAATTTCTAATGTACCATATACTGCTTTAATAGACATAGGTTCTACTCACTTCTATGTAGCTAGCATTGTATTTGAAAACTTGGGGTATTTGTTGAGAGCACTTCTAGTGAGGTTACCGTACTGAGTCCGTTGGGGCAGTCTGTTCGGGTTAGTAAACTCTATAGGGATGTTCTGCTAGAGGTACAAGGGACTATTTTTTTGGAAAATTTGATGGAGCTTCCGTTTGGGGAGTTTTACTTGAATCTAGGTATGGATTGGTTGGTTAAGCATCGAGTCAGTTTGGACTACGCGACTAAGAGAGTCGTTTTGAGGACTGAGGATGATAAGGAGATGGTTGTGATCGACGAGCGTATAGATTATTTGTCTAATGTGATCTCCGCTCTTGTGGCTGAGAAACTGGTTCGAAAGGGGTGTGAGGCGTATCTGGCTTACGTCAGTGTTTCGGTTTCTAAGGACTTTTCTATCGGGGATATTAGAACTATGAGAGATTTTCCGGATGTCTTTCCTAATGAGTTACCGGGTTTACCTCCTGGTCGAGAGGTTGAGTTTGGGGTTGAACTTCTTTCGGGTACAGCTCCAGTGTCCATCGCTCCCTACCGAATGGCACCGAAAGAGCTTATAGAACTTAAAGCTCAACTGCAAGAACTTCTAGATCATGGTTTCATCCGCCCTAGTGTCTCTCCGTAGGGGGCACCAATTCTGTTTCTTAAGAAGAATGATGGGACAATGAAAATGTGCATCGATTATCGGCAGTTGAATAAGTTGACTGTGAAGAATAAGTATCTCCTTCCGAGGATTGACGACTTATTAGATCAGTTCCGAGGGCTTCAGTGTTCTCTAAGATTGATCTTCGATCTGGGTATCATTAGTTGAGGGTTAAAGAAGCTGATGTTCATAAGACTGCATTTAGGACTCGTTATGGACATTACGAGTTCCTAGTTATGCCTTTTGGTCTGACGAATGCTCCGGCTGCATTTATGGATCTGATGAACCAAATGTTTCAACCTTATCTGGATCAATTCGCCATGGTCTTCATCAACGACATTCTGGTTTACTCTAAGACTGAGGATGAGCATGATGAGCATATTAGAGTAGTACTACAGATACCTCGAGAAAAGCAGCTCTACGTTAAGTTGAGCAAGTGCGAATTCTGCTTGCGAGAGGTAACTTTTCTAGGGTATGTGGTTTTTTCTGAGGGGATCTGTGTTGATCCGAGGAAGATTGAGGCTGTGCTTGATTGGAAACAGCCTGAGAACGTGTCTGAAATTTGCAGTTTTTTGGGTCTGGCGGGTTATTATTGGTGTTTTGTTGAGGGATTTTCTCTAATTACAGCTCCTCTTATTAAGCTTCTTCGTAAGGGTGTCCCTTTTGTCTGGACTAATGCACAGCAATCGAGCTTTGAGAAGCTCAAGTCTGTTTTGACTTAGGCTCTTATTCTGATACAGCCTGAATCAGGAAAGGAGTTTATTGTATACAGTGATACGTCGCACGTTGGTTTGGGTTGCGTTCTGATGCAGGATGGTAAGGTTGTGGCTTATGAATCCCGTCAGCTTAAGACACGCGAAGGGAACTATCCGACGCACGATCTCGAGTTGGCTGTAGTAGTCTTTACATTAAAAATCTGAAGGCACTATCTGTATGGTGAGAAGTGTATTATCTACACTGATTATAAGAGCCTCAACTATCTCCTTATTCAGAAGGAGTTGAACCTTAGACAGGGTCGATGGATTGTGCTACTCAAGGATTACGACTGCACGATAAAATATCATCCTGGTAAGGCCAATGTGGGGGCCGATGCTCTAAGTCGTAGAGCGATGACTGATCTGAGGGCGATGTTCGCTCGCCTTAGTCTGTTTGATGATGGGAGTCTGTTAGCCGAGTTGCAAGTTAAGCCAAACTTGGATTGATCGGATTCAGATAAGTAGTTAGGGGATGAGTCTCTGAGTTTGCGGTTTCATCAGATTAAGAGTGGTACTACTTCTGACTTTAGGTTGAATAATGATGGAGTGCTATGTTTTCGAGGACGGATCTGTATGCCAAATGAATCGGATTTGAGACAGTCGATTTTGGGGGAAGCGCATAGTAGCCCTTATGCTATGCATCCCGGTGGTAACAAGATGTATCGAGATCTCCGTAAACTGTATTGGTGGCTGGGTTTGAAACATGAAGTTACTAATTTTGTTGCTCAATGTCTAACGTGTCAGCAAGTTAAGGCTGAGCATCAGTTACCTTCAGGTTTGCTACAACCTGTTAGGATTCCGTTATGGAAATGGGAGTGAGTAACGATGGACTTCGTTAGTGGGTTGCCCTTAACACCCACTAAGAAGGATTTTGTTTGGGTCATCGTGGATCGATTGACCAAGTCTGCTTATTTCATTTTGGTTCAGACGAACTATTCTCTGCAGAAGCTAGCGAAGCTCTATATTTCTGATATTGTAAGACTGCATGGGGTTCCTGTTTCGATTATTTTTGATAGAGATCCTCGCTTCACATCTTGGTTCTGGAAGAAATTGTATGAGGCTCTGGGTTCGAGATTGGACTTTAGTACTACTTTCCATCCTCAGACCGATAGTCAATCTGAGAGGGTGATTCAGATACTAGAAGATATGCTTTGGAGTTGTGTGATTGATTTCTAAGGTAGTTGAGAGGATTATCTACGTTAGCTGAGTTCACATATAATAATAGTTTCCAAGCTAGCATTCAGATGTCACCTTACGAAGCTTTGTATGGTCGTAAGTGCCGCACTCCGCTATGTTGGACTGAGTTGGGTGAGCGTCGGGTTTTGGGTCTTGAGTTGGTTTCTAAGACCAAGGATAAGGTTAGACTGATTCAGGATCGTCTGAAAGCGGCTTCTAATAGACAGAAATCTTATGTGGATCTGAATAGGTGTGATATTAAGTACTTTGTGGGGGACTTTGTGCTTCTTAAGGTTTCTCCATAGAAGAAGGTTCTGAGATTCGGTCCTAAGAGCAAGCTGAGCCCTAGGTCTATTGGGCCGTACCAGATTCTGAAACGTGTGGGACTAGTCGCTTATCAGTTGGAGCTATTTCCAAAGTTAGACCGTATCCACGATGTGTTTCACATGTCGATGTTGAGGCGATATCCGTCAGATCCATCCCACGTAGTCTCTGTTGAGGAGATTGAGGTTAGACTGGACTTGACCATTGAGGAGGAGTCGGTTTAGATTCTGGATTGTGATATTAAGGTTCTGAGGAGGAAGTCTATACCCTTAGTAAAGGTTTTATGGCGGAATCATGGCACTGAAGAAGCCACGTAGGAACCGAAGAATCGATGCGTTAGCAGCATCCCCATCTATTCTGATCAGGTAAATTTCAAGGTCGAAATTTCTTTTAGGGGGTAGAGTTGTAACACCCCAAATAATTTAATTCTACTTCTGTGACACAACTATGTATCTGCTTCAGTGGTTAAGTGTCCTGGATGTGTGGGAGAGGTCCCAAGTTCAAGCCCTACCTTTAGCAAATTTTGGTTATTTTTGGAATTAAGCCTTATCCTTTTTCAGTGGGTTTATATTTAATTGTCTGTAAATCCACATCAGAATGAGCCTGCTGGTTAGAATGGTAAGGGTGTTGGTGTGTTGGAGGTCCTGTGTTTAAATCCTTGCGTTAGCGTGGGTATTTATTTTTGCTCGGTAGACTGGAAGAGTTCAGAGTGAGTTAAAATTTTGAGTAGTGGGAATTAAGTAAAACTTAGTTTGTTCCCAAAAATCTCTCCCTCTTGAAACTTAAATTCCTGCTTCCTCTTCCTGTGTTTTTCCTTTTTCTCCATTTTTCCCTTTTCTTCTTGCTTTTCTTCATTTGGGCATAATTATCTTCTATTTTTGGTGTTTGATTCGAAGTGGGTGTGCATTGGTAGGTAAGGGTTAATGTATTTTGCTCGATTAGGGAGTTACTCTTTAAATCCGTGTATTGTATTCACGATTTTGTTTGTTGGACTTAAAATTCTGTTCTGGTCAGCAGCGATTCGTGAAGAAAGGGACTTACCTCTCATAGAAACATATTGGAGGCATTCAAGAATTCGAGTAAGCTTTGAGTACTCGAGTTTTACCTTGTCTTTTTCGAGGAAGTTCGGTTTAATATGTCATTTTAAGCATTTAATTTGAGGTTTAATTGGTCAAATATAGGTTTTGGTGATCTTGGGTGTGTTATCGCATCAAAACTGAAATAGATGTGTACCCGAAATGCAGAAAACAAGGTTTCAGCAAAAGCTAAAAAACTATTCTGTCGACGCCACACAGGAGTTTGGTCACCCCTGTGCGAGAACACGGCCGTGTGGTCGACGAAGGCATGGCCATGTGTAGCACAATACCGTGTAGTGGCTCGAGGGTGGCCGTGTGGGCCATACGAGCTTGGCCAAGTTGGGCATGTGGGCCTACACGGGTATTCCACAGGGGCGTGTGGGTTTTTGGGCCAGGTTGTATGAGCTACACAGGCAAGGGTAATCTGGGTGTGTAGGCCACACAAGCGTGTGAGCTCACACAAGCATGTGGGCCAAATTTCTAAATTTTCTCCTAGGGTTGCACGGGTCGTCCCAATCGACTGTGGGCCTACCGTAGGGTCGGTAAGGGCTAATCAAATCCCAAAACTGTAGATGTGATAGATTGATAATCTGTTCTGAGTATGATATGGCCATGCATATCCCTTATTCTGATATCTGTACATAACATGTTGAGCATGCCTAGTATGTTATTTTGTATCTTTTTTGTATATGATTGTGGGGTGGGTTTGTATTGATGGATGAAGTGTTATGTACGGCACTCATCGCCTATTATCTGGCAGCTTGGCTGCACTATATCTGATACGTGTGGTAATAGCACAACATGGTGTGTAGGGATGGGTGGGTGTTTTTAACCCCACATGGTGTGTTGGGATGGTCGGAGATGGTGTGTAGAGGATGGGGTAGGATTCTAGTTGTCTGACTCTGTTTACTATATCTGTATCTAAAATGGGCCTGAGCCCGAATCTGTATCTGTATTTGACTGAGGATATGATTCTACTTGTATTTCATGCTTATTTCTGTTAGGTTACACACTGAGTTTTCATAAACTCACATTTGTTTGTCTGTTATGTCAGGTAATCCACAGACTTAGGCGGATCGGTGCAGCAGAGACTCTGTGGTGGCCACTCAACCGTAAAACTATTAAACTTAGCATTTATGGTTTATTTTAATTTCTAGAGATTTATTTGAGAGTTAGTAATTTTTAGGACTCTCTGGACTGTTTGGTTTTTAACTGTTTATTTTTGGATTGTTTAACAATTTGATGGTTTGGTAAAATCGTTTTATTAAAACGACGATTTAAGCAAACAAAGGTTTTCCTAAAAACATGACTACAATTTCAAACTATAAAGATTAAGGCTTTCGTAGTAATAAGTTTTGGTAAGGAAACTGATTAATCTGTGGTTTCAATAAATTTAAAATATTGATGGTTTTCCAAGTCAACATGGTTTTCAAATCCCATTCCTTGTGACATCACCAGATTCAGCCATAACTTCTAGGCTGGGTTTGGGGTGCAACATATAGTTTCGCCACAACACTTTGACCAAATGAATCCTTTTTCTTCACAGGACTTTCACCTTGTGAGCCAAAATCTTTACTGGTTCTTCCCCGAAAGTCAAATCAGGTCACACTTCAATGCCATCTGCTGACACTACATGGGATGGGTCTGCACGATATTTCCTCAGCATAGATACATGAAACACATTTTGAATTTGATCAAGTTCATAGGGCAACTTGAGTCGATATGCTATAGGACCAATTCTTTCCGCCATTTCATAAGGACCAATGAACCTTGGGCTTAGCTTCCATTTACGCCCAAACCTTAGGACTTTCTTCCATGGTGATACCTTAAGAAACACATGCTTGCCTACTTGGTACTCAGCATCCTGTCGTTTGAAGTCAGCATAAAACTTTTGTCTGTCTGAAGTAGCTTTTAACCTTTCGCATATCATCTTCACTTTGTCCTCTGTCTTGTGAACCAATTCAAGTCCAACTATTCTCTTTTCATCCAACATAGGGGTGTTTGACACCTCCTTCTATACAATGCTTCAGTGGGTGCCATCTAAATACTTGCTTGGTTATTGTTTTTATAGGAGAACTTTGTCAATGGTAAGTAACATTCCCAGCTTCCAGCAAACTCCAAAACATATCTTTGCAACATGTCTTCCAGTACTTGTATCACTCTCTCTGGTTGGCCATTTTTTTGGGGGTGATAAGGAGTACTGAAGTTAAGCTTCAAACCCAAAGCTTCTTGCAGTCTTCCAAAATATCGATGTGAATCATAGATCTCGATCAGAAGTAATAGAGACTGGCACACCATGAAGTCTCGCTATTTTAGCAATGTAGATCTCTACGAGCCTATGAAGAGTATAACTTGTGCGAACATCTAAGAAATGCGAACTCTTTGTAAGGCGATCTACAATTACCTAAATAACATAATTCTTGGTCGTAGTTAGTGGCAAACCTGACACAAAATCCATGCTGACCCTTTCCCACTTCCATTCTGGAATCTTGAGTGGCTGAAGCAGTCTTGAAGGGTACTGATGCTCTTCTTTGACTTTTTAACAAATTAGGCACTTCCCTACAAATTTGTAACAGCTTTATTTTGGGCCTAGTCGAAGCAGTGGTTTCGAGACCACAAATCCAACGTAAGAAAATTTATTTTTATTATATTTTTATGGTCTACAATTTCACGGAATGATCTCGTGAAAATTTCGTTCCAAAATTTCGACGTTTGGGCACTCAATTTAGTCAAAAGGACTAATTGAGTTCTAGAAGCTAGAGGTTTCAAATTGCTATGAAAATTTAAATTGGAGCTCCTTAAATGGTAATTAGACCATTGGTTAATTTGTTGGAAAAAATGGACATGAAATAGGTGAAATAGAATATTTTTAAGTTAGTAATTAAAATGAATTAAAAATAAGATTAAAAGCCAATTTTTATCCATCTTCAACCCAATGGCCGCATTTCACAAGGGGAAACCATGATTAGGGTTTTTCAAGCTTCCAAGCTCGATTGTAACTCCATTCTTGCCCTGTGTTTAATAATTTTTATGTTTTTGAAATCCTCGTAACAAGATCTATCTATTTCTACCACTAATTTGAGATATGGTTAAAGTCTAGGGTTTTGGCCCATGATGAATATGTGTGTATTTTTGTGTTTAATGGTAGAAAATGCATGTTTATGGTTAGAGAAACGAGTTTTACTAAATGATATTTTGTAAAAATGCCTAAAATGACTAATTTGTAAAAGTTATGAAATTTGTCATAAAAGTGTGAATTAGTGGAAATTGTGGGCTGTTGTAGTTATGAAAATGGTTCGTCTAGGCTTAAAATACAAGGAAATTGAATAAAAATCATTTTACGAGCCTAGGGGCAAAAGTGTAAATATGACAAAGTTTAGAGGCAAAAATGTAAATTTTGCCAAAATGTGAATTTAGGCTAATATGAGTAGCAGGATAAATAAATAAATTAAATGTGTTGTTATAGATCAAGGAAAACGAGGTTTGGAACTAGAACGAGGGAAAAAGAGTAATTGACAAATAAGTCATTTTCATCGATTTTGCTGTCGAGGTAAGTTTGTATGTAAATAATACATCATTTTTTATTTTGTTATATTATATGAGATATGGTTGAATATGGAGTAATTAGTTCATGTAAATTATGAATTGTGATTGATTATGGATGAATTGGTAAAATGTTGAAAAGTGAGAATTCCCGATTGAACCTTCGAAATAGAAAAGATACGAATGAGGTAGCTAGGTCACATGTGTGGTACTAAGTGTAGGCCACTATGTGTTCCAGAGAGCTACGAGATGGTTTTAGGTCACGTGTGTAGTACTAAGTGCAGGCTACTACGTGTACCACACGGATAGGTCGCATGTGTAGTACTAAGTGCAGGCTACTATGCGTACCCGATAGCTTCGATCACATGTGTGGTACTAAGTGCAGGCCACTATGTGTAAATGATGGTTTTGGTCACATGTATAGTACTATGCTTCGGCTATTATGTGCACCAGATAGCTTCAGCTACAAGGGTGGTACTATGTGCAGGCCACCGTGTATCTGTTATTATTCCGATGAGTTCAACGGGAAATTAACTAAGTGAAAACACATGTGATCATGTAACGACTAAGTGTAATTGAATATGACTATGTGATGAATAAGTTCAGGTATAAGTGTGATAATATATGAACAATGTGCTCGATTTTTGATCGAACCTTCGGTAAGATGAAATGGAGTAAGTGAAATTATGAAAGAGTAAATTTAGCAACAAAACAGTTTTGGACAACAGCAGTTGTGTGACTTTGAAAAATCACCAAAAAATGTGGAAATTGAATTAGAGGTTGAATAAGATATTAAATTAAATCTGAATGACTATATTTTCACATAAAAGAAACGGTGTAAACAAAAGAATTTCATATTCTGTGATATTCGAATTTTTGTGAGACAAGGTCAAAATGATGTTGGAATCCCCTGTATAGACTTTGGAAAATCACTAAACCTTGTATAAAAATAATTATGGTTTATAATTTATATGATTACATTTATTAATGAGTCTATCTTCAACAAAAACAAACGAGAATATCATCCAAATCCCGTGCAAAGAGATAATTAATTTTTAGTGAAGAAGGGTCGAAACTGTCAGACAGCAGAATAAGGGAGAATTTAAAGAATAAACTGTACTTATTGGCTAAACAAAAAATTCTGCAAATTTTATGGTAATAAGATATGTGAGTCTAATTTCAGGGAAAATTAATGGATCTTAATTTGGTGTTCTGTAGCTCGAGATATAAATAATTTAGTGACTGTGACTCGAGTAGACAGCTTGAGATGAACATGAATAAATAGTGGAACTATGTGCAATTATGATTGTATTATCTTCAGAACATATTATGAAGATTTATAAAAGCGTATTAATAAATAACTTATTATTTACATACCTACTTACTAAGCTATAATGCTTACCCCTTTCCTTTCCTTTTTCTTATAGTGTCACAGATGCTAGCTCGAGTTGGAGGTCGTTGGAGATTCTATCACACTAACAAGTTATTGATTGGTATTGTATCAACGATCTTCAAGTATTTTTAAGTCTATGGCATGTATAGGGACTTGATTATGTGTGTATATGTTATTATGAGTTGGCCTAAAATGTTGGCCTATGCTATTTGATTGGTCATTGTTGTATAAGGCCATTTGATGCGGCCAATATTTGTTATGTTATAAGTCTATGATGAAGCATTACATGGATGTGCATGCTTGTTTGGGTTGGATGAGTGAATGTGTGATAATTATGTGTGGAAAATTCTAAATGTGAAATGTTGAGTAAGTTATATGCTATGATTAGTTAAGTGTGTGTGTGGTTGTGCATGATGAATTTGATTTTTAAATGGTGTGCGAATGCCATGATGTGGTTATTGAGATGCCTAAAAAAATGCCATGTGTGTGTTGATAAACTTGGTATAAGTGTGCAAGAGTTTTTGGATGGAAAAAGGCTTGGTAAATAGCCTAACTTTCATCCACACGGATGGCCACACGGCCTAGCACACGGGCGTGTGACTTGGCCGTACAACCCTAAATGGTTGATGTCGTCATAAACAGAGAGTTACACGGGTCGAGGACACGGGCGTGTCCCAAGCCATACGGGCGTGTGGCCATATTTTGAAGAAAAAGTTTCTAAGTGTTGTGAAATTTTCCAAAGTTCTCGGTTTAGTCCCAAACCGCTTCTAAAGCATGTTTTGGGCCTCGTAGGTCCATATTAGGGACTCTATGATTGAATATGAAAAGTTTTAAATTTTGATGGAAATTTGTGACTCGAAAATGATTGGTTATATGTGATTAAGTCTGGTAATGCCTCGTACCCTATTCTGGTGACGGATACGGGTAAAGGGTGTTACATTTAGTGGTATCAGAGCTATGATTTAGTCGATTCTCGTACTAACATAGCGTATGTGAGTCTAGCTATACATGTCATATTGCTACTCGTGATAGTGTGATATCTCCCAACTCTGACGAAATTGTTTTGTTAAGACAAAGATGACTTCCAACCGAGCTATTTTTTGATAATGCTAATAATGATATTGAAATGAATTAATCGCGCTTATGATTTGTCAAAATTTGGAAAGGTATGAATAGAAGTTCACGATATGTATGTGTTAATGTACGAAATGAGATAACCACAAGTTGAGAAATGTGAAAAGTGGAATGAAATGAAAGTTTATATAGTGATAAGCCCATCAATGTTTGTTTGGCATGCATATGATGTTATGTGCCCAACATATTTGATAAAGTGAATACGATAAGTAAATTTACTCAAATTAACGGAATGTGTGTTTATGTACACTTGTTTGAATAAGATAATCGAAAAAGTTCGTGTAACATGACTATGTATGTTAATTTGCTTGAAGTGAATTATGTAATTGTGATGATATGATGTTGGTGATGAATGCTAAGTCATATGTGTGTACTTATGAGAGTCAAATTAGAGGCTTTACGACCTCACCCCCTTGCCAGTGTTGCTTTATAATGAAAATTCATGAGAACCATGTGAAATAAGTCCATAAATGTGAAACTAAAGAGTTTAGTGGTGAAATAATTAGTAATGCATATAGAGATAAGAATAGTTTGGAAAGTGGAAACAATTTTGGAAGGATATCAGAATGTTTTAAAGATTATACAGATTATGCAATGTCACGGATAAAGGAGAAGTTAGTCTTGGCTAATCGACTTATTCAGATATGATGTCTAAAGTATGTGTTTGCTGAAATTTTTCCTGAATTGATTTTCATAAGTGAGTGGAATAATACGGGGTTCATGATGACAGAATTAGTCAAAGAATTGATATTTGAGTAGTAAAGATGTCTGTGTATGTGGCAGTTACAGTTGAAATGAATATGATGATCTTTTCTGGGTATTCTAGATATTCTTTTATCCTCAGAGATATGTGTGTGATTGTTCAGTTTCTGATGGAGTTCTTATGTTGTGAGAAGCTAACTATGATGTTAGACGAAAGCCCTGTTGGTCTGGTCAGTTTATGATCAATATTTCTTTGTCTCTTTGGAATTCTATTCAAATATTTTGGAATGAAGTCGATGGTAAAAATTTATGTGAGACTATTCTTATGTTTCTACTGATTATGGTTTTGTTTTATATATACGGAAAATATATTATCTCTGTTATGATGGAAGTCCAGAGCCGGTAAGCATTGTTTTTCTACTAGGTTTCTCTGAGGAATCATCAGGATCTCTATTATTTTCTTATGAGTTATGTTCTCAGACTTCTAGTATGGTATCGTATCTTGGATTTCTTTATCTCAGATTTCCTATCATTCTTATTTCGTGAATTATCAATCATGGGTCATCTTGAAATAGTGTTCTTCGACTTGTGATAAGATTAAATTGATGATTGTTTAGTCCTTTTTGAATTCGGCTGGAAGAGTTTGTTAAGCACATGGTTTCTTTATTTTATTATTTATTTGATAAGGTAAAAAGGGATAATATTAGCATTATTATTAGATTAGTATGGGATTAAATCATTGTAGTCGGCAGAGGAAAAATAGCCTTGTGATTAATTCATATTATTTTGGATTAATTCTAACTTGTGGCCTAGAGTAAATTGAAGAAGTGGTGGAATTTTAAACTCTTCAAAGGAAGAGTGGACGGCAAGTATAGGGGCATTAGTGCCGAATTCCTTTATAAGCACCTATCTACCATCTTGATTTTCTTTTAGTCATTTTTGCAAGTAGCCGAATTCTTCTACTTTTTCCCCTATTCATTTATTTTTCCTTCCAACTCCAATTCTATACCTTCTCCTTGTATAGCCGAATATTTCACCCCTAATAGGAAGCCATAGCCAAACCTTTCAGCCTTGCATCCTCTCTACTAAGTCGCAAATCCTTAAGCCAAGTGATCCTTCTCCAGTGGCCGAATCTAGGAGGGTGACTTCGGGAGGTTTATCGATAAGGGTAAGTGATCTCTTTTGTATATGTTTTGGATTCTCTTCCATAATGTTGCCGAAACAAGAGTCTAGGCCTTGATTTCTTTGGTTGGCCGAATGTCCTTAAGGCTTTAAGTGATGTGTTTTTCTGTGGTAGCCAGCGTGAGGGAGCACTTGAGGCTGTTTGAATTCGACTACTCATCAAGGTAAGGTGGTGGTAAGTATTCGGCCAAGGGGGCTATACTCATATATTTTTTAGTAGTAGCCAATTCTAATAGTTGTGTAGCAGGGATTACGACAGTTCAAGGGCAAGTGCAGTTTTTCGGGATTTCGATAAGTAAGGTTTAGGGGCTAGTCGACAGAAGTAAACAAGCCTTCGGGATTTAAGATCTTTCGGTAAGGATGTTAAGTTATGGTTCTTTTTCATTTAAGATCTCGTACTTGTCAATTAACGAAGTGTTCTGATTAAGCATTTTGATGGAGGCCAATATCAGTCAAGGAGGGCAAGGGAAAGCCCCTATCCCGAAGTTTAAGAAAAGAGCTGTCTCAGCGGTTCGAGATTGGCCACCGGGGTGTGGGCCAGCGTCTGAGCAGCAGGTTAGGCAGATAGCCGTAGTCTCGCTTAGCGATAGCGTCGGGATCGAGGGTCTAGAGCTTCAGGTTATAAGGTGTGTAACTAGCCTACTGTTTCCGGGATTTATATTTGCATGTGTGATGTGTTTACTAACAAATGCAGTGATAAGTGTAATATTGATACCCTTCAAGGGTATGAGGATGATCAGGTTAGTACCAAAGCTGTTAAAATATGTTCATTGATTTGTATATGTGAGTATGCCTTGATTATGCATAAACATGTGCATGCATTATCATGACTATATTTTATGTTGCATGTGCATGGGTGGGCTATGAAAGAAGGTACGGGTGTACTTCGAGTACGTGGTTGATGAGTAGCTATGTGCCTCATCGTGATTGATATCGGCTATGTGCCATATCGTGGATTGATGAGTGACTATGTGTCCCATCGTGATTTTGGTGTTAGCTACGGCTACATCGTGGATTGGCGCTGGCTGAGGTCGCGTTATGGATTTTGTGCTTAATTGCACGTGGATGGCTTGAATGCCTTTGTGGAGTAAAAAGGAGAGGGCGATTTAATAATCCCCTGGTGTGTGGTAGGCTGGATAAGGGGGTGTGTAGAGGATGGACCTTAGGCTTGGGTCGGGATTCATTATTGCATAATTGTGGTATGTGAATACATGTGATTGTGGACTTAAAAATGAGAAATGGGCTAAGCCCAGTATGTGGAGGGTATGTGGTTAATTACCCGGTTACTTGATAAATGTTATGAGTATGGGCCAAGCCCAGAATGTGATATGGTCTGAATATGATATATGATATCTAATGCATGGGTTATTATGTGGTTAGCATGTGGGTGGAATTCAGTGGTTAATTACACACTGAGTCTGTGTGACTCACCCAACTTTTTAAACATCGCAGGTGATTCGTGATTTTGGACCGGGTTGGAGTGGATACAAAGGTGGCCATGCAGAAGAAGCTTTTCATGCAGAAGTTGTTTTTCCTTATTTAATAGAATTTTTCATTTTCAGTATTTTAAGTATTTGAATAAGTTTTTATTGTAATAAGGCCCAATTAAAATTACTTGAGTATTTATATTATGCTAAAGCAAAATAACGATTAAATTATTATTTTGAAATCAGCTTATCTTCGACAAACTATATCTTAAAATATAAATTAAGGTTTTAATTCAGACGTTTTATATCAAGCTTATATTATTTAGTAGATTTTTAAAATGGACATGGTTTTTGATTAAGAACAAAATTTTCAAGTTCCACCAAAAGTAAGAATATTTTTAAACGTTTTCCGCAGTGACATACCGGATCCGGTCAGGACTTGTGGGCCGGGTTTGGGGATGTTACACTTTAGTCAGGGGACGGTTAGCTAGGCCAAGGAGCTGAGCCAGAAAGGTCAGAATTGTGGAAATCACTCGAAGATAGCCAGTTGATCCATCTCAAGAAGTCGAAGTTATACTCAAGACAGAGGATCTCTCATTCAATTCCTTCAGGGGGTTTTAGGGATTTCTTACGTTTTGTTTTATCTTTTCTTTTGAGATGTTTTCTATTATTGTTATGAACCAAACCCTCAAATGCCTGAGGGGATGAAACCTAAGATGAATCTTGTTATCATTTGCTGAACTATATGATAAATATTTGACTTGTTCTTAATTATGTGATCTTAATTCTTGTGTTGATATTTTCGGGATATTAATTCAAGCATGATGTGCTTAGGTCGAGGAGCAAAAGTCCCTGCCTAAGAGTAGATCTAGCATAATTAAACGGAGTTGATCGTGCGCCTAGAGATAGGGTGACGAGATTTTGCCGGATTAGGGTGAAACATAATATGGGAGTCCATATATCGAGTTAAAGCGATTTTAGGGGTTTTAATTAGAAAGAGATTTCAATTAATCAACCTAGGGTTAGACGTTATTCGCTTTAAGAGAGGGTTTAATATAACTTAGGGAATCTTACGGATCAAGTCAAATGAATAAATCGTCTGGTTCAGAGTTAGATAACAAGTGAAGTCTAGGTGGATTCTTCCTTGGGTGTCGTCTTAATTAATTGGTTTTCCTTCCAAGTTATTTTCCCAATTCATCCTCTTTGTCTTTGCATTTTTAGTTTTGTTGATAGTTTAATTTAGATTAGATAAATAAATTCACTTAATTCTTAGGCTAAATAATAGAAAGAGAGTTAGTATTAGTACTTTTGGATCCTTTGGGTTCGACATCCTGGTCTTGCCTTAACTATACTATTGTTCGATAAGTGCGCTTGCCTCAAATCATTATCAGAGTTAGTTTTCAGGTTTGATCATTCTCATTATAAATTTAAAAACTCTGAAATCGACTATCACAAGCTCGATTGTAAGTCCGTTCTTGTCCCGTTTTTAATGATTTTTATGTTTTTGAAATCCTCGTAACAAGATCTATCTATTTCTATCACTAATTTGAGATATGGTTAAAGTCTAGGGTTTTGACCCATGATGAATATGTGTGTATTTTGTGTTTAATGGTAGAAAATGCATTTTTATGGTTAGAGAAACGAGTTTTACTAAGTGATTTTCGGTAAAAATGCTTAAAAGGACTAATTTGTAAAAATTATGAAATTTGTCATAAAAGTGTAAATTAGTGGAAATTGTGGGCTGTTGTAGTTATGAAAATGGTTCAGCTAGGCTTAAAATACAAGGAAATTGAATAAAAATCATTTTATGAGCCTAGGGGCAAAAGTGTAAATATGACAAAGTTTAGGGGAAAATGTAAATTTTTCTAAAATGTGAATTTAGGCTAATTTGAGTAGCAGGATGAATAAATAAATTAAATGTGTTGTTATAGATCAACAAAAACGAGGTTTAGAACTAAAACGAGAGAAAAACGAGTAATTGACGAATAAGTCATTTTCACCGATTTTGCCTTCGAGGTAAGTTTGTATGTAAATAATACATCATTTTTTATTTATGTTTTAATATTTTGTTACATTACATGAGATATTGTTGAATATGGAGTAATTATTTGATGTAAATTATGAATTGTGATTGATTATGGATGAATTGGTAAAATGTTGAAAAGTTAGAATTCCCGGTTGAACCTTCAGAATAGAAAAGATAGGTAGCTAGGTCATATGTAACAGCCCTGTTTGGACCCTAGTCAGAATAGTGGTTTCGAGACCACAAATCTGAGTCAAAAAAATATTTTAATATATTTTTGGTGTTGATTAAGCATGTGTGAAAATTCTATGTGAAAATTTTATTGTTTGTGTGCCGAATTATGAAAAAGGACTTAATCGCATAAAATGCAAAATTTGTGTGCTGATTGTTAAGTGCTTATTTGGCATGGCTTTTTAAATGAGAGGTCCTTATGTTGTAAATGGACCATTAATAGTTTGGATGGACATAAAAGCTTAAGGTTAGTGGGTTTTAAATGAAATTAAAAAGGCTAAAATTGGTATTTGATATTTATGTTAATATAATTAAAATAAAACAAAAAGATGGCCATTTTATCATCTTTCATGGCCGAATGAAGCAAAGAAGATAGCTAAAATAGGGCTTGAAATTTCGGCACTTGCATAGCTCAATCAATGTGCTAAAATAGGGCTTGAAATTTCGGCACTTGCATAGCTCAATCAATGTATGTTTTGAGCTCGGTTTTTAGTGATTTTTACGTTTTTTTATTGTTGCTTAGTGTGTTATCAAGCCCATGCTTTAATTTTAAAATTGAATAAAGATTTTAAGATGTGCCATTGATGAATATGTGAGCTTTGTGTTGATAGTTGGTGAAATATGAAAGCTTAATGTTGGGTTAACATAGTTTGTATTTGGATTTTTGGTGAAATTGGTTATTTTGGGCTAAATTGTGAAAATGAGAAATTAGAGGACTAAAATGTGAAATAAAGGAAATATGTGAACTTGTATAAGCTAGGTGGAAATTTGGCTAAACATGTATAAGATGAAATTATGTGTATTTGATGATTTTATGAAATAGGGACTTAAGTGTCAAAATGTGAGGGCTATTTTGTAAAATGCCCTAAATATGTGTGTTTGGATTAAATTGAATGAATTAGTGATTGAATGAGTTGAGTTTAATATTATATAGATCAAGAAAAGAGAGATTTGGATCGAGATCAAGGCAAAGACAAAGTGCTCGATTAATTGACTAGTCTCGGTATTTCTACATCCGAGCTAAGTTCGTTTATAATACGAATTGTTTAAATTATACTCATGTGTTATATAATGAAAGATTATGTGGTTAATGAATTGTTAATGTTAAATGTGGATTGAGAGATGTGGCACTAAGTGTGCGAAATGGAATTGATACAGTAGAGAACGGCACTGTGTGTGCAAAATAAAGAAAGTATCGACTGCATTGATTAGCACTGTGTGTGCGATACCGAGTTAAATTCGGTTTAATGTAAAGGCACTAAGTGTGCGATGATATTTAAGCTTCGGCTAATAAATTGGCACTAAGTGTGCGACTAAATCGAATGAATAATGAGGATTGATCGAAATGTGGTATCGAGCATTTAGTAGCAAGAATGATCATTAACTAAGTGTTGGCAAAGATATGTACAGAACCTATGTGGTTGATGATTTCATAAATGGTTATATGGATGGTTGAGTGAGCATAGTAGCTATGGATGAGTTTGTGTATTCTTATGAAATAATCTATGTGATGGTTTATTTTGTATATTGATTTTGAATCACTGAGTTAAATGTATTATATTACGAACTTACTAAGCTCTTAAGCTTACTGTGTGAAGTTTTCTCTGTTTTACAGTGTCTTTAAAGCTAGCTCAGATCCAGGGATCGTCAGCGACTCAATCACACTATCGGCTATCTATTTTGGCACTTTTAGAAGATGTATATATTTGAATATGGCATGTATAAGCTAGTGATTATGGTATATTTTGGGTTGTATAGTTCTTGCCATGTGATATGGCTTGAAAAATGAATGATTTTGGTATATGCCTTAGATGTGTGAAAAGGATGGTTAATAAGGGCATGTGTGTCCTATGTGAATGGTCTTTATGCTAAGTCTTGGTGATATGGAAGTAGTATGTTCATGCTATGAAATGGTATGGATTAAATGATGCATAAATTATATGATTTTGAATGTGTAGATGATAATTTGGATTGTTATGTTAAGATGGATTTGTGTAGAAAGATGAATGATGATGTTAAGAGATTAAATTTAGTATGTTTTGGTATGTTTGAATGCCATTTGAGGCACGATTTTGAATTGGTTTGATGCTTGTAGGTGTGATAATAGTGTGGATGGCAAATTGGCCTTACAAATGGCCTATTTTAGCCCACACGGTTGAACACACGGGCGTATGGCTCGATCGTGTCTCTTAAATTTGTAATTTGATTCAAGTCAGGATCGCACACGGGCGTGTGACAGGCCGTGTGATGCAAGTCAGTGTCGACCACAGCTTGGACTCACAGGCGTGTCCGAGACGTGTGAGGCACACGGCCAACCCACACGGGCAGGTGACCCCTGTAGCTTGGAAAAATGTTAAGTTTCAGAAAAATTTTGTATGTGTTCGATTTAGTCCCGACCCCTTTTTAATGATGTTTAAGGTCTCGTAGACCTATATAAGGGACTCTATGATTGTGAATGATTAAGTTAAGATGAGAAATGATTATAAATGTTCTGAATGTTTAGTAATGCCTCTTAACCCTATTCAGGCGACGGTTACGGGTTAAGGGTGTTACATCACATGTGTGGTACTAAGTGTAGGCCACTATGTGTACGAGACAAGTACGAGATGGTTTTAGGTCACGTGTGTAGTACTAAGTGCAGCCTACTACGTCTACCAGACGGATAGGTCGCATGTGTAGTACTAAATGCAGGCTAGTATGCGTACCCGATAGCTTCGATCACATGTGTGGTACTAAGTGCAAGCCACTATGTGTAAGTGAAAGTTTTGGTCACATGTGTAGTACTGAGTGTAGGCTACTATATGCACCAGATAGTTACGGCTACAAGGGTGGTACTATGTGCAGGCCACCGTGTATCTGTTATTATTCCAATGAGTTCAACAGGAAATTGACCAAGTGAAAATACATGTGATCATGTAACGATTAAGTGTAATTGAATATGACTATTTGATGAATAAGTGCAGGTATAAGTGTGAAAATTTGTGAACAATGTGCTCGATATTTGATCGAACCTTCGATAAGATGAAATGGAGTAAGTGAAACTATGAAAGAGTAAATTTAGCAACAAAATAGTTTTAGACAGCAACAGTTGTGTGACTTTGAAAAATCACAAAAAATGGTGGAAATCGAATCAGAGGTTGAATAAGATGTTAAATTAAAGCTGAATGACTCTATTTTCACATAAAAGAAACGGTGTAAACAAAAGAATTTCATATTTTGTGATATTCGAATTTTTGTTAGATAGAGTCAGAATGATGTTGGAATCCCCTGTATTGACTTTGGAAAATCACTAAAAATTGTATAAAAATAATTATGGTTTATAATTTATATGATTACATTTATTAATTAGTCTACCTTCAACAAAAGCAAGCGAGAATATCATCCGAATCCCGTACAAAGAGATAATTAATTTTTAGTGAAGAAGGGTCGAAACGGTCAGATAGCAGAATAGGGGATACTTTAAAGAATAAATAGTATTTATTGGCTAAACAAAAAATTCTACAAATTTTATGGTAATAAGATATGTGAGTCTAGTTTTAGTGAAAATTAACAGATCTTAATTTGGATTTCTATAGCTCGAGATATAAATAATTTAGTGACTGTGACTCGAGTAGACAGCTTGAGATGAACATGAATAAATAGTGAACTATGTGCAATTATGATTGTATTATCTTCAGAACATATTGTGAAGATTTATAAAAGCCTGATAATAAATCACTTATTATTTACATACCTACTTACTAAGCTATAATGCTTGCCCCTCTTCCTTTCCTTTTTCCTATAGTGTCACAGATACTAGCTCGAGTTGGAGGTCGTCGAAGATTTTATCAAACTACCAAGTTATTTATTGGTATTGTATCAACAATCTTCTAGTAGTTTTAAGTCTATGGCATGTATAGGGACTTGATTATGTGTGTATATGTTATTATGAGTTGGCCTAGAATGTTACCCTATGCTATTTGATGGTCATTATTGTATAAGGCTATTTGATGCGGCCAATATTTGTTATGTTATAAGTCTATGATGAAGCATTACATGGATGTGCATGCTTGTTTGGGTTGGATGAGTGAATGTGTGATAATTATGTGTGGAAAATTCTAAATGTGAATGGTTGAGTAAGTTATATGTTATGATTAGTTAAGTGTGTGTGTGGTTGTGCATGATGAATGTGATTTTTAAATGGTATGCGAATGCCATGATGTGATTATTGAGATGCCTAAAAAAAAATGTCATGTGTGTGTTGATAAACTTGGTATAAGTGTGCAAGAGTTTTTGGATGGAAAAAGGCTTGGTAAATAGCCTAACTTTCATCCACACGGATGGCCACATGGCCTAGTGCACGGGCGTGTGACTTGGCCGTGCGACCCTAAATGGTTGATCTCTTCATAAACAGAGAGTTACACGGGTCGAGGACACGGGCGTGTCCCAAGCCATACGGGCGTGTGGCCCTGTTTTGAAGAAAAATTTTCTAAGTTTTGTGAATTTTTCCAATGTACTCAGTTTAGTCCCGAACCGCTTCCGAAGCATGTTTTGGGCCTCGTAGGTCCATATTAGGGACTCTATGATTGAATATGAAAAGTTTTAAATTTGGATGGAAATTTGTGACTCGGTAATGGTCAGTTATATGTGATTAAGTCCAGTAATGCCTCATACCCTATTTCGGCGACAGGTATGGGTAAGGGGTGTTACAAATTCTATAACAACTCGTTTCAATCTAGGTTACCAATAAAGTTTGCAGAGGTCAGGGTACATCTTGTTACTTCCTGGGTGCATTGCATAAGGACTATTGTGGGCTTCACTAAGGATAACTTGTTGCAACTCCTTATCATTTGGCACGCAAAGCTTTCCACAAAAATAGAGTATCCCTTCATCATTTAGTGCGAAGTAACCTCACACTACTTATTCCACTTGGCGAACGCTCTTCACCAATTCTTCATCTGAGGCTTGTTTCTCTTTGATTTTTTGTGAAAAAGTTGGTCTCACTTGTAGTTCTGCAAGCAATCCCCCATCACTTGTCACACTTAACTACATGAATAATGCTCACAGTTTACTTACAAACTTCCTACTTAGTGCATCAGCTACAACAGTAGCCTTGAAAGGGTGATATTCTATCACACAATCGTAGTCCTTCAGCAAATCTATCCACTTTCTCTATCGTAGATTCAACTCCTTCTGTGTGAGAAAGTACTTGAAACTCTTGTGGTCTATATAGATGGTACACTTCTCACCATACAAGTAGTGTTACCAAATCTTAAGTACGAACACCACTGTTGCTAGCTCCAAATCATGGGTTGGGTAGTTACGCTCATAAACCTTTAGTTGCCTAAAAGCATAAGCTACGACCTTCCCTTCTTACATCAACATGTGACACCCCAAACCTGACTGGGATAGTCTGACATGAATTTGAAACATCACATTAGCCATAGAGGTGACTCTCTGTTTAAAACTTCACAAACCACACCAACCAACCATACACACCACACAATTGCAGAATATTTCATATAGGAAATTAGACCTAAGTGCATGCTTTTCTGAATTAATCATTTCATTCACACAATCAGAAGATATAATGTGTACTTTAATACTCGGCGGTCTCCCTTAGCTGCAAAAATTTATTAGTTCATTTAATTATCATCACATGAAGCAAGTACTTAAAACCATCTAAACTAGCAATCAAGAAAGCAATTATAACGTTCAAAAATCCCCCAAAAAACAAACAATCCATAATGTCCGTGTAACAGCCCGTTTTCAGTGAAATAGGAATAGTAGTTTCGGGACCACAAATCTGACGAATAAATTATTATTATTTTATTATTTTAATGTCTATAGAATGTTAGTGGGGTCATTTAAAATTTTCATTAAGAACTTTTGACGTTTGCATGCTTAATTTCCTAAAAAGGACTAAATCGTAAAAGGTGAAAAAGTAGAGTTCTATAAGTTAAAGGTATCAATTAGCTATGAAACTTTAAAGTGAAAGGAATTAGATAGTATTTAGACCAATAGATTAGTTAGTGGGATTACATGGCAAGGTTTTATTGAAATTATTAAAGTTTTTAAAGGTTATTTTGGTAATTAGGTAAATAAAGGTTAAATTAATTAAAACAAAAAGCATTCATCTTCTTCAACAGTCACTACCACCGAAATTGAAGAAGAAAGAAACCATTTTAGGGTCAACATTTGGCTACATCTTATTGCTTGCATGGTACGATTTTTGATCCAATTTTTTTTTTATTTTTATATTTTTGAAGTCATTGTAGCTTAATCTAGCTAGCCTAGTGATCAATTTGCAAAAATATTAAAGAATTAGGGTTTTTCCATAAATCTTATTGTTTGATTCTTGAAGTTTAATGAAAGATTATGATTCATTGTTGTTAAACAAACAAGTTCTGTAAAGTGATTTTTGATGAAAATGTCATTTAGGGACTTATTGTAAAAGTAGTAAATTTCCATGATAAAATTTTGATATTTTGATTTGTATGGGTTGATGTAGGTCCCTAGTAAATTCAGCTAGCATGAAATAAGGGTGAAAATACTTAAATTTCAATTTACGAGCTTAAAGACTAAATTGTAAAGAAGTTAAAATGTTAGGGGAAAAATTATAATTTTGCAAAATATAAAATATGGACTAAATTGAATAGAATAAGTATTAAATTGATTGAATTTGCCTATTTAGATTAAGATAGATCTCGTACGGATCAAGATCGAGGAAAAGCTAAAGCCTCGAATTAGTTGATCTCGTTTCTACGTCTTTATCATCGAGGTAAGTTCATATGATTAAATAACGTTTTAATGTTATATTGATCTATATATTCATGTATTATTTTCCATGAAATTAAATGGTGGAAATCCAACAATGTTACAACGATTATCGAGCCACGTTTGAACCTTAGGAATACATAGGATACAAATGACATGTCATTAGGGTTTCCATGTTTCGGGTGCTGGTCTTAAATGTCCTACCGATGACTGAGGTCCTGCATTTGTTGTGGACACTCTACAGCTTGTGTGAGCAGCAACATGTAGCTTACATTCCGACCTACAGCTTGTGTAAGTAGACCCATTTCACAGCTCGTGTGAGCAACGATGTAAGGGAAAAGGAAATGTTACAATTATATGTTTAGCACACTTCGTGTGAGCTTTCCCGCGTATCCGATGTTATTCTAAATGGTTCAACGGCATGAAAAGGAAAGGAATGGTAAGTGTTAAAATGAACTATGTCATGAATATATGAAAAGGTATGAAATGAAAATGATCAATGAATGTATATCTATGTTCATGGAAAAGATGAATTCAAAAGCATTATGTTCATGTATACCTTGCTTACCATATGATAATTCAAGTGAATTATGCGTTAATGCACTAATATGTGTTGTTGATGGTACTTAGGCTTGTGCTAAGCTTATGGTTGGATTGTATCATGCTTAATTTTAATGTTATGCATTGAAACGATAAGTTACGTTCATATTTTACGAACTTACTAAGTATTATATGCTTTCGTAGTTTTTTTTCCCATGTTTTATAGATAATCAGAAGCTCGATCGGTTTGGAAGCTCGTCGAAGAACTATCACAATATCCAACAATTATATCGTTAGTTTTTCATGTTTTAGCCAAGGTTATAATGGCATGTATAGGTGGACTTATGGTTGATGTTTAGTTGAACGTTAGTTGATGTTTGGCATGTACACGTTATTTTGGTTAATGTAATCTTGGTACTTTTGGTGCCTTGTTGATGTGTGTTAATATGGCTAAGTTGATGCATGATTTCAATGACCAATATGGTAAGTGATGATGTAACACCTCTAACCCGTGTCTATCGCTGGAGTAGGATTATGAGGTATTACCGATCAATACACTTAATTTAACATATATAACCCATACATTTATGCATTCATATTCAAATACCATACAACACAATCATCTTGTCCCTTTATAAAGTCTATGAAGCCTTAAACATGCTTTAGAAGTGGTTCGGGACTAAACCGATAACATATGAAAATTTTAGAAACTTAGAAAAAATTCAACATTTCAGGGGTCACACGCCTGTGTGAACAGACTGTGTGCCTCACACGGCTAGTAGACACCGTGTCTTAGGCCGTGTGGAAACAGCGCATACATACTGACTTGAATCACACGACCGAGGACATGCCCGTGTGCCAGGCCTTGTGAAAACTGAATAGGATACTGACTTGGGTCACACAGCCAACCACACGCCCGTGTGTCTAGCCCGTGTGCCCTTTGAAATGGCCACACATGACCGTGTACCAGGCCATGTAAAAACTATAAGTTATACTGACTTATGCAATAGGTCAAGTCACATGCCCGTGTATGAGGCCGTGTGGAGCATACTGACTTCATTTTAATATCAACACCAAGGGACACACGGCCGTGTAACATAACCGTGTGTCACACACGGCTGAGACACACGCCCGTGTCCCTACCTGTGTGGACAAAAATAGGCTATTTGCAAAGCCATTTTGCCACCCTATTTTCACATGCATACACAAGCATAAATGACAACATTTCATAACCCAACCGGCAGCCATTCCATAACAATTCATACACATATGATACCATTTCTTCCTACCTTTCAAATACTTAGCTAACATCATACATTTTTCATTCATAAGTTTATTATATATCAAAACACATTTGTATATCTTCTTTCCAATAACTATTTTCCAAAACATACCAAAATATAGTATCAAGTTTAACCAAATCCCATGGCTTAACTTATCCACAAAATGTACCAAAACCATAATCTTAAGCAACCGTATCTATCACCATTATAACTAGCCTATACATGCCATATTTACAATTATCCACAAGTTCAAAAGTACCAATCAGCAATTGGATAGTGTGATGTGTAACTCTGACTTGTCCGAAACGAGCGAGCTAACAAACCTCTATAAAACATAGAAAAGGAAACAGAGTAAGCTTTATAGCTTAGTAAGCCCGTATAATTCAGAACTAAACTTACCATTTATACATAATCAAGGCAACGATTAAGAAGTATTCAATTCAATTAACAAATGCCTAAACACAAACATCATATACATCATTTATAACATTTTACTTTCAATCATATAAACAACAATTCATTCGTATAAATAGTACTTTACCATATCACAGAATTTATGCCCATGGAACCTATTAGAATCTTGAAGGATGCTCGGGTGATATACAATACATATAAATCAGTAATTCGTCAATTCCTTATCATTTACCGCTCATTCGAGCTATGAATAGTAAGCCCCTCCTGAGCTGATGGACAATAAGCTCTATTGAACTGAAACAGTAAGCTCTAACGAGTTGAAAATAGTAATGTAACATCCTGAATTTTTGGGCCTATGTGCTTAATGGGTGAAAATGAGTAATGAGTTAATTTAACTGTTAGGGGTCCAAATTGGGCTCAAGACGTGGTCAAGGCCTTGGTGAAATTTTTGTTTGGGCACTATAGAGTTTTAAAAGGTGGCATCTGTGTTTAAATTATCAAAATGGGCTTGTGGCCCAGTGGTCAGTGGCGCCACTTAGGGAGCAATGAGGTGACGCCACACACAAAGAGTTAGGGGCCCAAAATTTAAGTTCTATGGAGCCCAAATCTTTTAACTTAAGTTGCTAAATTTGGCATTAGGGTTAGGTGAAGTGGACGGCAACAAGGCTCAAAAATAGGAGGATTTATATGGATTTTATAATTGATAATATAGAAGATAAAAAGGAGAAAAGATAGGAGCTATCCACAAGGCTAAGTGATAGCCGAAATTCCATCACCTAGTGGAGTGAAGAATTCGGCTACTTCATGGAAAAGGGGTGCCGAATTTTCCCTTTTTATTAGCTTGATTTTTAATTATTAGGAAGGGTACTTTCGGGTTTTGATAGGAGTGCCAAAATTTCTATAAATAGGGGGGATATCTCATTGATTCTGGCATTTAAACCCTAATTTCCTCTTCATTCTTTGTGCCGAAATTCTTAGCCTCTCCCTCTACAATTTCTTTTCTTTAATTTCTTCAAAAGCCGAAACCTCTCCCTTCACTCTCTTTTCCTCTTGTGCCGATTTCTCTAAAAAGCCGAAATCTCCATAGTTTTTCTCTATTCATCCCATTTGGGAGTTAGTTCTATTCTTCCGGCATTTAAATCTTTTTCTCTAGCATTGCCGAATCTTCTCTCTAGTGCTAGACGGATTCCCTGTGTTAAGGTAAGTGTCGACTTCTGCTAGTTTCTCATATTCTATTTCAGTTTTTGAAAGGCAAAAGCCGAAAAGCTAATAGTTTAATGGTTCTATGTTGGGCGACATTCCAGGATTTGAAGGAAACTTGGTTGTCTAGATCTAAAAGCCGAAAATCGCTAGTCTCCAATTTTGGGATTTTAAGGTAAGGAGATTTTCCCTAGATTTTTACTAGATTCGTTCGTTGTATACAAGATCTTAACATTATGATGAGGATTAACGATCATATATTGTGATAGTAGTTCTGACAAGGACTTGTGATGGAATTAAATATGGATCAGGCAAAGGAGAGAATCCCTAAGCTTAAAAAACGAGTAGTATCTGCCATTCGAGATTGGCCACTTGGTTGTGGACCAGCTTCTGAACAACACCTTAGGCAGATAGCAGTTGAGTCGACTAAGGATAGTGTCGACATAGAAAGCATTGTTTTATCGGTAATCAGATGTGTAGATCTCTAACACACTATTAATCCTGTATGTATGTCTATATATATGTTATGGGCTAAAAAGCCGGAAAGAGGCTGTATAGACAGTCGAATGGAACCCTAAATGGGTTAGGCATGGATGCCAGGTAGGTAAACATAGAACTCTCTATGTGTATCAAAATATATGTAAGCCTGCATGATGTCTTCTTTATATGTGTATGCCTGAGGAGGAAATTATGATATTGAAGGGGAAGTGCATGATAGGTCACTTGGTGATCGGTGGTAGAAATCCCACAAATGAAAATGTAAGGTCATGTAGTGATCGGTGGCTATGCCACATTTAATGATTCCTAATTAATAGGAATAGGCAGTACGGCTGTCGTTTTGGTGTGTAGCGGATGGAGGGTCGATTGTAGAAATCCCCAAGGTGTGATGGTTGGTACGGGTTGGTGTGTAGAGGATGGAATTCTAGGATGGGTTGGGTTATTCATTTTTTATTGTTTATCATGTGATTATGATTGATACCTTTATGTATGGGCCAGGGCCCATAATGTGTTTGTGGGCTCAGGTCGTTGTGTGCTTTGAGATTTATACACTGAGTCTTGGTGACTTACGCTTTCCTTTTTCTCTACTCTTCCAAATGAGCAGTAGATCGTGGACATGGGAGCCGAGACAGACTCGAGGGGCCATCAAGTTTTTATTTCTACAAGTTATTTCTGGGATTTCTTTAAGTTTATTTGATTTCATTTTGGGAATATTTATGTAATAAGGCCCCTAGTTTTATTCAACTAAGTAGATTTCAATATTCTGAAATTTATGAATTTATGACAAGGTTTATTTATACTTAATAAAAAGAAGTTTATTTTTAAAATGTCATTTATTTATTCAAATAATGTCTAATTAACTTACGACTTCGAAAACCAACAAGCAAAAGTTTTTAATGTACAACCCGTAGCATACCAGATCTGGTCGAAACGCATGGGCCGGGTTTGGGGGTGTTACAAGTAAGCTCTTATGAGCTGATATATCGGTAAGCTCATACGAGCTATGGTGAGTCTGCAACAAATGCTGGGGCTCGACCAAAACGGTAACCCTAGTGACATGTCACTCGTATCCTACGAATTCATATGGTTCAAACGAGGCTCGATAGTAATAAGTCCATATCAATTAAGCATTTTTATTCCTAATGTATCAAATACTCAATTATAAACATACATTTCAATTAATTACAAGTATTTAAAAGTTCGATTCTAATTATACGAACTTACCTCGTATTGCTCGGATAAAAACTATCGGTGTAACAATCCGAATTTGACCCTAATCGGAACAGTGGTTTCGAGACCACGAACTCGAGTCTGAAAAATATTTAAATATTATTTTTGTGTTTATTATATGTGAATTATTATGTGTGAAAGTTTCGTATGAAAATTTGATTGTTTGTGTGCTTAATTAAATAAAAGGACTTAATCGCGTAAAATGTAAAAGTTACAAACTATAGTGAAAAGTGCTTATTTGTTAGTGGCTTTTTAATATGAAGTCCTAAAAGGGAAAAAAGCCCATTTTCTAACTTAGTGGACGGTTATGTACACAAATAACCTTATGTATTAATATTAGTTATTTTATAAAGGAAGGTTAAATTAGTAAATAAACAAATAGTTAGTATATATGTTAATTTAAAACACAAAATAGGCCATGTTTTGTTCATCTTTCCTTGGCCGAATACATGCAAGAGAAGAAAAGAAAATAGCCAAGCTTAGTTCGGCATTTATCTAGCTAAATTAAGGTATGTGATTAGTTCGGTTTATGTTAATTTTTACGTTTTTGAGATCGTTGCTTCGAATACAAGTCGACCCATGTTAGAATTTTTGAATTTGAGCATGTTTGATATTCGGCTATGGATAGAAGTTTGTGTTTTGTATTATTTGATGGAAAATATTAAAAGTATGTATGAAATTAATATGTTTTGAATTGGAAATTTTGGTGAATTTGAGTATTTTGGGCTAAATTAAGAAAATAAATCTTTGAGGGGTTAAAATGCAAAATAAATGAAATGTAGGGACTTGTATGAGTATGGGGAAGATTCGACCCTAAAGGAGTAGTTCCAAATTATGTGTATTTTGTGTTTTGTGCAATAGGGACTAAATTGTATAAGTTGTAAATGTCAGGGGTAAAATGGTAATTTCCCATCTAAGTGTTTTTGGATAAAATTGAAATGAAATGTGTTTGAATGAGCTCAAATTGAATGCGTTTAGATCCAAAACAAAGAAAAACGGACTTGGATCGAGGAAAGGAGAAAGTTAACGAATAGCCGGTTCTCGACGTCCGACGATATCTGAGGTAAGTCTTTAAGCAAGTTAATATCGT
The DNA here is from genome assembly GCA_005393395.2 of Gossypium australe. Classification (NCBI taxonomy): domain Eukaryota; kingdom Viridiplantae; phylum Streptophyta; class Magnoliopsida; order Malvales; family Malvaceae; genus Gossypium; species Gossypium australe. The sequence continues at coordinate 20,496,753 of CM016619.1, read as the reverse complement.
AAATATCAGTTACAACCTAGTATACATGCTGAATTATGAATTTGTGGATTGAGATATGTCAAAGCCGAATGTATTAAAGTAATTTAGCAATGATATGTAATTGAATTAATTGAGTTCACTATGTGTAAGGATGTGATTTATATGTGATATTTGTGATATTGATTATGTGTAATGTGAATGAGTTGGTTTGGTAATATGAATATTCGGGCTTATTGCCTAGCAGGCCTTGTGCCAGTGAATTATATCGGGCTTATTGCCTAGCAGGCAAAATGCCGGTGTTTAAAATCTCAGACCTTGGGTCTAGCAGGCCTAGTGCCGGTGAGTGTGATTCGGGCTTTATGCCTAGCAGGCTTTATGCCGGTGATTTTCGTAAGTATGTCTTTTAATTGATCGTTATAGTTGTGAAATTTTGAGTACGATAAATGAGCTATTTGTTCAGGTACATGAAAGCCTATGGGTTGTACGGAATAAGGTAAGTTAGTACATTACGATTGATACTATTGGGTTGTGATACAATTAAGGTATATTTGTGAAATTTTATTAATGGTATTCAGCCTTATAAATGATGTGTATGTTATATTGAAATTTGATTTTGATGTGTCAAGTAGTTTCAGCCAAAAAGGGTAAATATACATATAATGTATATTGAACTAGTAAATTAATAATGTACTTTTGTATTTTTGGCCTTGTAGATGTGGATGAAAGGATATTATATAGATGACATAATTGTGTACAAGTGAAGATTAAAGGATATTACTACATGTGTATATTCGGTTATATGTGGTAAAAATATACTTGGTATTTAATTAATTTGTTGTATACGGGAACATCTCTAATTATATGGAATTGATAAGTGATAATTAAATTATTTGGTAAGGATGTTGATATTCGGCCATGATGGCATGATCGAGCTAAAAACTTATATTAAGGTTATAAAAAGGATTTTTTTTTTATGTTTAAATGTTTGATTAAATAATTATATTTGCTTAAGGCTTACTAAGCTAAATTAGCTTACTCTGTGTGTTCATCGTTCTGTTTTATAGATTTTGATCAAGCTATGAGCTCAGGGGATCGTCAACGAAGTCATCCACACTATCGACTTATTTTGGTACTTTTAAAGTCTAGATTTCGAACTAAAGGCATGTATAGGCTAGACTAGATTTTTAAAACAATGAAATTTAGTTCCTGTATATATATTTAAAGTCATGCGAAAATGGCTAAATTATGGTACTTGGTCTTTAATGTATTCGGCCTCAATGCTTGATCCTTATAAAAGTAAAATCGTAAAGTAATTAAGAATGGTTGGTAATTTGGTTGATTTACATGTCTCTTATGTCATGCATTTGCTATTTAGTAAATAGCTCATTTTAGAAATGTAGCTTATAGTATATTAATTGTGATGAATGTTCTTATGACTTGACTTTGAGGTTAAGATAATTGTTGAATATGATTGTTTGTGCTTGGTTGATAGTTGGTCATATTATGTGTTTATGAACATTAGGAATTTCATTAGGAAGTTTGGTATATGCGCATTTGAAGTTGTTATAATCCATGCATTGATAAATATTTATTAATAGAGTACACATTTTGAAATGAAAATTAGCTTGTAATAATGTCAAACACTTAATTAGGTATATTCAGCCATGTCATGATGTTGATGGTTGGGATGATAATTTGACTCTGTCGAACATGTTTTATAAAGTGTTTGAGTATAATTCAAATTGATATGAATCGCGAATCATGGAAGGTATTTATTTGATCTTGTTACTCGGTTTTGTTCTTGAATGTGCATGAATCTATACCTTGTTTGGATGTGTTAGTATTTAGTATGGGAAGTTAGTCAAGGGTTAAACTCGAATACGCAAGGTTAAAGCATAATTATTCTTATACATGAAAACTTAATTTCATATCTTGTTTAGATTTTATCAATAAGAATATAAGCATGTTCGGTCATTGAAGAATGTGTTACAAAATGAATAGTAATAAGATTATTCGATGAAAAATACTTCTTTGTAATTGTGGCTAAATGAAATATGATATGTATATTAATGTTTAGGCATGCTAATACTTCTTTGTAATTGTGGCTAAATGAAATATGATATGTATATTAATGTTTAAGCATGCTGTGAAAGTATACTACCCTTTGTTGTATTCGATCATGTTTATTGAGCTGTTAATAATTGTTAAGACTTGTATTATGCAAGATAATGCTTTATAACCCTAATCCGGCGACAGATTCGGGTTAAGGGTGTTACATTTTATTATTCGTCAATCTTCCCTTTTCCCCAATCTAAACTTGATCTCAGCTTTTCTTGATCTATATATTATCAAATTCAATACATTCAGTATTCAATCTATTCAATTTAGTCCATAATTCATATTTTGGCAAATTTACACATTTCCCCTATACTTTCATATTATTTACAATTTAGTCCTTATCACATAAAATTGCAAATTCATGCAATTTAGTACCAACCCATGCCTAGCCGAATTTTATAGGGCACCCTAACAACCCATATCTTTCATTATTTCATATTTTTTAACCACCACATTTTACATTTTCCCAATTTAATCCCTATTTTGCATTTTTGTCAAAAATCACTTTACAAAACTAGTTTAGCTATTAACAATTAATAAAAATCCATCATCAACCATCCAATTAATCAAACATTCAACAATGGCAACATGACAAATCTTTAACAATTTCAAAATCTAAGGTACGGGCTAGCTAGAATATGAAGCAACGATCCAAAAAACATAGAAATTATTAAAAACCAAATCAAAATCACTTACCAATTTGATTTCCAAATGACCGAACCCTAGGAAGCAAAATTTTTCTCCTTTTTCTTCATCAAAATCGGTTAAGTAAAGATGATAATGAGAAAATAGGTTTTTATTTTATTAATATTAACATTAATTACTAATTTACCTTTATAACCTTTAAAAATATTAAAAATTACACCAATTGCCATGCTATCATCATCCACTAAACATAAATGGTCTATTTACCTCTTAAGGACTTTTAGTTTAATGTTCTATATCAATTTGACACTTTTAGCTAATAGAACACAAGTTTTACGCTTTACATGATTTAGTCCTTTTTACCGAATTAAGCATTCAAACAGTAAAATTTCTTTACGAAACTTTCACCTAATAATACTATCATGCTGTAAACTTCAATAAAAATAATAAAATAAATATTTTGACCTCAGATTTGTAGTCCCAAAACCACTTTTCTGATTTGACCTAAAAACGGGCTGTTACAGATGAATTAGTTTCAATGTGGTTAAGATAGGGTATGTTATGAATTGGAATTGACTAGATGTTTATGAATGAAAAATGGTCAAATATGCATATGTATAGGTAAGTATATATACTTACTTTTGGGGTGCCTTATATGGCATATTGGTTGAATGGATTTAGCCATTTCAATTGGTCAATTCATGCATGTTTTGGTAAGGTTTTGAAGCTTTGAGGTTGTGCTAAAAATGCTTTTAGGTACATGTTTGTGTTGGTGATGGAAATGGCCTGAATTTGGCCAATTTCATGTCCACACGGCCTGAGACACGGGCGTGTGACTTAGCCATGTGTGCAACACGGCTGTGTGTCCACTGTAGGTTTTAAGGCATACAAGTCAGACAGTTATACGGCCTAGCACACGGCCTGGCACACAGGCGTTTGAGGCCATTTCGAGAGTTACATGGCCTAGCACATGGGTCTGTGGCTTGGCCGTGTGACCCAACTTCGACAGTTTCACGGGCACGGACATGGGCTGAGACACGACTGTATGTCCGTATTTCGATTGTTACACGCCTGAAACACGGGCGTGTGACCCCTGAAGTTCAAATTTTCTAACTTTTTCTTGAACTTTCTGAATGATTCCAATTTAGTCCTGAATTGTTTCTAAAGTGATTTTAGGGCCTCGAAGGATCGATTAAGGGACGATATGCATGTAGATGAATGATTTATGCCATGTTTATGTTGAGGTACTAAATGTATGTTTTAAAGTTACGATATTATGATAATGCTCTGTAACCCTATTTTGGCGACGAATATGGGTTAGGGGTGTTACAGTCCGTTCACAACTTATTGAAAATTTTATTTAAAAAGTTTAAGTCTAATTCTAGTACTAAACCTTTGGAACGACCCACATTGCCTTCATTTTGGAGCTTAAAAGCTCAACACACATTCTTAAAGAAAATGCCTTGTGATGGATCACCTGATTTGTCACCCTCCTCGCTAACCCGAGAATTATTTATCTGCAAGGTAAAGTAAGTGGGTAAGCTTGGGAAAGCTCAGTGAGTACACATACATACAACACAAATATATACACACTAAACATGTTAGGATTTAAACATATTTTAACAATTCACATATAACTCAATTTTCATACTCAACACTGTGATATATTGGTAATTCGTGAATATGAAACATAGTCAAATTATATACTCATTGGATAAACGGATTTCCAAAACACACTACATGACTCATAAAGCCTTACGCTATCTCTATGTAAGTGTAGCACGTATGCTCACACTCTCCAAATACACCACTATCTACGGTGAATGGAGCTAAACTCAACATTCCTTTATCTCTCCAACGCTATCTCCGGGCCACAATGCCCAACACGTAATAAAAGGGTGATTACTCACAATCCTATGGCATGCCAATGATATCCAACGGTTTCAAGTGTTCACACTGCCAACATATCTAATTAATCACATTTTATTACGTAATATAATTGGCTCACATTACTGTTGAACTCACACTTAGCATTTCACAATAATATAATTTTGCACTAATCAAATCTCACAATATCATAAATCTCATAATTCACTTACGGCTTCGTGCATACATATATGCACATTTCAATAAAATGCACATTTTATAAATCTATATTATAATGTTTATTTTTATGCCCATTCGCAAGCATCACAGAACCATATACGAATATATATTACAAATATATACATACCTATTTAATAACCTATCACATCAAATTTTAACATACATTAAAAGTCCCCTAAATTTATATATTATATAAAACCATACCCATAATTATATATAGTGTATACAATAGAACCATGCATGTATATATTATATTATATTATATTATATAAAATAAAGCCATGCACATATATTATAAAAAATAAAGCCAATAATATATGTATAACCACCCACTTATGTATAGATATATATATATATATACAACCCCACTCATATATATATATATATATATATTACCAACTCCCTCATTTATATATTATATATATAACACCCACTAATATATATATTGTATATACAATAAATCCCATGTATATATATCATAACTTCATGCATTTTGCACTATTAAAATCACACAGTGTATATACTCAACGATTCAACCAAAATTGCAAGGATTTGTATAAGGAAAAAGTCAAGGTTCGCTTGCCATAGGTGGTGATTCGCAAGCCACACTTTAACTTTCTAGATTTCGCAATTCATGCTAAAACACGGCATACAAATGCACTCACCTGTATCTCACCATGGCTTGTCGAACTAGACAACTTTATGCTTGCCTTTATTCCGATTTGTTGAGGCTCCACTAAAGTTTTCAGCTTTGGACAAAAATATACATATTACTGAGCATTCAAAAACAATCTAGCTTACTCTCTTTATGTTCATACAACGGCTCTCCACTCACACATACTTATTCGACTTATTTCGTATAATCTATTTCGCTGAATTTCTTCTCTCTTTTTTTAATTTAATTAAATCCTTAATTTCTACCTCTTAACCCCTTAACTTGCGCCTAATTATATATCTAATCCAATAATTCAATTCAATTTTACTAGACACTACTTTTCTCAAAAAACCACCATTCATCCTCATTCTCAAAAGACAACCATTTAATTCATGCAACTACTTAAAGATTTTGATAAATTGAATTTTTTAAATCTCTTAATCTCATCAAAATATACTAGAAATCATTTTAAAAACATTTCTTGGCTCTTTATTACGAGATTCACCATTTTTATTCAAAAGATAGCTTTAAAAATCATGGATCTTTAATTTTCTAGCTTAGATCTATGAAAATTCAAATTAAAAACACCTAATAAAAATTAAATACATAAGAAAATAATATATTTACCTTTAACTCGAAAACCTCCATCAATTTGTACCAATTGAACAAAAATGAGCTAAGTTTAGGTGAGAAATTAGAGAGGAAAGAGTGATTTTCTTGAAAAATTGAAAGTGATTTTCTTGAAAAATTGAAAGAATAAAGAGTGTTTTGATGCTAAGAAATATAAGAGATGCAAAAATTTTTGAGAGAAAATTTTCTAATCTAGATCTAATAAATTTTAAAATGATAAAGAAATGGAAAAAAACAAAATAAAAATACACGACGATGGGTGTGGCTTTTTCCAACTAACCATTTGAAAATGGGCTATTTTCCCTATAAGTCCTCCCCTATTTTTTCTTGTTTTAATAGCTCTCCTTTTAACCACTAATTTTTAATTTACATATTTAACCTCTACTTTAACCACTATTTCAAATTAGTCTTTATTATTATTACTTGTTACTAATGCTTGATTAATAATACCATAATTATTTAATTTAATTAGTTTTTTACTATTATTAACTCATTATTTATTTTATCCTATTTTAATTCATATGACACAGAATCTGATTTTTCTCTCAACCCATAATCTAATGTCCGATTCTACTAACCCGGTCCTTAGGATGTGACACAACATGCAACCCAGCCCTGTGTGAGAGGCGTCGCTGTATACCACAAACTCCTTCCCTAATTATGGTTGAATCAACACATGTGGTTTGGTGAGGATCATCTTAAACTTGTCGATGGAAAATTTAATACCAAAAAATTAATTCAGTGTTAAGGATTTTTATTGTTGGGCTTTTTAGTTAGTGGATACTAATTGGGCTTGGATTGAATAAAAAAGAAATGAATAATTGAGTAAATTGAAGCATAAAGATTGATTTGTAAAAGGGTTGGAATTGGAGGCTTTTATGACATCATTTAACCAAAAGGTTTAAAGGTTTGCTTTCATGCGTGAAAAAAAACAAAAAAAAACTGGGGGTTCTTATTTTCATGCTTTCATGAGTAAATTTTTTGTTTTAATCGTATTTATAGTCTAAAATCAAAGTTCTTACCTGGTCAAAATCAGTTTCGCTTCATTAGCGACAATTTTTGGATTTGTTTCGTGTATTCTTTTAGGTATTGGGCAGCCAACTTTGATATCATGAAATCTTTCATTTATTTTTTAATTGTTCGTTACTAGCATATTTTTTAAATTGTTTTAATACTTTTAATAAGTATGATTTTTGTTAATCGGTTCATTATTTGTATTTTTTTATGTTTTAATTTATAATAATTAAATGATTGAGTGAGTGAGTTGTTCTCGTGATTAATGTGACTCTTCGAATTTGACCGAACGTCTAGTTCGAGTCTAGAATGTTACAATCATAATATCAAAGTTACAAGTTTAGTTATATTTAGGTCTAAATGAGTTTGTATAGATAGAGAGTTTAGTGTACATGTTAAATAAGAAACTTTGAATTGCGATTTCTAAACTGCGTGAGACTAATGTTGTTTTATTTTACTTTAGAATAGATTCGACATGTGTTTTATTCTGATTCTGAATATGAAGAGTGAAGATTTGAAATTAACTAAACATTTTGAAGTTTTAATCTTTTACAGATACTTTTTAACAAATCATTAAATGTTTTCTTAAAACTCTTATTTTTATTTTTATTTCTTATTAAATGTTTTGGACAAATTGAGTGAAATTTCGAAGACCAAATTTTTGTAGGAAGAGAGAATTGTACAGCTTTAAATATTTTTTTTATCGAATTTCATGAAATTTCGATAATATATCGTAAGGTGTATTGGGAATTAAATTTTTCGGTGAGCAATTTAATACTAGAAAGTTAATTCAGTGTTAGGGATTTTAATTGTTAGCCTTTTGTTAGTTAATGAGTATTAATTGGGCTTGGATTGAATTAAAAAGAAGAGAATTTTGGTTTAGGGTAATCACCTTTAGGACGGTAAATGAACTGAGCTTGAACGAAAAAATTTCTGTTCATGTTCGTTTGCTTATTTTTAAATTTGTTTGTGTTCAGTTTGTGTTCGTTAAGAATTTCAAATTTTTTGTTCATGTTCATTTATTTAAAATTATATGTGTTCATGTTCGTTTGTTTAATGTTCACGAACATGTTCATTTAACTTAATCGAACATGTTCACAAACATTAAACAAACATTTGCATGAACATATAATTGAACATGTTCATGAACATATAATTGAACATGTTCATGAACAATATTAATGAATAATAAACAAACAAACAATAAATAAATAAATATACACAAATATTATTTTAATATTTTTATAAGAAAATATCATTAATAAATAAACAAGTCAATAAACGAGCTTATAAACAAGCCAATAAACGAGCTTGTTCGTGAACATAAACGAACCGAACACAATTTTGTTCGTGTTTGTTTGTTTATTAAACGAATATAAAAATTTTGTTCATACTCGTTTATTTAGTTTTGTAAACGAACATAAACGAACGTTATACGAACAGATCATTGAACATTTTGTTCATTTACACCTCTAATCACCCTACATTGAATAGCCTATTCAGTTAGGTCTATTTTTTCATTTATTTTGTTCATTGTTTTCACGGTATGGATGATTCTCATTACAATGCTATTCAACAGCCCACCCTCTGAATGTGCAATTCAAAGTAACCCCTAATAACTTTTTCTTTTTCCAGTAAAAAATGTCATTTGTTTCTCAGATCAAACTTTTTTTTCTTTCATTGATAAACTTCTGAGCACACCTCAAACGGGAAAGATACAAGAGGCTCTTAGGCCTTCAATACAACCTGGTATGAAATCCAAGAAAAGCCATACCTGGAAAAAAATCAAACAGCTGTACCACGCCCTTGATGATCATATCCCATTACAACAAAAAAGGGAAGATGTTTGCATCAAAACAAACAGCCTTTAGGGAGATCTCCGTAAAGCAAAACTGCCCAAGAACCTAGTAATGAGCATAACCTAGTAATGAGCATAGTAAAGTCGATCAAACTCGCATGCATGTTGAGGGGAGTTCTTAATGTAAGAACTATAAAAAACAAGATTCAATATAAAACTTTAATAAACCAGGATCCGTTATGTTAAATTATCAAGAATAAATCAAGAACAAAACTAGATGCAAAACATACCTGAATCCATTTATTTCTTAAAATCTTTGGATCTTGTGATTTGGATCCAAATTAGCACACAAGTAATTTAGAGAATGTGACTCTCTCTTTTCTAAAGAATGGATATTAGAAAATTTATGTATGTGTAATTTGGGGACTATAACACCTCCTAACCCTAATCCGTTGTCGGAACAGAGTTACGAAGAATTACCAGACTTTTTAGGTTAAATGCAAACATTTCATGTCATTTAACATACATATTAGAAACTAATCATAATCACTCATATCGTCCCTTATATGAGCCCTCGAGGTCCAAAATACGTGTTAGAAATGAATCGGGACTAAACCAGAAACTCCAAGAATTTTTCACAAAATTTCAAAATTTTTCCTAGGTGCAGGGGACACACGCTCGTATGGTCAGGCCGTATGGCTCACACGGTCAAAAGACACGCCCGTGTCTCAGGCCGTGTGGGCATTCGAAGTAGGGCACACGACCGAGTCCCAGCCCGTGTCCTTGCCCGTGTAACTCTCTAACTTGGGTCACACGGCCAAGCCACATGCTCGTGTGCTAGGCCGTGCAAGCATAAAAATTTATGAAATTAAGGTGCAAGGGTCACACAGTCAATCCACACACCCATGTGCTAGGCTGTGTGAAAATACCTGGGCATTCTATTTCTAAATTTTAAGGATGCAGGGGACACACGGCCAGACCACATGCCCATGTGCTTGGCCATGTGTCATACACGGTTGAGTCATACGCCCGTGTCTCTGGCCGTGTGTCACACACGGTTGAGACACACGGCCATGTGGACGAAATTAGGCCATTTTAAGGCCACATTTCTCACCCATTCTTGTTTTCAACCTAAACACCTCAATTTTTTACTCATAGGCCATAACAAGACCTTCAATACAACCAATTCTTAGCTCTAAAAATGTCATATTATCACATATATCCTAACATTCTAAGCTACCACATTAATCAATTCACACATTTGATTACTTACAACAACCATATTTTACCAACTCGTTCACCAACATGACTATAATTTATTTGTCAATTCACACACCCAAACATATATCAAGCATGAGAAGACTACACATACATATTTAAGTTATTTATGTGAACAAAGCATCATTCATAACATTTATACAAGCTAACTTTGATCAAATACACACCAACCTTATACATGCCATATAAACTATAGTGTAAGTTTCAAAGGCTACTAGAATGAGCTGGATAGTGTGACTTTTTGTGCTGATTCAATCTACCGACCTCACGATAATCTAAAAAGACATTACACAACTCAAGTAAGATTAATGAAGCTTAGTAAGTTCGATAGGTTAAACATAAATCTTACCGAACCTACTATACCAAATCAATTAAGTAAATCATTCAATGTACACTTCCTGCCAATCACAACCCCAATTGATGAATACATTTATTTCAAATCAATTCCAACATTAAATAACAAATCTTCTAATTTCAATTTTATAAATCACTTCCCAAATCTTACCAAATCGGAGAACGACTTACGGATAAGAGTACATCGTTTTCAGAAGCCCAAAGGCTGAATAGAAGCTCATAAGAGCTAAACAAAAACCCATAAGGGTTGAACAGAAGCTCGTAACAGCTGAATAGAAACCCATATGGGTTGAACGAAAGCTCGTAAAAGCTGAACGGAAACCCATAAGGGTTAAACATAAGCTCAAAAGAGCTGAATGAAAACTCATATGAGTTAAACAAAAGCTCGTGAGAGCTAAACGGAAAGTAAACATGAAAGTTCGCAACAAATTCTGAATCTCGGTTTACTTGGGTAATTTTCCACATTTTCCTCTGATGCCGTCAATTTGGCAAATGTCGAATGTACTCAAATCTAGCATTCCAATCGTTTTAAACGTTTAATTTAAATTCATAATTTTAACAATATTTCACTTCCAACAATAGATAAGAATAAACATATAATACCATTTATTAATTGTAACACCCCAAACATGGCCCATAAGTTTCGACCAGATCTGGTATGCTACGGGTTGTACATTGAAAACTTTTTCTTTGTTGGTTTTGGAAATCGTAAGTTAATTAGATAATATTTGAATAAATAAGTGACATTTTAAAAAAAAAACCTTGTATTATTATTATTTCGTATAATTAAACCTTTGACATAATTTTGGAGGTTGCAAATATTAAAACTACTTAGGTGAATATAAACTATGGGGCCTTATTACATAAATATTCCCAAAATAATAAATAAAAGAAACACCGAAAAAATAATTTATGGAAATAAAAACTTGATGGCCCCTCGAGTCTGTCTCGGCTCCCATGTCCACGATCTACTGCTCATCTGAAAGAGTAGAAAAAAATAATAGGGTGAGTCACCAAGACTCAGTGTGCAAATCCGGAAAACACATAAAAGGCTTGGGCCCACAAACACATTATGGGCCTTAGCCCATACACAATGGCAACAATCATAATTACATGATAAATAATAAATGATGAATGGCCCAACCCAAACCTAGAAATCCATCCTCTACACACCAATCCGTACCAACCATCACACCTTGGGGATTTCTACAATCAACCCTCCATCCGCTACACACCATATCGACAGCTGTGCTGCCTGTCATAAAGACCGATCACTATGTGACCTATGTGGCGAAGCCACCGATCGCTATGCGACCTTAAAAATATATCGACAGTTGTGCTGTCTGTCATAAAGACTGATCACTATGTGACCTATGTGGCAAAGCCACCGATCGCTATGCGACCTTAATAATACATCGTAGCATTTCGATAGCTGAGCTGCCTGTCATAAAGACCGATCACTATGTGACCTATGTGGCAAAGCCACCGATCGCTATGCGACCTTCTTCCCCTTCATCATATCCATCCCATCCCATGCATACATACATGCAAAATCAAGCAATGTATTACCTAAGAGATTTCAGTTTATCGCATACATCGATACACATAGAGAAGTTTCTATGATTACGTACCTGGCATCCCTTGCCTACCCTTTTTGGGTTTCATTCGACTGTCTACGCAACCACTTTCCGGCTTTTTAGCCCATAACATAAACATAAATATATACATACAGATTATTAGTGTGTTAGAGATCTACACAAGACTGTTCATACAGCCTCATTTTTCGGCTTTTCAGCCCCTAACAGGTATAATACAAAATAAAACTTATGTGATAAGGATCTACACACGACTGTTCATACAGCCTCATTTTCCGGCTTTTCAGCCCCTAACAGGTATAATACAAAATAAAACTTATGTGATAAGGATCTACACAAGACTGTTCATACAGCCTCATTTCCCGGCTTTTCATCCCCTAACAGGTATAATACAAAATAAAACTTATGTGATAAGGATCTACACACGACTGTTCATACAACCTCATTTTCCGGCTTTTCAGCCCCTAACAGGTATAATACAAAATAAAACTTATGTGATAAGGATCTACACACCTGATTACCGTTATAACGAGACCCTCTAAGTCGACACTATCCGTAGCCAACACCACCGCTATCTGCCTTGAAATCCCGAAAAAAGATATGAGATTCAAGGACTAGTGTTTTCGGCTTTTAGATCTAAGAGATCTACTTACTAGAGAAGATTCGGCTACTCCCAGAAGATTCTGGCTTTTTGCGAAAATAAGGAAGAGAAGATGATTCGAAGAAATCTATAGAGATTCGCATTTTAGAAGAAAGAAGAGAAGAGAATAATGGAGTTTTCGGCTTTTTAGAAGAAAGAAGAGAATGATGGAGTTTTCGGCTTTTAGAAGAAAGAAGAGAATAATGGAGTTTTCGGCTTTTAGAAGAAAGAAGAGAATAATGGAGTTTTCGGCTTTTAGAAGAAAGAAGAGAGTAATGAAGTTTTCGGCTTATAGAAGAAAGAAAAGAATAACGGAGTTTTCGGCTTTTAGAAGAAAGAACAGAATAATGGAGTTTTCGGCTTTTAGAAGAAAGAAGAGAGTAATGGAGTTTTCGGCTTTTAGAAGAAAGAAGAGAATAATGGAGTTTTCGGCTTTTAGAAGAAAGAAGAGAATAATGGAGTTTTTGGCTTTTAGAAGAAAGAAGAGAGTAATGGGGTTTTCGGCTTTTAGAAGAAAGAAGAGAATTATGGAGTTTTCGGCTTTTAGGAGAAAGAAGAGAAAAGAATAATGGAGTTTTCGGCTTTTAGAAGAAAGAAGAGAAAAGAATAATGGAGTTTTCGACTTTTAGAAGAAAGAAGAGAAAGAAAAGGTGGAAACCCTAAATGTCGCAAAATAAAGAAGAGAACCTTCCCTATTTATAGAAATTTCGGCTAACTCCTAGCCTTGTAGATAGCTCCTATCTTTTCTCCTTTTATCTTCCATATTATCAACTATAATATCTATATTATCTTATTCATATAAATCCTCCTATTTGTGAGCCTTGTTGCCATCCACTCCACCTAACCCAAATGCCGAAAATTAGCTAACTTAAACTAAAAGAATTGGGCTCCATGAAACTTAAATTTGGGCCCCTTATTCCCTTGTGTGGCGTCACCTCCTTGCTCCCTAAGTGGCGCCACTGACCACTGGGCCACAAGCCCATTTTGATGTTTTAAACACAGATACTACCTTTTAAACCCTATAATGCCCAAACAGATAATTTTAACCAAGGCCTCTGCCTAAGCCTGAGCCCAATTTGGACCCCTAACACTTAAATTAACTCATTACTCATTTTCACCCATTAAGCGCATAGGCCCAAAAATTCAGGATGTTACAGTTCTACCCCCTTAAAGAAATTTCGTCCTCGAAATTTCCAACTAACTATTAATCGTACTACCCAAGTCTCACCACTATGCTTTCGTTGCACACTCTAATTCTAAAGCCAAAAGAAACACTTAATATACTATGGTAGAGTACGCACCGATATTCGCATCTAGAGTGCCCTCGTCCCCTTATACTCATTCTACCGATTCGTGTTTATCTGATGAATTATTAAGTTCTTTCACTAATTAACCACGAACAATCTTATGAACAGTAGTTTAAAAGTAGTTCTTTCGAATTCTAAATTATATCTACGAGTTTCAGTCTCAAGTTTATCCCCTAATTCTAGAAACCACATACATTCAACCAGCATACATCAATCACACAAGTAGCATCCATGCACACACATTCATCGCATAAGGGTATCTTCGTTATTTCACTACCCAGGGGTTTTTTTTCATAGTTTTGCCCTACAAGGTACTTTTTTCCAAATAAAGTATCTTGGTAATTTTCTTTGAATTAGAGGTACTTTGGTACACTTTTTTTTAAAGCAAGGGTATTTTGGAAAACAAGTTTTTTTTCTGAAATAGAGATATTTTGATGTTGTTGTTGTTTTTTTTTCTTTTTGAAGCAGGGGTACTTTGGAAAATTTAATTTTACAAACCGGGTTACTTTTGTAAATCTAGGGGTTTTCGGGTAAATTTGCAAAACATGGGTATTTTATAAAATCACGGTTATTTGGAAATTTTCACAAACCAAGGGTATTTTGAACATTTTGCCAACCGGAGTGTTTCGGTAATTTCACAAATTTCGATAGTTTTACAATTCTGGGGTATTCTGGGAAATTTTCACAAATCAAGTGTATTTTGGAAATTTTACAAAACTTGGGGGTATTTTGGTTGCGAAATAGGGTGGCTAGTCCCTTTCAGGTTTTAATTATAGGTTTTGGCCCATCAACAAGTCCTCGTGGCTAAGGTGAACAGTCACTACGCACCAGGTAGGATTCTAGCGAAGTGGAGGTGAGTCACTAGGACTGCTTAAGTACCAAGCTCTTCCTGAATCCAATCCTAGACATGTGTATGCCTGTTGCCACACCCTAACCTATTGACTTGTTCACGGGTTTGTTTAGTTGGATTAAATCTTATGAATTTAGAGAGTGATTTAAACTAAACCTAAAGTCCATAATGCTGAATATTCTAGCCTACGTCCCTCAAGCCCATTAAGCCCACATGCATATCACAACAAGAGTTTAGAATACTTACCTGCGTGGATCGGGTGCCGGTAGACTGGAAGGCCAAATCTTCAACCAAGACATTTTTTTTTCAAATTCACATCAACTTTACAAAACTTTACTAGGCCCATCTCACAGCCCGAGTTTTGAACTGGGCTCTGATACCAAATTGTAACACCCCAAACCCGGCCCATAAGTTTCGACCAGATCTGGTATGCTACGGGTTGTACATTGAAAACTTTTGCTTTGTTGGTTTTGGAAATCGTAAGTTAATTAGATAATATTTGAATAAATAAGTGACATTTTAAAAAAAAAACCTTGTATTATTATTATTTCGTATAATTAAACCTTTGACATAATTTTGGAGGTTGCAAATATTAAAACTACTTAGGTGAATATAAACTATGGGGCCTTGTTACATAAATATTCCCAAAATAATAAATAAAAGAAACACCGAAAAAATAATTTATGGAAATAAAAACTTGATGGCCCCTCGAGTCTGTCTCGGCTCCCATGTCCACGATCTACTGCTCATCTGAAAGAGTAGAAAAAAATAATAGGGTGAGTCACCAAGACTCAGTGTGCAAATCCAGAAAACACATAAAAGGCTTGGGCCCACAAACACATTATGGGCCTTAGCCCATACACAATGGCAACAATCATAATTACATGATAAATAATAAATGATGAATGGCCCAACCCAAACCTAGAAATCCATCCTCTACACACCAACCCATACCAACCATCACACCTTGGGGATTTCTACAATCAACCCTCCATCCGCTACACACCATATCGACAGCTGTGCTGCCTGTCATAAAGACCGATCACTATGTGACCTATGTGGCGAAGCCACCGATCGCTATGCGACCTTAAAAATATATCGACAGTTGTGCTGCCTGTCATAAAGACCGATCACTATGTAACCTATGTGGCAAAGCCACCGATCGCTATGCGACCTTCTTCCCCTTCATCATGTCCATCCCATCCCATGCATACATACACGCAAAATCAAGCAATGTATTACCTAAAAGATTTCAGTTTATTGCATACATCGATACACATAGAGAAGTTTCTATGATTACGTACCTGGCATCCCTTGCCTACCCTTTTTGGGTTTCATTCGACTGTCTACACAGCCACTTTCCGGCTTTTTAGCCCATAACATAAACATACATATATTCATACAGATTATTAGTGTGTTAGAGATCTACACAAGACTGTTCATACAGCCTCATTTTTCGACTTTTCAGCCCCTAACAGGTATAATACAAAATAAAACTTATGTGATAAGGATCTACACACGACCGTTCATACAGCCTCATTTTCCGGCTTTTCAGCCCCTAACAGGTATAATACAAAATAAAACTTATGTGATAAGGATCTACACAATACTGTTCATACAGCCTCATTTTCTGACTTTTCAGCCCCTGACAGGTATAATACAAAATAAAACTTATGTGATAAGGATCTACACACGACTGTTCATACAACCTCATTTTCCGGCTTTTTAGCCCCTAACAGGTATAATACAAAATAAAACTTATGTGATAAGGACCTACACACCTGATTACCATTATAACGAGACCTTCTAAGTCGGCGCTATCCGTAGCCAACACCACCGCTATCTGCCTTGAAATCTCGAAAGGAGATATGAGATTCAGGGACTAGTGTTTTCGGCTTTTAGATCTAAGAGATCTACTTACTAGAGAAGATTCGACTACTCCCAGAAGATTCTGGCTTTTTGCGAAAATCAGGAAGAGAAGATGATTCGAAGAAATCTATAGAGATTCGGCTTTTAGAAGAAAGAAGAGAAGAGAATAATGGAGTTTTCGGCTTTTTAGAAGAAAGAAGAGAATGATGGAGTTTTCGGCTTTTAGAAGAAAGAAGAGAATAGTGGAGTTTTCGGCTTTTAGAAGAAAGAAGAGAATAATGGAGTTTTCGGCTTTTAGAAGAAAGAAGAGAGTAATGGAGTTTTCGGCTTTTAGAAGAAAGAAGAGAATAATGGAGTTTTCGGCTTTTAGAAGAATGAAGAGAATAATGGAGTTTTCGGCTTTTAGAAGAAAGAAGAGAGTAATGGAGTTTTCAGCTTTTAGAAGAAAGAAAAGAATAATAGAGTTTTCGGCTTTTAGAAGAAAGAAGAGAATAATGAAGTTTTCGGCTTTTAGAAGAAAGAAGAGAGTAATGGAGTTTTCGGCTTTTAGAAGAAAGAAGAGAATAATGGAGTTTTCGGCTTTTAGAAGAAAAAAGAGAAAACAATAATGGAGTTTTCGGCTTTTAGAAGAAAGAAGAGAAAGAAAAGGTGGAAACCCTAAATGTCGCAAAATAAAGAAGAGAACCCTCCCTATTTATAGAAATTTCTGCTAACTCCTAGCCTTGTCGATAGCTCCTATCTTTTCTCCTATTATCTTCCATATTATCAACTCTAATATCTACATTATCTTATTCATATAAATCCTTCTATTTTTGAGCCTTGTTGCCATCCACTCCACCTAACCCAAATGCCGAAAATTAGCTAACTTAAACTAAAAGAATTGGGCTCCATGAAACTTAAATTTGGGCCCCTTATTCCCTTGTGTAGCGTCACCTCCTTGCTCCCTAAGTGGCGCCACTGACCACTAGGCCACAAGCCCATTTTGATGTTTTAAACACAGATACTACCTTTTAAACCATATAATGCCCAAACAGATAATTAACCAAGGCCTCTGCCTAAGCCTGAGCCCAATTTGGACCCCTAACACTTAAATTAACTCATTACTCATTTTCACCCATTAAGCGCATAGGCCCAAAAATTCAGGATGTTACATTAATTCATTATATATATTAAAGTTTAACCGTACGAACTTACCTGGATTGAATTGTAATATTTGTAGAAGTTCAATGACTTCCTCTAATTTTCCTTTTTCACAAGTGTCTACAGGCTCTTTATCTAAAATATAAAATTATCATTCATTATCATATATTTCAGTTCCAATTCACTTCACAATTAATACCCCTCAATTTTTCAAATTTACACAATTGCCTTAACTTTTACAACTTTTACAATTTAGTCTCTTAACTAATTAGTCTATCAAATGAACTAATTTTTCTCAATTGATAATTTATCTAAATATTCCAAGCTATCATACAGCCTTTGATAAATAGAAACCTAATACCAAACCCTAATATTTAACCTTTTCATAATTTGGTCCTAAAATCAACATCTAACAAAATCACTATGTAAAATCATCATACAACAAAATTAACGCTCTAAATCCATGTTATTTCATAAAAAACATCCAATATTCATCAATGGTAACTTTTAAAATTTCCAATAAAATAAAAAACTAATGAAATAGCTAGTTGGACCTAATTGTAAAAGTCTTAAAAACACAAAAATTACAAGAGAAAGGCAAGAATTAAACTCACATGAAGTTAAAAATATGAAAACTAGCTTTTAGAGCTCTTCAATGGTGTTTTTGACAGAAAATTTGATGAAGAAAATGTCAAGAAACTTTTAGGTTTTTCAATTTGATATTTTAAATTTCATTATTTCTAATTTTGCCCTTGTAATCACATCATTTATTTTTGTGCTTATGCCACCTCAGCTACTTCACTTGGGCCCAATTACTCTTCAAGTCCTCCCTATTTACCATTTAAGCCATTTAATCACTATTTCTTTTAATTAGCAAGTTTTGCACCATTTTTCAATTTAGTCCTTTTAATTAATTAACTATCAAAATGTTAAAGTTTTCTAATGAAACTTTAATACTACCTTAATGGTAATAATATTTACGGCTCGATTTGTAGAAACGAGGTCTCAATACCTCATTTTCTAAACCACTTGACCTAATAAATCCTTATAAAACACAAATTACTAATGCAAAAAAAATCTTTATAAAATCACATTTGACTCATAAAAACTAAATAATAAAATTTACGAGCTTACTCGTCGGATTTGGTGGTCTCGAACCACCATTTCTGACACCACTGAAAATCGGGCTATTATAGGAACCATAACCCTAATATATAACTTGTGCACATTAACCCTAATTTCTAATCAGTCCATCATCAATTAGAAATTAGTTACTAAAGTATCTACACATATTTTACATATACTTTATTTGTTGATTAAACCCAAATAAACCTTAACCAAATTAGATCACTTTTAATTTGGGCTAATCTTTTATGATAGTAAATAATATGTAATTATACTTATTTTATATGTGATGTCCATTTTTTTATATCAATCTCCCATTTGAACCACATATATATCGATTACCTTATAATTAAATTTCATTATATAACTTTATGAACTCAAAACCTTACTATCATATCCAAAAGGTATTCCGAACAATCTTGTCCATTAATTATGTTAATATAGAACCAAGACGACTTTCGTTACATATATTGTAACTAAATCCATCCCTGATCACGTATATTAACACAACTAAATGACATAGATCAAATATGGATGTGTAGCATGGAAATTACATGCAATGTGATCTAAACATGTCTATTTCCAACTGGTCCTCCTTAGCCTTAGTGAGATCAAATTTTAGTAAAATCAGAGTGTGAATAAACTAAATAAACTTTAATTCTGTAGAAAATATCCTTAATAATCCGTAAATTGAAATAACTGAAGAATGTGTCTATAAAAAAATAATATTTAAAATTAACAACTCCCACTAAAACTGAATATCTTGGAACGACATTACACTCATATGAGCAGTGTGCTTTTATAAAACCTTGGGAGTAGTCCTTTAGTAAGCGGGTCCGCAATCATGAGGTTTGTCCCAATATATTCTATAGACACCTAACCACTTTGAACTTTTATTTTCATGTGCTCCTGTTGTTATTGGAATAAAGGACTACCAATTATTGTCACAATTTGCACCCTAGTGACAAATTTTTGCATCAATATTCCATCAAAATCGGAGTCTATATACCTGATGATCTTTAACTTATCAGGCCTCCGATATGTGAGCGTGTAATCTTTTGTTCTCTAAATATACCTCAAAACCCTCTTAGCTGCTATCCAATGGTCTGTACTAGGGTTGCTTAAATGTTTGCCTAACATCCCACCAATGTACGCAATATCCAAACGCATACATACTTGAGCATACATCAGACTCCTAACAGCTGATGCATAGGGAATCTTTTATTTTCTGAATTTCAAGGTTACTTTTAGGACATTGAGTAATATTAAATTTATCTTCTTTAGCAAAAGGGGTGTCACCTGGTCTACAACATTGCATGACAAACCTTTTGAGTACTTTATTGATACAGCTCTTTTGTGACAATCCAAGAATACCTCGAGATCGATCTTAATGTATTTGAATTCCTAAAAAAAAAAGAGACGCCCCAAGATCTTTCATCTCAAAATGCTTAGATAAAAACCTCTTGGTTTCGTGCAATAAGCTTATATCATTAGTGGCAAGAAAAATGTCATAGACATATAAAACCAGGAATATATACTTACAACTAAAATTTTGATACACACAATCATCAATAATATTCATCTCAAAACTAAATGGGACAATTACTTGATGAAACTTGTGGTACTATTGACGAGAAGTTTGTTTGAGTCCATAAATGGATTTTGTTAGTTTGAAACCATATTCTTTGGGTTTTCCGACTTAAAGTTTTCTGGTTGTACCATATAAATTGTTTCTTCAATATCACCATTGCAAAATGCAATCTTAACACCCATCTGATGTAACTCAAGATCAAGATGAGCAACAAATGTCATGATTGTCTTGAAAGATTGTTTCGATGAAACTAGAGATAAAGTCTCTGTAAAATCAATACCTTCTTTCTGAGTATATCATTTAGCTACAAGATGCATCTTATACCTCTCCACATTACCATTTGTGTAACACCCCAAACCCGGTCTATGTGTTAAGACCAGATTTGACATGTCACACGAAATGATCATATGTAAAGTCTTTTAAAGATTTGTAGAAAACGGATTTTAAAATAAAGATTTTGAAAAGGTGTTTATTGAAAACCGAGGTTGATTGTTAAATTTAATAATTTAAGACGTAAGAGTTTATAAATTGAAACTTAGAAAAAAAATTGATTCAATATTCCGAGAAATGTAAAAGAGTTCGAAAGAAATTTTGAAAGCAAGATTTTTAGAAGAATTGTTACAGAAAATTTCTGAGTTAAAAAAAATATTTAAAATGGAACTTTTTTTTACAAATATATTTGAGGAAAACATTTGTTTCTATTTTAAAATGAAATAGTCCCACTTAAGTATTTAAATCATAATAAAATTCCATCCACGAGTAAAACATCCATAAAAATTTAACCAGAGGCCTTATTACAAAATAGCAAAAATAATAAAAAGTACTTAAAAAGAAATCCAAAATTTAAATAACCCATAATTCGTAGTATGGCCTCCACTGAGTCGTTCCCGGCCCAAGCCTTCATCACTGATCATTACCTGAAAAAGGTAAAGAAAACGGGGTGAGTTACTTAAAACTCAGTGTGTAACTCATTTACCATAGTCCACTGGGCCAAAACCATTTAAGCATTTATTTGGGCCTGAGCCCATTACAAATGTAACCATTTAACATGAATAGAATGCATGTGATATGCAATTCCCAAAACCAAACCTAAATTTCTATCCGCTACACACCACCCGTACCAACCAGCACACCTGTGGGGAGCTTTAGTCACCCACCCCGCCAACACACTAAACTGGGCATTAAGCCATATATCAAACTGGGCATGAAGCCATATATTAAACTGGGCACAAAGCCATATATTAAACTGGGCACGAAGCCATATATTAAACTGGGCACGAAGCCATCAGAATTTTGTAGCAAAGCTACCAGAACTTCTCTTCGTCAAAAAGCTCAACCCATGCAATCATATATATAATATGCATAACAATCCATTCATACAATTATTACAACATAAGGCCCATTATTCATATTATTTCAATCTGGCCCATTACACATTTTGGCCTATATAATCTCATATCACACTTGGCCCATTTATCAAATATCACATATAGCCCATTTATCACATATCACTTTTGGCCCACTTATCAATTATCACTTATGGCCCATTTATCACATATCACATAAGGCCCATTTAGTCACATTTATCGATTTAGCCCATTAAACGCAATTTTGTAATTTTCAGGGTCTTAATACCGATTTCATAGTTTTTACCATTAGAGTGATAAATATACTAGTTTACCCGATTTCACTAACTTGTGATTTAATCCAACGATTACTACGATATAGTCATCTAACCCATGAGATACGGTGCGAGATTTACACACCTGATTACGGTGAGTAATGCACTTTCTTGATCGTCAATACCTAGAATATTTTTAACGCTCGATTAGATCATTAACACTTATAGTAATTTATTCTAAGATAAACAGTCTAGGATTTTTACCCTCGGAATCGCGAATAACTATGATTTGCCGGTTTTCCCCGGTTGACGGTCCACAACCCGTTGGGAAACCCCGAACAGCTAATGGCTCAGAACTGTGAATAACCTCGAATAATTGATTTTCACCAAAGGAGGGTCCACAACCCGGTGGAAAATTCCGAATTGCCGAAACAGACCTTCGTTTGAATCTAGGAGTTGAGAATGCCAAACCACTCCTTTTGGAAACACCACTAGATTTCCCTTTCAAAACGTCACTACGGGCCTCCATTCGTTAGATCTTTGGTAAATCGATAATATACTAAAGTATGGACTTACAGAAATGGTATAGATAGGCTTACCACGATGTTCCGAATGATCCCCAAAAGAATCCCTATATAAAATTATCGGTTACTTCATTCCAAATTGATAATCATCTTGATAATATTGAGGATGATCATGAAATCCATGAAGAAATCTTTTTACCTTGAAGGTTTTTTATCCAAACTCTAATGATTTCGAGATAACTTCGAGGAGATGGTGATTCGGCCCTCCACTATTTCACTTAAAAAAAACGAAAAGGATTTGTCTAAGAAAAAATTAATGATTATTTCGATCAAAAAGGCTCTCCTAAGCCAACCTATGGATTCGGCCAAAAGCAAACAAATAACAAATTAGAAACCAATGAAGAGAATTCTTACCAATTGTCCAAAGTTTGAATAGAAGAAATGATTGAGAAGAAATATATGAGAAATGGAAGATTCGGCTATAAAGATGGTTATTAACATTCGGCCATGGTGAAAGATTTTGGAAGAGAAGAAAAAAAATGTTTAAAAGTTCTTTGCAAGAAGGAAGAAAGGACAAAAAGAATTAGAAGAAAGAGAGTGTTTATGTATCGATTTTCAATGATGGAAGATGAACAGAGAAAGGGTCTTGCGGTTGGTGTATAATCGGCCAAATGAAAGACAAAGAAAATGTCATTCAAGGACTATATGATTTCGGCACAAAGAGGAATAGAGTTTAAGGAGAAAAGATGATATCAGAATGGTCAAAAATGAAATGGCCAAAAGAAACAAAAACTTACCTATTGCTCAAATTCGGCTAGGGAGAGAAGTTGTGGAGAGAAAAGAAAAATAATGCACTAATTTGCTAAAGCATTTTGGCCAACTAGCTCCTATTCCTTACCAATATTCGGCCAACCCCTTCTAGCCCCAAAACTGTCCAAGTGCATTGGCCAAAAAGTCAAAGTTTAGCCATCCCAAAGTTTCCAAAACATCTCCCTTGTTTCATGCTTTATGTCCCCCCCACTTACATGCCTTTTCCATATGATTCTTTTCCTTAAGTTCACTCTTACCATATCTCTTAGCCATCATACCATAAAAATAAAAGTCTAACTTACCAAAAATATGATGTTTGGCCGACACTTGCTAGGAAAGAGCAAAAATTAATATCCACAAAATGCATACTAGGGGATTCGAACCTCTCCCCTCAAGACCATACATGTAGCGCATAACCTCTTAACTAATAGCTCAATTATGATAGTTATTTACTCATAATTTTCCATATACCATGAGTTCACTATCTCCCTCACTTTAAAGTACTATAAACTAAAAATTTTCACTAGGTCCAAATAAATCCCAAGCCTTCCCAGGACCTCATCATCAAGCAAAAAATTAATAATCTAACACGCTAAATCACCAATTTAATGTAACTCAAAAAAAAAATTCAAATTCTAGGATGTTACAATTCTACCCCCTTAAAGAAATTTCGTCCTCGAAATTTACCTGGTTAAAGGAGGTGAGGATATTGTTGTCGAATCATGTCCTCAGGCTCCCATGTAGCTTCCTCCATTCTGTGATTACGCCATAGAACTTTAACCAACGGTACAGACTTCTTTCTTAGCACCTTAACATCTCAATCCAAAATTTTCACTGGCTCTTCCTCGAATGACAAGTCAGGCCTTAACTCAACTTCCTCTATAGGTACTATGTGAGATGGATCCGATCGATAATGCCTCAACATAGAGACATGGAAAACACTATGAATTTGACTCAACTCCGGAGGTCATTCAAGCTGATAAGCCACTGGTCCTACACGCTTCAACACTCTGTACGGTCCGATGAACCTAGGGCTCAACTTGCCCTTCCTTCCAAATCTAAAGATCTTTTTCCAAGGTGAGACTTTTAGAAAAACCTGATCTCCCACTGCAAACTCAATGTCCTTACGCTTCAGATCTGCATATGACTTTTGTCTATCCGAAGCTTCCTTTAACCGCGCTCGAATCACCTTTACTTTTTCTTCCGTCTCTGATATCAATTCAGGACCCAACAACTGTCGTTCCCCTAATTCAGTCCAACAAGTAGGGGTTCAACACCTACGACCATATAATGCTTCATAAGGTGCCATTTGGATACTGGATTGATAACTGTTGTTATACGCAAACTCTGCCAATGGAAGAAAATCCTCCCAACTACCTCTGAAGTCAATCACACAATCCCTTAACATGTCTTCCAAAATCTGGATTACTCTTTCCGACTGACCATCTGACTGAGGATGAAAAGCTGTGCTGAAATTTAACTTTGTTCCCAAGGCTTCATGCAAAGCTTTCCAAAACCGTGATGTAAACCTAGGGTCTCTGTCCAATATAATAGACACTGGCACCCCATGCAACCTCATGATTTCCGAAACATACAACTTAGCCAACTTCTGTAGTGAGTAATCCGTACGAACTGGTAGAAAATGGGCATTCTTCGTCAATCGATCCACTATTACCCAGACGGAATCTTTCTTAGTAGGCAATAAGGGTAACCCACTAACAAAGTCCATCGTTATCCGATCCCATTTCCATAATGGAATCTTCACCGGTTGAAGCAATCCCGACGGTAATTGATATTCTGTCTTCACTTGTTGACAAGTCAAGCACTTTCCCACGAAATCAGTAACCTCCCACTTCAGCCTTGGCCACCAATACTGTTCACGGAGGTCTCGATACATCTTATTTCCCCCGGGATGCATAGCATAATGGCTACTATGCGCCTCTCGCAGAATCATTAGTCTCAAATCTGAATCCTTGGGCATACAAATTCTTCCACGAAAACACAACACTCCATCCTTATTCATTCCAAAATCCCCTATTACACCACTTTCAACTTGTTGAATTAAGGGACCCAACTTTTCATCTGATAACTGCTTCTCCTTGATCTGTTCTAACCACAAAGGCTTCACCTGAAGTTCCGCCAGCAGACTACCATCTTCATACAAACTGAGATGAGCAAACATTGCTCTCAACTCCAATATCACCTTACGACTCAACGCGTCTGCCACCACGTTAGCCTTTCCAGGATGATACTCGATTGAGAAGTCATAATCCTTCAACAGCTCTATCCATCTCCGCTGTCTTAAGTTCAACTCCTTTTGGGTAAGGAGGTACTTAAGACTCTTATGGTCCGTATAAATGACTGACTTCTCACCGTAGAGATAGTGCCTCCAAATCTTTAAAGCAAAAACCACAGCAGCCAATTCCAAATCATGGGTAGGATAGTTGACTTCGTGTGGCCTTAACTGACTAGATGCATAAGCCACCACCTTACCACCTTGCATCAATACACATTCCAAGCCCGTGTGTGACGCATCACAGTAAACAATAAACTCTTTTCCAGCCTCAGGTTAAATCAGTACGGGCGCTTCTGTCAGAATCTTCTTCAATTTCTCAAAACTCTCTTGTTGTTTCTCTGCCCCACACAAACGGTACTCCCTTTCACAACAGTTTAGTTAGGGGTGCAGCAATCAACAAAAACCCCTCAATGAAACGCCTGTAGTAACCAGCCAATCCTAGGAAACTCCGAATCTCAGTCACTGACTTCGATGGTTTCCAATCCAACACAGCCTCAACCTTCCGATGATCAACTCTGATTCCTTCGGCCGACACTACATGTCCCAAGAAAGTCACTTCCTTCAGCCAAAATTCACACTTACTGAATTTGGCATAAAGTTGCTTTTCTCGCAGTAATTGCAATACTATCCACAAATGTGAGTCATGCTCTTCTTCATTCCTCGAATATACTAAGATATCATCTATGAACACCACCACAAACTGGTCTAAGTAGGGTTGAAAGACTCGATTCATCAAGTTCATAAATGCAGCTGGTGCATTGGTCAATCCAAACGGCATCACCAAGAACTCATAATGTCCATAATGAGTTCGAAATGTCGTCTTATGAATATCCACCTCCTTAACCTTGAGTTGATGATAACCTGATCTCAAATCTATCTTGGAGAAAACTGAAGCTTCTCTCAACTGATCAAATAGGTCATCAATTCTCGGCAATGGATACCTATTCTTGATCGTCAATTTATTCAACTGCCTATAATCAATGCACATACGCATCGACCCATCCTTCTTTTTGACGAACAAAACCGGTGCTCCCCACGGAGACACGCTTGGTCGAATAAATCCCCGATCCAACAATTCTTGAATCTGTGCTTTAAGCTCCGCTAACTCCTTCGGCGCCATTCTATAAGGAGCAATGGACACCGGAGCTGCTCCGGGTAAAAGCTCAATGCCAAACTCTACTTCCCGATCTGGAGGTAGACCCGAAAGTTCTTCAGGAAAGACATCAGGAAAATCTTTCACCGTTCTAACACCTTCCACCGATAATTCCTTGGTATCCAAAGCACTAATGAAGGCTAGAATTGCTCCATACCCTTTTCGCACCAACTTTTCTGCCTTTAAAGCAGATACCACATTTGCTAGATAGTTTCTCCGTTCGCCTATCATTACTACTTCCTTATCTTCCAAAGTCCTTATCGACATCCACTTTGCAGCATAATCCAAGTGCTCACGGTGCTTTGCCAACCAATCCATGCCCAAAATAAGATCGAACTCACCGAAAGGCAGCTCCATCAAATCCGCCAAAAATATTTCTCTTTGAAATTCTAGAGGCACGTCTCTATACAGTTTATTCACTACCACAGACTGTCCTAAAGGACTAATTACCGTCATCTCTCTATCGGTAATCTCAGATCTAATATTCAGATTTCCAGATATAGTACTAGCAACATACGAATGGGTAGATCCAATATCTATCAAAGCAGTAACAGGTACATCAAAGATAAAGAACGTACCAGTTATCACATCAGGTGCATCACCGTCCTCACGGCATCTGACCGCATACACTAACCCTGGCTGTCTCACCTCCGTGTTACCTCTGAAGCCATTTCCTCCACCCAGTGCACCTTGACCTCGTCCTCTGCCATTACCACCTCGACCTGACCCACGGCCTCTCGGTGGCTGTTGGACGCCTCTAGTTGGCTGTGCAACATGGTTACGAGCTTCCTGATTCGGAGCGGTCCGTCGAGGACAATCTTTAAGCTGGTGGTCCTTAGAACCACATTTGAAACAACCACCGGTTCTCTTCCAGCATTCACCAGGGTGTCGTCTTCCATAGTCAACACATGGTTGAATCTGATTGGTAGTAGCAGGTGCTCTAGCTGGAGCTGGCTCATCATTCCTGGGCCTCTTTTGGAACCTTTTAGCGGAACCCAAGTACTTAAAGTCCCTCTTGCCTTTGCCTCTTTCTCGGTTCTAATGCTCGGAGTTTTTAGCCTCTTCAGCTATTTTGGCTTTCTCCACTAGCTTGGCAAAAGTCCTTTCTTGTTGTGGGGCTATCAGTACCCGCAACTCATCATTCAGCCCATCCTCAAAACGTACGCATCACTCATGATCAGTTGGCACTATTTCCCGAGCATAACGGCTCAAGCGTAGAAATTCTGCCTCGTAAGCGGCCACCGTCTTATTTCCTTGAACCAGATTAAGGAATTCCTTCCTTCAGGCATCCACATAGCTTGCCCCGACATTCTTTCCTTGGAATGCAGTTTTGAAGAAATCCCAAGTAACATGTTCAGCCTGAGTGCCTTCTCGAACAGTAAGCCACCATTGATACGCCTCGTCCTTCAACAAGGACACAGCTCCTCTCAGTTTCTGCTCAGTGGTGCACTCCAAATCATCCATGATCCGTTCCACTGCCTCGAGCCAATACTCCACTACATTTGGAGCTACACCCGAGACACCCCTAAAAACCTCGGCACCACTTGATCAAAGTCGTTCCTATATTGATCCACAAGCTGCTGGCCCAGTTCTAGCTCCAGCAACCCTTTCTAAGACTCGCAACATTGCTTGAGTCAAAGCAATGTCCTCTCTCGTATGGTCATGTGATCCAGTCTCAGTCCCGGGTAATGCAGGTGCGTCCATTTCTAGTATATGTCCCGACGCTTCAGACGCAACCCTAGCACCTCGGCCTCTACCACGGCCACGTCTACCACGTCCACGTCATCTAGCACTTATTTTGACTATTTCGGTTTAGTCTGATTAAAAGTTTTATGAATCAGTATACTATTTCAGTGTTTATTAACGATATTTTATGAGATATAAGAAGTATAGTTGTTTTCGCAAACACATCCTATAGTCTCAACCTTTATAGTTTCAACACCTAAAACTAAAAGTTCTAGAGTGTTCCTATAGTCATATCACAATAATAAGAATTATTCAATTCACATACACTTACTTGACTTGGTGTCGGATACTCGTGGTGTCATACTACCTTTAAAAACATAAATTCTATAATTCAAGTAGTTTTGAACAATAAATGTTTTTTTGAACCCAAACCATAGCCGAGTTTTGAAACTGGCTCTGATACCATAAAATGTAACACCCCAAACCTGGTCTATGCGTTAAGACCAGATTTGACATGTCACACGAAATGATCATATGTAAAGTCTTTTAAAGATTTGTAGAAAACGGATTTTAAAATAAAGATTTTGAAAAGGAGTTTATTGAAAACTGAGGTTGATTGTTAAATTTAATAATTTAAGACGTAAGAGTTTATAAATTGAAACTTAGAAAAAAAATTGATTCAATATTCTGAGAAATGTAAAAGAGTTCGAAAGAAATTTTGAAAGCAAGATTTTTAGAAGAATTGTTACAGAAAATTTCCGAGTTAAAAAAAATATTTAAAATGGAACTTTTTTTTACAAATATATTTGAGGAAAACATTTGTTTCTATTTTAAAATGAAATAGTCCCACTTAAGTATTTAAATCATAATAAAATTCCATCCACGAGTAAAACATCCATAAAAATTTAACCAGATGCCTTATTACAAAATAGCAAAAATAATAAAAAGTACTTAAAAAGAAATCCGAAATTTAAATAACCCATAATTTATAGTATGGCCTCCACTGAGTCGTTCCCGGCCCAAGCCTTCATCACTGATTATTACCTGAAAAGGCTAAAGAAAACGGGGTGAGTTACTTAAAACTCAGTATGTAACTCACTTACCATAGTCCACTAGGCCAAAACCATTTAAGCATTTATTTGGGCCTGAGCCCATTACAAATGTAACCATTTAACATGAATAGAATGCATGTGATATGCAATTCCCAAAACCAAACCTAAATTTCCATCTGCTACACACCACCCGTACCAACCAGCACACCTGTGGGGAGCTTTAGTCACCCACCCCGCCAACACACCAAACTGGGCATTAAGCCATATATCAAACTGGGCACGAAGCCATATATTAAACTGGGCACGAAGCCATATATTAAACTGGGCATGAAGCCATTAGAATTTTGTAGTAAAGCTACTAGAACTTCTCTTCGTCAAAAAGCCCAACCCATGCAATCATGTATATAATATGCATAACAATCCATTCATACAATTATTCCAACATAAGGCCCATTATTCAAATTATTACAATCTGGCCCATTTATCAAATATCACATATAGCCCATTTATCACATATCACTTATCGCCCACTTATCAATTATCACTTATGGCCCATTTATCACATATCACATAAGGCCCATTTAGTCACATTTATCGATTTAGCCCATTAAGGGCAATTTCATAATTTTCAGGGTCTTAATACTGATTTCATAATTTTTTACCATTAGAGTGATAAATATACTACTTTACTCGATTTCACTAACTTGTGATTTAATCCAACGATTACTACGATATAGTCATCTAACCTATGAGATACGGTGCGGGATTTACACACCTGATTACGGTAAGCAATACACTTTCTTGATCGTCAACACTTAGAATATTTTTAACGCTCGATTAGATCATTAAATCTTATATTAATTTATTCTAAGATAAACGGTCTAGGATTTTTACCCTCGGAATCGCGAATAACTATGATTTGCCAGTTTTCCCCGGTTGACGGTCACAACCCGTTGGGAAACCCCGAACAGCTAATGGCTCAGAACTGCGAATAACCTCGAATAATTGATTTTCACCAGAGGAGGGTCCACAACCCGATGGAAAATTCCGGATTGCCGAAACGGGCCTTCGTTTGAATCTAGGAGTTGAGAATGCCAAACCACTCCTTTTGGAAACACCACTAGATTTCCCTTTCAAAATGTCACTACGGGCCTCCATTCGTTAGATCTCTAGTAAATCGATAATATACTAAAGTATGGACTTAAAGAAATGGTATAGATAGGCTTACCACGATGTTCCGAGTGATCCCTAAAAGAATCCCTATATAAAATTGTCGATTACTTCATTCCAAATTGATAATCATCTTGATAATATTGAGGATGATCATGAAATCCATGAAGAAATCTTTTTACCTTGAAGGTTTTTTATCCAAACTCTAATGATTTCAAAATAACTTCGAGGAGATGGTGATTCGGCCCTCCACTATTTCACTTAAAAAAACAAAAAGGATTTGTCTAAGAAAAAATGAATGATTATTTCTATCAAAAAGGCTCTCCTAAGCCAACCTATGGATTCAGCCAAAAGCAAACAAATAACAAATTAGAAACCAATGAAGAGAATTCTTACCGATTGTCCAAAGTTTGAATAGAAGAAATGATTGAGAAGAAATATATGAGAAATGGAAGATTCGGCTATGAAGATGGTTATTAACATTCGGCCATGGTGAAAGATTTTGGAAGAGAAGAAAAAAAATGTTTAAAAGTTCTTTGCAAGAAGGAAGAAAGGAGAAAAGGAATTAGAAGAAAGAGAGTGTTTATGTATCGATTTTCAACGATGGAAGATGAACAGAGAAAGGGTCTTGCGGTTGGTGTATAATCGGCCAAATGAAAGACAAAGAAAATGTCATTCAAGGACTATATGATTTCGGCACAAAGAGGAATAAAGTTTAGGGAGAAAAGATGATATCAAAATGGTCAAAAATGAAATGGCCAAAAGAAACAAAAACTTACCTATTGCTCAAATTCGGCTAGGGAGAGAAGTTGTGGAGAGAAAAGAAAAATAATGCACTAATTTGCTAAAGCATTTTGGCCAACTAGCTCCTAATTCTTACCAATATTCAGCCAACCCCTTTTAGCCCCAAAACCGTCCAAGTACATTGGCCAAAAAGTCAAAGTTTAGCCATCCCAAAGTTTCCAAAACATCTCCCTTGTTTCATGCCTTATGTCCCCCCCTTACATGTCTTTTCCATATGATTCTTTTCCTTAAGTTCACTCTTACCATATCTCTTAGCCATCATACCATAAAAATAAAAGTCTAACTTACCAAAAATATGATGTTTGGCGGACACTTGCTAGGAAAGAGCAAAAGTTAATATTCACAAAATGCATACTAGGGGATTCAAACCTCTCCCCTCAAGACCATACATGTAGCGCATAACCTCTTAACCAATAGCTCAATTATGATAGTTATTTACTCATAATTTTCCATATACCATGAGTTCACTGTCTCCCTCTCTTTAAAGTACTATAAGCTAAAAATTTTCACTAGGTCCAAATAAATCCCAAGCCTTCTCAAGACCTCATCATCAAGCAAAACTTAATAATCTAACACGCTAAATCACCAATTTAATGTAACTCAAAAAAAAATTCAAATTCTAGGATGTTACAATTTGCATCCCTCTTAGTTTTAAATATCTATTTATAACCAATCCATTTTTCACCTTCAGGTAATGGGACAAGTTCCCAAACTTTATTGTATTGCATAGACTTATACTCTTTTTGCATGACATCAATCCATTTTTGAGAATTCAAACTTTTCATGGTCTGACGAAAGTTGATTGGATCATTTTCCATCATTCCATATCATCTTCATTTACTTAGAGAAATACAGCACAATAATCTAAAATATCATTTCTCCTCTCTCTCGTAGACCTCCTTAATAACACTTGTTCTTAAGGTTGTTAAGTTTGTTGTTCTAGAAAAATTACCTCATCTTTAATAGGGAGTTGTTTAAATTGTTTTGTTTAGGTTTTAGATTCACTTGTTGATCAATGATAGGTATGAGAACCTAAACATCGTCAAATGTGATAGCAAAAACTGAGTTAGTATCCAACTCCTCCTCAAAAGCAATGTCTCTAACCTTATTTCCCCCTCCAAACTTAACATCCTAAAAAATATTGCAGCTCTTGTCTAAAAAATATTCCTAATTGTGGGATCATAAAACTTATAGCCCCTAGATCACTTAGAATAAACAATAAAACATTTGTTTACTGTTTTGGAGTCCAATTTCTTTTCATGTGGCCTATAAGGCCTTACATCAATTGGATATCCCCAAATGTGAAAGTATTTTAGACTAGGCTTTCGACCTATCCAAAGCTTATAAGGTGTTTTTGCAGCTGCTTTAGTGGGTACGTTATTTAGAATGTAAGTTATTGTCTTTAGAGGCATTGGCTAAATGAGCACTTTCAGACTTATCATGTTTCAACTTTTCTTTCTCTTACACACAATGAGAAATAAGCTCATTTAGAGTTCATTTCTCCTTTTGATAGTTGTAACTAATTTTAAATTGGTTAAACTGTGCAGGAAGCGATACCAAAACCATAAGAATAAACAATTCCTCAAAAAGCTTGATCTTATGTGCCTTAAGTCTTGAAGTAACATGGAACATATCCATAATGTAGTCCCTCACATTTCCTTGACCCTCGTACTTCACAGACATCAAAGAAGTCAGAAGTGATTTCATCTCAACTTTATCGCTTTTGGAAAAATGTTTCTCAATTTCGTTACGGAAACCCTTGGCTTGAGTAATCTCTTCAGATTCTGTGCCCCTAAAGGCTTCTAGAATGTTGTGCTCATGATCCGTTAGACTCATGCAGTTTGAGCGATCCCACCTCTCAACATTCATTTTAGCATTAAGGGTGTTTGCCGCAACGAGAGGTGCAAGTTGTTCTTTCCTTAGTGCAAGGTCTATGTCCATACAACCAAGCATTATAAGTAAGTGCCTTTTATATTCCTTGAAATTAGTCCCATGAAACATGGGTATAGAATTTATATTAGCAGATATTGTGGCAGCAGAAGATAAACTAGCTGAATATAGAACAAAATAGATAAAAAGAAGCTCACATGAATATTCATAAGTAAAAAATAAATTCAAAATAGTGGTTAATCCCATCTCAAGATATCAAACGCAACATTAATATCAAGTCTTTGGACAATAATGTTAACAATAAGCGATACTCTTGTTGTAGCAATCAAACATTGATAATAAATTATGTCAAATAATAAATCAATCTTTGGACTAACTTATTGCTCACATAAAGTACCTTATAATTGTCACACATTTATCACCACAAATGTCGTTGAAATGTTGTCAAATATTAACTTACCTTTGGGTCAATTAATAAACGCATGAATCACAAAAAAATATAATCATCTTGATATTTTAAATAAACTAATCTATGCAAAAGATGTCACTTTGGTGGCATTTTGTTTCAACTAATCTATCTAAAATATTAGACATTCTTAATTAAATATCAAAGCAAAAATCTGAATTTATTTGTTTCAAAATTAAACCAAAATAATTTGAATAAAGTAAATCCCATCTCAAGATATCAGACACTCCATTAATATTTCATATTTGGACAAAAATATTAACTTGTAAGTGATATCTTATTGTAGCAATCAAAGACTGTCAATAAAAACATGTCGAACAATAAATCTTTCTTTAGGCCGATTTATTGCTCATATGTAAAATCGAATAATCGTCATATGTTTATTACCACAGTTGCACATGTAATTTTCTTAAATATTAACATTCCTTTAGGCTGATCAATATTAACATAACTTAAGATACATGTACACAACCTTTTATATTTTAAAATAAAATAATTTTTACAACAGATGTCACTTTAGAAACTTATTGTTTCAACTAAGTTATTTTAAAAAAATATATAAACATACCAATATTCAAATTTAATATTTCCATAATAGTCAGAGGTCAAAACTAAAACTTCTGATCACGCTCCAATTTAATTAAAAAAAATGATGAATTAGTCATAGAACGAAATCCTTTCACCGACTAGACAATCCCATCATTACAATGCCATGACTAATGCTTAAAAAAACATAATTCGTTTAGATTTACACTAAAGCATCCAACATCAAAATTCCTAGAAAAGAAAAACATGAAATATGAAAATAAACAAACCACAATAGAGCATGCTCTGAGAGAAAAATAGATACAAAACTAGTAAACAAAAGTCAACGAAACAAAGAAACCAAAGAAAAATTCCAACAAAAACTTAAATTCCCAAAATATGAACATCATGTTTGGCCAATTTACCAGAATATACCGAATTTTAACAAAATTTACGGAAAAGGACCTAAAAAAATTATTTATCGGAAAGGGTCATTTCCCCTCAAAACGCGTCCACGTCAGCGCGTTTTGGGGGGATGCAGGGCAAAAGCGCGTCCACGAGGGAGCGCTTTTGCCACATCAGCCAAAAACGCGTCCTTGAGGGCGCGCTTTGCTGATGTGGCAAAAGCGCTCCCTCGTGGACGCACTTTAGCCCTGCAGCGGTCAATTTTTTTTACTGTTGGGCCTCCAACGGTAAAAAAAACTATAAATACCCCCACCCTTTTATTTTTTCACACAAAAGTCCTTACTCATATTTTCTCTCAAATTTCTCTCAACTTTCTCTAAAATTCCACTCAAATTTCACAATAGTCCTTTAATATTTACAAAAAAACCCTTTTTTAATTTTTTTAAATATATTTTTTTAATAATTTAAAAATATTTGATCATATTAGCAATGACCGGAGAATTAATTCATCTCGACAATAAACACATCTTCGTCGATCAAATGACAATGGTAAGTTTTAATTTTAATTTTTTCAATACTATTTTATATTTTTTATGTTTACGCAATTTTAATTAAATTTTATTTTATAATTTTTTAAACAGTCTGTAGATAGGGTGTTGCAATGCTATATTCACAATATGCCTGGTCCGCCATCACCTTTGATCGAGAATTACCTGCAGGAAGTGCGTTTTTGGCACTTGGCCACGATAGGCCGGGGGCGTAAGTTGGACCCGAAGTTAATCAGTGTGTTGATCAAGAGGTGGAGACCCAAGACGCACACTTTCCATCTTCCATGCGGAGAGTGTACTATCACTCTGGAAGACGTGCATTTGCAATTAGGATTGCCGGTGGATGGGTACGTAGTCATCGGGTCCGCAACTTCTGGAGATTGGGGAGCCGTATGCTACGAGCTTTTGGGTGCTATTCCGGATAACATTTATGAAGGTCGGATCGAGATGGGCTGGTTACGAGGCACATTCCCGGAGCCGGATAATGGTTCGACCGAAATAGAAAGAATACGGTATGCTCGGGCATACATTCTTGAGATGATTGGAGGCTATCTGATGCCGGGCTTGTCCCGAAACCTCGTACATCTAATACGGCTGCTGAAACTCGTTGATTTTAGAGCAACCGGTGAATTGAGTTGGGGGTCTGCCGTGCTAGCAAAATTGTATCGGGAGATGTGCGGGGCGACGCGGCCAAATAAAGCGAAAATCGAAGGTTGCCTATCACTACTGCAATCGTGAGCACGGTTCCGATTTCCATTTTTACGTCCTCGAGTCGACCACCCATATACATTCCCACTCATAACGAGGTAAATTTAATATTATATTTTACAATTATTATGTAGATTTAAAATATAATTGTATGCTAAAAATTTATTTAATTAGGTGGAACCATTCGGCGAGTTATGTTGGAATACCTACATTACCTGAAGATATACGGCTTCTATTAGAGAAACGATCGGAAGCACAAGTAAGTATTAAAGAAAAATATATTTTCGTAATAAAATAGTCATTTTGTATTTCGTATTTTGTATTTAGTATTTAGTATTTGGTATTTAGTATTTAGTATTTAGTATATAACTAGTATTTTTATCATGTTAATATAGTTTGAATGGACACCATACGAGAATTCGGGCAGTAATTTTGGATGAGTTCTTTCAAAATCCGAACATTTGGCATGTGAAGGTCCCATTGATCAACTATGCCACCGTGGAGATGCACCAATCAGATCGGGTTCTGCGTCAATTTGGATTTCGACAACCAATTCTCGTGGCACATGAGGTGCTCAATGATGAGCACAAAGTCGACTTACGGCAGTTGCATACGGATTGACCAAGATTTTGGTTAGCGTATTCGAATTGTGGGAGAACCGGCATGATTATATACCTACTCGGGAACCGATCATCGTTCCTAAGTTAGCGTGCATGCCGGAATACATGTCATGGTTTAGGATACATGACAAGCCGTATTTGTTGTCAGAAGAGGAGAGGCGACGGCAACTTCGTGAACAAAGGGAACGACGGGGCCC
This sequence comes from Gossypium australe, assembly GCA_005393395.2. NCBI lineage: Eukaryota > Viridiplantae > Streptophyta > Magnoliopsida > Malvales > Malvaceae > Gossypium > Gossypium australe. Next base: position 20,459,584 of record CM016619.1, on the reverse strand, counting down.
TTTAAATCCAAGGAGAAGGGGTGATGAGACGGGACCATCAACAGCGCCCACACAGTCATCGGGCCCAATACTGCAGCCGACGACACCCACATCACAGCCTTTTCAGATTATGCCAGGTGCGTACCCTAGCCCTTATATGTATCATAACCCATATATGTTTCCTTTTCCCAGTCCCATGGTAGTTGGAATGCATGGCACGGTTCGAGTCCGTTCCCGACTACTCCGACCGGCCAGTCGATCTATAGGTCGCTGTCGCATGAGGGATGGCACGAGGCGCCGTTGGGGAGCTTTTCTTTTTATCAATCTCCTTCGCCTTATGGGATTCAGACAGCTCTGCCATGGACGATGCAAACTCCTCCCCAGTCAATATTTTATCAATGTGGGTCATCCTCCTAACACCTACAACCAGACCCCCTGCCAGAGGAAGAAGAATCTCCGCCTGAGGTTCCACAACCCCCGTCGAAAGCTAGAAGAAGGAGGAATCCAGCGCGTAATTGTCGACAACCCCCATGTGGCACTGATTCCAACTGGCACCAACATTGATTCCTACCGCCATTATTTTATTTTTTTATTGTAATTTTTTTATACCTTTAATAAAATAAAAGTTGTTTTTTATTTTTTTATTGTAATTTAATTTTTATACCTTTAGTAAAATGAAAGTTGTTTTTTTTTTGTAATTTAATTTTTAAATATTAAATAAAATAAAAGTTGTTTATTTTTTATTGTAATTTAATTTTTATATCTTAAGTAAAATGAAAGTTGTTTTTTTTGTAATTTAATTTTTATATATTAAATAAAATAAAAGTTGTTTATTTTTTTATTGTAATTTAATTTTTATATCTTTAATAAAATAAATGTTGTTTATTTTTTTATTGTAATTTAATTTTTATATCTTTAATAAAATGAAAGTTGTTTTTTTATTGTAATTTAATTTTTATATCTTAAATAAAATAAAAGTTGTTTACTTTTTTATTGTAATTTAATTTTTATATCTTTAATAAAATAAAGTTGTTTATTTTTTATTGTAATTTAATTTTTATATCTTTAAAAAAATGAAAGTTTTTTTTTTTGTAATTTAATTTTTATATCTTTAATAAAATAAAAGTTGTTGTTTTTTTTTGTAATTTCATTTATTTTTTATATCCTAAATAAAATAAAAGTTGTAATTTATTTTTTTATTGTAATTTTTTATATATAGAAATTAATAAGAAATGGATGAATTAGGACTAAATTGAATAAGTGAAAAAGTATGACGGGTTAATTTGTAATTTCATCATGATGGATGTTGATCCAATGTATGAATTTTGAATGATCGTAAGGGGCAAAATAAGCATTTAGCAAGAAAGATAATTTTGAAGAATAATGATGATCCGTATATTTTAGATTAATTGAATAACCTTTTTTTGTTTTGCAACTTAGTCCTTCTACAAACTTTCACCATTTTCATCAAGAAATTAAAAGAAATTTCAATGCCCCCAATAGACAAAAAATGATAAGGAGACTATCAACTATTCTGATTTGGACACGAGCGAGATGTATGGCCTGAGTTCCTACACCATCTGCATAACTTTCGTTGGTTGGTTGTTTCTCGGATATCCATATCGTTGCGTATTCTAGTCGAGCAAGGTCGACCCTTTGGTTTGCGACGCAATTCTCTATTCGGTAACAGCTTATACGGAGCAAGCGATACAGGCGGCCACTTACGTTCATCCGGGATTGGTGGGAATACGTGTCTCCACACGTTGTACATGTATTCTATTTTATACACTTCATCGACATAGCTCATGGGATCCAGACGGAGATTCTGACAAGCCGCAATTACATGAGCGCATGGATAACAAAGTGCATCAAATATCCCACAGTCGCAGGTCTTATTTCTCAAGTGTACACAATATTGCCCGCCAACAACACCTTGGTTCGGCCTGTCAAATCCGTCACACGAAACCATAGGTTGTCGCAATCGTGACACATTGTGTGCATGGTGTTGGCCCTTGCCTTCCCCTTGTTAATTTCTCGCAATACCTTCGCGCACCATACATGGCCTCCTTGCATTTGGCCTTTATAACTCGCTGCTCGCTTCAGAAATAGTGCCGCTAAACGAAAATATATCTCCCACACAACCGATGTTATCGGCAAATGACGCTTTCCTTTTAGAATAGAATTTATGCATTCGGCCAGGTTTGAGGTCATATGACCATATCGTAGGCCGCCGTCGTATGCTTGTGTCTACTGTTCGAAAGGTATGTTGCGTAGGTAGTTTGCGCCTTCTTCGTGCAAACTCGCCAACATCCCGTGAAAACGGTCCTTATTGATCTCGTACCCTGCCAATATAAGTTGATAGCCAATATTACATATCACTCTTCAATTAAGAATAAATTGAGTATTACAAACGAAATTATATTAATGGATATTACATACCCATATTGGTCACTTGCCGTCGTTCACTTGTAGAACGATGTTACCCATGGTAGTTGGACGCAACATTCCTTAGGCAATATCGATGGTGTGTGCGATGCCACAGGCTTCCTTGTCGCTCTATTGTGGCTAGTATTCCAAGGCCCCAATCTGATATAACACATATATCAGGTTGGGGGCAGACATGCCTCCTTAACCTAGATAGAAAGAAATCTCAGTCATCAGCTGACTCCCCCGGTGTTATTGCAAACGCAATTGGAAGGATTCTGTAACATCCTAAAAATTAGAGTATTATTTGTGCTGGCTCGGGTATGAATTTTGTGTGTTTAGCTTAGTCTTGTGAATGCTTGATTTTATTCATGAAGCTAGAATAATTCTTTGTATAAAAATTTAGTGAAGTGGATTAGGTGAACTTGACACTTAAGTTAATTTAAGTGTTAAATTAAGCATATGTGGAGTTAGTGGCAAGGTGGTTAGGATGCATGAAGGGTAACTTGAGGATAGAGGTTCGAGTAGCATGATTATCATTTTGAAGACTTTAATTTTTTTTATGTATCCTAGTATTAATGGACGGTCAAGCTTTACATATGGTAGGTTGGACTTTCAAATTTTCTTTATGGCAAGTTGAATATTAGTTTAAGGCAAGCTTGATATTTGGGAAAGAAATCAATGGTTTTAAGGCTAATGGGAGAACATAAGGCATGATATAGGGTGTCTTGTTATGGAAAGAATTGTGTGGAAAGATTTGACTTGGAAGTCCATGTATTTGGACGGTTTTGGGGTCTTTGGGGGAGTGACCAAATTTTGGTTTTGATGGTAGCTAGTTAGTGCCGAATTTCCCTTTGGTTAGTAGTCATTTTTGGCTAGCTTGGTAAGCCTTCAACTTTTGTTTTGTGTCAAAATCGAAACCCCTTTGAACCTTACCAATTCTTCTCTTTTGTGCACCATTTGGTATTTTATTTCTTTCCTCTCCAAAGCTATCCTCCTTAGCCGAATGTACCTTGATCTTTAGGTGCAATTTGGTTTTGTTTTAGCTCTCATTCTTGTTGGAACCAAATCTTATTTTCTCTCTTTCATTTTTTTTCCCTCTTGAAACCGAAACTACATTTGAACTTTGTGCATTTTTGTGCACTTTTCTTCTTTGGTAAATTAGGTGTTGGCCGAACCTCTTACTCCCATTTTCTCTCTTTTCTTTCTTTTATATTGTTCAATATCACAACATTTCTTTTACTTTCTTCTGGGCCGAATCTCTTTCTATCCTATTCCTCTTGATTTTTCTTTTATTGGTTGTTAAAGCCGAATCATCCTTCTTCCCTTTTCATTTTTCTTTGCCATACTAATTCTTCATCTCTTTCGAGCCGAATATCAATTGTTTCCTTCATTCAAAAACCATAGCCGAAACTTCTCATATCCATTTGATTTGTTTTGGCCGAATATCATCAAGGGTAGGACTCATTTGGTTTTCTTCAATCGATTTTGGAAGATAGGTATGTGTTCATGGCCATATTTTCCTTTGTTTCTTTTCTCTTTTTATGTCATTTCTCTTGAGGTCAAAGGCCGAATTTTTGGGCACTTGTTAGCAAGGTTCTAATCATTCTTAGAAACCGATTTCTTTTAGGCTCCTCGGGACGTTAGAAGCGATCAATCTAAGCCTCATTTCTTTGTCAATCGTTTTGGGTAAGCTTTTATGTAAGACTTGGTATTTCAAGTGATAACTCATCGGGATTTAGTGGTATGGCCGAATGGCCTTTGTTTATAATCTAAGTATTGGCCGATTGTAGGACAAGGTGATCTAGTGCGGTAGATCGGATCTTCGGATTTTAGTACTTGCGTTAGTGACAGGTGTGTACCTTACACACTTTATAATCCGGTTATATATATGTATATATATTGACTAATCATGTTATTAAAGTGGGAATCTATGAGATTTTGATAAGATACCTTGATGGGTATGTGCAAAGATTCGGGTAAGTCCGTTTCGATATGATGTTAATATATGTTGATTGATATCATGATCTACGAATTAAATATGTTATATGATCATATCAAAGTATGATGACATGATTGATATTCTAAATACATTGGTTTGGGAATATGAGTGGAGGGGGAAGGACTTGATATCCGTGTCTTTGGGACACCAGAGGTTTGGCACCTCATAGCGACTCGTCCCTGTGGTCTAGCACCACCGTGGGTTGGCCCCACTTTTGAGATATGGGATCGTCGCCAGTGATTTGGTATCACACCTGGGTTGGCCCCACACTTGGATCGTTGATATTTTGTGTCTTTGGGACACCAGAGGTTTGGCACCTCATAGCGACTCGTCCCTGTGGTCTAGCACCACCGTGGGTTGGCCCCACTTTTGAGATATGGGATCGTCGCCAGTGATTTGGTATCACACGTGGGTTGGCCCCACAACTTGATTATTCGTGACTTTGGGTCACCAGTGATTTGGTATCACATTATTGGATATCGTGACTTTGGGTCACCAGTGGTTTGGCACCACCAGTGGTTTGGTACCACACGGGGTAGAAAAGGAGTTATGGATGGCTAGGTTGGGTCCATTTTATATATATAAATATATACATTGCTTGGTTATAAATTGTGTAAGTATGTTGTATTAACCGGGGGAAGGATTTATGCACTGAGTCTTGGTGACTCACCTTCTCCCTTATCTTTTCAGGTGACTCGTAGATCGCGGATGAGGAGCCGGATGAGCTCGAGGAGGCCATGCAATTAAAATATTCGGTTTTACATAAACTTCCATTTGGGTACTTTATTTTATTTCAAATTTAGTTTTCACCTTTATATGGATTTGTAATAAGGCCTCTTTAATTATGTTTGGATTATTTATATGCTTTGAATATGTTTTAAATATAGCTTATAAATTATTTGGATAATTTAATAATTGAGCCCAAAGTTTTCTAAAATTATAGAAAATAAAACGCAATGGTTTTAAAATTTTACCATCGGGTAATATAAATTGTTTGATAGTAAAATATAAATTAAGTGTTTTCTACAATTTAAATGATTTTCAAATATTAAGTTTCTACATTCAAATGCAAATGGTTTTCAAAGTAAATTATCAGTTTAAACTTATTATACACCTGATTTCTTCAACCATAGAGCAACAAAGAGTTTTTCACTAAAATTTAATTGTTAATTCGATTCTTTTCAAAACGTTTTCCTCTGTGACATACCAGATTCGGTCGTGGCGTATTGACCGGGTTTGGGGTGTTACAAATTGGTATCAGAGCTAAGTTCAAAAGCTCGGCTGTGGGCCCGAGGCCCAAAATGTTTTAAAGTATGATTTTTAAAATGTTTTTGTTTGAAATTATATGGTTTGAAAGGCATGGCATCGAGTCTCCGGCACCGATCCGCCCAGGTAATTACCCCAAATTGTTGATTTTGATGATATGATGATGATGGTATGACAGTATAGTAGTAGAAACTACTTTAGAGACCCAAAACTATAGGTTGGATGTACTCGCGAAACAATCTCTTATTAAATTATTCATAAAATTGTGCTTTAAGAAAGTGGAATAATGACTAATTCATAAAACTTTTAAATCAGATAAGTCAAGACTTTAGATATGAGTACTCGAGGTCGAGGTCGTGTTATGCGTGGACGCGGTAGGGGTAGGATGGCTGTGTCTGAGCCAGTGAGGTCTGGTCAAGGATCCGAGAATGAGGTACCACCACCCCCACCACCAGCGGTTGGAGTTGAGCATCAGGATCAAACGGAGGATGACGCAGTGTCTCAGGCGATGCTGTGAGTACTTGAGAGGGTAGCTGGAGTAAGTGGAGGCGCGGGAGCTCGGAAATCTGTACCCGAGCGACTCCGAGCCAATGGAGCTGAGGTATTTTGAGGTGTTTCGGGTGTAGCTCCCAGTTCGGCCGAATATTGGTTAGAGGCGACGGAGTGAATCATGGATGATCTGGATCTGAATGCTGAGGAAAAGCTGAAAGGGATAGTGTCACTTCTTCGGGATGAGTCATATCAGTGGTGGCTCACGGTGAGGAATAGTGCTGCAGCGGAGGATCTCACTTGGGACTATTTTAAGGCAGCGTATCAGAAGAAATATATTGGAGCTAGCTACGTTGATGCGCAGCGTAAGGCATTTTTGAGTTTGGTCCAGGGGAGTAAGTCCATATCAGAATATGAGGCAGAGTTCTTAAGATTGAGCCGATATGCTAGAGGTATTGTGGCTTCGGAGCACAAGCGATGTGTTCGGTTCGAGGATGGTTTGAGAGACGAGCTGAGGTTGCTGATTGCTTTACATCAGGAGCGAGAGTTTGCTGCGCTAGTTGAAAAGACTAAGATTGCTGAAGGGATAAAGGAATCTGCAAGGCAGAGTCACGACAGGAATAAGCACAAGAGAGGTTTTGGATCATCCGGGTCAGCCGGTAATTCTCAGAAGAGGGTTAGGCAGAGTGGATCGAATCAGTCTGGAAGGCCTGTTCCTGCTAATCAGAGACCAGCACAGTGTAACCGATGCGGGAAATTTCATTGGGGCGAATGTTGGACCGGAGGGAAAGGATGTTTTGAGTGTGGCTATCTGGATCATCATGTGAGGGACTGTCCATGTAAGCTAGCCAGGAATCAGACTGAGGGTCAAGGTCGCGCTCAGTTCAGAAAGGAGGGACCGTCACCGCAGAGAGGTCGTGGTAATGGTAGAGGAGGTAATGGTTCTGGTCGAGGTCGCGGAGCATCGGGCAGAGGTGCAGGCAGCACTGAGGCTAGGCAGCCTGGTTTGGTGTATGCTGCGAGACGTCGAGAAGAGGGCGATGCACCGGACGTCATAACTGGTACGTTCTTAATCTTTGGTGTTCCATATACTGCTTTGATAGATGTGGGTTCGACGCATTCGTATGTTGCTAGTAGCATAGTAGAACCATGAATCTAGACTCTGAGACTACTTCTAGGAGGATGACAGTACTTAGCCCTCTAGGTCACTCTGTAGTAGTAAATAAGCTGTATAGGGATGTACCCCTAGAACTCCAAGGGGTAGTGTTTGTGGCTGATCTGATGGAACTGCCATTTGGGGAGTTCGATCTGATTCTTGGGATGGACTGGTTGGTCAAGTATCAAGCAAGTTTGGATTGTGCTACTAAGCGCATGGTTTTGAAGACAGCTGAGGGTAAAGAGGTGGTCATGATAGGTAATAGAAGAGATTATCTATCCAACGTGGTATCTGCGTTGAAAGCTGTGAAGATGGTCAGGAAGGGCTGTGAGGCATATGTAGTCCATGTGTGTGCGTTGGAGGCTAAGGAGTCTACTGTGAGGAATTTCCGAACGGTAAAGGAATATGCTGACGTATTTCCAGAAGAACTTCCGGGACTGCCTCCGGATCGTGAAGTTGAATTTGGTATAGATCTGTTACCCAGAATTGCGCCAGTGTCTATCGCTCCGTATAGGATGGCACCGAAGGAATTGATGGAATTGAAGGCTCAGATTCAGGAGCTGTTGGATCGAGGTTTCATTCGACCAAGTGTTTCGCCTTGGGGAGCGCCGGTACTTTTTGTCAAGAAGAAGGATGGTACGATGCGAATGTGTATAGACTACCGCCAGCTGAATAAGCTGACGATCAAAAACAAGTATCCTTTGCCGAGGATAGATGACTTGTTTGATCAGCTTAAAGGGGCAGCGGTTTTTTCCAAGATTGATTTAAGGTCTGGGTATCATCAGTTAAAGGTGAAAGAGGCTGATATCCATAAGACGGCATTTCGCACTCGGTATGGATACTACGAGTTTCTAGTGATGCCGTTTGGGTTGACTAACGTGCCGGCAGCATTCATGAACATGATGAATTGGGTATTCCAGAAGTTTTTGGATCAGTTTGTTGTGGTTTTTATAGACGATATTTTGGTATACTCAAAGTCAGAGGAGGAGCATGATGTGCATTTACGAGTAGTGTTGCAGATTTTGAGGGAAAAGCAGCCTTATGCTAAATTTAGTAAGTGCGAGTTCTGGCTTAGGGAGGTGACTTTCTTGGGTCACGTAGTATCAGATGAAGGGATTAGAGTGGATCCTCGGAAGATTGAGGCAGTGTTGGATTGGAAGCCGCCTAAGTCAGTGGCTGAGATTCGGAGTTTTCTAGGTTTGGCGGGGTATTACCGATGATTTGTAGAGGGATTTTCTTTGATAGCAGCACCGATAACTAAGTTATTGAGGAAAGGAGTTCCATTTGTGTGGACCGAGAAGCAGCAAGAAAGTTTTGACAAGTTGAAGAAGATTTTGACTGAAGCTCCGGTTTTGATTCAACCTGAGGCAGGCAAGGAATTCACGGTTTATTGTGATGCATCACATACTAGTTTGGGATGTGTGCTGATGCAGGAAGGGAAGGTAGTGGCTTATGCATCTCGACAGTTAAGACCACATGAGGTTAATTATCCGACGCATGACTTGGAGTTAGCAGCAGTGGTTTTCGCTTTGAAGATTTGGAGACACCATTTGTACGGAGAGAAGTCGATAGTTTACACGGATCACAAGAGTCTTAAGTATCTTTTGACTCAAAAGGATTTGAACTTGAGGCAGCGTAGATGGATTGAGTTGTTGAAGGACTACGACTGTTCGATCGAGTATCATCCCGGCAAGGCTAACGTGGTAGCAGACGCGTTGAGCCGTAAGGTGGTATCAGACTTAAGATCGATGTTTGCTCGTCTAAGCTTATACGACGATGGGAGTCTTTTGGCAGAATTGCAAGTCAAGCCGACTTGGTTAGAGCAAATCAAGAAGAAACAGTTAGAGGATGATGGTTTGAATGATCGGAGGTTGCAGGTTCAGAATGGTGGTTTAGAGGATTATAGTTTGTCCAGTGATGGAGTATTGTGTTTTCAAGGGAGAGCTTGTATGCCGAAGGATGTTGAGTTGAGGCAAAGGATTCTTCGGGACGCACATAGCAGCCCATATGCTATGCATCCTGGAGGTAGCAAGATGTATCAGGATTTAAGAGAGCAGTTTTGGTGGCCGGGTCTGAAGCGGGAGGTAACTGAGTTTGTGGGTAAATGTCTGACGTGTCAACAGGTCAAGGCTGAACATCAGTTGCCGTCTGGATTACTTCAGCCGGTGAAGATTCCACAGTGGAAGTGGGAGAGAATCACTATGGACTTTGTCAGTGGATTACCTCTTACACCTAGTAAGAAGGACTCAGTTTGGGTGATTGTGGATCGTTTGACTAAGTCAGCTCATTTCATTCCGGTTAGGGTGGATTACTCGCTTCAGAGGTTAGCTAAGTTGTATGTGGCGGAGATAGTGAGGTTGCACGGTGTGCCAGTGTCGATCATCTCAGACAGAGATCCTAGATTTACGTCGAGGTTTTGGAGAGCGTTACATAGGCTTTGGTTACGCGGTTGGATTTCAGTACGGCATTTCATCCACAGTCTGACGGACAGTCGGAAAGGGTTATTCAGATTTTAGAGGATATGTTGAGAGGTTGTGTTTTGGACTTCCGAGGCAGCTGGGAAGAGTTTTTGCCATTAGCTGAGTTCGCGTACAACAATAGTTATCAGGCAAGCATTAAGATGGCACCATATAAGGCGTTGTATGGTAGGAGGTGTCGCACGCCTACATGCTGGACAGATTTGGGTGAACGTCAGATGTTAGGACCAGAGTTGGTTGCAGAAACTGAGAATAAGGTTAAGTTGATTCAGGCTCGTCTGAAGGAAGCTTCGGATAGACAGAAGTCATATGCCGATCTCAAGCGGAGGGATATAGAGTTTGCCGTGGGTGACAAGGTCTTTTTGAAGGTCTCGCCATGGAAGAAAGTGTTAAGATTTTGGAAAAAAGGCAAGTTAAGTCCAAGGTTTATCGGGCCGTATAAGGTGATGAGACGAGTGGGACTAGTAGCTTATCAGCTTGAGTTGCCAGTAGAACTGAGTCAGATTCACGATGTGTTCCATGTCTCCATGCTTAGACGCTATCGTTCTGATCCATCGCATGTTGTGGCAGTAGAGGAAATAGAGGTGAGTCCAGATTTGACGATAGAAGAAGAACCTATGCAGATTTTAGATCGAGATGTGAAGTTTTGCGTAGGAAGTCAGTTCCTTTAGTGAAGGTTTTATGGCGAAACCATGGCGTAGAAGAAGCTACGTGGGAACCGGAGGATGCGATGAGGCAGCAGTATCCTCAACTCTTTTCATCAGGTAATTTCGAGGACGAAATTTTCTTAAGGGGTAGAATTGTAACATCCTAAAAATTAGAGTATTATTTGTGTTGGCTCGGGTATGAATTTTGTGTGTTTAGCTTAGTCTTGTGAATGCTTGATTTTATTCATGAAGCTAGAATAATTCTTTGTATAAAAATTTAGTGAAGTGGATTAGGTGAACTTGACACTTAAGTTAATTTAAGTGTTAAATTAAGCACATGTGGAGTTAGTGGCAAGGTGGTTAGGATGCATGAAGGGTAACTTGAGGATAGAGGTTCGAGTAGCATGATTAGCATTTTGAAGACTTTAATTTTTTTTATGTATGCTAGTATTAATGGACGGTCAAGCTTTACATATGGTAGGTTGGACTTTCAAATTTTCTTTATGGCAAGTTGAATATTAGTTTAAGGCAAGCTTGATATTTGGGAAAGAAATCAATGGTTTTAAGGCTAATGGGAGAACATAAGGCATGATATAGGGTGTCTTGTTATGGAAAGAATTGTGTGGAAAGATTTGACTTGGAAGTCCATGTATTTGGACGGTTTTGGGGTCTTTGGGGGAGTGACCAAATTTTGGTTTTGATGGTAGCTAGTTAGTGCCGAATTTCCCTTTGGTTAGTAGTCATTTTTGGCTAGCTTGGTAAGCCTTCAACCTTTGCTTTGTGTCAAAATCGAAACCCCTTTGAACCTTACCAATTCTTCTCTTTTGTGCACCATTTGGTATTTTATTTCTTTCCTCTCCAAAGCTATCCTCCTTAGCCGAATGTACCTTGATCTTTAGGTGCAATTTTGTTTTGTTTTAGCTCTCATTCTTGTTGGAACCAAATCTTATTTTCTCTCTTTCATTTTTTTTTCCTCTTGAAACCGAAACTACATTTGAACATTGTGCATTTTTGTGCACTTTTCTTCTTTGGTAAATTAGGTGTTGGCCGAACCTCTTACTCCCATTTTCTCTCTTTTCTTTCTGATATTGTTCAATATCACAACATTTCTTTTACTTTCTTCTTGGCCGAATCTCTTTCTATCCCATTCCTCTTGATTTTTCTTTCATTGGTTGTTAAAGCCGAATCATCCTTCTTCCCTTTTCATTTTTCTTTGCCATACTAATTCTTCATCTCTTTCGAGCCGAATATCAATTGTTTTCTTCATTCAAAAACCATAGTCGAAACTTCTCATATCCATTTGATTTGTTTTGGCCGAATATCATCAAGGGTAGGACTTCATTTGGTTTTCTTCAATCGGTTGTGGAAGATAGGTATGTGTTCATGGCCGTATTTTCCTTTGTTTCTTTTCTCTTTTTATGTCATTTCTCTTGAGGTCAAAGGCCGAATTTTTGGGCACTTGTTAGCATGGTTCTAATCATTCTTAGAAACCGATTTCTTTTAGGCTCCTCGGGACGTTGGAAGCGATCAATCTAAGCCTCATTTCTTTGTCAATCGTTTTGGGTAAGCTTTTAGGTAAGACTTGGTATTTCAAGTGATAACTCATCGGGATTTAGTGGTATGGCCGAATGGCCTTTGTTTATAATCTAGGTATTGGCCGATTGTAGGACAAGGTGATCTAGTGCGGTAGATCGGATCTTCGGATTTTAGTACTTGCGTTAGTGACAGGTGTGTACCTTACACACTTTATAATCCGGTTATATATATGTATATATATTGACTAATCATGTTATTAAAGTGGGAATCTATGAGATTTTGATAAGATACCTTGATGGGTATGTGCAAGGATTCGGGTAAGTCCGTTTCGATATGATGTTAATATATGTTGATTGATATCATGATCTACGAATTAAATATGTTATATGATCATATCAAAGTATGATGGCATGATTGATATTCTTAATACATTGGTTTGGGAATATGAGTGGAGGGGGAAGGATTTGATATCCGTGTCTTTGGGACACCAGAGGTTTGGCACCTCCAGTGGTTTGGTACCACAATATTTTGTGTCTTTGGGACACCAGAGGTTTGGCACCTCATAGCGACTCGTCCCTGTGGTCTAGCACCACCGTGGGTTGGCCCCACTTTTGAGATATGGGATCGTCGCCGGTGATTTGGTATCACACGTGGGTTGGCCTCACACTTGGATCGTTGATATTTTGTGTCTTTGGGACACCAGAGGTTTGGCACCTCATAGCGACTCGTCCCTGTGGTCTAGCACCACCGTGGGTTGGCCTCACTTTTGAGATATGGGATCGTCGCCTGTGATTTGGTATCACACGTGGGTTGGCCCCACAACTTGATTATTCGTGACTCTGGGTCACCAGTGATTTGGTATCACATTATTGGATATCGTGACTTTGGGTCACCAGTGGTTTGGCACCACCAGTGGTTTGGTACCACACGGGGTAGAAAAGGAGTTATGGATGGCTAGGTTGGGTGCATTTTATATATATAAATATATACATTGCTTGGTTATAAGTTGTGTAAGTATGTTGTATTAACCGGGGGAAGGATTTATGCACTGAGTCTTGGTGACTCACCTTCTCCCTTATCTTTTCAGGTGACTCGTAGATCGCGGATGAGGAGCCGGATGAGCTCGAGGAGGCCATGCAATTAAAAAATTCAGTTTTACATAAACTTCCATTTGGGTACTTTATTTTATTTCAAATTTAGTTTTCACCTTTATATGGATTTGTAATAAGGCCTCTTTAATTATGTTTGGATTATTTATATGCTTTGAATATGTTTTAAATATAGCTTATAAATTATTTGGATAATTTAATAATTGAGCCCAAAGTTTTCTAAAATTATAGAAAATAAAACGCAATGGTTTTAAAATTTTACCATCGGGTAATATAAATCGTTTGATAGTAAAATATAAATTAATTAAAATTTTACCATCGGGTAATATAAATCGTTTGATAGTAAAATATAAATTAAGTGTTTTCTACAATTTAAATGATTTTCAAATATTAAGTTTCTACATTCAAATGCAAATGGTTTTCAAAGTAAATTATCAGTTTAAACTTATTATACACCTGATTTCTTCAACCATAGAGCAACAAAGAGTTTTTCACTAAAATTTAATTGTTAATTCGATTCTTTTCAAAACGTTTTCCTCTGTGACATACCAGATTCGGTTGTGGCGTATTGATCGGGTTTGGGGTGTTACAGATTCTTCCACTGCCATCATGTGCCACAGCTAGCAATAGCTGATGCGTATATCTACCATACATAAAGGTACCGTCAATTTGTACCAATGGCTTGTAGTATAGAAATGCGTCTCGGCATTGCTTAAATGTCCAGAACAGACGCTTGAACACTTGGCATCCACGGAGCAATGGATCATTGTAGTATGCCGGTTCCGTTTCAAGGTCTGTTATGCTGCCTGGGACATATCTCTCCAGCACCTGACACCACTGCCACATTTCATTATATGAAGCGTCCCACCGACCATGCAACTTTTCCAACACCTTCTGCTTAGCTATCCAAGTCTTCCGATAAGAGGGTGTGTACCCCAATTGGCTACGAATATTGCCAATTAAGGTTGGCACTGTAGTCTTTGGATCCGCCTTCACCGTCGGTATTATTAAGTAAGCCAACATCTCTGAATCCATCTTCGGTGATCTTGTGAAACACCTATCAATGAAGTACGTTAAATAATGCAACATTACGTAATATCAGTATTATTCAAAAACCTTGAACACCTAGTGATACTGTACCGGCAAGACATGTATGTGGACCTTTGTACTTTTTAATCTCCCACAAGCCTGTCATTTTCCTCAACGAGGCCATGATCTTCCATGAACATGTACCGTCTTGCACTGCACACTTGGCATCGTACTTATCGAGTTTGGATTTAACCACGTTGTAGTTAACCTCGTTCTTAATGCTATATTATTTCAATGAACCAAGAAAAGTATCCTTGTTGGAAAACTCTTGCCCAACTTCTAATTCGCTCGAATCCAACGACGAACTTATACGGTCACGCCTTCTGTGTGGTAGTTTAGAAACTCCAATGCATCATCTTAAGATAGATCGACATTATGCATGTGGGCTGGAGGCGAGTACGCCCTGAATCGCAGATCTTCTTCTTCTTCATCTGAACCGCCTTCAACATCTTTAGGTACAGTTAGAACAGGCTCTGATTCAGAAAATAATGCAACTTCTGCACCATCGGGGCTAGGCTTTCGAGGTGGATCCACATCGGACTCATCATCCGACCCACCATCATCTGCAACGAACGAGTGCCCCTCGCTAGTGGATGTCATGGGGAGTACATTATCCCTTCTTAAACAACTTTCGTAACAGTCCGAATCATATGTGGATTGCCAACCACTAAAAGTTGATGACGTTCCCCAATACGTATTTCTAGCATCGAACATCGAAGGAAGGATATGCATGCCCCATCCACCAACCGAGTGTCGTATAGAGGTTGTGTTTTCCATACTACCACCAAACACGGGCTCCTCCGTATTCTGCCTCTCACTAATAGAGTGTCGGCTTGGGGTCGTGTATTCCCCTCAAATAGTAGTAGATGTTGAAGTCGAAGAAAGATCACTTGGCGATGAAAATTCTACATATACCTCAAGATAGGGTAATCCACTGTCAAGATGAGTCTCCACCATTGCCTCCAAGCTCCGAAGACCTTTGATGTCGAATGAGTCATATCTCACGGGATCAACCGAAGCACAAAATCTATACTTAATAGACTGAACTTTTATTGGTGTTGTTCCGAAGATTTTACGCCTAATTCTTTTGCGAAGTTCTGTCAAATCTATGTTCCGGTTAAAAACCAGTGGCGCTGTGTTCTCCGATAAAAAAACAACACCATTTTTGGTGTCACAAACCTCACCATCATAGTAAATAACAGCACTAATACGTTTACTCATCTTCAGTTTCTATTTTACTTTTGCCTCAATTTATATTATGCAACCTGAGAATGAAATTTTGCTCATTTATAATCTAAGAATTGCCAAAGACTACTGTAGCAAAAGAGCGTCCACGTGGGAGCTTTTTTCGGTATTCTTGCTTACAATGCATCCTGCTTGAAGCGTTTTGGTCACTATTTGTTCAGAAACGTCTTCTCAAAATTATTTTACCGGAGACTACTGTAGCAAAAGAGCGTCCACGTTGGAGCTTTTTTCAGTACTCTTGCTAATAGTGCATCCTGGTTGAAGCGTTTTGGTCACTATTTGTTCAGAAACGTCTTCTCAAAATTATTTTGCCGGAGACTACTGTAGCAAAAGAGCGTCCACATGAGAGCTTTTTGTGGTACTCTTTCTGACAGTGCATCTTGCTTGAAGCGTTTTGGTCACTATTTGTTCAAAAACGTCTTCTCAAAATTATTTTGCCAGATACTACTGTTAAAAAAATTCAAATAATTTTTTTTTTGATGATATATTTTTCCAAAACCCTAAACCTAAAATTATTTTAATTAACTAACCCTAAAATCTAATTCATTAATTTTCCCCTAAAAACCCTAAACCCTTAAACCCTAAAAACCCCTAAATCGTAGCCCTAAAACCCAAAAAACTCATACCCTAACACTAAAAACAACTGAAAAACCGATCAGGGGAGGGGGCAAAAACGCGTCCACGAGGGAGCGCTTTTGCTACATCAGCAAAGCGCGCCCTCAAGGATGCGTTTTTGGCTGATGTGGCAAAAGCGCTCCCTCGTGGACGCACTTTTGCCCTGCATCCCCCAAAATGAGCTGACGTAGACGCGTTTTGGGGGGAAATGGCCCTTTCTGGTAAATAATTTTTTTTAGGTCCTTTTCCATAAATTTTGTTAAAATTCGGTATATTCTAGCATATTGGCCATTAAATTACAATAAAAAAGATAAACAACTTTTATTATATTAATATTTAAAAATTAAATTACAAAAAAACTTTCATTTTATTAAAGATATAAAAATTAAATTACAATAAAAAATAAAGATCTTTTATTTTATTAAAGGTATAAAAAATTACAATAAAAAAATAAAATAATGGCGGTCGGAATCAATGCCACATGGGGGTGGTCGACAGTTACGCGCTGGATTTCTCCTTCTTCTAGCTTCCAGCGGGGGTTGTGGAACCTCAGGTGGGGATTCTTCTTCCTCCGGCAGGGGGTCTGGTTGTGGGTGTTGGGAGGATGACCCACTTTGATAAAATATTGATTGGGGAGGTGTTTGCATCGTCCATGGCGGAGGTGTCTGAATCCCATAAGGCGAAGGAGATTGATAAAAAGAAGAGCTCCCCGACGGCACCTCGTGCCATCCCTCATGCGACGGCGGCCTATAGATCGACTGGCCTGTCGGAGTAGTCGGGAACGGACTCGAACCAGGCCATGCATTCCAACCTGCCATGGGATTGGGAAAAGGAAACATATATGGGTTATGATATATATAAGGGCTAGGGTACGCACCTGGCATAATCTGAAAAGGCTGTGATGTGAGTGTCGTCGTGTAATAGCCCGATTTAGGGGCTAGTCAGAATAGTGATCTCAGAATCACTAATTCGAGGTTAGAGAAAATTATTTTCATGTTATTTTATGTGTTATAATATGTTCATTAGGATGCATGAAAATTTTGGTGCTTTAATTTTAGCGATTTATTGCTTAATCGCGGAAAAAGGACTAAATCGCATAGAGTGCGAAAGTCCTATTTTGTTTGCTAGAGGTGTCATATAGCTATGAATTATAAATTGGAGGTCCCAAATGTGCAATTTGGCCTTGTTAATTGAGTTGGCCGGCCATAGGGTGCATAGGGGACAAGTGCATTTGTTGTAGTCAAAAGTTGGTGATATTAGTTGGATAAAATGAATAAAATAAGATGATATAAGCAAAAGTTATCATCTTTTTATTTGGTCTTCTTCTCCAACCGAAAATATCATCCATGGGAGGGCTTTGGAAGCTTGAAATTTCAGCAGCTCATTTTCTCTTCAAGTAAGTCAAATTGATGGTTGTTTTTGATGATTTTTGTATTTTTAGAGTCCTCAAAGCTTAAGCTAGCTAATGAGAGGACTAGTTTGCAATATGGTTGAAAGTCTAGGGACTTACCATGATAGAGCTTATGTTGTTTGGTGAGTTTTTATGGAAGAAAATGAATGTTAGGATGGTGATAAACAACTTTTGTGAAAGGTGTTGTTATGAAAACACCTAATTGAGACTAAAATGCAAAAGTTATAATTTGTTCATTAAGGCATGAAATAGTTGAAATTGTGGATAGTTATAAGAGGATTAAATGTTTAGGTAGGCTTGTTTAACAAGAAAATGTGATAAAAATTTGTTTATGAGCCTAGGGGCAAAATCGTAATTTTGCCAAAGTGTAGGGGCAAAATAGTCATTTTTTCCTAAAGTGTAGATTATGGTATATTATGATTTATAAGTGATTAAATCAGTAAATTCCATTGTTCTAGATCAAAGAAAACGAGTTTTGGACCTAGAACGGGTGAAAAGAGAAATGTGGGCAAAAAGATCCCTTTCGGCCCTTTTGACATCAAGGTAAGTTCATGTGCAAACGTTGCAATTACGTATGAGTTAATGTTCCAATGTTGTATGAAATGCATATTTACTTTATGAATGTATGAGATATCTCTTGGTGAAATGATAAGATAATTGAATCTAAGAGTAATGGGAAATGTATATAGCATGATATGATAATAGTTAAGGTCTCGAGTAAGACCCTATTGGGGTACAATGCCATTGTGACACTATGTGTATGAGACTCAAGAGAGTTATTTAACAATTTGAGTGATTCAACGGGTATGTTGAAAGAGAGAAAGTACGTGGTTGTACCACAAGAAGTACAAGTATGTGATTAGAATTGAATTGAGATGAATTCAGTATATGATGAACCTCTAGTGGGTTATGTGTAATCAATACACCTTAGTTGTATGAGATAGATTTATTAATGCATTGTGTGAATACGAATGAGTATTGTAGAAAGTTAAGTAAGAATAGAAGTGCGTGAGGGGGGTTCTCGGATGAACATTTGAAATAGAGATGTACATGTGGATTATTATCCATGAATGTAAAAATAGCAGTGAGCTATTTGCGACATCACCTTATTGATGGTAATGATGGGCTGTGTGCGATACCATCAATTATATTATTATCGGTGGGCTATGTGCGTTACCACCTGATTAATTAGTAATCGATGGGCTGTGTGCGATACCATCAATTATATTATTATCGGTGGGCTATGTGCGTTACCACATGATTAATTAGTAATCAATGGGTTGTGTGTGATACCATCAATTATATTATTATCGGTGGGCTATGTGCGTTACCACCTGATTAATTAGTAATCGATGGGCTGTGTGCGATACCATCGCTTATAAAGGATTGGTGAGCTAAGTGCAAAATCACCATAAGTATAAATGATTGGTGGGCTGTGTGCGATACCACCCTATTAGAGATCAATGGTGGGCTAAGTGCGTAACCACTGAGAGATTAGTAGTATGAGTGGCTTATTGAAAATGCTTGATATGTTGTTTTATATGATCTTGTGGTGATCAGTGCAGGAATATGTACGAATTAAACGAGCAATTGGCTTGCGGCATGGTAAGAATGTGGTAAGAGATAGAATGAGTAAGCTTCAAGAGTGGTTGAGTGAGTAACCATGAGTTAAGGGGAAAAACTCAGTATAATACTTTGTGGTTATCTATATTCAATGAATATCAGTATTTGTCAGTTTATGCAGATGAACTTACTAAGCAATATTGCTTACTTCTCTCCCTTTCTCATCTCTTATAGGTTAATTTAGCTAGCTCGGGTTGGAGATCGCTGGAGATATTTTCACACTATCAAGCAGACATTTGGTATGAGGTATTAAGTCTCTTTGAGTTATGGCATGTATAGGGCTAGTACTTAAGGTTGATTAAGTCATTGTTAATGTGCCAAATGTGTTGGCCTAAATAAGTTATGGGACGATTGTATATAGACATAGATGAAGATAAAAGTCGATTGAAATTGTACTAGAAATAGTTCTACCCCATGTATGGAGGGGAAGACTTCATTATTATGAATCAAATGTGTTAATTCATGTGTTTTAATTAATGATTTGAGAATGTTTTGAAATAGCATATGAATGTATGCAATGTAGGGTGAAAAAGGGCTTGGTAGATAGCCTGATAGTTGTCCACATGGGTAGACACACGGGCATGTGTCTAGACCATGTGGGAGGCACGGCTAGCAAATGAGTGTGTGTCCAGGCCGTGAGAAGTCTGCATTTTGCACTTGGGATTTAAATCCCAACACGGTTGAAGTACACGGGCGTGTGTATCGGCCATGTGGATAAGTCAGAATGCCAAGGTTTGGCACACGGGCTAGTGACACGGGCGTGTCAAGGCCGTGTGATTCTAGCTAGAATCGACCACGGTCAGAAGGCATAGACGTGTCGAGGCCGTGTGAAATTAGTCAGTGTCGACCATGGGTGGAAGACACGGGCATGCCTTAGGGGTACACGGGAGTGTCTCTAGGCCTACACGGGCGTGTGGCCCCTGTTTTATTAAAAAGTTCTCGAACTCGTGAAAGTTCTCAGAAAGACTCTGACATTACTCGGAAGTATGTTAAGGGTCTCCCAGGACGAGTATGTGCGAGCGATGAGGTTAAATGAAATTTTATAACCCTATTTGAGATGTTTAAGTAAGATCAGCTATGTAATGCCTCAAACCCTGTTCCGGCTCGAATACTGGCAAGAGGTGTTACACGTCGGCTGAAGTGTTGGGCCCGATGATTGTGTGGGCGCTGTTGATGGGCCCGGTGGTTGTGTTGGCGCTGTTGATGGTCTCGTCTTATCACCCCTTCTTCTTGGATTTAAAGGGCCCCGTCGTTCCCTTTGTTCACGAAGTTGTCATCGCCTCTCCTCTTCCGACAATAAATACGGCTTGCCATGGATCCTAAACCATGGCATGTATTCTGGCACACACACTAACTCAGGAACGATGATCGGTTCCCAAGTAGGTATATAATCATACTAGTTCTTCCACAATTCGATATACGCTGACCAAAATCTAGGCCAATCCGTATGCAACTGCCGTAAGTCGACTTTGTGCTCATTATCGAGCACCTCAAGTGCCACGGAAATCGGTTGTCGGAATCCAAATTGACGTAGAACCAGATCTGATTGGTGCATCTCCACGGTGGCATAGTTGATCAATGGGACCTTCACATGCCAAATGTTCGGATTTTGAAAGAACTCATCCGGAATTACTGCCCGAATCCTCGTATGGTGTCCATTCAAACTATATTAACATGATAAAAATACTAGTTATATACTAAATACTAAATACAAAATACGAAATACGAAATGACTATTTTATTACGAAAATATATTTTTATTTAATACTTACTTGTGCTTCCGATCGTTGCTCTAATAGAAGCCGTATATCTTCAGGCAATGTAGGTATTCCAATACAACTCGCCGAATGGTTCCACCTAATTAAATAAATTTTTAGCATACAATTATATTTTAAATCTACGTAATAATTGTAAAATCTAATATTAAATTTACCTCGTTATGAGTGGGAATGTATATGGGTGGTCGACTCGAGGACGTAAAAATGGAAATCGGAACCGTGCTAACGATTGCAGTAGTGATAGGCAACCTCCGATTTTTGCTTTATTCAGCCGCGTCGCCCCGCACATCTCCCGAAACAATTTTGCTAGCATGGCAGACCCCCAACTCAATTCACCGGCTGCTCTAAAATCAACGAGTTTCAACAGCCATCTTAGATGTACGAGGTTTCGTGACAAGTCCGGCATCAGATAGCCTCCAATCATCTCAAGAATGTATGCCCGAGCATACTGTATTCTTTCTATTTCGGTTGAACCATTATCCGGCTCCGGGAACGTGTCTCGTAACCAGCCCATCTTGATCCGACCTCAGTAAATGTTATCCGGAATAGCACCCAAAAGCTCGTAGCATACGGCTCCCCAATCGTCAGAAGTTGCGGACCCGATGACTACGTACCCAACCACCGGCAATCCTAATTGCAAATGCACGTCTTCCAGAGTGATAGTACACTCTCCGCATGGAAGATGGAAAGTGTGCGTCTTGGGTCTCCACCTCTTGATCAACGCACTGATTAACTTCAGGTCCAACTTGCACCCCCGGCCTATCGTGGCCACGTGCCAAAAACCTGCTTCCCCCAGATAATTCTCGATCAACGGCGATGGCAGACTAAGCATACTGCGAATATAGCATTGCAACACCCGATCTACAGACTGTTTAAAAACTTATAAATTAAAATTTAATTAAAATTGCGTAAACATAAAAAATATAAAATAGTATTGAAAATTTTAAAATTAAAACTTACCATTGTCATTTGATAGACGGAGATGTGTTTATTGTTGAGACGAATTAATTCTCCGGCCATTGCTAATACAATCGAATATTTTTAAATTATTAAAAAATATATTTCAAAAAATTTAAAAAAGGGCTTTTTTGTAAATATTAAAGGACTATTGTGAAATTTGAGAGGAATTTGAGAGAAAGTAAAATATCCAGTAAATAATTTTTTTAGGTCATTTTCCGTAAATTTTGTTAAAATTTGGTATATTCTGGTAAATTGGCCCATCATGTTTTATGAATTACTCACTTACCATATGCAAATCATAGAGAAAAGCAAAAAGAAAAGGTATGAAAATAAGTGACCAAATAAGGTAGACCACCCAAAGTCGCAACAATAGTATATTTATTAAAGTTAAATATTAAAAAATTAACATCATAATAATTGGCATATCCCACAATTCAAACTATAGATCATACCATCATAATCTAATCAAATATTTGAAACCATAATATCAAAACTAAATATTATAAAACCAAACTTAAAACCAAATTCTTTAAACACATATCATGATCAACATTAATTTGCATCAAAACAATGCCCATCAAACCAATTCGACCAAAGTTTATAATCGTACAGTTAAAATCAATCTCAATTCATACAAAATAAAATCATGCATTATTCACTTAAATTCTAATTCTCAATTAAAACTATAAATATTTCCAATTGTACGGAAATAGAAAAGTGACCAACCCTAAATCTATAAACAATGTAATCATAAGAGATCATTTCTCTATTATCTGAAAAATTAAAATAAGAGATGATTGAAAATTAAAATTAAGAAAAAAAAAACACAAAATATTCTTAGTCGAACAACATAGAATTAAATATCTTAATAGATATTGTTTTTACTGGTATCTTTCAAATTCTTTTCTCTCATTCCTTAAAAATACTCATCAATTATCTCAAAATTAAATGATAGAACAACCCTAACGCAGGAACCCTAAAGTTTCCAATCATGTAATGAAGAAAAAATATAGATTAATTAACAACCATTTTCAAGTCGGAAGCAACCATTTGAAACAATAATATTAACGAAGCAATCAAATAAATTTTCAAAGAGATTCTTAGCCATAGTAATTATGCTCAAATTTATAATATATTCAATTATGAATATACAATCCATCTATATTCATAAAACCTTAAAATTTTAACATAAACCCAAAAAAATTAATATCTTTATAATTGGATCACCAAATCCATATATCAAATCCATAAAATTTGAAGAATGAATTATTCCATATATAATAAAAAATAACTCATTCTCAATAATTTGGCATGATCAGACTCTGATATCACTTGTATGAACCGTAAGAACAAGATCTAATATAAAATTTTAATAAATTAGGATCTGTCATGTCAAATTATCAAGAATAAATCAAGAACAAAACTAGATGCAGAAACATACGTGAATCCATTGATTTCTTAAAATATTCAGATCTTGTGGTTTTGATCTTCCAAATTAGCACATAAGTAATTTAGAGAAGGTGACTCTCTCTTTTCTAAAGATGAGATGTTAAAAAAGTTATGTATGTGTAATTTGGGGACTATAACCCTAATATATAACTTTTGCATATTAGCTCTAATTTCTAATCAACCCATCATCAATTAGAAATTAGTTACTAGATTATCTACACATATTTGATCCATACTTTATTTATTAATTGAAGCCTAATAAACATTAATAAAATTATATCACTTTTAATTTGGGTTAATCTTGTATGATATAGTAAATAATAATATGTAATTATTCTTATTTTATATGTGATGTCCATATTTTTTTTTCTAACACTTAATTTCTACGGATAGAAATTCAATACTTGTAAAAATATTCACCCAAACCACACCAACCATGAAAAAAATTCAAGAGAAGCCAAATCTAATACTCTAATGCTTGGACTATATGAAGGAGAAGGTAAATGGAGATACGAGGATCCGAAATTGGTGAACGAATTGGACTCAGAATGATGATGATAAAATTGGAGATAAAGAAAAAGAGTAAAGTGATGACGAAAAATGATAAAAAGTGAGAAAGGATGAAACAATTTTATATAACTTAACTACTTATAAATTATATCATAGATTATCAAAATAAAATCATTATTATAATAGTAATATATTAAATTATTTTATTAAGATATTAAAATAAATTACTAAATTATTTTATAGATTAATAAATATTAATTATAACTGCATTTTTATATTTTTATTAAATATTAGAATAATTTTAATATATCATTAAAATATCATTTATGAAGTTAAGAGTAAATTTTTCATTTTATACATATTTCTTGTATATCTTTAACAATAATTTAACGAATCAAACAACGTAATATCATTAAAAATGTTTATTCATCCTTCGTTCTATTCCCACCCTATTCAATTAAGTGATTTATCCCATTCCTCCTTTACTCTTTTTACTGAACCAAACGTGGCATACATGTTTTTATTTTCATTCTTCTTACCTACACGGTTCCAAAGAAACTTGTTTTTCCCTTTTTTTCATGTTCAATTTTTTTAAAATCCTTTCTTTTGTTTAGCACCAAATCAAAAGTGGGAAACATGTTTTCTTCATTTTTAGAGTGATTTCAACATAACAAAAGTTTATTTTAAGTTGTTGAAATCAAAATCCAAATTTACCATATTCTCAAAATTCTGAAAATTAAAAAAAAAAAAAGGAATATGAGCCTAGCGGTGAGTTTTTTATTTCAATCATGTTTGTAGAATAGTGTCAAAATTCTTAGATGGTCAAAATCAATTTCATTTTTTTAACAATGATTATTTTTGTTAAATTTATACTTTCATCAATTCACTATTTTCTAAAAATTTATTTTTAATTACTCCTTTAATAATTGGTTAAATACCTGGTAGAGCTAGTTGGAAATTCTTTAGATATAGCCGATTAATGCTATAGAGTGTAGGGGCCATCATTGTTTTACTGTTCATTGCCTTAGCATCCGAGAGTATTGTTGTGTTTTTTGCATTTGGTGTGATGGTTGACAATTGATTAAGTCACATTTATCGCACAATAGACTATTGTCATTGTGGGCGCTTGCATCATTTTGATTGATCACTTGGTGTTCAGTTAGACACTTGTGTGTCCAAACGTTTTTCGTTCTTATGTTACTTGGGCAAAATAATTAAATGAACTTGAACATTGAATCAAGACACTATTTTTATTTATTGAATGTATTGATAATGTTTCATTATTATTTTAAATGTCATTTTGTGGTTGATTTATGATTGTATTTTGTTTTTGAAAATTGCTATTGAATTCGACTTTCACTCATTGAGTTATTGCATAAATATATGTATTTGCATTTGATGAGAATGCTTCTATTTTAACTATACACATTGGTAGTTTAAAATGTATTGGATCACCACTGAGTTATAAAAAGTTTAACAGTCGGATTTTTAATTCTGTGCGCATGTGATACTTGGACCGAAGAATTTGTGGGTTCATGATCGAGCAACATCTCTAAAGAGTCTCCACAATTCCATATTATGTAAAGATGGTTTTCACTTAGCTTAGCATTGACGTGTACTTAAAGTCCACCAGATTAGTTAGTCATTTTTTTATATTGGTTAATTGACGAGGTTTTGATTGAGTTGTGTTAATTAAATTTAATATTTTTAATAAGCATAATTTTTGTTAATCGATTCATTATTTGTATTTTTTATGTTTTAATTTGTAATAATTGAATGATTGATCGAGTGGGTCGCTTTGATGACCAATTTGGCGCTTCAGATTCGATCAGACGTTTAGGTCAGGTTGGGGGTGTTACAAGGGCAAATGGGAGACTATTAGGATCTAGTGATCTTAGTGTAGTTGTTTCGTTGTATATGGTTGTAATTTTTGAATAGATTGATTTAATAAAATTCCATCATTCACATTATTATCTTTTGTGTTTCTCTACAATGGTTTTTGCATGTAAAGCAAAATGTATAAGCATATATTGGTTACCTAACTTTTAATTAATATTAAGTTGTATCATGTGGTTTGATCATAATGTGAGAAAATAACTTATATTAATAGGAAATCTAAAAGGTCCATAGTATGAAGAATCAAAATTGAGCAAACTGATTTAAGGGACTATTATGATGTCTATCAAGTCTAATTAGGGTAATACCTTGTCTTATGTATCAAAGTGTATGACTCACAGAAGATAGAGACATAAATGTGATTGTCTGGATTGATAATATATCAAACATGACCAAGTTGAAGTTATCTTAGATCCATTTATTGATTTGTTTACTTGTGATGTTCATGGTGTGACTTTCCTCAATCCTGAGTAAGTGACGTAAGTGACTAACCATGCGTGTGTGACTCGTATACTTTGATGTATTGAAAGCTTGAGTTCAATTGGTAATAGAGCCGAAAGTTGGTATGTTGGGTATACGACTTCTGCAGGGCATGACTTCATTATTCGTAGCCCAAGAAAGGGTAAATGGTATTCTCTCATCGGAATTACATGGTTGATGGAAAAGTAACATGATCATGAGTCATTTGTCTAGGAAAATTATTTAATTACTATGTGTTAGTAATTGACTTTTTCATGAAGGAAGATGTAATAGTTACCATGAAATAAAATATGATCATGTTGGGTGAATGGAATTAACGCAAAGAGATTAGGGAGATCCTATAAGGGTAACACACATTTGACAAGATCATCGAACAAGCAAAAAATAAGTTGCTTTCGTAATGTTATATAATAAGAGAGAGTTTAGTTATGATACTATTAATGGATTGACTCCATTACTAAACAATGTTGCAATTAATAGATGAAGAGTTGAAACAAACTTAATTACAAATTATTTGAGCCTTAATTATATATGTCCAATCGGTCTCTCTTCTAGGTTAAGATGACCTCTTACATATTGCATTTGAACCAATATGTTGAATGAATGAAAACAACGAATAGTGAAATAGTTCATATGTATCACTATTTATAGCGAATGCATTTTCTCGCTAAGTACAAGAAATGTCTTAGAGATTAAATTAATTTCATTGAATTATTATTTAATTGATTATAATTAAATAATCTGAATTCGAAATGGAAATTCATAGTCATCTCAGTTTTATTAAATAGGACAATCAAAATTACTTACTTATAGATTTTAGTATGATAAAATCGTTATAAATGTAATGGAATTAGAATTAGATTGAAAAATAATTTAGAAAATTGAATTAGTTAAATAAATAAGTAAATAATATTTTGAAAATGAAAAATTGGTTATCGAGTTGAATGAATTATATGAGTTGATTTAAATATCAGTAAACACGTATAATTGTATCTAGTACATGAGGCATGCCCAATAAGCTCATTAAACATGTAATGGGCAACACCCCTAGTTCCTAGAAATAGGTGCCATATGTAGCATAATCTTAACGGGACTATATGTATTTTTTATTAAAATATTATTGTTTTGTTACCTCTTGTTTAACTAGAAATCTTGTGAGTTTTTCCTATAAGTAGGGACTATGGGTTTGGTCAAAATAGACAATTATTGAGCATAGTTACTCAGTCATAATTTAGTGAGATTTATTTACAAAGTATTTTTTTTTGCGAGAACTTGTGTTCGGTTTCTAGCTCATAGAGAGAATTAGTTTTTTCCACAAGAAAATTAATAATTTTTATTATGTGTGATCAGTTCATGTGATTAGAGCTCACTCTCTAAATAAATTGAGGATTTGAGAATAACAAAGAAAATTATATTGGTTGAAAATTAGAAAACAATTAGACCACTTAATTTAAAACACATGTACTAAGTTTGGTAAAATTTATTGTTATAAATAATCGATTTTAGAAAGAAATAATTTTCCATTTTGCAAAAAACTTGATCTTTAGATCGAATTCTTCCAACAACCTATACTTACATCACATCAAATCATGTTATCAGCCTAGTAAAGAGACATCGTAGACGTAATAAGTGTCCAACATGTCCCTTAGATCTACAAACACGTGTCCAAACCCAAGACTACTGTCCATCTATAATGACCCTCGTAAGAGCAAGCGAAACTCAGGGCCAGTTTGGCAATACTTTTGAGAAGTGCTTTTGAGAAGTGCTTCTGAGAAGTGCTTTTGAGAAGTGCTTTTGAGAAGTGCTTTTGAAAAATATAAGTGTTTGGCATTGCTGTCAAAAAGTGATTTTGAGAAGTAAAATGTCTATTTTAGACATGATATTATAAAGTAACGAATAGGTATTTAAATAATGTTCAAATTAGTTAATATTATGATATTTTAGCAAAAAAATATAAAAATAATTTATTATAATTTATTGTTAATATTTTAATAAATAATATTAATTTTAAATATTTCTAAGTAATTAATATTAATTATTTATTAAATTTAATTAGAATATATAAACTATATTTAAATATTTAAATATAATAATTAAATATTTGTAATTAGATATTGACACAATTGTATTATTGTAAATTTTTTTTAATGCTTTTAACACATTTGTAAAACTCATATTAGATATTAACATAACAAAGAAAACATAAACGTAACAAATTAAAATATTACATATATTTGGATTAAAGTTTTAAAAAGGGATAATATTTATATACCAAATATAAATATAAAAAATTTTACAATAACATTTACAAAAAAATATTGCAGTTGATGGGAAGGGGAAAGGAAGAAGAGAAGAGGACAAAATCTATATATTAACATGGGTTAACAATCTCTTGATCGTGCATCTTGCAAGCAAGGAATCCATGGTCCATATACCTGGTACATGATACAAATACAGCTGACACAATTTTATTGATGAAGCTTTAGCAGAGAATAGCTTCCTTCGGCCGATCTTATTGAAAAGGGTCAGCAAGTCAATGATCTAAGAACACTCGGATTTGCAACATCCTCTGTAGGTTTCCACATGATATTATCCAGTTTAGTGCAGAAATTCTTGTAGAACTGCTACAAGGAAACATTGGTATATCAAACAGTGCTGATAGGCACTCATAGATCAGACTCAGATATCAAACATGGAAGAGCTAACAGCATTAGAATTCAAAACTATAAAGCCAGGCCATAGATTGGCAGCTAAAAAACAAGAGTAGGCATTTGCATACTGTATCATGCGATAGAAACTAGAGAAATAATACTAGAAACTAATCCCCAATAAGAAGTTCGCCATTAGTGAATAAAACAACTAGAGAAAGGTTAGAAAGAAATCTTTTAGTCTCATGCAAAGAAGATCAATAGCACTTTGCATAAATGGTGAAAGGTACAAGTTGGAACCAAAAGGAAAGACAATTAACAACACAAAAATGCACATATTTAGCTACTAGAGCATAGTGAAAACTTAATTCATTGTTAGAATAACAAGCCAAAAATGGTTGAATTGTAACTTTTAGAGGATCAATTTGAGAGAACCAAGCAACACCAAAAACATTAGTGCATACTTGTTAGAATACAAGAAATCTTCGTTCTATCTTTGATTTAGTTTCAATTTGTGTTGCATGTATCCAAGAATCAATGTGAAGGTTAGAGAAAACTAAGAATAACATGCGCAACTTCTTGATGGTTAGTTCTATGCAATTTCCACTTTCTCAAATTTGATGAACACCATGTAGCATCTTTAGAACATGAATACATTTTGGGGGCTGCAATGCAGAACGATTTCTCCAATAATTACTAGAGCTGAACTTAAGGAGGCCTCTTCTTTTCCCAAATCAACTAATTTCATACCATGTTCCAAGGGGTAGAAAATTAGAAGAAAGTAAAACCTCCTTTTAAAATACCGACATGAGTTACAAGAAAACTAGTAAAAACTGAAATGAAGTTTCGAATTATCCCAAACCCCAAGAGAACTTCAACTAAGAAGAGAAATAGAAGAAACATATCCTTGTAAAGCACCAATACAAGTCACAAGAAAACTGGTAAATTCAAAAGAACTTCTGAATTATCCCAAACCTCAAGTTCCAAGAGAACTTCAGCTACATAAACCAAGCCTAAGAACACCATGTACACATACCTCAAATTGTTCCAGAGTCAAATAAGATCCATTTGCCAACTTCTTCCTCACCGTGGCAAAGTCCATCGGATGCTCAATCACATCATGGCAATCAGGAAGCTGCAAAATCAATAAAAACTTACTAAGACGAAAGAAATTAAACTCAAAACAAACCAGAATTCCCAATAGGAACGTGCTGCCAACACTTTTGAAGTAAATTCTGCTTACCTCCTCAGGATCAACGGGTTCCGTATATACACCATAAGTGTTTTTCCTGCCATGATTCACACCCAATCCAGCATAAGCAACACCAAGTAGAGAAAAGAATGACGAAAAAGAAAAGAAAAAATGGAGTACAAGACTCACTTCTGAAGTTTATCAAGAATCAATTCCAGTATCTTCTTATCAGGTAATGGAACCATTGATGGAGGATCGGATGGCGTCCCTAATAAAAACCAATCAAAATCCATATCAAAATTCCACATTCTTAAACCGAAACACTGAATTCTCAAAACCCAGCACTCACATTACACCAAAGCTCCATAAACAGAGCAAAAATCGAAGACCTAACAATAAATCAAAAACAAACCTGGAACCGAGTCCTGCCCTTTGGATTCCCCTTTTCTCCCTCTCATCTGTCAAACCAAAAAAAAAATAATACTCCTAAACTTCAGAACACTCGAAACCTTAAAAGAACATAAATCATCAAAATATAAAAGCTTACACTCAAACCAGAACCCATGTATTAAACCTTCTCCATTGTCCTTTTGCTTCTGATTAATCGTCTATTTGGAGAAGAAATAATAAGGATAAAAACGTAAGAAACCAGCAAAAGTCCTTTTACAGAGAGAAAAAGCTAAAATTTTTAGCTTCTCCATCTCTGAAGAAGTGCTTCTCTAACGTTGAAAATTTTCCCCCACTGGCCCTTGTTCTTTATTCCTTTTCAGTGAAAAGGACTTTTGGATCCAAAAATCCATCTGTGATGGAATGAAGAACGGGGCCTCACTCTAAAGGAACTAACCCTTGATCATCCTCCATTAGGACCTAAAAGAAACCAAGCAACTAGGCTCTCTGCACGTACAGTGCCAATGTCTTTTCCACTAACTTTTTCTTACCTTCAGCAACATTAATCTATTTCCATCCAATTAAAGATTTAATTGAATTTTTTAAGGGTTAATAAGGAATTTGTCCCTTAAATTTGTTTAAAAGTACTTAATTAGTATTTTTATTTTTTTTACCTAATCGGTATCTAAACTAGTATTCTGTCATTCAGATTGGTACCTTTGCACTAAAGTTGTTAGTTTGTACTAATGTGGTGTTAATGACCAATCCTATTGTGACACGTGATAATCTCTTAGTATGACAAGTGGAGACATAAATTAAAAATAATATAAATTATTTTAAAAAATATAAAATAATTTAAAAAAGTATAATTTTTTTAGACAAGTTCAATTACCAATTAAATATTTTGGACAAATTCAGATATCAACTAATTACTTTTGGATAAGTTTATGTGGCAAACTATATGCTAATCCTTAAAAAATTAATGTTGTTAACAAATTGAGAGCAATGCGTGTAACGAAATACAAGTAAATACAAAATAAAATTCAAATATCAATTAAATATTTTTTGACAAGTTTATATTAAATTTTTTTTTTTAAGAAATTGATTGCAATGAAATGATAAATATTTGAATGATTATTTAAAATTTAGTGGGTTGAAATGATAAAGTCCAGTCCAGCAAATTTAGCTGAGCCGAAGGCCGACAAAGAAATATAGGGTGGCTCAGAGCTATCCTAAATGAAGAAGCCCATTAATTATTGCATCAACCCGAAAAAAACAAAAATTACGAGACGACAGTGAGGTAATCGAAGGCTTTGGTCTCTCAAACATAGCCAGCCAGCTGCCAGATCTGCTAAGTCGATCAATCGATTAAACAAAATCCAGATTTCAAGAAACTAGTACTTTTTTTTTTTTCTGTAAATCTGCTTCGTTGTGTTGAGAGGAGGTAGAACTAGAAGAGGCAGCAATGGATGCTTTTAGAAGGCAAGCCAGCAAGCTCAGAGAACAAGTTGCCAAGCAACAGCAGGCAGTTTCATCACAACCCTTCACTCCTCTCTCTTTTAATTTATTTTCCTGGGTTTTATGAGAATCGAGTTCTGTTGATTTGGTTGTCAGGATAATGGAGGAAATCTGGGAAAATGAAAGCAAAGGTTTTATTTAGTCTTGGATTACAGAATTAGATGTGTCTAATTACTTTGACTTCTAGAAGTTTGGGGGCCTAATGTATATGTTTCAAGAATTAAATATTTAATTGTGGAGTTAATTCTAAACGTTAAATTGTAATTTATAATCATCAAAGACGAATCATTCTTTTTTGGGTAAATTAGCTAGTTCCATGTCCTTTGAGTTTGTTTTCTGCTAGATTCTCAAAAAACTGTACCTACCATTAGATTGCCCTACATTTTCTAACATAGGGAAAAGAGTAGATACAGAGTTTCCAGAAGCTTTTGTTATTGCAAAGCTTCATCCTTTACCTGAAAGTTGAGTAATCAGTGATATCTCAAATGCTTCCAAGTGTTGATTGATTGGCCTTTATCTTTGCAGGTGTTTTTGCATTTGGTTTAAACATGGGCATGGATGTCATTTATTTGGTTTACCTTGTTAGGATCATTTACTCGAAAACAATGTCATCCTATCTTATTCTAACTGGGCTAGTTTTGTTTGAATTGAGTCCTGACAAGTTACCCTTAATTCTTATGTTTATGTTAGTTTTGCTAGTTGCATTTTTCTTGAGATGATCAATGTCTTCTCCTATTGAGTTAAAAGAATTTTTTTTGCAGGCTGTAATAAAGCAATTCAGTGGAACTGGTTATGAGAGTTCAGATGTTGTAGTTATTGACGAGATTGAGATGCAAAGGCATCAACAACTGGACAAATTGTACAAGACCACTCGTTCAGCTAGGGTAAACAACATTTCCTTCATAAATTTGTGAAACTTAATTTGATAATCCTGTCATGTTGCTTTGTTCTCTGTGAATCCGTGTTATTCATATCTTCACAAATGAAGCCATTTTCAGTATGTAACTTTAGTGCATCCTATCTACTTGAGTTTCAGTTAAGTACTTCAGTTAAATCCCTTCGGTGTCATTTTAACTAAATAAAATTTCAAAGGTAACAGTTGCTCTGCGGGTGCGCCTGGTTGGAGGAACAAAATTTATTATGAGAGCTACTAATGGCTGTACTATATTCTGATAATTAGTTTCTCAATTTACCTAACTTTCATAAAAACTAATTTCTCTTAATTTTCTTTTATATTTACTGCAAGTTTAGTACCCATGGAGTGCTTGCTTAATGAATTTACCGCTCTTCCTTTCAGGATTTTCAAAAAGAAGTTATTAAAGCTGCAGAAGCATTTACAGCCATCGGGTATAAGCATATTGAAACAGGTGCAGCATTAATTCGTACCTTTTTAATTTTGTTGTTCTGTCATGAATTTTGTGCGATTGAAATAAATAACATATGTTGTGAAGATAAAGCTTTATCTTCATGGTTCTTAATCTTTATGATAATCAGGAACCAAGTTCTCTGAAGAATGCTGCCGATATGGAACTGAAAACAGTGAAAACATCAACGAAAATATTCTTGCCAAAGCTGCAGCTATTTATGGTGATGGTTGTAAACATGTAGAGAAGGAGCAAGAAGATTTGATTAAGTTGTTATCCCAACAGGTTGACATTTATCAGATGTTGTGTTTTGAAAGACTCTTTTCATCACATCATAAAATAAATTTTTAGTTATGTACTTGTAAACACATTCAATCCAAAATGAG
The DNA here is from genome assembly GCA_005393395.2 of Gossypium australe. NCBI lineage: Eukaryota > Viridiplantae > Streptophyta > Magnoliopsida > Malvales > Malvaceae > Gossypium > Gossypium australe. The sequence goes on along the minus strand of CM016619.1, from coordinate 20,425,948 downwards.
TATGATGCTTTTGTTGGATTCCTTGCTAAATGTTACCAGACTACGTTTTTGTATGCATTCAAAGAATTTGTATGTCCTTTGTCCTATTGCATGCTTTTGTTACATTTTATTGAGAATAACTAGTGCTGATTAGAAACATGACCCTTCTATTTCAAAATACGTAAGGTTTTGGATCCCTTGAGAGCAATGAGTGCTGGTGCTCCTTTGGAAGACGCTCGTCATCTTGCTCAACGCTATAGTCGAATGAGGCAGGAAGCTGAGGCACTTGTAAGTAATCATACAGAACAGCACCCCTTGCATTAGTAATTTTCTATATATTAAATAACAGTTTAAATTTCTTAAGATTGTCTCCAGAAATACATAACTGATACTAAATATGATAAGCAAGCAGGCAGCAGATATTTCCAGAAGACAAGCAAGAATAAGAGAAGCGCCAATTCCTGAAAATGTTGCGAAGTTGCATGCTGCTGAAGCAAAGATGCAGGAACTGAAAGCAAATATGGCAGTTCTGGGTAAAGAAGCTTCTGCTGCATTGGCTGCTGTTGAAGCACAGCAGCAAAGACTAACTTTACAGAGGCTTGTAGCTATGGTATAGATGTGCATTACTTCAGTGTATACAGTCTCCAACTTGAAGCATATCTTAATTCATAGATGATATTCAAGATTTTGATCTATACATTTGTAGGTTGAAGGGGAAAAGACTTATCATTTAAGAGTGGCTGCAATTCTTAATGAGATTGAAGCTGAGGTTATTTCCTGGCTTCCTTGTTTCTGGTAAAGTAGCCTTTTATTTTGAATTATGGGAACTTATATCTTTGTGTCAAACTTGTTAGATGGTTTCTGAGAAACAGCGCAAAGAATCTGCTCCTCCCGTGATTGTACCTGAGAATGGCTCAGAGAAAACTATGTATTACTTGGCTGAAGTAAGTTTACCTAATCTTGGAAATTTGAAGAATGTTCTAGCTACTAGGTTCATTAAGAAACCATGTATTTCATAAAAGCATGAGATTAGAGACAAAAGAGAAAAATAAAACAGAAAATTGTTTGATTATGGTCAAAGCCATCGACTTAAGTTGTTAGACTTGCTTGTTACATTTTTTATTGGCCATTAAAATTAGAATGAATGAAGTAATTGCCTTAAATTGTTAGCTTCTCTAAGTCGAAGGGGTTCTTCTTACACTTTGGTTCCCTTCAGGTATGTGAAGTACTAATATTTTGAGTTTCTTGCCACAGGCAACATATCCCTTTTCTGCTTCATCTGAGAAGGAACTGAGCTTGTCAATAGGTGACTTTGTTGTTGTGCGAAAGGTATTCTATTTTCCTTTCCTTAGTCTTACATCTAAGTGGTGCATATAGGTTGCATTTAGCTCGAGAGACTGGAGTGATCTTAGGTTATAGTTACAGAGATAAGTTGAAGCTGATTTTGCAATCTTACAAAATGGAAGAATAATGCTGGATGCCTTTTAAACTGTGGTGCATAGATTGCAACTCATCCACCATATACATGAAATGTTGTGCAAGAGGTATCTTACTGGATACTCTAGGTCCTGTCGCATTCAGTCTTACATTTAATTCGCTCTAGCTTAAGCATTTGATTTAATGCCCACACAAATAACACTACTAATAAACTTGTCTAGGTTATAGCTTTCATTTAAAAAAAAAAAAAAAATTGATGGGTTGAATTTCTCATTTACTTGCTCTGATTCTTAAAACACTGTATGCCCATGCAGGTAAGTCCAACTGGATGGTCAGAAGGAGAGTGCAAGGGCAAAGCAGGGTGGTTTCCATCAGCTTATGTTGAGAAGCGCCAGAGACTTCCATCGAGTAATCCAGCTGGTGAAGTCTATTGAGTTATAAACACGAGTTAAACATTTACCCCTCCGGAAAAGGGAAAGAAGAAAGAAGAAAAAGGAAGGCATAGCTTTTTTTCATTGCACAATTCTTTTTGTTATGGGGAAAAAAGACATCATGGGTTCTTTCGCAATGTTCATTCTCTTGCCTTGTACGTATATTGAGATACTAGACAGGTTACAATGTGTTGGTATTTATATTCATTTTGGCAATGTTTGTATAAGTGAAGATTTTATTGACTTGGACAAAATGCATTATTTCGTTGACTGCATCATTGAGGGGGACTGTTTTATGTTTTTGTGCTACATGTGTGTGCTATGTGGTATTTAATACAAGTTGGGAGGTCATGTTTCGTTGACTGCATCATTGAGGGGGACCGGTTTTATGTTTTTGTGCTACATGTGTGTGCTATGTGGTATTTAATACAAGTTGGGAGGTCATGGAATTGAACCTTGGTTTGAGGATTGAGGGTATGGTTTTATTTTGAACGATAAAAGCAAACGAAGTCTTTACTTGATTTGAGCTTTACCAAACATTGCCAAAATCTTCATTTATACAAACATTCTCGAGTAAACACTGAACTAGATATTCACCCCAAAAGCCGCTTCATATATTTTCCTATGTTCCAGTTATGTCGTGTCTCAGACAAGAACTATGGCCCCACCTTTTGCTTGTCTTTTTATTATATTATGTGTATATATTTGCTTTAGTCTTTGCTTTGCAATATAGATTCAAAGGGGAAAGCAAAACAAAACCCAAATGTGAAAGAACTTCCAAAATTTGTGAGATGTTTTGTTTTTAATGACTTTAAAAAAAATAAAAAATTATATATATATTTCCTTTGAACTTCTTTATATATGTCAAGCAAATTAACCTCAATTGCTATACCCTTCTAGCCAAGTGGCAGACCCATGGCCGGCTCCACTAGAGAACCCCTTGTCGCGACCCTAGTGGTCTCACCCAGACCCTTTATGGTGACCTCAGCTGTCATTGAGTACTTTTAAGGAGGGAGTTGTTAGAGCAGAGACAACCTATGACATAAACGAGACCACACAACACGTACTATAACAACAACCAACTTGCAATAGCAGTGCTCGTTTGGCACCGGACCCCTAACCATTGACGTCTAACTAGCCTGCACAATCATATGAACATCTGTACAATTTGCCATGCGGTGCTACAGGACATAAGACGACCCACTATATAAGCCAAGGTACACGAAGGAATAGGGATCTCTCTCTCTCAAGGAAGCTCACCCATCCTACTCCTTCCTTCACCTTATTCTCCAATTGCCTGCTTTCCACCTCACCTGGGTGAACTGAATCTCACCTCTTCCACCCTTTCTTCCTTGTTACTTCGTATCAACAATTGGTGTAGTAAGCGTAGATCGAACCGACATAGCTCACTCGAACCTTGTTATCCTAGACAACATAGAGGTCATAATACAGGAGCCTCAACCAACCCAAAACCAACCTCACCAAGTGCAAAACAAACTTAGCTAGACTCATCTTAGCTTGGACCAACACTAGACAATCTTACCTACCTCCATTATGCATATGCTCTGCAACCTATCCCTATTACTATTAGTATTCTCCACCGCTGTAGTACTACCACTAACCTCAACAAGGCAACATAAGTACTCACCAATCGTCCAAGCCTCCCAAAACCCACATTTTGGTTCACAACAATTCACCGATATGGATGAAAAAAATGAAAAATGCCAGAAGCACAACTCTCAAAACAACAAAAACTATACTAGGAGCAACAAGAACTCCATCTCTTATTGAATAACAAAAAAAAGTGAAATAAACGTTTGGTTGTAGAACTTAGGGCAAGTAGAGATTGTTAACTTTTATGATTTTTGAAGCTGCATTAGTTATATTTTGTCCTAGCCTTTACGCAAATATCAGCCCTTATTTTTAGGCAAATAAAGTAGTCAAAAAATAGTTTAGATTATGATTTGTAGAAGATTTTTCTACATTTTAATTTAAAAAACATGTTGTATAAATAGATGGCTTGACAATTTAATAAATTATATGATTTTTGCAAATTCTTTAAGTGCTTTCAGTTTTGTTTACAAATAGATTGGTTGTAACACCCCAAACTCGATCTGATAAACCGGATCCGAATCTTGAGCATTATCGGTCTTCTACAATTAAAACTTAGTTTTAATTGCACAAATTTCAATCGAATACAACTATTCAACTTTAAAATATCCTTAATAAAAAACGTAAGTATAAACAATGAAGAAATCTTACTAGAAAACATCGAGAATTGAGTTACAACTACAACCAAATTGAGGCCCTGGCCTAAAAAAGCTACCTCGCAAAAAAGGTTTCTATAAAAATGTGTCAACTCAGACTCGATCTCACCACCAAGCTCACTCTATATACATAATAGCCCAATACGCCACTCCTTCGGCCCAGTCCTGACGTTGTCCCTCCAGGTTAAGACCTTAAAAACCCACCTGAAACCTAACATACAGAGGTAAGTTTGAAAGAACTTAGTGAGTCAAACACTCACCTGAATCATACTTGCGTGTTACATTCGATGTTTTGATTATCGTCTCGCCGCCCTTATTCTTTATTTTGCCTTTAATGATTACTTCCTCAATTGCCATTCTTATACTCATGTTCATTTCCATACCTTACTCTAAGCCCCTTTTCCATCTCTTCAGTGTCTTTGAGACCTTACCTGCATCCTCCAATTATTAAGCCATAATTCCATCGAGTTTCAGAAAGAGGCCCATACATAGATGATCGATAGAGCGTACCATGTTTACATTTATTTTCAGAATATATTTTCATTACTTAAATATATCTCTTTAATTCCCCAACTCTATACAAATCTTAATCATATTAAATACCTCAGTGTTATACCCATGGATACGTCTCGTACTTACTAGTTTTACTGTTTGCATTTAAGGACTATATAAGATACGCTAAGTATGTAGCATAGAGTCTGCCGCAAAAGTGTCCTTCATTGTTCATTATTGGAAGCCCTTCCAGATTACGCCACAGGAGTGATCTATCCTGTATGCACCATAAACACCTTTCTTGTAGAATTCGCCATAGAGGTTGTTTTTTCACGACCCGCCGCAAGGGCATTTTCTTCATACATTACTACTAAGACTTTAATTTTAGAGATTTCCTTTCATATCGTTTCTTCAGAGTCCACCAAAATTTTTGTTCTTTCAGAGTTCGTCATACATTCCATTTCTTTCATCACAGAGGCGTTCCCTTCAGATGGTTGTCATGAGGGCCATTCTTTCAGAGAATTCCACGAAGGTTTCCATTTCAGATACGCCATAAAAGCTTCCATTTCATAGATTGCCATAAGGACATCCATTTCATAGATTGCCATAAAGGCTTCCATTTCATAGATTGCCACAAAGTTTTCCATTTTCTGGCGTGTTCATGATAGGATTTGCCTAAACTCACATTTTGTGAGGTTTGCCTATCATCATCCTGGGTTACGCAGAGAATCCCATTAGGTAATAACTTCCTTTAATTGTTTCCATATGATGTCATAGCCCACCAACTATGGTCTTACATGATATGGTGCCATGACCATGAGTTTTTCCTTCAGAAAACATGTTTAAAGTCCCAATGGACCCTTTTTAGACTCTACCGCGGTGAATAGACACAGGCTCACTTAACAGACCTTTCATACATTATCACCAAACTTAACATACATCTCATCTTACACATCCTAGACATGTTCTTACAGTCATATTTTCAACTCCAGATTTCTTATCACATACTCTACATTTGTCAGATTTTTACAAACTATACATGCAAATCTTATCCAGCATTCATATATCAGCATACTCATCATACTATTCTTTTCTATTATCAGTTCATGGTTCATATGATTCTTCACAGGAGTATCTAGAATAAACAAGTATATACATAGGAGTGAACTTTGGGACTCACCTAATTCTCATCTACAATAGTTCCAAACTCTAGATCCAAACTTCCCTTGTAATATCAGCAACAATTACTACTACAGAACATGGAAACTCATCAGGATCTAATCAAATACCCCCTTTTACCATAATTTCTAACACTAGAAATCCCCAAATAGAGCCTTATATCATCCATATTATGGATCTACCAAGTTAACAACAAATTTATTCTTTCACAACATAATATGGAGGGTAAAAAATCTTACCTTGACATGGAGCATTCATAGGTAAAGATCCAGATCTACAACTTAGCTTAAGTGAAAGAAGGAAATACTCTAGGTTTTTTTAGATCTAGACAACAAATACTTCTTGAACAAGGATGAAGAAAAACTCCCCTTTTCCAATTCTGATGATCTAGATATACAACCTTTGTCCATATGGAAACTTGACACACATCATGATCCTGTACAATCTGCTGTACAAGTGGTTTACAACTGTAGAGAAACATGTACGAAAATCCAACATATATATATATATATATAGTAATTTCATCGTTCATTTCTAACCACCCTGTTAAAACGTAACCAGTACCCTGTGTTGGAACGCCGGAACCTCATAGCGCAGCAGAATAAAATTAGATCCGGTGATCCAAACCATGGATCCATGTGTGAGGAACGAATCGGGGTGAAATAAAGGTTTCGAAATTACCAAAACTTCAATCTGAGTAGACAGCGACGCCTTGACAACAAGAGTTTTGATCTACTGTCGAATCAAGCCACAACCTTTTCCGATGTCGGCCTCTACGTGATCCACCCGGTTTTTACTATGAACGGAAGAAATCTCCAAAACTATTTAGGAGGTTTATTTGCTTGACGGCTGCTAGACCTAACAAGCAATCTCTTAGGGTTTTCACATAAGCTTTGCCTCTTTTAAATACCTTTTATGTTGGGTATCCTTTTAATTGGGCCAATTATAATGGGTATCTTTTTCATTGGGCCCATTATTTGGTATCCTTTTAATACCCTTTTATAATTGGTATCTTTTGAATGTATCATAAGATTAAATAAATACAATAAAGTTTTTAACCGAAAATTATAATTACATTAATTATATTTGAAAATTATAATTACATTAATTATAATAAGGATTTCGGTAAACTATATTTATTTAAATTTATATATGAATCAAATTCATATATTAATAGAATTATGTTGTCATTATGTGTACAACATCCTTGTACATATAATATGTTCAATATTTGATTGCCCAATTAAATTAATTCTTTAATTAATTTAATTCATGTGACAACTAAAAACAATACCAATTATATTTATTCCGTTCATTTAAACCATAGGGTGTGACCCTGTAGGTTCTTGCAACGTTAGCAGTAATAATAGAACGATTCTAATGTCACAAACAATGAGTGGCATCTAGCAATGCATCATTGCTACCTAAGTTACAAGAAGTCATGATTCCACATAACTTTTGTGATTAACCTTTCATACATTAATCCTTAAGTCCTTTATCTCTGGAATGGACACAAGTCATGGAATAGTCACACTTGTATAGTCCATCCCATGTTTCTTGATATCTTGAGTAGACTATGATATTCAAATTAGTATGACATCTCATGTCAACTTATTTGAGCATGGCCATGCATTTCTAGTCTCACTCAATCAAGTGGCCTAAGATATTACTCCCATTATGTAGGAGGGACTTATCCTATATTGATCAACCATATCCCTCTACATAGATTGTGGTATATCCAACATCAGTCTTTATAGAACAACCAATTACGGTGTACGTTTGACTGTATCAAAATATACAACTCACGATGTTGAGATAATAATTATCTCAAGTCTGAGGATCATATACATATTAATCACTATGAGTAATGTTGTGACAATTACATAATAATCCAATAAACATACTCATAACGGGTCAATCCAATATGTTGTTCTCTAACACACATATTCATGCATTGATTTTGACAATCCACATCAATGACAACTCTTTATCATCAATCAACTACATGTTAGTCTTAATGCATTATTGTTGTCCTAGTCAACAATAATACTCGACTAAGGATCTTTTAAGAATAATCATATTATTCTAAGGACATTATTATAAAACAGTTTATTTGTACACACAGAAAGAAAAACTGAAATAATAATAATGATAACGCTTTATATTAATAAACATGGTAAATTAAGTATGTTATTACAACCATCTCATGATTGGTCTTTGGGCATACTCTTACACCCTGACTAACCAAACTTGGTGTACCATACTCTTCAGCAATAACTCGATTACCTGAAATTCCCTAATACATTAGCAAACTCTTTTCCTTCACAATTTGTCCTTTCTAAGACAATTCCTCGCAATAATCCAATACCTGCTATGCGCCCACTTTTACACGCTAAGAGCATCAGTTGGGTGGATAACACTATGCCACTTAAAGTACTATTGGGTTTACCCTCCAATTCCAGAACCTACTAAAATCGGGTGTTACATTGGTATTAGAGCTATTTCTTAAAAGACATGTGAAATCAAACAACAAAAAAACCCATAAACACTCTCCACCTACATAAATACAAAACCATAACCATTAAAAACATGAACACAGATGTTTCGTTCATTGCAGCTCCTCAGATTTTTGACGACACAAATTATCAAGGATGAGTTGTTAGAATGGAAGCCTATCTTGATGCTACTGATGTAACCTCCCAAACTTGGTCTAAACATTATGGCCGAATCTTGAAGATTACATTAGTCACCGGAATGACACAAAAAATTTCATAATTTAGATCACTCTTTAAAATCATTTTTTGTTTATTCAAAACTAGTGAACTCGATTATTTGCTTTTAATTTGTGAAAACATATTTATTTTATAAATCAATTGTCTTTAGAATTTCGTCTGTAAAGATTTAATTATTTCGGAAAAACTAAATTGTATTTTATTAAAAATAATTTTAGTTATATTGCAGTAGAAAAATTTGTACTAAAATTATGTTTTAATTAAAAATCATTTTTTCATGCATAATTATTAAAATATTGAGTAAGCAATTAAAAAATTCAACATGCAAAAAGAAAATAAAAATCCCCAAAGTAAAGTCCTATGCCACAATCCATAAGAGAAATATTACAGTCCCAAAATAATCTTTAAAATAGAGTTTAAATTACTTAAAATTAAAAGCATCCGACAAGCTCCTCCAACAACCGCATCCAATTTCTAACCTCGGGGATTATTTGAAATCAAATCAGAAACTAAGGAGTGGGCCATTAAGCTCAGTGTAAGTCTTAACATAAAAATACAGTAATAACAGAAATCATAACATTCAAACCAGTAAGTGTACAAAATATTATAGGCTATACAAAATTCACAATTTGTGCCTTACGTGATTATGTCAATGTAACACCCTGGTTTTAGGGGTTAGATTTCTGGTGCTTAGCTCAGGTGTTGGCACACTTCATGTGTGGTTGGGTGAGTTTTAGGGGTCCTGAGAACCCTAGGTAGTGGTGGAATGATTTGGAAAATTTTTAGTATTAGGGGTAAAAAGGGGAGCTTGGCAAAGTTGGGCCTTAAGAGAATTTTTGGTGGAGTTTTGGCACAAAAGATTGGTGTGGCAGAGTGGCAAGGAGGCACCACTCTAGAGCTTGGAAGGTGACGCCACTTGAAGGGGAAGGGGCCAGTGTTCGAGTTACGAGGATGGCATTATGGGTTGTTTTTTTGGCGTCATGGAGGAGAGGTGTTGGACGGTTTTGGGAGGCTTAGAAGATGGAGGAAGACTTGGTCTTCTCTTTTTGAATTTGGCTAGGTAGGTAAGGAGAAAGGTTTGACTTATTCAAATCTTTTTGAATGGGTGATTGGGAGGTATTTTAGGAGTGAAATGTGGGGATTTGATGGAAGGTTGAGTTGGTGGCCGGTTTTGGGAAGCTAGGGAAGGGTATTTTTGGTTTTATTAAGGGTGTTAGGTAGCTAGTAGTATAAATAGGGGGGAGGTGTTCACCTTTTTGGTTTTTCACCATTAGTGCTCCCTTGCCAAATTGTTGTTCCCCATTCCTTTGGTTGCCGAAACCTTCTTCTCCAAAGCTTGTTCTTCTTTTTCTCTCAAACTTGCTAGGTGGCCGAATCCTTGCTCTCCCTATTTCCCTTCCTTTTTACTTCTAAACCGAAAGTACACCCCCACATCTTTTCTTTCTCATTTCTCAAACCCTTTTGGCCGAAACACCTAGTCCCTTTCCTTTGTTTTCTTACATTGTTAGCCGAACCTACACCTTATCTCTTTGCCGAAATCCCTTCCTATTATTAAACTCACCTTGGCCGAATATTAGAAGTAGTATAGACTTCTTCGGGTTTTCTTTTGTAATCGTTGGGTGAAGGTACTTTGGGATTTGAAGTAGCCAGTCAAGCCTCCTTTTGTTAGCAATCGAATTTGGTAAGGATATTGTTTTAATAAGCTATGTATTTAGTATTCGTTTAAGCCTAAGTTTTTGATGCTAAGGCCGATTGTAGGGGGAGGCAGAGCCTAACGCAGGAGACCTTTTTGGAATTCGTATAGTCAACATTTGCAGAGTTTTAGTCAAGTGACGTTTCGGGATTTGATTGCTTGTATCCGTTAGGTGCGTAATCATCGCACTATTTCTCGGTTATTGCTTGCTAATGTTATTCATATGTATTATGTGTGGTAGCCGATTATGTTGGCTTAAGTGGTAAATACCATGGTTTGGGTAATTGACTATCAGGTAAGTAAAGTCTTTGATATTAAGTTATTCATGATGAATATACATGCTATGGTAATTTACATGTGATGCCTACTCTTTTTGTTATGATCTAACATGTTATATATATATATATATTAATTTTTTTTTTTTTTTACACACATGGGAGGGGGAGTTGATTGAAGAAGGAAGGAGGTACACATGATGTACGTGGTCTAATGTCAGCTCAGGCTACATTAGCGCTTGAGGGTTAGCTTTGTGCTACCTCAAGGGAGATGTTGGCTAGGTGCCCATCTCGGCGGTTGATGGCTATGTGCATCACCGTAGACGGAGTATGTTGTTGGATCACTTTGGTTGATCGGTGGCTCAGCCACGGCCTTGAGCAGCGAGTTGCCAAGGTAAGGTTTATGGATCACGATGTGATCAGTGGTGGACTAGCCACGGCCTTAGGCAGGGGGAGTCTGCTAAGGTTGGTGTCACGGTTGGATAGTAGGTTGGGCTGAAATGCATTCTTGCATGATCTGTTTCGATGGCTGTGTGGGTATGGGCCAAGCCCATACGTGTGGAAATCTGTGTTGTGATTATGCACTGAGTCAGTGGACTCACTCTATTTTTCTAACCATTTCAGGTGATGCGTAGATTGGACCGGGATCGGAGAAGACACATGGTGGCCCATGCAGGAAGAGAAGTTTAAATACTTTTAAAGCTTATTTATATTTGAAGTAATTAGGTTTAAATATTGTGTAATAAGTGCCTTTTATTTATTTTTATTTACTTTGGAAATTACTTAATTATTATTTTGGGTACTATTTTATTTTAAGTTGATTATGACTTGGTAAAATTAAATTACTAGCTTGTGAAAATGATTTTATTCTAATCTACTTATTCAAAGTATTCATAAGTTAATAAAGTGTTTTCATATGGACATTTTTATAATATCAAGTCTAAAGTATATTTTTAAAAGAACATGGATTTTCAAAGGTTAATAAATTTATTGTTTTATTTTAAGTCGAAGAGAATTTTTCCACCGTCTTTCCACAGTGACATAACCAAATTCGGTCGTAGTGAATGGGCCGGGTTTGGGGATGTTACAGTTTGGTATCAAAGCCCGGTTCAAAACTTGGCTTTGAGGGTTTTGGGCCCGAAACAGTTTTCAAAATGGGCTTTTCGAAATGTGGGCTTTTATAAAAAGTTTTCAGGTTATTCTGGCATGGCACCTGTGTCTCCGGCCCGAAGTCCACCAGGTAAGTACTTCTAGCTCTTGAAGTGTTTTGTTTGTATGATTTATTATGGGCTTAGTTTGGGCTCGTAGATTAGGATAGTAGGACTATTGGACCCTAGGATTAGTTTACTCAAACATGTGCATAAGACTTTAATTGATTATTAAACAAACCTGTGAAGTAAGTCGCCGAGTTAAGGTGTGGCAACCACTGTACGCATGTCTAGGAGTGGCATTCAGAAAGAGCTTGGTATTTAAGCAGTCCTAGCGACTCACCTCCTCTTTACTTGAATCCTACCTGGTGCGTAGCTACGGTTCACCTTAACCAAGAGGACTTGTTCATAGGCTAAACCGGTTATTAAAACCCGAAAGGGAATTAGCCTTGCTGTTTTCAAAACCTTCTGTTTAAAATTTTTCAAACTTACCCCTTTGGTTTGTAAAACCCTAAATCTGATTTTGAAAGATGTTTTTTTGATTTATAAAATTACCAAAATGCCCCTAGTGGCAAAATTACAAAAATACCCTTGTGTTATAAAATTTCCGTACTACCCTCAACTTTTGATAAAATGATTCTTACTTTACAAAATACAAAAATTTTGCGGTTTCGAAATATTCAGATACCCTGGTTTGTGAAAATTTACGAAAATACCCCTGGTTGATAAAATTACCAAAACGCCTTGGTTTCTAAATTTTCAAATTTCTTTCGACTTTTATGGAAATATTCCTATTTTATCAAATATCAGAAAATCCTATTTTGTGAAATGTTGTGATATTCCGATTTGGGAGAATTTACGAAAATGCCTATGATTTCCAAAATTACAGAAAATAACCCTGTTTTCTGAAATTTTTACAACACATCTGGTTTGAAAAACAAATTGTTCGAAGTGACCCCGAGATTTTGTAAATTGTGAAATATCTTTAAGTTGGAAAACTATTTTCAAAATTGGCCCTGAGTTATTACCGATATACCCCTATAGAAAAATGACGGAATTACCCCTGGGTAGGGAATGAAACTTTGGTTGCTCGAAAGAACTACTCTCGGAAACTTCAGTGCATAAAATTGCTCGTGGATAAAACAGTGAAACAAGAATTTCTAATGCATAAAACTTTTTAAACAGATTAAATCGAAGCGCTAGATATGAGTTCTAGGGGGCGTGGTCGCAATACTCGTGGACGTGGTAGAGGCAGGATGTCAGTATCGGAACCGGTTGGGTCACGCCATGGGTCAGAGAGTGATGTGCCGCCACCAGCTGTTGAGGTTGAGCAACAGGATCAGACTGGAGGAGACGACGCAGTATCGCAGGCTATGCTGCGGGTACTCGAGCGAGTGGCAGGAGCCAGTGGGGGCAGTGGGACTCGGAAGTCAGTACCCGAAAGGCTTAGGGCGAATGGAGCCGAGGTTTTCAGAGGAGTGTCTGGGGTAGCTCCAAACGTGGCAGAGTACTGGTTAGAGGCTGTTGAAAGGATTATGGACGACCTAGACTTAACTGCCGAGGAGAAGCTTAAGGGTGTTGTTTCGTTGCTGCGAGATGAGGCCTACCAGTGGTGGCTCACTGTTAAGGAAAGTACCCCTGCAGATCGAGTGGATTGGGGTTACTTTAAGATCAAGTTTGAAGGGAAGTATATCGGAGCGAGCTATGTGGATGCTCAGAGGAAGGCGTTCCTCAATCTGGTGCAAGGTGGCAAATCGATAGCGGAGTACGAAGCTGAGTTTCTGCGTTTGAGCCGGTATGCTCGGGGCATCGTGGCAACTGATTATGAGAGATGCGTCAGATTTGAAGATGGGCTACGGGATGAGCTGCGAGTTTTGATTGCTCCGCAACGGGAAAGAGACTTCGCCGTCTTAGTAGAGAAAGCTCGGATAGCCGAGGAAGTCAAGAAGGCTGAGAGGCAGAACAGAGAAAGAAACCATGATAAGAGAAGTGTTGGATCGCCAGAAGTGTGTGAGAGGGTTCAGAAAAGACCGAGGGTCGAGACTCCTGTTCGTATTGCTAAGTCAGTCGCCGGAAATCCAAATCGTCCGTGTGCGCAATGTGGAAGGTATCATGTCGGCGAGTGCTGGAATCAGGTCTGGGAATGCTTTAGATGCAAGTCCAAGTCTCATCTGGTTAAGGATTGTCCCCAGGATCCGAATAGGACTCAGACAGTGGGTCAAGGTTATGTGCAACCAGGCAGAGGTGGTCAGCAAGCGGCGAGAGGTCGTGGTCCGAACCATGGAGGGAATGGTTCCGACCGAGGTCGTAGAGAGGTAGGCCACGGTAATGGTGGCACTGAGGCAAGACAGCCAAGTCTGGTTTATGCAGTCCGTCGGAGAGAGGATAATGATGTGCCTGATGTGTCAGCGGGTAAGTATCTTATGTTTGGAATATTCTCTGTTGTTTTGTTCATTTGGGTGGTTGTTTGTTTTGTTGCTCGTAATGTATGTGGAACCTTGAGCATGTTAGAATCTGTGCCTAAAAGTATGTTAGCTCTTTAAGATCAGAGTGCGCAGCCATAGCGTAGTGGGAGGAACTGGACTGTTAGTTTAGACAAGTAATTTTGAGGACGAAATTATTTTAAGAAGGGTAGAATTGTAACACCCTGGTTTTAGGGGTTAGATTTCTGGTGCTTAGCTCAGGTGTTGGCACACTTCAGTGTGTGGTTGGGTGAGTTTTAGGGGTCCTGAGAACCCTAGGTAGTGGTGGAATGATTTGGAAAATTTTTAGTTTTAGGGGTAAAAAGGGGAGCTTGGCAAAGTTGGGCCTTAAGAGAATTTTTGGTGGAGTTTTGGCACAAAAGATTGGTGTGGCAGAGTGGCAAGGAGGCACCACTCTAGAGCTTGGAAGGTGACGCCACTTGAAGGGGAAGGGGCCAGTGTTCGCGTTGCGAGGATGGCATTGTGGGTTGTTTTTTTGGCGTCATGGAGGAGAGGTGTTGGACGGTTTTGGGAGGCTTAAAAGATGGAGGAAGACTTGGTCTTCTCTTTTTGAATTTGGCTAGGTAGGTAAGGAGAAAGGTTTGACTTATTCAAATCTTTTTGAATGGGTGATTGGGAGGTATTTTAGGAGTGAAATGTGGGGATTTGATGGAAGGTTGAGTTGGTGGCCGGTTTTGGGAAGCTAGGGAAGGGTATTTTTGGTTTTATTAAGGGTGTTAGGTAGCTAGTAGTATAAATAGGGGGGAGGTGTTCACCTTTTTGGTTTTTCACCATTAGTGCTCCCTTGCCGAATTGTTGTTCCCCATTCCTTTGGTTGCCGAAACCTTCTTCTCCAAAGCTTGTTCTTCTTTTTCTCTCAAACTTGCTAGGTGGCCGAATCCTTGCTCTCCCTATTTCCTTTCCTTTTTACTTCTAAACCGAAAGTACACCCCCACATCTTTTCTTTCTCATTTCTCAAACCCTTTTGGCCGAAACACCTAGTCCCTTTCCTTTGTTTTCTTACATTGTTAGCCGAACCTACACCTTATCTCTTTGCCAAAATCCCTTCCTATTATTAAACTCACCTTGGCCGAATATTAGAAGTAGTATAGACTTCTTCGGGTTTTCTTTTGTAATCGTTGGGTGAAGGTACTTTGGGATTTGAAGTAGCCAGTCAAGCCTCCTTTTGTTAGCAATCGAATTTGGTAAGGATATTGTTTTAATAAGCTATGTATTTAGTATTCGTTTAAGCCTAAGGTTTTGATGCTAAGGCTGATTGTAGGGGGAGGTAGAGCCTAAAGCAGGAGACCTTTTTGGAATTCGTATAGTCAACATTTGCAGAGTTTTAGTCAAGTGACGTTTCGGGATTTGATTGCTTGTATCCGTTAGGTGCGTAATCATCGCACTATTTCTCGGTTATTGCTTGCTAATGTTATTCATATGTATTATGTGTGGTAGCCGATTATGTTGGCTTAAGTGGTAAATACCATGGTTTGGGTAATTGACTATCAGGTAAGTAAAGTCTTTGATATTAAGTTATTCATGATGAATATACATGCTATGGTAATTTACATGTGATGCCTACTCTTTTTGTTATGATCTAACATGTTATATATATATATATATTTTTTTTTTTACACACATGGGAGGGGGAGTTGATTGAAGAAGGAATGAGGTACACATGATGTACATGGTCTAATGTCAGCTCAGGCTACATTAGCGCTTGAGGGTTAGCTTTGTGCTACCTCAAGGGAGATGTTGGCTAGGTGCCCATCTCGGCGGTTGATGGCTATGTGCATCACCGTAGACGGAGTATGTTGTTGGATCACTTTGGTTGATCGGTGGCTCAGCCACGACCTTGAGCAGCGAGTTGCCAAGGTAAGGTTTATGGATCACGATGTGATCAGTGGTGGACTAGCCACGGCCTTAGGCAGGGGGAGTCTGCTAAGGTTGGTGTCACGGTTGGATAGTAGGTTGGGCTGAAATGCATTCTTGCATGATCTGTTTCGATGGCTGTGTGGGTATGGGCCAAGCCCATACGTGTGGAAATCTGTGTTGTGATTATGCACTGAGTCAGTGGACTCACTCTATTTTTCTAACCATTTCAGGTGATGCGTAGATTGGACCGGGATCGGAGAAGACACATGGTGGCCCATGCAGGAAGAGAAGTTTAAATACTTTTAAAGCTTATTTATATTTGAAGTAATTGGGTTTAAATATTGTGTAATAAGGGCCTTTTATTTATTTTTATTTACTTTGGAAATTACTTAATTATTATTTTGGGTACTATTTTATTTTAAGTTGATTATGACTTGGTAAAATTAAATTACTAGCTTGTGAAAATGATTTTATTCTAATCTACTTATTCAAAGTATTCATAAGTTAATAAAGTGTTTTCATATGGACATTTTTATAATATCAAGTCTAAAGTATATTTTTAAAAGAACATGGATTTTCAAAGGTTAATAAATTTATTGTTTTATTTTAAGTCGAAGAGAATTTTTCCACCGTCTTTCCGCAGTGACATAACCGGATTCGGTCTTAGTGAATGGGCCGGGTTTGGGGATGTTACAGTCAATGCATAATTTTTAGAAAAGTTCCAACCTAACTCCGCTACACACCATAATAAGAGTTCGTAAAAACTCATCCAACCAATAACACACCAATTTGTGGACCAGCCATCAAATTCATAGATAAACTACCAGAATTGCAGACAAGCTGCCAGAAATGTGGTCATGCCACCAAAAGTGCAGATGAACTGCCAGAATTATGTGGTTAAACCACTAGAATTGCAGATAAACTGTTAGATCTTCCTCCTTACATGATTGTCCAAAGGCAATGCAAAATGACATGTTTTTAATTAACATTGAGCAGTGCAATAGGATTGATCAAAACATGTAAATAGTAGCAAAAATAGTTGGCATTGGAGCGTCGACATTAGGAAGATTTGCTTAAATATATAACTCTAGCTAGAAATTTAAACAATTCACAATTATTTACAGCTAAACATATTAGTTCAATAAATTACAAAGTAAACAAGTCAAAGAAAATTAAATATATACCTCCATCAAAATGTATATACAAATATAATATTGATTTTTGCAGGGTATAGTCAGTTCGAATTTTTTTTCCTACTCAATTAGTTTTCTTCCATGCTTTGAACTCTAATGCAATAATATTTCTCCATATAACCCCTTACGATTTTTTTTTATTTGTGCCAATACGATTGAGATTTTTCTCGGACACTTTTGTAAGGGTTATACTAGTCATACTGCACCTTTTCAATAACCATGGATTTTACTAAGTATTTTCTTTTTAATTTGAACATCCTATACTTCAACAAATATAATTACCTATTTGTATCTAACTTTATCACTTGGTATATTTAATCTCTTTTTCCTATCTACAGTTTAATAAACTGAACTAATTAGTCTAAGTATAAACAACCTAAATTATTTAATTTTAGGCTAAATTACAATCTAAACAAACAAGCTAAGTATATGCCCTTAACCCATAACTTGTATCTCCACAAGCTTAAGCACATAGAAAACATGCAATTAAAAAGAAAAATTCAAAATTCAAAACTACTAAAAATAAAGAAAATAATTTTTTTTAAAAAAAAATTTTCCTAAGTTACCCCACTTTATTCGATAGATTGTCCCTAATGTGAAATTAAAAATATAAAGGAAAAAGGTTACCCGATTGGAGTGATATGTGCAACTCAATTGGCGAGACTACTACTCCTTTCGATGTTGGCCTAATCTTGTAGTGTCGTCCAGAATTGTGGGTTCCTACAAAGAAAATTTTTAAAAAAGAATATATATAGAAAATACTAAATCCTAACTAATTAAGACTAAAGAAAAAATTAAAAATTATCCCAAAAATAAAAAAGAGAGTACAAAATCCCAAACAAATTCGTGTTCAGAACTAATCAGAATCAGGATATGATGCTTCGTCCGTTTTGTTTGGTTTGCCTGTTGACTCCTCTTCAGGGTCTTTCTTTGGGTCTTCTTCAGGTTCTTCCTTTTCTTCCAGTTCCCTCTCCTTGCTTGATTCAATCTTTGCCTTGTACTTATCTACTAGGAATTGTGGTAGCTTCAACCCATTTTTCTTTGCATAATCTTCGTAGATTGGTCTCATTTCTTACTTCCATTAAATAATCCATTCCAACTTAGGTAACACATTCGTACCTAGATGGGGTTTTGACTTAATGGCCCTCTTCCATTTCCTATTTCCCACCAAGTGTTTTTGTTTTGGTTTGTGTATTAAACGTTTCGATGGTTGTAGGTAACATTCTAATTTTCCCATTGGTACTTGTGCTTGTTTACACAGGGTTGTTACTAAATATGGGAAAAGCAATTTGACCTTGTTCTTCTTGACACAAAACAACATGCTCTGGTAAATCCATGTACCAACACAAATTCTTTCTTTTTGTGGTATGGAATACAAAATCGTAGCTTGGAACATATCTACGTTGGACATACCGGAGGCTAGATAAACTCGATTATTGATAAACTATAGCCACATTCTTACTTTTGGAGTTAGCTTTTCTTGCGGGATTGATGTTGGGAAATTTTTTCCGGGATGTAGTTCCCACGCACCTTGTTCATTCGTTAGGAGATTGACCATATCATCCTTTTTCTCTCTCAAAAATTACATGGGATCTGCTCGTTGTACAAAATCATAAAAAGATATAGGGGCGGCATAATCCTTGATATTTCCAAAGGTGATATCGGAAGTTCTTTTCCCCAAACAATTATCCGACGCCATGACATGTCCCATTCTTAATTCATCTCGGCTTCTTTCAGAGTGGCATAAAATTCTTGGACAACCAGGATGCATTTTGGTTCATTAGGGGTGTACAAAGTTTTTCCCAATCGAATGTTTTGATTATATCTCTTGTCTCACTAGTAAAAGGTGCTAAGAGCTCGAAACCTCTGTCTTGAAGTGGAGCTTTTCACTGAATCTCTCTCAAGTGTTTTTCCTTCTTTTCTCAAAGATATTCAAAATTATCAGCAACTGATTCTTTGTCGTACCGATTGTTGGTCATGGTTTTGGGGTTAAGAAGCAAGAAAGAGGCATAGGATTCACAGAATCCCCAAAAAAGGGTTTCAAACATCGATTTGAGTGGCTATGATAGCTTGAAGGCTGTGGTAGTTGGCAAGAGAAATATATAGAAGCCATCTATGGCTTTACTTGTCGTCCAAACTTGGTTGAAATCTCTAAAGATCACGTCAAATTAAGAAAGGAGAGTTGCCAAAAATGGCTTGCATGGCACAGCATAATACTAATTGTTCCCCTATTTGTATTGAATTTGAGTGTGTGCCACGCCATAGGTAGGATGTGGTGCAACATGTCTTTGATTTGGCATCTTCGAGATGTGTAAAAGGTCCTTGATTGCCCATACAAGCACCCTACTAACGTCTAGCTCTTCCATTTTCATCGAAAACTTGATTCCTTCTAATTATAACATACAATACAAATCTAATTCCTAATCTAATACATTAGAAACAAATTAGTATACAATATTTACAAATTGATTAAGTTTGATGGTTAAAAATTATGTTGTGCTACCGGACTTGTCCGACAATTCCTTGAACTTTACTATCGACTTAAGTTGTCAGTCTCACTCATCTCGGCTCTCCGAATTGCTCATATTTTTGTTGGAGTCTTTCCATTTATCCTGTTCTCTCGTCTTGTGAGTACCTACACTTGCACAACTCAAGAAATGCCTTGATTAAATTAAATAGTACATAACCATCCTCCTTAGCTAACCCTCACTTTGGTAATCACAACCACATTTGAACACTTCTATTTCTTTATCGATCTTTATAATTAGCTCATTTCGCTCGAGATCGGTATTTGATTTAGAAGTGAACATAAATGGCCTACCCAATAGAATGGGGATTTCCTGATCTTCATCAAAGTTGAAGACTATAAAGTCGACCGGGATTATGAATCCCTGTACCTTGACCAATACGTGCTCGAGTACACCTTTTGGGTGCATGAAGGATCTATCAGTTAGCTGAAGCATTATTGAGGTGTTGTAACACCTCGAGTTCGAGTTTCTAATATATTGATAGGGGCATCAAATTTATGCTAGCCCTGAAGTCACAAAGGGCTTTACTAAAATGTCGATCCTGTATCTCTAATTAGATTGTAAAGCAACCCAGATCTTTTAACTTTGGGGGTATTTTCTTTACAATCAAAGTATTACACGAGGCTGCAATGTTATTTGCTCGCCCTTTTTCATTTTCCTATGTCGTTTCATAATTTCCTTTAAGTACTTGACATATTTCAAAATTTTATCTATGAACTCTAATAGTGACAAATTGACATCGAAGGATTTAAATAAATTAAGAAAATTTATAAAATCTAGCTTATCCCTCTTTGGCTTATCCTCTAGTCATGTCGGGAAAGGTACCGTTGTTGTGCTCGATCTTGCTATTACCAGATTAGACACCAGTTCGACTACCTCTTCAATTGGCTCATAGTGCTCGGCTTGCTCCTCTTTCATGGATTTTTTGATCTCTTTAGAAACCTCCTCCTCTTTATGGATAAACGTGATTAACAGCTTTAATGCCTTGCCCAATTGCAACGCGGTTGCCTTTACATCTGGCCATTTTTTTTTGGAACATTGTCATTAATTGGTTCATTTGGTCGCAAAGGTTGTCCATTCAGGATTCGAGTCGTCCAAAAGTTGCTTGGACTTGTCAAATTATTTTCTTCATTGTTTGCATCTCCCCTTTTAGTTGATTGAATCTCTGACCACATACAGTATGGTCATTGTCCATGACTTGTTATTGCAATGGTGGAGGTTGATAAAGAGGATTTTGTTAAGTTTGAGCTTAATTTGTGCCTCCTTGGTTACCTCCCCATTTGAAGTTTGGATGACCCCTCCAACCAAGATTATAAGTATTTGAATAGGGATCTCGACTCCTATTGCTCACGTAGTGCGCCTCTTCTAGTTGGTTTTCAAAATAAGGCTCCGTTCTTGTTTGCTTGACTGGCATCTCCAAATGGTTGAGCTTCTCTAAGATTCGTTTGGATCTATCATCATCATTTTCTTCATTCATCCCTTTCACTGCAGGAGGCTTAGAGTTGTACATACACATCTCATTGGGCCACATGTACGAGTTCATGGCCATGTCTTCAATGATGTTGTAGGCTCTTTCATACGTATGGAACATGAGAGATCCGTCGAATGCTCCATCTAGGCTAGATCTAATGTGTCAGTCAACACCGTTATATAATATTTGGATTTGGAGCCACGCTTGCAGTCCGTGATGTAGGCACTTCCTTAGCATTTTTTTGAAATGCTCCCACGCTTCGTACAGGTTCTCACCTTCGTATTGTTTAAAATTGACGATTTCTCGCCTCAACTGGATGGTTAGACTAATCGGGAAAAATTTATAGAGAAATTTTTCCACTAGATCGTTCCATGTTATAATGGAACCTGATTCTAGTGAGTCTAGCCAATTAGCTGCGATGTTACACAAAGAATACATGAATAATCGAAGACACACAACATCATCAGATACCCCATTATACTTGAAGGTGCTGCATAATTATAGGAACTGCTTCAAGTGTTGGTTCGGGTATTCTACAATGCTGCCTTTAAACTGCAGTATGTTTTGGATCATCTGAATACTAGTCGTCTTTATCTCAAAATTATTGACATTAATTTCCAGCCTTTTGATGGAGCTCGAAACTAACTATTATTTTGACAAAGGCAAGCGCACCTATCGAACAGTAGTATAGTTGTGGTGAGTCCGGAATATCGTATCCTCAAGGACCAAGAGTACTAGTATTAACTATCTTTTTATTATCTAGCCTAATAATTAAGGGGATTTATTTTTAATCTAAAATTAACTAACTAATTTAACTAATTATGAATGCGACAGAGAATGAATTGGGAAAATACTTTTGGACAACTTATATGAGATAGACAATACCTAAGGAAGAATCCACCTAGACTTCACTTATTAGTTTTGATTCATGCGATTTATTCACTTGACTTAATCCGTAGAAATCCCTGATTTATGTTAATATCCCTTTCAAGACTAAAAACAACCGACTCTAGGTTGATTAATTGAAATCTCTTTCTAATTAAAACCCCTATTGTCACATTAACTCTGTAACGACCCGATTTAGGGGCTAGCCGGAATAGTGATCTCGGGATCATTAATTCGAGATTTGAGAAATTTATTTTCATGTTATATTATGAGTTAGAACATGATAGTACACATGCATGAAAATTTTGGTGCTTTAATTTTAGCGATTTCATGTTTAATCATGAAAAAGGACTAAATCGCATAAAGTGCGAAAGTTCCATTCTATAAGCTAAAGGTGCCAAATAGCCATAGATTATTAATTGGAGGTCTTTAAAAGGCAATTAAACCCCTAGAGAGAGCATGGCCGGCCATAGGAGACAATTGTGTCAAAAATTGGTCAAAGTTGTTGATAGTGGGTGGACTAAAATGATGTTTTATATTAAAATAAAGAAAAAAAAGGATATCATCTTTTTCTCTATTCTTCTCCACCGAAAATTGGCAGCAAACTAAGGGGTTTGAGACTCAAATTTTCAGCAAGCTTCTTTCTTTGCTAGTAAGTGATTTTAATGATCTTTCTTGAAGAAAATTGTACTTTTGAGACCCCTAAAGCTTAAGCTTTCATATGAGGGGACTAATGTGCAATATGGTGAAGAGTTTAGAGTTTTACCATGAGATCCTCCATTGTTATTTGCTGCATTTTTTTATGGAAGAAATTGAGTCCTAGTTGTTAGATGAACAACTTTTGTGAAAGGTGTTAGCATGAAAACACCAAATGGGACCTTGATGAAAATGTTACAAATTTTGTAGTAAGTATGTGAAATATTGATTCTTGATGATAGCTTCAAGAGCATTAAATGTTTACCTAGGCTTGTTGAAGGTAGAAACGTGATTAGAATTTATTTCCGAGCCTAGGGGCAAAATGGTCATTTTGTCAAAGTCTAAGGGCAAATTAGTAATTTTGCCCAAGTATGATGTTTGAAATGCTTTTATTAATGTAGTGATTAAAGTGAGCTAATTTTCTATTATAGAGCAAAAGGAGTCGAGAATCTGCCTCGATCGAGGAAAGAATAAAGTCTTGGACTAAACCGAAGAACTAGCTCATTTTGGAAAAACGATGTAAGTTGTATGTGATTTAAACAACATTCATATTAGCATGTTGAGAAACGCTTGACATTATATTGAAGCATGATGCATTACTAAATTGAGCAGTTAATGTGAATGAGATGTTGGAGTCCTAATGGGCCATATTGATTATAGAAATGCTATCATTGAAATGTGAAATAAATAAGGTCCCGTATAAGACCATGTCCGGGACATGGCCTCGGCACTGAGTTGAAATCCCGTATAAGACCATATCCGGGATATGGCTTCGGTAATGAATATGGAAATCGTATAAGACCATATCCGGGATATGGCATCGATACATGAGGGGTAATCCCATATAAGACCATATCCGAGATATGGCATTGGCACCTAGAGGTAATCCCATATAAGACCATGTCCAGGATATGGCATTGGCATCTAGGGGAGACTCCATGTAAGACCACCTCGAGGATGTGGCAATGGCATGTAAGACCACCTCGAGGATGTGGCAATGGCTTTATACTTATAGTAGTGATGATAAACACACGTCTTTGACTATCCCTTGTGAGTAGTGGGATAAGTAGATGAATTTAGAAGTAAAAATGTGAAGGATATTTAAGTCATGTGAATGAGTGAATACAGGTACTCGTGAATGAGTCACGAAGAATCGGTTTCGACACGTAGCACGGTATGTGCTAGATAAGGGTAATTAGAAATAAGTATTGACAAGAAGCCTTGACTTGTGTACGGTTAGCTAATACCATGGATAGATCATCTTATGAGCATTATTATTGCTATTTATTTCCATGCAACTTACTAAGCTTTATGCTTACCCCTTTTTCATTGCCCTTCTTTCTTGTAGTATTGCCAAGGTAACTCGAGGATCGTGGCCGTAGGAGTTTGGAAATCACACTATCGACAGCACTTTGGTATAACAATTTCGAACTTATTTTGAGTATGACATGTATAGAATTGGAGTATTTTGTTAAGTTGTCATTGTTAGTCAAAGTGTTGGCTATGTAAGTCATTTTGTAAATGGCCTTATGAGTTAGGCCAATACTTGGCAAACTCTTTTATTCAATGAAGATGAAATTCATGAAGTGTATGTCCCTTTAATGATTCTGCATGTTGGAAATGAGTCCTTAGACTTGCTTTTGGTATAAGAAGTGTATTATTTGAGTAGAAGTAGGTATGTGTGCATTCTAAGGTGGTAAGGGCTTAGTATATAGCCTGCTAATTGCTCATTTAGATAGACACACGGGTGTGGGTCTAGGCCGTGTGGGAGGCACGGCTAGCACATGGGCGTACACCCAGGCCGTGTGAAGTCTGCACTTTGCACTTGGGATTTTGAATTACCACACGGCTGGGGTACACGGGTGTGTGTATAGGCCGTGTGGATAAGTCAGAATGCCAAGGTTTGGCATATGGGGTAATGACACGGGCGTGTCAAGGCCGTGTGAAATTAGTCAGTGTCGACCACGGGTGGGAAACACGGGCATGCCTTAGGGGCACACGGGCGTGTCCCTAGGCCTACACAGGCCTGTGGCCCCTGTTTTATTAAAATAAGTTTATCGAACTTGTGAAAGTTCTCGGATAAATTTTGATACTTCTCGAAAGTATATTTAGGGCCTCCTAGGCCGGATATGTGCGAGCGATAGAGTTAAATGAAATTTTATAACCTTATTTTATATGTTTAAGCAGGATTAGCTATGTAATGCCTCGAACCCTGTTCCGGTTCGGATACGGGCAAGGAGTGTTACAAACTCGATCTATGGATTCCCTTATTAGGTTTGACCCTAATCCGGCAGATTTTCGTCGCCCTATTTCTAGGGTTGCAATCAACTCCGCTTAATTGTGTTGATCTACTCTTAAATAGGGACTTTTGCTCCACTGAATAAGCACATTCGACTTGAATCAATAACCTGAATTATCAAAACAAGAATAAGAACTCACAATTAAGAATAAGCACAAGTATTTATCTTATAAATCAAATAATAATAAGATCTGTCTTAGGTTTCATCCCCTTAGGTATTTAAGAGGGAAACGGATTAGAATAGGGAAAACAACAAAACATAAGAAAACCCGAAAACTTCTAAAGAACTTGATGGGAGATCTTCAGTCTTGATGGAGATCCTTCTCCTAAGTTGTTCCGACGGCTGTCTTGGAGTAACTTTCGCCTTTTACTTGGTGTCTATTCGACGTCCTGTCGAACTCCCCTTTTAGGTTGGCCCCTAGGGTGTTTATATAGGCTTTGAGATGCCTTACTCGACCCATAAGTATCCTATTCCGAATAGAATTCATCCTAGGGTCGGAAGGGACACGCTCGTGTGACACGCCCGTGGTCGATAGCCCAGGCCGTGTTCGATCCTGCTTGTCACACACGACCGTGTGGTTCGCCCGTGCGTAGTGGTCCAAGCCGTGTAGGCCCATTTTGTCCCTTTTTGGCCCGTTTCTCATTCTTTTTGACTCCCTAAACTCTCTTGAGTATAAAACATGAAATTAAGAGATTAGGAGCATCGAATTCAATGGAAAATCATCCAAAATTAAGCCAAGCATGGGGTTAAAATATGTGTAAATTATGGTTTAACAAATATCCCCACACTTAAGCTTTTGCTTGTCCTCAAGCAAAATTCTCAACTCACAATTAAAATTAGCTTCCTTAATTCATAATGATCATTAATAATGTTTCATCATAATTCATAGATAATTCGTACATTGATAATTTAACTAAAAGAGTCCTAAAGATTCAAACAATTTAAGTCATAAATTTTTATAGCACGAAAAAATAGGTGTCTCCCCTTACCTAAATAATTACCTCTAATTCAAAACCGACAAAGATTGACATCCTCACTAAAGATTCACTCAAATCACTCAAAAGTGTTTAAGGTTCAAATTAAGCACTCAAAAGTCAAACATGAAAAGTTAATCCCATAAGCTTGCATGAAAATCAAATCTCCACCACTAGAAAATGAGATGATACACAAATCAAAAGGTCTTTAAAGGGTTGTAATGGGGCTTGGGTTAAAGGTGTGGATTTAGGCTGAATTAGAAGATTAAAATCGAGATTGATTTGACAAATCACCTAACTAGAAACAATGAACTAATAATGAATAATTACATTAATAACATGAGCTTCTTCTAAAGATGTAAATTTAACTGTCTAAGCTCATAAAACATAGAACTAATGATGAATATACTTTTTTTTAAGAATAAGAACAAGTACAAACAATTAATAAGAAAGGACTTAACAACGGAAATAGAGAACATAGTTAGGTAACAACTCAAATCAAATCTCGACAAAAAGGGACGTCAAAAGATTAGGAGAAGTAAAAATTTAGTTTTGAGTTAATATTAATGGGTGAGTCAAGAAAAACGGTTTATTAGGATCAAAGGGGTTCACTAGGGGTTAATTATGAAGGTAGGCTTTTTGGTGGATTAAGTGGGTTAAATCCTAGGTGCCTTTATCATTTTAGTATATCAAATCAAAAATGTGGTCTAACATGTATAATCGAAGCGAGTTCTAGAATAACAAATCAATATTGACACACTCATAATAGAAAAAGTGAGCAAGAAAAATATATGCTCTTAAAGGCTCAAAATCTCACAGAAATTATGGTTTTTGATGTCAACCTTGTAAATTTCAAAATTCAAAGTAATATTTAATATTAGGGAAACAACTTAATAAAATTTTAATTCTGAAAATAGACTTTATCATGCTTGATTCTCTAATGTCTTAAAGTTTAAACCATCAATGCATAATTATCTATGACTTAATCTGGAACATATCAATGAAAATCATCAATCAATAGAAGTTTCATTCTAATAGTAAATATGAGAAAGATACTTAAGAACAAGTTATAATTCAGTATTGTTGACACCTCCCCACACTTAAGACGTACATTGTCCTCAATGTACAAAGATAGATATCTACAATATATGAAATCATAAGATAGGGAGAGAAGTGAACTTCCTGAATTTTGGATGGAGTCAAGGAAACGAAACGGTAAGTTGGGCATAGATAAAGGTGGCGGTGGATACTAGGGTCGTGGTGTAGTGATTCCCTAACAGCCTGTAGAACCTAAATTAACGAAATCAAAATATAATAATATAAATTAAGCACAAGAATGATAAAGAGAAGGAAAATAAAGGAGATGAGAAAAGTAAAAGAAAAACTGAATGGACTCCAAGGTCCTTGTCCTGTCGAGGTAATGAAGCGGTCGGCATGAACTTATGGTGTTTGGTCTTGCACATAGAGACTGTGGTAGAGTCCTTTCGCTTCTCCGACATGGTGATGGTAGTGTAGAGAAAGAGTGAGGGAAAGGGAAAAAGGAAAATGAAAGGGGAAAGATAAAAGAAAAAGGAAAGGGGGTGGAGGTTGGGGTTTGGGAGAAAAAGAATTTGGGGAGAAAGTGAGAAGAAGGGGGGTTTAAATAGGAAACAGGGATCTGGTTGCTGCCCACGCCCGTGTGCCACGGGCGTGTTAGGTCACATGGTCGTATTGCACGGCCGTGTGGTGTTTTGTTCATTTCTCCCACGCCTGTGTAGAAGTTTCCATGCCCATGTTTGTTTGATCAGTTCATTATTGAGTCTATTTTTATAAGAAACAAACTAGAACATAATTTGAATTCTGTACGAAAAGATAATTAAATTTTAGCGAAGAATGGTCGGAACTGTTGGACAGCAGAACAGGGAAGACTTTGAAGAATAAACAGCCTTAATTGGCTTAACCAAAGCACGGGCGTGTCTCATACCCGTGTGACTTTCTCAGTGTCGACCACGACCATATCGCACGGCCGTGGCATTTTGTCGCAGCCCGTGTTTTGGGAAGATTGTTGTTCACGCTGATGTACTTACTTGTGGTGTCCACACGGCCACGACCACGCCCGTGTGCAAGACCGTGTGGTAGGGAAACCTACATTTTATTAATTTGGTTAGTTTGTAGGTAGGTGCTAAAAATCGAAAATATGACATTAGTGAAGTTAGTGCTCGGGTTGCCTCCCGAGAAGCGCCCGTTTAAAGTCTTAAGCTAGACTTACCTCTCATTCGCATATCTCATGGTGGTTTGAAGAGTTGAAACTCCTCATTCTTGCTATCAATTCAGTTATCGATATATAGTTTGAGTCGAGTAGTATTTACTTTAAAAGTGCCGAACTTAGGATTAGTTACCTTGACTGTTCCATATGGGAAGACATTGAGTACCGTGAAAGGGATCTCTTCGTTTGTATTAAGGTCTGAGGTGGTGATTCGAGGGTCTGTCTTATCCAACAATACCCGATCCCCGATCTGAAATTAGTATGTCCCATCTTTAAGTTTGACATGGAGTTGCCTCATTTTTGCTTCGTGTGTTTTTAGTTTCTCCTTGAAATGTGTTTTCCACTTGTCTAGTTCATCGATCTGAAGCCTTCATTCCTCATGAGTTATTTCCTTGTTGGCACGAGGTCCAGGATGTGGCTCAGATGTGAAATTTCATGGTGCTTCCTGAAAAGAAGGTTGAACCAAATGGTTAATAATAGAATTTATGTTTTCACCTTTATTACTCGATGTCCTAGCCGAGTCAAGAGCCTGAAGAGTGATCGTTTCGTCACCTACACGAAGTGTGAGTTCACCTGTACCAACATCAATTTTAGTTCTAGCAGTTGCTAAAAAGGGTTTGCCTAAAATTAAAGGAACATTATTGTCCTCATCCATGTCTAAAACGACAAAGTCTACTGGGAATATGAATTTATCAATTTTTACTAGTACATCTTCTATTATACCCATAGGAATTCTAATAGTTTTATCAGCTAATTGAATGCTCATCCTAGTTTGTTTGGCTTTCCCAAGACCTAGCTGTTTAAACATTTTATAAGGCATGACATTGATGCTTGCCCCTAAATCAGCTAAAGCATTATTAACAGATAAACTACCAATTAAGCACGAAATTGTAAAACTCCCTCTGTCTTTTAACTTTTGTGGTAGTTTATTTTGTAGAATTGCTGAGCACATTGCATTTAGCTCCACATGCGATGCCTCATCTAACTTCCGTTTGTTTGTCAAAAGCTCTTTTAAAAATTTCCTTGAATTGGGCATCTGCGAAAGAGCTTCAAGAAATGGTAAGGTAATATGTAATTTCTTTAGAAGTTTAAGAAATTTACCAAATTATTCATCTGTGTTGTCTACTTCATCACATTCGGGTATGACACACGAGGTTGGTACTCTGTAATTATTGGTTTTGGTTTATCATGGCTTACCTCAACCTTACCTTTCTCTACGACATTCTTTTGCCTCAATTTTGGCTCATCTAACCCTTCACTGTCGTGAGCGGTAATGGCATGAATTTGCTCCTTTGGGTTAGTTTCAGTGTTGCTCGGCAAGCTTCCTTATGGTCATTCAGAGAACAGTTTAGCAAGTTGTCCTAATTGGTTCTCGAGCCCTTGAATCGATGACTCAAGGTTCGGCTTCTTCTCTTGTAGGTAAGGTTGTTGTTGAAAGCCTAGGAGGGGCTGTTGTCTTTGATTTCCTTGGCCACCCCATGAGAAATTGGGGTGGTTCCAACCTGGATTATGAGTGTTACTATAAGGGTTATTTTGGGGTCTAGAATTATTACCCATATAATTTAGCTATTCGCTTTCTATGCCAAGGTTGTAGGATGGATATTCTGTATTATTCATTCCCCCTCCATTCGTATCACACTGCATCACTGGATGTACTTGTGAAGAACCACACAAACCATCATTTTTCTTACTTAAAAGTTCTACCTGATTTGATAGCATGGTTACTGCATCGGGGTTGAAAACACTGGCGGCTTTTGTTGGCCTTGTCCTCGTAACTTGCCACTGATAGTTATTCAGTGACATCTCCTTTATAAACTCATAAGCCGCTTCAGGGGTTTTGTTATTTAGGGTTCCACCGGCGGCTGAATCAATCAACTACCTAGTTGAGGGGTTCATATCGTTGTAAAAGGTTTGAACCTGTAGCCACAAGGGTAACCCATGGTGAGGGCACCTTCTTAGTAAATCCTTGTATCTCTCCCATGCATCGTAAAATGTCTCTAAATCCATCTGTACAAAAGAAGAGATATCATTCCTCAACTTAGCCGTTTAACAAAAATATTTTAACAAAAGAAGAGATCCATCTGCGAAAAATATTTTAACAAAAATTTTTCAGTCATTTGTTCCCATGTAGTGATTGATCCTCGTGGTAACAAGTTCAACCACTGTTTAGCTTTGTTTCTCAATGAAAACAGAAACAACCGAAGGTGAATGACATCATCAGAAACACCATTAATCTTGAAAGTGTCGCAAAACTCAAGAAAATTTGCCAAGTGATTGTTTGGATCCACATCCTGCAAACCATCAAACTAAACAAATTGTTGAATCATCTGAATAGTATTAGGTTTCAGTTCAAAATTATTTGCAGCAACAGTAGGTCTAACAATACTTGATTCAGTTCCTGTTAAATTAAGTTTAGCATAATCATACATAGTACGAGGAGCAGGATTTTGATTCATCGAATTTGCGGCAATCGCAGGAGGTAGCGGATTATTATCGGCCATATCTTCGGTAGTATTGCTTTCATCCTCTTGCTCTTCTTCTATGTATTGTAAGCTTCGCCTTATTTCTCTTCGGTTTCTGCAAACGGTACCTTCTATATCACTGTCAAAAAGTAATGGTCCTGACGGATGCCTTCTAGATTATAAACTAAAAGTTCCTGCCAGAAGCAAAGAAATGAAAATTAGAAAAGTATCAAAATAAAAAAAAATAAAATAAAATTGCAAAGAAATAAAATGACTAAAGTAATAAAAATTTAGTTTTCCTAATATCTGTCCCCGGCAATGGCACCAAAAACTTGATGGAGCTCGAAACTAACTATTATTTCGACAAAGGCAAGCGCACCTATCGAACAGTAGTATAGTTGTGGTGAGTCCGGAATATCGTATCCTCAAGGACCAAGAGTACTAGTATTAACTATCTTTTTATTATCTAGCCTAATAATTAAGGGGATTTATTTTTAATCTAAAATTAACTAACTAATTTAACTAACTATGAACGTGACAGAGAGTGAATTGGGAAAATATTTTTGGACAACTTATATGAGATAGGCAATACCTAAGGAAGAATCCACCTAGACTTCACTTATTAGTTTTGATTCATGCGATTTATTCACTTGACTTAATCCGTAGAAATCCCTGATTTATGTTAATATCTCTTTCAAGACTAAAAACAACTAACTCTAGGTTGATTAATTGAAATCTCTTTCTAATTAAAACCCCTATTGTCATATTAACTCGATCTATGGATTCCCTTATTAGGTTTGACCCTAATCCGAGAGATTTTCGTCGCCTATTTCTAGGGTTGCAATCAACTCCGCTTAGTTGTGTTGATCTACTCTTAAACAAAGACTTTTGCTCCACTGAATAAGCACATTTGAGTTGAATCAATAACCCGAATTATCAAAACAAGAATAAGAACTCACAATTAAAAATAAGCACAAGTATTTATCTCATAAATCAAATAATAATAAGATCTGTCTTAGGTTTCATCCCCTTAGGTATTTAAGGGATTTAGTTCATACTAAAAGAGGGAAACATATTAGAATAGGGAAAACAACAAAACATAAGAAAACCTAAAAACTTCTAAAGAACTTGATGGGAGATCCTCAGTCTTGATGGAGATCCTTCTCCTAAGCTGTTCCCGACGGCTATCTTGGAGTATCTTCCGCCTTCTACTTGGCATCTATTCGTCATCCTGTCGAACTCCCCTTTTAGGTTGCCCTTTAGGGTGTTTATATAGGCTTTAAGATGCCTTACTTGGCCCATAAGTATCCTATTCCGAATAGAATTCATCCTAGGGTCGGCAGGGACATGCCCATGGTCGATAGCCCAGGCCGTGTTCGATCCTGGTTGTCACACATGGCCGTGTGGTCCGCCCGTGTGTAGTGGTCCAGGCCGTGTAGGCCCATTTTGTCCTTTTTTTGTCCGTTTTCGTTCTTTTCGACTCCCTAAGCTCTCCTGAGTATAAAACATGAAATTAAAAGATTAGGAGCATCAAATTCATCAAATTCAATGGAAAATCATCCAAAATTAAGCCAATCATTGGGTTAAAATATGTGTAAATTATGGTTTATCACCTTTCTATGCTTCCATGCACTGTGTCTAGTGTAGGTAGGGTGTACTCGTGCAACGTCCTTTGATCTACCTGGACTTCTCTCGGTTATTTCCTTGTCACTCTTTTAGATCTTTGAATAATGGATTTCCCCGGGGTAAATTATTTATACCGAGTGGATCGATATTCATCGTTGGACGGTTATGCCTATTTAATTACTTCGGATATGGGTACGGTTCAATTGGAGTGCTAGAGTTTCAAGTCATAAATGACCTAAAAAGAAAATAAAATTAGAAATAAAAATAAATAACCAAAAATTAAAAATCATACCAGTAGGTCCTAATGTTCCTAATTATCTTATTCATTGTAAAAGAATATTTTTATGATTTATTGCCGAAACATCTCTGGCAACGTCATCAACAACTTGATTGCCTATAAAAGAGTTATTGTTTATAGTAAAAATATAACACCAACAATTTAAGAATTGAGAACGACGGTGTCTGCAAATGCGCGGGTCAAATAGTAATATAGTTAATACAGCAAAATACTTAGAAGTATTCCGAGGATCGTACACAAAGGAGGATGGAATAAATTATGAAAACATTTTTACAATGATAAGTCTAAGTAGTAGTAATTAATTCCTATAATACGATAAACCATAAAATAGATAATTGGGATAAAAATAAATAAGAAAAATAAATAAATAATAAAAAATATAAAAATCAAGAAAAAACCAATTAGGAAGATTAACTCGTTTTAGGGTTTGTAACTAACTTCAGATTAGGGTTTTTAGGGTGGATTAGCTACCAATTATCCAATTACTACCTCCCGGCCTCTAATTAATTAATCGGTTGATTGATACTCACTTATCTCCTGATCTTACTTTCTCAACCAAGATAAATTACGGTTTACTTGGTTCGACTTAACTCCAGACCTCGTCTAGCTTATGATAACTTCCTAGGGTTATCAATCCTAGTGGTTTAAGCACACGTAATTCATACCAACTAACCTCTCTCAAGAAACCCTAAATCCTCTATTAATGACATCTCCATCCACTCTGTAATCTCCCCCAAGTGTTTTAGCCACTCATGTTATTTATGATCTCGAATCCAATTGAATAAATCATGTGAAGAAGATGATCAGTTCGAAGGAGAAAAGAGATTTGAGTAATTGTGGATTTAACATCGAATGTGCAACGGGCTAGCAAATCACTTGATTTGAATAAAGAAATAAATTGAATGCAATAATGAGTAAATTTGATTACTTCAATTAGATAAATAAACTCTTGGATTGAAACAGAATTTAAAAGGAAAAACAAAAGAGTTATGAAAAGCAGAAAGAAAAATAATCTAATCCTACTCCTAAACTATTAGGGTTTTTGATGGTATCTAGGATGACTTAGTTACATCAAACCCCTAATGTCTTATTTATAGAGGTGTTGGCAGCCCAAATTAGGTATTTGACACGTCTAGGTCTTCGTATGAAGTTGATTGTGCGGATGAAAATAACCCTGAAATACTTGGATAGGAAGTTGACCTATGTCGCACCACACCATGTTTATGGTGCGACACGACATACAAAATTTTCCTTATGTCTTTGTTTTGTGCTTTGATGGTCTGAGAAG
This sequence comes from Gossypium australe, assembly GCA_005393395.2. Lineage (NCBI taxonomy): Eukaryota > Viridiplantae > Streptophyta > Magnoliopsida > Malvales > Malvaceae > Gossypium > Gossypium australe. The sequence goes on along the minus strand of CM016619.1, from coordinate 20,392,009 downwards.
CTTGTGCATCACTTGTCCCTTGCTTCCACGTTAATTGGGCCTTTAATTTTTCATCCTATACACTCAATTAAACATATTAGTACTACCTAAGGCCTGTGTCAGCCTATTGGATCACAACACTTATAAAATGTGTGAAAAAACACTTAGTTTATTTATATTTAATCCTAAGGCCTAAATACCAAAAATATAATATAAAATCCTAAATTGCCTAGAAAACAAGCTCCTTAAGTGCGGAATTGACCCGAATTGACTACTATATTTGACAACAGGTCACTAGACAAATTGGTTATTATGTTTATTGATGACTTTTTAATTTACTCGAGGAATGAAACTGAACATGATTAGCATCTAAAAATTGTATTGCATAAATTGCGAAAGAAATAGTTGTATCTGTAATTTAGTAAATGTGAGTTCTGGCTACAAAAAGTAGGATTTCCAGGTCTAGCTAGAGATTACAAACGATCATTAAAGATTTCTAGATGATAACTTTATCATTAATGAAACTATTACAGAACAATATTAGTTTTTTTGTTCAAGTAAGTGTCAACAGAGTTTCAAACAGTTGAAAGCTATGTTAACAAAAGCTCTAGTATTAACTCAATGTGAATTCGAAAAAGAATTTGTTCTTTTCAACAATGCCTTAACGGTTTGGGTTGCATATCGATGCAAAAGAAAAAGGTAACTGCCTGTATTTCTCAGTAGCTGAAGCCATACGAGAAGAATTACCTTACACAGGATCTAGAATTAGCTATTGTTGAGTTTTCTCTGTAGATTTGGTGACATTATTTATACGGGGAGAAATGTCATATTTTCACCAATCACAAAAGTTTGAAATACCTGGTAACATAGAAAAAGTTAAATCTGAGATAACATAGATGGCTTGCATTGTTGAAATATTATGATCTAATTATCGACTATTTAGGTAAAGCTAACGTTGTAGCCGATGCTTTGAGTCGGAAGTCTCTGCTTGCTTTGAAAGCAATGAATGCTCAATTGATTTTGGAATGTGACAGTTCTGTAACATCCTAAAATCGGGGCTAATTATGATTAAATGATTTCCCTTATGTTTGAATTGTTATGGTATTGGTTGTGGTGTAATAAGACTTAATTAAAGGTCTTGAGTAGGCTCAGTTTAGTAGAAAATTTTATTTGGGGACATTAAAGGTAAGGAGCCTTAGCAAGTAGGGGTTACAAGAATAAATAGCGGATTTATTGACATAAAAATCAGCTTGGTAAAGTGGAAAAGGAGGGCCACTTAGGAACTGCATGTGACGCCACAATGGGTGAGGGAGAGCCTTGGTTCGAGTCGCAAAATTCTCTCTTTTTGCTCTTTGAATGGACGGCACAGGAGGGAGAGATTTGCTCTCTTTAAACTCTTTTTATTTATATATTTAGATAATAAGATAATAGGAGATAATCAAGGATATTAGTGGATTAAATGGATTATTTGATTATTAATTGGGATTAATTCAAATTATTTGAATTAAATCAAATTAGTGGCCATGAGAAAAACAAGGAGTTGGCTAAAGTTTGAACTCCTTGGACGGCAAGCATTAGGGGGAGGGGGTGCCGAATGCCTATAAAAGCACCAATTGACCACCTTGCTTTTCTTTTTCCATTTTGCTTAGCCGTAATTTCTAACCCCTTTCCTTCTTATTTTTCTTTCATTTTTCCATCCTCTCAAACCCCTTTAGTCAAAACTCTTATCACCTTTTTTTTTCTCTCCATTATTTTTCTTTCATAATAGCCGAATACACCTAGTGTAAGTGCCGAATTCTTTCTTGATTTTAAAAGCTCTTTGGCCGAATATTAGAAAGGGAATAAGTCTTTCGGGATTTCGTTGGCAATTGATTTGGTGAAGGTAAGTGTGCCGAAACTCCATGGTTTTCCTTCTCTGTCCTTTACCGATTTCTGTTAGGGGTAAGTGCCAATTTCGGCAATAGTTAACAAGGCCTCTAAATGCTTTTGGTAATCGATCTCTTCTAGGTACCCCAAGATCGTGAAGCAGTCGACCCAAGCCCCTAATCTTTAGCATTCGACTTTGGGTAAGTGGTGGTAAGTGCCTACTTGTAATAGATTATTCTTTTAAGTGATTAAAAGCCGAAGGCTATTGACATTGTCCTTTGACCGATTGTAGTTGTGAGCCAGATTCGCGATTCGGGTGCTGAAGTTAGTGTTCTAAGCGGTTAGGTAAGGATTAGGGTACAAAAGAGGACCCCTTTAAATTATTTGGGTTGGCCGAATAGGCCATAATACTAATCCTGAGGTTGGCCGAATATAGGTGCAGAGAGATCTAGGGAGGCCGACTTCTCTTTTCGGGATTTAGACTTCTCATCGACATCAGGTGTGTACATACACACTTATAACCATTAATGAACTGCATTAAATACATGTTGTGTGTAAATCTGCTTTATGTAGATATGGATTTAGTGCCTTAATGGTACAAGCGGGGATCCCGGTAAGTCTCTGTCAGTATGAGATTGATAATAATGCTTTTGGGAAGCATGGCTTATTTGATACATGTGATAAATGTATGTTGACATAAACCTTGTTTATAACTGCTTGATATGGGTTGATGAGAGGAGGGGGCAGAGATATTGTGTCGACGGACACCAGTGTTTTGGTAACACACTGTGACTACGGTCACCAGAGGTTTGGTACCTCCAGAGGTTTGGCACCTCATCGCGTCTTGTCCCAGTGGCTTGGCACCACAGTGGGTTGGCCCCACAGATGATAATACGGGATCGACGCCAGTGATTTGGCATCACACGATGGGTTGGCCCCATCAACCGATTCGTGTCTTCGGACACCCGAGGTTTGGCACCTCCAGTGATTTGGCATCACATCTGTGACTTTAAGTCACCAGTGGTTTGGCACCACCAGTGGTTTGGTACCACACGGGGTAGAGAAAGGTGATACGGATGGTTAGGTTGGGTATACTATTTGATGCATGTTAATTGTTATAATTTGTGTATGATGTGGCTTTAAACCGGGGGAAGGGTTACATACTGAGTCTTGGTGACTCACCTTCTTCTTTACATTTTTCAGGTGACACGTAGATCGCGGATATGGAGCCGGAGGGACTTGAGGTGGCCATGCAGTGGGATTTTAATTTAATAGACTTTGAATTCCGGTTCTTTTATATTTTGTTTAAATTTTATTTATTGTTGGTTTGATTTTAATTGGGTTGTAATAAGGCCTCCTATGGTTACTTTATTAGTGTTAGATGCTTGAATATTGGTTTTAAACTTTTGTTATAAAAGTGAGTTCACCTGTTTTCCAAAACAATCGTAAAGGTTTTAAAGTACCATCGAGTACATCTAAAATATATATAATAACTTGACTTAATAAATATTTTCGAAATAAATCAAGTGTGGGTTTTTATACACATCAGCTGTTTTTAACAAGATGCTATCTTTTATCGAAAACTTAAATATGTTTCAAAAGGTTCCAAAATGTTTTCTCCGTAACAAACCAAATTCGGTCGTAGCGTTTGGGCCGGGTTTGGGTTGTTACAAAATTGGTATCAGAGCCCAGTTCAAAGCTCGGCTGTGGGGGTCCAAGGCCCAAAAAGGTTTTGTTTTATGATTAGTAGGCCTTATTAAAGGATTGAAATGTTTTTGGGTTTTTGAACGGCATGGCCCGATTCTCCGGCACCAATCCGCCCAGGTAAGTGTTTCTAATTTTTGTATGAATTATTTCTTATAGAAGGGTAGGAAGCATGGAACGTAGAATAGACTTGTAGGAATTTGAACCCTAGGATTAGATTACTCAAACACACAAACAGAACATAAGACTTAATGAACTCAACCAACCTGTGACCAAGTCACTGAGCTAGGGTGTGGTAACCCCTGCACGCATGTCTAGGATTGGATCCGGGAGAGCCTGGTATTTAAGCAGTCCTAGTGACTCACCACCTCTTCGCAGGAATCCTACCTGGTGTGTAGCCTCGGTTCACCCTAACTTAAAGGGCTCAGTGGTGTGGCAACCTCTGTGCGCATGTCTAGAAAGGTTCGGTGGGAGCTTGGTATTTAAGCAGTCCGTGTGACTCACCTCATCTCCACTCGAATCCTGCCTGGTGCGTAGCTTTGGTTCACCCTGACCAAGAGGGCTCGGTCATAGGCTAAACATAACGACTAAAACCCGAAAGGGACCTAGCCATGTTTTCGAAAAGAAGGAAACAACAAAACTTGGTTCCAAAACTTTTAGAAATTACTCTTTCAACCATAAGAACAACCATTTTTACAATGTTTTCCCCGAAAAATTTGATTTGCGAAAATTACAAAAATGCCCTTAGGGGTAAAATTACTAAAATGCCCTTGACTCATAAAATATCAATTCAATGGTTTTGCCCAAAAATTTCCTTATTTTATAAATATTCAAAAACTCTACTTTGCAAATCACCAACAAAATACTTTGGATTTGGAAAATTACGGAAATGCCCTCAACTTGCAAAATTACCAAAATGCCCCTGATTTCTAAAATGATGCCATAACTTCAAAATTTTACAAATTTTCAGAAATGCTCTCCAGTTTTGGGAATTTCAAAGCGACCTACTTTATTAAAGTTTGAAATCTCTCGGTTTTTAATTACAAAAATACCCCTATAGGAAAAAGACGAAAATACCCCTGGGATAGAAACAGGACAGAAATGTCCAAAGAGTGATTAAGTATGGAAAGTTTTAGGGAATGGATGTGCCCTTTTGTGTGAACTAGGGTAGAAGACTTAAGACATTGTTTGATCGAAAGAATCCTTACTAAATTTTTCATAAAATTCTTCGCGGATAATCAAGTGGAACAAATTACTAATCCATAAAATTTTTCTTAATCAGATTAAAAGCGTGTTAGGTAGAATGAGTTCTAGAGGACATGGACGCCGTGGACGCGGTAGGGGTAGGATGACTGTGTCTGAACCCGTCAGGTCAGGTCAGGGTTCTGAAAATGAGGTACCACCGCCACCACCACCTCCAGCTTTTGGAGCTGAGGAGCAGGATCAGACCGGAGGTGAGGCAGTTTCGCAAGCTGTGTTGCGAGTTCTCGAGTTGGTGGCTGGGGCTGGTGGAAATCTGGGAGCTCGAAAATCGATTCCCGAGCAAATTCGGTCTAATGGAGCTGAAGTGTTCCAGGGCGTGTCGGGAGTGGCACCCAGTGCAGCGGAATACTGGCTAGAATCAACGGAGAGGATCATGGATGATCTGGACCTGTCTAATAAGGAGAAGCTGAAGGGAGCCGTGTCGCTTCTGAAGGATGAAGCATATCAGTGGTGGCTCACGGTCCGAGATGGTGCCACGGCAGATGATCTTACGTGGGATTACTTTAAGGCTGCGTTCCAGAAAAAGTATGTGGGTACCAGCTACACTGACACGCAGAGAAAGGCTTTTCTAGGATTAGTGCAAGGAACTAAGTCAGTATCGGAATATGAGGCGAAATTCCTAAGGCTGAGTAGATATGCTAGAGGCATCGTGGCTACCGAACATGAGCGCTGTGTCCGCTTCGAGGATGGACTTAGAGATGAGTTGAGGCTGCTGATTGCTTCGCAGCAAGTTCGTGAGTTTTCATCTCTAGTGAAAAAGGCTAAGGTAGCCGAGGGGATCAAGGAGTCTGTGAGGCAAAACTATGATAGGATCAAGCAGAAGAGAGGTTTTGGGTCATCTGGGTCAGGTGGTAACGTCCAGAAAAAGGCTAGACGAAGTGGGCCAAATCAGGCAGCAAGGCCCACGACTGCTAATCAGAGACCGGCTCAGTGCAATCGCTGTGGGAAGTCCCATTGGGGAGGTTATTGGACCGGTGAGAGGGGCTATTTTGAATGTGGATCTTTGGATCACCGTGTGAGAGATTGTCCCCGGAAGTGAGCTCAGAATCAGTCAGAGGGGCAGAACCGTACTCAGGATAGAAGTGAGGGGCCACAAAGAGGTCGTGGTAATGGTAGAGGGGGCCATGGTACTAATCGTGGTCGCGGAACTCAGGGCAGAGGCGCAGGCAATACAGAGGCAAGGCAGCCTGGCTTAGTCTATGCGGCAAGGCGTCGCGAGGAGGGTGACGCACCGGATGTCATAACCTGTACGTTTCTAATTTTCGGTCTTCCTTATGTTGCGTTAATTGATGTGGGTTCGACGCATTCATACATAGCTAGTAGTGTGGTAGAGACTTTGAACCTAGACTCTGAGACTGCTGCTAGGAAGATGACTGTAATTAGCCCTTTAGGCCATTCTGTAGTTGTGAACAAGCTTTATAAGGATGTACCCCTAGAACTCAAAGGGGTCGTGTTTGTAGCTGATCTGATGGAACTACCGTTTGGGGAGTTCGATTTGATCCTCGGGATGGACTGGTTGGTTAAGTACCAGGTGCGGTTGGATTGCGCTGCTAAGTGTATGGTTCTTAAAATGGCCGAAGGGGATGAAGTGGTCATGATCGGTAATCGAAGAAATTACCTGTCTAATGTGGTGTCAGCTTTGAAGGCCGTAAAGATGGTCAGAGAAGGGTGTGAGGCGTTTATAGTTCGAATTTGTACCTTGGAGACTAAGGAGTCAGCAGTTGGAAAGGTCCGAACAGTAGGGGAATTCGCTGATGTATTCCCAGAAGAACTTCCGGGTTTGCCTCCGGATCGGGAAGTCGAATTCGGTATAGATTTGCTACCTGGAACGGCACCTGTATCTATAGCACTGTATCGAATGGCACCAAAGGAATTGGTGGAGCTGAAGGCTCAAATTCAGGAGCTCTTGGATAGAGGGTTTATCCGACCAAGTATATCTCCGTGGGGAGCACCTGTGCTGTTTGTCAAGAAGAAGGACGGTTCTATGCGGATGTGCATCGACTACCGTCAGTTAAACAAGTTAACGATCAAAAACAAGTACCCGTTGCCTCGGATCGATGACTTGTTTGACCAGTTGAAGGGTGCGTCGGTATTCTCAAAAATTGACCTTAGGTCGGGTTATCATCAATTAAAGGTGAAGGAGGCTGATGTTCACAAGACAGCATTCCAAACTCGGTATGGGCATTACGAGTTCTTAGTGATGCCATTCGGGTTGACCAATGCACCGGCGGCGTTCATGGACCTAATGAATAGGGTATTTCAACAGTACTTGGATCAATTCGTCGTGGTGTTCATCGATGACATATTGGTTTACTCAAAGACGGAGGAGGAGCATGACAAGCATTTGCGAATAGTTCTGCAAGTACTGAGGGAAAAGCAGTTATATGCCAAATTCAGTAAGTGCAAATTTTGGCTAAGGGAAGTGGCTTTCTTAGGTCACGTGGTGTCAGCGGAAGGGATTAGAGTGGATCCCCGCAAGATTGAAGCGGTGTTGGATTGGAAACCGCCTAGGTCAGTGGCCGAAATTCGAAGCTTTCTGGGTCTAGCAGGGTACTATCGAAGGTTTGTGGAAGGATTCTCGTTAATCGCAGCACCATTAACTAAGTTATTGAGGAAGGGAGTACCATTCGTCTGGTCGGAAAAGCAGCAAGAAAGTTTTGATAAGCTGAGAAAGATTCTGACAGAAGCTCCAGTTTTGGTACAGCCTGAGGCAGGAAAGATGTTCACGGTTTATTGTGATGCATCCCATACTGGGTTGGGATGTGTGTTGATGCAGGAAGGGAAGGTAGTGGCCTATGCATCCCGTCAGTTACGATCACACGAGGTAAACTATCCAACGCACGACTTGGAGTTAGCAGCGGTGGTCTTCGCTTTGAAGATATGGAGACATTACCTTTATGGGGAGAAGTCGATAGTTTATACGGATCACAAAAGTCTGAGGTATCTCTTGACTCAGAAGGATTTGAACTTAAGGCAGCGCCGATGGATGAACTGTTGAAGGACTACGACTGTTCAATCGAGTATCATCCGGGTAAGGCTAACGTGGTGGCTGACGCGTTGAGCCGGAAGGTCGTGACGGACTTAAGGGCGATGTTTGCTCGTTTGAGTCTATATGACGATGGAAGTCTTTTGGCAGAGTTGCAAGTCACGCCAACGTGGATCGAGGAGATTAAGGGTAAGCAGTTGGTAGACGAGGAATTGAATGCAAAGAGGTTGCAAGTCCAAAATGGTGGTTTGGAAGGGTATAGTTTGACTGATCATGGGGTATTATGTTTTCAAGGACGGCCCTGTATGCCGAGGGATGTGGAACTAAGACGAAGAATTCTCCAAGATGCACATAGTAGCCCATACGCTATGCATCCTGGAGGTAGCAAAATGTACAGAGATTTGCGGAGACAGTTCTGGTGGCCTGGGTTGAAGCGTGAAGTGACTGAGTTCATGGGGAAGTGTCTGACATGTCAGCAGGTCAAGGCTGAACATCAGTTGCCATCGGGACTACTTCAACCAGTAAAGATTCCTCAGTGGAAATGGGAGCGGATCACTATGGATTTCGTCAGTGGGCTACCCCTTACGCCCAGCAAGAAAGATGCAGTTTGGGTAATAGTGGACCGTTTGACTAAGTCAGCTCACTTCGTACCGGTGAGAATGGATTACTAACTCCAGAAGCTAGCAAAGTTGTATGTGGCTGAGATAGTCAGATTGTATAGTATGCCAGTATCAATTATCTCAGATAGGGATCCAAGGTTCACATCGAGGTTTTGGAAAGCGTTGCATCAAGCTTTGGGTACGCGATTGGATTTCAGTACAACTTTCCATCCGCAGTCAGACGGGCAGTCCGAAAGGGTCATACAGATTTTAGAGGATATGTTGAGGGGTTGTGTCTTGGAATTCCGAGGTAGTTGGGAAGAATTTTTGCCATTAGCAGAATTCGCCTACAACAATAGTTACCAAGCGAGTATCCAGATGGCACCATACGAAGCATTGTATGGACGGAAATGCCGTACTCCTACATGTTGGACGGAGTTAGGTGAAAGACAAGTCTTGGGTCCGGAACTGGTCACGGAAACGGAGGACACAGTTAAGGTGATTCGGGCTCGTCTTAAGGAAGCGTCAGATAGACAAAAGTCTTATGCTGATCTGAAGCGCAAAGAAATGGAGTATGATGTAGGAGACAAGGTCTTCCTGAAGGTGTCACCTTGGAAAAAGGTGTTGAGATTTGGGCGAAAAGGAAAGCTAAGCCCAAGGTTCATTGGCCCATATATAGTGTTAAAGCGAGTGGGACCGGTAGCTTATCAGCTCGAGCTGCTGGCAGAGTTGAGTCATATTCATGACGTCTTCCATGTCTCGATGCTTAGGCGATATCGGTCAGATCCATCGCACGTAGTGCCTGTGGCAGAAATAGAGGTCAACTCGGATTTGTCCTTTGAAGAAGAACCGGTTCAGATCTTGGATAGAGATGTAAAGGTTCTACGTAGGAAGTCAGTGCCCTTAGTGAAAGTGCTATGGTGGAACCATGTTGCAGAGGAAGCTACGTGGGAACCCGAGGATGTGATACGGTAGCAATACCCCCACCTCTTCTGATCAGGTAATTTCGAGGACGAAATTCTTTTTAAGGGGGATAGAACTGTAACATCCTAAAATCGGGGCTAATTGTGATTAAATGATTTCCCTTATGTTTGAATTGTTATGGTATTGGTTGTGGTGTAATAAGATTTAATTCAAGGTCTTGAGTAGGCTCAGTTTAGTAGAAAATTTTATTTGGGGACTTTAAAGGTAATGAGCCTTAGCAAGTAGGGGTTACAAGAATAAATAGCGGATTTATTGACATAAAAATCAGCTTGGTAAAGTGGCAAAAGGAGGGCCACTTAGGAACTGCATGTGACGCCACAATGGGTGAGGGAGAGCCTTGGTTCGAGTCGCAAAATTCTCTCTTTTTGCTCTTTGAATGGACGGCACAGGAGGGAGAGATTTGCTCTCTTTAAACTCTTTTTATTTATTTATTTAGATAATAAGATAATAGGAGATAATCAAGGATATTAGTGGATTAAATGGATTATTTGATTATTAATTGGGATTAATTCAAATTATTTGAATTAAATCAAATTAGTGGCCATGAGAAAAACAAGGAGTTGGCTAAAGTTTGAACTCCTTGGACGTCAAGCATTAGGGGGAGGGGGTGCCGACTGCCTATAAAAGCACCAATTGACCACCTTGCTTTTCTTTTTCCATTTTGCTTAGCCGAAATTTCTAACCCCTTTCCTTCTTATTTTTCTTTCATTTTTCCATCCTCTCAAACCCCTTTAGCCGAAACTCTTATCACCTTTTTTTTTCTCTCCATTATTTTTCTTTCATAATAGCCGAATACACCCAGTGTAAGTGCCGAATTCTTTCTTGATTTTAAAAGCTCTTTGGCCGAATATTAGAAAGGGAATAAGTCTTTCGGGATTTCGTTGGCAATTGATTTGGTGAAGGTAAGTGTGCCGAAACTCCATGGTTTTCCTTCTCTGTCCTTTACCGATTTCTGTTAGGGGTAAGTGCCAATTTCGGCAATAGTTAACAAGGCCTCTAAATGCTTTTGGTAATCGATCTCTTCTAGGTACCCCAAGATCATGAAGCAGTCGACCCAAGCCCCTAATCTTTAGCATTCGACTTTGGGTAAGTGGTGGTAAGTGCCTACTTGTAATAGATTATTCTTTTAAGTGATTAAAAGCCGAAGGCTATTGACATTGTCCTTTGACCGATTGTAGTTGTGAGCCAGATTCGCGATTCGGGTGCTGAAGTTAGTGTTCTAAGCGGTTAGGTAAGGATTCGGGTACAAAAGAGGACCCCTTTAAATTATTTGGGTTGGCCGAATAGGCTATAATACTAATCCTGAGGTTGGCCGAATATAGGTGCAGAGAGATCTAGGGAGGCCAACTTCTCTTTTCGGGATTTAGACTTCTCATCGACATCAGGTGTGTACATACACACTTATAACCATTAATGAACTGCATTAAATACATGTTGTGTGTAAATCTGCTTTATGTAGATATGGATTTAGTGCCTTAATGGTACAAGCGGGGATCCCGGTAAGTCTCTGTCAGTATGAGATTGATAATAATGCTTTTGGGAAGCATGGCTTATTTGATACATGTGATAAATGTATGTTGACATAAACCTTGTTTATAACTACTTGATATGGGTTGATGAGAGGAGGGGGCAGAGATATTGTGTCGACGGACACCAGTGTTTTGGTAACACACTGTGACTACTGTCACCAGAGGTTTGGTACCTCTAGAGGTTTGGCACCTCATCGCGTCTTGTCCCAGTGGCTTGGCACCACAGTGGGTTGGCCCCACAGATGATAATACGGGATCGACGCCAGTGATTTGGCATCACATGATGGGTTGGCCCCATCAACCGATTCGTGTCTTCGGACACCCGAGGTTTGGCACCTCCAGTGATTTGGCATCACATCTGTGACTTTAAGTCACCAGTGGTTTGGCACCACCAGTGGTTTGGTACCACACGGGGTAGAGAAAGGTGATACGGATGGTTAGGTTGGGTATACTATTTGATGCATGTTAATTGTTATAATTTGTGTATGATGTGGCTTTAAACCGGGGGAAGGGTTACATACTGAGTCTTGGTGACTCACCTTCTTCTTTACATTTTTCAGGTGACACGTAGATCGCGGATATGGAGCCGGAGGGACTTGAGGTGGCCATGCAGTGGGATTTTAATTTAATAGACTTTGAATTCCGGTTCTTTTATATTTTTTTTTAAATTTTATTTATTGTTGGTTTGATTTTAATTGGGTTGTAATAAGGCCTCATATGGTTACTTTATTAGTGTTAGATGCTTGAATATTGGTTTTAAACTTTTGTTATAAAAGTGAGTTCACCTGTTTTCCAAAACAATCGTAAAGGTTTTAAAGTACCATCGGGTACATCTAAAATATATATAATAACTTGACTTAATAAATATTTTCGAAATAAATCAAGTATGGGTTTTTATACACATCAGCTGTTTTTAACAAGATGCTATCTTTTATCGAAAACTTAAATCGGTTTCAAAAGGTTCCAAAATGTTTTCTCCGTAACAAACCAAATTCGGTCGTAGCGTTTGGGCCGGGTTTGGGTTGTTACAAGTTCCATTTTAGTCGAGCTGAGAGTTAAACCGATGTTTCTTTGGAGAATTCAAGAATTGCATAAAGATGATTTGTTGTAGTTAGCAAATTGGAACCTTGAGACAAGACATTTTACATGAGGCTCATAGTAGTACTTATTCGATTCATTTGGGTAGTATTAAAGTGTATAATGATTTGAAATAGTTATACTGGTGGTCGGGAATGAAAAGAGAAATATCAGAATACGTGGGAAAATGTTTAGCATATAACAATCCATTTTCTAGTGGTGTTAGGAATGACAGTTTCAGAATCCTATTTCTGATGTTTAAGCTCGTACATATTATTATTCAATATTTACGAGGTTAGTATAGAGTTAATTAAAGTTTAGTCCCTTAACTGTGTCAATTGGATAATCAATTAAGGTATAAGGACTAAATTGTAAAAGTTAATCGCTATGGATTTTTAATTAATTGAAAGACCATTTGAGCAGTTGAATTACTTTGTTATAGCCAAGAGGTTGTGAGGACTAGTTGTAAGCCACCAAATTGATTAATTAATTTTAAGTTTAATTAATTATAGATTAATTAAGTTGATTATAATTAATTACTAAACAAATTGCAGATTAATTACTAAACAAATTGTAAAAGAAAAACAATCATTTCTTTCTATTCATCTTCTTCTCCACGAACAAAAGAAATAAAAGTTAGGGTTGAAGCTTCCAAACTTTTGGCACTTGGTAAGTTTATTCAATTTAGTCATTTTCTTGTAATTTCAATATTTTTGAGGTCGTGGAAGCTTGATTTAGCTAGCCCATGTACCAATTTGCAAAACTGTTAAAGTTTCTAAAAGTTTCCATATATGAATTGTTAGATCTTAAGCTTAGATATGAAAAAGGAATAGCTGTAAAGTATAATTGCTAGTTTTTGAACATAGGGACTAAATGTGTAAATTTTGAAATTAATGTTAAATTTTTGTAATTATTGATAATAGAGGGTTATATAAGGTTTCAAAATCGAAGATCAAATTTGAAAGTTATGGCAATTTCGGTTTTAAGGGCTAAATTGAATAAAACGAAAAACTTTAGGGAGCATTCAAAAAATAAAATTGAATTGACATATGCATATCCATATAATAAGATGATATAAGATGTTTGAAGTTGATAAATTGAATTGAATTATTATATAGATAGAGAATTGAACCAAACTGGGGATAATTGGGGGAAAAACAAAAATTTCTAATTAGTCCTTGAAGATTCGGTTGTTTGCTATTTTGACCAGGCAAGTTCATATGGTATGATTATTGTAAGTGTAACACCCCTTACTCGTAATGTAATATCCCGGGTTAGGGGCTATTTTTGTTGTGCATGTTATTGCATGTGTTAGTGTGCTGTGTGGTTATTTCGGGGTTGTAGGGGCTTAATTATAGCCTAGGTGTATGCCTGAGTAAATTAGAAAATTTTGGTTTTTGGGTATTAGGTGAAGGGAGCTGAGGAAGCTGGGGTTTAAGAATTAATTTTGTGGTTTTGTTGCACAAATGAAGAGCTGGCAGAGTGGCAAGGGGGAGCTTGGTTTGGCGTCAACTTCAAGGAGGGGAGGTCCTGAGTTCAAGCTGCAGGATTCCCATTTTAGTGGCTTTTTGGGACGGCATGGAGAAGAGGCAGAAGGCAAGTGGAACTCTGCCTTTGACTTGGTCTCCACTTTCAAATGAGAGGTGGAGAGGGATTTTAGGAATGTGACTTGGTCCACTCAATTCAAATGAGTGAGTGGGAGCAATTTGGGGGATCATGGCCGAATTTTGGGAGAGTTTGGGGGGAGGAAGTGACGGCTTGGGATGGGGTTTGTGTGTGCCGAAATTCATTTTGGAATTTTGGTACACTCTTGGTCACATTTTGTTAGCCGAAATTCAAAAAGTTCTCATTCTTTCTTCTTAGAAAAAAACCTCTTTTTGCCAAATTTTGCTTGGTTTCTTTTGTTTGATGTGACCGAATGCTCTCTCCCCTATACCTTCTTCTTCTTTTCCATTTTGTTGAGCCGAAACTTGACCTCTAAAACATTTTCTCCATCTTCTTTATTGCTCAAAACCGAAAGTGCAACCTCTATCCATCGTTGATTTCTTTCTTCTTTCCCATCTCAAACCCCATTGCCGTAACCTCATTTCACTTCAGCTAGACTCTCTTTGCTTCTCATTCAAAGCCGAAAGTAGAGGTGTTAAACACTTAAGCCGAACCTTTCTCATCTGTTGGCCGATTTCTTCTCATCTCTTAAACAATATTTCCTCTGTTGTACTTCTGAGTACTAAGCCGTATACCTCCCTTCCCTTAGTGTTTTGTTGGCCGATTCTATTCACCCTCTTTTAGTGTTTTTGGCCGAATATCAGTGGAGTAATTGGGGGGGGCTTTGTTTCAATCGGTTGGAGGTTGGTAAGTCTTAGGCCGAATGGCCATATCTCCCTCTTTTGGTTCTTTTTTTTTGGTTGTGTTTGTTTAAGGGCCGATTATGGTCAGTTGGAAGGGTGTTAACCTTTTATGTTGGAACTGAATTCATGATGGGGCAATCAGGGATTTCGAACAGTCAATTGAAGCCTTGACTGCAAGTGACCAATTGGTAAGTGAGGGGTAAGTAATTGGAATGTTATTGTGAGTTCAATCCTTAGACTTCGGTTAAGATTATTCAAGTGTTTTAACAGTTCTCTTTTTAGGGGTGACCGATTATCAAAGGGGCTATTAGTTGGTTCGGGGTTTGATTGGAAATCAAACCATTCGCAAGGTAAGGGTTCAACACTAACCCTTGTGGTTCATTTGGTGTTGGCCGAATGTCATAGATGCCTAACCCTAATGTTTGGCCGATTGTAGGAGTCAGTGCTCGAGGGATTTAGACCGTTTCGATTGGGTTTTTAGACTCGTAACTATCAGGTGTGTATACTAACACACACTTATATTTAGTAATATAATTAATAACCTGTGTGATGACTAATGAAACAGTGGTGACTGTTATGATACCCATTTGGGTATGAGCTTGGATTCGGGTAAGTTGTTATTAATATTATTATGAGTTATTGATGACTTATATGATATAATGGCTATGGATATATGTGATATGGGATGTGTGGTTAGACATATTAGCATGAGATGCATGATTTGTATGATATGCATGATTTTATGAGCATGGTATGTTGATGGGTGATACGAGAGGAGGGAGCAGTGATATATTGTGCTGACGAGCACCAGTGCTTTGGTAGCACACTTTGTGACTTTGGGTCACCAGAGGTTTGGCACCTCCAGAGGTTTGGTACCTCAGCGTCTCGTCCCTGTGGTTAATACCACCGTGGGTTGGCCCCACTTGTGAGATACGGGATTGACGCCAGTGTTTTGGTAACACACGATGGGTTGGCCCCATCACCAGATTTGTGACTACGGTCACCAGTGCTTTGGTAGCACAATTGTGTCTTTGGGACACCAGAGGTTTGGCACCTCATTGCGACTTGTCCCTGTGGTTTGACCACCGTGGGTTGGCCCCACTTGAGATATGGGATCGTCTGCTAGTGATTTGGTATCACACGATGGGTTGGCCCCATCAACATTGGATTTGTGACTTCGGTCACCAGTGCTTTGGTAGCACAATTGTGTCTTTGGGACACCAGTGCTTTGGTAGCACATTGACAGATATTGTGTCTTTGGGACACCAGTGCTTTGGGAGCACATTGTGATTATATGTCACCAGTGGTTTGGAACCACCAGTGGTTTGGTACCACACGGGGTAGAAAAGGAGATATGGATGGTTAGGATCGGGTTGCATTGATTATATTGCTATGTATGTTGTGTGTTATCATGTTGTTTTATCGGGAGCGGGATTTACACACTGAGTCACTCGACTCACCCTCTCCTTTGACATTTCAGGTGATTCGTAGACGCGGACTTGGAGCCGGGATGGACTCGGGGAGCACCTGCCGTGCCGAATAAAGTTTTTACTCAGACTCTATAGTTTTGGTACTTTAGTTTATTACTTTTATTTGGGTTTTAATTTGGTTTGTAAAAGGCCTTTAAACTATGCTTTAAATTGGTTGATGTTTTAATTAGATTTAATATGCCTTAACAAAATTAAGTTGGTATAAATTTTCCTAAAACCTGGAAAGATAATGTTTTCAAAACCATAACGCACTGTGTTTTTAAACTATACCATCGGGTATCACACAAAGTCTTGTTGATAAACAAATTCAACTGGTTTTCAACTTCTAACTTGTAATTCACCTAAGTTTAAAAGTGTTTTATGTAGCACTAAGAAACTACTGAGGTTTTAAAAGGTTTAAACTTGTCTTAACTACAAATTCTAGCTAAGTTTCCAAAATCTCCGGATTTCAAATATACCTCTTGATTTCAAACGAGTTTACTCAAATTTTCTTTAAAGTACACCATGTTTTCACCCTGATTTTAAACGGAAAATTTGAACCTCTTAGAAACGTTTTCCCCGTAACATACCAGATTCGGACGTGGTGTCCTGTCCGGGTTTGGGGTGTTACATTTGTGGTATCAGAGCCAGATTCAAAGGCTCGGCTGTGGGCCTGAGGCCCAAAATGTTTTCAAAAGTATGTTTAAGTGTTTGTTTTGAAAGTATGGTTTGAAAGGCATGGCACCGAGTCTCCGGCACCAGTTCGCCCAGGTAAGTACCCCGGACTATTTTTGTGATTTGATTGGATGTGGTATGATTTGATGACTAGCAGTAGTATGCTACTTTAGAGATTGAAACTGATAGGATTCTGTGAACTTGCGAGAACAAATCCTCTTTAATATTCATAAGACTTGCTTTAAACAAGTGGAATAAATACTGATGCATAAAATTCTTAATCAGATACGTAGAAAGGTTTGAAATGAGTACTCGAGGTGGACGTGGTCGTAATACCCGTGGTAGAGGTAGGGGTGGGATGGCAGTTTCTGAGCCCGTAGGATCTGGGCAGGGTTCAGAAAATGAGATACCGGTTCCGCCACCAGCTGGAGGTGGTGAATTCCAAGATCAGACTGGGGACGACGCAGTGTCACAGGCGATGCTGCGAGTGTTGAAAAGGGTAGCTGGGGCAGGCGGTGGTGCAGGAGCTAGGAAATCAGTTCCTGAACGACTCCGGGCTAACGGGGCCGAATTCTTCCGAGGTGTTTCGGGTGTTGCTCCTAGCACTGCTGAATACTGGCTGGAGGCAACTGAGCGGATCATGGATGATCTGGACCTGACAGCTGAAGAGAAGTTGAAGGGTATCGTATCGCTTCTCCGGGATGAGTCATATCAGTGGTGGCTCACGGTTCGGGATAGTGTGGCAGCAGAGGATTTGACATGGGATTATTTCAGGGCTGCCTATCAAAAGAAATACATCGGGGCTAGTTATATCGACTCCCAGAGAAAGGCATTTCTGAGGCTTGTTCAGGGGAGTAAATCTGTTGCTGAGTACGAGGCTGAGTTCCTGAAGCTGAGTAGGTATGCCAGGGGCATTGTAGCCACTGAGCATGAGAGGTGTGTTCGTTTCGAGGATGGTCTGCGAGACGAGTTGAGACTGCTGATTGCTCCACAGCAGGAGCGCGAGTTTGCTGTCTTAGTTGAGAAGGCTAAGGTAGCCGAGGGTGTCAAAGAATCGGTAAGGCAGAGTATGGACAGGAGTAGACTTAAGAGGAGTTTCGGGTCTTCTGGATCGTCAGGTAATCAGCAGAAGAGGGCTGGACCGAGTGGGCAGAATCAGTCTGCTAGGGTTGTTGCTGCTAGGCAGGGACCGCCGCAGTGTAATCAGTGTGGGAAAACTCATTGGGGTGGCTGCTGGACTGGTGGTAAAGGTTGCTTCGAGTGTGGTTCTCTGGAGCATCGTATTAGGGACTGTCCGCGTAGGATGGCCAGGATTCAGTCTGAGAGTCAGGGCCGTAATCAGTTCAGAGGTAGTGGACCGCCACCGCAGAGGGGCCGTGGTAATGGCAGAGGTGGTAATGGATCTGGTCGAGGCCGTGGAGCACCGGGCAGAGGTGCAGGTAGTTCTGATGCTAGACAGCCTGGATTGGTGTATGCTGCGAGGCGCCGAGAGGAGGGCGACGCACCGGACGTCATAACCGGTACGTTTTTGATTTTTGGTACTCCTTATACTGCTTTGATTGATGTGGGTTCTACGCACTCTTATGTTGCCAGTAGTATAGTAGAGACAATGGACTTAGACTCTGAGATATCTTCTAGACAGATGACTGTGATTAGCCCTCTAGGTCACTCTGTAGTGGTAGATAAACTGTTTAGAGAGGTACCCCTAGAACTCCAAGGGGTAGTGTTTGCTGCTGATCTGATGGAACTGCCGTTTGGGGAGTTCGATTTGATTCTTGGGATGGATTGGTTGGTCAAGTACCAAGCGAGGTTGGATTGCGCGGCTAAGCGCATGGTTCTTAAGACGGTTGATGGTGTTGAGGTGGCTATGATAGGTAATAGGAGAGATTACTTGTCAAACGTGGTATCTGCTCTGAAAGCGGAGAAGATGGTCAGGAAGGGCTGTGAAGCGTATGTGGTTCATGTGTATGCCTTGGAGGCTAAAGAGTCTGCTGTTGAGAAGGTTCGTACTGTTAAGGAATTCGTTGATGTGTTTCCTGAGGAACTTCCGGGTTTGCCGCCAGATCGAGAGGTAGAGTTCGGGATTGATCTGTTACCCGGGACTGCGCCAGTGTCTATTGCTCCGTATAGGATGGCACCAAAGGAATTGGTGGAGCTTAAGGCTCAGATCCAGGAGTTATTAGATCGAGGTTTTATCAGGCCAAGTGTTTCGCCGTGGGGTGCGCCGGTTCTCTTTGTTAAGAAGAAAGATGGTACGATGCGGATGTGTATAGACTACCGCCAGTTGAACAAGCTGACGATTAAAAACAAGTATCCGTTGCCACGGATAGATGATTTGTTTGATCAGCTGAAGGGGGCAGCGGTATTCTCTAAGATTGATCTGAGGTCTGGGTACCATCAGTTAAAGGTTAAAGAGGCGGATATCCACAAAACAGCGTTTCGGACTCGGTATGGGCACTACGAATTCCTGGTAATGCCATTCGGGTTGACTAACGCACCGGCAGCGTTTATGGATATGATGAATAGGGTGTTTCAGCAGTATCTAGATCAGTTCGTCGTGGTTTTCATAGACGACATTTTAGTGTACTCAAAGACAGAGGAAGAGCATGATGAGCATTTAAGGGTGGTGCTACAGATTTTAAGGGAAAAGCAACTCTATGCTAAGTTTAGTAAGTGTGAGTTCTGGCTTAGAGAAGTGACGTTCTTGGGTCATGTAGTGTCGGCTGAGGGGATTCGAGTAGATCCTCGTAAGATTGAGGCAGTTTTGGATTGGAAGCCGCCTAGGTCAGTGGCTGAGATTCGTAGTTTTCTGGGCTTGGCTGGATACTACAGAAGGTTTGTTGAGGGTTTCTCGCTTATAGCAGCGCCGATGACTAAGTTGTTGAGAAAAGAAGTTCCGTTTGTTTGGACCGAGAAACAGCAGGAAAGCTTTGATAAGTTAAAGAAGATCTTGACTGAGGCTCCGGTTCTAATTCAACCTGAGGCTGGTAAGGAATATACGGTCTATTGCGATGCATCACATACGGGTCTGGGTTGTGTGCTGATGCAAGAAGGTAGGGTTGTGGCTTACGCTTCTAGGCAGCTGAGGCCACACGAGGTCAATTATCCGACGCACGATTTGGAGCTAGCGGCTGTAGTCTTCGCCTTAAAGATTTGGAGGCACTACTTGTATGGAGAGAGATCGATAGTCTACACCGATCATAAGAGTCTGAAGTATCTGCTGACTCAGAAGGATTTGAATTTGAGGCAGCGTAGATGGGTTGAGTTACTAAAAGACTACGACTGCTCGATTGAGTATCATCCGGGCAAGGCTAACGTGGTAGCAGACGCGTTGAGCCGTAAGGTTGTTTCGGACTTAAGAGCATTGTTTGCCCATTTGAGTTTGTACGACGACGGGAGTATTTTGGCAGAGCTGCGGGTTAAACCTACTTGGGTTGAGCAGATCAGAGAGAAACAGTTGTTGGATGAGGTTCTGAGTGCACGAAGGTTGCAGGTGCAGGATGGTGGTTTGGAGGGTTACAGCTTGTCTGGTGATGAGGTCCTGTGTTTTCAAGGAAAGGCCTGTATGCCTAAAGATGTTGAGCTAAGGCAGAAGATTCTTCAGGACGCACATAGCAGTCCTCATGCTATGCACCCTGGAGGTAGCAAGATGTATAAGGATCTGAGAGAGCAGTTTTGGTGGCCTGGGTTGAAGAAAGAGGTAACAGAGTTTGTTGGGAAATGTCTGACTTGTCAGCAGGTCAAGGCGGAGCACCAGTTGCCGTCGGGATTGCTTCAGCCTGTAAAGATTCCTCAGTGGAAGTGGGAAAGGATAACCATGGATTTTGTCAGTGGGTTACCGCTTACGCCAAGCAAGAAGGATTCAGTTTGGGTAGTGGTGGATCGTCTGACTAAATCAGCTCACTTTATTCCGGTGAGGGTTGATTACTCACTTCAGAAGCTAGCGAAGCTGTATGTGTCAGAGATAGTAAGGTTGCACGGTGTGCCAGTTTCGATAATCTCGGATAGGGATCCCAGGTTTACTTCAAGGTTCTGGAAGGCATTGCATCAGGCTCTGGGTACTCGTTTGGATTTCAGCACGGCTTTTCACCCGCAGTCTGACGGGCAATCAGAAAGGGTTATTCAGATCTTAGAAGACATGCTGAGGGGTTGTGTCTTGGATTTCAGAGGTAGTTGGGAGGAGTTTCTACCATTAGCTGAGTTTGCCTACAATAACAGTTACCAAGCGAGCATCAAGATGGCACCGTATGAGGCGTTGTATGGCAGGAAGTGTCGCTCACCTACATGTTGGACAGAGTTAGGTGAACGTCAGTTGTTGGGACCCGAGTTGGTAGCTGAGACTGAGGACAAGGTTAAGTTGATTCAGGCTCGATTAAAGGAAGCTTCGGACCGGCAGAAGTCTTATGCCGATCTTAAGCGAAGAGATATAGAGTTTGCTGTTGGGGATCGAGTGTTTCTGAAGGTCTCGCCTTGGAAGAAGGTTCTGAGGTTCGGGAAGAAAGGCAAGCTAAGTCCGAGGTTTATTGGGCCGTATAAGGTTTTGAGGCGAGTTGGACCAGTAGCGTATCAGCTTGAGTTGCCAGCAGAGCTTAGTCAGATTCATGACGTCTTTCACGTTTCAATGCTTCGGAGGTATCATTCGGATCCGTCACATGTGGTAGCAGTGGAAGAGATCGAGGTAAATCCAGACTTGACTACGGAAGAAGAACCGGTGCAGATTCTTGATCGAGATGTGAAGGTTCTGCGTAGAAAGTCTGTGCCGTTGGTTAAGGTACTTTGGCGGAATCATGGCGTGGAAGAAGCGACGTGGGAACCCGAGGATATGATGAGACAGCAATACCCGCAACTCTTTTGACCAGGTAATTTCGAGGCCGAAATTATTTTTAAGGGGGGTAGAACTGTAATATCCCGGGTTAGGGGCTATTTTTGTTGTGCATGTTATTGCATGTGTTAGTGTGCTGTGTGGTTATTTCGGGGTTGTAGGGGCTTAATTATAGCCTAGGTGTATGCCTGAGTAAATTAGAAAATTTTGGTTTTTGGGTATTAGGTGAAGGGAGCTGAGGAAGCTGGGGTTTAAGAATTAATTTTGTGGTTTTGTTGCACAAATGAAGAGCTGGCAGAGTGGCAAGGGGGAGCTTGGTTTGGCGTCAACTTCAAGGAGGGGAGGTCCTGAGTTCAAGCTGCAGGATTCCCATTTTAGTGGCTTTTTGGGACGGCATGGAGAAGAGGCAGAAGGCAAGTGGAACTCTGCCTTTGACTTGGTCTCCACTTTCAAATGAGAGGTGGAGAGGGATTTTAGGAATGTGACTTGGTCCACTCAATTCAAATGAGTGAGTGGGAGCAATTTGGGGGATCATGGCCGAATTTTGGGAGAGTTTGGGGGGAGGAAGTGACGGCTTGGGATGGGGTTTGTGTGTGCCGAAATTCATTTTGGAATTTTGGTACACTCTTGGTCACATTTTGTTAGCCGAAATTCAAAAAGTTCTCATTCTTTCTTCTTAGAAAAAAACCTCTTTTTGCCAAATTTTGCTTGGTTTCTTTTGTTTGATGTGACCGAATGCTCTCTCCCCTATACCTTCTTCTTCTTTTCCATTTTGTTGAGCCGAAACTTGACCTCTAAAACATTTTCTCCATCTTCTTTATTGCTCAAAACCGAAAGTGCAACCTCTATCCATCGTTGATTTCTTTCTTCTTTCCCATCTCAAACCCCATTGCCGTAACCTCATTTCACTTCAGCTAGACTCTCTTTGCTTCTCATTCAAAGCCGAAAGTAGAGGTGTTAAACACTTAAGCCGAACCTTTCTCATCTGTTGGTCGATTTCTTCTCATCTCTTAAACAATATTTCCTCCGTTGTACTTCTGAGTACTAAGCCGTATACCTCCCTTCCCTTAGTGTTTTGTTGGCCGATTCTATTCACCCTCTTTTAGTGTTTTTGGCCGAATATCAGTGGAGTAATTGGGGGGGGCTTTGTTTCAATCGGTTGGAGGTTGGTAAGTCTTAGGCCGAATGGCCATATCTCCCTCTTTTGGTTCTTTTTTTTTGGTTGTGTTTGTTTAAGGGCCGATTATGGTCAGTTGGAAGGGTGTTAACCTTTTATGTTGGAACTGAATTCATGATAGGGCAATCAGGGATTTCGAACAGTCAATTGAAGCCTTGACTGCAAGTGACCAATTGGTAAGTGAGGGGTAAGTAATTGGAATGTTATTGTGAGTTCAATCCTTAGACTTCGGTTAAGATTATTCAAGTGTTTTAACAGTTCTCTTTTTAGGGGTGACCGATTATCAAAGGGGCTATTAGTTGGTTCGGGGTTTGATTGGAAATCAAACCATTCGCAAGGTAAGGGTTCAACACTAACCCTTGTGGTTCATTTGGTGTTGGCCGAATGTCATAGATGCCTAACCCTAATGTTTGGCCGATTGTAGGAGTCAGTGCTCGAGGGATTTAGACCGTTTCGATTGGGTTTTTAGACTCGTAACTATCAGGTGTGTATACTAACACACACTTATATTTAGTAATATAATTAATAACCTGTGTGATGACTAATGAAACAGTGGTGACTGTTATGATACCCATTTGGGTATGAGCTTGGATTCGGGTAAGTTGTTATTAATATTATTATGAGTTATTGATGACTTATATGATATAATGGCTATGGATATATGTGATATGGGATGTGTGGTTAGACATATTAGCATGAGATGCATGATTTGTATGATATGCATGATTTTATGAGCATGGTATGTTGATGGGTGATACGAGAGGAGGGAGCAGTGATATATTGTGCTGACGAGCACCAGTGCTTTGGTAGCACACTTTGTGACTTTGGGTCACCAGAGGTTTGGCACCTCCAGAGGTTTGGTACCTCAGCGTCTCGTCCCTGTGGTTAATACCACCGTGGGTTGGCCCCACTTGTGAGATACGGGATTGACGCCAGTGTTTTGGTAACACACGATGGGTTGGCCCCATCACCAGATTTGTGACTACGGTCACCAGTGCTTTGGTAGCACAATTGTGTCTTTGGGACACCAGAGGTTTGGCACCTCATTGCGACTTGTCCCTGTGGTTTGACCACCGTGGGTTGGCCCCACTTGAGATATGGGATCGTCTGCTAGTGATTTGGTATCACACGATGGGTTGGCCCCATCAACATTGGATTTGTGACTTCGGTCACCAGTGCTTTGGTAGCACAATTGTGTCTTTGGGACACCAGTGCTTTGGTAGCACATTGACAGATATTGTGTCTTTGGGACACCAGTGCTTTGGGAGCACATTGTGACTATATGTCACCAGTGGTTTGGAACCACCAGTGGTTTGGTACCACACGGGGTAGAAAAGGAGATATGGATGGTTAGGATCGGGTTGCATTGATTATATTGCTATGTATGTTGTGTGTTATCATGTTGTTTTATCGGGAGCGGGATTTACACACTGAGTCACTCGACTCACCCTCTCCTTTGACATTTCAGGTGATTCGTAGACGCGGACTTGGAGCCGGGATGGACTCGGGGAGCACCTGCCGTGCCGAATAAAGTTTTTACTCAGACTCTATAGTTTTGGTACTTTAGTTTATTACTTTTATTTGGGTTTTAATTTGGTTTGTAAAAGGCCTTTAAACTATGCTTTAAATTGGTTGATGTTTTAATTAGATTTAATATGCCTTAACAAAATTAAGTTGGTATAAATTTTCCTAAAACCTGGAAAGATAATGTTTTCAAAACCATAACGCACTGTGTTTTTAAACTATACCATCGGGTATCACACAAAGTCTTGTTGATAAACAAATTCAACTGGTTTTCAACTTCTAACTTGTAATTCACCTAAGTTTAAAAGTGTTTTATGTAGCACTAAGAAACTACTGAGGTTTTAAAAGGTTTAAACTTGTCTTAACTACAAATTCTAGCTAAGTTTCCAAAATCTCCGGATTTCAAATATACCTCTTGATTTCAAACGAGTTTACTCAAATTTTCTTTAAAGTACACCATGTTTTCACCCTGATTTTAAACGGAAAATTTGAACCTCTTAGAAACGTTTTCCCCGTAACATACCAGATTCGGACGTGGTGTCCTGTCCGGGTTTGGGGTGTTACACGTAATGGAGCCGGAACAGGGTTTGAGGCATTACCTAACTGATCTTACTTAAACATCTCAAATAGGGTTATAAAAATTTCGTTTAAACCCATCCTTTGTATAAACTTGGCCTAAAAGGCCCTAAACATACTTCCGAGAAGTTTGGAAACTATTCCGGGAACTTTTACGAGTTCAAGTAACTTTTTAACAAACAGGGGTCACACGCCCGTATGGGTCTAGGGACACGCCCTTGTGTCTCTAAGACATGCCCTTGTCTTCCACCCGTGGTCTACACTGACCAATTCCACACGGCCTTGACACGCCCGTGGCCATAACCCGTGTGCTAAAACTTAGCATTCTAACTTATCCACACGGCATATACACACGCCCGTGTGCTTCAGTCATGGGGTGCATTAAATTCCAAGTGCAAAGTGCAGACTTCACACGGCCTAGACACACGCCCATGTG
Source organism: Gossypium australe (assembly GCA_005393395.2). Lineage (NCBI taxonomy): Eukaryota > Viridiplantae > Streptophyta > Magnoliopsida > Malvales > Malvaceae > Gossypium > Gossypium australe. Next base: position 20,366,995 of record CM016619.1, on the reverse strand, counting down.
TTAGCCGTGCCTCCCACATGGTCTAGACACGCGCCCATGTGTCTATCCATGTGGACAATTATCAGGCTATCTACCAAGCCCTCTTCCACCCTACATTGCATACATTCATATGCTATTTCAAACATTCTCAAATCATCAATTAAAACACATGAATTAAAGACATTTAATCATTAAAGAGATAAAGTCTTCATCCCATACACTTGGGAGAACTATTCCCAATACAATTACAATTACAACTTAAGCCATCATTTATGGCTATACACAACCAAACTCTAAGTTCTCTTAGGCCAACACAATTTGGCTACATCAATTAGAACTTAATCAACTTTAAAAGAATCCCTATACATGCCATGACTAATAAGAACTTGAAACACCATATCAAGCGTTTATTCGATAGTGTGAAAACATCTCCGGTGGTTTCCAACCTGAGCTAGTTAAAATAACCTATAAGAGATGAGAAAAGTAAAAGAGTAAGCAATAATGCTTAGTAAGTTCATCTGCTTAATCTGAAAAATATTGATATTCATTGAATATACATAACCACAAAGTATTATACCGAGTTTTTCTCATTAACACACGGTAACTTACTCAACCATTCGTGAAGCTTACTCATTCTATCTCTTACCACATTCTTACCATGCCACAAGCCAATTGCTCGTTTATTTAGCATGCATTCCTGCACTGATCACCCCATGATCATATAAAACAACAGATCAAGCATTTTCAATGAGTCACTCATACTGCTAATCTCTCGGTGGTTTCGCACTTAGCCCACCATTGAATCTCTAATAGGGTGGTATCGCACACAGCCCATTGATCGATTATACTTATGGTGATTTCGCACTTAGCTCCCCAACCATTTATACTTATGGTGATTTCGCACTTAGCTCACTAATCATTTATAAGCGATGGTACCGCACACAGCCCATCGATTACTAATTAATCAGGTGGTAATGCTCATAGCCCACCGATAACAATATAGTTGATGGTATCACACTTAGCCCATCATTAACATCCATAAGGTGATATCGCACATAGCTCACCATTATTTTACATTCATGGATAGTAATCCACATGTATATCTCTATTTCAATTGTTCAACCGATAACGTCCTCACACATTTCCATTCTTACTAAACTTTCTACGATACTCGTTCTCATTCACACAATAACTCACTAAGGGTTCATTATATACTGAATTCATCTCAATTCAATTCCAACACACATTTGTGCTTCTCGTGGTACAACCACATACTCTTTCACTTTAAACAAACCAGACGAATCACTCAAATTGTTAAATAACACTCTTGAGTCTCATACACATAGTGTCACATAGACATCATACCTCAATAGGGTCTTATTTGTATTAACATATCGATGCCATGTCCCTGACATGGTCTTATACAAATTCTTCTACCGAAGCCATATTCCAATATGGTCTTACACGGGGCCATAATTATCATCATATCATACTATATACATTTCCCATTACTCTTATATTCAATTCTCTTAACCTCTCATTAAAAGATATTTCATACATTCATAGAGTAAATATACATTCCATACAACGTTGGAATATTAAATTAACTCATACGTAATTGCAATATTTGCACATGAACTTACCTCGATGTCGAAAGGCCTAGAAGGGACTTTTTGCCCACATTTCTCTTTTCATCCGTTCTAGTTTCAAAACTCGTTTTCTTTGATCTAGAACAATGAAATTTACTGATTTAATCACTTATAAATCATATTACACCATAATAGGCAAAAATGACTATTTTGCCCCTACACTTTGGCAAAATTACGATTTTACCCCTAGGCTCGTAAATAAATTTTTATCGCATTTTCTCGTTAAAAAAAAGCCTAGATGAACATTTAATCCTCTTACAACTATTCACAATTCCATCAATTTCATGCCTTAATGAACAAATTACAACTTTTGCATTTTAGTCCCAATTAGGTGTTTCTATGACAACACCTTTCACAAAAGTTGTTTCTCATCATCCTATCATTCATTTTCTTCCACAAAAACTCAGCAATGAGCATAAACCCTCTCATGGTAAGTCCCTAGACTTTCAACCATGTTGCAAAATAGTCCCCTCTTTAGAAAGCTTAAGCTTTAGGGGTCTCAAAAGTACAAAAATCATCAAAAACAACCATCAAATTGACTTACTTGAGTGGAGAAAAGCTTGCTAAAAATTTTGAGTTCTTCCACCCTTGTTTGCTTCCAATATTCGGTGGTGATGAAGAAAAGAAAAGATGATATCTTTCTTTTCTTTATTTTTCCCTTATTTTATTCTTTCCCCACCAAACACATCAAGTCTTTGACTAATTTAATAATCTTGTCCCCCATGGCCGGCCATCACTCCCCCAATGGCCTATTTGCACATTTGGGACCTCGAATTTAAAATCCTTAGCTATTTGACATCTCTAGCAAATAAAATAGAACTTTTGTACTTTATGCGATTTAGTCCTTTTTCAGAATTTAGCTAGAAATCGCTAAAATTAAGGCACCAAAATTTTCATGCATCCTTATAAACATGTTATAACACATAACATAATCTGAAAATAATTTTCTCTAACCTCGAATAAGTGATTCCGACATCACTGTTCCGACTAGCCCCTAAATCGGGCTGTTACATAACGTGTAGGTTTGTGCAAGTGTACACAATCATTATCAAGTAATAAGTAAGTATCGAGTTATCGTCTCCATAGGGATTGTATTTGTGCTGAGTTACTTAAGTTGTAAAATTATATTAACAACTAGGTAAATTAAAACATAATCTGGTTGAGAAGTGATGATTAAAATTAAATATATTAAACTAAATGCAATGATCCCTAATACAAATTATCCTAAATATGCAAACTATATGAATGAAATAGAATTTAGCAAAATTAAACACAATTTTCAACAATTATAACATAAATAAACTAGGATAATTACTTTAATTAAATTCAATTTATTATCAACATGCTTAATAACATTCAGAAAAACATTCCATGGCAACTCGATCTTTCATGAGTTTGGAAACCACATTAGGTCCTTTCGGAATCCTTTACTTAGTAAATACGCATTTTAATGATCCTTATTTACTAAAGGTTTCTTAGCATTCGTGTGAGGTAACAAAGGACGTGTTAGGTTTGAAACAGTTTAATCACACATATCTAAAAACCATGCAGATAACAGAGCTTGGTTAGAGTTGTTATGCAACCTGCAATTTAATCGGGTTAGGATCTAAATTGAACATGCACATTTCAATTATGTGTCCATTAGCAGTCATCTGGTTAGGATCGCTCTGCTAATTCAGGTGCATTTTAATCACGTATGAACGAAATACAGACTTGATTTTATTTGAAAACATGATCGATTGAGGCACAAACATTATAAGCATGAATCAAATAAATATTATTTAATCAAAACAATCATCCTAACTTAAATAAAATTAAGCTAGCATTATTGTAAACAAGAACAAAGAACACATAGCAAACATTTTCAAATTAAATTAAAGAAAATAAAGATTAAACCCCAATCAGAGTGGCTGTCACCCAAGACTCTGACCGACGAGGCTCCTTCTCTCCTTTGCTTTCTTCCTTTGCTGATGGCTTTCCAAGGTGGCCGACCAAGGTCTCTTTAAGAGGCTTAATTGCTAAAATCTCTATTAAAAGATGATGCTAGGCGTGGGGAATGGAAAATGCTAAAGAGAATTGAGATGTAACATCCCAAAATTGGGCCTAGTAGGATTGGGCCCAATGGGCCTTCGGCGTAGGAGTGATTAAAATTTTGAGAACAAGAGAATAGCATTATTGCAAATTGGACTTATTAGTTAAGTGAATTTGGAAGGTTACGAGGTTTCTATGAAGGCTTGGGGTTTATTTGGACCTTAGTAAAATTTCTGGCATTTAGCACTTTAAAGGAGATGGAGTAAGTGACCTTAAAGCAGTTGGAAATAATTGAGTATATAGCTAGCATAAATGAGCATTTAGTAAAGAGGCTATGGCGTCACTTGTAGTACCTTGAGGGAAGGAGTTCGAATCACTTTGTGTGCATTTTGACTTTTATTTTTGCTTCCCTTTCTTAATGTGTTGGTCAAGGAGTATTTATGGCAAGGGTGGACTTCATTATTTTTGGTAAGGTGGCTAAAAGAATAAGGCAAGGTTGAAGTTGGGGAAAGGAATCAAGAGAAATAGGTAAGTAAGGGGGACAATGGGCTTATTTCGTGGAAGGTGTTTTGGAAAGTTTGGGTGGCCAAACTCTTATCCTAGGGGGGATGAATGTGGACGGCTTGGGGCTAGGATGATAGCCAATTTGGTGCTTGATGTTTTGGTAAAACAAAAGTGTTAGTTTTGGGTTAAAATATCAATACCATCAATTGTATTTTTTTCTCTCAAAACTCTCTCTCCTAGCCGAATATGGTCATTGGTAATTGGTAAAATTTTGGTTGCTTTGGCCAAACCTCTATTGACAACTTTGGTATCATTTCTCTCTTCTCCCCAAACTCCTTTTCTTCTCTTTGCTGAATCTACACAACCTTGAGGAGGCATATTCCATTTCTTCTTTCTTCTTGCCGATTGTATACAAACTTTGAGACCATTGCTTTGTTCACTCATCATTATTGAAAACCAAAACTAATCCATCATTCCTCTTCTTCTTTTCTTTGTTTGCAAAATCCTTCAAGAATCACTCCATTCTAATCTATTTCACTATAGCCGAATCTTTCATCTCATACATATTTTTCTTCTCAACTGTATTACTACTCATACTTTGATCAATCGAAATATTGTGGAAGGCCGAAACTTGGAGTTTCCGAAGTCATCGTTTAATCGCTAGAAATCGGTTCTAAAATCTTAAAGGTAAGGGTTCTTCAAGGATTCTATAAATCATTCTTTATTCATTAAGATGGTGATGATTAACCGATATTATTTATAGGGATTAAATTGCTCGATCTACCCAATCATTGATCACTCGGAATTAGTGGTCAACGATGAGTGGTCTTTTAGGAAATCAAAATTAGGTGTGTAATCCCGTACCTTCCGTATATGGTGTGTAATCTCACACTTCTCTAAAATTTTGTATGAAATATTCTGTGAATCGGTCGAAATACCGAAGAAAAATCGAAAACCGGCATCCGTGATCACTCGGGCGTGCGTATGATCGTAGTGGTAATCGTATTTTGTAATAAAATAGTTTCAGTTAGAAACCGTGTCGTGTATTTGAAAAATCAAGAAAAATAGGAGAAAAGGAATTACAAAGTGAATAAGATATTAGATTAAAGATTACTGTGTCTATTTTAATATGGAAGAAACGGAGAAGGAAAAGAAATTTTATATTTTGAGATATGAAAATTTTAGTAAGACTGGTTCTGAATGATTTCGGGGTATTCTATTTTGTCTTGGAAAAATCGTATAAAATTGTACAAAGTGAATTAAGAGTTATAATTGATATGTATGGATTCCTTGGTGAACCTATTTTCAAAAGAAACAAGTGGGAGCAGTATCTAAAAAGCGTACAGTAAGATATTTGAGATTAAGATAAGAGAGGTCAGGATCATTGGACAATGAAATAAGGGAAACTTCAAGGAATAAAATGTATTAAATGGTTAAGCTAAAAATTCTGGAAAAATTATAGGAGAAAGATATATGAGTCTAGTTTCAAGGAAAATTTATGGATTTAGATTTAGAGTTTTCTAACTCGAGTTATGGTCAATTTAGTTAGTATGACGCAGTTGGACAGTTTCGATTTTATGCCCCAAATTAGTAGTTAAGCCTAGGTTGTGAAATTACCATAATACCCTTAGAGGGTAAACTACCGAAATACCCCTGGGTTGCGAGATTACCGAATTACCCTTAGTGAGTAAAATTACGTAAATTACGAAAATACCCTTTATGGGCCAAATTGAAATATGTTGCTATATGGGCCGATTGATATGTTGCTATATGGGCCGATTGATATGTTGCTATATGGGCCGATTGATATTTGCTATATGGGCCGATTGATATGTTGCTATATGGGCCAATTGATATTTGCTATATGGGCCGATTGATATTTGCTATATGGGCCGATTGATAATTTGCTATATGGGCCGATTGATAATTTGCTATATGGGCCGTTTGATATTTGCTATATGGGCCGATTGATATTTGCTATATGGGCCTTTTTGATAATTTGTATTAATGGGCCATAATTTTGTAATAAATATCCGAATAAATTACTGTTGTTATATTGTGATTTGTTATGCATTATATACATGATTTGCATGGGATGGGATAATGATGAAGAGAAGTTCTGGTAGCTCTGCTACATAAATCTGGTGGCACTGCCACAAATATGAAAAATGGCAACGCCATGTAAAATATGTTAATCTGGTGGCTTATCCACAAATTTGATATAAATGGCTTAATGCCTACATTTGGTGTGTTGGCGGGGTGGGTGATTAAAGCTCCTCACAAGTGTGTTGGTTGGTACGGGTGGTGTGTAGCGAATGGAAAACTAGGTTTGGTTTGGGAATTGCATATCATATGCACATTATATATGATACATTTATATTATTGTAAATGGGCTTTGGCCCAAATAATAGCTTAATGGATTTTGGCCCAGTGGACAACGGTAAGTGGGTTACACACTGAGTTCTTGTAACTCATCCCCCTTTCTTTCTTAATCATTGTAGGTAATGCTCCGTAGTGAGGACTTGGGCCCATGGATGACTCGGTGGAGGCTATACTTTCGAAATGGTGTTATCAAATTTTAAATTTTCTATTTCCGTTTATTTTATTATTTTTCTATTTTGGTTTAAGTTGTAATAGGGCCTCTGGAGTATTTTATTATTTGCTTTATGGTTGTTATACTTATTATTTTGCTTAAATTGTTTAAAACGAGAATTTTTCTAAAAACGTAAATAAAGTTTTTCCAAAATCGATTAACAAATGGATTTCAAAATAAACTTTTACAAATATGATTTAACTCGAACTTTCTTTCAAATTATTAACGACATTTTCAAAAGTCACGGATTTAAAGTTCAATTCCTTGATTTGTGATTCATCAATCAATCTTTCAAAAATACTTGTATTTTATCAACGGTTCCGCAATGTTTCAAGATGCTTTTGCAACTCTATTTCAAACATCACATTTTCGTAAATCGTTTATTTCAAATATGCTTTCGCAACCAAAAAGGTTTATTAAAGATAATTATGTTTTCACGTAAACACAATTGCTTAAGTGTTTTGGGTTTTAACAAAGAGGCTGTAATTCGCAAACAAGTTTTTAACAATTGCAAAGATGGTTTTGAAAAACACTTTCATGTGGCACGCCAGATTCGGGCCTAACTTCTAGGCCGGGTTTGGGTGTTACATGAGAGAAAAGAGAGAATGATGAGGGATGAGGGATGAGGGATGATGAATGAGGGAATGAAGGGGTCTTATTTATAGGTGAAGAGAGGTGGGTAGTTTGCTAAAAATAGCTGGGTTTTGTCTCTTCCAACTTCTTCCATGAGTGGCCAGCCACAATTAGTGGAATTTGAGCTGATTTTTGCTTGATTTTTAAGCAATTTAAATGCCATAATAAGTCAGGACCGAGACTCGGTCCAATGTAAATCTTCGGACAAATCTCTAATTTCTTCAACAATGCAAGGACCTTGTGTAATTAAACCAAAAAGTGGTTTAAGTGGACAACCATGTGTAGCCGAATTTGGGTTGACTTGGTCTTCAATTTGGACGGTTTTTATAATCCAACAAAGCTATCAGACCTGTCCAAAATAAATCAATAAGTTTGAAGACCAAGGAATAAAATTTATCCGATTTAAATAATTAATTACAACTCAAATTATTAATGAAATATTTAAAATGATCTATTAAATATAATTTTATATTTTATTATTTAATTTAATCATGCATGGCCCATTTTATGTCTTAAAAAATGTAATATGTTCAAATCAATATAAAACAAGCCATTTTATGCATGAAAACTATATAATAAAGCATAAAATCACATTGTAATAATTTCTATGTCCTAATTTCATATTTTCACATATTTCATTAATTTATTAAACAATTACTTAGTTTTAACAACAAATTTAAGTAAAAAGGTGATAAATTACATAGGAAAAATCCTATATATTTTTCATTTTACACACCCCCAAACTTAAATCATTGCTTGTCCCGAGTAATGTTTATGCATAGCTAAAAGGTCTTGCTAAGGCAAAATTGCTAACTCTGTAAGCAACATCAATCTTTGTCCCATAATCATGCATTAATAACTTCATGTTCAGAGATCTCCTTTATTAACAAGTAATTCATATGCAAACATTTTTAGAGTTTTGTACTAAGTTTCAAAATATGCCAACATGAATCATAGTTTGTATGTATGTTACAGCCACAGATAACATTCTTCATTCAAAAAAATTTCTTATCAATCAAGCAAATAATCATAAGGTTTATTTATGATCTTCATATGTTGAACTTAGTACTTCCTCTCCACTAATGTAGGTGACATAATCATCAAATCCATAGGTCTTTTATAAGGTTGTAATGGGGCTCGGTTAAAGGTAGGGATTTTAAGAGATGAGACATTTTGGTTTCAAAATCTTAACCTTTAACTTTGTCTTGGATTTCTCGAAATAAAACCTTTTATTTAAGTGAACCTTTGGAACACCCCCAAACTTATTTTGAACTCAAGCTCATACATTTTTCCTTTTTGGAGACTGAGCAAACTTTTCTTCGCTCTTTCTTCGTCTCTTTTTTTATTTTTTTTATTTTAAGAATGAGCACATACATCTTTTTGAAAATTTCCTCAAATGTTGATTACCAAGACAACTATAGTTAAGATGGGTGCGCAAAATTAGGATAACTTAAAAAGATGGTAATGTGGCTTATAATGTAGGTTCATTGCAAAAAAAACAAGCCTTTAAGCTCAAAATTACAGTTTCAAGGGTCTAATATCATAAGGTTGGCTTGAAAAGGCTTAAACGATCCAAAGAAATAACGCCTATATCATTTTAGATTTTTATGTCCCCTAGGATTTCGCCTCAAGAAAGTTACTAAGTCAATTCTAAAGATAAACCTTCATGCATGTCTAATCTCAAGAGAAACTAAGTTTTCATGGCAAACATTACTAAGACTAAGATCATACAAGCATTCCATTCTTCAAGATAACATACTTTCACTCAGATAAAATCATCATTCATACTTGCATACATACTATCTCATTAACAAAAAAAAAAATGTCTCTAAACATTCATTTATTAAAACATACTTATGAAAGAAATGATTGAAACATACTTGAAAAATTAAAAATTTGAGCAATTTTTGTTTGCCTTACCTCCCTTTTAAAAAGAAGCAATGTCCTCATTGCAAGAACAAAGTAATGAATGAAAATTGAACACCAGGTAAGGTTGTAAAGAAAGAGAGGTGAGTCATTAACACTGCTTAAATACCAAGTCTTTCCTAATAACCCAATCCTAGACATGTTCGTTCCCATTACCACATCACTTAGTCTTTTTCTTTCTAAAGAAGTGTTAATTTTATTCATGCTTGCTATGTTTTATTCTGCAGAAATTAAATCTTAATTACGAAAGAAATAAATTCCTAAAAACCTAAAAATAATTAAATAAATAACAAGACAATAATCCCCCCTTTTATTTTTCTGACTCATTCCCCTTTTCTTTTTCAACTCCATCTCTGCTTGCACAGTCAGTATCTTCCATCCATGTAACACCCCCAGACCCGGCCCAGACGTTATGGCTGAATCCAGGAATGTCACATCAAAGGGATAATTCAAAATGATTTTATTAAGTTAAAAATCTAGATTTAAGGCTTAGAAACTCAGAATCCTTGCAATTTATTAAGTTGTGATAAAAGCCCATGTTTTAAATTTAAGAAGTTTATCCAGGTTCAACAATTAAGTAAACAGTTGAAACAACAAAACTCAAAATCCAATATCAAATCAGAGTACAAGGCCTTATTACATCCAATGAAAAAAAAGTAATTAAAATCATGTCTTTTGAGACAAATAAATAAAACTTCTAAGTATCTTATAGTGTGGCCATCTCCGAATCCTCTCCCACGTCGAGCCATCTACTGAGGGTCACCTGAAACATTTAATAAAAGGGTGTGAGTTTTGAAACTTAGTGAGTACGACCCTTGGTAACCAATCAACATGCAAATATCACATTGGGCCTAAGCCCTATCAAATTCGGTGGTCTTGGGCCTTAGCCAGCAATGACCTCACATCACATAGTATCACATGAATGCAATGCACCCATCCCAAATCCAACCCTGCACTCCATTTACCTTCCAACCCTACACTCCTGTGGGGATATAAATATCAACCCACTCATCCCTACACTCCAAAGGTAGCACCAGCACTGGCACTACTCAAACGTTGCAGCAAAGCTGCTATAATGGGCTTAAAGCCATCGGTGGATCCACGGTCGTCAAGCGACTATGCGATCCTCAAATCTTCCTCCGTATCATCAAAACCCACCCAAATGCAACATATATTTCATGAATGCAACATACACAATTTCACACATTAAGCACTTAGGGGTATTTTAGTCATTTCACTATCCAAGGGTATTTTCGTAATTCTACCCTACAGAGGTATTTTGGTAATTTTGCAAAATAGGGGTATTTTGGTAATTTTGTAAATCAGGAATATTTTGGTAATTCTGCAAATCAAGGGTATTATGGTAATTTACCAAATCAGGGGTATTTTAGTAATTTTGCAAATCTAAGGATATTTTGGAAATTTCCAAACTAAGGGTATTTTGGTTATTTTCAAACTAAGGGCATTTTGGTAATTTTCAAACTAAGGGTGTTTTGGTAATTTTCAAATCAGGGGTATTTTAGTAACTTTACAAATCTAAGGATATTTGGTCCCTCTCGGGTTTTAGTTATGAACTTTGGCCCATCAACAAGTCCTTGCGGCTAAAGTGAACAGACACTATGTACCAGGTAAGATTCCATAGAAGAGAAGGTGGGCCACTAGGACTGCTTAAGTACCAAGCTCTCCCTAGATCCAATCCTAGACATGTATATGTCCGTTGCCACACTCTAACCCAACGACTTGTCCACGGACATGTTTAATTATTAGATTAAGTCTTATGCGGTTTAAGAGTTGTTCATAACTAGGCCTAAAGTCCATTAAACCCTAGCATACTTGTCTACGTCCCCATAAAGCCCATCAAGCCCATTTCACATTCATATAGCCCATTATGCCCAAATCACATCCTTATGGCCCATTAGGCCCAGATCTCATTCATATGGCCTATTAGGCCCAAAAAAATTCCAGATCATGTAACATGCATGACTAACTCAATTCATACAACCAAATCAATCAATTTCATCAAACTTAGCCTTAGGGCCCACAGGGCATATTTAGCCACTTTCGGCTTTTTGGCTTTCCGTCATTGCCGATATCATGTGTGTGTAGTGTTTGTACACACCTGGTTACTGTGACGTGCTATACTATCCTTGGTCTTGAACCTACAACCAACCAACCTTCAATCAATCACCCATACTTAATCAAAATATTTACCAAAAGCCGAAGCCTTACCGTAACCTTACCGTGTGCCACCAGGTTCTAATAGCCCTTCCTTAGCTACTAATCATGAGTATCCCCTAGATCTGCACTCACACATACACCATCAAACTTCGAGTGACTCATAATCCACACAAGTCACCTCTATAGATCATACTCACATTCGGCCATTTACTTAAACCATAATCGAGTTGAGTACACTTACACTTTGTTAATGATCCTTACCACGCTTGCGATCTCTGAACCTTACCCTTGTTAATACAAGATTAACAACAATGAGAAGTTAGATAGCCCTTTGACTTTTAACAAAACACACTAAGGGGTTAACTGAATACTTACCGAATCCACTTTTGATCCTGCGGCCTAGATAACTACTGAACGAGATTCGGATTTTAATCTTGATTGATAGTAGGTAACAATCGATTTGTGATGGAGGAAAACAACAAACTAATAGGGATTTCGGCAATAAAAGAGTTTGGCTATGAGAGAATTCGGCAAAAAAGGATTCGGCTCTAGGAGTTTTCGGCAACAAGGCAAGGTATTTTCAGTTGTGGAAAAAATAAGGTTTCGGCAAGGAAAAGAAAAAGAATGGACGATTCGGCATTACCTAGGACCCCAGATTCAGCACACATACATTTATATAGCCTATAGCCGAAACTTAGCCACCCCTAAAGTCCAATTCGGCACCACTTCATCCACTGCTCATCTCCTAATTTTTCTCCATGATATCTCCCTTATCATTCTCCTAAATTCTCTCTACTGATCACTTCTCCTTAGAGTCCCTCTACACACCACTTTCAGCCTTCTAGAAGCCTAAAATTAAACTCCAAAATAAAACTAAGCTAGCACTCGAACCTCAGACCTCCTTGCATGCATATGTCACCACCTCTCTACACCTTAGTGGCGTCACTTAGCCACTTCACTACAAGCTTCCTTGTGACATTTTTTTACTTATTTTTATTTAAAAGCCCACTACACACAACCCTGATTCCTTAATTAAATAAATTAAGAATCCTCCACCACAAAACTCGAACCCAGAGCTTCTCCAACACACCTAGACACTCCAAATTCATTAAACCTTGAAAGCCGTCATGTCATTTGTCATTTTCTTACTCACTTAAAAATTTTATGAGACCCAAAGCCCAATAGGCCCAATTCTTCTAGGCCCAAATTCGGGGCGTTACAGTCCATGTCTCAAAGATAGCATCTGGGAACTTAGGAACAAAAGTATTAAAGATATTCTTAAAGTATTTCAAATTGAGTCATCTCTAATTTTTTCATATTTCCAGTAAGTTTGTTGTTGATTGTGCATGAACTTGCACATATCCATCAAAATTGACAACTCCGATCTCCTTGAAGCACTTGCAGAAGTCGGCATAGGAGTTGTAGATTCAAGTTCAACACTTAGCTTGAATGGTTCTTCTTCTGGCTCAACCCTTGGTTCAGGGTTTGCAGATCCTTCAACTGGGTTATGGCTATTCGGTTCCTTGTCAGATTCTTCTTCTTTAGTGTCTGTAACTGAATTATCTTCAGTTTCAGTTTCATTTGTTGCCTCCTCGATATCTGGCTCAGTTGGCTCTTCTTGCTCGCCTTGATTCAGCTCATGCACCTTCTCTACTGACCTTTCAAGATCATGATTTGTAATACACCCTTGAACATATCACCCTTCAGATTTGCTTGTATTTTAACATGGGCACTTAAGAAAATTGAAGTGACTAATGATGGGAAATAAGCACTTCCACAAAATCATGAATCTCCTTGAGAATAATTTTCCCAACATTAATGAACTTTTCTATCAAAATTACATATAACAAGAGCATCCATTCCATTGAGATGGTGGAACTATGTGAGATAGGCATAAAACTGTAGCGAACGAAATAAAACCATACCTTTGCTACTGGTTTTAGGTATTCCCTTCGGCAAGAATAGCTCCCATACTTTCTTATAATCCGTTGGGATTTCAAATTTGTCACAACATCAAGCATTTGTTGATGAAAATCCCAATTGATATTGTTCATCATAGGGTAGTACTCATCTTCTTCAACATCAGGTAAGTTAAACAAATCATTGATGGACTTAGAAGTAAGAGGTACCTTTTTCTTTCGAACGATGGCCTCAGTGGCATCTTGCATAGTCAAACTAGCATAGAATTCTTGAACTAGTTCATCATCTGGAAGTGAACAAGCATCACAAAATCGCTCCCACTTGAGAGCATTGATTTTCTTTCTAATCGGTATAGGAACAACCGTCAAATCATTACTCTTCAAGTCAAAACCTTTTTCCGGCATCATAGGTTGATGTTTGAAGATTCAATCAAATCTCTCTTTCACTTCTTCATCAATCAAAATCGGGTTTTCAGGAGTAGTCTTTAAAGATCTAGTTCTTTTGCGAGACATGGTATCTTCTCTTGAAAATTGGCCAAGTTTCTACACAAGGGGAAAAAGAGAAATCGACAAGGTGGGTAAGGACTTGCTACGACGAAAATCTTGCGATGGCAACGACAGCGTGCGACAGTAACGACGGTGTGCGACAGCAACAACGGTGATGTGCGGTAGCAACAACGGCGATGTGCGGAAGCAACGTTGGTGCTTCGGCAATCTTTTTGTGACTACAATAGGTGATTTCGGCAAAAAGGGAAGAGAAACTAGGGTTTTTTTTTGGAGATTTGAGGCTAGCGGCACAAGAGGGAGATTTAGGGATTTTTTTTTAGGGTTTAAGCAATTTGTTTTGAGGGATATGAAAAATAGTAGAGTGAAGAGGAGTTTATATAGGGGAGAATTAAGGCAACATGTAGTGAAAATTTAGCTACATTAGGGTTACTTGGGAGGAAAGTAATGAGAGTGGCGGCAAAGTATGGATTTTTCCCTCATTTTTGCTATCTTGGGCCTTAAAACTTAGACTGTATTTACAAACTTACTCAAGAAAAAAACTGATTAGTACTTGGGCTAAATTTGACCTCCTTTATTAACATAAAAATTTAAAATTCAAACAAAACAAATGAAACTTAAAAATTTTAAATCTTAATTAGAAAATTTCTTATTAACAAATTACATTAAATTAATTCCCAGGAAAGGTTAGAGGGGTCACAACGGTCCCACTTAAGTTCCAATCTCCTTAGATAGAATTAATTAAATGTAGTAAGTTAAGAAAATATGTTTTAATTAATTATTTATTTAATAAACGAGTTCATGAAAAATCAAGGGTCTGCTAATTTGAACGAGGATTCAACTTGCTCAACTTCACCATCCCAGTAGTGTTTGAGACGTTGACCATTAACTTTAAACGTACCTCTGTAATTGTCGTGTAATTCAATAGCTCCATAAGGATAAAATGGGTAGATGGTATAGAGTCCTTTCCACCGGCATTTAAGCTTCCCAGGAAATAAATTCAATCTTCAATTAAACAACAAAACCTTCTGACCTTCTTTAAACTCGTGAGGTTGTATATGACTATCATGCCATCTCTTTGATCTTTCTTTACACATTTTGGCATTCTCATAGGAAAACAACCTCAGCTCTTCCAACTTATCAAGTTGTAACATCCTTCTTTCACCGGCTTGCTTAAGATCAAAGTTCAACTGCTTCAAAGACTAGTGAGCTCTATTCTCCAACTCTAATGGCAAATGACATGCCTTTCCAAAGACTAACCGATAAGGAGTCATTCCTAACGATGTCTTAAATACTGTTCGATAGGCCCATAATGCATCATCGAGCCTTCGAGACTAATCTTTTTTGCTACTACGTACTACCTTTTCAAGGATACCTTTGATTTCACGGTTCACTCTTTCAACTAGCCCATTAGACTGGGGGTGATAGGCAGTAGCAATCTTGTGCTTCACATCATATTTGTCAAGCAACCACTTAAGCCATTTGTTCACAAAGTGAGAACCTTCATAACTAATAATAGCTCTTGGTGTCCCAAATCGTGTAAACACATGCTTATGTAGGAATCGCATGACTACGTTAGCATCATTTGTAGGGTATGCTTCAGCTTCAAGCCACTTGGATACATAGTCCACAGCAACTAAGATGTATTTGTTCCTATACGAAGAAGGAAACAGGCCTAAGAAGTAAATGTCCCACACGTCGAATAATTTAATCTCCAAAATGTTTGTCAAAGGCATCTCATTCCTCCTTGATATATTTCCAGTCCTTTGGCATTTATCACAGTTCTTCACATACGCATAATCATCTTTAAATAGTGTAGGCCAAAAGAAACCTGCTTGCAAAATCTTTGCTGCAGTACGTGAACCACCAAAGTGTCCCCCACTTTGAGATGAATGGCAATGATACAAGATCTCAGAAATCTCACTTTCAGCTACACACTTTCAAATTATATTATCTGTACACTGTTTAAACAAAAATGGATCCTCCCAAAAATAATACTGACTATCATGGAGGAATTTTTTCCTTTGTTGGTATGTCATTTCTCGAGGAATTATTCCACATGCAAGATAATTCACAAAATCAGCAAATCAAGGTGTTTCATGAATTCGACTTACTTCAAATAAGTGTTCATCTAGGAAATTCTCGTTGATAGGAACACATGATCGAGTTACCTCATCTTGCTCCAACCTTGACAGATGATCAGCTATTTGATTTTTGATACCTTTTCTATCTTGGATCTTAAGGTCAAATTCTTGGAGTAAAAGTATCCAACGAGTTAGCCTCGGTTTTGCATATTTCTTCGTGAGCAAGTATTTAATGGCCGCGTGGTCAGTAAATACTGTAACTTTGGTACCTATAAGATATGAGCGAAATTTGTCAAAAGCAAATACTATAGCAAATAGTTCCTTTTTAGTTACTGTATAATTGAGTTGGGCTCCCGTCAAAGTTAGAATTGCATAATAAATAGGGTGAAACACTTTGTTTCTTCTTTGACCCATCACAGCTCCAACAATGTAATCACTTGCACCGCACATCAACTCAAAAGGTGAGCTCCAATCAGGTGTAACGATTATTGGGGCTGAGATTAACCGTTTTTTTTTTTTAGATTTTCAAAAGCTTCTAAACATGCTTTGTTGAAATCAAACACTGTATCTTTCTCTAACAACAAACACAACGGTTTAGAAATTTTCGAGAAATCTTTGATAAACCTTCGGTAAAAACCGGCATAGCCTAAGAAACTTCTGACTCCTTTCACATTAATTGGGGCCGATAATCTTTCAATTACATCCACCTTTACTTTATTGACTTCAATTCCTCTCTTTGAGATTTTATGCCCTAAGACAATCCCTTCCTTAACCATAAAATGGTGGCATTTTTCCCAGTTAAGGACAAGAATCGTCTCTTCGCATCTCTTCAGTACCTTAGCCAAATTACTCAAACAAATATTATAAGTGTTAACAAAAATAGAAAAATCATCCATGAAAACCTCAACAAAATTTTCAACCATATCAGTAAATATTGCCATCATGCATCGTTGAAATGTTGCAGGTGCATTGCATAAACCAAAAGGCATTCGCCTAAAAGCAAATGTACCGAATGTACAAGTAAAGATTGTTTTATGTTGGTCCTCCGGAGCTGCAACTATTTGGTTATATCCTGAATTGCCATCTAAAAAATAATAGAATTCATTACCTGCTAGTCGATCTAACATCTTATCCATAAAAGGCAACGAAAAATGGTCTTTCCGAGTGGCTTTATTCAATTTTCTGTAATCAATGCAAATTCTCCAGCCAATAACAATTCTCGTTGGAATCAACTCGTTACGCTCATTTTCAACAATCGTGATTCCACCTGTCTTCGGCACACACTGCACCGGACTTACCCACGAACTATCTGAAATAGGATAGATGATTCTTGAATCTAACCATTTGATCACTTCTTTTCTCACAACTTCTTTCATAATAGGATTGAGCCTCCTTTTCTCATCAATTCGAGCTCTTTCACCTTCTTCTAAAATAATTTTATGCATGAAAAAGAAGGACTTATACCTCGAATATCAGCTATGGTCCAACCAATTGCTTTCTTAAATTTCTTTAGGATAGCAATTAGTTGCTCCTCTTATTCTTTTGTCAGTTCTACTAAAATAATCAAAGGTAAAGTGGGACAGTCACCTAAATAAATGTATTTCAAATGGGAAGGAAGTACCTTTAGTTTGAGTTTAGGTGGTTCTTCAATTGAAAACTTGGGTTGCACAAATTCTCTAACTTCTAACTCCAACGGTTCAAACCATGTGGATTGAATAAAATTCCTCGGATTGACTTCCATCAAAGCCATGTTTTCTTCACCTTCTTCATCCTCCAAAGGATCAAAATCTAAGGCTTTCTCCAATGGATCTTCTTCAAAATTGCTTTCCATAGAAACCAAGGTTTCTATCTCTTCCATAACTAAACACTCTTCTATTGGATCGGGAAATTTCATCGCCTTAAGAATGTTAAAGGTTACCTAATCGTCTTGAACGTGCATGGTGAGTTTACCTTTCTGCACATCAATTAACGTTCTCCTCGTGGCTAAGAAAGGTCTCCCAAGGATGATCGACACCTTTTTATCTGCTTCAAAATCTAAGACAATGAAATCAGCAGGAAAAATAAATTTATCGACTCTTAGCAAAACATCTTCGATCTTTCCCTCGGGATATGCTAAAGATCGATCCGCTAGCTGAAGCGTCACAGTTGTAGGTCTTACTTCACCTATCCCTAGCATCTTGAAAATAGACTTAGGCATCAAGTTGATACTTGCTCCTAAATCACACAAAGCTTTACCACAGTAAGATTCACCAATGTTACAGTTTATAGTAAAGCTTCCTGGGTCTTTCAATTTCGGTAGTAGTTTGTTCTGAAGGAACGCACTGCACTCCTTTGTCAAGGCAACAGTCTCATACTCACTCAGTCGTTTCTTCTTGGACAGTATATCCTTCAAAAACTTCACATAATTCGATATTTGTTCTAAAGCCTCTACCAACGGAATATTGAAGTGTAACTGCTTCAAAACATCCAAAAACTTCTTGAATTGTACCTCTTATTTCTACTTGTGTTACTGCAATCTTTGCGGATATAGAGGTGATGGAACTTTCGGTTGAACCGGACAACTCTTCTGAGTAGGTAAATTTTCATCCAAAGAAGATGTTAAAGTATCTAAATTAACTAAGTTAGGATTTACCTTGTCAGTCTTTGCAGATTCTGACTCTTTTGGTGTAGGAATTTTAACAGTTGGTTAATTCTTCTCAATAGGCTTATCTTCGACATTAATCAATCGAGGTTCCAGAATTTTACAACTTCGCAATGCCACTGCTTTGATATGTTCTTTACCCAAATTTCTTGGATTCTCAGTATCGCTCGGTAAGGTTCCTTGCGGTCTATTACAAAGCTCTGTAGCTAACTGACCCATTTGGTTTTCCAAAATTTTCAATGTTGTTGCTTGGCTTTGGATCAAAGCGTCATTCTTTGCCATGTATGCTTTCAACAAGTTCTCCAAACTGTTTGATGCCTCAGCTTGAGGTGGTTTTGGAGCTTGCTGATTAAACCCTTGAGATTGGTTGGGTCTATGCTACAGTAAGTTATTGTTCAGTCCATTTCCTTGGTTGCTCCAAGAAAAATTAGGATGATAATGCCATGAAGGATTGTAGAAGTTGGACTGGGGTCCTTGTCCACTCCTATTTTGATGTTGGTTCCCCACATAGTACATTGACTTGGGATTTGATGAAAAATTCTCAAAAGAATGACCTTTCTCACAATACACACAGGAAACTACTTTAAACGGACTTGGTGGCTGAGTTGAAAAATTATTAGCACTGTTAGCGGTAAACTGTTTTAACATAGAGGAAATAGACGATACCCGAGCTGATAACGAAGTGAGGGCATTAACTTCATGAACTCTGGCTACATGTCTTCCTGAAGCTGTTCGATTTGTTGGCCATTGATAGTTATTACTTGCGATCCTCTCGATGATCTCATAAGCTTCATTATAAGACTTAGACAAAATTTCACCATTCGTAGAAGCATCTACCATCAATCTTGTATGTGCATTGAGACCATTATAGAATGTCTCCAACTAGATACAATGAGGAATCCCATGATGCGGACACTTACGAAGTAACTCCTTGAATCGCTCCCAAGCCTCATACAAAGACTCGTCATCCAATTGTTGGAAAGTTGTGATCTCGTTCCTCAACTTAGCATTTTTGCTAGGCGGGAAATACTTAACCAAAAATCTCTCTGCTGGGCATACCATTGAATTGGCCCACCGTTTGGAGCATTTGAAACATAACTGGTTTCAATTCAAATTGGGTTGCCTCAATAACTGGCCTTCTAATTCCTGGATTTAACTCACTGAAAAGTGGCACAGCATGTTGTCTGATGCATCGATCCCTATCATCGGCAATGAGGATAGGATTTTGTACATGATCGACTTCATTACCTTGGTCTTGATTCTGATTTCCAAGGTCCATCTTGACTTGTCTTTGAGCTGTTCGTTCATGTCTTCTTTGCCTGACAGTTCGCTTAATTTTAGGGTCTACAGAGAGTAAATCGATAATCCGATCTATGCTCATAAACACCTCAAAAAAAAAAACAAAATTTAAAAAAATAAGTTAGTAATGTTAAAAACAAAAAAATTGGAAGTAAATAATTTCACAAAAAAAAGACTGTGGCAACAGTTAACAATCCCCAGCAATGGTGCCAAAAACTTGTAACGCGTAGGTTTGTGCAAGTGTACACAGTTGTTATCAAGTAATAAGTAAGTATCGAGTTATCGTCTCCACAGGGATTGTATTTGTGTCGAGTCACTTAAGTTGTAAAATTATATTAACAACTTGGTAAATAAAAACACAATATGATTGAGAAGTGATAATTAAAATTAAATATATTAAACTAAATGCAATGATACCTAATGCAAATTATCCTAAATATGCAAAATATATGAATGAAATAGATTTTAGCAAAATTAAACACAATTTGCAACAATTATAACATAAATAAACTAGGATAATTACTTTAATTAAATTCAATTTATTATCAACATGCTTAATAACATTCGGAAAAACATTCTATGGCAACTCGATCTTTCATGAGTTTGGAAACCACATTAGGTCCTTTCGGAATCCTTTACTTAGTAAATAGGCATTTTACTTATCTTTATTTACTAAGGGTTTCTTAGCATTCGTGTGAGGTAACAGGAACGTGTTAGGTTTGAAACAATTTAATCACACAAATCTAAAAACTATGCAGATAACAGAGCTTGGTTAGAGTTGTTATGCAACCTGCAATTTAATCGGGTTAGGATCTAACTTGAGCATGCACATTTCAATTATGTATCCACTAGTCGTCGTCTGGTTAGGATCGCTTAGCCAATTCAGGTGCATTTTAATCACATATGAATGAAATACATACTTGATTTTAATTGAAAACATGATCGATTGAGGCACAAACATTATAAGCATAAATCAAATAAATATTATTTAATCAAAGCAATCATCCTAGCTTAAATAAAATTAAGCTAACATTGTTGTAAACAAGAACAAAGAACACATAGCAAACATTTTCAAATTAAATTAAAGAAAATAAAGATTAAACCCTAATCAGAGTGGCTGTCACCCAAGATTCTAACCGACGAGGCTCCTTCTCTCCTTTGCTTTGCTCCTTTGCTGATGGCTCTCCAAAGTGGTCGAACAAGGGCTCTTTAAGAGGCCTAATTGCTAAAATCTCTGTGAAGAGATGATGCTAGGCGTGGAGAATGGAAAATACTAAAGAGAATTGAGAGAAAAGAGAGAATGATAAGGGACGAGGGATGATGAATGAGGGAATGAAAGGGTCTTATTTATAGGTGAAGAGAGGTGGGTAGTTTGCTAAAAATAGCTGGGTTTAGTCTCTTCCAACTTCTTCCATGAGTGGCTGGCCACAATTAGTGGAATTTGAGCTGATTTTTGCTTGATTTTTAAGCAATTTAAATGCCATAATAACTCAGGACTGAGACTCGGTCCAATGTAAATCTTCGGGCAAATCTCTAATTTTTTTTTACAATGCAAGGACCTTGTGTAATTAAACCAAAAAGTGGTTTAAATGGCAGCCATTTGTAGCCAAATTTTGGTTGACTTGGTCTTCAATTTGGACGGTTTTTGTAATCCAACAAAGCTATCAGACCTGTCCAAAATAAATCAATAAGTTAGAGGACCAAGGACTAAATTTTATCCAGTTTAAATAATTAATTACAACCCAAATTATTAATGAAATATTTAAAATTATTTACGAAATATAATTTTATATTTTATTACTTAATTGAATCATGCATGGCCCATTTTATGTCTTAAAAAAATGTAATATGTTCAAATCAAAATAAAACAAGCCATTTTATGGATGAAAACTATATAATAAATTATAAAATCACATTTTAATAATTTCTATGTCCTAATTTCATATTTTCACATATTTCATTAATTTATTAAACAATTACTTAGTTTTAACAACGAATTTAAGTAAAAAGGTGATAAATTACATAGGAAAAATCCTATATATTTTTCAGTTTACAACTGTATTTAAATTTTTATATATTTTTGAACTATGAATTTGTTTATGTTTGATAGTAATTTGAATTGTTTACAATTTGGTACAAAAGGTAAGATATGAACCAAATCATAAAGAAATGTTAAATTGAATATGATGAACTACAATTTGAGATATTTAATAAACTAATAGTTGATTATGACCAATTGAATCATTTTGATAGGAATTTGATTGATTACCGAGATAGAAGAGTAAATTGAATAAAATTAAAAATAATATAACTTGGTGAAATTAGCTTGGAATTGAGACGACTCATACTATGCTATGTATGAAATGATATCTTGATTGATTAATTGATGATACTGAGATTGATAGAATGAGAGTCAAACTTGTAATAAACCAGAAATTGGTTACCCCTATTAATTGTTCGGATTGAGTTAGATATAGTTGTCATGTCATAGGGTCATATTACTGAGTAAAACCATTGTTGTTGGGCAGTTAGGGTGGTAGATATTGTGCTTTGAGTCATTTTTGCAAGGCAATCTAGGATGACATATAGATTGAGATAAGAAAACCATTTTTGTCGGGCAATCTTGGGTGGTATTATATATCTTTATAGCGTCATTGTTGTCAAGCAACCTGGGGTGACGAATGTGTGTGTAACAGCTCGGTTTAGACCCTAGTCAGAACAGTGGTTTCAAGACCAAAAATTTAGGGTCATAAAAATATGTTAATATTATTTTTGGTGTTTATAGTATGTGATTGAGTATGTGTGAAAATTCTGTGTGAAAATTTTATCGATTGACTGCTTAATTAGTAAAAAGGACTTAATAGCGTAATTTGTAAAAGTTGTGTGCTGATTGTTAAAGTGTCTATTTTTCATGGCTTACTAAATGAAAGGTCCTTATATTTTAATTGGACCATGGATAATGGAGATGGACAAAAATAGCCTAATGTTTGATGGTTAAATGGTTGTTTAATAAAAGGGAAATTGGTAAAACATGAAATAAGTTAATATTAATTATAATAAAACAAAATATAGTGGCATAGTTGTTCATCCTTCATCGAAAATTGAAAGAAAAAGAAGAGAAAAATGGTTAGCTAGGTTCGGCCACAGTCTAAGCTTCAATTGGGTAAGTGTTTTTGATCCGTTTTTGATAATTTCTATGTTTTTGTGATCGTTGCTTTGTGCTCTAGCTAACCCATGCTTTAATTTTAGAATTTGATGGTGATTTTGTGATATGCCATTGATGAATGCTTGAGCTTTGTGATAGTTGATGATGAAATATGAAAGATATGTGAATGATAAACATATTTTTTCTTGGAATTTTTAGTGAAATTGAGTAATTTGGGCCTAATTGTGAAAATGAGAAATGGAAGGACTAATATGTGAAATAAATGACATGTGTGGATACGATCATAGTGAATATTCGGCTAAGCATGGATGATATGAAATTGTGTGTATTTGATGATTTTATGAAATAGGGACTAAAGTGTCAAAATGTAAAAATGTGAGGGCTATTTTGTAAAATGCCCTAAATATGTGTGTAAGGACTAAATTGAATGAATTGGTAATTGAATGAGTTGAATTTGAATGTGTATAGACCAAGAAAAGAGAAGTTCAGATCGAGATCGAGGCAAAGACAAAGTGCTCGATTAATCGACCGTATCGGTAATTCGACATTCGAGGTAAGTTCGGATATAATACTTGCCATTAAACTTTTATCTATATGATGAGAAATGAATGAATGTATATTAATGAAATGGAAATGAAACACCCCAAACCCGGCCCACGAGCCTTGACCGGATCTGGTATGTTCCTCGAAGGAAACCGGTTCAAAATTCGTTTATTACTTTGGAAAGACTATGTGTTTTGAAAGAAAAATTATTATTGGGTTGGGCTTGAATTGAAAACTAGTTTATTTTACTAAAAACCCTTTACTTTAGGTGACAAAACGTTTAGGGTTTGTTCTAAAATAAATTTACTTAATTCATTAATTAATAATAGTTCGCAGTCATAACAAATAAAAGTAAAAATAAAGAAATTCAACTATGGCCTTATTACATCAAATAATCCCAAAATTAAAATTTAAAATACTTAAAATAAAATAAAAGTCCAAATCGTAAATTTCTTGCTGTGCATGGCCATCCCTAAGCTTCTGCCGAACCCGGTCCATTACTGATCGTCACTTGAAAATAGTCCCACAGCGGGGTGAGTCAAACAGACTCAATGTGTAACCAACACTAAGAATTAACATTTCAGGCATGCATTACCATATCACATACATATTCATATAACAGGTAAAAATAATGATGCAACCCAAACCCAAACCTAGATAGCCATCCGCTACACTTCCCCGTACCAACCTACACACCGTGGGGACTACTAAGTCGACCCTCCATCCGCTACACACCATCGAAG
The DNA here is from genome assembly GCA_005393395.2 of Gossypium australe. Taxonomy (NCBI): domain Eukaryota; kingdom Viridiplantae; phylum Streptophyta; class Magnoliopsida; order Malvales; family Malvaceae; genus Gossypium; species Gossypium australe. Next base: position 20,342,603 of record CM016619.1, on the reverse strand, counting down.
GCAGTCGCTGCAGTTGACGTGCTCATCGCCCTTATAGTTTCGTGGTCTTAGGTCACCACTTTCAGATTACGTGGTCTTAGGTCACCACATTCAGATATCATGGTCTTAGGTCACCACATTCAGATCTCGTGGTCTTAGGTCACCACATTCACTTCCCCCTTTTCAATAACCCATATGGCCCATATCATACATATCATGCATATTACTTAATTTCACATTCTTATCACTTTTCACATGTTACATATATAACATAATTTCATATTCCTAGTAGGAGTAGGAAACGTACCTGAGTACTTTTGTACCATTACATGGTACCTTAGTCATAATTTCACATTCTTAATAACACATTTACTATAAAACATAGCCATGATCATATTAAAACTTAGGGTAGGGTACACACCTGATTTGCTTAGCGGTTCACTTAAATCCCGAAAAGCTTTGATCTAATGCCTTAGATCTCAATTTCTACATTCGGCCAACCTTAATATATTAGCATAAAGCCTATTCGGCTATAAAACCAAATCCTAGTAGGATTTGTATACTTAAAACCTACCTTGTTGCCGATTGGGACACCAACAAATCCCGGAAACTTGTATTCTTCTCCTCTGAAATCGGCTAATCACTAAATCCCTTGAATCGGTTAGTTTTCGGTTAAAACAAATAGATCTAAGTACTTAAGATAGGGCCTTGGCCGAATATGTGAGTACACTTACCTTGAAATTCTCAAATCCCGAAAAGTATCCCTTCTTGGAGTCGACAGTTGCAGGATCCCGAAACACTCCTTATAATTTCGGCCACAAAATAATAATGATATTAGTTCCTATATTGCGGCTTAAAGAAGAGAATAAATTGATGACCATAAAATTCTTACCCTTAATATTGAATTCGACAGATGTAATATCCCGAAATTGGGCCTAGTAGGATTGGGCCGATTGGGCCTTGGGCTTTAGGAAAAATTTGAGTATCATCTTGTTGCTTGTGTTAATTCAGGTATGATTTTATTGTATGCTTAATATAGTCTTGTGAAGGCTTGGAATTAATTGGTTTAGAATAATTTTTAGTATGGAGAATTTAGTGAAGTGGATCAAGTGATTATGATGCTTAAGTTAATTTAAGTGTTTAATGTTAGCATAAGTGAGCAAGTAGTAAAGTGGTGTTGGCGCATGAGTAATTGTATGAGGGAAGAGGTTCGAATCCTATGGATGACATTAAGAGGACTTTTTATTTTTGCATGTGTATGGCATGTGTTGGTCAACTATAATTAAGATAAGTTTGGACTTTATCATTTATGGATAGTAGACCAAAGGGTAAAGGCAAGTTAGTAGTTAAGGTAGGGAATCAAGATGTTATGGAAGGTTTAGGGGACAAAAGGCTTGATGAGTGGGGGATGTTTTGGAAGTTTTTCCATGGTCATTTGACCATGAACCTAGACGGCATAAGGGGCTAAGGGGGTTGGTTTAATTGTGATAGTGATTAAGGGGATGATAGGGAAGAAATGAGGAGGAAAAAGGGGGATTATGTTGGCATGTGAGTTGGCCGAATGTGGTATGGGATTAGGGGGTACTTTATTTAAATTTGGTTTTCATATTTTTATGGATTTGTAATAAGGCCTGTTTATTTATGTTTTGGATTATTTATATGTTTTGGATTTGACTTAAATTTGGCTTACAAATTTACATGTTTGATATAATAATTTGAGCATAAAGTTTTCTAAATTACAAAATGCGATGGTTTTTAAAACGTTACTATCGGGTAACATAAATCATTTGATAATTTTAATATCTTAAGTATTTTCGATAACTCATACTATTTTCATAAAACTCAACTTTTCCAAATTTCTTTTAGATACAGTTTTCAACCTAATCACTTTGGTTTCTTTAAAATATTAAAAGGTTTTCAAAAGTAAATTATCAACTTCAATTTATTATACACTTGTTTTCTACAAACAAAGTTCAACAAAGAGTTTTTTCACAAAAATTTAATCGTTAACTCGTTTTTCTTCAAAACGTTTTCCTTCGTGGCATGCCAGATTCGGTCATGGCGTATTGACCGGGTTTGGGGTGTTACAACAGATCCCTCCTGACACCACTTCAGAGATTCAGCTTAGAGACTTGATGAACAATCGGCTATGAGCCCCCTATGCATTCGGTTTCAAAGATGAAAGAAGATAGGAATATTAGGCTTAGAAGGAATCGGCTAGGAGGCTAAAAGAAAAAGAAGAAAAAGATGGATGCTCAACAACAAGAAGAAATTCGGCAGAGAGGAAGGAGAATTTGCTTAAGAAATTCGGCAAAGGAAGAGTGAATGAATGAATGGCCTCTTTTCCTCTAGTAGCCGAAATTACTAGCTAGAGTCCCTTACTTGGCCACCACTCTCCCTTATTTTGATAGCTTTATCCCTTGAATTATCACTTTATTAAAAGAATTTAATCCAATAATAATCTCTTGAAAATAATGATAAATAAATCTATTATTTATCTCCTATTTAGCCGAAATTTAAAGAGAATAAAACTCCTCTTTTAAAAGCCTTATTGCCGTCCATCTCTCTGCTCCTTGTAGCAAAAATAAAAAATTTATTTTGCTTCCTAAGTGACTCGAACTCAGGCCCATTTGCATAGCTTGTGGCGTCACTTACCTGGGCCTTAAGTGGTATCTCCAGGCCACTTTTCCAAGCCTGTTTGTGTGTCATCTTTCACATGCATTTTCTCTTAAGGCCACCTTGCCTTAGTTTTCTCTTTTAAACCTTAAAACTCAACATTTTCTAAGTCATTTCCTTACATTTCCAAGTTTCCAAAAACGTTCGTTTCCCTCCTTTAACCTAACATTTCCTTACATTTCCAAGTTTCCAGAAATGTTCACTTTCCTCTTTTAACTTAACATTTCCATACATTTTTAGGTTTCCAAAAATGTTCACTTTCCTCTTTTAAACTTAACATTTCCATACATTTTCAGGTTTCCAAAAATGTTCAAAATACATTCATAATACATAAGACATGTCATTTCATACAATTAAACCAAAAATGCATAGGCCCTTTTCAGGATGTTACAGGAAATGTGTTAAATATATATATGAGTTCGAGTATTGAGGCACTAAGTGTGCGAATTTAGAAACGAGACAAAGAAGATTAGCACTGTGTGTGCGATACCGATTTAAGTTTGGTTCGATATAGAGGCACTAAGTGTGCGATGTTACTTAATCTTCGGCTATGATTTGGGCACTAAGTGTGCGATTAAATTCAATGAATAACGAAAGTTGATTGATATGAAATATTGAGAAATGAGTAGCATGTGTGATTGATAACTAAGTGTTGGCTAAGGTACGTTCGAAAACTATGTGCTTGATGAGATTATAAATGAGTTTTTGGAATATAAATTGAGCATATCAGCTTTGGATAGTGTGGTATGTGTGATGGTGAATTAATGTATGTGATGGATTGTTATTGTATAATATAATTGGATTAATGAGTTAATTGTATTATATCACGAACTTACTGTAACACCCCAAACCCGGCCCAAAACACCACGGCCGAATTCAGGATACCACTTAGGAAAAAGTTTGAAAAGAATTTGACATAAAGGTGAAAACACAATAATTTTTCCGTCATTTATAAAACATTGTATATTTAAAATTCTAAGTAAAATTATGTTGTTACAAATTCTCGGATTTAAAACTTTAATATAAGTTTTTAAGATATAAATTGTTTGAAAGAAAACATTCCCAGTTATTAGCTCGATAATTAATCCAACGTAAACATAATAAAATCCCCAAAATACTTTAAGTGGCCTTATTACAATAATGATTTACCCAATAATACTGAAAATATAAAGTGCATAAAACAAATAAGACATCTTCTGCATGGCCACCTCGTGTCCTCTCCAGCCCGGTCTAAGAATCATGTATCACCTGCATTGTTTTTGGAAAAATAGGGTGAGTCAAACCGATTCAGTGTATAATTATTTCACATGTCTCCACAAATGGGCTTGGCCCACCTCCACATAGTCCACATATGCAATCATGCAAAAATGAATCCCAACCCAACCTATTGTCCATCCGCTACACACCCCCGTACCTGCCGCACACACCAGGGGATTACTAAATCACCCTCCAACCGCTACACACCTCCTTGGCAGACCTGCTGCCCAAGGTCGTGGCATAGCCACCGATCACCTAAGTGACCCCACATGTCTGTATCCACAAGGTGACTCAAGGTCATCCTCAATCCACGGTGATGCACACAGCTATCATCCGTCCACGATGTGGCACATAGCCAACACCCCACCTTGATGAAGCACATAGCCAACATCAAGTGACGATGTAGCTCAAGGCTAACATCAGTCCACGTGCATGAATATGTACACCCTGTCCTTCAATAATCATATTCCAAGTCCCCATGCATATATATTTATCATGACAAAATAACAGTATAGTTCTAATGAGCATACATCACATGCTTATCACAATTTCACACATACACCATAGATAAATTAATATCATAAAACACTGACCTGGTTAACCGCTTACCCACCATGGGTAGCCACCATCTTAGTCATTATTCCCGGCTATCATACACATCATATACGCATATATATATAACCACACATACAATTACAGGGGATCAGTGCGATAATTACACACCTGATAACTCGAAGAATCACACTCTCAATATCGATACTATCCCTAACCGAAACTACAGCTATCTGCCTACGCTCCTGTTCTGACGCTGGCCCACACCCCGGTGGCCAATCCCGTACCGCAGAGACTGATCGCTTTTTAAACTTAGGGGTAAGGACTACCCCTTTCTCTCCTTGATTGGTACCCGCATCCATCCAAAATCACTTAATCAGAACATGCTGTTAATCGCTAACGGTATCGTCAAAACAAACTAAATCCAAACTTACAGAGTACTCTCACATTGAATAATCGAACCCAAGAGAATCCTTTAATGCTCCCTCACGTTGGCTACATACAAAAGATACACAAGATTATGGCCTTATGAATATTCGGCCATCCCTAAATACCAAGGCCAACCATTTGGTTTCGGCACCCCAAAAGAAAAAGAAAAGAATCCAATTGCTAAGGAGGAAAATACTTACCACTACACGTTTGAAGAGAGATCAAGAGTAAGTAGTCGACAGCACTACCCTCAGAGAATCGGCTTTTGGATCCCAAAGAAAAAGGTTTCGGCTAATCAACAAAAAGGTATTTCGGCTTTATGAAGTCAAGTAAAAACTGCGAAAAGAGAAAGAGGGAATTGTGGTTTATGATGTTTCGGCAATGAGAAATAGTGAAGAAAAGATGAGAGGAACAACCTTGATAGTCTCCCTAAATTCGGCTAGTGGTCAAAAAGAAAGGAAAAGAGTTGAACACCTAAGGGTTTTTGGCACAAATGAGAGAATGAGATGAGAGAGCAAATTTTTGGCAAAAAGAGAACTAAAGAAGAAAAAGAAATGCCAACAAGATGACCACTCCCCTTTTCACTACACAATTTCGGCACACACACCCCACTACAACCCAAAAATCGAAAATGCCACCCTCCAAAGCCCCACATTCGGCCAACTCTTCATCCCTCACCCAAATCCCTTCTTTTTCTCCTACTTTTCCTCTCCTACACTAATTCAAACTCATTTGAATGAGTCAAACTCCTAAAAACTCTCTCTTCCTTCCATCCAAACACTTAGACCAAGTCCACCCTCATCCCTTCAAAGTCCAAATGCCGTCCAACACCTTCCCCCTCTCTTGACGCAAAACCCAAAAATAAAACAACACTCCCTTGTTGTCTGCGTGACTCGAACCTCCTCCCCTGACACCCCTTGTTGACGCAATCTCCCTTGCACCTTAGGTAGCGTCCCATGCCACTCCACCACCTCACTTCTTGTGCCATAAATCCCACACTACTGTCCTTAAGGCTTAGCTCCCCTAGCTCTCCCTAACCCAGTTTAGAATAAAAATTTTCCTATGGCCTCTACCAAAGCCCAAGGTTTCCCGAAACCTCCAAACACTTCCAAACAGCATACAGAGCATATAAACACACAGATAAAATTTTAAAATATGCACAACCCCCAAATCACGGGTATTACAGTTCTACCCCCTTAAAATAATTTCAGCCTCGAAATTACCTGATCAAAATAAGTGAGGGTGTTGCTGTCGCATTGCCTCCTCTGGCTCCCATAAAGCTTCTTCCGATCCGTGGTTATGCCATAACACCTTGACTAGAGGAACTGATTTCCTCCGCAAGACTTTCACATCCCGCTCTAAGATCTGAATCGGTTCCTCCTCATAAGACAAGTCTGGCCTCAACTCAACTTCCTCCACTGGCACCACGTGCGATGGATCCGATCGGTACCGACGTAGCATCGAAACATGAAACACATCGTGCATCTGCTTTAACTCCGAAGGCAATTCTAACTGGTACGCCACTGGTCCAACCCGCTTTAGAATTCGATAAGGTCCTATAAACCTGGGACTCAGCTTACCCTTGCGTCCAAACCTCATCACTTTCTTCCACGGCGAAACCTTAAGAAACACTCGATCACCCACTGCAAACTCTATTTCTTTCCGCTTAAGATCTGCATATGACTTTTGTCTGTCAGATGCCTCCTTCAACCGTGCCCGAATTACCTTAACCTTTTCTTCTGACTCTGGCACCATCTCTGGTCCCAAAACATGACGTTCCCCTAGTTCCGTCCAACAAGTAGGTGTCCGACACCTCCGCCCATACAATGTTTCATAAGGCGCCATTCGAATACTTGCTTGGTAACTGTTGTTGTAAGCGAATTCTGCCAAAGGCAAGAATTCCTCCCAACTGCCCCTGAAGTCGATAACACATCCCCTTAGCATATCCTCTAACACCTGAATCACCCTTTCAGACTGGCCATCCGTCTGCGGATGAAAGGCCATACTAAAATCCAATCTGGTGCCCAATGCCTGATGCAACGCCCTCCAGAACCTCGACGTAAACCTAGGGTCCCTATAGATATAATCGACACCGGCACTCCATGCAGTCTCACAATCTTTGCTACATACAACTTCGCCAACCTCTGCAAAGAGTAATCAACCCGAACAGGTATGAAGTGAGCGGACTTTGTCAACCGATCCACTATCACCCACAACGAGTCCTTCTTAGTCGGCGTAAGAGGAAGCCCACTAACGAAATCCATGGTGATTCTCTCCCACTTCCACTACGGAATCTTCATTGGTTGCAGCAATCCCGATGGTACTCGGTGTTCAGCTTTGACCTACTGACACGTCAAGCACCTTCCCACAAATTTCGTAACCTCTCGCTTCAATCTAGGCCACCAAAACTGATCCTTTAGATCCCTATACAACTTACTTCCCCTAGGATGCATAGCGTAAGGGCTACTATGCGATTCCCGAAGAATTCTCTACCTTAACTCCTTATCTTTCGGCATACAGACCCTACCACGAAAGCACAAAACCCCGTCGTCATTCACACTGTAGTCCTCCACTCCTCCACTCTGAATCTGTGCAAGCTTAGCACTCAGAACATCGTCCACCAATTGTTTCTCTTTAACTAGACTTAACCATGTCGGCTTCACCTGCAACTCCGCTAACAGACTCCCGTCGTCATAGAGACTAAGATGCGCAAACATCGCCCTTAGATCTGATACCACTTTCCGACTTAGTGCATCCGCCACCACATTCGCTTTACCCGGGTGGTATTCGATCGAACAGTCGTAATCCTTCAGTAGTTCCACCCACCTTCGCTGTCTTAAGTTCAACTCCTTCTGTGTCGACAGATACTTCAAACTCATATGGTCCGTATAGATCACTGACTTCTCCCCATATAAATAATGCCTCCACACCTTCAAAGCGAAGACCACCGCGGCTAACTCCAGATCATGCGTCGGATAGTTAACTTCATGCGGTCTTAACTGCCGAGACGCATAAGCAACAACTTTCCCTTCCTGCATTAGTACACAACCTAACCTAGTATGAGAAGCATCACAATATACCACAAAATCTTTCCCTGCCACAGGCTGAATTAAGACCGGAGCTTCTGTTAAAACCTTCTTCAACTTCTCGAAACTCTCTTGCTGCTTATCTGTCCATATGAATGGTACCTCCTTCCTCAACAACTTTGTCAATGGTGCCGCTATTGAAGAGAAACCCTCAACAAATCTTCTATAGTAGCCTGCTAAGCCCAAGAAACTGCGGATCTCTGCCACCGAATTAGGTGGTTTCCAATTCAACACTGCCTCAATCTTCCAAAGATCCACCCTTATTCCTTCCGCCGATACTACATGACCTAGAAAAGCAACCTCTCCTAGCCAAAATTCACACTTGCTAAATTTGGCGTACAACTTCTTCTCCCTTAAGACTTGCAGCACCACCCGAAGATGCTTATCATAATCTACCTCCGACTTAGAATACACCAGAATGTCGTCTATGAACACCACGACGAATTGATCCAAGTAGGGTTGGAAAACTCGGTTCATCATATCCATGAACGTAACTGGAGCGTTCGTCAATCCGAATGGCATTACTAAGAACTCATAATGCCCGTATCTTGTCCGGAAAGCTGTCTTATGGATATCTGCTTCCTTCACCTTAAGCTGATGGTACCCCGACCTTAGATCTATCTTTGAAAACACCGCAGCCCCTTTAAGCTGATCAAACAAGTCATCTATCCTTGGCAACGGATACTTGTTCTTGATCGTCAGCTTATTCAACTGGCGATAATCTATGCACATCCGCATAGATCCATCCTTCTTCTTTACAAACATGACCGGTGCTCCCCAGGGAGACACACTGGGTCGAATAAACCCGCGATCTAGCAACTCCTGAATCTGAGCCTTGAGCTCAACCAACTCCTTTGGTGCCATTTTATACGGAGCGATTGACACTGGTGCCGTCCCTGGCAACAGGTCGATTCCAAATTCTACCTCACGATCTTGAGGCAATCCTGGAAGTTCTTCTGGAAAAACATCCACAAACTCCTTCACTGTCCTAACCTCCCCCGCAGTTGCTTTCTTAGTATCTAAGGCACTAACAAACATCAGAAAAGCCAAGCATCCCTTCTTTACCATCTTTTCTGCCTTAAGAGCCGACACTATGTTAGACAGGTAGTCTCTTCTATCACCTATCACTGTAACCTCATTGTCTTCGAAAGTCCTCAACGACATGCGCTTAGCAGCACAGTCCAGCTTCGTACGATACCTCACTAACCAATCCATCCCTAGGATCAGGTCAAATTCCCCGAACGGTAGCTCCATCAAGTCAGCTGGAAACACTACCCCCTGAACTTCTAAAGGCACGTCTCTAAAGAGTTTATCTACCACTACAGATTGCCCTAAAAGACTAAGTACAGTCATCTTCCTAGAGACAATTTCAGAGTTCACACCCAAAGTTCCAGACACCACACTAGCAACGTACGAATGAGTTGACCCGACATCAATTAAAGCCATAAAGGGTAACCCGTAAATAAGAAACGTACCTGTGATAACATTTGGTGCATCTCCTATTCACAACGTCTGGCTGCATACACCAACCCTGGCTGCCTTGCATCTGAACTCCCAGCACCTCTGCCTGGTGCTCCACGACCTCGGCCAACGCTATTTCCTCCACGGTTCGGACCACGACCTCTTAACACCTGATGACCACCCCTTCCTGGCTGCACATACCCTGGACCTACTGTTCGAGCCCTATTCGGATCCTGAGGACAATCTTTAATCAAATGAGACTTAGACTTGCACCTAAAACACTCCCGATCCCGTCCCCAGCACTCGCCAACATGAAACCTTCCACACCGAGCACACGGACGGTCCTGATTTCCAGCAGCTGGCATAGAAACACGAGCAGAATTTTTAACCCTCGATCTTTTCTGAAAACCTCCAGAAGACCCTGATGATCCAAAACCTCTCTTGTTCCGACCTCTGTCCTTATCTCTGTTCTGCCTCTCAGTCCGCTTGACTTCCTCGGCTATTCGAGCTTTCTCTACCAAAGTTGCAAAGTCCCTCTCCTGATGAGGAGCTATCAGTACCCGCAGCTCATCTCGCAACCCATCCTCAAACCTCACACAGTGCTCGTAATCAGTAGCAACAATCCCTCTGGCATACCGACTTAGCCTTAAGAATTCTGCCTCATATTCCGCTACTGACTTACCCCCTTGTACTAGGTTCAGGAACGCTTTTCACTGCGCGTCCACGTAACTAGCTCCAACGTACTTCCCTTCAAACTTTACGTTAAAGTAACCCCAGTCTACTCGGTCTGCTGGAGTACCCTCTTTAACAGTGAGCCACCATTGGTAGGCCTCATCCCGAAGTAAAGAAACAGCACCTTTCAGCTTTTCCTCCGCAGTGCAGTCCAAGTTGTCCATGATCCTCTCGACTGCCTCTAGCCAGTACTCTACCACATTCGGGGCTACCCCCGAAACTCCCCTAAATATCTCGGCTCCATTCGCCCTGAGCCGCTCTGGCACTGACTTCCGAGCCCCAGCACCCATGTTTGCTCCCACAACTCTTTCTAAAACTCGCAGCATAGCCTGAGAGACTGCGTCATCTCCACCCGTCTGATCTTGATCCTCCGTGCCCACCGTTGGTGACGGCGGCACATCATTTTTTGACCTATGGCCAGACCCCACTGGTTCCGACACTGTCATTCTGCCCCTACCATGTCCACATGCGTTGCGACCACGTCCCCTAGAACTCATGTCTACTATCGTCGCGTCTTAATCTGATTTAAGAAATTTTATGCATTAGCTATTTGTTCCACTGATTATTCGCGAACAATTTTATGTAAAGAAGTTTTTAGTAGTAGTTCTTTCGATCAACCAAAGTTTTCATCTCAAGTTTACTACTCTAATTCAGAGAGTCACATTCATTCATCAACAACATCCACTACACTAGTTTGGGCATTTTGTCTGTTCCCAACCCAGGGGTATTTCCGTAATTCATCCTATAGGGGTATTTTAGTAATAAATCAGGGTTAATTCAAAAATCTTTATAAATCAAAGGCATTCCAGAATTTTCAAAACTCGAGGTTATTTTGAAAATTTTTCCAAATCAAAGGTATTGCAGAAATTTCAGAAATCGGGGTTATTTCGGTAATTTTGTAAATCAGGGGTAATTTAGTAAATTTTTTTCAAACCGGGATATTTTGGTCATTTTCCAGTCTTAAGGTAGTTTTTACAAAACAGTGTAGCTGGTCCCTTTCGGGTTTTAATTATCGGGTTAAGCCGGTGAATAAGTCCTCTTGGTGAGGGTGAACTGTCACTACGCACCAGGTAGGATTCGAGTGAAGAGGAGGTGAGCCACTAGGGCTGCTTAAATACCAAGCTCCCACCGAATCCAATCCTAGACATGCGCACAACCGTTGCCACACCCTAACTCGGTGACTTACTCACAGGTTTGTTTGGTTGCACTTAAGTCTTATGTATTTTGTGTTGGAGTAAGCTAGTTCTAGGGTTCAATAGCTCCTAATCTACTAATCTACGATCCCATAATGAACATAAAGTTTCATATACCAATCACTTCAGTAGTTAGGGGTACTTACCTGGTGGACTTCGGGCCGGAGACATAGGTGCCATGCTAGAATAAACCTGAAATAGTTCATGAAAGTCTATGTTTTTGAAAAGCCCATCTTTGAAAAATGTTTTCGGGCCCAAAACCCTCAAAGCCGAGTTTTTGAACCTGGCTCTGATACCAAATTGTAACACCCCAAACCCGGCCCAAAACACCACGGCCAAATTCAGGATGCTACTTAGGAAAAAGTTTGAAAAGAATTTGACATAAAGGTGAAAACACAATAATTTTTCCATCATTTATAAAACATTGTATATTTAAAATTCTAAGTAAAATTATGTTGTTACAAATTCCCGGATTTAAAACTTTAATATAAGTTTTTAAGATATAAATTGTTTGAAAGAAAACATTCCCAGTTATTAGCTCGATAATTAATCCAACGTAAACATAATAAAATCCCCAAAATACTTTAAGTGGCCTTATTACAATAATGATTTGCCCAAAAATACTGAAAATATAAAGTGCATAAAACAAATAAGACATCTTCTGCATGGCCACCTCGTGTCCTCTCCAGCCCGGTCTAAGAATCATGTATCACCAGCATTGTTTTTGGAAAAATAGGGTGAGTCAAACCGACTCAGTGTATAATTATTTCACATGTCTCCATAAATGGGCTTGGCCCACCTCCACACAGTCCACATATGCAATCATGCAAAAATGAATCCCAACCCAACCTAGTGTCCATCCGCTACACACCCCCGTACCTGCCGCACACACCAGGGGATTACTAAATCACCCTCCAACCGCTACGCACCTCCTTGGCAGACCTGCTGCCCAAGGTCGTGCCATAGCCACCGATCACCTAAGTGACCCCACATGTCTGTATCCACAAGGTGACTCAAGGTCATCCTCAATCCACGGTGATGCACACAGCTATCATCCGTCCACGATGTGGCACATAGCCAACACCCCACCTTGATGAAGCACATAGCCAACATCAAGCGACGATGTAGCTCAAGGCTAACATCAGTCCACGTGCATGAATATGTACACCCTGTCCTTCAATAATCATATTCCAAGTCCCCATGCATATATATTTATCATGACAAAATAACAGTATAGTTCTAATGAGCATACATCACCCAATGATTTCCATAATATCTAGCAAAATAATTATTGAATAAGTAAAATAAATGCATTATTTACATATCAACTTTCCATTTCACATAATAACCATAGTCATAGAAAACACCTTTAAGCACAACATTTCAACCCATTTTCCATGTCACCTATGTCACCTTTTATCATAAACATATTATTAAATCAATTCACCAACATAATATACAAAACATGTAATTCCGCAAAATCAATTTAATACCACAATTTAGGTTTCAAATATACATTACGACGTTATTGCATTATTATTTACACACCAACTTACCTCGGATCCAGAAACGGTAATTTACCAACTTTCACGATTTTTGATTTTCCTCCCGTTCTAGGTCCAAATCTCATTTTTCGGGGTCTAAAACATCACATGTCACTTATTTAATTAATGTACTACTCAAAATAGTCCCTAACTCAAACTTTTGCAAAACTATAATTTTGCCCCTAAACTTTTACATATTTACACTTTTGCCCCAATACTCGAAAATTAAACTTCAGCCCTTGTTCTTATGTTTTATAACATGCTGATCATTTTTCCCTTCTATGGAAACATCAAATTCTTACTCTAACATACACTCATGGACATTAGGTATTTTTACCGATTATGTCGTTTTACTTGTTTTCACTTAAAATCGCTTAGTAAAAGTTGTTTAACATAATTTCAAGCTTCATATTCTACCATAAAACATAAAAATACACACTTTTCACCTATGGGTAATTTTCCAAAGATGAACCCTAGCATGAATTATTGGTAGCATAAGCTAAATCGAGCTATCGGGACTCCAAAATCGTAAATAACTTGAAAAATGGGGCTAGAACGGACTTACCATGAGCTTGGAAAGTTAAGAAAACCCTAGCCATGTCTTCCCTTGGTAAATTTCGTCCATATGAAGAAGATGGACAAATTTGGCATTTTAATTTTGTTTTTAATTCATTTAATTTACAAAAGGACTAAATTGCCCTTACAAAAAAAATATCTTATCTAACATATACCATATCCATTTTTGTCCAACAATTTAACCAATGGGCTAATTACCATTTAAGAACCTCTACTATAAAATTTCATAGCAATTTGACACCTCTAACTTCTAGAACTCAAGTTTTGCACTTTTTACAATTTAGTCCTTTTGACTAAATTGAGTGGCCAAACGTCAAAATTTTTCAACGAAATTTTCATGAAATCGTTTCGTGAAATTGTAGACCATAGAAATATAATAAAAATGAATTTTCTTACGTCGGATTTGTGGTCCCGAAACCACTGTTCCGACTAGGCCCTAATTTGGGATGTTACAAATGGGGCTGAGTTGTTCAGGGGCGTTAGTGGAGTTGCCCCTAGCCTGGCCGAGTATTGGATGGAGGCGACGAAAAGAATTATGGATGATCTGGATTTTACTACTGAGCAGAAGCTTGAGGGGGCTGTTTCCCTGCTTCGCAATGAGGCTTACCAATGGTGGCTGACTATTAAGGAGGGGACTCAGCCCGACTGTCTGAATTAAGAGTACTTTAAGATGGCTTTCCAGAGCAAGTATGTGGGAGCCAGTTACATCGATGCTAGGAGGCGTCAGCTTCTTAATCTCATTTAGGGAGACCGTTCAGTGGCTGAGTTTCTAAGATTGAGTCATTATGCCCAGGGCATGGTGGCGATTGAATATGAACGATGCGTCTGTTTCGAGGATGGACTCAGGGACAGCCTACGGGTTCTGATAGCTCCGTAGAGGGAGCGTGATTTTTCTGCTGTACTAGATAAGGTGAAGATCGCCGAGGAGGTTAAGCGCACTGAGCACCAAAACCGCAAGGAAGGAAAGAATAAGAGGGAATTAGAGCTCTCGAATTCTGTGATGAGGCCTAAGAAAAAGGCCAGAACAGATGGGCCAATGAGAGTGGGGCATCCTGTTGCACCTGCTGGGGTGGCGCTGCGTGGGCACTGTGGTAGACGCTATCCGGGCGAGTGTTGGAGGACTACTAGGGCACGTTTGAGATGTGGGTCAACTAAGCATCGTGTCCGGGATTGTCCACTGAGGACTGATCAGACGCAAGTTGCAGGTACTGGTATTGCGCAACCAGCGAGAGTAGCTCAGCAGCCACCTAGGGGCTGAGGTCAGGCTAGGGGTGGTAATGGCATGGGCCGAGGACAGAGAGCATCAGGTAGAGGTACGGGACCAATTGAGGCGAGGCAACCTGCACTGGTTTATGCTATACGTCGCCGAGAGGATGGTGATGCTCCGAACGTCATTACGGGTATGTCCTTAATTTTTGATGTACCATACACTGCATTGATAGACATAGGCTCTACACCCTCTTACGTAGCTTGCTCTGTGTCTGAAACTTTGGGGATTTTGATTGAGAGTATTTCAGGCAAGATAACTATTATGAGTCTGTTGGGGCAAGCTATTCGGGTTAGTAAATTGTTTAGAGACATTCCGCTAGAGGTTCAAGGGACAATATTTCTGACTGATCTGATGAAGCTTCCATTTAGGGAGTTCGATTTGATTCTAGGAATGGACTGGCTGGTCAAGTACCGAGTAAGTCTGGACTGTGCGACGAAAAGGGTGGTTTTGAGAACTGAGGAGGATAACGAGGTAGTGGTAATTGGGGAACGTCGGGATTATCTGGCGAATGTGATTTTTGCGTTGGTGGCGGAAAAGTTGGTATGAAAAGGATGTGAGGCATTCTTGGCCTACATCAGTGTTTCAAATTCCGAGGACTCTTCAATTAAAGACATCAGAACAGTAAGGGACTTTTCGAATGTTTTTCCTGAGGAATTACCAGGACTGCCTCCGAACAGAGAAGTAGAGTTTGGGATTGAGCTCTTCCCTGTACAACTCTGGTGTCCATCGCCCCTTTATAGAATGGCACCGAAGGAGCTCATGGAGCTTAAGGCTCAAATTCAAGAGTTACTGGATCGTGGGTTCATCCGCTCTAGTGTGTCTCCATAGGGAGTACCTACTCTGTTTGTGAAAAAGAATGATGGATCAATGCGTATGTGTATCGACTATTGCCAATTGAATAAGCTGACCATTAAGAACAACTACCCACTACCGAGAATAGATGATTTATTTGACTAGTTCCGAGGGGCTTCAATTTCTCCAAGATCGATTTGTGATCTGGATACCACCAGCTGAAGGTTAAAGAGACCGATGTGCATAAGACAACATTTAGGACTCGGTACAGTCATTACAAGTTCCTAGTAATGCCATTTGGACTGACAAATGCACCAGCAGCTTTTATGGATATGATGAACCGAGTGTTCCAGCCCTATCTGGATCGGTTCATGGTAGTCGTCATTGATGACATTCTGGTGTATTCAAAGACTGAAGACGAGCATGATGAGCATCTCCGAGTGGTATTACAAACGCTTCGCGAGAAACAGTTGTATGCGAAGTTCAGTAAGTGCGAGTTCTGGCTCTAAGAGGTAACCTTTCTGGGGCATGTAGTTTCTGCAGAGGGGATTCGTGTTGATCCGCGTAAGATTAAGGTTGTGCTTGAGTGGAAACAACCGACGAATGTGTCTCAAATCCGCAGCTTTCTAGGGCTGGTGGGTTATTATTGACGCTTCGTAAAAGGGTTCCCTTTGATTGCAGCACCATTGACCAAGCTTCTGCATAAGGGAGTTCCTTTTGTCTGGATCGATAAGTAGCAAGAGAGCTTCGAGAAGCTTAAATCTGTTTTGACGCAGGCTCTGGTTCTGATACAGCCTGAATCTGGGAAGGATTTCGTGGTATACAATGATGCGTCGCATGTGGGTCTGGGTTGCGTTTTGATACAGGATGGTAAAATGGTAGCTTATGCATCTCGTCAACTCAAGACGCATGAGGAAAACTATCTGACGCATGATTTTTAACTAGCTGCAGTTGTCTTCGCTTTGAAAATCTGAAGGCACTATCTGTATGGTGAGAAGTGTACTATCTACACTGATCACAAAGCCTCAACTATCTCCTCACCCAGAAGGAGTTAAACCTTAGGCAGCGTAGATGGGTTGAACTGCTTAAGGACTATGACTGCACCATCGAGTAACACCCTGGTAAGGCTAATATGGTGGCAGATGCTTTGAGCCGTAGGGCTATGACCGATCTGAGAGCGATGTTCGCTCGACTCAGCTTATTCGATGATGGGAGTCTGTTAGCGGAGCTTCAGGTTAAGGCTACATGGATTGATCAGATCAGAGGTAAACAGATAGAAGATAAGTCACTTGAGTTGCAGTTCTGTCATGTTAAGAAAGGGGATACTACGAATTTTGAGATTAACAATGATGGGGTACCTTGTTTTCGTGGTCGGATCTGTGTGCCAAATGATGAGGATTTGAGATAGTCGATTCTGAGAGAAGCGCATAGTAGCCCTTACGCTATGCATCCCGACGAGAATAAAATGTACCGAGATCTCTGAGAGTTGTACTGGTGGCTAGGGTTGAAGCGTGAGGTTACTGACTTTGTTGCTTGCTGTCTGACTTGTCAGCAGGTTAAGGCTGAGCATCAATTACCTTCAAGGTTGCTACAGCGGTAAAGATACCGATGTGGAAATGGGAGTGAGTAACTATGGATTTTGTTAGTGGGTTGCCTTTAACACCCACTAAGAAGGATTCTGTCTGGGTCATCGTGGATCAGTTGACCAAGTCTGCTCACTTCATTCCGGTCAGGACAAACTTTTCGCTTAAGAAATTGGCTAAGCTGTATGTATCTGAAATAGTGAGATTGCGTGAGGTTCATGTTTATATCATCTCCGATAGGGATCCTTGCTTCACGTCTATGTTCTGGAAGAAGTTGCATGAAGCTCTGGGATCAAGGTTAGACTTTAGCACTACTTTCCATCCTGAGACAGACGGTTAGTCCGAGAGGGTGATTCAAGTACTGGAGGATATGTTGAGGAGCTGTGTTATAGATTTTCGAGGCAATTGGGAGGAGTATTTTTCGTTGGCAAAGTTTACCTATAACAACAACTATCAGTCTAGCATCCAGATGGTGCCTTACGAGGCTTTGTATGGTCGTAAGTGCCGCACTCCCTTGTGCTGGACTGAGTTCGGAGAGCGACGTGTTCTGGGTCTGGAATTGGTTTCTAAAACTAAAGATAAGGTCCGGTTGATATGGGATCGTCTGAAAGTGGCATCTGATAGGCAGAAATCCTATGCTGATATGAAGAGAAAGGATATTGATTATTCTTTGGGAGACTTAGTGTAACACCCCAACTCATATCCGTCGCCGGATTAGGGTCACAAGGTGTTACTTACAAAAACATAAACACTTTTCTTATTATCTATGCATGCAATGATGTATGATTTAATAATCATAACAGATACAGTATTATCAAAAACCACAGCAAGATAAATTAAATTATAATAGTGTATAACATGAATGCTCAACTACTAGCAACTATCAAACAACAAATATATATATACTTATCTTCACAAGTTCACACGTCACGTCAATATATATATATATATATATATATATATATAACCAACCAATCATACCTACTCATTTCTTTAAGGTACATGAAATTCTCAATATTAATACACTATGACTGAGCACATCCTAAATTCTATTTATAACTGAATATATATATATATATATATATATATATATATATATATATGTATCTTAGAAATAAATAAAATTTAATAAAATCATGAATCAAAATTTCCATTCACTTCCTGATCTATCGCATATCATTTTCACATACAATTTATGCACAATATGTCATGCACTAACTTAATGTCTATCATTAATCATCTAAGTATGTATATAATGTAACCAAATATGTATTATCCAATCATTACTTTATTCAAAATACCATGAACCATAAAACCAAACCGTAACCAATATAATTATGCAATAGCCGAATATATATATATATATATATATATATACACCAAACTTACATCGTATTCAAGCCATTTTCGCATGGCTATATTATGAATATAGATAAAACATCATTCACACACTAAACTAGCCTATACATGCCTTTGTTTCAAAAATAACTAACTTGAATATACCAAAAGGGGTGATAGTATGGTTGACTTCCCAACGATCCGATGAGCCAGCAACCGAGTCCAAAATCTATAAAACCTACAACGAATGCATACAAGGTAAGCTCAAAAGCTTAGTAAGTCTCAAGCAAATTTTACTTTCATTAATAAAATATTTAAACATTATAACTTGAATCTCATTATGCATATACCATTAAAAACAAAGAATTCATCCTATGAAACAACTCTTGCCGAATACAATTAAATCATTATCTTAAGCATTTGTACCTTATCAATATAACACATGTAATTCACTAAAATCCAAATGATATACAAATATGTTATAAACATTAGCAAATTCCAACTTAAATAAGTACACATTTATATCCATCACATAAACTCATTTATACATCATTAGAAACACATCCAAATCTAACATACTTAACTGAAATCATAATACGCTAACTTACCTTACTTATAGCAAGCACAAAAGTTTATACTTACCCGAGCCATTAGTTCCTAACAAAAATTCATTTTTCATCACATATAAATCACGAGTCATTGGTTTATAAATATATATCACTGTCATTAAGCCTGACATATACACCGGCATTAAGCCTGCTAGGCATCAAAGCCCGAAATAGGTCACCGGCACAAAGCCTGCTAGGCACAGAGCCCGAAATAGATCACCGGCACAAAGCCTGCTAGGCACAGAGCCCGAAATAGATCACATGCTTAATCTTTCGATACACATTTTTACATGTTACTATCACCAACACATCATATACCTCACATTGCTTTCACATATCATATCAAATACACTATTTTATATCACACTTACAAAATATATATTCAACCCCATTTCCATACTTGAACATTCGGCTATCCCAAAATTTTATACTCAAAATGTTCAATTATCATCATTTAACATATTCATAATTATCCATTAAATAAATATTTGCTTAAGAACTTACCTTAGAAGTCGATAGATTTGAAATTTCCGGCTATTCGTTCACCTTAGCCTTTCCCCGATCTAGTTCTTTCTCTTTTTGTTCCCGATCTATGAAATGTCAAATAAGTTTTGTTCACATTCATTCTATCTATTTGCTCAAACTCAAAAATACACATAATTTAATTTAGAAACCTAAGAACCGAATTTCCTCCTTCATTTATTTAATTAAATCAATAATCACATAAAAATTTAAGCATTCAACCTTGACCGATTACACTATTCCACAATTTCCATTTATAAAAATATGTATACCCAAACAATTAAGGAAGAAAAAGACCACATATGGCCATCTCAATATTCGGCTGAACATAAGAGCATGTCAATATGATTAAGTTGCAACAATCTCACTTATCAATCCTACAAGCTTAAGTTACTACTCTCTATTTCATCATATTTTCTATCCCTATTCATCTCACATACCTTAATACAACAATTAAATCGCCTCCCATGACCGAAACTCAACATGCCCAATATCAACAATTTCTACTTGTTTTCAATAATGATCAAAGAAATCAACCCAATTCACATATAGATTATTAAGTTAAAGTTCAAACTCTTACCTTGCCTAGCACATGTAAATGGCCGAATGGAGAAGATGAATTTTCTCCTCTTTTTGAAGGTGAATTCGGGGAAGAAGATGAATAAGGGAAGAGAAAATAATTTCTTTCTTTTTTCACCTTTATTTAGTTAAAACCATATAATACATATTTTATTATCAATAAATATATTATTCATTTTATAAAAATACGAAAATAATCTCCTTCCTTCATCATTACCGTCCACTAGCATGGAAAGTGGGAATTTGACATGCAAATCCTTAAGTTTAATTAACAATTCACTTTACCCTTCTAATTTCATGCTCACTACTTTTGTCACCTTAGCAACTTAATCCTTTTTGTTAAATTAAACACTCAAACGATTAAATTTTTCTACGAGACTTTCAAACACATCAATTCACATATAATAGACACAAAATATAATATAAAAATATTTCTCAGACTCGGATTCGTGGTCTCGAAACCACCGTTCTGATTAGGGTCAAATTCAGTCTGTTACACTTAGTTTTTCTCAAGGTCTCGCCATGGAAGAAGGTCTAGAGGTTCGGTCGTAAGGGTAAGCTGAGCCCTCGATTTATTGGGACGTACCGCATTCTGAAGCGAGTGGGGCCAGTTGCATATCAGAGCTTTTTCCAGAACTGAATTGTATACATGATGTGTTCCACGTCTCAATGTTGAGACGCTACCGCTCAGATCCCACGCATGTTGTCCCTATTGAGGACATGGAGGTTAGACCAGATCTGACATTTGAGGAGGATCCGGTTCAGATTCTGCAGTGCGATGTTAAGGTCCTACGGAGGAAATCTATCCCCTTAGTGAACGTGCTGTGGCGAAATCATAGCACTGAGGAGGCCATTTGGGAGTCGGAGGATTCGATGTATCAGCAGTATCCTCACCTCTTCTGATCAGGTAAAATTTCGAGGATGAAATTTTCTTTTAGGGGGTAGAGTTGTAACGCCCCGATTTCGCTTAATTTTGGCTTTTATAATTTTGGCATGAGTGAGTGTCTTCTTCAGTGGTTATATGTTCTAGGTGTGTGTGGGAGGTCCCAAGCTCAAGTCTCAACTTGGGTAAATTTTGGTATTTTTATGAATAAAGCCCAAACTTTGGTTAGTAGGCTTTTAATTAAAAGTGTGCAGGTAATTAGCAGAATGGGCCTATTGGTCTGGTGGCTAAGTGGAGTGTTGAGGTTGTTGGAGGTTGGGAGTTCGAAACCTTGCATAGGCAAAGGATGTATTTCTGCTGCCAGTGCCATGTAGGTGTTTGTGTTGGACTAAAAATCTGATAGTAAGGAGAGATTTGGGGTGATGATAGGGGGAATATCAGAAAATCTGTTCACTTTTCGTCTCACTCTCAAATTCATTCTCGTCTTTTTGCTGTTCAGTTTTCTTTCTCAAACCCCAGTCGAAATTTTGCTGCTCTCCCTCTTAGCCGATTCTTCCTTCCTTTCAATCGTGTCTGTTACCTATAGTCAGGACGCGCGGTCGGTAAGTGGTTTTTCTATAGTTTTAGTGTTATTTTTTATTAAGCGATTAACGAAGGAATCTTTTTACTCATGTCTAGGTACTGCTCGAAGGCTTTAATCGAGTTCTCATGTTGCAAGACACTACTCCTTGCTCGTTAAAGGTGAGGTTGTCGGTGAGTTTCAGGAAATCTCCTGTTCATAACAACTTGGATTAAGTGACTGAAATTGGGTTTTTAATTGTCGAATATAGGTTCTGGAGTGCATGGGAGTGGATTTACATCGAATCGAAACCAGGTGTGTACCCGAAAATGCAGAAAATGAGGTTTTGGTGAAAGCCGAAAACCATTCTATCGACGCCACACGGGCGTGTGGTAGGTTTTGAGCAAGACTGTTAGTCACCACACGGTAGTGTAATCGACGAGCCAGACCGTGCGCCAGCGGCACGACTGTGTGCGACACACGGGCTCGGCCAATTGGGCCGTGTGGGCTACACGGGTGTGTGGGCCAACATGGTGAACCACACGGGCATGTGGGATTCTTGGCCAGGCCGTGTGATCCATACGACCTAGGCCAATTTGGGCTGTATGGGCCACACGGGCCTGCCACATAGGCATGTGAGCCCATTTTTCTAAAAAACTCTATAAGGTTGCACGGGTCGCCCAAGTTGATTGTGGACCTACCGTAGGGTCGGTAAGCAATACTTAGACCCCTAACTGAATGCTCTGTCTGTCTGATTTCTGTACTAAGCATGTATGATGATTTGAATATATGAGATTTATTTGCATAATAGCTTGTCATTTTGGTATGTTGCATTACATCGGGGTGGGTGGATTATGATTGGAGGAAGAATCTGAAAGGCTCTTAAGCCTGTTATCTGGTAGCTCAGCTGTAAATTTCTGATTATGTGCCGTATTCGGTACAACATGGTGTGTAGGGCTGGGTGCATTGATTTTATCCCCACACGGTGTATAGGGTTGGTCGGAGTTGGTGTGTAGAGGCTAGTAGGTAGGACTCTATTTTCTGCATATTCTGTCTAAAATGGGCTAAGGCCCTGAAATATGTCTGAATCTGTATCTGAGTGGGCTAGGGTCCACACCGTTTCTATAATGGGCTTAGACCCGACTTGTGAATTGATGTCTGTTATTTGATATTTCTGTGTGTGTATGTTTTTTGTGGGGATTACACACTGAGTTTGTGAAAACTCACCCCTTCTCTGTTTAATCTGTTCAGGTAATCCCTAACAGTAGACGGATCAGTGCGGCGGAGGACTCAGCGATGACCATGGTTTTGGACATTTTAATTATGGTTTTATTTTTCCATTATGGTTTTATTAAATCTGGGTAATTTTTATGTAATAAGGCCTTTACGTATTTTGTTTTAAATTTGGAATTTATGACGTAGTGGTACTGCGGTTAGAAATAGGAAAACTCAAGTTTTCAAAGTAAACTAAGGTTTTATTAAAATACATACGAATTTGCAAATTAGTTTTAAAAGCTTCTGCGAATGTATAAGGTTTTGAAACTGGATAATAAATAAATAAACAACACGTTTTGACGATAGCCTAAGATACCTAAAACTGGTTTTAACGTAGTTACATTTTCTAAAGCACTATCATGGGACGTTGCCAGATTCGGCCATAACGTCCAGGCCGAGTTTGGGGTGTTACACACGACTTGATGAGGAACCATGTTGTTACAACGAGGCCAAATCGATATGTCATGTCTCAAAACTTGAAGATTTGAAACTTTTATAAATTGGTTCTTGTTGAATCTCGGGCTAACTTTAGAGCATATGTAGGCTCTTATAAGACTCGAGAAAGGTTGTATATCATGTCTATGGTTATGTTTGCATGTAATATGTTTTTATTTGAATGTTAAATGTTTGTACTTACCCTGGCAACAGATGTAGCATCCTGTAACTCGGAGCCAACGATCGGTGTAACAACCCATTTTTCAGTGAAATCAGAAGAGTGGTTTCGGGACCACAAATTCGATCTGAAAATAAAATTTATTTTTATTTTAATACATGGTCCGCAATATGTTAGAAATGTCATGTGAAAATTTTGATAAGAAAGTTTTACTGATTATGTGCTTAATTACGAGAAGGACTAAATCGCATAAAATGTAAAAGTTGGATTCTAGTAGCTATAAGGATTAAATAGATATGGAATTCAAAACTTGAGGTCCTTATATGATAATTAGACCATTAAAGAAAAGTATGTAGATATTTTGGTGACTCATCTATGGAAATTTAGAAAAAGGGCAAGGACTAAATTGGAAATTGAAATAATTAAAAGATGATAAAAGATATCATCTTATTTTTTTATGTTATCTTCAACCTAAAATACATAGAAACCCTAGGAGAGAGAGAATAAACTTTCATGGCTTAATTGGGAAAGTTTCCTTGTCCCATTTTTAGTAATTTTGATATTTTTGAAACCAGGATAGCTTAATCTATCTATTTGGGGGATCAATTTGAAAAGTTATCAAAGTATAGAAAATGGTTCATGGATGAAAATTAGAAATTTATGGTAGAAAATGAAAGATTGTTGATAGATAAACAACTTTTACAAAGTGATTTTTGATGAAAACATGATTTAGGGACTAAAATGTAAAGTCGTAAAAATTGATGAAAAAATTATGAAATTTATAGAAAATATGTGTTGTAAACTCTATATTGAAATTTCAGTTAGGCTTGAGATAAGGAGTAAATTGCTTAAATTTCATTTTCCAAGCCTAGGGTTGAAATTGGAATTTATGGAAAAGTTAAGGACAAAATGGTAATTTTGCTTAGGACATAAATTGATTCCAAATAAATATGAAATGTGTGAAGTTGATGATTAAATTTATTTATATAGATCCGGACAACACAAATTTGAGGTTAGACCAAGGAAAAGAAAAGGTTTCGGATTAGTAGATTTTATACACGAACAAGTGTCGAGGTAAGTTCGTGTAACTTAATCGAGCATGTAATTATGTTAAATTAAATGTTGTGTTGTATGAAATGTGATTATTATTTATTTGAATTGTTTGGATGTTACGATATAAGAATGAATACATGCTTGAAGTGGTTGAAAAAGGGTTATGTTTCGTTTGAAAATTGAATTCCGATGAATATATGTGCTTTCCCGAAATGCATGAGGTCCTGCATTTGTTGCTGACGGATTTAGCTCAGACGAGTAATCCTATTGACCTCATTAAAGAAACGATTTAGCCCAAACGGGTAATCGTGATATAATACCTCTCGAGTACACGTTATAATTAGGATTTAGCCTGGACTGGTAATCCTAGTTGAGCTCTTTTGAGCATACGTTAAATAAAGGATTTAGCCTGGACTGGTAATCCTGTTATACAATATGTGGCTCGAGAGCGTGTTCCTTGATTTAGTGCCCTAATGGGTACTCTTGAAAAAGAATTGACGGGTTATTGAATCGTACACCTCGAGTGTATCACTTGAGCATCCATCGGAACTTCAATGTTTCAACGGGCAAAACTCTTGGCAATATGAGAGAATTATGAGATGGATTGATAATGTCTTGAACGAATATGACATGATGAGCTTATCTATGTTTACTTGATGTATATGAAAACTTTGTGACTAATATGTTTGATTGAATGTTTGTATTTAGGCAATTTTGCCAAATTGATGGAAAACATGTTATTATATGCTTACATTTAATAAATAGGATCGGTAAGTTTAGTTTTCCGTTATACGAACTTACTAAGCATATAATGCTTACTCTGTTTTATTTTCCCTTGTTTTATAGTGCTCAGAAGCTCGCGAAGGTTTGAGATCATTGGAGTACCATCACACTATCTATTAGCTTATTTTGGGTATACATAGTAGAATCATTTTGGTATAATGGCATGTATAGGACAACTTGGCCATTAGTGGCTTGATAATGATGTTTGTAATCTAGCCATTGGAATGACTAGTAATGGTTTGTTTTGATATACTTGTAATGTCATAATATGGTAGCTTCATATATGTTAAGTAATTGATCAAATTATGTCTAACATACGAATTAAACCAAGGTAAGGTTATAAACATGTATGCATGTAATGATATGCCTTGTGGAATGATACAATTTTCTTAAGTTGAATGCTTGAAATGGTTGGTATTTGGATGTGAGTTTTAGTACAGGACAATGGTGTGATTTTGGGTGAGAAACGAAGCTAGAAATTACTGTATTTTGTCCACACGGGCGTATGTCTTGATCGTCTGTGACACACGGCCTGGTACATGGGAGTGTGGTTAGGCCGTGTGTCCCCTGCACCTAAATTTTGAGAAACCATTATGCTCAGAATTGAGCACACGAGCAGAGACACGGGCGTGTGTCTCAGCCGTGTGTGTCACACGGCCTAGAATACGGGCGTGAGTCTTGGCCGTGTGAAACATGCACCTAATTTTATGAAAATTGAATTAACCACTCGGCCTAGCACACGGGCGTGTGGCATGGCCGTGTGCACAAGTCAGAGAGTTACACGAGGTCGAACACGGCCTGTAGCATAGGCGTGTCCTAGGGTCACACGGGCGTGTCCCTCGGACCACACCGGCATGGCTGTAACTTGGAAAAAATTTTGTAATTTCGCGACAAATTTTTAGAGTTTCTAATTTAGTCCTAACTCGATTCTAATGCTTGTATTGGGCCTCGAGGGTCCATTTTAGGGATGATAACAATAATCTCGGTTAATGAATAGTTATTTACATGAATTATTTGTAAATATTGAGAAAGTTTTGGTAATACTCTATAACCCTATTTTGGTGACAGATACGGGTTAGGGTGTTACAATCGAGTCGGAGAAATGTGTTTGTAACATCCCGATTTAGGGCCTAGTTAGAATAGTGGTGCGAGACCACAATTTCGAGGTATATGTATGAGTTTTGAGGTTTATGCTATGTTTGCATATTTATGTGAGAGTTTCATGAAGCAATTTTGTTAAATTGTGGTTGAATTGTCCAAAAAGGAATAAATTGCAAAAGTTGCAAAATGTGAGATTCTAGAAGCTATTTGTATGAAATAGCTTTGGATTATCAATTACAGGTCCTTCGATAGAAATTTTCCCAATTTCTAATTTTTGGACAAAAATGGGCATGAGTGAATGGAATTTGAAAGTTTGGCATGAAGGGCATTTTGGCCATTTGTGAATTAAGTGATTAAAAAGGGGGAAAAGATGACAAAATTCATTCATCTTCTTCTCCAAGCTACCGAAAATTTCAAGAAGCCATTGTTAGGGCTCTTCAATTTTTCAAGCTTGCTAGTAAGTACATCCAAGCCCCGTTTTTGATATTCTTTGTTCTTGTCCATGTGGATAGACACACAGGTGTATGTCTAGGCCATGTATGACACACGGCCGGCCCACAGGCGTTTGACTTGGCTGTGTCTCTTTGGCAGAATTAAGTAGTGTAGGCCACAGGCTAACCACACGGGCGTGTGTCTAGATTCCAAGCCGTGTAAAGTAGTCAGTATTCACCACGGGTGGAGAACACTGGCGTGTGCCCTAGCCGTGGGACACTGGCAGAATGCTTGGGTTTTCATGCACGGGATGGGGGCATGGGCATGTGTTACCTCCACGGGCGTGTCTAATCTTACACAGACGTGTGGTCCCTCTATAGATGGTAAAATTTTAAGATCGTAGAAGTTTCCGATATGGTCTCGAGAGCCTTCGTGTGTATGAGTGAGACCTCGTAGGTAAAAAAATGAGGTTGTTGTGATGTGTTACAGAGAGTAGTCACGTTGAGCCTAAATGGCGATCAAGTGGTTTTAACCTGGTAGTGCCTCGGACCCGGTTCCGGCATTGAATTTGTAAGGGGTGTTACATTTAGTGGTGTCAGAGCTACAGTTTAGTCTGTTCTAGGACTACTATAGCGGGTGTAAGAGTCTAGCTATACATGCCATAAGTGTAAAATGATAGTGTGGTGGTTTCTGATGATTTTAAGTCTTGGCTTATAAGTATATGGATCCCGATCCATCGACTGCTGATGAAGCAGCTAGTAATGCGCAGGCTCCTACGCAAGGAACCGTGCCTGTTTAGAATGGACCCAAGGTCAGGGGTCAAGGGGAAGAGGCTCGGGAAGCCTTTCTCTAGATGATGAGTAATTGGTACTCGGACTATGTTCGAGTGAACCCTAATGCTCAACCTCCTCCACCTCCTGCTATACCTCAGCCAATTCTAGTGGCTCCTCAAGGTATTGATGTAGTGAGGATATCGAAACCCCCGATGGATAAGATTAGGAAACACGGGGCTGAGAAGTTTAGAGCTAATGTAGATGATGACCCCGAGAGGGCAGAGTTTTGGCTAGAGAACTCAATGAGAGTATTCGATGAGCTCTCTTGTACACCTGAAGAGAACCTGAAGTGTGCTATATCTCTGCTGAGGGACTCAGCATACTATTGGTGGAAGACGTTGACGTCGGTAGTCCAGAAAGAGCAGGTGATGTGGGACTTCTTTCTGGAAGAGTTCCGGAAGAAGTATATAAGTCAGCGGTTTACTGATCGAAAAAGGAAGGAATTCCTTAAGTTAAAGTAAGGAAGGATGACAGTAGCAGAATATGAGCGCGAATTTGTTAGGTTTAGCAAGTACACTCAGGAATGTGTGTCGACGTAGACCACCTTGTGTAAAAGGTTCGAAGACGGACTGAATGAGAATATTAAACTCCTAGTTTGTATTTTGGAGTTGAAAGAGTTTGTGGTGTTAGTTGAAAGGGCAAGTAAGGCCGAGGGATTGAGTAAGGAAAAAAAGGGCTGTGAGTGAAGCCCGAGATGCGAGAAAATGACCGATGGGCAAATCATATCAATCCCAGTCGAAAAGATCTAAGGAAGTGAATCCTCGAACGATAGCAGCAGTGGGATATTTACATCGAAACTTGGACAACACTTGTTCGGGTTCGAGAGTCCAAGCCACCTCGATGGAAAGTGTGGCCAATCCGAAGAACAAACCAGAGTGTCCATGTTGTGGTAGATATCATACTAGAGAGTGTTGGGGAAACAACCGAAATTGTTATAAGTGTGGTTCCCCCGACCATTTTATCTGAAATTGCCCCGAGAGGGATGATAAGGAAGAGAAGCAAGAGAAGCAAGAGATGAGATCTAGCAATGTGTCTACAAGGGGTAGACCACCAAGGAACCTGAGAGGTGGGAATAGTGGTAGAGGTGCGTCCAAAGGCTCTGCTATGAGATCAGAGGGTAGGGCACCTGCAAGGACGTATGCAATTCGCGCTCGCGAAGAGGCATCCTCGCCAGACGTGATAACGGGTACTTTTTCTCTTTATGACACCTTTGTTATTGCTTTAGTAGATCTAGGGTCTACTCATTCTTATATTTGCTTGAGGTTGGCATCTAGTTTGAGTATGGCCATTGAGTCTACAGAAATTGTGGTTAAGGTGTCAAATCCGTTAGGTAAACATGTGTTGGTGGACAAGGTGTGTAAGAATTGTCCTTTGTTGGTTAAGAGTCATTATTTTCCGGCAAATCTTATGTTGTTGCCATTTGATGAGTTTGACTTAATTCTTGTCATGGATTGGTTAACTACTCATAGTGTCTTAGTGAACTGTGGTAGTAAGTTTATCGAATTGAAATGTGAGAATGGAGATGTTGTTCGGGTTGAATCAGGTGGATCGGATAGTCTACCAATGGGGATTTCTTCCTTAGTAGCCAATAAATGTTTGAGAAAAGGGTGTGAGTCCTATCTCGCCTTTATGTTGAATACTCAAGAGGTTGGAGTAAAGTTTGAAACAGTGCCGGTGGTATGTGAGTATCCGAATGTATTCCTGGAAGAGTTACCCGGATTACGTCCAGTGAGAGAGGTCGAGTTTGGGATTGAGTTAGTTCCGGGAACGGCACCTATTTCAATTGCTCCGTATAGAATGGCACCTTTAGAGTTGAAATAATTGAAGATTCAGTTGCAAGAGTTGACAGATAAGGGTTTTACCAGACCAAGCTACTCACCGTGGGATGCTCTGGTACTATTTGTGAAGAAGATAGATGGGTCGATGAGATTGTGCATAGACTATAGGCAACTCAACAAAGTGACGGTGAAGAATAAGTATCCTTTACCAAGGATAGATGACCTATTTGATCAACTAAAAGGAGCTCCAATGTTCTCTAAGATAGAACTAAGGTCTGGTTATTATCAGTTGACAGTGAAAGAGCAAGATGTGTTGAAAACTGCATTTCGAACAAGGTATGGCCATTATGAGTTTCTGGTCATGCCATTTGGTTTAACGAATGCACCTATGATTTTTATGGATTTGATGAACTGTGTCTTCCGACCGTATGTGGATAAGTTTGTGGTTGTCTTCATTGATAACATATTGATCTATTCTCGGGATGAGAACGATCATGAAGAACATTTGAGAATTGTCTTGCAAACTTTAAGGGATAAGCAGTTGTATGCTAAGTTTAGCAAGAGTGAGTTTTGGCTCCGAGAGGTCGGATTCCTAGGGCACATTGTGTCGGGTGATGGTATTAGAGTTGACCCGAGTAAGATTTCGGCTATTGTGGATTGGAAACAGCCGAGGAACGTGTCAGAAGTCAGAAGCTTCTTGGGATTAGCAGGATATTACAGACATTTTGTAAAGGGGTTCTGTGTAATTGCTACCCCGATGACGAAATTGTTTCATAAGGATGTCAAGTTTGATTGGACTGGGACATGTCAACAGAGTTTCGAGAGGTTGAAAACATTGTTGATTGAGGCACTGGTTTTGGTTCAACCTGAATCAGGGAAAGAGTTCGTGGTTTTCAGTGACGCGTTGTTTAATGGTCTCGGTTGCATGTTGATGCAAGAGGGTAAGGTAGTCGCTTACGCTTCGAGGTAGCTTAAACCACACGAGAAGAATTATCCGACTCATGATTTGGAGTTGGTTGCGATTGTTTTCGCGTTAAAGATTTGATGACATTATTTATATGGTGAGAGGTGTCAAATCTTTACGGATCACAAGAGTTTGAAGTATTTGATGGATCAGAAGTATTTGAATTTGCGATAGAGGCGGTGGCTTGAGTTATTGAAAGACTATGAATTAGTCATAGACTATCACCCGGGAAAAGCAAATGTGGTTGCGGATGCCTTGAGTAGGAAATCCTTGTATGCTTTAGGAGTTATGAGCACGAGTTTAGCTTTGTCTGATGATGGTGCTATTTTGGCAGAGATGAGAGCTAAGCCACTGTTTGTTCAACAGCTGTGTGAGGCTCAGAGAAATGATAGTGAGATGCAAACTAAGAGAACTAAGTGTGAATCGGAGTGTGATTCTGATTTTCGAGTGGGCTCGAATGGTTGTTTGTTATATCGTGACAGAATTTGTGTACCAAGAGATGAAGAGTTGATCCAAAAGGTTTTGCATGAGGCGCATAGTGGTTATTTGTCAGTACACCCGGGCAGTACGAAAATGTACAATGACTTGAAAAAGTCTTATTGGTGGCCGGGTATGAAAAGAGATATTTCCGAGTTTATGGCGAAGTGTTTAATT
Organism: Gossypium australe; assembly: GCA_005393395.2. NCBI lineage: Eukaryota > Viridiplantae > Streptophyta > Magnoliopsida > Malvales > Malvaceae > Gossypium > Gossypium australe. The sequence goes on along the minus strand of CM016619.1, from coordinate 20,311,498 downwards.
TGTCAACAGGTAAAAACTGAGCATCAAGTACCTTCGGGATTGCTTCAGCCAGTGAAGGTTCCCGAATGGAAGTGGGATCAGGTTACCATGGATTTTGTGACGGGGTTGCCTATGACTCCCAAAAAGAAAGATGTTGTGTGGGTTGTTGTGGATAGAATGGCGAAGTCTGCTCACTTTATCCTAGTACGTGTAGATTATTCACTGGACAAGTTAGCCGAATTGTATGTTGCAGAGATAGTGAGGTTACATGGTGTGCCTGTGTCTATAATATCGGATAGAGATCCGAGGTTTACTTTAAGGTTTTGGAAGAAGTTGCAAGAGGCTTTGGGTACAAAGTTGAACTTTAGTACCGCATTCCATCCACAAACAGATGGTCAGTCTGAAAGAGTGATTCAAGTTCTTAAAGATATGCTTCGATGCTGTGTGTTAGAATTCGAAGGTAGTTGGGAGAGATATCTACCTTTGGTCGAGTTTGCCTACAACAACAGTTATCAGTCGAGTATACGGATGGCACCATATGAGGCTTTGTATGGTCGTAAGTTTCGGACTCCTTTATATTGGACCGAGCTTAGTGAGAAGTGGATCCATGGGGTCGATCTAGTGAAAGAGACCGAGGAAAAAGTGAAAGTGATCCGTGTTAGTCTGAAAGCTTCTTCGGACTGACAGAAGTCGTACGCGAATTTGAAAAGAAAAGAAATTGAGTTTGAGGTGGGTGACAAAGTATTTTTGAAAGTGTCCTCGTGGAAGAAGATCATGAGATTTGGAAGAAAGGGGAAATTGAGTCCGAGATTCATAGGGCCGTATGAGATTACGGATAGAGTTGGACCAGTAGCATACCGGTTGGATTTTCCAGTGGAATTGGAAAAGATTCATAATGTGTGTAATGCTCCGAATTTGGGCCTAGAAGAATTGGGCCTATTGGGTTTTGGGCTTTGGATTTCAGAATTTTTTTTAAGTCAGCGAGAAAAATGACAATTGGCATGTGGGCTTTGAGGATTAATGAATTTGGAGTGTCTAAGGGTGTTGGAGATGTCTTGGGATCAAGTAAGGGTAAAGGGAAAATTTTGGTTTTAGCCTTAGGGAACAGTGACTTCAGTTAGTAGGCCTTTTTAATAAATAAAGAAGAAATAGGACACAAATGGGCTTGTGGTCTAGTGGGAAGTGGCGTCACTTGGGAGTTATACTTTGGCATGTTGTAAGTTAAAGAGGTCCAAGGTTCGAGGCTTAGGAGTGGTATTTTGTGGAGTGTTTATTTTACTGTATGGACGGCCAGAGTTGTGTTGGCTTTGAACTCTTGCCGTGGAGAGTTTGAAGTAAACAGGTGTGTTGGATGTGGAGGAAATTTCGGATAAGATTAAGGTGTTATCAGGGAGAAAAGTCAGGAGATAAGGAGAGGGAGGAGTTGGTGCCGAATGGGACTGTGGGGGGAAGGTAGGATTCGGCTTTGGCTATAAAAAGGGGGTGCCAAATTCATTGAAGGGTTCCTTGGATTCTGTTATTTCTTCCTTTTCTCCCCCTTAGTGGAATTCTTTCATTTGCCGAAAAGAAAACCCATCATTCTTTTTGCCGAAATTCCTATTAGAGTTGTGTTCTTCTTCTTTCTCTAAAAGCCAAATTCCCCTATAGCCAAGTTCTCTTCTTTGGCGAATTACCATCATCCTTCCTTGCCGAAATCCCCATTAGTGCCAAATCTTTGTTGTTTTTCTCTATCATAAATCAGTTGGTAGCTACTCTCAGTCAAGGTTAAAAGCCGAATCTCGTTCGATAGTTATCTAGGCCGTAGGATCTAAGGTTGGATTCGGTAAGTATTCTGTTAACTCCCCTTAGTATGTTTTGTTAAAAGCTGAAGGGCGATCTAATTTTTCATTATTGGTGATCTTGTATTAACAAGGGTAAGGATCAGAGATCGCAAGCGTGGTAGGATCATTAGCAAGGGTAAGGATACTCAACTCGATTATGGTTGAAGTGAATGGCCGAATGTGTAGATGACTTGTGTGGATTACGAGTCACCCGAATTTTGATGGTGTATGTGTGAGTGTAGATCTAGGGAAGACTTGTGATTAGTAGCGAAGGAAGGGCAATTAGAACCCGGTGGCACACTATAAGGTTACGTTAAGCTTTCGGCTTTTGAGTAAATATTTTGATTAAGTATGAGTGGTTGATTGAAGGTTGGTTGATTGTAGGATCAAGGCTAAGGATAGAATAGCACGTCGCGGTATCTAGGTGTGTACAAACACTACACACACACATGATTTTGGCAATGCCGGAAAGCCGAAAGTGGCTAAATGGGCCTGGTGGGCCCTGAGGCTAAGTTTGATAAAATGGTTTGATTTAATTATATGAATTGGGTTAAGCAAGCATGTTACATGATCTGAAATTGTTTTGGGCCTAATGGGTCATATGACTGAAACTTGGGCCTAGTGGGCCATAAAGATGTGACGTGGCCATTATGGGTTATATAAACTTGAAATGGGTTTGATGGGCTTTATGGGGACGTAAACAAGTATGCTAGGGTTTTATGGACTTTAGGCTTAGTACTAAACAACTCTTAAACCGCATAAGACTTTTTAATAATTAAACATGTCCGTGGACAAGTCGCTAGGTTAGAGTGTGGTAACGAGCATATGCATGTCTAGGATTGGGTCTAGGGAGAGCTTGCTACTTAAGCGGCCCTAGCGGCCCACCTCCTCTTCTCTGGAATCCTACCTGGTGCATAGTGTCTGTTCACTTTAGCCGCAAGGACTTGTTAATGGGCCAAATTTCATAACTAAAACCCGAGAGGGACCAAATACCCCCAGTTTATGAAATTACTGAAATACCCCCGATTTGAGGAATCACCGAAATACCCCAGTTTGCAAAATTATTGAAATACCCTCGGTTTGCCAAACTACTAAATACCCCTGATTTGAAAATAACCAAAATACCCTTAGTTTGAAAATTACCAAAACATCCTTAGATTTGCAAAATCACTAAAATAGCCTCGAATTGTAGAATTACCAGAATACCCTTGGTTTGCAGAATTACCAAAACATCCCTGATTTACAAAATTTCCAAAGTACCTCTATTTTGCAAAATTACCTAAATACCCCTGTAGAGTAGATTTATGGAAATACCCTTGGGTTGTGAAATGACGAAAATACCCCTATGTGATGAGTATGAGTTTTGTGGATGTTACTCATGTGCATGTTACATTCATATGATATTCTGCCTAGGTTGCATATGGGTGGGAATTATGGTACGAGGAAGATTTGAGGATCGCATAGTCGCTTGACGACCATGGATCCACCGCTAGCTTTAAGCCCATTATATGATTAGCAGCTTTGCTGCAACGTTGAGTAGTGCCGTTGTGAGTGCTACCTTTGGTGTGTAGAGGATGGGTGGGTCGATTTAGAAATCCCCACAGGTGTGTAGGGTTGGAAGGGAAATGGTGTGTAGCGGATGGATTTTTGGGGAGGGTTTTGCATTACCTTGTCTTGCATATGATATGATATGATATGAGGTCATTGTGGGCTAAGGCCCAAGACCACCGATTTCGATAGTGTAACACCCCAAACCCGGTCTATGCGTTAAGACCAGATTTGACATGTCACACAAAATGAACATACATCTAGTCTTTTAAAGAAATCGGATTTTCAAAAAAAAAACATTTTTAAACATGGAGTTATTAAAAACTATGGTTGATTACTAAATCTAATAATTTGATAATTTGAGTCGTATAATTTGAAACTTAGAAAAAAATGGATTTAATATCTTGAGAAAATTTAAAGAGTTCGAAAGTAATTTGAAAACAAAAATTTAAAATATTGTTACAGAAAAATTTCCGAGTTAAAAATATTTAAGAATGAAATTCTTTTCGTACGTTTATTTAAGAAAAACGTTTATTTCTATTTTTAGAAAAGAAATCCCACTTAAGTATTTAAAGCGTATTATAAAATCCATCCATAAGTAAAACATCCATAAAAATTTAACCAGAGGCCTTATTACAACTTAGCTTAAATAGTAAAAATAATAAAAAGTACTTAAAAAGAAATTCGGAATGTAAATAACCCATTATTCGTAGTATGGCCTCCACTGAGTCGTCCCCGACCCAAGCCTCCATCACTGATCATTACCTGAGAAGGGTAAGGAAAACGGGGGTGAGTTACTTAGAACTCATTGTATAACCCACTTACCATAGTCCACTGGGCCAAAAACCAATTAAGCATTTATTGGGCCTGAGCCCATTTACAAATATAACAATTTAACAAGTATAGAATGCTTGTGATATGCAATTCCCAAAACCAAACTTAAATTTCCATCCGCTACACACCACCCGTACCAACCAGCACACCTATGGGGAGCTTTAGTCACCCACCCCGCCAACACACCAAAATAGGCATTAAGCCATATATCAAATTGTGGACTAGCCACCAGATTTACAGAGTTTACATGGCATTTGTCATTTTTCAGATTTGTGGCAGAGCCACCAGAATTTTGTAGCAAAGCTACCAGAACTTCTCTTCGTCACATATCCCAACCCATGCAAATCATGTATGCATATTCATTTACAATAATTCATTCATATAATTATTACGAACATTATGGCCCATTATAACAATTTTCACAATCTGGCCCATATCACATTTTGGCCTTTATAGCTCATATCACACTGGGCCCATATATCAAATATCACATTTGGCCCATAAATCACATATCACATTTGGCCCATATATCAAATATCACATTTAGTCCATATATCAAATATCACATTTGGCCCATAAATCAATTATCACGTTTGGCCCGTATATCAAATATCACATTTGGCCTATGTAGTCACTTTTAACGATTTGGCCCATTGAGGGCAATATTGTAATATTCACAGTCTTAATACCGATTTCATAGTCTTTACCAATAAAGTGATAAATATGCCATTTTACCTGATTTTACTAACTTGTGATTTAATGAAGCGATTAATACGATATAGTTATCCAACCCATGAGATACAGTGTGAGATTACACACCTGATTACGGTAAGCACTACACTTTCTTGATCGTCAACACCTAAAAATATTTTAACGCTTGATTAGATCATTAACACTTATATTAAATCTACTCTAAAATAAACGGTCTAGGTTTTTACCCTCAGAATCGCGAATAACAGCTATTTACCGGTTCTCCCCGGTTGACGGTTCACAACCCGATGGAAAATCCCGAACCGTTGATGCCTCACGATTGCGAACAACCTCGAATAGTTGATTTTCACCGGATGAGGGTCCATAACCCGGTGGAAAATCTCGAATCGCCAAAATAGCCCTTCGTTTGAATCTAGAAGGGATCGTAAATCCGCTCCTTTTTTCGATCACCAATCACTACTCCATTTGATTCGATCTTGTTTGCCTCCATTGACAAATGAATATTAGTCCAAACTAATACTTCGTAATTAAAACGATTGGTCTTAATGAACGAAGTCGGCTTACCACAAAATCCTTACGTTCAAAGGATGAGAATCGAGTGATAGAGTCCCTATGATAAAATCGGTTAATAAACACTATCTTTAACGAAATAAAAAGTAATATAGAACCCTCGAAAAAAATCCTTACCTTAAGGTTTTTGGACCGAATCCTAGTGATAACACGGTGACTTCGGACACTCCAAGTTTCGGCCTTCCACTAAATTTCTATGATGGAGAAAAGAGATTTCGAATAAGATACGGTATGATGACGATTTCGATCCAAAAAGGCCATCCCACAACAAAGTATAGATTCGGCACAATGGATTGGGTGAAATAAAAATACCAAAATGTTGTAACTAGCCACTTACCGATTGATCAAAGTGAGAGTAGAAAAAAAATGATTGAGAAGGAGATATGTGTGGTAGAAGATTCGGCTATGGTGGAAAAATTGAAGGGGATGGTGCTTAATGACATTCGGCCATGGTGAATATTAAAGAGAGAATGATGTTTGAGATATTTTTGCAAGAAGAAAAAGAAGAAGAAAAGTATAAGAAAATAAGGTGTTTAGGTTTCGGTTTCAAGAATGGAAGATGAACAAGGAAAAGGGTTTGAGGCTAGTGTGCATTCGGCAAGGAAGAAAAGAAGAAAAAAAAAAAGAAAAAAATGGTCCTTTAAGGTTTTGTGATTTCGGCACCAAGAGGAAAAGGTTTGGGAGAATAAGCAAATAAGACCGAAATGGTCAAAAAATGAAATGGCCAAAAAGAAAGCAAAAGTTTACCTATTGTTCATGATATATTCGGCTAGGGAGAGGAAATTAGAGAGAAAAACTTTAAAGAGGAACACAAAAATGCCAAAATGCCAAAGTGACCAACTAGCACCTAAACCTTACCAAAAGCCATCAAAAATTCGGCCATCCCCCTAGCCCCTAAAACTGTCCAAGTACATGGCCAAATGGTCAAAGTTTGGCCACCCAAACTTTCCAAAACATCTCCCTTGTTTTAAGCCTTATGTTCCCCCTACATGCCTTTTCCAATTGATTCCTTTCCCTAAGTTCAATCTTGCCTTTTCTCTTAGCCATCTTGCCATAAAAATAAAAGTCCAACTTACCATAAATTCAATGCTTAACCGACACTATGAGGAAGGAAAGCAAAAATAAAATTCTCACATGCACACAAAGGGATTCAAACTCCTTCCCTCAAGGTAACACATATGGCGCCATATCCCCTTTACTAATTGCTCACTTATGCTTACTTTTTACCACTTAATTACTTTAAGCTTTAAGGTCACTTATTCCATTTCCTTAAAGTACTAAATTCCAAAAATTATTCCAAATCCAAAATAAATCCCGAGCCTTCTCAAGACTACACACATTGGATAATTTAATTAGCTGAGCACCAAAATAATGCAACATATACAAACTCAAATTTTAGGATGTTACAGATAGGGCTTAGGCCCAATGTGAATATTTGTATGTTGATTTGATTGCCTAGGGTTACATACACTGAGTTTTGAAACTCACACCCTTTATTTAATGTTTCAGGTAACCCTTAGTAAATGGCTCGATGTGGGAGAGGACTCGCAGATGGCCATACTACAAGATGTTTAATTTTTATTTATTTATTTGTTTCAAAAGACATGGTTTTAGTTGCTTTACTTTCGTTAAATGTAATAAGGCCTTGTACTTTGATTTGATTTTAAATTTTGGGTTTTGATGTTTTAACTATTTACTTAATGATTAAACTTAAGTAAATTTCTTATGCTTAAACTTGGTTTCCGAAATACTTAAAGCTATAAAATGGGCTTTTATCATTACTTAACAAAACTCATGGGTTTTGGGCTTTTGGGCCCTAAAATTTAACTTAGTAAAATCATTTTGAAATATGCCTTTGATGTGACATGTTAGATTCGGGCCTAACTTCTAGGCCGGGTCTGGGGTGTTACAATATGAGTTCCATGTGTCGATGTTGTGACGATATCGCTCCGATCCTTCGCATGTGATTCCTTCAATGGAAGTTGAAATAAGATCGAATATGTCTTATGAAGAGGAGCCGATTAAAATCTTGGCTCGAGAAGTAAAACAGTTGAGGAACAAGAGCATAGCCCTAGTGAAAATGTTATGGCAGAAACACGGTGTGGAAGAGGCTACGTGGGAAACGGAAGAAACTATGAGAGAGCAACATCCTAACATTTTTATTGGTAAGATTTTTCGGGGGCGAAAATCCCTAAAGGGGGAGAGTTGTTACATCCCGATTTAGGCATAGTCAGAATAGTGGTGCGATACCACAAATCTGAGGTATATGTATTAGTTTTGAGGTTTATGATATGTTTGCATATTTATGTGAGAGTTTCATGAAGCAATTTTGTTAAATTGTGGTTGAATTGTCCAAAAAGGAATAAATTGCAAAAGTTGCAAAATGTGAGATTCTAGAAGCTATTTGTATGAAATAGCTTTGGATTATCAATTAGAGGTCCTTAGATAGAAAATTTTCCAATTTCTAATTTTTGGACAAAAAATGGGCATGAGTGGATGGAATTTGAAAGTTTGGCATGAAGGGCATTTTGGTCATTTGTGAATTAAGTGATTAAAAAGGGGGAAAAGATGACAAAATTCATTCATCTTCTTCTCCAAGCTACCGAAAATTTCAAGAAGCCATTGTTAGGGCTCTTCAATTTTTCAAGCTTGCTAGTAAGTACATCCAAGCCCCGTTTTTGATATTCTTTGTATTTTTGAAGTCCTAGTAGCATGAGTAAGCTATTTTTAGCTATGTGTTGAGCTAAGATGGATGCTCAAAAATGTACCCATGTATGACATGCATGTATTTTGATGTTTTATGGAAGTTTATGAAAGCTTGATGTAGTAGAAACATCTTTTGCTAAGTGAATTCCATGAAAAATGCATGTAGGGACTAGTTTGTAAAAGTCTTGAGTCTAGTCATACATGTGTGATTTAGTGAGAATTGATGATTTCTTTAGTTGAGTAAATGTTTCGGCTGAGCATGAAATGTTAGAAAGTTGAATGAAAATCACTTTACGAGCCTTGGGGTAAAAGTGTTAATATGAGAAAGATTAGGGGAAAAATGGTAATTTTTGCTAAAGTATGAGATATGGGTCAATTTAGTCATTGTGCTTATCGAATGCGTTGATTTATCATTATAGATCAAGAAAGACGAAGACCGAATCGAAATCGAGGCAAGAGCAAAGTAGTGGACTAAATTGCAAGTCTCTATATTTTTGAGTACCGAAGTAAGTCTACGTATAAACGATGCATTTATGCATATACTTTTTTAATGCTAGCTAGTGTGTAGCGTGATTGAGAACCTATTCGGTTATAGTGGAATGAATGAAATAGTAATTGTGAATGGATGAATGTATTACCAAGTAAACGTGTGAATGTGTCTTGACAATGCTTGATGGTGGACTAAGTGTGATACCACCTTGATACTTAACAATGACGAGCTGTGTACGATATCATTGTTAAGCATATTATTTAGTGAGCTATGTGCGGAATCACTATAATTATCCTTTATGGTAGGCTATGTGCGGTACTACCTCATGATCTGATTGTGGTGGGCTAAGTGCGAAACCACCGAGTAATTTAGCTGTGTGGATGTATTATTGAGAAATAATGATGTGTTGTATTTTGAGTAACTGTGATATTGAGTGCAGTGGTGCATGTCAATGATTGTGAGTATGTGACTCATGATGTGTTGGAGATGTGGTAAGGGATAGAAAGAGTAAGCATAGTAGTGGATGTGAATTACATATGTTATTATAATGCTAATTGTTGTTTAGCCTATACTAGAATGCTTAAATTATTTATGTGTAAACTTACTAAGCTCAAAGCTTACTCCTTTCTTTTCCCTTGTCTTATAGAGAAAAAGGATTGAATCGTGATACGCGGATTAATCGGAAGATCACCTACACTATCAGCACACTCCGGTACATTATACTTAATGTTTTGTATATGGCATATATAGGGGCTAGATAAGTTAGTGAATTTTGTTGTATTGGCTAAGATGTGTTGGCCATTAGATGGATAAACTATTTTGTATAATGCCATGGTTGTTGGCTACTTTATTATATGAAAAGATGTAGTTCTCTATGAAAGATTATGTTTCAATATGAGTTGTCTATGGATGAGTTTAATGAGTACATGTTGTATAAGCTTGAGGGGTGAAAAGAGCATAGCAAATAGCTTTGTTCTTGTCCTTGTGGATAGACACTGTAACACCCCAAACCCGGCCCATTTGCTATGACCGAATTTGAAATGCCACTATGGAAAAACGTTTCAAAAAAAATATTTGACTTAAAGGTGAAAACATGAAAATTTATTGTCTCTAATAAAACATTGTATAATTAAAGTTCCAAATAAAATTAAGTTGTTTTAAAATAAAACGTTTTCAAATAATAATATAATCGACAATCCAACTTAAAACATAATAAAAGTCCTTAAATACTTTAAGTGGCCCTTATTACATCAAATAAATCCCCAAAATACTGACAATATAAAATTGTATAAAATAAGGAAAATAACTTCTGCATGGGCCACCTCGTATCCACTCCAACCCGGTCCAAGCTTTATGCATCACCTGTAAGGTTTGAGAAAAATTGGGTGAGTCACACAGACTCAGTGTGTAATCAGTCCACTGAAATCCACCCACATGTGGGCTTAGCCCACAACCACATATCATATCACAATCCAGATAGTAGAACAACTTACTCACATCATTTCCACAATTGGGCCTTGGCCCATATAATCACTTAATCAACATATCCATTAAAATTATGCAAAATGCACCCAACCCAACCTAAGGTTCACCCACTACTCACCCCCCCGTATCCAGCCACCACACACCAGGGGATTATCAAATCACCCTCTCCTTTTTACTCCAAAAGGCAATCAATGCCATCCACGTGCAATTAAGCACAATAATCCACAACGCGACCTCAGTCAGCGCCAATCCACGATGTAGCCGTAGCTAACACCAAAACCACGATGGGACACATAGTCACTCATCAACCACGATATGGCACATAGCCGATATCAACCACGATGAGGCACACAGCCACTCATCAAGCCACGCGAACTAAATCGCAATTAATCCACAACGTGACCTTAGTCAACGTAAATCCACGATGTAGCTCAAGGCTAACATCAAACCACGTACTCGAAGTACACCCGTACCTTCTTTCATATCATATCCCAACCCATGCACATAATACATGTAATATTGGCATAATAATAAATGCACGCACATGTCATTAAGGCAGACAATCATATTTCCATAGGCATAGTTACATTCACATCGGCACTTTCACATTCTTATCAACAGATAACACTAACCTGATTATCGATATACCCCTTTTTTTTTTAGGGTATTCATCTCATTATTTTTACTGCATTTGTTAGTACACAATCAACACATACAGATATAACAAAAACCCGAAAAACGGTGGGTTAATCACACACCTGCCTATTAGTGAAATCCCAAATTACTCGAATCTAACACGATCTCGAAACGTGGTTCTTCCTTCTTCCTAAATGCCGATTTGGTCTCCTACCAAATCCCGAATCACACTCTGAGTTCCCTTCCTTAAGCTACACACAAAAGAACACCTTCTTATGGCACTATGAACAATCAGCCATGCCTAAAACCAAGACTTAATCCATTGATTTTGGCACACCCATGAAGAAATAAATAAAACCGATTGCTAAGGAAGAAAATATACTTACTACCACACGTTGTTCACCACTCCTAAATCACCATCAAAGAATCGGCTCCAAGACCCCAAAGAGAAAGGTTTCGGCACAAGAATGATGAAGAGAGATCTCGCCAAAATGGAGGGAGTTGAATGCTTAGAGAATTCGGCTATGGTGAAAAATTAGGGAGAAAAATAATATTGAAAGTCTCTTGTGGAAAGCAAAGAGGAAAAGATGAATAGAAATGAGGAGTTTGGGTTTCGGGTTCTCAAGAATAGAAGATGAATCAAGGAAGAACTTTGAGTCCAAGTGTATTCGGCAATAAGGGAAAAAAGAGAAGAAATGGTCTTTTGATGGTTTTGTAGTTTTGGTCACAAAAAGAAAAGAAAGAAGGAATGCACTTGAGGGGAGAAAGAACAATTAAAAACAAAATAGTCAAAACTCAAATGGCTAAAAAGAAAAGAAAGCAAAAGGTTTACCTTATGACCAAAATACATTCGGCTAAGAGGAGTAAACAAATTAGAGAGAAACACAAAAATGACCCAAAAGAAAGATGTGCTCAACTAGCACTAATTCTACCAAAACTAACACCAAACCATACCAAAAGCTAACCAAAAATTCGGCCAATACCCCTAGACACCCATACCGTCCATATTTATGGACAATTAGCCATAGAATAATTTCCAAAACACTCTCCATCATCCAAGCCCTTTGTCCCCCCATCCTTCCATAATCTTAAGATTCTTATCCCAAAATACAAGCTTTCCTAAACTAATATTCAACTTGCCATAAAATCTAAAGTCTAACTTACCATAATTAGAGCTTGACCGTCCATTAATGCTAGGATACATAAATATAAAGTCTTCAAAATGCTAATCATGCTACTCGAACCACTTCCCTCAAGCAACTCTTCATGCATCTTAACCACCTTGCCACTAACTCCACATGTGCTTAATTTAACACTTAAATTAACTTAAGTGTCAAGTTCACTTAATCCACTTCACTAAATTCTTCAAACTAAAATTATTCTAGCTTAGCTAATAATTCCAAGCCTTCACAAAACTATACTAAGCACCCAAATAAACCCGAGAATTCATATAAACCTCGTAACCTTCCAAATCCATTTAACTAATAAATCCAATTTGCAAAAACACTATTTTCTTATTCTTAAAGGTTTTAAACTCTCCTAATCCCAAAGTCCAATCGGCCCAATCCTACTAGGCCCAATTTCGGGATATTACAATTCTACCCTCCTTAAAGAAATTTCGTCCTCGAAATTTCCAACTAACTAACAGTCATGCAATCCTACTCATCACACTACGCTTATACTGCGCACTCTGATCTTAATAAAACTATCTTATCTTCTAGGCACAGTTCCTAAGTTCACATCCAAGGTTTCAAGCACTTCACTAGCAACACAACAATGAGCTATCTCTAAAGCAAAACAAGGAACTTACCCTCTATCACATCCTTGGTTGTCCCACATCCGAACCTTCAGCACCTCTACCGGGTGTTCCACGACCTCGGCCAGAACCATTCCCTCCATGGTTTGGACCACGAACCTTCGTTGTCTGAGGACAATTCTTAACCAAAAGCCTTAGATCTACACCAGAAACATTCCTTACTATTACCCCAACACTCTCCTGTGTGAGTTCTCCCACACTGAGCACATAAACGATTCCGATTCTCAGCAACTGATACAGGTGCACGTACAGAATTCTCGACCCTCGGTCTTTTCTGAAAGTCTTTCGGCGATTTTGTTGCAAAACTCCTCTTGTTCCAATTCCTATCCTTTTCTCGGTTCTCCCTTACAGTCCTCTTAACTTCTTCAGCGATCCGAGCTTTTTCCACTAGAACAGCAAAGTCCCTTTCTCTTTGCGGAGCAATCAACATTCGCATCTCATCTCGTAACCCATCTTCGAACCGGACACACCTTTCATAATCAGTGGTCACGATCCCTTTGGCGTACTGACTTAACCGTACAAATTTCGCTTCGTACTCTGCTACCGACTTACTTCCTTGCACCAAGTTGAGAAACGCCTTTCTTTGCGAGCCCAAGTAACTGGCTCCAACGTACTTTCCTTCAAATTTAACCTTAAAATAATCCCAATCCAATCGATCTGTCGGAACACCTTGTCTGACAGTGAGCCACCATCGATAAGCTTCGTCCCGGAGCAACGAAACAGCACCTTTCAGCTTTTCCTCATCGGTACAGTCCAAATCGTCCATTATTCTTTCGACTTCTTCTATCCAATACTCCGCCACATTCGGAGCTACTCCAGATATTCCTCTAAAAACTTTAGCCCCGTTCAATTTGAGTCGTTCTGACACTGACTTTCGAGCTCCGCTTCCTATACTAGCTCCTGCCACTCGTTCGAGCACTCGCAACATGGCCCGCGATACTGCGTCATCGCCTCCTGTCTGATCTTGATCCTCCGCGCCCACTGCTGGCGGCGGTACTTCATTTTCTGACCCAAGGCCAGACCCTACGGTTCCGATACTGCCATTCTACCTCTACTACGTCCACGACGACCATGTCCCCTAGAATTCATTTCTAATGTCGCGATTTAATCTGATTAAGAAATTTTATGCATCAGAATTTTGTTCCACTTATTAACAGCAAACAATTTTTATGAAATAAAGTATTTAGAAGTAGTTCTTTCGATCACACAAAGGTTCAGTTCAAGTTCACTACTCTAGTTAAGAGAGTGACCTTCACATTCATAAGTAGAAACACATTCATTCACTACACCTCTATGGTCATTTCAGTCCTTCCCAACCCAGGGGTAACTTCATCATTCGTCCTATAAGGTTTTTTTTTTTTTGGTAATAATTCAGGGTCAATTCCAAAAATTTTAATAAATCAAAGCACTTTGAAATTTACCAAAACTCGAGGGTATTTCAAAAATTTTCCCAAATCAGAACCATGGTAGAAATTTTGAGAATCAGGGTTATTTTGGTAATTTTGTCAATCAGGGGTAATTTCGTAAATTTTCCAAGGCATCTTGATATTTCACAAAATAAGGTTGTTTTTTTTTGGATACTTTTGCAAAGTAAGAAAATTTTATTAAAATCAAGGGTAGTATTGAAACTTTTAGAAAACAAGGGCATTTTAGTAATTTTACAACCAGGGGTATTTTTGTAATTTTGTAAATCAAAAATATTTTGAGAAATGTCTTCAAAATAATTTGTACAGATCAAAAGGGTAATTTAGTGATTCAAAACTTAGAGTTTTTATAAAACTGCATAGCTAGTCCCTTTCAGGTTTTAGTGATTGGTTTAGCCCGTGAATAAGTCCTCTTGGTTAGGGTGAACGGTTACTACGCACCAGGTAGAATTCGAGTAAAGAGGAGGTGAGTCACTAGGACTGCTTAAATACCAAGCTCTTACCGAATCCACTCCTAGACATGCGCACAACTGTTACCACACCCTAGCTCGGCGACTTAGTCACAAGTTTGTTTGATAGTCCTTAAGTCTTATGCACTTGTGTTTGAGTAGACTAGTCCTAGGGTCCAATAGCCCTAATCTACTAATCTACGTTCCCATAAAAGCCCATCAAATTCACATATTCAATTCACTTCAGTAGTCAGAGGTACTTACCTGATGGACTTCGGGTCGGAGATACAGGTGCCATGCCAGAATAACCTGAAAAATTTCATAAAAATCCATATTTTTTGAGAAAACCATTTTTGAAAATGTTTTTGGGCCCAAAACCCTCAAAGTCGAGTTTTGAACCAGGCTCTGATACCAATTTGTAACACCCCAAACCCGACCCATTTGCTATGACCGAATTTGAAATGCCACTGCAGCAAAACGTTTTAAAAAAATATTTGACTTAAAGGTGAAAACATGAAAATTTATTGTCTCTAATAAAACATTGTATAATTAAAGTTCCAAATAAAATTAAGTTGTTTTAAAATAAAACATTTTCAAATAATAATATAATCGACAATCCAACTTAAAACATAATAAAAGTCCTTAAATACTTTAAGTGGCCCTTATTACATCAAATAAATCCCCAAAATACTGACAATATAAAATTGTATAAAATAAGAAAAATAACTTCTGCATGGGCCACCTCGTATCCACTCCAACCCGGTCCAAGCTTTATGCATCACCTGTAAGGTTTGAGAAAAATTGGGTGAGTCACACAGACTCAGTGTGTAATCAGTCCACTGAAATCCACCCACATGTGGGCTTAGCCCACAACCACATATCATATCACAATTCAGATAGTAGAACAACTTACTCACATCATTTCCACAATTGGGCCTTGGCCCATATAATCACTTAATCCACATGTCCATTAAAATTATGCAAAATGCCGCCAACCCAACCTAGGGTTCATCCACTACTCACCCCCCGTATCCAGCCACCACACACCAGGGGATTATCAAATCACCCTCTCTTTTTTACTCCAAAAGGCAATCAATGCCGTCCACGTGCAATTAAGCACAATAATCCATAACGCCACCTCAGTCAGTGCCAATCCAAGATGTAGCCGTAGCTAACACCAAAACCACGATGGGACACATAGTCACTCATCAACCACGATATGGCACATAGCCGATATCAACCACGATGAGGCACACAGCCACTCATCAAGCCATGTGAACTAAATCGCAATTAATCCACAACGTGACCTTAGTCAACGTCAATCCACGATGTAGCTCAAGGCTAACATCAAACCACGTACTCGAAGTACACCCGTACCTTCTTTCATATCATATCCCAACCCATGCACATGCTACATGTAATATTGGCATAATAATAAATGCACGCACGTGTCATTAAGGCAGACAATCATATTTCCATAGGCATAGTTACATTCACATCGGCACTTTCACATTCTTATCAATAGATAACACTAACCTGATTATCGATATACCCCTTTTTTTTTTTAGGGTATTCATCTCATAATTTTTACTGCATTTGTTAGTACACAATCAACACATACAGATATAACAAAAACCCAGAAAACGGTGGGTTACTCACACACCTGCCTATTAGTGAAATCCCGAACTACTCGAATCTAACACGATCTTGAAACGTGGTTCTTCCTTCTCCCTAAATGCCGATTTGGTCTCCTACCAAATCCCGAATCACACTCTGAGTTCCCTTCCTTAAGCTACACACAAAAGAACACCTTCTTATGGCACTATGAACAATCAGCCATGCCTAAAACCAAGACTTAATCCATTGATTTCGGCACATCCATGAAGAAATAAATAAAACCGATTGCTAAGGAAGAAAATATACTTACTACCACACGTTGTTCACCACTCCTAAAGCACCATCAAAGAATCGGCTCCAAGACCCCAAAGAGAAAGGTTTCGGCACAAGAATGATGAAGAGAGATCACGCCAAAATGGAGGGAGTTGAATGCTTAGAGAATTCGGCTATGGTGAAAAATTAGGGAGAAAAATAATGTTGAAAGTCTCTTGTGGAAAGCAAAGAGGAAAAGATGAATAGAAATGAGGAGTTTGGGTTTCGGGTTCTCAAGAATAGAAGATGAATCAAGGAAGAACTTTGAGTCCAAGTGCATTCGGCAATAAGGGAAAAAGAGAAGAAATGGTCTTTTGATGGTTTTGTAGTTTTGGTCACAAAAAGAAAAGAAAGAAGGAATGCACTTGAGGGGAGAAAGAACAATTAAAAACAAAATAGTCAAAACTCAAATGGCTAAAAAGAAAAGAAAGCAAAAGGTTTACCTTATGACCAAAATACATTCGGCTAAGAGGAGTAAACAAATTAGAGAGAAACACAAAAATGACCCAAAAGAAAGATGTGCTCAACTAGCACTAATTCTACCAAAACTAACACCAAACCATACCAAAAGCTAACCAAAAATTCGGCCAATCCCCCTAGACACCCATACCGTCCATATTCATGGACAATTAGCCATAGAATAATTTCCAAAACACTCTCCATCATCCAAGCCCTTTGTTCCCCCATCCTTCCATAATCTTAAGATTCTTATCCCAAAATACAAGCTTTCCTAAACTAATATTCAACTTGCCATAAAATCTAAAGTCTAACTTACCATAATTAGAGCTTGACCGTCCATTAATGCTAGGATACATAAATATAAAGTCTTCAAAATGCTAATCATGCTACTTGAACCACTTCCCTCAAGCAACTCTTCATGCATCTTAACCACCTTGCCACTAACTCCACATGTGCTTAATTTAACACTTAAATTAACTTAAGTGTCAAGTTCACTTAATCCACTTCACTAAATTCTTCAAACTAAAATTATTCTAGCTTAGCTAATAATTCCAAGCCTTCACAAAACTATACTAAGCACCCAAATAAACCCGAGAATTCATATAAACCTCGTAACCTTCCAAATCCATTTAACTAATAAATCCAATTTGCAAAAAACACTATTTTCTTATTCTTAAAGGTTTTAAACTCTCCTAATCCCAAAGTCCAATCGGCCCAATCCTACTAGGCCCAATTTCGGGATATTACAGACACACGGGCGTGTGTCTAGGCCATGTGTGACACACGACCAGCCGATAGGTGTGTGACTTGGCCGTGTCTCTTTGGCAGAATTAAGTAGTGTAGGCCACGGGCTAGCCACACGGGCGTGTGTCTAGATTCCAGGCCGTGCAAAGTAGTCAGTATTCACCACAGGTGGAGAACACGGGTGTGTGCCCTAGCCGTGGGACATTGGTAGAATGCTTTGGTTTTCATGCACGAGATGGGGGCATGGGCGTGTGTTACCTCCACATGCGTGTCTAATCTTACACGGGCGTGTGGTCCCTGTATAAATGGTAAAGTTTTAAGATTGTAGAAGTTTCCGATATGGTCTCGAGAGCCTTTGTTTGTATGAGTGAGACCTTGTAGGTTAAAAAAAAATGAGGTTGTTGTGATGTCTTAAAGAGAGTAGTCACGTTGAACCTAAGTGGCAATCAAGTGGTTTTAACCTGGTAATGCCTCGGACTCGGTTCCGGCATCGAATACGGGTAAGGGGTGTTACAGTGTTGCATTAAGTATGGTACAAAACACAAAATTTAGTGCAATTATGGTGTAGAGTATGAGTTATCAAGAGATTTATATGGTTTCAAATAGACGTAATTGGAAATTAAATAATATAACGACCTAATTTTTAGTGATATCGAAAAATACAGTTTCAAAACCTCATATCCGTAAACTGAGCCCGTAAATATAAATTATGAATATAATAAAGAGTGGTCAAGTAATTTAGTCGATAAGCTAGTTAATTAAAGCTCAAGGACTAAATTATAAAAGTCTAATCACTATAGAGTTTTAATTATGGTAGGGCTTAAAGAGTTAAATAACTCAGTGATATCAAAAAATACAATTTCGAAACCTCATTCCATAAACCGAGTCCATAAACATAAAATATGAATATTTACAAAGTTAATATGTGAATATAATAAAGAGTGGTCAAGTAATTTAGTCAATAAGCTAGTTATTAAAGCTCAAGGACTAAATTGTAAAAGTCTAATTGCTATAGAGTTTTAATTAAGTAGGGCTTAAGGACTTAAATAACAATTATCCAAAGAAATGAAATGGTAATTAAACCATTATTTTATTATAGTTAGTGGATGATGACGACATTTTCCATTAAGTTTTATTAATAGTTAGCTTATGATAATTAAGCCATAATTAAGTTAATTAATTAAGATTAATTAATTCCAAATCTAAGTATAAATAAGTGAGTTAGTGGAAAATTCCACCATCTTCTCCATTCTCCCACCTTCCACCATAGTTGAGAAACAAGAAAACCTACAAAAATCCTTTTTACATTCAGTCGTCAAATAAACAAGGGAACTAAGCCCTTTTTCTTGTAATTTTCGTAGATTTGTGATCATAGAAGCTTGATTGAGCTAGCCCATGTATCAATTTGTTCAATTGTTGAATTTATAACTATATCAATGGTTGAATTTAGCTAGCCAATGTATCTTTTTGTTCCAGCTAAAACCAAATCTAAAATCTCCATTGTTGAAGCTTTGAATTCGGCCAAACAAAGATTCATGCATGGTAAGCCATTTTTTACTTGTTTCTAATAATTTTTATATTTTTGTGATTGTTGCAACTAGGTCCAGCTAACTCGTACCTCCATTATTAAAATTGTTAAAGATTTTAAAACTTGTCATTGATGAATCTTAGATGTTTTTGATAGAAAATGGTTTAGTTGGAAGCTTGATAATGAGTTTGGACTAGTTTATAAAGTGATTTTGTTTAGTTTTTAAGTTAAAGGATTAAATTGTTAAATTTGGCATGGTTTCCTTGTAAAATTTATTAATTAGAGGGTTGATTTATAATGTAATTAAATTTGGCTTATTGGGTATAGGGATTAATTGTGAAAATAAGCTTGTTTTGACTTTAGGGACTAAATCAAATAATATGTAAAAGTTTGGGACAATTATGAAAAATTATAAATAGGAAGACATAAGGACTAAATTGTACATGAAGTTGAAGCTGATAAATTGAAATAAAATTTACTTTATAGATCAAGAATAAATAGATAATCGTGGAAAAGGGAAAGTTGTTGATTAGTCCATGAATTTTGCTATCTTTGCAGTTTAGCCCTGGTAAGTTCATACGATTTAATTTAGTATAATTTGTAATATTTTATTGATTTGTGAATACTTATATATATATATATATATATATATAGTGACATAATCATAAAGATGATTCAAGGTGAAAAATGTAATTGAATTGTAAGATATTATGCGGTTTTGTATATCAAGCCCAGATGAACATACGATAAGATACAATTGGCATGCCAATAGGTTAGATTGCGCGCTGTATGGGTCTGACTTGAGATGAGATAAGAATTCTTGATTTATTCTTGTCCATTGTGTAACAACCCATTTTCAGTGAAATCAGAAGAGTGGTTTCGGGATCACAAATCCGAGCTGGAAAGAAAATTTATTTTAATATTATTGCATGGTCTACATTATGATAGCAATGTCATATGAAAATTTTGATGAGAAAATTTTACCGATTATGTGTTTAATTATGGAAAGGACCAAATTGCATAAAATGCAAAAGTTGAGTTCTAGTAGTTATAAGTACCAAATAGCTATGGAATTCAAAACTTGAGGTCCTTATATGGTAATTACACTATTAAAGAAAAGTTATGTAACATCCCGAAGTTGGGCCTAGGAGAATTGGGCCCAATGAGCCTTAGGAGTAGTAGTGTTTAAAATTTTTGAGAACGGCATTAATGCAAGTTAGACTTATGGGATAAGTGATTTTAGAAGGTTAGAGGGCTTCTATGAAGTCCCGGGATCAAATATTAGCTTTGGGGAAATTTCGGTTTTAGGTGAAAAAAACCCTGGAAGTTGGCAGGTGGGCCTTAAGAATAAAATATGGAGAAAATGACACAAGTGGAGTGTGTGGTGTAGTGGCAAAGTGACGCCACATAAGGGGCAAGGGGGTGACGCCACAAGGAAGGAAGGAGGTCAAGGTTCAAGTCTTGGCTCTTGCATTTTGGTTTTCTTTTTTTGCATGGACCTTAGAATTGGGCTATATATTTATATTTAGTTGCGCATGGTTTAAGACACAAGAGGATCTTGTGGCCAAGTGGTTAGCGGCGTGGATTATGTTGCAAGGGAGCCTGGGTTCGAATCTCATGACAAGCAATGGAGCATTTATTTTGCGGATTGGACGGTAAAAGTTTCAGTTGAATTTAAACTCTACTGACGAAGGGATCCCACATCGAAAAGACACAAAGAAGGAAGGTGAAGAGCTAGCTATATAAAGGGCATCCTAGGAGGAGATTTAACATACCTTGGTGGGCGTTTGGGCGTAGGAATGGTCGCGGCGCGGTTTAGCACCGGATTCCTATCAGGTGTGTGTACTTCTCTACTCTAGCTATAGAGCGGCAAAATGCAGAAATGCCGGTCACACGGCATTAGTAGCCACACGACCGTGTGAGCGCACGCGTGGGGCTTCGACGCGATAGTTGAGGCCATCAGTAGTATTCTTGTGGGTTGGGCTGCTTGGGCCACGATGGGCCGAAGTGGGCCCAATGGGCCTCTGGGCCCAAATGAGTAAATTGTATGATTGTTTAGTATATGTTGAACTAGACTAGGTGGAACTTATATACGTGGCTAGATTTGTGCTAGGTGGGCCACCGAGCGTGTGGGCCCGAATGGGCCGAAATCAGGTCTTAGGCCTAATAGTCCGGTAATGACCGAAAATGGCAGTTGAGTCGCTCGTGGCGACATTGGGCCTATGGAAAGGCCATTGCAGGTGCGAGATTACCGAAATTCCCTTGGTGGGTAAATTACGAAAATACCCCTGGTAGGTAAAATTACGGTTATACCCCTAGAGATTGTTTAGCTTGATTATATTGTAGTGGTTATTCTGATTATGATGGTAATTCGTTTCGTACGTTATATTTGAT
Source organism: Gossypium australe (assembly GCA_005393395.2). NCBI lineage: Eukaryota > Viridiplantae > Streptophyta > Magnoliopsida > Malvales > Malvaceae > Gossypium > Gossypium australe. The sequence continues at coordinate 20,289,976 of CM016619.1, read as the reverse complement.
ATATGATATGCATACATGTCATACTGCATACACGAATTATTATGTCATGACATGTTGCATGGGCTCGGGATATATTAAATGAAGGAAAGGGTGTACATTTATGTACGTGGATTGATGTTAGCCTTGAGCTACATCGTGGATTGATGTTGGCTTCGTGCCTCATCGTGGATTGATGATGACCTTGAGTCACATTGTGGATATTGTGATTTAATCACGTGGATCAGTGGCTAGACCACTAAGTGGACTTTGAGCAGCATGACTGCCAAAGAGGTGTGTAGCGGATGGAGGGTCGATTTAGTAATCCCCTGGTGTGTGGTGGATGGATATACGGGGGTGTGTAGCGGTTGGATACTAGGTTGGGTTGGGTTAACATATTGCACCATTATGCGTGGTATGTGGTTTTATGTGGATTTGGGCCAAGCCCATTTGTGGAATCATGTGGATTAATTGCATTGCACTGATTATGGATTTGCCATGACATTGGGCTAATATGCCATGACATTGGGCTAATGTATTACTGTGGGCTTAGGCCCAGTTATCGTGGTAAGGGGAATTGCACACTGAGTTTTCGTAAACTCACCCCTCTTTTTATTAAATGTTTCAGGTAATTCCCAGCGATAGAGGATTGGGAGCCGTGGGGGACTCGAGGTGGCCATGCATTACTATTTCTTCTGTAAACTACATTACCTTATTTTGAACTTATTATATTGGGATTCTGTTATGTAATAAGGCCTATGGTATTTTATTTGATTTTAACTTTTAATTTGGTTACTGTTTATTATTTTAAATGTTTAATTCGGGATTTTCCTAAAATGTTAATAAACTGTTTCTTATTCAAAATTACTTAAACTCGATTTTTCACAACAAATATAAAGAATACGAACTTTTTAACGAACGCACAGTTTTTAGACATTCCTTTCATGTGACATGCCAGATCCGATCGTAACGTCTAGGCCAGGTTTAGGGTGTTACAATTATGGTATCAGAGCCTAGGTTCAAAAACTCGGCTGTGGATTTGGGTTCAAAAATGTTTCCAAAGGATGGTTTAAAAAATATATATATCTCTTTTCTGTAAGTATGGCACTCGAGTCTCTGGGACCAAATCCGTAAGTTTCCTTTTTACTATATTCTATTATGTGCTGAATGGTTGTATTTATTCTGCGATGTGTGGATGTGATGCTTGAATATAGGAATTGTATGTATGTGTGGAAAATATTTGTTTTCTTCGGTGTTATGTGAAGGGGTTCCAAGATTTAGTTAGAAAGTATATTAGTTTTATTAAGATCAGAGTGCGCAGCAAGAGTGTAGTGTGGTGGGTTAGGAGGTGTGACTGTTAGTTAGTTGGAAATTTCGAGGACGAAATTTCTTTAAGGAGGGTAGATTTGTAACATCCCGAAGTTAGGCCTAGGAGAATTGGGCCCAATGGGCCTTAGGAGTAGTAGCGTTTAAAATTTTTGAGAACGGCATTAATGCAAGTTAGACTTATGGAAAAAGTGATTTTGGAAGGTTAGAGGGCTTCTATGAAGTCCCGGGATCAAATATTGGCTTTGGGGAGATTTTGGTTTTAGGTGAAAAAAACCCTGGAAGTTGGCAGGTAGGCCTTAAGAATAAAATATGGAGAAAATGACACAAGTGGAGTGTGTGGTCTAGTGGGAAAGTGACGCCACATAAGGGGCAAGGAGGTGACGCCACAAGGAAGGAAGGAGGTCAAGGTTCAAGTCTTGGCTCTTGCAATTTGGTTTTCTTTTTTTGCATGGACCTTAGAATTGGGCTATAGATTTACATTTAGTTGCGCATGGTTTAAGACACAAGAGGAGCTTGTGGCCAAGTGGTTAGCAGCGTGGATTATGTTGCAATGGAGCCTAGGTTCGAATCTCATGACAAGCAATGGAGCATTTATTTTGCGGATTGGACGATAAGAGTTTCAGTTGAATTTAAACTCTACTGACGAAGGGATCCCACATCGGAAAGACACAAAGAAGGAAGGTGAAGAGCTAGCTATATAAAGGGCATCCTAGGAGGAGATTTAACATACCTTGGTGGGCGTTTGGGCGCAGGAATGGTCACGGCGCGGTTTAGCACCGGATTCCTATCAGGTGTGTGTACTTCTCTACTCTAGCTGTAGAGCGGCAAAATGCCGAAATGCCGGTCACACGACATTAGTAGCCACACGAGCGTGCGAGCGCACGTGTGGGGCTTCGACGCGATAGTTGAGGCCATCAGTAGTATTCTTGTGGGTTGGGCTGCTTGGGCCACGATGGGCCGAAGTGGACCCAAAGGAGTAAATTATATGATTTTTTAGTATATGTTTAACTATACTAGGTGGAACTTATATACATGGCTAGATTTGTGCTAGGTGGGCCATACGAGCATATGGGCCCGAATGGGCCGAAATCGGGTCTTAGGCCCAATAGTCCGGTAACGACCGAAAATGATAGTTGAGTCGCTCATGGCGACATTGGGCCTATGGAAAGGCCATTGCAGGTGCGAGATTACCGAAATACCCTTGGTGGGTAAATTACGAAAATACCCCTGGTAGGTAAAATTACGGTTATAGCCCTAGAGATTGTTTAGCTTGACTATGTTGTAGTGGTTATTCTGATTATGATGGTAATTCGTTTCGTACGTTATATTTGATATATGATTTGCATACATGTCATACTGCATACACGAATTATTATGTCATGACATGTTGCATGGGCTCGGGATATATTAAATGAAGGAAAGGGTGTACATTTATGTACGTGGATTGATGTAAGCCTTGAGCTACATCGTGGATTAATGTTGGCTTCGTGCCTCATCGTGGATTGATGATGACCTTGAGTCACATCGTGGATATTGTGATTTAATCACGTGGATCAGTGGCTAGACCACTAAGTGGACTTTGAGCAGCATGACTGCCAAAGAGGTGTGTAGCGGATGGAGGGTCGATTTAGTAATCCCCTGGTGTGTGGTTGATGGATATACGGGGGTGTGTAGCGGTTGGATACTAGGTTGGGTTGGGTTAACATATTGCATCAATATGCGTGGTATGTGGTTTTATGTGGATTTGGGCCAAGCCCATTTGTGGAATCATGTGGATTAATTGCATTGCACTCATTATGGATATGCCATGACATTGGGCTAATATGCCATGACATTGGGCTAATGTATTACTGTGGGCTTAGGCCCAGTTATCGTGGTAAGGGGAATTGCACACTGAGTTTTCGTAAACTCACCCCCTCTTTTTATTAAATGTTTCAGGTAATTCCCAGCGATAGAGGATTGGGAGCCGTGGGGGACTCGAGGTGGCCATGCGTTACTATTTCTTCTGTAAACTACATTACCTTATTTTGAACTTATTATATTGGGATTCTGTTATGTAATAAGGCCTATGGTATTTTATTTGATTTTAACTTTTAATTTGGTTACTGTTTATTATTTTAAATGTTTAATTCGGGATTTTCCTAAAATGTTAATAAACTGTTTCTTATTCAAAGTTACTTAAACTCGATTTTTCACAACAAATATAAAGAATACGAACCTTTTAACGAACGCACAGTTTTTAGACATTCCTTTCATGTGACATGCCAGATCCGGTCGTAACGTCTAGGCCAGGTTTGGGGTGTTACAATTATGGTATCAGAGCCTAGGTTCAAAAACTCGGCTTTGGATTTGGGTTCAAAAATGTTTCCAAAGGATGGTTTAGAAAATATATTTATATCTCTTTTCTGTAAGTATGGCACCCGAGTCTCTGGGACCAAATCCGTATGTTTCCTTTTTACTATATTCTATTATGTGCTGAATGATTGTATTTATTCTGCGATGTGTGGATGTGATGCTTGAATATAGGAATTGTATGTATGTGTGGAAAATATTTGTGTTCTTCGGTGTTATGTGAAGGGGTTCCAAGATTTAGTTAGAAAGTATATTAGTTTTATTAAGATCAGAGTGCGCAACAAGAGTGTAGTGTGGTGGGTTAGGAGGTGTGACTGTTAGTTAGTTGGAAATTTCGAGGACGAAATTTCTTTAAGGAGGGTAGATTTGTAACATCCCGAAGTTGGGCCTAGGAGAATTGGGCCCAATGGGCCTTAGGAGTAGTAGCGTTTAAAATTTTTGAGAACGGCATTAATGCAAGTTAGACTTATGGAAAAAGTGATTTTGGAAGGTTAGAGGGCTTCTATGAAGTCCCGGGATCAAATATTGGCTTTGGGGAGATTTTGGTTTTAGGTGAAAAAAACCCTGGAAGTTGGCAGGTAGGCCTTAAGAATAAAATATGGAGAAAATGACACAAGTGGAGTGTGTGGTATAGTGGCAAAGTGACGCCACATAAGGGGCAAGGAGGTGACGCCACAAGGAAGGAAGGAGGTCAAGGTTCAAGTCTTGGCTCTTGCATTTTGGTTTTCTTTTTTTGCATGGACCTTAGAATTGGGCTATAGATTTACATTTAGTTGCGCATGGTTTAAGACACAAGAGGAGCTTGTGGCCAAGTGGTTAGCAGCGTGGATTATGTTGCAATGGAGCCTAGGTTCGAATCTCATGACAAGCAATGGAGCATTTATTTTGCGGATTGGACGATAAGAGTTTCAGTTGAATTTAAACTCTACTGACGAAGGGATCCCACATCGGAAACACACAAAGAAGGAAGGTGAAGAGCTAGCTATATAAAGGGCATCCTAGGAGGAGATTTAACATACCTTGGTGGGCGTTTGGGCGCAGGAATGGTCACGGCGCGGTTTAGCACCGGATTCCTATCAGGTGTGTGTACTTCTCTACTCTAGCTGTAGAGCGGCAAAATGCCGAAATGCCGGTCACACGACATTAGTAGCCACACGAGCGTGCGAGCGCACGTGTGGGGCTTCGACGCGATAGTTGAGGCCATCAGTAGTATTCTTGTGGGTTGGGCTGCTTGGGCCACGATGGGCTGAAGTGGGCCCAAAGGAGTAAATTATATGATTTTTTAGTATATGTTTAACTATACTAGGTGGAACTTATATACATGGCTAGATTTGTGCTAGGTGGGCCACACGAGCGTATGGGCCCGAATGGGCCGAAATCGGGTCTTAGGCCCAATAGTCTGGTAACGATCGAAAATCATAGTTGAGTCGCTCATGGCGACATTGGGCCTATGGAAAGGCCATTGCAGGTGCGAGATTACCGAAATACCCTTGGTGGGTAAATTACGAAAATACCCTTGATAGGTAAAATTACGGTTATAGCCCTAGAGATTGTTTAGCTTGATTATGTTGTAGTGGTTATTCTGATTATGATGGTAATTCGTTTTGTACGTTATATTTGATATATGATTTGCATACATGTCATACTGCATACACGAATTATTATGTCATGACATGTTGCATGGGCTCGGGATATATTAAATGAAGGAAAGGGTGTACATTTATGTACGTGGATTGATGTAAGCCTTGAGCTACATCGTGGATTAATGTTGGCTTCGTGCCTCATCGTGGATTGATGATGACCTTGAGTCACATCGTGGATATTGTGATTTAATCACGTGGATCAGTGGCTAGCCCACTAAGTGGACTTTGAGCAGCATGACTGCCAAAGAGGTGTGTAGCGGATGGAGGGTCGATTTAGTAATCCCCTGGTGTGTGGTGGATGGATATACGGGGGTGTGTAGCGGTTGGATACTAGGTTGGGTTGGGTTAACATATTGCATCATTATGCGTGGTATGTGGTTTTATGTGGATTTGGGCCAAGCCCATTTGTGGAATCATGTGGATTAATTGCATTGCACTGATTATGGATTTGCCATGACATTGGGCTAATATGCCATGACATTGGGCTAATGTATTACTGCGGGCTTAGGCCCAGTTATCGTGGTAAGGGGAATTGCACACTGAGTTTTCGTAAACTCACCCCCTCTTTTTATTAAATGTTTCAGGTAATTCCCAGCGATAGAGGATTGGGAGCCGTGGGGGACTCGAGGTGGCCATGCATTACTATTTCTTCTGTAAACTACATTACCTTATTTTGAACTTATTATATTGGGATTCTGTTATGTAATAAGGCCTATGGTATTTTATTTGATTTTAACTTTTAATTTGGTTACTGTTTATTATTTTAAATGTTTAATTCGGGATTTTCCTAAAATGTTAATAAACTATTTCTTATTCAAAATTACTTAAACTCGATTTTTCACAACAAATATAAAGAATACGAACTTTTTAACGAACGCACAGTTTTTAGACATTCCTTTCATGTGACATGCCGGATCCAGTCGTAACGTCTAGGCCGGGTTTGGGGTGTTACAAGTTAGTAGATATTTTTGATGAATCATCCATGGAAAATTAGAAAAAGGGAAGGACTAAATTGGAAAGTGGAAAAATTAAAAGATGATAATCAAATTAAATAGAAAATATCATCTTATTTTCATCATCTTCCACAAAATTTCTATAACAGTCCGAATTTTACCCTAATCGAAACGGTGGTTTCGGGACCACGAATCCGAGTATGAAAAAATATTTAAATATTTTTTTCTGTGATTAATTATGTGTGAATTAGCATGTGTGAAAGTTTCGAATAAAAATTTGATTGTTTGTGTGCTTAATTAGACAAAAAGGACTAAATCGCGTAAATGGTAAAAGTAGCCATTTATTAAATTAAGTGGTTAAATTGATTTGTCTTCTTTCGTAAGTGTATTTAAGTTGAAAATTTACCTTTTTGCATGTAAGTGGGCGGCATAAGGTTATAATTTCATGTTAATATGTTTTTATATATTATATAAATATAAGTTAAAATGTTATAAAATATGTTAATAATATAATAAAAGACATGTGTTTCTCCACTAATTATTTCATTCTTCTTCACCGAAACTAAGAAGAAAAAGAAAGAAAAACATAAGCAAACGTTCGGCCATGGTTTTGGTCTAATTAAAGGTTAGTTTTCGATTCGTTTTTTATAATTTCTACGTTTTTGTAATCGTTGCTTTAAGAGCTTTAAAACCCATGCCTCAATTTCATGAATTGATGATGTTTATGTAAAATGCTATTGATGCTATGTTGAGTTTTATGATGTTTTATGGTGTTAAATGATAGATATGTAATTGATGAACATACTTTGTTCTTGAATTTTTGATGAATTTAGCTAAATAGGGTTAAATTGAGAAAATAAATTTTTGAGGGACTAAAATTCAAAATAAATGAAATGTATGGATTTATATGAATATATTAAAGATTCGGCCTAACTAGGTTGTTGTGAGATTTTGCTTAATTTGTGTTTTGTGCAAATAGGACTAAATTGTAAAAGTGTGAAATATTAGGGGCAAAATGGTAATTTGCCTATTTAGGTGTTTTTGGATTAAATTGCAATGAAATGTATTTGCATGAGCTTAAATTGGATATGTTTAGATCAAGAACAAAGAAAAACGGACTTGGATCGAGGAAAAGCAAAAATTATCGAATAGTTGGTTTTTGTCATCCGACGATATTCGAGGTAAGTTTTTAAGCAATTTAACACCATTAATATCGGTTATAATCTTGATTACATGCTAAATTTTGAATTTATAAATGGGAATTTGGCCAAAGCCGAATGTGATAGGTGTTTTAATAATGAAATGTAGTTAAATTTAATTGAGTTTGATATGTGAAAGTGATATGAATTATGTGTGATATATGTGATATTGGTAATATGTAATGTGTATGAGATGGTTTAATAATATCGATATTCGGGCTTCGAGCCTAGCAGGCTTTGTGCCGGTGAATTATATCAGGCTTATTGCCTAGCAGGCTGTAACAACCCAAACCCGGCCCAAACCCTATGGCCGAATCTAGTTTGTTACGGGGAAAACCTTTTTGAAAACCATTTTGAAACCCATTAAGTTTTGTTGAAAACTTCTCGTATTTGATTATCTTGGTGAAATCATACTTAGTGTTTATTTTTAAAAACATATTTAAGTCAAGTTATAAAACAAATTTCAACCGTGCCCGAGGGCATTTTAAAACATTTTCGAGTTAATTTGGGAAAACATGTGATTTTAATTAATATTAATTATAAAGTTTAAAGCAAGTATTCAACATATGGAGATAATAAAATATTCTAGGAGGCCTTATTACAATCCAAAATATAAAATAAAACCGAATTTAAAATAGTAAGACTAAGTATAAAGTTCATTTAAATTTAAAGTCCACTGCATGGCCACCTCGAGTCCATCCGGCTCCATATCCGCGGTCTATGAATCACCTGAAAAAAAATAGAGGAGAAGGTGAGTCACCAAGACTCAGTATGTAACCCTTCCCCCGTTTTTAAAAAAAACATCTTTCATACACAACGTATAACAATTAATATGCAAAATGTCATGTGTCCCAACCTAGCCAGCCATACGCCACTGTCTACCCCGTTGTGGTACCAAACCACTGGTGGTGCCAAACCACTGGTGACATATAGTCACAATGTGTTACCAAAACACTGGTGTCCGTAGACACAAATCGGGTGATGGGGCCAACCCATCGTGTGATACCAAATCACTGGCAGACGATCCCATATCTCAAGTGGGGCCAACCCACGGTGGTGTTAACCACAGGGATAAGTCGCTATGAGGTGCCAAACCTCTGGAGGTACCAAACCTCTGGTGACCGTAGTCACAGTGTGTTACCAAAACACTGGTGCCCGTCGGCACAATATTTCTGCCCCCTCCACTCAATCAACCCACACAGTCAACAATCATACACATATTCATCATATGCATTAACACAACATGCTTCCCAAAAGCATAAAATAGCGAAATCATATGCATAGGTACTTACCTGATTCACCACTTATACCGTTATGGTATTCAAGCCATTGCTACATAAATCAAGTTAGCTTTCACATTTCCTAGCATAGTTAATAAGCTATATGGTGTGTATGTACACATCTGGTATCGATGGTAGTCCTAAATTCCGAAAGAAAGCGTTGGTCACCACAGATCCACTTGTCCTATATTCGGCCAAATCCATGGATTAGTCTTATGGCCTATTCGGCCTAATTAACTTATTAGGGAGGGGTTCCTTGTGAACCCGAGATCTTACCTTAAAACTCTTTGCTACTATCCACCGTACTTGATACTCGAATCTGCTCGTCAGCCATCATTGATTAGTAAGTAAACCAATAGCCTTCGGCTTTTAATCGAATTGCTAGAATAAAGAGATTGATCTTACCACCACTTACCGAAAATGAACACTAGAGATCAGGCTGTGAGTCGACCGCTTTACTTCCCTGAGTACCTATAAGGAATCGGTTACTAACCGTTTAGAAGCCATTGCCGAAATCGGCACCTTTCCTTGTAAAAAGTCGACAGAAGAAGGAAAAGGGGAGATAGACATTCGGCCATTTACTTACCTCTGCTTCGATATTCGGCCAAGACTCCACCAAGTATGGAGAAGGAAATTCGACTATGGCTAAGGAATGGGTTCGGCCAACTAAGAAAAAGAGAAAAGAGAGTTGGGGATTCGGCAAGGAAGAGAGTAGAAAAGAGTTTCGGTTCAAAAGGGTTTGAGAGAATGAAAAATTAAAAGGAAATAATTAAGAAAGGGGTTGAGAATTTCGGCTAATAGCAACAAAATGGGAAAAACAAAATCTAGTGGCAAGCTGCTGCTTTTATAGGCATTCGGCAATTACCCAAATCAATTCTAGGCCACTCATTTGAATATTTCAAAATAACTTGAATTATTCTCAAATAATCTTCTAATAATCCTATTAATAATCCTTATTAATATCCAATGATAAAAGCTAATATTATCCTTAATATATCCCACTATCTTATTATCTAAATAAAAATCTAATTAATAATCTATTTTTAAATCTTAATAATATCCTCATTATTTATCTCTATTATCTAAATAAATAATAAAAGAATTAAAGAGAGAAAATTTCTCCCTCCCTATGCCGTCCATATCAAGGTGCAAAAAGAGAATTTTGTGACTCGAACCAAGGCTCCCCCTCACCCATTGTGGCGTCACATGTAGCTCCTAAGTGGCCCTCCTTTTGCCACTTTTCCAAGCTGATTTTAGTGACAAATAATCTCCCATTTATTCTTGTAACCCATAACTACTAAGGCTCCCTGCCTTCAAAGTTAAAAAATTGAAATTTTCTACCAAACCGTGCCAACTTAAAGCCTTAATTAAATCATTATTATTCCATAAATAATATCACAGCAGTTCATACATAAGAAAAATAATTTATTTCCAAATAGCCCCATTTTTAGGATGTTACAGTTCTACCCCCTTAAAATAAATTTCGTCCTCGAAATTCCCTGGTCAAAAGAGGTGGGGGTATTGCTGCCGCATCACATCCTCGGGCTCCCACGTGGCTTCTTCCACACCGTGGTTCCGCCATAGCACTTTCACTAAGGGCACTGACTTCCTACGTAAAACCTTCACATCTCGATCTAAGATCTGAACCGGTTCCTCTTCAAAAGATAAATCCGCATTCACCTCGATCTCTGCTACTGGCACAACGTGCGAAGGATCTGACCGATACCGTCTCAGCATCGATACATGAAATACGTCATGGATCTGCTTCAGTTCTGCCGGCAACTCTAGCTGATAAGCTACCGGTCCTACTCGCTTAATCACCGTATAGGGCCCAATGAACCTTGGGCTTAGCTTCCCTTTCCTACCAAATCTCAACACTTTTTTCCAAGGCGACACCTTCAGGAAGACCTTGTCTCCTACCTCGTGTTCCATTTCCTTACGCTTCAAATCAG